>CM029654.1:9895711-12757586 GCA_017311315.1 Dendrocalamus latiflorus
ATCGGTAATTGGTCAAAAATGGGTGAAAACCCGGCAAAACCGTTAGGAATTTGTTCTACCGGGATTTGTTATAAAAATTGTAGGAGGATGTTTGTATTCGACCGAATTAAGTATATATTCGATTTGTGTTTAAGAATATTTGAATTCGTATTCATATTTAAGACTATTTGATTATATCCAATTCGTTTTCATCCCTAAATATAACTAGCAGGATCACAACTGTAATTGTGGGAAATCAAATCACTCTTATAGAATAGGCCAGTTTTTCAATGAACTAAATGATCTTGTTAACTCACCAAATAAGAGTTCAATGACAAGTGCTACGGACCAGCGGGGCGGTGGCGGCACCTGCTGCACGAGCCAGCAGCGCCCAGGCGACGACCGGTCGGACTGCTCAGGCGGCGAGCAGCCGAATCCAAATTGGAGCATTAAGGTCGGAAAACGAGCACAGGAGGCGGGAGAACTTGCCTTCCAACGGCGGGAGAGCTAGGGCGGTGGCCGGGATGCGTGTGAAATTGGGCGCTGGGAGGGGCGCGGCTAGGGCGGAGGGAGAGAGATCAGATGCGGCGGAGTGCTGTGAGGAAGCATGGCTGCCTCAGGCATCGTGGAGCCGGGAAATTTGTGGATGATCAGGGTCGGCTGCGCGAGGAGGTGGGGGCCCTCGGCCGGCGGCGGTGGCTGGCTCACGTGCGCGGCGGCGAGAGCTAGTGCGGGCGGCGAGGGGGAGAAAATTGATCATTTGCCACTTTAAAGAGTGGGCTTCGCAAATTTAACACTTTCAAAATTGACTTCGTAAAAATGCCATGCAGTACATGTACATCTTGATTACCATGCCATTTGAGCCATTTAGCTCATTTAATATTTGTTTTGCTAATTTCAGGGGCTGGAAAAGACAATTCTACCCTTACACTGCATGGGCTTTGGATCGGGAGAAGAAACGTCGCCCGAAGCAACGATCTGCACTGCATCTTCCTGCATCCCCGCGCCGCCCTCCGCGCACAGCGGCCTCCCCGCGCCTGCCTCCCCGCCGGCCGGCCTCCCCGCGCCGCCCTCCGCGCACGGTGGCCTCCCCGCGCCTGCCTCCCCGCCGGCCGGCCTCCCCGCGCCGCCCTCCGCGCACGGCGGCCTCCCGCGCCGCCCTCCGGGCACGGCGGCCTCCCCGCGCTTGCCTCCCCGCCGGCCGGCCTCCCCGCGCCGCCCTCCGCGCACGGCGGCCTCCCCGCGCCTGCCTCCCCGCCGGCCGGCCTCCCCGCGCCGCCCTCCCCGCCGGCCGGCCTCCCCGCGCCGCCCTCCGCGCACGGCGGCCTCCCCGCGCCTGCCTCCCCGCCGGCCGGCCTCCCCGCGCCGCCCTCCGCGCATGGCGGCCTCCCCGCGCCTGCCTCCCCGCGCTGCATCCCCGACCGGTCTCCCCTTCGCCGGCCGGCCTCCCCGCGCCTGCCTCCCCGCGCCGCCCTCCGCGCACGGCGGCCTCCCCGCCGGCCGGCCTCCCCGTGCAGATAAAGCAGAGGAGAGGAGTGTAAGTTTCCTGACGAAGATAAATTTGCGAAGCCCACTCTTCAAGATGTACATGTACTGCATGGCATTTTTACGAAGTCAATTTTGAAAGTGGCAAATTTTGAAAGTGGTATTTCCTGAAATTACGAGACTGCTAGCAACCGAGGGTCCTTCCTTTCCCATGACCAGAAGAGGAGATTTAATTCGCAGTAAAATTGGAGAAATGTATATCCTGAATTAAAATATCTTTAAAGTGGTATGCAGTGGAAGTAAATTTTTAGAGTGGCATTTCGGGTTACATCAATCACTCATGATATACAATATTAATCATCCATGATATACAATATTATTAATGTTAACAGTTAGGTTTTTTGCTTTTTGTCTCTGGTTGGAAATCTTATTTGCAAGCGGGCGTGTAAGGCGAGAATGGTGCCCTTCGAGAAGTGGCAATGGCGATCCGGGCCACGCGGTTAGGTTGGGGTGGAGGTCAGGGGCGGACCTACCCTTCGGGCGAGACCGGGCGGCCGCCCGAGCTCCGTCGTCGGCCGGACCCCCACCCCCGCGGCCCCTTCCCCTCCAGTTCAGAGGCCGAGTCCGCAGCGCTGCCGCTACGACGAGCCGATCGGACGTCAAGTCGCCAACGACATGCATTGGCAGACTAGCACTGCCCCACCAACGGCGACCCAAGATTCGACATCGAAAGGACGACAACTACCCCAGTACTTCCCCGGCACCGGTGCCTGCGAGCCTCGACGACGGCATCCCGATCTACCGGACGAGCTCCACTGCAAACTTTGCAGGAAGGTGATGGTCGACGCGGTGGTCACGAGCAGGTGCTGCTTCGACAACTTCTTTGATGGGTGCATCAGAGACCACATCGTCGCGAACTCTTAGGCTGTGATCGTTTTGACTTCAGCTTTTAGCTTCCGGCTTATTTTTTACTATTCATAAATTTCATCTTTTTTCTGAACTTTTGGCTTTTTGTTGAGCTTTTTTGCCAGTTCTTTTTTTCCGTATTTGTTTGTATTATACGTAATGGGCTAACATATTTTTTATATTTTTTATTTTTTTTTAAATTTAATTATACTAAATAAGCCTCTGTCAGCTACAGTGCCTTTTAGCCATAAGCCACAAAAAAGCCAAATGATCACCACCTAAAGTGCGTGTGCGAGTTCCCTGGCAACAATTTGCCAACTGTGAGGTACTTCTTGACTGTTGTACTAGCTAATGGTTAAATATGTTGATTTATTTTAGGGTGAACCCTTTGTTATGCTTGGATGGTCCTGCAATGGAAACCTGAACCTAAAAACACGAAATCATCTTGACCTTTTTTCCCCTTAGGGCATCTCCAATGGTCTGAGTTAGCTAGCTATATGCATGTACACATCAGCATATATCCTATGTGGAGGAAAGAGAGTATGCAAAAAAAAATCGAGCCAGCTCTTCCTTAAGCACTAGTCTATAACGCAAAACGAGGCAGCCTCTATAAATGATAGTCCTTTTCTGTGTGTGCATGTAAGCATCAAATAGCTATCCTTCTTTAGAATGCTAGCTTTAGTGTGTACTATATAAATGATGTGGAAGTCTTTTAGTTAGTTGCTAACTAGAACCATTGGAGATGCCCTTAGTGACAAGCAAGAAGTAGCCAATAGCCATGATATGAACTATGATGACTAGTTTTATTGGATCCACACCTGTCCTGTAAAATGTTGCTGTGGCAGTGGCATCTCAGTGAAAGAACCAAAACATTAATTAACTATAAATAGTATAATTAGCAATAATTTAAAGATAATCAAAATTTTTGCAACTCAATAATTACAAGAATGAATTACAGCAAGCTTTGGCTTCCAAAAAAAAAGAAATAATTATTACAATTCCTTTGCAATTACAAGAATTGTGCATGCATGAAAAACTAATTTCTAAGCTAAATACTGAATTAATTATTGCATTACTCTTCCTTGCCCTGTGTCCGTGTATTGCTAGCGTTAGCTTCCCAAACCGGCCACTCCCCCTCTTTTTTTTTCTTTTGTAGTCGGAGAACAAATCAAATAATAATTCAAGCGAGAATAAAAAGAAAGAGAGGGAAAGAAGCTGCTGTCAGTATCCTCGGGCTCTTAGAGCCAAATAAAGTGGCATTCATTGAGGTTCCCAGACCATCCCGGGTCAGTCGGCACCTCTCACCATAAGTAGGATAGGTGGTCACAATGGCCACAAATGGTCACGGGGATTAGCTATTTCAACACGCTCTTACAGTCTTGCAAGAAAAATGCGTAAGGGAAGAAAACGAATTGAATCATCATACATATCCACGGAGTTGCGAAATGGCTAGTGGTCTAAATGACAGTGAAGGATGGGAAGAAGACAAGAAGTGATCACCGAGCTCATAATCATATATTGAGGAAATGATTACAGTATAAATTCAGAATGAGACATCTTACAATCAAATCTATGACTGCAAATAGTGCAAGAGCAACAAAACAATCATAACTTTAAGCAGATTGCATATTGGAACTATTTCGTACACATAACTACAATGCTAAGTTACTTGAACGGCCTTCAGATTTCAGAACCAGCAGACTCGCTTCTTCTCCATTTGTTATTGCAGGCTTAGGACGAGGGCATGCCAATTCCCATGCCGTAATTTCCACCATGCATGATCCGAGCCTTCACATGGCTGAAAGAGGTTTCATTAGAAAGCAATTAGGAACCAACAATATGGTTGAAAGAAGAAACTAACAAGCATTCAGGTTTAGATAAACCATTAGAATGAAATGACTGAAAGGTCAACAAAAATGACTCACAATAAGATGGGATGTTAACTGTCAACTGGTAATATCTAAGTTGAGGAGATGGCATGCTAGCAATATGTTCTTGGGATGAACAACCAAGAAGAAAATGCTAACTAAGTTTGCTACGATCAGACTAACTGTCTAGCCGAAGCTTAACTCAAAGATGTCATTGACTAGCATTTAGTAATGTGAACTTCTACTATCCAACATCCTAGCTCTAAGCAATGCCAGAACATTCCGCATCGTATGCAGGTTTTATACAATTAGTTGGCACCGTCATGTGCTTGATAATGCTTAGAATTAGTTGGCGCGTGCGGACGATCTGATCCCCAACCCGACGCTTCGCACCACGATCACCAACATGCTCGTCACGAGGGCTGGAAGCGCTTCAGGTGGAACAGAGAAGCCGAGGAGCTCGATCGGCAGGAACGCAGTCGCAGAGCACACGTCTCAGAGTCCGGTCACTTCGCAAGAGAGCCGCAGCCACGTTACCTCCGAGAAGGTCGCCGCCTCGGAGCACAGCGGCGGAAGAGAGTTTACGTCGAAGGGAGCCACGACTGAGTAGTGAGGTATTTTTTTAATATGCTACCGTTATTTGTATATATTTATATATAAATTGTAGTTGTTACTTCTATTTTTTATGCAAATTGTAGCTATTTGCATATGAATTGCAGTTGTTGCTTCACTCATGTCCAACTCCGCTCTAGCTATATTTTTTTAGGTCCACCATTGATGGAGGTAGATGCAGAGTGCACGGAAGTCTGAGGGAGCCATGGCGTGGGAAAGGGGGGATAACTCACAAAGGATGGTTGCGCATGATATTAACAATGGTTTTTGATAGGGAATTGCTATAGGACGCCACTAGAACCCACGACCACCCCTCTCTTTCATTCTTCCCTCTCCTGGGCTCCCACCTGATCCTCCCCCGCCGACTCTTCTTCCACCTCTTGCCTCTCACCTCCTCTTCCCATGGCCGTGCGCCCCCAAATCGATCCGCCCACCTTCTCTCACTCTCTCTTCATTCTCTCCCCTCTCTCACACTCTTCCTCTCCTGCATGAACACGTCCCATGCATGACAACGACCATGAGCCCAACCAACATGTCCCTGGTGTCGGTGCCGTCGAATCCGGCCATCACCGTCGACTTTCTCTTCGAGCGCGGCGCCGCCAGATCCGGCCACCGCCGTTGACTTCTTCAGGCGCGGCGCCGCCAGATCCGGCCGCCGCTGTCGACTTCCTCTTTGGAGGTTAGTATTTATTTATGCAACGTTTCGTTTTCATCTGTGCAACAATCAGTCATAATCAATGCAATATTAAGATTTTGTGAAAACATTTTGTTACATACGGTGGTTAAATTTGTTGCAACACTATCTACAAATATTACATCTTCCATCATTCTTTTTTGTTGTATATATAGGTGAGAAATGTTACATAGCTATGAAATATTTCGACAGAGCATATGAAACTAGCGTGTGGATTGAACATGGGAACGCTAGCAAATCTTTTTTTGATAAGTGTTGTGCTCGGCGTCTAGGAAATTTGAACGTTTTTAGCACTGTAGTCACCGGAAATTCCAAAAATGGCGTCGGAGAGAACAAAATTCCACATCTAGCCCCCTTCCGACCGCACCACTAAACGGGGAGGCGACACGTGTTAATGGTGCAGTCGGGGAGCGCACCACACCGGAGTGGTGCGGTCCCCGACCGCACCATTCGGGTGGCCGACGTGGCAGGGCAAATGGTGCGGTCCCCGACCGCACCATTAGCCAAATCATGCGCCAGGTGAGCGCACCATTCGGTGGAGCACTGTTCACATCACTTCAGTCCGCCGAAAGTCATCCATCCGTTATAAAATGTTTTTATGTTTTTTATGTCCGAAAGTCCGCCGAAATTGTAAATTTGTTTTTTATGTTTTGATTAGATAGTTAAATAAAATGTTGGTAATTATAAATATTATGCATACACATGTAATATAAATATTATAAGAGTGTGGAGCAAATTTATAATATAGAGTAGGAGATGAAAAAAATGAAGTTTATTTTAAAAATTCGTTATTTATTGCGGATAATACATACATGTATGAAAATTTGTGATTTTCGTACATTTCTGACCGTGAAAAATATGTTGAACTGGCAATAACATTTTTCGATAATGTTATGTTGTTTTATTGGAAGAAATTAAATGAAAAATTTGCATGTGATGCGCCCCCCCACCGCAACAGTTGTGCTCAAAAAAATTTTCATTTAATTTCTTCCAATAAAACAACATAACATTATCGAAAAATGTTATTGTCAGTTCAACATATTTTTCACGGTCAGCAATGTACGAAATTCACAAATTTTCATACATGTATGTATTATCCGCAATAAATAACGAATTTTTAAAATAAACTTCATTTTTTTCATCTCCTACTCTATATAGTAGTGTGCCCGTGCTAACGCTACGGTAAAATATAAAAGAAGATAAAATTTGTAAAAAATAAAACAAACAATCAGATTCATTAAGATTCACGTCTCATATATTGTATAACCAAATATTTTTGTCACAAAATGAATGTCACATAAATACGTGACCGGTCGGAACCACCCAACACGCAATGCTCAAAAGCCTACGACCGATTCCCAGGTCTTGCGACCGCTTCGCGAGACCATACGATCAGTAGTGTGCCCGTGCTAACGCTACGGTAAAATACAAAACAAGATAAAATTTGTAAAAAACAAAACGAACAATCAGATTCATTAAGATTTTTAACAGAACATCATTGTTGTCAGGATTCAAATTCTATGAAGTATTTGGATGGGAAATATAACCGTCATGGCAAAGTTAATACCTGGACAAGACATACGCAAAACATTTAATTATACTACAATGGTATAACCTTTTTTATACTACAACAGTATAACCGAAAAAGGCAAATCCAACAAAGCATTTAACTTTGTTGTATACTATGACTGAAAAAACCTGCTCGCACACGAATGTTTTGCAGCAGAATTCGCAAAGATAATCTTAATAGCCAATTCTTGCAATATTTCGACATATGAGAAATTAAGAAGATAATCTAAGAAGGGTATTAACATCTAATTGAACTGTCTTTACATATGAGAAATTAAGCATCTGAGAGCACTCGGACACCAGAGCACCTGCCATGTGCCATCACATCTAAGCTGGAACACATGTATGGCAAATTATGCCCAGCACACGCGCAACGCAACCCACTCGGCCGATTAGTACATGGTTAGCCTATAAGCTACGAAAACTACAGAGATAGCTCGTGTCTACTCTCTTACAAAGGTTGAACTATGAAATAATCCATTAGATGATGAGCAACCAAAACTCTGCAGTTGGCTCTCCGAAGGTAACTTTTCTCCTACAAACCACGTGACCAGCTTTGCTCAAGTGATTACTGTGCCAATCTTAGGTTCTCAAACATCACCAAGGGGTGTGCCTCCAGCAGCGACTTCTTCTGGCAACAGGCACAACAACAACAGTGCAATTACGTTAGTGCTACTGGAGTGATATCAATATTGTTAAATCCAGTTAGTCAGTTAAAAAAAACTGAACTTTTCGATCGTCCACAGGAGATGCGCAAACACAAAGAATAGGAGATGCGCAAACACAAAGAATTTAGGGAAAGTAAAAACACTTTGTCTATATGGAGATATATACAAAATTACTAAATTAGATTTACATCAGACAAGTGAAAGAGTTCATTATGGACTGTACAGTTTAAATTCATTCCCACCTTCTTCCTGCACTCACTACGTGTAGCAATAAGGACAAGTTCTGCAACTTCTTCTGTGCGCACTTTCAGAATCGCGGCTGACACAACAAGCGTACTGCAATACAACCAAAAGGGAAAATGTATAAGAATACCAAGTTACCAACTAAATAATAGACATACAAAATACAAGCACATGTTTTTTTTAAAAAAAATTCAAGTTGCAAACCAAACCATCAGCAGTTTATTTTGGTCACCTTGTTGTTAACACTGCACAATACATTCCTCGAAAATCCTTCTCTCCACCTACATCCTTGCTGCAAACATAGTTCAGATTGATTACTTGAGTTCAATAGATGAACAGAAAAACTGCAGGTAAGTGCATATTAATGTGGTTATTCATACACCACTTAAAAGAGTTAAAAATAAGCAAGAACCTACGCATTAACCATATCTTGTATGACATCACTGTCCTTGGCAGCTGTTTCTGCAAATGCATCCTATAAAATACATAGATTAAAGTGAGACTTTTATAGCCTAGAAGTGACAGACATATGGATGCAAAGTTTATCATTGAAGAAACAAAGTTTTTAAAACTACAAACATAAGCCCACCACAAAAAGAACTTACTTTGAAGATACCAATGACCTGATGCATATACTGCTGCAGATCACTCCTCAGATTCATTCCACTTAAAAGTTGCCAACAAATACTGGATCTTGTCTGTCTAAGGAAGGCAATTTCTTCAAGCTTTTTCAGTCCCTGCTGTAAAGAAGCACGAAGTAACTGGCATTTTTCACAGCACAAGAAGTGCCTGAAATGTTCAATACAACGAGTCAGCAATGTCTTTCACAATGATAAGCTCTCCTCCACCACATTTGAAGGAAAATATCACATACATTCTGTTTTTGAATTCCATTGTTGTAGCACTTAACATGGCATGGTCTCTCGCACTGTGGATAAAAATAGCGCATAATTTTCAACCAAGCATTCTAACCATCAAAGGCAACACATAGGAGAAAAGCACGAAGCAGAACAAACCTGGTTACAGAAGATAATCATGTCTGCACTAATTATTCCAACCGTCGTATGGCCATCTCTGTCAAAATTTGAAGGTGTGGAGTTACATACAAAGGAGCTCACATAATCATGTCAATTCCACCAATGCACACAATCTTATTCTTACCCACACAAATGGCATCTCTCTGTTTTAACCACTCTTTCTTGTAATGTCCGTTTCAAGGGAACAATAATAGGTCTATTGGTGGAAGAAGATTCTTTGGCAGAACCTGTAATAACAACAGAAACAAATGGCACAACAGGGAAGACAAGCAATTGTTTAATCTAACAACTCAAACATGAAAATTCTTATGAAATGGCACAACAGGGAAGACAAGCAATTGTTTAATCTAACAACTCAAACATGAAAATTCTTATGACCATTGCTTCCTTGTTTAAAGGGCGGGCTTATATCACAGCCCTCTCCCCGTACATATCTCAATCAAGGGCGGGCTTATATCACAGCCTATGTAGAAACAATCAGGATTGAAGCCCAAATACTTGCCATTACCACAACCAGCATCCAGTATGACAGACCCTGGCCTCAACGAATTCAAGAATCCTGCAACCTTGGGCCATTTAGCAAATCGCGTTGAGCTGAAGTGAGGAGCTATGGCATCATAGACACGGTGCACGTACTTCTTCTCAATGTCAGGAGTGGACTGAACACTGGGGTAGCTGCTGCAGTTCCCCTTGGTAAGCGCTCTGTCCTGAGCCTCCAAAATTTCATTCGACCTCATGGGATTGTTGGTGCTAATACCTCGTTAAATTGGCTTCCAATTCGGACACTGCAGCTCACCTGTTCGTAATGGGAACTCCCAGATTTGTGTTCGTAATGCTGTTCAAAGTATGGATCAATATTCAAGAACATATGCAAACGATGGCAAGGAAGATCAAATGGAAAGGGTGGGAAAGAAGGATATCACTCTCTCAGCTCACCTGTTCGTAATGGGAGCTCAGAAACTCGGACACTGCAGCTTCATGTTTGGTTAGCAAATCCTGCAAACATCTTGTCAGCAGCAAATATCAATATTGAAGAACCAAACATAAAGCCAAACAATAGTATGATATAACTACCAAATTGACAAAATTGGATTTACCTTGAAGGTGTTCAAAGCATCAGAGGCGATATCAAAGTTTGGCTATTCAACATACTGGAAAAACAACTCGAAGCTACTTGACTCCAATATATATCTGAAAGAGCACTACAAAATCAAATGCATGCAAAATCAATCAATTGTGTAATTAATTAAATCGTCTGTTTGCCCATTTGCTTTTGGTAACCATCCATAGCTGATGAACAAAGCCAACCTGATGACGAGTTTCTAAAGGTAAAAGTGAATGGGGGTAAGAGCTGTTTCAAAATTCAACAGCTTCATAATGTTTGTCAACTAACCAGGACTAATTTAGTAAGGAATCAATCAGGGGGAATCAACAGCTTCATAATGTTTGTCAACTAACCAGGACTAATTTAGTAAGGAATCAACCAGGACTAAGATCCTTTCGAATAGCTCACCGCCAGCAGCGTATTCCATAACTATGGCCAAATGTGTGGGAGTTAGCACAACCTGAAATACTAAGTGTTCTCTTTTAAGTTTGCAATCTGGATATCATAACAGATTTAAACATTTGAAATACAAGACGTACTAAGTTTTAATGCTGAAAGGAAACAAAAAAAGTTCTTGATGCATATAGTTATCCACCTTTTTTTAGAACACGAAGGAGGTCTGCTTACTTGCTCAAGGTTTGCCACGAAGATCCGGGACAGCAGATGTCTGCATTCCATTGAAACTCGGACGTAATCAGGAACCGAGTATTGTACGCTGAGTATCCGCTGCAAGGATCTTATAAACTTTTATTCCCACACATTAAGGTGCAGCCTGAGCTGACCTAAACAAAACAAAATGAGGAAAGGAATCTCATTGGCATAGTTCATTTGTCAGATGAACTCACAATAATTGTCTTGCGGAAGTTCCTTGGTTCGACAGGGTCCTCAAAAGGGTAAGCACCCACAAGCATCACATATAGAGTTACTCCACAAGACCAAACATCAGCGACCTAAATTGTACATGGTGTGAGGTTTAAGGGGTCACTTGTAGATATTAGACTACTGGAAATGAGAAAACCAGAAAAGTTTATAATTGTCATGTCAGACAAATGGGAAGGGGGAGATTCTACCTTTGCTCATGCAAAAAGTAGCATAGCTCCTCTAGCTTCTTCGTTATTGATCTTCTCTTCATTCCAACAATCATAGTCCAATTTTTTGCAGTCGCAAAACTAACTCACAAGCAATTCCCCCAAAACATTTTCAGGCCCTGCAAAGCACAGGTGTCCAATTAGCAATCAGGAATTAGCAAATTTTGGCAAAAGGGACCCATTTGGTGATTAAAACTTCAATGACATACCACACCCTGAACATCCAGAATTGTTGTGCTCAATCAATGTGCCTTTGCAGCAATAAGAAAGAAAAGCGAACGATCAACACGGCCAACAAACCAGGTTCCTCTCTGGCACTCCGTGGAAAATCTCCCATGCTTCGTTGACCAGCCCCAGCCGCACAACCTGCTGACCATCCGGTTTGTTCCAACCATTCAGCCTGCTGCTATATAAAACTATATCATCAAATTGCTCCGACCTATCATCAAAGAGCAACCTGCAAATCGACCATGGATCAAAACCCAATTCTATAGCAAGACGGCCGACGCACTGCGTAGTAGAACAGGGAGAAGCGCAAGTGCGGCAAGCTCTTTGGGTTAGAAAGGATCAAGAAATGCGTCACACCCAATGGGCCGGCCACGTTGACGAAGTCCTTGAGGTTGTTCCGCTTATTCTCCTGTCGAATGTTTCAAAATCGCAGCTCGTGAGCATGCCAAGAAACGTATTTACCCATGGATCGGTGCTGTGACGAAGGAGGGGCTCAGGATAGGGAGGGACCTTGAGATTGAGGGCGGTGTAGGGGAGCATGAGCTTGCGGAGGCCCTGCTGGAGGTGGCGGAGCGTGGAGGGGAGCTTGCCGCGGGAGAAGACGAAGCTCTTGGGGATCTTGGCGCCGGTGACCTGGTCCACGTTCTCCATGGCCGCCTGCTGCTTCCGCGCCAAAGACGGCGGCATCTTCCATTTGCCCTTGCCCTTGCCGCCGCCGCGCCCCCCGTTCCTCTTCTGCTCCGGCAAGAACCAGACGGGTCAGTCAACCCGAACAAAAACCAAGCAGACGAGGCCGTGCAAGGAAGGTCGAGGGGGAGAGAGAGAGAGAGAGAGAGCTCACGTTGTGGAACCGCGCCATGGTTAGGGTTCTTGGAGCAGCCGCTGCGTTCGGAGACGGGAGGGAGGGAGGCGATGCCGATGCGTGCAAGGTTGCCAGATCTACACGCATCGCACAAGATCCGTCTCCAAATCAAACAACCGTGGAGTCCTACACATGAACGCGCGATCTAAGAGCCGGACACGAGATCCGTTCAATTTACCTGTTCATGCGCAGGGGGTAGAGCTCATAAGCTGGAGCACACGCATGTCCGCGGGGACCTTGTCCGCGGAGTGGGGAGGAGGAGGTGAGGGGAGCGGCAGCGCGGGGGAGGACGGGGGGAGCGGAGGCGCGGGGGAGAGGTGGAGATGGGGGAGCGGCGGCGCGGTGGAGGACGGGGGGAGCGGAGGGAGTGGCGGCGCGGTGGAGGACGGGGGGGGGGGGCGGCGGGAGTGGAGGCACGGGGGAGGAGGCGGCGACGCGGGGTGGGGAGGAGGAGGAGGCGGCGGCAGCGCAAGGTGGGGGGAGGAGGAGGCGGCAGAGCAGAGGGATGGGGAGGAGGAGCGGAGGGAGGGCGGAGGCTGCGAGGAAACGTGGGGCCGAGCGCTGTGCGTGGGCGCGGCACGGGGTGGGTACCGGTTGAATGAGGTGCATGATCCAAATAATTTTGACCTTAGGATCTTCAATGAGTAAGAGAATAAGGCTTGAGGAGAGATCCAAGCCATTCATTTGTATGGAGTTGGATTACTTTGGTACACAAATCTGGGTGGACTTAGATTTGGCATGACTATGGGAGTGGTTGAGGGGGTGGATTTAGTAAAGATAATTTTGGTGTATTATAGAGTAGGGTAGATTATAAATTTGCTCCACACTCTTATAATATTTATATTACATGTGTATGCATAATATTTATAATTACAAACATTTTATTTAACTATCTAATCAAAACATAAAAAACAAATTTACAATTTCGGCGGACTTTCGGACATAAAAAACATAAAAACATTTTATAACGGACGGAGGACTTTCGGCGGACTGAAGTGATGTGAACAGTGCTCCACCGAATGGTGCGCTCACCTGGCGCATGATTTGGCTAATGGTGCGGTCGGGGACCGCACCATTTGCCCTGCCACGTCGGCCACCCGAATGGTGCGGTCGGGGACCGCACCACTCCAGTGTGGTGCGCTCCCCGACCGCACCATTAACACGTGTCGCCTCCCCGTTTAGTGGTGCGGTCGGAAGGGGGCTAGATGTAGAATTTTGTTCTCTCTGATGCTATTTTTGGAATTTCTGGTGACTACAGTGCTAAAATCGTCCAAATTTCGGCGTCTGGCTCCTTTGTTAGTCGGCTTTATCCCATCAATGCAAAAGTTTCTAGAGAAAATTGCTATCGTTGCACCCTTGTTGCAAAGAAATTGGGTGGTATATTTACGAGAGCAACTTTCTCGAGTTTCTACCACGTAGCTTAAGATCCTCTGCAGGCTGTAGTGCTGGCCCCATTTCGAACACCTCGGAAAACACCACCTCTAGGCTCTAGCTTATTCTGGCACACAAGTCGCAAACAACACCGAGCGATAGCGCGACACGAACAGCACGAAAATGGATGCCCGGGATCCACTCAGCACACCACGGGTTTTCTTACGTGCCGCGGCAAGCAAACCAACCCTGCCGTGGCGCGACGTCGCGTCCCGGCCGATGACGACGCGAGAGCAGAAACCGCCGAGCCCTTTCCGCCCCCAGCAAAACGAGGCGAAAACGAGCGAGACGCTGCTGCCGTTGGCCGTGCACGGAGACACACACCAGAGCGGGCAGGCAGACGCCGGCACGACACCGCCGGGCCCCCACACCCCACATGCGCTTGCCGTGCCCGCCTCTCCTCGCTACGGCGCAACGCAGTGCCCGCCCGACCCCGCCCAGATTCCCCAGGCGCCCGCTGCGTGCTGCCGCGACCAAGACCAGACGAGACGCACGCGCACGGTGCACGGCCCCCCGCGGCAGGGCAGGTCAGGGCTAAGGTTCCAAATACGACAGGTAACGGTAACCGCCCGGTTACCGATCGATTACCAAAAAACCGGCTACAATTTAAAAATCAAAATTTAAATTTTGAGATGTTTTAAAACCAGTAACCGGAAAAACCGGTTGGTAACTGAAAAACCAAAAAAATCGGTTAAAATTCAAAAATCAAACATTGATACCGATTGATTTTTTTCAGTTACCGGTCTTCATCGGTAAAAACAGTTACCGGCCGGTAATAACCGGGTTTTTGAACCCTGGTCAGGGCAGCCATTGCCGTCGGCGTCCACGTCTCGCCAGCCGACGCTGCTGCGGCCTGCGGCTTCGCGTCATCAAGAGCTTCGGATGGTAAAAAACTGCGATCCAGTAACCAGTACTCTTTAGTTCCATACTTCCGTCCACATCTGCGATCCTGCTCATGCTTCAGCATACAATTGCAATCCCAGGTTGATTCTTCGAATCTCCGGGATGCATAAAAAAATGGCTTGCCTGGTACGGAAAGGGATCTGAACTTTTAGAACTTAATGAGCTAATCTAGCTAGCAGTAGTATACTATGCTCATTTAGGCTTAAAAGCCTACGTGTCAAGCTTATTTGGTATTATAAAAGCTTTTTGTCCTATAGCTACGGGTAATTTTTTTAACATAATTAAAGTTAAAAAAATTAAAATAATTATATCATGACGGACAATGTATAGAAATAAAGAAAAAAAGACAAAAAAATAAAAATCAGAAAAAAGATATTAAGAAACTAGAAGATAGAGGCATCAGCCTCTAGTTTATGGCTTATGGTTTTTTTGCTTTTTTTTATTTCTTTGCACTGTTCATACCGATATAACATTTTTTCCTTTTTATATTTTTTATACAGAATAAACTAACTGCAACTATAATACAAAATAAATCAAAAGCTACCGCTTAAAAACCCCTTAAGGCTCTAACGAGCACAGCCTAATTGACCAATGTTTTGAGTCACTTTGACGGCAAGGTTCTTCTAGACTAGCCAGTAGCCAGGCACTAAAGATAGCGAGTGATGCAGTCAACTATTCCGGTATGAATGGGGTACTCCATTCTAGAACGATATGCTGCAGCAAACGCGTATTTGATCGCTTGATTAACCAATTGGGCATGACCAGAATAAGTCATGCCAGTCCTAGACTTAGTTCAAAAGAAAAGCAAACTGAAAGGAGCTCGGACTACACTTTGCTTTCAGTCACTGTAAACCAAGAATTCTGATGCAGCGTTGTAGGCTGTAGATGCAGCTAACCCAACTGCAATACAAGCCTCGACCACTGCCCAGTCTGCCCTGAACTAGCTAGCAAAAGAATAAGCTGTTAAGCAATACTGCTAATGATAAATACGCCACCAATCACGAACTGGAGACCATCATGTCAATGTCACGATCATAACAACTGGTTTTTATGATCTAACGCCTATGATTAAGGATTAGATTGACCGGTGCTGCTGCAACAGCTAATTGATTGATAGACAGATTCGCTTACGAGCAGGTGACAAGAGATACAAAATAAGCTACTAGTAGATATTGGTTATTCGAATGGACTTGCTCTAAACTTATTATTCAAAAGTCTCCAATGTGATTCGTAAATCCTAATCAAGAAATGCAAGTTCGTTCCTTCTTTATCGAATGAGAAGAATGGAAGATTCCATCACTAGCTGCTCATTCCACTTAGCTATTTCTACTATAATTCAAGATACATTCGATCCCTCAAGGCTCAAACTGCACAAGAACATTGCAACTTACAACAATCCGAAGGGAAAATTTTTGAAGAGAATCTATGCCACCAACCCGAACAATGCCGCCGGCTCCGCCGCCACTAGCTCTTCCACGCATAGATCAGGAGCGAGAAGCCGTCGACGCGCTGCATCTCGGCCTCCTCGGGGCTGGTCCAGTCCATGACCGTCGAGCCGCTGGCCCACGACGCCGTCGACGACGCCACGGACGCCGACGACGAGGAGCTCGCCTTGGCCAGCCTCCGCCCTCTCCCCTTCTTCCTGTCCCCGTTGCTGCCGGCCTCGCTCCAGTCCCTTTGCCCCCACCGCCCAAAGTAGCCTCTCCAAATGCCCATATTTTTCCTCGCGGCTGTGTCGACGAGATCCTTCCCCTTCTCCGCGTCGTGCTCCTCGCCGCCGCCGAGCTCGAATCGGAAGACGAACACCGCGTGCGCGTGCGCCGCGGCGTCCCCGGGGGGCGGCTCGCGCGAGGGGAAGAGCCAGTTGTGGAGGTCCCAGGAGACCTGGACCCGGTCGCCGCCGCCTAGGTCAACCCGATCGCTGCCGCGGAACTTCCAGCGCAGCCGCCGGACGTGGAGCACGCGCTCGCCGTCGACGGAGACGGACATGCCGACGTCCGCCCTGTCCTTCTCCCTGCTGCCCCTGTCCCTGCCGCGGCCGCGGGAGACGAGATCCACGGAGATCTCCCGCTCCTTGCCCCGGACGTTCACCCAGGTCCTGTGGCCGCGACCGCGGCCAGCGTCTCGCATGGCGACGTGCTCGCGCCGGGAGAGGAGAACGGGGCGCGGGCCGGGCGGGCGCCGGGCCCGGGTCTTGCGGTAGGCCGCGTCGGACAGATCCCCGGCGGCCAGGACCATCTCGCCGTCAACGACGACAGCGACGAAGAACCCCGAGGAGGGCTCCGGGGACCCGGAGCAAGGGAAGCGCGCGCGCGCGAGGTCCCACGCCAGGTCGACGCGGCGGTCGCCGGCGCGGAACCTCCTGGACCCGCGCCGCTGCCAGAGGAACCAGGGGCGGACGCGGAAGGCGAGGGTCTCCTCGTCGGAATACTCGTCGAAGTAGCCTGCCCCGGAGGCGGAGGAGGAGGCCGGCGTGGACGGGGACGACAGGCGGAGGACGGCGCGGAGCGAGAGGCCGAGCGAGGTGCGCGACCAGCCGAGCGCGACGAGGCCGAGGTGCGTCTCGTAGACGGAGGTCGCCAGGCTGGGCCCCGCCACCGACCCGGACGCGAGCGGCGCCGCGGCCGGCGCGCACCGGAAGCACGCCGCGATCGCGCCCGGCATCGATCGGCGCGGCTCGTCGGACGCTACGAGGCGAGTGTAGATGTATGCGTGCACTCCGTTGCGGTGCGAAACTGCGAATCCAAGGCGTGGCCGTGCGGGTGCGGTTAAGCGAAGAGCGTGTAGTGGTGCGAGTCCAAGCGAAGGCTTGGATTTTGTTGGGGCCGCGGCGCAGTTCGCGTCGAGATAAAAGTATATCGGAACAGGGAGGGATGGAGCGGGACCCACCTGGCGGCGACAGAGTCGGCGGACGCGGGGCCTGGGTGTCAGGCACTTATTAGACGGACCCTGACCTACTCGTCCCACTGTTTCGGCTTCAACTTCAGGCTCCTGGTTTATTTTTCATTATTTATAAATTTCGTCTTTTTTTAAATTTTTTGTTTTTTTGAGTTTTTTTGCCGATTCTTTTTTCCTGTATTTGTTTATGTTGTCTGTGATGAGTTAGCATATTTTTTCTATTTTTAAATTTTTTTAAATTTAATTACGTCAAATAAACCACCTTCAGCTACAGTGAAATTTCAGCTGCTACAGTGAAATTTCGGTCATAAGCCACAGCTTTTCAGCCTAACCGAGTGGGGCCACGTGCATCACGGTTGAAATAAAATTCGAGGTAAAACCATTTTCTAAAGTTGTTACCTTGTTAATGCGAGATTTTTTTCTCGATTCCTGAAAAAATTAAGCCGATTTTAGTGAAATTCCTACTCAAGCGTCTGACTGTTTCTCTACATCCATCCATCTAGATTTTCCTACTTCGGGAAGAAGTTCTCGGAAAATTCAGAAAAAGATGTTTAAATTAGATATAGGGGCTGCTGCTATATATGAGCTGCTGCTGGACGAATGGACGGGTCACTTGGCATGTGAACTCCATGTAGATCTTTTCCCCGAGACTGACCCGGCTAAACGGTAAACACCCCCTCTCTTGAGATAAAGACATCAAGGCGGCTTGCTTGTTTGGTCAAATACAAAATTACCACATCAGCACGACACAGATTTGCTGCCAGAAACTAGTGTGTACTAGTACTTGGTCAGCCCAGCACGTCTCAAGCAAGTCAAACAATGAATAGGGGAATACGATTCTACGGAATTTTCCAGTACGCGCTGCTAAATTTAAAGGCCGAATCCCGTCTATTCACAAAGTAAGACTCTAGAAGAGTAGACAGCGTGGACCGCCTCATTGGCTCCAGTTCGTGAGGTTTTACAGGAGAGGAGCATTGCGCCCGTCCACCGAACCTACTAGCTGCTGAATCACGGCGTGCGCCCGTCCACCTAACCTACCAGCAGCTGAAGCACAGCACCACAACATATACCAAAGTAAAAGAGCCAATAATTTATAGAGATTTTTTCTAAAAAATTAAGGATCCATACGTGATTTTGGAGAAGCAAATATTTTTCCGTAAAAAATCAAAGGCCCATACGTAATAACAGGAAAACCGTGGGGATTTACCCCGTGAAAGGAGGGCCTCTCTGCAAAATCTAAGACCCATATGTAATTTTTTAAAAAATGGAGGGCCTTTTCACGAAATGCTGACATGGCAAAGGCCTTTCTGCAAAAAATGGAGCACCTATACACAATTTTAGAAAAGCCAGAGGGCCTTTTCGCATATAAGTTGATGTGGCTCCCCGGGGCAAATCCCCTAGGTATAGTATAGGTAGTATGTGCCTACCGAACCCATCTCCCAATCACGCACTGAGTTGTTTGGTTCAAGGTTAAGTATCTCTCACCATTACTTACCGTTACAACGGTGTTTTGTTCAAGATTTTGCTAGTAGAGTATTTGTTGTTACCCTAAGCTCAATGGTTAGCATATCAACCAATCGTCGAGAGAAAGTTATAAATTACTGGTTATAACAGTAAACTTCAACTTGCCTAAAATTGTAAAGATTCTACTTAGCCTGTGTGTACAAGTTTTCTAATAGAAAAGGGTACATTTGGATCACCCAATCGCCTCAAGAGATGTTCAGCCTTGTACCTTGTACCACACTGCTCCTCCCTACTCTAACTTCTTCTACAGTCGAAGCTCCTTCCCTACCATGTGCCATGTTTCGCCACGGGTAGGCTACACTATCACAATTTCAAAAATCTACCGTGTAAACAAGGAACCTTCGCTAGTAATAGATCACAGGATTACCACTAGACGCAGATACTCGTACCAGAAGTAGAGTTGATGTAGTGTGTTGGTGCAGTTGTAGTCATATTAGCCGCACATCTCCTCCTCTAACTCCTTTTGATCGTCACAAGATGCAGATCGTTATAGTACCGAAGCTTCGCATCACCTCCAAGGTATCCACACGTACAGGGCAGGAACACCACACGCTGGAGTGCTAGTGCTAGCTGCGTGGTATTGGATGAGGAAGGTGTGTCAACTAGGGTTTTGGGAATTTTGAATTCATTGCAAACACTATGCCACCGCCCCTCTATATATAGGCATGCATGATGGGCCTCGGACTTGAGGCCTATTAGGAACTCGTGGCCTACATGAATCCAGATTACCATTCGAATTATATCCTAGCCCTTTAAGCGTGCGACACTATAGGTTCACGTACACTTGGACATGGCCTGAGTACTCCTACTTGTTCACTAATCGGTAGCGACCATTAGCAAGACATGCCGACTCCTAAGTATACGTAAAGATCATATCGGACGAACCTCAACAAAACCTATATGTGTTCCCCATTGTCTCACAATATCGGTCAAGCTCAAGGCGAGTATGTGCCATCCTTGTTGGTTAGCTTGACTACTTTTTCTCGATCATGTGATTTAAATTTCCCGACTACGGTTAACTCTTTAACCGCGAGGCCTAGAGATATCTCTTCCATTGCATGAAGGGGCAAATCCTATCTTAATCGACCATGTCTCGATGCATGCATTATGATAAAAACCCAAAAACTACCTTTATAATTACCTAGTTACGAAGTAGTGTTTGGTAGCCCCTAATCAGCCATTATGCACCTCGAGTATGTACGACGACCTCAAGTCTAAGGACATAGCATTCACATTGTAAATGAGACCAACTGATGACATGTAAGAATGCAACATTCTCGCAGTGTCTCATGGTGGGTTGATCCAACCCCATGTTCATTAACATATATTATGCCATGTGGCATAAGCAAGAACCCCTTCTTGGCATCCTGCATGTTGAACTGTTTCAACACCTTGTCAATATAACTACTTTGGCTTAATCCAATTAGCCTTCTCGATCAATCTCTATAAATCTTTATAGAAAAACCATTTTTCAATGAGGCCTTAATGGATTCCAGCATAGGAATGTCATTTCCAATCAATAATATATCATTTACATATAAGATTAGGATTACAAGTTCGCTCCCACTAATCTTCATGTAAACACAAGATTCTTCTTTGTTTTTTTACAAAACCAAACCTTTGTTTCAAT
The DNA here is from genome assembly GCA_017311315.1 of Dendrocalamus latiflorus. Taxonomy (NCBI): domain Eukaryota; kingdom Viridiplantae; phylum Streptophyta; class Magnoliopsida; order Poales; family Poaceae; genus Dendrocalamus; species Dendrocalamus latiflorus. Next base: position 9,916,442 of record CM029654.1, read on the forward strand.
TGAGCATGACTATAAAGCATATCATTCATATAAATTGAACAATAATTGCTCTTTATTCTGAACTCATAACCTTCTGCTTCCAAATGTGAAGCGGAAATAATGTTTTTACTTAAGGCAAGAATATAATAACAATTATTTAATTCCAAAACTAATTCTGAGGGTAAATATAATGTTAAAGTACCAATAGCCAAAACAACAACTCTTGTTCCATTGCCCACACAAAGATCAACCTCGCCTTTTGTTAAGCTCCTACTCCTCATTAGCTCCCGCATTGAATTATAAATATGAGTAACCAATCTGGCATCAAATACCCAAGAACCAATATGAGAAGTAGCAAGATTTATTTCTATAACATTTATACCTGAAGTGAAAGTCTTATTTCCTTTATTTTTTTCCAGTTCTGCTAAGTACTTCTTGTAGTTCCCCTTTCAATGTCCAGTGCCATTAGCAAATAGTATCAGGTGTAGCTTCAATCTTAAACTTCTGAAGCTTAGATTTGATATTCGAGATCTCATCTTGAGTTTTGCCCATGCCTTTTATTTTGCCCAAAACCTTATACTTCTTCTTTTTGAAGTTGGTAGTCTTTTACACCATCATCACATGACTGCTGCTTTTCTTAATATTGTCCTATGTAGTCTTGAGCATTATATGCAGCTCAAAGAGATTCTTACCTGAGCCATTCATATGGAAATTCAGAATGAATTGCCCATAGCTTGCAGGAAACGAAGCAAGAATTAAATCAGTAGTGAACTCTTGGCTAGTGAGAAAACCAAGTTTTTGCAAGTTCTACGTGTAACAAACCATCTTGATCACATGAGGGCTCATCAGACTACCCTAGCTAGCTTACACCCAAACAATTTCTTCAAGATCTCATATCTCTCAGTTCTTGCTTGTGTCTCAAATATGCCTTTAAGCACCATGATCATATCGTACGCCTCTATGTTCTCAAACTACTTCTAAAGGTCTGAGTCCATGGCAGTAAGCATGAGATAGCTAACATCAAGGGACTTATCACATGCCCTTTTATAGACGTTGTTAAGAGTAGTAGTAGAATTTTCAGCAGCCACTTTTGGAATTGGTTCCTTTAGAACATGTTCCTTTTTATCTTGTGTAAGAACAATTCTTAGGTTGCGGGACCAATCCAAAAAATTTGTTCCATTCAATTTTTCTTTGGTTCAAATGTAAAGCAAAACTAGAAGTAGGTACAACAGTTGGTGCCATGATCTACAACATAAAATATGCAAAACTAAGACATATATTCATGAAAAGTAACTTCTATTAAACAATTAATAAAGATACTCCCACTAAATACCATATTCCTTTTATGACATTTAGTGATTCAAGACCGATAATCAACTTATCTACTAGTGAGCTTTGGCAGCACTACTAGAAGATTAGTGAATTTGGTAAACAACCATTTACTAATTATATCTCTACACAACTCTTATTGTTAGGTAGCATCTCTATGCTCTGGCACCCAACCCTTTCCCCAAGGTCCATAACCATTGTGATGATCTTGTCATGTTAAACCAATGCTTTGCGTGTGAGTGTCTGACAGAAACCTATCAAGTCAAGGAAAATTAATGGCACTCTGCTTTAGCAAGACCTATCATTAAAACACATGGCTTTGGATGGTGTAGTTAATTGGGAGGGCATCAATTTAGTTTAATATTATGTGAGGGAATTTTATTTCTACTATGTTAAAAGCATTTAGAACAATTAAATAACATGCATAGAAATGTAAAGCCATTCACAGACAATCACATTGCATCGTGATATAGTATGTGTTGATAATGTGAGCAATATTTTAATTCCAAATTTTACTAGGAGACAAATATAGTAAAAAACTAGTAATGCCAAACACAAAAAATACGCAAAGAAAAATATAATATCAAAGTCGATCAAACACGCGAACGACTTACTGTTGAGCTTGATGAAGAATAGGAAGCAGTGCAGGCTTGATGCAGTACAGGGCGTAGATGAAGCAGAGTAGCGAGTGGTTGTGCAGATGTGCGCTGCTAGAAACCTTATTGCCACCCCTGTGCAGGTCTTCACGGCAGTAACAGCTCGGAGATACCGCTCTTCTTCTTCACAGTGCATGCCAGGAAGAAGAGTCGATGAGGTTCAGATGGCGTAGTACAACAGCACAAGTTCACAGAAGTGAGAGATGCAGGCAATGAGAGATTCTTTGCTGTATACCTTGGACGTCTCCAGGTATATATAGATGTGCAAATGTCGGAACCCGGAGTAACGACTCCTGGATCCTCTATGTAAATTGCACTAGTCCAGGATCAGCTAGTGCACACAGTAACAACAAAGATAAATACCAAGCACAAATGACTAACTTCATTAAATAAAGGGTACGACCTTATGGCCGAGTCTTACATCAATGCCCATTGGCAAAGACAAATAAAGCAAAGAACTGCGGAGCAAACTGATAAATAGCGAAGCCTAAGCCTGCCCACAGGCAAACGGCAATAAGACGCGACCTATTCGTCCAAATCTTCACCGTAGTCGACGTCGTCTTCCTCTGTATAGAGATTGCAAGGTGAGTACAAACTTGTACTCCGCAAATCACACGGAGAAATGCAACATAATGATAAAGGCTTCAACAGAAGGTTTATAGGGTTAGTTTGCATAAAACAACATTTAATGAAATACAGTAGATAGATTGAAATTGTTGAATTTTAATACAATAAGTAAAAAACAGTAATTGTAGTTGAAAATAATACCGTCAGTGCAGGCTCCGACCAAACACCAACCTATCCACGGGCATCCCACCCGGACCATCTTTTCCAAAAGATCACGTATGGATTCCATCCATCCACACGTTTCCAAACACTCGTGGATTCCATCCATCCACAAGCTTCCAATCTCTCTCATGGGTTCTATTCACCCACAAGGTTTTCATTCTCTCATGGATTCCATCCATCCATAAAGTTTTCGAAAATTATTTTTGAAAAACAAAATCTAATCCATGAAAAACCTTTACTCAGCATGCCCATGGCCGTGGGCACGGCTATCCTAGATAGATTATACACTCTGCAGAGGTTGTACAGCGTTACCCATAAGACACGATCATCCCATATTGTCACCGGTTTACACACTTCCTTAGGTGTGCAGCGAGGAGTCGTGACAAGGCCTTTACAATGCAAAGCCTTCAATCTGGCCAAACCAACTCTAAGGTTTCACCCTAATAAGGAATCCACCAGACCGGGACCCCCTCTTGAGCCTGAGTGAGACTTCTCATGGCTACAACCATGCTCACCCAAGTGGGACTTCATATGGCACCAACCACGCTCACCTTCCAACCTACGACTTGACTCAGGTTGGGACTTCACAAATTATTCAGCCAGGGCTGTCCCATACCAGCCATGTGGTAGTACGTTAGGGCTTTGCAACAGTAGCTCATAGACCAGTCCTTAGTTGACTTAGGCCCAACCACATACCCCGGTGCACGACAATCAACCACTGCGGCTCCGACCAACAGGGCATGCCTGCACCCACCAGTCTAACCAATTGCCTAAGTCTAAACCAGGTTTTATATTTTGTTTTCAAAATATTTCATAAACCTCCTTGACTCACCAAAGTCAAGAGTACATTTGTAAAGCTCATCATTTCATGTGAAAAGCTCATCATTTTATGTGAAAATATCCCAACCCAAATAATATATCTAAGCAGGGCTAAGCATATGATTTAAACTTTCTAGCCAACACTAATATATTAACTAGAATTTGATTCTAGGGTGACAAGGTATCGAGGAATTTCAATCACAATGGAGGAATTAACAAGTAGGCAATAACTAAATTTAAAACTGAATTGAAATACGTTGAATAAAAATATGCATGCAATATAATTTAAATCAACATAATTTTATTTTGAAAACTGGGATCAACATGATCAAGGAGTATGACTTGTCTTGCTCTTCAACTTGGTTTGAATCTTCGTCGAAGAATTTTCCCGAATCGTCGAAGTCTACACGTGAAAATAACCCACCAAATTCAAATGAAATGAAAATAAATTCAAATTGACCTCAAATATTTTAATTGAGACTATAAAATGTATAGAGGGGAATTTTTTATGAATTTAGAAATTTGAATGGGCTCAATCGGAGTTAGGACGAAGAAGAACGGGCTCTAGGAAGTTTAAATTCAGAGAAAAAGGAATTTTCTGGAATTATTTTCTAAAGAAAAATCTGAATTATGGCGTCAGTAGGGATTTATTTTTCAGCCGAATTGTTTTTCAATTGAAAAATCAGATTACTGCGCCAGCATGACATCAGCATCCTCGGACAGCAGCTGACAGGTGGGCCCCTGGTCCATGGACCAGGTCCACGGGTGGAGGCGGCGGCTGAGGTGGCACGGGCGGCGGGTGCGGCCTGCATGGCTCCCATGTGGCGGCCACGTCGGCTGCCACGTCAGCCATACAGCCGTGGTGGCCGGGCTGGCAGGAGGAACGTTAGGGGATCTTAGGGGTGGCTCGGGGCTTACCGGGGAAGGCCGAGAGAAGGCCGGCGGCGAGGAGGGCGGCGGCGGCGCTCGGGTGCTTCGGCGCGGCGGCGGTGGAGCGGTCGGGAGGGGGAGGTGGTGCGGAGTGAGGGAAGGCCGAGGGTGGCTTTTATAGGAGCGGAGGGGCACGAGTGTGGCGTGAATTGCTCGCCGGCGTGGGGAGTGGGCGGCGGCGGTTGCGAGCAATTCGGGGAAGGTGGGCGGCGGTTTGGCGCGGGATTAGGGGGAGGTGGGTGCGGGGAGAGGGCGCGCGTCTTGCGGGCGTGGTGGCGTGGCCGGAGAAGAGGGGGAGCGAACGGGTAGGACGGAGGCGGTTGCGGACGGGGAAGAAGGAGGCGGCGCGGGGAAGGCGATGATGCTGATAGGCGGGCCCCACGCGCAGAGAGGGAGAGGGGAAAGGAAGGCGCGAGCGGCGCATGGGGATCGGACGACTACGGAGGTAAGTGGGATGGGCGGGGGAGATCAGGCCGGGGCGGATCGAACGGCCGAGGAAGGGGGCCGACGTGGGGCAATCCGGGCCGGCCACTTGTCGGTCCGGGAAGAGGGGTAGGCGGGATGGGGCGAGCAGTGGGGATGGGCTGGGCGCGTGGGACATGGCTCCATCTGGGCCGTCCTCGCGTCGGCCGGAGGGGAGGGGAGGGATTTAAATTTTTATTTCTGATTTAAGATTTTTCGGAAAAGCTAGAAAATTCAATAAGCCTCAGAAAAATACGAAATAAACTCCAAAATTTCCAAAAAAATTCAGAGAACCTCCTGGAGATATTTTGAACTTAATAAAATTATTTCCAACTAATGTTGGTGCTATAGTTTTATACTTTAAAATACTTTTAAATTTCAAAATTAGATTTTTAAACTCCAGAAAACTCAGAAAACCAAATAAAATACAAATAAATCCAAATAATTAATTTGACATAAGATTTTTATAGAGAATGAAAATATAATTTTATTTAATTATATTTTTAGGTTTTACTTAAAATACTTTTCAAATCAGGCTTTTTCAAAAACAGAAAATCCAGGGCAAAACCAAAAAAATGAAAATATAGGCAACAAAAATACTTATTTAATTTAAAATTTTATTTTAACATTTTTATTTTAATAAAACCTGGGCTGTTACAGCAAATTACTCTCTAGTAACTACCCCATTGAGTTGATATAATTCACTGGTAGCTGCTCAATTATTCACTGGTAACTAGTAACATTTAACCAGCGATTTACCCACTGCTAGCTGCCTATCATCAAAACCCAATTAAGTCTCAAATTCAAACGTTTGAATCTCATTCAAACAGAGAGAGAGAGATAGAGAGAGTGTGTGTGTGTGGTGCATGGTTCAGCAAAAATTAAAGATGGACTTGGTCTTCGAAGTGGCGTGCCACGTCATGGCATGATCGCATGTCGCAAGTCACAAGTCACGCGGTTTTCACGTGCAAATGCATGAATACACACGCGTGTGCGTGATTAGCTAAAACCCTCGTCATGCCATCTCTATACATATTCAAAGAGTGGTGAGGACTCCACCTTATAAATTGGTCTTTTCCACCTTGCCTTATCAATATGGTACTAAACTATGCATGATTTGGAATTAAGGAAATGTGCCTTGCTCATGTGGGCCAATTTCTAACAACCCCCCACCAATTCCAAAGTAAGAAGTAAAAAGATGTCAAAGATATTGTGCTTCACGCGGTTTTCACGTGCAAATGCATGAATACACACGCGTGTGCGTGATTAGCTAAAACCCTCGTCATGCCATCTCTATCCATATTCAAAGAGTGGTGAGGACTCCACCTTATAAATTGGTCTTTTCCACCTTGCCTTATCAATATGGTACTAAACTATGCATGATTTGGAATTAAGGAAATGTGCCTTGCTCATGTGGGCCAATTTCTAACAACCCCCCACCAATTCCAAAGTAAGAAGTAAAAAGATGTCAAAGATATTGTGCTGAAGTACTGTTAATATACCAGTATTTTAGTGTAAGTCCCGTACAGGTTGAACTTGCACCTAGAATGACAAGATTCATCTTCTCACAGCTGATGAATAGACTATGCCTTGAATTCACAACTTTTCGTGATCAGATTTCACTTGAAATCTCAACTAGTACTAGGCTACCAATGAACCGCGCCTAAATGGAGCGTTATATGGTCATGCTCCCTTATCTACTCATGAGCTTTCTAGAGAATACCCTGTTCTCGTTAATTGCGACAACAGAGTTAAGCTCAAGTAGATGTATTATTTCTGAATATCCTGCAGGCTAATATCTTTTCCTCATGTGGACAACAGAATACATTAAGGTTTTATACCAACCTTCTATACAGTCGAAAGCACATTATTTATTAGGACATGGGAACAATGAATATATACTCTCTTGTTACAACATAAATTTGTTTTTCCCGTTGCCTAAGTCATGAGATCACCTACCAAGAAGGTATGCATTACCATTGTGATGTAACTTAAATGAGCATCATTCCCATGTCTATAGATGCAATGGAAATCGTTTTCCGTGCTAACCCCTTTGTAAAAGTGTCTGCCAAATTTTTCTCAGTGTGAATATAGTTCACAACAATCACTCCGAAGTTTCTCAGCCTTCTGACAGATTTAAATCTATGCTTCATATGTCTAGAAGACTTCATATTATCCTTTGTACTTGTGACTTTGGCCAATATTGTTTGATTATCACAGTACATTAAGATTGCAGGTATTGGTTTCTCAACCAATGACAAGTCCAAAGAAGCTCTCTCAACCATTCAACCTCAACAGTGGCTATGTCAAGTGCTACAAGTTTTGCTTCCATGGTTGACCTCATCAATATAGTCTACTTGCAAGACCTCTATGAAACTGTAGCACCAGCTAAAGTAAATGCATAACCACTTGTAGCTTTGATCTCATCAACATCAAAGATCCAATTAGAGTCACTGTATCCTTTTAATACAAAAGGGTATCCAGTATAATGTATTCCAAAAGATGTTGTGCCCCTTAAGTAGTGCAACACTCTTTCAAGTGCCTCCCAGTGATCATCTCTTGGGTTAGAAGTAAACCGACCTAATTTGCTCACAACAAATAAAATTTCAGGTCTTGTGGCATCAGCTAAATACATAAGTGACCAAATAATTTGTGAATATCTTAATTGATATTTTCCTAACCCCTGGTTCTTTCGAAGTTTAATGTTTGCATCATAGGGTGTTGGAGAAATTTTACAGTTTTCAAAACCGAACTAGCTCAATATTTTCTCAGCATAATGGGATTGATTCAAAGTGATCACATCCTTGCTTTTGATCAATTTAATATTCAGAATGACATCTGCCTCTCCCAAGTCTTTCATATCAAAATATCGAGATAAAAAAGATTTGACCTCGTCAATTACAATAGTGTTTGTTCCAAATATAAGTATGTCATCTACATACAGACATAAGATCACTCCTTGACCCCCACCATAACGATAATACACACATTTATCAGCTTCATTCAAAACAAAGCCAGCAGATGTCAAAGTTTTGTCAAACTTCTCGAGCCATTGTTTAGGTGCTTGTTTTAAGCCATACAAAGATTTCAATAATCTGCATACCTTATTTTTTTGTCCAGAAATCACAATACCATCCGGTTGTTCCATATAGATTTCTTCCTCCAAATATCCATGAAGGAAACATGTCTTCACGCCCATTTGATGAACATACAGACCATAGGAAAATGCTAACGCAAGGAGCACTCTGATAGTGGCTAGTCTGGCGACAGGAGAATAGGTATCAAAGAAATCTTCTCCCTCTCTCTGGGTGTAACCCTTGGCCACAAGTCTTGCCTTGCACTTCTCAATAGTACCATTAGTCTTTAGTTTCTTTTTAAAAACTCACTTACATCCTACAGGTTTGCACCCGATAGGACGATCAGTGATTTCCCAAGTCCCATTAGCCATGATTGAGTCCATCTCACTATGGACTACCTCTTTCCAATACTCAGCATCGGAAGATGCATAAGCCTCCGAAAGGGTCTTCGGCACATCATCTACGAGATATACAATAAAGTCATCACCAAAGGTTTTCTCAACCCTTTGTCTCTTACTCCTACGAGGAGCTTCTGCAACTAGATTATTAACCTTCTTAGGGATATCACATAATGGTTCAGAAATGGTGGAAAGTTCGGAAGTTTGATTGTTCTCACTTTTAATATTATCAATTTGAACATTCTCAGATTGTGAAGTACTGCCTGCTATTCTCATGGGAAAGATATTCTCAAAAAATGAAGCATCTCTAGACTCTATTATTGTATTACCAATAATCTCAGGAGTATCTGATTTAACTACTTAAAATATATAGGCTGTGCTATTTTTAGCATATCCTAAAAAAATACTATCGCCTGTTTTTGGTCCTAGTTTTCTCTTTTTCTGCAATGGTATATTAAGTTTTGCCAAACATCCCTAAGTTCGCAGAAAATTAACATTAGATTTTCTCCCCTTCCATCCCTCATACGGAGTAATTTCACTCCTTTTAGTGATTACTCTGTTTAGGACAAAAGTTGCTATCAATATAGCTCCCCCCACCATGCCTTAGACATACCGGCACTCTCTACATGTCATTAACCAAGTCTGTTAGTATCTAGTTTTTCTTCTCAGCTACCCCATTTGATTGGGGTGAATATGGTGGTGTAAATTCATGGACTATTCCATGCTCAGAACAAAACTGGGAGAATTCATGAGAGACATTCTCTCCTCCACGATCAGACCTCAATTTTTTTATTTTCTTCTCTAGTTGGTTCTCAACCTTGGCCTTATACGTCTTAAAGTAGTTTAAAGGTTCATCCATAGTTTTTAGCAAATACACATAGTAGTAGCGTGTTGCATCATCAATAAAAGTTAGAAAATATTTTTTGCCTCCTTTTGTTAGTAATCCATTCATTTCATACAAATTTGAATGAATAAGATCTAATGGTGTCAAGTTCTTTTTGTTTTTTAATCCCTTAAAGGGTTTTTGAGGTTACTTTACTTACACACATGACTGGCATTTTGATCCTTTGACAATTTCACATTTTGAAATTAAATCTAATCTAAATATTCTAGAAATACTATCAAAACCAATATGACAGAAATGAGAATACCAAATATTTGCCTCACATTTTTTTTAAACCAGTTGCAACATTCAGATTATAACAGGACTCTAAAATACTTAGGCGAAACAAGCCTTCGCTTTCATAGACTTTACCAATAAAATTTCCAAACTTAGACATTACAATTTTATTTGACTCAAAAACTAGCTTATAACCATCCCTACATAGGAGAGAACCACTAGCGAAGTTCTTGTTTATTGTAGGAGCATGCTGCACGTTCTTCAAGTGGACAATCTTCCCTGAAGTAAGCTTTATATCCACCATGCCAACACCAAAAACAGAAGCATGTGACCCATTTCCCATTAACATAGAGGAAGCCCCTGCTGCCTGGTAAGAAGAAAATAAGGCAATATTAGAATATGCGTGAACATTAGTACTGGTATCAACCCACCAATCAGTAGATTGACATGCTGAAAAGACAACATGTGAATTACCATACCCTCCTGAAGTCGAGGCCTTGCCTATGATCACATTGACAGCCTTTTTCTTTGACTGTTCACCATCTCTAATCTTGCAGAAGTGATAGTCCTTCGCCATATACCATCTTTTCCACACACAAAGCAGGTGATGCCGCTCAAATCCTTTTTCTCAGTTTTCTTCTTCTTAAAGCTAGTTGTTTTGTTTGGTTTATTGGATTTGTACTTCTTTGCAGCAATCTTTTTCTCTATGAAATTTGCATTGTTCTGGCTAGAGGTGCTGGGTGCATCTTTTGCTCTTGCTTTTCCTTCCACATCGGGGGCTGCAATGAGATCCTCAACAGAAATCTCTTTCCTCTTGTGTTTCAAGCTAGTGGCAAAAGCCCACCAAGAGGAACTCAGTCTGTTCCCACTTCTCCTCGATTCGTCAAAGGACGCCTAAATCAGATATCCGCTCAAGCCAAGCAGAGTAAGATCCAAAACCATTTCTCTCCTAGCCCGTGCGAATCTCGGGGACAATATTCTTTTTAAGGGGACAATATAATTTAATTTAATTTAAAACAAGTATTTTTGTGCCTAAAGTTCAAAGTTGGATTTGCCCTGAATTTCTGTTTTTGAAAAAGCTGGATTTGAAAAGCATTTTAAGAAAAACCTAAAAATGTTATTAAATGAAAGGATATTTTGGTTTTGTATAAAAAATCCTTTGTCAAATTAGTTATTTGGATTTATGTTGCTCTTATTTGATTTTTCTGAATTTTCAGGAGTTTAAAATGTATTTTTGAAAATAAAAAGTATTTTAAAGTATGAAAATTAAATACCAACATTAGTTGGAAATAGTTTTATTAAGTCCAAAATGTCTCCAGGAACTTCTAGGGATTTTTCTGGAATGTTTGGAGTTATTTTAGTATTTTTCGGAGGCTTAATGGACTTTCTGGGGTTTTCTGAAAATCAAAAACCAAATTCAGAAAATAATTTCCTCCCTCCTCCCCTCCAGCCGCCACGTGGATGGCCAGATTGCCGCCCACGTCGCCACCGCCATCCCGCCCTCACCACCACCCCGCTCGCCCTCCTAACTCCGATTTAGCCCATTCAAATTTCTAAATTCATCGAAGATTCCCCTCTATCCATTTCTAGCCTCAATTCAAATGTTTGAAGTCAATTTGAATTTAATTTGAATTTATTTGAATTTGGTTGGTTATTTTCACGTGTAGACTTCGACGATTCGGGAGATTTCTTCAACGAAGATTCAAACCAATTTGAAGAGCAAGGCAAGTCACACTCCTTGATTATGTTGATCCCAGTTTTCAAAATAAAATTATGTTGATTTAAATTATGTTGCATGCATATTTTTATTCAATGTATTTCAATTCAGTTCTAAATTTAGTTGTTGCCTACTTGTTAATCCCTCCATTGAATTGGAATTCCTCAATACCTTGTCACCCTAGAATCAAACTCTAGTTAATACATTAGTGTTGGCTAGAGAGTTTAATTAAATGCTTAGCCCTGCATAGTCATATGATCTTGTTTTGGGACATCTTTCACATAAAATGTACGCTTTTGTTATGAACTCTTGACTTTGGTGAGTCAAGGAGGTTTATGAAATATTTTGAAAACAAATATAAAACCTGGTTTAGACTTAGGCAATTGGTTCGAGTGGTGGGTGCAGGCATGCCCTGTTGGTTGGAGCCGCAGTGGTTGATTGTCGTGCACGGGGGTATGTGGCTGGGCCTAAGTCAATTAAGGACCGGCCTGTGAGCTACTGTTGCAAAGCCCTATTCGTACTACCACATGGCTGGTATGGGACAGCCCTGGCTGAATAATTTGCAAAGTCCCAACCTGAGTCAAGTTGTAGGTTGAAAGTGAGCGTGGTTGGTGCCATGTGAAGTCTCACTTGGGCGAGCGTGGTTAAGCCATGAGAAGTCTCGTCTAGGCTCAAGAGGGGGTCCCGGTCTGGTGGATTCCTTACTGGGGTGAAACCTTAGAGTTGGCTCGATCAGGTTGAAGGCTTTGCATTGTAAAGGCCTTGTCACGACTCCTTGTCGCACACCTAAGGAAGTGTGTAACTCGCGTGGCACAAAAGGATGATCGTGTCTTGTGGGTAAAGTTGTACAACCTCTGCAAAGTGTATAATCTATCCTGGATAGCCGTGCCCACGGTCATGGGCATGCTGAGTAAAAATTTTTCATGGATTAGACTTTGTTTTTCAAAACATTTTCGAAAACCTTGTGGATGGATGGAATCCACGAGAGATGAAAACCTTGCGGATGGATGGAATTCGTGAGAGATTGGAATCTGGTGAATGGATGGAATTCATCAGAGTTGCGTAGTGAAAGCGTGTGGATGGATGGAATCCATACGTGAGCTGTTGGAAAAGATGGTCCGGGTGGGATGTCCGTGGATAGGTTGGTGTTTGGTCGGAGCCTGCACTGACGGTATTACTTTCTACTACAAGTATTGTTTTACTTACTGTATTAAATTCAGCAATTTCAATCTACTTATTGTATTTCTTAAATGCTATTTTATGCAAACTAACCCTATAAGCCTTCCTTTGAAGCCTTTATCATTATGGTGCATTTTCCCGTGTGACTTGCGGAGTACAAGTTTGTACTCACCTTGCTTTTTCCACACAGAGAAGGAAGACGTCAACTACGGTGAAGATCTGGACGAATAGGCCGCGTCTTACTGTCGTTTGCCTGTGGGCAGGCTCAGTGGGCTTCTTCCGTTTCGGTTTTTCTTCCGCTGCTTATTACTTAATTTTGGCTTATGTGCCGTTGATGTAAACTTTGGTAATCATGCCCATATTCAGTTAATAAATGTCATTATGGTTGATATTTATCTTTGTTGTACGCTGTGTGCACTAGCTGATCCTGGACTAGTGCGATTTACACAGAGGATCCAGGAGTCGTTGCTCCGGGTTCCGACAAGTGCGTCCCACAACTTTGTGACGGACTTGTATTCCATATACACATCATAGAGCTGATCTGCCAGAACAATCGGAATGCAGCCAAGAGCAGTGTTGTTCGCATTTTCAAGCTGCATGAACTGCTCAATTGTAAATGGATACTGCGAGTGGATAACCAACCACAACCCCAAAGACATGAGCCAAAACTTGGCTCTGTCTGCCATCTACGAAAGTTCTGACCAAAAAATCTCTCAGGTTTCATTGCATCAGAAGCACTAGCCATTGCTGTATTGCAACAAAATTCACAATAAAGTTTTTAGAATGTTGATAATGTGGGCAATATTTTAATTCCTAATTTTACTAGGAGACAAATACGATAAAAAACTAGTGATACCAAACACAAAACTATTAGCATGCTACTCATTGTGCTTCAAAAAATATGCAAAGAAAAATATAATATCAAAATCAATCGAACACGTGAACGACTTACTATTGAGCTTGATGAAGAACAGGAAGTAGTGCAAGCTTGATGCAGTGCAGGACGTAGATGAAGCAGAGCAGCGAGCGGTCGCATAGATATGCGCTGTCCAGAAACCTTATTGCCACCCCGTGCAGGTATTCATGACGGTAACGGCTCGGAGATACCACTCCTCTTCTTCACAGTGCATGCCGGGAAGAAGAGTCGACGAGGTTCAGACAGCGCAGTACAACAGCACAAGTTCGCAGAAGTGAGAGATGCAGGCAGTGAGAGATTCTCTGTTGTATACCTTGGACATCTCCAAGTATATATAGATGTGCAAATTACTCTCTAGTAACTGCCCCATTGAACTGATATAATTCACTGGTAACTGCTCAATTATTCACTGGTAACTGATAACATTTAACCAGTGTTTTACCCACTGGTAACTGCCTATCATCAAAACCCAATTAAGCCTCAAATCCAAATGTTTGAATCTCATTCAAACACACACACATAGAGAGAGAGAGAGAGAGTGGTGCATGGTTCAGCAAAAATTAAAGATAGACTTGGTCTGCCAAGTGGCGTGCCACGTCACGGCATGGTTGTGCATCGCAAGTCACAAGTCATACGATTTTCACGTGAAAATGCATGAATACGCGCGCGCGTGCATGATTAGCCAAGGCCCTCATCATGCCATCTCTATGCATATTCAAGGAGTGATGAGGACTTCACCTTATAAATTGGTCCCCCACCTTGCTTAGTAATATGGTACTAAACCATGCATGCTTTGGAATTAAGGAAATAGGTCTTGCTCATATGAAACTCCACTAGTAATAGATCACAAGATTACCACTAGACGCATAGACTCATAGCGGAAGTAGATTCGATGTATCGTTTTGGTGCAGTAGTAGTCATACTAGCTGAACAACTACTCCTTTAGCTCCTTTGACCATCACAAGCTGCGGATCGTCCTAGTACTGAAGCTTCGCATCAACACCTCCAATATGTGTATGAGGCTGGAATACCACACGCCAGAGTGCTAGCACCGGCTGCGTAGTATTGGATGAGGAAGGTGTGGCGACTAAGGTTTTGGGATTTTCGAATTCATTGCAAACCCTATGCCACCACCCCTTTATGTATAGGCGTCCATGATGGGCTCGAACTTGAGGCCCATAAGGAACTCGTGGCTCACATGAATTCATATCACTATCTGAAATATATCCTAGCCCTTTAAGCGTGTGACCCTATAGGTTCACGTAAACTTGGACATGGCTCGAGTACTCCTACTTATCCACTAATTGGTAGTGGTCCCTAGCAAGACATGCCGACTCCCAAGTATACATAAAGATCATATCGGACGAACCTCAACAAAACTTATATCCGTTTCCCTTTGCCTCACGATATCGGTCAATCTTAAGGCAAGTACGTGCCATTCTTATTGGTTAGCTCGACCACTCTTTCTCGATCACGTGACTCAAATTCCCCTATTACAGTTAACTCTTTATTCGCGAGTAGCGTATGCATGCTTCATGACAAAACCCGAAAGCTATCTTTATAACTACCCAGTTACAGAGTAGCGTTTGGCAAACCCTAAGTCAACCATTATGCATCTCGAGTACGTGCGATGATATCAAGTCTAAGGACATAACATACACATTGTAAATGAGTCCAACTGATGACATGTAAAAATGCAACGTTCTAGCAGTGTCTCATGGTGGGTCGATCCAACCCCATGTTCGCTAACATGTGTCCATATTATTGGTTTGATATCTCCATATCTATGACCCATGAAACATAATCATCAGCTAATACATATGCTAGTATATTCATATGTGTCCTCGTATGTTTCTGGTTAGGGATTGTTTAAGAATAATCATTGCAGAAATATAGAGTTTCGCAATCAAGTCACACACTAATAAATACTGATGACATTATTCATGGAATAAGATAACATATTATCCAATAAATCATGAACATAACAAAATATAATCATATCTATGATAGCCTCTAGGGCATATTTTCAACATGCCCTTCCTGCTATTGCTGCTTCGTAGGTGCTACATGCCATTGTTGCTTCCTTCAATGGTGGCCACCACCGCTCTACTACACCACCATGCTCCCCTGCCGCCTCCCATGGTCCCACCCTCTGTTAATGGTATGTCCTAGAGTAGATCATGGAGATAATTGTATTACTTTTATATTTATGATCTTTTGAATAATATGCTATTTTGTCCATTGAATAAAGTCTTTCATATTGATAAACACGTATGTGACCTATTTGTGGAACTCTTTATTCATGTTTTGGTGTTATTTTAAATTATCTCTGATTTTATGTCATTATGTTGAACAATTATGATTTATAGATCAACACATGCATTAATTGATGATCATGTTTCAGGGATCATGGATATGGGGATATCAAATCAATAATATAGACACATATTAGAGAACATGTTAATTGATTGACCTAGCATGAGACATTGTAGCCATCGATTGGTCTCATACATAATGTTTGTAGGATCCTTAAACCTAAGATCATCACAGATTTCTATATGTGTAATAGTTTACTTATGAGTTGCCATACATTACTCCATAACTAGGTGGTAATAAATGTAGCCTTTTGGGTTTACTATGAAGCATGCGGAGGAGTATGAGCGATCAAGATAGAATTTGCCCCTCTTATATAATAGAAGAGATATCTTTGGGCCCATCGATGTAGTTGGATTAAGAAAGTGCATGGCCATGCCGAATGTGGTTAAGGGGTCAATCACAACTGAGTAATCCATTACAGATTTGAGTGAAGGATCAAGTTATCATAGGATGGAATGTTTCTCGCCTTGAGTTCGCTCTGGCATTATGAGACAAAGGAATCAATACATAATCACTATATAAGTTCGTCCGATATGATTTTTATATATATTTGAGAGTTGTTATGTCCTGTTAAGGACCGCTTCCAACTTATGTATCGAAAAGGAGTTTTTGGTCTATAGCCAAATCTACATGAATCTATAGGGTCACACACTTAACGATTTGCAACAATAAGGGTTCGAATGATAAACTTCGAGTGGGATGCAATCTCTACTCATATTGGATTCAATTTCTTTACTCGTATTAGATAAATATCTAGTTAAAGGCTTTTCCAGTTGAATACAATATCTGATCGCATCAGATAAGTATCCGATTAAAGGCTATATAAAGAGAGGTGTGAGGGGCTGAGGAGATATCCCGAGACACATCCATCGAAACCCTAGTCGCCACCTCTCAAAAACCCCTTGCCGTGCACGTTGATGCTGGCACACTGACACATGGTGTTCCATTCCTGGACGTGTGGACCTCGATAGAGGCGTTACTGCGACTACGATGCTGATCGGGACGATCGCGAGGAGACTGTTGGCCAAATGATGATCGACTACTTTCACTATATCAGCACACGCTTCGTTGAACTGGCCACTTTAACTTTATTTCTGCTGCACTGTGTGTTTAA
The DNA here is from genome assembly GCA_017311315.1 of Dendrocalamus latiflorus. NCBI lineage: Eukaryota > Viridiplantae > Streptophyta > Magnoliopsida > Poales > Poaceae > Dendrocalamus > Dendrocalamus latiflorus. The sequence continues at coordinate 9,933,303 of CM029654.1, forward strand.
TGGTAACGATCTATGATCGTTTACTCGCATGGATTTTTGGTTTATACGGTAGAAAATTTTAATCTACGCTAGTGTAGTCTATCTATATCCTAGCGTCCTCTTCTCTGCAGCCAACCCCACGAATTTTAAGGTTGGGCCTAGTTGAACTCATGGAACCTAAAATGGTACGGAATTGATGGAATCTAGAGGTTAGAAATTTGCTAGACGGGAGGGAAGAAATCTAGTACATGAGAGGTTGCTGTCTACAATTGAATCGTCGATCTTACAAATAATAGAAAAATCTAAGCCTCGCAGAAGGATGAAAAAGGTCTTCATTGCTATATAGGGATTACAACTTGCTGTAAATGAGCGATTAGAGCGAAATACTATGTGCCCTAATGCAGATTGGTCTTGCCATTGTTCACTGTCTTGTCTTCTCTCTCGGGTAAGGTTTAAATTGCACCGAAGGGACGTCAGTTGTTGGTATGAACAGTTGCCTTGTCGATTCCTCCCATTCGCATATGTAAGCGGTCGATGGCAGTGAGAGAAGTCTGACGATAATGGGTGATCGGTTGTTGTCAGTGATGGAGAGCCCCAGGAAATAACCACAGGATGGTTGTTATCAGAGATACTGGAATGTGGAAAGGTCGTGGAAAGGGAACGCACGTGATCCACTCTTTTAACCGCACATCGTATCAGGAAGGTCCAAATGTCGGGTTATAAAGGTTTTAAGTAGTAGTTAGTCGGGCAAATGAATAAGCTATTACCATATTAAGGTTTTGATTATATGTTAAAGTAACTTTTTAATAGCTTATTTAGTCCTCGTCAGTAGCAAATGCGAAAATTAAAATAGTGGTTTTGCTGCTAGCACAAATATGTAGGTGAGCCACAGAAATAATCATTTGCTGCTTGTTGAAATGGTGGCCGTGGACCGGACTGGACCGGCAGGAAACAGGACGGAGAAAGGAACCGCGCGCGAAGACCAGTGGTCAAAGTTGGTGCCGAGGTTGAAGTTCAACGGTTGATCGACCGACGAGACGTCCGTACCTTTCCTTTTTGACAACTTTGAAGGCCAAAAAGAAAGACCTGTTCGAACTTCGAAGATTCTACTAAGTGTTCCTGGCAGTGTCACAGTCACGTAGGGTCAATACGCGCATCGATCGGTCGATCGCACATTCGCACCATTCCGAGCTCGTGCGTTCCACCGTTTGTCTTGGTCGCGATGCAACTGTGCACTACGGCTAGGGTGAAAATAGATCTGGATTTGATCGGATTATCTGAATACTAAATTCGTATTTATCAAATCTAGATATTTAATATCTGAATGCAAATAGGAAATGGATTTGAATTCGGATGTTGAATTGGTGCGGATTCGGATGCGAATCTGGTATGACCTGATACGGATTCGGAGTCGAATATCCAGATAATATCCAAGTTCAGCATATATAACAATAGCAGCTAGCTAACACATATCTTTTGCATTCCGATCATCCTGACGGGTCTGTCATCATGGTTGACTCTAATTTGACATTTCTATATTTTTTTATTTTGGCACATCCCCAATAAAACTTTTTGTATGCTCTCTTTAGCCAACTTTGATATATTTATAACTAATTTATTTGCAATAGATCTAAAATTAGTTAGGATTAGTCGCAAAATGACACCAATAACCAATGATTATGTGATAAACTAGAGAAAAAAGAATATAAATATTACTATAAAACCGGTGTCAATTTGCTAAACTTTATTGTGCCGTAGGATATGAATCTGTCCTCAGAAACTGTAGTATACAAATACATAGAGGTGCAATCGGGTCGGATTTGGACGGATATTGCTTATATCGTATCCTAACCCACATTGTTTCCCCTGATTCATAGTCGGATATGGTAAGGTCGGATATGAATACAAATTCGAAGCATTCAGAGTTTTAGATACGATACCGTCAGGACGGATACATGATGGTTTCGGATCGAAAATGGATAATATAGGCAGAAAGTATGTGCATACATAAAGAAACATACACTAAATCATACCACTATCACTTCAAACCTTCAACTAGCAATAAATTCATCTAGATTATTTAAGTACGATAGTCGACACGACACAAGTTTAACATAAGCTATAAATTCATACATAAATTTAAAAACCTGTAAACTCATATATGAGTTTGAAAACCGATAAATTGATACACAAGTTCAACATAAGTGGGGAGGATTGGTGGCGGCTGGCTAGAGTGGCTAGACTTTAGAGTTAGATTAGGACTTGGGTAAAATCTGGATCAGTTAGTGTCAATGATGATTGATGAGTTGGGCCGACTAGAGTACAAACTTACTTGTCAGATATTCGGTGGTAAATTAAGCTCTCCCGTAATGATTTGGTGGTAAATTAAGCTAGGAGCAACTTATCAATTTTTCATGAGTCATCTTATCTCTCAACTAGATGAAATCAATTCAATACTGAGTTTCATAAACTTACCAGTTCAGTAATGAACTTGCTGTTAATGAAAGGCAAGAATTTATGTTCATAATAGAGAAACAAGAAATTTTTATATAATCCTTTTTAAATCGAAAATACAAAATTATGCCTACGTTTAATATTTTTTTTACAAAAGTAACCATTTGTCGCCCAACCGTTGGGCGACTGGACCCCGTCACCCAACTGCCGAGCGGCACGCACGCAATTGCCCAACCGTTGGGCCACATAAATGTAGTCGCCCAACAGTTGGAGTTGCCTAGCAGTTTGGTGATAGCACCTCTAGTTGCCAAACCGTGCCTTATGACTCACATGCCTGCCCGAGCGAGTGCACTGCCGACACTCGGCGCTAGAAGAGGAGAGGAGAAGAAAGAAAAAAAGAGGAGAGAAGAGGAGAGGGAGAAGGAGAGGAGGTTCAGCTACTTCTGCGAGGAGAGATTCATCCATAAGGTTAAGTTTTTATGTATTAGTCTATATTTTTGTAGTAAGTAAATAGTTTGTTTAGTATAAAAAATAGTATAATTAGCATCCAAAGAAAATTATAGTTAGAGAAAAATAGTATAACTTCAGTTAGATGGCTAGAAAGAAAAGTAAGAAGAGAGGAGAAAGAAAAGAAAAGGGAGGAGAAGCGCGCATATAATTAATTTATTTTGTTACAAATATTTAGCTGTGAGGATCCAAATTTAAAGGGAGGAGAAGTGCACGTATACAAATGACGTGTACAGTAGAAAATCCAAATTTAAATGCAATAAATAGGTTTAATTGACAGGAGGTTGTCAGTAAGCCACCCTAGTGTAGTATATTATATGTCCCTGTAAATTAAAACGAAATCTTTTAATTTGAAGAAATGAAGGAAAAAATAATGCAAGGATGTTTCCACGGGCAATGGAAGGGTTATGTTATGAGGGAAAATTAACTGATGTGAAGAGGCCTGCATGTTCATTGTTGCCTTTGCTTTAGGGAATGAACGACGACTTAACCATGCGATAGTGTAGTTGTTCACGATAGGTGAATGACTGTAGAAATATAAATTACAGTACATCAGTACTTCCACAACGTACGATGCGATTTGACTAATTACAATATAGGAAATATTTGCAAGCAGACATCAGCCATGCCGGTACCCACCAGATTGAAAGTGCATTATGGTGTTGGCACCGTTTGTGAAGGTCCGTACGATGTTGACTTGCAAGTGTGATGTACTGGCTCACCTATAGTTTCTCCTTAGACCCTAAGGTGTGCAGCGTCATCATACAAGGGCTTTAAAGCCGATCTCCCACACAGATTAGATGGGAGTTGAGAAGATTGATGCACATGGTTGTGTGGAAGCACTTTCTAGAAGGTTGCTGACGCCATCGATACGAGTGTGTGTTGCTTGGGCAACCATGCCCAAAAGAAGCTGTACAAAGACCTACCGACGGATGTCATCCAGGAGGTCAGAGCAGCTCAGACGCCCAGCGTGTTGGTGAAGAAGAGGACCCAGAGGTCGGTGTTACAGAGGGTGTGGAGGATGTTGCTTGTGATGAGGCTGATGAGGTAGATGCATGAAAGGAAGATCGATCACCGCATGCTGAGGACAGGCTGATGAAGGAGAGCATATGGAGTACATAGTGTGTCAAATGGAGGTGATGACGGATGGTCATGGCTAAAGAGGAAGTTGTACAAGAGGACAACGAATATAGTTTCAATTAGGACGAAGCACCCATCCTGTAGGAATGGAACATGTTTGATGCTAAGGGTGTTGCTGTGCATAATGAGCACGAATCACCGTATGAGTACCATGGTGCAGAGGTTTGGTTACACTCAATGTTTGCTAACAAAGCATCCTTGTAGGATGCCATTAAGCTGTGGGCCTTGTCTATACAGTAGACGTTTCAGGTCGTCAAATCTACACAGGAGCAGTACATCGTCAAGTGCGAGCAAGCTGGTTTCCTTGGCGAGTGCACACACATAGAATGAAGTATGAGGCTCACTAGATTATCTCGAAGGTAGAGCCGCACTCCTGCGTGCTCAGCAGTGTTTTGCTGAGGCATTATAACCTAACGTTCGCTTTCATAGCCAATTTGATGTATAGAGAAATAGTAGAGAAGAAGGACATAGAGGCCAAGCGCATCATGGTGGCTATCGAGAAGAAATTTAAATACAAGATTAGCTACGTGAAGGCGTGGCATGTGAACCAAAAGGCTTTGGAAAAACGGTTCGGGTCTTTCAAGGTGGTGTACAACAACATTCCTCATATGTTTCGGGTGCTGCAAGAGAGACACTCGAGCATGTACACTACTGTGAAGGAAAAGCCATCTAGAACACCGCCAAGTTTTGTGGTATTATAGAGAGCCTACAATGCCTGCATCGAGGCTTTCAGGCATATGTTGCCCATGATCTCAGTTGACGGGACCTTTTTGACTTGTAAATAAAAAGGCCAGATCCTTGTGGCCATTGGCGTTGATGGCAATAATCAAATTCTGTCCATAGCCATCACATTCATCTAAAGTGAGAATTATGATAGTTGGTTGTGGTTCCTTCAACATTTGAGGGTGGGAGTTATTTGAGCTTGTCATGGTGTATGCGTAATCTATGATCACCATACCGAGATGCTGAAGGCCATAAGAAAACTTCAGTAAGACCCTAAGAAGCCGTTCCTATAGCCAGATATGAGGAATAGATGGTGCATTCGCCACCTGAGGGCCAACATCTTCAAGTAGTTCTTGAAGCAATTATTGATGAAGCTATTCAAAAGGCTGGCTATGCAGAACCAACAGCACAAATTTGATGCTTTATGGGCGCTTTTGGATGATCACAGCAGGAAGCACGTCGACAAGAGGAACAAGGGACCACCCATTCCTGGGGCGGCACAACTCGAACACCTCACACCACTGGCAGAGCCTGAACCTGTTGGTCCGATGAGGAGGACCAACAGGAACATCAAGTGCTTCTCCTACTGGATTGAGGCCGAGCCATTGAAGAACCGGTCCTTGCTGCACTACACGGACGGTGCAAGGTATGTTATAATGACCACTAACTTTGCGAAGGTGTACAACTGGGTTCTTAGTGGCCTTCATTCTCAACCCCTCATCGCCATCATGGAAGGTGTTCTACACATCACAATTGGCTATTTCAGGGAGAGGCATGCAAATACCACACTTCATGCCGCCAACCCACAAACACCGTACTACTCGAATATTATAGCATACATGTAGGCGAAGACATAGAAGGGCCAGTCATACATGGTGTACGTGATGGGCAATACAGAGCATCATTTCAATGTGCTCCTCTAGGATAGAGCAGGATTTGGGATGGCTCGTTCTCTTGTCACTCATGAGGTATGCCTTGGAGATCTTGTGAATGAACCTAGATACATGTGCAATAAGCCGAAACTCTTACACAAGCCATACTCTCATATCCTCATCGCATACGGGATTGTGCACATGCACACTTTGAACTTCACATCTAAGTACTTCTTCAAAGTGGGTGATGTAGGCGTGGTATGGCGAGCTTAGAGGGTTCAGGGTTGTGGGTAACTTTGCCACCTTGGATGTTACATAGAGGATTTGGATTCTGGATGTTGACATGCTGAAGGGTGGAAAGGGTGATCGGTAGAGTTGTCGTATTACCAATAATATGAACGAAGCGCAAGCCGAGTTGTCGGGTAGACGCTATGGGTGCTGCGGCCAGGAGGGCCACACAGCTAGACGATGTAAGGCACATGCTAATGAGTAAGCACGCCGACATTGGTTGCGGTACCACTTCTTCGAGTGTACAAAGTGGCACCAAGATTGCAAATCATTTTACATTGTCATCTATACTTTGTTAGTTGCTACATTTGATGTACGTAGTGTCGTAACACATGTGTCGTACGTTGCACATACTGTTTATGTAACTGTTGTGGTACTATCCTATTTTCATTACTGTTCAAAGTATTGTCTTGCTAGCCTAGTATTATTTTGTTTGTTTACAAGTAAATTTAATCCTACTTTACATTCGATATTTTTTGCGCGTATATGCTAACTTGAAGTTGTTTTGCAAGTATGGCTCGTGACCCTCATGGATATGATTGGCCTTTCAGCCTACTGGATGAGTACGTCGACTGGCTACATTTGCATGTCACATCGTGTCCCGCATCCTGCGAGCACAGACGATGCGACTGACTTGGGGGTGATTTGCACGTGGACAGACAGGTTTGCATCTTGGCCCAACATCTCAAGCTTGACAAAATTAAAAAACTACAGATAGCATCACTCATCAGGTAATGTGACTTACAACAACATAAATGGGAACGGGAAGCTCCTATTGTTTGTAGGCATAGGAGTAGAAAAGAAAAGGACTCAGTAAAAGAAGCTTACTGCAATGCTGCAAGGGACTGAAATGGCGACAACCCTGAAGCAATGGTCTTTAACAGGATGTGTGATGTTTCCCACACCCTCAGTGGTTATTTATCGGGATAGAAGAAATGGGCAGCCCAAAGATTCTTTACTTAGTGCAAAGGTAACGACATAGTATTAACGATTACCCTACATGCTTGCTGTTTCCCAACACTTACAAGTCAAATCAACGTGAAAAAGCTAGCTACAAGTTTTTGTGAAATGGAGACTTGTCATCAATGAATGCGTCCATTTCCAATGAAAAAGAATGGCAATGAGGCAACTTTGCGCTACGACGTGACCTTACAACGTAGCTTTGTGTAGCGACGTGATGCAAGGCTATAGTACTGTTCCTCACCAGGCCCGCTGCATCGCGGATGCCAAATTTCCTTCAACCAAATTATGCTCCAACCATATCCGTTGATCCGCGTCACTACTTCAGTACTACCCCCAACGGGTTACTCCTATATCTCGATTGCAACAATACCTCGCTTAAATGAAGAACCAATGGGATGAATTCTAATGTTCATACAAATCAATTCTAATGTTCATCAGACCTAAACAACAATTCTAATATTCATACAAAATCAAATTGCAAACAAAATTGAAATCTCTATGCCATCTAGGGGAGGAAGCAGCATCGTCTAGGGGGAGGAGGCAGTGGCGGAGTCAGGGAGGAAGGGGTGGAGTCTAGGGAGGAGGCGGCGCCGGTGTCAAGGAAGGAGGCGATGCCATCTGGGGGAAGGTGCCGTTTGGGGGAGGAGGCAATGCCATTTGGGGGGAAGAGGTGGTGCCGTCTGGGGGGAGGAGGCAGCGCCAAAGTCAAGGAGGAAGGGGTGAGTCTGGGGAGGAGGCGACGCCGGTGTCGAGGAAGGAGCGATGCCATTTGGGGGAAGGAGGCGGCGCCGTCTGGGGGAGGAGGTGATGCCATTTGGGGGGACGAGGCAGTGCCATCTGGGGGGAAGTAGCACCGAAGTTAGGGAGGAAGGGGCGGAGTCTGGGGAGGAGGTGGCGCCGGTGTAGGCGATGCCATCTAAGGGAAGGAGGCAGCGCCATCTGGGAGAGGAGGTGATGCCATTTGGGAGAGGAGGCGGTGCCGTCTGGGGGGAGCAGGTAGTGCCGGAGTCGGGGAGGAGGCGACGCCGGCCTCAAGGAAGGAGGCGATGCCATCTGGGAGGAGGACGACGGTGGCGGGTGCGGGGACAAGGGATGCTCGTGGCGGAGTGCGCGGGGAAGAGGGATGTCGGCGGCGTTGGGCACGAGCTTAAGAGAGGCCTGCAGCGTCGGGAGCAAGGAAGAGGGAGGTCGGCGGAGTTGGGGCACGAGGACGACGCCAACGGGAGCGGGATGGTGGTGTTAGCGTCGCGGGGGAGAATGCTGGCATCAGGCGAGTCGCTCAGGAGAGGGAAATGGTGAGGGAGCCAAAGGGAAAAGAAAACAGAGTGGAAAGTAGAAAAGGAGAAAAAATGATAGGATTTGGAGTTATATATGAAGAGCATTTGGTGGGTAATTTTTGTGAACTTGAGTGGCAAAGAGATATTCCCTTCCACAAAAGACAAAAAAAACCACTTCTCTTATGGCTTTTGGCTTTTAGACTTAAAATGGCTTAAGATTTTCATAAACTGAATAAAAAAGCGACCTCTTTATTTAGGCTTTGGCTTTTGTTTTTTTTGCTTATAAGCTAGATAAAAAGCTTAAACAAACAGGGCCTAGATGATCACGCGCGTGAGATGAGGCTTGACTGCATCTTCTCTCTCCACATGGTGATCGAGAATTGGTACTCTACCACGTGACTTGAAACTTAGGAGTAGATATCACTACTATAAAAAGGGTTATCCAGAGTGTCTCATCATAGACATTTCAACACAAACTGTCAGTGATAAAGTTATCACAGACAGTTTTACAAGATGGACCGTCTAAGTTCATGATGGAAAGAATCATCTGTGATTACCTACTTATCACATACGGTTTTTGTTCCGAACCATTTGTCATGTATCACAGATAGTTTGGAATAAAAAACCGTCTAAAGAACCATCTACAATAATATTTCAACTTATCCGCTCTCACCGAATTTGAATTTTCCACTCATCTCGCTAGATTTGCTTTTAAAATAGAATGCTCGGTTGTTCTTCTCTTCTCACTTCTCCAACATTCCTCTTCTCCTCATCTCCTCTTCTCTCTTCTCACTTCTCCAACATTCCTCTTCTCCTCATCTCCTCCTCCACTCCTCTTCTCATCTCTTATTCTCTCTTCTCACTTCTCCTCCACTTCTCCTCGCCAAATTTTCCCTTAAAACTAGAAGGCTCAGCCGGCTACCTCCCCAAGCTCCTCCGCCTCTAGTTGTGATGCCACGGTTTACTGCATAAGGCACTCTTGTCGTAAGTTGTCTTTTGCAGTGTCACCGTCGTGACACTACTGCTCGCCGACCTCTCCTTCATCACCGGTGATATATCCCCCGTCCCTCCCCTCTCTTCCTTGATGATTAGTACTTCTGATGATTGATAGATGGCTAGGGTTTCAGCCCTTGTTAAAATTCATATTTTATTGTAGAATGTACTGATGTGGTGCGCATGGTTGTTAACAGACTAGGTGCTTACGACCTCAGCTTACGACCACGATATACGACCACGGCTTATGACCATGGCTTACGACCACGCGCCTATGACTACGACATACCAAAGCAACAAAACAATATCACCTACAACCTAAATAACGAGCCACCAAAGACATGGCACCAATAATAAATAGGCCTACTTTGGTTCATCTGTATTCTCTAATTGTGTTGTTTTATAGCGTAATTAAAGAATATTGATGAACTAAAGGAGACCTATTTATAATATCACAAGAACGCAATCACAGACGGTTCTTAATTAGAACTGTTTGTGATAATAGACTATCACAGACAGTTCATACTAAAAACCGTCTATGATAACTGTTATCACAGACAGTTCTAATTAAAAGCTGTCTGTAATAGGGTATCACAAACGGTTTAAAAACTGTTTGTAATGACCTTAGTGTATTACTGATCTATAAGCATAAACGGTTTAGCAAACTATCTGTGATGATGTTTTTAAATCTTCTATAATAAGTTTTTCTGTAATAGTGTGTGACGCAGATGTTTTCTTCCGCGCGGCGGCGAGACCTGATCAATTGGTGTTCGTTGATTGATGACACCTGGTGTGTGGACTGAACGACAGGTGGACACGTGGTTCGTGCGCTCGGACCGAGTACGTACAGAAGTAACAGCAAGATGACCGAGGACGTGCGGATGTGCGAGCGTGATGCGGCTTCTCTTCACGCCTGGCTGTGAATCAGCTGAAGCAGTCGGCGTGCGTGATGAGGGCAAAGATGACGTGTGTTGACCCGTGCGTGACGAGGACCGACGGATAGCGACGTGCGTGTGGAGTAAAGGGCATATTTGGCAACGGCTGCGGCTTATAACTTTTGATTATTTACGGTACAGATTACGAAGAGAGATACTCACTTGCGATTTTGGCTGGTACAGATGTTGGGCTTTTAACGTGTACATCGTTTAACTTGTAGATCCCGTTTTGAGAAAATAATCTGTTTGAAAGTTAGATATTGTAGCAAAAGTCAAAAGCTACCAGCTTCAGAGAAAAAGAATAGGCCTAAATTCCAGGCGAGAGCGGAGAGAGACGAGCCAAGATGCGCCGTGCGTGCCGCCTCTCAACCTTGATACTAATGTTAAGAGGTTTTTTAAAAGTCTAGGTTGATTTTATAGAGGATATTCAATCTATTTCTTATATCTCTATTTTTTCTGTGGTTTCATTCATAATTACATTCTAAAGCTAAAGTATAGAGACATATTTATAGACTCCACTTTCAAGTATTACAAAACGACCCACCTATTTTCTGGTATACCATGAGACCTTTGAACCATATCATCAATCACGATCATGCATGCCAGTTTAATGAATCTAAAATATATTAATTCCTAGCACACATGTGTAAGTCATATGATATGATCAAATTATTTACAAGATCAATTCCAATCTAATCATGTGGGTCAACAGTCTGTAGAACTGATCTACAAAACAAACTCAGCTATTATGCCATGTGTTGTATCCGGGTTAAACATATGCATGGATATTAGATTCCAGTAGACTTGATCTCAATAATATGTCTACCAAATTCCAGCATAGCCGTCCTAGGCACCTCTGGTATTAATTCCTCAAGATAAATTTTGCATCAAATTATTCCCCATTATTTGCATCAATAATATAAATAAATTCACATTAAATTAAATTAATAATAACCACAATAAATATTAAATATCCCATACAAATCCTACCAGCACTTACCTAGCTCGCCCCATCCGGATGGATCGGCCGATCGATTCAATGCTCTGTCCATGTCGACAGCGCCCAGCCTTGCCTGCCGAGGGACATGCATGGCAGCTTCCTTGACCAGTGACCACTTGCCCGTGTGGGGGATGGCATGGCACCAGGAGCCAACTAGCGGCATGTTTCCTACTAATTGCTCAGGCAGACAGGCAGAATGATGTGAGCACTCATCACCTAGCAGTCTAGCGCAGTGAGAGGCTGAGTGAGAGAGAGAGAGAGAGAGAGAGAGAGAGAGAGAGAGAGAGAGAGAGAGAGAGAATGCCATGTGTGAGAGAATTCTTTGCATGGCCCAGAGAGCAGGAACCAGCCAAGGAGCAGGATGTAGGATGGTCTCTCTTGATGGATTGCAACATGGAAACAGCACCTTAATTGATCGATTCGTCTCATGCATGCATGCCCAAGAGAGTAGCTCCCTTGTTATTCAGGGAGTGTCATGGCTTGACCAAAGTTCTGTGTGTCGGCCCAAATTTGTGATCCTTCTGTGGCCCACTTCCGCTTCTCGGTGGAGCCCCGGGTGAATGAGCAATGGAGCCCCAGATTCAACTTGGATTCTTTGCCGTAAAGAACTTTCTTTTCTATCTTATAGACCCAAGTAGCTAATAAAGACAACTTGGAACGCAAATACGAAAAAAAGCATATTTAAAGCTTCCTTTCTAAATACACTTTTTGCTCCTCTGCATGGTTTTCTTTGACATGGATGCTTAATACTCCTTTGACACAGATCTACTATAGAAATTTGAGTTTGTTACTGCTGGTGAGCAGCATGGCTTTACCAGTTTACCTATACACAATGAACTATGGCCAAATAAGGGAACAAAGTAAACCACTCCAGGAGGGAACAAACTTCACAGCTACACATCCCAACAGGCTCAATGAAGCAGTGCCTTCCAGAAAATTTGAATTCTCAACTACTCCTAAGAACCCACTGAATGCAATCATAGCAATATAGAGTTCAACAAATATAGAGCATGTCGATGCAAATTTCTAGATGACATCTCTGCACACTGTTTCTAGTATCAAAAATGCGGAAAGCAAAATACAAGCAGGCAATGATGAACATGATGATTTCTGAAACCAGACTCCAAACGCAGAAGTCAGAAACAAGCTGAAGCAGCATCCTCCAAAATCCTCCAAGGTTCTGAAAATATAACAGGACAACAATAAAAACCAGCATGGATAGTAAATTGCAAGCAACTACATGCAAAAGGAAAATAATCCATGAACTTCTTGCTTAACAGATATGCCTGCATATATTGGAGTTGTTATTTTTATTAGCTGCCATATATCTCAATTCATGCTCCTCAAAATGGCATACAACTTGGCAGTGCAAACACACCATTCACTGGATGGGATTTCATGCAATTTCATGAGTTATCTAGGGGCTACTTATAGTACTTATGTCAAAGTACACAAATAGGTGAAAAGGAAGAAAGGTTGACATTTGTAAATTGCAGACAGAAGCAAGGAAAGGTAGTTCACCTACATTCTTGAATATTACATTTTGGATGACATCTTCACCACCGCTTCAATATAAGAGCTAATTTTTACTTGCTCGTAACCATTCAACAAAATTGTCTAAAATTAAAGGCCAAGCAAGGTCTGCATCATAATTGTCAAGTGATGGGAAGTTTATCTGCATAAGATAATTCAAAGCGTCAATAGCAGGGAAAAGGAAATGCTAAAGGACATTGTAAGGTTTAGCTACTCTGGAAAAAAGAAACAAAAAATAGGAAAAAGATGCTGCAAAGTAGGGAGATGTTTGAAAATTGAAACATGACCTCATTACAGAACCGAAGAAATCCCATCCACTGGTCCATGTTTATCACCTTGTACTCATTTTGGTACTGAAATGCATAGTTACAAAAAAAAGTATGTCAGCCAAATGCCCTAAAGAAGAATGGGATCAATAAGCCGAAAGGTAAATCAAGCATCACCTTGAGGTAATTAATAAGTTTGTCAACCTGGGGGCGAAACTGCAAACCTAATACTAGATTCAGCAACTCACAAGCAACTGGAATTTCTATACACTTCTTCTTATCCTCTGAGAAAAACATAACCAAAACATGAGTTTTGCAAGAAACCAAAGCCAGTATAGTGTGTAGTAATAATAGCACCAAAACATGAGTTTTGCAAGAAACAAAAGCCAGTGTAGTAATAATAGCAAGCAACATTACCTGTTAGGCAATAACGAAATGCATATGGATAGAAATCCTGGAAATTAGAGGGCCTTGTAACCTGGATTTGTAAAGATCACATTGTCAGTAAGTCAATTACAGTAGAACTGAAATTATCATCAGATAATGGTAGCTCATTATTCCGTTCCAATCACAAGGTGGATATGTCTGGTGAGGTATTCACAAGATAGGTTTTCTTGGTGATTACTTTAAACCTGTGTTACTCAAAATTCTCTCCCAGGAAACTGTAGGGCTTGCTGTAGGTAACTTCATCCCTCTACAAACTACAACGCCTTTCAAATACATTTCATAGCGCATTACATATTTGTATGGAACAAAACACTCACTTCTTGGACCAGTTCGGGAAATGCTTTCTTCAGTTTGCTGATACTATCAGCTCGCAGAGCTTTCAACCCAGTTCTCCATTCATCCTGCCAACAGAGTACCGTCAGTCAAAACTCAAAAGGGCAGTATGAACTATACAGATGAACAATTTGAAGAGTCTACAAGGAATGCATACCAAAGAAAAATAACCTTGCTTTTCACACCCCATTTTCCTGATACAAGATATATGGCCTTTATTAGATATGTCAGTTAAAGAGATCAACATTTAACAAATTTTAGAGAACTGTGACATACCATGCTAACATCAGAATCCGAACATCAGTATGGGGAACTTCGAGATGAGAACAGAGTTTTTCAATGCCTTCTGGGCTGTTCCAGTATTAAAAAAAATTAACTCATCAATTGATAAGACTGATGTCAAAGAGCAGTTTCATTGGAGAAAGCAATAGGGAAAAAGGCAATACAATCTACCCCTAATGTCTCTACCAAAGGTGACAAAATAACATCATTAAATTAAATCGTTTACATATAACTATAGTACATCCAATAGTATCTATCGACTCAATAAAAAGCTTTATGAATGATCTTATGTAAGCAATGACAATCATTACAATTTACAATAATCATGGATGCAAATCCACTAGAGTTAGGAGGTAAATCCTCATCCCCCATATGAACGAAAGAGGATCATCATGACCAGCAAAAAAATGTGGCAATGTGTTGAGAAATTTGAGAAAGAACTTACTCAATCATGCCGGATGAGCTGTCAGTATAAGTATAGAAAAGTTGGTCAATCCGTTCTATTTCCTTGGAAACCACTTTAGTGGGACCTGAAAATAATAATGACAATATGTTACCACAAATAGACCTAAGTAACCTGTGGTTCACTGCGGATATACGTGGTCACTTGATTTTACATAGATATCACATATAACATTTATGACAAAATTTAGTATGCAAGCAAAAATATGCATGGATTTGTTATTTCTAATTAATAGCTTATGAAAGAAACAAAAATTAGGGAATGACAGGCTATAGCTTGACATAAACCAATTAGCTGAATAACATGACAATGTCATAAGGTCTCACTTATCAAATGATCAATCCCTGCCAAAGAACAGGTCAGGGTATATAAAATTGTCACATGCTTATCTGTGCATTTGTGGGATTCATTCAAAGTTCCAAACGCATTTCGAAATGGTCTATAAAAGAGCCTGACAAAACATTATTTTGACCCCCCCCCCCCCCCAAAAAAAAAGACCCATCCGGACATGTTTGTGTAGGAAGGTATGCACACACGCTTGCACATGGACATGTAAGATGCACACACACGCACACTCTTTACACCCAAGATGGATATGTGCAAACAATTAGACAAGTAATTCAGAAAGAAAAGGAATCAGTGCATCTCACCACGTTGAGCTTTCCTGCTGGTCAGGTTTGTACTGACTCCTTTTCTTTTTCTGTTTTGTTTTTCATTTACTTGTTCCTCACCTAAATATAATCGTTTGCTTAGTACTCATTCAGATATACATACCCTCAAAAGGAGAATACGAGAGCTCCTACTCCAACGCATATGAAGAAACACATATTGCAACAATAAAATGGAAAGCTAAGATAGGAATAAAAACAATCATTTTAACGTAGAAAATGCATACCGAAACCAATTAAGACACAATTAGAGCCAATGGGCAATTATTTTACAGTTACATAAGGAACTTCTAGTTACACGCTCACAATTTGAAGTTATCTTCTCAACCTATTAATTTAGGCTTTCTGAAGTACAATTCAACATTACAAAAAGGCACCATACAAACTCATGAGAGCAAACTAACTCCCAAATAAGGGGAAAAAAACTGACCTAGTCAGTTGGGAGATGAAGCGTCATGAAAGAGGAGTAAGTGAAGTACTCACAGGGGTGATGGAGCAACACAAAACAGAGTAATTAAATCATTCAAAACTAAACTAAGGCACTGTAACCTTAAACATTCTTGAAGGTACTGTATTTCTAGGGCCTGCATTCACATGTATTTTTTTTATTGGTACAATGGATCAAAATTCCCTGGTGCCTTCTACCAGAACTAATCACTGACGATGTGTTCACCTCCTTCCACTGTTTTTGATTTCACAGTTACTTTCTTCAGCTAGAACAAGTTTAAGCAATTTATTTTCTCTCTAAATACATGAGGTGGTTCATATATGACCCCTTTGTATGTAAATCATTTCTATGTCATACGAACCTAATAAACTAAGAAAATCTTAATTATGTTAGGAGGATCTTTTTTCCAGAAACTTGCTAGGCAGAGTGACAGCCAGACAGTAACAAAGAGTGGGAGGACTCAATTATGAAATTTGTTTTAACATGGTCACCTCACCATAACGTTAGCAAACGACTAACCTGCTTTCTATAGTTCAGGAAAAAAATAGATTTAGATAGTATATGTAGCCAATCTAAGGTCTTAATAGTTCAAAACTGATCCTAAGACAACAAATCACCGCAGACATCATAAATTGGAGCCAGAATCCCATAACACGATAATAGCAAGAGATAGCTGCTCTTTTGGCATGGGTCGGCACAGGATCAAACCTGTCAATTGCCATCTACTTTACTACGAACATAAAATCTGCTACCATAAGAGCGAAACCACTGCCAATTTCGCATCAAATTTAATCCAAGATTAACCACCTTCTCTTACCTTCACGCCAAATTGCCAACCCCCCAAACTACCCCGACCCTTCCAATCCCGTAACAGGCGATCCAAACCCTACATACCAACCACCAAGGAGTCGTACTAACCAGTACGCCATCACACGGCACAAACCAAGAAGCCATCGGCCCCCGATGAACCAACTCAAGATTGGATCTTTCTGAGACAGAGTACCCGCATCAAATATCGGAGGCAGCGACCGGACCCCCGAACCCAGCCGCGCGACGGGACCAATCAAGAAGCAAGAAAGGCAAGGGGGAGGGAGGGATCCGAGGGGAGGGGGCGTTACCGGCGGCGGCGGCGGACGACGACGACTTCTTGGAGGAGCGCCTCATGGTCTCTGCCTTGCTCCTATTCCTCGCCTTTTCGTCTTCTCCCCTCGCGGATTCGGAGGAGCGCCTCCCCCACGGGTTCCTCTCCCCTGCGCTGCTCGCCGAGTTCCCTTCGCTTCTCGGTTGCGAGTTTCGAGTTGGCTGTCGAGGGCAGGAGGAAGACGGAGCAGGCAAGGGCCGAGGGAGGCGCAAGATTCGGCCCGGCCAGGAGCCTAAGCCCCACGTGCGGGCCCGAGGTAGATTGCTTCTGTTGGTTGGAAATTGGAATGTTGGAATTGGATTGGTATCACTACTCTACCTTTTTTTTTTCAAATATTGCTACTCTACTTTCTTTTTTTTCTTTTGAAGGACTTTATTTCTTACTTGGATCTGTCAACATTTTAAAATTTTGAACGCCACTATACGATAAATTATTTAGATTTGTCATTGAAAATATCACTAGATTTGTCATTAAAATATTTACATATCATTGATTTTTAATATTCTCACTAACATATATTAAAAAGGTAGTTGTCAAATGTGTATATTAAAGACTAGAACCAGGTAGTATTTGTTCAAGACCAGATTTGTACTATTTAGTATCGATCGAAGTTAAGTGTATGAGCTTCCAAACTACAATCTCGACATCTGTTCATATGATCGTATGGACTATTGAGACTTGTGTTTACACACTAAACAATGGATATTAGAGCTTCGTGCGGGGGGCGACAGTGGTATGCGGAGCCTAAAATTTAAGAGAGAGATAAGAGAGTAGAGAATGTGTTTTATATTCAATCTCAACTCAAGTATGTTTCTTACACCAAATGTTATCTCCCTCTTCCATGACATCCTAGGTGTTATATTTATAACAATAGATGAGGAGGTTTACATAAATGTCCCCTTTAGATCCTAACTAATAGAGGCAAGCATATCATTTTCTTGGCATAGCTTTTATGGATCTGTCTTCTATTTACATACACATTTAGATTTGCTCCCGATGAGCCGATTGGTAAGAGCCACTCTCCCAACAAGACTATTGGCAGCAATACCTGAACCACGCCGCAATCCCCAAATATCTCCCACTCGTCTCTTTCTCTTCTCCATTCCCCGCCCTGCCTCTGCCTTTGTTGCCATCTTCCTCCGCCGCTAACCGCCTCCGCCTCCCTTCATCTCCGCACTCACCTGCCGACGCGCCGCGCCGAGAGGACCGGATCCGAAGGTCGCCGGCGCGTGCGCCATCACATGCCTCGTTCCAACAAGGCGTACGCGTGAATTAGCGATCCCCTATATGGATGTTTAAGTAGTAAAATTGGCCTGGTCCTAAACCTACGCTCTTATCAAACCAAACATGCTCAAGTAGAGGCCTAGATGAGGTGAAGCGGGGCAGGTTTTGGCTGCCCGCATTTGCCCTGGCTCTAGTTGAGTCAATGTGGATTGATTAGTCAACAGTGTTTCGTTGGTTTGGGACGGGTTTTGAGTTTTATGTATTTTAAAATAAGAAATATATTATTTACTAAACTTGATCAACATATTATGATAAAACCCTTGATATTTAAAGATCAACTTGTAATAATGTAAACAAGTGTCTTTAAAATAGCATATACTAGTTAAATTTGCATTATCATAGCTCATAGAATATATTAGTCCTTATGAATATATAAAACATTTATGTGATCGGAGCATGATAGAATATATTAATTCATATGACAACATAAAACATTTATGTGATTGGAGCGAATATAAAACATTTAAGTGATTGGAGCGGGACGGGACAGCGTCCACCCACCCTGTTGTGGGGCGAGGCCGATCATGGCCGAGTCAGGGCAGAGGCTGATGCGAGGCAGGATGGGGATCTAGGACCATGCGCAAGCCTAGTAGAAAAAACCCATAAAAAGTGGTCAAGCAACACCATTGGGCAAATTCCAATTGCGTTGAACGTTGATCGGACTATGCTCAAGCCTAGTAGAAAGTGATGAATAAGTCCCTGTACTGTGGTCTTTGTGGGGCTGTGGTAGTTTTTTTGTTTTTTGACTGCTTTAGGACAGCATCTGCTTTTGCTTTAGGACAGCATCTGCTTTTAGGACAGCATCTGCTTTTGCTTTAGGACAGCATCTGCTTTTAGGACAGCATCTACTTTTAGGACAGCATCTGCTTTTAGGACAGCATCTGCTTTTGCTTTAGGACAGCATATTGACCGCTTTAGGACAGCATCTAGGATAGCATCTTAGCATATGCTTGGCTGGTTCTCAGCCTATAAATATGTATCTCCAACCTCTCAGGTTGGTATGGCATTGTGTGAGCAATAAATAAGAAAACTTGCCCCATCTCCTAGTGTCATCCTCTCCATGAGAGTAAGGATCTTGCTATCACCAAGAGCAAGAGTCCAGCGAGTAACAAGTGGTATCAGAGCCTTAGTATCCTGTAGCCTGAGCATCTCCTGCTCATCTCCTTCTCCGGCCTCACAGCAGCCCCAGCCGATAGCAGCAGCAGCTCCGGCTGTCCCCGCTCACTCCTCTCCGGAGACGGGCAGCAGCTCGTCAGAAGTAGCCCTCTCTCCACGCAACAGCCCCCCAGTAGCGCGCCATGTCCGCAGGGCAGTTTCAGCGCTCGGTCGCCTCGAGCATGCGGCGTCAGCAGACGGCCGAGCTCGCCGCGGCAGAGCAGGGCAAGCGAGCGGCGGCAGAGACCGCTGCGGCGGCGGAAAGGGCGTCAAGGCTGGCAGCGGCGGAGCTGGCAGCAGCCAGAGCGGAGGTGGAAGCGGCGGCGGCGGCAGATGCAGCGCGTGCGGCAGCAGCAGAGGTCAAGGCTCTGCGCGGCAGCAACAGCAGCTCCGGCTCTGTTGATGACAGCGCCGACGCGGACCCTCAGCTGATGGAGATGGAGGCAGCGCAAGGGCGAACGGCGCAATGGGCAGCCGCGCACGCGCAAGAGCGCGGCGGCAGCCCAGACAGGCGCGGACGCGCCGGCGGCGCTCCTGAAGGAGGCGCGCACGGCGGTGGCGCTCCTGGAGGAGGCGCGCACGGCGGTGGCGCTCCTGGAGGAGGCACGCACGGCGACGGCGTACGGGTCGACGGAGAGCGCGGCCCTCACAGGCAACGCGGCTCTCTCTCCCCGGTTCGGTACCGTGGTCACCACGAGTACCAGGCTGTCGTCAGGGACGTCGGCCCCGGCGGCGGGTGGCCTACCCTCACCAAGACCAACTATGTCGAGTGGTCTGCGGTGATGAGGGTAAGGCTCCAGGTGCGGCATATGTGGGATGCAGTCCGGTACGGCGACGTCGACTACGACCAGGATCGACGGGCGCTGGATGCTCTCATCGCTGCAGTCCCGCCCGAGATGCAGTTCTCGCTTACCAGCAAGCGGACTGCCAAAGAGGCTTGGGACGCCATCGCTGCAGCACGCATCGGCAGCGACCGCGCCCGCAAGTCTACACTGCAGGCACTACGCACGGAGTGGGAGAACCTGGCCTTCAAGCCAGGTGAAGACGTTGATGACTTTGCTCTCCGTCTCAACACTCTGTTGCAGAAGTTGGTGCAGTTCGGTGACGACACCTACGGCGAGGAGAGAGCTGTGGAGAAGCTCTTCCGCTGCGTCCCCGAGAAGTACAAGCAGATGGCTCGCTCGATCGGGTCTCTGCTGGACCTCTCCACGATGACCATCGAGGAGGCGTTGGGTCGCCTCAAGGTCGTCGACATCGATGAGCCACAGAGCCTCTCGGGACCCGTCACCATTGGCGGGAAGCTCCTTCTCACTCGGGAGCAGTGGGCTGCCGGCCAAGGTGACAGGAAGAAGGGGGAGCCTTCTTCCACGACAGGCGGCCGCAAGCATGGCAAGCGCGGCAAGCCGCGCAAAGACGCCCAAGCAGGGGCGCGAGGAGGCGCCCAGGGCGGCGATGCTGGCAAGCAAAAGCCGGCACGAGACGACTCTTGCCACAACTGCGGCAAGCTTGGTCATTGGGCCAAGGAGTGTCGACAGCCACGACGCGGCCAGGCCCACGTCGCACAAGCGGAGGAGGAGGAGCAGCCGGTCCTGTTCATTGCTCATGCGAGCATCGAACTACCTCCAGCGGCACCGGCCGCAGTGGCTCTCCTCCACCTTGACGAGCCCAAAGCACACGCCCTCCTCGGCGACAGTCCCGGCAAGGACAAGACCGACGGGTGGTGCCTCGACACCGGCGCCACCCACCACATGACCGGGCGGCGGGAGTTCTTCTCCGAGCTCGACTCAGGCGTTCGAGGCACCGTCAAGTTTGGCGATGCCTCCGCCGTGGAGATCAAGGGCGTCGGCTCTGTCGTCTTAGTCGCCAAGACTGGCGAGCACCGGCTGCTCACCGGCGTCTACTACATCCCCGATCTGCGGAACTCCATCATCAGCTTGGGACAGCTGGATGAGAACGGCTCGCGTGTCGAGATCGAGCACGGGGTGCTGCGGATTTGGAATCTTCGACGCCGCCTTCTTGCCAAGGTAACCAGAGGCGCAAATCGACTCTACACTCTTCACGTGCAGGTGGCACAACCCATCTGTCTCGCTGCTCGTCGGGACGACGAGGCGTGGCAGTGGCACGAGCGATTTGGGCACCTTCACTTCGAGGCCCTGAAGCGGCTCAGTGCCACAGAAATGGTGCGAGGCCTGCCGTGCCTTGACCATGTGGAGCAGCTCTGCGACGTCTGCGTGTTGACGAAGCAGAGGCGACTCCCCTTTCCCCAGCAGGCGAGTTTCCGAGCCAAGGAGAGGCTCGAGCTCGTGCACGGGGACTTGTGTGGCCCGGTGACACCGGCCACACCAGGAGGACGACGCTACTTCCTGCTGCTCGTCGACGACCTCTCCCGCTACATGTGGGTGATGGTCCTCGGCAGCAAGGGAGAGGCTGCGGACGCCATCAGGCGCACGCAGGCTGTTGCGGAGGCGGAGTGCGGCCGCAAGCTGCGCGTGCTGCGCACAGACAACGACGGCGAATTCACGGCGGCTGAATTCGCGTCGTACTGCGCTGATGAGGGCATTCAGCGCCACTACTCCGCGCCGTACAGCCCGCAGCAGAACGGCGTCGTCGAGCGGCGCAACCAGACGGTTGTGGGGATGGCTCGGGCCCTCCTCAAGCAGAGGGGGATGCCGGCTGTCTTCTGGGGAGAGGCGGTGGTGACGGCCGTCTACATCCTCAACCGCTCGCCTACCAAGGCGCTCGACGGCAGGACGCCGTACGAGACTTGGCATGGGCGCAAGCCGGCGGTCTCCCACTTGCGGGTCTTCGGCTCCCTCGCGTTCGCCAAGGAGCTTGGCCACATTGGTAAGCTCGACGACAGGAGCACTCCGGGAGTGTTCATCGGCTACGCGGAGGGCTCGAAGGCCTACCGCATCCTCGACCCTGACACACAGCGAGTCCGCATCTCGCGTGACGTTGTGTTCGACGAAGGGCGAGGCTGGACGTGGGACAAGGCGGTGGACGACGGTTCGACTTCGACTCTCAGGGACTTTGTTATCGACTACGTCCACTTCGAGAGAGCCGGGGGAGCTAGCAGCTCGTCTTCACCGAGCTCGTCCACCTCGACACCTTGCTCGCCACCAGCTCCGGCGAGTGCTCCACCACCTTCGGCACCGGCTACGCCCCACTCTTCACCACCGGCTCACCACTCTCCTGCACCGGTGGCCCCACCGCCGGGATCGGCCCCAACAGCTTCGGTCCACGACGAGCAGCACATGGTGGAGTTCGCTACTCCGCTATCTCACGACGAGGACCGCGTCGACGTCTACCACGACGACGAACCTCTGCGCTATCGTACCATGGACAACATCCTCGGCGAGTTGCCCGTCCCTGGACTGGCGCAGCGCGACTTCGAGGCGGAGCTGCACTTGGCGTGCGACGACGGCGAGCCTCGCTCCTTCGCTGAGGCGGAGGGAGACGCGGCGTGGCATGTCGCGATGAAGCAGGAGATGGACGCCGTCGAGCGGAACCGGACGTGGGAGCTGGCGGATCTTCCTGCCGGTCACCACGCGATCACCCTTAAGTGGGTGTTCAAGCTGAAGCGGGATGAAGCCGGCGCCATCGTCAAGCACAAGGCTCGCTTGGTAGCACGAGGCTTCGTGCAGCAGGAGGGGGTCGACTTCGATGACGCCTTCGCACCCGTCGCGCGCATGGAGTCCGTTCGTCTTCTCCTCGCACTTGCAGCCCAGGAGGATTGGCGCGTCCATCACATGGACGTCAAGTCCGCCTTCCTCAACGGCGATTTAAAGGAGGAGGTCTACGTCCGTCAGCCGCCGGGATTCGTCATCCCCGGCAAGGAGGGCAAGGTTCTCCGCCTGCGCAAGGCCCTCTACGGCTTGCGGCAGGCACCACGAGCCTGGAACGCTAAGCTGGACTCCACCCTCAAGCAAATGGGGTTCCAGCAGAGCGCACACGAGGCTGCGGTCTACCGGCGGGGCAAAGGCGGCAATGCTCTGCTGGTAGGCGTCTACGTCGACGACCTGGTGATCACCGGCTCCAAGGAGGCCGAGGTCGAGGCGTTCAAGGCGGAGATGAAGACCGCCTTCCAGATGAGCGACTTGGGGCTCCTCTCCTTCTACCTGGGGATCGAGGTCCACCAGGACAGCTCCGGTATCTCCCTTCGTCAGACCGCCTACGCCAAGCGCACCGTCGAGCTGGGCGGGCTCACCGACTGCAACCCAGCCCACACTCCTATGGAGGAAAGGCTGAAGCTGAGCCGCGACAGCACGGCGGAGGAGGTGGACGCGACGCAGTACCGGCGCATCGTGGGCAGCCTTCGCTACCTCGTCCACACGCGTCCGGATTTGGCGTTCGCCGCCGGCTACGTCAGTCGGTTCATGCAGCGACCGACGACGGAGCATCAGCAGGCCGTAAAGAGGATCCTCCGCTATGTTGCGGGCACCTCCGACTACGGCTTGCACTACCCGAGGTGTCCCGGCGCGGCACACTTCATCGGGTACAGCGACAGCGACCACGCAGGCGACATTGACACCAGCAAGAGCACAAGCGGGATTCTCTTCTTCCTCGGCAAGTGCCTCGTTAGCTGGCAGTCAGTCAAGCAGCAGGTGGTGACCCTGTCTAGCTGTGAGGCCGAGTACATAGCGGCTTCCACCGCTTCGACTCAGGCGCTCTGGCTCGCTCGACTGCTTGGTGATCTCCTCGGCAGGGACACTGAAGCAGTGGAGCTCAGGGTGGACAGCAAGTCCGCTCTAGCCCTGGCAAAGAACCCCGTTTTTCATGAACGGAGCAAGCACATCCGGGTGAAGTACCATTTCATCCGAGGCTGCTTGGATGAAGGAAGCATCAAGGCAAGCTACATCAACACCACGGATCAGCTTGCGGATCTGCTCACCAAGCCTCTTGGAAGGATCAAGTTCCTTGAGCTCTGCTCCAAGATCAGGATGGTTCGATCCTCCCACAAGACAACGCACAAGACTTAGGGGGAGAATGATGAATAAGTCCCTGTACTGTGGTCTTTGTGGGGCTGTGGTAGTTTTTTTGTTTTTTGACTGCTTTAGGACAGCATCTGCTTTTGCTTTAGGACAGCATCTGCTTTTAGGACAGCATCTGCTTTTGCTTTAGGACAGCATCTGCTTTTAGGACAGCATCTGCTTTTGCTTTAGGACAGCATCTGCTTTTAGGACAGCATCTACTTTTAGGACAGCATCTGCTTTTAAGACAGCATCTGCTTTTGCTTTAGGACAGCATATTGACCGCTTTAGGACAGCATCTAGGATAGCATCTTAGCATATGCTTGGCTGGTTCTCAGCCTATAAATATGTATCTCCAACCCCTCGGGTTGGTATGGCATTGTGTGAGCAATAAACAAGAAAACTTGCCCCATCTCCTAGTGTCATCCTCTCCATGAGAGTAAGGATCTTGCTATCACCAAGAGCAAGAGTCCAGCGAGTAACAGAAAGAAACCATACAAAGTGGTCAAGCAACACCATTGGGGCAAATACCAATTGCGTTGAACGTTGATCTTTTTTTTTTGTCACAAACCAAGATCACACAATGTTCAAAGCTCCACTTGGGCGCAACCTAATGGAGTCAGGCTTTAGTGGAAGAGGAACCAACAGAAGCTTGGCTTCGTTTGGATGTGTCTTGATACCGTAGAGGAGTATACAGTACACACAGAACAATATTGTACCTAGTAATAATATTCCAAGTTGCCAACCTCCCATAGGAGCTCCAACAATTCTCAAGGCTTTAGTGCAACTTTAAGCCGCATGGATTTCGAAGCACATCTGTCAATTCTCTTTGAAATCCACCCGACAGCACTGCCAAATGGACTTTCCAAGATGTAACGTGGCGACATGTCGCACGACACTAACAAAAAGCCATCACCAGATGTGTTCTACGGATTTTTACTGGGGATTTTTGCCGTCCCCAAAATTGGAACTACAAAGGTAAACAAAAATAGTAAAATACCCCCTTTAACCTTTCCTTTCTTATATGTACGAACTTTCCTTCTATGTACGAAAGGCATCATGTCTGTGCACTGTACATGTGACATAGTGTAGTAGCTCTCGATTGGGGATCGTCACATAGTGATGCTACTTTCTTTTAACAATTGTTATGCCGCCTCCCAGAATATAAGTGGCTAGCGGAAAATTGCGCAGATCTGCCAACACCATGCATCCCTTGGAGAAGGGGGGAAATGTGCGAAGGATGGAATGAACTTATTAGATTGGTACAGCAGAGTCAGGATTTACGCGGTTTAGACGAACAGTACCAAGAATGTACTCGGGCAGCTCTTTCTCTTCCTTTGCCTGCAAATATAAAACATGTTAGCATAGCTCGGGTTACTGAAATGCAGGGCGACATCTAGGCCGCTGCCCTGCTAAACCAGCAAGGCTAAATTGTTGTTCCGAAGAAAGCGATGAATGTTCATTCGTGTCACTCTATGGGCAAAATCGGAGTGACGTATGCAGCAAGATTAGGATTGACGACATGCACGACATAAACCAGATATGGGAAAGACCAGATCAAAATGAATGACTAGTCTTACAAAGATTCTGAATTGAGATTTCGGCAGTACTATGAAGGGCAAAATGTTGAATAAGCAACCATAATAATGGAGGTTGTTCTGGGGTAAAAAAAGTTTGGTCCTTTCGTTGTCGAATGATGGGAATCTCCAATACGTACGGAGAGTTGTGTAACTGCTGTTACCACTGTGATGCACAGGGATATCAGATGTGGAAATGAGAAAAATATTGCAGACTTGCACAGTTTTGAGTTCTATGGGCGGTTAAGGCATAGCTGGAAGTACTTTAGATGTTTGTGGAATGTGTATTTTTCATAATCCAGTCACGTAAGGAAATTATGAAAAACAAAAAGGCACAGAAGTGCTGTGTCAGGTCCGACTTGTACGCTCGTACCTCAATTAGAATTGCAAGATCGACAACAATGCTTGTGACATATCCCAGGACTAGACCAATAATGCTCCGTGCAACAGACGAAGAACCAATGTCAACATCTATCTGCAAAGTAAATTTCATTTGTAACTTGGAAGGTCACTGGAAATTGTTCGATTTAAAATAATAGAAGTATAGCACTGGAAGATAGGGGAAAGACAAAATGATATCATTATTCATCCAAAATTTGTCATATAAGTGCATTGTTCTGTAGTTTTGACTTCGAATTTGAACTTTGCCACCAGGCATAACAGCCCATCCCTCTGCTCAAATTGATATTTGGAATTTTTAGATTGGACCATGGGTGCACAGGGGATGCAATGATGATACACTGAGAGAGGGGTGCAGTAGATATGCTCAATGTTCAACAAAGCCAAGTTTTGTAGTACTCGATTACCTCCAGAAAGTTATCCTGGCGTAGATAATTGCATGTTACTGCTTTACCGAGAAGGCAAGCTTTTGTCCCAACTGCCCGCTTTACCATCCAATAACCCTGAGATCATTTCGTAGATCAGTTCACATGCAAAAATAGTCGCACGCAAGTTAACAAGATACATCACCTAAGTAATGCTTACCTCAACAATACTTGGTATAAGTTTAAATCGGGCATCTCGGAATGCATCAGTTCCATGAATGAATCTACCCAACAGAGAATCTTTGTTCACTGGCTTCTCTGCTGCGTAGTGCATAACCAAGTTATAATTTGGTTTTGCTGGAACCTACATGTTTATCCAAAGGGAGTTAATATATTATACATCATGGGCTCATGGCCATCCACAGAACAAAGGTGACAGCTTCTCAATAATGACATATGATGTGATAGGGGCATTGGGCGCTAAACACAAAGACAACTATGCTAGGTGATTTAAACCATGCAATCATAAAAATTAACCACAAACTATCTTGTTAGGTCATAAAATGTATATCATAATGACATACTACTGTGCATAGAGGCTCAGGGCCCTTAGGTACCAAAAGCCATTATGCGAACAAGTGCATAGAGACCAGTACATAGAGCCATTATGTGAACAAGTACATAGAGACCAGTACATGAGAATTTTCAGGACCTGGTTCATGAACTTTCCTTACACTAGAAAAATTGTGTGCTTGGTTATTGAACTTTTTCAGAGTAAATTGGCCTCCTCATTTGACCCTTTGGGGTTTGAGGAAGGTGACGCTATAAGACCATAATTAGGTTCAGAATGTGAAATTTCATGAACAAAGAACATCCTCTACTTGTCCAGTTCTCCATGACTCATGAGGGTGTGGTTTCCATGCCCCTTTGGTCACTTGAGTGTGGCATCACATTCACACCCCCATGGTTGCTTGCGAGGGCACAGTTTCATGAACCACTAATTCTTTTTAGGGAATATAGACTGTTTTGTCCAATGTAATTGGATGTATGCTGTACTAACTTTGGTTTATATTAAAACTGAGCCACTGGGGATTTCCCTTTTGTTCAACAAAAAGGCAAACACTGGTCAAATGAAAATTGTAACAACGTTTGGTTCATATGACAGCTAGATAAGTATACATTCAGCCCTGTTCAGAACTCAGAAGCCTCGAATGATATGAGTTACAGTATGTAGACCAAATAATATAATACAAGCAAAAGTTCCTAGATTCATTTAGATACATAAACTTGATTAAATTCTGATCTTTCTCAGGCTTCTGCCTTCCAATGAAACAAAAAATTATATTATATATGTATGCCCTAAATATGGGTGAGACTATTCTACACCCTCCCTTAGAATAAGCTATTCTATACCCCCTCCCTCCCGTTCCAAACCAACTCCCTTCCCCCATCCCTCCCCCACTCGAAACCCCTCTATGTTACGT
Source organism: Dendrocalamus latiflorus (assembly GCA_017311315.1). Lineage (NCBI taxonomy): Eukaryota > Viridiplantae > Streptophyta > Magnoliopsida > Poales > Poaceae > Dendrocalamus > Dendrocalamus latiflorus. Next base: position 9,961,249 of record CM029654.1, read on the forward strand.
GGTTCCTCTGCTCCTTACTAAAACCTTCCTCACGTTCCAAACCAACTCCCTTCCCCCATCCCTCCCCCACTCAAAACCCCTCTATGTTACGTGGTTCCTCTGCTCCTTACTAAAACCTTCCTCACTAAAACAGGTTAAAAACCAGTCGGTTTTCACTGAAACCTCCATCTTGTAGTAACGTCGCAAGGAACGTGCAATAATAACCGAAGTTATGCAGTAACATCAGATTACTCCACATCTAGAATCACATCATATAAAACCTCCATCTCATAGTAACATCGCAAGGGACACGCAGTAAAAACCAATAGTTGTGCAGTAATGTCAGTTTACTACACCTCTCGAATCCAATCATACCTCAGTCTTGTAGTAATGTTGCAAAGAACATGCAGTAACATCCAGTAAAAGGTGCAATAATACGGCACCTTTGTATCATAGTAACACTGCAAGGAACTTTTAGTAACATCTTGTGAAAGGTGCAGTAATGTCTGAGCGTCAGATGGAGACATGGGAGTGGTAAGGATATAAGAGTATTTGTGTTATTTCCTAGTTTCTAGGATTTAATCGTGTGTGTCCTCTCTCTCTCTCTCTCTCTCTCTCTCTCTCTCTCTCTCTCTCTATATATATATATATATATATATATATATATATATATATATATATATATATATATATATATATATATATATATATATATATATATATATATATATATATATATATATATATATATATATATATATATATATATATAGGCTGAGTTCAATACAACTGACCTTTACTCATTCATCCTTCCACATATCTAACATGGTATCAAAGCCAACAACTAGGGTTAGGATTTCTCAACACTAGCCACCGCTCGTCTTCCACTCAAGGTTCCAAAAACCGGAACCGGAAAAATCCCGGTCGGAGGCCGGTAACGGTAACCGGGCGGTTACCGGAAAAACCGGTAAAAAACCGCTCACAATTTAAAAATCAAATTTTGAATTTTGAGATATTTTGAAACCGGTAACCGGAAAAACCGGCCGGTAACCGGAAAACCGGAAAAAAACCGGCCAAAATTCGAAAAATCAAAAAAATCATACCGGGCGGTTTTTCGGTTACCGGTCTCCACCGGTAAAACCGGTAACCGGCGGTTACCGGCCGGTAACCGCCGGGATTTTGAACCATGCTTCCACTGCAACTGCCCTCGGGAGGAGCATCTCCACTCCTGAGGGTGGCCATCTTCTCGCCACCCTGGGTCCATGGCGGTGGAGATCCTCTGCTTGCCACCGCCCTCAGGTCGCTGAGTCCTCCTGCTGCCGCCGACAGATCCCGCGGCCACCTCCTCGTCACCTCCTCTTGGCACCCACACGGATATGGCCGCTGCCACCTCAGGCTCTCTTCCTCCGCACCAGATCTGGCCGTCGCCAACCACGCCCCGCCATCATCTACATCGGATCGGGCTCTCGTCCTGGCAGGCTATCGCCGCCATCAACGTTTGGTGCCAACGGCCTTGCCGCGTCTCCACCTCGCGCTCTTCGGGATGCCGCCGCGGGCCACCACTTTCCTAGGGCATTCTCTTCGGCCGCCGGTCTCACCTCGCTGCCACCTGGAGGCTCCCCCGCCTAGAAGCACAAGTCTCGCAAGTAGCTATTCTCCAACTCGCCCGAGGGCACTAAGCTTGTCAACAGAAGTGAAGAAGCCTTGCCGTCTAGGTGCCTCCACATGGTTGATGAAGATGAGGGGATTAGCGTGCCAATATTCAAAGGGAGCAGCGACTACAGCTGTGCGCCCTCAGTGTGTACTGATGAGAAAGGGCATGAGATAAATGGCAAAGACAAGATGGGAAGAGAGGAGTGAAGAGATGTGTGGTCTTATGTGTGCGGGCGCTGCGCATCTAACATGTGTTGGGTGGATCTACAGCTGTCTACACCTGGGCTCCTGCTCATCACGTGACTCATGTCTGGCCACTCCTTTGTTGGAGTCTCTCGGCTCATGTCCTACTCATCACAGTGCTGATATTTGTCTAGGGCTTTACTGTTCCCCCGGAGATGACTGCTACTAGTATCCGCTACCTTTGAGTCCTTTTCTTTTAAGTCTTTTCCTTGTAAAGCTTTCATTGCGTCCATCCAAATCCGTAGCCTTTATCTTCATTGTTCAGTCCAAATCGTGCGAGTCCACAAATTTCATTGTTCAATCAGCCAATTGCGTTGCTAGAAACGGTCCATCCTTTTGGATCGAGTGTTGTTATATTGCCGCAAATCTTATTTTCGCATGACCGCAACCATCGCTCTTCTCTGAGTTTCTGCATATCGTAGAAGTTATATTGCCGCCGCTTCACTCTGAGCCACCACCCCGAGTTTTTAAGGCCATCGCGCTTTCCTTCCTCGCCGCTACCGTCTTGGGCTTCGATCTGCTTTATGGGCTACCACCATGCTTTATGGGCTGTCGCACGACCCAAATGGAAGTCTTCTGGCCTTGACACAATTTTCAAGAGCTGCACGCTACGACGACATCTTCAAGACTCGGACTTTGAATTTCCCAATTTTAGTGTTAATCCTTTCAGATGCAATGTTATTGCATACGCCTTACATTTCAGAGGGGTGTTAAGGATATAAGGGTATTTATGGTATTTTCTAGTTTTTAGGGTTTAATCTTGTGTCCTATGTATTCTATATATTCCTTTGGTCTAAGCTCAATACAACTAACCTTTATGCGTTCATCCTTCAAGTCGTGTTATTGCACACTTGCAGGATGGTTACTGGCTTACTGCACTTCTCTAAGCGCGGGGGAAAACGTGGGAGTTTTTTGTTTTTATTGCAAACTTTGAATTGCAGTATCTCTTTAATCAAACATTCGTTATGTGATCCGGTTGCATGGTTGGGTTCGAAATTATGAGTTTAACAAAAATGAGATCCATGTTGGACATGTTTTGACACAACAAAAGTCATATTACTGCACTTTTCTGGGCACGAAGGGGTGACATGGTCGTGGATGAAAGTCAATGGTGGGGGCTGACAGGAGGTGGGTTGGTGGGTTTTCTTTGACCGAGCTTTGACCAAGGTGGGAGGTGGGTTTTGACCCATGGGAAGGGGAGGGGTATAGAATAGTTATTCTACGTGTGCGCCGGGGGGGGGGGGGGGGTATAGAATATTTTTCTACCCTAAATATTTAGATATGTATTCCCCAATCTTTAGAATGGCAAGATGGTCATAAAGTGCAACATATGTATTTCCCAATCTTTAGAATGGCAAAAAACGAATTACAATCCGTATAGTGGCAAATCATGAAACACCACTCTTTGGAGAGGCAAATATCTAAATATCCCATTCAAATAAGGTCATGGATCAATTTTACAAGAAATCCAGTTAAGTTACATGGAAGGATCCTCATATTTGTTTAGTTATCAAACTTTTGGCTATAGCTTTAAACTGTCTAAACTACAAATTTAGTAATATGATAGATCAACAACTGTACTTACCTGCAAATTTATAACGAGTATGAAGGGAATCTTCTTTGCAGCTTCGGACTGTAATGTAAAGATCAGAAAAATTAGGCACACGGGCATATTTAACATATGCATGTCATGTCACAGTAAAGCACTACAAACAAGTTCCTCTTGGGTCTGCATGTAATGCAGCAAGGAAGGTCCCTCTAACCATCCTTGAAAGCTGATTGTACTAAATTCTCTGTATTAAAAACAGTATTTCCATGCATCGGCTTCAGAATGATGATTACAACTATGGGATACTGGTAATGCTTACTCAACTACTTTACCTGAACAAGGCTTTTGGGGTGTAAGGCAACTGAATCAAAACGCTCATTAACCTTGAACCAATCAACTGCAATAAGCTTTAGAAGAGGATCTCCTCCAACAACCTGTTTAAAGGACAAGTTAACACCACAAGATAGGTCAAATACGGAGAAACAAAGACACTTGTCAGAAGAATTCATGTCTTGAACATTGTATAAATTGCAGGCCTTCTAGCCAATCAGAGTCATTTTCTCAAATGACCTTGTCGCAATAGGATGATTTAACATAAACAATGTCTCCTGACTACCTCAGGTGTACAGAAACTAGATTGGACATGTAACAGCGCTAGGCAGCACATGCAGGTGCAGCTTCCCCAATATAGCAGCATTTTAAAAATAAAGGTTCACAACAGGATATCCAATAAGTCACATACTCAAATGCTGGGATGATATCTGATTTTTTTTTTACAGTTGAACTACAAGTTAGTTAGTGACAGTTGCACGATGTACAATTTAGGTCTTTGATAAGAATAGCTGACCTACTTATTTACACTTCAGCATGCTTAGAATACACTAACTAATGAAACACAGAATAGTCATTATTCTGCTGGCATCTTTGAAGAACTGACGTACACAACATTTTGTATACAATAACAACCTTATGCTGACATCTTTGAAGAAGTTGAACCACATAATGGCTTGTTACTGTCTTTAACCAACGGGGAAATAAAGGAGGTAGTTTCAATAATTCTCTTGATTAATAATTGCAATGAAATTGTAATACTCCCTCCCATGGTCCCACCTTGGTGTAATCTGTCAAGTAAGTCTTCCCTCTTATCATAAACTTCTCTCCACCAGGTGCACTCCACGAGTTTGGTTCATCTTCGCTTTTTGCTCGTCGAAGGGTGCCATGGAACTGGCTTGAATCAATAGTTACAGGAGTAGAATCTGTAACCAGTTCGCTCTTCTCAACCAAAGCTGTAGGATAAATTGGAGCAAGATTCTCAAGAATGAACGGGGAAAACTCATTTTATTAAAATATAATTAAAAAGTTGAGGAGAACAGCAAAATAATGGCATATTACAACAGGAACTCTGGATTTGAGGACATATATGTATAACTATAGTGATCTTTATCACCCTTGTATTTATTACATGTCAGCGGAGACAATAAAAGTGAAGAGGCACCTAGATATGCACCAACTATTGTTCCCTTTCCCTTGAAATAAAAGAAAACAACAAGCTCCAACCATATAATGCCTATTTAGACGCATCAATCTAGTATAGGCAAAAATGAAGGACAATCAACTGTTGACTCACAACATTTTTCTTTAGTTTAGTCCATATGTTCTGTGATAAATCACTTTAATTGTATGCAATGAGTGAAATGAACTAAGGGAAAATGTTATGATGCAACTTGGCAACTTGCAGTATAACACCGCAAATGTCATAGGGATGGTTAGGAATTAGAGATTGGTTTCTATTTGAGTTAGAGATTAGTTTCCTTGTGTTAGAGATAGAGTTAGAGATATGATATTAGTTACTATATTTGTTAGAATTGTAATTGGGATCAGATTCTATCTGTTAGGGGGAGCCATCTATACAAAGAGGCTACTGCATGCCATTGGAATCAATCAGAGAAATAACAAAGTCTTCCCCGTCTAAATCTCTCCTCCTACGCCGACGCCATCCGGCCATCTTCTTGGTGGTGTTTACTCCGGTTCATGACAACTTGGTATCAAAGCAGTCGATCCCTTCCCACGACTTCTGCTACCATGGTTCCTGTCGCCGAATCGTTGGCCACGATAAAGGCTAACGCTAACAAGATGACCAGCACCGACAAAAAGATAGCGGACATCTTCCTCAACATCCATGCTATCCTTGAGAAGATGATCGCGGATAGAGAAAAGGCGCAACAAGAGACTAAGAGCCAGACTCATCATCAACAACCATCACTAGATCTTCCTATACCCCTCTGCAGACCACCAGATCCTCCAGTGCAAGACCGCGCCGAGATCCTTCTCGGGCCCCCTCGCCGAGATCCCCCTGCACTTGAAGCCGTTCTCGACGCCACCGCCCGGATCCGCTCTCGGTGCCGCCACCCGAAGTCGCTGTCGGCCGTCGGCGGGCCAGATGCCGCCGCCACCACAGCCACCTCCGTGCTCGGTCGCCGGCGTACCCGAAGCCGCCACAGCCCAGTCGCTTCCGTGCACGGCCACCGACGCGCTCGAAGCCGTCGTAGCCCAGTCGCCTTCACGCACGGACGACGGCGCGCCCGAAGCTGCTGGGCCCGGGCCCGAATCCGCCCTCCGTCGCTCGTCCTTCTAGCTCGCCGCTTTCCCTGCGCCGCCGCCGCCGACGTTGCCGGCAGCCGCTCAGTTTTCCCGACGCCCGCCTTCGGCTCGAAGCAGCCAGCGTCCGCGGCCCCCAGACGACCACCGCTCCGGATCCGCCTCCGTCCGAGCCACCTCCGCCGCGCCACCACCGTTCCGCAGGCCGCCGCTTCTTCGGCCGGTCGTTCCACCTGCTGCTCAGCCGGCCTCCGCTTTCCGAAGCCGCTGTTGCCGAGCCGTCGTCAGTTCGCGCGCCGGAACCGCCGCCGCTAGGACTGTGCAGTTTCACACCGAACCGAAAAAACCGAACTAAAAAAACCGAACCGAACCGGTCAACTCGGTTTGACCGGTATTCGGTATTCGGTTCGGTATCTGGAAAAGTGACATTTCATTGATTCGGTTTTTTCGGTATAAACCGAGTAAAAACCGAATAGCCCAGTCAATCAACTCGGCGGGGTCTCGGCCCACCAGGCACCGACGGCCCGAGCGTAGAGGCGTGGAGGCCGGCTAATCAACCCTAGCCGCAGAGCCAGTCAGCCAGACGTGGAGGCGTGGAGGCGGGCGGCGGTTTTAAGCGCGGCGGCGGCGGCTTTAAGCGCGGCGGCGGCGACGGGGTTGTCGCTGCGGCAGCCCGTCTACCAGCGATTCATCATCCCGTCCGCATCCTCTTCATGATCCCTGTGCGTGCGTGCCTATAGTGCATCCATATCTTCCTCTTGCTTCTTGCTCCCACCCTATCTGAGATCTTGCTGCTGCTGCTTTTGCTTACAAAGATGAAATATTCGATTCGATTATATTCTCCTCCAATTTAGATTTAGTCTCACAACAAGACCACCTTCGATGTTCTAACCAACAATCTTATTTAGGGTGTATTGCCTAATTGAATCTCAAGTCGATCCACGGAGCATAACAGCCTATGACTTCGACCTAAGGTTAATTCTCATCACTAAAACAAAAGGCTGCCCCGTCCTTATTTGCTTCACTTTTTGCTTCTCGAGTTTGAGCTTGCATTTGTGCTAGTGCCATCAACATCTGCGCGTGCCACAAAAAAAGATACAAATAGTTTCCCCAATGTACTAAAGCTAATGACGCACTTTGAAAACATGATGTGTAGTTCTTTGGGTGACTACAACTTGTTCACAATCACATGCTCTGAACATTACATGATATGATACATTTCTTTCGTCTTATTGAGCTGCTCCCTTTTTTGCAGGTATACGCATCCATGTCCTTCCTATCTCTCCTACTGCCCCATAAGGCCATATGTCTATCTACTTTAATTCAACCCGTGAGATGTAAGTTCAGCATTTCTCATTAATTCTTCACCTGATATATAGAATAATAGATATTTCTTTTCCATTTTAAGATGTTTGGGAGGTAAAGCTACTGAAAATACATTAGGTAAAACAACTTTTCCATTCCCATCCGGAAATCTTCATTGTGGCGTCTTTTAATTTTGTCAGCTATGATGCCTTGCCTGGGTTATTTACAATTTCCTATCGCTCTGCTTGGAATGGGTGGGAGGTGCTGGTGCTGTGGTATTAAGCCTGCATGGTCGTGTTCTAAAGCCATCATGGTTATTGATGACATGCTGTATTCCTGCTATCCCTCTTGATGGTTGAGCCAATAATCCAGCATTCGCTATCTGTTTGCTACTTTTCATTAACATCATTGTTACATTGTACTCAATTGCTTTTCTTACTAAGTCACTACGACACTACCTCACAGGAGATTTATAAGCGTGTGCCAGAGCCAGACGCCCAGACTGAGACTGCAGTGTGGACTGCCATTCTGCTTCTGCATTTCTGCTTCAGTGCTTCTGGAATGGAGAATTGGAGATGAGGTTAACGTTTATCAATTCGCACAAACTTTGGTAAAATTGGTATTTACCGATACCGTACCGAAATAAGATGGTATTTACCGGTACCGTACCGTATTCTATTAAGTCCCGTATTTCCCGAATAACTAACACCGTATTTACCGAACAAACCGTATTTACCGAACCGTATAAACCGAAAAAACCGAACGAACAGTCCTAGCCGCCGCTGCAGGTCCGCACCGACCGCCTCTCTTCGCCGCCGCCGGCCGCCATGGATCGCCCGGAACCGCCGCCGCCGGATCTGCCGCTCTCGCGCCCGAGGGTCTCCACCGACCGATTGTGGTGCATTTGTGGATCTGGGTCGGTTTTAGAAAACCAACCGACTACTTAACGAAAAAATCCGAAAAAAATCGAAAAAATCGAAAAAAATCAGAAAAAAATAAATAATAATAATTATTATTATTATTATTATTATTATTTTGCAGGCATCGTTTAGCCCGGTTCCGCTTGGATCTGGCTGGCCGTCTCCATCCGCTGCAGGACCCCGCCAACGTTCGTCTTCTACATCGGCGTCAGAGGTCGTCCATTGGCGCCATGACCGCCGCCTAGCAGCTCGAGGACGAGCTGCATGTCTGGAAGGGGTGTAATGTCATAGGGATGGTTAGGAATTAGAGATTGGTTTCTATTTGAGTTAGAGATTAGTTTCCTTGTGTTAGAGATAGAGTTAGAGATATGATATTAGTTAACTATATTTGTTAGAGTTATAATTGGGATCAGATTCTATCTGTTAGGGGGAGCCATCTATATAAGGAGGCTACCGCATGCCATTGGAATCAATCAGAGAAATAACAAAGTCTTCCCCGTCTAAATCTCTCTCTCCTCCTACGCCGACACCATCCGGCCATCTTCTTAGTGGTGTTTACTCCGGTTAATGGTTCAAAATCCCGGCGGTTACCGGCCGGTAACCGCCGGTTACCGGTTTTACCGGTGGAGACCGGTAACCAAAAAACCGGTCGGTATGAATTTTTGATTTTTCGAATTTTAGCCGGTTTTTTTCCGGTTTTCCGGCCGGTTACCGGTTTCAAAATATCTCAAAATTCAAATTTTGATTTTCAAATTGTGACCGGTTTTTTACCGGTTTTTCCGGTAACCGCCCGGTTACCGTTACCGGCCGCCGACCGGGATTTCTTCCGGTTCCGGTTTTTGGAACCTTGCTCCGGTTCATGACAGCAAAGGTAAAGGAGGAAGGCATGTTACTGCAATTTGGATGCCTCCAAATATCTATGAAGTGAAGGAATTAAATTTTAATGTTGATGCCCGTACTGACAGCAGTAATGAGGAATGTGTATATGGACCAGGACCAGTGCAGAAACACAGGGAATGGAAAGGTAGTTTTTCGAGAACACATAGGTGGCGATTAACTTTCAGTTGAATGGCTTTAGGAGGGTGGTACTGTTCACTTATCCTAAATCAGTATTTCAGTAAACTAGATGTTAGCATGTCAAAAGAATAGGTCATTAGCATTGTTTTAAATTAGCTGTAGTGCTGTACTGTGGCACCATAGTAGCCTGCTACAGACAGCTGAGACCACTAGAGCATAGCGTGTGACAAAAGTACAAAACTACAAATATATCTCAGGTATTCATATGATCCTTAGTTTCCTCACCTTCATCGGATGTAGTCACATTGGCTTTTATATTCTGGGTGCTTTGTTTCAAAAGTTATTAATTGGCTTTTATATTTTGGCAAATATATCTAAGCCTATTGTGCCTGATATATCCCTGATATACACACATTATACAAACACTCTGCTTCTGTGCTTCCACCACACACTATTTAAAACATTCGTCATTGGTGTTTGCCTACGTGTGTATGCGCATATATATCTGTATGTGTGTGGGCACATGCATACACATTGGTGTTTGCCAATGTTTGCAAATGTGTGTGCATTCATGCATATATACCTGCGTGCATGTTCATTCTGTGGTTTGTGAAACTAACGGTAAATGCATATATGTTTGTCAACATACTATTCAGCAGTGCTAGAAAAGTTGAAATATCTCTGACCTTTAGTTGGCTTCATAGCAAAACTTGCAATAGCCCATGATACATTCCTCAACTTCACTTTTCCAGCCTGCACAGTAATTTAAAAGAAAAATCGGGTCTCCATTTATTACTGAACATAATATGACCATCTGGTTTACAGCTGATTTCTGAACATAATATTTACCTTAGGAGTCAAAACATCATCATCATCATCATCACTATCCTCATCTTCAAAGGATTCGCCTCTAGCAAGTGCATCATAGAATTCATCATTAGGCTCAGAATCTTCAAGTTCGCTCTGGATGATCAAAGGATCGGATGCTTTTGGCTTCACTACTGTTGAAGGCAAATCAGATGTCAAGGCTGGATTTGCTGCGAAGTATTCTCTTAGACCTGTCCATGCAAAAAAACAAGGACTTCATTGCATTATCCAAATTGGTGATATGATATTTCTTGCAATAAAAGCAAACATGACCAACCTGCTACTTGGCTGAGGAAAGCAAAAGGAATAGTTCTGTCAAAGTTTGAGGAGTGCCTTCTCTTCCATCTGCCCCAAAAACTTGGGGAGATTTCCAATATATGAGCAACAATGCACTTTGGAGTTGATGATCCTGATGTGTTCAACCTCCTTATTTCCCATGTTGAGGCTGAAAGACAAGGCACAATTAACAAATAACAAGAAATTTTGAAAAGCCATTGGAAAAGTTTTCAGTTTTGAGAGTAAAGAGGCAAAAGGTTCTATTTATGAACAGCTAGGGTAAGAGCACTCTCCTCCCATGTTGATCATAGCAGATGCATTTTATCTCATCTAGTCCTTTATGTAACTACTACTATGTAATAGGGTAAGACATGTGCTGTCCACCCACGTTCATTGATAGCAGACCTGTTTAATCTCACTTTATCTAATCCATTTCAAACATACGCTTTCTCCTCTTACTATATCTAAAGTGGAACAGCTGTTCATAAAATAAATAATATGGTCAGAGAGCAGGCATCATCATCTCAGTAGCAATATGCGGGCCTGTTCTTTTCCTCCGAAGCTGGCGACTTTTGGCTTTTGCAACAGTACCTAACTTTCAAACAGGTATTTTCTCAAGACGGGGTCTACAAGTTAAACGATTTACACGTTAAAAGCCCAACATCTGTACCAGCCAAAATCGTAAGTGAGTATCTGTCTCTCCGTAATCTGTACCGTAAACAACCAAAATTCAAAAATTTCAGCCATAAGCCATAAGCCACAGCCAAACAGGCCCTACATAGGTCAGATAAGTTGGCTCTTTAAAATACCTCTAGCAGGTATCTCACCTGATATCTTTTTTTTTCTCGAACAACGCAGGAGAGCTACATATCATTTCATTAAGAAGAAAGAAAAAACGGAGAGACATGAGTCTACTCCAAGTACAAGGGGAAAAAAACTAACTCCCGCACCCAACACTTAAAACCAAGAAAAACTAACACCCCAGCACACATCAAGCCTGTGTGCAAAGCAGCTGAAGAAACATCTCATTAAGAGCAGAGGCTCCAGCCATGCACCACAAAGCACTCTCATTAGCCACAGCTTGTAGAACCAAATGGAAATTTGGAGGAGCTCCTTCGAACACACAAGCATTACGATGCTTCCATATTTCCCAAGCGACCAAGATGATTAAAGAATTCAGCCCTTTTCTCATTTTTTTATCAAACCCCTTGATTGCTTGGCACCACCAATTGGAAAATCGAGACTCTCCAGGCTGAGGAGCAAAAGTTAGTAAACCCAGTCTGCTCAAGATCAGAGCCCAGACCTATCGAGAGAAGACGCAAGATACAAGGATATGCTGAATTGACTCCTCTGCTTGATCACATAAGGGGCAGGCTGAAGGGTGGGGTAACCCACGTTTAGCCAGCCGATCAGCTGTCCAACAACGGTTGTTGATGGCTAGCCAAATAAAAAATTTGCACTTTAAAGGAGCCCAACTCCTCCAGATCCTTTTCCAGGGAGAAAAACTGATCGTTCCCAGGAAAAAAGTAGCATAGGCTGACTTGCTGGAATAGATGCCGGATTGTGTCAACTTCCAACGAAATTGATCAGGAGTATCTTGCTGCAAAATTACCCCATCCACCAAATCCCAGATCAGCAAATATTCCACCAAGACCTGAACAGAAAGAGCGCCTCTGATGTCCTTCACCCATCCACGATTGTTGAGGGCATGCGCAACTGTCCTAGTTTTTATTAATCTCTTAGGAACCAAACTGTACAGGTTTGGGGCAAGTTCAGCCATATTCTTTCCTTGTAACCAACGATCCTTCCAGAATTTAATAGATTCTCCGCTGCCCAAAATGCAGATAACAGCCACGTCAAAAAGGGCTCGGGCATTCCGCAGAACTTGGATAGGTAATCCAGCCCAAGGTCGCGAATCGCATAATTTTTCAGCCCACAACCACCTGATACGCAGAGCCCAACTCAATGTTTCGAGCTTATGTATGCCCAGGCCGCCGTACTGCAAAGGGCATTGAACTTTTTCCCAAGAAACTAAGCAATTTCCACCATTGGCCTGCTCTTGACCTTTCCAAAGAAACCCTCTTCGCTTTTTGTCAATTGCTTTAAACACCCATTTTGGCAAATCCAACGCAATCAAGTGATGGATGGTAGTGGCTGTCAACACAGCACGTACCATGATTAATCTTCCAGCCCTGTTCATGAGAGAAGTTTTCCAACCCGGAAGATAAAAAAACTCGACCTGCGGGGGGAAGAAAGCCCCCCGGGCTTATATTAAGAAGAAGATCTTCTCACGCAGATCGAGAAAATCCCCGAACCCTTGCCCCACCCTGACACAGCGGCATCAGCCCATGTGAGAACGACCAATCCAGGGTGATCCCTAGACCAACAACCTGGCACTACCAACAACCTGGGCCAGCCTTTAGACCTGTGCTTTGGCTTATGGGGCAAGCGAGGGGATTTTTTTCCTCAGCCTGAAATTCGCTCCCAGCAGGAGTCGAACCCAGGACCTGAGGGATGCTACTAGAGCGCTCTAACTGCTAGGCTAGAGGCCCGTTCACCCAACCCGGAAGATGATCAGCAACCTTATCAACTAGTGGTAACAGATCAGACTTTGTAGGTTTATGAATTGTGAGCGGTAGGCCAAGGTAAGTGCAAGGGAAATCTTTCACAGCACATGACAGAGTACTGGAGGTGAGAGCTAATTCCTCCTCGGAACATTGAATGGGTGTCACTGAACTTTTTGTCATGTTAGTCTTGAGACCCGAGGCATGACCAAAACTTTCCAGCGCTAGCACGATAGTATGGAGATCAACACTCGAAGGCCGAAGGAACACTATTGCATCATCTGCATAGAAAGAAACCCTGTGCTTGACACCTTGGACAGCAAGTGGTTGCAGCAGATTCAAATCAGCAGCATGGTTCAGCTAAGAACGTCCATAACAAGAATAAACAACATTGGGGATAAAGGATCTCCCTGACGATGTCCTCGGAGATGAGATATTGAATCCCCAGGCTCACCATTCAAAAGAATCCGCGTCGAGGAGGTAGATAACAGGAGACATATGAGATTCCTCCAGCGCCGACCAAAACCCATGTGTTGTCCCCTTGACCGCATCTCCTTCAAGCTTAAGCGGTTGACTCGTGCTTTGCATTCTTGGAGCGCGAAAAGAGTTGGACACATAAAAACTCAGTTAGCTCAAGCACGTGAAGTATTGCACAGGATTGAAGTGGCTCAAGATAGGAGGTCTCTGTCTTCGGAGGAGGACTGGCTGCGAAGGGAATTGAAGCAACTTTGTCTGAAGTTAGCTTCTCTGGACAGAACTATCGCAAGGCTTCGTTCCCGGGTTAGATATCTAAAGGATGGAGATGCTAATACATCTTTCTTTCACAAGCAGGCTGCCTTCCGTAAAAGAAAAAACTTTATTCCCAAGCTCTTGGATGGCGATCGGGTGGCAACTTCTCAAGATGATAAACACAAGATTTTGTTTGATTTTTATGAGAATCTGCTAGGCTCAGCTCCGATCCGATCTGCATCCTTGGACTTGCAATTTTTCCATAGGGCCTCAATGGATTTGTCTGTCCTCGATAATCCAATCTCGGAGGATGAAGTTTGGGAAACGATCAAGAAGCTGCCGACAGATAGAGCCCCAGGCCCAGATGGTTATACAGGCAGATTTTACAAGGCATGTTGGCAGGTGATTAAGGCGGATTTCATGGCGGCTATTATCACCTTGCAGCAAGGTGATGCAAGGGGGCTTGGACTGTTAAATGCAGCCTACATCACTCTGATCCCGAAGGAGGACGATGCAATGGCTGCGAAAGACTTTCGCCCCATCAGCTTAGTGCATAGCTTTGCTAAGCTAATAACCAAGATCCTGGCAAATCGGTTGGCACCCTTCTTGGATCCTTTGATTTCTGCAAATCAGAGCGCTTTTATATGAGGAAGATGCATTCATGACAACTTCATCCTAGTGCAGCAAACAGTTAAAGTTTTACATCGGCAAAGGGTGCCTAGCCTCTTCCTCAAACTTGATATCTCAAAAGCGTTTGACTCGGTTTCTTGGTCGTTTCTTTTGGAAGTGCTGCAGTATTTGGGTTTTGGTTTGTCTTGGTGCAGCTTGGTGTCTAGCTTGCTTTCAACATCCTCAACTCGAATTTTGCTGAATGGTGAGCCGGGAGATCTCTTGCAGCATCAGCGAGGGCTTCGACAAGGGGCCCCTTATCCCCCATGCTCTTTATTTTAGTGATGGATGTGCTTAATAGTTTGTTTGTGAAGGCAGGGAATGAGGGGCTGTTGCAACCTTTATCCAGACGTTTGGCTGGACAAAGATTGTCCTTATATGCTGATGATGTTGCTTTGTTTATCAAACCGATTAAAGAGGAGCTGCAGATTACTAGAGACATTCTCAAGGTGTTTGGGGATGCTTCAGGACTGCAAACCAATATCCAAAAAAGCAATATTATTCCCATCAGCTGTGCGGAAGGTTCCTTGACAGCAATTCAAGATACTTTGCCGTGTTCGATCTCCTAGTTTCCTTGTAAATACTTGGGCCTGCCGTTATCTTATAAGAAGCTTCGGAAGAGGGACCTTTTGCCATGGATTGAGAAAATCGCTGACAAGCTCCCGTGCTGGAAGGCTTCTCTCATGAACAGGGCGGGCCGTGCCACGTTAGTCCGGTTTGTTCTCTCCGCCATGCCGGTTTATTTGTTAATTGCCATCAGCGTTCCGAAGTGGTTCATCAAGGCGGTGGACAAAATCAGAAGAGGATTCGTTTGGCAGGGTAAGGAAAAGGCTAATGGAGGTTGTTGTCCAGTGGCTTGGGATAAGGTCATGAGACCGTTGGATCTTGGAGGCTTAGGCATCCCCAACTTGGAGGTGATGGCCTGGGCCCTACAAATCAGGTGGCTATGGTTTAAAAAGACCAGAGCTGATCGGCCATGGACTGACCTTGAGCTTCCCTCGCATCCTAACTCGATAGCTCTTTTTGCCATCGCAGTCTCTACGGAGATAGGGAATGGAAACAACACTCTTTTCTGGACTGATCGTTGGCTGCATGGTTGCTCGATTGAAAATCTTGCGCCAACAGTTTTTGCTTGTGTCTCTCCAAGAATCCGCAAGAGCCGGACTGTGGCTGAAGCTCTTAACAACATGGATTGGACCAGGGACATTCAAGGAGGCCTGTCTTGGGCTGGTTTTGGAGATTTTCTTCGGTTATGGGATTGCCTCATGGAAATTGCGTTATCTGACCAAGAGGATCGCCACTCTTGGAGACTAGATGCAAGCGGATGTTATTCTTCCAAATCTGCCTATAAAGCTTACTTCTTTGGCGCTGTGATCTTTGAGCCTTGGCGTCGGTTATGGAAGACTTGGGCCCCGGCCAAATGCAAAATGTTCTTGTGGTTGGCAATCCGAAACAGATGTTGGACAGCGGATAGACTAGCTAAGAGGGGCCTCTCTCATCCAGATAATTGCCCCCTTTGCGATCAAGAAGATGAGACGGTTCAACATCTTTTAACAACTTGTGTTATGGCAAGACAAGTTTGGTTCAGATTGTTCAATCCATTGGACCTAGCAGATTCAGTCCCCCGACAAGACGAACGGAGCTTTGCAGATTGGTGGCGTAAGACGATGAGAAGAGTTAAAAAGGAGCACAAGAAAGGAGTGAACACTCTAATTATTCTCGGCGCCTGGATTTTATGGAAACACAGGAATGCTTGTGTGTTTGAGGGGGCTTCTCCTTCGGTTAACACGATTTGGAGTGAGCTGAAGGACGAGCATAGCCTTTGGTGCATGGCTGGGGCGAAGAATCTGCAAGGGCTAGGTCTTGCGTTTGCAACCTTTGTCTGTTAGGGCTAGGTCGAGTTGTGTTTGGTCGCTTTTTGTTTGTTTCTTGAGGCTGTGTAAAGCCTCGCTCACATTTGGTCCCCGTATGAGTGAGGATCCTGTAGAGGACCCCCCCCTTCCCTCTAATGAAATGAAATGCAGCTCTCCTGCGTTTTCAAAAAAAAAAGTAATACTTCCAACAAGAAAGCCCAAGAAACTGAGTCAAAAGCCTTAGAAATGTCCAACTTTAGGAGGATGTGTGGCTCCTTCTTTTTGTGCAGACTCCTTGCCATTTGCTGAACAAACAAGAAATTATCGTGAATATTCCTTCCTCTCACAAAAGCAATTTGATTTGTAGAAACCAAACCGGGCAACAGAGGAGCTAAACGGTTGGCCATGATTTTTGTCACCAACTTCGCAAAGCTGTGAACAAGGCTAATCGGTCTGTAGTCCTTAACTTCCATGTCATCCGCTTTTTTGGGTAACAGAGTTATGAAAGCTGTGTTGAGGAGTTTAAATCTGAAAACATGACCACGCTCAATAGCTGAAAGAGCCTGCATCACATCCCCTTTTATAATATCCCAACAAGACCTATAAAAACGCCCCGTGAACCCATCTGGCCCTGGGGCTTTGTCCAGTGGTATATCTTTGATAGTTGCCCAAACTTCCTCTTCCGTGAAAGGCTCATCAAGGGACGCCAGATCATGTTGCTGCATATGGAGGGCAGCAAGGTCTATGGTATAGTTCCTGTCTACAGCCGAACCTAGCAGTTTGACATAGAAATCTAGAACAGCATCCTGTTTGTCCACTTGAGATGTGATAATCTGATCACCAACCTGAATCTTAGCTACAAAATTTTTTCTTTTCCGGAATCGAGCATGCTGGTGAAAGAAGTATTAGCATCTCCTTCCCGAAGATACAACACTCTTGATCGCAAGCGGGCAATGGTGCGTTCAAGAGATGCTAGACCAAGACAGTGGAGTTTAAGCTTTTTCCGCAGCCACTCCTCCCCATGAGAGAGCTCCCGACTATCCCTTGCAATCTCAATCCGATGTAGGATCTCTTTGGCCATGCTCAACTGCAGTTTTATGTTCCCAACTTTCCGCTGACTCCACTTCTGTAGCCCCTTACTGAGTCTTTGAAGCTTGAGGAAGAAACGCTCAACCGCAGAGAGACTCCATGGGAGCATTCCAGCATTGCTGAACAGCATCCATGAATCCTGGGAGTTTAGGCCAGAAGCTCTCAAAATGGAAGCGCCTCTTACCACGAGTACTAACTTTGAATCCAAGAATGAGCGGACAATGATCTGAGACCACAGATGCAGTACTTTGCAAAACAGAATCAGGAAAGATCTCATCCCAATCGACACAACAAAAAGCTCGGTCCAGCCTAACAAGTGTAGGAGAGGACCTCTCATTTGACCAAGTATACTTGCGGCCTAGCAGAGGAATCTCCTTGCATTCAGTATCATCGAGGAAACGCCTAAAACTCCCCATCATTGCTCTATCAAGATTGGCATTATTTTTATCAGAAGCTTGATAAATCAAGTTAAAATCACCAGCACAGAGCCAATGGCCAGCACAAACGCTGCGGACATCACGGAGTTCTTGCAAGAAAAGGATTTTAGCTTCATCCTCCTGTGGTCCATACATGCCAGTGAACCACCAGTTACGACCTTCCTGTTCGAAGAATTGGACAGAGACAGAGTAGGTGTCAACACGTGAGGCTAATGCTTGACAAGAGGCACTCTTCCAAGCGATCAGTACCCCTCCACGTGTGCCATTGGCTGGCAAAGCAATAAACTTGTCAAAAGCTGAACCAAAAACTGAAAGAAAAAGTCGTTGGCTCATAACAGCGACTTTGGTCTCTTGTAGGCATACAATCTCTGCATTTGTGGAGAGGATCACATCCCTAACAGAATTCCGCCGATCCCTGCTATTAAGGCCACGCGCATTCCAGATCAAGATAGAGGACGGATTCATTGGAAGAAGAGAATGAACGACCCAAACACACGAATCAGCAGCAAGCCAGCGCCGTCAAAGGAAGAGCCTGAACACTGTCACCTACGCTCCATCCAAAAATAGCAGCTAATGCTGCCACATGTGTATCAGACAACTTATTCTCAAAGAGCTTGGCACTGGGCATAAAAGTTATAGAGAAGAGGGGGTTTTGGTGGGAATTTTTTTAAAAAAGACTAACCATGTACTTTTTCAAAAGACTACATTAAAAAAAAAAGAAAATCAGTAACCTTGCACGACTAGTGCTATTCATCCTGCAGAAATTACCCTTTCCCTCTACTTTGTTGTGGACGCTTTTGTTGGCAAGGTCTACACACGCCGTAACAAGAAACCAGCGCCCACAACAGATGGTTAAAGACAGGTGGATCAGTTTGTTAGAAAGTTGTTAGGCTGGCAGGAGATTAGTTGGAAAAAGGGATAGAGTAGTGTGGGTAATGAGCTGGCCTAGTGGCTATAAATCTGTAATGACTTGAGGAAAAAGGGCAGACAAGAAAGAAAGTTCTTAAGTCTCAATTACCATAACATACTTCAGTTCTACGTAAAGCACACCTAAATACCACTATTACTAAACAGTTACTTCTTGTACAAAAAGTTCGAAAACTAGACTAAATCAAAATAATTCTCAGGTTAAACCATGGGCTTACGTCATTAACCCATCTTTAACTAATGTAGCTATTGCACTTGCAGGTTGCAATAATGCCACTAGGTCTTCCATCAGCTCAGCACAACTACACCCCATGGGCTATCCCATCAAAGCTAGCACAACATTTTCTGTAATGCTACCTAGGCTGGACTTAACCCATTAATTTAATTTTTGAATTTCTTCAGGAGTCCTGGCAGGTAATGTTTACCTTTTTACTTAATTTGAAATTCTGAAAAACTGTAGTAATCATTAAGTCAACCAACTGATACACCAACTAGAATATTTTCAGACAAACATTTAACCTGACTTCATGCTTGTAAGTGAAGTGAGCAACTGAGCATAGTGTTGCAGTCTGAATTTGGAAACTTCTAGTAGGCTCCAGCATTACCAATATCAATTCCTAAAGTAAAAGAGACTGGTTCAAACTGATGTACTTTAGCACTCAAACTCAACAAGTGCAACATTTTCTGTAATGCTACCTTGGCTGGACTTAACCTATTAATTTAATTTTTGAATTTCTTCAGGAGTCCTGGCAATTAATTTTTACCTTTTTACTTAATTTGAAATTCTGAAAAACTGTAGTAATCATTAAGTCAACCAACAGATACCAATATCGATTCCTAAAGTAAAAAAGACTGGTTCAAACTGATGAACTTTAGCACTCAAAACTCAACAAGTGCAACATTTTTTGTAATGCTACCTTGGCTGGACTTAACCCATTAATTTAACTTTTGAATTTCTTCAGGAGTCCTGGGAGGTAATTTTAACCTTTTTACTTAATTTGAAATTCTGAAAAACTGTAGTAAATAGTAATCATTAAGTCAACCACTCATACACCAACTAGAATATTTTCAGACAAACATTTAAGCTGACTTCATGCTTGTAAGTGAAGTGAACATAGTGTTGCAGTCTGAATTTGGAAACTTCTAGTAGGCTCCAGCATTACCAATATCAATTCCTAAAGTAAAAGAGACTGGTTCAAACTGATGAACTTTAGCACTCAAAACTCAACAAGATGAGATTGCAGCTTAAACTTGATCAGAACCCATGTCAGGAAATGGAAGGGAACCAACTAGTTTCCATACCCAGTCAAGACCATCATCTGTTCTGCTACTGATACCTTCATTTCATTTTGCTGTCTATATGAACGGAACAGTTCAGTTTAACAGATACATTTAGCCATATACCCCAAACCACCTCAAATCCTAGCAACTCACTACAACCTTGTACAAAACAATATTCGGTAATCTGGTTAAAATGTTTCCTAATGAAATACGCAACAATGTTATACGACTGATTTTTGTACGATTTTATACAAAACTAAACAAGAAAGATCAATCTTACGGTTGATTTTTGTACGTTCATAACCATGCCTTGGAGGTTTTTTCTTGTGACCAGCAGGACTCTGCAAAATGTCTGCATAAGGGGGAAAAAGCTTACAAACCAACTCAATTTTGAACCTGTAAAGTATACAGATGGCAGATATCAATTGTTATATGAGCTACCAATGTAAGTCAAAGTACTTGTTATTCACATCCTATCCTTTGGGAGTGGCTACTCCTAGAGGGTTTTTAAAAGCTTTCGTATGATTATATCAACCAAGAGTTACATAATTTTTTAATGGGAAACAGTAGGAGAGAATCTGTGCTGAAGCAAGGAAGCAAGCAAGCATGCATGCGTGTATGTATGCATGTATGTATTATTATTATTAAGAAAGAATTACAGAGATAGGAGAAACTGAATACCTCATAAATTACTTATGAACTTAGTGCCAAATAGTGTTAAAACAAACCAGGATACCAGTCACCCAGTCAGTTACTATGCATAAAGGTAGGGCACAATAACCCCTTATCAGTTTTACGGAAAGCAAAAGACAATGAGTTAAGACTTATAACGAGGTTATGAATGATTTACATCGATTTGGTATGACTTTCACTTATTATCTCATGTAAAAATATTATGTCACAATATTCTTTGAAAATATGGAGGAATTTTATTGCCAACTGATATCAACTCGAAAACTTTGATGTCAACTCATGTAAAAATACCATGTCACGATATTCTTAAAAAACAATGGAAAGATATGGCATCAACTGATATCATCTAGAAAACTATGTCAACTAATTAGAATTGATGAAAGCATTATAGTTTGAAGTTTAAAGGTTGAATTCATTATCTCTTATTTCAATCTAGCTAGGATGATCCTAACTTCCTAATTAAATGTTTAGGGCATACATCATTTTAGGAATGTTGAAGAGGAGCATTCGAAATGTACAGCGTGTTCATCGCAAAGAAGCAAAAAAAATTGTTAGAATAAGACTGTCATACAATAAAGATCAAGTTACTCACTATATGCTCCGTCTTGTCCACGAAACCATTGTCTGGAGAAAACAAAATCCTTCTTTGCTTTCCACCTGAGAAGAGTCTCCATACTTAGAAGTGATATTTTTCACAAACTGCTCAATAGGGAACAACAGCAACTCTTCTAACAAATTCAAGCCTACATCTTTAGCTATAAGCAACATGCTTCTTCACAAAGATGCAAGGTGATCAGAAAAAAAAATATATAAAAAATGTTTTACTAAGCTAAGATTTTTCCAAATTCCAAAAGATGGCTACCTGATCAAGTTCAGAAAATCTTTACAGATGTTTTACAATTATGTGCCACAGGTACCAAAAGCATTACAGCAGAAAGTATGTTTTACTAGCACATTTATATCCTTAGATCATTGTTGTTGCAATTGCATCAGAATCATATATTGAGGGAACAATGCACAGGATATATGAGAGGAAAGTACCAATTTAAATATTTGGGTTCATAGGTCCCATAAACCACATCATAGTACCCATCGATTGTTTCCACCAACTCCAAATCAGCAGTCAACATATCCCACCTGCATGGGAGGAATTTTATTAGAGCCAGCCGTCAATATATCATAGTGATAAATTGTATTGTTCCACCCACAAGGAGAAAAGGTAACATATGTTACATTATAAGGTGCAAATCAACTGCTAGCTTACTCGTATCGCTTATGCTTATCAAGACTGAGAACCACTTCAAACACAGTGTCAGGATTTGCACCAACCACGCCAACAGCTTTAAGAAGTATCCCCTTTCCACCCTGAGAAAAGTAGGAACAATTTTACATACATAAATGTAAAGTTTTTGTTTCCAAAAAGAACCCATGGAATAGAAGATTGGGTAACACCTTGAAAGAGTTAAGGGTTTGTTTGGTTAATGCCTAAAATAGGCCAATTTGCTCCAAAATTTACCAAAATTTGGTCAGGAAATCAGCAGCTCATGATTTGGCAAAGTTTTGACAAGAAACTGAACTAGGATGTAAATAGGAATGGAATCTTGTCAAAAATTTGGCAGCAAGCCACATACAAGCGAAATGTGGTAAATGCAACCAAATTTCGGCAACCATTGGCTTCAGACCAAACAGGCCCTAAACCACAAAATACGCATTCGGAAGCAACGATTTTGCTTGTTGTTAGGGATGGATTGCGAGTCATGACTCATTGCATGGAGGCGGATGATCCGAAGCAATTAATGCAACACTTCAGGCATTTCACTCATTGAAGCACAGAGCTGTGTTGTTCTAATTTTGTACTTCAGATATGCACTTTGTCTAGGGAACAAATGTCTGAATTGGCACAGCTGTAAAGAAACAAGTTTGGGCAAGTGCTAGCTAGCAATATGGGCATGGAGTAAGGGTTGTCTGACCACATAACATTGACTAGTACATAGTTGTACATATAGCAGCCGCTGTTGTGCGGCTTGCTTAATGCTTATTGCTTGATAAAGAGTTGTGTGTTTCTTGGGCAAATATAGCTCAACAACCAACACAAAAATGAATCATGAGAAGATGGTTAAGTTCATCGGGCATCAGCTTGACAGGTCCATCTAACTAGCAAAGCTACATAGCTACATCAATATGTTATATGCTTGTCCTTACGAAGCAAAAGAACTTTCTCACCTTTGAGTTTGCAATATCTTCAAAAATTCTTATGCCTGCATAACAACAAAACAAATAGGAGTAAATCAGATTATGATATTTTGAACATGATTCATCAGAATAAGACAGTTTTCAAATTTTTTGCTTCTAGGGATATGAATAATAGACACAAAGGTATTGCACTTAGGGACATGCTATCAACCATTGTTTTTTGCAAAGCACATAACCTACCTTGAGGATTATGTATGCCAATAACCAATACAGTCTACATCAACAAATTCAAATATAAATCATATAACCCTCACATAAGAATAGCAAATTGCAGAATTGCTAGTATCAAGTTACATTCTTCGAGATGTCAGCACAGCTGAAGAAGAGCTGTGTAATCTGACAGGTTGCCAGTGCCCAGTTATCATATAACAGCATGGTAGCAGGACCATGTAACAAGTCTAATGAGCGAATGTAAGGTAGAAAGCCAAGAGCTCCAAACTGTTAGACAAAATACATCAGATTCATTGAGGGTTAAATTGACGTAACAGACGTACATATTGCCCACAGAGAGTAGAAACTGTCTTGAACATTCATATGGATGATCAAGGAGCTTCAATTTTATATAAACTCTATAGAACTTGAGTTTGCTTTATTGTGCATGGTTCCTCTTGTAGTGCAAATTATCCAAGAAGTGTCTTGCAAAAAGTGTCAACTGATTGCATGGATTGTCTAGTGAAGTGTAAATACATAACAGCAACTTTTTTCAGTAAGTGAAGTCACAAAAGATGATTTGTGTAACTTCACATAATGTAGATATAGTTGGGTAATCATCCAAAAGAGTAACTTTGGAAAGGGAACAGAAGCGTAAATACAGGCAGCTGAACCATATTTCTTATAAAGTGCCAATAGGAATAGCATAAGGATATACCATTAAATGTTCGAACATATCTCCATTCATGTGCTTCAAATGCATCTCCAGTATCACCTCCAAAGTTTGCATTAACCCTTTCATGGCTTTGAAGATCTGAAGACTGCCGAAGGAGCTTTTCTGGCCCTGTGATGAAGACATAATAAAAGAATTGTAGGTAAGCAAAAGATCTACCACGTTGTTAGCACTTTCAGGATAACTTCAATAACACAATATGCATGGTTAATTAATTGTAGCTTAATAATATTTCACAATTGGGTTAACTCAAAACATTAGGATAACCTACAAGCAAATAGCAGACAAAGACATTCAACATGGTGCTAAACCCATCTCAACAAAGATCTTAAGGCTGGCAATATCATTCACCTTTAAAGTTACATAGCCGTTGTGAGGCAGTGGAGAGTTCCTGTTGTTAGAGACCAAGAGAGACAAATTTGCAATTGACAACTCTACATCTTATTCAATTATCATAGTTATATTACACGAGTCACGGGCCACATGGACCTTCTCTACTGCTAGATGGGCCTAGTGTGCCTAGTCAACATATGTACATGCATTACATCTAGCATCTGTATCAGCATGGGAATTTTGTAAGTTGGGACAATTAAGGGTATAATTGTATTATAGTCTAGGATTAGTCCCATTTAGTCCATACAGAGACCTTTTGGTATACAATAGTAATGCATCGGTTGTTTCCCTCAATTCCTAATTGTTGTAGGGCTGGCCCAATCCCCCGTGGCGGGGCCTTGCAGCTGGCCCAATATGTAATAGACCCAATAGTATAGGGACATGTGTTAAAAACTTTGATCCAAGAAAAAACGCACACATCGCAAATAAACGGAGAGAACACAGAAGAATTTCTGAATTTCTCTATTCTCTTATTTGCTACCCTTTTTTCTTTCTTTTTCTCCTCTTACAAAATTGGCTACAAGCCTCCTCAGTATATATGCTAATAATCTTCTACTAGCATACGTATTCGGACTTCAAGTTGGACACAACTTCAACTTGAGTTACACACGGAGACGGACTCTACTACATCTTGAAGTCTAAGTCAAGATTATTTCTAATAATCTCCCCCTTAATCTTGACTTGGCATACTCTAGTTTTAGTCTCAATGCTATGAACTACCAACCACGCCTCCATATGAAGCATTCTACATGCAAGCTACATGTAGGAACTCAATTCAACTGGTACGGGTCCATTCAGATGCAAAGATTCTAAAACATTGAGGCAGTCAGTCTCAACTACAACTTACTAAACTCATACTTGACACAGAACGGTAACGCATCTCCTCAACGTTCCGATTTCTTTCCACCTTACTTGAGTTTGGACGGTGATACATGTTCTCAACGTCCCTGACTCAACTCATCATCAGAGCACTGTTGATTCTGTTAAGGATAGAATAGGAAATAGATTAGGACTGTTATTTGTTTCCTAATATCCCTTGTATTCCTTCTATATATCCCCCTTGTACCTCTATATATATTGCCCTTTGGGCCTCATGAATAAACATACAATATATTCATAACATGGTATCAGAGCCCTAGCTCTGACTTGTTCTTCCACTGCTACGCCACCGTTCGAGTCGTCTCGGTTCGTGCTGTCGCTGCCGCTCGGGTGATCTCGTGCCGTCGCCGTTGCACATGCCATAGCCGTCCAAGCCGCCGCCGCCGGGGTCCCTCTGCCCGAGCCGCCGCCGCCTGGACCGCGACGCCCGAGCCGCCACCAGATCTGATCTAGCGATGCTAGATCCGATCTGTTGCTGAGGCCGCCGGGTTGCCGTCGTCGCTCATCTTGTTGCCGTTGCCCGCTCCGCCGGCCGCGCCGGATCACCGTCGTCGTCGCCCGCTTTTCCGGCCGAGCCAGGTCGCCGCCGTCGTCGCCCGCTCCTCCGGCCGCGCCCGGTGGCCGCCGCCGTCATCCGCTCCTCTGGCCGCGCCGGGTGGTCGCCGCTGTCGCCCGCTCCTCTGCTGGTCAGGGTCACGGTCTGGCTCTCTGCTGGCTGTTAAGAGCCAGTGAGAGTTTATAGTTGTTAAAAAAAAGCAAAAAAACGTTGCTCTAACCGCCGCGCCGTCCAGCGCCGCCTGTTAGACTTCGTTGCCTTGGTCGTCGCGCCGTCCAGCGCCGCCTACCGATGGCTTCAGTTCCATCTGCTGCGATCCCATTCTCGGGAACAAAGCTCCATGGAACGAACTACAGGTTATGGTCTTCTCTCATGAAGATTACGCTTGATAGTCTTCGCCTTTGGGGACATGTTACCGGTGCTCGTCCTTCTCCGCCACCGCCGGTTCAGCCTCCTCCTAGGCAGTCTATCTCTGCACCTCCTGGAGCAGATGAGGCTGCTAAGAAGGCAGAGGATGATGCTGCTGCTGACGCTACTGATGAGGCTTTTCAGTATGCCATTGACGCTTTCGAGCGCTGGTGTGCTGATGAGGCTCGTGTTCGTGCCATCCTTGTGGTCAGTGTCGATGATTCCATTCAGCCAGATATTGTTGGTCTGCGGTCTACTCGACAGATCTGGGAGTACCTGCGTGAGCGATATCAGCAAAGTAGTGATGCTCAGTTCTTTTCGCTTCAGCGTGAGTTGGAGACGCTTCGCCAGGGAGATTCTTCCGTCGATGACTTCTTCCGAGCTCTAGCTAGTATCTAGCGACAGATAGATGAGCTGGCTTCTCCACTGTGCCAGGAGTGCCACAAGGTTCAGAAGGCGGATCATGATCGCCTTCGTCTTTATGATTTCGTCTGCCGTCTTCGCCCAGAGTTTGAGCCTGTCAGAGCTCAACTGCTGAGCCGCTCGCCTCGACCGACTGTCACCGAGGCTCTTTCGACACTTCGAGCTGAGGAGCTTCGTCTCGGATTAGCAGCACAGTCCGTTCCGACTGTGCTTGTTGCTCCTTCTTCAACTACACCAACGGTTCCTGCCAAGGTTGTCACGGCGCTCCGGCAAGTCGAGGCGAGCCCGGGGTGCCTGGACGCCTAGTCGACTAGGCGCCCGCCATGGCGACAGTTAGACGATAGCAGTTAGACGATATAATAGCATAAATTATCTAAATAATCATATCTTAGAAGGTCCAAATTAAAAGAAATATATTTAAAGAAGGATCTATTCGTAATTTTTAGAAACTATGAAGACTAAATCACAAAAGACAAAAAAAAAGCCTCCGTTTATTTAACCTAACCACTCTCTCCCCCAAACCCATACGCGCCGCCTCCCCTCCCGCTGCCTTGCCTTCTCTCCGCCGCCTCGCCTCCGCCCTCATCTCCGCCGTCGCCGCCTCTTCCCCTCCCGCCGCCTCTTCCACATCTCGGTGTCGGTGCGCATCAGGAGCGGAGGAGGCGAGGAGCGCCCAGCGGCGGCGGAGCCAAGAGGGGAGGAGCCGGCGGCGGCGGAGCCAGGAGCGGAGGAGGCGAGGAACGCCCAGCGGCGGAGAAGCCAAGAGGGGAGGAGCCGGCGGCGGAGGAGCCAGCGGCGGCGAAGCCAGGAGAGGAGCCAGCGGCGGCGGAGGAGTCATGAGCGGATGAGAAAGCAGAGCACAGGAGCGGGAGATGAGGAGATTACCTGAGCTCCGGCGGCGGCGGCAGAGCACTTCGGCGTCGGCGACCCGGCGGCGGCAGGAGAAACCCTAGAGGCGGCTCCGCGGCTGCTGGACTCAGTCGGAGGTTAGTAATAGTACTGAGTTGAGCCCCTCGGATCGGGTAATGAACCATCTTGAGTGTTGACTGTTGACTGAACCCCCCTCCCCCCTTCGCAGCGCGCCCAGGCCGCCGCCACGGCGCAGTAGGCGTCGCCTGGACGCCTGGGCGTCGCCCGGACTCGCCTAACTGGACAGGAACTGGGCGATGGGCCACGGCGTCCACCGCCAGCCGCCGGGACGCCTAGGCGTCGCCTAGGCGACGCCTTGATAACCTTGGTTCCTGCTACGACTACGGTTCCCTCCCAGGTGCCTGTTTCCGCTCCTGTCTTTGCACCAACTGGAGTTCAATGCAACTACTGCAAGAATTTTGGGCATGACTACCAGAGTTGTGCGGTGGGAAAAAGCGGAATAAGGCGCATGGGGGTGGACGATCCAAGGGGGGCAGGGAGGCCCTTCCTTCACAGGAGGACAGACCAGCTCATCAGGATCTCAGCGAAGTGACTCTGTTCAGCAGCTCCGCAAGGCTCTACTTCAGCAGCTCTCTCACAGCTCAGTGGGTTCTGCCAGTCTAGCTCAGACATCTCCTCCAGGTACCTCTTGGGTTCTAGATTCTGGTGCCTCTTTCCACATGACACCGGATTCCACATCTCTCTTTTCAGTGGGACCTCCTGCCCTTCCTATCTCTGTACAGACTGCGAATGGTACTTCCTTGTCTGTTAGCTGTCAGGGCACTCTTTTGACCACTGATTTTTCTGTTCCAGCTGTTTCTCATGTTCCCAAACTAACCATGCAGCTTCTTTCAGTGGAACAGCTCACTAACCTTGGTTGTAGGGTTGGTTTTGACTCTCACACCTGTTTTGTTCAGGATCGACAGACAGGGACGATACTTGGGACTGGCCGGGGCGTAGGGATCGTCAGGGTCTCTACATTCTCGACCGTCTTCATCTTCCGTCCACTTCAGTTGCTCCTACCACGTCTCCCGCCACGTCTACCTCCACTGCCACTGCTGCCACCACCCCTGGAGTTTTTGCGCAGTGGCATCACCGTTTAGGTCACCTGTGTGGGTCTCGTCTTTCGTCATTAGTTCGTCAGGGTGTCCTTGGACGTGTTACTGTTGACACGTCCATGTTTTGTCGAGATTGTAAGCTGGGCAAGCAGCTACAACTTCCTTATCATTCTAGTGAGTCATTGTCTTTCGTCCTTTTGATTTAGTTCATTCAGATGTATGGGGACATGCGCCTATTATCTCCAAAGGCGGGCATAAATTCTATGCTATTTTCATTGATGACTATTCCCGTTTTACTTGGCTTTTCCCTATGTCTAATCGTGGTCAGTTTCTTGCGATCTATCGTAGCTGTCATGATGGTTCGTACTCAGTTTGAGTCCTCTATTCGCACTTTTCGCTGTGATTCTGCTGGCGAGTATTGTTCTAGTGCGTTCAGACAATTTTTTTCTGCGTAGGGCACTCTTTATCAGTCTTCTTGTCCTAGTGCCCATGCTCAGAACGGAGTTGTTGAACGCAAGCATCGTCATCTGATTGAGACTGCTCGCACCCTTCTTGCTTCTCACGTTCCCCCACAGTTCTGGGCTGAGGCTGTTTCTACGGCTGCACATCTCATTAATATGCAGCCTTCCACTGCTTTTAAGGATGTCAGTCCTATAGAGCGTCTCTACTCTAGAGCCCCCCAGTACTATCACCTTCGTGTTTTTGGCTGCACCTGTTTTGTCCTGCTACCGCCTCGTGAGCGCACTAAACTGACAGCCCAGTCAGTCGAGTGTGTGTTTCTTGGGTACAGTTCTGAGCATAAGGGTTATCGCTGCTATGATCCTTCTACTCGACGGATTAGAATCTCACGAGATGTTGTCTTTGACGAATCTCGACCTTTCTTCTATCGAAATTCGGCTCCTCATGCTGCTTCCACCATCGAGATGATCTCCTGGTTGTCTCTCCCTTACTCCTTACCCATTCCCCCTCTTTCCCCGTCTTCAGGACCTTCACCTCCGGTGTTGCCTCCTGCAGCACCGCCTCTTGCTCCTTTGGCACCACTGTCTTGTTTCTCTGGGGTACACTACTCCAGACGTCCTTGTCCTTCACCAGATCTCTCTCCTGGTCTCTTGCCGACACCGACGTCTGATTTATCTGATGATGCTCCGCCTCTTGCTCCTTTGGCACCACCATCTCGTTTCTCTGGGGTGCACTACTCCAGACGTCCTCGTCCTTCACCAGATCCCTCTCCTGGTCTCTTGCCGACACTGACGTCTGATTCATCTGATGATGCTCCTCGTTACGCCCTTCGTAACCGGGCAACCATTCGGCCTCCTGCTCGTCTTGGTTTTACTTCGATAGCTTATGCTCTCTCTGTCACTGAGCCTAGTTCTTATCGTGAGGCTGCTTCTCATTCTGAGTGGCAGCTTGCTATGGCAGAGGAGCTTGATGCGCTTCGTCGTACGGAGACATGGGATATTGTACCGACACCTGTGCACGCTCGTCCTATCACGTGCAAGTGGGTATACAAAATTAAGACCAGGTCTGACGGTACTATTGAGCGCTACAAGGCTCGTCTTGTGGCTCGTGGTTTTCAGCAGGAGTATGGCCGTGATTACGATGAGACGTTTGCTCCTGTTGCTCATATGACCACTGTTCGCACTCTTATTGCGGTTGCTTCTGTTCGTCGGTGGTCTATCTCTCAGCTGGATGTTAAGAACGCCTTCCTTAATGGCGTCCTGCATGAGGAGGTTTACATGCAGCCACCACCTGAATATTCTGTTCCAGATGGCCATGTCTGTCGTCTTCGTCGTGCTCTTTATGGTCTAAAACAGGCCCCTCGTGCCTGGTTTGCGCGTTTTACTTCAGTGATCACTGCTGTTGGTTTCACTGTCAGTACCCATGATCCTGCTCTATTTATCCATGTCTCACCTCGAGGTAGGACGCTGCTTCTTCTATATGTAGATGATATGCTCATTACTGGTGACGATCCCTCATTCGTCGTATATGTGAAGAAGCATCTCAGTGAGTAGTATCTGATGACTGATATGCTCATTACTGCAGTTTCCCGTTAGGCTGAGTTGAGAGCTATGGCAATTGTGACAGCAGAGATTACTTCGTTGAGATGGCTACTTGCAGATTTTGGTGTACCTGTGAGGGGACCTACAACTCTTATGACTGACAGTACAGGAGCTATCAGTATTGCCTGTGATCCAGTGAAGCATGAGCTCACCAAGCACATTGGTGTGGATGCTTCATACACTCGCTCCCAGGTGCAGGAGGGTGTACTTGCTCTTCAGTTTGTGTCCTCAGAGTTACAGATTGCTGACTTCTTCACAAAGCCACAGACTAGGGCACAACATTTGTATTTTCTCTCCAAACTCAGTGTGGGTGATCCACCATGAGTTTGAGGGGGTGTTAAGGATAGAATAGGAAATAAATTAGGACTGTTATTTGTTTCCTAGTATCCCTTGTATTCCTTCTATATATCCCCCTTGTACCTCTATATATATTACCCTTTAGGCCTCATGAATAAACATACAATATATTCATAACAGATTCATCATCGCTGAGCGCTTCAGCAACAAACGCTTTCTTCATCTTCGGCTTGAGGCATTCTAAAGCAAAGTGTTCATAATCGTTACAATTATAACACCTCACTTTTGCCTTATTAAACTTCCGATTCTAACGGCCTTGGTCACCACCCCTGGAAGTGTTCTTGCCTTCACGCTTCGATAATCGGATCTCCCACTCAGCACGGGTCAACAAGAGCTGTCCATCGCCTTTGTTGCTATTGTCGTGGATGCGTTCCTCATACGCCTTAAGACGACCGATGACCTCCTCCATAGTTATTGTCGTTAGGTCTTCAAACTGCTCTATGACCGAAGCAATTGGGAGAAACTGTGAGGGAACAGAACGAAGTAATTTCTTCACTACGTACAACTCTTCCACCTCGCCAAGGGCCCAAATCTTGTTGACGATGACCGTCAACCAGACGACGAAGTCATTGATCGACTCTGTTTCCTTCATACGCAGTACCTCAAACTCGGTCATGAGAGTTTGTACCTTTGCTTCCTTCACACGATCGGCGCCAAGGTGCATCGTCTTCAACGCCTCCCACGCAGCTTTGGCCATCTCCTTTCGGCCAGTAGGAAGAGCATCTCCTCTGGGATGCCCTGATAGATGGCCGCCAATGCCATCTGATCCTTGCGCACATCGACGTTGCCGTTCTCGATCACGTCCCACACTCCTTGAGCCTTCATGTACACTTTCATCTTGATTGCCCATGCTGCATAATTGCTCGTCGTGAGCATCGGATAATGCAGCGAGACAGCGGAACTCTCCTTCGCCATCATACTGGATGATGCCTCGTCACCGGTGACACCACTTTCCCAAGAACGCGACATGATCTTGAACACGGATCAAGAAATCGGGTTACTTTGAAGCGACTCTTGAACCGAGTAAATGGAAGAAAAATTGCACTGTTTTTTCTTTTTCCGTGCTTGGACTTGCTCTTGCTGACTTGGATCTGCTCTATGTTTCTGCGTTGAGGATGATGTGACGATTTTTTTCTTGCAGGGGCTGAGACGCCTGACTTTTATCTCGTGCGAACGGAGTGATTTTTTTTGTTTCTTTTTTCCACTTTACTTCTGTGTTGCAACGACTCTTTATTTGCGCCTGGCACCAACTCCAAGGCGGAAAAGAGAATTGACAGGAGCCACTCGAATTCGCTTCGGCTTGGATCCGTGGACGACGAGACGCCATGATGACTTTTCCGCTTGCTCTGGTGCAAGACAAAACGAGTGGACTTGGCCTTTTCTTCGCGCTACTACGCTTGCTGCACGCTTTTTTTCTACACAAGCAACCTATCTTTGTCTTAAACTGTCTCTATCTTTCTTGTTTCAAGCTTGTCTTTTGTCCTTGCGTGCTTGAATTCCTTTTTTCCTTGTCTGGCTGATGCAACTGAGAGCTCTCTTGTCTTGACTCTCTTTCCTTTCACAAAGCAGTGAACGTCTTGTCTTTCTTTTTTCTTTCTTGTCAAGTCTTGCTGGCCTCTCTCTCCTTTCTCCTTTTTTTTTGGCTCTGTCCTTGCCTTTTCTTCCTTGCTGGACGCAATGCTTGCTTTTCTTCGCTAAGCACGGACCGAGCACCGTGAGCGCCGCGCGAGCGCGAAACGGAATCGCCGAGACGATTTTTCAACAACTCGGTTTTCACTTAGACTCTGATACCACTTGTTAAAAACTTTGATCCAGGAGAAAACGCGCACATCACAAATAAACGGAGAGAACACAAGAGAATTTCTAAATTTCTCTATTCTCTTATTTGCTCCCCTTTTTTCTTTCTTTTTCTCCTCTTACAAAACTGGCTACAAGCCTCCTCAATATATATGTATTCGGACTTCAAGTTGGACACAACTTCAACTTCAGTTACACACAGAGACGGACTCTACTACGTCTTGAAGTCTAAGTCAAGATTATTTCTAACAACATGTATATAAACGAATGTACCAATTTACCCTTACCTTTTGTAATTATTAAGGTGGTAGGATAGGAATTTCCCATCTTACCCCGCTCATGTATATAAACTCCCAAGAGGGGTATGAGGGGCTAGATCCACTCATTCTTACTCACCAGCTCTCTAACTAGTCCTCTCATATACAGTTTGATCAGTAGCCACAACAGTTGACGTCGTCCATGGGGTGGGGGAGGGCCTCGCGTGTTAGTTGTCTCGCTATCACCTCCATCGACCCCGAGTCTGAAGCGTGCGGGACGAAACGCACGCCTGAGAGCTTCGTCTCGCCGCCGCCTTCATTGACCGCAAGTCCGAAGGGTAGGGAACGGGCCGCGCGCCAGAGTTTCGTCACGCCGCCGACTTCGTCGACCCTGGGTCTGAAGGGTGCGGGACGGAATGCGCGCCTAAGAGCTTCATCTCGCCACCGCCTTCATTGACCGCGAGTCTGAAGTGTGGGGGAACGGGCCGCGCGTCACAGTTTCATCGTGCCGCCGACTTCGTCAATCCCGACTACGAAGGGTGCAGGACGGACCACGCGCGTCACAGTTGTCTCGCGGTCATAACTCCGTTCGCCTCCTTCGTCGACGCCGAGTCCGAAGGGTGGTAGACGGGCCACGCACGTCATAGTTCCGCCTCACGGTCGTAAATCCGTTCGCTGCTATCGTCGACACCGAGTCTGAAGAGTGGGGGACAGGCCACACGCGTCGAAGCTTCGTCTCACCGCCGCCTTCGTCGACCGCAGGGTGGGGGACGGGTCGCACGTGTTAGCCTTCGTCGACTACGAGTCCGAAGGGTGGGGAACGGGTCGTGCGCGTCAGTTCCATCTCACCACCGACTTTGTTGACCCTGAATCCGAAGGTGCGGACGGAACACGCATCTCAAAGCTTCGTCGCGCTCAAAACTTCATCACACGGTCAAGACTTCGCCCGACCACCGCATGGTCGTACACGCTTCGTCTAACTGCCACGCAATCATCACTCCATCCGCTGCCTTCGTCGACGCTGAGTCCGAAGGGCGGGGGATGGGCCACGCACATCAGAGCTTCGTCTCGCCGCCGCCTTTGTCGACCACGAGTCCAAAGGGTGGGGGACGAGCCGCGCGCATCAGTTTCGTCTCAACATCACCTCCGTCAACCCTGAGTCTTCGTCCAACCAACTCGTGGTCGTTAACATTTTGTCTGACCACATCGTGGTCGTAGACACTTCGTCTGACCACCTCGCGGTCGTAACTCCATTCGTCGCCTTTGTCGACACCGACTCCGAAGGGTGGGGGACGGGCCACGCACGTCGGAGCTTCGTCTCACTGCTACCTTTGTCGACTTGAGTCCAAGGGGTGGGGATGGGCCGCGCGTGTCAGTTTCGTCTCGCCGTCGCCTCCGTCGACCTCGAGTCCGAAGGGTGCGGGACGGAACGCGAGCTTGAGCTTCGTCTCGCCGCCGCCTTCGTCGACCGCAAGTCCGACAGGTGGGAGACGGGCCGCACGTAGAGTTTCATCGCGTTGCCGACTTCGTCGATGTCGAGTCCAAAGGGTAGGGGGGCAGACCACACGCGTCACAATTCCGTCTCGACACCGACTTCGTCAACCCCGAGTCCGAAGCATGCAAGACGTCGGAATACGACCTCGACAGCACGGTCACAGCCTCGGTGTCGGCTGGGCTGGAGCTACCAATTGCATCAACTCGCTCATCGGGACCTTCATGCTTGCTGGCGGGGGGACAGGGGGATGGGATAGTTGGTCACGTCAGATCACCCATCCAAACCTCCGCGCTCGCTGTCGAGAGAGTACTATTGTAGGTGGCCCAACCGCCCGTGGCGAAGCCTTGCAGCTGGTCTAATAGTATAGGGACATGTGTATAAAAGAATATACCAATGTACCATTACCTTTTGTGATTATTAAAAGGGTAGGATAGGAATTTCCCATCCTACCCCACTCATGTATATAAACCCCCAAGAGGGGTATGAGGGGCCAGATCTACTCATTCTTACTCACCAGCTCTCTCTAACTAATCCCCTCATATATTGTTTGGTCAGTAGCCACAACACTAACCAACATACCACTCTATATAACACACATCCTATACGTTTTGCACCAATCACTCAATCAATTGACTTAAAGGAATAATCTGACGTAGAATGAGAGTTTCACATGTAATTTTTCATATGTCCAAAATAGTGTTTTATCCAAGCTTTCATATCGTAGCTCACTTGGTTTCACTAACCAGAAGGCTCGGAACTAGAGTTAGTCGTAGTCGTATCCAATTGACACGTGCAATTTTGGCCGATATAAATGAAGTCACTACAGTGTATATTACAATCGACTAGTAGACTCCGTCTTGAAAAGACACTCCGTTTGAAAGCTAGGTACTATAGAAAAGTGGCTTTTAGAACCAATACGAGCAGGGCCTCAAACCCAAAGTGTATGCCGAGTTGCCAGCACCCAACCAGTTATTCACGATGATAAATCCAAAACACAAATTAGGAAAGCTCACTTTTGCAGAGTATGAAAGGTGTTTTTAAATGAAAGAGAGCACAACAATCAAAATGAACCATATCAACTACCAACTATTAAAAAAATTCTGTTTCTGAAAATGAGTAATGTTGAGTCCTCAGTAAAGGACTTCAATACGTAATAAACCTAAATTGTGCCAGAATTGAACTGGGATACCTACAAGAATGATACCCAGCAAATTTTGTTCTCAAGCAAATCAAATTGGCTGATAAATCCAAAAGGACTAGCAGGTTTTACCAATTTACCAAGATGAAATTTTTCAAAAAATAAAGTCAACCATTCTTGGTTTATTGAGCAAGGAATCAGCCAAATTTCCCAACTGAGGACACATTTGTACTGTGTGCACGGTACATTGCCGAACCCTATCCTACCATAGGCAAGGGCATCTACAAGGCAAATTTTAAATTTGCACTGTTTCTACAGTAAAACTCTAGTCTAATTATTGAGCCTTAAGTTAATATTGCATCTTTATTATCTTACCTTTACCGATTCTTACAAGTTTCCCCAAGCCTTGTGCATATCTCCTTACCCGAGGTCGATGTCCATCAAGATTAAGCCTCCATGTGTAAACAGTTATATAGCATAAGAGCTTTGACTCAACAAAGCAGTTTAACTTGCAAATTGGAAAAGAAATAACTAATTATCGTTCTCATAGAGAAACTTCCGTACTCATTTTCTTTCTGCAATCTGTTCCAGCTAACCCCTCTCATCAGGTCATAGTCTGCCTATTGTGAAATATCAAGGAAAAAAAGAGAATGTGTAAGTCAAAGCAGCGGGAATAAATCAAATGTAGCAGGGATTATCCATCATATAACAGATAGAACCATAACTCACCAAAACAAAGGATTAATTATGTATATAAAATTGCAATTCGATGTTCAAAATAAACCTTTGTATACATTAAATTATGATACTGGTTTGTACACCAGCAATAACACTGCTAACACCTAGGGACAGGTGCAATGGTGGTAGAGTACCAGTGCGCTTTTCTCGTTAGCGCTTCAATATTCTGGGAAGAAAGCTCTGTTACAAGTGCAACTATTCAAAGTGTCATGTGCACATTTGTGTGCAGAATGCATGTGCGGCTGTGATGATCTGCGGACCTATATCAACCAGATTGCTAGCAGTGAAATTGTAAATTGTAATGCATCTCTACAAAGTGCCTACAAAATTTGGAGATGGGTACAATCCTGCAAATTTGGATATTTATCACACTTATTTTATGTAGTTAGCACCCCTGTCATGTTTCTTGCCTTGCAACTTTTGGTTATTTTAATGCAATCAACAGCAGTCTTAATAATCTGACATGTTAAATTTTGGTGTGTATTTATCTGCCACTTGCACGTTTCTTGCTATTTTGTGACACTTTTTTAGAGAAATAACTAATAAGTAGATTCATTAATAAGTCACAATTTGACTACTAATAACATAAATAGGAAACATAGAAAACAAATAATAAGATATCACTTTTTCAGCTGAAGTGCCTTGAGCATTGGTATGCTTCTAGGTAACAGTTGGTCCAGGTTGCACAAGGGTACTTGCATCCATACACCCCCTAACTACTTTATCTAGACAACAGCAGGTAGTATATGACAGGATTTGCTAAATACCTGTTGTTTTGCTTGCTCAAATGCTTCAATCCATTTCCGAGCGTCGCCAGGAGTTGCACATGCAATCTAGTAAAAGGACAGTAACAGTAAATCTTAAGTCGCTATGTAGGACTGTTTGCGAATATGCAAGCCTATAATAAGCTGAGTACCTCTCCTTTCTTTGTTTGATCCAGCCGATTGTACAACCTCAACACATAAACATCCTAGGTTTTCAAAACATAGACTGGTTATTTATTAGGGTAAGCAAACAAGACACTTAGAACAAAACAAATAGTACAAAAAGTCATTATTTTCATGACGAGATCATTGGAACAATATTATAACAGCTAGAGTCCACGCTGCATTCAAAAATAGGACCACATAAGTCAGTTCATTGTCAATCAGAGGCCTAAACAAAATTGAACCATTACCCCATGGTTGACCTTCTGGCGGCCAAGCTCCTCCACCATAAGAGTGTGACTAACAACACCCTTTCGGATAGGTTCCTATAACAAGATGTTTATCAGGAAATAAGCCTCCATCAGAATGTCCAAAACAAATTCAGGGAGAAAATTCTGCAAATGAGGAGCCAATCTGTGATGTTATGTCCAAATAACGGCCATAACTCACCTTATAGACATGTATTAGCAAGATCTATACAACTGAAACTACAACCCAGAACAACCCCTACATGAAACTTCAGTCTTCTATAGTTGATAAGACACATGCAGGACAACCTGTCCAAGCTATTGATGCCAAATTCCCCAACAATTTCTCATCCCTAAATTTCATGCATGTTCCCAATTTCCTAAGCGCACAAACTCCTACATGATACAGAATTACCATTTGTCAGTTCGGTAATTGATCAAATAAAGTGCTTGAACACGCACAACTCAGCAGTTTCCTCCAACTTCCGTACTTTCTGACAAGTTTGATTGCAAGATCTTCGACAAAAAAAATACAAAAAAAAAGACACATGCATCGTATAATAGCAAAACCAACGGAACCACAATTACAAATTTACAACCCAGATTAACCCCCAAATGCACATTTATGCATTTGTTAGCAGATACGGCACATTCGACACCCAGCCAAATCTAGGGACACCACATTCCCTTCCAACAGATTCGCCTCACTTAAGTTTCATCACGTTCCCAATTCTTACCCCTGCAAACCCCTAAATTGCGCCAAATCAAATCAAAGCTTGCGAAATCAGGAACTGCAACAATAACGGACTCGAACACGCACGCACAATTCAGCAGTTCATCTAAAACCCCACAGTTCTGACTAGGTTAAACACAAAGCCTCCGAGCAAAACAACGGCACATGCACAAAACCAGACATAACAAACAGTAAAGCAAGAGGTAACCGACGAGTCCCGTAAAATAGCAATTTCATCCGCCCCCCCCCCCCCCCCCCAACTCTGACAAGCTGTTACGCGGAATCCACGAGAAGCAAAGCAACCATCATACGCATCAAAACCAAAAAGCTTAGCGAGAGCAGGGCACGGGGAGAGAGGGGAAACCCACGAGTCCTCGGTGGTTGTGCGGGTCGCGCTTGTACATGGCGACGGACTTGCCGCGGATGACGAGGAAGCGGAGGTGGCAGTACTCGTGGCCGATGGAGTTGACGCCGAGGTGCCACACCCACCCAGAGTACTCCGCCATGCTCCGGCCGCTCTCGCTCCCGCTCCCGCTGCTCCGGCTGCCGACATCCGGCGAGCCCGCCTCCGAGCCCTCCACCTCGAACACCTCGCCGGCCGCCGGCGGCGATGTAGGCGACTTCGTGGTCGTGGCCGTGGCCGTGGCCATCTCCGACCGCGTGGGGGTGGAATCCGATGGGGAAGGGGTGGGGGAAAGTGCGGAAATGACAAGGAATTTTTTCAGTACTACTCTTCGTTTCTGGTGCTCCCTATTGTAGTATATTCTTCGGAGCGAGCTCAACGTTACTGCCCCATTACGGCGAAGCTGCGCTGGAAAAGTAGCCGCCTGTGCGTTGGGGCCGGCTGGTGGCTACTTTGACTCGGGCGGTACCAATCGAGCGAAATGCCGACTATTTTATAAAAATTATTCTGATAAATCGTTTTAAAATAATAATAATAAATTATCTAGTTTATTTGTTTGGAGGGTTAAAAAAATACAGAGCTTAGAGCATCTCCAACAGTATGAGCTAGTTACTAGCTCTAAGACAACTTCTCCAATAATACTAACTTTTAGCATATAGCTCATAATATAAATAGCCTCACATGACACTCTCACAGAATCTTGGAATGTGTATATGAAACTAGCTCTTGATCAAGAGATAGTTTTTCTCTCTCTTCTATTAAAATATGAAATAATATACTTAGAGCTAGCTCATAAGTCACTATTGGAGATGATCTTAGATGTCACTCCACCTCTTTTTTCAATTTAGTCCTCGAGTTTTATCCTTTGAAACAAATAGGCCCTAGCTGGCGCCTGTCAGCACATGCCGTCCGTTGCAAATTATAGGAGCAATAGAAAATATAAATGTTTGAATTTTGATTGTATTTTGAATTTTAATTGTCAAATTGGTGTATTAGAGACGATCAGAAACTAGTAGTTGTTGTGATCGTTTTGGCTTCAACTTTTAGCTTCCGGCTTATTTTTCACTATTCATAAATTTCATCTTTTTCTGAACTTTTGGCTTTTTGTTGAGCTTTTTTGCCGGTTCTTTTTTTCCTGTATTTGTTTGTAATATACGTAATGGGCTAACATATTTTTTTATTTTTTTAAATTTAATTATGCTAAATAAGCCTCTGTCAACTACAGTATTTTTTCAGCCAGCTACAGTACTTTTCAGCCATAAGCTACCCAAAAAAAAGCCCAAATGATCACCACCTTATAGCACAAATTGGGCCGCTCATGCAGGATTGGGTTCTAGACCCTTCCTGCAAAGGAGCGGGTAAAATTCTATTCTTTTTCGTACCAAAGCTTTTTTGTGTTTTGCGCCTTGAAAGTGTGGAAAAAGGCGAGGATTATGGATAATCTTTAGCTTTTATAGGTCATCAACGCATAATACAACGGTTACGTGGTGTACACTGTTTCTAACAGTTATTAGCTGGCCACTTGGCCGGGTGTGTTGGACAGTTGGACTTTTTCTGGTGAATTTGCTTTTTTTTCCCTTGGGACCACGGTGGCCCCCGTTCCGAGTTATCTAAGGGCATGTTTGGATCCTATGGGCTAACAACTAGTTGCTAATTTTTAGTCCTTGTGGATCCAAACAGGAGGGCTAATGAGTGGGCTAAAGTTTAGCCAAAGCCCCAACTAGTTGTTAGCCAACTAGTTGGCCAAACCCAGCTAATGAGGGCTAAAGGACCAGCAGGATGGAAAAAAGACACTGATACCCACGCCAACCCTCCTAGACCGCCATGCATAGGGGTATAACAGACTTTGTACTGAGATAGTAGT
Organism: Dendrocalamus latiflorus; assembly: GCA_017311315.1. Classification (NCBI taxonomy): domain Eukaryota; kingdom Viridiplantae; phylum Streptophyta; class Magnoliopsida; order Poales; family Poaceae; genus Dendrocalamus; species Dendrocalamus latiflorus. Next base: position 10,001,676 of record CM029654.1, read on the forward strand.
ACTTATTAGTCCTTGGATCCAAACAGGACTGGGCTAATCTTTAGCCAGCTAACTACTAGTCAGCTAACAACTAGTCCTAGTCCATCCAAACAGGCCCTAATCCATTTTGAGTTTGACGAAGATATACAAGAGAGAATATCGTTTGTTTCAATTCTGATTATATATTTTGAGCTTAACTAGCGCACGTGCAGTGCTAGTTTGCGGTTAATGAACTACGCTGTGTCGTGGAGCTAGTTATCTCCTCGGCTTAAAAAAGTTAGGGATGATAGTTCATGTGTCTCCCTTAACTTTTCCTTGCACATCTCTAAAAAAATCTCTAACAAAAATAAAAAATAATCTATCAAGGAATAAATTCTATCACTCTACAAATTCTCTAACAAAAAACAGAGCTCTATCAGATACATGGTAGAGCCAAGGGCGTGAATGCACGACACGACCAAACGCGGAGGTAGAGTCGACGGCGTGGGCCGAATAGGCCAATCCATACAATGTCGACTCAATATGTTAGAACAATATAATTTTTTATCCATAGTAAAGTATGGACATTCAAGTACTTATTATGGAAAACTTTTACTAATTCCAGTAAATTTATGTTGTTATGGATGATTTTAACTAACCATTACGTTAAAAGGTAAAAAAAAGAAATATAAGATCTTTACAAAAGACACCACTACCTTCGTGAGCACGCAATGGTCTAAATTTGGTGTGCATAGGAAATTGCCATTATAATCAGAGAAAAATTCTTATTTATCATGTAAAGGCATCGGTTTTCCTGATTTGCTATTGAAAAAATATTTCTTCGTTCAGTACCACTAGTTTGAAAATCTCTGTCATTTTATGCCACCGCCATCATCTCTGTTAGAGCTTTAGCCGTTATCCTCTCAAAAGCAATCAAATTTTTGTGAGAATATTGAGCTTACCCTCACAATGGCTCACATGTCAGTAATGTCTGCCATCATCTTCTTTTGTTGCCCTTCTTTACCATTCTCTCTTTTCTCTCTAATGCCCGCTAGACACCACCACCAGCTGCCCCTACTCCTCTTCTCTCTCTCTCTCTATTTGCCCATCCGTAGCCCTTGCATCATGGGGATGGATCGAGGAAGCACTGATGTGGGAGGTGGGAACCAAGGTGACGGATCAGCCATATCCCAAGCTCGTGTAGTGATGGAGGGGGCTATCTTGCAAGCTTGACAGCAGCCTGGGAGCTTAGCGATAGGGAAGAAGCATCAGGAGAAGCTCGGGGTAGAAAGAAGCATCGAATCTAGATGAGTTCCTCCATGTCGACAATGTCATCGCCTACCTCTTGACCGGTGAGCTCAAGCTCCTCCCCAAATCCTGGTGCTACTACTAGTTCTAGCAAAATAGGTAGCCTGGCAAGGCACGACCTATTTGGCCCGGCTAACTAAACGGGCTGTGTTGTGCCAACCACAGGCTACGCCTCAGACCAATCATGGCTTGAGGAGGTCATGGGTGTAAGTTAAAGCTCCATGAAATTAGTTTTGGTGATTAATGAAAAATTTAAAGGAAAGGCTAACTCGTTTATTGAGTATGAAATTGTCTAATTTCATTTGAATGAAAAGGTGAAAATTATGGAGGTATGTATTCGACGTTGTATCATGTTGCATTCCTCTTATCCAAAATGTAGATTGAACTCTACCAAAAATCTAACTTGAATATGTGCATATATTTTTATTACACATTCTTGTATGCACATATTTAAGAGAGTTCACTCTATATTTTAAGGTTTCATTAGTATGATTGTTGTTCTTTATTCACATATATTGAAAATCTTTACTTTGAAACATATCTCTTGAGTATATAAATATTTGTGTGGTTCATATATACTCATATTGATTTAAATTCAATTATTTGCAATCGGTTTGCCATCAATCACCAAAAAGGGGATCGAAGAATGTGGTCCCTCCATTATGTGTTACTAGAATAATTTGGATTATTAATGATAACTGGATGTGTAGTTTTGCCATAAATTAATTTAAAGTCAAACACCTCCATTCAAACGAATTAATCGCTTCTAAAGCTTATCCTAAAGTATATAATTGTTGCAATATGATGTATACTCGCAAATCAACTTATTATCTTATTATTTGTTGATATTGTCATCAATTATCTAAAATGGGGAAATTGAAGAATCTAGTCCCTCCAATATTAGTTAATGATGAGTTTTGATAATTAATGATAATAAACTTATGGGACTAATATTTTCTATGAGTTGATGAAACAAGTTAGATTCCATGATGAGGATTACTTAAAAAGGCATTATAAGTTGATTGTTATCAAGTCAAGGTTTAGACTGAAGAATGCTTGTGTTAATGGTCATCAAGTTGATCAATTTGCAAAACACATGCCAAGGAAAAACACATGAACTCCAACAATTTGCAAACTTAGATCATGCCACAAGGAGTAGCTACATGGGCTTAAATCATTTGTAAAACATATTTGCAAAGTATAGTTGCATGTTATAAGGAGAGATGAATGAGCCACAACTTTTTGAAAAATATATACATAAATAATAACATCATGCCACGAAGAGCTAGAGCAAGCGGGATTAAACTATCAACACATGATGAGACTCAAGTTACTAGATAAGATCCCTCTTAATAGTATGATAACCTACACTAGCAATCCGGTCTTCCTACCAAATACCAAAACCAGTAAAATACTAGAGACACATCCTTAACATATGCTAGTTATACCTTTGCCTTGCGCGTGCTCTTGAAACTTGATGACGAATATCTTCACTTCAAGTCTGGGTTCTTATCTTGATGTATATCAAAACATGATGTATCATTTTGACTTGATAGCCTTCAACATATGAAGCCATCCATCTCTTGGTACTTCATTTTATTCTCTTGAACTAGTGTAAACTTATCCTCTTAATTGTGTATGTATTGCACCTTGTGAGTAAGGAGAGATTCTCTAGTTACATGTGTTGCATTTAGAGATAGATTGAGTATCCACTTGGAAGAGATTCTCTAGTTACATGTGTTGCATCTAGAGATGGATTGAGTATCCGCTTGAGCTTGTGCATGTATTGCACTTGGTGAGAGTTGAGTATGGGGATAGGCTTATTACTCTTGAAGATTGCTGACTCCTAGACGGCGTGGAGGTGTCATTGTCCGGTGATCTTCTCAAGAAATTGTGAGAAGGGCCAGTGTTGTAAACCTTAAAGCTCACCTACTCGAATAGGGAAAGAGCTACTACTAGTGAAAATTAAGGTATTTGGCTTAATTCATGGAGTCAATCTAATTCATTTGGGCTTACCTTAATGTGGACTAGCACTACTACAAAAAAAGGCTATAATGGATGCCTCATCTCAAATGGTTCGGCGGAATTATATGTGTTTTACAAGCACATCGCTAGAACCATCTGTGATATATAATTATCACAGATAGTTATTCTTAAGAATCATCTATGAATTATCATAGACGGTTTGGATTAAAAAACTATCTGTGATATCAGCAATTATCATAGACGGTTATTACCAAGAACCGTCTATGATGTCTGCATATCACAGACAGTTTTTAAACTAAACCATCTGTGATAATGCCCTGCCACATCATTGATCCACGGCGTCTCTCCCAGGATCCCAATCCCACCCATCCATTTTATCAGCATCGAATGGTAGGCACCGGGTCTCCTCCCACCTCTCGCCCCTTATTAATCCCCTACCCTTCCCCCATTCACTCCAAGAACCAACACAACAGGTATACATACCTGATCCTCCACCATGGTCACAGAGTCCCCAACAAGCGCAGTCTCATCGTCTCCTCCCTGGTACGAATTCGTCCAACCCAATAGCTATCTTTCTTTAATTTTCCTGTCCCAAGAATTGCAAATCTAATTCAGAGTTTTGATTGAGGCAACCTTTCTGGTGCTGGTAGGAGAACGGCATGAAGCCGGAGTTCGGGCTGGCACTGCAGGGCGTCGAGCATGCGCGCTCCGCCGACAAATCACTTTGGAAGGTATCGAAATCGAATTGTTGTGTGGGTTTTCGCTGTTGTGTCAGTGCCATGGCTTTTTGGTTGGAGCGTGCAGTAGTGACTTGGGGAAATTATTTTGTGTGTGCAGGAGCTAAAGGAAAGAAGCCTCCCGTTGCAAAGAAATTCCCTCATAGAACTTCGACCACGGCTTCGACCACGACACTTCGGCCATGGCACTTCGACCATGACGTTTCGACCATGACACTTTAACCACGACACTTCAACCACGGCTTCAACCACAACACTTCAACCATGGCTTCGACCACGGCGCGTGAACCACGACACTCCGACCATGGTGATTCGACTGCAACTAGAACAAAACAAATAAATTGGATGCCTCTAGCTTCCCACTAATCAAACAATAAATGGGATATCAACCACAGACCGAACTTGGCAGGACAAAACAAATAAATAATTACATGACAACCAAAATAGAATCATTTGTGATGGCCACATATCACAGACAGTTTCTGGTAGTAGTCGTCTGTGATATTAGGTTTTAACAGACAGTTCTTTATACAAACCGTCTGTGATAGTAGGGTTTTATAGACGGTTCTTTTATATAAACCGTATGTGTCGTGATCTGTCTGTGATAACCGCCTATTATCACAGACCCATAAATTAAACCGTCTGTGATGATGGTTTCAAACCATCTGTGATGACCGTTTTTTAGTAGCGTAGGGGAGATCGACAATTTTCCTAATACTATGGTAAAAAAAATTGTGTCACTTGTGGTTTTCTTTCTTGTACTCAATTTACATTCAAAGAATTGAATTTATAGTTTGTCACCCTAGGATTCAAACCTTGTCATAGTGTTAAGGTATTAGTGTACTTAGGTGAACTAGTTGATTTATACCTTAATTGTGCAAAGTTGATTTGATTTACGCTTCTGCATATAAACTCAGTTTTAATTAAAAAATTTTAAAAGCCCCTATTCACCCCTCTAATTGGCCTCCTTGACCTTACAACGGCCAGCATAAGCCCGTTTAACCCATCATGGTTTAAAAATTTTGCAAAAGTTGCAAAAAAGTATAGGTTTAAAATGCAAATTAAAATTTACAAAAATATCATAAAGTATAAATATATTGATTTTTGGATAATATATTATTTTTTGGATTTTAAGCTTCCCAACAGCTACAATCAGCTAGAAAATTCAAAAATTAACTGTTAGCATGCCTAAACGGTCTGTGCCTAATGCCACATCACTGTGTGTACCAGACCGGACCCACCCACTAGGCCATGGTGCTAACCCAAGCACAACATAGCCGGCACCGTCCATTTAGATCCTAGGTCGTGTCTGGGCGGGGCAAACAGTGTCATGCCTCAAGCTGGCCTTGGCTCATTTGGCCACCACTACTTCTCTTCCACCACCGACTACACATGATGAACTCACCACCGCCCACCCTCATCATGTCTGCAATGTGCCACTCAAGCTTCCATTCCGCGCTTGATGGTCGAATCTAGTGGTGGTGGGATCAGGGATAGCCAGATCGGGGCAGCAATGTCAGGGACGACGAGATCCAGTGTGAAGGATGGAGGATAGGATGATAGTGTCAAGCGTGCTTGCGCAGCCACCTTGTTTGCTCATCCCAGAGAGGCGGCACAGGGTTGAGGGAGAGGAGGAGGAGGCTATCAGTAGAGAACCCATGAGAGAGAATAGAGAGGGGAGAGTGCAGGGCTGAGGGAGGGGAGGAGAAGTACGGCTGCGGGAGAGGAAGATGCTGTCATTAGGGAGCCCATGAGAGAGAATAGAGAGACGGGGAGAGGAAAAAGATGGGTATTTTGGTCTTTTCCCATCCAACTTAACACCCAACTCACGATCAAGGGATAGCAATGGCAAGAAAGGGTAGAGAAAAAGGGCCAGTGACATTAGATGGAAGAGTATTTTCTCGATGATAGATTAGGAAAACCAACAACTTTGCATGTCAAATAAGAAATATTCTCTCATTATTATGCCACGATTTAGCTTTGAAGCTTCGCTAGAAAGGTACATGCAAAACAAGTAGAGAAGCTTTTGTACCATGTCCTGTCCATCTGGAGAATCATACCTTTCTGTGGAACAGTGACATGAAAAAGCGTATTCTACGTTCCTACATACTATTAGCTACACTTCGTGCACACGGTTATTATGGCTATAGATAGTTAATGGGGACCAGCGATGGCAAATGATAGCCTTGTCGTAGGGCATGTTCTTTTTAGCTTCGGCTTATGGTTTTTAGTTGCAGTTTATGATTTTTAGGCTATCCGTAAGAGAGAGTATAGAGTAACAAAAACTCACGTGCAGTTTTAACCAATATAAATGAAGTTGTTGTAGTGTGTACTACAATTAACTTATAGATCTTGCCATAAAAAGGCACTGTGTTTAAAAGCTAGTTATTATGGAAAAGCCAAAAACAGCTTTTAGAAGCTGAAAAAGGTGGTATGCAATCTAGTAGCGACTTGGGTGTTTGGTTGGGCTCTTCCAGGCTTCCAGCTTTGCATTTTCCTTTGGCCTGATAGGTAGGGCCAACGTTGCAATCGAAACACACATCAACAACTGTCGGGCCCTGGAGTGATGATTCCGGATCCTCTGTGTAAATTGCACTACTCTAGAATTAGGTAGTGCGCACAGCAGTAACAGGGATACATATCAAGCATAATGACAAACTTTATTAAATAAAAGAGTACATCTTTATGGCCGATGTTTATATCATCAATGCTCATTGGCAAAATAATAAGGGAAAGAATAGTGGAAACAGGTAAATAAACAGTGAAGCCCAAAGAGCCTGCCTACAGGGAGATGGCAGTAAGACGCGGTCTACTCATTCTGGTCCTTACCATAGTTGAAGTAGTCCTCCTCTGAGTAGAGATAGCAAGGGTGAGTATAAAGTTGTACTATACAAGTTAGACAAAAAATACAATAATAATGCAACGCTAACAAAGGAAGGCATTTATGGTTATTTAAGTGTAAAGCATCATTTAAAGAAATACAGTAAATAGATATGAAGTTGCTGAATTTAATACAGTAAGTGAAGACAGTAATTTAAATAAATTAATACCATTAGTGCAGACACTGACCTGGCATTAACCTAGCCATGGGTATCCCACCTGGACTATCTTTCTCCAAAAAGATTCTATATTTCCATCCAAAACCATTTTATAAAAAACAAAGTATAATATGCAAAAAAACTTTACTCAGCATGCCCATGATCGTGGACACTGCTATCTAGGATAGTTTAAACACTCTATAGAGGTTGTATAAATTTACCCACAAGATGTGATTAACTCATATTGTCGGCCACTACACGTTTCCGTAGGTGTGTAACTGAGTAATCATAACAAGGTCTTTACAAAGCAAAGCTGCTAACCCGGCCATGCCTCCACTAAGGTTTCACCCCAATAGGTAAATCCATCAGATCGGGGCCCCTCTTGTGCCGTGTGAGACTTCTCATGGCCTATATTATGCTCACATTCAATCTGTAGCGAGGCTCAGGTTAGGACCCGCTAATTCGTCAGCCAGTACTGTCTCATACTAGCCTTATGGTAGAATAATAGGGTTTTGTAGTAGTAGCTCACAGATCGGTCCTTAATTAACTTAGGCACTTTCAACATACCCCTTGTGCCAGGCATCAATATTGTGTCACCGAACAACAACGTGTGCCAGTAAGCACCTACCACCTAACCATTTGCTTAAGTCTAAATTAACTTTTATATTTTATTTTGAAAAGTTCCATAGACCTTCCTAACTCATCAAAATCAAGAATACATTTTAAAAGTTCATCATTTTATGTTAAAAGGTATCCTAAATCTAAAATTATATCTAAGTAGATCTAAGCATTTGCTACAAAAATTCTCTAGCCATACTAGTATACTAACCAAAGTTTTATTCTAGGGTGATAACATACAAGATTTGCTATGTCAAAGGTGTCATAACAAATGGTCATTAACTAAAGTAAAAACATGGATTAAAATACGGTGAATAAAATTAAGCATGCAATATAATTTAAAACAAGATAATTTTATTTACAATTTGGGATCAATATGGCTAGGGCATGTAACTTGCCTTGCTCCACTAATTGGTGTGAATCGTCGTAGAAGAATTCCTTAGAATCATCGCAGTCTGCACATGAAAATAACCTACCAAATTCAAATAAATAAAATAAACTCCAAAAATTTGATAACATTATATATTTGGATAGATCATGATTTTAGATGAATTTAGAAATTTGAATGGATTCAATCGGAGCTAGGATGAAGGAGAACGAGCTCCTACATGTTTGAATTCTAAAGAAATTGAATATTTGAAACTTCTGGAATTATTTTTATAAGAGAAAAAGGGAATTATAACATCAGCATATAATTTTTGTTTTCAACCAAATTAAATTTCTACGAAAAAATCGGGTTTACGATGTCAGCACATTTTTTGAATTTCCAGCCTGAGGCCAACATGAGGTGGTAAGGAGGGTGGGGCGTAGTGGCTGCGGTGCTAATGTTGTGGCCGCATCGGCATGCTGATGTGGCTCACCGGGCGCCGGTGGCGCACAAGGCTCGAGGGTCACCAGCGTTAGGGGGCACAGCGGCAAGTGCGAGACATGGAAAAGAAAGAGGGGGAGGTGGTGAGCATGATACTACCTTGCGCTGGGATTGGAGGTGAGTGGAGGCGGTCGGCAGTGGTGGCTTGCAGACTCTGGCAAAGACGATGCTCTGGCGGTTCTCCTTAACAGCAAGGTGGCAGGGAGTGACCGTGGAGGCACGGTGAAGCTTCCCAACTCGTCGGTAATACCTGGAGGGACTTGGTTCGTCAGGAATTCCTCATTGGAGGGGTGGCCAGAGCTCGAGGAAGAGGGTGATGGCACAAGGAATGCTCGGGGCATGAGGGATGAGAAGAGAGGCAGGGAGGGACGGTGTGGAGGAGGGCAGTGCCGAGGGGTTGGCTTTTATAGGACGAAGAGGGGAGAGGTTGGCGGAATTTCTCACCAAAAAATCGGGCAACGGTAGGTGTGGAGCAACGGTTGCAAAGGGGATAAGGCCAGGGCAGAGCAAGAAGAGGGGGAGCTAGCGTGGAGAAGGCGGGAGGTGGGCACGGGGTGCACGAAAGAAGGAAGAGGCAGGCGGCTGGGCGCAAGAAGGCTGGTGGCGATTGCGGCGCTAGTTGGGAGATAATAGGGGGCGACGGAAGGTAGAAGATGGGGGACGACCCACCCGCTAGAGAGAAGAGAGGTGGCGAGCGGGCCAGTCGGATGGGTGTTGCGTGGCTACCGGGCATATCTCAGCCGTTGCGCGGATAGGAGAGAGGGGGAGGCACGGGAAGAAGGAGATTGCACCATGTGGTGTGGCAGAAGGATCCTGGTGAAAGCATCTAGACCTTTAAAAATGGTTTTGGTAATTAATAAATTTATGTTAATATGGGACTAACGTGTTTGTTAAGTGTTTAAAAGGTTAAGTCCCTAAAATGATGACAAGACACATGCTAAGGATCAACATGAAGATCAAAGTGGGTCAAGACAAAGGTATATGTAGACTATGACCATCTTTTTATTTTTATCGGTCTAAGGAAAAAAAATGGAAGACCGGATTATAGGCTAAATATCATATCACAAAGAGGGATCATGGCAAATAGCTTGATAGCATAATTCTTGTGCCATTTAGATCAATTTAGGATCATACATTCATTGAAAATTTAATTTGATAGCCAATTCTGTGCTCTATCTGAAAAACAGAAGTACTAGAGTTTAAATAGTGGAACTACCGTAGAGCGGAAGTTCCATAGCCTTGAGCGGTACTTCCGGCGCTCGGAAGCTCTGAAAAACCTAGTGAAACCTTTTTTTTCCAAAGAGCACCCCCAGAGTCGCTCGGTGCTCTGTCTGGACAACCGAAAGTATCGGCATGCAAATCAAGGTACTTCCGCTTGCCAGAAGCTCCAGCTACCCGAGCGGAGCCTTTTTTCCAGAGAGCACCCTCGAGATGATTTCGAGTCCGCAGCAACCGGAAGTACCTGAGTTTCAACAGCGGAACTACCATTCGAGTAGTAGTTCCGCAGCCTTAAGCGGTACTTCCGGAGCACGGAAGCTCCAGAAGATCGGGCGGAACCTTTTTCCAGAGAGCGCCAACTTTCGGCCTCAGTCCAAATGGAAGTACCGCGCCGACTTCCCGGAACTACCGGCCAATGGAACTACCAGATTTATAACGGCAGTAGTTCCACATCGACTTTCAACAGCTAGTTCAGAAGCTCTGACATAACCGTTACTGTCGCGTCAGAACAGGTGCGGAAGTACCGACCTTTGCCCTACGGTACTTCGACTCGCTCTGAATTTTTTTGGAATTTCACTCTAACTGCTAGTTTTGGTTGGTGAGGGTATAAATACTTGTACTCCTGCTCAAGGACAGCAAGAAAAGACCCTATTGAACATCTTTGAGTATTGATCATTCACTTCACACCTCATTTACTCCTTGTGCATTCATTTGAGGTGGTTGAGCCAAAAAGTGCATTGCATTCATTAGATTGATCCTTTGACACTTGATTGTGATCAAGTAAAGCTTGAGATCTTTTACTCTTGGTGTTTGTCGGCACCTCGATGACTTGGTAGAGATTGTCCGGTGATTTTCTCAAAGAAGCTTGTGAGAAGGCCCGGCGTGTGTGAAGGTTGGAGCTGACATACCTAGAGCGGGGAAGAGCTACCACTAGTGGATTTGAGGTGGAAGGCTTAATTCATGGAGCTGGTCCAATTCGTTTGGACTAACCTCAATGTGGACTAGGGGAAACCGGCAAGTTTTCGATCACCACGGTAAAACATCGTGTGTACTTGGCTTTCTCTTGTCTCTTTTTAACTCTTGTATATTTAGTATATTGTGATCATTTATTTGTGCTAGTGTTCTTGTAGAGCCACAACCTTACTAGAATTGTCTAGGTTTCAAGTGCTTTAAATATTTGTCATATTAAAATTGTAAGAAATTAATTAAAAGGAAAAAATTTTAAAACCTCCTATTAACCCCCTTTAGTCTGTTATCCTTGATCCTACACCTGGCCGGCCACGTGTCGGCCTGGGAGGGGAAGAAAAGCTTTTTAAATTCGTTTTAAATTTTTAGAATTCCCAAAAACAAATAAAGGCCTAGAAAATAGCAGAAAACTCTAAATAAAATCTCAGAAAATTCACAAAAATTCTAAAATTCACAAGGAACTCAACAAAAATAAAATCAACTTAATTTGACCGCAATTAAATACCAATTTTCACAGAACTTTTTCTAGGCAAAACTAAAAAGAAGGAAAATAAAATCCAATAAAACCAAAATAAATCAAATTAAAAAATTTTGGGATGCCACAATAGCCTGACTGGATGTATGATGCCACTTTGCCATTATTTCAAAGCAGCTTATCGGGATATCTTTTTTAAAGTTCCTTATCAGCATTCATATAAGCACTCACGCCAAAGATAAAAGCCATCAGTCATAGGCATAGATCATCAGCTGCAGTGAAAAAAACTCACCCTATATCTAGGCTGGCTGGATGTATTATATCTAATCAATTTTTGGTGCATCAAAAGTAGGGATACTTGTAAAAAAAAGTAGGGATTCTGAAATTACTCGGTGCACACCAACCACCTTTGACGCCAGTGCCCAGTGTTTCATTGAAGAGAGGCAGAGCAATCACGCAAATTTGTGCTAATTTGAAGCAGTTTTACCAAAGAATCAACCTAGAAAGTCAGTTCTACGCCAAAGTCAAAGGTACTTGTTAAGTACATTATCATTTGTATGATAGCCATCGCGAAAATTCTTAAAATTGATTTTCGTTGTCGATCCACTACTTGCTGAATGACCTGACTATTTCTCCGTCCAAGGTCCAAGGACGCACTTAATTTTCATCTGACGTGGTGTTGCTTACCGGTCTATCACACGCACAACGCTTAAGGTCTAAGGAAGAGAAATCAAGCTTAAGACCAAATTGCACCAATATGGATACTTGGTCCATGCCACTATATATGGTTTTTATATCTGTGGAATGCAAAAGTATATGAATTTTACAGAAAACATAACAAACCATACTAATTTTTCCACCAAATTTGTTCCAACCGTCAAAAAATAGTGTTCGATGGTGGCAAGGGGATGATGTGTGGGGCACAACAAGAAAGGCAGTTTACCCTCTTTCTTGACTTGTATATTCATACCGTTTCAAAAAATTTCACAGGTTGAGGAGAAACATTCAATCCTGTAGGAATCAGAGAAATTCCACTTGTTCAGAGGGTTCTCCCACTCGTTTCAGTTTCAGCTTCTAATTTCTGATTTTTAATTTACTATTCCTTTATTTTGGATTTTTTTCCTGGTTTTTGGTTTTTTTGTCTTTTCTTTTTCTCGTATTTCTTTGTATTGTTCAAGATGGGTTAATCTGTTTTTTTTCTTTTTTTTGTAAATAAAATTATACCAAATAAGCTGCAAATAATTATAGTAAAAAATAATTTAGCTACAGCAAATAAGTGTAAGGCACCAACGAAGTGAGCACCATACAGTAACATCGTTTGGCTTGTGGTTCGGTCACTCATTGACTTGCAGGAACAAAATCCACGTGTCCTATATTCATGGATCATCTCCTCACTTGATGGATCGATATAACGGGCTGGACTGTACTCCTACCGATCTGCCCCCTGCGAAATGGAAGAGCTGAAGGTAGACTGTAGTGGGTACGTGTACGACGGTACAAGCGAACAAAGGATGGAGCGGGAACATAGGCCAGCCTGCCAGATCCCACGTGCCAGCGCGTTGCTACGGCAGACTCGTTGACACTGTTCAGAATTACACTTAAATATTAAATGAGACGATTTAAGATAAAATTCAATTTTGCTCCGCTCAATTCGATAGTTTGATTATAAAAATACTATTAAATTATCAATAAAATAATATTAATTAATTTATATTAATTTTAGAAAAAGATCAATAAAACGAGTATCTGTCGCGGCATCTTTCCCCTTGCCGGTGAGCCGTCCAACGCCGTTCATTCCCGTTTGAGCCCACCAACTCTACTCACCCTACCGGTCAACAAACCCAACGGCACCGTGTCTCGGGCACGGATGTACCCCGGCAGGCAGCGCTGCCCACCGGCAGCGGCCCACCGCTTCCCTCTCAATTTCTCCGCCGCGACGAGCAAAGCCAAACGAGGGAAGCTAACCAAAAAGGGTGCAGACAGAAAGGGGCGGAGAAGCACTGGTAGTAGCTTTCTCTTCTCCTGCTCTCGCCACTTCTCCGGAGCAGGCAGGTGCGTGCGTGCTCATCCCCGTCCCTTCGCCCACCGCCGCCGCATTCCCGATCCGCTGCGGTTCAAATCGCCGTCCGGTCGAGCCGGTCTCGCTCGCGCTGGGTGTGTTAGCCGTACGCTTCACCTCTCTGCTCAGATTCGCGAATCGCGACTGTGCTTGCTGGCTTGCTCGATCGATTACTAGTTCCGGCTGCGTGGAGGCGGCTGGGGTGGGGTTTGTGGCATGGGTTGGTCGGCCCCGGCTCCCGAGCATGATTTGGGGAATATCTAGTGAGGTCACATTTTGGTTAATTACGCTGTATCTGCTTCTGCTTCTAAGGAGTCCAGTTGGGAAACGCTAGGGCTGTAGTTGGTTTCTTAGTATCAATGATGTGTCTCCAGTTTTGGCACTTCAGCAAATGGCATAATTGTCTATCGGATTCGCCTGATCCTCCGCCTTGCCTCATTCGAGGCACAGATGCATAGTGATTTATTATACTGCAGCCATTGCACTGTATCGAAAGCACCTATAGGCAAATCACTGTGCTCCTCTGCCTTTGCCGAGGCAAGGTGGAGAATCTGTTTCCCTGTTGAGATTCATGGGACAGCGCTTGTTATGTGTTCGGTGTGTTTAGTTTGTCACTGCATTCGGTGTGTTAATTGATGAGAATGGCGATGTACGCTGTACACATCCCTGAACCTGGGGATGTTCCGCTGGATTGGTATTTGGTGGCCATGACTTGAAGAGTTTGAATTGTGTAGCTGAAGGAGTTTTTAGACGACTTGGCTTCCTGGAGTGTTTTGAGTTTGGTTCTTATATCACAACACATCTCAAGGATTACTATTGGTGTGTACTCTTGTGGTGCTGGCAGATTATGTTGTGTTGCGATTAGCTAATAATCACATTTTGGAAAAGATCATGGTTTAATTATCTTAAGGAATTTTGTCTTGTTCAACTGGAATGTGATGTTGGTGAGCTTGTATGAAGTTAGCTGGAGTTGGGGTTGGGGGAACTGGATACATAGAGATGTAGGCAGTAAGTGCTGGAGCCAATAGTAATATGCGAGTACTACCTCTACGAATACAATTTAGTTGTAGGCAGTAAGTGCTGGAGCCTTGACTTCCTGAACTAGCTGGTATTTGTTAGAGTTCATCAAAGGTTGAGTAGTATTCGTCAGGACGTCTGCTGTATATGCCAATACTCAGTAGGAGATGAGGGGCAACTCAGAGCTTGATTTCATTCTTAAACTGCATGCCAATAGTGCTTTCATTATTTCATGAATTTTCCTTTCAATAAACAACTCCTTGTCCATCCTATAGAGCGGTTATTGCTGTGGCATTAAATTGAAATAGTTGTTTCAATTAATTTTTAAAGTTGTTCACTGTTTGAAGAGATAACTGCACAACTCACTGGAATTTCTTATGCAGATTATTGGTGTATCTCCATTTTGAACTGGAGGGATGGCTGTTGCTTTAGATACAGGCAACAGTCTTTGTAGCACACAACAGCAGTGTCTGCATTCAACAAGGGATCAGTTTCTATACAATTTTTCTCATTCAAATGTTGTAAATTGTGTGGAATTAGCATATTTTTAAATTTAATTCCAGCATAATAGAAACACTTACAAGCACAACAAACATGGCATAAAGATGAAATCAGCATATTAACATATGAATCATTTAAGTCATTGCAAAAGAAACATATGCTCAATATATATGTCATATAACTATATAAGAGTGTAAGACTAGCATAACCTCATATACACAAGTGCATAGAAATGCGAATCTCAACCAAAATTTAACATATATGACCAGATTTAGCATATGATCTACAAATTGAATTTTATAAGGTGCTCTCAGAAGGCTAGTTGCACAATATTTAATCTTGGCCATCTCCTCCATGACAAAATCTAATCTTGATTATATATGACAGTTATAGATTAGATCTTAAGCTAAAATTAAATCTTGCCATTGACAAAAATTAACGGATCAAGAAAAACAGCTTGCTGGACAGTGCATAAGACTCCCTAAAATCAACCTTTCATTCCTTTACTGAGAACACTATTGATTTAATAGGATAACAACATTCGGCACATGACAGAACCGAACAAAATCAGCACTGCCCAAACAGCAGAGAGCAACAAGACAAGAACATCAAGCTCACTGATCAGCAAAACAGATTTAAATGACAGCTCAAGACCAATCTACCATCACATTCATATATAATCTCAGTATCATGTCATTTCATCACAGAGCAATCAGTCCACAGTACTGTTCTTTGTAAATTTTCTGCTAATGAGACTTTACTGATACATGAAATATATAACCAAATTGCAAAGAAACAACAACCAGAATACCCACAGCAGTGGTGATACTCAAAATCACCGAGAAGAAATCAAAAGGGGCAAGGCACGCTCACGGCGCTAACCCAGAAAACCTAACACCCCTCTGTGCTGTTCGCAGAAGAGGAGTGTGGCAGACAGAGATGCAATGCCCACTCCAACCTCGGGTAGCCGACGCTGAAGACGAAGGTTAGTGTTGATGCCGCACAAGACCAACGAGAACTTCGGCCAAGAGCGCTCGTGAACACAATGAACAGGTCACAAATCTCCCTCCAAATCCAGCACAAGTCCAAGCCAAATCAACCTCTAGGGGTTATTCCAAACCTTTCCTCTAGGCCAAATCAAAGAAGAGGCTCAAGGAAACTGTACGGGAAAACCCTAGCAAGGCGATTTGCGTTCCTCAGTCGACGGCAACAGGAGAAAACCCGGCCGGCGGCTCTCAGGACTCAAGATCGAAGAATCACAGTGAGAGATTTGAGATCGGAGAGGGGAGTACTTACTTCTTCTTCTTCCAACACAGAGAGGAGAGGCGCCATATAAAGGGGAGCGGGGCGGAGGTTGGCGGGCTGTTGCCACGGTTGACGCCGAAGCGTCCACGCCGGTGGCGCCTCCTTCGCCGCCGCTGCCGCCGCTCGACTCGGTCTCCCGGACGACGTGGATGCCGCCGCTCCACTCGCATGTGAGGAGCCAAACCGACGCGAACGCGCACGGGGGGATCGGATGAGACGCGGTCTCCTACCTGTTATCTTCTCGGCTGGCCCACTGATAGGTGGGCCCCACCTCTCCTCTCTCTTTTTTCAATTGGGAAATTACCAGAATGCCCTTGAAGAAGCCAACATCAAATGCCAAAGAATGAAAAGGCAAGAAGATAAAAAGGCCTCCTCCACTGTGTGTTAATGCTACTTCCACGAGACTGGACTTAGATTTTAGTGATCCATCTTGGAAGCAGAAATTTCAGGAAAACTGGGATAAACGTTTTAATTTGCCACGTATTACGGATATATATGATTTGAACCAAGGCCAACTACATTCTCGCTCAAGAAAAACAGGTTTCGTGACCCCTTTTTTGGTATCTTTGATTGAATTAGCTAGCTTTCTTCTAAGCTACTATATATGCAGCATAACATTTTCTTATGCAACACTGTCTGCTATTACTCTGGCAGAACTTCTACAGGTGATGAAAATGGTACACCTATGGATATGTGGAATGGTTACATGAACAATGATGATATAGCACTTTTGAAGTTTAGTATTCTGTACGGAAAAGTTTAGTATTCTGTACAGAAAATTAACATGATGCATCACAGGATGACTTGAACTTTAAATTGATGTTAATATGTCACGGCTTAGGTCCATCACAAGCTGGGTGAGGCCGTGAGGTTAGTTACTACCTATGTTAAAAAAGATATGTTGTCTTAGACATTGGCAATCTTCAATCCACAACTTTGAATGTTAACTTTTATATTAATATTTTAGTAAAAGTTGAAAAACAATATTATGTAAATACTTTGATGACAAATCTACTAATGTTATTTTCATATGGTCAACCTAAATACTGTTGTGTATCTTAGTCATCAAAGTTCCACAATGTTTGACTGCATGCATTTTAAAACATCTATTTGGTAATGGAGTAATAAATTTTGTGATGTGATGTAATGCACTGCACTTGCTTTTTCACGGAGTAACTTCTATGATGCACATCATCACTGCATTTAGCACCTAAAGAGGCATGCGGTTCAGCAAAAGCAGCTTTATTTTTGTTCCGGATATTCTGTGATCTTAACATAGCATGCTTCCTTAGGTGATAAAGTACTCCTCGCCTACTTCTGCTGGAGCAGAGTGCATTGAGCCTGATTGTACCTGGGTGGAGCAACGTTATGATTTCTTCTACCTTATGGGTTTATTAGTTCTTTTGATGCCATGTGTATATGATGTTTCTTCAAATGTTTGGTTATGTGTTATCTCATATCAACTTCCACAATTTGTTTTCAACAATGGAGCAACTGTTAGTTGTTTTTTTATTTAACTCTTGAGAGTGTTAATGGGTGAGGCAGTGATAAATAGCGTTATGTAGGGTGCATCGTGCAGGGCCTCATAAGGAGATATACTATGAGCCAGATGAAGTAAAAGCTGCTATAGTTACTTGTGGAGGGCTCTGCCCTGGTTTGAATGATGTCATCAGACAGGTCCATATCTTTTAGCATTATTCAAACATTTTTTGTATTGCTTATAATTCTACCTCAAAACTTTTGATACATGAATGTGGTATTCATGGTGAACTGCAACTTGAATAAGGTTAAATCAGCTATGACCATTTTTGGATTAGGGCTATGAAGCTATGCTTATCCTATAATTTATCCACTTAGCTACAAAGAAAATTAAAATAAAAAATTAGTTCATTGAATTTCATGCACAAGTGGTTACACATGCAACGTTGATTTCTTTTAATGTGAATTGCAAGGATAAAAGTTGGCCAAATTCATCTCTGCATAAGATTGATATTGTGCTTCGATGTGTCCCCTGATTCTGAACCAGAAATGCCAGCATTATAACTCTCATTTGAAATGTTCATTCTGTTATTAGCAAATATGTTCTGTAATTTTATTATATGCTTTCAATTTCAGCGGATAGTCTTGTCTGTCCAATTATCTGACAAGAAATAGTGTTGAATATATGACGTAATGAATGTTTTTTCATTTGCAGATAGTATTCACCCTAGAGACCTATGGGGTTAAGAATATTGTTGGAATTCTATTGGTTATCGTGGATTTTTTTTTGAAAAAGGCCTAAAAGAAATGCCGGTAATAATGCTCTTCTGTGTAAATCATTGTCAAAAAGTTACTTCTCATGATGTCCACAAATTCCATTTTGGTACCACCACCCAGCTTTCACGTGGTCTAGTGGAGAATATAAATCTTGCTAGTGGAAGTTTTCTAGGAGTCTCTCGTACAGGAGTTAAAACTTGTTAACTTTGTTCCAGGAGAAAACACACACATCGCAAATAAACGGAGAAAACATAGGAGAATTTCTGAATTTCTCTATTCTCTCATTTGCTTCCCCTCTTTCTTGTTTTTCTTACAAAATTGGCTACAAGCTTACTCAATATATAGGCTAATAATCTCCTACTAGTATATGTATTCGGATTTTAAGTTGGGCATCCTGCCCTTGACTTTCTGTTGGGTTAAGGGGTGGTTGGTATAAACCCTTGACTTTTCTCTTGGGTTAAGGGTGGTGTTGTTTGTTTGTTTGGGCTGTTTTTTCTTCTCTCTATAATTTATAAAGATGCGCAGTTCTCCTGCGCGTTCGAGAAAAAAAAAAGTTGGACACAACTTCAACTTAAGTCACACACGGAGACGGACTCTACTACGTCTTGAACTCTAAGTCAATATTATTTCTAACAATCTCCCTCTTAATCTTGACTTGACATACTCTAGTTTTAGTCTCAATGCATTATTAACTACCAGCTACGCCTCCACATGAAGCGTTCTACATGCAAGTTACATGTAGAAACTCAACTCAACTGGTACGGGTCCAATCAGATGCAAAGATTCTAAAACATTGAGGCAAACGGTCTCAACTACGACTTACTAAACTCATACTTGATATAGAACGGTGACACATCTTCTCAATGTTCTGATTTCTTTTCATCTTACTTGAGTTTGGACAGTGACATAATTTCTCAACGTCCCTGACTCAACTCATCATCAAAGCACTGTTGATTCATCATCGCTGAGAGCTTCAACAAGAAACGCTTTCTTCATCGTGTGGACGAAGCGCTGCGCGACGGATTCGACGAAAAACGCCCAGACGAAATCGCTGACGATTTTTCTTCCGATGCGACGTGACGTTCCATCGGACCGAGCGCCATGCGCCGGGAGTGCCGTGTGAGACGAGCGCGAAACGAACAGCGACTCGGTTCTCGCATAGGCTCTGATACCATTTGTTAACTTTATTCCAGGAAAAAACGCACACATCACAAATAAACGGAGAGAACACAGAAGAATTTCTGAATTTATCTATTCTCTTATTTGTTCCCCCTCTTTTTTGTTTTTTACAAAACTGGCTATAAGCCTCCTCAATATATAGGTTAATAATTTCCTACTAGTATATGTATTCGGATTTCAAGTTGAACACAACTTCAACTTGAGTCACACACAAAGACGGACTCTACTACGTCTTGAATTCTAAGTCAAGATTATTTCTAACAAAACTAGTGAGATTGTAGATAGTATACAGGTAACCAATCTGCATTGCAAAAAATTTGATACTGTATTGGTTATTCCTCTATTTTAAAATGATCGTCGGTTGTTTTTGAAATGATTATCTGATTTTTGTAGGCCAGAAGAATTGATATGCTTTTTGTACTTGGTGGAAATGGTACCCATGCAGTGGCCAATGCTATCCATGATGAGGTTCTTATATCTTTATTTTTATTTTCATTTCTTTGTTGAATATTATGTTTTTTCCTGCCTATTATGTGACATCTTAAGATTTTGCTGTTTGTACGTAAATAAATATCCTTCGAGTGCATATTCTTGTCTAAATAAGTATCATACTCCTGTGAATCGTTGGAGAATTTTTTTGAGCTTTGCTTAGGTGCTAAAAACATAGGTGCAGATGCACCTATGTGCAGAAAACCCACATAATTGTTTCTGTGTTCATCTTGCCTTCTAGATTCATAATATTGAAGGTTGCATAGTATATGCTTGTTCATGTGCAGTTTATATTCATTTTTCCTCCACAATTGCAGTGCCGTAAGAGAAAGCTGAAAGTTTGAGTTATAGCAGTTCCAAAGACGATAGATAATGATATACCTTTGATGGATAGGACATTTGGTTTTGATACGGCTGTGGAAGAAGCGCAACGAGCTGCCTATATAGAGGTAGGCCGATGATGTTTGCTTGTTAGGCTGTTTTGGAATCAATAATGGTTCGAGATGAAGTTTAAGTGAAAGATCCTAATGTGGATATTCTTGTTTTAATTTATGAATCACTACTGTCTTTAGGCGCACAGTGCATATCATGGCATTGGTTTGGTCAAATTAATGGGAAGAAGCAGCGGGGGGTTCATTGCAATGCATGCTTCCCTTTCGAGTGGGCTGGTTGATGTCTGCTTAATACCAGATGTGTGTAAACTTTACCCTGGTTCTGCTTATAAGTTAAAGCCACCATTTTTTCTTGTGCATGGACCAACCACGTGCCAACAGAAGCTTACTATATGAACTTATGAATAAAGGTCCCGTTTACAGTAGATGGAGAATATGGTGTTTTACAGCACCTTGAGCATTTACTAAAGACGAAGGGATTCTGTGTGGTTTGTGTTGCTGAAGCTGCAGGACATGTAAGCTTAATTCACAGTGATTTGTGACCTTTGCCTACTTTTGTTCCATATACCGCAGACATGCAACTGGAATGAGAGCCTAAGGTTTTAACACTTTTAACTCCTTTTCTTCTCATTACAGGATTTGTTGCAAAAATCAGGTGCAACTGATGCATCAGGAAATGTGATATTTAGCAACATTGGTGTTCACATGCAACAGAAGGTCTGTTTTTTATAAAGAGTAAATTTCTTGTAACCACACATATTTTGTATAAATTATCAAAGAACCACACTTTTTTGACCGTATTTTAAGGTACCTCACGTATTTCGTACTATATTATCACAGAAGCACACTTTTTACAGTAGCATACGGTGCTGATTGTACGGGCCCACTCGTCAGCGAAACATAAGAAGTCAATGGCAGACTATCCAAGTTTCGCTGACGAGTGGGCCCGTACGGTTAGCACCGTATGCTACTGTAAAAAGTGTGGTTTTGTGAAAATATAGTACGTAATACATGTGGTTCCTTGAAATATGGTAAAAAAAGTGTGGTTCTTTGATAATTTGTGCAAAAATACGTATGGTTCCAAGAAATTTACTCTTTTATAAACTTTCTTTTCCTTAGAAAGGTGAAATTTATAATTTATTTGACGTTCTATGATCTAGCATATTAGATTATCAATGATTGCATCAAATTTTGTTGTTACCTTGATTTGTTCTACCCTCTCATTTTCTTTTTTGTATGTTTGTAGTAGAAGTTTTTTTTTGTTGTTTAGTCCTTTTTAAAATACAGTTTTTAAAAACAACCCCTTCCCTAACATATTTCTAAAAATGAATACTGCCTTGCCACTCTACCATTGGTGGTGTGGCAGGCTGGGTTCATTTTTTGGAAATAAGTTGTAAAAAGAAGTTTATTTAATAAGAAAATTCTTTGTCATACTAGTGTTACTATCTGCTTATTTGAGGTTGCTAAACTAAAGGTTTTTGTGCTCCTGTCTTGCTATTACTGTGTTCTTTTTCAGAAGTTGTTCAATCTTATCATGGTATTAGATGACATCGATTACAGTTTTCAGATTAAGATGCATTTAAAGGACAATGGTGTTCCTGCTGATGCAAAATACATGATCCAACTTACATGGTTCGGGCATGTCGTGCCAATGCATCTGATGCAATTCTATGCACTGTACTGGGACAAAATGCTGTAATTTAAACTCTTTTCCTTGCACGCCGGCTGTATCAAGCTTTTGTAGCGTAGAAAGTAGAATTTACCCACGTTATCTAGTGTGGTTACTTGAAATTTGCATGGTGAATTGGTGTCTCCTGCAGGTCCATGGAGGATTTGCTGGGTTCAGTGGCATCACTTATTGCATCTGCAACACTCACTACGTTTACCTTCCCATCACAGAAGTCATCACAGAACCGAAGCGTGTGAGCCCTAATAGCAGGATGTGGCATCGTTGCCTCACGTCCACTGGCCAGCCAGACGTCCACCGACCTGTTGTCGGCAGTACTTAACCAAATCTGCAAAGTTTCCAGCTCTAGACTTCCGCTAACGAGTTATCAGGAGGATGCTCAACAATGAGGTGGCACTGACATGAAACTTGATTTTAATTTGTTTGCAAGAAAACTTTCATGGGTATGATTGACCGAAGTCGTAACTATGTTGTTGCCCAATGCTCTTGCCGTGGTGGGTGTAACGTGGTAATGCCACAAATTTACCCCCTTTGGAACATGGGAATCTTGTTGGAGTTTTTCGGAGGATTCGTGCTGGTCCCTGTAACAACATTCTTGTGAAATTCCTGTGAAAGAATGTTTCGTATTTCCATCAAAATCTGAGATGTCATACTGCAGTGCGGAGTTCTCACTTGCGGCATGCAGAATGGTTTGTGCCTAGTAAGAGGCTGCAAATAGGAGTCTTGCACAACTGCTATTAAATTGGTTGTGAAATTGTAATCTTGTAACCGATTATGCAGCAAGAGCAAACCCAAATTAGCAGGCACCGAACACGAGGCGAGGGCTCACCCCACTTCGTCGGCGACCACCGCCTGGACGAGAAGGCGGGCGCACGCTCTATTCGTTCTCATGGTTCAAAGTAGATAAATAATTCATCGATCGGTTCATGAAAAAGGAGCATCAAATAAGAAATCTCGGGGAAGATTACACCAAGATGCATGCATCTGTATCTTCACTCCTGTTCGGACAGGGCCGACATATCTTCATGGCTGATCCTGACGGAGCAAGCCGCGAGACAGCAACGGCAACCCATCGTCGCCGGCGGCCCCGATGCCGCCGCCTTGGGACCATGGGCAGGGGGGAGAGGAGGCCGACGTGAGTGTGGTATATATATGTTGTGAAGTAATGCAAGGGTAGTTTTTGTACAATTAAACCTGCCACTTTTGCTCGCACTTGATCTGGGCCGCGGAGTCCGATCCGACGGTCCACACAATTTGGATCGTGGATCTTCTGTGCGGTCCAATTTGGGAATGCATTTCAACGTGGATTTTAACACTAGCGTCTCCGTTGCAAAAATTCCCGGGGCACTTTGTTCGTAACTCGATCCCAGCCACCTAGATTCGGTCGGACGGTGCACATCAATCGGGGTTGGATCGCAAATAAAATCCACAATCGAATTCGGGTATACTTTTAAAGGTAAACCTCAACACTAGGGTCTCAAATGTAAAATCGTCGTTGCCCCTTTGCCCCACCTCGATCTTAGCTGCCTAAATCCGATCAGACGGTTGAACGTGTACCGAATCGCCTGCGATCCAATTCAGCGGCGAGGCGGACACTTGGAGAGCCTGCTGGGCATATTGGTTGGCATCCACTGGGAAGGAAACCAATGAGGAGATCACTGTTAGGGTGCTTTGCCGGGTGACTCTGGTGAGGAGGCCAGCTGATGGGGAAGATGACGACAACGACGATCCAACCCTGCGCAATATCGAGCAAAATCTCAAGACTGATGGGCATCAGTTCAGGAAAGCCCTGTAAGTACAGTGCCCTTTACTTACACAGTTGGCCCAAGCTTGAACAATGTCTCTGTTGTTTCTTTTTGGTGATAAATTTAGGTAACAATCAGGGCGGAGTCTAGTTCCCCCACCCTGTGTCATAGACACCAGGTCTAAAATTATTTTAGTAGATATTAACGCCTCCGCCCTACAGGTGAACATCCCAGCTCAAACTCGGTGCACCCAGTAGCCAGTAGCTCCCCCACAATGAGACAGACTCATGCAGGCCCATAAAGCAGCACTTGGACCAAGAAGGAGGACTGCAGTAGGCCAAGGTGTCCAAAGCTGCTCATGAGTGGCAAGACTGTATGAGTCCATTTAATCGATACCGAAGCGTCAAGCATGTCATAGCCCTCCTCAACACCTGTTTGTCTTGCGCGGTCGCAGGAGCTAGGTGACACATGCTGCACCCCATGGTTGCACCTAGCCACGCAACAATCAGTCGACTGAGAATGGGAGAAATTGGCTATCGCTGGCTGCCCTTGTTTGCTATCTCGCCTCAGCATCTCCTAACCCTGGTTCCCATTGCCTCGTGCCATCGTCGGCCAAAGGAGACTTAGACCCACCCGATTTGTATGTACTTTACTAAAAATTCTCTTAATTCTTCTGATTTGTTTCACAAACAGGGACTAAATTTGTGAGTTGAGATTTCAATGTAATATTATTCATTTATTTTTGTCGAATTGTACGGTTAAGACTTATGGATTCAATTTAGGTTTTTCAAATACTAGCCTAGTTTATTGTAAATCGGAGGCAAAATTGTAGTGATATGTGATTGTGATTGAACCAAGCTTTTGATTTGACTTAGAGTATTTGATTACAATGTTAATTATGTAAGTAAACTTCTGTATGTATTTTTTTTGTTATATTGTTTTTGAACTGTTGAATGTAGCACTATCTAATTGAGTTTTCAATTAAACAATAGGTAAATTTATGAAAACAATTTCTAAAAAGGAAGGCACAGATAATGCCACCAATGTTGGTAAGCATTTTGATCGCTATTTCTTTGTAATCGTACATTGTCATCGGTTATATTGAATTATTGATGTTAAAATGGCTTAACACATTACTATTTAGTACAATATTGCTGAAAATTATATATTTTGTTATGTATATGGTGAATTGATGAATCTAGATCATTTTTATTCTAGTTCCGCCCTTGGTTATGATTGTGCAATGCCATCGAGGTCCACTTTTGATGATGATTTCCTAACGTACTTTATGACCTAAAGTTATCATGCACCCTACCAATCTTTGGTGCTTTTGGAACTGATTGGATCATAGTGCTCTGCAGAAAATGCTACTATAACAGAATAGATCCTACACTAGGTAGCTGATAATGTTCCATCTTTCATTGAAGCACAAAGATGTTACATGTCCTCATGATTTGTAGGTAGCAGGCTAGCTCAATTCATGAACATATTGTTGGAAAATTAAGCACATGTAGGTTCAATTTATTCCATAAATTAATCATGACATCATACACGCAAAATAACAGAACCATCACAGGCATAACAGATCTAGACATGTAAACCAGAAAACTGTACATGAACAGATCTAATGCGGAGAACATGACTGTTACGTACCGATGATTCTGCTCTGATCGGTTTGCCGATGTTGACGCTGCAGGTACGGTGTGGATGACACGAGGTCGATGACGATTCGCCGAAGCCGAACGACGAGGAAGACGAGCCAGAGCTACAGCAAGCAGTCGCGCAGAGCGCTTCCCAAAAACCTTATTCGCCCTCTCCCGGTGCAGGACTTCGAAGGCGACGGTTCCGGAGACCTGCTCTCCCGAACGACAGTGCACGCCGGCGGACGGGACGGAGTAGACTACGTGGGACGGCGCAGTACAATGGAGGAGGCAAAAACCCTAGATTGATTCGCGTGTTCTGTATGGAGTCGGCGGCTCAGTATTTATGGAGAAAACATGACGTGTGATCAAGACGCCTGCACGTTCTCCATAACTCGTAACCGAAACGGATTAGTTGCGCGTAACCGATCCGGATTCACCGCTACTCAAAACAGCAAAAATAAAACTGCAAAAGGAAGCCGCGTCTGCGCAAGCATCTGGAGCCGATTTTGGTGGACCATTCACGCAGGTGCCGTGCACGCGCGCCCCCGCCCCGGCGAGGCGAGGCAAGCGAGCGCGCGCGTGTGATCCTCTAGTTCTCTCCCACACATGCCTCAAGTGGCTAGGAGTGCACCATCCCTTTTAAGGTGGTCTTCCTCTCCTAGAACTAGCAATATGGTACTAAAGTGCACATGCATAGCTCCTTTGCATGAGTGAGCCTTTGAGATTTAGGAATTATTCTTATGGACTTGGCCCACATAATTCAACACATATTTGTTCCTCTACTCTGGTGATTCTCATGGCGATCTCCTTGGACTCTAATCCTCCTCTGACTTGCTCCTTTCCTGTGCTAGGCTTCTGGCTTCCCCCATCCTCTTCAGGGTGGCGGGCCATGTCTAGTTCTCGAACTAGTAATTGTCACTTACTTGAGTTGGAGGATTTGATTTTCAAATGGGCACTACCCTTGCAGTTTGTGCCTACTTTGGGAGTGGAGGATTACAAGGCAACCACCTGTTCCTGATGTCTGCAATTAGGACACTCAGCTGTTTCTTCTTGCATTAATCAGATTCGCTGTTGGTAGATGCTGGACCAGGAGATGAAGATCTCTTGGAAAATCTCATTAATGTTAACCAAGATGAAGCCCACAACCCTCCAAATGAGCCAGCTTTTCCTGCTCCACCTCATGATGATCAATGGGGGCATTGGGAACCTCAGTAATAAGCACCGTGAGAATGAGAGCATCTTCTAATTGATCAAGGGATGCAGCCTCAGGAGTCTGTCTCGGCCCTTCAAATCCCATTTTCACTGCAGAGCTATCAGACTCAGATTCTCAACAAACAAAAGAAGACTCTTCACAAGCCCACAATGCTGGTACTTAGCTTGAATTAATCCTAGTTGATCATCAGCTCTGTACAACTTCCACTTTCGCTAGAAGATTTTCGGACTCTCAGGCCCCTAGGACTGATTTTTGCATTTTCTTGTCGCAATAAATATAGCTGTAAAAAGCTTTAATGGAAAAGAATGCTGAGGTCCTGCTGTGACCAAGCTGTGGCTTTGTATGATGATATGTGTGAGATATGCATATAGCTTCTTGGATTCATGTTTTAATTTAGCTTTCCAAAACTTGAGGGAAATACTAAGGCTGCTATAAATTTGGCAATCAAGATAATTAAGGTACAGTTATTAGCTTTGTTGTTGTCTGTTGCAAGTTGTATCATGCTTTTGCTTCTTTTTGTTTGCCAACGAGGGTTAAAGTAGAATGTGATATGTGCAATTTGTCATTCTATAACCCTCATACGGTGTACTATTGTCTACTTTGTTTAACTCATAGTATATGCTCCCATATCATGATTTTTCTCTTTGATGTAAAAGAACTGATAAGAATCATAGGGTGCCTTTGGTTGAGCTTTTGGGAGCTGCTTTTGCTTCCAAAAAGCCAAAAGCCAACCAAAAGGGTGGAAACCAAAAGCTGCTTTTTCAGAAGCAGCTACTTTTGGGTAGTACAGTTTTGAAAGCACCTTGGACCCTGCTTTTGGCTTTCTACTTTTTGAAATGGTGAAAATAGAGAGCTGTTTCACAGTTGTTTCAAGGAAAATAGAGATAGGAGGTAAGTTTTATACTTGTTTGAACCAAACAGCTTACAGCTTTTCCACAGCCCACAACCTACAACAGCTTTTCCACAGCCCACAGCAGCTTTTTCAGAAGCCACAGCTCAACCAAACACACCCATAATATTGACAACTGGTCACATGTAGTAGCGTAGTTTTTTTTGGTCAAAGATCATCTACACAGGGCATTTGCAACTTATATTGCAAAATGAGCATAGAATTTTGTCAGGCACATGGGAAATTTATTTATATAATGATGAGCTTAGCAATTCTCACTTAGGATCAAAATTGCAAGCTAGCTCTGAACCTCCATGCTAGCTAGAGCTTTATGATTCAGAATGTGTTCTCTGAAACCTACCACTCTTGTGAAGTACTTCACAGAGTGCATCTTTCGAGCTACTGCACCCCAGATCATCTGAACAGCATCAGCTGGTCGTGAAGGGTACTGATACTCAAAGTGATGAGCCACTTCCTTCAGCCTTCTCCGCATAGTGGTCCATTCATCCTGGGTCATGCCTCGGAGCATACGTAACAGGAAGCCCTTCTTCGCCGCATCGGAAGAGCGAACGAACACGCAGAACTCAGAGTAGTCTAGGACGTCCTCGAAAGGAAGCTCTATGTCGTCGCTGATTATGACGGGGACGCAGTGGCTGACAATGGCGTCGAAGAGACGGTTTGAGGAGGGCGTGTCCCTTGCAAAGTTGAGGCAGAATTTCGACGAGGCCATCCCTTTAGCGGCACGCCTGATTCCATTTTGCCGGACGCTCCCGTAGGTGAAATGGACATCTTTCTCGTCCTTCAGAAGCTGGTACAGTTTCTGACGAACCTTTTCACCCTGAAACACCATAGATTGTGTCCAAAAGTTAAAGTAGCAGCTCACTTTGATAGGGCACAGTGAGGAGAGTCCAATAGAAATTTTAGGATGTGAATTTTATAGGAATTTCAAAAGAAACAGTTCAATTCCCGCATGAATCTAGAAAAATTACTGCAAAACTCCCACGTTCCAAACATGGCCTAAAAGCGTTACCATATATGGTCATAACTCATAACTAAATGGGAAAATTGCATATGTACCCCATAGTTAGCAGTGACTTGTAGATTTGCCCCCCACTTAGATGACTTTGCTATTTTGCCCCCATACTTGGAGTGCCCTCTTATTATTTTGCCCTACTATCCACTTGGCTGGTATTTTAATTTCATTTTTCATTTTTCAGTATGGAAAATAACAGATCTACCCTTTGATCCTTTTCCTCATCCCACCGCACAGGCTCGTCCCTCCTCATTCAGTCCTCCCGCACCCGCCGCTCCTCGCTCTCCTTATCGTACTCCCCCGCGGCGTCTGAGGACGGAGGTGAGGGAGGCGGGGACACGGGCGGAAGGTGAGACGATCAGCCGCGGCGGACGTAGGGAGGGAGACGAGCGGCCGCCGCTCGTCCCTCCTCATCCCTCCTCTGCATCTGGAGGGAGGTCGGGGAAGGAGCGGCTGGGGCGGCTCCGGCACCGGCGAGCCACTCCTCCTCCTCACGGGCGGCTCCTAGGCCGTGCACGCAGCTGCTCCTTCCTCCCTCGACACAGACCCCGTCTCCACCCGAGGTACACACCGCCATCGCCGCTGCTAGTCCTCCTCCTCCTTCCTCCTCAACGCCAGGGGGCCGGCGAGCCACCACACCTGGGCGCCGGCGAGTCACCTTGGCTGGCTGGTCCTCCTCCTCCCCCGCGCCAACGGAGCCAGCCAGATCCGGTCCTCCTCCTCCCCGTGCACACAAGAGGTAAATGATTGCCACTGCTCATTTTGCTCATTTTGTTGATTAGATTTGTTTGTGTTTTGAGTGGATGCTGTTGAAAGGCGACAACATAACATTGATGATGAACACGTAAGTGAACAAAGTGTGTGCCATTGTATCCATGTTTTCCTCTTGTAGTTGAAAGCGACAAGCTTCTAAATTTTGTTATTACAATTTTTTGAAGTGGAAAATGAGGTCTCTTCCCCACGGATGGCGTTCTGGTGCTTGTGTGGATTATTCCTGTGATACTTTGTACTCTATCCAGACTGAAATGCGTGTAGCAAGTCATGGTGCTTCACTGAGGATATGTAACGGCCTGTTAGCTACCTATGAACTCATTCTGTGAACTCTGAAAGATGTTGAGATAGTGAGCTGTGCACTAGTGTTCCTTGTTGATTTTTTTTAGTTCTCACCCTTCTGTTTTACATAGTTTTTAGCCTGCTCAATCACCTCCCATTCTGGATTTCTCTTGCAATGCTTAATATGCATGGAGGAGGATGCACACATATACTCATTTTGATGATTAGTCGCTGAAAACACCCGGCTGTGAATTTGTTCCTGAAGCATTCTCAAGTTGATAATCTCATTGGCTAGGATTGATTCTTTGTTTGGAAAAAAAGATTTGTCAGGAAAGATCAAGTGCAAGTTTATTAGCTCCAGTAAATCCTTCTATTCTCATGTTTATCAGAAAGATAGGAATGCAAGTTTACATACAATGCTACACATCATCAGAAGAAATCTCTGATTGGATGGTGCGGTCTGGCACGAGCCCACCGCACGGTCTAGGGAAAGATGAGGAAAGATGAGCCAAGGGTAGATCTATCATTTCTTATGCTAAAAAATGAAAAATAAAATTAAAATACCAGCCAAGTGGATAGTGGGGCAAAATAATAAGAAGACACTCCAAGTATGAGGCAAAATAGCAAAGCCATCTAAGTGCCGGGGGGGGGGGGGGGGAATCTACAAGTCACTGCTAAGGGGTACATATACAATTTTCCCTAACTAAATACAGTGATGCCAAGCCAACTTACATCTTTCCTATGAATTGCCCCCTGGAAGTACGCTAAGGAGAAAATTGATTATTTGCCACTTTGAAGAGTGGGCTTCACAAAATTGTCACTTTCAAAATTAGTTTCGCAAAAATGCCATGCAGTACATTTACCTCTTGATTACCATGCCATTTGAGCCATTTAACTCATTTAATATTTTTTTTCTAATTTTAGGGGCTGGAAAAGACCTTTCTACCATTGCTAAGTGAAACAGAGGAGAGGTTTTCAAGAGGTGGGTTATATACGTAATTAGCGCGGGGCGGCTCGCGGCCCGAGGCGACGCCCGAGCCCAAAGCACGGCCAGCGGCGCCCAAGGGCCGGCAACACCCGCGGCGTGGCGCGGCGCCCGCAGTCGGCGGCGCCCGTGGCGGCGCCCGAGATGACAACCCCATGGAGAAGGCGCGACGCCCGCGCCCGGCGACGCTCACATGGTGGCGGTGGTGGAGGCGGCGACGCACGCGGCCGGCGGCGCCCGTGACGAGGCGGCGACGGCGTGGCGGCGGCGCCCGACGGCGAGGCGGCAGCGGCTCCCAAATGGCAGTGGTGGCTAGGGTTAGGGAAACTCTAACCCACCTCTTTTTATATGCTGCCATTTAAATGGGTTAGCAAGGGTAGAAAGGTATTTTTCAGCCCCTGAAATTAGAAAAAAAATATTAAATGAGTTAAATGGCTCAAATGGCATGGTAATCAAGAGGTAAATGTATTGCATGCCATTTTTGCGAAGCCAATTTTGAAAGTGGCAATTTTGCGAAGCCCACTCTTCAAAGTGGCAAATGATCAATTTTCTCGTACGCCAAGACGGGGCGCTAGTCGAACGCCGGCGACTCATCATCGCCGAGAGACCGAACCACATGCTTGTAAGGAGCAATCATGTCCTTCTTGAGGTTAGCGACGTCCGGCGGGTACCTCCCGAAGTCCGACAGCACGAACATGGCGGCGTTGAGCCTCTTCCTGGCCTCCATCATGCTGTTGGGGTGGTGCGGGACGATGAGGTGGTTCTTGCCGCCCCACCTCCTCCACTCCTCCTTCCTCATCAGGTACTTCACCAGCCTTGCAAACCCCGACCTCTTCGAGTCTTCTGGTCGGTTGTCTCCCGCAGGGGCGAAGGCGGCTCAGAAGCAAGGTCCGAACCCTAGCATCCCAGCTAGGGTTTCGGTTCGGTTGGGTTTTTTCCTCAAATCTCCACCAAATCCTTCACTGGTCGGCGCGCTCTCCAGTCCCGTTCCATTTCCCCAAGTTCTGGAAGGCTGGGAAGGGCTCCCGCGAGGTCCGGCGGGGGTGGGTCAGGCGAAGCCAGGAGCTGGGGAGGCGTCCTGCTGGTGCGCGGCAAGCGAAGCGGGGCCCGAGGCGGGGGTCGGCGGGTGGCCGGGCTGTGGAGGACGGCGGCGGGGTTGGTGTATGCGGCGGCGAGGTGCGGGGTCCTGCCGGAGTTGCAAGAGGTACGGCGCCTCCTCGCTGCCAGGTTCGGCAGGGAACTCGTCTCCGCCGTGGCCGAGCTCCGCAGCGGCTGCGGGATCTACACCAAGGTGAGTACTGGTGGCCGGGTGGTGGAGAATGATGCCAAGCCGATTGGTGTGGGGGGTGCTTTGGGGGTGTTGTATGTCTGTGGGTTGAGGCGGCGCGAAGGCAGAGGGGGAGGAGGTGGGAGTCCGGCGGCAGTGGTAGTGCGAGGCTGGGGGAGAAGATAGTTGGGCGCAGTGAGTGGCTGGGGTCCTCTGTCTGTTTGGTGCCGGCGGGGGGCGCTGGAGATCTCGAGGATGATGGAGCATGGAAGGAAAAAGGGGGCGGAGGATTTGGAAGGCCTGTTGAATGGGCTGAAACTCACGGAGGAAGAAAGGAGGGCTGTAAAAGGGGCGCGGCAAGCTAAGTCAAGGGATGCTGGACGACCCCCACAGGCGGTGGGCAAACTGTTCGCTTCGAAGCCAGGGTATGCTGATGGTATTGCGCAATCGGTGGGAAGGATTTGGTGCCCCAGGGAAGGTATTTGGTGTAAGGAGCTGGGTAGCAACTTATTTCTATTCACGTTTCTATAGCCGGGGGTTAAGCGCAGGGCGATTATGGATGGGCCATGGGAATTTGGAGGTGATCTGTTAATAGTGGTGGATTTTGATGACTCCAAGAGGTTGAAAGACCTGGAGTTTCTCTTTGTTCCGGTTTGGATCAGAGTTTTTGATCTACCACTTGGTCTGATGAATGGGGAGACGGCTCGTCGGATGGGAATAAGGTGGGTCGGTTCCTGGAAGTGGATACAGATGAAGATGACATGGCTGTGGGTGAATTCCTTCGGCTCAAGGTATTGCTTGACATTCGTAAATCCCTTCTCAGGGGAACAACTATGGAGGATAGGGATGGGGAGAATGTGGGATGGTGCAGTTTCAAATATGAGTTCTTGCCAAATTTCTGTTATTCGTGCGGTCTCTTGGGTCATGTGGAGAAGGAGTGTGATGAGGGGGCTTGGAGGGAGGAGGGTAAGCAGTTTGGGGAGTGGCTTAGGGTTAACCCATCACAAAAGAAAGAAGGGAAAGGGAGGTGGTCTGAAGGGGGTAGTTCTGGGGGCAGCCACCAGCAAAGGAAAGATACGAGTTGGGGAAAAAGCACTGGACAGAGGGGTACTGGTAGTGGCGACTTTTCTTGCAAGGCTGCTGGCGGAGTGGAGGATGAGCTGAGGGATGATGGTCAAAGCCCGCTGAAACTAAAAGAAAAGCTAGTGCGCGAAGGTTTACCAAAAAGACTGGAGTTTGGGGCGGTGTCAAAATCAACAGGGGAACAGAGTGGTTCAGGGCGGTCTGTGTCCGTAGGCAAGGCTAAGGAGGCGCCGGTGGACACAACGGAATCTGACGAACCGTTGATCACAGGGTTGAGAGGTGCCCCCCCGGAGGAAGGTAGGGGCAATGATAGTGGCTTTCAGCAGGTTGTTCAGGGGGAAGACGGAGCTGAGGCGGGTATGGAAGTAGATGAAGGAACAGGTATGTTGCAGGGTGGCGCTGAGGCCGCGAATGCCACTGGCCAAGCCTCAGGCTCAGCTCGGCTGGAAGGAAATGAAGGGAGGAGTGGAATGGAAGCTAAATCAGGGATTGAATTTTCAATAAAGAAGCTGACTTTCAAGCGCAGACCAAGGAGTGAAAGAGCAGGGAAGAATAGTGAGGTGACACTGGAGGCTAACAAAAAAAGACAAGTCCCGGACACTGTTGAGGAGTACCCAGGGGAAGGAATGAAAAAGCACAAAGGAGGTGAAGGAGCAGGGGTTACTGGTGGTATGGAGGCCGAGGGTTATGCTGAGTTGGCGGGGTTGCCTGAGCAATCCCGCCAGACCCAATGAGACTTATAGCTTGGAACTGCCGGGGATTGGGGAATGGCCCGGCAGTTCGTGGTCTTCTGGACGTCCAGAAGAAGGAGGCCCCAGATGTACTGTTTTTGTCGGAAACCAAGCACAACACAGGTTGGATGGAGAGGTTTAGGTGGAGCCTTAAACTGCCAAACATGTTTGTGAAGGACAGTGTGGGCCTAAGCGGGGGCCTAGCTTTGTTTTGGAGGAAAGGGATTGATATCACTGTTGGCAGTATGTCGAGGTACCACATTGATGCCTTTGTGAAGGAGGAGGGTGGCTTCGAATGGCGGTTTACTGGGATCTATGGTGAGCCAAGGGGTGAGGAGAAGGAGAAAACTTGGAAATTGTTAAGAATTTTGCGTAATAGAAGCGATCTGCTGTGGCTATGTTGTGGGGATTTCAACGAGATTATGTTCAACTGTGAGAAGGTGGGGGGACTGCCTAGACCGAAGAGGTGTATGGAGAACTTCCGACGGGCTCTTGTGGAGTGTGACTTATGTGACCTCGGTTTTGAGGGTGACACCTACACCTGGAGAAATCACCACCATAGGGTGGACAGTTTTGTTAAAGAAAGACTGGATAGAGCGGTGGTCAATAGCTCCTGTAGGGCTCACTTTCCTCTGGTTCAGGTTATAAATGGAGATCCAAGGCACTCGGATCATAGACCAATCATTGTTGAACTAGGGGGAGGGAGAAAAAGGAATGGAGGAGAACTCTGGAAACTTTGAGGAAGTTTGAGGCGTGTTGGTTGGAGGAGAAGGCGTTGGAGAAGGGGGAGACAAGGCTGATGGAGATTCAGAAACAACTTTTAAGTGATTTGTGGGAGTGGGATAGGTGTGTTTTTGTAACATCCTGAAATTTAAATCAGGAATATGTAAAGCTTTTGAATTAATTCTTGCAATGTATTTCCATTTGCATTTGGAGTTGGAATGCTTTGCTAAAAATTTGGCAAAAGGATTTAAGAGTTAAAAGGGTCCAAAAAGAAACATATATGTTTGAATAATAGAGATTTAAAGATCTAAATTAAGAATCTGAAAAGATGATCCTCAAAATATACGGAGAGAATTGTAATTAAGCACAAAATGTCATCTACAAAGATAAGGGTATGAGAGGTATAATGGCCAGTAAATAGAAACGGGTCTACATATGAATACATATATACATATACACATAATGTTGATCAAGTAATAATAATAATAATAATAATAATAATAATAATAATAATAAAAATAATAAAAAGAATATACTGGGGGGGAGTCAGGCCCGACCGAGTCAGCCAGCCCAACTCCCCGCTCGCCCCTTCTCTCAGCACGGCCGCTGCTCACTCATTTCTGCCCGAGCGCCCAGCAGACGTTTTCTTCATCCCTTCTCTCTTTCCGTTGCGCGGACGAGCCGCCTCCACGTCGTTCCTTCCTCCGCGCCTCCTCTCCTCCGCCCCGCCTTGGAAACGTCGGGCAACGTCGCCCCCGCCCATTGGCCAGCCGCGCCAGGATCCTGCGCCGCCCTCTTTTTCTTCCCCCGCGCTGCCGCCAGTGCTCTCTTTTTCCTCCCCACGCTGCTGAGCCGTCTCTCCAGCGGATGATTCGAGTTTCCCTTCCTCCCTCGAGTGGCACAGCGGAATCATGCCTGCTCTGCAACTCCGCTGCCTGCCGATTGGATTGTGCAGGCGCATCTCCCGGTGCCAACCCCAACCGCGCGGACAAGTTCCCGAGGGCAGCCCTCTTCGCGCGTCTATAAGCTTCCCCGAGAACCTCTACGGACTCCCTTTCTCGCCTGCTCCGTCCAGAAGAAAGGAATCGGGATTTCGCCCCAAATCGCCGCCACAACCCCCCTTCTTCCCCAAGTCCGGCCGCCGAGCCATCTCCCTAACCGCACCACCATTTCTCAATTCCTAGCATCTACACCATCTCCATGACGTCGTGAGGTCAACCGTGAGGTCGGCCGAGCCTCCCCGGCCTTGTAGCTCGCCGGTGACGAGCCTTCCTCAAGACCGCCGCCACCGCTCGCTGCCGACCCCTCCCCGGCCTCCCACGACCCCGGCCGACCACCCCAGCAGACTCCACGCGGTGCGGGCATTCCGTTGTGGCCATCATCCGATCCTCCCCGGCCCCTCCTCGCCGACGAACCCGCCGCCCTGTCTCGGCCCCGAACTCAACTGCCCCTGCCTCCACCACTGCCTACCTTAAGAGGTAATAGCCCTCTCTACAAGTAAGCAACGTTGAGAAGTTCTCCTGGCTAGCGGCGTCGGCGCTAAAAATCTGCCCTGGCAGCGCGCGTTCGATCCCTCACCGCCGCGCCGGGTTTGTTTTTTTTTTTGGAGTTTTTGATTTTTACTATTTTACTGTACATCAGAGGATCCAGTCAACCGTGAGTATTCATATGTGTACACATGAGCTTGGATAATAAATAGCTTTGTTTAAACCCTTAGCAAATAAATAGAATGAATGATTAAACATAATTTAAATGGCACAAGAAATAGCAAAGATCTTGTATTTAGACCTTGAGTATTAGTCTTTACAGATTACAACTAAGAGTATTTGGGACTTTTGAGGGTGGATGTATATATCATGTGATTGAAGGTAGCACTTGGATATAGAGATGTAGCATGAGTAGTTATTCTAGTTCTTGTCAAGAGAGAGAATTTAGTAATAGTGGGGCTAGGGGAGAATGTTACATGAAATAATGGCCCATCAATTGAAGAGTATGGAAAATCAACCATTAGTAAGATCTTGTAATTAGACCTTGTGTATTAATCTCTATAGAATGCAGTATATTCAAATGAGTATGATTAAAACTTTAGCTGCTCAAAATGGGATTTCTATAACACCAAAACAAATGCAACTAGTAAATGGGTGTTGAATTTATTTGGGTCTTTTGGTGAATGGTTATTGGTTGTTGATTGCCCTTTTCTTTTATCCAAATTTTCGCGCGCGTTAAAAATAGCTTACGAAGCACAAGAGGAGGAGGCAGAGACAGCAGTACTAGAAGCTTCAGACGATCCAGAAAACACCCCCTGTGACCAAGGCGAGTCAATACTTTGATCATTTCGAACCTACATTTTCTGCAAATTACTTTGGTTTAAATTATCAAATTGCATGCTGTTACTTTATATGCAAATACATGTTTAGTTTAATCTCCTAGTTATATGCCTACTGTTTACATTGAATAATATTATCCTTCATTTGGAATATTTGAATGTGTGAGCCTTGTCGCCCTAGCAAAAATTTATATTAGTAACCTTTCGAAAGTAAGTTTGTAACTATATGCCATGCTTAGCATTGTTTAGAGTCTCATGGGCGCGAAAGCGCCCAAGCATCACTTTTAATCCTGAGAAAAATTAGTTGGGCAGTCATGGTGGTAATGAC
The DNA here is from genome assembly GCA_017311315.1 of Dendrocalamus latiflorus. Lineage (NCBI taxonomy): Eukaryota > Viridiplantae > Streptophyta > Magnoliopsida > Poales > Poaceae > Dendrocalamus > Dendrocalamus latiflorus. Next base: position 10,038,752 of record CM029654.1, read on the forward strand.
TGGTGTATGTTGGATATAGTTATTTTATACTCCCGAAAACCTCGAATTGCTTAATCATCTGGGCGGATGGTTCGGGGGTATGGTGCAGGTGAGCACGAGAGTGTGGTTTGTGGTAGAACCGCCCAGATACCACTAAGGACCCAATCTTGTCTTGTCAACCCATGTAAAACAGTACAACCACAAGTCTGTAAAATACAACTTGGCTAAGTAGACTTATCGAAACCCCGGACTCATCTCACCGGTAGAGGATCGAAGTGTTAAGCTATGGCAAGGGGGCCTGAAGGGACACCAGTGGAGGGTGAAGTTTGCCCAGCTGTCCTAACGTTGCGGGGAGGGGAGCCCGGCTGCGTTAGTGGCTGTGGGGAAACATCCCGCGCATAGGTGAGACCCACCGCAAGTGGGAGAAGCCCATAAAGTGAGATGAGAAAAAGGGCTAGATACTTTGAATAGTCACTGTGATGGTCTGCTCGACCACATGTCTAAGGAATCATGTGGGGCAATGAGTTGATTATCTCTTGTGGTGAAAGTGTACAAACTCTGCAGAGTCTAAAACTATTCGAATAGCCGTGCCCACGGTCAAGGGCAGACATGGGAACTTAACCAGATATAGTTCTATTTCAAAATACTTTGTGGGTGGGAATGGAAAAGTGAAAGGGCGATGGACTGCCCTAGTTTGGAATTGTCCTGGGTGTCGTCCCAGTGGTAAGTTAAGCGGCTATAACGCTGAAGAATTGCTATATGGTGCAGATGCCATGTAACGGTGGATGGAATCTGAATCACTATTAATATTGCATGTTCCTGAACATTATGCTTTTGTTCAAAATGCTAGGTCTTAGGAATTTTTATATAATTGTATTCAAAAGCACTCTTCGCAAAAATAAAATAAACCTAAGCCATCCTTTGATTAGCCATACATGTTATATCTTGCATTCTGTGTGTTGGCTCGCTGAGCACGGGGTCGGAGTGCTCATGCTCGCTTTTGCGACATAATACAGAAACAGGATCGCAGGATCACTATGCTTACGAAGATACCCCTGCCACTGAAGGAAGATCCCACGAAGGAGACTAGGACGTAGGCTTCGTTTTGCTAACCATGGACAAGTAGACCATGTGGCTTTGTGTGCACGTATATTCCGGAATCCCGGTAATATATATTGCACACATTACCTTTCCAGTCGCTTGCCTGTGGATTTGGGCTTACTTTTGCTACTGTTTCCGCTGTATGACTGTAATGATGGTATTTGGCCAGAGCGGCCTTTTGTAAACTGTCACCCGATGTGGTGTATTTCAATTTCTGTAATATTACTATGCGATGTAGGATATGATCCAGCTATGTACCTGTGTGCACTAACTACTGATCCAGGGATTAGTGCAGTAAAACACAGTAGATTCGGATTGAAAAATCTGGGTCTGACAGCGCTGGTATCAGAGCATACGATTGTAGGGTAAAAGCCTTAGAATGGTCGTTAGAAGGGTCTTAGGGATTTAATTTTTAAACCTCTACAAAAAGGAACTTCTAAAAATATAAAGTATTATTGCTGTTCGTATCCTTCTTAGATCTGTTCTAGTCTACTTTTCAGTTGATTGTTTTTAAAAGTTACTAACGTAAGTATTGTAACCTGCAGATGGCAGGAGCCGCCGCCGAGGGGCACTGGGACTTTTTAGCCCATGGCGTGAGGGAGGGAGAGTTTGCGAGCCTGCTTCGCAGACTTCTCCACTACCTGGGCTACAAGAAGCCGCCCATTTACCGGGGCAAGAGGACTAGAGTTGGAGCAGACGAGTCTTGGCTTATGGAGGTCTACATCGACGCCAAGGACGAGAGGGACCCTCCTCACGTTTTCCCGGCCATCCATAGGAGGGGCACCACTACCGCAGCGCTCCAGGACGCAGCCCGTTTGGCTGTGGCCCGCCTCTGCGATCTTCAGGGACTCGCGCTTCGGAGGACTCCTTTTTGCTACTACCTGCTGCGCCGAGAGGGCGACCGCTTCGACGAGATCCTCATCCCCGATATGGAGGACGACCCGAGGCTGACACACCAGGTGGACCTCACCCGGGCTCTGGGGACGATCCACGTCAGGGCTCAGGAGGAGATCACGACGCTGCGTGAGCGCCTGCACGCCACCCACACTGAGGCGGAGTCCCTGCGTGAGCGACTTGCCGCGTGCGAGGCGGCCTTGGCGGAGGCCAAGGCGGAGACTGCTACTGCACGTGCTCAAATCCCGCAGGCTCCTACGCAGGTTTCGGCCCCAGCTCCGCCCCCGCCTGGCTCAGGGGGATTACGCACCAGACTTACTGCTCGTAAGAGCACACGGCCCCCGGGGCCGCAGTCCGCACTGCGCCGTGGAGAGGCCCGCCGTGGCCGCAGCCGTAGCCGCTCTCGCTCCCGCTCCGACACTGACCCCTCCGAGTTCAGTGGCAGTCGCTCCCGTTCCGAGTCGCCGGGCGATAGCCCCTCCAGCCCCAGTGTTGGACCCATGGAGGAGTAGGACGCTTGTAGTGTGTGGGCAGCAGCGGTAGTTGCAGGTTTCCTCAGTTGCGGTAGTATTCCTTTTGCTAGTTTCTTAGTCTGGTGATGTATAATTATGAACTCTATGTGTGTTATGTGGTGTGTTTTGTAAGTCCAGCTTGGTCTAGAACTTTAAAAATGCTGGCTATGTGGTAATGTATGTTTAATGCATGTTTTATGTTGTGAATTACCTCGTATTTTGCTTTTATTGGTCCTTTTGTATGGAGTGGTATTCCTCTTTTAGTTGCCTAGTATTAGTAATAAATTACGGAATTATAACTGCAGATGGCCAGTCGAAGGACCACCAGGGCTCAGGCCAATACTCACCAAGCCGAGATAGACTCAGCACACGGGGTTTTGCCTGAAGACCAGGGCAGAAACCAGGATCACGATAATGACGACCTTCCAAACCCTCCGGAACACCCTACAATGGCCCAAGTTATGACACAGCAAACCCAGCTCTTACAAGCCATATATGCGGGGCAGCAAGGAAGCCAAGGAGGGCACAAAGCTGACTTAGGAGATTTCCAAAGGACAAGGCCAATAACATTTACAGCGGCAGAAGAACCACTTGAAGCTGAAGACTGGCTTCGGGATATTGAGAGAAAACTGCAATTAATTAAATGTGCAGAGGAGGATAAAGTTCTGTTCGCTGCACACCAGTTGCAGGGTGCTGCAGCGGCTTGGTGGGAGAATTATTTGGCTGCTAGAGGCCAAGAGGATGCCACCACTGAGAGCAATGCCGAAGCTATCCCTTGGTCAGAATTCAAGACCGCTTTTAAGGCAAATTTCATCCCGGCAGGGGTGATGAGAATGAAGAAAAATGAGTTTCGCACTCTAAAGCAAGGGAGTATGTCAGTAAATGAATACCTTACCAAGTTCACCCAGTTGGCCCGATATGCTCCAAAGGACGTGGAAGATGAAGAAGAAAAGATTGATAGATTCTTTGAAGGCATGAGTAAGGAACTAAGGGTGCAGTTGATAGTTCAAGACTTTGCTAGCTTCCATCAGCTGGTAAACAAGGCCCTAATTCTGGAAAATGAAAGGAAGAGCTTGGAGGCCAGCCGTAAGCGAAAATTGCCAGTCCAGCGTCCCCAAGGAAGGTTTATCCAGAAGTTCTTCAACAACCCTTCCTTCTCAAGGTTCAACCCATCCGGTGCTTCCGCGTCAGTTTCCCGGCCGGGCGGGAGTGTATCCCAAGTTCCGCGTACAGGAGGCCAGTACAATCCCGCGGCTAATCTTAATTGTTTTAGCTGCGGGGAAAAGGGACACTTTGCCAATAAATGCCCCAACAAGCAGAATGTTCCAGCCCGCAGTCAAGCACCAGCCCCTAGCAGAGGACAACAGAGCTCTCAGGCCAGTAGAAATTCAGCCGTACCAAACCGTGGTCGGGTCAACCACATCACGGCTGAGGAAGCTCAAGAAGCCGTTGGAGTTCTGATGGGTACGTTCTCTGTCAACTCCATACCAGCACAAGTTCTTTTTGATTCTGGGGCTTCACACTCATTTATATCAAAGAAATATGTGGATAAACTAGAGCTACCCACTTACCCTTTAAAGAAACTGTTGGCACTTAGCTCCCCTGCGGGAATTATTAATGCCACCTTAGTCTGCCCTGGGGTAGTGATTACCATGGAAGGATGGGACTTCCTAGCAGATTTAATAGTTTTGCCTTCCCAGACCCTGGACACCATACTAGGGATGGATTGGCTCGCGAAATATGAAGGGATAATAAGTTGTGCCACTAGGAAAGTCAAGCTAACCAAATGTCCGGGGTTAACAATCGAAGTGAAGGTGGACCGCCCGTACCGATGGGGTAGGGCAATCTATTATTGTGAAGATGTACCGTTGGAAGGAATGATAGTGGTACAAGATTACCCCGAAGTATTTCCCGAAGAACTTCCGGGCATGCCACCCGACAGAGATTTGGAATTTGTCATCAACCTAAAGCCCGGTGCTGCCCCCATCTCTAAGAGGCCCTACAGAATGACTGTGGATGAGTTAGAAGAGTTAAAGAAACAACTATATGAGCTGCAAGGCAAGGGATTTATTAGGCCGAGTTCCTCACCTTGGGGATCTCCGGTAATCTTTGTGAAGAAGAAGGATGGTACAGCCCGCATGTGTGTAGACTATCGGGCCTTAAATGAAGTGACCATCAAAAACAAGTACCCTCTGCCCAGAATTGATGATCTATTTGACCAGCTTGGAGGAGCCACTGTATTCTCCAAAATTGACTTGAGGTCAGGTTACCATCAGTTGAAGATCAGGCCCGAAGATATTCCAAAGACTGCTTTCACCACTAGATATGGGCTGTATGAATTTACAGTCATGTCTTTTGGATTGACAAATGCCCCAGCCTACTTCATGAATCTTATGAATAAGGTCTTCATGGAATACCTAGATAAGTTTGTGGTGGTATTCATTGACGATATTCTCATCTACTCCAAGACCGCAGAAGAGCATGCTGAACATTTGCGCTTAGTATTAGAGAAGCTGAAGGAGCACCAGCTTTATGCCAAGTTCAGCAAGTGCGAGTTTTGGTTGTCGGATATCAGCTTTCTAGGCCATGTAGTATCCGCTGGGGGAGTATCAGTTGACCCATCTAAGATTGCCGCTGTAATGGAATGGCAACAGCCCACCAGCGTCACAGAAGTGCGCAGTTTCCTCGGATTGGCTGGATACTACCGAAGATTCATAGAGGGATTCTCTCGAATTGCCAGGCCCTTGACCCAGCTACTCAAGAAAGAGCAAAAATTTGAGTGGACCAAGGCTTGTGAGGAAAGCTTTCAAGAACTAAAGAAAAGGTTAACCTCCACCCCTGTGTTAGTCCTGCCAGATGTCCGCAAGGACTTTGAGATATATTGTGATGCTTCACATCAAGGCCTTGGATCTGTGCTTATGCAAGGAGGCAAAGTGGTAGCTTATGCGTCAAGGCAGCTTCGCCCTCATGAAGTCAATTACCCAACCCATGATTTGGAACTGGCTTCTGTGGTACATGCATTGAAAATTTGGAGACATTATCTGATCGGAAATCATTGTGACATATACACTGATCACAAGAGCCTCAAGTACTTCTTCACGCAGTCTCACCTAAACCTGAGGCAGAGAAGATGGCTGGAGCTAATCAAGGATTACGACTTAAGTGTTCACTACCACCCGGGCAAGGCTAATGTGGTAGCGGACGCCTTGAGTCGTAAGGCATATTGCAATAACCTTATGGTTATGGAGCAGCAACCAGAGTTGTACAAAGAGATATTGGCACTCAATTTAGAGATTTTGGATCAAGGCACTTTGGCGGCCATGGAAATCAAATCAAGCATAGAAGAGATGATTATGACTGCGCAACAAGAGGATCCAACCATTTTGAGAATAAAAAGACTGATGGAAGCAGGGAAGGCTCCCAAAATGACAATTGATGATGAAGGTGCTCTGCGGTACGGGACACGCATCGTGGTGCCCCATCAAAAGGATCTTAAGGACCTGATACTGAGAGAAGCTCATAGTTCTCCGTACTCTCTCCACCCTGGAAGTACCAAGATGTACCACGGCATGAAACAATTCTGCTGGTGGCCTCGCATGAAAAGAGACATCGCTGAGCATGTAGCATGCTGTGATGTGTGTCAGCGAGTGAAGGCAGAACATCAGAGGCCCGCAGGGTTGTTACAACCATTGCAAGTACCCCAATGGAAATGGGAAGAAGTCGGAATGGATTTTATTACTGGATTTCCCCGAACAAAATCTGGGTATGATTCTATATGGGTAGTAGTTGACAGATTGACCAAGGTTGCGCATTTTATCCCTGTCAAGACCACATACAAAGGAGATAAGCTAGCAGAGCTGTACATGTCCCGCATCGTGTGTTTACACGGAGTACCAAAGCGGATAGTCTCAGATCGAGGTTCTCAATTTACCTCGCACTTCTGGGCTAGCTTACATGAAGCCCTTGGCACCCATTTGGATTTCAGCACTGCCTACCACCCTCAGACAGATGGGCAAACAGAGAGGGTAAACCAAATATTGGAAGACATGCTCCGAGCTTGTGCTCTGGATTTCTCAAAAGAATGGGACAAATGCCTGCCCTATGCTGAGTTTGCTTACAATAATAGCTATCAAACCAGTCTTCAAATGTCCCCGTTTGAAGCATTGTATGGAAGAAAGTGTCGAACCCCGCTTCACTGGTCGGAAGTAGGAGAAGGCTATATCTTTGGCCCAGATACACTAAAACAGGCTGAAGAAAAGGTTCGCATAATCAGAGACAGATTGCTAGCAGCACAGTCCAGGCAAAAGAGCTATGCGGACAAGAGAAGAAGACCACTAAGCTTTGAAGTTGGAGATCATGTCTATCTAAAGGTATCACCGTTGCGAGGAGTCAAGCGATTCAAGGTGAAAGGCAAGCTTACCCCACGCTATATCGGACCGTTCCCAATTGTGGCTAAGAAAGGAGAAGTTGCTTACCAGTTGGAACTACCCCCAAACCTATCGGACATACACAACGTCTTCCACGTATCCCAACTCAAGAAATGTCTACGGGTACCTGAGGATCAAACTCCACTGGAGACAATTGAGCTGGAAGAAGATTTAACCTACAAGGAGCGCCCGATAAAGATCTTGGACACCGTAGAAAAGAAGACGAGAACTCAAACCATTCGCATGTGCAGAGTGCAATGGAGCCATCACTCCAAGAAGGAAGCTACATGGGAGCGTGAAGATCAACTGCGAAAAGACTATTCCGACCTGTTCACTAGCTAGGCTGAATCTCGGGGTCGAGATTCCTTTTAAGGGGGGTAGGTTTGTAACATCCTGAAATTTAAATCAGGAATATGTAAAGCTTTTGAATTAATTCTTGCAATGTATTTCCATTTGCATTTGGAGTTGGAATGCTTTGCTAAAAATTTGGCAAAAGGATTTAAGAGTTAAAAGGGTCCAAAAAGAAACATATATGTTTGAATAATAGAGATTTAAAGATCTAAATTAAGAATCTGAAAAGATGATCCTTAAAATATACGGAGAGAATTGTAATTAAGCACAAAATGTCATCTACAAAGATAAGGGTATGAGAGGTATAATGGCCAGTAAATAGAAACGGGTCTACATATGAATACATATATACATATACACATAATGTTGATCAAGTAATAATAATAATAATAATAATAATAATAATAATAAAAATAATAAAAAGAATATACTGGGGGGGAGTCAGGCCCGACCGAGTCAGCCAGCCCAACTCCCCGCTCGCCCCTTCTCTCAGCACGGCCGCTGCTCACTCATTTCTGCCCGAGCGCCCAGCAGACGTTTTCTTCATCCCTTCTCTCTTTCCGTTGCGCGGACGAGCCGCCTCCACGTCGTTCCTTCCTCCGCGCCTCCTCTCCTCCGCCCCGCCTTGGAAACGTCGGGCAACGTCGCCCCCGCCCATTGGCCAGCCGCGCCAGGATCCTGCGCCGCCCTCTTTTTCTTCCCCCGCGCTGCCGCCAGTGCTCTCTTTTTCCTCCCCACGCTGCTGAGCCGTCTCTCCAGCGGATGATTCGAGTTTCCCTTCCTCCCTCGAGTGGCACAGCGGAATCATGCCTGCTCTGCAACTCCGCTGCCTGCCGATTGGATTGTGCAGGCGCATCTCCCGGTGCCAACCCCAACCGCGCGGACAAGTTCCCGAGGGCAGCCCTCTTCGCGCGTCTATAAGCTTCCCCGAGAACCTCTACGGACTCCCTTTCTCGCCTGCTCCGTCCAGAAGAAAGGAATCGGGATTTCGCCCCAAATCGCCGCCACAACCCCCCTTCTTCCCCAAGTCCGGCCGCCGAGCCATCTCCCTAACCGCACCACCATTTCTCAATTCCTAGCATCTACACCATCTCCATGACGTCGTGAGGTCAACCGTGAGGTCGGCCGAGCCTCCCCGGCCTTGTAGCTCGCCGGTGACGAGCCTTCCTCAAGACCGCCGCCACCGCTCGCTGCCGACCCCTCCCCGGCCTCCCACGACCCCGGCCGACCACCCCAGCAGACTCCACGCGGTGCGGGCATTCCGTTGTGGCCATCATCCGATCCTCCCCGGCCCTTCCTCGCCGACGAACCCGCCGCCCTGTCTCGGCCCCGAACTCAACTGCCCCTGCCTCCACCACTGCCTACCTTAAGAGGTAATAGCCCTCTCTACAAGTAAGCAACGTTGAGAAGTTCTCCTGGCTAGCGGCGTCGGCGCTAAAAATCTGCCCTGGCAGCGCGCGTTCGATCCCTCACCGCCGCGCCGGGTTTGTTTTTTTTTTGGAGTTTTTGATTTTTACTATTTTACTGTACATCAGAGGATCCAGTCAACCGTGAGTATTCATATGTGTACACATGAGCTTGGATAATAAATAGCTTTGTTTAAACCCTTAGCAAATAAATAGAATGAATGATTAAACATAATTTAAATGGCACAAGAAATAGCAAAGATCTTGTATTTAGACCTTGAGTATTAGTCTTTACAGATTACAACTAAGAGTATTTGGGACTTTTGAGGGTGGATGTATATATCATGTGATTGAAGGTAGCACTTGGATATAGAGATGTAGCATGAGTAGTTATTCTAGTTCTTGTCAAGAGAGAGAATTTAGTAATAGTGGGGCTAGGGGAGAATGTTACATGAAATAATGGCCCATCAATTGAAGAGTATGGAAAATCAACCATTAGTAAGATCTTGTAATTAGACCTTGTGTATTAATCTCTATAGAATGCAGTATATTCAAATGAGTATGATTAAAACTTTAGCTGCTCAAAATGGGATTTCTATAACACCAAAACAAATGCAACTAGTAAATGGGTGTTGAATTTATTTGGGTCTTTTGGTGAATGGTTATTGGTTGTTGATTGCCCTTTTCTTTTATCCAAATTTTCGCGCGCGTTAAAAATAGCTTACGAAGCACAAGAGGAGGAGGCAGAGACAGCAGTACTAGAAGCTTCAGACGATCCAGAAAACACCCCCTGTGACCAAGGCGAGTCAATACTTTGATCATTTCGAACCTACATTTTCTGCAAATTACTTTGGTTTAAATTATCAAATTGCATGCTGTTACTTTATATGCAAATACATGTTTAGTTTAATCTCCTAGTTATATGCCTACTGTTTACATTGAATAATATTATCCTTCATTTGGAATATTTGAATGTGTGAGCCTTGTCGCCCTAGCAAAAATTTATATTAGTAACCTTTCGAAAGTAAGTTTGTAACTATATGCCATGCTTAGCATTGTTTAGAGTCTCATGGGCGCGAAAGCGCCCAAGCATCACTTTTAATCCTGAGAAAAATTAGTTGGGCAGTCATGGTGGTAATGACTGGTGTATGTTGGATATAGTTATTTTATACTCCCGAAAACCTCGAATTGCTTAATCATCTGGGCGGATGGTTCGGGGGTATGGTGCAGGTGAGCACGAGAGTGTGGTTTGTGGTAGAACCGCCCAGATACCACTAAGGACCCAATCTTGTCTTGTCAACCCATGTAAAACAGTACAACCACAAGTCTGTAAAATACAACTTGGCTAAGTAGACTTATCGAAACCCCGGACTCATCTCACCGGTAGAGGATCGAAGTGTTAAGCTATGGCAAGGGGGCCTGAAGGGACACCAGTGGAGGGTGAAGTTTGCCCAGCTGTCCTAACGTTGCGGGGAGGGGAGCCCGGCTGCGTTAGTGGCTGTGGGGAAACATCCCGCGCATAGGTGAGACCCACCGCAAGTGGGAGAAGCCCATAAAGTGAGATGAGAAAAAGGGCTAGATACTTTGAATAGTCACTGTGATGGTCTGCTCGACCACATGTCTAAGGAATCATGTGGGGCAATGAGTTGATTATCTCTTGTGGTGAAAGTGTACAAACTCTGCAGAGTCTAAAACTATTCGAATAGCCGTGCCCACGGTCAAGGGCAGACATGGGAACTTAACCAGATATAGTTCTATTTCAAAATACTTTGTGGGTGGGAATGGAAAAGTGAAAGGGCGATGGACTGCCCTAGTTTGGAATTGTCCTGGGTGTCGTCCCAGTGGTAAGTTAAGCGGCTATAACGCTGAAGAATTGCTATATGGTGCAGATGCCATGTAACGGTGGATGGAATCTGAATCACTATTAATATTGCATGTTCCTGAACATTATGCTTTTGTTCAAAATGCTAGGTCTTAGGAATTTTTATATAATTGTATTCAAAAGCACTCTTCGCAAAAATAAAATAAACCTAAGCCATCCTTTGATTAGCCATACATGTTATATCTTGCATTCTGTGTGTTGGCTCGCTGAGCACGGGGTCGGAGTGCTCATGCTCGCTTTTGCGACATAATACAGAAACAGGATCGCAGGATCACTATGCTTACGAAGATACCCCTGCCACTGAAGGAAGATCCCACGAAGGAGACTAGGACGTAGGCTTCGTTTTGCTAACCATGGACAAGTAGACCATGTGGCTTTGTGTGCACGTATATTCCGGAATCCCGGTAATATATATTGCACACATTACCTTTCCAGTCGCTTGCCTGTGGATTTGGGCTTACTTTTGCTACTGTTTCCGCTGTATGACTGTAATGATGGTATTTGGCCAGAGCGGCCTTTTGTAAACTGTCACCCGATGTGGTGTATTTCAATTTCTGTAATATTACTATGCGATGTAGGATATGATCCAGCTATGTACCTGTGTGCACTAACTACTGATCCAGGGATTAGTGCAGTAAAACACAGTAGATTCGGATTGAAAAATCTGGGTCTGACAGTTTTGGGAGAGTTGGAGAAGCGTATAACAGTTGCAAAGAGGGAGTTGGAGATATGCCGGTGCAGAAGCATGAGCCAAGCTCAAATTAATCGTGAGCACGTGCTGCGCTACAAGCTGGAGAGGCTGCTGGATCAGCATCATACTTATTGGAAGCAGCGGGCCCATTCTACATGGCTGACCCAAGGAGATCGTAATACAAAATTTTTCCATGCCCAAGCTTCTGAGAGGAGAAGGAAAAATCGCATTGACAAGTTAAGGGAGGAGGGAGGGGCTGAGGTGGAGGGGAAGCACCTAAAAAATTTTATTGCTAACCATTATCAACATCTTTTCATGTCAAGTGCAGGTGAGCAGATGGAGGAGGTTATTGGGTGTGTGCAATCTCGAGTCTCTCAGGACTTGAACGAGGGACTGATTGCACCTTTCACTAATAAAGAAGTTTGGGAAGCTTTGCAAGAGATGGGGGAATTGAAAGCTCCGGGGGCTGATGGTATTCCGACAATTTTTTACAAGAAGTTCTGGTCTTTAGTGGGTGACAAAGTGAAACAGGAGGTTCTGAATGTGCTGAATGGAGGTAATATGCCACAGGGTTGGAATGAAACAGTAGTGGTTCTGATTCCGAAAGTGAATAAACCGGAAAAGCTTAAAGACCTCCGGCCGATCAGTCTGTGTAATGTTGCCTACAAGCTGATTTCAAAGACCGCTGCGAATCGGATGAAGTCCATCATGCCGAAGATTATTTCTCATTCACAGAGTGCCTTTGTCCCGGGGCGTCTAATAACTGATAATGTGTTGATAGCCTATGAGATGACTCACTACCTGAACCAGCGACAAAGGGGAAAAGTAGGATTAGCAGCAATAAAGTTGGACATGAGTAAAGCCTACGACCGGGTGGAGTAGACCTTCTTGAGGAAAATGATGGAGAAATTGAGCTTCCATGAGAGGTGGATTGAATTGATCATGCGGTGTGTCACAACAGTATCATATCGCATTAAGGTAAATGAGGCCTACACCACTACAGTGACTCCACAGAGGGGACTCCGGCAAGGGGATCCACTTAGCCCGTATCTTTTTATTATCTGTGCGGAAGCCCTCTCTGCTATGCTGCAACAAGCTGAAGCTGATGGGAAAATTGAAGGAATCAAAGTGTGTGGGGAGGCCCCTAGAATCAACCACATTTTCTTTGCTGACGATTCCCTTGTCCTGATGAGAGCACGAATAGAGGATGCCAAAGAACTACAAAGAATTCTCGATGTATATGAAAGAGCCTAGGGTCAGATGATTAATAGGGACAAATCCTCTGTTCTGTTCAGTCCCAATACAAATCAAATGAACAAGGAGCAGGTAAAATTGGAATTGCACATTGAGTCGGAAGCAAGAAGTGAGAGATATCTAGGTCTCCCGGTCTCGATTGGCAAGTCACGAAAGAAGGCCTTTGAATATATAAAAAGGAAGATCTGGGGGCGTATACAAGGGTGGCAGGAAAAGATGCTCTCCAAGGCTGGAAAGGAGGTGTTGACTAAAGCTGTGGCACAAGCTATCCCCACTTATGCCATGTCTTGTTTTGATCTCACAAAAGGGCTTTGTGAGGAGCTGAACTCTTTAATTGGCAGATGGTGGTGGAATCAAAATGATAAGGAGAACAAAATCCATTGGTTAAGCTGGGACAAATTAACCTTGCCAAAGAAGGAGGGTGGTTTGGGTTTCAGGGACTTACATTTGTTTAACCTAGCTATGCTTGCAAGACAGGCATGGAGAATCTTAACCAATCCTGACAACCTTTGCAGCCAGCTCCTCAAGGCAAAGTATTTTGCTAACAGCAACATTTTGCAATGCAATGCTCGAGAGGGGATCTCATACACCTGGAGGAGTATCCTTCAAGGCGCTCAGCTCCTTAGGGAAGGGATAATATGGCGGGTGGGAAACGGAAACTCTCTGGATATTTGGGCTGATCCATGGATTCCACTTGGGGCTACACGTCAGCTGGCCACCCCGAGAGGCACATCTCTAATGACTAAAGTTGCTGAACTTATCAGCCCGGTTACTGGCACTTGGGATGAAGATTTGGTTAAGGATACCTTCTGGCAGCGGGACGCAGATATGATTTTGTCAATGGCGACGGACGATAATACTGACGATTGGCCAGCTTGGCACTACAATCCGAAAGGGGATTTTACTGTTAAATCGGCATACAAGGTGGCTGTAAAGCGGAGAGAGCATGAACGAGGGAGAGATGCGTCAGTTTCAGAGATGGGGGGACAAAGCCAGGAAGCCTTTAATTGGAAGAAACTCTGGAACTTACCGATACCAAACAAGGTCAAGATGTTCTTATGGCGGTTTGCCCATAATAGCTTGGCAGTCCGAAGGAATATAGCTAGAAGAGGAGTGGGGCGTGAAACAAGTTGCCCCATGTGTCACAGGATGAACGAAGATTGTGGTCATCTTTTCTTCAAATGCCATGGGGTGAAAGAAATTTGGCGGCTATTGGACCTAGAGCAAATCCGATTGAAGCTTGCAGAGAGCAATTCAGGAAAGGAAGTAATCATGGAAAGTTAGAAGATGGATGCTGCTACACAACAGAAAGTTTGGGTGTTGCTCTGGAAATGGTGGTCGGCTAGAAACAAAACAAATGTGGGGGGAAAAAGAATGTCCGCAGCAGAACTATGCTCAATTGTGAGCTACTATGTGATAGAATTTGAGAAGCTGAAGAAAGGGAGGGAGAGAAAAGACCAAAGAAAGAACAGAAATGGGAGCCACCACATCCTGACTGCTACAAGATCAATATTGATGCTTCTTACAGGGCTACAACGGGGTCAGGTGGGTGGGGCTTTGTTGCTCGTAACAGCAATGGTGAGTTCTTAGAGGGTGGTTGTGGACATCTTGAGCGGCTCACAAACCCCATTCATGCTGAAGCTTTTGCTGCTTTGCGAAGTCTTAAGAGGGTGGCACAACTGGGAATGACTAGAATTATTCTTGAGACTGATGCAACAAATTTGGAGAAGGCTTTGAGCTCTGACTCAATGGATAGGAGCCCAGAAGGCTGCATCTTTCGGCGTATCAAGGAGTTTATGAAGGATTCTTTTGATTACTGTGAGGTCCGGTCATGCCCGAGATCTTGCAACAAAGTGGCTGATAGCCTTGCTGCTTATGGGGCGAGCGTTGTGCGCTATGGTTCTGAGGTCTTCATGAACCAGGTCTCCGAATTTGTGACTAGCTTGGTCTCTGGCGATAAGCAGGGTGGAGGACAGTATGTCCAGCGTGAGCCAGTACGCGACGCTGTGCTGCAGGGCCCGCCGGGGTAGTGCAGCAAGGCGCCGGCGTCCCGGACGTCCGGCCACCGCGCCCCCTTCCCGTCCCTCCCCAGCATGCCGAAGTGGAACTCCGGCGGCAGGTCGTACACGTACACCCTGAGCAACGCGCTCTCCGCGTCGCACGATCTGTCCTTCCCTCCTCCTCCTCCACCCAACGGCTGCCGGACCACTGGACTGCTCATCTTGACGGCGCTCACCGTCCAGTTGCTACTCACCGGCACGGCCGTTGGACTCGACGTCGGATGATCACCGGCAGTGTCGTGGCTGTCATCATCATCCTCGCCGGTGAGCAGTGGCGTCTTGTTGGAACCGGCCATCAGGATGGCATTGTCGATCCGGGAGTTGATGAGAACCCAGCAGGAGAAGGCCAGGAGGGAGAGGGCAAGCAAGATCACGTAGCGAAGCACCCTCCTGTGCTCCGGTGGTTTCAAAGGCTGCATCTTCCTCTCCGCCACCATCCACCAAAACAGCACGCAGGGCAGGCAAGAGATTTACCGCTGCAATCTGAGATTCTCACTGCAGATTCAAGAACCAAGGATCCAGAATCACTTCGACCTGAAGGCCCACGGGAATCTTCTGATCAGGAGAAGCTAGCAGCTATGTCTTGTCATGAGTGATTGGAGTAAAGAAACAACCGGAGGGAGTGATTGGATTGGGTAAATTGAGGAACCAGAAATTACCTCATGGAGCACCTTTCACACTGCCATTACTAAATGGGGAATTTGCTCCCATGCCACACAGTTTAATGGCGTTTGTTAAAATGCCCCATGATGTCTCACTGACATGTGGGCCCTGGACCCGCATGTCAGTGAGACATGATGGGGCATTTTAACAAACGCCATTAAACTGTGTGGCATGGGAGCAATTTTTCCTTACTAAATTTTCCTTCAGATTTTGCCTAGGTGTGAGGTGAAATGAGACAATTATCTGTGAGGGGTCAAAAGGTGTCTCAGGGTCATTATCTCCTGGACATTGTCATCTGCGATGCATGCATGTTGATCCTGTGATGATGGCTCTGTGTTTCTGTTTTTCTTGACTTATCGTTTGTTGTTTCCCTTCGAAGATTTCAGCTAGACGCAAAAGAAAAATCGGCCGGGATCCCAACAGTTTTTAGATGGTCAAACTCCCAATGTCCCGTGAACCCGTGTGCAGTGTGCTAGTAGTACATTAAGGGCATGTTCTTTTTGGTTGCAGCTTGTGGCTTTTGGCTGCGGCTTGTGACTTTTGGCTGCGGCTTGTGACTTTTAGACTATTTGTATGAGATATTACAGAGTAACAGAAACACACGTGCGGTTTTTACCGATATAAATGAAGTCAATAAAGTATA
This sequence comes from Dendrocalamus latiflorus, assembly GCA_017311315.1. NCBI lineage: Eukaryota > Viridiplantae > Streptophyta > Magnoliopsida > Poales > Poaceae > Dendrocalamus > Dendrocalamus latiflorus. The sequence continues at coordinate 10,054,615 of CM029654.1, forward strand.
TACTACAATTAACTAGTAGACCATATCTTAAAAAAAATACTCCGTTTAAAAGCTAATTACTGTAGAAAAACCAAAAAAATAGCTTTTAGAAGCTGAAAAGAACAGACCTAATAGACTTGTGGATTTCACATGGCTCCTTGGAAAATGACGCGACAATATATATTTCAATGGAGTACAGATTAAGATTAGTCCTACCTAGAATACAGAAGATTAAGAGTCTTTCTACATCCAAGTAAGTGCCGGCACGGCTCATCTTGGTTAAGGCACCATATTGTTGGTCCCATCTAGAGATGATACGGCCTAGGGTTTAAACGGGTTATGATGGCTCAGCCCAGTCAGTTGTGCCATGCTTAGGTCAATACCATGGCCCAATAGGCCAGTCCGACTAGGCACACACAGTGTTGTGCCAGGCCTACACGGTTCATTTAGCGCGTTTAGCCCATTTAGGCTCGTTTAACTTGTCTAAATATTAATAAATTTTAATAAAGCTCTTTATTATATTTTCAATATATTTATATCTTTTAGGTATAGAATCCTTTTTGTAAATTTTAATCTGCAATTTTGAATTCTATACATATTTGGATTTTTTTGTAATTTTTTAAAAAATTTAGAATTGAGATGGGCTAAACGGTCTTGACCTAACCCATCGGGCTAACCCTGCCTAGGCCGGCTTGGCATGGCCCGTGATCTCCTTAGGCCATGTCTAGGTTCGAGACATAGCCCGTGGGCTAGTATGACACGACATGTTTAATTAGCCAGGTCAAATGGCCCATGCCTTAATGGGTCGTGCCTTGTTGGGCTCATGTCAGGCCGCCTGTTTGGCCAGAGCTACTAGAATATATGAGGACAGAGTACAAGTTAAGAATCAACAAATATATCAATATTACAGCTAGCCAGATCTTGTACACCAGAATCTGCCACGAGCAGTTGCACTATTTTGTACAACAGTACATGCCATGTTATTTCACGGTACAAGAAAGGGTGTTGCTAGCGCCCGAAGATACGATGGAAGTATTTCTATCATACGCTCCGATGCAGTATCCTTATACAATGTGTGCAATAATTTTAATCACCGTATGCAACAAAAATATTTGACAAAAATCTCAATATTGCACTGGTTATTGCTGATTGTTGCACATATGAAGTCAAATATTGCAACAAAAAAATACAACACCAAGAAACAAATCTTGCAACAAATTGACCAGATCCGACCGCTTTACCTATGGTGGCGATAGATTTGGCGAGCTCACCGGGAGACGGCTGAGGACACACACGAGCATACCGTTAGATTTGGCGAGCTCATCGGGAGACGACTGAGGACACACACGAGCATACCGTCGGGTACCTTCAATCCCATCTGCTTCTTGCGCCATAGAAAGGTGGTGAAGTGATAGACGTCGGTGAGCCGGATCCGATCGAATCTGGATGCCGACGAACGGGATCCAGCTCGTCATAGCTCGGCAGCTAGAGGGGGCGCATCGCCGGTGAGGAGAATCAGAACGACCGCTATAGTTTCAGAGACGGAGGGAGGAGGGTGTCAGTGGCTACAATGCCGGCTGCCAGTGAGCCAGCGGAGTTGGGGGAACGCGGGGATGAAGCCATTGGGATCTCTGGATTGTTTGTGCGCCTTCGGGTCTAAAAATGGGAGCGGAGCGGAGCAATCAAGTGAGTAAGGGTCTGTTTGGCAGAGCTCCACCACTGAAAAAATGAATCTGGAGCAGCAGATCCACCAAAAACAGCTCCACCGTGAATCTGGGATCCCACCATGGAGCTAGACAAAACTGTTTGGCTTGCACAGCAGCTCCAGATCCACAAAACTGGGTTTTTGGTGGGAATGGCCTGTTTTGCCCATGGGTTTTATGGTGATATGAAATGGGGTGTGTAGCCAGTGGCAAAAGGTGGGTAATTACCACCCAACTCCACGAGTAGGTACGAAACAAGGTTTCGTGGAGCACCCCTTGAGGTGCTTCATGTATTTCATGAATCTGGAGCTAGATTCAGTATTTTGGTGGATCCAGATTTCGTAGAGCTGGAGCGTTTGGGTAAAAATTCGTGGAGTGGAGCTGTTTTTGGTGGATCTGGAGTTGGTGGAGCTCTGCCAAACAGGCCCTAAGTGGAAGAAAAGCGTCTGACGCTTGGGGCTTGTCACATCCCAAAATTTGGCTTTTTGAAAAAAATTAAATTCAAATTAATTATTTTAAGCTAATTGGATTTTATTTGGCTTTTCTGAATTTTCTGGAGTTTAAAATCTATTTTTAAAATTTAAAAGGTAATTCAAACTATGAAAATAAAATACCAACAGTAGATCGAAATAATTTTGTTTAGTCCAAAATATGTCCAGAAGCTTCTGTGAATTTTTGGAGGTATTTTCATATTTTTCTGAGGCCTAAATAATTTTCTAGCCTTTTCGGAAAATCTAAATCGAATTTGGAAAATAAAAATTCTTCCCTGCCCCTCCGGCCGACGCGTGGACGGCCCAGATCCGCCCACGTCGCCGCCCGGCCCATCCCGGCCGCACCTCCCCTCTCCCTCGCTGCTTCGCGGGCCCGGCCAGTCAGTCGGCGGCCCCGCCTTCCTCACCTCCTTGCTCGACGCGTGTCCGGCCCGATGTGTGCCACGCCGCCCCGCAGCTCATCCAGGTCGTCCCCTCCCACTTAAGCGCTCCCGCCGCCCGATTCCCCTTCGGACTATGTGGCCGCCATCCGCACCCCGCTCCCTTCTCTCTCTTTGCCCGCGGACCCCGCCCGTCAGCCACACGCGCCCTGCTCTCGCTGACGCCCGGTCCCGCCTGTCAGGTTCTTCGTCCCCGCGCGGACGCCGGCCCCTCCCTCCTCTTTCTCTCTCTTCCGAAGGAATCGGCGACCGAAGCCTACCCGAACTCTGCCTCAATCTTCGATTCGTTCGGGGATTTGAATTCCCGGGGAGATACGCTCCTTATCCCCTAAAAGCCCGGACTCCGCGTCGCCTCCGTCGGCTTATCCCCAATTCAAACCGAACCCCGGCCGCGACTTCGGCGAGGAATTTCCGCCGCCTCATCCCTCCCCGAGCTCTATAAATAGCCCCGTCGGTCTCCCCTCTCGCCGCACCACCTCCTCCGCTCTTCCCCTCTCGCTTTCCCGAGCCCGAGCGCCGCATTGCGAGTTTCCCCGTGCGCGCCAGGTAAGAGCTCCGGTGAGCAATCACCGCCGCCTCGGTGAACCCCAGAGTCCACCGTCGCCACTCCGAGCATCCCCGCGTTCGTGCGATCCTCTCCGACACCCCGGCCACCTCACCCCGTCGTCGGAACGCCGTCGCACCGGAGCACCCGAGGCAGCTCCGCCCCTTCCTCGCCGCCGGCCACCACCGTTTGCCCTCGAGCCTCGCCGACCCCTCAAACCGGACCCCCTCCGCATCAGGATTACAATCTACGCATCGCCTGAACCTCTCCGGCCCTCCCTCGCCGCCGGCGCCGTCGCCTCCGACCACCTCTGCCCGGACCTCCCGAAGGTACCCCTCAAAAGGATTTGCTGCCCTATATGGGTAGGCAAAGCCTCCCCCGCCCATCTGGTTAGCAGCGCGCTTCCTAAACTCCCTGGTGCGCGTTCGAGCCTTCGGCTCCGCGCGCTGGGTTGAGTTTTTCGTTTATTTCTCGCGCTGACAAGTGGGTCCCACCCGTCAGCGGCAGCCGTCTGTGCGGGCCACTGCCGCCTGGGTCCCATCTGTCTGCGTCAGCCTCTGACAAGTGGGTCCAGATCCCAGTGGGTCCCACCTGTCAGTGACCCAAAGCAGATGTGGTCGCTGTCAGAGGGGTCCCACATGTCAGCGACCACCAGAGGGTTTATGTCAGTGGGTCCCACCTGTCAGGCTCTCGGAATTAAAAATAAAGATTGAAAATTTAAATATTCCAGTGGGCCCCACATGTCAGAAATTTCTTAATTTCTGGATTTATTCGAACTGAAAACTTCAAACAAGCATAACTTTCTCATTTTAACTCCAAATTCAGCCATTCAAATTTCTAAATTCATCTAAAATCATGATCTATCCAACCATGGCCTCCATTTGAATTTTTGAGTTTATTTGAATTTTGTTTGTATTTATTTGCTTTGTTTGCTTCGTCTTTTATCGCGTAGATTCCAACGTTGTCGACGATCACTCCACCCAACAGCAAGAAGACCCAGAGAATCTGCAAGAAGGCAAGTATCCTTTGATCATCTTGGACCTATGCTTTTGAAATGTTTTAAAATATTTTAAATTATGTGCATTGCTATTTACATAAAATCTCTAGTTCAAATCTTTAGGAATTAGTTATTCCAACTTTGTTATGCCCTCATTTGACATTGATTGTCATGTACCTTGTCACCCTTTGACATTGATTGTCATGTACCTTGTCACCCTAGAACTCCCTTGGTCTCAATAAGGAGATTAATATTAATCTTTGTGAATATTAGAATGGTAGGATAATGCTTAGTCATGCTATCTAATAACTTTGAAAAATCTTGAAAATGGGAAAATTATGATTTATTGTTGAACCCTTGTGTTTATTAAGGAAGTGGCAATTGGAGTTGTCACTGTGATTTTAAAATAAAATAAAATGTGAAAGTTGGTTTAGATTAGGGTGGATGGTTGGTTTGGATTGGTGCAGGAAGCACGAGATCTTGTAATGTGTATGTTCCACCCTAGTCAATTAAGGACCGACGCTTGTGTTTGTCCAGACTGAGCATTAACCGTACAACCACAAGTCTATATGGGTACGACCTAGCTGACTAACTTATGATAGTCTAGTTTAGGTGCCACCAGTGGAAAGTGGGTGCCAGGGATGGACTGGTTATCCACAGTGAGGGACAGGGATTTACTGTACTCATATGGCGCAAGAGGGGGCTTCGGTTCGGGCAGTTAGCCTACCTGCGGTGAAACCTCAGCGGGTGGTATCTAGCTAGATTAGAGTAAGGTAAAGGCTTTGTGATATTTTATCTGAGTCTCATGCCAAAGGAAGCGTGTTGACTTTTAGGATAATTTATCTCTTGTGGGTAAAGTTGTACAACCTCTGCAGAGTGTAAAACTATTCGAATAGCCGTGCCCATGGTCAAGGGCGGGCAAGGAATGCATGCACATGGTAGATTTCTGGTTTTTGTTTTAAAATCAAAGTTTTTTTGTATTCCGAGAGTGGAGGGAACTCTCGGAAGGGAATCCTGGCGGTTGGAGCCAGAGAGGGTGGATGTAACCCGCAATATTAACTGGTTCAGTTGGAAAAGATTAATCTAGTGTTGGTAGTTGGAACCTTCACTAGGGAATAATTGTAGTTCTGTTAAAATCATTTACTTTGTTAAACTGTTGCCTTCGAAAATAATTAGTAGTAATTGAAATTTAAAATATTGCTTTGTGCAAAAGAACCATATAGCCTTCCTTTGTCAAGCCTTGCATCTATGCATTTTCCCCAAGACTTGCGGAGTACTTTATGTACTCACATGCTACACTTAAAAATAAATCTCAGAGGAAGTTGAAGCTCAAGAAGGCGACTACGACTTCTTCGCGGGTGGATTCGACGAAGGATTCCAGGAGTTCTAGGTCACGCTTCCCCAGTCAATTGCCTGTGGCGTATTGATGGGTCTTCACCGAGTTTATCTTTGCTTCCGCTTTATTTCTTGTGTGCGAGGTCTTAAACCTCTATTGTAATAATGAGACCTTGTGGTCAGTACTCTTAATTATTGTAATAAATCGTTGATGGTGACGTTTTTCCATTCTGTTTAACTGTGTGCACTAGCTTTGATCTGGGACTAGTGCTGTAACACACAGAGGGTCCGGGTTTGGAAATCCGGGGGCCCGACAGGGCTCATATCAAATGTCCTACGCATATCATTTCCGTAAGAAAAGGTCTTGTAAATCCTAATAAGATGGAACCAAGGTCAACACGGGTTTGTAATATCTCCCAAGGCATAGTGTAGTAACAAGAATGTCATGTCATTACTTTCTCAATTCTCAACTGTTGGATTGGAAAAAACAACACCTGAGATGGATCGAGGTACTATAGCAGCTGACCCTGGCCTTTAATTTTGTATCTGGTGCCATGGAACACATGAACTAGGCAGATTGGACTAGTACTGGTAGACCACATGTCTCATTATCACCTTGCACCATGCATGCACACATGTGATAAATAGTAAGAGTCTTTTGGTTTGATGCAGTATCGCATCACTTATGTTAGGCACTTTTGACTTTGTTAGGGTAGTGTTTGGTTTATCATTGTGGCATGTCACACTTTCTTAGCTATATCACTACTATAAAAGAAGTTATACTGGACGTTTCATCATAGACGGTTCATGTGGAGCCGTCTGTGCTTTGATTATTACAGACGGTAACTATCACAGACGGTTGGGTTTAAAAGTCGTCTGTGATATAATCATTATCACAGACGGTTTTTAAATAGAATTGTCTATGAAACTATCACAGATGGTTCCGATAACAATCCGTCTCTGATATGTGCATTATCACATACGGTTCGTGATAACAAACCATCACTGATAATGACACATCACCGATCCGTGGCATATCTCCCAGGATTTCGATCTCACTCGTCCATTCTCTCCACATCGGATGGCAGACATCGGTTCCTCCCACTGCTCGGCCCTTATTAATTACTCCCCATCTACCTTCCCACCGCTCGGCCCTTATTAATTACTCCCCATCTACCTTCCCACCGGCAGTCATGTGTAAGTTCATCCACTATATAGCTTCCTCCCTTCGACGACACCGCTCGACTACCACCGTGAGTTAGCGCCTCCATTGTGACACCACGGTCGACTGCATAGTACACTCTTGTCGTAAGTGTCATAAGAGTGTCTTGTATAGTCTCACTGTCATGCCACAAAGGTGGCGCTACCGCCGTCTCTACATTGCCGGTGATATCCGGCAGCCATCTGATGCATCTAGCTTCTACTGTCTACTAGGATCTCTGCTTCTTATATATTCTTGCCATGTTAAAGAGTTGGGTTCGTTATTTTGTTATGCTGTAATGGTGGATTCCAATCTTAACGGAAATGGAATGTGCTGTTGTGTTTGCCACTGTATTTGCTTATTTTCAAGGGTCTTAGGTATAGGATGACTATCACAGACGGTTTGTGCTATAAACCATCTATGTAAGATCGAGGAGGCCGACTAGAGGGGGGGGGGGGGGGGTGAATAGACGGTCCAAAAAATTCTCTTCAAATTAATACTAAAAATTAAAGACATTTTCTATTTGCCTAAACTAAGTATACAATGCGGAAGCTCAAATCAATTTAGTTTAGCTCAAATAGCGCCTAGAACAAGTAAATTCATCTAAGTGCACCAACAATTCTAGCCTAGATCAAAGTTTGCAATTCTAGGTATACAAGCAATCAAATTAATTCTATGTAAGTAAATTGCTTGAAAGTAAATTAAGCACGAGAAAGCAAACCACAAATGACACAGTCTCTTTTTACCGCGGTGTTCGGAGACTTGCCGGTCTCCCCTAGTCCACATTGAGGTAAGCCCGAACTAATCGGACCGGCTCCACGAATTAAGCCTTCCACCTCAATTCCACTAGTGGTAGCTCTTTCCCGCTCTGATTAGGTAAGCTCCAACCTTCACAACTTCGTCGGGTCTTCTCACAACCTTCTTTGAGAAGATCACCGCGCACGACGCCTCCAACACCTTCTAGGAGTCGGCAAACTCCAAGAGTAATAAGTTAAGTCCCTCACTTGACTCTCACCACGTGCAACGAATGCACAAGCTCATTTGGATACAAAGTCCACCTCTAGATGCAACACATGCACTATAGATCCTCTCTCCTTCTCACAAAGTGCAACACATGCACAATTGAGTGGAGAGCCTCACTCTAGCTCAAGAATACAGGAATGAACCCATCAACATCCTCTCCAACCGGCCACAAGGGGGTATTTATACCCCACACCCAAAAACTAGCCGTTGGAGCCAAATCTCTAAAAAATCAGGGAAAAACGGAAGTACCACTGGCCAGAGCTGGTACTTTCACTCGCCTCACTAACGGTCAGAAAAATAGCCATTGGCATGGAAAACCGGTCAGACCGCCCACACAGGGTCCGGTCAGACCGCCGGGTTTGGTCAGACCGCTCACACACCAGTCAGATCGCTTCTCAGAAAACAACCGAGTCGCTCTCTAGAAAAAACGTTCCGCGCGAAGGAGCGGAACTTCTGTGAGCCAGTCAAACCGCCCACTGCATGCTGGTCAGACCACCAGCTCCATGCCAGTCGGACCGCCGTTCTTAGGCCGGTCAGACCGCCACTCTCACACTGGTCTGACCGCTAATCTCAGGCCGGTCTGACCACTCCTCAGTTAGACTGCCCATCGGCCCGGGCAGACCTAATCAGGCCGGTCTGACCGCTACTACAAGCCGGTCAGACCGCCAGCTCCTGTAGTATCGTTTACAGAGCCAGTACTTCCGGTTTTTCTGAGAAATGCAGATATCTCAACAGATTTTGCAAAACACATTTGCAAACTACGATATCATGCACACAAGGATCAAGCATGATTTCTAACAAGTTGCAAAACACATTCGCACACTTTTGAAATCATGACACAAGGAATATATATGAGCTTCAATCATTCGCACACTTTTTAAGCTGTCTGTAATACTTTTCTTCACTGATGGTTCTAGTTACAAACCGTCTGTGTTGTCTTTATCACAGACGGCTCATAAACCGTCTGTGATAACCTCCGATTATCACTCACACATAAATACAGGCAATTCAGAAAACCGTCTGTGATGGCAGTTCCGAACCGTCTGTGATGCCCCTTTTTGTAGTAGTGTATAACTCACTTGTCATTGACACATTTTGCTAAATGTCACCACATTTGTGACGAATAGTTTGTTGGTCACAAAATCTGTAGCTTGCCGCCAAGAGTGTGGCAACATGTAGCAAACAATCAAATAGACCCTAAACCCATGTTGCCAAGTTGCCAAGAAACGAAAGAATTAGCTTTGAAACAACTAAGGGGGGTGTTTGACTGGTGCCACAATTTGCTACATATAAGTTAGCCATCTTTGACTTTGTTAGTTTAGTATTTTCGCTGTTTAACTTGTGGGGTGACACACTTTCTTAACACCACACCCTACATGGCGTAGACACATTTTTTGGCCAAATCTTGCCACACTTATGGTCAATAATTTGCTTGCCATAAAAACTACGTCATACCGCACTTTGGCAAGAAAAAAACTATGACAACATGAGAGGCAAGCACCCAAACAGGCCCTGAATCTCTGAAGTTGTGAAGCAACAAGCCTGATGCAAGTTCATAGGCCCTGCTCTTTTCAGCTTTTCAGTCGAATTTTGAATTTGGCTTCTATTAGCCGATACTAATTATTATATTTACTAATTACAGTAAAGAACCATCTGTCGCAGCACAAAAGAATGGAGCCATAGGCAGGCATGGTGAAGTGACGAAGGCCATGTGTTACGACAAAGAAAAGTAGTACTACTTTGCCAAATAGGAAAAATAGAGAACGGTGGGTGGGTTCTATAGTAACTAACTTTCAAACGGAGTGTCTTTTTAAGGTAAGATCTACAAGTCGATTGTAGTTGACGTTGTTCTGACTTCATCTATATCGGCCAAAATCACACATGAGTATCTCTCTCCGTACTCTCTCTCTCTCTCTCTCTTACAAACAACTATAATTCAAAATTTTAAGTCAAAAGTCACAGCCCAAAAGAACCTACCCATAATCATTGATAGGAGTACTAGAACACTGAGTGCATACACTTATGGGTGATGTGCCAACATGAGTCAAAAGGAATTTTCGTTGATACAATGATAGCTTTCATTGCCATTTAAGCTTTTCCTTCAGCTGGTCCGTTGCCCGGCCTTTTCCCGCAGTCGTTTTCTCCCAGCCCAGCTCCTGTGTCGCTCGCGCCTTGGCCTGACTCCCGCATCGCACACACTCACACCATACATGACACTAAACACACTCACACACCTATGTGGGTGCGTCCAATATACACGCTAAGATAAAGTGAAGACTTGAAACCTCACGGAGCACGGACACACGCTTTAACTACTAAACGCGCTCATGCACACTTGTACTCTGATAGCCACCACTGTTCATATGAACAATACCCCTGAAAATGAGACACGCTGGAATCAAGCCCAGATACCGACAGCGCCACCATCCAAGCAACGCTCGATTCTCGTAAGAAAAGGTCTTATAAATCCCTAATAAGATGGAACCAAGGTCAACAAGGGTTCCTAATCTCTCCCAATGCATAGTGGAGTAGTAACAAGAATGTCATGTCATTACTTTCTCAAATCTCAACCATTGGATTGGAAAAAAACAACACCTGTGATGGATCGAGGTACTGTAGCACCTGATCCTGGCCTTTAATTTGTATCTGGTGCCACGGAACACATGAACTAGGCAGATTGGACTAGTACTGGTAGACCACGTGTTTCTCATTATCACCATGCATGCACACATGTGCTGCACTTTTAACTTTGGAATGGCTAGTAATAATAGTAAGAGTCTTTTTGGTTTAATGCAGTATCGCATTACTTATGTAGAGTCCTTTTGGTTTGATGCAGTATCCAATTACTTATGTTTTGTTAGGGTAGTATTTAGTTTTTCATTAAACGTGTGGCATGTCACACTTTCTTACCTATATAACTCGTCATTAACACATTTTGTTAAATGTTGCCATAATTGTGATGAATAGTTTGTTGGTTGCAAAATCTGTGGCTTGCCGCCACAAGTGTGGTAACATGTAGCAAGCAACCAAATAGACCTTAAACCAATGTTTCGAAGTTGCCAAGAAACGGAATAATTAGCTTTGAAACAACCGAGGGGTTGTTTGTCGGTTGTTTGACTGGTGCCACAATTCGCCACATGTAAGTTAGCCAACTTTGTTAATCTAGTACTTGTGTTGTCTAATTGTGGGTGCCACCTTTCTTAACATCATACCCTGCATGGCGTAGACATAATTTTTTTTCCATATCTTAGCATATTACGGCTAATAATTTACTTGCCATAAAAGTTATGGTATACCGCACTTTTGGCGCAAAAAAAACTATAGCAACAGAAGAGGTAAGCATCCAAAGAGGTCCGGAATATTTAAAGTTGTGAAACGGCAAGCCTGAATTTTTTAGCTTTTTCAGTTAGATTTAAACTTTGGTTTCTATTAATTAATACTATTTATTAAATCTATTAATTACAGTTAAAAGTCATCTACCATAGTGATAAAGGACATAGCCATAGGCTGGCATAGTGAAGTGACGAAGCCACGAAGGCCATGTGTTACGGCAAAGAAAAATAGTGCTACCCTGGGGAAGGGTATAGAATCATTGATAGGAGTACTAGAACGCAGAGGGCACGCACGCGTGGGTGATGTGCCAACACCCGTCAAAAGGAATGTGTTCGTTGATACAAGGATAGCTTTCATGGGTAACCGCAAGGTCCGCAATTGCTATTTAAGCTTTCGTGTTTTTGTTGGAAGGCAATATTCTTCTTAATTAGCTAAGGCTAAAGGGCGTGTCTTTCTTGTTCATCTGTATTTCACATGGTACCGACAAATACCAAAACTGAAGGGAATTCAAATAGCTTGAGTTGCATTAGTTCAGTAGTTCTAACTTCTCGAATGAACTCTCTTCGGTTTGCTATTTTGAGTAGTGTACAGAGGTACGAAACTCGATCAAGACCTCAAAAGGAACGAAAAAAAACAAACTCTATCAAACGGCGACCTGGGTTTACATGTCAAGAAAAGGCCAAGAAGACTTGCACGGAACTATATTATGTTGGGAACATGGGACAGTACATGGCCCGAGTACGGTTGAGCCCACACATGGAGCGGCATAACACTGGCCCCATGAACCCAGAAAAACCTCTAAATTACATGCACAGAACAGCCCATCATTCAGCTTGTTTCAGTATGGTTCACCCTATCACTGATTTCTGGGTCCGCTGCTGCCGGGCAGGGTCGTCGAGCATCACCAATCGCCGGCCTAATAACGCTGAAGAGAGAGCAATTCACGCCCTTTGGAAAGCAGAAATCCTACTTGAAACTGCACAGCGTTTCGCAAAAAAAAAAAAAAACTTGTTATCGACATGCCTTGCCCTCTGGCTGAAAGTTTCTGGCTTGATTTGCTTGACAGATGACCACGGCGATGCAGTACGCATTCCAGGGCAGGAGAATCCCACCAGAATGAAGAGCCCTGGCGATCGCCACGCGGTTCACTGGATACGATGTCGCCGCGCTGCCCGCCGCCTGGGACGCATCAGCGGTACACCTGCACACGGCGACACCTAGGCCCGCCAGCCGTCATCCACCTCCCCCTCCACGGTCGGCACGTCCCACGCGGGAATGTCCGCGGCAGCGCAACACCACCACCCCCCCTCCCGTCCCCGTGCCTGTGCGTGCGCGCGGCCAAAAACACACAACCTTAACTCTGCGCGTGGACTACTTGACGTGCCAAATCCACGCGCGCAATGCCACAAGCTCATCGCTCATCACATGGCGCGGGGGCCCCTGGGTTTAATTCCCATCGCGTCTCCCTGTAGCTAGCCGTGCAGGTACTAGTACTTCGCCTCCGCCAGAGGTAAGCACGGGCAGCGCGCTTGGGGAGATTCATGTTTTTGTAACTCTTAAGATTGGTCAATTACCCCTGTCACTTACATGTGGGACCGCCTGAGTCACTGACGATGGGTCAGGGTGGCAAATATGATGCCACTCAACTCATAAGGGTGGCAAAAAGTTAAATTATCCGCGTGCTTGAGCTGGTCCGGTGCGTATTCTCTGACTTACCTTCGGGTAAGTCACGCCGTGACTTAGCCAATCTGGGCCGTCCATCTCTGTATGGACGGTCCAGATTATTTCTAGCTCTTTTTTTTTAGCTTTTGATTTTTTTACTTCTAGTTTTTAGTTTTTTTACTTTCATCTTTTTAGAGATGAAAGTAAAAAAACTAAAAACTAGAAATAAAAAATTAAAAGCTAAAAAACTAGAAATAATCTGGACCGTCCATACAGAGATGGACAGCCCAGATCGGTAAGTCATGGCGTGACTTAGGCCTTGTTTGGATCCATTCATCTAAAGTTTAGTCACTAAAGTTTAGATCTAAAGTCTCCAAACAGATGGTCTAAAGTTAGATCTAAACTTTAGCTAACCCCTCAAAATAACTTTAGACCATTAGACCACAAAAATGAGCTAAAGTGGTCTAAAGTTTTGGTTTCTCTCGGCTCCCGCACGCAAAAGACATTTTTGCCCCCGTGAAATATCTCTTCCCCGCCCGGACTCCCGACGCCCCCGCCGAAAACAATTAGCGAAATCCATGGGGCGGCATCTTCGGCGCCCGGACTCCTGACGCCCCCGCCGAACCAGCCATCCCACCGCCGCCGGCCTTCGCACCGCCGCCCCCGCCGCGACCCAGCCATCCCACCGCCGCCCCCGCCGCGCATTCCACCACCGCCGACCATCCCACCGCTGCCCCCGCCGCGCATCCCACCACCCCCACCGAGGATTGAAGAAGCAGCTCCGTCGTGCACTTCCCCGCCTTCCTCTCATGGATCCCGTCGACGATGCGTCCATGCGCCCCCAAGATCCCCTCCCTTATGATTTCTTCTCCCAAATCGATCCCGTGCCCTCCAGTCAAGATGGCATGTTCGGTGTTGACCTTAACTCATCGGCAGCTCTTGATTTCCCGCACATGGGGTCGTACCAAGAGATTCTTGAATCGACGTCGGTTGAAGATGGAAGCAGTGGTGGCCGTGGCGGTCGTGGCGCCCGTGGCGTTAGAGGCAGCCGTGGCGGGTCTGGCGGGCGTGGTGGCCGTGGCGGCGTTGGTGGATCTGCCGCTAGCAGAGGCGGTCGTGGTGGCCGTGGCGGTGTTGCTTCAACTATATTTTCAACTATATTTTCTTTGGATTACAGTCGGTTTTGTTAAACTTTTATTATTTGTTTTTTCTATTCCTTTCTCCTTTTTAGCTTCTGGGTTGTAGTATTCATCCCGAAAATTCTTCAGAAATTTGTCATGTTGACTTTTGCGAAAGCATAATCACTAATGTTGCTTCGGAATCATTCTGGTCATATGACTTTGGTTTGCTACATTCGCTGCTAACCATAAGTCAGTGTACAGATCACGCGAACATGTTTTGTGTAAACTTCTATGCTGATAAATGGTTTGTTTTATCCCAATGTTGTTCCGGATGCCAAAATAAAAATAAAACCGTAAGCATTTGATAACTCCCACTGTTAGGGTAAACAGCTGCTATAGAAATCGAGAAAACAACATATTGGTGAATGGCGCTGTGTTATTTTCGTTTCACCGATGTTGATTACAAAACTGACTTAACTTTAGTCCATGATCCAAACAGTCCTGTGGTGTAAAGTTTAGAGCAACTCCAAGAGATTAGCCAAAAGAAGTATCTAAATTTAGTGATTTAGCTATTCTCTAAAATGAATCTCACCAAAAAAACAAGACTACTCCAACAGGCTATCTAAACTAGAGGGCGCGTGGTGGGTCACGTACGCGCGGGAATGGGGCGCAGCGTGCGGGAAGGAAACGCCGACCGCGCCAAGAGGCTGGATGGTGAGCGAGGTAGGCTATCCAAAAATAGAGAGCGAAGGAGGAGGGATGGAGAGCTACTAAATTTGGAGAGTCATTTACAGAGTCTATTGGAGACGTTTTTTCTCCAATAATAGCCAAATTTACCTTTAAAAAATGATTTAGCTCTTCTCTTGGAGTTGCTCTTAGTGGCTAAAGTTTAGTTGTCTAAAGTTTAGTCCTGAACTTTAGTCAACTAAACTTTAGACCTGAGAATCTAAATAGGGCCTTACCCGAAGGTAAGTCAGAGAATCCCGCTCGGAGCTGGTCACGCGCACGGCCCGCCGGATTACGTTTTGCGTACTGGACTGGAGTAGGGATGGCAATTGTGCCCGTTTACCCGTGTACCCGTGGGTAAATACCCTAATAGAGTCGGGTATGGGGTGCATTCTTTACCCACGGGTAGGAAAATGGGGAAAAATCTCTGCCCATCGGGTAAACGGGTACGGGTATGGGTTAGCTCTACCCGTACCCGTCTCGCCCGTTTACCCGTGAAATAGACTGACAAGTGGGCCCCTAAAATAAAAAAACCCTAAGTCCCTAACTCTCCCCGCGGCACACGCCCAGAAGCTTCTTCGCCCGCCGCCCCTCGCACTCTCCTCCTTCGCTCAGATCCCCTCATGCCCACCTCCTCGCTCGCCTCGCCCGCCGCCCTGCGCCCCGCTCGCCTCAGCGCCTCCGCCTCGCCCAGATCCGCCACCTCCGCCCCCCACCCGGCCGCCGGCCTCCTCCTCCGCCCCAGATCCGTCTCCTCCTCGTCGCTCGCCTCGCCCACCGCCCTGCGCCCCGCTCGCCGCAGCGCCTCCACCTCGCCCAGATCCGCCGCCTCCGCCCCCACCCGGCCGCCGGCCACCTCCTCCGCCCCAGATCCGTCTCCTCCTCCTCCTCCTCGCTCGCCTCGCCCGCCGCCCTGCGCCCCGCTCACCTCAGCGCCTTCGCCTCGCCCAGATCCGCCGCCTCTGCCCCCACCCGGCCGCCAGCCTCCTCCTCCGCCCCAGATCCGTCTCCTCCTCGCTCGCCGCGCCCGCCGGCATCGCTAAGGGGCTCGCGCGGCGGGGCCACCGCGCCGTAACCTTCGACATGCGCGGCGTCAGGCGGTCCACCGGCCACGCCTCCCTCACGGGCTCCTCGGAGGTCGGGGACGTTCCTCCAATCGCCGCTCCTCGCCGCCCCTCGTTCCGCCGCCCCTCGTCGTCCAGGTCCGGCCGGCTGTCGTCCAGATCAGGCCGCCCCTCCAGTCGCCGCTCCTCACCACCCCTCCAGTCGCCGCTCCTCGCCGGCCCTCCGCTGTCAGCAAAACTCAGGTGAGCCTCCTCCGGTCCTCCCTCTTTTCTTCCTCATCGCCGATTCTCTAGCCACGGCACATCAAGGAGAGAGTTCAAGGATATATATGTTGTTTTTGAAATCATGGAGTCTGATTTGCACCAAGCTTGCCGTGATAAATGCTCCATTTACTGTGTAATTGTGTTCATTGTGTAATGTTATTCTACAACAATTCATTGCGTTCACTGTGTTCATTGTGTTCACTGAGTGATACAGATGTCATTAGACAACAATTCAAACTATTATTCTAGTAGCTGATTTTGCTGTAATGTTTGTGCCTGCACTTATGAAATATATGGAATTGTGGATTACTCTTATGCAATAGTAACTGTTCAGTGTATTACTCATAAAACTCTCTGGAAACTCAGTGTAATGTCATTTGCTGTAGAGTTTCTGAAATCTGAATATGTGAATTTGTGATGCATTGGTGATGTTTAAATGTGAATATGTGATGTACTCAGTTCGCGGG
Organism: Dendrocalamus latiflorus; assembly: GCA_017311315.1. NCBI lineage: Eukaryota > Viridiplantae > Streptophyta > Magnoliopsida > Poales > Poaceae > Dendrocalamus > Dendrocalamus latiflorus. The sequence continues at coordinate 10,070,965 of CM029654.1, forward strand.
TAAACGGGTATGCCCGCGGGTGATGGGTACCCGCGGGCGACGGGTATGGGCGGGGTTTATTACCCGCGGGCGGGTATGGGTATGCCCGTGGGCGAAAATTGGGGTCGCGGGTACGGGTATGGGTGAGCACTACCCGTACCCGCCGCGCCCGATTGCCATCCCTAGACTGGAGCGCCTTTCAGGAGTAAACAAATCATTGCCAAAACCGAGTGCGGTTTCTTTTTTTTTTTCTCTTCGTCCTTTTCTGGTACTGCCCCGACGGTGGTCGAGTTCGCGAAAATAGGTGGCAGTCCGTGGGATGCTGTAGCAGTTGCCACACAGTGTTCTTCAGGAGAGATCGTTCGTTGTCGTACGGAATGGAGAAGGGACGTTGGTTGGCTGAACCATGATCGTGTCGTGCACGCTTATTGAGTGGTAGCTGCTGAGGCACTGTGATCGCTGCCGACTCCAGTCCGAACCATTTCTTCTAGATAAGAAAGATAAATTAAATACAGAATAATATAAGTATAAAATAAATTGAACATAGATAGATAAGAGAGAAACTTATTTCTTCATTGTTTTCTCTTTCTAATTACAAGTATAATGATTGGGATCCTTTATTTATAGATTAAGTGGTAAGGTGCTTACAATGGGCTACGGCCTCAGGCTTAGGCCCAGATTTTCCAACACCCCTCTTTGGGCACTCATCCAAACCGTTTATGTCTCATTAAAACTTCATAAAAACTTAGTGAGAAAATTTGGAGAAAGAGTACATGATACATATTATATTGTGTTGCATGAATTGCCTCATTAAAAACCTTGCCGAGAAACTTCAGAAAAACTCGTCAAGGAAAAAGAGTACAATTCACCTAATTTCATTTAATCTACAGAATTTATTCTTTAAATACTCGATCTCCTTGATCAAGTTTTAATAGTGAGCTCGAGAAAAATCTCTCTCTGAGTTTTGCATTTCTCTAATTCTCATCATTCCAATTCCACATATACATCTTTCAAAGTTAGACGCTGGAAGTGACTTAGTGAATAAATATGCAAGATTTTCATATGACTTAGTATGCAGTACCTTAATTTGATCAATCTTTTGCAATTCATGAGTATAGAAGAACTTGGGGTTGATATACTCTGTAAGATGACTCTTCACAAAACCCGTATATACTTGTGCAACACAAGCTGAATTATCTTCATAGATAATTGTGAGAGCTTGCACGATATTCAATCCACATGACTGCTGGATGTGGTGAATCATCCGTCGAAGACAAGCACATTCTCGTGTGGCTTTGTAGAGTGCTATGGTTTTTCAAGTGATTTGTCGAAGTTGATACAAGATTTTGCTTAGACGATTTCCATAAAATTGCAGTTCCACCATACAGAAATACATAACCTGTTTATGACCTGGCTGTATGCGAGTCTGACAAGTACCCGACATCTGCATAGTCAGTCATATTTAGGTCTTGGTTCTTTCTATAGAATAGTCTAAGATCTTTACTTCTTTGGAGGTATTAGAAGATGTCATTTATTCCTTGTCAATGCCTTTTGGTAGGTTCTGCACTATAACTTGCTAATAGGTTTACGGCAAATGCAATGTCCGGTCTAGTGCAGTTTGCTACATACATAAGTGCTCCTATTGCACTGAAGTACGGAAATTCTGGTCCCAGGACTTTCTCCCCCTCTTCTCTAGGTCGGTGTAGGTACCCAGATTTTACAATCCGGAATCTTCTGTGATTCCACCGCACTATTCCCTGGATCAGTAGATAGTGCTCACATATTACAGTCCTGAATATCAAAGTACATATCATGCGGAAGTGTAAATATATAATAGTAGACTTACTCATGGGCCGATTAGGCCGAAATCAATAAATTGCAGTAGCGGAAGAACGAAGCACACAGGTGGGACCTTCAGGACATGCCCACAGGCAGCCAACTGGAGGTTCACGACCTAGCCCTTGACGACTTCATCTTCTCCTCCATCATAACCAAAAGTGTTGCTGAAGCGTAGTGATCTGATTCCTGCTTCTGGATTTGTTATGAGAGCGAGTGTGAGCACACTAACCACCGTGCTCTGCGAGCCAATACACAGAATGCAAATAAATAGTATGCATGGCTTACCAAAGGAGAGGCTCGGGTTATTTTGGTTGCCAAAATCGCTTTTAGTAGCATTATTATTATTATTATTATTATTATTAAATCATAGTGTTATTAATTCTACCTAAACTCCACACGACGATTACCATAATTGACTTAATCCACCAAAGACACACTTTCTATATTGAGTGCTGTCTAAAACTCCAAACAGCGAATATCATCAATTTTACAATCCACCAATATCTTTTGTATTCCAAATTCCTAACAACCCATTCCTTGTGGCTATTGATCCACAACCACAATTTGCTCTTCTAATGATCAACCTTATTTTTCATTATCTATCTCTAACTAATTCACTATTATACCTCCACCAAAAATACCATTGATCAAGTCTACGATTCACTAGTATTCATCCACTAAGAATATCATTAACCAAGTTTACGATTCAATATCATTGAACAAATTTATACTCCAATAATTGATATCATACCTCCAAATTCCCAAAAATTCAATTCATCCATCCAGTAATTGATCAAATCCTAGTCATCCCATTATCGCCAACATCTCCCAAGAATTTATATTAGTTATCAGTGTTATAATCCAGCAATTACCTTTGCACTCCCTAATTCTCCAAAATCATTTAAATCATCTACCTAGCCTATGTATCCATTTAAGATCCACCAATGTATTTATCCCTGAATCCACTCTATCGTGTCCTTTTTATGATCGACATGAATCCACCAATATCTTTATGTATTGATCACAAACATCTATCTCCTCTACTCACGACTCTATTTATTCCCCCTTGTATTTTAATTTGCAAGGATAGAAGTGCCATTATTTGAAATATAATACATAGAAATTTCCTGAGACCTAGCAGTTTTGACCGAAGACATAATGTGTAAGGGAATGCAATAATAATAGTGATTCAGATTCCATCCACCGTTACATAGTCTCTGCACCATATGCTAGACCTTCAGCGTTATAGCCGCTTACATTACCACTGGGACGACACCCAGGATAACTCAAATCAGGGCTTTCCACTGCCCTTCCACTTTTCCATTCCCACCCACAAAGTTTTTGAAATAGAACTATATCTGGTTAAGTTCCCATGTCCGCCCTTGACCGTGGCACGTCTATTCGAATAGTTTTGACTCTGCAGAATTTGCACACTTTACCCAAAAGAGACAGTTCACTCGTTGCCCCACATGATTCCTTAGTCATGCGGTTGAGCAAATCATCACAATAACCGTTCAAAGTACCTCGCCCCTTCCATCATTTCACCCTATGGGTCGCTCCCACTTGCGGTGGGTCCCATACGTTGTGCGGGATGTTCTCCTTCTGAACGTCTAGCAGCTGGCTACCCCCTGTTAGCCCGCCACAGCAGAACTTCACCCTCTACGAGTGTCCCATTCAAGCAGTCACCTAGACAGCCGCTTGCACGACCTCACCACCTCCACCTGTGAGGATGACTTTCCGGGTCCGGTAAATCTACTAAGCCAAGTTGTACTTTACAGACTTGTGGTTGTACTGTTTTACACAGGAGGTCATGACAAGATTCAGTTCTTAGTGGTATCTGGGCGGTTCTACCACTATCCACTTTGTGCTTCCACTGCACCACCACAAACACACCCTCGAACCATCTGCCTAGATATTTAAGCAAGTTGGGGTTTTTGGGAACATAAAATAATCATATCAACATATTCCAGTCATTACCACCATGACTTCCCAAACCAGTTTCTCATGATTAAATTTTGTGAAAATGCTTGGGACATTTCAGCGCCCCTGAGTATCTAGGCACTACTAAGCATGGGATATAATTACGGACTTACTTTTGAAAAGTTACCATTATAATTTTGCTAGGGCGACAAGATTCACATAATCAAGTAATCCAAAGGAGGCGTAATATTATTCAAGGCAAATAAAGGGGCATATAACTAGAATATTAAATTAAACATGTATTTGCATATAAAATAACAGCATGCAATTTGATAATTTAAACCAAAGTAATTTGCAGAAAATGTAGGTTCAACATGATCAAAGTATTGACTCGCCTAGCGCAGTTTATCGCGGACTTGAGCTCACACAATATTTTCTCTTGAGCTTTTGGTCTTCGTCTTTATCTGGATCTGGGTCTTACTTGATTCCCCTAGATCTTCCGGACTGCACTTCTAATTACGCGACAAACAACTGAATCCAAATAAATGCAAATAACTCAAAAGGTCCAAATATATTCGAATAAACTCAATTTAGTTTTATTATGAGTTAGAGGGTGTTTCGAGTGATGCGAGGCATGGCTGGTGGCAGAATATAGTGACTCGACATTTTACTAATAATCTCTTTTATTAAAGTTCCATTATTTAAATTAGCTGCGGAGCAATATTTTGTCGAGTGCTATGGTTCAGGGCATATATCATATGAGGGATATACAAATTTTAGCTTACCAATTTAACACTAGAGTCTGAGTTCTTAGCATTTTATAGTGTAATATTTTATGTACACTTAGTTGTCTCTAGACATAACTTATTTCGAATTAGGGTCCGTTTATATGGGTACCAACTTGGCATATGCAATCATGCTTAACATATTTATTAAACCTAGTGTCAGGACTTAATTAATGGCACCAGCTTAATTGTTATTAGGCCTAGTTTTAGTTTCAATTTGAATTTTATTCATATGGGCAAAGCTTGCCATATAGGGGTTTATTATTAATATTTGCTATTTAGCAATTTTTTTATTTATTAAATGACAGCGTGTTAACTATTGGACATATATTTTAATTATAACTAAGGGTATCTTTCCTAAATGTGGATATTTAACCAAAACTACTTTTTCTTATTAATGCCCTTAATTAATATTTAGATGTTTAAATAATTATTTAATCTACCTTAATTATTCCTATGTTTTGGTGGTGGCATTTTAATGTTAGGCCATAAATTATAATTAGGGGGAGATCTTTAATTTAAAACTTTGCTTTTATTAGGTTAGCGTATTATTCATTTTGCTTAAGCTTAATCCTGAATGCATTTTTAGTTAGGATTTTTATTAACTTGGACTATACACTAAACCACATTTCATTAATGCCTTTAATTGGTAATTAGATCCCAATTAAAGATTTAAACCATACTAGTTGCTCATGCTGTAAATACTCAGATATAAAATGTTGAGTAACCTTATTTTACATTCTAACTAAATTTATTATATTCCCTAGCTTATTTCCCAATTTTTCCATAGTCTTTACTAACTAGCATGAGGTTCAAAACTTGTAATAAAACAAAATGTAGAATGGGGTGGTCAGTGGGATCGATCCTGGGACCTCACAGTGCGAGTGGTGGGCAACATGCGCTAGTGACCAAGTGGGCTGTGGCCATTTAGTGATTTTGGGGTGTAATCAATTTAGAAGAAGTGAAAGTTTGCTGTGGTCAAGCAGAGGAAAAACAGAGGGGACATCGGGCGGAGTTCGGCCGACGGCATCGCCGACGGGTGGCGGACGGGGTGGGCTGGTGACTGCTAAAATGGGTACCTTAGGGGGTCGGGGATCTTTGGGCGGCGGCACGTTGGCCGGAGCGGCGACGAGGTGGGCGGGCGGTGGAGCTAGGCGGCCGACGGTGAGTTAGAAAGGGGGTGGTAGCTCCGGAGAGGAAGAAGGAGCGGAATGGGAATAGCACAAGCAATAGTGGGCTACGAGAAACTCATCCTTGTGGTCGACGGATCCGGAGGAGGGCCGAGGCATGCCGGCGGCGGAGGCCATGGGCGGCGCGGGCTTGCGCACGGCGCTGGCGAGCTGGGGTGGAGGGGGAGCTCCAGCGGCGGTTTAGGGAGGTTCATGGCGGTGAGAGGATGCTCCACCGGCAATGAATTGAAAAGAGATTAACCGAGGGGGCGGCGGTGGTGGGATTGGCGGCGGCGGCCAGTTTCGGGGGAAATCGGTCGTGTGGCGAGCTCCGGCCATGGCTTTGCAATTCCACTGGAGGGGGAGTATCTGGGGAGCTGAGTCACATCATGACACACTTGGGGCGGTGGGGGAGTCGCCGGAAAGCTGCGACGGCGAGGAGGCCGCTGCGGCCGGCACATGGGCGGAGGCGGGAGAAGAGGCAGGGAAGAAAAAGGAGCTGTGCGGGGTTTCTTATGGCGTGGGGAGGAGAGGACCGGCGCGGGGCTCGGCGCAAGGCGACGTGCGGCTCGAGGTGACGAAGGCCGGCGGGGATTGCGCGGCAGGTCAGGGAGGCGGCGACGCGACAAGTCCTGGCAGAAGGGGACATGATGCCGTCAGGACGGGGCGGTGTGACAGGTCATGGCGGATAGGCATAGATGACAGAAGCGCCGCTGCTGTAGCCGTTGTTGGGAGAACGCAGTGACGCGGAGTGAGCACAGCCAAGCGAAGGAGGAAGAGAGGAAAGAGGAGGAGAAAAAGAAAGAAGGAGAAGGGGAAAGCCAGAGCCCAGCGGGCAGGGGATGAAAAGGAGGAAAAAGAGAGAGGGAGTAAGAGAAAAAGGAGGGGCCCACATGGAAGTGAAAAAGAAATACTAGGGCACTGTTCTGAAATTTTGATTTTTAATTTGCATCAAATTTACTGATCTTTGGAATTGGGCATGTTATTCAAAATTTAAATTTTTATTTAAACCTTGTATCTAATTTTGAATCTCCAATTCAGGTCTTGGTTCAACTACAAAATCTAATAATCTTCTATTTTCAATTAAATTTTGTAGTGAATTGTTTATACAAATTTTTGAATGCCCAACCTTGGGTTTTGTATGCTATTTAAATTAAAAGATGGAATTCTTGGCTTCATGTTATTAACTCGAATTTAAACTCAAGATTTTGGTATTTTGAATTCGGAATCTGTAACGCCATCATGATTTGCACTTGGGATTATTTTTGGACTATCAGTTTACATAGCATAAAACTCAGAAAACTTCAAATAAATATTCAGAATAAGTTTGAACACCAGAAAAGGGCAAGAAAAGATTTTATAAACTCCATATTTCGAATATCTAAATTTTGGGATGTTACAGTCGGTACGGATCCTTGTCTTGCTGTAAAGATCTCCCGATCATGGATACGCCTTTTTAAAGCCGAACCTTTCTAACACGTTTTGAGTGTATGCGGATTGATGTACTAATATCCCTTCAGGTACATGCTCAAGCTGTAAGCATAAGCAATATTTGGTTTTACCCAAATCTTTCATTTCGAACTCTAACTTCAGGTAAGAGTTCGCTTCCTTTATATCTCTCAGGGTTCCGATGATATTCATATCATCTATATATACTGAGATTATATAGAATCTGAGATCATCGTATAAATACACAGGGACAATGCTTGTTCTTCGTGTAGTATTTCTTGGATAGAAAGTCGCTTAAGAGATTATACCACATCCTACCTGATTGCTTAAGTCTATACAGTGATTTCCTGAGTTTCACACAGTATAGATTTCTATTTGCTCTATCTTGATTTGGGACAGTGATACCTTCAGGTACCTTCATGTAAATCTATCTTGATTTGAGATAGTGATACCTTCAGGTACCTTCATGTAAATATCCGAAACCAAGTTTTCATAAAGGTTTGTAGTTACCACATTCATTAACTTCATTTCTAAATTCAAGTTCACTGCCATCGAGATTAAATTTCTAAATGCAATACCATTTATGACCGGGGAATATGTTTCTTCATAATCAACTCCTGGACGTTGAGTGAAACCTTATGCAACAAGCCTTACTTTATATCTTACAACTTCATTTTTCTCATTTCTCTTTCGAACAAATGCCCTACGAGGTACACATGGGGAGGCGTGCAGCTTACGGGCCCAACACCTCTTTTTTTATTCAGATATAATAATTCAGTTTCTGTTGCCTTTTTCGATCCTCCCAATCTGATCTTTTCTTACACTCAGCGAGCGATACATGCTTTGGATCAAGATCAATGATTGTAGCAATTTTCTTTGCAAAATAAATATCAACATTGGCTGTTGTCCTATTCATAGATTCTCCCATGTGCACATAGTTTATAGCTATTTTGTCATGGGTTGATTTCATCTAATGTTTCTACATGCTCACCGCTCCTTCCAATTGCAGGGGCAAGTCCCTTTAGTTTTTCAGCTCCAATATATGCGCACACATCCATACTGGTTTCTCCCTATATGGAAATGTTCAAGTCTGGTATGCCTCTTCTTGAAAGTATCATACTGGCGCCAGGTCTCAACTGGCTTCCTGCTGGTTTGAGAAAACTTTGGTGATTGACTATGTCAAGTCCTTCTTATCTTTTTTCAACGAACGTCCCCGGTTACTTGGGACTTGAGGGGCCAAAGTTCTCATCCTTTTATTCTATGGCCTCTGGACGGGATTAGGGATACCTTCAATTTTCTTCGGTATTTCAACTCTCTTCAGTGCATTGTGTGCAGGCACATGTGACTTGGTCATGCTCTTTAAATCACTAAAGTGGTTAGGCAATTGATTTGCTAATGCCTGCAAATCAATGATCTGCTGGACTTCTCTATTTGCTTCACTAGTGTATGGGTTATGTGCATGGATTCCTGTTGCTTGCCATGTAATTTCCCGATATTTTTGATCAAGGGGTTGATTTCCTTTCCTAATGTCGGGAAACTATCCTCATCAAACATACTATCAGGGAAACATGCTATATATAAATCTCCTGTCATGGGGTCTAAATACCTGATTATAGATGTTATCTCATAACCAACGTATATCTCAGACTTTTAGAGACGGCCCATTGTAGTACGTTGTGGTGGCGTTATAGGTACATACACTTTGCAACCAAACCTACGAAGATAAGAAATTTTCGATGCTGACCCTTGCGCTAGTTGCATAGGTGAATGGATGTTATATACCGATGGTCTAAAATAGATGAGATTTGCTACATAGAAGACTACGTGTTCCCAACATGTAGTTGGTAAATTACAATTCTATAAAAGTGGTCGGCCAATAAATTTTATTCTCTTAATTAATGCCTCTACTAGTCTATTCTGGGTGTGGACACGCAGTATAGAATGCTCAACTGTAATTCGCATTGCCATGCAATAATCATCAAATGCCTTTGAAGTAAATTCTTTAGTGTTATCCATTCTGACGGACTTTATGTGATGATCAGTGAAATTATTTTTAATTTGAATTATCTGTGAGATCAGCTTTGCAAAAGCATGATTTCTCGTAGATTATAAACACACGTGCAACCATTTCAAGGAAGCATCGATGAGCACTATAAAACATTTAAATGGCCTTATCAATGGCTATATAGGACCGCAAATGTTTCCTTGGATGCATTTCAAGAATGTAGGGACTTTATCCTTTACTTTTAGAGTAGAAGGTTTAGTAATTAACTTCCCAGTGGCACATGTAGAGTACATAAAATCTTCTTGATTCAGAAAATTCTTTACATCGATATTATGTCCCTGTAAATTGTTAATTATGTTTTTTATCATCATAAGACCTGGATGGCCTAATCTATCATGCCAGAGACAGAAGAGTTCATAGCTTCTAAATATGATTTTCGGGATAGTATAGGCTGCGGGTGCCTTAATATTAGTGTAGTATAGCCCAGACTCAAATGAAGGAAATCTTTCCAATACTCTTATTCCACTTGATTCACACTTTGTAATGAGCAGCTATTTCTTACCATACTCCTTTTAGTTTCAATGTGGAAATCATTAGCGCTAATATCCTTGAAACTTAGGAGAGTTTTAGTCGATTGGGAGTATAATTGTGGCTCTTCCTGAGCCTATTATAGAAACATCGCTACCAGCGATTGTTGTAAGGTTGCTAGCATTTTTGCTAATTGACTAAAACAATTCCTCCACGGGGCGCCATACGTGTTCTAATATAAAGTACTTTATTAATAGGTAGTAGGAGACAATCAACACATAAATAAATACTTCAAATATCAGAACATATCATACAATTATTAACTAGATAAATGAATGAATGAATTAATATCATCCAACCATCACAAGAAAATTATTTGAGTGCCATCAATGCAAAATCTAACTTATTTCTTGCACATATGAAATAAATGACAATTAAAATCTAAATGCATTCTATGCATTAAACTGAATCTGCTAAGAAATCAGAGACTTCACCTGCTATTTTCTCATAGGTTAGATGCTCTTCCTGGGAAATCATGGCGGCGGTAGCTACAATATCAAGTGGGGTTGCTGCTGTAGGAGTGGAGTCAACCTTCATTGATGCAGGCAGCTGCTTAGAATTCTCCTCCCAACGAAAGCAAAGTAGGTTTTATGCTATCCTTTGTCACCTTCTTCTTTTTGGCCTGGAAGGCATCGACAACGAATTTGGCTTTTTACAGATCCGTAACCAGTGCCCCCACTTGCCACACTTGTAGCCGTTTTGGTCTTGTTGACCATAGGTCTTGTCGTCCCACTTTGGTTTGCTAGCCTTATTTTCCTATGGAGCATTGGACTTGTCTTTCTGGGCTGCGGCTTTGCCCTTCCTTCCCCTTTTCTTCATTATAGGCTTTTGCACCTTATAGCTCCCAGCATTGGTCTCGCAGCCAGTGGAGCTCCTAGGTGGATATGCGATAAAGTTCTTGAGGAGAACTTCATCTTGAGCTTCTACAACCTGCATAATATCAATCAATTAAGCATACTCCTTGTAGCCGTCTTGACGATAGTTGCACGCATACTGCACTGCATTGGGGTGGAAAATGGAGAGGGTCTTCTCAATCTTCTGCTCATTTGTGACCTGTCTGTCACAAAGTTGAAGATTGGTACAAATTCTATGCAGAACATCATTGTATTCTCCAACCGTCTTGAAGTCAGTAAATCTGAGTCGGATCCATTCTTGCTCTACCTGGTGTACTTTGGCTTCTCGAACCTCTTCTTTAATGCAGTCCATAAGGCAAGCGCACTCTTCTCTACCATGTACTCATTCTTAAGAGTGAGACAGAGGTGGTGCATGAGGAAATGAAGTGCTTGATCATTTTTCCTCAGGGGTGGATTTGACATCCTTCGATGTACCAATCCCAATGGCAGTGCAGAGCTTCTTGGCTCCAAGTATAGTTTCGATGTCGGAAGCCCAAGTCAAACAGTTTTGGCCATGCTAGGGTTGGTTCATGATGCCAGTAATTTACATGTGCATGAAAGTAATATGTAAATTTACTGTAGGTAAATATACATGAAATAAAATGGACAATGGTACAAAAAGGTTCTCGTAATGTTCTAGAATTTTCTATGCATTTTCTATAAATTTTACCGTTAATTTTAGTGATTAAAGGCCATTTAAATAATTATGATTAATCAAAATAATAAATAAATACATAAAGCATAGAAAATAATAATAACAGTGCTAAACTAACTTCAAAAGCTAAAAAACAATTCAAAATTTGAATTCTTGAGGCCATTTTGTGCTGGAATATGTGGCGACGGTTCGTGTGTGTGGGCGGCCATTAGATCAAGCGACATGGGTGGCCAATAGCTCATATGGGAGGGGCGGCAGCCCGTGCGGGGGTGTGGTGCAGCGGTGGCTCGAGCGGCGGTGACACGGTGGCAGTTGGGAGCTGATGACACGTGTGAGTGCTCGGGAGCTGGTGGCGGTGGCATTGCGTGTGGCAGCGGTGTCCTATCTCAGTGGCGGCCGTACAGGGTCGGTGGGTAAGGCACGATGAGTGACTAGGGTGCTAGCGTCCGAGGTGCTGCATACGACGGTGGTGCCCAATCGCGATGGCACCCGTGTAGGGCCTACGGTCAAGGCGCGGCTAGTGGCGTGGCAGGGAGCCCGTGTGGGGGGCGATGCCGGTGCAACAAGGCAGTGGCGACGCACCGTGCGGGCTTGAGCTACGATGACACGTCATGCGATGGCGGTTGGCAGTGCGGGGCCAGGCGGTGGTGGCTCGCGTGACGATGGCGTGCTGTGCAACGGCCCGTGTGAAGCCAGTGATGGAGCTCAACCGAGGCGGCTCGGCCATGTGGGGCTGACGATGTGGCCCGCCTCGAATCCGGTGATGGCTCAGCCATGCGGGGCCGATGGTGCGGTGGCTCATGGTGGCGCGATGGCCGGTATAGCCACGTGCTGGTGGTCGACGGCGTGACTGCATGTGAGTGGGGCGGGTACATGCAGCCAGCGGCCAAGCGGCATTACCTTTCTTTTTTTTTCAATCTACAGTGCAATCAACATCTACTCTTTCGTTAATGTACCAATCGGTATTGTGCCAGCTAATTCAAGTATGTTTGTAGTAGATTAGAGCAGATTTGCACCATAAAAAATAATCTAGAAAGTAAATTTTGTGGAATTTAAAGCGATCTAGATATAGGAAATTCAATCTATGAGTGCTTCGATGATTACCTTCAAGCCACCAGAGTGATTCATGCTGATACCGTGTTGAGGAATCGTCACTGGAGACTCCAATCCGAGCGATTCCTCCTAGGGAAGAGAGATGGGTCAAATACAGAATAATGCAAGTATAAGATAGATTGAACACGGAGAGATGAGAGGGGAACTCCTTTCTTTATTACTTTCTCTTTCCAAGTATAAGTACAATGATTGGGACCCTATTTATAGACTACGTGGGGGGTCAAATACAAAATAATGCAAGTATAAGATAGATTGAACACGGAGAGAAGAGAGGGGAACTCTTTTCTTTATTACTTTCTCTTTCCAAGTACAAGTACAATAATTGTGACCCCTATTTATAGACTAAGTGGTGAGGTGCCCACCATAGGCCAAGGCCTTAGACCCAGGCCTAGGTTTCTCAACAGTAGTTATATGCTTAGAACTTGGGTTCAAGGATTTCGTTGATTTTGGTGTGTATAGATCTCTCTCCGTGCAACTTTTGAAGAAACTATTGTGCTTGTGCCAAAATATTTCTTATGTTTTCAAGCACTACATCGTGACTTTCAATGACCCACTACCATCGGCCTCCCTGCAGACCCTATCCACCCTCTTCCGCCTCGACTCCAACCATGTCACACGAGTGGACGACGCCCTCCAAGAGCAGATGCAGGCCGCTCGACTCAATGGAGATGATGTCACAGTGGAATAAACCTAGCAAAAACCACTAGTGTAGGCCGATTGCTCATGAGGCCACCAATGCATATGCCTGCCTTCACAACGTTTTTTGTTTTTGGCCTGGCTATGAATCTTATTTTATCATCTCCTATACTTTTGCTTCAACCTCTTCGGTCGATAGTGAACTGCACCTTCCTTTTCATGTTGCATCTGAATCTGCTTGCATCTCTGAGATCATCGTTGTTGGTTTTCTCCTTCCTGTGCCTTCTGATTATTCCCTGTTCTGCGCTCTCTGTTTGTGTCCCCACGTTTGTTCACTGACCCATGTGGACACACTCCTGCGCTGCCAACATGTGAATGCATGCCCATAGAGGAGTGCAGATGTGTGGCCAAGCCTGGAGGGCTGCTTGCTGTCAAGTCTTGCAGCTTCTACTACCCAACACCACCAGCATGGACTACCGCTTACTGGCAATCATGCCATGCAGCTTGCTTGGCCTACATGACCTCATTCAAACCCACCTGCGTCACATGCCCACCACTAGGTGCTTCTGAATGGTAGCACCATCTGCCAAGCTACTCATTTTACACCTAAAGTGAGCACCTGCCTCGATGACAGGACCTTGACTGACAATACCCTCTTAGAACGTCAGGGGTCTGCACTGCAGTTAGAGATACAATCGATGTTAATAGCCCACACATTGTGTGTCTTCAGGAGACAAAGTTAAGCATGATAGATCAAGCCCAGGCCCATGCCCCTGGGTGGGAGCAGACTGCGGGACTTTCTGTCCTTCCCAGTACAGAACACCCGGGGAGGCATGCTCATCCTCTGGAACAGTGAGGTAGCACCCGGGGAGGTGAACACTGCATGACAATAGAGGTGCAGATCAAAGACCGCTCAACACATTTTATCTTGACAACAGTTTATGGACCCTCGATATAGATAGACAAAGAAATGTTTCTAGCCGAGCTTGGTGAAACAAACCCCACCAATGTTACGGGTTGGCTCCTATTAGGCAACTTCAACCTCATCTACAGGGCCAATGACAAAACAACCTAAATGTTGATCAATGGCTAATGGCCTCGCTCTGAAACACCCTAGATAATTTTGAACTGAAAGAGGTACACCTTCAGAATCGCAAATTCACCTGGAGCAATGAAAGGGACAACCCAACCCTGGTTAGACTAGACAGATACTTTTGCAACAACTCCTGGAATGCCATATTTAACAACCACGTGCTGCACGCCTTATATACATCCCTTTCAAATTTTGTCCCCTACTCCTATCAAACACGAGTGGCTCGCGTCCGCCAAATAGCTTTCACTTCAAAAACTTTTGGACTCGGCTACCACAATTCCCACACATAGTGCAACAAGCTTGGCGGGAACTAACCCTTGGGCTAGATCCTATTATAAGGCTAAATAACAAATTGACAAAAACTGCGAGAAGGCTCAAAAACTAGAGTAAGAAATTATTCCCGGAAAACAAACTCCAGCTACCTATGGCCCAAGAGATCATCCTGCGCTTGGACATCAGATAGGATAATAGATCCCTTTCACTAGAAGAGAGGGACTTGCGACTGTGTCTAAAGAAAAGGGTGTTGGGCCTAGCCGTAATGGAAAAGGCTAGGAAGAAATAGGCAACACGAATCAACTAGCTATGAGAGGGTGATGCAAACACAAAATTATTTCACATTAGAATGAACTGTCTCAAGAGGAAGAACTTTATCTAGCAGCTATCCACGGGTCCGGAATGGGCGGTGACACACAAACATAAAGCAAATCTGTTGTTTGACCACATCAACCAACTCATGGGATAGAGATCACCTACAGTCACCTCCTTGAATTGGGAGGCTTTACAACTGCCCTGAATAGATCTACAACCCCTAGTTGCTCCCTTCACTGAACATGAGACACATCAGGTGATACTCCAACTACTTGCTGATAATGCCCCAGGTCCTAACAGGTTCAACGGAACCTTCTACCATGTATGCTGGGACATTATAGAGGATGACTTCATGCCCGCCGTATAGGCCTTCTTCAATCTACGAACAAGCAACTTCCCTTGTTTGAATACTGCAAACTTGATCTTGCTACCGAAAAAAGATGGCTCAACCTCTGCAGGAAAATTTAGACTCATTAGTCTCATCCACAGTGTTTCCAAGATTATTACAAAAATCTTGGCACTGCGCAGCTGACGCCCTACATGAATAAGCTGATCTCCCCAAGCCAAAGTGCCTTCATTAGGTGGAGATGCATTCAAGACAACTACATTTATGTCTGCAACCTTGCAAGAAAATGCCATGCCATCCTTACTTCTTAAGCTCAATATTGCGAAGGCCTTCGACTTAGTCTATTGGGAATACCTGCTTCACCTTACGGAAAATAGGGACTTTCTGACACGCTGGAGAGACTGGGTCACATGCCTTCTATCTACTGCCACCTCGAAAATTCTCCTGAATGGAGTTCTAGGGAATAAATTACAACACCACAGAGGAGTCCAACAAGGTGACCCATTATCTCCTTTCCTTTTTATCTTAGCAATCGACCCGCAGCAAAAAATTCTGGACATTGCAATAGAATTTGGTGCTTTACGGCCCTTAAGGGGGCGTCCAATCGTTCTCCAAACCTCTCTTTACGCGGATGCTACTGCCATCTTCCTGGTACCAGAACAACAAGACATCCACACCCTCATTCAAATTGTTTAACAATTCGGCGACGCAACAGGCTTGTGCACCAACCTTCAGAAAAGCCAGGTGGCACTAATAAGCTGCAACCACATCGACCTGTGACAAATATTGGTCAACTTACCTATGCAACATGCCTCTTTCCCTATGAGGTACCTAGGCCTACCGCTCGCAATCAAAAGACTTCTCAAGGTCAACTTCCAAGTACTACAAACAAATACACGAGCCACCTCGCAGGATGGTGTGGCAAGTTGCTGCTCTCATGGGTAGAAAAACCCTAATCCAATCTGTTCTAACACCCCAGTTGACCTACTTCCTCACAGCCATCAAGGTACCGAAAAAGTGTGATCAAAACGCTCAACAGATGGATGAGACACTTCCTCTGGGTCGGGTCAAAGCAGTAGCTAATGGGTGGAAGCTGCAAGATCAACTGGGATAGAGTCTATAGGCCTACGCAAATGGGAGGATTAGGAATTCTTGACCTAGAGCACTTTGCCAGGGCCCTCAGACTTCGATGGCTTTGGCAGGAATTGGGAACTCAAACCAAACCCTAGCAAGGAATGGAAACCCTATGTAATGACCTAGATCGCCATCTTTTTGTAGTGGCTACAACCATAACAATAGGTGATGGGACGACGACTTTGTTCTGGACCTCCTCCTAGGTCGATGGCAACAGACTTGTGATCTCGCGCCCTTGATCTTCAAGGCATCCAGGAGGAAAAAAGCACCCTACGGACTGCCTTGATAGGGAACAACTGGCTTCACCACCTAACATGGACAGATGGGATAACACCGCAACACATACACGAACTAATCTCCATTTGGGGACTCACATCCCCGATTACTCTACAAGAGACAGCAGACGACGCAATCACATGGAAACTAGATACCAATGGTACGTACACATCCACCTCAACATACAAAGCGCAATTCTTTGGGACGGTCCAAACCACCATGAACCCTCTAGTCTGGAAAACTTGGGTACCATAGAAATGTCAAATCTTTGCTTGGCTAGTCTTACAAAACAAACTCTGGACTACGGACTGACTAAACAAGCATGGCTGGTCTAATAACCTCATGTGTCCCCTTTGTAGACAGGAACCGGAATTTGCCATGCTTCTACTAGCTGAGTGTCGCTTTGCCATAAGAAGTTGGACCTCCATAGCACATTGGACTGCTTACGACTCCATTAACCCAGCTTTCTGGTGGGCATTTCGCTCGGTCCGTGACTGGTGGGAGGAGGTTGTTCTCTCACCTGGAACACTGCAGAAGGCTATGGCGTCACTAGTGACACTAGTTGTTTAGCAAATTTGGAAGGAATGAAATGCTCGCATTTTTTGATCGACGGCTACTGCACCTCCGCTCTTGATCGCCACCATAAAGGATGAAGTCGGAGCCTGGGTCCTAACGGGAGCCAAGCGGCTACAGGAGTTCACTATTTTCCCATCACACCTCCCTTGTTTTCACTCTTTTTAACTCTCCCTTTGAAAATAATATAAGGCAGTCCTCCTGCATAGTTCAAAAAAATATTTCTTACATTTCAAACAACCCTAATTTTGGCAAGTCAATACGATAGTTAGGTGCACATATTTTTTGCTCCATTTTCTAAAGGTCGTGTTTGATGCAGAGCCCAGCCCCTCTGAATCGAAGGAATTTAACCCGAATTTTTTGTATTTAAGCCATTTTTTTGAAAAATATTCACATTTAGACCCCTGGTGGTTTTAATTCCGTTTTTGGACCCAGGGGGTCGGAGCCGTGACCCACGGCGCCGAGGTAACACGTCTCGGCGCCGTGGTCCATGGCTCCGAGGTCGCAGGCCCACTCCAGCCTGGTGGCCTGCGTGGCGCTGACGTGGCAGCACCTCGGCGCCGTGGATCGTGGCTCCGAGCTCGGAGCCGTGGGTCGTGGCGCCGAGCTCGGAGCCGTGGGTCGTGGCGCCGAGCTCGGAGCCGTGGATCTTGGCGCCGAGCCCTGGCCACTTATGCAGCGCCGAGCGCCCGCGTGTTCATTTCGCCGCTCGACTCCTCAGCGCCCCGCCTCCCCGGCCGCCCGCCTCCCCTGCCGCCACCGCAGACTCCCCGGCTGCCCGCCCCTCCCCGGGCCGCCGCAGACTCCCCGGCCCCCGCCGCCTCCCCGGGCCGCCAGCGCCGCCCCGGCACCCGCCGCCTCCCCGGCCGCCGCCCTCTGGTGCCGCCTGGCCTCCCGCCTCCCCGCGTGTCCGGCCGCCGCCCTCTAGTGCCGCCCGGCCTCCGGCCGCCTCCCCGTGTTTCCGGCCGCCGCCCCGCGCCTCCGGCCGCCTCCCCCCGTCTCCGGCCGCCGCCCCGCGCCTCCGGCCGCCTCCCCCGTCTAAGGTCAGCATCCTTAATCTTCTGAAATTGAAATTGCGTGTTTGCGAAAAAAAGAGAGTTTGCTAAGAAGTTGTGTTTGTGCAATTGTACATTAGTTAATTGTGGGTGGATGGATGATGGGACTTCTTGTAATGATAAATTTGTACCTATGGTGTTGTTCGTATTATTTGTTATTAGCTCTGTCTACCATCGGCATTTGTGCTGCTGCCCAGTCTATGATGGATGATGTAGCTGTCTGATGCTTGACGACAGATCTGCCGAGCGGCAAAGCTTTTACATTTAATCTTCTGAAATTGGCACTGCCAAGTAAATACTTTTTGTTGGCGAAATGGATTGAGTGTGGCACATGGTAGCCGTGGGGAATGCTGCAGTCCGAAATCTTTTTGCTACGTGTCTTTATCAACCATTGTCTTTGAAGCATTTAATGGGTTATCTAGATCAGATCAGAGTAGCAAAATTCTGCCTCTGAATTGGATTGCTCCTACCAATCTTTCTTCCTTCAATAGCTTTGTAAGAATTGGACTTGCTGATCATGGTAGTTCGGGTGCATGCATCGTGCATGATATTATCAATAGTTAGTTTATGTTAAACATGTAGCTAATGTTATTTAAGATGTACTGCCCCTTGTTATTCCTTTACCATGCTCCCCTCTTTGTCAAAAGATGCTCACCATGTTTTCTGTATGAACTAGATGGACAACCTAGTCACCATATATCATGGAGGCAGTGTGACAAGTGATGATTATGGAAATATTCGATTTGTTGAAATGCAAAGGGTGCCTATGATATTTAGTGATCGGCCGTCGTTTAGTGAGTTGGTTGCTAGGGCTCGGGAGGAGCTACATTGTCATGGAAACGAGGAGAGCATCACAGTTGAGGGGTTACTTCACTACGGTTCGAAAGACATAATTCTCAGGCGGTTGATCTTAATTGGTTGTGAGGATGAGTGGGACAAATATGTCAGATTGGTTATGCGGAATGAGTTAAAATGTTTGGACCTTGTTGTGCGGAAGGTGTCCATTGATCCCACCCCTCACGGTTATTCACCAGAACTAGGTGATCAGGCACCCTTTGACCCTCCGTTACCGGATCTTGCGGTGGATGTGGAAGAAGAGCCTGAGGTGCCCGATGCTCTATCTGCCCCGAACGAGGTTCAGATTTCTCAACCAGTTCGAGTTGAATGTCGGACTGATGATGTTGTGGCGGCCCCTCAGGATCATCCCAGTAAGTGTCGAGCCACACTTTAGCAACGAGAACTTCCGGCGGTACCAAGTTTGGTACCAGCGTGCGACGCGGTCAAAGCTTAAGGGCCAATGGACTCAGGATGACTACGCCGACATTGCGTCCTCGGGCGACGAGGACACGCCATACGACCAATCGACTCGCCTTGGGACGCAGGTGGAGACGGCACCAGTCCTGGACCGTGTGGTAATGTTCAATCTCATTGCTTATTTTCCAATAGATATAAATATCACTATATAGCAAATTATCCATTCTTTTGCTTGTTTGCAGGGCAACACTCTGAAGCAGTCCGTACAGGACATAGAGCATTTCTCCAGGACAGTCGGCGACGCCCAGACGCTTACCTTCCTAGAGGTAAGCTTCGACAAAGCCACTTACAAAATTAGTACGTAATATCTTCGTATCTTGTTGGTTAACAAAATGTTGGATGACAGAGGCTAGCAGGTCGGCTACGTCGTGCGGCTAGTCGTTGTGGTTGCAGCACCGGCGCGGGGAGGGACGTAGACGTGCCTACGACACGACTTTCAGACCCGACGCGGCGAGGGTCTTACACGGCACAGAGCTCATTCCCCACGAGCGACACTTTCCCTGACGAGGGGGGTGAGGACGACGACGAGGTGGAGCAGCAGACTTACGATGAGATAGGCCCGTCTCAGCTCGTAGGCGCTCCTGAGACTCAGCCTTCACAGCCTGTACCACGCAGACGCCGCCGGGAGCCTAGCCGTTACACTCCAGGCACCGACGCCCTTGGTAAGGGTAAGGGTAAGGCTAGGAGGCAGTGATATTTATGTGTAGGCTTGTGGGTCGTGTTGTAATGAGCTACTTGTTTGTATGTATGTGTATATGTTATATTCATGTGATATTTATGTGTACTTTGCAATGAATTTATGTTTACTGCAAACGACTGCAAATGATACGAACTATGAATTTTTTGCTTATGAATTTATGCTTCCTGAAAAAGCACAATCGACTGAAAAGGCTACGACCTAAAATAAAACAGCTTTGCCCAGTCACAACACGAAACAACACATAGATTGCACGTACATAAAATATAGCAAGTACTACAACCATCAACACAGCAACGACGGTAAACATGGAGGGTACCAAAAAATGACAACACAACCAAGTACTACAGCCATCAACACACCAACGAACACAACAACTAAAACACAACACAACCATACACCTTCTTACCTACATGCCAAACGAGCCTCGTGGCACCCACATGGAGAAATGCTGAGGGGGTCGCCTCGGACGTGGTTGTCCATCGTGGTAGTGGCATGCACATATGCAGCTCGGGTTCGCGCAGCAACATGTGGGATCATAAGAGCTTCCTATATTCACGACCTCCTCGTTGCCCCTCTCGCGTTGCATCTGTTCGCGGAGGTCGTTGTTCTCCTCAGTGAGATTCTCCATTCGGTACTCCAAGTCCCATATTCGAGCCCATAATGTACCCACATAACGATCAACATACCGTTCGTGAGGAGGGTCGATCCAGTGGGAGAAGTCGCATTTGGCCATCTGCACAAAAAATGACGGTAAACTTCGAGGGTCCATAAGCAATACAAAATGTAACATTACTAATTTGTACCCCGGAGCGTGAGCATCGGAAGAAACGTCGCCCGCCATCGTTCGGGGAATCCAAGATCTGGACGACCGCGTACTCATTGTATCTGCATTTCGGCCACGGTGGTTGAGCACGCCGGCTTGGTATCAATCGGTACTGTGGACCGAACATATCCCTCGTTTCTAAGGGAATGTCGTCCTTCGGTGACCCAAATCCCACTGGCCCCTCGACTTCAGACATGGTATGTTTCACCACGAAAGAGAGGGTACTACTTTGTTCGATTCACAATGTCATGGGACCCCAACCCTGCTACTTATAGCAAAATGGGGCAGCTTAATGCAGTGACCACCAAAAAAAGAGGCTTTTGCTCAGGGACATGACAACACGCCCCTGCTTTGCTCAGGGACATGACACAAGAGGTCAGCTTTTGCTCAGTGAGATGACAAAAGAGGGCAGCTTTGCTCAGTGACATGACAAAAGAGTTCAGATTTTGCTCAGTGACATGACAAAACGAGGCAGCATATGCCAGCTTTGCGCAATGACGGATTAGGCCTTTAGCCTGTACACATATAGGGCGTAGGTCTTTAGCCTTTACAGGAGTAGGCCTGTAGGCCTGTACACATATAGGGGTGTAGGTCTTTAGCTTTCTAGGCTTTGAATGGTCCAATCTCTGAAAAGGCTACGAACTATGAATTTATTACGAGACTATAGTCTCTGAAAAGCCTACATAGGGCCATTTATTGCTACACTGGAATCCAGGAAAAGCGAAAATATCCTTTCCATGGACTATGCCCACTGCACCAGATAACCTGCCTACATAAAGGCCTCCCTCCTATGTCTTCCATACCACATCTCCTCCTCAAGGCATCACAATACTACTACACAACAATGTCTTCCTGGAGGTCCGACCCATTTGGAGTGCCGGAGTGGCATGAGCGCCCGAAGTGCCATTGCGGCTTTAGGACGATGTTGGGAGTCTGGACTGATCGAGTACAACGAGCCAAATACGGCCGTAGGTTCTTCAAATGTCCTGACCTGGATGTCGACTTCGTGGTAACGACCACAACTAAATCATTTGTTTCTCGTTATCTTTTTTCAACTTGATCGATGACATCTACCATGCCACACATAGGCTTGCAGGTTCATCGAATGGGTGGATCGGGTGTCGCCGGCATGGCCAAATAACCGGGCAGTGGAGGTGGAAAACAAAGCACAATACTTTGTCAAGATGACTCAGGCTCGCGAGGTGGAACGACAGATGCGGCTTGACCAAGAGCGTCGCGTGAGGGTGGACCAAATCCGTCTGAAGGGCAAGGAGGATGAGCTGCAAAGGAGGCGGGAGCAGTTAAGTCTGCGTGAAGCTGCCATCAAGCGTCAGGAGGAGGAGCTTCAAGCTCGGGAGGCAGCTCTCAAGACCAAGAGTGACAGGAAGAAGGATGCAGCGGAGCCATCTTCAGGGCGTGACAAAAAGGGGAAACAACCACGCTATACCCAATAGACAAAATGTAATAGACCCAGCAAGTTATTTTCCCTAAGGCATGCATGTTAGGACTAGTGGTGGAATTCTGAACATTAGAAGTACAGAGTTGCACACATGCCACATGCCTGCCATGTCAATATATCACTCACCTTCGAAATATCACTTACCACTATATGCATCGATATTTCTACGCTCAATCCTTGGGCAAAAAAATTTAGCTTAATTTGGTTTGCATGTCCAACCTGCAATGAACATAAATTTTTATTACGACTTCATCAGATTCATTCCCATATTACAACTACAAAATTACCAAACCTTGCAAAAACCACGGGAATTGCAAACCCTTAAAACATATCAAACCTTAAAAGACACTTACCATTTTATATATCGACCGTTCTACGCACAATCGTTCCTAAAAAAAATTACCATATTTTTTTATGCATCTACAACGAGCCAATCAACATAAACTTGTTTTACAATTTTTTCAAATTGTTTTGTAATTCACAACAACAAAATTAACAAAACTTATAATCATTACAGTTCAAATTAACAAAATACAAGTAGTAATTCTTTTTGCGACAACGTAAAGCCTGATCGGTGCAAACCCTAGACGCCGAGTGTCTGCAGACGTGGCAGGGAGCTCGGCGCCACGTGGCAGGCATCTCGGCGCCACGACCTACGGCTCCGAGCTCGGCGCCACGACCCACAGCTCCGAGCTCGGCGCCACGACCCACGGCTCCGAGCTCGGAGCCACGATCCACGGCGCCGAGGTGCTGCCACGTCAGCGCCACGCAGGCCACCAGGCTGGAGTGGGCCTGCGACCTCAGAGCCATGGACCACGGCGCCGAGACGTGTTACCTCGGCGCCGTGGGTCACGGCTCCGACCCCCTGGGTCCAAAAACGGAATTAAAACCACCAGGGGTCTAAATGTGAATATTTTTCAAAAAAAGGGCTTAAATACAAAAAATTCGGGAATTTAACTCACTCAGCCTCGATCAAATCCCTTTGACTCCATGTCTCTCCTCTACAGTGAGGCTCGGACAACCATCAAAGAAGTGGTTGTTATTGTCACCACACCTGACGTTTATATCCATGCCCACAGTGGTTCTACTTTCCATTTCCTCCTCTATCATCTACGATGAGCCTCTACCCGACGTCTAGATCCAACTGCCCTCCACCGTACAGGCGAATCCACTGAGTGGATTTGTTAAGCTTCAGCCTATCCTTCGACAGAACCTACTGTAATACCCAAAAAATGTATATTGTTTTTACAAAATCTCTCAAATTGTTCATTATGCTTTTCTAGTTTCCTCACATTTTTCGTGTGCGAAAAATGCTATCTTTATTCCCCAAAATACTTGAAAAGTTATATATATTCCTTAAATTCTTTTCCCTCTCTTTTGGGCCATTTCCAACCGAGCCCATGAGCTTTTCCTTCTCTCTCTCTCTCTTTCTCTCTCTTCCTCTTTCCCTTTTGTGCCACAGCCTACCTGCTCTTTTCCTTTTTCTCCAGTCAGTCCATTGCTTTGCCTTCTCTTGTGGCCATTTTCTCCTGGCCTAGCTCCCGCGTCACTCGTGCCTTGGCCCAACTCCTACATTGCGTCACCCCAGTTGCCCGTTCAGCTATTGCTTCATCAATTTGCCACCTCACCAGCCACACGCCATCACCGCCTCACCCTCGCCCTTGCAACCACACTGCCTTAACTTCGAGTGATGACTTCTGCACCACCACACTGCCTGTGAGACGTGCACGCTTGTCCACACCGATGCCCACGTGTCGCCTCAGCCATTGACTATTCCTTGTGTGCCACCACCTTCGAGCGACTATAAAGCCAAAGCAGCAGCAACAACTAGCTATTTCTTCCCCTTCACTCCTAGAAGCTGACTACACTGCCAAAAGCTTGTGCTATCCTCATTCCCGTCATCGTTCTTCTTTCCAAATTATTTGTGCTATCCTCATCCTCACCTTGTGGTTCTAATGGTATCTTGCCCAAGCCAAAACATCACCGGAGTCCCCGTCGTTGTTCATTGCATCGTCGGGCTAGTCGCTGCCACCATTGATCCATCACCTCTGTCATCCCCTTCCCTCGTCATCTGCGTCACAAGGAGCGCCTTAGCACACCATTGCAAAATCTCACATCCATCGACTACCTCATCCACTGTGCATGGCCGCCGTTGAGCTTCACCTCACTGCCATGGCCAACGCCCGTCGCCAGCTTTCCCTGTTGCTCCCCAAGCCAAGCCATCTTCAGCAAAGGACTTCCCATGCCCACACAGTGCTCATTCACCTACCATTTGCACCAAATACCATCAGAGCTCATCGCCGATCAGTTCCCCTTACCACAGCCAGCTTTACTCTGCCTTCTCAGACCACTACGGCCCTTGCCATCCTCCCAAACCACCCAAAATGGGTTCGCGGTGGTAGGGAACACTCCGGGCGCATCATTGTTGTTCCACCATCACTTTTCTCTCTTTATTTTCTTCTCTGCTTAGTTGCGAAGAACAGTGTCGGTTGGCATTGTGCTTACACGGTTCGACCAAGCTAGCTAGCACGCCTAACCAAACCGTTCGCACCTAACCAAGCCCGTTCTTAGTACTGTGCTCACGTGGTTGAGTCAGACCACCTCGAGCCAAGCCAAACCTGACCCAACTAGTTTTTGACTGAGTCCAACCCGAGTTAAACCCGCTTATTCTAAGTCCAACCCAATTCCCACTGATTCAGCCTAGTTTAGACCGGTTTAGAACCGATTTGTGGCCGATTTGCATAGTTCCAAACTATTTCTCATCGAGTTAGCACCGGTTCTACAAAGTAAACTAACCCCTATAGACCACTCATTTTATCATTGATGGACCATGTGGAGGTGACCCCAAGTGTGTGATGAGTAATTGACAACGGTTTTAGGAAAGTCGAGTTTGATTTGTGAGGTTCATGCCTTATCATTGCATGGTGCAATCAGTTTGGTCGGACTTGGTCAAACTTGGTCGTATGGGCTTAGTATGCTTAGTCTCTTGTTACGACAGGTTTGGGCTTTTACTTGCTTAAGATTACTCTTAATGCTTCTGTTGATTACATGTTATCGAGCGGTGTTATGTGATGTGTTTCTTGTCTGTGATGGCTGCAGGACGTCGAGGCAGAGTCGTGGCGAAACACGAGGTGACCGGACTAGACACAGGTGGTGTCGAGGTCAGAACGGTCGGATGTGTCGAAGACGGCGGAGACTCGAGGTGGTTGCGAGGCTTCGACGACAAGGAACGCGGAAGCTTCCCGGAAGGTGCAGGAGGGGCGTTTCGGTAAAACGCAAAGTTGCACAGGTGGAAGCGGTTCCGTTCGGGATTTAGCGGGCATAACGGGTTGGAGATCTGTTAGCCAAAGGCTATAAATAGGAGAGGGATTCCCATGTGCATGTATGTCTTGTGAGAGGGAGTGCATGGCTTTGGGAGAGAGTTAGGGTTTTGCCTTAGTCAAAAGAGCCTTTGGAGAGGTTGTTTCGCTTTGAGGCTTTAGTTGGTGAGAGCTGTTGGAGAGCACAGAGAGTTGTCCCCTTCGTGTATGTGAGTTCTTGAGGGACAGAGACATGAGTTCTTGATCATTCCAAGCATGTATGGGATTGTAGGGATGATATGAGTTGATACTCCTTGTAATCATGTATCTCTCATCCTCAATATCAATCGGAGATGGCTTTGTTTGAGTTTGATTGAGTTCTTGACTCTCTGTTGTTTTCTGCCTTCGATGCTCTCTCTGGTTGATTTATGAGTTTTTTTGTTCTTGAGTTGATTCTTGCTGAGGAGTAGCAAAATGGGTTGCTCTATGATGAAATTGCATTTCTAGACCCTTTGGTCATCTAGTTCCAAGAGCAATTTGATCGATTTGCAAGAATCTCCTTTTTTAGCCTTCATGTGTTCTTGTTCTCATTTATAGGGTTTTGGTGTGAATCTCAATTCTCTTCTTGAGATGGCATGAAACTTGGTATCCTAAGTCCTAAGGCTATTATTTAGCTATCCCCAAAGTTTCATGGCCAAAGGATCAAAGATTGGAGAGGAATTTGGGATTGAGTGCAGGCCTCTGTGTATTTTCAGTTCTTGTCTCTTTTCTTGATTTCTTGGTTTTAGTTGGTCTCCCTTGGTTCCTTTGTCTGCCCCTGCTATTTAGGACCTTTTGTTGGTCTATAGGCTTCAGAAGAACCCTTGAGAATCTTCAATTTCATCCCCTGTTGAAGTTCTCTGTTTTTTTGTTTTCGGGCTCTGCTCCCCCTACTGTTGGTTAGGCTATCCGGTCAGACCGGCTACCTGAGAGCGGTCGGAATGGGGTCGGGCGGTCAGACCAGACGTGGTATGGCGGTCAGACCGGCGGAGGCTGTATGGTCAGACCGGCATTTTGCCGGCGGTCTGACCGGCTTTGGCTAAGCGGTCTGACCGGCCTGCCCTGTTCCAGCTGTGCCTATTTGGATTTTTCTTCATTGGTCTTTCCTTTTGCCCCTGTGTTTTCTCTTTGAATGTTGTTTCTAGTAGAGACCTTGACCTCTTCTTCTTCATAGCATTGGTTGCTATCGGAGAAGTTTGAGTAAGTTCTTTTGGGGGATTTTTTTTAAAGTCGACATTCACCCCCCTCGATCGCCATTTCGGTCCAACAATTGGTATCAGAGCCGGTTAGCTCTTTTCCATAGATCTTAACCGGTCTCTAGAGCCATGGCAACGGATAAGTACTCGACCAAGCCCCCGGTTTTCGATGGGATCAACTATCCCTTTTAGAAGAGCCGGATGGAGACCTATATCCAGACTCAGGGCTACGCCATCTGGCGAAAGGTCAAAGTACGATATGTTGTTCCTGCCGATGAGAACATCAACGCTGGAAACATGCAAGATGTTGAGGTAAATGCGAAGGCAAGGAACATCATAATCCAGGGGTTGAGCAGAAGCGAGTTCAATCGCACCTCTCATCTTACGTCGGCCTTCGACATCTGGGTGACCCTCGGTGCATACCATGAGGGCACCACCCAGATGAAGACGGTTCGACAGGACCAGTTCAAGGGAGATTACAACAAGTTTGAAATGCTCGCTGGTGAGTCCTTGGATGAGTGCTTTGCGCGTTTTCACAAGATCTTGAGCAACCTCCGAGCGGTTGGTCTCACATACCCCGACTTGGACAACGCTCGTCAGATGCTCGCGGCGCTTGATCTGCGTGTTTGGGAGATGAAGGTGACTACCATCAAGGACACCACCGATCTCTCGACTTTGACTCTTGACGCGTTGTACTCACGCCTCAAGACTCACGAGATTGACATTGTCTCTCGAAAGTCGAAGTCGCAGTCGATGGCCTTAGTCACCGATCCCACTTCTACTCCTGGATCGTCTTCCGAGTCGCTTTGCGGTTTCTCTCTTGCTGCTCTCTGTGATGTAATAGATGATCAGTTAGAGCAGCTCGCAAATGACCAGTTAGCCCTCCTAGCCCAAAAATTTTCCCATGCTTACAAGACGAGGAGGGACGGAAAGAGAGGAGGACCCGTGATCTGCTTCGAGTGTGGTGGCCCCAACCACATTCGAGCGAACTGCCCCAAACTGGGGAAAGGCAAGGGCGACTACGGCGGCGTGAGCAAGAATGACTACATCGACAAGAACCGCAACAAGAAGCCCTCAGCTCACGCTCAAGGCAAGAAGAAGTTCCGTGACCTTGGCAAAGCCAAGAAGCTCTTCCACCGCGTCCTCACCGCCTTCGACGACCTCGACCTCAGCGAGGTGGAGGGGTGGAGCGACGATGATGGGACAGACGAGCAAGATCCCAAGGGCGGCGACGACTTCTCCGGCATGTGTTTCATGGCCCTTGAGGGCGACGCGAGCGACAGCGAGCTGTACTCCGACGAGGTATACCCTTCCTACGACCAGCTTAATGATACTTTTCTTAAGCTAGGCAAATTCCATGCTAGATCTAGAGCTAGGGTTAGCGAGTTGGAGAAGGAAGTAGAGAGCTTATCACGGGAGCTTACTTCACTTAGATCTGCTCCCTCCTGTGACGATTGTGATGTCTGTTCTGCTTTGCTGGATGACATGGAGAAGCTAAGGACCTTGCATGATAGTGTGTCCTCTGAGCTAGATACGATTAAGGTGGAAAATGTTAGTCTTATTGCTGAGCTAGAAATGAGTAGGGTTGCACCCCTTTCATCTGTTGTTGAGACTACTTCTTGCACCTCATGTGAGGATAGGGACAATGCTTTTAGAGGTCTATATACCATGCTCCTTGATTTGCCCGAGTCTTGTGAAAATTGCAATAATCTGAAGATGAATCTAAAAAGGGTAGATCATAAAATTGCTGAACTACAAGCTTCATTACTTGAGCCGATTGTGTCTTGCACCAACTGTCCAAAGTTAACACTTGAGCTTAAGTCTATTTCTAAGCAATTCCAAGAGATGATTGATCATAACAACAAGTTGGCTCAGTATGCTTCTAAGGACCCTGTTAGCTCACCATGCAAAAATTGTGATAAACTAAAATCTGACTTGATTGCCTTGGAGGAAAAATGTGTGAAACTAACTAAGGATTTACTAGAGAAGCCACAACCTTGTTGTGATGTGATTGCTGATGTGGGGGGAGAAGCCCAAGGATAAGGTAGAGACGCTTAGCGACGTGAACCAAATTGCTAGCAGTAGGACTGTCCCTTTCAAGTCGGCTGTGCGTGCACAAGCCATTCACTCTTCTGCTATTGGTTCTTCCTCTGCTCCCTTACCTTCTGCTGTCTCTTCTTCTCCCTGCTCTTCTTGCACCTCTCTCTTTTGGGAGTGTTAGTACCTTATGAACACTCTCGAGATAGAAGTTGAATCTTATTCTAGACCAGTCCAAGATTTGCAAGTTCAATCAAGGTCTAGGATATGACTTCTATGAGGACATGAGGAAGCATCCACCTGCCGTGCTTAGACCCATAGCCGCAGGTGTGATCGAGGTCGAGCCCAGATCTGAGAAAGTTAAATTTAAGTCAGCGGGTTTTGTCCAAGGGATTTCTGACAGTAAGGTGAGTTCACCTGCTGATTTGGCCTCTTAGAAGGCGAAGCCTCATAATGTTACTTCTACCTCTCAGAAGGTGAAGTATCATTGCACCTTCTGTCAGAAGGATGGACACTTGATCGAGCGATACTTCAGGTGCGCCAAGATCGCGCGTAGAGACCATGTTATAGCTCTTAGGCGTATTCAGGGTCAGCCCCAGACCTTGAGTGCACTTAGGACCAACACAAGGTCTAGGTTTGCTTCAGGTATTTCTGATGGGTTGGGCAGCATCGAGGACTTGGTTTTTCCGAGTTTTCTGGTTTTCGTCCTCATGCTCCCTTTGGTCGTGACTTTCGCCGTTCTGAGGGTAGTTCTTGTTTCCCCCGTCGAGATGGCTACCCGCGGCGAGATCAGCGTGTTGCCGGTGTTCCGACTCGCTCTCCCATAGCAGTCGGACCCAGCAACAGCCTCAGGTCTGCTCACAGACCTTCTGCTTCTTTGAGCGACAGAGAGCATAGGGTAGTTAGAGGTCAGTCGTGTTTGACTACTTCTGCTGCACGACGTGTTAGTCAGTATTGGGTGCCAAAATCACTCTTGATTTATCCCAGCACTGAGTCTTTACTGTCTGTTTGACTCAGGTTCGCCGGGCTGGGAAGGGAAAGGTTTGGCTCGTAGACTCCGGTTGTTCTCGTCATATGACCGTAGACACGTTGGTTCTCTTCCCTAGCCCGCGCTCCAGGTGATGAGACGATCACCTTCGGAGACGCTTCGTCTGGGTGCGTCATCGCCAAAGGTACAGTCCGTGTTAATGAGTCTTTTATTTTGAAGGATGTTGCCTTGGTTAGTAAGCTGCAGTATAATTTGTTTTCTGTTTCTCAGCGTACTGATCACCGTTTTGTGGTGAGCTTTAAGAAAAACGCTTGCAAAATCCTTGATTCTTCGGGTAGTCTGGTTTGCGGGATTTCTCGTTATGGGAGGATCTTTCGTGCTGATTTTTCTGAGTCTTCTGGAGATTCTCTTCGGTGTTTAGTTGCTTCAAAGTCCCGTGACCTTACTTTTTGGCATACGAGACTTGGTCATATTGGATTTGATGATTTGACCCGAGTTAGCGGCCACGATCTCATTCGTGGTCTGCCAAAACTCAAGATGGTCAAAGATCTAGTTTGTGCTCCTTGCCGGCACGGCAAGATGGTTGCCGCTTTTCACCCTCCGGTCACAGTGACTATGACCGATGCACCAGGACAGCTGCTCCATATGGACACTGTTGGACCAGCTCGAGTGCAGTCAACAGGAGGGAAGTGGTATGTTCTTGTCGTGGTCGATGACTTCTCGAGATATTCTTGGGTGTTTTTCTTAGCCTCGAAGGATGAGACGTTTACATATTTTTGAGGTCTTTTCAGTAGGCTTTCTGTTGAGCTTCCGGGTGCCTTACGAGCGATCCGCAGTGACAATGGCACGGGGTTCAAGAATTCCTATTTTGAGAGGTTTTGTGATGAGACAGATGTAGAGCACCAGTTCTCTTCTCCGCACGTCCCACAGCAGAATGGCGTCGTGAAAAGGAAGAATCGTACCTTGGTCGAGATAGCCAGGACGATGCTTGACGAGTATTCTACACCTAGGAAGTTTTGGGCTGAGGCTATTGCGACCGCGTGCCATGTTTCGAACAGAGTTTTTCTTCGGGCACACTTGCATCGCACTTCTTATGAGTTGAGATACGGGCGAAAGCCCAGTGTCTCGCATTTTCGTGTGTTTGGTTGCAAATGTTTCATTCTGAAGTCGGGGAACCTAGACAAGTTCGAGTCACGTTCTTGTGATGGTATCTTTGTAGGTTACTTGACTTCTTCGCGGGCATATAGGGTTTGGAACTGCGAGTCTAGTAAGTTGGTAGAGACCTGTGTGGTGACCTTTGACGAGGCCAGTCCGGGGACTAGGCCCGATATCTCATGTTCTTTAGAGCAGTCCAAGCCCATCTTTGTGGATGATGAGGACGATGGAGATGAGGGTTGTCTACCCAATCCAGTTCCTCATCCTCCCGTTGAGGTGCCTTCTTCCACTGCACCTCCAGGCGATCAGCCTATGCCTTCTGCTTCCTCTGGAGCTAGTGGCTCTGTTCCTACCTCGTCAGCTCATGAG
Source organism: Dendrocalamus latiflorus (assembly GCA_017311315.1). Lineage (NCBI taxonomy): Eukaryota > Viridiplantae > Streptophyta > Magnoliopsida > Poales > Poaceae > Dendrocalamus > Dendrocalamus latiflorus. The sequence continues at coordinate 10,102,440 of CM029654.1, forward strand.
GTAGAGGCCACTTCTTCTCATCTAGGACCTCCCCGACATATCCAAAAAGACCATCCTTCTGAGCAGATTATTGGAGACATTTTTGAGCGAGTCACCCGCTCAAGATCCGGCATGTCTCATTTCTGTCTCCATTCTGCCTTTGTTGCCTCCTTTGAGCCCAAGGACATTTGTCATGCTCTTTCTGATGAGTCTTGGGTCAATGCCATGCATGAGGAGTTAGAAAATTTCGAGAGGAACAATTTCGGGACTAAGTGGGTGTTCAAGAACAAGCAGAGTGAGGATAGGCTTGTCGTTTGGAACAAGGCTGGACTGGTAGCTCAGGGCTTCTCCCAGGTTGAGGGTCTAGATTTCGAGGAGACCTTTGCCCCTGTAGCCAGACTTGAGGCCATTAGAATCCTGCTTGCTTTTGCAGCTTCTAAGGGTTTCAAGCTTTACCAGATGGATGTCAAGAGTGCCTTTCTCAACGGCTTCATTGAGGAAGAAGTCTATGTGAGACAGCCTCCAGGTTTCGAGAACCCCAATACCCAACCATGTCTACAAGCTTTTCAAAGCCTTGTATGGACTTAAGCAGGCCCCTAGAGCTTGGTCTGAGAGGCTTAAGTCCTACCTGTTGAGTTATGAGTTTGAGATGGGTAAGGTGGATAAGACCATGTTCATTCATAGGCATGGCACAGACCTTCTGCTCGTCCAGATTTATGTGGATGACATCATCTTTGGCGGCTCTTCTCGTACTCTTGTTTTACAGTTCTCGGATGTCATGAGCACCGAGTTTGAGATGAGTATGATGGGCGAATTGACCTTCTTCCTTGGCTTCCAGATCAAGCAGACTCGGGAGGGTATTTTCTTGCATCAGGGCAAGTACACTCGTGACCTCCTGAGACGCTTTGACATGAGTGATGGTAAGCCCGTGTCAACTCCCATGGCTTCTACAGCTTCTCTTGACCCAGATGAGGACGGCGAGCCAGTTGATCAGAAGGAGTATCGCAGCATGATTGGCTCCCTCTTGTACCTCACTGCCTCGAGGCCGGACATACACTTCTCCGTGTGTCTATGCACTCGCTTTCAGGCTTCTCCTCGCGTATCTCACCACCAGGCGGTGAAGCGCATTTTTCGGTACCTTCGAACTACCATTGACTATGGTATCTGGTATTCTTCCTCGTACTGTCTTTCCTTGAGAGCCTACTCGGATGCAGACTTTGCTGGCTGTAGGATAGATAGGAAGAGCACTTCGGGCACCTGTCAATTCATTGGCACTTCACTAGTTTCCTGGTCTTCGGGAAGCAGTCCGGTGTTGCACAGTCCACCGCAGAGGCCGAGTACGTTGCTGCAGCCAGTTGCTGTAGTCAGGTGCTTTGGATGGTCTCGACCCTTCGGGACTTTGGGTTAGTTATCGACAATGTTCCATTCTTTTGTAACAACACTTTTGCGATTAACATTGCTAAGAACCCAGTGCAGCATTCTCGGACCAAGCACATTGATATCAGATATCACTTCCTTCGAGACCATGTGGAGAAGGGTGACATAGTGCTCCTGTTTGTGGAGAGTGACCACCAGTTGGCTGATATCTTAACCAAGCCTTTGGATAGCTCTAGGTTTTCAGCCTTGCAGGGAGAGCTTGGGGTGGTTTGTCCTTATGGACTGTTATGAGGGGGAGTTTTGTGCTTAATGCTTTATCTTGTATACTATGCTCTTACTCCTTTCTGTTGCATTGCATTTTGGGTGCATTCGAGATAGTCCTTCTAGCATAGGTTAGAGTGTTTCTCTAGTCTAGTTGCTTAGATATCTTATCTTGTGATTCTAGGATGCTGCTTATTAGCTGTTTCTCTTCTCACTAGGTTGAGCTCACTCACTGCTTATAGGTTCTAGCAAGGGTTGGGCCACCCTTGGGTAGACAGGGTACATGTTTGCTCCCTAGTGTGTTAGATGATCAGTTGATAGTCCTAGAGTCATATGGGGTAGATGAGAGTCAGTCTGAGCCATAGTATCCTCTATATCTCATCTATGCTTTAAGGACTGCCTTTTCTGATTTTCTTGCCAGCTTCTCGATTTTATTGCTTTGGTTCAGGGGGAGTTCATTTGGGAACTTCTAGATCTTAATATTGACATAACTCTACTTGAACTAAAAGTTGCATCATATGTTGAGGGGGAGTTGGATTTTTGTAACATCCCAAAAATTTAAAATCTAAAAATATGAGGCTTCTGAATTATTTTTGCAATATATTTTATTAGCGTCTGGAGTTTATGTATTTTTCTAAAAATTCGATTGAGATTTCCAAGAATTGAAGAAAGACTGAGAAACAAAAATTAGAAATGTAACAAGGAGAATATGCAAATAATTGAAACTCGAAATTTTTAAATATGAATTTGAGAGATGATCCAAGAGGAAAACCGAGTAAACAAAATATAAAAGTTTCATCTTGAAAATAATAGTATAAAAAGAAAACAAAAGTAACTATAGAAGCTATATGCAAATATGTATACCATATGAATGTGCAAATGAATAAAAGTATATAATATATACCAGAGTATATGTGTAAATAAAATAAATATATATACACAAGTACAAAAATTAGAAATAAATAAAACATATATATACATGTATGTAAATCTGTATATATGTACACACATGCAATACATACAAAAAAAAGAGGAGGGGTGATGCTTTGCCGGCCGAACCGGCCCAACCTCCCTGTTTCCTTCGAGCCAGCCCCCAACCCCTTTTTCCCGTTCATCCCCTGCCCCAGCCAGCCCGGCTCCCCTCTCTCACTGTTTTTCTTCCGCCCCACTCTCTTTTTCCCCGGGCTGAAGCTCCCGCACACGTTCGCCGCTCGCCCGCAGCCCGGCCCGCGCGACGACCCCACGCTCGGACCAGCAAGCACCTGGCTCGGACCAGCGGGCACCGCCATCCTGACCGCTCCAGGCCGAGGTACCCTGCCGCCGCCTCTTTTTCTTGCCCGCGCCACCGAGCTCTGCCACTGCCCCTCTTTTTCTCGCCCCCTCCCTGCTCGGTCGCATCACGCGTGCGCAGTGCCACCTCCCTTCGCCACCCCCTTGCTGCTCAGGGCCATCATGCCATATCCTTTGCGCAGGATCTCTACCCTGCCCCGCCGCCTGCTCTGCTGCTCGTCGACGCAACCGCACGGGCGAAGTCCCGAGGCCAGCTCAGTCCTCCACCTTTAAGAGCCGCCGAAGCCTCCATGGACCTCCCCACACTTCAATCTCTCTCCCACAGCAAACAATCGGGCCCCGAGCACCCCAATCGCCGGCGAGCTCATTTCCTTCCCCAAACTCCGGCCGTCCGGCAATTCGCCGTTTGGAGCCTCGCCGAGCCGATTCATTCAGGCTAGAGCTTCTCCAGAACACCGTGAAGCTTCTCCCCATCACGCCGGAGCCTCCCCGCCACCGTACCTCGCCGGCGCCGAAGCCCTCCCCAAGCTGCCGCCCCCACACGCCGCCGGTCCGCCTCGGAGCTCCCCGGTCTCCGCTGACACTGCCATCGGGTCCATCTCGGCACCGGGAGTCCGTTTTGCTCACCGCCCGCTCCTCTCCGGCCGCCCCTCGCCGCCGACACCGCCGTCCGTACCCGCCTCCTACCTTCTCTGTTTTGGGCTTCTTCTGCACGGGTTCATCTGCAACACCACTCCTTCCTAAGCAGGTAACATGATAGCAGTGCTCTCTCTCAATGCACTGACCCGGGTTCGATCACCCAGCCCGCCACTGTTAGTAGATTAAGTTTTTGATATTTTGCTAGCCGACTGCAGTAAAGGAAAATCAAGAGCAATATGGGACTAATCCACAAATAATACTAAAATTTATCAGGATAAAGATGAGCTTAGTAAATGATTAATCATAGACCAAACAACATATGTTAGCAACTAATGTGCGTTGAATATTTGTTTTAAAGTTTAACTATTAATCAAGGGCATATTAAGAAATTGAGTAAAACCTTGTTAGGCTATGCTTTCATGGAATAAAGAGTTAGCAAATGAAAACCTTCTAAAGAGCAAATCATAACCACATAGTTAAAACATAAATGTTAATCATGTACCCTAGCAATAATGAGGATTCTTTGTCAACTATAATACTCAAACTAAATTAGAGAATTATGTAAGAAATAAATCAAGGGAGCTGTGATTATTAGTGTGAGATTACCAGAAATTTATGTACGCATTAAACCAAAACATTAACAGCATCTGGACAGGGTGTCCATCTAAATTAGAAGGCTTCCCAAAATATATATAAATATACTAAAATAGTTAGTAAAATGGGGATGATATATAATATTAGCAAAACTATGTACTTAATATAGACTCTATTAATGATAAAGACACTACCATTAACATACTGTCGGACATAAAAGTTTAACCGGTAGCTTTAAATTAGCAACAATAACAAGAGATAATCATGAGCAGTAGGTTCGGTCAATCACAAAAAAAAAGGATTGAATTGTGTCTAGTGGTAAGTAAAGGCATAAGATATCAATATTAGCAATTTCCATAGCAACTCCGAATTAAAAGGGCGTACTAATATATAGGCACAAAATATATATGTACATATATATATGTAATAGCCATGGGTCGTCCACAACTGAAATAATCTCTCTATTATGTAATAGGATGTCGGTGATACTAGGCATAACTAGGAATAACATAGAAAAGCTAATAACGTTAATTAGGTCATAAAACCATACTGCTTAATATTTACATGCGGATTAGTTGTTATATACGAATAAGTAATACTGTTTGAATAAATAACCCAAAGCCTAAATACTAATTAAAGGCATTAATAAAGACAAATTTCTTCGGTTAGGTATTCAAATTAAATAAAAATCATAATTGAAAAGAATTTCCAAATAAAGTTAAAGGTTTGAACATTACGTCTAGACATGAAATTAGGGCTCTAAACTAAGGATTACCCTTGGTCACAATTGAAATCCATGCCCAATATTCATCATGCCCCGTTGATAAAACCCTAATGACATATTTTAATATAATAGCCCTAGGTCGTCAAGATTCAAAATAATCTCACAAACTTAAATATTCTAAATTGAACATGTAACCACTAACATGGGTAATTAACATCACATAAAATGATATGCACTAGACTCTAAAATTTATCCGGTAAGCCAAGATGCCCAGGAAAGTAGCGCTCGACAAAATGATACCTACTCATACATTCATCCTAACTCATGTAACTTCCTTGATAAATATAAAAATAAATAAAGGAAACTGCTGGTAAAAGATCGAGGCATCGTTTTCTACCACCGACCTTGCCACAAATCACCCAAATCACCTATTAACTTATAATGAAGCAAAAGATGAGTTTATTCGGATTTATTTGGATCTTTTGAGTTATGTGCTTTCATTTGGATTCAGTCGCTAGTTGCGTAATTAGAAGTTGGAAGCCGTGAAGATTCAACGGATCAAGCGAGATCAAGCTCAAGTTGAAGATAAGCGCCGAAAACTGAAGAGAAGGCATCGTGTGAGCCCAAGACCGCGGTAAACCGCGCCAGGCGAGTCAATACTTTGATCATGTTGAACCTACGTTTTCTGCAAATTACTTTTGTTTAAATTATCAAATTGCATGCTGTTATGTTATATGCAAATACATGTTAATTTAAGATTTTAGTTATATGCCCATGGTTTGCTTGATTAATATTACGCCTCCTTTGGAATACTTGAATATGTGAACATTGTCGCCCTAGCACAAATTATAATAGTAACCTTTCAAAAATAAGTCCGTAATTATATGCCATGCATAGTATTGTTTAGATACTCATGGGCGCGAAAGCGCCCAAGCATCACTTTTTAATCCTGAGAAAAATTTGTTGGGCAGTCATGGTGGGAATGACTGGTATATTTTGGCATGATTATTTTATGCTCCCAAAAATCCCAACTTGCTTAAATATCTGGGCGGATTGATTCGAGGGTATGAGTGTGGTGCAGTGGATGCACAAAGTGGGTTAGTGGTAGACCGCCCAGATACCAATAAGAACTGAATCTTGTCATGACCACCCATGTAAAACAGTACAACCACAAGTCTGTAAAGTACAACTTGGCTAAGTAGACTTATCGAAATCCCGGACTCATCTCACTGGTAGTGGAGTGATGGGGTTATGCTATGGCAAGGGGGCCTGAAGGGACACCAGGTAGGGTGAAGTTTCTCAGTCGTACTAGCGCAGAGGGGAGGGGAGCCCGTACGCTAGTAGCAGTGAGAAACATCCCGTGCAATTAGATGGGACCCATCGCAAATGGGAGAAGCCCATATAGTGGGATGAGAAAAGGGACTAGATACTTTGAAAAGTCACTGTGATGGTCGGCTCAACCATACGTCTAAGGAATCGTGTGGGGCAACGAGTTGATTGTCTCTTGTGGTGAAAGTGTACAAACTCTGCAGAGTCAAAACTATTCGAGTAGCCGTGCCCACGGTTAAGGGCGGACATGGGAACTTAACCAGATATAGTTCTATTTAAAAATGTTTTGTGGGTGGGAATGGAAAAGTGAAGGGCGAAGGACTGCCCTGGTTTGGAATTGTCCTGGGTGTCGTCCCAGTGGTAAGTTAAGCGGCTATAACGCTGAAGAAATTGCTATATGGTGCAGATGCCATGTAACGGTGGATGGAATCTGAATCGATATTAATAATGCATTTCCTGATACATTATGATTTGTTCCAAAATTGCTAAGTCATAGGGCTTTTTAATTAATTGTATTCAAAAGCACTCTACACAAAACAAAATAGCCCGAGCCTCTCCTTTGTTAAGCCATGCATACTATTTATTTGCATTCTGTGTATTGGCTCGCGGAGCACGGGGTCGGAGTGCTCACGCTCGCTTTTGCGGCAAAATTCAGAATCAGGAATCAAGTCACTACACCGCAGCAACAAGATTGGACAAGCTGGCAGAGAAGATGAAGATGTCAAGAGCTAGGTCGCGAACCTCCAGTTGGCTGCCTGTGGGCATGTCCTGAAGGTCCCATCTGTGTGCTTCGTTCTTCCGCTGCTGCAATTTAATGATTTCGGCCTAATCGGCCCATGAGTAAGTCTACTGTTAAATTTTTCGCTTCCGCATGATATGTATTTTGATATTCATTACTGTGACTGTGAGCACTATCTACTGATCCAGGGAATAGTGCAGTAATCACAGAGGAATCCGGATGTTAATATCTGGGTCCCTACAATTTTCTTGCATGTCATTCTGCATTGTAAATAACTACATGGAGCCTTGATTATTATCCTTTTATGACATAATTACAATGCTATACATCTTGCCATGATCTGAGCTTATTTGCTAGATATATCATGACTTTATATGTGTAGTCAAGTCTTCGCCATGATAGGCTGATTAAAATGCTCAACTTGAATTAATTCATGTCATGTTAGCTTTTGAGACTAGTCTCTATTTAGTTATCTTTTTATGATTCATGCCATGTCAAATAGGCTGAGTTGAGTCTTGAATCTTTGTTGAGCTTTAGTTTGAGCTATACTAGTTTCTTGATGAAGCATGAATTAGTACAAGTCTTATATTCATGAAAATGCAAAAAGATCTCTTTTGTGCGAAAAAACTGATCTCACCAATTCTTTCTCATGAGACGGCTTGCCATTGCACAAAGTATGAACTTAGGGGGAGTTTTGGATGGCCAAGATCATCTTCCTAAGCTTCTTGCTTGGAGTGGTCGCATAAGGCTTGAGATCTAGCACATGACTAAAACAAAAATCTGGTTGGAAACAATCATGAGATTTCTAAAGAAAAACATGTCAATTGTGCTCACTTTGCTAAAAATTACAAGACTTACAAGTACTCAAACAAATGTCTCATTCTTGAACGTGTAGCACTCTAAATTGGTTCAATACTAGCTTCTTGGTTCCACTTAGACTATTGACATGGCCTGCATCATCTTTAGATACCTTTAGCTAAGACATTCAACTAAATTTCAGATTGTGACTTATTTGGCTTAGCTTGATTATACATGTCTTATCATGATCTTGATAGCATACTTATGTGTTATGGCTTGATGAATTCTCATTTGGTCATTTTGGCTCTAAATGCTTAAAATAAACAAACTTCAGCCATTTCATCCTTCAACATGTCTTATTCTCTCTTTTGCATTCTTGATGTGTTTATTGCCAAAAGGGGGAGAATAGCGGAGAAAAAGCCATTTGGGAACTTTCTAGAGCTTTGGAGACCAATTTGCTCTTTCTTTTGTAGCTCTAGTGTTTCCTTGTCGACATGGTCATTAGCCTCTTTGATTTTTCTTGGACCATATTTGACTCTTGTTTCTTTTCAAACTCAACTTTGTGCTTTTTCTGGGTTTGTCAACATACTCATCAAGGGGGAGATTGATGGACCATGTGGAGGTGACCCCAAGTGTGTGATGAGTAATTGACAACGGTTTTAGGAAAGTCGAGTTTGATTTGTGAGGTTCGTGCCTTATCATTGCGTGGTGCAATCGGTTTGGTCGGACTTGGTCAAACTTGGTCGTATGGGCTTAGGATGCTTAGTCTCTTGTTACGACAGGTTTGGGCTTTTACTTGCTTAAGATTACTATTAATGCTTCTGTTGATTACATGTTATCGAGCGGTGCTATGTGATGTGTTTCTTGTATGTGATGGCTGCAGGACATCGAGGCGGAGTCGTGGCGAAACACGAGGTGACCGGACTAGACACAGGTGGTGTCGAGGTCAGAACGGTCGGATGTGTCGAAGACGGCGGAGACTCGAGGTGGTTGCGAGGCTTGGACGACAAGGAACACGAAAGCTTCCTGGAAGGTGCAGGAGGGGCGTTTCAGTAAAAATGCAAAGCTGCACAGGTGGAAGCTGTCGGTCAGGCTATCTGGTCAGACCGGCTACCTGAGAGCGGTCAGACTGGGGTCAGGCGGTCAGACCGGACGTGGTATGGCAGTCAGACCGGCGGAGGCTGTACGGTCAGACCGGCATTTTGCCGGCGGTCTGACCGGCTTTGGCTAAGCGGTCTGACCGGCTTGCCCTGTTCCAGCTGTGCCTATTTGGATTTTTCTTCATTGGTCTTTCCTTTTGCCCCTGTGTTTTCTCTGTGAATGTTGTTTCCAGTAGAGACCTTGACCTCTTCCTCTTCATAGCATTGGTTGCTATCGGAGAAGTTTGAGTAAGTTCTTTTGGGGGATTTTTTTAAAGTCGACATTCACCCCCCTTCTGTCGCCATTTCGGTCCAACAATCATTGTTCACCCTCCATCTCCAAATCCAAGCTTTCCAAAGCTGGTTCTTCATCAATTTTTCCTTTCATCATTTTTCGGCTTTGTTTTCCCCTTTTCTTTTTAGTATTTTATTTCCAAGTGTTGTAACTTTGCAGTAGGCTTATTTGACTTTGTTCGTGTGTGTACACTAGATTATGGAGAAGAAGCCCCCGAGACAACTGGAACTAAAAGTGATAGCATTGAAATCTATGAAGGAGTGAACACCAACTATGAGTCGCAAGGCAAGCCACATTCATTAATCATGTTGAATTCCTATTAGTTGGAATATATTACGTATAGGTTAATTTCTACATTATTTAATTACCAATGCTAATAGTTAACAATTACTTTAGAATTATCCTATTGAATTAGTTATTGCCTCAATTACATTGTTTACTTGATATCCTTGATAATAATCTGATCTAGTCTTCTTTGATGAACTTAAGAGCTAGTATACCATACTTTAGATTAACATAATAGTGAACATGAACAATAATAATCTCATTATACTGTTGTCTGCTGTCACAAGTTGATGCGTCAGAATTTATGATTATCTTGGTATGATGAATAAAAGTGTTGGATCACTCGCCTGGAGTGATATTATGGAAAATGCTAGCCGAGGCCAGATATGGGTATGTGGTTTGAAGGTGACTGTGTGCAAATGGTACTTGGCGATTGCGTGCACAAGTCTCTGCTAGAAAGGTGGTTCCATCCAAAGCATATAAGAAATTAATGTATGCCATGAGAAAAGATATGATTACTACACATCCACATGATCGATTGCTCAAACTTGATTTAGTTATTGTATTAGTTTTATTGGTATTACCATGGGTAGGTTCGGCATTAACGTGGACCACAGACCAGCCTGTGTCATAGTATTGTACCCCTAGGAGCTTGTTGAGGGAGACTTCTCTGTATTGGGTAGTATTAAGTGAGAAAACCTGTTGATATACAACCCCTTACAAACCTTCTCTGTGAATTTATTTTGATTTAAGTTAAAATGTTTCCAAATAAAAATTGTATAGGTACTAGTGATGATAGGTCTAAAATAAACCCTCCTTGACAGACATTTCCTTTGAAATTCTTAATGGCATTATAAGACTTTACCATCGTGGCTTGTTGAATACAAATTATTCATTCTTGCATATTTGGATTCAGGCAATGAGCAATTAGAGGAGGACATACCAGCATATGATGAATACTACGATGGTGAAGATCATACATTTTAGGTCGACCTTACGTTCAAGCGTTGCTTGTGGTGTGGTCACCATTTGTCATCTTTTGTCTATAATATAAGTAAGTTTGGTTTGGAAGTCTTAAAACTCTGTAATCGATTGCTATGTCATACTTTATATAAGAATTCTGTTACAATATTGTAATCATAAGCAGGCTATTTATCAATCTGTGTGCAACTAAAATCCTGGATAGTTATGTGAATACGGATATTCCTGATAAATTTAGGGTCCCCATAGACTTGGTATTAGAGCCTAGCTTGGCTGTAGGTTGACCTAGAAGGTTAGTAGTCATGTTTTGTCAAAAAATTATTTTCCAAATAAGAAAAGTTTATGAAAATCATAAGTATTATTGCTTCTTATCTCATTTGTGTTTGTCTTCTCATCTTTTCTTACCCTCTACCTTAGTTTTATTAGTCAAGATAGGTTTTGATTTCAACTATTTTCATCAATTAATCTTTGTCGACTTCAAAATTTTCTACTTCCAGTCTCTTTCTCATGTAGAAATAGAATTATCCCAAGTTAGACATTACGTGTTGTCTAAAATAATCAAGTTGAAAGTTGGATCCTTTAGGATCTTCTCACTACACCTTGAGTACGCTTATGTTTTTGCTTAAGTGCTTTATTTCCCTAACTATACCTATGCATCATGTCTTACAAAATTGCATTTCCTCTACCCTTTCTCTCCTTTTCTCATGCTATTATGTCCTAACCCCTCTAATTCACTGTCATCTTATCTCAATATTTGCAAACCGTTGTAGGTTTGGTGATCATAACCAACTACTAAGATGTCAAGAAATGATAGTGATGGTAGTAGCAATCCTAGTTTGGCTCAAGTCTTGGCAGCCATGGAACAAAATCATCATGAGGTAGCATAGACTATGGAAAGAAATAGAATCGAGACAGCTCAAGTGCACACAAGATTGCTGGAGCAAATAGTAGATAGACTAAACGTCGAGTCTACACCTCCTGGAGGATCGCCAGTCGGAGCGAATATATCAGATTTTCAAAAGACCCAACCACTAACATTTTCAAGAGCCTCAGAACTCCTTCAAGAGCCTCACCACCAGTCAGGGCGGTGAGTGCCGATAGGCCACCTAACTGTGGGGGCAAGCTGCCTCAAGCCCATGGGCCTAGACGACAGCTGTTGGGGGCACTGGAGTGGGAGAGGAGAGGATGGTGGGCAGTGGGGCACTAGTGTGGGGGAGGAGAGGACGGCGACAACAGTAGGAGGGAGGAGTGGAGACCGTCGGAGAGGAAGGGAGCCAGGAAGGCTATAGGGGGACTGGGAGTGGGAGACTAGGGAGGAGACGAGGACGGAGCAGTGGTGGCTGTCAGAGACTCAGAGGAGGAGGGGAGCTAGCCACTTGTGGAGGGGAGGTAGCTAGGTAGGAACCAAGAGGGAGATTGAGCCACCAAGGAGAGGAGGATTTGTCACTAGAGACTTGACTTGAAGCCCTCACTAGGGAGGGGAGGCTGGAGGTAGCTAGGTAGCCAAGATCGATCCGTGATGGCGACCAAGCAGAGCCAGAGGAGGAGGCACTAAGGAGGTGAGTGAGGGGGATTGAAACTTAAGTGACTGGCCAACTAGTATTTATCATAATTCTTTATTTTTATTTTTGTTGATGTTGTATTGCATATTTGCATGGACAACTGGATAGTAAAATCTAGACTATATAGTTATATTTTGCATAATGATGTATTTTATAGCTTGTTCTTAGATTTGCAATAATGGAGAAACAAACTTGGCAATTGGTGACTCTTAGCCTCCTACCTTGACTCGGCTGGGCACCTCGGTGAAGGAGAGAGAGGGCGTGGCTTGGCACCTCGGTGAGGATGCAGCGGCCCACTACGGTGAGGGTGTTGCAATGGCTCAGTCAGGAAATAGTGAGCTGGGGCATTCGACGCACATCGTTAAGAGTCAGCGATTGTAAGGGTGTGGCGAGGGCGTCACAACCTCGTAGGGATGTCGAGGGGTCAGGAAGGGCACGAGCGTATGGTGATGGGCGAGTCACTACAGCGACAGAGAGCCTACAAAGAAGACAGCGCGATGTGAGTCAATGAGTCCTTTAAGCCCACCCTCTCTTTTCATTCTCGATTCGCCACTGCCCACCTAATGTAGACTTCGGTGGGCAGAGCTCCTCCAGCTTCACTGGCACGTCGTACAGTCAAGTCTAGAGTTCTTCTTCACCATGGGGGGATTTCTAGAGTTCTTTGTTCAAGACTTGATTACTGGCGCCCCGTAGTTCGTTATGTCTCAGCAGGATGACATCAACACTTAGCGGACCCAGCCTGATGTACCTCAGCCTACTGGACCACCACCGACCACTCAACAAACGAAACGGTCTCCAAACCTCCTCCGAGCCGACACGCAAGCTCCGGACCGACTGACATACCCCACGAGACATGGTCAACGCAAGACATGGCCACGCAAGACATGCGATGAGTGAGACATATCGCGTCCTGTGCGATGCGTTTTTTGTATTATTATATGTACACCTATAAATATTCGTAATGCATACAATTCTAAAAAAAGACAATTACATTGTGTCAGGAGGCTGCATGTAAAATTTTGTAATTTTTAGAGCTCGTTTGTTACACATAACAACTCACAAAAATATCATAATTGTACAAATTTTTAAGCAAAATTCACAAAGGATAAAATTGTCAAAAATTACACAATCAAGTACATTATGTCGAGAGGCTACACATAAAATTTCATAATTTTTCGAGCTCATTTGCTATATTTAAAAATTCAAATAAATAATATACAAAAAAAATAATTAAGATAGGTAATTAAGATGGTTTAATTATCTGCCTGGTGGTGCCCGGTGGCAGAGCGGTAGGCCTTGGCGAGTTTTTTGCTATTATAGTACTCCCTAAGTATGGCTTCGACAAAACGGTATCTACGTCGTGGGCTTCTCTAAAACGATACCTATTTCGTGTACTCCTCTCTATAATAGTATTCTCAGGGATTTGAACTCAAATTATTTTGATTTTCGAATTTTATCTTCTCTAAATGACTAAACTACCCTTCCTAAATTTGTTTAGACCTAATCCTTTTTCTTTTCTTCCCACACGACACAGTACAGGCGCATCACTTTTCCTCTGGCGGCGGCGGCGCACGAACTATGCACGCAGGCGACGCGCTCGCCCACGGCGCTCGCTCGCGGCGCACGCCCACGGCGCACACCCACAATTATTGAGGGTAGTTTAGTCATAATGGAGGAGATAAAATTCGAAAATCAAAATAATTTGAGTTCAAATCCCTGAGAATACTATTATAGAGAAGAGTACACGAAATAGATATCGTTTTGGAGAAGCCCACGACGTGGATACTATTTTGTCGAAACCATACTTAGGGGAGTACTATAATAGCAAAAAAACTTGGCCTTGGCTGTCCGGTGGCCAGGCGGCAGGTTGCCTGCCCCTTAGTGACTGGGCTTCAGGTCACATGCGTCAGCCCTACGGCGTCGCCGTCCGGTCATCAGATGATAAAAATATTATTTTTACTAATACAACCCATATACAGATATTTTTTATAATTATGGTCGTAAACATTGCTATATACGGAAAAAAAAAAGGTTCGGAAACAATGTCCCATTCCCACGCTAATTAATTATCCGAGTATATCTGGTATTTATCTCGCTCGCTCACTTGGCTAGCTGCCTCACTGCTCGCTTGCTCTCAGTGCTACCTGTAGTTTTCCTCCTCTCCTTCCTTCCACATGGACAAAACCGGCACAGCTTAAGCTTGCGCTAATAATAATCTTGCCTTGTTGTGGGCGTGGAGCAAGAACGGTGGCACTGAGCTCGTTGGCCTGAGAGGGAGGCGATGGACGCGGTTGTGGATGTGAAGTACAGGCCGGTGCTGTTCCCGAACGGCGTCGCGGCGGCGGCGGAGGCCAAGAAGCTGAGGTCGGCGCCGGGTGGCGAGTCGGTGTACCGGGAGTGCCTCAAGAACCACGCAGCTAGCCTGGGCGGGCACGCCGTGGACGGCTGCGGGGAGTTCATGCCGTCGCCGGCGGCCAACCCCTCGGACCCCACCTCGCTCAGGTGTGCCGCGTGCGGCTGCCACCGCAACTTCCACCGCCGGCTCCCGGAGGCGCCGCCCTCCCCTCCTCGCCTCGCGCTGCCGCCGCCCCCGCCCCCGGTGGCTGCGGCGGCGGCGGTTCCTGCGCCGCACCTCGTGCATAGTGGTCACCCGCAGCGCGGCGAGGGGACGCCGGAGGACAGGCTGCCGGCTGCGGGGGAGGACGACTCGGAGGACTCCGACGAGGGCTCGGACTACGACGACAACGGCACCGCCTCGCTGATGCCGGCCCCGGCGGTGGCGCCGCCCGGGTACCTCTCGTCGGCGCCGCACATGCTCTCGCTTAGCGCCGGCGCGCCGGGCTCCGCCCCTGCGGTGATGGCATCGAGGCCCCCCGCCCCGTTGCCGGGCGCGCCGTCGTCGGCGTCGGCGGCGCGGAAGCGGTTCCGCACGAAGTTCAGCCCGGAGCAGAAGCAGCGGATGCATACGCTGTCGGAGCGGCTGGGGTGGCGGCTGCAGAAGCGCGACGAGGCGGTGGTCGATGAGTGCTGCCGCGAGATCGGCGTCGGCAAGGGCGTCTTCAAGGTCTGGATGCACAACAACAAGCACAACTTCCTCGGCGGTCACAGCGCCCGCCGCAGCGCCTCCGTCGGCGCCACTCTCCACCACCCTTCCACCCACCCCACCCCTCCACCAGCACCCGCCGCCGCCTCGGCCCCGCCCGCCCACTCTGACTTCAACATCAACGGGTCCTCCATCTCCGCCGCCGAACACCCCGTCGTCCAACCGGCGACGGCGAGTGGCGGCTCCGGTTCGCCGCAATCGTCTTAAGGACTATGTGTCAATTAAATCTTGTATCTTTTTGTGGCCTTTTGTGTCTAATTAACCAACCAACCCTAATGACTCATCAGCCAAGCTAGCTAGCTATGCTGCCGAGAAAGGAAGGAATGCTGTTGTTAATGGGGAGGTCCAAGAAAGATTAGATTCTTAAAACTGTAGGCTTTTGGGATCTGATGATAAGATGCCGTTGTTAATGAATGAATGATTCAGGATTAGTAGTACCTAGTACAGTGAGAAGCATTGTTCGTGACGAAGCTCTGGATGGATGTGCTAGTCCGAGTCCGAGGTGGGGTAGGCTTCTGGTATCTTATGCTGTTCTTGAATGAATATGAAAAGATGCAACTCTCTCTCTCCCTGATAACTGTTTGGTTCTGTTTATGCTGCTCTTTGTCTCTGTGCAATGACTGTAGTAACTAGTAACGACAAGTTTAGAACCGGTTGGTGATTAGTAAATCTAGTTGATCAAGCTTGTTCGCAGTTTCCAGTTGTTCATTGGTCTACTGATCTGACCAGTAACTTCAGTTTCAGTGGCGATGTTAACTTGGAAAACAATTCATGTGCTTGGCCAGCGACTTTATGAGACATGAAAGTTTTTTTTCCGGAAGCTATGGGCTTTCTTTAAAAGGAAGATTCTTGGATACAATCAGTCGTTACGTCGAGAACTAGAAATTAGCTAAATTTGTGGGCAAGAGAGTAACTAAAGTTACGAGTCACGTTGAGTATAAGGGCTGTTTGGATGGACTAGGGTGGTGATCGGTTCGGCTGAAAGCCTCATGGTTTATGGCTGAAAACACTGTAACTGGCTAAAAACACTGTAGCTGGCTGAAAAAAGCACTGTAGCTGACAGAGGCTTATTTAGCATAATTAAATTTAAAAAAATTTAAAAATAAAAAATATGTTAGCACATTACGTATAATACAAACAAATACGGGAAAAAAAAGAACCAGCAAAAAAGCTCAACAAAAAGCCAAAAGTTCAGAAAAAGACGAAACTTATGAATAGTGAAAAATAAGCCAGAAGCCGAAGCCGAGTTGATCAGGGCCTAGGACTAGTTGTTAGCTGACTAGTAGTTAGCTGGCTAAAGATTAGCCCAGTCCTGTTTGGATCCAAGGACTAATAAGTGCTACTATCTCAGTGCAAAGTCTGTTATACCCCTATGCATGGTGGTCTGGGAGGGTTGGCGTGGGTATCAACGTCTTTTTTTCATCCGGCTGGTCCTTTAGCCCTCATTAGTTGGGTTTGATGGACTAGTTGGCTAACAACTAGTTGGGGCTTTGGCTAAACTTTAGCCCACCCATTAGCCCTCCTGTTTGGATTCTCAAGGGCTAAAGTTTAGCAACTAGTTGTTAGCCCAAGGGATCCAAACAGGGCCTAAGCTTACTTTGCATAACAGTTCGCCGTGAAATTTGTTATTCTCCTAGCAAACTGAACAACAAAACACACACACAAAAAAAAAACAGAACCAACCTCGACATGAAAGTAATTTCGCTGCAAGACTATTCGACCGTTTGGCTCTTCAGAGGACAGTTCGTCTCTACTAGTAATTTATTACGGGTCAGAACTCAGAATTGAGAATTTTACTGGTTTCGACCGTGCAATGGCACTAATAGGAATTAATTATTTTCTAAAAAATTTTACAGCTGAACCATTTCTTATAAAATTCCCGTGAAAATTTGCGTCCAAACAATGCCTTCATGTTGGGATTATATTGCATCGTCCGAAATTTGTGCGTTCTAATTTTCAAACAGCCAAGCTACATGCATCGCCCCGCTTTAAATGGCTCCAGCTTTTATTTTTTTATTTTCAATTTATTTAAGTCAGAAGTCACTTAAAATACACCGACTTCTAATTTTGGGTTATTTTGACTTGTTGTCAGCTTCTTTACCTTTTCTTCTTTTTCTTTATTCCTTTACATTTTCCGTGACGATATAATAGTTTTTTTTACTTTTTTAAAAAACTCACAGTTGTTATAGTATAATTTTAAACTAAAAGTTATTAATAGAAGCTTAAGTCAAAAGATTGGTGAGCACCACCGTACCCCAAGCAAAATTGTGCGCGTGAGGGCAGTGTCAGCTAGGCCCGCATGATACTTCGCACCAACTTCTCCCTTTTCTTTCCCATCTTCACTTGCCACCAAAACGTCTCAGAAAAAAACTGAGGGTTTTTTCATTTAACTTGTAAAAACTATTTTTCAATTTTTTTATACCAAGTAGTTTTTTAGTAAAGTATCTTTTTAAAATAGAGTCTACAAGTTAGTTACAGTACACACTATACCGACTTTATTTATATCGGTCAAAACCGTATACGAGTTTCTATTATTTCGTAAACTCTCTCACGATAGACTAAAAACTATAAAATACAATTATAAACTATAAATAAAACCAAAAATATCAGGCCCCGAGTCACCTGACCAGTAACCATCAACTCGTACACCAGTGTGTCTCCATTAGGAATGATGGATCAGTGAGATAAATTAATATAACTTGGCGTTTAATTAAGCAGCCAGACAATCCTTCTTGAGGTCAACTCCATACATTGTGGGTGTGAGCACTAAGAAAAAATTTACAAAACCAGCTTGCAAGCTTGAGAAAATATTTTGAAGGATCTGCAGCTTCCAAGCTTGAGGGCTGCCTAAGGAATAAATTATTGCAAAAAAAGGGCGGAGAAAGTGGGATTAGGTGATACTTGATTAAGCTATAGGCCCTATCTCGACATCGAGACAAAGTAAAATTTAGCACTGTTGCACATTATATTTACAAAACTAGCTATATATCCGCCGTATTTGCAAAAATAACACTTCTGCCGTCTGGTGGGCGGGCGGCAGCGCCGGCCAGGCGACATTGGGTGAGGCCGGCGGCGGCAAGCGCCTGCCACCCTGCCAACAGATGGTAGGCAGCTTGCCGCCCGGTGGGGGATGGCAGGCTGCCTGCCGTCTAATGAGGGGGCGGCAGGTGATTAAGCCACTAATTAGCTAGCTTAATTATCTGCCCTAATTTTTTTATTTAGTGTTTGAATTTTTAAATATACCAAATGAGCTCAAAAAACAATGAAACTTTATGTAGAGTCTTCCGACACAATGTACATCACAGTGTAATTTTTGAATAATTTTATCCATTGCTAATGTTGCTCAAAAATTCACAAGATTTTGATAATTTTATGAGTTTTTGCATATATTAAACAAGCTACAACAATTACGAAATTTTAGGTGAATCTTTCCAACATAGTCATAGTTATTGTGCAATTTTTTGGAAATTTTATATGATCTGAATTTGCCATGTTAATTCATGAATTTATGGCCGGTGAATTTAATTATGAATTTAATTCATGATTAAATTAATCTGAATACAGGTAATAAATTTAGAGTACATAAAATTAATCAAAAATTACACAATAACTAAGACTATATTGAGAGGATTCACATAAAATTTCAAAATTTTTAAAGCTGGTTTGCTATATATAAAAACTTATACAAATAACAAAATTTTATAAATTTTTTAGCAACATCCAAAATGAATAAAATTACCCAAAACTTAAATTGTCTAGTAAGTTGTGTCAAAAGGCTGTACATAAATTTTCATAATTTTTTGAGCTCATGTGTTATATGTATAAATTCAAACAAACACTAAATAAAAAAATTGGTAATGAAGCACCTACCGCCTAGTGAGGAGACAGCAGATAATTAAGCCAATTGCTTAGCTGCTTAATTACCTCTTCTAATTTTTTTTCACTTAATATTTGTTTAAATTATTAAATATAACAAATAAGTTTAAAAAAATAAAAATTTATGTACAGTCTTCAAACAAAATGTACTTGACAGTGTAATATTTTAGTAATTTATCCATTCTGAATATTGCTAAAAATTCATAGAATTTCAATATTTATATGAGTATGTAAATATAACAAATAAGCTCTAAAAATTACAAAATTTTGTGTAAAACTTTCTGACACAATCATAGTTATTGTGTAAATTTTTGGAAATTTTATGTGATCGAAGTTGCCACATTTATTCGGATTAATTTAATCTTGAATTTACAATCAATGAATTTAATAATCAATTTAAGTCATGGTTAAATTAACCCAAGTAAACATGATTTATTCAACGCACATAAAATTGACAAAAAATTATACAATAACTATGACTGTGTCGGGAGGCTACACATAAAATTTCATAACTTTTGAAGCTCGTTTGCTATATTCAAAATTTTATAAATTTTTTAGCAATATTCACAATGAATAAAATTATCCAAAAATTACACTATGAGGTACATTATGTCCGGAGGTTGTACATAAATTTTTGTAAATTTTTGAGCTTATTTGGTATATTTAAAAATTCAAATAATCACTAAACACAAAAATTAGGGCGGGTAATTAAGCCAGCTAATTAGCGGGCTTAATGACCTGACGCCCCTCACCAAACGGCAGGCTTACCTGCTGTCCCTCCACTAGACGACAGGCTGCCTACTGTCTGCTGGCGGGGTGGCAGGTGCCTGCCGCCGGCGGTCTCGCCGCGTGTCGCCTCGCTAGTGTTGCCGCCCTCCCACCGGGCAGCAGAAGTGCCATTTTGTAAATATGGTGCGCATACAGATAGTTTTGTAAATACAATACGTAACAGTGCCAAATCTAGCTTTAGCCCTCTTGACATCTATACAGGTTTCATACATTGTATAAAATAATACTAAGCCACCTCACTCTATCTTCAGAATTGTTCATATATCTAACGCTATAGCAACATTTTTTCAATTTTAGCCCCCCTAAAACCTATTTTTAATACAAATGGCCCTCTTCCTCGAGCTAAGAAGTTACGACAGACTACATGTGTCACCTATCACACGACAGGCGACGTAGGTGCGACAAAGGGAGATGAGGTGTGGCAGGAGGAGGGCTATCGAGCCGCCTTGACTTGACAGGTGTGCTTGCATTTAGGCGTTAGTGGTCGACCACACAGGCACGATGCAACATGACGCAACACAATGCGATGCACTCAATAGTAATTGTCGTGGCTCTTGGCTGGACACGGTATTTCATCTGCATTAGTGGTAGGTACCTACTTGTCGAATATGGAACACTTGTTCATGTTCTACAGGGAGTCATACAGGACGGGCCGTACAGGGCAAACCTTCAAAATTGCGAAAGGACTGTAATCGAGACTTCATAGCTTAAGGCCCTGTTTGGCACAGCTCTAGCTCCGAGATCTATGCTGGATCTGTAGTTTGTTGACTAAATTAAAGTGATTTAAATATTTTTATTTAATATATAATATAAATAAAATGAGTCATGTAAATGCACTTAACATGCCTGCAACTCTAGATCCAGGATTTCCTAGAGCTACAGATGACCAGCTCTAGGAAATCTACAGATTTTCTAGAGCTAGAACTCTGCCAAACGGGGCCTAAGTAGATGGGTCTCCCTGAACTCAAGAGGTGTGTGCAGAGTGCATTAGATAGGGAAGTTGCTAGAAAGAAGCTTGTCATTGAGGTAGTGATAGCCACAGTGGTTGGAGTTTTGGGGGAATGTTTGTGGGAGCTGAAGAAGGTGGTTGACAATGTCACCTGGTGGTAGTTCATAGAGATTGCTAGCAATCCAGCTGCGGCGATATATGGAAGGCCAATGGTGTATGCGCAATTTGTGGAGGGCGGAGGCGTTGAGTAAGGGCAAGGGCGTCGAGAGTGGTGACGTGGAGCGTCATGTTGCTGGGGATGGTGGCAGCGGAGTGGAACCTATTGGTGCTGGTGGTGTGTCGTAACATGCTACCGGCGAGATGGTGGACGACTGTCTAGGTTGGCTCATTATTTTCAGCCAAACAGAAGATGCAGGTTTGCGACAACCACATGCACCCAAGATTTTGATTCTTTCGCTGCTTTCTGTTTGTGGTAAGTGATTCATTACCTATGTACACTTTCATGCATGGAACGCTTGTAGTAACCTCATCTTGCATGCAAATAGTGGATTGCAAGTTCACCGAGTGGGTGAATTTATCATTTCTAATACCCGCCTAGGTTTACATCCAAAAACTGCACATCTGCCTAGTAGAGTTGCACGAGGAGCTTAAGACCAAGAGGACTAACAACGACGAGCTCCGCAAGCAGAGAATTAGGGAAAGGAACATTAAGGAGGTCATGCATTTCAGTAGCAACTACCACCAGTATTGCTGCTACGCCAACCTAAGTTGCAACTGCGCCTACCACTACCGTGATAACCAACCACGTCCATGTCGGTCAGATGACCGCCATGCTATGTGGACGTCGTACGGTTTCACATTTTCACCCTAGGTGCTATATCAGGCTACATGTGATCCATTCTTACATTTCTTTTCAATAATGTATATGCACTACTTACAAGATGAATTTGTTTTCATTGTCTCGTCCAAAACCACTATCATGTCCAAACAGTGAGTCCGTACGGGTTAGTCAAGCAAACGGCCTTCCGTACGGGGCTAACTAGCAGATCACATGCCAGCACACCTACCGAGCCAGCACTGTATTAAGGGAGGAAAAATCAAAGCTCCCAACGTTAATTATCCTCTTGATCAAATGACAACTCTTCCTAATTTCTTCTGATCAGACCACATGCCGGGCGACTATCGATCTGTGGCAACTCGGCAACAGACTGCCAAGCTACCCTGGCTCCGAGCTACCCCACCTCAGCAACTTCTCGGGCCTACCTACTGCTGCAAGCACCATTCGTCCTCCCACGCCAGGTTGGCTTGCCTTTTGTCGAGCTAGGGGGCACGGTAAGTGACACGTGTTGCCTGCCGCGCCTTCCGAGATCGGGAAAGGGGCTATTTTGCAAAAGCATGTGCTAGGGGGGCAAAAATTGAAAAAAAAAACATCACAACAATGCTAGATACATGAACAATTCCTACCTTAGTGCCATTTGGATTCAATACATGAAAAGGTACCCTATATTGTTTAGCACGAGGAAGCCAACGTAGGCTCCGTTTGACCGAGCTCGACTTCTTCCTTTTCGGCTTCGAAGCCTAGTTTCAAGAGAAGCTAGCAAAATCTAGCTTCAAATTGTATAGTTCATTTTGGGATCAGCTTCAAATTTATAGTTTATTTTAGGCTTTGAAGCTCGCGTGTTTGGCCCAATAAACAGCTTCAAAGCCCAAAAACTGAAGTTGAAACCCAGCTGAACGGAGCCTTAGGCAAGCAGCAATTTTAAGAGCAGCTTTTGCTTATTTGGCCAAAGAGAAGCTTTTGTTTATTTCGCCCATAGTGCCACCTAAATTTCAAATTTGAGCGCACACGGTGTGAAATTATAAATATGGCCCCCTTACGAGCGTGGAAGAACTTGTGAGCGATGTGTGGCACCTTTCGCAGCACCCCAGTGCAGTAAGAACTCTCCAGCACGGTACCTTCCTATTGGGCGGACTGATCGACCGACTAGACGTGACACGTGGCAGCCCACGGAGCTCCCGCGGCCCCGGGCCATGGCAGGCCCCGCCCACGCTCCCGTGCCGCGAATCCATGCATGCATGTGGTTAATGAGGAGCATTTTTCGGTTGATCCATCCATGCATGCGGTTAATGACGAGGCGTGTTTCCGCAGCACGCATCGCCTGTGAGTTCGTCCGCGGTCACTAGAGATGGTCAAATTTATAATTTCTATCGTATAGGGGCAAATTGGAAATTATAAACAAAAAAATCATTGAAAGAAAGGGAAGGGCACTATTCTTGGTAGAAACAGTGTAGTGCAGTACATAGAGGTAGCAACGGGTACATACCCGCTGGGTATAGCCACTCCATACTCGTACCCGATAGATATAACTCTACCCGCTACGATACTCGTACCCGCACACGGGTATAGAAACTTACCTGTATTCGCACCCGCGCGGGTATTTATACCCGACGGGTAACCCATACCCGATTAGTTTGCTGAAGTATCATCTTGTGCAATTTGGAACTAAAATTTTCCTCTTTCTATTTAGCTTGTTCCAGAGTATCGGCTACTTATTTGTTGAGTTCTTTTCCTTAATGTTGATGCCAAATGATTAATATGGTACCAAATTCTCTTAGTAATGTGTAAATTCGCCACCATGATTCCATGAAGCATATAAGATATGCGGGTATATTTTACCCATGAGTATGCGGGTACGGGTAATATACAGCCGTACCCGCACCCCGCTCTACCCGATGGGTAGAGATTTTTGCCCACCAATATACTCGCGGGTGAAGATATCTTTTCATGCCCACCTCTTTATCGGGTAAAACTCATCGGGTACTCGGGTTTCGGGTACCCATTGCCACCTCGGGTAGTACACTGCCGAAGTTACTATTGGTGCACTGTGCCTGATGGGATGGGTTAATGAGGAGGGAGGGGGAGGTTGCTGCTTGCTTTTGTCGCGCTGGGTTCGTGAAAAGGCTGGCGGGGCGCGTGCAGTGACACTGAAAAGGCAGCTGGCTCCTATCCTATCCTAGTCTAGCTAAAGCTAGCCACGGGCTGACTGGCCAACCGACCACGCATGTAGCCTTCGCATTGGCATTGGTAATGGCCATGGCGAAAGGATTCAATTTTTTTTGCTAAAGTTTCTAATGGATTACATGGTGTCGTGGATTATTTTGGCCGTGACTTTTACTTTGATTCATAGCTTTTGAATTTTTACTATTTGTAAGAGACATAACATAGAAAGAAATAGATACATATAATTTTGATAGATATATCTGAACCCAGTACAATATCTACTACAATATACCTGCAAATCTCGCCTTAAAAAAATACACTATTTAAAAACTAATTAATGTAGCAGAAAGTGTTAAGCCAAAATCAAAGCCAAAAGGAACCCAACATTTCATTTGGGTTGTGGCTTCTAACTGAAATTTTTGAATTCTGGATGTTTACAAGAGAGAATACGAAGAGATACTCACATGATTTCGGCCAATATAGCTGAAGTCGGTATCTACTTTAATCAACTTGTAGACCGTGCATTGAAAAAATAATTTATTTGAAAGCTAGTTATTGAAACATAAGCCATACCCAAAAGCCGAAAAGAAACAACCACTATGCATTATTGCTTGCACTTGCGTCAGCTTTGAGGTCACATTAAAAAACGATATGGCTTTGGTCTAAAATAATGCCGTAATAGTTGTTAAATTTTATGAAGTATTTAATTAAAATAAAATGAATAAAAATAGAAAAAAGAGAAACACTATTATATCTCTATAAATAATATAAAGAAAAAAATAATTACATTAAAAAACTAATATATTCTAAACAGCTAAGCCAAAAACTAAAAATTATTTAAAACGAGGTCTTACTTTGTTTTTTCGGCTTTTCGGCCCACTTTTCACTTCCGAATTATCCAACTGTGTGATTGTTAATGCCACCGGTTCATTTTCTTTCTTGTATACGTTCGTTCTTTCCCAATGACGCTGGATGCAGGCGTACACATTGTCACGTGTGACGCGTGTGATAGGAACAATGATCATAGTTGCTTTGTTTACTTGTTTCTTGACGTGTTACAGAATGGATAATTGTCGTACAGTCAGTTCTCATCATTACTAGTTTGCATTTGTCTCGTCCGTTTGGGCTCTGGAATGAGGGAATTCTACATTTTTTTTGGCATAAAACAGTATAATTCTTGTATAAATTCTATAAGGTTATTGGTTATGTTTCAAACGGAGCTTTAACTTCACTACAAGAGCTTGTCTATTTGGTGGTGAAATATTATGATGAAAGCTTGTTTTGCCACTATAGACCATAATTATAGTGACAAAATATTTTTTGCTCACCGCTTCATCTATAATTAGTGATGAAATATTAACTCATCACAATTCAATTTGGTAGTGACAATTTTTCAGTGATGAACTATCATGCCGTGCCTACTTAATTTATAATTAGTGGCAAAATATTTAGTTGTCACAGTACGCCTCAGTAGTGATGATTCTTTAGTGATAAAGTATCACATAGTCACTATTTGATTTATAATTATTGGCAAAATATTTATTGGTCACAGTACGCCTTAGTAGTGACGATTCTTTAGTGGCAAATTATCATGGTGTCACTACTTGATTTATAATTAGTCCCAAAATATTTAGTCGTCATAGTACAACTTAGCAGTGACAATTCTTTAGTGACGAACTGTTACGCTGTCACTACATGATTTATAATTAGTGGCAAAATATTAAGGTATCACAATACACCTTAGTAGTGATGATTCTTTAGTGATGAACTATTAGGTTGTCATTACAGTGTTTATAATTAGTGGCAAAACTATTTTAAGCCATCATGCTATACCTCAGCAGTGATGATTCTTTAGTGAAGAACTAGCACATTGTCACTACTTGATTTATTATTAATAGCAAAATATATTTCAACACAGTACACGTTAGTAGTGATGATTCTTAAGTGATGAATTACGAGATTGTCACTACAAGATTTATAAAATAAGTGGTAAAATATTAAGTTGTTGTAAAATATGTTTGAATCGTCGTGTTCTTGATGACACAAAACAATAGCCACTGCACATATTTAGGGTACGCAGCTTATTTTGATTGTTGTAGTAGTTTTTCTTTCTTTTTTTGTTCTGCATGTTCGTGGAACGCCTGATCGACCAACTACTATTGCTTATCTTAAGCAAATTTTGTTGAATTTGTTCTGATGAAGTTTACATGCAAGGACATGTTGGAGTGCTCTGATAGATGGCCTAGGTAGGTTATGTGCACCAAGTATACAAGTCGTAATTGAATTAATTTTAATTTGTAATGGCACTCTGTCCTAGTTAAACATGGTTGCATTTCAATTGCACACTGCATACAAGTTATGCCTCTTGACTCAGCTTGTGGGACTGTACCTAGTTTAGGCCCACAATGCAGCGAGCATATGCATGGCCGTATGGATCGTATCGATGCCGCTCGGATGATATCTTGGAAGCATGCAGCGATTGGAGAACTGATATATATCCCCAAACCTACTTAGATAATCCTCACATCCTTCTGTTGAGTAACTGACCTGCCTGAAATCACGCAACTTGGCCAGGCTCGCGCAACAACTCTGTGGCGGTGCTAGCCCCTCCAACCTGTTCACCCTAAGCTTCACATATAAAAGGCCGTGTTCTCTGTTAGGAAACTTGGACTCTATCCAAGAGTCCTGATCTAATTGGGCACCCCACCGTAGACTATAAATAGAGAGCCATACCCCCCTCATTATGTACGCATGAAAGAAAAGCAATAAAGAAAGACCGGGAGTTCTCTCTACCTCTCTGTGTGTTCAATCTATTCTCTCTGTGATTCTGTGATTGATTCGTTCTTGTTCTAAGCAGAGAAATCGTTCGGACTGGTCGCCAGCGACGGTTTCTCAACACGTTATCAGCACGACTTCGCTCTGGTGAACGAGGTAATCATCGAAGCACAGATTGAATTTTCTAGATCGCTTTTGAATCTGTATTTTCTTTTCGCGTTCTAGATTGAAATTCTACGGTACAAATCCGCCCTAATCTACCGCGAGCAGACTTGAAGTCGCCGGCACAATGCCGATCGGTAGATTGTGAAACGGGGTAGATGTTGATTGCACTGTAGAACGATGCAAATCCGCCCTAAATCTACCGCGAGCAGATCTGAAATCGCCGGCACAATGTCGATCGGTAGATTATGAAACGGGGTAGATGTTGATTGCATCTAGATGGGAAAACGAAAATTTTGCATGGTGTTGTTTGATCCTGCATGATCACAGCACGAAACAATCTGCATGATTTCATTTGATCCTGCATGATCACTGAACGAAGAAATTTCGCATCCCTTTTTCCTGTTCAATTTTGCATAATCACTACATGAGAAATTTGCATTGTTTTATCTGTTCGGCCATTGCATTGCATGAAAAACAAAAGAAGCCACCGTCGGCCGTTGGCAGACAACTAACCACCGCCTCCCGAACGAGGCGCCGCCGTTGTTGCGCCTGCATGCGCACCGTTGGCCGCCGGCCGGCAGCCGGCCGGGATGGCCCGGAGCACCCGCGCGCGGCCACTGGACTGCATCCCCACACTCGCCGCTTGAAGCGCCCGTCGGTGTCGCCTAACAGCCGGTCACCGCCGCCCCGCATGGCGCTGACGCCGGCCCGTAGCTGCGCCTCCCCGTGCACGCGTGCGCTGCCCGGTCACTGCCCCTCTGCACAGGGCGACGCCACAGCTTGCCGCCGGCATATCCCGGAGATGATGCATCGGGCCACTGCGCCACATCCCCCATCGCCGGCGCCCCGCAAGGCGCCGCCACCGGCCGTCGCAGCCCCCGCATGGGCTCCGCCCAACCCCGCGGTCCCGCATGGCCGCCGGTGCCCCCGTGCCGCCGCACGGCGCCCTGGCCGCCTCCACGCTTTCGCCAGCCCCGCACCGGCCTCCCAGTCCCTCCGCCGCGCCCAGCATGGCGTTACGCCCGAAGAGCCGCCGCCCAGCGCGCCGGCCTCGCCAGCTCCCCGCGGCACCTCCTCCGTGCGCCGCCCGCAGCCGGCGCATCGCCCGCTCGGAGGCCCCGCCTCCTCGCCTCCCGCCGCCGCATCGGCTTCCGGCTCCGCCGCCGCATCGGCCCCGGACTCCGCCCGCCGAGCCAGCCTTCGCTCGCGCTGGAGGACCTCGCTTCCGTCGGCCCCGCCATGGCCGACCACCGGCCCCACCCGCGCGACGCCGCACGGGCCCTCCCTGCCGCCGCCACCTTGAAGTACCGGGCTAGGGAAACCCTAGCCCCGGTTTTGTGTGTAAGCGGGCAGGCCGCCTGGGCCTGACCGGCATGGGCCACGGGTGAGGGGGGGATTGAAGTGGGGATGGGCCGGAAAAAAAAAATCCGGCCGGGAGGAGAGAAAAAAAAAGCCCTGAAATTTGCATACAAGTCCAGATTTTGCATAGAGGCTTCAGTAATTCCGAAAATTACAAATAAGCCCTCAAATTTACGAGCGGGTCCAGAATTTTGCAGAAAACCCCTCTGTAAATCAGGAAATTGCGCGAATTTTTCTCTGAACTGAAATTTTTGCGCAGAAACCCTCTGGAATTGCAGAATTTGCTGAAATTTAATATTTTAGCATAAAAGGGCATCGGGAATCTGAATTTTGCATCAATTTTTGCATTTGAAGCTTATTTATTTATGCCATTATTATTCTTTGTATTTTCTGTATTTATTTACTGTTTTGGTTAATTGTAATTGTTTAAATTGCTTTTAATCACTGAAATTAGCAGTAAAATTTATAGAAAATGCATAGAAAATTCTGAAACATTGCGAGAAACTTTTGTACCATTTATTCACTCGCAGTGAATTATTCCATGCATGTCTACCAGCAGTAGACTTATACACATTTAGATGACTAGCATCACGAACTGGAAGTTCGAGGAGCTGGCCCCGCGTGGCCAAAACTATCTGACATAGGCATCCGATGTCGAGATTGTACTTAGAGCCAAGAAGCTCCGCGTGACTATTGGGATTGGCGGACTGAATGACGCCCAACCCATGCCTAAAGAGAATAATTAGGCACTTCATTTTCTCAGGCACCAACTCTGCCTCACTCTCCAGAATGAGTACATGGCGGAGAAGAGCGTGTTAGCACTCTGGACCGCACTAAAGAAGCTGGTTTAAGAGGCTAAAGTACACCATTCTTTCTCAAGCAGAGCGAGAGTGGATCAGACTGAGGTTTGTCGATGTTAAGACGGTCAGGGAAAACAATTCTGCCTTGCACAGGATTTGTACCCCAATACAGAAAATTGAGAAAATCCTTCCACCCCAATGCAGTATAATCCGCACGCAATTATCGTCAAGACGGCTATGAGGAATATGCCGAATTGATTGATATGATGCAAGTTGCGGAAGCTCAGGACGAAGTTCTCCGCAAGAACTAAGTCACTCAGCCATCTGAGAGCTCCACTGGCCGTGAAGCCAACGCTGGAAGCAACAAGGTGCGAAAGCCCTTGATAGAGAAAAGGGGAAGGAAGGGTAAGACCGCAGCCCAGAAAGGCAAATCAGACGCTCCACATGAGAATAAGGCTAGCAAGCCAAAACGGGATGGAAAAGGGCAGCATGAAGCCCACTTTACATCGGTTGAGGGGGAGAGTTCCGAGCAGCTGCCCGCGTTAATGGAGGTTTAGACCATCCAGGCAGCAGCACCCCCTCTCGACCTAGAAGCAGCCAATGCCATAATTTCTCTTGAAGAGAATGTAAACCCGAAAAAAAATATAGCAGATGAAGTCTAGTGCACTGAATGCATTTCGACTTTAATTGTCATTTATTTTGTGTGGAAGAATATGTTAGAATTTGCATGGATAGTACTTAAGAATTGTTATTTTCTCGTGATGGTTGGATGATATTTGAAGAATTCATTCATTTATTCAGTTTATGATGGCATGATATGTTCTGATATTGGAGTATTTTATTTATGTGTTGATTGTCTTCTCATACATGTTAATAAATACCCTATATTAGAACACGTGTAGCGCCCTATGAAGGAAGTGTGCTTAGCTAGCAGCGGCACAACGCATATCATCTTAAGAGAGATTGAGTATTTTTAGTCGATTCGTAAGAGCACTAGCAGCCTTACGACAATCGCCAGAAGCGATGCATGTATAATTGGTTCAGGAAGAGCCACAATGGGCACAACTTTAGTCATTGAAGAAGACTTATTGTACCCAGAATCGGCTAGAACTCTCCTAAGTTTTAAGAATATTTGCGCCAACGGTTTCCACGTTGAGACTAAAGTAGAGTACGGTGAGGAACACCTACTCATTACGAAGCGCGAAGAGAATGGCAAAAGAATATTAGAAAACTTCCTTCACTTGAAACTGGGCTATATTATACCAACATTAAGGCGCCTGCAGCGTACACTGTCCTGAAGACGGTATTTAGAAGCTCTGAACTCTTCTGTCTCTGGCATGACAGATTAGGCCACCTAGGTCTTAGGATGATGAGAAACATAGTAAATAACTCGCATGGGCATAATATTAATGAAGAATTTCCCAATCATGAAGATTTTGTGTGCCCTGCATGTGCACCGGGAAAATAATAACTAGTCCCTCCACTCTGAAAGTGAAGGACGAAGTCCCTGCATTCCTGGAACGCATCCAGGGAGACATTTGCGGTCCCATTCAGCCCATCTCAGGGTCATTCAAGTATTTCATGGTGCTCATTGACGCTTCTTCGAAGTGGTCATATGTGGGTTTGTTGTCCACGAAAAACCACGCCTTTGCAAAATTGATCTCGCAGATCATTCGCATCAGAAATGTGTTTCCTGATCATCACATCAAGTCCATCAGAATGGACAACGCTGGCGAATTTACTTCAAAGGCATTTGATGATTATTGCATGGCGATGGAAATTGCAGTTGAGCACTCGGTACCGCATGTCCATACCCAGAATGGTTTGGCAGAGGTTTTTAATTAAGAGAATTAAATTTATTACCCAACCCCTCTTGCATAATTGTAATTTGCTAGCTACATGTTGGGGACCCGCAGTCCTACATGCAGCAAATCTCATCAATCTTAGACCTTCGGCCTAAAACATCCATTCACCTCTGCAACTAGCGCAAGGGCCACCACCGAAACTTTCCCAACATTAGGGGGAGGAAATCAACCCCTTGATGAAGAATGTCGGGAAATTACGTGGTAAGCCTGGGGAATCCATGCGGATGACCCACGCACAATAGAAGTCCAGAAGACAAGAGAAGTCCAGAAGACAATTGATTTGCGAGCATTGGCAAATCAGCTGCCTGATCACTTTAGTGATTTGAAGAGCGTGACTAAGTCGCATGTGCCTGCACGCACTGCACCGGAGAGGGTTGAAATACCACAGAAACAGAAGGTATCCTTAATCTCGTCCAGAGGCCTCAGAAAAATAATAAAGGACGAGAACTCCGGTTCCTCGAATCCTTAGTAACCGGGGACGCCTGGCGAAAAAGGATAAGCGGGATTTATCACAGCCGATCATTAAAGTCCCCCAGAATGAGAAGGGGAGCCAGTTGAGACCTGGCACAA
The DNA here is from genome assembly GCA_017311315.1 of Dendrocalamus latiflorus. NCBI lineage: Eukaryota > Viridiplantae > Streptophyta > Magnoliopsida > Poales > Poaceae > Dendrocalamus > Dendrocalamus latiflorus. Next base: position 10,133,684 of record CM029654.1, read on the forward strand.
GTATGACACCTTCAGAAAAGGGCATACCGGATCTGAATATCCCCATCGGCATGGATGTGTGCGCACACATCGGAGCCGAAAAACTAAAGGGACTTGCCACCGCAATTGAAAAAAGCGGTGCGCAAGGTGAAACTCCAGAAGGAGCAACTCATGAAGAAATAGCTATAAATTATGTGCACACGGGAGAGTCCCTGAATAGGACAACAGCTAATATCGATATCTACTTCGCAAAGAAAATTGCCACCATCATCGATCTTGATCCCGAGCCTGCATCGCTCGCTGAATGTAAGAAAAGATCAGATTGGGAAGATTGGAAGAAGGCAATAGCAACTGAATTGCTATCTCTGAATAAAAGAGAGGTGTTTGGGCCCGTATGCCGCACACCTCCCCACATACACCCCGTTGGGCACAAGTGGGTATTTGTTCGAAAGAGAAATGAAAGAAATAAAGTAGTGAGATACAAAGCAAGGCTGGTAGTCCAAGGTTTCACTCAACGTCCTGGAGTTGATTATGAAGAAACCTACTCCCCAGTCATGAGTGGAATTACCTTTAGATATTTGATCTCAATGGCAGTGAACTTGAATTTGGAAATGAAATTAACGGATGTTGTGACTGCATACCTTTACGGTAACTTGGATTCGGAGATTTACATGAGAGTCCCTGAAGGAATTCCTCTCCCGAACCAAGACAGAGCAAATAGAAATCTGTACAGTGTGAAACTCAGAAAGTCACTGTATAGACTGAAACAATCTGGAAGAATGTGGTATAATCGCTTGAGCGACTTTCTCTACAAAAAAGGCTACACGAACAATGAAGACTGTCCTTGTGTATTTATACGGCGATCCCAGAATGGGTTCTGTATAATATCTGTGTATGTAGATGATCTGAACATCATCGGGACAGTAGAAGACATCAAAGAAGCAAGCTCCTACTTAGAGTCAGAATTTGAAATGAAAGATTTGGGCAAGACCAAGTTTTGCTTAGGCTTGCAGCTTGAGCATGTCCCTGAAGGAGTCTTGGTACATCAGTCGACCTACACCCAGAAGGTGCTCGAAAGGTTTGGCTTTGAGAAGGCATTTCCCTCGAAAGTACCGATGATCGGTAGGTCTTTACAGCAAGAAAAAGATCCTTTCCGACCAAGGGAAGAGGGGGAGGAAGTCCTGGGACCGGAATTCCCATACTTGAGTGCAGTGGGAGCACTCATGTATTTAGCAAACTGCACTAAATCGGACATTGCATTTGCCGTGAACCTCTTAGCAAGGTACAGTGCAGAGCCCCACCAAAAGGCATTGGCAGGGCATAAAGGACATTTTTCGATACCTCCAAGGTAGCAAGGACCTCGGATTGTTTTACAGAAAGAATCAAGATCTGAACTTGATTGGCTATGCAGATGCTGGGTATCTGTCAGACCCGCATACCGCTAAGTCACAAACAGACTATGTATTCCTGTGTGGTGGAACTGCAATTTCATGAAAATCGTCTAAGCAAAGCCTGGTAAGCTACTTCGACGAACCACTCAGAAATTATAGCACTGTATGAAGCCGCACGAGAGTACGCTTGGCTCCACCGAATGGTTCACCACATCCAGCAGTCATGTGGGATGAACATTGTGCAAACCCCCACAATTATCCATGAAGATAATGCAGCATGCGTTGCACAAGTGCAGACGGGCTATGTAAGCATTTCAACCCCAAGTTCTTCTATGCTCATGAATTGCAAAGATGGACAAGATTAGAGTACTGCACACTAAGACTTGTTCACTAAGTCACTCCTCGCATCTAGCTTTGAAAGGTGCGTGTGAGGGATTGAAATGATGAGACTTAGAAAAGTGCAGAATTCAGGGGGAGAATTCTCTCAAGCCCGTTATTAAATCTTGATCATGAAGATTAAGTACCCAAAAATAAAGTCTTGCTGACCAAATGAATTTGGGTGAATTGTACTCTTTTTTCCTTGACGAGTTTTCCATGAAGTTTCTCGACCAAGGTTTTTAATGAGGCAATTCGTGCATCGCAGCATCACATGTATCATGTACTCTTTCTCCAAATTTTTCCCACTGGGTTTTTATGGAGTTTTGACGAGGCATGAGCATGTTGGGTGAGTGCCCAAGGGGGAGTGTTAGGAAACTTGGACTCTATCCAAGAGTCCTGATCTAATTGGGCACCCCACCGTAGACTATAAATAGAGAGCCATACCCCCCTCATTATGTACGCATGAAAGAAAAGCAATAAAGAAAGACCGGGAGTTCTCTCTACCTCTCTGTGTGTTCAATCTATTCTCTCTGTGATTCTGTGATTGATTCGTTCTTGTTCTAAGCAGAGAAATCGTTCGGACTGGTCGCCAGCGACGGTTTCTCAACATTCTCTACCATGCGTACGATAGAGATAGATAGGTTGATATATTGAGTGTTGTGTGTGTTTTTCAGAAGCTTTAGAGCACTTCCATGGCGATGACTTCCACATAGAATCAACACTTGGTGTAGAGTCTAGTCTTTTCTCTTATTCTTCATCCTCATGTATTGGGTTCGTACCAATTGTAGATTAACCATAATATCTTGCTGTATTTCTTTCTCTTGAAGGTCAAACAAGAATGAAACTAATGGTTGCTGTGTATTCAGCTATAGGGTGGCATGCAAAGTGCTTATCTTGTTTTATAAATACATACATTTACTTGGTCGTCTTCATTTGATTGTAAAGTACGTGAGCTGTGTGTAAGTGCAAATTAATGAAGAAGAACACAGAGATACATAGGAAGAGGATGGCATGGATAGAGCATGTTGCTTAAACGAATCATGGACAAATAAAAAGAGGTGGATGATATTTATGCTCATAGAGGATGATCGGGATCATGAATTTGTAATATGAGATCAATGTATAATGCATATGTTTTCTTGCAGCAATGTAACACAAGTACATGATAAATACCATTTTATTTCAACAAGGTTCTTATGATAAGTATAATTACCTATAACAACATGTTGTAAATGATATAATGATGGTTTTCTTGTGTCAGCCATAGTGACAATTGCCATGCAATTTTTTTGCCACAATAAAGCATAATACATGTGACAATTTAATGTCACAATAAAGTAATATTTCACTATTAAAAACAAATTGTGACAATTTTTCTATCACAAATATGCATGCATTTCTGACGATGACATTGTCACGCATACTAGTTCTAATTGTGGGGCTTCAGACGCCACTAATTGTTATTAATTTGTGGGAAATAGTTTCGTGATCAGCTGCATTATTTGTGATGAAAATGACAACACTAATGTAACTCTTAATTGTGACACATCAAGTTGTCTCTAATGTAGCAATTAGTAGTGATGATTTTCTTGCCACTAATGAATATATTATTTGTGATGAATAAAAATTCATCACTATGTTACCAGTGATGCCAATATTAGTGGCGATGTAGTGACGACTCAAAATTTCATCACAGAGCGGTAATTATGATGAGAAACCAACTTATAGTGACAAAATTTGTCGTCACAAAAAAGGTAATCCCTTGTAGTGCTTGTTCCAAAAAAGTTCTTAACTAGATCCTTGTTTCATGCTCCAAAACCATATAGTACTGGATTTTTTGGCTATGGTTTATGGCTTTTCGCTTAAAATTTTGAATTATGGCTGTTCGCACGAGAGTACAGAGAGAGAGGTATTCGCGTGTGATTTTGACTGATATAGATGAAGTCGGGACAGTATTTACTACAATTGACTTGTAGACCCCGTCTTAAAAACATACTTAGTTTGAAAGCCAATTACTATAGAAAGTGGGTTTTTTAAACTGTGGCTTATGACTTTTGAATTCTGGCTGTTTGCTAGAAAGAATATGAAGAGAGAGACAGTCACATGCGATTTTGGCCAGTATAGCTGAAATCGGTACAATGTCTACCACAATCAGCTTGTAGATCCTACCTTGAAAAGACACACTATTTAAAAACTAGTTACTATAGTAAAAGTCAAATAATACAAGTAGCAAGCCCAAAAGAACTTAGTCGACGGGTGGGTTCTTTTACTCTGTGGCTTATGCTTTTGGCTTATGGTTTTGAATTTTGACTGTTCATGAGAGTACGAAGGGAAAAAATCATATACGATTTTGGCCAGTATAATTGAATTTGATATAATATCTATTATAATTAACTTATAAACTCTATTTTAAAAAAGTATATCATTTAAAAGCTACTTGCTGTCTTTAGGATCTGCAGAACCCACTCAGCAAGAAATTAGCACTTTCAATATTTTATTTGGTGATGCCCAATCAAGGGGCAGCTACTCATTGCCGGGATGCATCCCATGATCTCGCTTTATCCGGTGGCCTTGATGGGTTTGCAATTTCCCAAAAGATTTGGCTGCTGGGTTGGTGGGGTTCATGTGACCCTAAACCCCTAACAAATAATTACCCTGCACCCCCCCCCCCCCCCCCCCCCCGGGGGGCATGAAGCCCTTGCAGCCAGCTCAGGTTCTCACCCTTTCCCCATTCTGATGACTTTTAGGCTGAGTTCCCAGAAGGCTACCCTAATTGGAGAATGTTACCCTAATTGGAAGATGCCTTTATGCGGGGATAGTGCTGGGGAATAACGTACTACAAATATTAGAATGACGAGAAAATGAGCCCTAGCGCCGTTGTCTCCTATAGAAAATGAGCTGTTTATTGTGAAATCTAGGGCTCCAAACTTGTAGATAAAGAACTCTCGCACCTAATTGTTGGGACATTTTCAAAAGAGAAAATAGAATTTCATCAAAAAAAAAAAGACTCAGATGTAGTATACGGCTAGTTTAGTCACAGTGTTTTATGGCGCCATGCTGTAGTACAGCAGTGGGATCTCTGAAATATCTAAGGAATCGATGCTCACACGCTCTTCACCTTTACCATTATTTAACTCGTACGATAAGCATGATGCTAATATTCCCCCTTCCTCAATTTGGGCTCGCTTATTTGCGTTTAAACTTCTGATTTTTGGCTTACTTTTTTTACTATTCTTAAATTTCATCCTTTTTTGGCTATTTAGCTTTTTTGAGCTTTTTATCCGTCCTTTTTTTTCCATATTCGTTTGCATTGTCCAGGATGGGCTAACTTGTTTTTTCCACTTTTAAATTTAGTTACACCAAATAAGCCACCATCAGTTATAGTGTAATTTTAACCATAAGTCAGCTTATTTTAGACTAACCAAGCGACACCTTGATCACTTTAAGATTAGGCAAAGCAAACATATTGTTAGTTAATCGCACAGGGTGCTGTAATGTGCACACCTTCATTGTTCCAAGTGACAACATACGGACTGTTCACGTACCTAGCCCGGTAGTGACTCTTTTAAAAAAATTTGATACCCTGGCACATTTTTTGACAAAAATATACACCTCCCGAGCTCGGTAGACGCAGTATTTGACATGTGTCACCTGTCACACCACCGTAGCTCAATAGGAGGCAGTACATGTGGCAAGGCGAGCTAGCGCAGGAGGCATACATGGCACAACAGGCTAGACGTTGCCGAGCTGGTGCAACTCGGCTGGCCTAACGAGCGCCCCCAGCTCAACAGGAGCCTTCGCTAACGGGCAGTGCAAAAAACAAGGGTGGCAAAAAACTCGTTAAATCGATTCAAAATTGCTTCAATTGGCAAACTATATGTAAAATAATATTAAATAAAACTATGCCAATTTTGAAAAATCTCGATAAGACGAGGATGGGGATTCACCTAGCCGGGAGAACTCGGGGACTGGGGCACTCAATTGTAACAACGGCTCTGAAGCACCACACGGTAAATTTAGTATTTTTTTGTAACTAGGTGAATCCTCGTGCAAACTAGTTGAAAATGCGTGCTTTGATACACATTAAGAAATCGTATTATGTTTTGTTCGTGTGTGGGTAGAAATTTTTTTAGAAAGGTGCAAGAGAGTTCAGAGGGGTAGATGAACCACCACCACAAACTTCCTGTATTAAGTAATAAAGATACGTTATTGCAAATAGTTATCGTAATGGACTATGTATAGGCCAACAAAGCAGTTCGTAATAAATATGCGAATTACATGGCACATAGGGTTTGGTTAGATGCATATGTTTGCCTCACTATTCGTACGATATAAGTGGAAACATGCGTGAATCCTCAACTCCAACTATAGCTAAGATACATATGAGCTTTTTCGAAGCTATTTTTGCAGTTAGTCGTTGTACACATTTGGGTCCATCGATACCTTTCCCTTCTCTCCTACGCGGGCTTTAACCCTCGCGACCCGGGCCTAGTACTCGGTTCCTATAGCTTGTGTAGGTTTTCCCCAGTCGAAGATAACCTAGCACTCAGTGGGGGCTTCAGAGACCACCGATGCCTTACTCTTGTCCTTTCCGCTGTCATCTGGGGTGTAAGGTTTTATGTGAATCTCTCAGGCTCCATCGGGTAGTTAAGCATGTATTTTTGCTCGATGAATGTCCTGTCATATATATATTCGGGTTGTCTATCCACTAGAAGAAGTAGCTGCGCTCAATCCTTTGCCGACATGGACGGAGTGGGTTAGAGATGTGCGAAATAAAACATACAATGTGACATAGCAAATACGTGCTTACAAGAACTTCGGCGCACGTGTAGTGAGCCCAGCCGGTGATTGCCGAGTGTGTGAACTAAATGATATGTGCTAGATTACCACAATCGCACTATGGTCACGGAAACTCCGATGGCGGGGGTGCATTCTTGCAAGAATTATATATCGGGGTGTGAATCCTTCTTCTTGGCCACCTACTTCCACTTGCGAAGCATCTCTCCATAGTTTGACATCCCTACCAGCGGCACGGTGATGTCTTTATCCATCTTCTCTTCTCTCTCCTGTTTCCCTATTTTTGAGATCAGCTCAATCAGAGTCTTGGGTTTGGTCATGGGGGCTGACCAGATTTTATAGACGATCTATGTGCATTGCTCAGGAGTAAAGCTTGAACACATTGTCATTTCACGGGGGAAAATTGGTAGGTGTTGTCAAATCACTAGAAAAACTGGTGCGTGCTATCCGCTGGCTATGAAAAGATGGTACATGTTGTCAAATCACTGGAAAAACTGGTGCATGTTGTCCACTCGTTGTAATGCGTGCTGTCCACTCATAGGGAATAGCCAGTAAGTATTGTCAAATCACTAGAAAAACCAATGTGTGCAGTTCACTCATTGCGGAAAGTTGTTACGTATTGTCAAATCAGTAAAAAACTGGTGCATGTTGCCCACACACTAATATCTCAAGAAAGGATTCTAAGAACCAAGCGAATAAAAAAGACAAAAAAAAACCACAAGGCCTAAGATGGCTACATAACATTTATAATATTTTTGTCATGTTACACATGGCACCTAGAACGTGCTCTGCTATGTGGATATAATACATTCTATGTCTACTTTCTAGTACATGGGTGAACTAGAGCGAGAACGAGAGCTACTGTAGCTGGCTGAGCTAGAGCAACTGCAGCCTCGGCTGGTTTCTCCAATGTTAAGGACAATCGGTAGGCTGAGGGCGCTGCACGCTCTTACGCGTGCTGCTCCTCAGGGATAGTACTTTGGTGGGGATGATGGGGGTCCAGTTGGGATGGTAGGGGTCCAAGGGGAGTTGGAGCGTGGACCGCTACTGCTACTGTAGTCCACTCGATCTCGGTGATTGCGACATCTCTCTCACGCTCCACTATAGCCAGGGTCTTCTCGCACTTGGCGAGTAGAGCGCGGAGATTGTTGGCCTCGCTATAGCTGGCGGTGAGGAACTGGTAGAGGTTCGAGATCTCCTCTAGAGCCTTAGTGTAGGTGGCTTCCATAACTCTAGTAAGCTGGACCTGGTAGGCTAGGAGTGAGTCATCCTCGGAGTCGGGGACCAATGTCTTGCCGTAACATGCTTCTTCCCGGAGAGATGGATAGTAGTGAAATAGGGGGGTCAGCATGGCAGCCTCGTGGATCTCGCACAGGTGAGCATAACCCAAGCGGGCGATGTCTTGAAGTGCATCGGTGAAAATGTTCCTAAGGAACTCTGTGCGGAAGATGCAGGGGTGTGCTCACCTTCCCTTGCATACAGACCTCTCCTTCGTCCTCTGCATGGGTGAAGTAGTCCCACCTCCTTCCTGGGTCTTCCGTCCTGTGAATATGGGACAGTGCTAGAAACGTAGGTACTGCATTAGTTCACACAGTATGTCGACGATATCTCCTTCATCCTCTGCATGGGTGAAGTAGTCCCATGCCCCAATGCTATTTGATCCGACCGTCTACAGTTGAACATGAGGGCATTAGTAACAATTTAAAGATATAATGAAGCTTCTGCATTTTAGCTTAGGGAAATAAGACCAGAACCTTAGATAACGGCCATTCTGTAATCGCGTGAGAGCAAAAAATATATACGTGCGGATATACGTAAAAATATTTTAGCTATTTTTCTGGCCCATATTTATGCAGCTATTTATAATAAATAAACATGGCTACTCACAAAAACACACCAGTCAACAAAAATGGCTATCTAGTGCATTCCACATTGCAAAATCATAATTACACTAATAAAACGCTAACGATATATTAAGTGTATTGCTCGCATGCAAATTAAGCATAATTTTCTAAAGATAATTACCAGCTCCACAATGCTTCTAATTACGAAGGATGGTAAATCACAGATATGTTGCCTCCCTACGTTCTCGCTCGGCAGGTAATCTCTCTTTTCTTTCCTTCCCCTCCCAAGCTGCGGTCTATCTTGCTCGGTAGCAATGCGACCGCGGGTCCCGTTTTATATGTGCACGCAAACGCAATGTAATTACCAGGCGAATAAAACGAATATAGCGTCGCATCACGTCACCGCGTCACGTTGTGCCATTAACACGGATCCCTCACGCGCTGCCGCTCCCTGTGGATTCCCTCCCACGCGCGCTTCCCACTGCATTGCGCCTGCTTGCCGAGCTGGGATGGCTCAGCAGCAGCTTGCCGCGCAAGGGCGGCTCGACGGTGCCCGCCAGCTGTGCGTCGTTGTCCACCTGCCACGCTAGCTTGCCGAGCCACACTCTTGGTCTACTGCCGAGCTACTACGATGGCACGGCAGGTGACACGTGCCACTTATAGCGTCTTTTGAGCTCTGGAAGGAGTCTATTTTTGCAAAATAATATGCTAGCAGGCTAAAATTGAAAAAAAATCACTACAAAGTCATATATGTGAACAATTCACCACGTACATGCTCTAGGCAAAATAAACAAATATTACTCCCCACTGGCCGCTAGTCTGGCCAAACCGTTTCGTTAAGCGGCCAGTTTGCGTGCTCTCTTCAGGTCCTGGTAGGATCTGTGGTAATACTAGCGCAGAGCCATCCAAAGCCAATCAATACAATTAGAAAGTCAGAACAATCATACAATCAAACAATACAAAATATATGAATAATTGACACAAGAGAAAAAAAGAGCACCTGCTGATATTCTTTATTAATCTTAATTAATGTGTTCATAACGAAAGCTAAATAGCCTAGTTCTTGTAGTATACATTCTCATCTCCAACTTCAACGAGAGAGAGACTTAGGCTCTAGGGATGAAAACAGATTGGATACGGATCAAATAGTATCTGAACCACATTCGTATTTGTATTTGTAAACTAATATGGATATGAATCCAAATATTCTCAAATATAAATATGAATCAAATATTGTAACGAATACAAATTCGAATCGAATATCTACTCAATTTGGTTGGATCCAGATATCCTCATAACTTATGTAGTATGAAGACATTAATGATATTTATCCTCGTACAATCACATTTAATCATTCTAAGAAAGAGACTTAGTATCTAGGGGTGAAAACGGATCGGATACGGATCAGATAGTGTTTGAACCACATTCGTATTTGTATTCATATTTGTAAACCAATATGGATATGAATATAAATATTCTCAAATATAAATACGAATCGAATATTGTAACAAATACAAATTTGAATCGAATATCTACTCAATTTGGTTGGATCCGGATATCCTCATAACTTGTGTAGTATGAAGACATTAATGTCATTTTATCCTCATACAATCACGCTTAATCATTCTAATTCATTTACTTTATTTAAAAAACACGAATTCACGTTCAATTAAAAAATTTGTCTAACTAATTAGTCGTATTATGATAAAATATGTATATTGCTTTGTCGAATACGAATACGGATATGGATAGTCTGGATAAAATAACATTTTGGATGGTAAAAGTCCATCTCATATTTGTATCCATATTTTTTTATGCGAATTCGAATACGAAGATGGTAGAAATTGTTAATCGGATGGAAAAAACCTATACTATATTCGCATCGTATCAAATACGATAATTGGTTAATATGAATAATTAGTATAGATTATATTCGCCAAATAAGCCATCATCAGCTACAGTGTAATTTCAGCCAGCTACAGTATAATTTTAGTCATAAGCCAGCTTATTTCAAACCAACCAAGTGGCACGTTGATCACTTTAAGATTAGGCAAAGCAAATGTATCGTTAGTTAATCGCACAGGTCCCATCATGTGCACACCTTCACTGTTCCAAGTGACGACATACAGACTATCCACGTATCTAGCCCGGTAGCAACTTTTTTTTGATCTTCTTATATATTTTTGTTAACAAAAATAGACCTCTCCTGAGCTTGGAAGACGCAATAACTGACACATGTCATCTGGGGTTGTACAGCCGAATATAGTGTTGTACAGCCGTATTCATCCATCTAGGATGCCGACTGCCGCCGCCGGATGCCGTGCGCCCGGCCGTAGTCTTCGACGTGTTTGCATCACTTCAATCTGTCCGGCTGCCGAGCCGCCGGCCATAGTCCTCGACGTGTTTGCATCACTTCAATCTCTCCGCACGTTACGGCCAACCTGGCAGCTTGATCATTGCGCGGTAAGATCAATTATTGTCAAATTCGATCTTTTTGTATCCTCATCATCAGATTCCTTGCTGTCTGTTTCATGTTCTGCAGAGAGAGATCACAAGTCACAATCAAAGCATGCAGACAGAGGTTAGGTCGTGTATTGATCAAAGGTTTTATGCTGCTCTTGTTACATCCTGTTTTACTTGGTCGATAGAATGCAGATTTGAGTAGAAAGATTTTAGATCACACTTCAATAAGCTGTGCTTTGGATCCCCATGTTCCTATGCTGAAACCTCTATGAAACAATCTTGCTAAAGGACCCTGTAAAAAGTTTTAAGTTTCATTACTAAAGAACATAGTAATTGTCTATTGATGTGCTGTAATTAAATGGGCACAAATAGCTAATACTACAGAAAGTGACATCACAGACGGTTCAAAACCGCCATCACAGACGGTTTCAGAACCGTCTGAATTTATGTGTTTGTTATAACATGTGGTTATCACAGACGACACTCATACCGTTTGTGATAAGTTACAACATAGACGGTTTTTGAAAACAACTGTCTATGATATGTTTGCTATCACAGACGGCTATTAAAAAGCCGTCTGTGATATTTTACATATTACTAGTTGCATGTCCGTGCGATGCAGAGGAAAATAAGTATTATACAGATATCACATCTTTGATAACCATAATCTAATCATTGGTGTCACAAAGGAAAATAAGTATCATACAAATATCACATCTTTGATAACCATAATCTAATCATTGGTGTCACAAAGGAAAATAAGTATCATACAAATATCACATCTTTGATAACCATAATCTAATCATTGGTGTCACAAAGGAAAATAGAATTAGTTTCAGTCATGTTGCTTTTAGTATGTTTGGCTACTGCACCAAATTTCCTTGATCGATGAGAACTTTGCTCTGGGCTTATATCAAACTTGCTTTTCTAGTTATCAAATGGTTCATAGGATTATAGCTCTGGAATCGATAGGAGTGGAATGTGAACATGAGGACATAAGGTAACTGATTCACAATGTGAATTTTGAAATGCACAGAATAACTCGTCGTAGAAGCTCAAATGAAATGCTTAGAAAAGTCAAGAGCTGAAGCAAAATTCTTATAGATCCAACTGCCGAGTAGTTATCTTTGTCGGCAAACTCACATATGTGATACATACTATCAAATGTGATCTCAAACTGAACATTGAACATCAATTTTATCTTATGTCATCATGTATAAAGCAAAGTATACATGTTCACACTCGTAAATAAATCAAATTAGAACACACAACGGAACACTAAACTTTACATAAATAACAATATTTTCCTTTAACACATATAGCGAATCAACCAATTAAAAGATGGTGATACATACATACACATGCACATAAGCATCACATTAGTGAAGCATGATAGAACAAGCACCACATATGACAACTATATACAAAAATGGTAGTAAACAATATTTTTTTGTAGTATACTTAATTTATAAATAACTGTCTGACCATCTTGGAAAATAACAAATGACAGCTATGTATAAAAATGGTCGTAAGTTGGAAGCCGTCGACTATCGCGCGTGATCGTAGATCGAAAGCAGGCGACTATCGCTAGTCGTCATAAGTATTCAGTAATTGACCATTGATCGTGGTCCTAAATCGGGAGCTTTCGACCATGGCTTGTGGTCGTACATCGAAAGACCTCAACCACACCTTGTGATCGTAAGTCAGAAGCCATCAAGGACACCTTGTGGTCATAAGGCGGAACACCTCGACCAGCGCTTGTGGCCAAGTCGGAAGACATCGACCATACCTCGTGGTCGTAAGTCGGAAGCCATCGATCACACCTCGTGGTCATTAATCGGAAGCCGTCGATCACACCTCGTGGTCGAAAGTCAGAAGCCATCGACCATTACCTGTGATTGTAGGTCAGGAGTGGTCGACCTTCGCTGGTAGTCGTATGTTGGCAGTGAACGACCATCGATCATGGTCCTAAATCGAGAGCCTTCGACCAGGGCTCATGGTCTTAAGTCGGAAGATATCAACCACACCTCGTGGTCGTAAGTCGAAAGACATCGAGGACACTTCCTGGTCGGAAGTCAGAAGACATTGACCACACCTGGTGGTCGTATGTCGGAAGCCATCAATCACACCTTGTGGTCATACGTTAGAATACATCGACCATCGCTCGTGATCGTAAGTCGGAAGCCCTTGACCACACCTCGTGGTCATAAGTCAGAATACATCAACCATCGCTCGTGGTCGTAAGTCAGAAGACGTCAACCACACCTCGTGGTCATAAGTCAGAAGCCTTCAATCACACCTCGTGGTTGTAAGTCGGAAGCCATCAATCACACCTCGTGGTCATAAGTCAGAAGGCGTCAACCATCGCGCATGATCGTAGGTCGGGAGCGGGTGACCATCGCTAGTCATCATAAGTATTCGGCGGTCGACCATTGATCATGGTCGTACGTCAGCAGACATCGGCCACACCTCATGGTCATAGGTCGGGAGCCCTTGAGCACACCTCGTCCTTGTATGTCGGAAGCCATTGAGGACACCTCGTGGTCGTATGTTGGAAGCCCTCGAGCACACCTCGTGGTCGTAAGTCAGAAGCCATCGAGGACACCTCGTGGTCGTATGTCGGAATACATCGACCATCACTTGTGGTTGTAAGTTAGAATACATCGACCATCACACGTTATCGTAAGTCGAAAGCCCTCGACCACACCTCATTTTTATAAGTCGGAATACATCAACCATCGCTCGTGGTCGTAAGTCGGAAGACATCGACAACACCTCATGGTCGTAAGTTGGAAGCCATCGACTATCGCGTGTGATCGTAGGTTGGGAATGGGCGACCATCCCTGGTGGTCATAAGTAGGCAACGGTCGACCATCGATCGTGGTCGTAAGTTGGAAGACCTCGACCACACTTCGGGGTCGTAGGTCGGGAGGCATCGATTGCACCTCATCAAATGTCGAAAGTCATCGAGGACACCTCGTGGTCGTACGTCAACAGACATCGACCATACCTCATGGTCATAAGTTGGAATCCATCGACTACATATCATGGTCATGAGTCGGAAGCCCTCGACCACACCTTATGGCCGTACATCAGCAGACATCGACCACACCTCGTGGTCGTAAGTTGGAAGCCATCGACCGCACATTGTGGTCGTAAGTCGGAAGCCCTCGACCACACCTTGTGGTCGTAAGTCAGAAGCCGTCAACCATCATGCGTGATTGTAGATCGGGAGTGGTGAACCATCACTTGTGGTCGTACATTAGCAATGGTCGACCATCGATCATGGTCCTAAATCGGAAGCCTTCGACCAGGGCTCGTGGTCGTAAGTCGGAAGACATCGAGGACCTCATGGTCATAAGTCGGAAGACGTTGACCATCGCGCGTGATCATAGACCGGGAGCTGTCGACCATCACGTGTGATCATAGGTCGAGAGCCATCGACCATAACCGCTATGACCACGGCCACGGGTGCTACAACTACGACTATAACCATTACGACCATGGCCACAGGTGCTACGACTATGACCATGGTCGCTACGACCATGACCATGCATCAAGAGACACCTATACTTACTCTTATACACATACGCTTACAAACTCTTACACACTTTGGCTCGTAAGATCGAGTCTTTATTTAGAATACATAGATAATTATACACACATATGCTTACAGACTTACATACTCCGATTTGTAAGATCGGGTCTTTATTTTGGATACATAGATACATACATAATTATACAAGACACACATATACTTACTGACTCTTACATATTATGACTTGTTAGAGTCAGATGCTACTTATGTACACTATATCGTGGAGTGACAGTGAAGAAAATTTGATGGAGCTATGACCATGGCCATAGGCGCTACTACTACGACCATAACTTCTACGACCACAGCTACTCTTGGTCGTAACGACTACACACAAACTGCGGCTGTTCTGATAACACACATTGGTCATAACGACTTAACACACATTGGTCATAGCAACCGTACACACAAACTAGTCGTAACGACCATGGCGTATCAACTCAAAGCTTTGACCATAGTGCATCTAATCAACTCGAAGTTTTGACCACGGTTCATCATCTCGATGCTTCAACCACGGATTCTTACTTACTCGAAGTGTTCGACTGCAAATACCGTAGCTTCGACTGGTGCTACGACCATGGCTTCGGGGACTGCTTCGACCATGCCTTCGAGTGTGGCTTCGACCATGGCTTCGGGGACTGCTTTGACCATGCCTTCAAATGTGGCTTTGACCACTTACAAATCATCAAGAATAACAAAAACCTCACCTTGCAAACACACATAGAGCATAAAGGAATCATCAGCACCATTGCAGCAAAGTCGCAAGGCATATGCACCGAGTAGCTAGCTGATCGAGAGAGGAAAAAAAAATCTATGGGCCTCTCCAAGCAGAGCGACGACCAGCTTAGGAGATTAAAATCGCCAGACGGTGCGATGGGCTCCGAGCGAAGAGCACGAGGAGGTAGAGAGGCTCACCGGGCAAGCGACCGCTGGGCAGCGATAGGGGGAGAGCCACATGGGCGGGCACAGGAAGAGGAAGTCGTCGCTACCGTGCAGCACCGAGCAATGATAGCAGCAGGGGCGTGTGCAGCAAGGGGAGGAGAACTGTGGTGACGCAACACGGTGGGGGGTGGGGCGAGGAGGGAGCAAGGGGTGGCCATCGGATCCAATGGCTGCCGTCTACGAGTGTCCGTCTCTCGGATCCACCGGCCGCTATCGATCGCTGCCTTCTAGATCGACTGGCTGCTGTCGCCGAGCATGCCTCTCGGATCCACTAGCCACCATTGCTGAGCGCCCTTCTCTCCGATCCACTGACTGCTGTCGCCGAACGTCGTGCTGTCGAATCGCTTCTCCGCACTATTCATGTAGCGAAAAATCTTGGTTGGAAGGGCAATGGGAGATGGGACGACGGCAGTGGGGAGAGGCCTAGTGGCCAGTGAGGAGGGAGAGGGGAGATGGGGGTGGTGGCGGTGGGGAGATGCCCGATGGGCGGCGAGGAGGGAGAAGGGAGATGAGGTGACAGGTCTGCAAGGGAGAGAGCATGGGAAAGAGATCTGTAGAGAATGAGAGAACAGAATAACCGAAGGTGGAAGTGGAGAGGAGGGAACGTTAGCGAGGGAGAGGGGGATATAGATGGTCAAGATTCATGTGTTTAGATCGGACGGCTAAGAAGAGAGGAGAGAGAATGCACCGACGACCGCTAACTCCTCTTTATATAATAGTAAAGATAGATGACTTATACTAATAACAGTCTATGATATGTAAGATATCATAGATGGGTAATACCAAAAACCGTCTATGATAGCAGACATATCACAGACGGTTGTTTTTAAAAACCATCTGTGATATTAGACATATCACAGACAGTTTGGTGTTGCAGACCGTCTGTGATAGCTATTCAAAAAGCTATATTATTTCCTATTTTTCAGTTAGCCTCAGGAAATGCTAGTTATACCATCTTAAAACAAGCAAGTAGATCACATATATAGCACAGGACAATTATTACACGGATTTCACAAACGAATTAAACAATTGAATTCATTGTTTGATCAAGCACAACTAAGTGAATTACAACTGAATCAAATGTTTGAACAACTAATCATCTTCGCCGGAGTTGAACTCTCTATTTCGTTGAATGACCTTCACCATCAAGAATTTCGAAGGCTTTCCCTAGAATTTTGACAAGCATCTCAAGGTCGTATGCACTTGAGTCAAATTCTACGCCCTATCACTATATATATATATATATATATATATATATATATATATATATATATATATATATATATATATATATATATATATATATATATATATATATATAGTGCCCGTGCTAACGCTACGGCTATATTTCGGGGATGCATATGAAAACAATCAAACAATGATATTTTTTCTTTCTCATGCTAACGATACGGTAAAAAATAAAAAGACTGTTTCAGAAATATTGTCTTTAGATTCGTTGTCCATACACTGAAACATCTCTACCATAAAATTGGTTCCAATAAGTTCTTGTATGTCTTAAGGAATGTTTTCTAAATCCTCACATGCCTAATAAGTTCTATTATATCTTCAGGAATGTTGTCTTTAGATTCGTTGTCCTCACACTTCAACATCTGTACCAAGAAATTGGTCCTCAGTGTATTCTCATCCTGTACAAATCATTACACTTTACTGTTATAAATAACAATTAATTATAGAATGTTTTTACCAAGTACACAAAAGATTGTTTACTCACAATTGGAAACACTGGTAATCTAATACCATTCCAAAAGCGCATAAAGTTGATAACAAAATATCCTGTTAGTTTCCTGCACAAGGAAAAGATTATTATTGTACATACAAGTAGAACTATAGAACAAATTAGTAGTGTGAAAGTTATAAGCAATTACCAGTCTGCTGTTCTTGGAACCCATGGTGGCAATATACGACGCCACCAAAAAATATGGTCTACCCATTTAGGATTGACTAAGTCCATGCCCAAGTTAATATTGTTGGCAATAGCTTTTATTGTATTAACATAATACATGCTTCGAGGTTTAAGTTTAAACTCTTTTGGTATAGGCATCGGGTCCATTATAGAAACAGTTCTATCCACCATGTTAAGTACGTATAATGTCCACTGACCCATAGAAGAGTACGGCAATAGAATCTGCAAACAATCTGTTGATGTTAGGGCAATAAAACTATAGATTTATGAAGGACAAATTAATGTAGCTTACAGTGCTGCAATGTTCAATATCATATTCCATGTCTGGCCAACATTCAAACAATTTTGCCAACCGCTTGATATCTAGCTTCACACGATAGCCAGTGCCTTGAGAAAAAGCAGATATTGACTGCAGTAAAATATAGAGTTATAATAAAAATTATATGTGTATATAAATAATAATACGGACTTACACAAAACTGCATGTCCATATAGTGATATTTTTCTTCAAAACACAATAAGCCCTCATTACATGCCATCATCCGAACAGCCATATTGAAGCAATCAGTATCCATTGGCTTATTTACGTCTAATATTTCTTTAAGTTTTTTGAGACTTAAAGAAATTGGATAAGGCTTGGTGTTCCGAATCCATTCTTTCCTGTAAAGATGTATCATCGTTGATCATCATGATGTATGTGATAAATATTTAAATTAGAACAAAAAATATTTACTTTGAAATAACTTACTGTAAAGATGTATCATTGTTGATCATCATGATGGCTGTGACAATTTCACACAATAGTTCTTCCGTACTTGATGGAACAAATGGAGATATATTTGATTCTATTGGATGTGTTCTGTCAGATTCTTTAGCTAGTTCAACCGGATTTTCGATCATTTCGATGTCACTTGTACTATCATTGTTTTGATATTCTTGTTCAGGCTCTTGATATAATTTTGCTATGTTTATTCGTGAGTCCCACAAGATTACAGGTAGCTTAAACCTGAAATTATTTATATCCTCCTACACATAATTTGAATTTTAATTAAAAAATATATTGGTAAGAAGATGAAAATATATTTCTCTATAAGTAATCATGCAGTAGAGCTCCTCTATGTATTACCTGAGTTACATTATCAGATAGAGAAGATCCAGTCCAATATTCCATATAATTTATCATCCATAAGCCGCACGATACTCTATTCATTTTTTTGAAAAAAAAGAAATTCATAGTGAGGCAAGTGTAAGAAAAACAAACATGATCACTTTTCTATCTAAATTATAATAAAATGAAGTGTACCCATCTGTTTGCATCCGCTGTTGGAACTTCTCTACTTTTCGCCATGTTGAAAAATCAAGGTTCTGCCACTTGGCTTGGTTCAGCTCTTTATGTTGTGCTACAAGTTTGAATTTTCTTTCTAGGCCTCTTAACTGTTATGATATAAATATATGATTTTTCAGTAGTAATAAAATATAATACAAAATACTAATAATACAAAAAATCATTACTCACCGTAAAGTCGAGGTCCCTGCGGTCCAAAAATTCTTGCCCAAATGAGTCTAGTACATGTATCTCACAAACTTTAGGATTCAGAACCGCTAGATACCAATGACAGTCCTTTATGTTAACCGGAAGAAAAAGCTACAGGAAACATTGCAAATTTTTGTGAAGTATTTTCCATGGTCATATATTATTATAAATATTTATCACAAATACACGAAGATTTAAGTTACCATGTCAGCTTTCAAATAGTTTTGCACACTTGTATCAGTGATATCCTCCTTATAGCTTAATGGCACATCAGAATATTTACCATCGCGTTTAAGCAAGCTAGTTATAAATGTATCCTCTAAAAAGACATCTCCACCTTCCCTGTGAAGTAAATGCTCTTCATCCCTCATACAATGAATGTACGCACTTAAGACCTATTTGTAAATAAAGCGCAATTAGTATGTTCTGTTTTCACATATATGTAGGTTTAAATAAAATATGCACTTACAGCGCCATTCACATATATGCCATCCTGAAAAAGACACCCCATATATCATCCCTGTTTACCCATGAATCGTCAATGTTGACCAGAACTTTCTTTTTCGGTGAAGCTTTCATGTATTCAAGAATCTCAAGATCGTCCTGGGTGCACTTGTAATCTAGAACGTGTAATGTTATTTTTCAAGAGTTAATTATATCACTGCAAATCAAAAGGAGCGCAATAATAAAAAAATCTAATTAGTTACCTTGGGGCACAACTTTAGCAAGGTTCGACTTCTTAGGTTTGTTATGTTGTGATATCCGAATCAATGTTTTCAAATCATCTCCTTCGTTAGAGGCTGATTGCTTCTCCTCAGTAACTATCTCTGTCTTACTCTCAATATCCTTTTTCAATTGATCTATATTGAGATGAGCAATGATGATTAGAGTGCATACCTAGTTGTTGGTTGTCTTTGTTACAGCTGACACTTAGGCAACTGAATTGGGAGTATAGGTGTCTGACATAATAACATCGAGTAAAGGACTTTCAGCATTGCAAACAACATTGGCGTTTCCTTTGTCCCCATCTAAATATGATAGCTATGCTGCTATTCATGAATGGTCTAACAAAGTGAGTGTGTATAGGGAGTCTGTCCTGACTTATGAATTGTTTGGTTGTGGGGTCTGTCTGTCATAATTAAATATTGATCAAGTTGTGTCTTTTGTTGTAAGTCAGCAGCAGGTGTTGACAGCAGCAAGCTAAGTACAATCCACTGAACTATTGTGGGATAGTTAGGTCTGTATTATCAAGCTATCAAGCTCTCTCTCTCTCTCTATCTTTTTGCTGTTTGTGTTTAGTGAGCAAGAGATTTTCAACAATCCCAATATTTAGTCAGTTAGATTAGCTACACTCAGGTTTGAGTTCCCTTTTGGGCCTAAGCTGCTGTGAAATTTGTCACATGTAACTCAACTATTCCAAACTCAGTAATACTTTCTGTTACAATGCATATGAAAAAATTATTGGAAATTCATATTTTTAAAACAAATCTACTCATATCGACAGCCCATTGTTTTATGCATCTTTAGACCATTCATGGCACACATAAGATTTAGAAGTACTCACCTGGTACAGTTCAGCCCTTATGAGTTTCTGGTTTTCAGGGTTAGAATACCAGTCAAGCCTCATGGACTCGATCTTGATATACATGTCGATAGCCCATTGTTGAAAAAGCCTCCCTCCAAACAACAAGATGTTGAACAGACCATTTCTAACTTGCATCATAAAGCAATAGTATTCTCTTGCTGTCACAAACCTTGTAGATTTACTTGTTTCTGCAAGTCTACTCATGTAGTCACCTTGCTGTATGTCATCATCTGTTTCATTATCATCTGCATGAATATGGAAATACATTGTTTATTATATATATTTATTTATTGTATACATAGTAGGATGAAGTATGTTGAATCTAGACTTTTGCCATACCCAATGGTTGCTGCACTGAATCCTCGCCATCAGTAGGAGACGTTGACTCTTTGGGATTGTCATTGTACGGCATGAACTTATTCCATCCAGTTTCTCCATTAGGATTTAATAAAGGATATGCTAATGGGTCATAACAACCATGATATGCTTTGATATAGCGCATCTTCTCTCCTTTGGGGTATACAATAACACTCCTATCAAAACATCTTTGGGGGTCACCTCCATCGGTCCAAATAGCAGCAACTTGTGAGGCAGTAGGGGCATTATACCTTAAAATAAAATGTTACGCATCCATTAAAAAAAGATGAAGTAGTATATTCACTGGTTTTTAAAAAAATTCAAAAAACAGCAAGCACCAAACAACCATTAGCAGCAGAAAACAAGCAATAATGATACAAGTCATATGCTAGATTTATTTATAAACTAACTAACTAACTAAGCATATTGATCTGTCTGAGGTAAAAAAACAGCGAGCAATGTAGAAGAGGGTGTACCTTCGTTGGTCAGGTGTCACATTAGTGTTGAGCTCAATTACATAGTCACCGAGATTTGGAATAGAACCAGCTGTATTAAAGGTCTGTACATAAGGGTTATTCGCCTGTAGTATTCTTAGCACGTTTCTTACGATATTTATATCAAGATCAGGTGACCTTTTCACTCTATGTGACAATGTATCAGCTTCTTCTGTGTCATAAAAGTAGAGTTGTAGGTGACGTGGGCCTTTTGATCCTGGCACTAAATGGTCCAGACGATGATACATGGCACCATGTACATGGAATGTATATATGCCAGTACCTGGTGCGGTGCAGTATCTCCGGTCCAGTGTAACTCCGAGACTTGTGAATGAGAAGTGTGAGTTGAAGTACCGTATGTGTTTTCTGAAATATTTTGCATCGGTATCCACCTGACTCGTGAACAACCTCTTCAACTCAGCAGGTACATCATTGATATGCACTTTTATCTTCCCCGCTCTACAACAGAATCCCGGTGGTTCGCCTTCAAACCTCATGGCTCCACAATATTGGCAGTCAGGAACCTTTTTCAAAACATGGTGCTCTTTCAGCAAGTTTTGGTAGACGAAATCATAAGGATTATCCTGGGTAGCGTTGCTAGTGCAATCATTGTTGACACGATACGTCTCGAATGCACATTCTGTATTTTATATTGAAAATTATGTCAATATGGTAGTTAATCAACATGGTTACAAATAACAAATTAATTAATAGTTACCTTCACCAAGAAATTGCATTGTCTCAAAATCTATAGGCCCATCATCCTCTTCTTCTACGACAAATTCCTCTTCTATGTCACGTAGATGATCTGTTTCACATGGGTTTGAAATTATAATCCTAAACATGCACACAACAAAGTGCCAACAAAGAAAAAAGTTAATCAACATGGTTACAAATAACAAATTAATTAATAGTTACCTTCACCAAGAAATTGCATTGTCTCAAAATCTATAGGCCCATCATCCTCTTCTTCTACGACAAATTACTCTTCTATGTCACGTAGATGATCTGTTTCACATGGGTTTGAAATTATAATCCTAAACATGCACACAACAAAGTGCCAACAAAGAAAAAAGTGCACTGGTGATCAGATTTGTATAACCAACCTTCATGATCAGAATATTGGTTAGTAGGTTCGAATAAAGCAGGATCAAATTCGACTTCATTATTGGTGTCAACACATCTCGGCTGTACATGTGTCACAGGCATATGGTTAACTATTTCATCCTGGGCAAGAGTAGGGCACGCTCGCCGGTTGTCTCCTGATGCTCTTGCTTTTTTATAGTCCCGCCTCTTCTGTTGTAGTAATTTTGCCTTGGCTGTCGCATCCATGTTTAGGTACCAGTTTCGGCTTCTGAGCAGCTTGGCAGCGTTTGAGCAGGCACCTGATTACCAGTGTACACAAGAGATATATTTTATCCTATCCGCACCCCTCAAAATTTACAATGTAATTAGTTAGATGTTAGCATACCTGTATTAATTATGGTGCCATTTGAACTTTCGGGCTGCAAAGGGGTCAATGGTGGCCGCTGTTTCCTGACGTACTCATCATTCCTATGTAGCCAGTCGCTGGACTCATTTGGATCATCATTTTCCTTCTCAAGTTGTATTGATGCTTGGTAGATGGTCGAAACAGCACTTTCTTGTGGTGTTTTTCCTTCTGCAAATTTTAGGTTTAAATTCATTTATGCAGCACGTACATGAGGCATATTTATATATCGTAGTATATAATCAAAATTTCTTCGACATAGAACACGTACCCAACCGTGATGATGGCAAGGTGGAATATACTACTCCTGTCATGTGGACATCTGTGCAACCGGATTTAGGCTCTACTTCATTCACAGTATGTATTGATGCTTGGCAGATGGTTGAAACACCACTTTGTTGTGGTGTTTTTCCTCCTGCAACTCACAGTTTTCAAGTCAACTAAACAACACGTACCGGTGGCATATTTATATCGTGTAGTATTATAATCAAAATTGCATCAACATAGAACACGTACCAAACCGAGATGGCATGTTTGATCCTGTCATGTGGACATCTGTGCAACCGGATATAGGCTCTACATGACATGGTTACGAGTGTAAAAAAAATTAAGCGTGTTACTCATTTCCATGCGTAAACAAATAAGAATAGTATACATGATTAGATTGCGTATACCATGTTCAGGAGTCGTTAGTACTGCCGGTGTTTTTCTACTTGCATGGTACTCACGTTGCTTTCTATTCTGCTCCTCTCTTTGTTCGTTGGTTTCCTCAGCCCTTTTCCATGCGCGATATTCACGTTGTTTTCTATTTCTCTCTTCCCTTTTTTTCTCTCTTCATCATCTGCAGGTTCACCTGCAGGGTAGTAAATTTCTGTTGTGATGTACAGTGTGTGTAACAGGTGTGGCAACTAATATTAAATATACCTCGTCCAATGATGTTTGATATGTCGCTAAATGCATGGCGTGTTGGTCGTCTATCCCCCATGACAGATCACTTAAAATCCTGTAAATAAATAGTAAATAAATAAATCCTGCAAATGGAAAGCAAAGAAGTGGACTCATGTTGCTATTTTGAACTGTTATATTTAGGGTATCAGCTTCATTGGTTTTGTTTATTGAGCCACATTTTCAATTTAGAGTTGCATAAAAAATATTTTCAGCTGCTACAAATTACAGCAATGGAAAATTCAGCAAGCAGCTTAAATTAAAAGAATCAAATCTGCAGAGAGGGCACAACTATAGAGCATGATAAGGTAGAAGCACCAGGTGGCTTTCAAGCTAATGGCACTGTGAATTATTCAGAAGTAGAACTGAAGAAAGAGTTTGATATGGAGGTTAATCAACCATGTTCCATTGCAAGAACATGCAGTTTGTGCGGCCTCTGTTTTCCACCCTGAGCCTAAGTCCATTGATTTGTCTGAGAATGATAGTTGCAACCCAAAATGCAAAGAGCATATCACCAGAAATTTGTCTAAATCATACAGTTCACAGAACATGGTTGGGTCAAGATTTTAGTATACTTACTGCTCTGTCTGCAGGCGTCATGCCTACTGGCTGGGCTGAGTGCGTCCTGGCGTCACGGCGGTGTGCGTCCTAGCGTCCTGGCTTGCCGTCGTGTGCCCAGCCACAGCCTCGCTGCCCTGGCCAATGTCGTGGAGGTGTGCGGGCGGCGTGGCTCGGCAGCAAATGCTCGGCAGGCGGCGTGGTTGGGCACGCTGCCCCGGCGTGCCTGGGAGCCGGCGGCGGGCCTCCTGGAAACCGGCGGGCGTCGCGCGACTCGGCGGCGGCCGTCCTGGGAGCCGGTCGCGTGCGTCCCGGTTGTCACGGTCGGCGGCACGGGCGGGCGAGCAGGCGCCGGACGCCCTGGGAGCCTACCGCGGGCGAGCCGCCGGCGGCGCGCGTCCTGGGCGGAGATGTCGGGCGAGCCGGTGGCGGCGCGGGCGGCCGAGCCGGCGGCGGCCGAGCGGGCGGCGGCCGCCCTGGGAGCTTCCCGCGGTCGTCCTTTGCGGCGCGCGTCCTGGGCGGCGCTGGCGGGCGAGTCGGCGGCGGCCGTCCTCGGAGGCGTGGAGCCGCGTTGTGAGGCAGCGTGGGGGAGAGGGATGGGAGTCGTACGGTCGCGTGGCGCCTCGCGACTCGAGCTTAGCGGCTGGGATGGGTGCAGGACGGGAGGGATTAGGAGAGGGATGAGGTTTGATCCAAACGATTTGGATCGTTGGATATGAGTGAGTAAGAGATTAGCTTTTGTTGGGGTACATTTTTTGGGGTGCACTTAGGATTGTTAATGACTGTGGTGGTAATTTTGTTGTGTGGCTTTAGGGATGTTTTTTTGGTGTATTATATGTGGGGGTATATATATATATATATATATATATATATATATATATATATATATAGTGCTAAAGCCCTATTCAGTGCTAAAGCTCACCAGATCCATCCGATCTGGCCCATGCGGCTCAGATCAAGGAGGGTGGAAGGCTCCCAACTCACTTAATCAGTCTTTCATAAAACCCCTTGCACATATGTTTTTTTGGCAACTAAGCCCCTCGGCGTTTCCTCTCCATCCCTCACATCGATACACACGCACGCACTCACACACACACACAGATATATATATATAGTATAAATAACATGGGCACCTAGGTGTCTGGGCACCAAGTCTCCCTACCTTTGGATTGCTTTTAGATGCGTGCTAATGTGATTGAGACTTTCCATCCATGATTAAGACTTTCCTTCCATGATTGATTTAGCATGCCTAATATATTACATACCATTGCACTAGCACGCATCTAAAAGCAATCTAACGGCAGGGAGCCTAGGTGTCTGGGCACCTTGTATATATATATATATATATATATATATATATATATATATATATATATAGGACGCTGAAATGGGGCACCAAGCCTCCCTGTCTTTGGAATGCTTTTAGATGTGTGCAAGTGCAATGATATATAATATATCACGTAAACCTGTTAATATTTATTAATTTGAAAAGGCATTGATTTGGAAAGGAATTCATTGATTTAGCATGCTGAATCAATCATAGATAAAAAGTCTTAATCATGGATGAAAATTCTCAATCGTGGAGCCTGGACACCATAGTGCTCTTGTTATTTATACTATATGTCTGTGTATGTATGTATCTGTGTATCTGTGTATATGTATGTATGTATGTATCTGTGTGTGTATGTATGTATGTATGTATGTATGTATGTATGTATGTATGTATGTATGTATGTATGTATGTATGTATGTATGTATGTATGTATGTATGTATGTATGTATGTATGTATGTATGTATGTATGTATGTATGTATGTATGTATGTATGTGTATGTATGTATATATATACATATATATACATATATAGAAATTAATAATCATGAAATAAATATTAGTAGGTTGACAAACCTCTGGATCTTTCAGCTTAATGTTCATGATTTCCTGCATATGTCTGCAAACTTAGAATCCACATATGTTGCCTTGTAACTGCTGGTGGCACTGCAAAAATAGAATTACATACATAGGTATTGTTAGTTCTAGAGATATTATTACGAAGTGTGATATAGAATTATTGTGTTATAGCGGGTACCGAAAATCGTGTCTTGTGTCACAGTGTGACGCTGGATTCCCTGTGTCTCCATCCCTGGGCAACGTAAGCGTTGAACGACCTACGTGATTCCAAAATGTTAGCCTCAGAAATTGCAAATGAAGGGAAGACTACAATAGAGTTACGTATGGAGAAAATGAGTTTATCTGTCAATTGTTTGTTACACAAGGATGAAGTCGTGGTTGCCCATAAATAAGGAATCATGGTGTATTGTTTCGCTCCATTTTGTTACAATCACGATCAGAATCCAGTGAGCCCTAGTCATATATGTCGCCACAGTGATTAATCCTAAGTTCATGTTGCGTATAAAGTACAAATGAAACTTGTATGACAACTAGCGAAGCACTTAGACCTACTTGAACGGTACCATGATATAATCGTTGTCACTTTGAGCAAGCAATCCATTCATTATGTAATCTTGGATGAAGGATGTGTTGTCCTTGATATATTGCTGAGAGACCAAGTGTGGGTCAAGAAAACCCACAGGTTGTCGCCGTTGCTGGACTTGAAGGATCATGGATCTAAAAGCAGACATGCTATTAATGCACTTTTCACTCACACGATTCTCAACGTATATCCAGTTTTGGTCCATTTACACTACACATGTAACAAATTAGTGTCAAATTAGAGCAATATATATATCAAGTAAGAATATATTGAAGTAAATTGTCCATCTCTAAATTATAAGTACGTAGCCACGTACTATTCATGAGGCAATATATATCAAGTAAGAATATAATGAAGTAAACTAAGAGTAGTAACTCATTCTTAAATTGGAGCAAATTACCAAAAAAACTAGCTAGATCTAAACCTAGCTATCATCTCTCTGTATTACGAGGCATATAATTAGAAGCAAATACTAACCTCTAATCTTCAAGAACAAATCGACCTACAAGCTAGATCTACAAGTGATATGCTTTCCCTAAACTCCTCAAAGCCGACCGCCTCCTTCAACGTAGCACAATAAAGACAAACTTGTTGGGACCCTGCTAGCTTTGCATTTAATAACACGGCATATCCCAGACACGTCCAACCATGAACCTTTTGTGATATATAGTTATTACAGATTGTTCATATTAATAACCATCTGTGAACTATCACAGACGGTTATTTGTAAGAATAGTCTATGATGAGTGCCATTATCACAAATGGTTCGTATAAATAGCCATCTATGAATCACAGATGGTTATTTGTATGAACCATCTGTGATAGTTGTGCATCACAAATGGTACATGGTCACGCTTATATAATTATTTACGAGAATTACAGCATAAATGGTTTCCCATGAACCGTCTATGATAAGGAGTCCAGTATAGCTTGTTTTGTAGTAGTGAGCGAAAGTTCTTCCTAGAAGGTGCTACTCATGGAAGGTACTACTATGTACCTTACTTCCATTCGATATTATTATGTGAAGGACTGAACATGGCAACAGAGGGGGGGTGAATGGTGCATTCTAATTTTCCCCCAAGTATTCAACACTTCTTCACTCCAATAGCTATAGAGTTATAAAGATTGGAATGCGAAACCACCAACAAATAAGAAAAACAACACGATAACATTTTTTAGAAAAATTAGGGAAATCGGAAGTACCTTTTTTTGCTTTGCGGTACTTTTGATTTCTGGAAGTACCTTTGTTTGTACTAGGTACTTCTGTTTTCCTCGATGAACAGTGATTTCAATATGAGTTCAAAAACTAAAATCAGTGCAACATTTGATTTGTAGATCCAAATGACATGAAATTTGCAGGGATCTATTCTAGGATATTACGAATTTATTTCAATAAAGGATCATGAAAATCATGGCTAAAGTTGTAACATTTTTCAGTTTGAAGGAAATATGCACTAAAGCCAAGCCAAACCCCAAACGATGAATACAACTTGCTCGTGGGTAGATGATGGTCAAGATGTCTTTAGATACGTTCCCACATGTCCCACATGTCAAATAGCCTCAAATAAAGAGATCACACGTTGAGGCCAAATCAAGTAAAAACGAATTTTCTTGTGAACTATCTAAATACCTAGATGGGTGGAGATGTATTCCCAAGGACTATCTCCATCTCTTACACGTCCTTAGAACAGCAAGATCACAAGAAGAAAAGAGGAGAGATCAAAACTAACCAAAAGTCAAGCACATCAATAAAAACAAGAGGGACTCAAGAGTTGCACAAAGATTAATGTATTGCTTATTTGATAAGATAGGTTTTATAGCCACTCCACCTTGGAGGATAAAGAGTACCCAAGATACTCACTCTCAAACCCTAACCCTAAACCTAGAAAAGAGAGCACAAGATATTGGTTGGATGCTTAACCTTACATGTCTCCATCCCAACA
Organism: Dendrocalamus latiflorus; assembly: GCA_017311315.1. Taxonomy (NCBI): domain Eukaryota; kingdom Viridiplantae; phylum Streptophyta; class Magnoliopsida; order Poales; family Poaceae; genus Dendrocalamus; species Dendrocalamus latiflorus. The sequence goes on from CM029654.1 coordinate 10,162,395, forward strand.
CCCTTTTATAGGTAGGCAACCAACCACCTACACCTCTTAATGGATCATATCCACTATTACAATGGGAAATCTGTTAACCCCATACACACGGATTTTACTCATACAAGTTCATTTATGTATGCTTTTCAAAGCGTATAAGTGTGCATCTGCTAAATCCTTAGACTTGATCCACCTTGATCAACCCAGCTCCACCTTGACCTAAATCGCTCTCGAACGTATCACCCATGCGTCGTGGTTTTAATCCAAGATGGTTTTTGGTATTTTGGTCAAACTATCAAAATACTCTTCCTTGATCTACACATCCAAAGATAAAGAAATCGTTTTCAAGCATAAATTCTTCACAACTTGACCAACATTAGCCAAGATATGCATCATGCAACCTCAATCCAATGACCCATGTCATTCAAGCTTGATCCATGACTCAATTCTCAAAACCCCTGTTTTTCTAGGAAAATCGGAAGTACCATGCTTAATACGCTAGTACTTCCGTCTTGTGGTACTACCGCTTCCCAAACGGTACTTCTGTACACTGAAAACCTCGCTTGGAGCTCTCTAGAAAAATGTACCACCACTCAACCTGGGACTTTCGCCAAATGGTACTTCTACACAAACGAAACTACCGCATTTATACGTGGTGATGAGGACATCACTCCTTCGGATGCAACCGCTGATCCTCCAACCGTTATGCAAGGTCCAATGACCCGAGCTCGCATGCGACAATTAAATCTAGAGGTGAGCTCGTTCTTAAGCGATCATTTTCATAGTTTTGAGAATAGATTGCTACCTAATGATGTAATCTTGCTTAGGAACATTGGAGAGGGTCATGAAGTACATGGAGAGAGGTGTGGAGGCGGAGAAGACCAGCAAGGACGTCCAAGTCAAGCCGGAGGGCCAGTCCAACTCGAGTTCGAGTCTGCCTCGGCCTTTAGGACAAGCCTGCAGTAAAACGGACGCCCAGGACGCATACGGACTCCGTTTTCGATGACCCATATATGCATGGAAAGATAATTTCATAGGCTAACGAGAGTTATCATCACCTGACGGAAGATCGGGAACCCCGTCCCCTTCACGTGGGGTACTTCCGATTTTTCTGACACTTACAGAAGACAGCCTAAATCAAATACAATCTTTACAAAACCATTTCACCACTCCACAAACATTACAATGGTTCATCACAACATTAAATAAGGCCTTCTCATATGGTATTTCAATCTCCCCCTTGATGAACCCATTTGCAATACTCAAAAATGCAAATTAGAGGTGGTTTTAGAGAAAGAAGAAGAATTTTGCAAAGAGAGCTCTAAATGGTCAAAAAAAAGATTGCAAAGAGCTAAACCTGACCATTTGAGACAGAGATAGATAGAAGATACAAAAAAATCAATATTTTTCGCAAAAACTTCATATCTACCAAGAGTGTTGGGAAATCTCACTCTAGGTCCATATTAAAGAAGAAGTGTTCGATGCGATCTTAGTCATGGTGAAAAATGATAGAAAATCACAGCAACATAATAAAGCTTCAAAAATCAATATTTTGCACAAAAACACCAAGTCACGCTCAAAATGTGCTTTTTTACCTATCTTTCCCCCTTTGACAATGGAATCATCAAGATGCATGGAAGAAAATAGAGCAGGATTAAATGAAATGACTGCATTTTATTCATTTGAAGCATTAGGAGCCATGAAGATTATCCAAAGCGACTTTTCAAGTATTACACCAAACCATAAAAGGTGAAAGTGCTATATAGATCATGCCAAAACATATATGGCCAAGCTCAAGTCAAATAAGTAATGATTCTCAAATTAAGTGGATTTTCTGTATGTCAATATATCCAGAAATGAGCCAAGCCATGTCAATATACTAAATGGAGCCAAGAAGCTATAATTGAGTCAATTTAGAGTGCAATAAGTTCAAAATTGAAACATTTTGTTTAAGCACTTGATAATATTTATAATTGAGAAAATTTAGCACATTTGGCACCTTTTTAAGTTCATTTTTGGTTATAGTTGAGCTTCAACTAATTTTTCACAAAAATGCATTTTCTTAGCCATGTGCTAGATCTCAACCCTTATGTGACCATTCCATGCAAGAACCTTAAGGAAGTGATCTTGCTCGTCCAAAACTCCCCTGAGTTCATGTCTAGTGCAATGGCAAGCTGTCTCATGAGAAAGAATTGGTAAGATCAGTTTTTTCGCACAAAAGAGATCATTTTGCATTTTCTTGACATAGTTCAAGAATAAAGAGCTAATACTAACTCATATTTCGATAAACAACTAGTGTAGCTCAATCTAAAGTTTGACCTATGTTCAAGACTCGACTTAGGTGATTTGACATGGTATGAATCATAACAGGAAGCAAGACATGATTTAGTTTAAGTTTTTCACATTTAAAAGAGCTATCATGGCAAAGGTAAGCCACACATGAAAAAGCAGGATAAATATAGCAATCTAGCACAAACCATGGCAAGATGTAAAGCGGTTTTATTATGTCACACAAGAATAATAATCAGGGCTCCATGTATTTATATTACAATGTATATTGCTGAATTTAAATATGATGCAATAAAAATCCCAGCTTCCCCTCAACAATTGACTCAATCTTTAGAAACAATTTGGTTTAAGTTGAGTTATGTCAAGCTCCAGAAAATCTCAAATAAACTCCTTTTAAACCAATGCAATAAGTAAGAGAGAAGAAGCTTGGAAGAAACAAAAATGGTAATCCTTAAATCATAGATAAGATAGAAGAAATACTATGGCTCAGACTCGCTCTCATCTACCCCATATGACTCTAGGACTATCAGCTAGTCATCTAAAACATAAGGGAGTAAACACGTTCCCTATCTACCCAAGAGACCCAACCCCTACTAAACCTAAAAGAAGTGAGTGAACTCAACTTGGTGAAAAGAGAAACAACTAATAAGTAGCATCCTAAAATCACAAGATGAGAGGAAGAAGTCTAAACAACTGAGAATGAGAACCAATCTAGTCTATGCTAGAAAAACAAACCCAAATGCACCCATAAACAAAATGCAACAGAAGGTAGATGTACATAAAATACAGAAAGAACATGATGCTCCCTCTCAAATTAAGCCATAAAGACAAACCACCCCAAGCTCTCCTCGTAAGGTCGTGATCCTTGAGCTATCTAAAGGCTTAGTGAAGATATCAGCTAACTCGTGGTCACTCTCCACAAACTGAAGCACTATATCACCCTTCTCCACATGGTCTCTAAGGAAATGATATCTAATATCTATATGTTTGGTTCTAGAGTGCTGCACTGGATTCTTGGCAATGTTAATGGCGGAAGTATTATCACAGAAAAGTAGAATATTATCTATAACTAACCCAAAGTCCCTCAAGGTCAAAACCATTTAAAGCACCTGACTACAGCAACTAGCGGCTACAACATACTCGGCCTCTATTGTGGACTGTGCAACACTGGATTGCTCCCTAGAAGACTAAGAAACAAGAGAAGTGCCAATGAATTGGCAAGTGCCAGAAGTGCTCTTTTTATCTATCGTACAGCCAGCAAAGTCTACATCGAAATAGGTTTTAAGGGAAAGACAAGAAGAAGAAGAATAGCAGATACCATAGTCTAAAGTAGCTCGAAGGTACCGGAAGATGCGCTTCACCGCTTGACGGTGAGAGGCACGAGGATAGGCTTGAAAATGAGCGCACAGACATACGGCAAAGTGTATGTCCAGCCTCGAAGCAATGAGGTACAGGAGGGAGCCAATCGTGTTGTGGTACTCCTTCTAATCTACAGGCTCGCCATCCTTGTCAGGATCAAGTGTCATCGAGGTCACCATCGGAGTTGATACTGGCTTGCCATCACTCATGTCGAAGCACTTCAGAAGATCTCGAGTGTACTTGTCTTGATGCAAGAAAGTACCCTCTCGAGTCTGCTTGATCTGGAAGCTAAAGAAGAAGCTCAACTTGCCCATCATGCTCATCTTGAACTCTGTGCTCATGACATCAGAAAACTGGAAAACAAGAGCATGAGAAGAACTACCAAAGATGATGCCATCTACATAAATCTGGATGAGTACAAAGTCAATGCCATGCCTATGAATGAACAAGCTCTTGTCTACCTTACCCATCTCAAACCAATGATTTAACATATAGGATTTAAGCCTCTCATACCAAGTTATAAGGTTTTGTTTAAGTCCATACAAGGCTTTTGAAAGCTTGAAGACATGGTTTAGATATTTAGGTTCTCGAAACATGGAGGCTATCTGACATAAACATCTTTCTCAATATGCCCATTGAGGAAGACACTCTTGACATCCATCTGGTACAGCTTGAAACCTTTAGACGCTGCGAATGCAAGCAAAATCCTAATGGCCTCTAGCCTAGCTACAAGGGCGAAGGTCTCCTCAAAATCTAAACCCTCAACCTGGGAGAAACCATGAGCTACTAGTCTAGCCTTGTTTCGAATGACAACTCCATCTCACTCTGCTTGTTCTTAAATATCCACTTGGTTCCTATAACATTATAACTACTAGGGGCTCAACAAGCGACCAGACCTTGTTGCTCTCAAAATTTTCTAACTCCTCATGCATAGCATTGACCTAAGACTCGTTAGATAGTGCATGATAGATATCCTTGGGCTCGAATATGGTGACAAAAGTAGAGTGTAGAAAGAAGTGAGATAAGCTAGATTTTGAACGTGTGACACGCTCGAGGAGATCTCCAATAATCTGCTTAGGAGGATGTCGAAGCTAAATGTGTCTAGGAGGTCCTGGATGAGAGGTGTTGATGCGGGGGATTGCCCCGATCTTCACGGCATAGGATCGATGAAGATAGTTGGATCCATGCAACCTAACGAATCGATTTCGCCAACCACTGTTAGAACAGCAACCTGCGACAAAAGAATTCGCCTAACCACACGCTCGTGATCCCGTCTACCCGACCACAAAGTAGACGCGCCGTCGCTCCAGCCAATCATAAGGAATCACAAGAACGACGGAGAAGAACGCACGATTCCCCTCTAGGTTGCAATCATATGTCAAACCCTAGAAGGAACAAGCGCATGGCTCTCTAAAAAAATAATAGATCTATTTCTGGTGGTCTAACCCGTTACAAAGGAGAGCCACGATATTATATCACGCACATAGGAGCCTTGGCCTAGGGCCGGCTGGAAATAGTTTTCGGATAAGAAGCCGATACGGACTCAACAAAATAAAAGAGTACAACCGAAATATACTTGGCCTATCCACGTGATGACCATGCCACGAAACAGTAGCAACGGCACCAAGGCCTTCTCTGTTAAGTGTGTGCACCTGTTGTTTTCTCCATCTTGGCCAAGCTGCACTCCTTTTCTTGTTTTCTTGATTCTTCCTTGCGGCATGCAGCATGTGCAGCATTAACTTCTCTGTGATTTCTTTATTCCCTCCTTCCATTACACGGCATGCAATTTGATGGCTGCATGCATATACTTCTTTGGTTCTTTGGTTGTTGCATGCATATACTTCTTTTGATTTTTTTTGTTTGTCTCGATTCACAGGCATATGCATGATTTTTTTGCTCGGTCGATTTCTTCTAACTTTGGCATCCTAACATCTCCTCACGCAAAAACCTAAAACCAATTAAAATGCTAGCATTAGGTAGTAGCCAATTCTCATGTAAATTAAAGCCAAGTTTAATTAAGAGCGAGTTCACCTGTTGATTAATCTTTTTAGCTCGTGCTCGTGTAATCGTCCGATTGGAATGTCCTCATTATCTTGTACACTCGAAGTGATAGACGATGCACTAATGTCGATGTTGACCTTCTAAATGCATCTTCACTTTAGGCTTGTACATATCGAGTATGGACCGGTATATAATTAAATAAAATAGTAGTAACTCTGTATCTCTAAATATAATAGTTAAAGACCCAATTAAATTAGAGTTCACCTAATAATATTTAATGCGGCTCAATAATTCCTTCCAGTTAAATAATATATTTAACTGAGAAGTGCAAGACATGAGCGTACCTCATGAGCAGTGGAGGTAGGAGCAAAGTCACAAGCCCTAGAAGAGTTAGAAGGTAAAGGGTGATCTCCATGAGGCGTAGTGGTAGAAACAGGCACCTCAGGAGAAAGAGGGACTGGATCAGGTAAAGAACTTTCATCTCCATCCTCCTCATCATCTACAAAGATGGTCTCGGACTGCACAACTAGACCTGAGATGTCTGACCTAGTACCAGGACTGGCCTCATCGAAATCACCTCACAGGTCTCTATAATCCTAATAGTCTCGTAACTTGTCACATCCCAAAAATTTGGCTTTTTGAAAAATTTAAAGTCAAATTAATTATTTTAAGGTAATTGGATTTTACTTGGCTTTTATTTGCCTTTCTGGATTTTTCTGGATTTTAAAAACTATTTTTAGAGCTTAAAAAGTAATTCAAAATATGAAAATTAAATATCAACAGTAGTTGGAAATAATTTTATTTAGTCCAAAATATGTCCAGGAGCTTCTGTGAATTTTTCTGGAATTTTTGGAGGTATTTTCATATTTTTCTGAGGCCTAAATAATTTTCTAGCCTTTTCTGAAAATCTAAATCAAATCCTGAAAATAAAAATCTCCCCTCTCCCTCCAGCCGACGCGTGGACGGTCCAGGACCGCCCACGTCGCCGCTCGGCCTGATCCAGGCCACCCATCCCCTTCCCTCGCTGTTCAGCGGGCCCGGCCCGTCAGCCGGCGGCCCCGCCTTCCCCTTCTCCTCGCCCGACGCGTGGACGGCTCAGATGAGCCGAGTCCCCGCGCGGACCATCCAGCCGCCCGTTCCCACTTCCTCTCTCGCCTCGCTGACCCGCGGGCCCCGCCCGTCAGCGGCGCACGCCTCCGCTCTCGCTGCCGCCCCGGCCCCGCCTGTCGGATCCGTCTCCCCCGCGGAATCGCCACCTTCCTTCTCCCTTCCCCCTCTTTCCTTTCTCGCCGGCCGACCAAATCCGACCCGGAGCCGGCCTTGCCTTCCCTGGCTCTCCCCGGTTTTGGAAACCCCGAGCCCCGCCGCGACCGAATCCCCAAATCCCCGCGCCTCCCTTCCTTCCGCGCCCCTCCTTCCTTTCCTCCCCGCGCCCTTCCTTCTCCGGCCGCCAGCAACGGCGAGCAATTGCCGCGCCCCTGCTCCCCCTCCGCCCTATAAATACCCCCCTCGACCTTCGCCTCCTCCCGCACCACCTCCCAGAGCCCTCCACACCTCCCCTTGAGCCCCGAGCGCCGTCGTGCCAGAAGTTCGCCGTGCGCGCCCGGTAAGTCTACGGCGAGCCTTCGCCGCCGCCTCGGTCGTCTCCGGAGCCCGCCGTCGCCACCTCGAGCTTCCTCGCGCCCGGGCGAACCTCCCCGACACCTCAGCAGCCCCTCCCCGCCGCCGGAGCGCCGTCGCGCCGGAGGACCCGAGCCAGCTCCGCCTCCCTCTCGTCGCCGGCCGCCTCCGTTCACCCCCGAGCCTCGCCGACCCCTCCAACCGGATCCCCTTCGCGCCAGGGTTACATTTCACGCGCCGCCCGAACCTCTCCGCCACTCCCTCGTCGCCGGCGCCGTCGCCTCCGACCATCTTCCCCGACCTCCCCTCCGGCAGGTACCTCAAAAGGTATGGTTGCCCTATATGGGTAGGCAAAGCCTCCCCCGCCCATCTGGTTAGCCGCGCTCTCTCTCAACTCCCCGGTGCGCGTTCGAGCCCTCGGCTCCGCGCGCTGGGTTAAGTTTTTCGTTTAATTTTCGCGACTGACAAGCGGGCCCCACCCGTCAGAGGCCGCCGGTCTGCGCTGCCACTGCCGCCTGGGTCCCACCCCTCTGTGCTGGACTCTGACAAGTGGGCCCGAAGACCAGTGGGTCCCACGTGTCAGAGGTTGACTCATTGGGCTCACTGTCCAGTGGGTCCCACATGTCAGTGACCGCCAGTGGTTACTGTTCAGTGGGCCCCACCTGTCAGTCTCCCAGAATTAAAATAAAAGATTAAAATTTAATTCTCCAGTGGGTCCCACCTGTCAGAAATTTCCGAATTTCTCGATTTATTCAAATCTGAGATTTTCAAATGAGCATAACTTTCTCATTTTAACTCCAAATCCAGCCATTCAAATTTCTAAATTCATCTAAAATCATAATCTACCCAATTATGGCCTCTGTTGAATTTTTGGATTTTATTTGAATTTTCTTTTGTATTTATTTGTTTTGTTGCTTCGTCTTTCCTCGCGTAGATTCCAACATTGTCGACGATCCCTCTTCACAGCAGCAAGAAGACCCAGAAACCCTGCAAGAAGGCAAGTCTCCTTTGATCATTTTGAACCTATGATTTTGAAATGTTTTAATTATTTTAAATGTTATGCATTGCTATTTACATAAAATGATAATTCAAATCTTAAGGTAGTAGTTAATCCAACCTTGTTATGCCCTCCATTGGAATTGATTGTCATGTACCCTTGTCACCATAGAATTTCCTTTGTCTCATTAATGAGAGTATTATAATTACTTGTTGATGTTAGTATGGTAGGATAATGCTTAGTCATGCTATCTAATAACTTTGGAAAATCTTGAAAATGGGAAATTATGATTTATTATTAAACCCTTGTGTTTGAAAGTGAAGTGGCAATTGGAGTTGTCACTGTGATTTTAAAATAAAATAAAAATGTGAAAGTTGGTTTAGATTAGGGTGGATGGTTGTTTGGGTTGGTGCAGTAAGCACGAGAACTTGTTAAGTGTATGTTCCACCCTAGTCAATTAAGGACCGACGCTTGTGTTTGTCCAAACTGAGCATTAACCGTACAACCACAAGTCTATATGGGTACGACCTAGCTAACTAACCTATAAAGGTGTAGTTTAGAAATCACCAGTGGTGTATTGAGTGCCAGGGTGTACTGGTTACTCATAGTGAGGGACAGGGTTTACTGTACTCATATGGCGCAAGAGGGGGCTTCAGATTGGGCGGATTAACCCTTCTGCGGTGAAACCTCAGCGGGTGGTCTCTAGCTATACTGGAGTAGGTGAAAGGCTTTGTGATAATTTATCTGGGTCTCATGCCAAAGGAAGCATGTTAACTATTAAGATAATTTATCTCTTGTGGGAAAAGTTGTACAACCTCTGCAGAGTGTAAAACTATTCGAATAGTCGTGCCCACGGTCAAGGGCGGGCAAGGAATGCATTCACATGGTAGATTTCTGGTTTTGATTTAAAATCAAAAGTTTTGTATTCCGAGGGTGGAGGGAACTCTCGGAAGGGAATCCTGGCGGATGGAGCCAGAGAGGGTGGATGGAACCCGAAGTTTAAAATTTGACCAATGGTAATTGGTTAGCTAGTGTTGGTAGTTGGAACCTTCACTAGAAAGTTAATTCTGTTAAAACATTTACTTCATTAAAGTGATGCCTTCGAAAATAATTAGTAGTAATGGAGATTTTAAATATTGCTTTGTGCAAAAGAACCATATGGCCTTCCTTTGTTAAGCCTTGCATCTATGCATTTTTCCCAAGACTTGCGGAGTACTTTATGTACTCACATGCTACACTTAAAAATAAAATCTCAGAGGAAGTTGAAGCTCAAGAAGGTGACTACGACTACTGCTTCGCTTGTGGCTGTGATGGATTCTTCCCGGAGGACTAGGTCGCGCTTCCCCAGTCAATTGCCTGTGGCGAATTGATGGGTCGTCCTCGAGTTTTATTTGCTTCCGCTCTATTTCTTGTGTGCGAGGTCTTAAACCTCCTTTGTAATAATGAGACCCGGTGGTCAGTACTCTTATTTATTGTAATAAATCGTTGATGGTGATGTTTTCCATTCTGTTTGACCGTGTGCACTAGCTTTGATCTGGGACTAGTGCTGTAATACACAGAGGGTCCGGGTTTGATAATCCGGAGGCCCGACATAACTCCATACCTATAACCTTGCGAAGAAGTCAAGTAACCCAGAAAGATACCATCAGAAGAACGAGACTCAAATTTATCTATATTCCTAGACTTCAGAATAAAACACTTGTAACTGAAAACACGAAAATGAGAGACACTAGGCTTTTACCGATACCTCAACTCATAAGAAGTGTGACGCAAGTGTGCTATAAGAAAAACCCTGTTCGAAATATGGCATGCGGTGGCTATAGCATTAGCCCAAAACTTCCTAGGTGTAGCATATTCATCGAGCATCGTCCTGGCCATCTTAACCAAGGTGCGATTCTTCCTCTCCACAATGCCATTTTGCTGATGGACGTATGGAGAACAAAACTGATGCTCTACACCTATATCATCACAGAAGCTCTTAAAGTAGGAGTTCTTAAACTTTGTGACATTATCACTATGGATTGCTCGTAAGGCACCAAGGAGATCAACCGACATCCTGCCGAACAAACCTTGAAAATGACTAAAAGTCTTATCCTTCGAGGCTAAGAAAAACACCTAAGAGAACCTCGAGAAGTCATCAACCACAACAAGAATGTACCACTTTCCACCGACTGATTGCACTCTAGCTAGACCAACAGTGTCCATATGAAGAAGCACTCCTATGCATCAATTATAGTCACTGTGACTGGGGATGAGAAGCAGCAACCATCTTGTTGTGCCAGCAAGGAGCACAAACTAAGCTTTTGACCATCTTGAGTGTAGGCAGACCATGAACGAGTTCAAGGCCGCTCACTCGGGTCAAATGATCAAAGTCAATGTGACCAAGTCTTCTATGCCAAAAGGAGAGACACAGGACATAGAATCAACTAAGCATCGGAGAGAATCACCTGAAAACTCAATAAAATTAGCACAAAAGATCCTCCCAAACATAGAAATTTCACAAACCAAACTTCCCAAAGAATCAAGAATTTTACAAGCATTTTTCTTAAAGCCTACCTTGAAATCGTCATCGGTAAGTTGAGAAATAGAAAGAAAAATATAACGTAGCTTACTCACTAAGGCAACATCCATAGGAATAAAATCATTAATGTGCACAGTACCTTTAGCGATGACTCGACCTGATGAAGCGTCTCCAAAGGTGATCATCTCATCACCTAGAGCCGGACTATGGAAGAGAACCAATGAGAGTCTCCTGTCATGTGCCGAGAACAACTAGAGTCCACAAGCCACACATCTCCCTTCCCAGCCCGGCAAACCTAAGTCAGTGAGAAGACAATATCGGTGGCTTGGTACTGGGGTAAATAAGAGTATATTTGGGAACCCAATACTGAGTCACACGATGAGCAGAAGATGCAGTCACAGAAACAAAAGACCGAACTCTAGCTACTCTACGTGCCTTGCCTCTCATGGAATCAGAAGGTCTAGGAGCAGACCTCAAGCTTCTGCTAGGTTTGACCACTATGGAAGAGCGGGTCTAACTTACGTAGTATGCTGATCACGCCGTGGATAGTTGGAAGCATCTAGGCCCCTAAAAATGGTTTTGGTAATTAATGAAATTATGTGAATATGGGACTAACGTGTCTTATAAGCATGCGAAGGGTTAGTCCACATATGTGCAACAAGATGCAAGACAAAGGATATATATGAAGACTCAAATTGGCTCAAGACAAAGGTTTACTTAGCATAGGATCCTCTTTTTGTTTTTACCGGTCTTTAGGTGAATGGTGGAAGATCGGATTATAGGGTAGATAATCGTACCATCAAGAGGGATCGTGGCTAGTAGCTTGAATACAAATTTTGTGCCATTTGGATCAACATTAGAAACTTGCATTCATCAAAAATTCGTTTTAAATCAAAATCTGCGCTCTGTTTGGAAGGGCGGTAGTACCGCGGTTTTGAACGTCGGAACTACCGGAAAACGGTAGTTCTACACCCAGATGCGGTAGTACCGGCGAGCGGAAGATCCGTTTTTCGAGCGGATCATTTTTTCCAGAGAGCAACCACGGATGCACCTGAGCTCTTGCAGGAACGGAAGTACCGGCCACTTGAACGCCAGAACTACCGCACCAAGCAGTAGTACCGCATTATGGACCAGTACTTCCGGAGCCCGGAAGATCCGGAGGATGAGCGGAATGTTATTTCCAGAGAGCACCTCCGGATAAAGTCTGGATTTTTTTGGAGCGGAAGTACCGGCGATTTCAACGCCAGAACTACCGCTGCGAGCGGTAGTTCTGCTACTCAGAGCGGTACTTCCGGAGTCCGGAAGATCCGGTTTCAGAGCGGACGTCTTTTTCCAGAGAGTGCCAAATTTTGGGACCTTTCGGATTTGGGCCAGAGCGGTAGTACCGCGCCGACTTTGCGGAACTACCGGAGAGCGGTAGTACCACAAGTTACAACGGCGGTAGTACCGCGCCGCCAAATCCAACGGTCACTGCAGAGCTCTGACATAGCCGTTCTGGCACGAAGATTTGGTAGCGGTAGTACCGGCCCTGGGGGCGGTAGTACCGCTCATCCTGAATTTTTCAGGAATTTGTGTCAAACGGCTAGTTTTGGTTGGTGGAGGCTATAAATACCCCCACCACTGCACAAGGGCAGGTGTTAGAGACTCATTGCATATTTGTTGAGCCCTAGAGCATTCATTCCACCCTCCTTCTCTCATTGAGCACTAAATTGGGGTGGTATTGCAATTAGTGCAAGAAATTCATTTGTTGATCCACTTAGCACAAGAATTGCATTCAAGTGAAGCCCGGGATTCATTACTCTTAGTGCTTGCCGGCACTTGGACGATTGGGCGGAGATTGGCTCGGTGATCTTCTCAAGAAGGTTGTGAGAAGGCCCGGCAAATTGTGAAGGCTTGGAGCTCGCCTACCCGGAGAGGGAAAGGGCTACCAATAGTGATCGAGGTGATTAGGCTCAATTCGTGGAGCCGGTTCGATTCGTTCGAGTTTACCTCAATGTGGACTAGGGGAAACCGGCAAGTTTCCGAACACCACGATAAAACATCAGTTGTGTTCACTTGTTCTTAGCTCTTACGTATTTATATCATTGTGATCATTTGCTTGTTTAGAGCTAGGCTTGCTATATTGATAACTATAATTGCATAGGCTTATTTGCTCTTCATTCTTGCTAGTTAAAATTGTGAAGAATTAATTAAGTGAACAAGAAAAGCTTAAAAACCTCCTATTCACCCCCCTCTAGTCGGTATCCTTGATCCTACAAGTGGTATCAGAGCTTGGTCTCTCACATTTAGACTTAACCGTCTAGAGAAAAAAGGATGGCTAGTGAGGGGATTGCGGTAGGCAAGGCACCTCTATTTGATGGCACTAATTATTCTTATTGGAAAATTAGGATGTCAATTTATTTAAAGTCCATGAGTCCTCATATTTGGAAGGTTGTAAATGAGGGTTACGTTATGACTCTTGATCCGGAACACCCAACAGAACAAGACGGGCGTAACGCTCATTTAGACGCCCAAGCTATGAATGCTTTATTTGGAGCCTTGAACGCGGATGAATTCAATAGGGTGAGCAATCTCGAAACAGCTCACGCTATTTGGACCACCCTTTCGGAAATACACGAAGGGACATCCACGGTCAAGGAGGCCAAATTGCATCGGCTAAGGATCAAATATGAGACATTTACGATGTTGCCCCATGAGGATATCAATGTATGTACTCAAGACTAAACAACATCGTAAATGAACTCAAAGGTCTTGGTACTAACCTTTCCGATGTTGACATTGTAAGGAAAATGCTTCGGGCGTTGCCGGAGAAGTATGAGATGTTGGTAACTCTATTTCTCAACTCTCCCGAGTTGCCAAGGATGACTCCAACATAGCTCTTAGGTAATCTAATTACCAATGAGTTGTATAAGAAGAATAAGGAGGAGATGTTGGAACAATCAACCTCCAAAGGAAAGAAGATTACCGCTTTCAAGGCCAAAGCGGTATCAAGTGAAGAATCCGAAGATGAAGAAGAAGATTCCAAAGAAGAACTTGCCCTTCTAGTTAGGAGGATGAACAAGTTCATGAGAAGGCGCTCAAATCGAAGCGCAAGCAATGAAAAGACCAAGAAGTGGCGATACTCTTCCAACAAGAAGTATAGCAACATCCGTTGCTATGAGTGTGACGAGAAGGGGCATATTGTCTCCCAATGTCCCACAAAGAAGGATGACAAGGAGAAGTCATTCAAAAAGAAAAGCTATCAAGGCAAGAAGAAGCTTTTCAAGAAGCTTCACAAAAACGGCAAGAACGAAGCCCACATTGGTGAGTGGGATTCCGAAGTGGAGTCCTCCGACTCCGACTCAAGTGAGGATGAATCGCCTAAGAAGAAGGGACATGTCGGCATTGCTATCAAAGAGGCTCCATCGCTATTCTCCACTCCCATATGTCTTATGGCAAAAGGGGAGAAGGTAAAAATTCTTGATGACGATGAGCCCTCTTATGATGATTTAATGGATATGTTAGTAGAATTGAATGAATTTCTTGGAAAGGAAAAGTCAAAATTTAAAATCTTGAAGAAAGAACATTTATCTCTCCAAGAATCCTATAATGAGCTCAAAGAATCTCATGATATGCTTATCCATGAAAATCAAAGAAAAATTAGTACTAGCATTGGTATATCATGTAATCTTTTGAATGAGATGACGAGTATAGAAAAATCAACATCTAGCATGTCAACCTCTTGTGATGATTTACTTTCTATGCCATGCTCATCTAACGTTGATTCAAATGATGTTTTATCCCATGTGCATGATAATATGCTAGTAAATGAAAACAAGAATTTAAAAGACCAAGTGCTAAAATTGAACAAAAGCTTAGAGAGAGCTTACAAGGGAAAAGATACCCTTGATAAGTTGCTAAGTGGTCAAAGGTGCTCATTTAACAAGGAAGGGCTTAGGTATGTTCCCAAGAAAGGTAAGAAGCCGGCATACAAACCTCCAAGTTTGTAAAAGAGAATGGTAAGTATTGTACTAAATGCCGGAATGTAGGATATATGCCAAATGATTGTTCTAAAAATAACATGCATTCTATTGGCTTATATGATTCTTGCCATATGCATAAAAAAATCTAAGAATGGAAATGTAATTGCTCATTTTATTGGCACCTCGATTTTGGGTGCTAAAAAGAAATCCATTTGGGTGCCCAAAGCCTTGGTTACTAACCTCCAAGGACCCAAACAAATTTGGGTACCTAAAAAGGCTTGATTTTCTTTTGTAGGTAAATTACAAAACCGGTGGAAGGCATTGCGTGTTGGATAGTGGATGCACTCAACACATGACCGGAGACCGGAAAATGTTTACAACTTTTGAGAGTGGAAGCAATGAAAGAATCACCTTTGGAGACAATAGCAAAGGGAAAGTACTCGGTTTAGGTAAAATTGCAATATCTAATGACCTTTCCATTTCTAATGTATCCTTAGTTGAAACGTTGAATTTCAATTTGCTTTCTAGTGTAACATGCTCTTTCTCAAAAGAAAATGTTGTTATCTCAAAAGAAAATAATAATGAACTTGTATTCAAAGGCTTTATATTTGGAAATCTCTATTTGGTAGATTTTTCCTCAAATGAGTCTTGTTTAAAAATTTGTTTAATGGAAAAACTTCTTTGGGTTGGTTGCGGCATAGGAGGCTAGGTCATGTAGGTATGGTTCAACTCAAAAAGCTTTTCAAACATGACTTAGTTGTTGGCTTGAAAGATGTGAAGTTTGAGAAAAATCGACTTTGTAGTGCTTGTCAAGCCTGGAAGCAAGTTGCTAATTCTCATCCTTCTAAAAGTATCATGTCAACTTCTAGGCCATTAGAGCTCTTACATATGGATTTGTTTGGGCCAACTACCTATAAGAGCATTGGAGGAAATAGCTATTGTTTAATCATTGTGGATGATTACTCTAGATACACATGGGTCTTCTTCCTAAATGACAAAAGTGAAACCTCCGGGATTTTCAAAAGTTTTTCAAAAAGGGCCCAAAATGAATTTGATTTTAAAATAAAGAAAATTAGAAGTGACAATGGTTCCGAGTTCAAAAATACAAAAGTTGAAGATTTTTGTGATGAACTTGGAATAAAGCACGAATTTTCCACAACCTACACTCCGAAGCAAAATGAAGTTGTAGAAAGGAAAAATCGCACATTAATTGAAATGGCTAGGACAATGCTTGATGAATATAATACTTCCGACAAGTTTTGGGCGGAAGCTATTAACATCGCTTGTCATGCCATAAATCGCCTTTACTTACACCGACTTTTGAAAAAGACTTCCTATGAGCTTTTCATTGGAAGAAAACCGAACATTTTCTACTTTAGGGTATTTGGCTGCAAATGCTACATTCTAAGAAAGGGTGTTCGGCTCTCTAAATTTCAAAGTTGCTGTGATGAAGGTTTCTTATTAGGTTATTCTTCAAATAGCAAAGCTTAGAGAGTTTATAATAAAAATTTGAGTTTAGTAGAAGAATCTTGTGATGTACAATTCGATGAAACTAATGGCTCTCAAGAAGAGCAAGAAAATATTGATGATGTAGGGGATGAAGGATTGCGCAAAGCTATGGAAAACATGCAAATTGGAGACATCAAGCCAAAGGAAGATCCATCCTCACCAAGCTCATCAAGACAAGTAGAGCCACCTACCTCGTCTACATCAAGCAATGTTCAAGACATAGAAGATGAACAAAAGGATCAACAACAAATCAATTACAAGATTCACAATGCAATTGCCAAAGATCATCCAATAGATCAAATATTGGGTGACGTGAGTAAGGGTGTCCAAACTCGCTCTAGAGTAGCTTCGTTTTGTGAACATTACTCTTTTGTGTCTTCTCTTGAGCCCAAGCTTGTAAATGAAGCTTTAGATGACCCGGATTGGGTAAATGCCATGCACGAAGAATTGAACAACTTCGCACAAAATGAAGTGTGGACCTTGGTGGAAAGACCCGAAGAACATAATGTGATTGGCACCAAATGGGTCTTCCGGAACAAACAAGATGAAAACGGAATAGTGGTAAGAAACAAAGTAAGGTTAGTTGCTCAAGGTTATACTCAAGTCGAAGGTTTAGATTATGATGAAACTTTTGCACCCATTGCTAGACTTGAATCAATTAGAATCTTGCTTGCTTTTGCATCTAGCTTTGATATCAAGTTATTTCAAATGGATGTTAAAAGTGCATTCTTAAATGGAACCATCTCCGAACTTGTATTTGTTGAACAACCTCCGGGGTTCGAAGATCCTAAATACCCTAATCATGTTTATAAACTTTCAAAGGCGCTATATGGATTAAAACAACCTCCTAGAGCATGGTATGAACGCCTTAGAAACTTTCTAGTGTCAAAAAGATTTAAAATTGGTAAGGTAGATACAACATTATTCACAAAATCATTGGTGATGATTTCTTTGTTTGCCAAATTTATGTTGATGACATTATATTGGTTCTACTAACCAAGATTTTTGCAAAGAATTCGGTGATATGATGTCTAGGGAGTTTGAGATGTCCATGATAGGAGAATTGAGCTATTTTCTTGGACTCCAAATCAAGAACAACAAGGATGGGACATTTGTGAGCCAAACGAAGTATACTAAAGACCTCTTTAAGAAGTTTGGCATGGAAGATGCAAAACCCATCAAGACACCAATGGCAACTAACGGGCATTTAGACCTCGACGAAGGAGGTAAATCGGTAGATTCAAAGCTTTATAGATCTATGATTGGTAGCTTGCTTTATCTTGCCGCATCTAAGCCCGATATTATGTTTAGTGTATGCATGTGTGCTCGCTTTCAAGCTTCACCAAAAGAGTGTCATTTAAAAGCCGTAAAAAGAATCTTGAGATATTTGAAACACTCCCAAAATATAGGGCTTTGGTATCCCAAAGGTGCTAAATTTGAATTGATTGGATATTCGGATTTCGATTATGCGGGTTGCAAAGTGGATAGAAAAAGCACTTCGGGAAGTTGTCAATTTCTAGGTAGATCTTTAGTGTCTTGGTCCTCAAAGAAACAAAACTCCGTAGCACTCTCAACCGCCGAAGCCGAATATGTTTCCGCCGGGAGTTGTTGTGCTCAATTATTGTGGATGAGGCAAACATTGTTGGATTATGGAATAAATTTTGATAAAGTACCTCTATTATGTGATAATGAAAGTGCCGTGAAAATTTCCAATAATCCTGTCCAACACTCAAGAACCAAGCATATAGATGTTCGCCACCATTTCTTGAGGGACCATGTTAGCAAGGGAGACATTTGCATTAGCCACATCCGAACCGAAGATCAATTAGCGGATATCTTCACCAAGCCATTAGATGAAATCCGCTTTTGCAAACTTAGGAGTGAATTGAATGTCTTGGATTACTCAAATGTTGCGTAAATTTATGGCAAATTTAAATGTTGCTCATTTGAGGAAGCTTGAAAGGTTGTTTGAAATTGTTCTTTTGTACAAAAGGTTTTGATTTTATAAGGAAAGGCAAAATCTATTTAAAATAATATTTTGACACATTTAATGCACAATGATTCTTAAAGATTTTAGTTGAGTGCAAAAACTAGGGATCATTTGCATCTACTCTCTTCAAATTCCAATTCTGCAAAGTTCCAGAAAAATCAGAACTACCGCTGCCTCCTGCGGTACTTCCAGGGAACGGTACTTCCGACTGAGGAAGCAGTACTACCGTGCCAGGCGGTACTACCGGCCGCATCTGCGGTACTACCGGATGTGCATTCAAAGCGGGCAAACACCCGTGCCCGAGGGTTTTCTAGCCGGGCCTCCTCTCTCTGTCTCGGGTACTTCCTCTCCACATCCGCCCGAGACCGTACCTCTCCCTTCTCTCTCTCTCTTTCTCTCTCTCTCTCTCTCTCTCTCTCCCACCAAAACCACCAAAAACTGCACCCTAGATCTCTGAATCTAGCGGTGATTTCGTTGATTCTTCAAGTCAAATCAACTTCCAAGGGTTCAACTCCTCCGATCCTCAAGGTATCTCGGATCAAAAATCTCTTTTTGATCTTTATTTTGAACCCTAGGTCATGCTTTAGTTTGAAGTGAAATGTAGTTGATTTTGCTATTTAAATTCTAGGGAAAATAAGTACATTTGGTGTTTAAAGGTAATTACAAACCTGTTCCATGGATTCAATCCAACAAAACACCAAACAATCCATTCACATTCCCAAAACCCTAGAATTTGCCAGGAAGCGGAACTACCACCCAACTGGTGCGGTACTACCGCTGAGCGGTACCACCGGCCCAGAATGGCGGTACTACCGATTTCCCTGACAGTGCAGCAAATTCACTTCATTCCTTTTCAATCTAAATTAATCCATTCTCCTTTGATACTCATGATCTATTCTTCTTGTCTCTAGATTCCTAGAACAAGAGCTGCCGGGAGAATGGCATACTCCTCCATCTCAGGAGATTCCTCGGCCACTCCTGCTCTTCCATCCCCTGAGGCAGTCCAAAAGGCAGCCAAGATAAAGGGAAAGCGCCTGCACCTGAGTCAGAGTCTGAGTCCGGATTGGAGACTGAGTCTGAGCAGCCACAGCCTGTGAGTTCTCCCATGGAAGAATCTGAGGAAGACTTGGCTGACAGGGAGGATCTTGAGATTGATCTCAAGAAAATCACCGCTGACAAGTACGCCAGACTCCGTCACAGAAATCAGTATGAGCTCCCCTCCAACTCCATCAATCCCAAGTTTCACACCATGTTCCAGGAAAAGATTTTTGATGAGATGTATGGGCCAGATCGCCAGTTTGCATATCACAAGTATATTGACTGGGATCACATTGACTCCATTGACAAGTATGATGGGACGTATAGGTTGTTTCAAAGCACCGGTATTCATCAGCTTGTGGCCCTGGGATGTGATTACAATGAAGAATTCATTCGTCAGTTTTATGCTACTGTGCATGTTACTCCAGATCTTCAACACATGACATGGATGACGGTTTGCACGAGATTAGATGCCACAAAACATGACTTTGAGTTAGCTTTGAGGGCAGAGCTCAGTGCTTATGAGAAAGTTTATGACAAACCCACTCTTGATATTCATGCCATGTACCCCTACTACAACACTGAAGAAAAGTATGTTCTTGGCAAGAATATTGGATTACTCCCCATTCCCAGCTTGGTCAACCGCATCATCAACCACACCATCCTCCCAAAGGGTGGTAACTATGATGCCATTCAAAGTTATGCCTGGAACATCATAGATTACATTATGAAGGGGGAGAAGTTTAATGTCGTTGATGTTATCATGAGGGAGATAGTCTCTTCCAAAAATGATCGCAACAAGCGCATCAATTATGCACCCTACATCATGGCTTTGATTGATTCCAAGTTTCACTATCGAGGAGGACGTGGTGGGGTGCACAAGCCTTACAAGCCAAGACCAGAGCCTCCCATTCCCACTGCTATTCGAGCTCGACAGATGGCGGATCCAGGAGCAGGCTCATCCGCAGCAGCAGCAGGGGCAGCAGCAGCTCTGTCACACGAGCCTGGCCAGCCCTCTCTCTCTCTCAGGTTTACTCGTCCATGCTTGAGGGGTTCTCCACCCTCAACTCGCGACTGGACTCCATTGATAGCAGATTGACATCGCTAGATGGTCGAGTTGCAGCTCTGGAGCGTCCTCCGTCGCCTCGTCGCTACACTCGACGTCGTCTTCGCAGTGATCCCCCTTCTCCTTCTCAGGACTGATCTCTTTTTGGTACTTGATGCCAAAGGGGGAGAAGTTGGTCAGTTGGGCTTTTGGATTAGTCAGATGGACTTTTGGACTTATAGGTTTATATCTACTTAATATTGTGGATGATATCGCTTGGATGTAATAAACCTATGAAATGAACTCGCTTTTATCTTTTGAACTTGTGGTTGTAATGAACCTTTATGGTCATGGATGTTTATGTCATTATCTTTTGCTTAAATGTCAATCTACCTTAATATTATGGCATCTCTGTGTCTTGTGCATCTTGTATAAAATGTTACACTTCTTATCTATGCACATGTTTAGGGGGAGTTAGCTCCTCTCTTGAACTTTAAAATGGAAATAGTTCTTATCATGCCAATACAAACATTATTGCAAAGAACTACTCTCATTTAAAAGTAAACTGGAATATACAACTTGTTGCCAAACAATTTGATATATTCAAAATATTTATCTCACATATAATTTGGGTTGTCATCAATTACCAAAAGGGGGGAGATTGAAAGCGTCTAGGCCCCTAAAAATGGTTTTGGTAATTAATGAAATTATGTGAATATGGGACTAACATGTTTTATAAGCATGCGAAGGGTTAGTCCACATATGTGCAACAAGATGCAAAACAAAGGATATATATGAAGACTCAAATTGGCTCAAGACAAAGGTTTACTTAGCATAGGATCCTCTTTTTGTTTTTACCGGTCTTTAGGTGAATGGTGGAAGACCGGATTATATGGTAGATAATCGTACCATCAAGAGGGATCATGGCTAGTAGCTTGAATACAAATTTTGTGCCATTTGGATCAACATTAGAAACTTGCATTCATCAAAAATTTGTTTTAAATTAAAATCTGTGCTCTGTTTGGAAGGGCGGTAGTACCGCGGTTTTGAACGTCGGAACTACCGGAAAGCGGTAGTTCCGCACCCAGATGCGGTAGAACCGGCGAGCGGAAGATCCGTTTTTTGAGCGGATCATTTTTTCCAGAGAGCAACCGCGGATGCACCTAAGCTCTTGCGAGAACGGAAGTACCGACCACTTGAACGCCGGAACTACCGCACCAAGCAGTAGTACCGCATTATGGACCGGTACTTCCGGAGCCCGAAAGATCCGGAGGATGAGCGGAATGTTATTTCCAGAGAGCACCTCCGGATAAAGTCTGGATTTTTCTGGAGCGGAAGTACCAGCGATTTCAACGCCGGAACTACCGCTGCGAGCGGTAGTTCCGCTACTCAGAGCGGTACTTCCGGAGTCCGGAAGATCCGGTTTCAGAGCGGACGTCTTTTTCCAAAGAGCGCCAAATTTTGGGACCTTTCGGATTTGGGCTAGAGCGGTAGTACCGCGCCGACTTTGCAGAACTACCGGAGAGCGGTAGTACCGCAAGTTACAACGGCGGTAGTACCGCGCCGCCAAATCCAACGGTCACCGCAAAGCTCTGACATAGCCGTTCTGGCACGAAGATTTGGTAGCGGTAGTACCGGCCCCTGGGGGCGGTAGTGCCGCTCATCCTGAATTTTTCAGGAATTTGTGCCAAACGGCTAGTTTTGGTTGGTGGAGGCTATAAATACCCCCACCACTGCACAAGGGCAGGTGTTAGAGACTCATTGCATATTTGTTGAGCCCTAGAGCATTCATTCCACCCTCCTTCTCTCATTGAGCATTAAATTGGGGTGGTATTGCAATTAGTGCAAGAAATTCATTTGTTGATCTACTTAGCACAAGAATTGCATTCAAGTGAAGCCCGGGATTCATTACTCTTAGTGCTTGCCGGCACTTGGACGATTGGGCAGAGATTGGCTCGGTGATCTTCTCAAGAAGGTTGTGAGAAGGCCCGGCAAATTGTGAAGGCTTGGAGCTCGCCTACCCGGAGAGGGAAAGGGCTACCAATAGTGATCGAGGTGATTAGGCTCAATTCGTGGAGCCGGTTCGATTCATTCGAGCTTACCTCAACGTGGACTAGGGGAAACCGGCAAGTTTTCAAACACCACGGTAAAACATCGGTTGTGTTCACTTGTTCTTAGCTCTTACGTATTTATATCATTGTGATCATTTGCTTGTTTAGAGCTAGGGTTGCTATATTGATAACTAGAATTGCATAGGCTTATTTGCTCTTCATTCTTGCTAGTTAAAATTGTGAAGAATTAATTAAGTGAACAAGAAAAGTTTAAAAACCTCCTATTAACCCCCCTCAAGTCGGTATCCTTGATCCTACAATAGTTACCTCGACAGAGAAAGCGAGGTATATCTTCAGGATGGCGGAAATGCTAATAGAGGAAACTCGAGGACTAAAATCAGAAGAAGCCTAAAAACCAATGCTCGAAGCTACCTAAAACCCTGTAACTCAGGAGAGCTACCTATGACTCTATACCTCATGCTGGTCTTAGGAGCACTCCGAGTATAGGGCTGACTCTGAATACTCCTAGGAGCATGAACACAGTCTCTTTGCGTGATCTTGGCACGCTTGAAGTAGAACTCAACCACATGTCCATCCTTCTGACAGAAGATGTAATGGTACTTCGCCTTCTGAGAGGTTGAAGTAGCAAAATGAGACTTCGCCTTTTGAGAGGTTGAAGCAGCAAATGGCACAACCTTACTGTCAGAAATCTCTTGGACAAGGCCCACAAACTTAAACACTACTTTCTTAGGCTTAGGCTCAACCTCGATCGTGCCTGCTGCTACAGCTCTAATAACAACAGGTAGATGTTTCCTCATATCCTCTAAGAAAATCATATCCTATACCTTGATTAAACTTGTAAATCTTAGATTTTTCTAGGATAAGATTGAGTCTTTTCTTGCCTCCAACAAATTTTATGAGAGTGTTCATGAGGTACTCACACTCCCAAAAAAGAGGCACATGAAGCACAAGAAGAAGGAGAGGATGAGGAACCAGAAGGAGAAGATCGAATAGCACATGCATATCTCTCCTTATGCTCGACTTCCTCAACTTTGAGGGCTTCGTAAGACACACAGGGGACAGTTCTAATCCTAGCCATGTGGGCTTCGTAACTCTCCCTAAAGCTCCTTTGCATATCCTCCATTTTCTCCCTAACTTCAGCAAAGAACAAGCAATCAGATTTTGGCTTCTCTAGTAGATTCTTAGTTAGCTTGACATATTTTTCATTTAATGCAATCAATTTAGATTTTAGTTTTTCACAATTATTACATGGTAAGCTAACAGGTGCCTTAGAAGCATATTGAGCCATTTTCTTATTATGACCACACATGTCCTGAAATTGCATGGAAACAGATTCAAATTTAGCAGTTAATTTTAGGCAGTTGGCACAAGAAGTAACAAGTTCCATCAAGGCAGCTTGCATTTCAACGATTTTATGATCTGCCATCTTTAAATTAATCTTCAAGTTGGTACAGCTATCATAGATTTCAGGCAAGTCAAGCAGTATGGTATACAAACCTCTAAAAATATTGTTCTTGCCCTCACATAAGGTGCAGAATGTAGTCTCAACAGAATCAGAATGTAAAGGAGCAACCCTAGAAAACTCTAACTCAGCTAGCAAACTAACATTCTCCACCTTAAGCAAATCTAGCTCAGAAATCACACTATAATGCGAGGTCCTTAGTTTCTCCAAATCGGCAAGCAAGGAAGCACATACATCGCAATTATCACAGGAGGAAGCAAATCTAAGTGAAGTAAGTTCCCATGATAAGCTCTCTACCTCCTTCTCTAACTCACCACACCTGGTCCTAGACCTATTATAAAATTTTTCTAACTTAAGAAACGTATCATTAAGCTTGTCTTAGAAAGGACATACCTCATCGGAGTCGCTGTAGAGATCATCATCGCTGATGCCGTTCTCAACAGCCATTAAGCACATCCTGGTGAAGTCATTGCCATCCTTGGTGTCCTTGTGCGGATCATCCTCGCCGCCATCGTCACTCCAGCCCTCCATGTCACTAAAGTCAAAGTTGTCAAAGGTAGTGAGAACATAATGGAAGAGCTTCTTAGCCTTGCCAAGGTTGCAAAACTTCTTCTCCTTGCCTTGATCATGAGCTGGGGCTTCTTGTTGCGGTTCTGGCTGATGTAGTCATTTTTGCTCATTCCGCCATAGTCATTCTTGCCCTTCGCTAGCTTGGGGCAGTTCGCTCGAATGTGATTGCGGCCACCACACTCGAAGCAAATCATTGGATCTCCTCTCTTCCTCTCTCTCTAACCCTCTTGTATGCATATGAGAATTTTTTAGCTAAGAGGGCTATGTCACTCTCTAAAAATTACTCAAACTGGTCATCGCTCATCTCGCATAAAGCCAAAGAGAAGTCTGAAGCACCATCAGATGATGCTCTAGAGGCAGAAGTGGGATCGGTGACCAAAGCCATCGACTGTGACTTCATCTTGCAAGAGACGGTGTCGATCTCATGGGCCTTGATGCGTGAGTACAACGCATCAAGAGTCAAGGTCGACAAATCAGTCGTGTACTTGATGGTGGTCACTTTCATCTCCCAAACCATGAGATCCAAGGCAGAAAGCATATGGCAAGCTTATCTGAGTCTGAGTATGTGAGACCAATAGCTTGGAGGTTGCTCAGAATCTTGTGAAATCCGGCAAAACACTCATTCATGAACTCACCAGTAAGCATCTTGAATTTATTGTATTCTCGTTTGTACTACTCTTGTTGGATAGTCTTAATCTAGGTGGTGCCCTCAGGGTATGCATCGAGAATCACCCAAACGTCATATGCCGACATGAGTTGAGAGATGCGATCGAACTCGCTCTGGCTAAGACCTTGGATTATGATGTTCCTTGCCTTAGTATTTGCCTCCACATCTGACATATTTATCAATGTGATGTGCTCATCAGTAGGAACAACGAACCGAGTCTTAATCTTTCTCCAGATCGCATAGTCTTAAGCTTGAATATAAGACTCCATCTTGCTCTTTCAAAACTGATAGTCGACCCCATCGAAGAGAGGCGGCTTAGTAGAATACTTGTCTTCTGCCATGGCTCTAAAGACCGATTAAGATATATGAAAAGAGCTAACCGGGCTCTGATACCAATTGAAAGACTGAAGATGGCGACAGAGGGGTGAATGGTGTCTTCTAATTTTTTTCAAGTATTCAACACTACTTCACTCTAATATCCACAAAGGTATGAAGATTGAAATGCGAAACCACCAACAAACAAGCAAAAAAACCCTCTGAAATTTTTTAGAAAAATCAGAGAAATTGGAAGTACTTTTGTTTGCACTGTGGTACTTCTGATTTTTAGAGGTACCTTTGTTTGCACTACGGTACGTTCGATTTCCTCAATGAACAATGATTTCAGCACGATTTCAGAAACTAAAATTGGTGTAACTTTTGATTCGTAGATCCAAATGACATAAAATTTTGCAAGGATCTACTCTAAGATATTACGAACCTATTTCAACAAATGATCATGAAAACCATGGCCAAAATTGACACTTTTTTAGTTTGAAGGAAAGGTGCACCAAAACCGAGCCAAAACCCAAATAGTGAATACAACCTGCTTGTGGGTAGATGATGGCCAAGATGGCTTTAGATATATTCCCACATATTCCAGCAAGCAAGAACATGAAAGAAACCACGTCAAACACCCTTGGATAAAGAAATCACACCTTGTGGCTAAATCAAGCAAAAACAGATTTTCTCGTGAATTTTGCTATCAAAATGCCTAGATAGGTGAAGATGTATTCCTAAGGATTATTTCCATCTCTTACACGTCCTTTATATAGTAAGATCACAAAAAGAAAATAGGAGAGATCAAACCCAACCAAAAGTCAAGCACATTAGCCAAAAACAAGAGGGACTCACGAGTTATACAAAAATTGATATAATGCATACTT
Organism: Dendrocalamus latiflorus; assembly: GCA_017311315.1. Taxonomy (NCBI): domain Eukaryota; kingdom Viridiplantae; phylum Streptophyta; class Magnoliopsida; order Poales; family Poaceae; genus Dendrocalamus; species Dendrocalamus latiflorus. The sequence goes on from CM029654.1 coordinate 10,188,678, forward strand.
GATAAGGTAAGTTTTACAGCCACATCACCTTGGAGGATAAAGAGCACCCATGGTACTCACTCTCAAACCCTAACCCTAAACCTAGAGATAGAATACAACAAATAGGCTGGATGGTTAACCTTACATGTCTCCATTCCAACCCCCTTTTATAGGTGGGCAACCAGCCACCTACACCCTTAATGGATCTTATCCACTATTACAATAGAAGAAACTTGTTAACCCCACACACACGGGTTTTACTCATACAAGTTCACTTATGCACGCTTTCCAAAGCGCATAAGTGTGCATCAACTAAATCCTTAGCCTTGATCTGCCTTGATCAACCCAGCTTCATCTTGACCTAAACCACTCTCCAACGCATCGCCTATGCACCACGGTTTTGATTTAAGATGGCTTTCGGTATTTTGGTCAAACTACCAAAATACCCTTCCTTGACGTAATTATCACCAACCACTGCAAGTAATAGCCATACTTGCCACGTGTAGGTACACCATTAGCTTGCCACGTGCCGCCAAGTCTCCCCCATCCCGATTCCACCGAACCATGGCTTACTTGGCCCGTGCAAGCCACATGGCGCCATCCCACCGTTTGAACTCGCCTTTAATATTTTTCGCCTTTCTCGTGCCATGCTTGAGCTCACCGTCTTACCCAGCATCCTCGATCATTCTGGGCCTCAACTCCTCATCAGCTTAGCCCCGATCATCGCTATCGACCATAATTGACTCCAAGCAATCCTACACATCCAAGACAAAGAAATCGTTTTCAGACACAAGTTCTTCACAACTTGATCTACATTAGCCAAGATATGCATCATGCAACCTTAATTCAATGACTCAGGTCATCCATGCTCAATCCATGACTCAATTCCCCAAACCCCTGTTTTTCTGGGAAAATCGGAAGTACCGCGCTTAACACGCCGGTACTTCCGCTCTGCGGTACTACCGCTTTCCAAAGCGGTACTTCTGCATGCTGAAAACCTCACCTAGAGCTCTGTGAAAAAACATATCACAACTCAATCCGGTACTTCCGCCAAGCGGTACTTTCGCATAAACGGAACTATCGCACTTATATCTACAGTACTTCTGATTTTTCTGACACTTTCATAAAACAATCTAAATCAAATATAACCTTTATAAAACCATTTCACTATACTATAAATATTGCAATAGTCTATCATAATATTAATCAAGGCCTTTCCATATAGTGATTCGTTATGGCCTGTTGCATAGTCCATAACTTCTTCCTAGAACGTACTTTTGGTGTTTGCAAAGCTCGTTTCCCAATTTTAAAGGGATTTCTTATCCATACGAGACTCAAGTAAAAAAATTGTTATGGCCTGTTGCACAATCCATAACTTCACGAGGTAGGTTGCACGAAATGATGAGTTGTTTGGGCTTTACGAGCATGTGGAATTACAAGCGGATGTAGGGATGTAAATGAGCTGAGTAGTAGAGAGCTTAGTAGAAGCTCGAGCTCAGTAGTAGCTCGAGTCGAAATGTATTTAAAAAAGCAAAGTCATATCATTTGGAAATGCATGCATTTAGAATATTGCGATTAGGGGTGCAAACGGGTCGGATTCGAACGGATATTGTTGTTACCATATCCTAACCCATATTTTTTCTCCAGATTCGGTACCAATCGGATTCGGTACCAATCGGATTCGGTGCCGGATCGGTCGGGATTAACCCGTTTGTAAGAAATGCATGCAATACAACAAATGGAGTAGGAGGACGTACTGTCAAGAACTTGATGTTACTACTTAATAGCTAATGTGGAAGATTTTATTTTACCATTGCAAAAGAAAATGAAACGTGAAATAGTAGCACTAACCTGAAATCAAACTTGAAGACGTATTGGATTCGGACGGATATTGCTGTTACCATATTCTAACCCATATTTTTTCTCCGAATTCGGTACCAATTGGATTCGGTACCAATTGGATTCGGTGCCGGATCGGTCGGGATTAACCCGACCCGTTTGCACCCCTAATTGCGATAAACAACGCTATTCACGCAGAGTAATTCCCGTGATAATTCGATACCGACCCTCTGAGGCCATGGTCCTGGCAGGAACTTGAAAGTTAGGATTCCTAAGAAATATCTGAAAACTTCAGCTATAGTTCTCTGTAAAATTCAAGCGGAACTATAGTCACGTTGTTTCCAAGTGTTATTTCTGCGAAGTAAGCAGGGGAAAATTCAGTTGTTGCCTTGCCACCATTTGATTGCTGAAATAATCTAGACTTACCATCTGTTCTCCTCTCTAGTACTCTCCCTCCCTCCAATCTAACCTGCACTACTGTCCAGCTAAGTAATCTGCACAGATCGTTAGGCAGAGAACAGTAATTGTCTGAAAAAGATGTGCAGGGCAAAGCTAAACAAAGGATTTGGGTGACCAGCAGAAGCAACGTCTTCTCTGCCTCAGCCTGCGACCTGTGTGCGCCGCTGTGATGGCTTTTTCCTTGTTGGATTCCGGGATTCGGCTTTGGAGCTGTCAGCTGCTGACCCAAGCCGATAATGACCTTAAGCCGGGCCACGCGATTAAAGAGATTCCCTCCGACCCAAATAAAGACAACCTACTTTTTGCTGACGTGGCCTAGTACTGGCACAGTTTTCCTTCTCTGTTGTCACTTCAAAATATTCGAGTTCAACCCTCCTCCTCTTTGTTTCCAATCATTGCAAATCTTGGGCTACGTGAATGAATTTATGCACTTGGCTGTTTATTTGTTCCAATTTTATGTCCTGTTTGGAACACGAAACAATTAAATTTTAGCAGTAATTAGAAAAAAAATTCTAGCACCCAAAACAGTGCCTTACACTAACCATCAACTACTAAAACACTTTGTTCTGTTGCTATGAAGACCATATTGTCTAAATTCCACCGCATAACCTCTATCTCTTGATATAACTCATTTTGCATCGCAAAGAATTGTGTTTTAAAAAAGGTAGTGGCCGATAAATTTTTCATTCTGGATTTTTCCAAACGATGGTTAGCTTACATTTTTCATTTCGAATTCATTTTTAAGGAAATCTTGTGGCACACATTTGACCATTGCCTAGCGTCTAGCCAGCTGGAGGATAAGGCCATGCAAATGAATTTAATGGAGTTTGTTCCAAGGTAGGAGTAGACGAGCTCCGTACAACTGTTATGCACGTTTTGAGTGAGGTTCGGCTGTCACCTGAAATATGGGATGCCTTGATAGATGGGGCATGTTACGAAGAATTATTACAGTAGGCCCATGTGCCAATCCCATTAAAACATGAATGATGCATTGTAAACCACCGTCCCTGTAAGTCATGAATTCAAACTGCAGAGTGCAGGTACAGCTGATGTAAACCCAAACTAATATGATTTTGAATTTTGACTAAGAAATTGCAACATGGGCTCTAAATATGAACACGTCATCCATATGTTTAGCCTTTTGGAAGTCCAACCGGTATAACACTAGTTCGTGTCTCTTATACTCTGAAAGGAAAATAGAACACGGAGGATTGTTTGGACAGAGGAATGTAAGGGGTGGGAGTGGGATTCGAATATAAGGTGGGATGAATCTATCCTTCGATCTCTCCATCCATCGACTAAATTTATTCTACCTTATATCCTAACCCCATTTCCACATGCCATTTCCCAGTATCCAACGGTCTGGTAGTGATGATGTGCTCTGAAGAGCAACTATATAATCTCCTTATTTGGTTTGTCTCTGGGTTAATCATTGGGAAACTCAAACACAAGTACGCAGTTTACAGATTCCGGAATGGAATATCGCCTTTCTCATGGACGCAGAGCTTTGAACCTAGCTTTGGAGAATCTAGTGATTGTGATGTATATCAAATTAATCTAGTAGGCATTAGCACCAATCTAGCTGCTTCTCCACTAATTTTTAAAAGAAATGGCTTATCCTAGCCAATGTCTTTATATGAGCCTATGGTTCCTATCATTAACTGCTTTTCCCATGAATTATTTCTCTTGGTGTCATTAGCTTCTTCCATGGGTGGTGCAAAATTCCCAAAGCCTTAAGAGAGCAGAAAAAAAGTTTCTTTTCGGAAAAGGCCCGTCTTTTTCATCTAATGGATTTTTTCTGTCAAATTATATGCTTTGTGCATATCTGCCTACTGGAAGTGATGATATTTGATAATCCGGTACGGCATCTAAAGTCTTCGACTATTTTATTTGTGGATTTTCCAGATTTGGTCGACGACTAGTATAACGGTTGATGAACTTAAGTACTTAACCACGATAAGCAAGGCAGGCCTATAACTTCGAGTTTTGATTGATACCATGCATGATACTACCATTGCCAAAGGTCGCACTTTAGACAAAGAAGCAAAGAGATGCGAGTAGTAGAGTACACCTCTCATAGTCAATAATCAGAAACCACAACAACGGTGCTTGCCTATTCAACATTGAGAGCTGGCAGTGCGCCTCCCATAGTCTCATTTTCTTACACACAACTAAGCAGAACCTAAATGGCAAGTAATGGCTGCTAAACATTTTGACTTTGACACAATAGAGAATTGGAGATAAACCTAACTTTTCCTTTCAGCTTTACTGCATCTTCTTTTATGCAGTGATGGTAAAGTCTCAAATGATATTCTTCTTGTGGTAATTGTCCTGGCTCTTTTTCAAATGGTTAAGAATGGATGCTCCCGTTATAGCAGCTAGGAATCTGGAATATATATGCGGCTATGAAGGACTTCAGGGCACTTGTACATTGATGGTACCGCTTTTCAAATTCTTTTTAAGCATTGGCTTGTATTGCTACTACTACTATGAAGTCCGAACAATGTAATTACTTCGATTCCAGCCATAATAACTCTTAACAAAGTATAGAATGACAGACTTGTGAGAGATCTAGTACATGATTCTTAACAAAGTATGTACCGCTTGGCCCGCTTACCCCCATTGAATTTGATCCCTGGTAGTAGATGTGGGGGCAAGAATATGATGGGGTGGGTTTTTAAGGGTACCGTTATGTTTGGAATGCAGAATATTTTCCAAATTCCTGCGGGAATTGAGATGTTTCATGTGAAATTTCTGCGTTCAGAACATGAAATAGAACAAATTTTGCAAAATTCCTCCGTTCCTGGTAACTTGGGAAAAAGAAACCAAGTTACTGTTCTATATAATAACGTTATTATATGAGAGTGGATTTTCCTATTATAAAATAGAAGTATACAATAGTTCTGTAGAACAGGAAGCCGCAAAAGCACTTTGCTCGTAGCACAATTTACTGATTTACAGACAGATCTTCAACTGATTAGTACCTGACAGTGACCACATGCATCATCAACATCCACCTTATGCTGGGGGGGGGGGGGGGGGGGGGATGCTCTCAGATATGACCGCCATTGGCACAAGATCAGCATGATCCATTCATTGTGTGCGCCTGACAATGCCATCGAGTAAAAAGCAAATCCTGATGAAATTTTGGAGGAGAAAATTATGCCCTTCCCAGATAATTATGTGCAAAAAAGCTTCCAAACAGTCCATTTCCTGGGCACCAAGTGGAGCACAAACATCATTGATACTTCTGTGTGTAATTGACAGCATGGGTGGCACACGATATGCCTTCTTTAAAATAATAGCTTTCATGCCGTCCACAAAAGATTTCCAGTGGATAATAGAAAGCTGAGGCCTAATTCTGATAGTGATTCTCATGCCTTGGTAGACCATGTCCATAAGATAAACTGTCAGATTCAGAAAGGTTGCATGACCCGTGTTCAGATTTCACTTGCTGAACTTGCATAATTCTTTTTAGGAAACTATTAAGATAGGCGACTAATTATCATAGGTACTAAAATAGTTTCGTTAGTTTTAGATTCATGTTGAAACAAACTGAGGATAACAATATGGTATAAGTAGCAATATGTTACTATGGAAACCATTGGCTACTTCAATTGGGCCTGGCAAGTAGTACTGATAGTGATACGCTTGCTTCATAGCAACCTGTGTTCATCTTGGGTTCCCCAGGGTGGATGATTTCCATACACCAGGTCTAGACAAAAGATGATGCATCTCATAATTGAGAAAGGTAATTTGTGTGTGAAACATAGGGTGATGTCCAAGGAGATGGGGATCTTATCTCTGAATACCCAATCAGGATCATATCTCTGAATAGAATACCCAATCAAAGTTAGCCGAAAGTGTCATGAGGTGTAACTTTTCCATCATTTTCTCTCTTTATTCCAAGATATGATAACTAACCATTATTAACAAGTTGGTAATAGACTGGTCGGAAACAGTGGTGCTAGGCAATATCAGTGACATGATTGGGTTGGCATTGGTTACTTCCATTTGTCTCACCAATAGGGGAAAGGGCTTTACAAGCTTGGTCATGGATTAATGACAAAGATTTGCGGGGCTTGTTTAACAGCCAAGCATGCATGCTGTGTTGCTTGCTATTGTTTGCAAGTCATGGATCAGTGGCATGAATGGTAGGAGATCACAAAGATTGGATAGGCTAAGACTCCATTGACTTGTTCCTAGCAAACCTGGCATGCCATCCTCTGTAACCTTTTATTATTATTATTTGATCTTTCTAGTGTAAATAAGATTGAGTCGCATAAAAAGCACCAACTATTTCGAATTGCTCTTGAGAGGAAAGAGGGGGTGTTGAACTGAATGCACGCTCACTCACACACGTGTGTATTCTATTGAAATACACGCTACAACTTGAGTGAAGGTCGCTCGGAGAATAGATATATATTTTAAGATTACAATGAAGAATGCACGCTCGCTCACACCATATACGTACACACGTGTATGTTTTACTGAAACACATGCTATAACTTAAGTAAATGTCGCTCAAAGCATAGGTACATATTTTTTTCCATTGAACATATACGTATGAGTGAGGTGAGACATCGAGGGCTGATCCAGGGATCAAATCCGGACGGGCAACTCGGTGAAGCTTGCCATCCGAGCACAATCCTCGGCGGTGTGAACTGTTGGTTGGTTCTTGCTTGGTACTGCTTGGGTTTTGGCCCAGTAGTTTTAAAACAAGTCCACTGATCCCATGCGCTGAAGATCACTGGCCCTCGTTTCTGGAGGCTACATCTGACCATATTAGGCCGTTAGAGCCCATAATGGTGCAACACCTCTGCTGCTCCTTAGCCAGCAAAAGGTAGGAAAATCTCACCAGCCGGCCAACCAAATCCACTTATAGGCCCAATTAACAAGTCCAGAAAAGCCCACCTTGTTGGCCTCCAGTGCCCATCTTTTAGAAGTTAGGCTTCCAGTGTCTTCAGTTTTTCACCCATGCTACGCGCCTATACTAACAGTGAAGCAAATGATGACGTACGTCCTGGCTCGTTGGAGCTATGACGGATGGCAACCACCGAATAGTCGCCCTCTAACACGCAGGGTGGATCCACCGTTGGTGCCGGCTGAGCGGTCATCCATGAGGCTGATGATCAATATGTTGTAAAATTTACGGTATAAGTATAATTCCATATTTTATTCCAGCCAATTTAAATAATTCATCAATATATTTTCAGCATAGTAAGAAATGACATAAATTACATAAAACTATGTAATTCTATATTGCCATTCAAATACAAGTGAACATTCAGAGAATATGTCCATAAATCTGCTGAAAATAGCATGGCATGCTGTTCTTTAAACAATAAAGCAACTAAATCTAGCATTAAACAAAATAATTGCTTTAAGATTGCTCTCAGAACAGAGTTGCATAAGATTGAAAATCTTGGCCTTCTCATGCTAATATCGATATTCATCATTAATAATCTGATAACTAGAGACTAGAATTTGAGCTCACAAATATGTTTCCTACTATGACAAACTGTGTATAAACAGAATGCAGCAAGATGTAGATTTCGGTTTATAAGTTCACAGGCAATGAAATATCATGCAGTATCCAGCCAACAACTAGTGAATTTAACAGCAATCAGAGATCAACAGAATGTAAAGGATCTGCTCTAGACAAGACTGGACAAGATTTCTACTGCATCACAGATAATTTCAATTGTATGTAAACTAATCTCCTCAGCCGAAATATACCCAACCAACAGAACTAACAATAGACCACCCAAATGAGCTCAAATCTAACTCAGTTAATCAGATTAATTTCTGTCTTCGATATTATCATCACAGAGCAAACAAAAGTGCCCACAAACATTCACATCAGCCCTTAGGTACTTGAACAAAAATTATAGATCAAGAATAGCTGCTAATTTTGCAAATAACCAGATATACTCACTGAGCAGATGGTACTCAAAACCGTCCAGAAGCAATCAAACCGAAGAAGAGTTTTGAAGAATAGGGCAAGGCACGATGAAATCGTTGTCCCAGAAAACCTATCAACCCACTGTCGCTAGCAGGGAGATGGTTCACGGAGATACAATGCCGCACTTCCTCTCTCAGCCGAAACCAAGAAAGAAGTCGAGGTATAGAGATGCCACACAAGATCACAAGAATACTCTGGCCGAGAGCATTCAAGACACAGCAGAGAGCCGGCGTCGCCTCCTTCTTCCTCGGATAGACCTCCAAGCTCCCGAGTTCCCCACACCCAAATTAGGGTTCACACAGGAGACCGAAAACAAAGCCTCAATTGGAGATGGCCTTGTAGACCAGGTCTCCGCCAACCGAAGAACAGAGAGGAGGTGGACTCAAGAGGAGCAATCGGGATCGGAAGAGATCTCCCCCTACCTTGGAGCCGTGCCATCTTAAGAAGAGGAGGCGAGAGTCAACTGCGGGGTGGCGCGAGTGGCTGGCTCTGAGAAACCCAGGCCAGCCCGCGCCTCCGCCGCCGCCCCACCGCTCGCCATCTCTCCATTTGCCCCAAAATCGTCGGATCTGGGTGAACCAAAAGAAACGGCCGCACGGGGACTCTCATGAGGAGCGCATGGGGAGGAGACTGACTCTCCTCCCTTATCTCTTCGCGTGGCTCACCGATAGGTAGGCCCCACCTGCAGATTTTTTTATTTTCTTTTCTCAATTGAAAAATTCCCAAAATACCCTCACAGATCTTGTTGGCCCAATTAACAAGACCAGAAAAGCCCACCTTGTTGGCCTCCAGTGCCCATCTTTTAGAATTTAGACTTCCTGTGTTTCCAGTTTTTCACCCATGCTACGCGCCTATACTAACAGTGAAGCAAATGATGACGTCCTGGCTCGTTGGAGCTATGACGGATGGCAACCGCCGAATAGTCGCCCTCTAATACCCAGGGTGGATCCACCGTTGGTGCCGGCTGAGCGGTCATCCATGAGGCTGATGATCAATAAACCAAGGAAACAAAAACCTTGCGTTAAGCCTCTTTTTATTTTATGACTTATAATTTATAGCTTTCTTCGAATAAACAAACACAATGTCTTCTTTGTTGTTTTTTCGAAACGACTTATAGAGACAATTTTTTGAAACAATTTATCGACATTTAATTCGTTAGTATAAACACCCACGTTAAGGGAAAAACCATCAACACAACATCATCGTAAAAAAAGAATCCAATGACTCTCTAAGACCATCAACACAACATCATCGTTATAGATAGACCGGAAATGTCAGACCTTGTTTCACCTCAACTCAAAGGTCTATATATACACGTCGGGTCGAAAGTTCGCCTGCCTCCTCCGAATCACTGGCTTACAGTGTGACCCCGGAGCTTTTGAGGCCATGCACGGACGGACGGATGGATCGGCCGACCGACGGGAGCGGAGCGTACGCCGGACGTTGATGTGACGGTGGACAGGACGGACAGACAAACTGTTCACGACATCCGCCAAGGAATAATAAAGACTCGCGCAAAACATAAAGGAATAGTAAGGACAGGACTGTGTTTTCGTTTAGTTCGATCATACATGTGGGTTTTTTTTTTTTTTGCTTCGCTGTGACGGCCAAGAGTCCACATCAGTCAGGAGAGCACAAGTTATTAGCAATCAATCAACTTAGGATGTGTTTGGTTGGAGGGATGGGGTGGGATAGGATGGGATGGTTCCTTTGACCAAGCCTATCTCTGTGTTTGGTTGGAAGGATGAGGTGGGATGAAATGGTCCAAAGTGGGATGAGCCTATACAAATTTAGAGAATATTCTTCTTAGATGCTGGACCATATGATTCCACTTTTTTATGAAACTACCTCATCCCATCCCCATCCCATCCCACCTCATCCCTCCAACCAAACACATCCTTAACGCTCTTTCCAGTTTGCTGCATCCGATCCGCCGGATTTATCGTGTATCTTGTGGCCGGGGCGCGGCCATCAGTGGGCCGAACACACATGCACCGGACCGTACGTCAAAAGGTAGCAGCATCGATCAACCTATAACGCCAACTGCATGCAAACATGAACGGAAGAATTTGCCATGCGTATAGAGCGACACGATGACTAGGAATTAATGTGGTTGGATATATAGGATCATAGGATTGATTGAAAGTTGTTCAGCTAAGCTCAACGCTGGAAAGGAGAAGATCCGAGAAGCAAAAAGCCACGGGATATATATCCACTGAAACCAATATATGACAAGGATTTAGTTTTTTTTAGAACACACAACAAAGATATTAACTTACATGTTGATCAACCCGAATCTTCCTACTGGAAATCAGACTAATTTTGTGCACGACGATTAAGTACATTTGTAAAAGACACAAGGAAATGAAGTGGAACAGGCTACCCCTAATTAAATTATTAGGGAAGATTAATTTAGTAAGCTCTTGCTTCTTAAAGGGGAGTAGACATACTGTGAAATGGAGTAAGCAGCACGATTAAAAGATCCTAATTGTACACGGTGAATGCAAATTAAGTTACCGTGTTCTAGTTCTATGCTCTCTCAAAGATGAAATTAACTGCATAAATTTTGAATTGAAGCAATATAGTTAGTACTATTTAAGAATTGCACCGCTACAAATTAGGCCTTTAATTTGCTTTAAAGTTGTGCTTAGCTTCCTAATATATAATTGTGGCAGTATTGTAGTACTGTACTCACCAATATTTTTAATGGTATGCATTCATATTTGCACGCAAAAAAAAACCCTACGATTTCCATATAAAGTTATAGATTAATAGTACATGCCAGAACAAGATTGCATTATTCCTCGTAACCTAAGCTGATCCACACCCCCCCCCCCCCCCCCACCAAATTGAAAATAAACAAAGTGCCAGAGCAAAAAAGAAAAGAACACAAAAAAATATTGCTATTTTGGCAAATTAGGCCCGCTTGTAACACATCAAATTTTCCTGATCCCAATAAAAATTAAACTGTTTTATATAAAATTTGCATAAAATTTATATAAAATCTCCGTGATCCAAACTGGCCTTAGAGATGGACACAATGCAACTTTCAAAGATAAAATACGGTCAACCAGCACAGACTTTCGTGTGCTCCCTTCCCAATCATTGCTGCAGATAAAATGATGAGCAGAAGAATGCACACCTGACTAAAGTGACAAGGCAAAAGGGAGCGAAGGGGCCATTTATAACTGCATGATTTTTTGCGAATTAATGTTATTATTGTTGTCGTGCTACTCTTTTATGTTCCTGTCGAGAGGGGGCATGAGGTCCAAGAACATGTACACGCCATCTAACTTTACCTTCCACATAAATGTCAAAATAAAAAATTATCGTGTCCACAAAACGCGCCATGAATTAAACCTAGCTAGCTCCCCCCCTATTTATTGGCTCCAAAAACTTTACAAGCGAGCACAGACAGAAAAGCTTAGCTATAGTACAGCAGGTAGTAGTACGTGCCAGCGGATTAAGTCTAGGCGAAGCGTCAGATCGGCTGTTCTAATTCAGTGCAGTCAATTCATGCACCAAATTAGAGCTGTTCATGGAAACTTACTAAATTAGCTTGCATGGATCCAACTGAAAACATCAAAAGAAGCAATTTTTGGCTACTGAAATTTCTCGGTTTCCCTTTGGGAATTTGGAAGACATGCGTCAAAATGCTGGCAATTTGGCAAAGGCAGCAGATAGAGTGGCAGGGTGTAGTGTTCAGACAAATTATGATTCGATCTCCTGTAGATTTCGGCAAAGAAGCACGGAAACACAATAAAATCTCATGCAAAAAAGGAGCATACAGATCGACACAGCGAGTGTGTGAATGGACGATACGTACAATACACTACTAGTAAAAGAAAGAGCAAGAGAAAGCACAAGGCATGCACTAGCTAGATAGTCATAGAAGAACAAGGTGGTAGCAGTAACAAATAAATTTTAAGCATGCAAGATCAGGAGAGGAGTTGCATGGGTTGGTCATTTGAACACCTGATGAGATCCATGTGTGAATCATGATATGTCTGACCGGCGTGCGATTGATCGATCTTTCTTCCAAGCTGACTTACTAGCTGGTCGGTGTGCTGGACGCCGTGGACTCCGGCGAGCAGTCCCACCCACCGGCTGCGTTGTCGCAGCAGCAGTGCTGCACCACCACCCGGCGGTGGAAGCTGCGGTGGCAGCCGCACGCGGCGCAGCGGAGCGCGCCGCTGGTGCCCTCCTCGCCCTCGGCCAGGAACTCCCGACACCCGTCCACCGCGTACCCTCCCATGCTCGCCGCGTGGTTCCGCCGGCACTCCCCATACCACACGCCGCCGCAGCACCCGCCAAACGCCATAGCAGCCGGGGGAGGCGGCGGCTGGCACCGTCTCAGAATCACGAGCCTCTTCATCATCACCCCTCCTCTTCTCCTTTTTTGCTTCTCTTTGCCTCTGAGAGATTGATGGATGCAGGAGTAATAGCTAGCAAGATGGAGTGTGTATGTATATATATATCTTGGATTGATGAGTACTGCAAGAAGAGATCTAGAGCCCTAGCTAGGTAGATCACAGTGCACAAATATTTACGGCCACCTTGCAATGGCGCGGCCGCGGCGAGCCCCACCCATGTACACCTAGTGCCAATGGCATTTGCTTGACATACATGGGTGCATAAATCTCTCACATGCATGAGCCTTTCATTCCTGCCTGTGAATTAGGAGAAGACCTAATGTTTGGGCTGGCTGAATTGATGGTCCAGCCAATTCCACCTCACTGTGCACACAACCAACTAACCAAGCATTACCATTATATATACCTCTTATGCCATGCATATTTCTGTCTTTAATTCTTGGCCATATATTACACTACCTTTGTTTTTTTACTTGTCGTTGTAGATATTGACACGTTCTCCGATATACACATTTGGCCATTATTTTTTCAATTATATGTTAGTACAAGTATTTGAAAATATAATAATATAAAAGTATTTTTATGATAAATGTAGTATATCATTTTTTACATGATATATTCAAATATTTTTGTGTATATTAGCAGTCAAAAGTTATAAAAGGTTGACTACATGTATTGTAAAACGACGTCTAAAGAAAATTAAGGGGGTATATATATATATATATATATATATATATATATATATGATCTCTTATCTTTCTAGACCTCAGCAGCTCTTTAGCATTAGACTTATAGTATCCATTTTTATTTTCCAATAAGAAAATTAATTAGCATATTCATGAGATGAGATGAAATGAAACCTAAGGAGTGGGGCAGGAGGTGACTGGGAAAGATGCAATAAGAGTCGAGCGCCAGGCTAGCGAGATACCGAAGTTGGCAGCTGTGTGTTTTGGCTTGACCGATTCTCTGCCACTACTACAGAAAACCGTATTATAGACGGTTTAGAAATGTCATCACAGACGGTTTTGTGAGCCATCTGAATTTATGGATCAGTAATGATACGAGGTCATCATAGACGACTTTCGAACCGTCTGTGGTGCAAATATCACAAACGGTTTTTAACTAAAAACCGTCTATGCTAGTTATAATTACATACGGTTTTTAACTAAAAACCGTATATGATTTATAAATTTCACAGACGGTTTTAGTTAAAAACTGTCTGTGATATCTAAATATCACGGATGATTTTTAAATAAAAATCGTCTGTGATTATCAATTATCACAGACGGTTTTTAGTTAAAAACTGTCTATGATTATCAACTATCACAGATGGTTTGTAATTAAAAACTGTCTGTGGTATTTACACCACAGACGGTTCGAAAGTCGTCTGTGATGACCTCGTATCATTACTGACCCATAAATTCAGACGGCTCACAAAACCGTCTGTTATGACGTTTCTGAACCGTCTGTAATATGGTTTTCTATAGTAGTGTATACTGCTTCTGTAATTATAACTAGCATAGACGGAGACGAAGTAGAGCCATAGTCGGAAATTATGAAGAGTTGTAGTCAAAAACATCTCGAGTAGCCACGTCTGACTCCAGCCGGTGCAAGCACATTTGGAGACCACATCTGATGCAGATCAGTGCAAAGTCCATCATGGACACGAAGATGATTCCAATCATAATCTTCGACCAGTTCAAATTGCTTATGACTAGTTATATTGGTCGAAACATATCTGACCACAACCAATCCGACCAGTCCGAAAATCCCGACTAGTTCATAATCGTATATAATAGGGTAAAGAGTTCTAGTAGGACTTGTCGACCTGATTGCTTTAACTTTTAAGCGAAACTTGATCAGACTCTTGAAGCAGCCGGACCTAACAAGATAGCGGTCGGACCCGACCATATTCAAAGCACGAAATACAACAATCTCGACATTGAGCTGAATTCACTACTTAATTGTACCTGTAACTTTGAAATTTTAGCCTTGTCCTTTGCCGCGATCAGCATATCATCAACATATTGGAGCAAGTATACAGCTGAACCATTGATGGTCTTCAAATAAACACAACTATCATGGACGGATCTCTTGAAGCCTTGAGAGATCATAAATGAGTTAAATATCTTATACCATTGTTTGGGTGATTGCTTCAACCTATAAATATACTTTCTTCAATTTACAATCTAACTTCTCCTTTTCCAAAACAACAAAAACCTTCAAGACACTCTATATAGATGTCTTCTTCCAATTCCTCGTGTAAGAACATGGTTTTAACATCTAGTTGCTCAAGCTCATAATCGCACATAGCCACAATGTTGAGTAAAGTCCGAATGAAATTATCCTTCATGACTGGGGAAAAGACATTTGTAAAATTAATACCTAGAATTTGGCGCTGTCCTTTTACAACGAGGCTTATCTTGTACCTAACCTAATCGGCTAGTGATGTGCCTTCCTTCTTATAAATCCACTTGTAGCATATGTGTTTTTTTCAATCAGGAGCTCGACCAACTCTCAAGTGGAATTCTTCTCGATGAATTCCATATCTTCATACATGACAATCATCCACCTCTCTAACTCATCGGAGCAGACATCTCTGAATAAGTTGAAAGTTCAATAGTGCCTTCAATATACTTTGCTATGTTTAAACAATAAACCACAATGTTGGCTTCTTCAATTAACCTCTTCAAAAGAAGGAATTTTCTCCTTTCCCGACTAGCTACAACAGATTGATGGTTCTGACCGGTTCCTATCAAAGAATCATTGGTCGGAGCTTGAACAGGGACATCCTGTGTATTCTCTTTGTTGGCCTCTGGTGAGAATCCTGAATAACATGCTCCACATGCACACTGATCTTCTGCGGCTTCTCACTAGGGGCATCACTGGTTGTATTTTCTTTCATCAGAGTAGACTCATCAAAGATAACACTTCTGCTCATGACCACTTTTCTGGTCTTAGGATTCCATAACTTACGGCCTTTAACGCTAGGATTATAGCCGAGAAAGATACACTTAACATCTCTTGGCTCAACTTTTCCTTTACCAGCATGAGCATAAGCAAGATAGCAAAAAATCCTTATGTTCGAGTAGTCTACAGGAGAACAAGACCACAGACCGATCGAAGTCTTCTTGTCGATGGCAGTGTTCATGATCAATTGATCATATGACAAGCAATGAAAGCGGCTTAAGCACAAAACTTTTCGACAGACTAGACATATACAACATACATAACATAGTTTGTGATGGTTCTGTTCATGCGTTTGGCCACACCGTTCTGCTGAGGTGTGCCTAGAATAGTGTAATGCCTAAAAATGTCTTGTTATTGGCATGATGCTTCAAATTCTCCTAAACAAATTTCAGACTATTATCTATTCGAAGTTTCTTGACATGCTTGCCGGTCTGTTTCTCAATCATAACATTCCACTCTTTGAACATCTTGAATGCACCTAACTTTTGCTTGATGAAATATTCCCAAACTCTTCTAAAGTGGTCATTAATGATGGTCAGCATGTAATTGGTGCCTCCAAGTGATGGAATGTGGGTTTCTGCCCATGAATAGGAGTGAGCATAATCCAATATAACTTTTGAAAAGTGATTTATAGAGCTAAAACTCACAATCTGATGTTTACCAAAAAGACAATATTCACAAAATTTCAACTGGTCGATGCCTTGACCATCGAGCGAACTTCTTTTGTATAATTCCTTCATGACAACTTCACTCATTTGCCCGAGAAGCATATGCCATAGATTGGTTTGATCAGAGTCGAACATCCTGGTTGAGGCAAAAGTAGTATTTTTGACTAGGGTAGTTCTTTGAAGATGGTAGAGGTTTGTCATCTTCATACCACCTTCCACACAATAAGAGCATCTTTGGAGACCTTTAGAACTCCACCTCCACTTGAAAACTTGTACCCTCTAGTATCAAGAGTAGTCAACGAGATAAGGTTCCTCTTTAGATTTGGAACATGTCAAATCTCTGATAGGGTTCTGATGGTGCCATCAAATATCTTGATCTGGATGGAACTGATGCCTGCAATCTTGCATGGAGCATTATCTTCCATCAACACAATCCACCCGGAGTTGCTTCATAGGTCACGAAACAATCTGGTTAGGACTCATGTAGAAAGTGTAGGCTGAATCAAGAATCCACTTATTACTAGTTTTGAAATCACTAGTAAAGGCAACATTAGCCGCAGAACATTCTTTAGAGACAATGGTGACTTTGGCTTCATCATCTTGTTGATCTTTCTTGAAACTATTATTTCTCTTCTTTGAAGAATCTAAACCCACAATTATGAGTTAATAGTATATTTTGCTAATTAATGATAATCATATTATGGGACTAATATTTTCATTGAGATGGATAAATAGATTATGTCCCATGGTGGTCGATGATTTGAGATGGATTCATGTGTTGGTCATCATCAAGTTATGTGTTGATGCTTTTGGTCAAGAACCCGGACTACGAGAAAAGATATTCGTCTTCCAAGTGGATACATAAGGCAAAGATATAATTAGTATAGGCTAAAGATTTGTTCCTAGTATTTTACCGGT
Source organism: Dendrocalamus latiflorus (assembly GCA_017311315.1). NCBI lineage: Eukaryota > Viridiplantae > Streptophyta > Magnoliopsida > Poales > Poaceae > Dendrocalamus > Dendrocalamus latiflorus. Next base: position 10,205,849 of record CM029654.1, read on the forward strand.
CTCGACGTTTAGTTGGGAAACCGGATTGCTAGTATAAGTTACCGTATTATTAAGAGAGGGCTTGACTACTAGATTGAGTGTCATATTTTGATAGATCATTTGCTTGCTTTAGCTCTTTATGTTATGATACTATCATTTGTTAATATGTTTGCAAATAGTTGATGCTCATACATAATGCTTGTAACATGTGATTTAAGTTTGCGAATACATTTTGCAAACAGTTCGACTCCATGTCCCTAATCTTTCTGGCATGATTCTAAAATATGTGAATGTATTTTGCAACTTGTTGTAAATCGTGTCTTTGATCTTTGTTTGCATGATACTACAATTTACGAATGTATTTTGCAAATTGATTGAAGCATATGCATCTTGACCTATGCTAACCTTGGCACACCGGTCAGACCAGCCATGAGTTGGCGGTCTAACTGGAGCAGGCAGCTAGACTGACAATAAGCCTACAGTCTAACTGGTGCTAGTTGTCAGACCGGGCATGAGTTGGTGTTTAGACTGGTAGAACTAGTCCGACCGAGGTTTATTAGTTGGTTGCTTTTTCCAGATAGAGCCATTTCTCTGAGTTTTGGTCAAACAGTCTAACCAGTTTTCTTAGTGGTCCGACCGACAGGCGGTTCGACTGGCCCTTGTGAGGGTGGTCTGACCGGTAGAACTCATAATGGCTAGTTTTCTAGCCGTTGCGAGGAGGGTGGTAGTACCGGCCATTAGTTAGTGATAGTGGTGGTATCGGCCTCCTGTTAATTTCGTCCCAACGGCTAGTTTTTGGATGTGGGGTATGAACACCCCCCTTATGGCCAGCTGGGAATAAGTTGCTAGTGCCCTATTCTTCATTCTTATGTTAAGAGCAAGCCCTCTCACCTATTTTATGCATGTGTTGCACTTAGTGAGTTTAGAGAGAAAAAATCCTTATGCATACATGGCACATGGTATTGGATTTAAGGCCTTATTTATATTGGCTTCTAAAAGCTACATTTTTACAGTACTTAGCTTTCAAATAGAGTGTCTTTTCAAGACTGGATCTACTAGTCAATCGTAGTACACATTACAGTGACTTCATTTATATCAGCCAAAATCACATGGGAATTTCTCTCTCTCCATACGACTCTCTACAAGCTATTATATTCATAAGCTAAACTAAAAGCCACCTGCAAAAGCCAATCTGAATGGGAGCTTTTGCATTTGATTTGTTCAAGTGAGCATCTCCTACTTGTTACTCTTGGAGATTGATAACTTTTAGATGGCTTTGGAGGCATGGTGATCCGGTGATTTTCTCAAGAAGCTCGTGAGAAGGTTCGGTGTGTTGTAAAGGATAGAGCTCACCTACCTAGAGCAGAAAGAGCTACCACTAGTAGAAATTAAGGTGTTTGACTTAATTAGTGCAGCCGATTCAATTTATTCAGACTTACCTCAACGTGGATTAGGGAGACCGACAAGTCTCTGAACACCACAGTAAAAAGGAACAGTGTCACTTGTGGTTTTTTCTTGTTATAAATTTACATTTAAGCAATTTATATTCCTATAATTAAGTTGGTTGCTTGTCACCTTAGGATTACAAATCTTGACATAGATTTAGGGTGTTGGTGCACTTAGATGAACCTAATTGATTTAGAACTTAATTGTGCAAAACTGATTTGATTTACGCTTCTGCATATAAACTCGGTTTTAGCGAAAGAAAATTTTGAAAGCACCTATTCACCACTCTAGTTGGCCTCCTTGACCTTCTAAGAGGTATCAGAGCTTGGTCTCTCATTATATTAGGCTTCACTATCTAAAGAGTAAATGATGACGACTATAAAGGTTATGCACCTTGGTTGGATTCCACACTTTGATAACATAAATTATGGTTATTGAAAGGTTATAATGTCTAACATTTATTAAGGCCATGCATCCTCAAATATAGAGAATCTTTGATGAGGGTTTTTCTACTCCTATTGATCCACTATATCCTATTCAAAGGGAAGAGCAAGACTGGCAATGCAATGCTCCAGCTTTCAATGTCCTCATTAGTGCTTTGAACGTGGATGAGTTCAATAGAGTCTCAAAGACAATGAAGAGTTGTAGTCGGAAGCGCCTTGAGTAGCCACATCTGACTCCAGTCGACGCAAGCATCTTTGGACACCACGTTTGATACAGGTCAGTGTAGGGTCCATCATGGATATGAAGATAATCGCAATCATCATCTTCGACTAGTTTGCATTGCTCACAATCAGTCATACTGGTCGAAACATATATGACCACAACCACTCCAACCAGTCCCAAAATCTTGACCAATTCGTAATCGTATATACTAGTTGGATAAAGAGTTCTTGCAGGACTTATCAACCTAATTACTTTACCTTTTGAGTGAAACCTGATCGGACCCTTCTAGCGGTTAGATTTGACTAGGTAACGGTCAGACCCAAATAGATTTGGATCATAAAATACAACAAAATGAACTATTCCATTTCAATTACCAATCAGGACTGGAGAGGGGAGAGATGCTCAGCTGACATATATTTCTGCTAGGGGTTGTGCCTGACGGATCTATGGAAAGCCAACCTACACGTGAATTGATGAAGGGCTGATAATTTAATATATCAGCATGAGATCAGCGATCATGCTTCTCCAGGACAATGAAAAGATATACTCCTATAATGAACGAATAGCCACGTCTGATCCTAGAGAGTCGGTTCAAGCACTTATGGGCACCATGTCAGATGCGGGTCGGTATTGAGTCCATCACGAATATAAAGATGATCTCAATCATAATCTTCGACCAGTTCATATTGCTTACGACTAATCATACTGGTCGGAACATATCCGACCACAGCTAGTCTGACTAGTCCAAAAATTCTGACAGCTTAAAATCGTGTACTTGTCAGGTAAAGAGGTTTGGTAGAACTTATTAACCTAATTGCTTTAACTTTTGAGTGAAACCTAATTAAATTCTTCAAATAATCGGATCCGATCATATTGCGTCCGTTCTACCCAGATTTAGATCACATCTTACAACAATTGCTGTTCTTTCCTACGAAGATTCTGCGAATCTAATCCGCAGTACGCACTGCTGGTGTTGGAAATACTAAGAAGGAACTGAGCAGTCTTGATACGGCCAGAGGCACCCACATAGGCACATCATGATGTGTAAAATGTGCAGAGTTGCAGAAGTTGACAAGATCGGGAGAAGGGTACGAGAGATTACTGAAACAGTCGGCACTGCGGAAAACGGCCGGGACATGTGGGAGCCTATACAGGTAGGTACTCGCCGTTCCAAAATTCAGGCGGCCCTGATGTCAAAAAGGCACGAGACCAGGGACAGCAGAATATCTCAGCCGGTGAGACGAAACGGAAGTGAGCGACCGCGGACGGACGCAGTGGCCTGTAAAATCCGGATGGGATTGTTGAGAAACTGTTGTAGGCGACTAGTCTGATCGATTTCTCTGTTTAGAATAAATCAAATCAATTATAGAAAATAGAATAATAGATTAAATACATAGAGAGAGGTAGAGAGAACTTCTGATCTTTCTTTATTAATTTTTGATTGTATATGTACAAAATATACCGGTACGACTTCCTATTTATAGTCTTTAGTGAGGTGTCCATTATAGATCATGTCTGCCGGCTTAGACCGGAGCAACGGGGGTCTAATCTTTTTGGCCGAGCATGGCTCGAGCGCTGATATCTGATCTAATGGTTGTGTATTATCTGTGCCCCTACTGTCGATATGCGTTAACGCTCACGGTTATTTTTCAAGCTGAAATTTTCTCAGAATTAGCGAGAGAGCAGAAATGGATGAGCCGAGTGACCCAAGCCAATCGTATTTCCACAATTTGCTCGCCGAGGCCTAACTGTAGGTGATCCATGAAACCAATCACAATAACACATCACCTCAGCAACCAACCGAGGCGAAGGAAATCTTCAGAGCGTTGCAGTTCTGCAACGTTAGCATGCAGCAGTTCTTCAAGATATGTGAGATTTCTGAAAGCGAAGAGACCACGGAACTGACAGGATGAGAGATGAGACAAGGAAATTAAGCTTTTGCCTTTGCTGGTTACACACCCGGCCGGTGGAGGACACGGGCGATTTGGTCCTGGCCACATCCTTTTCCCTCCACCTGATGATACTGATGCTGAGATAAGATTGATGCCTACAAGCCATATTGTCTTGTGAATATAATTCCACTTTCAATATTTCTTGACAAATACCTCATTTTTAGCTTGCCATGTTTATGCTACTCAAGAATGCAATTAAATTGTAAAGTACATTTCATTTCATCCTACAGTGATGCGGATCGAATCTGGAGATGAGATTGAATCCGTAGGTTGTCCGATCTTTTACGGTGAATCAACATGCTGAAATTCTAGATTAAAGTTCACAAACACAAGAAGAAGATATATGAACTACCATCTAAAACCATCTTAGCTAAACTCTCAATTTAGAGTCTGTTTGGTAAGCTTTTACTTCTAACTTTTTTTTTAAATCTTATGGAGCCATACCAAATCAGAGGCGGAGCCACCGCCCGGCAAGCAGTGGGGTAGCCATGTCCTCCAGTCAGCTCCTGCGGCGATTTCCCGGGCACCGGCCACCGGCTGCAGCGCAGGCATGATTGCATGAACGGGAACGCCAGAACGGTGTTGGACTGCTGGGCCGACAGGACTAGGAAGCCCATTAGCTTTACAAAAAATCATGCGGCTCAGTGGCCCACCAAGCACCCAGCGCCATCTATCCTACTCTATAATACACCAAAATTTTCTTTACTAAATCCACCCCCACACTCATGCCTAATCTAAGTCCACCCAGATTTGTGTACCAAAGTAATCCAACTTCATACAAATGAATGGCCTGGATCTCTCCTCAAGCCTTCTTCTCTTACTCATTGAAGATCCTAAGGTCAAAATCATCCGGATCATGCTGAACCAGAAAGCCACTTCCGCTCCCCACCCCCTCCCGCACCCTCTCCCCACGTTCATTCCCTCCCCACCCGCCGCCGCCACGGCCTCCTTCCCTCCCCATCCCGTGCCCGTGCTGTCCCCATCCCCAGAAGATCGGCAGACGGATCTTTCCCCGGCGGCCGGCTTCCAGATCCCGCGGACCCCTCCCCTCAGGCCGCCGCCTCCCCTACGGATCACCCGCCGCCGCTTCTCCGACTCCTTCCCCAGGCCGGCGTCACCTCACCAGACCACCGCCGCTCCCGTCATGGCTGCTCCCAACGACGAGGAGCGCGCACGCCTCGCTGCTAACGCCAAGCGTCAGCTCCTCCTCCTCCGCCGCCTCCTGCCTCCCACCACCGAATCCGTGCGCCTCCTCCCCTCTGATATCTCCGCCGCTCCTCCGCCGTCGCCGCCTCCTCCGCTCCACCGCCGCCTTCTCCTCCCCCACCCCTCTGCTCCGCCGCCACCTCCTCCTCCCCCCCCCCCCACCCCTCCGCTCCGCCGCCGCCTCCTCCTCCCCTACCCCCTCCGCTTCGCCGCCGTCTCCTCCCCCCACCCCTCCGCTCCGCCGCCGCCTCCTCCTCCACCTCCGCCTCCCTCCTCCGGCCAGGCTCCTCCTCCGCCTCCCGGTCCCTCCCCCTCGGCCCCCTCGTCCCGCCGCTCCCGCGACCGCATCTCCCAGGCGCCGCCGCCGGGTTCTGGTCGACGGCGGCGGCGGCTGCGCGGGGAGGGGACTACGGGGGTGGAGTGGACGACGGCAAGATCTCCCCTGACGAGATCCTCTTCGAGGGATGCGACTACAACCACTGGCTCATCACCATGGAGTTCCCCGACCCCAAGCCCTCTCGCGAGGATATGATCGAGACCTACCTCCAGACCCTCACCAAGGTCGTCGGAAGGTATAATCGAATCTCTCAAATTTCGTTTCGCATCGGAAATGTGTGGATTTGTTAGGAATTGGGCTCTGTGTCGTGTGGAATTGGTTTCCGGAGGGCAAGATCTCCCCTGACGAGATCCTCTTCGAGGGATGCGACTACAACCACTGGCTCATCACCATGGAGTTCCCCGACCCCAAGCCCTCCCGCGAGGATATGATCGAGACCTACCTCCAGACCCTCGCCAAGGTCGTCGGAAGGATATGGTGCATTGGGATCGTTATGTTCGAATGCAAATTTTGTTTCACTGAGAAATCTGGGGGTTTTAATACGAACAATCCCCTGATTCATGGTATGTTTGGTGACTTTGTGCCTGGAAGTGAAATGTTTGGGTGTAGGATTTGGGACGGATTACGAAATGAAATGTTGAACTCTCAGCGCAGTGTGCTTCTGCATTGGGAGTTTGAGGTGATTGATTTGGCACGCCCTTTTGGATTGAATTAATTACTGTTGTACAGTAGACTACTGGGGGAAAACTGAATTGTCTGATGAATACGAGTTTGAGAAGATTTGTCTATTGGAGAATGTTGCGATTGCAATGTAAGATGAAAGTGACCGTACTGGACTTTGTGTCGTTTTTCATGTGCAGGTACCCAGCCATCAATAAGCCTGTAGGGGTGGTGCATTGGTTGAATCATAGTCCAGAGGCGGACAACGTTGATTGGGTCGTAATCTTGGATGCAGACCAGATTGTTCGAGGCCCTATTATTCCTTGGGAACTCGGAGCAGAAAAAGGCAAGCCTGTTGTTGCTTATTATGGGTATGGTTTTTAGTCAGCATTAATGATCTTTTTGTCCTTTTTTGTGCCTATTATGGTCATAATTAACTGGAAAAGACAGAACTTCAATAAATTACTGAATTATTATGTTGTGTCAATAATCTACACATTGGACATTTATCCTTCCTCTTGGAGCATACCTTTGTTTAGAGTGTCATTTGTTAACTCAGGTTTTGTTTTCCCTTGGTATTGAATGTGGCATTCGTCTTCATCATCCTTCTTTCTAAACATGTTAGAATAACAGGAATTCCTTGTATGCAGTTGAATTATAGCATGGAGGCAATTCTGAATGATGCGTTATGTTTCTATTCTGAGAAAGTCAATTACATATGCAGTATTGCCTCTGGGTCCTCACTTGGTAGCTAGGTATTCTGTATTATTGTCTGAATTACACTGAGCTTCGAATCGATTTTATCTATGTTTTCTCTTAAGTAGGTATCTGAAGGGCTGTGATAACATCCTTGCACAGTTGCACACTGCACATCCAGAATTTTGTGACAAAGTTGGTGGGCTTCTAGCCATGCATATTGATGACTTAAGGGCTCTAGCCCCTCTATGGCTTTCAAAGACTGAAGAAGTGAGACAGGATAAGTCCCATTGGTCAACTAATATTACTGGTGATATATATGGCATGGGTTGGATCAGTGAGATGTATGGGTACTCATTTGGTGCTGCAGAAGTAAGCTCAATTGCTCTTCTCAACTATGCATCATTGCCAAATTAAATATTTTCCACACTATGTATTTTATGTGATCTTGCCTGTACCTTCATTATTTGATCGTCTTGAACAGGTAGGTCTACGGCACAAGATAAATGATGACATAATGATCTACCCAGGTTATACTCCAAGAGTTGGCATTGAGCCACTTATCCTGCACTATGGTCTGCCATTTAAAGTTGGAAACTGGTCTTTCAGCAAGTTAGAACACCATGAGGATGGAATAGTTTATGACTGCAACCGCTTATTCCCTCCACCTCCGTTTCCTAGAGAGGTAAACAGTCTTCCTAATCATGTTTCGTGATGGCGCTTGTAGCTAGCTATACTGTACATGGCTTTTTACTGTTGCCAACTTTATAGGTTGAGATGATGAAATCTGACCCAAATGTAAAGCGTGGCTTATATCTAAGCATTGAGTGCATTAACACCTTGAATGAAGGGCTTCTGTTGCATCACGCATCTGTTGGGTGCCCAAAACCACAGTGGTCAAAATACCTGAGTTTCCTTAAAAGCAGAAGGTTCTCAGATCTTACAAAACCGAAGAACTAGAATGTTCAAGAGGTTGAAAATAAAAAGACTCTGCAACAGATTGCGTTATCCAATGCAGACAGCAAGCATTCAAAAATACACACGCTTTTTTCTACTGAATGTTCGTCATATTTTGACTGGCAAACTGTTGGGCTCATGCACAGCTTTCATTTAAGCAGACAGCCTGGTAATATTACACGCTTATTGAGTTGTGCGGATGAGGACTTGAAGAATTATAAGGGCCATGACCTTGCTCCCACACATTATGTTCCATCTATGAACAGACATCCACTGACAGGGGACTGGTATAAACTCGTAACTTAATGTTGTGTCTAAAACTATTGTTCAAGACATAACTTACTCGGTTTGTTCTTTTGCTAGGTACCCCGCAATCAATAAACCAGCAGCAGTTCTCCATTGGCTTAACCACGTGCAGACTGATGCTGAATTCATTGTTATCTTGGATGCTGACATGATCATGAGAGGTCCCATCACTCCATGGGAATATGGTGCAAAACTTGGCCATCCTGTTTCAACTCCCTATGAGTAAGATTTTGCTGTGGTGTTATGGAATATGTAGCATGTTCTTGGCTGTGTAGTAATCTTATATTTCCTGTTTACCAGATATATTATTGGTTGACTTGAAGCATGTGTTCAGCCATGCAGTAATGTTATCCTTCTTGTGTATCAGATATCTCATTGGTTGCGACAACATACTTGCGAAGATACACACTCGCAATCCATCTGCATGCGACAAGGTTGGACGTGAATCTTAGGCAGTGTTTGGTTCGAGGGACAGGGACATCCCAGGTAGGATATCCCACCTTGGGGTGGTGTTTGCTTCTGGGACAAGCAGAGTCAAGGACATCCCACTAGGAATATTCCTTGTAGATCCGGGACCAGGCAATCCTCTTTTTTTCATGGGATAGAGTCATCCCACGTGGGATAGAGTCATCCCACCTCTTTGTTTTTTAAGTACTATTTTGTTTAAATTTTTTTTTAAAAAAAAACTCAAAGGCTTATGTGTACAAACATATCAACAATAGCCTTTAATTTTTTTTTAAAAAAACTCAAAGGCCACACATGTCCCACCTTCATCTTTCCATCCAAACAAAGGATGGGACCATTCCATCCCACTTTATCCTTCCAACCAAACAAAAAACAGGGATGACTCTATCCCCCTAACCAAACAAAAAATTGGATCATCCCATCCCAAAACCAGGGATAGGACCATCCCATCCCACCTTGTCTCTAAACCAAACACAACCTTAATGAATCTGATTGTTCATTTTATTTTTTACAAATTTTATCTTATTTTGTATTTTATCGTAGCATTAGCACAGGCACACTACTAGTGACTCGTAAGTCTCAAATCCATCCCGTCGGTCGGTTGTTCGAAAACTCGAATAGATTCCCAAGTGACTCTCTGCGCCTCCGCCACTGTTTGCGCCTCACCCTCCCTCGAACCCTCACTGCTCGCTTGGACCCAGCGGCCGCTCGGCGAACGGACCGGCGGCTGGGCGGAGGCACCATCGGCCGCGCCGACGAGGGGACGGTGAAGAGGAGGACCGCTCCCGCAGGCCGCGGGCTGCGTCAACGACTGGTCGGCCGATGAGGGGACGGCGGCAGGCGGCAGCTTCGGCCGTTGGGACCCATCCAACGGTCTTCTTGCTCTCCCTCAAATTTAGGCTGATTTTCTCCCCCCAAAGGCCATAACTGAAGGTATGGAGTATGGACTATGACTCAGATCGGCTCGATCTGTGATTAAGTGTTGGTAGATCCGGTTGATTTGTGGTTATTCCAATTGCTAGTCATGTTACATGTGAACATTGCTACTCAATACTCATGGAAAGTTAGTACTTTTTTTAGAACCATGAAAAATCGGTACTAGATCTGGGAACTGAACTGGGATATATGTGAACATTGCTATTCATGAAAAATTGATACTTCCATACTGTATACTGGACTGTGAATTAGCATGTTAAACACTTAGGCAATTAGAGACTTATTGTTTTAAATTAGGCTCAAGTAGTTCAAATCTAGTCTTAAGTTAGTAAATTATGAATTTTGTGTGGACTGAAAATGTTGAAGTATAAGTGAATTGTCCATCTTTTCTCATCAGCTTAAGCTTTTGGGTGAACTGATTGTTGCATGAAACTTAATATGGTATCAGAGCCAAGAGGTCCCGAGTTCAAGACCTGGCTGACGCAATTAAAAAAATTAATTGCAGTCCACTTCTATTCCACGTATTAGGCCTAAGGGAGCCTACACGTGAGGGGAAGTGTTGAAATATAAGTGAATTGTCCATGTTTTCTCATCAGCTTAAGCTTTTGGGTGAACTGGCTGGTGCATGAAACTCAATATGGTATCAGAGCCAAGAGGTCCCAAGTTTAAGACCTGGCTGAAGCAATTAAAAAAAATTAATTGCAGTCCACTTCTATTCCACGTATTAGACCTAAGGGAGCCTACACGTGAGGGGGAGTGTTGAAGTGTAAGAGAATTTCCCATCTTTCCTCCTCAGCTTAAGGTTTTGGGTGAACTGGCTGGTGCATGAAACTCAATAAGAAAATTTTGTGAATTGTCCATTTTCAGAAATAAGGAGGTTTTTCAGAAATGTGGTTGTCAATTGTCCTTGTGCCATGTGTATATGGATTTATTCATGCTTAGTAGCTATACTTGGCCTCGCACTACGCCCAGGCTCCCATGTAATCCTGCCTCCGCCACTACACCAAACAGCCAGCTTTTCAAAACACTTGATTCGGCTTCTCGCGTGGAGTAGAGTTAAAAATTAACTAGTGTGGAAAAGCAATCTTGAGGTGAATTCTCGTGAAAAACTAGCACAGTAAAAATCAAAGTACCTTCAGAATATTTACGCGCAAAAATGCCATTGAAGTACACTTGGTCGTGATCGCCCCTCGCCTCCTCTCTTGCGTAGAATTTTTTGTACGAATAACTTATTTTTTAATCAAAATTACAGAAAAATACCTGCGAAATTTTTTTTTACAAAAATAAGCTCCAGTCGTCCAATAGGGGGGCGACTGGAGCCTTTCGCCCAACCAGTGGCCGACAGAGTTCCTGTCGCCTTACCCTCGGGCGACTGCAGCCAGTTGCTCGCTCATTCGGTGACTCTCATGCAGTCGCCCCCCATTGGGCGACTGCACTCAGTCCCCCGTGAATGTTTTAAATTTTGTAGTTTTAAACTGGTAAAAAATGTGCTGAAGTTGTAATAAAAGTTTATGTTCATTGTATGTTGTACGTGCGTAAAAAATTTTAAAATTTTTTTACGAACAATTGACCATAGAACGATCGGTACATATGCTGGTAAGTGACATACGTTGAGAATTCATGTGCGGAGAAAATCGGTATGTTAATATTTGTTAGATGACTTGATATGTGAATGATTGAATGCGAAACGACAAGATAATAGGCTTGTTTGAATTTAAATAAACTTCATAATACAGTTGGGAGTAACATGCCACGTACTTTTTCATTACATGCATAACATATAGCATCAGCACCACCCCTCAATCGCCATCGTGGCCTGCCCCGTCACCGCGCCCGCGTCCTCCCGTACGGCCCCGCTTGGCCATCCTCCGATGCAACGGGTGACGATGCCCTGACAACGTCAGATGATCAGGAGACCATCGCACCCGCCCCTGAGCTGGTGGAGTCGGCTGCAGCGCTGCCTGTGTGCCCTGCGATGCACCGGTGAGGGCACTCCCAGAGAGAACCTCTGGTGGTGTGCCTCGAAAAGCTGCATCGGAGGACGGCCCGGGCCAGTCTGAAAAAAACTAGTCTACATTGTCCTGGGTCGGGGTGACGCCATGTGCGTGCTGGAGGAGGTGAAGACCTGCAATAGTAATATCGTTAGTTCGTTATATATCGTCTTGGGATAAAAGCGAGATCCGACGATGCGTACCCACAGTTGGAGCCATCGCGCTAGGATGAGGGGCGTAGGGCTCAGAGTACACCTCCTGCGTGTGGAAGCCGGGGATGTGCGGAGGAGACGTGAAGAACTGCTGAGGTGGTGTAGGAGGTCGTCCCCAGGCAGAGCCCCCTGACTACTCCTAGTGAGGTGGTGTAGGACGTGTCCACGTACTACCTCCGGAGTAGTGCCACGTTGGTCGGGGTGGCACTGGTGGACGACCCATCTGTGCACTGGGCGTAGGTGTGGAGACCGCCGGTAGTCTCGTGCAGGACAGCAAGCCTACGACACGTCTACACCCGGCCTCCACCCGACACAAAAAGTCGACGTTCTTCTCGTGGGTCAACTCCGTACCTGTGGCGATCCTGTCCAGTATAGTGACGGACTCGGTCCACAGCGAAGTACTGACGTTAGCCTGGAATTTTTGAAATACATAAAATGGTCCATCATCGAAACAACATTGCCATTTGGGAATCTTTGAAATTACATGTAACGTACCGCGAGGTGAGCGTCTCGCGCAAGGTGCGCGGGGTATGTGTCTGTCGGAGCAGCGACGTGTGTGGTGGGCGGGTCTACGACATGTACAAGCCTGGTACGTGTCCACGCCTGGTACCAGCGCAGGTACTCTGCGTAGTCCCTGATGTCGTATGGGCAGTCCTCCTCCACGTGGTCGTCGAGCGCACCTTCCCACTGCGCAATCCAGGCCTGCATCTTTGTCGTCCAGTTCGTGCATCGTTTAACTCCCTTTCTGGAGTGCATGCTTATAGGACCATTACGTAAGTACTTGCGAACACAGTGATAAGTACGTACATATTTATGAGAAGCGATCACTCACGCGTGCACGTTCTGCGGGAGCGGTGGTCCGACTGGTACAGGAAGCACCTGACGTAGACCAAACTGCCGCATGACTCGCTGGGGTGCGTAGTCCTCCACGAAGATATCGTACATGAGCTTCCGGCGCGTGAGCCAGAAAGCCCGGTCACGCCAGCACAGTGTGGACAGCCTGTTAGGAGCACGGTCCTACAGTGCCGTATGTGTGTAAGGCTCCCAGCGCACGTCGTCGGCTGTGAGGCGGTCGAACTGCTCCACAAAGGGTAGGTACGCCCGCGTGACCTGCACGTGCGCGAACTGTACCTGCAAGAAAGACAAGTTGTTAAATATGACCAGCGTTAATAAGAAGGAAATAGTTGACTGTGATAATACTTACCCGTCGACGACACCAAAGAGAACCCATGTCGTCTAGCAAAGGTCGTCCGGGGTTGAAGCGCTCGAACGACCACAGCTGCAGCAGTAGGGGACAGCCCGCGAGGACCGAGTTCACCTTGGTCCTCGAGCACGCATCGCATAGGCCGCGGTACGTCGCGGCAAGTGCGGCCGATCCCTAGTTGATCTGGGGGGCTTCGCCGTCCACGATCGCCCTCGCATGAGCGATGAGGCGTGCATCCACGGTGTTGCCGTGGTTGGTGGTGAAGAACACCCAACTAAACAGCCACAGCACGTACGCCTCCAAGTGGCGCGAGACCTGGTAATCGTCCGCCTCTGGATCCATGCGCTCTACCTGAATACAAACAAGATGTTATTAGTATGTAATAGCGCAAATAAGAGCTTCGAAGACACGATCGATTGTAAAGACCACGTACCCAGAACTGTGCGAGCCACCTCTGCGATGGCCCGTGGGTTTGACTCGCCAGGAAGATGTGGTGGTCATCGGCACCACCCGGTGGAAGGACCCCCTCGAATCTGCCGAGCAGGTCAGCGCGTCACTCGGCTGGGGCCTCCGGTAGGAAGGCAGCGCCTCCCGCGATCGGAAGGCCAAGAAGCAGGGACACATCTTGCAGCGTCGACGTCATCTCCCCGAATGGGAGGTGGAATGTGTGCGTCTCGGGCCGTCAACGGTCCACCAAAGCTGTCAGCAGCGAACAGTCGAATGGGAAGCATCGTGATCGCTCCACAGCCTCGTCCCCGCCCGTGGCCAAGGCGGGTCCATCCTCGTCCGTGGCCTGCACTATCCGGGCAAGAGGGAGTAGCCCGACATCCCGCAGCCTGCAAACAAAGTGAAGGTCAGCATGGAACGTTCTTACGACAGCACTAAAACGCTGGCGAAGTGCAAACTTGACTGTTCAACGGGGGTCGAGTCTCCAGGCCACGTGAGGTGTTCGTGTCCGGACCACTCCCAGCTCAACAGGCTCGTCCGTGCTCCCCGGTGGCGGCACACAACGGGATGCACGGTGCACGCGGTCCACGTGCTCGTCCAACAGCGGGTACCGTCAGTCGGAGTCACAACCATCACGAGCCATACCTGCAAAAAGAGTTCAAGTTAGCACTTATAAGGAATCAAAATAAACGCGTCGTAACCCACTACAATAAATGCGCACGATTAATTTGTACCCCCAATATTTACTGATTTTTCTAATACATGTAAGTTTCACCGCACGATTAATTTTACCGCACGTATAGAAAAATTTAGTATAGACATTCCAGGTCTTACGCCACTTGAGGCGTACGTGCTGTGGCTGTTTTGTTGGGTGCTCTTCACCACCAGCCACGACAACACCGTGGATGCGCGCCTTATCGCTCATGCGAGGGCGATCGCGGACGGCAAGGCCCCTAGGTCAGCTGGGGGTTGGCCGCACTTTCCGCGACGTACCGTGGCCTGTGTGATGCGTGCTCGAGGACCAAGGCAAACTCGGTCCTCGGGCTATCCCCTACTGCTGCAGTTGTGGTCGTTCGAGCGTTTCAGCCTCAGACGACCTTTGCTAGACGACATGGGTCCGTACGGGCCCGAGATGTATCCGAGGGGAGACGTCGACCGGCCGATGATGGGTTCTCTTTGGTGTCGTCGACGGGTAAGCATTATCACAGTCAACTATTTCCTTCTTATTAACGATAGTCATACTTAACAACTTGTCTTTCTTGTAGGTACAATTCGCGCACGTGCAGGTCACGCGAGCGTACCTGCCCTTTGTGGAGCAGTTCGACCGCATTACAACCAATGACGTGCGCTGGGAGCCTTACGCACATACGGCACTGCAGGACCGTGCTCCTGACGGGCTGTCCACACTGTGCTGGCGTGACCGGGCTTTCTGGCTCACGCGCCAGAAGCTCGTGTACGATATCTTCGTGGAGGACTACGCACCCCAGCGAGTCATGCGACAGTTTGGTTTATGTCAGGCGCTTCCTGTACCAGTCGGACCACCGCTCCCGCAGAACGTGCAGGCGTGAGTGATCGCTTCTCATAAATATGTACGTACTTATTACTGTGTTCGCAAGTACTTACGTAATGGTCCTATAAGCAGGCACTCCAGAAATGGAGTTAAACAAGACACGAACTAGACGACGAAGATGCAGACCTGGATTGCGCAGTGGGAGGGTGCGCTCGACGACCACGTGGAGGAGGACCGCCCATACGACAGCAGGGACTACGCGGATACCTGCGATGGTACCAGACGCGGACACGTACCAGGCTCGTACATGTCGTAGACCCGCCCGCCACACAAGTCGCCGCTTCGACAGACACGTACCTCGCGCACCTCGCGCGAGACGCTCACCTCGCGGTACGTTACATGTAATTTTAAAGATTCCCAAATAGTAATGTCGTTTCGATGATGGACTATTTTATGTCTTTTTCTCCAGGCGGACGTCGGTACTTCGTTGTGGACCGAGTCCGTCACTATAGGGGCTGTTTGGTTGCCTGCATCGGAGTGGCTCACACCAGCGTATGCAGGGAGATGGTGTTTGGTTGCCTGCATCGGGGTGAGAGTCTGCACGAGCGGATGCAAAAAATCAACTGGAGCCAAGCTGAGGAGAAACGCGGCTGAGGATCTTCTCTACTCAGCCTGGCCACGCTCATGCAGCTGCATCAGCTCATGCAGGCAACCAAACAGGCCCATACTGGACAGGATCGCCACAGGTGCGGAGTTGACCCACGAGGAGAACGTTAGCTTTTTGCGTCGGGTGGAGGCCGGGTGTAGATGTATCGTATGCCTGCTGTTCTGCATGAGGCTACCGGCGGTCTCCACACCCACGCCCAGCGCACAGACGGGTCGTCCACCAGTGCCACCCCAACGAACGTGGCACTACTCCGGAGGTAGTACGTGGATACGTCCTACACCACTTCACCCGGAGCAGTCAGAGGGCTCTGCCTGGGGACGGCCTCCTACGCCACCTCAGCAGCTCTTCACGTCTCCTCCGCACATCCCCGGCTTCCACACGCAGGGGGTGTACTCTGAGCCGTACGCTCCTCATCCTAGCGCGATGGCGCCAACTGTGGGTACGCATCGTCAGATCTCGCTTTTATCCTAAGGCGATATGTAACGAACTAACGATATTACTATTGCAGGTCTTCACCTCCTTCAGCACGCACATAGCGTCTCCCCGGCACAGGATGATGTAGACCAGTTTTTTTCGGACTGGCCCGGGCCGTCCTCCGACGCAGCTTTTCGAGGCACACCACCAGAGGTTCTCTCCGGGAGTGCCCTCACCGGTGCACCGTAGGTAGGGGTGAAAACGGATCGGATATTTCCCGACCGACCGACCGCCGAATCCGAGTCGGATCGAATTCAGATAGTCATATCGGATAATTATCGGATTCGGATTCGGAGTCGGATACGGATTCGGATTCGGGAGCGGACTATCCGACGGATACAGATACTATCCGGATTTTTATCGGATAATACCCGGATATAGTTTTCGGATATCCGGCCCATCAGCCAAATCATCATTTTCAGCCCATCAGCCCATTAGCAAATCCAAATAAATTCCAACAAATCCAATAAATGCAAATAACACCAAAAAAATTCCAGAAAATGCACAAAAAATACTATAAATCTAGGAGAACTTAGGGAAATAACATAAACTATTTTTAGCTTTTAGAAAATAGTTAAAATAAATTTTTTTGCTCTTGGCTTAAAAATAAAATCTAAAAAATCCAAATAAATTTCAACAAATCCAATAAAATATGGGATATGATATGGAATGAGTAATATCTGACCGAATTTGATCCCTGTCACTCTGCTACCTGGATTATGTGCTAAAGCAGCTATTTCCATCAAGAAAAAAAGAAGATATGCTAAAAAAGGTTCAGCCATATGAATATATGATATATATCTCTCGGATCCTCATGTTTCATTCACTGGGATCGTTGGTAAGAATCCACCTTTGATTTAGTATTGAGTGTTGACTGCAGCTTTTTACTAGTGAAACTGTACCTTTTGGAACTGTAATCATCTGTATTATCCGCCTATATTATCTGTTTCCGAGCCGAATTCGTTATATATCCGTCCCGACGGTACCGTATTCGAAACTCCGAATATTCCGAATTCGTATTCGTATCCGGTCTTACCGTATTCGACTCCGAATCCGAAAAAAAATATGGATTAGGATACGGTTTAAGTAATATCCGACCGAATCCGATCCGTTTACACCCCTAACCGTAGGGCACACAGGCAGCACAGCAGCCGACTCCACCAACTTAGGGGTGGGTGCGACGGTCTCTTGATCGTCTGACGTTGTCAGGGCGTCGTCACCCGTTGCATCGGAGGACGGCCAAGCGGGGCCGCACGGGAGGACGCAGGCGTAGTGACGGGGCAACCCAGGGTGGCGATTGAGGGGTGGTGCTGATGCTATATGTTATGCATGTAATGAAAAAGTACGTGTCATGTTACTCCCAACTGTATTATGAAGTTTATTTAAATTTAAACAAGCATATTATCTCGTCTTTTCACATTTAATCATTCATATATCAAGTTATCTAACAAATATTAACATACCGATTTTCTCCGCACATGAATTCTCAGCATATGTCACTGACCAGCGTATGTACCGATCGTTCGTAAAAAAAATTTCTAAAATTTTTTACGCACCTATAACATATAATGAACATAAATTTTTATTACAACTTCAGCACATTTTTACCAGTTTAAAACTACAAAATTCAAAAAATTTAAAACATTCACAGAGGACTAAGTGCAGTTGCCCAATGGGGGGCGGCTGCATGAGAGTCGCCAAATGGGCAGGCGACTGGCTGCAGTCGCCCAAGGGTAAGGCAACAGGAACTCTGTCGGCCGCTGGTTGGGCGAAAGGCTTCAGTCGCTGCCCCATTTGGCGACTGGAGGCTATTTTGTAAAAAAAAAAATTCCCGCAGATATTTTTCTATAATTTTGATTAAAAATAGGTTATTCCTAAAAAAAATTCTCGCGCACGCGCACAATTCGCATCGACTCCTCTCTCATCGCCGCCCTCCTCTCGCCTACCCTATGCCCTCCTCCCGCCCCCTCATCCTCTCCGGTGACATTCTCCCCATCCGGCGTTCTCCGGCGGCAGAGCCCTAACCCGCGAACCACCGTCATCCGATGCCCGAATTGAACCGGACCAGCGGCTAATCAGCACTTCTCCCCCAATGGCCGGCTGCGATGTAGATGTGTTATTGCTAGTGTGCCGTGGAGATCCATCCGACTTGGATTGATTTCTTCCTTTGCTGGTAAGGAACCCTAACCTTCTTTTGTTGGCGATCAGATCGCAACATCTTATTTTCTTTCTCCCCCTTCAATTAGTTGTGGATCCTACTAATATAATTCATCCATTGTTTGTTCGATTAGGTTCTTCTTCTTCAGCGTGCAAGATCGATGACCCTATAGGACTTGGTATCCAAGGTGCGGGTGTGGTTTATTTTCTAGTAATTTTGGGGACTCAACTGAACCCTCATGTCCCACGTTAATCCAGCCCTTGGGAAGAAGGCCCCAGCCAGGGCTGGTGGAATCCAGCGGCGGCTCTCCACCGTCATCGTGTCAGTGGTGGCTCTAGTGCTAACCCTAGCGGTGATTTTGCTGTCGGTGGGCTCGTCTCTGCTTCGAACGGCACTAAACGAATACTTCCCTGCCAAAGCTAATGACCCAAGGAAGCTTTCGTCGGTGCGTACTGATGGGAACAAGAATGATACTGCCATTTCTGCTCCGTTATCGAGGGAAGTGTTGCAGGGTGGCTAGGAGCCAAGGAACCCTTGGCTGAGCACAATGCTCAGAGTGGTACCATGAATTCAAGCGAAGCATCTTTGAATGCAAGAAAAATTGATGACAAAGTAGCAGATCCAATTGCTACCGGTGATATCACATCAACACATGAGGAGGGAACTTTCCCTGTCTCCTTGGATTCGTCCAATGCTTTTCAAAGGGCCGATCAAGGTGAGGTGCTAGTTCATTTCCATGTTTGTTTTCTGCACATCATCTTACAAACATGAATGAAATGTTATTTGTCATTGCACTGTTATTTATTATATTTTCATGACAATGGAATGACTGGGATAAGACAAATTGACGTGTTATGATTGTACAGGTAGCTATGATCTATATCATGGGGAGTGGTTTTTTATTCTTCTGGGTCACTGTACACAAACAACTCTTGTCCAGTGTTGCTGGATCAGTTACTGGGTTACTGCTGTTGTCTGCTGTCAACCAGAAAGAAACCAGTGCTGTTATCTTGCACATTTGATACCGTATCATTGTATCAGTCTTAAGACTCCAGGAAACCTGGTTTAGAGTTTAGACTTTTATGTCATTTTCTCATAGAATGTAAAGAATTTTGGATAAAATCGCAAGATCAGTTTATGTGAAAAGCCTATCAAAGTTGAGAATGAATAATTAAGATTTAATTCATTATCATGCCTTTTATTGAAAGGCAACTTTCGCAACTTCACAATACTGCTTATTCTTCTAAACAGTTGAGAATGAATCCTGACATAGTTTTGTGGAGAGGGAGCTTTCTGAGTTAGAATTGCTTCAAAGTGTGTAGTTTGTCAAGTTATGAGGTCCTCCGTATTTTGGTTTTGGAAAATCTTCTCGTAGAAAGACTATTACTAAGACTAAAGCAGTAGTCTGATTATGCTTTGTAGCTTCCCTTTCCTTATCATGAATGGTGTATTCGTCTTTCTACAATAAAACACATATGAAGGGGCTTTCCTTCCTATACCAGCGAAATGTCAATATCAACCTAACAACTTTGTGATCCTATGTTGAATGTATTTGTAGGTTATGTCATCAGGCAACATAATATAATGGCCATATGTGATTTTTTAAGAACTTGTTCCGAGTCTTAACTCTATTTTTAAAAATCAAAGTTTGGTACATGAATTTGGTGTAGATCATTGAGGCGAACATGTTTTAAGCACAAGATGAGCCCCTGGCAAAAATTTGGACAAAAATATCATCAATTATAAATACAAAGGAATAAGATACAAACAAAAATGAAGTGGTAGCATGGCCTATTTGACTTCAATCCCTCTCTATTATGTTTCTGGAGCTTACTTACTAGTCAAACATTTTTCAGAAGCAGCTCTGGATTCTTAAATAATCTAGAAGCAGCTCTAGATTCTTAAATAATCTAGAGCAGAAGTTGAAAATAAGAATCTAGAGTTATGTCAAACAGACCTTTTAATCTAAACTCTTGGGCGCTCGGCCCGGCTTTATAGCCAGCGCACACACACTCACGGCTAAGAAGGGCCACACGCGCACAAACTTGTAGTTGGATTTTTAGTTGGTTGTTTACTTGACAACTAACCTTTTCAGTTTTCTAGAGAAAGAGTTGATCCGGGTTTTTTTAAAGAAAATAACTACCTAACTTACTGGACTCTCCTAAATAGATAAGATATCCAAAAATCATGCATGCCTTTTACATCTCGGTCATGCTTTGTTTAGAACTAAATTATTGACTAGCTAAAAGACTTTATGAGAAATTCAGGTGTGCCATCTTGATCTTCAGGTGGTCCCATCCAAGTGATCCCGAGAGAAAGGAACATGCGCACAGAAAGTTGGAATGCGCATGCCCTGTAGCTTGGTGCACGAGGAAGCAAAATCCATGAGCAGCTCGCTGTTGCAATCTCCTGGATTTGTTGCGTTCTGAACCAACTTGATTTCCTTACACCTTGTAACTTATCGCTTGAAGAACATGTAAACGAAGCAAACGGATGCCAAACTCTCTCTCCCCTTCCTTCCTTTTCTACTAATCCAATTCCTTTTTGGTTTGTTTGTGTTGAGGAACCATCGCTGGCGACCAGTCCGAGCGATTCCTCTGTTTAGAACAAGAACGAATCAATCACAGAATAATAGATTGAACACACAGAGAGATAGAGAGAACTCCTGGTCTTTCTTTATTGCTTTCATTCATGCGTACATAATGTGTTGGTATGGCTCCCTATTTATAGACTACAATGAGGTGCCCACCATGGGCCGCGGGCTGCTGGCCCAGGCCCAGGTTTCTTAACACTCCCCCTTGGACACTCATCCGACATGTTCATGCCTCATTAAAACTCCATAAAAACCCAGTGGGAAAAATTTGGAGAAAGAGTACATGATACATGTTATGCTGCGATGCACGAATTGCCTCATTAAAAACCTTGGTCGAGAAACTTCATGGAAAACTCGTCAAGGGAAAAAGAGTACAATTCACCCAATTTCATTTGGGTACTTAATCTTCATGATCAAGATTTAATAACGGGCTTAAGAGAATTCTCCCCCCTGAATTCTGCACTTCTTTAAGTCTCATCATTCCAATCCCTCAGAAGCACCTTTCAAAGCTAGATGCTAGGAATGACTTAGGGTGTGTTTGGTTGCTGGTATGGAGTGGGATGGGATGGGATGGGATGGGATGAGATGGTTCCACAAAAAAAGTGGAACCACATGGTCCAGCATCTAAGAAGAATATTCTCTAAATTTGCACAGGCTCATTCCACTTTGGACCATTCCATCCCACCCCATCCCTCAAACCAAATACATGGATGGGCTTGGTCAAAGGAACCATCCCATTCCATCCCACCCCATCCCAGCAACCAAACACACCCTTAGTGAATAAGTCTACATGACTTAGTGTGCAGTACTTTAATCTTGTCCATCTTTGCAATTCATGAGCATAGAGGAACTTGGGGTTGATATGCTTACATAGCCCGTCTGCACTTGTGCAACGCAAGCTACATTATCTTCATGGATAATTGTGGGGATTTGCACAATGTTCATCCCACATGACTGCTGGATGTGGTGAACCATTCGGCGGAGCCAAGCGCACTCTCGTGCGGCTTCATACAGTGCTATAATTTCTGAGTGGTTCGTCGAAGTAGCTACCAGGCTTTGCTTAGACGATTTTCATGAAATTGCAGTTCCACCACATAGGAATATATAGCCTGTTTGTGACTTTGCGGTATGTGGGTCCGACAGGTACCCAGCATCTGCATAGCCAATCAAGTTCAGATCTTGATTCTTTTTGTAGAACAATCCAAGGTCCTTGCTTCCTTTGAGGTATCGGAAGGTGTCCTTTATGCCCTACCAATGCCCTTTGGTGGGCTCTGCACTGTACCTTGCTAACAGGTTCACGGCAAATGCAAAGTCCGGTCTAGTGCAATTTGCTAAATACATGAGTGCTCCCACTGCACTCAAGTATGGGAATTCCGGTCCCAGGACTTCCTCCCCCTCTTCCCTTGGTCGGAAAGGATCTTTTTCTTGCTGTAAAGACCTACCGATCATCGATACTTTCGAGGGAAATGCCTTCTCAAAGCTAAACCTTTCGAGCACCTTCTAGGTGTAGGTCGACTGATGTACCAAGACTTCTTCGGGGACATGCTCAAGCTGCAAGGCTAAGCAAAACTTGGTCTTGCCCAAATCTTTCATTTCAAATTCTGACTCCAAGTAGGAGCTTGCTTCTTTTATGTCTTCGGCTGTCCCGATGATATTCAGATCATCTACATACACAGAGATTATACAGAATCCATTCTGGGATCGCCGTATAAATACACACGGACAATCTTCATTGTTCGTGTAGCCTTTCTTGCAGAGAAAGTCGCTCAAGCGATTATACCACATTCTTCCAGATTGTTTCAGTCCATACAGTGACTTTCTGAGTTTCACACTGTACAGATTTCTATTTGCTCTGTCTTGGTTCGGGAGAAGAATTCCTTCAGGGACTCTCATATAAATTTCCGAATCCAAGTTGCCGTAAAGGTATGCAGTCACAACATCCATCAATTTCATTTCTAATTTCAAGTTCACTGCCATTGAGATCAAGTATTTAAAGGTAATTCCACTCATGACTTGGGAGTAGGTTTCTTCATAATCAACTTCGGGACGTTGAGTGAAACCTTGGGCTACTAGCCTTGCTTTGTATCTCACTACTTCATTTCTTTCATTTCTCTTTCGAACAAATACCCACTTGTGCCCAACGGGGTGTATGTGGGGAGGTGTGCGGCATACGGGCCCAAACACCTCTCTTTTATTCAGAGATAGCAATTCAGTTCCTATTGCCTTCTTCCAATCTTCCCAATCTGATCTTTTCTTACATTCAGCGAGCGATGCAGACTCGGGATCAGGATCAATGATGGTGGCAATTTTCTTTGCGAAGTAGATATCGATATTAGCTGTTGTCCTATTCAGGGACTCTCCCGTATGCACATAATTTATAGCTATTTCTTCATGAGTTGCTTCTTCTAGAGCGATTGCTTCTTTTGGAGCTTTACCTTGCACATCGCTTCTTTCAATTGCGGTGGCAAGTCCCTTTAGTTTTTCGGCTCCGATGTGTGCACACACATCCATGCCGATGGGGATATTCAGATCCGGTATGCCCTTTTCGGAAGGTGTCATACTTGTGCCAGGTCTCAACTGGCTCCCCTTCTCATTCTGGGGGACTTCAATGATCGGCTGTGGTAAATCCCTCTTATCCTTCTTCACCAGGCGTCCCCGGTTACTAAGGATTCGAGGAACCGGAGTTCTCGTCCTCTTTTTTATTTTTTCTGAGGCCTCTGGACGAGATTAGGGATACCTTCAATTTTCTTTGGTATTTCAACCCTCTCCGGTGCAGTGCGTTCAGGCACATGCGACTTAGTCATGCTCTTCAAATCACTAAAGTGATCAGGCAGCTGATTTGCTAATGCTTGCAAATCAATTGTCTTCTAGGTGTGTATTGTCTTCTGGACTTCTTTAGTGTGCGGGTCATCTACATGGATTACCGTAGCTTGCCACGTAATTTCTCGACATTCTTCATCAAGGGGTTGATTTCCTCCCCCTAATGTTGGGAAATTTTCGGTGGTGACACTTGCGCTAATTGCATAGGTGAATGGATGTTGTAGGCCAAAGGTCTAAGATTGATGCGATTCGCTGCATGGAGGACTGCGTGTCCCCAACATGTAGCTGGCAAATTACAATTATGCAAGAGGGGTCGGGCAATAAATTTAATTCTTTTAATTAAAGCCTCTGCCAAACCATTCTGGATATGGACATGCGGTACCGAGTGCTCAACTGCAATTTCCATCGCCATGCAATAATCATCAAATGCCTTCGAAGTAAATTCTCTGGCGTTGTCCATTCGGATGGACTTGATATGATGATCTGGAAACACATTTCTGATGCGAATGATCTGCGAGATCAATTTTGCAAAGGCGTGGTTTCTTGTGGACAACAAACCCACATATGACCACTTCGAAGAAGCGTCAATGAGCACCATGAAATACTTAAACGGCCCTGAGACGGGCTGAATGGGACCGCAAATGTCTCCCTGGATGCGTTCCAGGAATGCAGGGACTTCATCCTTCACTTTCAGAGTGGAGGGTCTAGTTATTAGTTTCCCGGTGGCACATGCAGGGCACACAAAATCTTCATGATTCGGAAAATTTTTCACATTAATATTATGCCCATGCGAGTTATTTATTATATTTCTCATCATCCGAAGACTTGGGTGGCCTAATCTGTCATGCCAGAGACAGAAGAGTTCAGAGCTTCTAAACACTGTCTTCAGTACAGTGTACGCTGCAGGCGCTTTAATGTTGGTATAATATAGCCCAGTTTCAAGTGAAGGAAGTTTTCTAATATAATTTTCTGTTCTCTTTGCGCTTCGTAATGAGCAGGTATTCCTTACCGTACTCTTTTCAGTCTCAACGTGGAAACCATTTGCGCGGATATTCTCAAAACTTAGGAGAGTTCTAATCGATTTTGGGTACAATAAGACTTCTTCAATGACCAAAATTGTGCCCATGTGGCTCTTCCGGAACCAATTATACATGCATCGCTTCCGGCGATTGTCGTAAGGCTGCCAGTGCTTTTACGAATCGACTGAAAATACTTAGTCTCTCTTAAGATGGTATGCGTTGTGCCGCTGCTAGCTAAGCACACTTCCTTCATAGGGCGCTACACGCGTTCTAATATAGGGTATTTTATTAATATGCATGAGAAGACAATCAACACATAGATAAAATACTCCAATATCAGAACATATCATGCCATCATTAACTGAATAAATGAATGAATTTATCAAATATCATCCAACAATCACGAGAAAATAACAATTCTTAAGTATCATCTATGCAAATTCTAACATATTCTTCCACACAAAATAAATGACAATTAAAGTCAAAATGCATTCAGTGCACTAGACTTCTTCTGCTATTTTCTCAGGGGTGGCATTCTCTTCAAGAGAAATCATGGCGTTGGCTGCTGCTAGGTCGAGAGGGGTTGCTGCTATCGTGATGGTTTCAACCTTCACCAGTGCAGGCAGCTACTCCGAACTCTCCCCCTCAGCCGATGCAAAGTGGGCTTCATGCTGCCCTTTGCCATCCCGTTTTGGCTTGCTGGCCTTATTCTCTCGTGGAGCATCTGATTTGCCTTTCTGGGCTGCGGCCTTATCCTTCCTTCCCCTTCTCTCATTAAGAGCTTTTCGCACCTTGTGGCTCCCCGCGTTGGCTTCACGGCCAGCGGAGCTCCCAGGTGGCTGAGTGACGTAGTTCTTACAGAGAACTTTGTCCTGAGCCTCCGCAACTTGCATCATATCAGTCAATTCGGCGTATTCCTCATAGCCATCTTGACGATAGTTGCGTGCGGATTGTGCTACATTGGGGTGGAAGGATTTTCTCAATTTTCTATATTGGGGTACAAATCCTGTGCAAGGCAGAATTGTATTCCCCGACCGTCTTAAAGTCGGCAAACCTCAGTCTGATCCACTCCTACTCTGCTTGAGGAAGAATGATGTACTTTAGCCTCTCAAACCTGCTTCTTGGGTGCGGTCCAGAGTGCTAGCGCGCTATTCTCTACCATGTACTCATTCTTGAGAGTGAGGCAGAAGTGGTGCCTGAGAAGTGCCTGATCATTCTCTTTAGGCGTGGGTTGGGCGTCATTCAGTCTGCCAATCCCAATAGTCGCGCGGAGCTTCCTGGTTCGAAGCACAATCTCGACATCGGATGCCTACGTCAGATAATTTTGGTCATGCTGGGCCAGCTCCTCGAACTCCCAGTTCGTGACGCTAGTCATCTAAATGTGTATAAATCTACTGCTGGTAGACATGCACGGAATAATTCACTGCGGGTAAATAAATGGTACAAAAGGTTCTCGTAATGTTTCATAATTTTCTATGCATTTTCTATAATTTTACTGCTAATTTCAGTGATTAAAAGCAATTTTCAGCAATTACAATTAACCAAAACAGTAAATAAATACAGAAAATACATAAAACAATAATGGCATAAATAAATAAGCTTCAAATGCTAAAAATAATTCAAAATTCGGATTCCCGAGGCCCTTTTATGCTAAAATATGAAATTTCAGCAAATTCTGCAATTCCAGGGGTTTTTTACGCAAATTTCCAGTTCAGAGAAAAATTCGCGTAATTTTCTGATTTACCGAGGGGTTTTCTGCAAAATTCTGGACCCGCTCGTAAATTTGAGGGCTTCTTTGAAATATTCATCTTTGCAGAGGCCTTTTGTAAAATCACTGCCCCTTTTTTTCGGCCGGGCCTTTCCGGCCCGATTCTTTTCCTGGCCGAGTGGCCCATCCGCTCACCCGGTCCACTGGCCATTTGGCCGGATGACTCCACGGGTGGGGTAGGGTTTCCCCCTACCCCTTCACTTGGGTGGCGGCGGCAGCAGCCCGGGCTGCTGGCTCGGGCGGGCGCACACGGGGCGGCGGGGCTGGCGCAGGGCGGCGGCGGGGCCGATGCGTGCCGGAGCCGGCACAAGGCGGCGCGGCACGGGCGACCATGCTGCGGCGCGAGGTGGAAGGCCGGGCGTCACCATGCGGAGCGGCGCGTGAGACCGGTGGAGGCCGGCGAGCAAACTTCAAGGCGCCGGCCGTGCGGATGGGAGCCGGGCGCAGGGTGGAGGCCAGGCACCGTGCGGCGGCGCGGGGCTGCCGGTTGCGCATGCGGGCGCGAAAGGCGAAGCGGCGGGGGCCGGCGCGGGTGCAGGCACAGCGGGGAGGCCGAGGCGGCGGGCGCGGCGGGGAAGCCGAGGCGGCGTTCGGGCCGGCGACGGCGGCAGGAAACCCGAGCGGGCGGCGCACGGGCGCATGCGGGCGCTGGCGGGGCCGGCTCGTTCGGGGCCGAAAACCGACGCGGTGGGCCGGGGCCGGTGGCGGCGCGTTCGGGCACCGGTGAGGCGATGGCGGCCGTCGTGCTGGGCGCGTGCGGGCGCGGCAAGGCTGCGGCGGCCGGAGCCAGGCGCGTGCGGGCGCGAGGACCAAACGGCGTCGGCTAGAGCTGCGGGGTGCGCACGGGGCCGACGACCATCCGTGCGGGGAAGCGGCGGGGTGCGCACGGGGCCGACGACCATCCGTGCGGGGAAGCGGCGGCGTGCGCGGGCCGGTGGCCATGCGGGAGCTCCGACGGCCAAGGTGGCGGCGCGTGACTACTGGCCGCGAGGTCGGCGTCCCGAGCGGCAGTCGGCCGGCGGCTGCAGGCCGTCGGTCGTTATTTTTTCTCTCTTTCATTTGTGCAATGCTTATGCAGAAAACCGAACAAGACAGATGCATAAATTTGATGCAGTGATCATGCGGGATCGAGCAAAAAATCATGCAAAATTTCTGCTTTCGTTTTTCAATCTAGGATGCAATCAACATCTACCCTTTTTTTCGCAATCTACCGATCGACATTGTGCCGGCGATTTCAGATCTGCTCGCGGTAGATTAGGGCGTATTTGCATCGTTCTACAGTGCAATCAACATCTACCCCGTTTCACAATCTACCGATCGGCATTGTGCCGGCGACTTCAAGTCTGCTCGCGGTAGATTACGGCGGATTTGCACCGTAGAATTTCAATCTAGAACGCGAAAAGAAAATACAGATTCAAAAGCGATCTAGAAAATTCAATCTGTGCTTCGATGATTACCTCATTCACCGGAGCGAAGTCATGCTGATAACATGTTGAGGAACCATCGCTGGCGACCAGTCCGAGCGATTCCTCTGTTTAGAACAAGAACGAATCAATCACAGAATAATAGATTGAACACACAGAGAGATAGAGAGAACTCCTGGTCTTTCTTTATTGCTTTCATTCATGCGTACATAATGTGTTGGTATGGCTCTCTATTTATAGACTACAATGAGGTGCCCACCATGGGCCGCGGGCTGCTGGCCCAGTCCCAGGTTTCTTAACAGTTTGCTCCTGGCCTGCGCATGACATGAGTTCAGCACAAACTTCCCAGCACAAACATGTAAACGAAACAACCGTATCGTGCCCGACGTGCACGTCTGGTTCCATGCATGGATGGACGGCTTGCCCAGGTTCATGCGTGTCTTGTTGCACCAAGTTAGTTGACGATAATTGGGCCGCATCCTACAGATAGGGACAGAGGAAGTCAGTGCGCTGTAGCTGTGCGTGCTCTATCCTAATGGATCAGTGTTCGTGTTTACTTGGGCTCTCATGTCCATCGCATCAAACTTCGGCCGAGAAAAAAAAAGGAGAATAGATTGGATGGAATGTGTCAATCTTGTTTGACAAATGCGGCAGCAGATAGACTTGTACTTAATCATGAAAAAGATGAGGCAGTGCAGACAGCATTGTTTTTTACTTTACATAAGGAAGAAGTCCATTTTACCATTTCATCTCTTGCCCTGAGTCCAAAAACATACTCAGCTGTAAAACTATTCGCTTTACACTGACGGAACCACTATCAAAACCAATACAAAATTATCCATAGATTGGTTTCATAAGTAGTTTTCGACATATTAGCGACACATCATTGCTTTTCGCTATGTAGATAACCACATCACCGAACTTTGCCAACAAGACGTCAGACATGGACATGTCATCGGCCAAATCACCTTCTCACCTACCCTTCTTCCTCCCTCTCTCCCGTGAGTATAACTGGTGGGCCTCGGTAGTTTTGCTATCTTTTTTTTGCTAAGTATTCTTTACATATCCACATGGATGCCAGGTCAATGAAACTTGCACACATTGATGCCAAGTTAGCCAAAACCAGTGTGGTTTCAAGTGGGTGATTTGCACCGATTTTGAACAACTCGAGGGTGTAAAGTACATGTTTTAAAGTTAAGAGGTGTTTTTTGAATTGGGGCGAGAGTTAAAGGAATGATGGACTTCTTCCTTTCTTTTGTGATCTTCGCACGGTAGAATCACCTTTTTTTTAAACATTTAGTAATTCAAAATAGTTTCAGGTATGCCTCATGATTCAAAAATAAAAGTTTCAGGTGAAGCATAGATGCAGGCAAAGTACTCACAAGGGGCCTGCCTTCGCTCTGAAGTGAAGACCATATCAAGTGGGCCGGCCGAGGCAGCCTGCTGCGTGCGTCGTCCGCCGGCCGGATTACCCATCCGAAGACCAATCGCGGCCCAGGTTTAGCAACGCGAAGCAAAGCAGGGGGAACGGGCGCACAGCCCATGTAATGTTGAGAAAGCAGCTGCCGGGCCCGGGCGCACGCGCGGAGTGGGATTGCGGCCTCGGCCGCGCGCGCGGTGGGAGGAACCTCGCGCGCCATGCCGGCCGCGCGGGCTTGCGGACCAGCGTTTTGAGTTTTTTCACGTACGCCGGGCAGGGCGGCTCAGCGCGCGACAGTAGGAGTAGGGGTGGAAAAATATGAATACGAATTTATATATTTAAAATAAATATGGATATGAATATAAATTCTTATTTTTAAAATAAATATGAATACAAATTTAAATATTCTCAAATATAAATATGAATTAAATTTTGTAACGAATACAAATTCGAATCGAATGTGTATTTAATTCGATCGAATATGAATATCTTAAAATTTTTTGTAACAAATCTCCGTAAAATAAATTTATATAACATAATTACACGTCTACATGAATTAGCAGTATAGCGCATAGAGTTGAAAATTATGCAAAGTAATTTTCACTTATCATTTGTGAACCTTGGATCATCAAAAATTTGCTTCCCACAATCATCCCCAGGGAGGTCGCCAGGGTTGAAAATGGATCGAATACGAATCAAATAGTACGATTTATACAGAGGGTTTCAGAGTTATTGCTCCGGGATCCGACACCTATGCCGTGCAACAGGTCTACCTCTTCATGCATGACCCTTGGGAGCCCCATCTCGCACTTGTCAAGTGGATTCGTTGCTATGTCAAGGGCACAATGGATTATGGTCTTCTGCCTCACGCTTCATCAGTGACCACGTTGACCGCCTACTCTGACGCTGACTGGGCTGGCTGCCTAGACTCTCACTATTCTACTTTTGAATATTGTGTACACCTTGGTGATAACCTTATCTCCTGGTCCTCCAAGAGACAATCTATAGTGCCCCGCTCCAGTGCTGACGCTGAATACCGAGCCATCACCCATGTTGTTGTTGAATGTTGTTGGCTTCGCCAACTCCTACTGGAACTTCACTGACCCCTACAGTCTGCCATAGTTGTTTGTTTATTGTGACAATGTGAATGCTGTCTATATGTCGTCAAACCCCATGCAACATCGCTGAACAAAGCACATCTAAGCTGACATCCATTCTGTTTGGGAAAAGGTGTCTCTCGGTTAGGTTCGTGTTTTGCGTGTTCTTTCGTCCCACCAGTTTGTCGATGTGATGACAAAAGGTTTGCCGACCCAGCTATTTCATGCATTTCGATCCAGCGTCAGCGTTCGACAACCTCACGATGAGACTGCAGGGGATGTTAGTGATTCTCTTCCATATATAGTTATCTTGTACAGATAAAAACAGATCGCTGATATCATGTAACTAATCCTATACTTCACGGTTGTAATTCCCTATAACATCAGGCTATATAAAGCATGTAAACCCAGCCTTTCACGCTGTGTGGTGCTTTCCAATCTTGGCTCTTTGTCTTTCACAGAGAGTGGATAGTGGCAAACAAGACCGGACAGGAGCTCGCAAGAGATATACTGGTAGAGGGGCCGTGCCGGATCACCTTCACTCAAAGTGTAGACCAGCCAGATGATTTCAAATGGGCCGTAAGACGGACTCCCCATCCGAAGACCGAAGCGTCCCGCGACCCAGGTTTGGCAAAGAAAAGCATGCGCGGCGTGGAGCATGTAAACTGAGAAAGTAGCGGGCGGCCCCACACCGGAAATGCTATAGGCCGGCGCATAGCGTCCTGCCGCTCAGGGGTGGGCCGATGGCCCAATAACGCACATATACAACTAGCTAAAATGTCAAGAGTCTATGTGTCAAAAGAACTTCAGTTACCATGTGTCAAAAGTGGAATACAAGGCCTCCAAACTCTGAAGTCCAAACGCAACACAATATTGTCCATTGATTATTTTTTTTATTCCTCATGTTTTTATTTTTTTAATATTGTTCCATTAATATTTTTCATTTGTGTAACTATATTTTTGCAAGGCATTTGTGTAACTAATTGGTTTGATTTGTTTCACCAATATTTTTTCATTTGTTCCACTGATAGTTTTAACTATTTCAATAGTCATAAATTGTTCTATGAGTATCTTTGATTTGTTTCACTAATATTTTTTAAACATCGTCAATGAACTATTAGAAAAATGAAACCAAAGGCGTGGAACATTGGTCCACCTCCTAAGAAATTAATGTATGGAACATAGCGGGCATTCATATTGGCTTTTGCTGATAGTTTTTGCTGAAAAACTAGTAGCGACCGAAAGAAGTAACTTTTAGAAGGAGGAGATAGGTGGTGCAAAAAGTGAGGAGAGATGCATGTGTGAGACAGAAACGAGAGGAATAGAGTATGTGATGCACCCATGACCACTTGACTTATCATCAGAGTGAGAATGGAGTGAGAGGAGTGGAGAAAACATTTTGATAAGCCTGCCGTTCATATTGGCTTTTGACTTCTTAAGTAAAAGCTAGAAGCAGAAGCTAATATGAGCAGAGTCATAGATGAATTATCAAAACATTGGAATCAAATGTGTGAAATATTTTGAATTTTGGACGGTTTTGGCACTGTTGCTACCCGAAAATTCCAGAAATAGCCTCTTCCGAAACGAAATTCCACCTCTAGCCCCCACCTGACCGCACCATTTAACCGCGACGCGACACGTGTCCAATGGTGCGGCCGGGGAGCGCACCACACCTGAGTGGTGCGGTCCCCAACCGCACCACTCGCCCGCTCGAATATTTATTTATTTGGCCGACGTGATGGGCAGGCGAGTGGTGCGGTCGGGGACCGCACCACTCAGGTGTGGTGCGCTCCCCGGCCGCACCATTGGACACGTGTCACGTCGCGGTTAAATGGTGCGGTCAGGTGGGGGCTAGAGTTGGAATTTCGTTTCCGAAGAGGCTATTTTCGGAATTTCGGGTAGCAACCATGCCAAAAACGTCCAAAATTCAAATATTTTTATTTTACCTACTAGAATATCCAACACATCCTATTTATTTCTCCTACCCATTCCAAAAGAAACGCACGGGAAATATTGTTATTTCTCCTGCCCATTTCAAAAGATACGCACGGGAATGGGTCCAACAATCCTGGAAGAGTTACTTAAATCAGGCCCAACAAAAAACTGCCCACGGTCTGTATCGCGGCGCTGGGCTAGCTGCCGCCCGCGCGCCATATATCAGCCCCGCCGCACGCGGGGGGCACGAGGTGGAACGACGGCGCGCGCGGAGGGCGGCCCGGGCGTGCGGTCGCGCGGGCTTGGGCAGTTGCAAGCTTGCCGACCAGCGTTTTCTGGTTTCTTTTTTGGTTTTATTAAATATCATCAGGATGTTTTTTTAACAAGCATCTAGATTTAGAACCATTGAATTAGAGATTCAATGACCATAAATTTTACCCCCCCTTAAAAAAAATCTCCCCTTCAAAATCAAGAGGCTTCTTGATCTCTAATTTAAGGATCACAAATTTATGGAGCAGTTCATAATTCTTGCCTTAATTTATGGAGCAGTTCATAATTCTTGCCTTCTTGGTCTCTCTCTCAGCCTCAGCTGCTTGTCACTGTGCAACCAAATCCACTACGTATACCTTCGGAAGCAAACCAACTTTTGGCACGTCACAATGTTAGCACCACTATTTTGGTTCTTTTAGAAGGGTGTATGGAGGTCGGAGGCCCAGCAGATGGACCGCCGCGCCGTCCCAAACCATGCTCCATGCACACGGAACAATGCAAGCACTGTTGCGCCGCACGCACTTCTTCGGTTCCAAGGTCACGTCCGACCGACGGCACCTACGTACGAACGTCCCCTTAAGCCCCCTCATAAATCTCCATCATCGCCGCAATGATAAAGGGAAAATTTATGTTTTTGCGCAGAGCCAGCAATCGCATTCACGTACGCCCTTTGCTCTTATGGGCGCTCATGAATGGAGCAATGGTCCGTGCATCAAAATACATCAACGAGACGTGCATTGATGATCGTTCGCGTATGTGTAGTTACTATCCTCTGCATGCATGCGCCAAAGCGAATCTTTCCGGAACGTCCAAGTTATGGCATCGGCATGGGAGCAGAACCTAACTCTTCTCCATCAGCTAGCACTAATCATGGCTGAACAGCCCCGTCGATTCGACAGGATTTATTAGCAATGAGCAAAAAGGTAGTTGAAGAAGAATTACGTTATAAAACTTTCAGGAAATGTGAAATGTCAGCTTCCAAAGATAATGTTCGTTTGGAAACGTAGCAATTTCACAACAAATACTGTACGTGATTCCCGCAGGATTGATCTCTAGAACACAAGGCTGCAGGTACGCAGAGGAATAATTTCGTGGAATCTGACGTGCATACCGGAGTAGGGTTATATACGTACATTGCTTGCATAGACATACGTACGTACGTTGTTGTTGAGATCGTCTACGCGGTGTTACGCGTAAAATCCTGCTACTTCTCGTACGTACTGCCCGCTCATTCAATGCCGGTATCTCATGATTGGAGTTGTGAGCGATCGTGCACGTACGGTATGATCTCATCCATGCACAGGGAATGCATCTGTACGTCTTGGTGTAATGCGTGTCAAATGACCAAGGTTCTCGTACGTACAGCATTCATTCTCACTCGACCGTACTGTTTCATTTTGCCACGGCCACTTCTATCCGAATGCGCTTCGATTTCTTTTTTAGAAAAAGGATAATCCTATTATGTTCCCAGTGCCAAGGAGGGAGCTTGTTATGCGTTATTTAGAACATGAGAATTTTCGTACGAAATTCACGTGATACTCATGCATTTGTTTTGCTTCGAGTTCAAGCTTAGCCAGAGAAAATTCTCGATACGTGTCCTAGGTCGAGCTGAGGTAAGCAAAACAGCTTGAAATCTCATCTTTTTTTTTTTTTGAGAAGATCATCTCATCATTTCTTTCCAGAGAATCCAATCCCCTCCAGACGATTCCTAAAAACAAAAGAGACTCCTCCAGACTTGAGCTAGCTGGCTAATCGCCGTCATAATCTCTGTCGCATCATCATCATGTGTACGGGGGCGAGAATATTTCTGCATGGCTTGCTGGTTAAGCTTTGCTCGATCCTCCTCTCGTTCCATCAGAGTCGCATTCAGCGATCAACATCGATCCACGCGTTCGTCCACAACAACTGCTTCTAATAGCGGCGCTGGCCAGCCAAGTCAAGCCGGCAAGCCTCAAGTAATTCACCTCGCTCGATCGCATTAACGCCGGCATTAGAAAAAAAACCGGATTTGCCTGCCTGCCTGCCACTTCCATCGTTGTAGAATATTTTTCTCAATAGTATCTCTCATCTTTGAGCTGTGCGTGTGATAAATAGGGGTGTAAACGGAGCGGATATTTCCCGACCGACCGTCCGTCCGTTTTAATTCGGATACAATTCGGAGCATTTTTTCGGATATCCGGAATTTTTGTCGGATACGGATACGGATTCGGATATTTTTTGTCGAATACGGATACGGATTCGGAACAAACAGTATCCGACGGATACGGAGCTATCCGGATAATTTCCCGGATAGTTACCGGATTATTATCCGGTAACTATCCGAATAACGTTAACGGCCCGGCCCATCCGACGGACCGAGCGACGCTAGGCGCAGCCTACTACCGTCTAACCCTAATCCCTGCCTCCCTGCATCCCTGGCGAGCGGCGCCCAAAGTTGAAAATTCAGATCGGGAATTTGGGTTCTCCGCCCCCGCGGCCGGCTCTCCGCCCCCGCGACCGGCGCCGCCTCTCCGCCCCCGCGACCGTCGCCGCCTCTCCGCCCCCGCGACCGGCGCCGCCACTCCGCCCCCGCGACCGGCGCCGCCTCTCCGCCCCCGCGACCGTCGCCGCCTCTCCGCCCCCGCGACCGTCGCCGCCTCTCCGCCCCCGCGGCCGCCTCTCCGCCCCCGCGACCGGCGCCGCCTCTCCGCCCCCGCGACCGTCGCCGCCTCTCCGCCCCCGCGACCGTCGCCGCCTCTCCGCCCCCGCAGACCGGCGCCGCCTCTCCGCCATCTCCGTCCTCGCAAACCGGCGCCGCCTCTCCGCCATCTCTATCCCCGCAGACCGGCGCCGCCGCCCGCCCGCCTCTCCTCCCCCACAAACCGGAGCCGCTGCCGCCCGCCTTCACCCCCATGGACCAGCACCGCTGCCTCCACGGAACGCCACCGCCGTCAGCTCCCGCCTCTCCTTCACAGGTGGCAAACCAACTTCATTGCTAATGCTATGGCCAACCAAGCTGCTATAGGGATTGCCTGAGAAAGACTGTCAGCATTTGATAAGGTATCATCATTAGGACTGATTGCATTTGATAAGCTGCTATAGGGTCGAGATT
Source organism: Dendrocalamus latiflorus (assembly GCA_017311315.1). Lineage (NCBI taxonomy): Eukaryota > Viridiplantae > Streptophyta > Magnoliopsida > Poales > Poaceae > Dendrocalamus > Dendrocalamus latiflorus. Next base: position 10,241,555 of record CM029654.1, read on the forward strand.
CATAACGTATTTTGTTCCTTATGTGCCTATGGATTTAACTTCAGAGAGCCTATTTGATAATTATCATTTCATAAGCAAGATGAATTGCTTTTGTAGCTCTGGATGTTGGAATTAATCGAATGATCTTGCATTAAGAAATGTATGGAAAGACTTAGACCTTGAATGATCGGCTATTTAAACTTTAAACTCTTGGCTTGCTGTGGTAGGATGCTTTGCCATGACAGCTGAGCTTAATCACCAAACTGATATATGCACAGTCACCTGCTGCAAACAGTGTCATACAGTTAATCCTTGTTCTTAGAATTGTATTGCATGCATATATTACTACATTTCTATTGCTGTATCTGGATCTGGGGCATGTAACTATCAGCCATGTAAATATGTAATCAATGTTACACTGATTTCATAATATTAGCAAATTTGTAATTCTTCAAGATGTCCATTTGTTTCTGGACTTTTCACTTCGTTGCCAGAAGAATCTTTAAGATCATCATACAAATTCTTGTCAGTTGCTTCCAGATTTAAGGTATCTATAGAAAGTTGATCACTTCTGTTTCCTTTCAGTCTTTGAAGTATGTGTGTTTACCATGAGGCTTTCCTGTGATTGCAGTGTTTATTTATGTAAAGCTGTGTTTATTTGCTCCTATATCCACATCACGCTTTTAGGTATTGATGTATAATGTGGCTAAAGTAAAATAAAAAACAAAATAGAAAATAACCGTATTTGTTCACAATCCTACGTGATTATTTCAGAGTTCTGGGGTTTTGCACTAACCTATATCTATGGCTAAAAGAAGGTAGAGGTGTAGATAACCTTTTTTATTCCATATTAGCAATCTTTTATAGCGTTAGTTTTCCTCCAAGCATAGTATTATTTCAACAAAAAAAGTTGGCTGCACAAATGCTCATCAGTCATTATTGATATATGAGTGGTTTAGATCACTTTTGGAAATTTGATGTTTCGTTGAAGTTCCTTTGCAATTGCACCACATGTAGAAGTCTGCTAGCTTTGGCTATTTTATTCACTTCATTCTTACTTCATGCCTGTAATTAAGACACTGATTTTTCTCATTTGTAATCATGTCAGCAAGAGCATCCGGTGAAAACACTGCCCTTGAGATGTGATAATGCATAATCTTCTTCTAATTTGGTTGTAGGATATTGATAATTTGAGATGGCTGCTGCAAGTGGAAGTGCGAGCATTTGTGCAAGCACAGGAGCATCCCCTGCTGGCACTTCCACAGCAGTTGGTACGGGCCACTCAGCACCAACACCATCGCCACCGAACGCCCGTGCATTGATAACCACAACCACGGGAGGTGAAGAACATGTGGTTGTTGATATGGATGAAGCGACTTGCACCGGAGAAGTTGAGCCTGCTGAGAAGAAGCAGAAGAGGTGCACCTCAAAGGTTTGGGACCACTTTACTAAATATACAGTGACTGTTGACACACCAAAGGGTGGAAAAGAGAAACAACTTTGGGCACAATGTCATAAATGTCCTCATAAAGCTCGATGTGAGACCTCAAGGGGCACGAAGGCTTTATGGAATCATTTGCTAAAGCATGCCGTAAAGCAAGGCCAGCAACAACTCCAATATGAGAAGGGTGATGAAGATAGTGCAGGAGTTCAGATATTCAGGTATGATGTCGAAGCTAGCCTCAAGAAGTTCTATGTGGCAATGGTTATGCACGAATATCCATTTTGTATGGTAGAGCATGAGTACTTCATTAATTTCATCAAGTCTCTACGTCCTGGTTTTTCATTCAAGTCTCGCATAACCACTAGGAAAGAGATATTAGAAATGTTTGGAGATGAAAAGAAAAGGTTATATGACCAATTAAAATCTCTTTCTTGTCGGTTTTCTGCAACTATGGACATGTGGACATCAAATCAAAATAAAGGTTATATGTGCATCACTGTGCATTGGATTGACGATAATTGGCAAATGCAAAAAAGAATAATTAAGTTCATTCATGTCAAAGGGAATCATACAGGAAGTAATCTAGCAACTGAGTTTATCAAGGGTGTCATGTCTTGGAATATTGAGAAGAAGTTATTTGCTCTCACTCTAGACAATGCATCATCCAATGATAAATGTGTTAGAGAAGTTGTGATAGAGCTGCATAAGCGTTCTCCCTTGATCTGTGATGGTGCCTTTTTTCATGTGAGATGTTTATGTCACATACTAAACCTTGTTGCCCAAGATGGCCTGAAAGTTATTGCACCTTCAGTCCAAAATATTAGAGCTACTGTTGTTATTGTGAAGAATTCTCCATTGCAATGGGAGGAATTTCAAAAGTGTGCAATAGAATGTGACTTAGATAATACATCTGGTCTTCCATTGGATGTGCCTACAAGGTGGAATTCAACATATGAAATGTTGTCACAAGCTATTTATTACAGGAGGGCTTTTGATAGGCTATTGTACTTGAATGAGGGTAAGTACGATAAGTGTGCTCCATCAAATGAAGAATGGGATATGGCAGAATCATTATGCAAGTGTTTGCAGAAATTTCATGATGCTACCAAGCTATTTTCTGGAAATCAATATCCAACAGCAAACTTGTTTTGGTGGAAATTTTGTGAAATTAAGTTAGCACTTGCAGATTGGTGTGAAAGTGCTGATGTTACTATTTCGTCTATGGCAGAGGCTATGAAAGCCAAATATGATAAGTATTGGGACAAGTCCAACATAGCTCTCGCTGTGGCATGCTTTCTTGATCCTAGATATAAGAAAAAGCTTGTGGAGTATTTCATGGGGAGGATTTATCATGAGAGGGCTGCCCATGAAGTTAGTCGCTTTATGGATGTTGTGACCAAATTATTTCAAGCTTACATGTTCAATACATCTGAAGCTTCGAAGCCTGACCCTCCTCAAGGACCTTCTCAGCCACTTGGTGATCCTGACTTGGGCCTTGATGACATTGAACAGTTCTTGTATGAGGATGTCGCTACAGCACATGGTAATATAAATGAACTTGAGGTATACATGCAAGAGAAACCAATTCGATGGGTTGATCCTACAGGTAAGGGTGCACAGTTTGACATATTGTCATGGTGGAACACACACCAAGGGAAGTTTCCTGTTCTCTCACGACTAGCTCGTGATGTGCTAGCTATTCAAGTGTCAACTGTTGCTTCAGAGTCAGCTTTTAGTGCTGGTGGCCGTGTTGTTGATCCATTTCGTAGTCGATTAGAGCCCGAGATGGTTGAGGCTCTAATATGTACAAAAGATTGGATATCTTCATCTAGGAAAGGTAAATAATAAGTCATTTAGTTCACCAATTGTACCGCTTACAACTTTTGTTTATTAACCTCATGTTATTTTTGAATTTTAGATTGCAAGGAGAAGATAGCATCACTTATTGATGAGTTGGATTTGGAGCTAGATGATAAAGAATGTGCTACCACAAACATAAATGAGAAGGTTTGGTAATCCTACACATATATACACTATTACTGCTTTCTCTAGTTTGATGGTTATTTACTTCCAATGAGTTAATAACATACTGACAGGACAGTGAGTAGAACTGAACTATACAAGTATTAATTTTGGGTTTCTATTCTTCATTTAATAATTTTGGATTCCAATTGATATTTTATTGTAGGACGAGATAATGACCGAGGTTGAGCTCCACTGAAACATGGTTAGAGATGGCTCGCTGGCTCGCTGTTGGCTTTTTGCTAGACAAAGATCTGCGTTGTGGACTTATCATGTGATGTAAATGTGATGAACTATGATGAACTAGTGATGTACTAGACTACTTTATGAGCAATTCGTACTTTTGAACTATGTTGCATGTAGGCATGTAGCTAGTTAGCTACTAGACTACTATTTGTTTAACTAGCCTCTACAATTTACTTGCTAGTTGCTACTTTGCTAGTTAGAATTTACTAGTTGCTTAATTTGTCTCTGTCATCGTGTAAAATTTGCTTCCGCGTATTATCCGACTAAATATTCGTGACCGAGACTAACCGTATCCGGAGCGGCATGTATTCGATCCGTATTCGTGACCGAGAATATCCGCATTCGTATTCGTATCCGGCACTATCCGTATCCGATTCCGACTCCGACAAAAAATATGGAAACGGATACGGGATGAGCAATATCCGTCCGTATCCGATCCGTTTTCACCCCTAGTGATAAAGCTTTCTGAAATCTAAAGTTGTTCACGCTAGGGCACATACTAACGTACGTACTCCCATATGTCAGCCTTGTCACGTCGTCCATCACCCCGGCACCAACCCCCCCTCCCCCCGCTCCGGCTCCATGAATCACGCACGTCACGTCGCGTATATAGCACCGTGCGTGCCTGCGTCACAGGTGATGGGTTTTTTTACGGCGGTAGACATGCGTTTGTGCAAACAGAGTAGGTTTGTTTTACTTGCAGTTGATGATTTTTAGTTCTAATATAAATGTTTATAAATAAACCAAAACTAATAAGTCGATTCGAAAAGGCTATCTCGATAAATCGCTTTGAAAAGACGATGAAATTTCAACCCTATTTCTTTGTTAGAAAAAGTTATAAATCATAAACCATAAACTAAAAACAAGAAACCTAGAGCTTTGCCAAGCCATGTTGCTATCGGCTTTTCGTTGAACAGATGTACTGGCACATGTGAGGTGACGACAGTTGAGGATGGAAGGAAGTTGAGGAAATTCTCTCGCCATGTCATTTTGGAAATGTGGACAATATTTTAATTCTAAGTTTTATTAGAAAGCAAATACAGTAAAAAGGCTAGTGATGCAACAAACGAATCTAACAACAGGTTACTCATTATACTTCAGAAATATATACAGAAACAGAATTTAAACAAGTCGACCGGTCACACAAACGATTTACTGTTGGGCTTGATGAAGAACAGAAAATAGCGTAGGGCGTAGAAGTAGCAGAGCAGGAGCGGTTGCGTAAATGCGCTACCCGGAAATCTTATTGTCGCCCCATGTAAGTACTCTCTACGGCAATGGCTCGGAGATAGCCACTCTCCCACCTTTCCGGTGCTCGTCGAGAGATTTGATCACTCAACACTCAGTACAAATTCATCAGAGAGGAAGAAGATAATGTGAGAAAGAATTAGAGGAGTTCAGTCTCTCAAGCCTAGACGTCTTCAAGTAAACTAAAATAATCTACTAGTAACTGCTTAATTATTCACTGGTAACTACTCATATTCAAACCAAATAATGATAATAAAGCAGTCTCATTACCAGTTAAAAGGAGAGAGATGATGCAAGTTCAGCAAAAATAAGGTGGACTTGGTCTATCAAGTGACACACCACGTCATGACATGATCGCAAGTCACAAGATTTCACGTGAAAATACACGAATACGTACGAGCGCGTGTTTAGCCAAAATCCTCCTCATACTATCCCTATTCATGTGTCATATAATTTAAGGAGTAACAAGGACTTTACCCTATAAATTAATCTCTTCTATATTAGCTTAGCAATATAATACTAAATTACTTTAAAGTTATAGAAAATATACCTTACTACCAATTTCTAACATGTCAAACATATATTCTGACGTGTGATGTGATATGGACGATATGGTAGGCGAGCGATATGTCTGCAGGCAGCTGTAATGGCAGGCAGGCAGGAGGGGCAGCTGTTTCCATTAATTGCAGCCGCCCGGGCAGTAATGGCTACGGTCAGGTGGCTGACGCTTACGATCTCGTTCGGCAGTGTGGCAAATGGATCGATTAATCGGTACATAGATTTTATAGCAGCTCAGCACAATGGTTCATGGTACCATGTGCTGGGACGTGGTAATCTATGAATAATCTCCGTTTAATTCACAGAACGGATATATTATAGCAAGTTAGATCATAGTACGAACTTAAGCCAAATCACTCACAAGAGTAAAAACTTTAAAATCACATCTATTAAGGAAAACCGGGCAAACTCAAGAACTTCTTCTAGAATGTGCCTAGATAGATAGAATTTTATCTCCAAGAGATATCTTCATCTCTTACACGTCCTTGGTACTAAAAAAGATTAAGAAGAGAGAAATCTAAACAAGAAAGCCAAGCAAATCAAAAGTACAAAAAAAGATCTATAGCACAACTTAGGGTGTGTTTGGTTGAGCTGTGGCTTCTGAAAAAGCTGTTGTGAGCTGTGGGCTGTGGAAAAGCTGCTGTAGGTTGTGGGCTGTGGAAAAACTGTAAGCTGTTTGGTTCAAACAAGTATAAAACTTACCTCCTATCTCTATTTTCCTTGAAACAACTGTGAAACAGCTCTCTATTTTCACCATTTCAAAAAGCAGAAAGTCAAAAGCCAAAAGTAGGGTCCAAGGTGCTTTCAAAACTATACTACCCAAAAGTAGCTGCTTCTGGTTTCCACCCCTTTGGTTGGCTTTTGGCTTTTTGGAAGCAAAAGCAGCTCCCAAAAGCTCAACCAAAGGCACCCTTACTTGGGTAAACTTTGTATGTTCGTTTTACTTGGAGAGAAATGTTTTAAAGCCACTTCATTAGGATGGTAGAGCTCTAAGCCTAAAGCGTACACACATAAGGCTCCACACAAAGGAAACCTTAATCCTATATATCTCTCAAGTGTTGATAAGACTTCTCTATCTCTTCACACACAAGGGCGTTCTCACTTCTTACCAAACCAAACACTAGCAACACTTAGTGATCACACCACTTATAAATGAAAAAAATCCAGTAACCCACACACAAACGAGTTTTACATTCACACACTTGTACACTTTTCAAACTGCAACTTCCATGGCTTCAAAAGCCTAATAAGATACTCCATCCTTGAAGACGTAACATAAACCACTTAGGCTAATGCCAGTGTTGGACAATTTCATCAATTACCACCCACCAGTCTTCACGAAGATGTGATGCCCAACGCCTTGTTGCCAAGATCGTATGCCTGCTCTGAGGCTGTCACCATTAGAAACGCTCAAGAGTGGCTATCTCTGAGCCATTGCTTCAGAGAGAACATGCAAGGGCAGTGATAAGGTTTTTGGACAGCGCAACCTATGTGAACGCTTGTCTTCTTTGTCGAAGTTGACTATTTCAGTGATCGCATGTTTCTGCGTTGTTTATTTTTCTTTATAACCCTACTATAAGTCGTTCGTGTAACCGATCAACTTTGATATAATTCTGTTCTTGTGTCTATTTGAAGTACAATATGATTTGTCTGCTGTTGTTAGTTTTGAGCTTTGCAACACTAGTATTTTATAATATATGCTTGCTGTTGATATTTAAAATTAAAATATTACCTATATTTCCATCGAATGCCTGCCTGCATATTTCTGTAGGATTGGAAACGGTAACAGAGGGGGGAGGGGTGAATGGTGCCTTCAAAAATCACACTGAAGTATCCACAAGCTTCCTCTCCAATAGCTATAGAAGCTATGAAGAATGAGGATGAAGCTCACTGGCATCCAAAGAAAAATCAGCAAACAAAGCAATAAAATAAAGTAGGCAGCAGAAACCAGGTCATGAGGCCGGTCACACTGCAACTGCAGGAGCGGTCTGACCACTGTGGCATGGCCGGTCTGACCACACAGCCTCGGCCGGTCAGACCGCCATGTCTCGGCCGGTCAGACCGCCGTTGCCCATCCGGTCTGACCGCTTGGGGCACAACCGGTCTGACCGCTAGGGTTAGCGGTCTAACCGCTGGTGCAAGCCCGGTCTGACCGATGATGAAAGTCCGGTCTGACCGAAACCCAAACCAGCAAAGGCAAACAGCAGAGCAGAAAAAGAAAACTGAGTTTTGTCAGCACAGTAAATACTGCAGGATGAGCCTAATACAGAGAATTGATTGCATACTAGCTGAGCTTCTCAGGAAACTTCAACAGACCTTCAAAATAAACAAAGGATTGATCTCAGAACCAAGAGATCACATACAAAAAGACAACAACCTGAAAAACTGAACTGCAAACTGAAAAACCAAAAAGAGAACATGACTAAGAGCCAAAAAAGCTTGTGATTTTTGAAGCCTTTTATCCTGGGGCTTTGATATCAACATAGTAAGGCCCTCACAACTAGAAATCACAAACCAAGACACTTCTCAGCTAGAAAATCACTCCACCGAGCTTCTGTAGGGACCCAGATTTTACAATCCGGATTCCTCTGTGATTTCACCGCACTATTCCCTGGATCAGTAGATAGTGCTCACAGTTTACAGTTCTGAATATCAAATTACATATCATGCGAAAACGTAAATATAATAGTAGACTTACTCATGGGCCGATTAAGCCAAAATCATTAAATTGCAGCAGCGGAAGAACGAAGCACGCAAGTGGGACCTTCAGGACATGCACACAGGCAGCCAACTGGAGGTTCGCGACCTAGGCCTTGACATCTTCATCTTCTTTGTCATCATGTCCAATTGTGTTGCTGAGGTGTAGTGATTGGACTCCTGACTCTGGATTTGTTGTGAAAGCGAGTGTGAGCACAAACCACCGTGCTCCGCGAGTCAATACATAGGATGCAGATATATAGTATGCATGGCTTATCAAAGGAGAGGCTCGGGTTATTTTATTTGCTATAAATCTGCTTTTGGTAGCATTATTATTTAATCGTAGTTCTATTGTTGCAACCTAAGACCCACACAACGATTGTCATCATATATTTGTTCCGCCGATCAACATTTTACCTTGCATTGTCTAAGAATTGCATTAATCATGTTAGGGTTACCAACTCATACGAAGTCAAATTCATCAATCTAGTATTTGATCAAATCATATTAATCCCATTATCGTTAACATCTTCCAAGAATTTATATTAGATATCAGTGTTGCCATCCAGCAATTTCCTTTGCACTCCCTAATTCTCCAAAAATCATTCAAATCATCTATCCTGCCTATCTATTTATTTAGACTCCACAAATTTATTTCTCTCAGAATCCACATTATCGTTTCCTTTTTATGATCGACATGAATCCACCAACAACTTTATGTGCTTACCACAGTCATCCATCACCTTTACTCACGACTCTATTTATTCCTCCCTATATTTTATTTTGTAGAATAGAAGTGTCATTATTTGAAATGTAGTACATAAAAATTTTCTGAAACCTAGCAGTTTTGAACAAAAATCATAATGTGTACAAGAATGCAATATTAATAGTGATTCAGATTCCATCCACCGTTATATGGCATCTGCACCATATAGCGTCTTTCAGCGTTATAGCCGCTTAACTTACCACTGGGACGACACCCAGGACAATTCAAACCAGGGCCATCTGCAGCCCTTCACTTTTCCAATTCCACCCCACAAAGTTTTTGAAATAGAACTATATCTGGTTAAGTTCCCATGTCCGCCCTTGACCGTGGGCACGACTATTCGAATAGTTTTGACTCTGCAGAGTTGTACACTTTCACCACAAGAGATAATCAACTCGTTGCCCCACAGGATTCCTTAGTCATGTAGTTGAGCAGACCATCACAGTGACATTTCAAAATATCCAGTCCCTTTTGTCATCTCACCTTATGGGCTGCTCCCACTCTCGGTGGGTCCCATCTATGCACGAGATGTTTCCCACGGTTACTAGCGTTATTCGGGCTCCACTCCCCTCAGCGCTAGTACGACTGGGAAACTTCATCCTCCATTTAGGCATTCTCTTGCCCTTGCGTATCCACTCCTATCCACTACCAGTGAGATGAGTCCGGGGGTTTCGATAAATTTACTTAGCCAAGTTGTACTTTACAGACTTGTGGTTGTACGATTTTACACAGGATTTCATGACAAGATTCGGTCCTTAGGAGTACCTGAGCGGTTCTACCACACTCCATAATTTGTGCTTCCACTACACCACATACCAGCCCCAAATTCATCCGCTCAGATATTTAAGCAAGTTGGGATTTTTGGAAGCATAAAATAATCATGTCAAAATATACCAGCCATTCCCACCATGACTGTCCTAACCAGTTTCTCATGATTAAAAATGATAATGATGCTTGGGGCATTTCAGCGTTCTCGAATATCTAAGCAGTACTAAGCATGGCGTATAATTACGGACTTACTTTTGAAAAGTTACCATTATAATTTTGCTAGGGCGACAAGGTTCACATATTCAAGTATTCCAATGGAGGTGTAATATTATTCAAGGCAAACAATGGGCATATAGCTAGAGTCTTAAATTAAACATGTATTTGCCTATAAAATAACAACATGCAATTTGCTAATTTAAACCAAAGTAATTTGCAGAAAATGTAGGTTCAACATGATCAAAGTATTGACTCGCCTGGCGCGGTTCACTGCGGACTTGAGCTCACTCGATGCTTTCTCTTGAGCTTCTACTCCTTATCTTCACTTCGCTCTGACCACGCTTGATCCGTGGAATCGTCAGGACCCCGGTTTCTAATTACGCGACAAACAACTGAAATCCAATAAAAGCAAGTAACTCAAAAGTTCCAAATGAATCCAAATAAACTCAATTTAGTTTTATTATGAGTTAATGGGTGATTCGAGTGATTTGAGGCAAGGTCTGTGGTGGGGTACGATGACTGGATTTTATTAATAATATCTTTTATTATTTTTTTGTACTTATCAAGAAAGTTTCATGAGTTAGGTTAGACCTATGGTTTAATGTACAAGTTTAGCTGGGTATTACTTTGTCGAGTGCTAATATTCAGGGCATTTTGGCTTACCGAGTTAATTTTAAAGTCTAGGTGTATAGCAGTATATGGGGTGATATTTCATGTAGCCTCAGTACCACTAAGTCTATTTCAACTTGAATTAGGATTCAGTTGTATGTGCCATATCTTGTTATTTCGTGCTCATCATTATGATTTATTAAATCTAGTACTAAGATTTTAATTAATGGTACCATTATTATTTTATCTATGTTTTAAATATGAATTTTGTTCCTAATGGTTACGACTTATTGTTTAATTAATTCTATAAAGCTGCCTGGTTTGTCATTTAATTAAAATTACCGCTAGGGTTTATTTTATGGCTATATGTTAAATGTTATGGCACACATTTAGTTATAAGTTAAAGAAAATCTTTAAGTTAAAGTCTTGTTCTTATAGCCACACCTAATACCCGATTTAGTCCCTGAATTTTAACTTGAATGTATTTTTAATTGGGGCCCTTGTTAAATTTGGGAAGCAAAACTATATTTTATTAATGCCTTTGATTGTTAATAAGGCCTCAAATAAATATTTGAGCTATGGTAATTGCTCATATGTGGTAATTGATCAAATGTTAAATCTTAAACAATCTTATTTACATTCTGATAAAATTTATTGGCTTTTCTAATTTATCCATAAATTATCCTTGATTTTCTTAATTAAAATGGACTAACAAAAATCAAAAGGAAAACAAAAGGAAAGGTGCGGCCGACAGTGCTCGAACCCGCGACCTGGGGGGGCTGCCGGTTTGTATCGCATGCGTTGATAGCCAAGTGGACGGGGAGTCTAGACTGACGAAGGAGGTGCGAGAAAATAGACAAATTAGAGGTTGGGCAGGGTCGGAACAGAGGAGATGACCGGCGCCCGATGTTGAGGTCACTGGCGGCGGACGATGGCCTGGGAGGGGGCCGTTACTGGCAAAATGGATTGCTCGACGAGTGGGAAGCTTCTAGGGTTGTCTTCTTGGGCCGTGGTGGCCGGCGTCGGCGCAAGCGGCTGGAGGCGGGGGTGGAGCGGGGTGGCAGCGCCGGCGTGGAGGAGAAGAGAAACTGAGGCGTGCGCAAGCAACAGAGGAGGCAGGGGAAGCTTACCTTGCATTTGGCTGAGCCGGAGCAAGCCCGAGGTAAGCCAGCGGCGTGCACGGGCGGCGACGCGATTGGGTCGCAGTGGAGGAGGAGCACGGGCGATGGAGGGCGTTGGCCGGCTGTTGGAGGGGGTTCGGGGCGTCGAGAGGTTACTCCTGCCGCAATGAATTGAAGCGAAATTGACTCGGGAGATGGCGGCGGTGAAAATGGCGGCAGCGGCCGAGCTCGGGGAAGAAGGGGGAGAAGGTGGGGGAGGAAGAGAGAATGGTGCGGGGCAAGGGGGAAAGGAAGCCGGAGGCTTTTATAGCGGTAGAGGGAGGCGGGGAAAGCGCGGGGGACCGGGCGGAGGACTGGGAGGCTGGCGTGAAGAACCGCCAAGCAAGGACCGGAGGTGTGGGGCTCAGCGGGGTTCCTGCGCTGATAGCTTTCGGCGGGTGGCAGCCTTATGCTGCGCACGCGGGCGGACGCGACAGAGCGGAGAGGAGGAGGGGACCCGGGCGCGCGAGGAAGGAGGAAGGGGCGACGTGGAGCGAGCGTAGCCATACGGGGAGAAAAGAGCGTGCGCTAGTGAGGAGAAAGGAAAGGAGGAGAGGGAGAGCGCGAGAGCGGAGCGGGTCCACGGGCAGAGGGAGAGAGAAGAGCTGGCGCGGGGGCCCGCGTGGCAATGAGTGGGGAGGAGAAATGCGGCGGGGGCACAGGGCCGATCCGGCAGAGGTATGAGGCGTGGGGGTGGGAAAGCTGGGCCGGGCCGTTTTCGGCCGGCCTGGCTTTCTCCTTTTTTTGGTTGATTTATTGTATATATATACATATGTATATATATAGGTATATATATATATTTATTTATTTCTATTTCTGTATATGTATTTGTATATTTACCTTATTTGTACATACATACATACATACATACATACATACATACATACATACATACATACATACATACATACATACATACATACATACATACATACATACATACCTACCTACCTACCTACCTACCTACCTACATACATGCATGCATACATGCATACATACATACATACATACATACATACATACATACATACATACATACATACATACATACATACATACATACATACATACATACATACATACATACATACATACATACATACATACATACATACATACATACATACATACATACATACATACATACATACATACATACATACATACATATATTTGTATAAATACATTTTATGTCTTGCTCATCTTTCTAGGCCCTTTGTATACATACTTGTTTAGATTCTATTTATTTTTGTTGCCCCTTTTTAATACTCTTTCAAAAATGAACTACTTATGTTTTAATTTAAGTTTCTTCCCCCCTTTTATGGACCACCTTTTTAGATTTTTAATTGAGAATTTTTGGGTTTCCCTTATTTGCATATTTCCTTTTAGAGCATTATTATTAGTAGTTTTATTTTCAAGCTTTCTTAAATTTTTGAATCCTCTACAAAAAATTCAGAAAATCGCCATAAAAATCCAAATTTCAACAGAACATATTGTAAATTATTTTAAGAATTTTATATTTTCAAATTCGAATTTTTTAGGATGTTACAGCTTCAGAGCCTGAAAGGAGGTCAGCAGAGAGACTAAATCCAAATAGCTTATGACTCTTAAGTCTTCTGCTCATGAATCTCTGAAAATACCAGGGAGATAATCTCAGAAGAAAGAACCACATAGCAGATTCAACTTTCTACCTAGAGAATCAGTAGAGCAAGGGTGCCCTGACTCCAAACCCTAGACTTTTGCAAACAAGGGAAGTGTGGCGCATGACAGAGAAAAGTGAAAATCATTTGATTATGCCTTTTGCTCTCAAGAATGGATTAGTCAAATGATCTTGAGGATTTTCCCAGTTTAGAGCAAGAAAGATTTAGCTACTTGAACAAAGAATCAACTTCAAACCAGCATAAACAGAGAAGAGCAAATGGTAGAGAAGAAGAAATAAAAGCAGTCACAGAGATGAACTGGAGACCACATCATCTCAAGCCTAGGAATTCATAAATGGATTCAGAACAATGAATGATTACATAGGGTTCATCTTACAGCCATCTCACTACATGGTTCACAACCTGGGCACACACACACACACACACACACACACACACACACACACACACACACACACACACACACACACACACACACACACACGCACACGCAAGAAGAAAAACACACACCACTGCTTACCACCTTGCACTGCCAACTCCCACTCACTATATAGAAGGAGCTCACACACTCAAATAGCAAATCAAGAAGTGGCAGCCCCCATCCACTACATAACACTTACACCAAAGAGAGAAGAGGGAACTAGGATGGAGGGAAAACAAGCATGCCCTCCAAAATCTAAACCCTCTCTATTTAGCTTTCACTACCGGGTCTCCAACCCATTTGTTTCAACCGAATCCGCTTCCATTTTGCAACCTTGCACATTTTACCGAAATGCCCCTGCTGCACCTTCCTGGAAGCTTTCTCTTTTCTTGCTGTCGACGCCTCGTAACCACTTCGAGTCCTCGTTGTCTTCGACATCTCTCGACCACTTTGACCTCAGCACTGCCTGTGCCTAGTCCGGCCATCTATGCCTCGCCACGACCTAGCTTCGAGGTCCTGCAGCCATCACAGACAAGAAAACATCACATAGCACTGCTCGAAACAGTATACACATACATTAGCATCAAAAGAAGGTACTCCAGCATGAAATACCCAAAACAAACTCAAACTCTCTAACACAAGCGTCAATTATTCATCACAAATATGGGGATACCTCTACATAGTCTCTCAATTTCCATGGGCAGGGGCGACATAGCCCTTCTTTCGTTGCTCTTTAATCTGCCCCTGGCCGCTTATGTGTCCATGGGACTGCCGGTCCAGCACCAGTGTCTCGCACCATGCATGGCGGGAGCTAGCAGCAATTTAATCTGCATTTGCATTGACTCTTTATATATATTCTTTTTGGTTCGTTTTGGAAGAGTTCTGAGTAGTATACGGTTAAATAATGCTAGCTGGACTTTTTATGAACGAAAAATTGGGCGAGAAAATTGGAGCCAGCTCAAATTGACACCTTACTTGATGTGAGTCGAATCTGTGACCTCTCTAGCATAAATGTTACAACCAGAAAATAAAGTAACCAATGTACAGGCACCTTTACTGTAAAGACATCTATTCATGTAAAGGCACCTTCTTTGCCACTCCCTCATCATCTATATATACTCATGTACATGTACAGAATAAAAGTAATCATCAGTTCATTTCAATCACTTGTTCCCTCTCGCAATACGTTATCAGCACATATGTGTAACATCCTAAAAATTTGCTTTTTGAAAAATTTAAATTTAAAGTAATTATTTTAAAGTATTTGAGTTTTATTTGGATTTGCCCTGAATTTCTGTTTTTGAAAAGCTAGGTTTGAAAGTATGATCTGGGACTAGTGCAGTAATACACAGAGGGTCCGGGTTCGGAAATTCGGGGTCCCGACAATACGACTACACAAGTGCGAAAAAGGTAAATCTCTGTTCGGTCACTGTGAATCGCTGCACAATCTACCCGACGGACTTACGGTCGCGCGGCATGCTCGCCATTGTGTCGGCGTTGGCGAGGGACAGGACGCTCACCCCATGCCAGGCCTTGAGGCGAATGCACTCCGGGAGCGGCAGGCGCGTCCTCATGGCGCGGTTATGCCCGAAGCGGCGCGAACCGAGGCGACGCCCGTGGCAGGCGGTGCCTGCGGCCGGCGGTGCCCACGGCCGGCACCACCCGCAGAGACGGTGCATCACCCGCGACGCCCGGCCCCACATCCCGTGGCGGCGGCGTCGAAGAGGCCCGCGGCAGGCCGGCGCGGTGGCGCCCGAGCCAAAGTGGCCCGCGGAACGCCGGCACGGTGGCGCGGCCGGCGGCGCACGGTGGCACAGCCTGGCGCGGCCCCCGCACGCGGCACGACCCGGCTCGGCTGGTGCCGCGCCCAAGGCGGCCCAAGGCAAGGCGGCGCTCGAGACGGCCCGACCGGCCCGGAGACGGCGCGGCGCCCCACCGGCCGAAGGCGATAGCGTCCGAGGCAGCCGGCGTGCGGCCCGGGGTGGCCGGCACGCGGCACGGCGGGGCGGCTTCCGGCCCGATGAGACAGCGCACGCAGCGGCACCCGCGGGCGGCGGCGGCGCCCCCACGGGCCGGCAGCGGCGCTGGAGGCCCCGGCGCGGGCGGATCTGACGCCCGGCGGTGGAGGCGGCCGGCGGCGGTGGCGCCTACGGCCGGCGGCTGCGGCGGCCTCCCCATGGAGGCGCCCGAAGGCGGGTGGGGGAGGCGGCCGGGGGGGCAACGGCGGCGTGCCCTGGCGGCGGTGGAAGCCCGACGGCGACGGCGGCGGCGCCGTGCTCCGGCGATGGCGGCGGCGCCCTTGGGCATGGCTGGCGGCTCCTAGGGTTTGGGGAAACCCTAAATTCCCCCCTCCCTCATTTATATATGGCAGCCCCAAATTGGCTTTTAGCCCAATATCCCTCCACCTCCCCACATGGGCCAAAAGGCCGCACGGGTTTTAGCCCAAGTTTTCAAAAATTTGCAATTCCCCCCCAAACTTCATGGAAAATGCAGAATTTTCTTTTTACATAAAATGTCTATTGTATAATTTGCAGTATAGTCCTTGTGCTTATTTATAATTGTACTCGTCAGTTTGTACATTTATAAATTAGCATTTCAGTCCCTACAGGATCTGAAAATTATGTAATTGTTCAAATAAATGTGCATGCACATTTCTATAACTTTTACATATTTAGGATTATTTTATTGCAATTTATTTACAATATGCATTACGACCATATTTCAATTTGCTATCTTTAGCAAATTTAAATTTCAAATTCCCGTTTAGTGAGTACCATTGTACTTAATACATTGAATTTTTTTGCAAAATATTATACCTACCATAAATACCATAAAATCACAATTTATGGCACTTAGCTACATTTATTTGTACGCTATGCCACACAATAAATTGGTGTTCACCACCAATATTATGATTACACGGTATTATAAATATAACCACATGTTATATTTAATTTGGGTATATATTCATTCGGATTACAATACTCATATTGTTTTCCACATATTTTGCATTTTATTACAACATTACCATACACACTAATTTACCTCATGTAAATTAATTATTTATGGTGTACTTTTCATGTAGGTTTTTACATGGCTACCAAAGATTTTGAGCCCCTCGCTCTCGATGGTACCAATTACCCTACATGGGCTATGGACCTCAAAATCAACCTCACCACACGTGGGTTGCAAAGGGTAATATTTGATCCTCCAAATGATCAAATTCCGTCGGATATTGTGATATATTCCGTTTTAAGCATAATACAGAATCACATACATCCAGATTTAAAGGCTGAATATTTGTATGAGGAGAATCCACTCACATTATGGTTAGCCCTCAAAAATAGATATAAACAGCAGAAAGCTGTTATCTTACCTGAGGCTAATCATGAATGGGCACATCTTAGACTCCAAGATTTCAAATCTGTTGGAGACTTTAACCATGCCCTTCATACAATTTGCTCCAAATTGCGTTTTTGTGACAAGGAACCAACGGATGCGGACAAAATAGAGAAAACTCTCTCAACTATGCTCCCATCTGATAGGGTCCTACAGCAGCAATGGCGTGCTGCAAATTACCAGACTTATTTTGATCTTATGCATATTATGCTTCAGGCAGAAAAGCATGCTGAACTTCTTTTAAAGAACAATCAGCAACGTCCCATTGGGGCTGCTCCACTTCCTGAAGTACATGCTAATCAAAATAACAACAAGTTCAGTGGTTCATACAATCACTCAAAGAACTTTAAAGGTACACACAAACGCAACAAAAAGCAAAAACCAAGTGGATTCAAGAAAGGTAAAGGCAATTCTGGTAAGAGAGTTGACAAAACTGAAATTTGTCAAAAATGTGGTTGCTACAACCATCCTACCAAGAAATGCCGCACCCCGAAGCATCTTGTGAACCTCTACCTCCAGTCGTTGGCTCAAGGCAAGAATACTCAAGAGAAGAGATTTGAAGCACACTTCAATCTCACATCCAACAATGATGAAGCCGGATGTTCTCAACAGTTCCTTCAAGAACTCAAAGACACATGTGTTTCTACAAAGAAGGATGATCTCATGTGCACCGCGGACACCCTTGAAGAATTTCATTCTCAAGACATGTTTGGAGATCTCAGTTAGACTCCTCGTTCCATAGCTAATAAGTACTATAGTGTTGTAATATAAATAATGTTGTCATTTATATTGTAAGCTTGTATGCTACAATTATATATCGAACACATTCGATATTATCAATAAAGTTTGTATGTATTCTATATATACCACTATAATAATTTCATTAAATTCTTCTTTTGTGTATATAGATTTTTGGAGTCAATCCAATAGAGGAGGAATTATGCCTTGTGGATGGTGGTACCACAAACTCTATACTTAGGGACACAAAATATTTCCTAACTCTTATTAGGAGGAAAGGAAATGTTTTAACCATCGCTAGACGCGATGCAACGATAGTAGGCTCTGGTCGCGCCTCTATCACTCTCCCTATGGGTACACAATTGGAAATTGAGGATGCAATCTTGTATCCCGATTCAACACATACCCTACTTAGTTATAGAAATATCCGTCAGAATGGTTTCCATATTGAAACCCAAAATGACAACAAAGAGGAATATCTCCTCTTAACCAAAAACAACGGATATGGCACACAAGTACTAAAAAAAATCCATCTTTACTCTCCGGATTGTACTATACATACATCAAATCCGTTCAACATATTGCGTACAAAGTAATTTTCCAAAACATTAACACATTCCAAATATGGCATGATCGCCTTGGCCACCCAGGCATTGGAATGATGAGGAAAATTATTGTAACATCCCAAAAATTTGCTTTCTGAAAAAATTTAAATTCAAATTAATTATTTTAAAGTAATTGAGTTTTATTTGGATTTGTCCTGAATTTCTGTTTTTGAAAGCTGGATTTGAAAAGTATTTTAAGTAAAACCTAAAAATATTGTGAAATAAAAAGATATTTTGAATTTCTATAAAAATCCTAATTCAAATTAATTATTTGGAGTTATTTGGCTTTTATTTGGCTTTTCTGAATTTTTCTGGAATTTAAAACCTATTTTTAAAATTTAAAAGGTAATTCAAAGTATAAAAATAAAATACCAACAGTAGTTGGAAATAATTTTGTTTAGTCCAAAATATGTCCAGAAGCTTCTGTGAATTTTTCTGGAATTTTTGGACGTATTTTCATATTTTTCTGAGGCCTAAATAATTTTCTAGCCTTTTCTGAAAATAGAAATTCAAATTCTAAACAAAATCCAACTCTCCCCTCCAGCCGACGCGTGGACGGCCCAGATCCGCCCACGTCGCCGCTCGGCCTGATCCAGGCCGCATCTCCCCTCCCCTCGCTGTCTAGCGGGCCCGGCCCATTAGCCCCCGCCTTCCTCTCCTCCTCGCCCGACGCGTGGACGGCCTGGATGAGCCGCGTCCCCGCGCTCGGCCCATCTAGTGGTCCCCGCTCCCCCTTCTCTCTTTGCCCTGCGGGCCATGGCTGTCAGCCGCTCGCACCCCGCTCCCCTCTCCTCTCTCTGACCTGCGGGCCTCGCCCGTCAGTCGCTCGCGCCCGCTCTCGCTGCCACCCGGGCCCCGCCTGTCAGGCCCGTCGTCCCCGCGGAGCCGCCACCTTCCTTTCTTCCTCCCCTCTTTCCTTCCTTGCTCCGGCCGACCGTACCTGAGCCGAATCCGGCCTTTCCCTCCGTCCTCTCCCCGGTTTTGGAAGCCCCGGACGCCACCGCGACCGAATCCCCGATCTCCCGTGCTTCCCTTCCTTCTGCGGCCCAATTTTCCTTTTCTCCCCCCGCCCCTTCCTTTTTCCGGCCGACACACCGGCGAGCAATTGCGCGCCCGTGTCCCCTCCTCCGCCCCTATAAATACCCCCATCGCCCTCCTCTCTCCCCGCACCACCTCCCAGCGCTCTCCGCCTCCTTCCCCGAGCCCCGTAGCGCCCCGACACCGTGCTTCCCCTCCCTCCGAGCTCCGCCGCACTCCGGCGAGCTTTTGCCGACGCCTCGGTCATCCCCGGAGCCAGCCACCGCCATCCCGAGCACCCCTGTGCCTGTGCGATCTTACCCGACACTTCGGCCACCCCTTCCCGTCGCCGGAGCGCCGTCGCACCGGAGCTCCCGAGCCGCCTCCGCCGCTACCTAGTCGCCGGCCACCTCCGCTCATCCCCGGGCTTCGCCGACCCCTCCAACCGAACCCCCTCCGCTCCGGGATTACATTTCACGCACCGCCTGAACCTCTCCGGCCCTCCCTCGCCGCCGGCGTCGTCGCCTCCGACCACCTCTGCCCGGGCCACCCGAAGGTATCCCTCAAGAGGGTTACCTACCCTTATTGGGTAGGCAACGCCTCCCCGCCCGACTGGTTACCAGCGCTCTCTCTTCTCCCCCTTGACTCCCTCGGTGCGCGTTCGAGCCTTCGGCTCCGCACGCTGAGGTTGAGTTTTTCGTTATTTATCCGCGACTGACAGATGGGTCCCACCCGTCAGCGGCCGCCGGTCTGCGCTGGCCACTACCGCCTGGGTCCCACCCGTCTGCGTCAGCCTCTGACAAGTGGGTCCAGATCCCAGTGGGTCCCACATGTCAGTGACCGCCAGAGGGTCCACTGTTCAGTGGGTCCCACCTGTCATAATCTCAGGATAAAAATAAAAGATTAAATTTAATAATTCCAGTGGGCCCCACCTGTCAGAAATTTCCTAATTTCTGGATTTATTCAAACTTCAAACTTCAAACATGCATAACTTTCTCAATTTAACTCCAAATTGAGCCATTCAAATTTCTAAATTCGTCTAAAATCATGATCTATCCATCTATGGCCTCTATTTGGATTTTTGAGTTTATTTGATTTTTATTTGTATTTATTTGCTTTGTTTGCTTCGTCTTTTCTCGCGTAGATTCCAACGTTGTCGATGATCACTCCACCCAACAGCAAGAAGACCCAGAGAACCTGCAGGAAGGCAAGTCTCCTTTGATCATCTTGAACCTATGGTTTTGAAATGTTTTAATTATTTGAAATTATGTGCATTGCTATTTATATAAAATATTAGTTCAAATCTTAAAGCATTAGTTATATCCAACCTTGTTATGCCCTCACTTGAAGTTGATTTCCATGTACCTTTGCAACCCTAGAAATTCCTTTGACTCAGTAATGAGAGTAATATATTTAATTGTTGAAATTAGAATGATAGAACAATTCTTAGCCATGCTATTGAATACCTCGTAAATCTTGCAAATGGGAAATTATGAATTATTGTATTACCCTTGTTTTTATAAGTTAGTGGTGATTGGAGTTGCCACTGTTCTTTTAAAATAAACTAAAATGTGAAAGTTGGTTTAGATTAGGGTGGATGGCTGGTTTGGTTTGGTGCAGGAAGCACGAGATCTTGTAAAGTGTATGTTCCACCCTAGTCAATTAAGGACCGACGCTTGTGTTTGTCCAGACTGAGCATTAACCGTACAACCACAAGTCTATATGGGTACGACCTAGCTGACTAACTTATGATAGTCTAGTATAGGTGCCACCAGTGGAAAGTGGGTGCCAGGGATGGACTGGTTATCCACAGTGAGGGACAGGGATTTACTGTACTCATATGGCGCAAGAGGGGGCTTCGGTTCGGGCAGTTAGCCTACCTGTGGTGAAACCTCAGCGGGTGGTATCTAGCTAGATTAGAGTAAGGTAAAGGCTTTGTGATATTTTAGATATTTTATCTGAGTCTCATGCCAAAGGAAGCGTGTTGACTTTTAGGATAAATTATCTCTTGTGGGTAAAGCTGTACAACCTCTGCAGAGTGTAAAACTATTCGAATAGCCGTGCCCACGGTCAAGGGCGGGCAAGGAATGCATGCACATGGTAGATTTCTGGTTTTGGTTTTAAAATCAAAAGTTTTGTTTTCCGAGAGTGGAGGGAACTCTTGGAAGGGTATCCTGGCAGTTGGAGCCAGAGAGGGTGGATGTAACCCGCAGTTTAAAACTTGATCAGTTAATCTAGTGTTGGTAGATGGAACCTTCACTAGTGAATTATTGATAGTTTCTGTTAAAATATTTACTTTATTAAATTGATGCCTTCGAGAATAATTAGTAGTAATTGAAATAAAATATTGCTTTGTACAAAAGAACCATATAGCCTTCCTTTGTCAAGCCTTGCATCTATTGCATTTTTCCCAAGACTTGCGGAGTACTTTATGTACTCACATGCTACACTCAAACATAAAAAGCAGAGGAATATGAAGCCCAAGAAGGAGACTACGACTACTTCGCTCGTGGATTCGACGAAGGATTCCCGGAGTACTAGGTCGCATTTCCCTAGTCAATTGCCTGTGGCGTATTGATGGGTCTTCACCGAGTTTATCTTTTGCTTCCGCTGTGTTTCGTGTGTGCGAGGTCTTGGAACCTCAATTGTAATAATGAGACCTTTTGGTCTGTACTCTTTAATATTGTAATAAAGCGTTGCTGGTTATGTATTCATTTCTGTTTAACTGTGTGCACTAGCTTTGATCTGGGACTAGTGCAGTAATACACAGAGGGTCCGGGTTTGGAAATCCGGGGGCCCAACAATTATTAGCAATTCAATTGGTCATACATATCTCAAGACAAAATTTCCGGTATCCTCCGATTTTGTGTGCACTTCCTGTGCCACCGGAAAATTGATTTTAAGACCCTCTTATCTTAAAATCAGAGCTGAACCACTTAAATTCCTTGAACGCATTCAAGGAGATATATGTGGTTCTATACAACCATTGTGTGGCCTGTTCAGGTACTTCATGGTTTTAATTGACGCATCTACTAGATGGTCACATGTGTGTCTTTTATCCACACGAAACCATGCATTTGCTAAGTTAATTGGTAAAATTATCCAATTACGAGCGCATTACCCTGAATATCGAATTCAATCAATCCGAATGGACAATGCTGCTGAATTTTCATACCATGCCTTCAATGACGATTGTATGGCTCTTGGGTTACAAGTTCAACACTCTGTTCCATATGTCCATACACAAAATGGTTTAGCAGAATCTCTTATCAAGAGAATCAATCTCATTGCAAGACCATTACTACAGAATTGCAACTTACCAACATTATGTTGGGGTCATGCAGTTTTACACGCTGCTGACTTATTCCAATTGCGTCCAACTGCTTATCATAGCACTTCCCCGCTACAATTACTACGTGGAAATCCATCAGATATTTCCCATCTGCGAAAGTTCGGTTGCGCTACATACGTACCGATCTCACCACCGCAGCGTACCTCAATGGGACCTCACAGGAAACTTGGGATCTATGTTGGGTATAAATCTCCGTCAATCATAAAATCCCTCGAGCCCCTAACAGGGGACCTGTTTACGGCCCGGTACGCTGATTGCATATTCAATGAGGAATATTTCCCGGCATTAGGGGGAGACAACAAGTACCAAACTGAATGCCAGGAAATTAATTGGAATGTTCAAGGCATTCCTACCTCAGACCCACGTACTAGAGAGACTGAACTTCAAGTTCAGAAACTCATTCATTTGCAAAACATTGCAAATAACCTGCCAGATGCATTTACTGATTATAAGGGTGTCACAAAATCCTATAATCCTGCCAGAAATGTACCTGAAAGAGTGGAGGTACCGCAAAATATCACTCAACTCCCAGTTCAAAATAAGAGGGGGAGAAGTACGGTACAAACGACGGATACAGCTTCTAACAAGCGACAAAGGAAACAAAAGAATGTAAATGCAGATCAATCTCAAGTTAATAGACACCAAAGGATCCTTAAACCCAGATCAACAGTGCACTCAATTACTGATCCTGGGACATTGGAATACCCCGACTCAAATGTTTTGGGAAATAACATTGAGTCATCAGGGGTCCAAGATATTTCCACTAACTATACTGATTCTGGAGAATCATACGATCGTAAGACTACAATTGTCGACATTTATTTCTCCACAACAATTGCAAACAACCTTCAAAATGATCCAGATCCCAAGACCATGGCAGAGTGTAAATAGCGCTCGGACTGGACTCAATGGAAGGATGCAATTCTAGAGGAGTTAGCCTCGCTCAAGAAAAGAAATGTATTCACTAATGTGATACATACACATCCCAAAGTATTCCCTGTCAGTTTCAAACAATGAGGTGGTGAGATACAAAGCAAGGCTTGTAGCACAAGGGTTCATGCAGAGACCCGACATTGATTTCAATGAAATTTATTCTCCAGTAATGAGTGGAATAACATTCCGATACTTAATCTCATTGGCAGTACAAAATCATCTATCTTTTCAGTTGATGGATGTAGTGACCGCATATCTTTATGGGTCGCTTGATTCGGACATATACATGAAAGTTCCCGATGGAATTTCAATTCCGAATCCAAACGCAAATCGCAATATGTATTGTGTAAAATTAAACAAGTCTTTATACGGCTTGAAACAGTCGGGAAGAATTTGGTACAACCGACTAAGTGAGTTCCTAACCAAAAAGGGATACTCCAACAATGATGATTGCCCATGCGTGTTCATCAAAAGATCCTCAACAGGATTTTGCATTATATCTGTGTATGTTGATAATCTTAATATCATTGGTAACACACAGGATATAGATGAAGCACGTAATCATCTTATGACGGAATTTGAAATGAAGGATTTGGGTAAAACCAAATTTTGCTTAGGTATACAACTTAAGCACCTTCATTCATGCACCTTAGTGCATCAATCAGCCTATGTCCAGAAAATATTGGAGAAATTCAATATGGACAAAGCATATCCATCGAAAAACCCCATGGTTGTTCGATCTCTCGACAGGGATAAAGATCCATTTAGACCCCGAGATAATAATGAAGAGTTATTAGGACCCGAGGTTCCATATCTCAGTGCCATCGGAGCGCTTATGTACCTTGCAAATTGCACCCGGCCGGATATTGCATTTGCGGTAAATCTACTTGCTAGATATAGCGCTGCTCCAACCAAAAGACATTGGGTAGGAGTGAAGCATATCTTTAGATATCTTCAAAGCACTAAAGATCTCGGTTTATTCTTTCAGAAGAATAAAAATGTGGATTTAATAGGATATACTGATGCTGGCTATTTATCAAATCCCCATAATGCCAGATCTCAAACAGGCTTTGTATTTTTACACGGTGGAACAACCATCTCTTGGAAGTCTTCGAAACAGACTCTAGTGGCTACGTCCACTAATCATTCTGAAATAATTGCATTATATGAAGTATCACGTGAATGTGTATGGCTTCGCAGAATGATTAACCACATACATGTGGTATAGGTGCTATCGCATCATCTACCATTATCTACGAAGATAATGCTGCTTGCGTTGTCCAAATGCAAACGGGTTACATAAAGAGCAATATCACAAAATATATTGCACCTAAATTATTTTACCCACATGAATTGCAAGAGAGTGGGGGAAATAAATATTCTGCAAACTAAGTCTTGTGATAATCTCACAGACTTATTCACCAAGTCATTACCAACTTCCACATTCCAGAAATGTGTTTATGGAATTGGTATGCGAAGACTACGTGATTTGCAGATATCAGGGGGGAAAAATCTCCTAAGATTTAACCCGTTCAATATAAATATTGTACTCTTTTCCCTTTATGAGTTTTTCCTCTAAGGTTTCTCATTAAGGTTTTTAATGAGGCAATATGACAACGTAATCATAAATATATTATATCTCTATTTTCCCCACAGGGGTTTTTAAGGAGATATAATCATATATATGCCATATCAAATTTTCTCCTTAAATTTTCCCATTGGGTTTTAAAGGAGTTTTTCATGGCATATCTACTTTATAGGTTCTCCTCATATTTTTCCCTACAGGGTTTTAGAGGAGTTTTCCAAGATGATGAATCAAGGTGATCATATGAAGACACATTGGTTAAGGGGGAGTGTTACAACCAGAAAATAAAGTAACCAATGTACAGATACCTTTACTGTAAAGACATCTATTCATGTAAAGGCACCTTCTTTGCCACTCCCTCATCATCTATATATACTCATGTACATGTACAGAATAAAAGTAATCATCAGTTCATTTCAATCACTTGTTCCCTCTCGCAATAATAAATACGAGCAGTATTTAATTGACAATTAAGCAACACATGGTAGATCACTGATTATAAAGTGGCAGGATGTGAAAAGCACCGGGTGCAATTAATTTCCTGAGTTACTGTAGTTTTGTTCACTGTTTCATTTCCTTTTTCCCTTTACAAAGATAGGACTCATAAACTAAAAAAACAAAAGTTCCCCTCATCTTTCGTTTCTTGAGAAACTAGGATGGTATCCAGCATGATCGATGTACGGAGAAGCCAGCATTTAAAACAGAAAAACTACACTCCAGCCTAACATAAACATGATACTAACTATGATATGACAATGGAGGGATCTGGAAACTTGCTTAAATACCGTTGGCCACGACAAACATAGCACTTGGGTTCACAAAAAGATCGATCTAGCTAGCTACCTTAGCCCGATTGCATCCGAACTGTTACACTTTGATATCACTTCTTATATATTACAGTTCTTAAATTAGATCAGAGTTTATAAGATACGGTACGAGTATGTACGATATCAAAAATGAAGAAGATGAATCTTTTGGACAGAACAAAACTAATAATATTGAAGCAATCATAATGAGAAAAAATATTTGGCGAACCTGACCACAAATTTCTTAAACATAACCTCAAAAGAATATAAGAGATTGTCGCTATCTCACAACCCTCTCAAATCTTTAGTACTGTTGGATCCTTACCCTATACAAGAATGAGTGGATTTTTTGCATTGTTGCTTGATTGTTTGGGTTCTCTATGACCATCCCTTATGGCTTTATATAGTCCCCTAGCCTCCTCCAAAGTGTAGGAGAAATTTTACTCTAAAAGAAATTAGGAATTTTAATCCTATTAGGATTTATTTAGGACTCCTCATAGTACACCTTTTCAAATTCTAAAAGGTTATGATGCAAGTTACTGTACTCAACAAACTCCACCTTGAGCTCCTCCAAGAACTTGTTCTAAGTCGGCTTTGCATTGTTTTTGTTTTCCTCCCACCTTCAGGAGTGCCGCACTACATGGGCTCATGCACATCACCATAATGTGTGTCGGTGTCCAGGCTAGCTTACCTGAACACTCTACTTGAAAGTTCCTTTGTTTTGTAGTTTGATTGACCATAGCTCTTATTCCTAAATATTCTATGTCATAGGTTTGTACCGCCTTCGAGCTCCACTTGCTCAGTAGTACCACGTGCTTGGTCCCACCACATCTTCTTTCTTCCAACATCACATACCTTTGCCTTTGCATCTGCTAGATTTTGCAATTGTCCTTGTAGTTCCACACATAACAGAAGATGAGATTCGAGTACCTACCGTTGACGACATGATTTCCTTCTCCTTAGTAGGATTTTTTTTGTCAAACCTCCAATTGGTTGTTCTTCCGTTATTTGTATCAATCAATTAGTAACCCCACAACCTTCCAGTTTAAGTGACCTCACATATATTAGATTTTTCTTTAAGCTAAGAACATACCATACTTCCTTCAGTGTGTGATGTACTTAAGGCTGTAAAGAAAGCTCGAAGCTCATGAGCTACTTTAGTTCGGCTCGTTCTAGGCTCAATTCGAGCTCGGCTCGAACTTTAAATGAGCCGAACTCGAGCTTGATCTCGAGCTCGCGAGTTTGACCAAGCCGAGCTCGAATAGTTCGCGAGCCTCGATTCAAGTTTAAATAGTGATACATATTAACTCTTACTGAGCTTACTCGAACCAAACTCGAGCTTGAGCTTTTCTTATTATTGAAAATTAGTATATGTTTGAATTATTTTAACTATTATCAAGCTTACTAGAGCCGAGCTCGAACTCAAAATTTTCTTATAATTGAAAAATAGTGCATAATAAATTATTTTAATTATTATCGAGCTTTAACACATCGAGCTCGAGCCTACTAAGCTTAGGCCGAGTCGAGCTCGAACCCAGGTCCAAGCTCGGACCCCAACTCAAGCTCGGCTTGAGCTTCTACCAAGCTCAAGCCTGAAAGGCCAAGCTCGTTCGAGTTCAGCTCGTTTATAGCCCTAGTTGTACTCTATTATACATCTCCAGTATAATCAATTCCACCTCAATAATTGTATACTCCTTGCAATACACTAAGTGAATAATTTCATATACCGGGTGTAGAGATCCTTCATAAAATATCTTCCTCGCCAAACATACATGGAAACAATGACCTAAATCAAATATCCATCCACAGGAAGTACATAATTGACTAACGACTAGTACATCCGAATCATCGTTTACTACCACCGCTGAGCATGCACCCTTTGCTTCAAATTCAGAAAGTCTTTTACTAG
The DNA here is from genome assembly GCA_017311315.1 of Dendrocalamus latiflorus. Taxonomy (NCBI): domain Eukaryota; kingdom Viridiplantae; phylum Streptophyta; class Magnoliopsida; order Poales; family Poaceae; genus Dendrocalamus; species Dendrocalamus latiflorus. The sequence continues at coordinate 10,269,694 of CM029654.1, forward strand.
TGACCTTCCTCATCACGTAGAGAGCATAAATGTGTGCCCTTACTCTTGCCATTCTTCTTCCTGTGACTTTTGCTTCTGCCTGTAATACCTACTACAACTAATGCTTGATCACCTAGAATGAAGATTCTGATGGCTTTTTTAGGACTCTGCCTCTAATAGATATGCAAATGCTTCAGTGAAGTTGAGAGGGATTTTTTTGATGAGAATATTCATTACCAATTGCTTCCATGATATTGGTAGAAATGATGTCTGTATGATGACCATGTCACTGTCTTGAATTTTCTCATCCACACTAGTCATCCATTTGATAAGCTTGTTGAAAGAATTAAGGTGCTCAATGAATCGTGTACCTTCCTCTATGTACAACCTATACAATTGTTGCTTCGGCATCTACCGGTTTGTCAGCGACTTTGCCATATACAATTCTTCTAAATCCTCTTATAATTTCTTCAGTGAATTCTACATGATCACCGAGTACTTCATCAGAGAGACACAGACAGATTGTACTAACATCCTTCCGCTCCGTCACCTTCCAATATTCATCGGAAGTCTTTTTTGGTTGGTCCCCTTCGAAAGCATCGATTAGCTGCTACTGGACAAACATATCCTTCACATGAATTGCCACACATTGAAATTTTCTTTGTCGTTAGATTTTTCTACTTGATTCCACATCGTCGATATGGATCTTGATTTTGTGCCATCTGACACTTTATCAACCTTCTCACAAATCAGATTAATCCAACCTTGGTTTTGATACCACTTGTTACACTCTGATACCCTTTCTTATACGTAGCAGCCCTCGGCTTGGATCAGAGTTTGTGAAAAATGGCACGAGCGTGCACGGTATCAAGAACGAAGAAGATGAATCTCGTAGAGAGAACCAAAATAACAACGTCACAACAACCATGATGAGAGAAAAAAAAAGATTTGATGAAGCCGGTCATAAATTTCTTAAGAACAATCTTAAAAGAGTACAATGGATTGTCGCTCTCTCACAACTCTCTCGAATCTTTTAGAACCCTTGGATTCTTGCTCTATACAAGAATCTAGCGCTAAAGAATACTCTAGTCTCTAATCCTTTTATGTATATCTACATTTGGATGAGTGACTGGCTATGTATAAATCCCACTTGTCCTCCAAGTAAGGTAGAAATTCTACTCTAAAAAATAGAAATTCTAATTTTATTAAGATTCATCTAAAATTTTTTATAACATATCTTTTTAAATTCTAAAAGATTAAAATATGAGTAACCGTCCTCAGCTCAAACTATACACAAGGGGATGCAATGCTCTATCGATCAAATAACATCAAATGTTAACTACAGAGGCAATGGCCGTTAAATGCAATGTCAGACTCTACGGCCGTGCCCCCCAATTGTAGGCAGCATCGCTCAATTGAGCTTTGAGCTCAAGCTTAGGGCTTTTTTTGGTATTGTTTGATACTGTTTGAATTTTTTTACCTTAGTTGTTATAAGGTTTTTGATCTAATTAAATTTGAAAAATTAAAAAAAATTAAAAAGTTATATCATTACAGTTAATACAAAGGAATACGAAGAAAAGAGAAAACAAAAAACCCAAAGAATTAAAAATAACAAAATTAAAAAAAAATTAAAAACTAAAAGCTAAAACCTAATTGAGCGGGAATATTAGTCATAGCAGCGAGGCGAGGCCACGGCCTGAGGCTGTCCTCCAGGCTCCAAGGCATGGTAGGCTCGTAACATTAGCGAGGGCACTCCGCAACAAAACACTGCCCCCATTAACTCGAATCCCTGTCTACACCATGTGGATGCATACCTCTACACGATTTAAGCCTTATTTATTGGATTGTCGTACAATCATTTTCTCCCCCAAGAGGAAAAATAGGTGTCTGGCTCTAATAAGTTTGCTCATTTACAAATTACAGGTCGATATACTTCAGTCCAGGGCATGTGCTACGTTAATAGTATTGGAGAGGATGAACGAGATGTTTTTTTTATTAAAAAAGGATGGGCAACGTTGCCTATTCCATGTCAATTTATTATATTATTATGCTGCCAATTTTTTTTAAAAAAAACTCATTGTGCTGCCAAAGTTAGTATAGTACAATGCAACATTGTTTATTTTTTTTTCTGATTTTAGTGGTAGTTCCTTCTTAGTCTTTTTGAGTAATTCCTTTTACACGTGTATCGTGTAATTCCTTATTAGTAAACTTTGGAGGAATGCGAGAATACTCCATAACTAGAGTAAAAAACTGAAGGAGATAAGTGACAAGAGGTTCGGTGAGATACACATCAAGTACTCAGTGCAAGAGCAGGAATTAGATGCAACACAATAACATATGATTCTCAAGAATTAGTGCATCAAATTAATGCGAGACCACACAACATCAATGTGTACGACTCATGCATCCATGGCTTTCTCCTACAGTATCATAGAAACTTTACTGGAGTACTGAACATATACATTTATATAATGGAAGAAGAATTATGCTGGTACTATATATGTATGATTTGCTAGGGGTGAGACAGATATAAATTCGGATAATTCGAGATATGGACACGGGATGGATGCATGATAGAATCGGGTCAAAAATGGATAAAAATAGACGGATAGTACGCGCATAGGTGGAGTAATATATGTTGGACCAAACCACATGAATACATGACTATAATATCAACCAAACCACAATAAAAACATAAGTACTGAACATGAGTTCGTATATTGATACTTAAGTACTGACCAAGTGACCATACATCATATCAACCAAACCACAATCATTTCAAATTCCAACCATTGAACATGAGTCCATGCATATTACATAACATAGGTACTGACAAATGACCATATATAACATCAACCAAACCACAATTGTTTCAACCGAAAGTTTACAGACCATACACGATATTAAGAAAGCACAGGTGTGGTCACAGCCACCATGGAACTTAGCAACAAGAAAAAAGCCAGCAAAGACTAGATATCTTCATAGTACAACTCTGAGAGACCATGTGGAGGTCATCCCGTGTATGATGAGTAATTGACATCGGTTTGGATAAGTCGAGTTTGGTTTGGGTGGTTCGGACCTTGACGTTGCATGGTGCAATCGGGCTCGGTCGGACTTGGTCAAACTTAGTCAAAGTGGTTAGGATGCATATTCTGTTGATTTGACAGGTTTGGGCTATTTCTTGCTTAATGTGGTTTCATTAATGCATTTATGCTTTCATGTATCGAGCGGTGCTATTTGACGTGTTTCTTGTCTGTGTGACTGCAGGACGTCGAGGCGGAGTCGTGGTGAGACACGAGGTGACCGGACTAGACACATGCGGTGTCGAGGTCAGAACGGTCGGATGTGTCGAAGACGGCGGAGATTCGATGTGGTTACCAGTCGTGGACGACAAGGAGCGCGGAAGCTTCCCGGAAGGTGCAAGAGGGGCGAATCGGGAATTTCGCAAGGCTGCACAAGCGGGAGCGGGCTCCGTTGGGTTTAGCCGGCGTAACGGGTTGGAAACCCGTTAGCCAAGGGCTGTAAATAGAGGTTGGTGGCTGCATGCCCCCTTATGGATTTTGAAGAGAATTAGGGTTTGCTAGAGTCAAAAGAGACTTTGAGAGTTTGTTTTGGCTTTAGGCTTTAGTTGGTGAGGCTTTGGTAGTGGAGGGTTGTTGGAGAGGGCAGAGGGTCTGTCCCCCTTCGATGCATTCTTGAGTGTCTGAGTGTTCATCCCCTCCTCCAAGCATGTATGGGTGTGTGTTCTTGTGTTGAGGAGAGGGAGAGGATGGATTGAGCTACCTTGTAATCATTCCTCTGGTTGTAATCATGTATGGGGACGTCTCTTTGATCCTTAATATCAATGTGAGATGTTTTGGTTGATTTTGGTCAAGTCTCTGGCTCTCTGTTCAGTTTCTTCTACGATGCCCTCTGTTCTTGATTTCTTGATTTTCTGATTTCTTGTTGGGAGGGCCCAAAATGGGTTGCTCTATGATGGGATAGTGCCTCAAGGTCATTTGATCGAGTTTCCCAAGAGCAAACTTCTTTTTAATCTCAGATTTGGTTTTTGGGCTTCCTCTGTTCTTCACTTTGCTTTCTAGGGTTTTGGTGCGTTTCTCTTTTCCCTTCATGAGATGACATGAAATTTGGACTCTCTAGTCCTGAGACTATTGCTATTCTATTTTCAAAGGCTCATGAGCAAAGGTTGCAAGGACAAGGAGAAATTTGGGTTTTGTGTTGTGCCTATTCAGTGCTTGGTCATTTATAGGGTTTTGAGTTAGATTGTGTTTTGCTTCACTAGATGCCCTGAGATTTGGTCTAGAGGGTCCTGTAGCTATTGCTAATATATCCTCAAAGTCTCATATGCAAAGGTTCTGTGTTTAGAGAGGAATCCAAGTTTTGGGGCTGCTCCTGTTAGTTTTCAGTTTTTACCCCCAAATCTTAATTTCTTGTTCTTGAGTTGAGTTTCCTTGTTTCTCTAGGTTCCTGTAGCTATCTATGTTGAAGTCATATATTTCTGGATAGAGAAACCCCAAGAGATGCCTCAAATTTCCTTGCCATTTGGAGTTTTCTTGTTTGCCTGAAAATTTCAGCTTCTACTGTTTGAAATCCCGAGGGGCGGTCAGACCGGCTATTACCCAGCGGTCAGACCGGCTTTTACCCAGCGGTCAGACCGGCTATTACCCAGCGGTCAGACCGGCTTTTACCCAGCGGTCAGACCGGCCCTAGGGTTTTGTTGCAGGTTTTTCTTGGGTGCTTTCTCTCTGTTCTTTTCCCTTGGTTGATTTCTCCAGATTTCCAGAGAGCTTGAGGATGTCTCTTCATAGCTTTGCTTCGTAGCTATAGAAGAATATTTTGTCGTAGGTACTTGAGGGGGACGAATTTTTAGTAGTCGACATTCACCCCCCTTTGTCGCTATTTCGGTCCAACAAACTCTTTCTCAATCCTCATCATTAGCTATTTCTTCTTTATCCTACAATTTTGTAATGTCAAATGTCAATTAATATCTAAGTTAGAAGCAAATACTAACTAAAGAATTAAAGAGTGCCATACCTCAATCATCATATTAGCAACAAGGGTCTTCACAATCTCTAGATCATTGATGATAGATGCATCCTTATTACTAGAATATGGAAATTTTAAGGAAAGCTATGTTAGTAAATAATAGGGACTTCCTTATACAATTATATTATAGCATACAGACTAAGAAACAATATAGATTATCACATTTTCTAGATGTGTCTATTCAATCTTGGGTACAGATCAATACTTCTATCACCTTAGGTTCTAGGCAACTGCGAAATGGATCAATGACACAACCACCAACACAAAATGCAGATTTAGAAGCAATAGTTGACACTTGCACGGCCAACACATCACGGGCAAGTTGTGATAGAATAGGATATTCAACTTGCTGAATTTTCCACCATGTTAAAATATCAAAAAAAAAATATTGGATTTAGTAAGCCTTAGTATGGGTTCTACCATGTATTTATCCCAGTCATTTGATCCAAGTCATTTTTGTCACCTTGATCAGTCCCATGTGTGCCATATAAGAAGTTTTCGAGTTCATCATTTGTTTCTTCCATAAAGTCATCTACTTTTGGTTCAGAAGTCACACTAGGTGCAGTAGTACTCTTTGAGTAAGAAGAAGCGTAGGCATGATACAATTGCTTGACAACCTTAATGAATTCTTCTATTTCAACTTGATACAACAGCTCACCATAAAAGTTTTTCATGTGAAATTCTATACACCTTTTCTTTCTCCAAGGGTCAAGAAAGCAAGCCACAACAAGAGCAATGTTCAACTTCTTCTAGTACTTTTAAAACTTAGCATTCATAGATAGTGTCATCTTACTAATAGTAGCATCAATGCTAGCACACCACTCAGAAATCAAAAGCTTGATGTCACAAAAAATTTGATAAAATAAATCTGCTATCGGGTATAAAGTACTAGAGAATAGCTTAGTAACATCATGGAATTTCTTTAAGCACTTACAAAGTATCGATCCTTTTTCCCTACTCAGTAGCTGGTGGAGATAAATTCTCATATATGCGGCATTCCATCTACGCACAAACATCTCAAAAGTTTTCATATAATATAGGTTATCCTACGACATGGTATGGGTGGAATTCCACCTCGTGGCGACATCTAGTGAGAGACAGCTCATTGTATCCAACTGACACTAAGCTGCACATTTCTGAAGCTCATTGTATCCCTTTACAGTTGCTACAAATGATCAAATATGATGAACTATAGTGTAATTTCTTGCAGACCATTCTAGCAACGAGATTTAATATGTGACTACCACATCTCGCATGAAAGAACAAACCATCACATATCAGTGGAATCTGTGTTTTTAGTTTAGCAATGATATTTTTAACACACACTTCATTTGCTGATGCATTGTCCAAAGTTAGAAAAATAATTTATTTTCGATATACTATCTCATAATGCTAGTAATAAATGCATCAAACAACTTAGTATCTGTGTGTCAACTTTCTACATGCATGAAATTGATAATTCTTTTTTGAACATGCCAACTATCATCGATCCAATGCACAATGACGTGCGCGCGCATACACACATATCCCTTTTTAGACTTGATGTCCACATGCCCATAGTTGTGCTAAAGCGATATTGAATAGTTTTAAAATATTCGAGCAATTTTGCCTTTTCTTCTAAAAAGATGCCCATTGGTTCATTCTAACAGTGACGCGGATTTTGATTGGAAAGCTAGGGTGCATGGATTTGATGAACTCAACAAAATATTCATGCTCAACAATATTGAAAGGGTACTCATGCATAATTATTGCCAAATAAAATTTTTCTAAAGCCTACTTCTTGATCATACCTATAAGGTTCAATAACAGTTGCACCATCTTCATGATTCTTTTATACTTTGAGTTATTGTTGGCTTGGCTTCAAGCTATGCTTGTTCTTCAAATGGTTCCAAAAAACCATCATGCCATTGACGCTTTCATGTCGGCAATTACATGCAGTGGTTGCATTTGGCCCGGAGTTAAATAACCTTCTGGCCATTCTCCATAACTATCACTTGAGATTTGGTGAAGTGTTCCTAGATAGGTGATGTGCTCTTCTTGTCTCTTGCCTTGATGATCAACTTTATTCTCACTCTCTTCTACATCCATAACAACAACAACAACATTTGTATCTTGCGTGCCACTGCCTGTGACACTGACACCTTGACATGGTGTTGCAGATGATACACTTGCACTTGCACTAGAGCTAGATGCCATGTTTTTCCTAGTTCCTATAGTATGGAGGATAAACAAAGTAATAAACTATCAGATCAATAGAAAGGGAGAGGGTTAAGGGTGAGCGACCTAATCTTATCCTACAAGAAGGATCTTATTAACCTTGGCTTGGAGCAAGGGAGGAAGAATCGGAAGGAACTTTCTCGATCGAGCAAGGGGAGATGCGGCTCCTAGAGAGGAGGTGGCTGCTAGAGAGGGGACGGTGGTAGCGACCGTCGAGGAGATGCTAGACCGCAGATGGGATGGTGACGGCGATGGTGACTGTAGAGGGTACTGCAATGGTGACCACAAAGGGGACAACAACGTCGACTTGAGAGGCAATCATAGAGGGGACGATGTTGACTCAAGAGGCGGAGATGGCTATGGCTCCAGGCAGGCAGTGGCAATGACGACTGGAGAGGCTCCTCCTCCAGTCGTCTCCTTGGACGGTTGTGGTTTCCGACGAGAGGTGAGTGCAAGATGGGATAGGCAGATTGGGAGGAGCTAGATGTGGTTGGGATTGGGAGAAGCTAGATGCGGCCGTGATTGCGAGGTCACTAGAGTTAGGTCAATGGAGATTGTAGTGGCTAGTCTTGGCCAGGCCAAGATATTTAGAGGAGCGGTAGTTGATGAATATCCAACAAGAAAATCATCCTGATATCCAGGTCCCATCCTAGATTCATATTGCCTGCTCCGTATCCTAAACAAAATCTAGATACATCTATTTGGATCCCATCCTAGATCTAGTTGGATATTTTATTCCCTTCCCAAATCTGGTTGCTTTAGATTAGATAGAAAATATTTGTCCCATTTTCACCCCTATGATTTGCAAATTAAATCACAATAACCAAGCTAGGAGCTTGGAAACGGTCAAATCAGGGTATATAGATTATTGTTATTAAAAGATGTACAATTCTTTTGTTTGCCACCTCCATTTTATGACTAACTCATCACCATGTGTCCAGTCACCCACCATGGATTAGTATAGACTTACATGATCAGTACACCAAACCCTAACACCAAAAAACCAAAAAAGAAGCATGAAATTAAAACTAGATTAACTAAACTAGATCAACACCAGCTTTTGATGGCCTAAATTGTGAGTCAATAATCTAGACATAGCTGAATTTTTGAAGTTGTTCGAGTCTGTAGGCTCATAGCGTGTGTGTGCGCATTTTATTTGGTATGGGGTGTGTCATATTAGTTGAGACCTGAGTCTTATGGATCGTGGGTTGGTGTGACCCGCATTTGTTGAGTTCACTATTTAGCTTTCTGTTAGTATTGTAATTGAGTATCGAGATAATAACAGAACAGAAAAGCCTCTGAAAACCGAGTATGTTTAGCTTTACTTCTCCCTATTTTTGTTCTAACTGTTCCCCTTCCGAAAAAACTTCAAAGAAGCCAAAAACAGTGTGTGAAACTAAAGCGTCTCTATGCGGCTATAGCAGGGCACTGAAAATACCATCATAAATCACCAAAATTCAAGTGCATGCTTGGCTTCTTTCTTCAAGCTTAGGGGCTATTCTTTTTGGCTGAGACTTATAACTTTTGGCTGCGGCTTGTGACTTTTAGGTTATTCATGCAAGAGATTACAGCGTAACAGAAACTCACGTGCGGTTTTTACCGATATAAATGAAGTCGGTACAGTATGTACTACATAATTAGTAGACCCCATCATGAAAAGAGTTTAAAATCTTTTTACTATAGAAAAGTCAAAAGCAGAAACCAAATACTAAAAAAGAGCATAACCTCAGTCACATTTATTTTCTTTTTTTTCTCTCTCCCTATAAGAACTCACTAGGGTCCCCCAATGGCACGTCCATCAGCCCCACCTCCCCATGCCCCATGCCGTCGTCGAGCAGCCAGCTCTCCAGCATCGAGAACTCCGGCGCCGCGGCTGCCGTGCCGCCCTCCTCCGTCTTGCTCGTCCCCGTCGAGCCCTCCGGCGTCGGCGCCGTGCCGCTGTGGCTGGCCAACGCGCCCTCGCCGGAAACCGACGCCGACGACCTCGACCCGGAGGACGCCTTTCCCCCGCCGTCCCCGGGCCGCATCCAGCTCTCCAGCAGCCGCGCGATGTTCTCGGCGCTGCACGCGTACGTCGCCTGCGACGGCGCCGGCGGCTGCTGCGGCTGCGGCCTGGCCGGCGGCGAGGGGTCCAGCGTGAGCGCCTCCCGGAGCGCCTGCCGCGCGGTATGGATGTCCGTCTGCAGCCGCCGCTCCCACTGCCCCTTGGGTGCGGCCGCCCTGCTCTTCACCCCGCCGGCGCCGTCGCCGTCCTCGCGGGCGCTCATCTTCTTGAGCTTCTTCTTGATGTGCGTGTTCCAGTAGTTCTTGATGTCGTTGTCCGTCCGGTCCGGCAAGTAGGACGCGATCGCCGCCCACCTAATCAAATTAAGAATCGCAAACACGAACACAAACATAATTTAGGGCTCAGTTCGTCACACAAACCTGGACTGGACTGGAGCAAGTAAATTAACAAGAGTGGAAATTAAGCGAAATCAAGTGAAATTAATTACCGGTTGCCGAGGAGCGCCTGGAGGTGGACGATGAGCTTCTCCTCCTGGTCGGTGAAGTTCCCGCGCTTGATCCCCGGCCGGAGGTAGTTGGTCCACCGCAGCCGGCAGCTCTTGCTGCACCGCATCAGCCCTGCTCGCAGGATCCATCCATGGACAAGAGCAGTCGATCAGAGAAAGAATTAATCGCCCAAGACAAACACGAAACGAGAGAAAGGGACCAGGCGCGCACCGGTGTTGGTGGGCACGGCGCGCCAGTTCCCCGGGCCGTGCTCCTGGATGTAGGACACGAGCACGAGGTCCTCCTCCGGCGTCCACGGCCCCTTCTTCACCCCGGCCTTATCGCAGCACGGCGGCCTCCCCATGCCACCTCCACTCCTACTCTCGCGCAGCTCCGGGTGCCTCTCTGCCTCTGAACTCTTCTTGGCTTCTCGTGAGAAGAAGGATTCAGACCAGAAGTTCAGGGCTCCTCTCTCCCCCTCTTCCTCCTCTTTTCTTGGGGTGGTGAGGTAAGAACCAAACTGGACAAGGGTCCAAGATGAGACGGTGAGGTAATAGGTGTCGCCGGTGCGTCTCCGGGGTTAGATATATGAGCGTCCCGCGAGATCACGCAGCTGTGCCGCTGCGTTTGACCATCCAGGAAGCGGCCAAGATAAGTGAAGTGGTGACGACCCAACAGACTCTCCTCTCCTGTCGTCTACACGAGTCCAGTCCACATACACAGCCTTCTCTCTCTCTGTGACCATGACGTGACGTGGTAGACGTGCATTCCTGACCGGTCCCACAGAAGATAACGTGACGTGGTAGACGTGCATCCTGGCTGCCCCTATTCACCTTGGTCAAACCCAATATCAAATGATGGCTATCACAGTAAGAATCCTAGGAAACTCGTCAGAATTATTGATCGTTAGGGTAAAACGGGCTGAATACGAATCAAATAATATTTTTTATTATATTTGTATCTGTATTTTATAAATAAATTAGCTGAATGCCCGTGTATTGCTACGAATTTTTAAAATTTATCATATTACATGTTTTAAAACTCACAGATGGTAAAAAATTTTAGAATATGCATACAAACATGTTCTAAAAGTTTTTAAATCTGTCAAATAAGTCGAAAGCCGTCGATCACACCTCGTGGTCATAAGTAAGAAGACATCGACCACATCTCGTGGTCGTAGGTCAGGAGCCCTCGAACACACCTCGTCGTCGTAAGTCGGAAGCCGTCGACCATCGTGCGTGATCGTAGGTCGGGAGCGGTCGACCATCACTGGTGGTCGTAAGTTGCCAGCGGTTGACGATCGACCGTGGTCCAAAATCAGGAGCCTTCAACAATGGCTTATGGTCGTACATCGGAAGCCGACGACCATCGTTCGTGGTCGTAAGTTAGAACACATCGACCAGTGCTCGTAGTCGTAAGTTGAAAGGCATCGACCACACCTGATGGTCGTAAGTCGAAACACATCGACCAGTGCTCATGGTCGTAAATTAGAAGCCGTCGATCACACCTCGTGGTTGTAAGTTAGAAGCCGTCGACCATCATGCGTGATCGTAGGTCGGAAGTGGTCGACCATTGCTGGTGGTCGTACTTTGGCAGGCCTCCGGCGCGCTTGTGCCCTGTTGCCCGACTGCCAGCGCCACCCTGCTCGGCCCCGATTTCTACCATGGCTTGGACTTCGACTACGACTACGACTCTTCGACTTCGATTATGGCCCTTCGACTTCGATCGTGGACCGACTTCATCCACGGCCCTTCGACTTCGACCACTGTCCCCTTCGACCATGGTTTGGACCTCGACCATATCCCTTCGACTTCGACCACGACCTGACTTCAACCATAACACTTTGACTTCGGCCGCGGACCGACTTTGTCGACAGCCCTTCGACTTCGACCACTGCCCCCTTCGACCACGGCCATTCGACTTCGATCACGGCTTTGCCTTTAACCACGGATCTTTGACTTCGGCCATGGCCCCCTTCAACCACGGCTTCGACTTCGACCATGACCCCTCAACTTCGGCCATGGCCCCTTGACCATGGCCCCATTCGACCACGGCACCGACTTCGATGACCAGGTTGGAAGACCAAAATCGCCAGACAGCGCGATAGGCTCCGAGCAAAGAGCAGGAGGAGGTAGAGAGGCTCATCGGGCGAGTGACCGCTTGGCGGCGGCGCCCGGGGGGGTGTAGAGCCCCGTGAGCGGGCGTAGTAAGAGGGAGCCACCGCCATCGCCTAGTGCCCTTCTCTTTGATCCACCGGCCGCTGTCGCCGAGCACATTCTCTCCAATCCACCAGCCACTGTTGCCGAGCGTCGTGCCACTAGTTGGAGGGGCGATGGGAGATGGAATTGGTGGCGGTGCCCTGGAGAAAGTTGGGGGACTACGACCAGATGCTGTTGCGCGGGGAAAGAATTGGTGGCAGTGCTGAGAGGAGGCGCGACACGAGGGTTCAGGGGAGAAGGAGGCGGAGGATACGGGGGAAGAGAAGAGAAGAAGCGTGGTCCACGCATCGGCCTGACCTTTTCTACGAGGAGCGGAAGAACTACCTATATGCGGATCTGGATGGCTGATCTTTGATCGGATGGCTGAGAAGAGAGGAGGGAGAACGGACCGACGACTACCAACTCACATTTTATAATAGTAAAGATATGAATATAAATTTAAATATTCTCAAATACAAATACGAATCAAATATTATAACGAATACAAATTCGAATCGAATATCTACTCAATTCGGTCGGATTTAGATATCCTCATAACTTATGTAGTATAAAGATATTAATGATATTTTATCCTCATACAGTCATGCTTAATCATTCTAATTCATTTACTTCACCTAAAGAAACATGAATTCACATTGAATTAAAAAAAACTTGATCAACTAATTAGTTGCATTGCAATAAAATATGTATATTTCTTCGCTGAATACGAATATAGATATGAATAGTCTGGATAAAATAACATTTTGAACATAAAAGTCTATACCATATTCGTATCGATATTTTTTTACGTGAATTTGAATACGAATACAAATTGGAGAGAAATTGTTAATTGGATGAAAAAATATATACCGTATTTGTATCCATCAAATACGGTAACCGGATAATATGGATAATTCGTATCCATTTTCCAACTGTATTGATTGTATCAACTGACGACTGTGTGGATGGACTACTATCTCATACATAACTTTGCGTATACTCTCGTTGATAATTTCAAAGGTGTCGACTTCGGCCATCTCGATAGGCTGGTGCCGGTCCAAGTCAGCTTGGTAGGCAAAGCTCGATAGGTGGGGCCCGTCGCTTGTCGAACTGGGAAGTGATCGCATCTTTAGCATTGTAGCAATCTAGCCAACCGCGGGAGTAGCGAGGGAGGAGGCAGCTATCCTGTCACATTCAATTTCAGTTTTGGCCCCTAGCCAACCGCGGGAGCAGCGAGGGAGGAGGCAGCTATCTTGCAGCTTGCTCAACCGTAGCAACGCTGGTGTAGCTCCATAGGAGGAGAGCTACCATGCATTATGCGCTCGGCACCTTCTACCACAGTCAGTGAGAGCGACAGGAGAGATACCAGCATATCTGGTGCGACAATTTGCCCTTTATTTAGCCTTTTTTAAATAATACAATTTCAAAATTATTATTAGTAGTAATAAAAATGTATGATTTACAAAAATTTCATGCATTTTAGTAGTTTGAAATAATAGATAATTATTAACATTCGAATTTGACTAATGCGTCTCATGTTGCATTAAATAATTTACCATTTCAAGCCCGGCATAACACTTCATAATGAAGATACATATTACATGGCATGTAGGGTTTGGTTAGGTGTATATATTTGCCTCACTACTTCTATGATACGAATGGCAACATACACGAACCATCAAATCGAACTATGGCTAATATACATGTACACCTTTTGAAATCGAAAACACTAGAATGGAAAAGAAGTCAGGCTTACAGTCATACACCCTATTCATTTGGGTCTATCGGTGCCTTTCCCTTTTCTCCATTACGGCTTTAGCCATTGCGATGGCAATCTAGTACTCGACTTTCAGGACATGTACAAGCTTATCCCAGTCCAAAATAACTGCCCATTCAACAGAAGCATCGGGGCCATTGGCATCATTCCCTTGTCTTCCCCCTCTCGGCCTTTCTCTTGTCCTTTGTGGTGTAAGGTTTCCTAAGGGTGAAGTTCGTGGGCACCACTAGATAGTTGAGTATGTATTTTTGCTCGATAATGCCCTGTCGTACCTCTCTAGATCATCGATCCACTAGGAGAAGTAACAACGCTGTCATCTACCATCATGCATGGAGAAAGTTAGCGATATGTGAAATAAATATGCAATGTGGTTTATCAATACGTGACATTCACTTACACGGTTATCACCACATGTGTAGTGCACCCGGGCGGCTGTGGTTGGATGTGTTGATTGAATGATTTGTGCCAGATTAGCGTAGTCACATTGTGGGCATCGAAACTTTGATGGCACAGGTGCATTCTTGCAAAAACTATCAGCGTAGGATCTCTTATTCTTGGCAACACAGTTCCACTTTCGAAGCATCTCTTCGTAGTTCGACATCCCTAACCCTGGAGGAGTGATGTTCAGTACCTCTCCTCTCCTCTCTTCTCCCTCACCTCTCCCCTTATTTTTGATATTAACTTGAGTGGAGTGTTGACTCTGGTCATGGAGTCTAGCTCCTTTTTATAGACGGTAAGTGCATAGTGTTTGGGAGTAAATTTTGCCAAATGAAAGTGCACTCACGTCTATGAGAGCGATTCTTGTGGGCATAGGAAAGATCATGTCGTTGCTAATTCACTGAGAAAAGCTGATATGTGTTATCAATTCACTGATACAACCCAATGCGTGCTACCAACTCACTTAGAAAAGCTGGTGTGTGTTACAATTCACTAAGAAAAGCTGGCACCGAAGACTATTTCACTGTGAAAAGCTAGTGCTATTATTAATTCACTAAGGATAGCTGGCACTTGCTATCAATTCATTGAGAAAAGCTATGACGTATTGTCAACTCACTGAGAAAAACTAGTGTGTGTTGTTAACTTACTGAGAAAAAGCTGGCATGTGATGTCAATTCAATGAGAAAAGCTGGTGTGTTGTCAATCCACTGAGAAAAGCTGGCGTGTGCTATCAATTCACTAAGAAAAACTGGTGCATGTTGCCATTTCACTCAGAAAAAGTGTTACGTGATATCAAATTCTAGTAAATATCATGCACAAACATGGCACACCTTGTGCAATTTTAAATTGCACTACTCGTATGATAAAAATGGCAACATACACAAACCATCAAAGCAAACTACATCTAAGATACATGTGGACCTTGTTTAATAGAAACGACATTGATGGACAAAGTTCTAATTGGGCTTGAGGGGGAATGCTCCTAAAGGGAAAATAGAGCACCGTAAGGCACCCACATGGAGTGGCGGTCATCAAGCTGACGTGGACATGGTTGGTTGTCGTGGTAGTGATAGGCGTGATTGCAGCTTAGGTTGGTGCAGCAGCAATATAGGTCTCGGTCTTACTCGGCGTCGGGCCCGGGAGTGGCCGGAGGGGATGGCAGCGGAAGAGAGAAGGCGGCGGCGGCGCTCGGGGGCGGCGGCGCTTGGCGGGTGGGAGTCTCGGCCGAGGTGGGGGAAAGGTGGAGGAGGGAGAGGGGATGCGGGAATGGGGCTTGGGGGCGGGGTTTATATGGTAAGGGGAGGGTGGCGGCTCGCCAGAGAACCCGGAAATGAAGCCGGTTTGGGGGGTGTGAACGCGGTAGGAGCGGCGCCATTAATGGCTGGCGTGGGGTGACTGGGTGCAGCGGCGAGGGAGGAGCCCGAGGCGTCGATTATTGGGAAGAGAGGCGGCCGAACGCGGAGCTCGGTGCGGCGTGAATGGTGGCGGCGGGAGGTTGAAGGTGAGGTAGGGGAAGGAGATGACAAGAGGGGCCCGCGCATCAGTGAGAGAGGAGGGGAGATGAAGGGTTGAGGGGGAAGGATCTCGGCCGTTGGATTGAAGTGAAGGGTTAAGGGGCTGTTTGGTTGCTAGCCACACTTTGCCAACAAAAATTGCCACACTTGCCTAAGTTGAGGTGCTCAAATTCTTTGCCACACCTTAGCAAGCCTATGGGAATCTTGCCACATTTTTTTGAGTCATTGACGCGTGGGACCTAGTTTGCTGCAATGGAATCTTGCCACAACTGTGGCTGCAATCAAACAGCTCCCAAAGTTGGTCAAACGTGCCTAGCCTTAGGCGTGGTAAACTGTGGCTGGCAACCAAACACCCCCTAAGTGATTGTGGGCGGCTGAGACTAGATTGGGGAGAGAGATGGATTAAATCCAAGCGCGACATGTGTCGGCCTGAGATAAATCCGGATTTAATTTCGGATTAAATTTTCAAAAATACCAAAAAATTTATAAATACATAAAAATAGTAAATAATGTCTAAAAATTTTAGAAAATTCATAGAAAATTCCTGGAGCTATTTTAGACTTCGGAAAAATATTTTTCACTTAAATTTAGCCTTGAATAATTTTATAAAATATATTTTTGGCTTTAAAATTTGATTTTTAATTCCAAAAAATTCTCAAAAATTCTATAAAATGTTTTAGCCTTACTAAAAATATTTCCAACTTAAAGTTGGTCTTTTAATTTTTTTACAAAAATACCTTTTTAGCTTTGAAATTGATTTTAAAAATCCTAGAAAATTCTCAGAAATTACTGTAATTTCAGGGAAGCTTAGGAAAAGCAAAATAAACACTTTTTTGGCTTTAATAAAATATTTTAAGTATGTTTTCTTGCTTTAGGCTTTGAAATAAAATCCACACTACTTCAAAGAAATCCCAGAAGATCACAAAAAATCAAAATAAAAGCCAAATGCTTTGAAATACTTAGTTTGAGATAATATTTTTATAAAAATTTACAAATACCTTTTAATAATATTTTTTTGTTGTTTTTAGTTAAATTACTTTTAACAAAAGTCTTTTTCCAAAGTTGAAAATAGGCAAATGAAATCTTCAATTTTAGGCAACCAAAGAACACTTATTTTTAGATTTAGTTAATTTTATCTATTAATTAATTTTTTAATAAAATTTTTGAAATAAACAGCTGGACTGTTACAAACACTCTCCCCAAGCTCCAATCGATGTGGCCGTTGCTGCCTTGGTGATAAGCTTCTTTCTACTTGTCCCCTATCAAATGCTCTCTGTTGTGGCTACTGACCAAACTGTGAAATAGGAGAGTAGTGTAGTGGAGATGATGGATGAACAATGCTTGCCCCTTCCCTATGTCCAGGGTGGGCGTATATATTTCCATGAGTATTTTACAATTATGCCCTTACCTCCATGTGCCCTCCATAGGGGGTATCTATGTCATTACACATATCTCATTTTGGGCTTTACAACTCCTTAGTAGGCCAAATGGGCTTAGGTGGGGGCCACCCCTACAACAGGAGCCTTTCGTGGTGACGAGCTTCACGAGCCGAAGCCATGTTGCTGAGCCCTTTGGCCCTCTTCGTCCCTGCGGTCTGTGATCATTTATGTGGTCGGGCGAACTGGATGACGCCATCGGTCCAGCCTACTCGGTTGTCGCGGCACTAGCTGTCCGGACAGCCTAGTAGCCCACGCTCCACCGCGTTGCCAGGTGGCCCCAGAAGTCGAACCGTTCAGTGGCGTGCGGTGGGACGTCACTGGCGTGTCGTGCGATGTTCGCTGGCGGTTTGACTATTGTCGTGCGCCAGTTCTCAAGGTTGTGGGACATGCGTTCGCAAGATATTGGATGGTCGTGCGGCTTGGACTTCCGCCGGTTGGGTTTCCCGATTGTGGGAGAGGCGAAGGGGTTTTATAAGCGTGGCCGTCGTCGTGCCATTGCCGCTCATGAGCTGCCACCAAAGTGCTTTTTTACTTCCTGCTTCCTTGTGCCCCGCTTTCGCGTCACCGCTCTCGCTGCTATTTGTCGACGCCGCCATACACCCCACCGTGCCGCTTGAGAAGATGGCACGCTGTGAAGACCACTCTCGTCGGCCCAGCGGTAGTGCCTCCTCCAACCACGGCGCGTCGTCCCACCAGCGCAGCTCCTCGACGACGGAAATGGAGGACGCCCTGGTGGGGCGCGACCTGTCACTTGCCAACAAATGCTGGAGCGCAGAGAAGAAGCTCAACAGCGTCTGTTCAAGCACGCTAGGGCAGAGCCTCATGACAAAGGAGACCATCCGGTCTCTTCTGCGCGAGGGGAAGTTGTCGGACCATGGCGTGGTTTGTCTGCCCTCCAACAATGAGACGGAACCACACCCGACGGAGTCAAAGGCGGTTATCTTCGTTGCCTACTTCGAAGCCGGGCTGCGAATTCTGTCGACGATGCTGGTCAGCGACATTCTCTAGGCGTACAAGCTGGAGTTGGAACATCTAACTCCGAACGCGCTAGCGCACCTGGTTGTGTACAATCGACAGAGGAGAATACTCAAACTTCGGCAGCATCAACTTCGTGTTGCGATCATCATGCACGAAGATCTTCCCAGCTAACTCGACTTGAGCCAAGTGGGAGTCGAACTGGATGTGTCGCTGGTTCTATCACCACGTGGCGAGCGGCAACAACCTCCGTTGGATGGGGTGTCCTATGGAGTTCAACACGTCGCCCAAGGTGCCCCTTGATCGCGACGATGAACATTGGGTGCGAAGACTCGTTGGGATTGCCCTGCGCTTCAACATGCTGGACCTCGCGGAGGAGTACCTCATGTACGATGTGGCTCCGCTTGCCTGATAGTGGCACATCCAGCCTGGCCCCGTCCGTCCTAACGAGGTTCACACATCGGTATCTTCGCTCCCGAAGCCAACCAATCCTTGTAAGTCCTTCAGCCGCATAATGTGCACAAAGTAATTGTCGTATTTTGTTGTAACCTTGTCTCTTTTTTCTTGTGGGTAGAACTCCTTCTAGAGGATGCAGAGCATGCGACAGTTGTGTTCCTTGGGCCGTACGTGGCCAAGGAGCACAGCCTTCGTGACTCCATAACGGTGAAGCTCGGGCGGATAAACTAAGTGTGCGAAGCTCTAGGCATCCCTGTGCCAGAGCGCGCCACTCCAACCGCAAGCCAGGCAAAGTACGCCAACTCAGACTTGGAGGCGGAGATGGATTGCCCGGCGCCTAGCGACAAGGAGCCCATGGGCGGCACGGGCGAGAAGGGGGACGCCACGGACATTCTGGAGGGAGAAGCTTCGTCGATCGCGCCAACCGCAGAGGCCGAGGAGGTGTTTCCGAAGGCATCGAGCACGAAGCGCACTTGGACACGCTTGCCTGCGAGGATGGAGGAGTTCGAAGTGGCGGCTGGGGCTATGTTGGCGTCAGACTCCGACACGGAAGCCGCCAGGCCCGGAGAGGACCCGCTGCCCAAGATGTTGGCGGCACCACCGCGGTTCGGTCGGAGGTAGGCCGGACACCCTGATAGTGTTCACCGCTCTGCGACGAAGGTAGGCGGAACTCCTTTTCTCCCCCACGACTTCGCGAAGCTCTCTCCGATCTGCTCCCTGATTCCATCGTTGACATCAGTTGAAACATGGTCTCCTAGACGCGACCAAGATTCCAGCAACGGGAGTGGCCGCGAAGTCTCCGGTGCACCCGCCCCGGACGTGGCGTCGACCCCCGCCGCCATGGAAGTCACCAGTGTGGCCAGTGTGGAGCCTCGTCGCCTGACCGTCTCCGATTTTGTCCCTCGACCGGAGACATTGCGGGTTATGCAAGGGGCCGTCAACTCTGCAGACACCGGGCTGGACCGGCAGGCACTGGCGTCGTGCGGTTCGAAGCTCCTAGAGGGTGCGCTCAAGGCCGCGGAGATAAGGGTAAGTGTTCTGACTCGACTTTACACTTGTATTCGAGACTCCGCTAACCAGTGCACTGTGCAGGCTCTTGCCCTTGCTCGCGCTCTACAGGCGGCTCGCGCTCGTGAGCGAGGGGCGCTAGAGGATCGACTTCGCGCTGCCGAAGAGGCCAACGCTACCGCCGAAGAGGTTGTGGGTGGAATTGAAAAAGTGGAGGGCAGTGAAAAGCCCTGATTTGTGTTGCCCTAGGCGTCGTCCCAGTGATATGGTAAGTGGTTATAACGCTGAAAGGTAGCATATGGTGCAGAAACCATGTAACGGTGGATGGAATCTGGATCACTATTATTATTGCATGTTTTTCACACATTGTGTTTTAGTTCAAACTGCTAGGTCTCAGAAAATTTCTATATATCATATTTCAAATTCAATTTATGGCTAACAAAAATAACCCGAGCCTCCCCGTTGATAAACCATGCATATTATCTATTTGCATCCTGTGTATTGGCTCGCGGAGCACGGTGGTTTGCGCTCATCCTCGCTCTTACAATTAATCCAGAATCAGAAGTCAGATCACTATGCTTCAGCAATACACCAGGGCATGATGGTGATGAAGATGAAGATGTCAAGAACTAGGTCGCGTACCCCCAGTTGGCTGCCTGTGGGCACGTCCTGAGGGTCCCACCCTGTGTGCTTTATTTCCGCTGCTGTATTTATTGTATTCGGCCTGACCGGCCCATGTGTAAGTCTATTATTACATTTACACTTCCGCATGATATGAATTTGGATATTCAGTACTGTATCTGTGAGTACTATCTACTGATCCAGGGAATAGGGCGGTGGAATCACAGAGGATTCTGGATTGTAAAATTTGGGTTCTACATGGAGGCCACACACATCGTGGTAGCTATCGAGAAGAAATTCAAGTACAAGATTAGCTATGCGAAGGCGTAGTGTGCGAAGCAGAAGGCATTGGAAAAATGTTTCGGATCTTTCAAGGCGGCGTACGACAATCTTCCTCGTATGCTTAAGGTGTTGCAGGATAGGAACCCGGGCACATATATCACTATGCAGGACAAGCCTTTCACAAGGCTGCCAGGATATGTGGTGTTGCAGAGGGCCTTCTTAGCATTGGTGCTTGCAACAAGGCATTCAGGCACATGCTGCCGGTGATCTTAGTTGACGACACATTTTTGACCGGAAAATACAAGGGGCAGTTCCTGACAGCCATAGGCATTGTCGGAAACAACCAAATATTGTCGCTGGCCATCACATTTGTGGAATGTGAGAATTATGAAAGCTGGTAGTGGTTCCTCAGACATGTTTCCAAAACAAACGTTGATGAAGCTATTCAAGAGGCTGGCTATGCAGAACCAGTAGAGAAAATTTGATGCTTTGTGGGCATTGTTGGACGAGCACAGCATGAAGCACATCGACGAGAGGAGCGAGGGGCCAGTTATGCCTAGGGCAGCACAACCAAAATGGTTGGCAGCACTCGATGAGCCTAACCCAGCTGGTCCGAGAAGGAGGAGCTCACGGAACATCAAGTGTTTCTCCCAGTGGATTGAGGGATAACCATTGGAGAAGTGGTCGTTGTTGCACGACACGGATGGCGCAAGGTACAGCATAATGACGACTAACCTTATAGAGGTGTACAATTGGGTTTTAAGGGGCCTTCGTTCTCAGCCCTTTGTCGCCATCGTGGAAGGTGTTCTTCACAACACAATCGGCTACTTCAGGGAGAGACACGCGAATGCTGCACTTCATGTTGCCAATTCCCCGAGCATTGTACTCGTAAAAAATTATGGCATACATGGAGACAAAGGCACAGAAGGGACAATTGCACACAGTGCATGTCATGGGCAACATGGAGTATCGTTTCGACGTGGTACTCTGTGATAGAGCCAGATTTGGGATGGCTCGTTCCCTTGTTACCCATGAGATATGCTTTGAAGATCATGCAAACGAATCTAGCTGCACATGCAACAAGCTGAAACTGTTACACAAACCATGCTCTCATGTCCTCGCTGCATGCGTGACCGTAGGCATAGATCCTTCGAACTTCATGTCGGAGTACTTCTTCAAGGAGAGGGTACTACATGCATGGTGTGGGGAGCTTAGGGGGTTTAGAGTTGTGGGGAACTTTGCCACCTTGGATATTGCAGGGAGGACCTGGATTCCATATGTTAACATGCTGAAGGGTGGAAAGGGTCAGCGACATAGCCAGCGTTTTAGAAATGATATGGACGAAGCGCAAGCCAGAGCATCTAGTGCACATTGCGGGCAATGCGGTCAGGAGGGGCACACAGCTAGACAATGCAACGCATGTGCTAATCAGTAGGCAGAGCAGCATGGTGTATACTACTTGTTGTTGGAGACTAGAAATAAATTTCCATTGTAAACTATATTTTGTTAGTAAGCACTTTTGATGTGTGGAATGTCGTACTAAATATATCGTATATTCCATGTACCATTTGTATAATTGCTATGTTACATCCCCATTTTCAGTAATGTAGTTGGTGTTGTACTGGTAGCCTAGTATTGCTCTGTTTATTTACTTTACATGCAATGTTTTTTGGTTCCGTATAAATGCTAACTTGAATTCATTTTGTAGGTATGGCTCGTGATCTTCATGGGTCGGACTGGCCTTACTGCCTGTTAGACGAGCACATTGACTGGCTGCATTGTGCTTCCCATCGTGTCCCGCCTGCAGGGAGTGCGGACGAGCCAGCTGCGTTGGGAGTGGTCCGGACACGCACACCTCGAGTGGCCTGGAGACTAGACCCTTGCTGGACAGTCAGGCGTGCACTCCGCTAGCATTGTACTATTGCTGTAAGTCAGTTTTGTGCTGACCTTTACTTGCTTCGTAGGCTGCGGGATGCCAGGCTACTCCCTCTCGCTCGGATGGTGCAAGCCACCGACAAGGATGGACCGGCCTTGCCTGTGTGTGGGGACGACGGTGTGGAGCAATCACGACGCTTCCTGTTTGACTATTCTCTACTGACGGCTTTGGTGGACCGTTGGCGGTCAGAGACGCACATTTTCCACCTCCCATTCAGGGAGATGACGCCTACTCTCTAGGATGTGTCCCTGCTGCTTGGCCTTCTAATCACGGGAACTGCTACCTTCCTACCGGAGGCTCTGGCCGGGTGGTGCACAGACCTACTCGCCAGGTTCGAGGGTGTCCTTCTGCAGGGTGCCGCGGATGACTACTATGTCTCCCCGGCGGGTCAGACACATGGGTCGTCACTGAGGTGGCTCTCACAGTTCTGGGTATGTGCTCGTTATATTTGGTCCTGTAAGCTCTCATTTTTGCTATTACGTACTAATAACTTCTTGGTTGCATTCAGGTGGAACAAATGGATCTAGATGCGGATATGCAGTAGGTCTCACGCCACTTGGAGGCATACTTACTGTGGTTGTTTGGTTGGGTGCTCTTCACCACTAGCCACAACAACACTGTCGACGCGCGCCTTATCGCTCATGCTAGAGCGATCGCTGACAGCGAGGCCCCCCAGGTCAACTGCTGATTGGCCACACTTGTCACGGCCTATCATGGCTTGTGCGACACGTGCTCGAGTACCAAGGTGAACTTTGTCCTTGTGGCTGTCGTTGCTACTGCAGCTGTGGTTGTTCGAGCGTTTCAGCCTCAGATGACCCATGCTAGAAGATATGAGTCCGTACGGGGCAGATATGTACCCCGGCGGAGACGTCGACTGGCTGACGATGGGTTCTCTCTGGTGTCGTCGATGGGTCAGTAATATGACAATCAGCTATTTTCTTCGTATTAATGATGGACGTATGTAACAGCTGTTGTTCCTTGTAGGTACAGTTTGCGCATGTCCAGGTCACGTGGGTGTATCTACCCTTTGTGGAGCAGTTTGACTGCCTCATAGCTGATGACGTGCGTTGGGAGCCGTACTCACCTACGGCACTGCAGGATCGTGCTCCTGATGGGCTGTCCACGCTCTGCTGGCGCGACTGGGCTTTCTGGCAAACGCGCTGGAAGCTCATGTACGACATCTTTGTAGAGGACTACGCACCGCAGCATGTGATGCGGTAGTTTGGCCTACATCAGGGAGTTCTTGTACCAGTCGGACCACTGCTGTCGCAGAGCGTGCATGTGTGAGTGGCCGCCTCTCCTAAATTTCCATGTATTTACTATTCGTTTGGCAAGTACTCATGAAATGATCCTATAAGCAGGCACTCTAGAAAGGGAGTGAAATGCGGCACGAACTGGATTGCGAAGATGGAGGAGTGGACTGTGCAGTGGGAGGGCACGCTTCATGACCACGTGGAAGAGGACCGCCCCTACGACAGCAGGGACTACACGGAGTACCTGCACTGGTACCAGCCTCAGACACGTACCATGCTCATACATGTCATTGACCAGCCTACCGCACACGTTGCTGCACCAACAGACATATACCCCCACGCACCTCGCGCGTGACACTCACATCACGGTACGTTACATGTAATTTTTAAATATTCCCTAATGGCAATGTCACTGAGATGATTGACTGTTTCATGTTTTTTCCTACAGGCTGACGTTGGAGCTGCAATTTGGAGAGAGTCTCAGACTATGGTGGATAGGCTCGCCAATGGTATGGAAGTGACACACGATGAGTCGTTGAGCACTTGGCGTCATGTGGAGGCCTGGGGTAGACGTGTGGAAGCCCTGTTGTCCTGCACGAGGCTACCGGCGGTCTCTATGCCCACACCCAGTGTACAGACGGTTCGTCCACCGGTGCCGCCCCGATCGACATGGCACTACTCCGGAGGTTCTACTTGGGCACATCCTACACCACCTCAGCCGGACAAGGCTGGGGGGTCCAGCTGGGGACGGCCTCGTACACCGCTAGGGCAGCTGTTTGCGCATCATCCGTACATGTTTGGCTTTCCCACACAAGGGGGCGTACTCCGTGCCGTACATCCCTCCTCCAGACGCAATGGCGCCAACTGAGGGTATGCTTCGCCTCTTCTCGGTTTTATCCCAAGCTTTATCTCATGATCTAATGATATTTGTATTGTAGATCTTCTCTTCCCCGAGTATGGATGGGGGTCTCCCTAGGCCCGGATGACCTGAACCAGTACTTTTCGGACTGGCTCGGGCAGGTGTCGGGCTTTGCACCTCGGGCCATACCACCAGAGGTTCTCTCTAAGAGTACCCTCCTTGGTGCACCGGTGGCCACACAGGCGACGGTGCAGTTTACTCCACTAGCTCAGGGGCGGGTGCGACATTCTCCTGATCGTCTTATGTTGTCAAGGCGTTGTCACCTGTTGTAGTGGAGGATGGCTAAGCGGGGCCGTATGGGAGACGTGAACGCGAAGATGGAGGGGGCCATGGTGGTGACGGAGACGGGGCTAGGGATGTTGTTGAGGGACGGTAGTGCTGACTGTACAATTTTTGTTGATGTACTGTTTATGTTTATTGTCTATGTAGTGATGTTTATAATATTGTGACGAGCTTACTTCTACTTCTCCTTACCTTGTCGACGCCCACACCAAACAAATAGTGAACTGCATTGATGGCAACCGGCAATAACGTACGACCCATTCGATTACATGCTTAACGACAATGAAAATTATTTTGAACAACAGGCCAAAATACAACGGTACAACAATACACATCGTTGCCTATAGGCGGAAGGAGCCTCGTGGTACCCACATGGAGTGTTGCTGAGGGGGCTGCCTCAGACGTGGCTAGCCATCGTTGTAGTGGCAAGCATATATACAACTAGAGATGGCAATTGTGCTCGTTTACCCGTATACCCGTGGGTAAATACCCTAATTGAGCCGGGTATGGGATATTTCTTTTCCCACGGGTATGTAAATGGGAGGAACACTCTACCCATCAGGTAAACGGGCACGGGTATGGGTAAGCTCCACCCGTACCCGCCCCGCCTGTTTACCCGCGATATAGATTGACAGGTGGCGCAGTTATAGCAATATCTCTAATTACTATTGATTGTTATAAACTTTTCCATATATCTAATTGCTATTGATTTTTATAAACTTTTTTGATAGCTATTATATTTCTTAGCAACAATTGTTGCTTATATGTACCTGTCATTATTTCAACTCTCAGATGGTGACTCTCAGTTCGCGGGTAAACGGGTATGCCCATGGGCAACGGGTATGGGCGAGGTTTTTCACCCGTTGTCCTTCGCAGGTATACCCGTGGGCGTAAATCGGGGTCGCGGGTACGGGTATGGGCGAGCACTACCCGTACCCGTTGCGCCCGATTGCCATCCCTATATACAACTAGGGTTCACGCAGCAGCATGTTGGGTCATACGAACTCCCTATGTTGATGACCTCCGCTCTCGCACTCCATCTGCTAACGGGGGTCATCGTTCTGCTCTTTAAGACTTTCAACCCGTGCCTCCAATCAGCGATTCGCTCCCACAACGTATCCACGTACCTCGCAACATACCGTTCATGGGAAGGATCAATCCATCACACGAAGTCACATTTATCCATCTGCTACAAAGGAACATTAACATTGAAACTCTATTAATAGTACAACGAAATAGATGAGTGCCAACTTGTACCCTGGAGTATGGGCTTCGAAAGAAACATCGACCGCTATCTGTATGGCCTTCTGCCACCTGCACCACCGCGTCCTGCATGTGTTTGCATTTTGGCCACACTGGCTGAGCGCGCCTATTTGGCAATAAGCGGTATGTAGCGCCGAAGTCTTCCTTCCATTCGAGTGGAAGGTCCTCCTTTAGTGACCCATGTTCGACTGGCCCCTCGGCGTCTGTCATTGTGGCTTACTCTACGATAGAGAAGATAGTTGTTCCAACCAGCAATGCCTCGTCCATTCATTTTATAGCATAATTGCGGTGTCATGACGCCATTCATAACAAATGGTACCTTTGCCCAGCGACAAGACCACACGGGCTAGCTTTCTGCAGTGACAAGACTACACACACCCGCTTTAAGCATCGACAAGACTACATATGCCAGCTTTCACCAGTGACAAGACTACACACGCTAACTTTACGCACTAAGAAGACCGCACGCACCAGCTTTGCTCAGCGACAACACTACACAGGCTAGCTTTACGCAGCGACAAGACTACACACACCAGTTTTGAGCAACGACAAGACTACACACGCCAGCTTTCACCAGCGATAAGACTACACACGCTAGCTTTAAGCATTAAGAAGACCGCACGTGTCAGCTTTGCTCAGCGACATGACCGCACGGGCTAGTTTTGCTCAGTGACATGACATGATGACCCAGCTTTTCACAGTGACATGACACCACGGGCCAGCTTTCACCAGTGACAAGACTACACACGCCAGCTTTGCACAGCGATATGACAGCACATGCAAACTTTCTACAGCGACAAGACCTCACAGCCCAGCTTTATTAGCTTTCCACACTTGGTAGCTTTGCATAGTGACGGGAACACATAGGCACCTTCATGCACTGACAAGACAACAAGGAGCCCTATAAAAGGAGGTCGAAAAGATTTCGCACAGAACACTGCACAAGCAAACCCCACACTACACCGGCACTTGCTTCACCACACTAGCATGGACAAAAGGCAGAAGAAGCAATAGGACAATGTGACATGCCAAAATTTTTTTCTAAATTTTAAAAAGTTATTTAAAAGATTAAAAAGTATTTTAAAGAGAAAAACAAAATTTAAAATTTAATGCAGGGAATGTACTGAAAATATTTTATCTGGGTCCAAAACTTATTCAGGAACTTCTGTGAATATTTTTGAAATTTTTGAAATTTATTTCATGTTTTTTGAGCTTTATTGAATTTTCTAGCCTTTACTAAAAATTAAAATCAAAAGTTAAAAACAGAAATACCTAACCCTTCCCCGGCCGACGCGTGGACGGCCCAAAACCGCCCACGTCGCCGTTCGGCCCAATCCCGGCCGCACTTCCTCTCTCCCACCGCCAGCGGGCCCGACCCGTCAGCCCTCCCCGCCTACTCCCTCCTCCCACCCGACGCATGGACGGCTCGGATGAGCCGTGGCCCCGCCCCGAGCCATCCCGCCGTCCCCTCCCACTTAAACCCCGCCACCGTCCGATCTCTTCCCCCACCCCGTGGCGCGATCTCAGCCGGCCGCTCCCTTCCTTTCCTCTCTCCCGCTGCCAGCAAGGGCCCGCCTGTCAGCCCTTTCTTCCCCGGCGTGCCTCCTTCCTTTCTTCTCCTCTCCCCTTTCCTTTTTCGGCCACCGACCGAATCCTCGCCGCGCCTCCTTTCCTTCTCTGCCTCTCTCCGGTTTTGGTATCCGCTCGCCGCCCGGGACAAATCCCCCAATCCCGCGCCCCTTCTTTCCTTCCGCGCCCCCCTTTCCTTCCTTCTCCTATCTTTCCTTTCCACCGCCCGCCATCTCCGGCGAGGAATCCCCGCCAGCTCCCCCTCCCCGACCCCTATAAAAGCCCCTCATCGGCCTCCCCTCCCCTCACACCACAGCCCTCCGCCCTCCTCTCGCCCTCTCGGGTTTCGGAGCACCCCCGCACAATCTCCCTCTCGCCCCGAGCGCCGCCCAGTCTCCGGCAAGCAATCGCCACCGCCTCCGACCATCTCGCGCCTCGCCGACGCCACCCACACCTTCCCCGACTCTCGGCGATCACCTTGCACCCCTCGGCCGAGCCCTAGGACCACCGGAGCACGATCGCCGATGACGCCGGAGCACGCGCCACCACCTCCCTCGCCGCTGACCGTCTTTCGGCCCTCCTCGGTGAGCTTCCAGTGCACCAAAAGACTCCCCGTGACCTCCTCTTCGCAATGAGCCCCTTGTTGACCATCGCCAACCGCCGGAGCACCGGCGACCCTCGATCACCGTGCGCGGCCACCGGCCCACGTGCCACGTCAGATGGACAGCCGAGGTGGCAGGCCAGCTAGCAGGCCACGCCAGCACTTAGCGGCCACACGGGTGCCCGCAAGCAGCCGGCCACTGCGTCAGCAGGTCTGGCTAGGTGGCAGCCACGTTGGCCCATGAGGTGAGTTGGCAGTCCACGTGGTGAGGCATGTCAGCAAAGAAGGCCAAGTCACCAGCCACGTCACACCCTCCACCACCTCAGCCCCCTCACTGTTCCCTGGGCTTGGCTCATGTGGACCAGGGCCCACCTGTCATACAGCACCCTTAGGGATGACGTCATAAACCTGAGTTTTCAATAGAAAAATAATTCGGCCGAAAAAGAAAAATCAGTGCTGACGTCATAATCCCAATTTCCTTTAGAAAAATAATTTCAGAAAATCAATCCTTTTCTTTTTCTCTGAATTTAAACTTCCCGGAGCCCGTTCTCCTTCATCCTAACTCCGATTTAGCCCATTCAAATTTCTAAATTCATCAAAAATTCTCCTCTATCCATTTATGGCCTCAAATTAATTTTTGGTGTTCATTTGAATTTATTTGGATTTTATTTGAGTTATTTTCACGTGTAGACTACGACGATTCCGGAGAATTCTACGACGATGAAGCACAACCACTTGAGGAGCAAAGCAAGTCACACTCCTTGATCATGTTGATCCCAGATTTAAAAATAAAATTTATGTTAATTTAAATTATCCTGCATGCATATCTTTATTCAATTATTTCAATGCAGTTTTGAATTTAGCTATTGCCCACTTGTTATTATCTCCATTGACCTTGAATTACCTTGATACCTTATAACCCTAGAACAAAACTTTGGTTAGTACACTAGTATGGCTAGAGATTATTTGGATAGCAAATGCTTAGCCTAGCTTAGAAATATCATTGGGTTGGGATACCTTTTCACATAAAATGATAAGCTTTTGAACTGTATTCTTGACTTCGGTGAGTCAAAAAGGATTATGGAATATTTCGAAATAAAATATAAAACATGGTTTAGATTTAGGCTAATGGTTAGGTGGTGGGTGCAGGCATGCCCTGTTGTTCGGAGACACAGGGTTGATTGTCGTGTACAGGGGTATGTGGTCGAGCCTAAGTTAATTAAGGACTGGTCTGTGAGCTACTGTTGTAAAGCCCTCACGTACTACCACAAGGTTGGTATGGGACAGCCCTGGCTGAATAATTTGTGGGTCCCAACCTGAGTCATGTCGTAGGTTGAAAGTGAGCGTGGCGTAGGCCATGAGAAGTCTTACTCGACTCAAGAGGGGTCCTGGTCTGGTGGATTCCTTACTGGGGTTAAATCTTAGAGTTGGCTTGGTCAGGTTGAAGGCTTTGCATTGTAAAGGCCTTGTCATGATCTCCTCGCCGCACACCTAAGGAAGTGTGTAACTCGCGTGGCAAAACGGGAGAATCGTGTCTTGTGGGTAAAGCTGTACAACCTCTGCAGAGTGTATATCTATCCTGGATAGTCGTGCCCACGGTCATGGGCGTGCTGAGTAAAGTTTTTCATGGATTAGACTTTGGTTTTAAAATGATTTATGGAACAGTGTGGTCGGAGCCACGTGAAATCTTTTTGGAAAAGATGGTCCGGGTGGGATGCCCGAGGATAGATTAGTGTTTGGTCGGAGCCTGCACTAACGGTACTAATTTCATTTACAATTACTGTTTTGATTATGGTATTAAATTCAGCAGTTTTAATACATTTATTGTATTCCTTTAAGTGATGTTTTCTGCACAACTAACCCTATATGCCTTCCTTTGTGGCATTAATCATTATAATGCATTTCTCCGTGTGACTTACGGAGTACAAGTTTGTACTCACCCTTGCTATCTCATCACAGAGGAGGATTACAACGAATACGGTGAGGACCAGGACGAGTAGGACACATCTTGCAGTCGTTTGCCTGTGGGCAGACTTGGGCTTCGTTTTTCCAGCTTGCTTCCGCAGTTTCTTTTGCTATTAATAATATTTGCCAATGGGCGATGATGTAAACGCTGGCCATAAGGCCGTACTACTTTTTAAAGTTGAATAAATGTCATTTGCTTGGTATTTATCTTTGTTGTTCACTGTGTGCACTAGCTGATCCTGGACTAGTGCGATTTACACAGAGGATCCAGGAGTCGTTACTCCAGATTCCGACAGACAAGATAATGAAGCAATGGGAGGAGACCCGCGACCTAGCATGGTCATCTGCCACCCGCGATGAGAAAGTAAGGGCTGCTGTGGCCCGGGCAAAACAAGCCCAACATGCTACGAGATCAGCTCCCCGCAATGATGTGCCCCATAGCAACAACCCCATCTCGAACATTTCTACTGAGCGTTCGCCGCAACACCCACCAGAGGGGGAGACGCACCCCCTTTGTTGGTGCCAGGATCCGTACAAGTTCTTCAAGTCTAAGCAACGCCTCAACCTAGGTATGCGTTACTGGAGTTGCGCAAACTACTCCAGTGACTACCCCGACCGCCGTCTAGACACCGCAACCTATCAGCAGCCGGTAAGGACCAGGTGCACCATTTTTTCCTACCTTTTCTCCTTCAAAGTACGCACTAACAACCTCCCCCTGTATTCATAGTCCCCAGAACCCCCTATGTGGCTACCGCAAATGGATCGATCTTGAGATCCACCCAGAGGACCAGTGGGCCCTCAACTTCGAGGGGTGGAATGTCGCAAGGTCCTCCGAGATCTACGAGGAGGAGCGCCACAAGAACGAGCAAACCCTATGTATACAACATGAGACAAAAGCTCATCTCGAAGCGTGCACGCGTAGGGAGCAGGAGGCTCGCGAGAGGGAGCGCAAGAAAAAGAGGAAAATGGCGACCAAGGCAAAAGAGACCGCCGAGGAGTTCAACGCCAAGCTAGCAAAGAAGGGAAAATGGCCCCGGTTCACACGGTAGGTCATACGAGCAGTTGGGTGGGTTAGTCACATATGATGTTATATGTTATGCATGTAATCAAAAAGTACGCGGCATATTATTGCCAACTGTATTATGAAGTCTATTTAAATTCAGACAAGCTTATTTTCTCATCTTTTCGCATTCAATTATTCACATAGCAAGTCATCCAACAATATTAACATACCAGTTTTCCTCCGTTCACGAATTCCCGGTAACATCACAATATCACTCACCATCGTACTTACCGATCGTTCTAAATTCATCGTTCTTAAAAAAAGTTTTACAAATTTTTTTACACTCCAACAACAAACAACGACCATAAACTTTTATTACAAATCTAGCAGATTATCTTTCAATTATAATATACAAAATTAACAAAATTTACAAAATTCATGGGGTGGCAGTTTGTAGTCGCCCTATAGGTGGGCGACTTCACATGCAGTCACCCTTTGGGTGGGCGACTCCACATGCAGTCGCCCTGTGGCTGGGTGACTGGTTCCAGTCGCCCAATGGTCCGGCAACTGTAACCTGTCGCCCAACGGCTTCCAAACAGCATTGCTGTCGCCTGGCCGTTGGGCGATATGCTCCAGTCGCCCAATGGTTGGGCGACTGGAGCCTATTTCTATAAAAAAAATGTTGCCGCGGGTATATTTCTGTTATTTCGAATAAAAAATAGATTATTAGTATAAACAAATTCTTTGGTAATGCCCAACAATGTAGTCTTTTTCGTCTGGAAAAAAAGATGTGGTCTTCGAATTGGTGTGCAACGACCACGGTTGTATCGATAACCCTCAGGATTGACGGAGAGATCACATGGAATGCAGAAAAGCATATACAGATGCCTGGCTAAATGTTAGTACGATCCAGCAGGTTCTATCTGCGCTACAGGTAATCTCGCTATGTACATTAATATCATATGCAACTTGGCGTTGACTTATCCTGTAGCTACGATTAACGTACAAGGTAAGGACTATAGAGACCCCTAGAATTTGTTTGCGATAAATAATTGATATTTTAGTTGAGTTAGATTTAAATTTTGTAAAAGTTTTAAAAAATTCAAATTTTAGATTGTGTTGTTAGGGTTCAGACGGTCAGACCGGTTGATGGTTGATAGTCTGATCATTATGAAGGGAGCAGTCAAACCGATCACAAACTTTTGAGAACATAAACACAAAAACTTGTGTATGCATGTTTAGGAATGAGTTTGCACTAGGTGTCACTGAAATTGATAACTCAAGCTAAAATTACATAAAGTTTAATTAAAATTTCAAAGATAGTATTTTCTGATGATCTTAAGCGGTCAGACCAACCAGTGGCCGTCAATCTGACAGGTGCAGTCTAATTGCCATGGGGAGTGCGGTCAGATCGGTGACTATGGCCAGACATCAGTAAAAATAGTTTTTGAGTTTGATGAGTATGTGTGTGCACAGTATAGGTGCCGTTGGTTGGTTATGTGGTGTTGTATGATATATGATTTTGACTAACATGAGTTAAGTATATGGAATTTGTGCTCAAGATGGTTGCTGGGTATTTGGATGCGCAGGTGGTTTATAGAACGTTAGCGGTCAACAGCAATGCACCGAGACTAGGTAGGAGAGCTGAGGTCCAAGCAGTTATGTAAGTCACATGTAGATGGTTCAGGGAGATCGAATGCGTAAAGATGTAACGGTTAGTCATTAGACACTACAGATTACGTGTCAAAGTATGCAGAGATGCTTTAAGGTGAAGGTGAAGATGAAGTCAAGAGAAAGTGCCAGAATCTTCGTCGGGAGTGTTTTGGTAGTTAACCAAATATCGAGTTGATGCCTTGATCAAAACCATGGCGTGGAGATGCGCAAAGGAGACATGATTTAGATCAAGAAGAGCTGAAATTGCTGAGTGGATCAATCGCTAAGATGTTAGTGGGTTGAGTCTTATAAACGCTTTAAAAACATGCATAAGTGTGTAAAACCCGTATTAGTGGGGTTAACGGGTTTTACTGGTAGGCCTAATGGATGGGCCCATTAAAGTTTGTTGCTGGTTATTAAAGAAAAAGAGAGGAGGTGCAAGATCCATGGATTCTAAGATTTTTGTTTTTTTGGTTCTATCACCTTGTTTTGTTCTATGGTTGTGAGAGAGAACTTAGGAGAGGAAAGAGTAGTGCTTTAGTTGCACCTTGTAATCATCCATGAGTATGTAAATCACATTATCAACTAAAAATAGATCAAAAGCTTTATCTCAGTCATATTTTTGTTTGTATTCTTACTTGGTTTTGATTGTTCTTGAGTAAGATTTGTGATTTCATATTCGTAGGAATTCTAGCCTGAACTCTAGCTTAAATTATGTTGTGAGGACATGTGAAAATAGATATAGAAGATCCTATACCTTAGATTCTTACGGGTAAAAAGTAATTTGAGTTTTAGAGTTTTTGGTGTTTTGTGGCCTAAATTTGATTCTCTTTAATTTAATGAACCTGAGCCTAAGAACCTTGTGGTTATTGATTGGTTTAGATTTCTAATACCTTGAATAAGTCTCATGCAAAACTTAGAAGTATTTGGATTAGAATTGGGTAAATTATTGATATTTGAGTTTTTGCTCCAATGGGCTTTCATGTTTAGGAAGAGAGGATTGGTTAGACCGGCCCTGACGTGCGGTCCAACCAGCCATAGCGGTCAGACCACTGTTGACCCTGCGGTTAGACCAGCACTTCCAGAACAGTCTGACCGGTTTGTACTGAAGGTTGATAATTTTGTTAACTTAAGTTTCTAGTCTTATTTTGTAAAGTATAATTGGTGTAATCTGAACTTGATAACTCTTATATTCACTTGAATAAAGATTTTAAATACCATAAGAAAAACTTTAAATAATTATTCACCCATTTTGACTGCTGGCATCGATCCTATTACTTTTTTTCTTTGGTCCAGCCACTGAGGGCTCCAGGCAACCTTAACCAGTAATTAAGGATAGCTCTGACAGCAAGATCGATCAAACAACAGAACATAGTCCACCTCTGAAGTCTAAGCTGTCGCAGCTTTCACTACCCCGCCTCTAAGTCCAACACGACGAGATTACAGTTGCGCGGCGGGGGTTGCGTGCCGAGTTGCGGCTCGCGCGCGCATCTGCTAAGGTTTCCGTAAACGGCATTCATTTGCCGGCAAGCTAGCCACGGATGGAGTCGTCCAGACATGGAGTTTCATGCTGGCATGTGTGCTCCACTCGACTGCATACTACTACTACTACTACCGACAATTTGAACATGTGCACCGTGTCGCGGGCTAATTACTTTCAGTTTCACCTAGTTATCAAACACAATTACACGAGCTAACGATCGCTCGAGCAGTAGAATTTTGAGCATCTAGCAGGGAGCGAAAAGGAATGCGCACGTACACGTCTCGGAACAGGCCTCTTGTAGGCGTCAGCGCTAGCTTAATTTCGACATCGACGTGGATCACAAATGTACCACTCGGATAGAGAGTGCAACAACTAACAGCGCCCGAATTTACTGTGGGGATACAGTCGCCATTGGTACGTAGGAGCGGTACATCCTTAACTTTTTGTCAACGATCGTACACGTTGCTTAATTTATTGTGCCCCAGCCACCAAAGATGAAGTCGCTGTTGGTACTCATGCCGATTTTACCACATGCATCGCATGCTCCGATTTTCTTTGACGTCGTTTGAACGCCTGATTCTAACATGAATCTTATACAGAACTTTACATCTAGTGAGAGCTGACGCTTCTTTTCCTACGAAATTTCTATAAAATTGTGTTTCAAATAAGGTCTAATTTTTTCAAAAACTAGGACCTAAATATCTGTACTACATGCTCATGAGTCATGAGCTTGAAATCATCGAGTATTTTCTTACACCCGTTTGGCTATCTAGAATTTGATTTAATTGAATCAATTGGATTCTAAATCCTGTTCCAATTGGATTTGAATTTTATTCAAGCCAATTCAAAATCTATTTTTTTTATTTACGTGTCATTTGCAATTCTACAAGACTATAGGGCCACCTATGGAGCTAGGCTTGTCAGTATGCACAAATTAGCTTCTCTGGACGCTAAATCATTTCTAATAAAATTTAGTTGATTTTGTGAAAAATTTATGATGTGAATGGGAGATTGAAATTCCAAATACCGAATTTTTTACTTCATTTTGTTGAGTGAATTCCAGATAAATAGCAATGTGTAAGTTACGAATGGATTCTAGCTCTATCGTGCCCTTGGAATTGCCTTCAAAATAATCGATTCAATTCTAGGTGGCAACCAAACAGCTATGTCCCGAGCCTGTGACAGCCCAAAAAAAGTTCTAAAATACATAAAAATCTTTTACCAAATCTCTTAAGTTGTTTGTTGCTTTTTCTGATTTTCTTGTGCTTTTCGTGCGTCGAAAATAATGTAACGCCCCCGTTTCCAGGGGCGCGTACGGACACGGCATTCCGCGACTATTCACGCATGAACAGTTATGGAACGTCGCGCAAGAGTACACCATTGCATGCTTACAACCAAAGTCCAGCATATATTTCACATATGTAATAACATCCAGCTTTTGACAGCGGGGCGTGCAAGCCCAAAGTAATTACATTACAAAAGACTTCCAGAATCCGCTTGAGCGCGGCGAAGACCTAAAGCCACGGGTCCTCGTCGAAGAAGAGATCCTTCGGGACTTCCTCAACGGAGATACCTTCACCTTCGTCTTGATCCTCTAAAGAGTGGATTAAGCAAGCCGTGAGCCAAACAACCGGCTCAGCAAGCCCCAAAGGGACTCTATCTTACTATATGCACGGAATAACAATGGAAGGGAGTATACTTGTTTTATTAGCTTTGGTGGATGCAGTTTTATTTGCAAACATTTTACTAAAAAGGACCCAAAACTACTTCTTAAGATCTCAGGGGTTTTTCATGAAAAGTTAATTAACCAACTAATCAAGTTAAAGCATGAACAAAACTACTTAAGCTTTGCTGCTGGAATCACCCAAGTGACACAGCTCCATTAATCGGGAGCACGGCGTATTCGAATACCATTTATTTACCTCTGCAGAGTTGCCCAACTTTACCCACACGTATCCTTAACCCTCATGACTGAGTTAAGGAACCGGGTCTTTTCGCTGCTCAACCCTTGGTATACACTCCACCCGATAGATAAGAATCACGCACATCCTCGGGCGTCCGCTGGCCCTCGCGGAACGCCGGACCCGAGTTGTGGGGACCTATCATTGTCTTGCACCGACTCTCAATGCGGGGTTTCACTTAAGTTGAGCAGGTACTAAACCAGGGTTGACAGGTCAACACCTGTGGTTGAGCGGTCACTATGTCATTTGCTCAGCGTAAGGGTTTCAGTCCTTATATTTTCACATGGTCCGCAACCTTACCAGGCCCGCGACCCAACCTAAGGTAAGCGGTGGGCGTAGACCGTCTCGCGGTTTCCCACTCACCCTTACCCTACCTTGTGCACGCCGGCACTCTGCGCTCTAAGATACGGTGTCCCATACCACCCTACCTTAGAAACGGGTTTTCCAAAATCTATTGGCACACAGCCACAACCTTATCAGTGTAAAGACTTTGCATGATAATAATATCCTACGATTATCTAGATTAACAGATAATTATTTCTAGAGTTTCAATGGCGTGGCTACAAATTAAACGTGGCATTTGTCGGTGGTAGGATTAACTACATAACATGTCATTCTAAACATTTTATTTTATTTTAAACTAACATTTCACAATTAGCATAATGCAAATAGTATAATAACATAATTAAATCACATGGGTTGCAACATGATCAAAGGATTTGGGACTTGACGTCAATCCGGATGATCTCAGCTAGCTCGAACGAAGAAACACCTGGATCCTCAGCTTGCACTTGAACCTTCGGGATCTCCGACACTAGCGCAAACACATAAAATAATTAAATCCAGCTTGAGACTAATCAAGCGAGGAAAAATAAACTAATTAAAAAGAAGTAAAATGCATAAACCCTTCAAATGGAATTTTAGGAATTTATCTGGGATGAATTTGTAGAAGTGGAGGCCAAAAATAGGTTCTGGACATTTTTCTGAGCAAGGTGGTGAAATTTGGGCATTTTTGGGAATTATTTGGATTTATTTGATTTCTGGAAATTGGAAAATCGGGGAAAATGTTTGAACAGTAACCGGCCCAGTCCAATGCTACAGTGCAGCCTGGCCCGGGGAGCGGCCCGCTCGGCCGAGCGGCCGGCGCGGCCCAACGTGCGCGCGCACGCGCGGGAAAGGGAATGGGCCGAGGGGGAGCAGCCCAGAGCGATCGCGCCCACGCGGCTCGGATGGCTGCCGCGTGGCGGGATGGACGGCAGCGGGGCGGAAGCGGCGAAGCGGTACAGGGAGGGATCGGACGGAGGAGGGGCGATGATTTTACGAAGATCCGACGGTCACGACATGTTGCCATCGGGCGGCCGGGGTTAGATGGCAACGGGAGGAACGGGCGGATAGATGGGGCCATGTCCCCCGTCTTCAACCTCCAGCCGTGAGCTCGCGACAGAGGGACAGCGAGGCGGAGCTGTGGCGTTCCGGCGACGGTGACGGCCTACCGGGGCCGGGGAGGGTCCCGTCGGGTAGAGGGTGGCCGGGGGACTCCATTTTGGAGTCTTGGGAAGCGGGAAAAACAGAAGGGGAGGCGGGAGACAGAAAGGGGAAAAAGTTCACCGGCGGCGAAGGAGGGTCGCCGGCGGCGATTGGGGCCAATCGGCCGCGGCTACACCATCTACGGAGGAGGGGGCTCACATTCGCGGTGACGTGAGCTAGGGAGCCCCGGGGTGAGCTGGCCACGGGGAGCTGTCGAGGTCGGCGGCGAGCTTCGGTGGCGAGGTCACACCGGCGGTCACCTGGCCAGGGGAGTGCACAAAAATGATCAGTGCGCTGACGGGAAGCTCGGGGAGCAAGCAATTGGGGAATGGGGAAGGGGAGCGGAAGATCGAGCTACGGGGGTCGCCGGCGCAGGGGAGAGCCTCGACGACGTTAGGGACGACGGGGGTCCAATCGTTAGCTCGGGGAGCTTCCTTGGGGTGTTGGGAGGCGAGTGGAGGCAGTGGGAGGACTCGGGGAGCAAAGGGCTGGGCGGGAGCCGGGATGGGGCTTTTATGCCCGAGCGAGGGAGAGGGGAGCTTCGGGAAGAAGGAACGGGCGCGGCTGGGGAGTCAACAGGAGGGGACGGGGAGTTGCTCGGGCGTCTCCTCCGCACAGTGGGGTGACGCCTGGCTCTGTGGGAGGGTAAAGGCGATGCGACAGCACGGGAGCAGGTGGTCGGGGCGGCATGGGCGCACGCGAGCTCCCGCGCGGCGTAGGGGACAGACGGCGGCTGACCGGTGGGACCGGAGCAGCGGCAGGGTGACGTGGCGCGAGGACGTCCACCCCTTCAGACCCGGGGGCTGTCGGGAGGGCGCGGCGCGGGGAGGAACCGGGGCGGCGCGGGGACAGGCGCGACCGCGGGCGCCGGGGCGGGGCGGCGCGGCGCAGCGCGCAGCGCTAGCGCGCGGGGCGAAGGCGGGGAGGGAGCAGGGGCGTCAGCGGAACTGGGAGGAGGAGCGGACGCCAGAGGGGAGAGGAGGCGGGGAGGGACGGAGGCGCCAGCGGCAGAGGGGGAAGTGCCAGCAGGAGAAGGAGTCAGGCAACGGGGAAAACGGGAAGAGGCGGGGCGCCAGCGAAGGGAAGAGACGCCCGGCCAGAAAGAGAAAGCGGATTCCGGGGAGAACTTTCCCGAAAAGGAAAGTTTTCAAATTTCACTCAAAAATGCAGCAAAAATCACAAAAAATTTTGGTTTGAAATTTTGGGGTTTTTCAACCTACCCCCCTTAAAAGAATCTCGACCCCGAGATTAACTTGGTCCAGGGAGTAAGTTGGGAAAATCTCGCTGCAAGTCTGACTCTCGTTCCCAAGTGGACTCATCCGCTGTGTGATTCTTCCATTGAACTCTGCAGAACCTGACATTCTTGTTTCTGAGCTGCCTTTCTGACGTTTCAAGTATTTGTAGTGGTTCTTCAGCATATGTGCAATCATCCTGCAATTCAATATCTGACAATGGCACTTCATCGGTTGGCTGTCGCAGACACTTTTGAAGCTGAGATACTTGGAACACATTGTGCATTCTTGACAAGTTGGGTGGAAGCTGCACTTAATAAGCAACTTCCCCAATTCTTCCGATAATTTGGAATGGTCCCACATATCTTGGTGCCAATTTACCCTTGACTTGAAACCTCTTAACTATTTTGAATGGGGTTACCTTGATGTAAACGAAGTCTCCAACTTCAAAGCTCAAATCCTTCCTGCGGTCATCTGCATAGCTCTTCTGTCGGTCTTGTGCCATTTTGAGTCTGTCTCTGACAAGTCTAACATGTGCTTCTGCGTCTTGAACAATCTGGGGACCAATAAGTTGTCGCTCTCCTGTTTCTGTCCAATTCAGAGGGGTCCTGCATTTTCTGCCATAAAGTGCTTCAAATGGGGCCATTTGGATACTGGCTTGGAAGCTATTGTTGTATGAGAACTGAGCGAATGGTAGGCAAGTATTCCAGGCTGCATCATACACAATTGCACAAGCTCTCAACATATCTTCCAAAATCTGGTTGGTTCTTTCTGTCTGTCCATCTGTCTACGGGTGGTATGCTGAACTGAAGTTCAGATCGGTGCCCATAGCTTCATGCAATTTCTCCCAAAACTTGGATGTAAACTGCGCTCCTCTATCTGACACAATTTTCTTCGGAACTCCATGTAGTGTCACTATTCTGGTTAAATACAACTCAGCAAGCTTGTCCTTCTCGTATGTTTGCTTGATCGGGAGGAAATGAGCCACCTTGGTCAATCTATCGACAATGACCCAGATAGCATCATATCTCTCACGAGTCTTGGGAAGTCCAGTAATGAAATCCATGCCGATGCTATCCCATTTCCATTCGGGTATTGGTAAAGGCTGCAATAGTCGTGATGGTTTCTGGTGGTCTATCTTGATCTGCTGGCAGACATCACATTTGGCTACATACTCTGACACTTCCTTCTTCATCTGGTTCCACCAATACTTTTTCTTCAAGTCTTGGTACATCTTGGTACCTCCTGGGTGAATTGAGAACTGAGACGAATGAGCTTCAGATAAGATCGATTCTCTCAACTCTTTCTTATCGGGTATGCAATAGCGACCACGGAAGGTAAGGATTCCATGCTCATCTATCGCATACTCTGATGAATCTCCTTCTTTAATGTTCTTTTTCAGTTTTTGAATCTCTTCATCTTTATCTTGTGCTGACTTAATCTGATCTGTCAACAACGGTTGAAGTTCTAATGCTGTCATACTGCCTTGTTCAGTGATCACCAAATTCAGTCGTAGCATATCTCTTTGTAACTCTGGTGGGCATTCTGTCATGCTGACTTTGCTTGGGCGAGCCTTTCGGCCAAGGGCATCGGCCACTACATTTGCTTTGCCTGGGTGATATTGGAGATCAACATCATAACCTTTAATCAACTCTAGCCATCTGCGTTGTCTCATATTGAAGTCTGGTTGTGTGAAAAGGTACTTCAAGCTCTTATGATCTGAGAATATTTCACAACGATTCCCTAGCAGGTAGAGCCGCCAAATTTTGAGTGCATGCATTACAGATGCTAGCTCTAAATCGTGTGTGGGGTAATTCTCTTCATGTGGTTTCAACTGTCTGGAAGCGTAGGCAACAACCTTTCCATCTTGCATGAGTACACATCCCAAACCTTGCTTTGAGGCATCGCAATAGATTTGGAATTCCTTTTCTGGGTTGGGCAAAATCAACACTGGTGTTGCTGTCAACTTGGTCTTCAGCATCTGAAAACTTTCCTCACAAGCATCTGTCCAAGTAAATGGTCTGTCTTTCTTCAGAAGTTTGAGTGAGCGGACGAGATATTCGTGAGAATCCTTCTATGAACCGGCGATAATAGCCCGCCAATCCAAGAAAGCTTCTCACCTCAGTCACGGTCTTTGGCTGTTTCCATTCCATAACTGCTGATATCTTTTCTGGATCAACTTTGACTCCATCTTCAGATATAATGTGACCCAAGAAAGCAACTTCTTTCAGCCAAAAGCTGCATTTGTCGAACTTGGCATATAGCTGATGTTCTCTCAATCTAGTCAATGCCATACGCAGATGCTCCTTGTGTTCTTCTTCACTCTTGGAATATATCAGAATATCATCGATGAAGACTATCACGAATCGGTCCAATTGGTCCATATGCACCAGATTCATAAGATTCATGAAATAAGCTAGCGCATTGGTTAAACCAAAGGGAACGAATGTGAACTCGAATAGTCCATATCGAGTGATGAAGGCTGTCTTCTCTCGATCTTGCTCTCGGATTTTAAGCTGATGATAACCCGAGCGCAAGTCGATCTTGAAAAACACTTTGGCACCCTTGAGTTGGTCAAACAAATCATCAATTCTTGGGAGGGGATACTTGTTTTTGATTGTGACAGCATTCAAACCTCTGTAATCAACACACATCTTTAGCTCTCCATTCTTTTTCTTTACAAACAGAACTGGGGCCGACCAAGGTGAAATACTTGGTCGTATAAATTCTTTTTCCAGTAGCTCATCTAGTTGCTTCTTCAACTCTTTCAATTCACTGGCTGACATTCTATATTGATGTTTGGCAATTGGCTTGGTGCCGGGAATCAACTCAATGGCAAGTTCCACTTGTCTATCAGGGGGTCTGCCTGGCAATTCTTCCGGAAATACATCTGGATACTCTTGTACCACTGGTACTTGATTAGGTGTAACTGCTATCATGTTGATCATACGCTTTTTGGCATCCTTCAGCACCTTTCGATCTGTCTCTACAATCACTCTCTGACCTTCAAGATTCACCAAGGATACTGTTTTGATCTCACAATCCACCTTGCCTTTGTTCTTGGCTAGCCAGTTCATGCCCAAAATGGCATCTAATCCTGACATGTCTAATTGCAACAAATCTGCTCTGAAGTCTACCCCTTGGATTTTTATATTGAGCCCACTACACTCTCTGTGGGACTCCATTCTAATCCCAGGGGTCTCAACCACATAAGGTCTTGGCAATGAAACAGAAGGCAACTGATTTATTGAAGCAAAACTCTTCGAAATAAACGAATGCATTGCACCAGGGTCAAATAAATTCAATGCAGGTATGGTGTTGATTGGGAACATACCGGCAATGATGTCACTAGCTTCAGCTGCATCTTCTGCGGACACATGATTTACTCTTGCATAGAATGTGGGTCTGGTACGACCTTTGCTTCTGCCTGCGGATGTGAAGTTCGCGGTGCCTGCCGGTGATTGAGGTCCGGCTCTCTTGATCTGCAGATAGCCTCCTTCGGGGGTGCTAGGATCTGACTGTGACTTTGTTTCTTGCTGCTGGTTTTGGAATTGGAGTTTAGCTGCATCTGATTGCAAACTCCTCCTGGGACACTGATGCTTGTAGTGTCCAATCTCTCCACAATGGAAACATGCATCTGTCCTTCGCGGACAGCTGCTA
Source organism: Dendrocalamus latiflorus (assembly GCA_017311315.1). Classification (NCBI taxonomy): domain Eukaryota; kingdom Viridiplantae; phylum Streptophyta; class Magnoliopsida; order Poales; family Poaceae; genus Dendrocalamus; species Dendrocalamus latiflorus. The sequence continues at coordinate 10,312,441 of CM029654.1, forward strand.
GCAAGATGATTCCCACTACAGGTGGGGCATTTGCTGGCCGAGGGTAAAGGAGAACTGCACTGTTGAGATTGTCCAGACTGGTTATTTGGTAGCATCACATACTGTCGGGAGGATTGGGATCGAAATGATGATGATCCCGTAGTCTTACTCCGTTGAGCATTGTGCGAAGAAGACTGGGACTTATGTGCTGCCTTGCGCTTCCTATAATCTTCCATTTCACCTCTGGCCTCTTCTGAAGTAATCAGGCAGTCCACCATATCGTGCAGGTCTTTAAACTTCATGGCTGAGATATGGAACTTCAATGACTGTTGTAGTCCTGTTCGGAATTTGCTCATCTTCTTTTCCTCATTATCAACGTCTTCTGGAGCAAATCTGGATAAGTGGTTAAATTGATGTAAGTATTCCATAACAGTGCGTCCGCCTTGTTTAAGCGCTAGGAATTCTCGGCGATTAGCCTCCATGATACCCTCTAGTATGTGTGCCTTGCGGAAGGCCTTTGAAAAATCTTCTCAACTGATTTCTCTGTTTTGCAGTGTGCGTTGATAGTTGATCCACCACGTGGCTGCAGAACCCTGTAACTGGTGGGATGCGTATAACACCTTCTCTTTGTCATCGCATTGTGCTGTTTGAAGCTTCCTTTCCACGTCCACAAGCCAATCCTCGGCTACCATAGGGTCAGCTGAGGTGGAGAAGACTGGTGGATGTGTCTTCAGGAAGTCTGCCCATCGGGTGGAAATTGGAGAACCATCCCGAGGAGCATTACTTCCACCTTGTATGCCTGGAGATCTGGTTGCAATCTGCTCAAGTAATCGGGCCTGCTGATCTAGCACTTGCAAGATGTTCTGTTCTCCCTGGTAACGATTCTGCTCCAACATTGCTATCACACTAGCGAGTGTCGCTTGATCTGTGGCAGGTGCACCCTGCCTGTTGGTCTGACCACTCTGCTCTGCCGGATCCATCTGCCAATTGGGAACTTGAAATCAGCTTTGCAGCGGCTTTGGCAATCAAGAGGGGATAAGTAAGACATTGAATTTCAAGGTAAGTATAGGGCGAAAAAGGTAAGAGCGAGGGCGAAAGGGGACAGGAGAAGGCTTTGAACTGAGAGGGATTACTGATATTTAGACAAACAAATTAGAGAGATAATGAACATAAATTTACAATATGCAAGTGGTACACAAACCACTTAGGGTTCATGATTGCACCTGCTTTACATTACAAAATTACTGCTACTTCTCCGGGTCAATCTAGTCTAGCGAACAACGGCTACTCCTCCAGCTGCCGAGAAGCGAAATTTTGAAGCTAGACAAGAGCGGCAGTAAATATTTTGCAAAAGCAAAACTTAAGCAGAAGTAAACTAAGATAGATAAGGTAGCAACGAGAGAGGAAAAGACAGCAATAATACTTATATTTTTCATAAACCCTTTTTATGGCTTAAATTAAGTTTTGCGATAAAATCGCTTCCTAATTTGCCTTAGGTCTCAACCTATGGTCAAGAGCCTGCTCTGATACCACTTCTTGTAACGCCCCCGTTTCCAGGGGCGCGTACGGACATGGCATTCCGCAACTATTCACGCATGAACAGTTATGGAACGTCGCGCAAGAGTATACCATTGCATGCTTACAACCAAAGTCCGGCATATATTTCACATATGGAATAACGTCCAGCTTTTGACAGCGGGGCGTGCAAGCCCAAAGTAATTACATTACAAAAGACTTCCAGAATCCGCTTGAGCGCGGCGAAGACCTAAAGCCACGGGTCCTCGTCGAAGAAGAGATCCTTCGGGACTTCCTCAACGGGGAGACCTTCACCTTCGTCTTGATCCTCTAAAGAGTGGATTAAGCAAGCCGTGAGCCAAACAACCGGCTCAGCAAGCCCCAAAGGGACTCTATCTTACTATATGCACGGAATAACAATGGAAGGGAGTATACTTGTTTTATTAGCTTTGGTGGGTGCAGTTTTATTTGCAAACATTTTACTAAAAAGGACCCAAAACTACTTCTTAAGATCTCAGGGGTTTTTCATGAAGAGTTAATTAACCAACTAATCAAGTTAAAGCATGAACAAAACTACTTAAACTTTGCTGCTGGAATCACCCAAGTGACACAGCTCCATTAACCGGGAGCACTGCGTATTCGAATACCATTTATTTACCTCTGCAGAGTTGCCCAACTTTACCCACACGCATCCTTAACCCTCATGACTGAGTTAAGGAACCGGGTCTTTTCGCTGCTCAACCCTTGGTATACACCCCACCCGATAGATAAGAATCACGCACATCCTCAGGCGTCCGCTGGCCCTCGCGGAACGCCAGACCCGAGTTGTGGGGACCTATCGTTGTCTTGCACCGACTCTCAATGCGGGGTTTCACTTAAGTTGAGCAGGTACTAAACCAGGGTTGACAAGTCAACACCTGTGGTTGAGCGGTCACTATGTCATTTGCTCAGCGTAAGGGTTTCAGTCCTTATATTTTCACATGGTCCACAACCTTACCAGGCCCGCGACCCAACCTAAGGTAAGCGGTGGGCGTAGACCGTCTCGCGGTTTCCCACTCACCCTTACCCTACCTTGTGCACGCCGGCACTCTGCGCTCTAAGATACGGTGTCCCATAGCACCCTACCTTAGAGACGGGTTTTCCAAAATCTATTGGCACACAACCACAAGCTTATCAGTGTAAAGACTTTGCATGATAATAATATCCTACGATTATCTAGATTAACAGATAATTATTTCTAGAGTTTCAATGGCGTGGCTACAAATTAAACGTGGCATTTGTCGGTGATAGGATTAACTACATAACATGTCATTCTAAACATTTTATTTTATTTTAAACTAACATTTCACAATTAGCATAATGCAAATAGTATAATAACATAATTAAATCACATGGGTTGCAACATGATCAAAGGATTTGGGACTTGCCGTCAATCCGGATGATCTCAGCTAGCTCGAACGAAGAAACACCTGGATCCTCAGCTTGCACTTGAACCTTCGGGATCTCCGACACTAGCGCAAACACATAAAATAATTAAATCCAGCTTGAGACTAATCAAGCGAGGAAAAATAAACTAATTAAAAAGAAGTAAAATGCATAAACCCTTCAAATGGAATTTTAGGAATTTATCTGGGATGAATTTGTAGAAGTGGAGGCCAAAAATAGGTTCTGGACATTTTTCTGAGCAAGGTGGTGAAATTTGGGCATTTTTGGGAATTATTTGGATTTATTTGATTTCTGGAAATTGGAAAATCGGCGAAAATGTTTGAACAGTAACCGGCCCAGTCCAATGCTACAGTGCAGCCTGGCCCGGGGAGCGGCCCGCTCGGCCGAGCGGCCGGCGCGGCCTGTCGGGACCCGGATTACCAAACCCGGACCCTCTGTGTATTACTGCACTAGTCCCAGATCAAAGCTAGTGCACACAGTTAAACAGAAATGATTACATAACCAACAACGCTTTATTACAATAGTAAAGAGTACAGACCGACAGGTCTCTTTATTACAAATGAGGTTTCAAGACCTCACACACACAAAACACAGCGGAAGCAGAAGATAAATCCAACGAAGACCCATCAATACGCCACAGGCAATTGACTGGGGAAGCGCGACCTAGAACTCCTGGAATCCTTCGTCGAATCCACCCGCGAAGAAGTCGTAGTCTCCCTCTTGAGCTTCGTGTTCCTCTGGGATTTATTTTTAAGTGTAGCATGTGAGTACATAAAGTACTCCGCAAGTCTTGGGAAAAATGCATAGATGCAAGGCTTTAACAAAGGATGGCCATACGGTTCTTTTGCACAAAGCAATATTTGAAATCTCAATACTACTAATTATTTTCGAAGGCATCAATTTAACGAAGTAAATGTTTTAACAGAATTAACTTTCTAGTGAAGGTTCCAACTACCAACACTAGCTAACCAATTACCATTGGTCAAGTTTAAACTGCGGGTTCCATCCACCCTCTCTGGCTCCATCCGCCAGGATTCCCTTCCGAGAGTTCCCTCCACCCTCGGAATACAAAACTTTTGATTTTAAAACCAAAACCAGAAATCTACCATGTGAATGCATTCCTTGCCCGCCCTTGACCGTGGGCACGGCTATTCGAATAGTTTTACACTCTGCAGAGGTTGTACAACTTTACCCACAAGAGATAAATTATCCTAAAAGTCAACACGCTTCCTTTGGCATGAGACCCGGATAAAATACCACAAAGCCTTTACCTTACTCTAATCTAGCTAGATACCACCCGCTGAGGTTTCACCGCAGGTAGGCTAACTGCCCGAACCGAAGCCCCCTCTTGCGCCATATGAGTACAGTAAATCACTGTCCCTCACTGTGAATAACCAGTCCATCCCTGGCACCCACTTTCCACTGGTGGCACCTAAACTAGACTATCATAAGTTAGTCAGCTAGGTCGTACCCATATAGACTTGTGGTTGTACGGTTAATGCTCAGTCTGGACAAACACAAGCGTCGGTCCTTAATTGACTAGGGTGGAACATACACTTAACAAGATCTCGTGCTAATTGCACCAAACCAAACCAACCATCCACCCTAATCTAAACCAACTTTCACATTGTTATTTTTATTTTGAAAGCACAGTGGCAACTACAATTACCACTAATTTCATAAACACAAGGTTTTCTCAATAAATCTTAACTTCCCATTTGCAAGAGTTTAAATATATTAAATAGCATGACTAAGCATTTCACTACCATTCTAATATTCACAAAGATTAATATTCATCTCATTATTGAGATAAAGGAGGTTCTAGGGTGACAAATGTACATGGCAATCAATGTCAAATGAGGGCATAACAAAGTTGGAGTAGTTAATTCCTAAAGATTTGAACTAGTGGTTTTATGTAAATAGCAATGCACATAATTTAAAATATTTAAAACATTTCGAAAGCATAGGTTCAAGATGATCAAAGGAGACTTGCCTTCTTGTGCACTGATTGGTCCCTCTTGCTGTGGTTCGACAAACTCTTCGGCGACTTCGGGTTCTACGCGCGAAACGACAAAACAAATAAAATAAATTCAAATAAAATTCAAATGAACTCCAAAAACTGCAAAACTAGAACCAAAAGATAGAGCTCAATTTTATATGAATTTAGGAAGAAGAATCGGGTCGATCGGAGTTCGGACGAAGGAGAACGAGCGATCTAAAGTTTGCCGGGGCGAGAAAATGCTGGAAATTCACAGATGTTACTGTTCATCCGAGAACGGTACTTTTGGCGAGATGCCTAGCGCTGGCGAGAGGAGGCATAAGAGATGAATCTAACTAGCAAAATGGGTTTCTAGGGACCTAAGGCACACATAGGAAGCGACGGCACGCCAAACGAAGTACGGTGACGGCACGGGCGGCTACAACGACATGGGTAGAAGAGAGGAATAAAACCCGGGCATAGGACATGGAGAAGTAGGGTGAGCACGGGCTAGAACACGGCTTGGTGAAGCTAGGAAAATTATCGGCTCGGCCAGAAACCCATCGGAGACGGCGCAATCTACGTTTGAACGACGTCGGGAAGGGTAAAGGAAAAACTTAATATCTTGGTGCTCGGTTAACGAAATCTAAAACCACTTGAAGGGTAGCTACCTGGGATGGTTTGGCACAAAGTGACGTGAACGGATTGGTGGAAACATCACCGGGTAGATGGGGGACACGAGATGCCATTGACGGCCATGGCGAGGTTCGGAGGCGAAAATTTGTGGAGGCTTTTTGGGAAAAAGGGAGTGAGCACAGCGTAGAACGCGATGAGGCAAGTCTAAGAAAAATTACGGCAAGGGCTGAAGCTTACCGGAGATGACGAATCGACGTCGAGAAGCGCTCTTGACCTAGATTCGGGAAAACTCGATTCCGGGAGATTGGCTGCACCAAAACCAAATTAACTTGGCAAGAAGGTAGATGGCACATGATGGCACAATGTGACGCGAAAGGATCACGGAAAAACTCACCGAATAGCTCGAGACGTGACGAGCAAATTCGAGACCGAAGGGCCTCGATGCCGACGGCGTCCTGACCTTTGATGGGACTTGCCACGGCTTGGGATGGGTTTAGAGAAGCCAAGGGGTCCTATTTATAGGCTTGGAAGGGGTAGAAACCGACTCCAATTTGCGGATTTCGGTTTAGAGTCCGTTTCAGAAAATTGGAGATAAGAGGCAAACGGATGAACGAAATGGAAGGAGACCAGTTGGGATGGATTCCTTGCGTGATTTGGCATAACTTTTCTTTTGGGAAGACATTGAAATAAGGTCCGGATTGGAAGTTATGAAGAGAGAGGAAAAGGAAGGAAATATGTACAGGCTGAGGATCCATCGAGGCTGCGGCAAGAAGACGGATGAACAGTATCGCGCGGCACTGTTCATTCTCTCTCCTGATTTGTTTTTTTTTTGGAAATTTCAAATTGAGCTCAAACAAAGTCCGAAAAATCCCAGAAAATACAGAAAAATTCCTTGTAACACAAGGAACACAAATAAAATATTTTTGACAAATATTAATATTTAATTTAATCATATTAAATCTTTTTAAGTAATGAAAATTCCAGTTAAGCTTTAATTAATTCCAGAAAAATCCAAATAGTGAATTTTATTTTAAAAGCTTCAAAAAGGCTCTGAAAATTAGGATGTTACAAATCTACCCCCTTAGAAAGAATCTCGTCCCCGAGATTCGGACGGACTAGGAAAAAGATAGGAGAGGAAAACGCAGCTCTTGGTTCCTTGCTGTGTTCTCAAGATGCTTCTTGCTTTGAACCAAATTGAAACTTACCAAGCATGATTGCTGCCCCTGGGGCACCTTTTGCGGTGATGTGGTTAACTTGTCCTCTTTCTTGTGATTGCGGAGTTCTTGGAGCTTTTCCTGCAGTTGGAGATACCCCCCGTCCTTGTCCTACAACTGGAGTTCGCGCTGGTGTATTTCCCAAGTTGAAAGGAATTGGAGTGGTGACCTGAGGCTTCTGTGGGCAATTGCTTGCATAATGCCCCATCTCGTGACATCGAAAACATTGCACTCCTGCGGCTGAGGTGTTGCTTTTCTGAGGTCGAACTCCGGTGAAGATGCGGGGTTCTTGCATCTCTGAACGAGGCGCAGATCCTGGAGTTCCTGGTGCACCTGTTGCTGTTGGAGCTTTGTTGAACTGGGGTGGATTTACTCGAGGCCTTGAACTGCTTGCATTACTCTGTGTCTGAAAAGCCATCTTTCTCTTACGAGAGTCCTGCAATTGATATTGAGCATCTTCCTGGACAAGGGCCTTATTTATCATGTGCTGAAATGTCGGAAAATCTTTAGACACCAATTGCACCTTGAGGTTGGGATCAAGTCCCTGCATGAACCGCCAAATCTTTGTTGCCTCTGATGTGATCTCTTCGGATACATACCAGTACAGTCGGGTGAACTTGTTCAGGTATTCGGAAACGCTGAGGTTTCCTTACTGCAGTTGGTAGAATTCTCTTTTCTTCATGTCCATTATTCCCGTAGGAATATGCGCAGTGCGGAATGCCTCCACAAATTCATCCCATGTGATAGCTTGTGCATTTTGATGAGCGGCGCGATAATTTTCCCACCAGTTAGCAGTGATCCCTTTGAGTTGGTGAGCCGCATACAACACCTTTTCATTGTCATTGCACTGGGCTAGGACCAACTTCCTCTCCACATCCTTAATCCAATCATCTGCCTCCATGGGATCTACGGATCCAGCAAAAGTAGGAGGCCTTGTCCTCATAAATTCTCCCATCTTAGACTGAGGAGCTTGGTTGGGTGCCTGCGGAGCTTGCTGCACCTGGTTTTGAGCTAGGGCCTGGAGAAGATGCAGTTGCATGGCCATCATTTGCTCCAAGCTGGGGGCTTGAGGAGGGGGTGGCGGAATGTTGTTCTCTGGCTGAGGGTTGGCATCACGGCTGTTGTCAGGGTTGCTCCTTGTGTTCACCATCTGAAGCGGTTTTAGGTTAGCATAAGGTAAGAGGGAATTAGCAAAGGTAAGAGATTGAGGGAGACTAAGTCACATCCCAAGCCAACACACAAGGAAGAAGCAAGCAATCAACTTTAGCAAAAGAACTTTTATTGAAATCAACATAGTTTTAAGAATGGCTGTACCACAGTGCACTTAGGCTTGGTACAGTCCATCTAGCACACAAATAAGTAATATATAAGCGTTCTAAAATCGTAAGACTTTACTTGGGTACTACAACTAAAGAACTAGTCATCGCTTCTTCATGATTCTAACTTATTCTTTGGTACTCTGAAGTATTCCTTTAACTGAGAAATACAGAAGACAACAAATCGGAGTGGTACATCTTTAGTCGCCTGCAAGCTTTGGATTAACTTCATTTGCCCTCATCATAACGATTAATTCAAAATTCCACCAAATAGGGCTTAACTTCCGCAAGTGTTCATCCGAGAAAGACATAATTATTTCAACTCTTCAAAAATTCTTGATTCCAAAATCATATACCACAAATGCACCTTATTGATTTCAGCAAATAATCTCTTAAACTTTTATTCTCTGCTCTAATTTGGATCGACAACCAACCATAGAAATTTTTCTAACAAGAATCCAATAATCCAATAACATTGTAATTCATGATTTCCACCAATTGTTTTATGATCATGATCTAATCCAACAGATCCATAACTCTGATCAAATAATATTAATTCAACCTTCAATAAGTTTTAATATCATCTAAGCAATAATTTAATATCCATTAGTCCACCAAAACCAATCTCTTGATAATCATCATTTTGGTTCCACCAAATTTGAATGAGTTCAAATACCACAATTAATTCTTATCGGACAATCTCTCAACTAATTCTTATTGAACAATCTATCTCCCACAATTAATTTAAATCCTCCAGGTTGAACATCCTTAAATGACCTAGTTAATCCCATTAGTTAAAATCCAATTACCTAACATTGATCTATTAAATCCACCAATTCAAATTGACCTATCAAAGTCCACTTGCAATGATAAAATTAATCCACCAAGATATCCAAGTGTATTATCTTATATAATTCCACTAGTATCCACTTATCATCAATAGGTCCACCAAACTCTGATAATCAATTAACTCCACAAAATTCATCTACTCTTCATGATTCAACCAAATCATCCAAAATTGATATCATGAATTGTTTATGACAATTCAACTTCTTAATCTTTTAATCCCTCTCTTTACTGGATCAATCTCTTAATACTAATTCTCCAATAATCACAAATAATCCCTTCAACAAAAATCTTGTTTTGCATCCAATTGCTCCTTTCAATCCTAGATAAGAAATCCAAGGTATAAAATTTAGACACTTCCCATGATTTAATTAGTTCCACCAAGCTTACTACTGTACTCATTCTCCATGATCTATTCAATCCACAAGTATTACTTTCTTCACATTTATTCATAATCAATTGGTATCTACAAATATACCTTTGTTTTTCTCAATTCACTCGAATATTATTCAATCTTGTCAATTATAAATCCAAGATATATCTCTCTAGCAACAATTCTCCAAATTACCTATCTTGACATGTACTGATTATGATGGCTTTCCCGACAAGAGTACTTTCCATAAATTTGTTGTCTTCCATATACTCTAGGTCTCCAAGGATTCTCCAAGTGCTTTTTAGACGTAACCTCATCGATCCATCTATAGAAATTACAGAGGGAAGGGGATACAATTACCATTCCAAAAAGGAAATAAGCAGATAGATAAGGGAGAATGCCATGACGAAGGTAAGAATAGAAAGACAAGAAAAGACAAGGATAGCACATTATTAAAATTTTATTTTATAAAATAAATTTTGAAGTTCTTCTTTTAACGACCATTCTAACTAGGTCACGTCCTACAGTCAAATTAGCTCTGATACCATCTCTGTCGGGACCCGGATTACCAAACCCGGACCCTCTGTGTATTACTGCACTAGTCCCAGATCAAAGCTAGTGCACACAGTTAAACAGAAATGATTACATAACCAACAACGCTTTATTACAATAGTAAAGAGTACAGACCGACAGGTCTCTTTATTACAAATGAGGTTTCAAGACCTCACACACACAAAACACAGCGGAAGCAGAAGATAAATCCAACGAAGACCCATCAATACGCCACAGGCAATTGACTGGGGAAGCGCGACCTAGAACTCCTGGAATCCTTCGTCGAATCCACCCGCGAAGAAGTCGTAGTCTCCCTCTTGAGCTTCGTGTTCCTCTGGGATTTATTTTTAAGTGTAGCATGTGAGTACATAAAGTACTCCGCAAGTCTTGGGAAAAATGCATAGATGCAAGGCTTTAACAAAGGATGGCCATACGGTTCTTTTGCACAAAGCAATATTTGAAATCTCAATACTACTAATTATTTTCGAAGGCATCAATTTAACGAAGTAAATGTTTTAACAGAATTAACTTTCTAGTGAAGGTTCCAACTACCAACACTAGCTAACCAATTACCATTGGTCAAGTTTAAACTGCGGGTTCCATCCACCCTCTCTGGCTCCATCCGCCAGGATTCCCTTCCGAGAGTTCCCTCCACCCTCGGAATACAAAACTTTTGATTTTAAAACCAAAACCAGAAATCTACCATGTGAATGCATTCCTTGCCCGCCCTTGACCGTGGGCACGGCTATTCGAATAGTTTTACACTCTGCAGAGGTTGTACAACTTTACCCACAAGAGATAAATTATCCTAAAAGTCAACACGCTTCCTTTGGCATGAGACCCGGATAAAATACCACAAAGCCTTTACCTTACTCTAATCTAGCTAGATACCACCCGCTGAGGTTTCACCGCAGGTAGGCTAACTGCCCGAACCGAAGCCCCCTCTTGCGCCATATGAGTACAGTAAATCACTGTCCCTCACTGTGAATAACCAGTCCATCCCTGGCACCCACTTTCCACTGGTGGCACCTAAACTAGACTATCATAAGTTAGTCAGCTAGGTCGTACCCATATAGACTTGTGGTTGTACGGTTAATGCTCAGTCTGGACAAACACAAGCGTCGGTCCTTAATTGACTAGGGTGGAACATACACTTAACAAGATCTCGTGCTAATTGCACCAAACCAAACCAACCATCCACCCTAATCTAAACCAACTTTCACATTGTTATTTTTATTTTGAAAGCACAGTGGCAACTACAATTACCACTAATTTCATAAACACAAGGTTTTCTCAATAAATCTTAACTTCCCATTTGCAAGAGTTTAAATATATTAAATAGCATGACTAAGCATTTCACTACCATTCTAATATTCACAAAGATTAATATTCATCTCATTATTGAGATAAAGGAGGTTCTAGGGTGACAAATGTACATGGCAATCAATGTTAAATGAGGGCATAACAAAGTTGGAGTAGTTAATTCCTAAAGATTTGAACTAGTGGTTTTATGTAAATAGCAATGCACATAATTTAAAATATTTAAAACATTTCGAAAGCATAGGTTCAAGATGATCAAAGGAGACTTGCCTTCTTGTGCACTGATTGGTCCCTCTTGCTGTGGTTCGACAAACTCTTCGGCGACTTCGGGTTCTACGCGCGAAACGACAAAACAAATAAAATAAATTCAAATAAAATTCAAATGAACTCCAAAAACTGCAAAACTAGAACCAAAAGATAGAGCTCAATTTTATATGAATTTAGGAAGAAGAATCGGGTCGATCGGAGTTCGGACGAAGGAGAACGAGCGATCTAAAGTTTGCCGGGGCGAGAAAATGCTGGAAATTCACAGATGTTACTGTTCATCCGAGAACGGTACTTTTGGCGAGATGCCTAGCGCTGGCGAGAGGAGGCATAAGAGATGAATCTAACTAGCAAAATGGGTTTCTAGGGACCTAAGGCACACATAGGAAGCGACGGCACGCCAAACGAAGTACGGTGATGGCACGGGCGGCTACAACGACATGGGTAGAAGAGAGGAATAAAACCCGGGCATAGGACATGGAGAAGTAGGGTGAGCACGGGCTAGAACACGGCTTGGTGAAGCTAGGAAAATTATCGGCTCGGCCAGAAACCCATCGGAGACGGCGCAATCTACGTTTGAACGACGTCGGGAAGGGTAAAGGAAAAACTTAATATCTTGGTGCTCGGTTAACGAAATCTAAAACCACTTGAAAGGTAGTTACCTGGGATGGTTTGGCACAAAGTGACGCGAACGGATTGGTGGAAACATCACCGGGTAGATGGGGGACACGAGATGCCATTGACGGCCATGGCGAGGTTCGGAGGCGAAAATTTGTGGAGGCTTTTTGGGGAAAAGGGAGTGAGCACAGCGTAGAACGCGATGAGGCAAGTCTAAGAAAAATTACGGCAAGGGCTGAAGCTTACCGGAGATGACGAATCGACGTCGAGAAGCGCTCTTGACCTAGATTGGGGAAAACTCGATTCCGGGAGATTGGCTGGACCAAAACCAAATTAACTTGGCAAGAAGGTAGATGGCACATGATGGCACAATGTGACGCGAAAGGATCACGGAAAAACTCACCGAATAGCTCGAGACGTGACGAGCAAATTCGAGACCGAAGGGCCTGATGCCGACGGCGTCCTGACCTTTGATGGGACTTGCCACGGCTTGGGATGGGTTTAGAGAAGCCAAGGGGTCCTATTTATAGGCTTGGAAGGGGTAGAAACCGACTCCAATTCGCGGATTTTGGTTTAGAGTCCGTTTCAGAAAATTGGAGATAAGAGGCAAACGGATGAACGAAATGGAAGGAGACCAGTTGGGATGAATTCCTTGCGTGATTTGGCACAACTTTTCTTTTGGGAAGACATTGAAATAAGGTCCGGATTAGAAGTTATGAAGAGAGAGGAAAAGGAAGGAAATATGTACAGGCTGGAGGATCCATCAAGGCTGCGGGAAGAAGACGGATGAACAGTACCGCGCGGTATTGTTCATTCTCTCTCCTGATTTGTTTTTTTTTGGAAATTTCAAATTGAGCTCAAACAAAGTCCGAAAAATCCCAGAAAATACAGAAAAATTCCTTGTAACACAAGGAACACAAATAAAATATTTTTGACAAATATTAATATTTAATTTAATCATATTAAATCTTTTTAAGTAATGAAAATTCCAGTTAAGCTTTAATTAATTCCAGAAAAATCCAAATAGTGAATTTTATTTTAAAAGCTTCAAAAAGGCTCTGAAAATTAGGATGTTACACGGCCCAACGTGCGCGCGCACGCGCGGGAAAGGGAATGGGCCGAGGGGGAGCGGCCCAGAGCGATCGCGCCCACGCGGCTCGGATGGCTGCCGCGTGGCGGGATGGACGGCAGCGGGGCGGAAGCGGCGAAGCGGTACGGGGAGGGATCGGACGGAGGAGGGGCGTTGATTTTACGAAGATCCGACGGTCACGACATGTTGCCATCGGGCGGCCGGGGTTAGATGGCAACGGGAGGAACGGGCGGATGAGATGGGGCCATGTCCCCCGTCTTCAACCTCCAGCCGTGAGCTCGCGACAGAGGGACAGCGAGGCGGAGCTGTGGCGTTCCGGCGACGGTGACGGCCTACCGGGGCCGGGGAGGGTCCCGTCGGGTAGAGGGTGGCTGGGGGACTCCATTTTGGAGTCTTGGGAAGCGGGAAAAACAGAAGGGGAGGCGGGAGACAGAAAGGGGAAAAAGTTCACCGGCGGCGAAGGAGGGTCGCCGGCGGCGATTGGGGCCAATCGACCGCGGCTACACCATCTACGGAGGAGGGGGCTCACATTCGCGGCGGCGTGAGCTAGGGAGCCCCAGGGTGAGCTGGCCACGGGGAGCTGTCGAGGTCGGCGGCGAGCTTCGGTGGCGAGGTCACACCGGCGGTCACCTGGCCAGGGGAGTGCACAAAAATGATCAGTGCGCTGAGGGGAAGCTCGGGGAGCAAGCAATTGGGGAATGGGGAAGGGGAGCGGAAGATCGAGCTACGGGGGTCGTCGGCACAGGGGAGAGCCTCGACGACGTTAGGGACGATGGGGGTCCAATCGTTAGCTCGGGGAGCTTCCTTGGGGTGTTGGGAGGCGAGTGGAGGCAGTGGGAGGACTCGGAGAGCAAAGGGCTAGGCGGGAGCCGGGATGGGGCTTTTATGCCCGAGCGAGGGAGAGGGGAGGAGTCAACAGGAGGGGACGGGGAGTTGCTCGGGCTCTCCTCCGCACAGTGGGGTGACACCTGGCTCTGTGGGAGGGTAAAGGCGATGCGACAGCCCGGGAGCAGGTGGTCGGGGCGGCATGGGCGCACGCGAGCTCCCGCGCGGCGTAGGGGTCAAACGGCGGCTGACCGGTGGGACCGGAGCAGCGGCAGGGTGACGTGGCGCGAGGACGTCCACCCCTTCGGACCCGGGGGCTGTCGGGAGGGCGCGGCGCGGGGACAGGCGCGACCGCGGGCGCCGGAGCGGGGCGGCACGGCGCAGCGCGCAGCGCTAGCGCGCGGGGCGAAGGCGGGGAGGGAGCAGGGGCGTCAGCGGAACTGGGAGGAGGAGCGGACGCCAGAGGGGAGAGGAGGCGGGGAGGGACGGAGGCGCGAGCGGCAGAGGGGGAAGTGCCAGCGGGAGAAGGAGTCAGGCAACGGGGAAAACGGGAAGAGGCGGGGCGCCAGCGAAGGGAAGAGACGCCCGGCCAGAAAGAGAAAGCGGATTCTGGGGAGAACTTTCCCGAAAAGGAAAGTTTTCGAATTTCACTCAAAAATGCAGCAAAAATCACAAAAAAATTTGGTTTGAAATTTTGGGGTTTTTCAAATAATATTTTCTTTCTCTAAAAATCCTAAAAACCATCTTATTTCCTCAAAGTCTTTTCTCTATCTATTGGGCCATTTATAGCTTAGCCCACAGCCATTTTCCTCTTCTTTTTTTCCTCCTTTCTTTTCTGGGCGCAACCTATCTCCTTTTCTCCTTCTATCCTCTCTTCAGTCGGGCCATCTTCTCCTGGCCCTGCACCTTGGCCCAGCCCCTATTTCCAGCTCTCGAATCCAAACGCCTAGCTGACCGATCAATGCAAACACTAAAGCTTCACCTCGCCAGCCACCTTGCTAGCCACACGCCACCACTGTCGCATCCTCGCCCTTGCTCCAGTGCTGCCATAACTCTACACGATGACTTCTGCGCCACTGCACAGCAGCTCGCCCATGAGACACGCACGCTCGTTGTAGGATCGTCGATGGCAATCAGAGGGGGTGAATGATTACGATTCCCAGCGGAAGTTTTTTCTCAAATTTTTTGTCTTTTAATCGTTCAATCTGAAAAATAGAAATAACAAAAAACAACGATTTTTTTCAATTGTGATGTAGCAGTACTGTTCGGCACTGTAGCGATTACTGTTCGATACTGTAGCGATTTGTTGTAGCTCTGAAAAATGACGGAAACATACGCTTAACCCTCAATCATGCAATCAATTTTTTTTAATTAAAACTAACTCACGTATGTAAGAAAAAACATAGATAGATATCAATACATGGAGAAGCTTTAGAAATTACCAAACAAAGAAAAAGAATAATATTTGCAAATTAAAAAACTCACAAACTTTTATTAGAAAACACAGAAACTATTCATCTTGTTTTTTCTCCGTCAAAGCCGCCGCAATGCATCTCTCTATCTAGCCGCCACTCATGACTTTTTTTCGTCGCGTACCGGGCGCTACACCTTCTATACTTTTTTATACTATCTTTTTTCTTCCTACTCAAAACCCTAATACAACTTATTCAACTAGCTTTGGGCCTTTTTACCTCAACAAGGCTTTTGGCTCACTAATTTTCAAGGACCTGAAACCCTTCCTAACATGGGTTTTACACGTCTGACTTTTCAACTCATCACGTGTTGAAGCCTCTAGGACCACACCTCCCATAGCTTCTCCACGCATCATCCACCTCTGATCTCCATGCACCCCAAACATGAGCCCGACCATCTCGTGATATCCTTGACCATCTGAACCTCGGATCTCCCATCTTAGTCTTAGTTCACCTCGTCACCGACCATGATCATCTCCATGCTCAACCTGCACATGCAAAGACCAAAGAACATTTTTCTAACACAAGTTTATCCCAACTTGACCAACATCAGTCCACACACACCACACCTCGCATAACATCGATAAGCAGTATTATAAAATATTCATCATAAAATAACCATTGTCAATTATTCATCACCAAAATATCCTAAACTTAGCCACATGGTCTAACACTCATCCACGCTGACTCCCATGAGTTGCCTCTGCCTATGTTGCGCCCTATGCGCCACCACCTTCAAGCATCTTTAAAACTAAAGCAACAGCAACAGCTAGCCATCTTCCTTCCATTTCACTTCCTGAAGCGAACTGCACCGCTGCTAAGATGTGCCATCGTCCACAAACCCAGCAAGAGCACCACCCCTTTTTTCGGTCGTTTGGGTATTTTGCCCAAATTTGTTTCCATCTTTGTTTTTCTTCCCAAATTAGTTGTGCTATCATCTCCCTCACTTCCTTGTGTTCCTAACGGCACCTTTCCTACACTGAGATATCGTCAAAGCCACAATCACCATTTGTTGTGCCGTCGGCCATGTCGCTATCACCGTTGATCCACCACTTCTATCATTCCCTCCCCTCGTTGACTACGTCACGTGATGCACATCAACACGCTATTGCCGAATCGTACCTCTGACGACCACCACGTCCACCACGTGCAGCTACTGTCGAGCTTCACCTCACTGCTGCTAGCCTTCCTTATTGAGCCCCAGACCTAGCCATCACCACCAAATGACTCCCCATGCCCATACCATGCTCATGCACCTGTTGTTTTTGCCAGAGACTGCCAAAGCTCATTGTTGATGAGTTTTCCCCTTTTCATGGTTGCCATCCTTGCTATGCCTTTTCCAACCATGTGGTCCTCCTCACCTTCCCAAACTACCCAAAATGAGCTCACGGTGCTCGGGAACACTCCATGCGCACGTCATCATCGCCATTCCATCACCACGTCACCATTTCCATCTCATTTCTCTCTATTTTCATCTCTACTCGGCTGAGAAGAAGCCAGCTACCGTGCCTGACTTGAGCCACTCGCACCTGACTGAGCCAATGCATAGTACTATGTGCACGTAGTCGAGCTAAACCACCTCGCGCTGAGCCAAACTGGACCTTAACTGATTTCAAACCGAGTCCAATCTGAGTCAAACCCATTTAGTCCAAGTTAATCCCGATTTCCACTGGTTTAGCCCGAGTTAACCTAGTTCATCACTAATTTATGGCTGATTTGCATAGTTTCAAGTCATTTCTCATTGAGTTAGCATCGGTTTTTGCACAGTAGACTAACAGTAGACCCAATGTGCTCTCCAAACATCACTGTTCACCCTCCATCTCCAAATCCAGGCTTTTCGAAGCCAATTATTTATTAGTTTCCCTTTCCGATAACTTTTTGGCTTCGTTTTCCCTTTTCTTTTAATAGTGTTTTACTTGCAAGTGTTGTAGCTCTACAGCAGACTTATTTGGCTTTGTTCATGTGTGTATGCTAGATTACAGAGAAAAAGCCCCCTGGAACAACTGGAACTAGAATTGATGATCCTGAAGCCTATGAAGGAGTGAGCGCCAACTATGAGTTGCAAGCAAGCCATGATCCTTGACATGTTGAGTTCCTATTAGTTAAGTTACGAATGGGTCAATTTATGTATTATTTATTTATCAATGCTATTTATCATAAATTACTTTTGAATGATTCTGCTTAAGTAGTTAATACTTAATTACATTGTTTACTTGCCATCCTTTACAGTAATTTGATTTGGTTTTCCTTGATGAACTAAACAGTTAGTGTATCATACTTTAAATTAACATAGTAGTGAATATAGACAATAATAATCTCATTACATTGTGGTTTGCCATCACGAGTTGACATGTCGAAATTTATGATCATCATGGTATGATAAAGAAAAGTGTTGGATCACTCACTTGGAGTAATATTGTGGGAAATGCTAGCTGAGGCGGAAATAGATGTGTGGTTTGGAGGTAATTGTGTGCATATGTTGTCCAGTGGTTGCATGCACAAATCTCTGCTGGAAAGGTGATTGCACCGAAAGCATATAAAAAAATTAACTTATGTCATGAGAAAAGACATAATTACCACCCATCCACAGAATCGATTACTCGAACTTGATTCAACTACTGTATTAGTTTCATTGGTACTACCATGGGTCAGTTCAGTGTTGGTGTGGACCACAAACTGACCTATGCCACAGTATGACCCATAGGAGCAGTAGAGGAGTCACCTGTACCTAAGCCTAGTAAGGGACTCATTGCTGAGAGGGACCTTCTCTATGCTGGGTAGTACTAATGTTGTGAATCAGTGATGAACTCTTTTTATTCCATCTTTGATCAAGTTATGGATATCGTGTGGGTAAAGCTAGGTATTCTCTGCAAAGATTAAATCAAATCATTCGAATATAGCATGCTTTCGGTTAATGGAGCTATGTCAAAAGGGTGATTTCTAAATCAAGACATAAAGAACATTGTTGATTAAAATTATGGTAACTTAGAAGTGCGAAAATTTGTTGATATACAACCCATAAACAAAACCTTCTTTATGAACTAGTTTTGATTTTAAGTTAAATGATTGCAAATAAACTTGTATGGGTAATAGTGATGATAGGTCCAAACTAGAACTTATTGATAGACATTTCCTTTGAAATCCTCAATTGTACTATTAGACTTTACCACCATGGCTTGTTGAGTATGAATGTACTCATTTTTGCATATTTTGGTTCAGGCAATGAACAATATAAGGGGGATATGCCAGCAGATGATGGATACTACGATGGTAAAGATTACACATTCTAGGTCGAGCCTACATGTAACATCCCATTTCTGGAGAATACTAAGTTTGCCTAACTGAAATTTCAAATCGAATTTGAATTCAAATGGTTTGATCAAATTCTAACGAAAATTCAAATTTTCAAAGAAACTTTCAAACTACCATACCTTTCTTAGGCTTGGCCCAGCTCATATGTCCCTTCTCTCTCTTGGGCCCAGCCCATTAGGCCCTTGGCCCGGCCTAGAATGGCCCACGACACTGGATGAGCTATGGACGTGCTTTGCGCATGCATTCACCAAACTCTGTGCCACTCTTTTGCCTCACACATTCTTGGATTCCTATTGTACCATCATGCCACATCAAGCCAAGCCATCTCCTCCCTACTCTGCCATCAGAATCCCTAACCGAAGCTCTTCTCCCTCCTCCATTTTTTCCACTTCACCGCTACACCATCTCAGCCCCATCTTGTTGCTTCCATGCTGCACTTCAGCTCCTTGCAATGTGTGCCCATGATGTCGCTTGACTTGACACTACACATTACTACTCTAATCCCCTTATCACCTTGCCCTCCATCGGTGTCATTGCCTTGACCACAGCTAGCCATCATGGCACCTAGCACTCCCCTCCTCCCTCCTTTGCTATAAAGCCCAGGCTTTACCTCCTCCAGTCCTCACGCACCTTCCCTTGCCTCCAATTAACTCTACACAATCTTCTTCTTTCTTGCCGACCGTTCCACCGCCCTGAGTGATCTCAAGCTTCGCGCAACTTCATTCAATTGGACGCACCTGGAGCTTCGTGTGGACCCTCTGAGGATGACCCCAACCACACCAAGATTTTTCTTCCCCTCCAGTGAGCCCTTCACGTCACCCACCTCACCGTTGTTCAGCTTCTCATCGCCAGCCCACTACAATCATCCACAATCCTCACCGTCACTTCGGGCATGTTTCTCATTGTCCCTAGTTGCTCTCAAAGAGAGGAATTGATCTCTAGTATCCCACAGTGCCTTAGAGTCGAACTCCCTATTTTGTTGCTGTGCGAACTCACCGTCGGTATCCCTAGCAACAAAATTGGCTCACGCCAACTCACCCGAAGATACGCACCAACCATTTCCAACATTGCTTCCGACTGTCGAGGTCCCTATCATCAGCGAGAAGCTTCGCTTCTCTTTGGTGAGGAAAACACTGTAGTGATGTGGTTAAGTTTAAGCACATTATTAGTTTATCATTAATGACATTCATTAACCATTGTTAATCAGTCACTGACTGATGGACCCATGCTGATTTAAGTAAGCTTATGCCCGTATGACAAGTAGGCCCCTAAGCCTATTAAAAACCTTTTAACTAGTTAAGCGGTGGTTAAGCCACTGACAAGTGGGCCCACTCTACTATTTGCATAGTAAAGGGGTCCCACCCGTCAACCTCTCAGCTTTTCTTTTAGAAAATAAATCTAATTTAAAATCAAAAACCAGTGGGACCCTCTTATCAGCCCTAGTAAGGTTTTTCAATAGAAAAGTAATTCAAAATTTTAATTAAAATTGTGGGACCCCATATCAGTGAGAGTAACCTCTCTCCTCATTTTATTTCTTGAATTAAATCTTCATTTAAAATTCGAATGACTCATTCTCACTTGTTCCAACCCCAAATTTAATGAAATTTATTTCTAAATTTTTCCTAATTTAAGATCTATCTAGTGGAAGTGGTTTTGTTCAACTTGGAGTTCATTTGAATTTTCTTTTGAATTTATCGATGTTACTCATATGCTTATTTACTTTTTGTTGTGTTCGTCTAAATAGAATATGAGGGCGCCGAGGAGCTGCAGTTCAAGCAAGCTCAAGAATTCTAAGATCACCCTGCTTTTAAGCTAGGTAAGTCAATACATTGATCATATTGCACTTATCTTTTGAATGCAAGTTATTTTAATTGAAAATATAAAAATTCTTTACTTTATTTTGCAAAGTATATTCGCATTAGTTCATAGTTAATTCCTTATGGATAATTGCTTAATTATGTCCTACTTCTTGGTTTTGTACATGAAATCTTGTCGCTCTAGAATTAATGGTTAACATACCAGTGATAAGTATATATCTAAGCGCCATACTTTGTCTCGCTTAGATACTCGGGGGCATTAATTTTCCCTAGCATCTTTTCAAACATGAAAACTTGTTTTAGGCAGTTACTAGTGGAAAGTGATTGGTATGTTGAACTCAATTATTTTATTCTCCCAAAAGCCCCAACTTGCTTAAATATCTGAGCGAATGGTAGGAGGGGCTGGTGCTGTTGAAAGTACAAGGATGTGTGAAATGTGGTAAAACCACCCAGATAACCTTAAGGACTAAATCTTATGATGATCTCCTACTGTAAAATAGTGCAACCACAAGTCCATAAAGGGAACGACCTAGCCAATTAATTTGCATCAATCCAGTATGGGTTACTTCATCGGTGTGAACATGTGCAAGTGAGTCGAAAGGAATGGCCTTTGACGTGACAGTGCAAGAGAGGCTTCTGGAGGAGTGGTCATACCCCACAGCGGTGGAAACCTTAGCGGATGTGGTACCACTACGAAGATGCATTGTAAAGGTCTTGTAGTGACCTTTTTGATCTGCATGTCTAAGAAAACATGTAGAATATAACAAGTTGGTTGTCACTTGTGGGTCAAGTGTATGACCTCTGCAAAGTGAAAACTATTCGAACAGATGTACGCATGGTCATGGATGGGTATGAAAACTTACTCGAGTTAGTATTTATTTTTTAAAAAAAACTTTATGGGTGAAATGAAAAGTTTGGACAGATAATGCCTTAGATTGTGTTGCCCTAGACGGTCAGTCCCAGTGATAATGAGTGTATGTAATGATGGAAAGCTAGCATATGGTGCAAGTAGTTGTGTAATTGTGGATGGAATATGTATTACTATTATTATTGTAATCGTTCACACATTTTAGAAAATCTGTTTTAGTTAAAATGCTAAGTCATAAAAGAACCTGATCCCTCATTGTTAAACCTTGTATTTATAAGTATTACATTCTATGTGTTGGTTCACGGAGCACTGTTGCTTGTGCTCACCCTCGTTCACAAAATCCTTAGAACCCATGGACCAAAGGTGGTACGCATACTACGACATTCGAGAGGCAGGGTGCAACTAAGTGAGGACTTACCGCTGATGGTGATGAAGATGGCAGAGTTTTGCTTAGTCTCTAGTAACTAAGGTGGTGTTTGCATGCTCCAATATTATCTAAGTCTTTGTTTAATATCGGTTCCACACATTCCCTAGTCGCTTGTCTATGGCAAGATATCTCATCCCTTTTTGTTTCTGCTACTGCTTCTACAATTTATGTGTGAATCCATTTGGCCTAATTGGCTTTATTACAAACTTGACCTGATGCGGTTTAATTAAACTCTGATATTATAATATTAATATATGGTATGATTTACATTCTGTATGAAATGATTTAGTAATTTATCTATGAGCACTATCTACTGATCCAGAAAATAATGCAGTGGTTTCACAGAAGATTCTGGATTAGCTAAATCCAGGTCTGACACCACACTAAGTGTTGCCTGTGGTGTGATCACCTTTTGTCGTATTTTTTATGTAATATAAGTAAGTTTGGCTTACACTACTACAAAAAGGATCATCATAGACGGTTCGGAATTGCCATCACAAATGGTTTTCTAAACCTTCTGAATTTATGAGTTAGTAATAATCAGAGGTTATCATAGGCGGTTTGTGAGCGATCTATGATAAATACAATACAAACGGTTTGTAACTAGAATTGTCTATAAAGAATACTATCATAGACAGTTTGAACCAAAAACCGTCTATGATACTTAAACATAACAAACGGTTCTAGCTATCAACCATCTGTGATGGGCGAGTATCATGGACGGTTGGTATATAGAACCGTCTGTGATACTTTTCCATCACAGACGGTTGGTAGATAGAACCGTCTGTGATGTTCAAGAATCACAGACGGTTTTTTGTTCGATCCGTCTGTGATAGTCCTTCATAGACAGTTTATACCACAAACCGTCTGTGATAGTTCATTCTATACCTAAAATTTTTTTCTTTTTTTTGGCTAGCTAGCCTGAAAAAATGTTAGCTATGCATTTGAAAACAAGCAAATACAGTAGTAAACACAACAATACATTCCATTTTCATTACAATTAGAATCCACCATTACAGCATAATAAGATAACGAGTAGGTTACCCATCTAACACAACAAGAACATAGCAAGAACACATATCCTAATCCTACAAACCCAACTCTAAAGCATGGCAAGAACAGATAAGAAAAAGAAATCCTACCAGACAGTAGAAGTTGAATCGTGCCGACGAGCTAATACCTAAGCCCTCTCGCCCCTGATGCAGTGCGCGAGCTAGATGTCCTTGACGGACGCTGTTGTCGATGCTAACTTGAGCGCCGTCTTGGTAGCCATCGGCATCTACTTTGTAAGGGCCATCGGGGTCGAGGAGGAGGACGGTGAGAAATAGTCTGGAGAGAGTTTTGAACAACGATAGGTAGGGGATGGGTTTGGGTGAGTATTTATAGAGGGAGAGGTGGAGTTATGATCCATGGGGTGGGTTTGGTGTGTTTCCATTAACTGAAAATGGGTTAGGGAGGATCGACGGGCCCAGCGGTCAGTTTATCACAGACGGTTTTATATACAAACTGTTTGTGATACTCTCCCAACACAAACGGTTCTATATAACAAATCGTCTATGAATTAGAGCACAATATATATATATATATATATATATATATATATATATATATATATATATATATATATATATATATATATATATATATATATATATAAGTGCAATGTAAACAGCTAGTCTCAGAAGATAAAATAGCAAAATTTTATATGTCTATATATGCTCGTTTGAAAGGTTTTGACGAGATCTATAACTTGGTAGTTGAGGTGAACCCCAAATTCTGAACGGAGATAAAAACTTTTGCTAGAAATAGAAACTAAAAACTTGCGACACAAATTTGAGGCTAAAGATGGTCGATTTTGGGGGTCTTAGAGGGCGACTGGCACAAGTATGTCTTTTTTGTTATCAGGCTCGTCATTAGTTTTCCAACGAGTACAATAATGTTAAAAACGGACACCGTATGCAAAAGTTATGCCCGTTTTACTAAAGGTGTTTCGGAATGAAATCCTACTCAGACTCAGGCAGGAAATTATGAAATTTTAGAGGGATTGCGAGACGGAAAAACATATCACAGACGGTTCTTAGTAAGAATCGTCTATAATACTTCACAGACGGTTCTTAGTAAGAACCATCTATGATATTTCACAGACAGTTCTCACCATAATCCGTCTGTGATATTATCTCTTCACAAACAGTTTTAGCACTGACAGCAACACAGATGGTCTCTAAACCTAAACCGTCTGTTATTGTATTTAACACAGACGGTTTAGGTCAACCGTCTGTGATGAGGCGTCTAATATAAACCTTTTTTGTAGTAGTGTTAGAAGCCTTAAAACTTTATAATTGACAGCTATGTCATATTTTGTGTAAGACTTCCGTTATGATATTGTAATCGTAAGGTGACTGTTTATCAATCTATGTGTAACTAAAATTTTAAACAGTTACGAAGGAAATTCCTGGCAAATTCGAGTATCCAATAAGCCAAACGGGACGTTAGAGGAATTGAGTATTTTTTCCTGGATGGGGAGAGTATTTTGTATAAGGGCCTGTTTGGGAGAGCTCCACCACTGAAAACGTGGATCTGGAGCAGCAGCTCCACCGTGGATCTGGGATCCCACCATGGAGTGTTTGGATTGTACAGCAGCTCCAGATCTACGAAAATGAGGTTTTGGTGGGATGGGGTGTGTAACCAGTGGCATTGGTGGGTAATTAACACCCAACTCCATGGTGGAGCACCCCTTGAGGAGCTCCATGAAATCCATGGATCTGACTCTCAGATCCAGGATTTTGGTGGATCCAGATTTCGCGGAGCTGGAGCGTTTGGGTAAAATTTCGTGGAGTGGAGCTGTTTTTCGTGGATCTAGAGCTGGTGGAGCTCTCCCAAACAGATCCTAACTCATGGCAGGAGAGTTATTATTTTTTGAGAGGAGGGCAGGGGTAGCCTGGTAGAGTTATTTTATTTGGGATAGACTATTGCACAGGCGACTGAAATTTTTTTATCTTTCAGTCACCTAAAGTTGCACTTTGAATCACCTGAAGTTTCACATGTTTTTTTTGGAGGGGGGCTGCAATTTTAGTTGATTGAGAGTGCAATTTTAGGTCACTTGAAGTTGCACTCTAAATCACCTGAAGTTTCACATGTTTTTTTTGGAGGGGGGCTGCAATTTTAGTTGATTGAGAGTGCAATTTTAGGTCACCTGAAGTTGCACTCTGAATCACCTAAAGTTGCAGCTGTTTTTTTTTGAGGGGGCAGCAATTTTAGTTCATTGAGAGTGCAATTTCAGGTGACTGAAATATAAAAAAATTTTAATCGCCTGTGCAATAGCAAAACTGATTTTATTTAGGGTGAGTAGAGTTATTACTAGTACAACACTAAAGTTAGGAGAAGGGCATAACCAAACGGGCTAGATTCTTGTAACGACCAGAGTGTAGCCTATTCGGCCCAACGAAGAAGTCTTGATGAGTCAAACCAGCCCAAGGCCATCCGACTGCCGGATCAAGCCAATCCGAGCCGTCCACTCCCCGTAGGGCCCCGAGCCAACCGTTTATAGCCCTATCGCCGCCACCTGGCCTTCCTCTTTCCCTTTCCCCGCAGCCTCTCTAGGGTTTATCGACGAGACCAGGCGGCGGCGAGATGGTGCAGCGCCTCACATACCGGAAGCGTCACAGCTACGCGACCAAGTCCAACCAGACCCGGGTCGTCAAGACCCCAGGTACTCTCGATCCGTTCTTGTTTTTCTTTGGGAATTCCTCGTTTGGTGGTTTTATTGATCTGCTTCTGTCGAGTTCATGGTGAATTTGATGGCTTCTTGTAGGTGGCAAGCTTGTGTACCAGTACACCAAGAAGAGGGCGAGCGGCCCCAAGTGCCCCGTGACTGGGGAGAAGATCCAGGGGGTGAGCGATGGAGCTCTACTTTGATCTAGTTTAGCTTTTCTGCTTTGGGTTTGGTTTAGTGCTGGATGCGGTTAGTGCTATACTGCTATTGGTGTTGAACTAATACTTGGACTAGATATTGTTTTTCGGCTGTTATCTAGATGATTTGCGGTGTCTTTCGTTTTGCGGGTGTAATGGAATTGTGATGGTATACGTAGTTTGGTGCTGCATTGTGCTTGCTGAGGAGGATGTTGTAGTTGCAGGCTTTGGATCTTCTTGTCTAAATCTGTTAGTTGGGAATAGACGGTAGTTGCTTGTGGACTGAATGCAGTGGGTAGTATATGTGTGTTCTATACCTGATTCTTTTTCGGAAAATACTTGTTTTGAGTGTCTTGTCACTGACGCTGTTTGTGTTCTTGAAAAAAAGAGAGATTGTTTCGTGGTTCTTGTTTTCTATGTGCTTCATTTTGGGGAGACAGACTTGTTGGTCTGTGAAGTATTTTTTTTCTTCTACTACTATCGTAGGGGTGGCCTCCACCTAAACCCAGCAGGCCTGGTAGAAAGTTATAAGGCCCAGAATAGGCCTCATGTAATGACACAAATACCCCTGAAGGGGATAATCAGCTGTAAGGGCATAATTGTAAAAGCACTCCCCATGTATATATATAGAACACCGACCATGGGGGAAAGAGGTCATGACATTCATCTTCATCACTCTCCACTACCACCTCCCTCTCTGTTTGGTCTGTAGCCACAACAGTTGGCGCCGTCCGTGGGGAGGACAAGGACAAGCTTGAAGACCGAAGAAGAAGGATGGCACCGAAAAAAGCTTCGTCAGCGGCGGCGAAGGGAAAGAAGGCGACCGGGCCGGAGCGTCGTATGAGTACCAGGGCTTCGGCATCGGCAGCGGCGGGCGCGGGTAGCGATGCAGGCGCGGTGGCCGAAGACTTCGACGTCCGCGCGGTGACGACCAACCTCGTCACCGGCACCGCGACGACCAACCCCGGCACCGGCGTCGCGACGACCAACCTCGTCACCGGCACCGTGACGACCAACCTTGTCACCGGCACCGTGACGACCAACCTCGCCACCGGCACCGCGACGACCAACCCCGGCACCGGCGTCGCGGGGACGGACCCCGCGGTCGAAGACGTCGACGCTGGTGCGGCGACAACCGACCCCGCCGACGCAACGACAGCCGACCTCGCCGCCCCCGCCGCAACCCTCGCCGGCAGCGCGGACCGGGCGGTTCGAGGTAGCCACGATGGAGCGACCGGCAGCTCGGGACCTCGCGACGCGGTCGTGCCCGCGCTGATCCGCCCGTTGGGAGTACCGGCGACCCTGCCTGCACAGGCGGCAGAAAGTGCCCTGCTGGCGGCCCTCAACGCGTTCCAGCGGGAGCTAGGGGACCTTTGCGGAGCCGTCCGAGATGTGCAAGAGGCTCGGAGCCAGCAGCCCGCGCCAGTAATCGCGCCCGAGCCCACGCCGGAGAGGGCGGACAGTCGCGAAGCCCCCACGTCTAGCCGCGTGCCGCTGCGGCGTGTAGATCCGGAGTCCCCGCTCTCGGCGGGGCTGCAGCAAGCGGCATGGCCCGAAGACTTCAAGTTTCTTAGCGCCATCGACTCGTACAAAGGCGACACGGACCCCCGCGAGTTCGTGCGCGTGTACGAAACCGCGATCGAAGCCGCGGGCGGAGACGACACCACGAAGGCGAAGGGACTCCCCCTCGCGCTGCAAGGAGTGACGCTCTCTTGGTTCTTTACCATAGAGCCGGGCTCCATCTACGCGTGGGAGCAGCTCCGCGTCCGCCTTCACAACAACTTCCATGGAAACTACGTCGACCGAGTCGACGCGGACCAACTCTTTGCTGTCAAGCAAAAACCCTCGGAGAAGCTCCGGGACTACTTCAAACGCTTCGCCAAGATTCGATGCCAAGTGAAAGACGTTAACGAAACCACCATCGTTAATGCAGCCATACAGGGCCTTCGTCCGGGCCCGATGGCCGAGTACAACGCGCGAAAGCCAATCAAGACGGTGGCGAAGCTCTTCGACAAAATGGAGGAATATGCCAGGGCGGAAGAAGACGCACGGCGAAGGCAAGGGGACGACTCCGACACCAACCAGGCCGGAGCCTCGGCAAAAGCCGAAGATCCCCCGAAGAACGGCTTTTCGAAGGAAAAACGTAAGCAGGAGTCGTCCAGGGACGCGCCCGACCGCAGGGACGCCTCGCATAAGGAGTCGTCCGATCAGCCCAAGCGCGGCCAGCAGAGGTCGAGGCAAAATCGGTACGTCCTCGACATTGAGGCCCGCGTCCGCCTTCACAACAACTTCCATGGAAACTACGTCGACCGAGTCGACGCGGACCAACTCTTTGCTGTCAAGCAAAAACCCTCGGAGAAGCTCCGGGACTACTTCAAACGCTTCGCCAAGATTCGATGCCAAGTGAAAGACGTTAACGAAACCACCATCGTTAATGCAGCCATACAGGGCCTTCGTCCGGGCCCGATGGCCGAGTACAACGCGCGAAAGCCAATCAAGACGGTGGCGAAGCTCTTCGACAAAATGGAGGAATATGCCAGGGCGGAAGAAGACGCACGGCGAAGGCAAGGGGACGACTCCGACACCAACCAGGCCGGAGCCTCGGCAAAAGCCGAAGATCCCCCGAAGAACGGCTTTTCGAAGGAAAAACGTAAGCAGGAGTCGTCCAGGGACGCGCCCGACCGCAGGGACGCCTCGCATAAGGAGTCGTCCGATCAGCCCAAGCGCGGCCAGCAGAGGTCGAGGCAAAATCGGTACGTCCTCGACATTGAGGGCGGTTCCGACGAGGGCGCTCCTGCGGGCCGAGGCGGTCGGGGGCGCCGTGGCCGCGGGCGTGGCCATGGCCGGGGCCGCGACGATAAAGGTCGCGGAGATTACGACGACCAGCACCAGGGACTGTGGTGTGTAGTCCACGGCCGCGGCAACCATGATATCCGCACCTGCACCTCCATCGCGGCGCTCCGCGATAGCATCGCTAGGGACAGGAACCTAGAGACGTGTCCGCCTGCGGTGGCCCACGTCCAATTCCCGTACGAGGCCCCCGTGCAGGTACAGGCGCAAGGGATGCAACCCCAGGAAGGCACCTTACGGATCCAGGCTCACGTACAACAACCTCGGGAGGGCCTCCTGTCGCTCCAGGCTCCGGAGGCAACCCACCGCAGGATCATTAACGTCATATCCGGAGGCTCTGCGCTAGAATTCGCCTCAGCACGGCAGCAGAAGGCCTATACGCGAAGACTACATCATGTGGCGGCATACCCAGCGCAAGCACCCCCGGACTGGGCGCGGCACGAAGTCACATTCACACCCGGCGACGCCCAAGGCGTGGACTTCCCTCATCAGGACCCCCTGGTCATCCGGGTCACTATCGCGGGATGCGACGTGGGGCGTGCCCTGGTGGACGGCGGTAGCTCCGCAAACGTATTGTTTGCGGCGGCCTTCGACCAGATGGGGATCCCTCGCAGCCGCCTAGGGCCCTCGGGAGTCCCACTGCAGGGCTTTGGGGGACAACCCCTGCGGGCGCTGGGACAAGTAGGTCTTCAAGTCTCCTTCGGCCGAGATGACAATGTGCGGGCCGAAGATGCCACCTTCGACGTGGTCGACCTTCCGTACCCCTACAATGCCATATTAGGGCGCCCAATCCTCAACTCCTTCGGCGCGGTACCACATCACGGCTATCTATGCATGAAGATCCCGGGTCCCCGGGCCATCATCACCGTCCGAGGCGATCAGGATATGGCCCGGCGCATCGAGCCAGGTACCAGGTGCCCGCGTCGCGAAGCCCAACGGCGCTCCTAGAGCCGGCGCCGGCGTCACAACGCGGTGGTCCGCGGGGCCAGTCGGAGGCGCCTTGGCGGGCCCTGCAGGGGTCTAGCGACTAGAGGCTTCGGCCGCACCAAGGAAAAACGGTTAGTACATCCGCCCCTTGTAATTGCTTGCCCGCGCAAACGGGGATGTAATGAAGATCGCCGTTTGTCGCTAATATTTCTTCATCGTGCGCAAGCACGTGGCGGAGGCGCGCGCAGGCTTTGCTAGCGCGCGCGCTCCCGCAGCATAAATCGAAGTCGCACGTTCGCGCGTGCACTCGCCGTAGCCAAAGGTGACGGGCCTGCGTATAAACAAAGACGCACGTTCGCGTGTGCACTCGCCGTAGCCAAAGGTGACGGGCCTGAGTATAAACAAAGACGCACGTTCGCGTGTGCACTCGCCGTAGCCAGGGGTACGGGACTGAGTATAAATCTAAGTCGCACGTTCGCGTGTGCACTCGCCGTAGCCAAAGGTGACAGGCCTGAGTATAAATAAAGACGCACGTTCGCGTGTGCACTCGCCGTAGCCAAAGGTGACGGGCCTGAGTATAAACAAAGACGCACGTTCGCGTGTGCACTCGCCGTAGCCAAAGGTGACGGGCCTGAGTATAAACAAAGACGCACGTTCGCGTGTGCACTCGCCGTAGCCAGGGGTACGGGACTGAGTATAAATCGAAGTCGCACGTTCACGTGTGCACTCGCCGTAGCCAAAGGTGACGGGCCTGAGTATAAACAAAGACGCACGTTCGCGTGTGCACTCGCCGTAGCCAAAGGTGACGGGCCTGAGTATAAACAAAGACGCACGTTCGCGTGTGCACTCGCCGTAGCCAGGGGTACGGGACTGAGTATAAATCGAAGTCGCACGTTCGCGTGTGCACTCGCCGTAGCCAAAGGTGACGGGCCTGAGTATAAACAAAGACGCACGTTCGCGTGTGCACTCGCCGTAGCCAGGGGTACGGGACTGAGTATAAATCGAAGTCGCACGTTCGCGTGTGCACTCGCCGTAGCCAAAGGTGACGGGCCTGAGTATAAACAAAAGACGCAGCGGGGGGACGCCTCCGCGCGCACTCTACGGAGTATAAATAAGACGTAGCGTTGAGCTTAGCCTCCGCACGCACCAGTCCACGGACTTTAAATAAGACGTAGCGTCGAGCCTAGCTCCGCACGCAACAGTCTACGGACTATAAATAAGACGTAGCGTCGAGCCTAGCTCCGCACGCACTAGTCCACGGACTTTCAATAAGACGTAGCGTCGAGCCTAGCTCCGCACGCAACAGTCTACGGACTATAATAAATAAGACGTAGCGTCGAGCCTAGCTCCGCACGCACCAGTCTACGGATTTTAAATAAGACGTAGCGTTGAGGTCCGCCTCCGCACGCGCGAGTCTCCGGACTATAAAGGAAGTCGTAGCGTCGAGGTCCGCCTCCGCACGCACCAGTCTACGGACTTTAAATAAGACGTAGCGTCGAGGTCCGCCTCCGCACGCGCGAGTCTCCGGACTATAAAGGAAGTCGTAGCGCCGAGGTCCGCCTCCGCACACACTAGTCCACGGGCTTTGAATAAGGCGCAGCGTCGAGGTCCGCCTCCGCACAGCCAGCCTACAGCCAGTCTACGGACTACAAAGGCTAAGCGTCGAGGTCCGCCTCCGCCCACGCCAGCCTACGGGCCGTAAAAAGTTGAGGTACCAAGGACTGCCCCCGCAAGCGCCGTTCTAAGGAACCCTTGCGCAGTTACTTCACCAACGATGGCATCAACACATCCTAAAATGCCAGGAAATCTGCATACCGGAGAAATCACAAGTACAAAGGTCCGGCAGCATCCTTGCCGCTCTAAGCCGCTATCCCGCGGGTTCGTCCTTAACACGCGCCAAAACTGGGGCCTCGCTCGAGGAAGGCCGGCCCGCCCAAAAGTCCAGCGACTCGGCCCTTCGCCAGCGTCGAAGGCGTCGCCGGGTTGAAAGGTCGGCCGCACGAAGCTGGTCCCAGCAAGAAAGCTGCCCGAGATATAGGCGAAAGTTAGAATGCATACAGCAAGTGTGTACATTCGCAAAAAGAGGGAGCAGTACAACACACGCCTACACCTAGGCACCACGGCGTCAGACCTGCGGGTTCCCGGCGCCCTCGGAGGGCCCAGCGCCGCCCTCGTCGCGTCGAGGGATCCCGTCAAGAAATTGGCCGAGGCTCCCCGTCCCGTAGACCGACTTCCGGAGCTCGATCCGTGCAGCATCCGGCTTGGCGTAAGCCCAGATCCGGTCGAAGAAGGGCACGGCGAGCGGAGTGGACGGCACCGGACATTACTCCGGCCCCGCCGGGCATCTCCAGCTGGGGGTCATCCAGCCCGGCGACGTGCGTGCAACCGCGGTGCTGCAGGAGCGCGCACACCAAGCAGGCCGACGTGTACGCGCAGTGGGTGCCAAAGGACGTCGCCGCGTCGCGCGCGACGTTGGCGGCATCCCCGATCCAGCGGAGCGTCCGGGACAACTCCTCTGGGCCGAAGGCGCGCTCCGGCACCTCAGTCACCAGCCCTTGAAGATGGCTCTCCAGCGCTTGCATGGCATCCCACGCCACCACCGAAGCGTCGCCAAGCGTCTGGTTACGCCCCGCTAGAGTCAAGGCAAGCTCGCCTTTTTCCTTCTCTAGCGAGGCGACCTGTTCCAGGAACCCGGCCCGCTCCGCCGCAAACTCCTGTTCAACAGCTGCCGCGGCCGACTCCCGCGCTGACGCGACAAGTACCTCGGCGTGTGCCCTCGCCTCGGCGCATTCCGCTTCCAGCTAGCGGATGCGGGCGTCCTGGGCAGAGCGGGCTCCAGAGGCTTCGCGTAGCTCCTCGACGGCCCGCAGCCTATCCTCGAGCGTCGTGCGGCCGCGAGCATAGGCCGTTTGCAAGGCTTGCCCCAGCACCAGTGTCTGCAGAAGGGAAAGGCTTAGCAAGCTCAGCCAGCTCAGACGTCGTCGTATGAAGTACTTACCCTCACCCCAGACACCTCGAAGGCGTCCTGGAGGTGCTCCGCCCCGTAGGCTTGCAGCACTTGCGGGTCGACACTGGTGGCCGCGTCACTCACAATACCGCGCCACGCCCTCAGCGTCTCCGGGGGCGGCACGAAGTCCGCAGGGCTTACGCACGCGGAGGTCCCGTGTTCTGCCAAGCGCTCCCCCTCCGGAATGAGCAACGCTGTAAACAGGAATACAGGTGAGCACCGCAAGGCATAAAAGCGTACACCAGAGTAAGCTACGCCACCCTACCTTCGGTAGCAGAAGGCATGGTCCCATCGCGGGCCGAAGCCTCCGCGTTCGGGGAGGGCGACGGCTGTCCTTGCGCGGCGGGAGGCGTGGCCAGAGGGGCAGAAGGCACGTATGCCGCAGGGCCCCCGGCGCTTGCGCTGGAGTCCCACAAGCTTCTGATGCCAGTGGCCACGACGAATCCCCGCGGCGTCCGGTGGAGCTCCGGCCGCACACACGGCCGTTTAGCCGTTTCGGCCTGCAGCGAAACCACCCCCGCAGTCGCGGCTGGGGAAGCCCCCGCGGTCGCACCGCCCGGGGGCGAAGGTTCCGCGGTGACGATTGTCGAAGGAGGCACCTCGGTTCCTGCCGTTGTCGTTAAAGGCAGCATGGCTTCGTGCGCCCCCGCGGAGGGCGCCTCCGGCACCACAACAGCCACGGCCAAAGGGTCCACCTCAGCATCGCCGGTCCGTACGGGTTCCGCCTCGACGACTTCGGTGGGCGGCGAGGCTTCCCCCCTCCGGCTGCTTGTGGCAAACCCACCGTCCGGGGCGCTCGCCGAAGATACCTCGCCTTCGACGTCTGCCCCACCCAAGCCCGAATCGGCATACCTCGCCGAGTCCGACTCCGCGTCCGTCGCGCCCTCCGAAACACTAGCCGCAGTAGTAGCAGCTGCCACGCTAAGCGCGGCAGGCGCCCCGTCGTCTGGAGCGACACGGTCCGGCACGGCAAGGCCCAGGGCCTCGCATACGCGGTTTATTCGACCCAGCCCCCAGGGCCTCGCATACGCGCGCTGCTCATGCTCCCTGGCGGTGTACGGCCCCAGGAATACGCGCGCGGCCTGCTCCGCCTCCTCCAAGGAAATCCCTGAAGCAAAGGAGAAGGGCATCAGCATCTAACGCATTTCGCGTGAACAAAGGCGGGGCGCGATCGAGGCTTACGAAGACTGGGCGGCGCCGGCAGCGAGCAGACCCATGGCGAAACATTGTCGTCTCGACGCCTCTCGGCGGCAAGACGCCAGTCGTGGGCAAGCGGTGCCACGCCGTACATCACGTACTCTTCGGCGAGGTCGCGCATGTTGAAGCGGGCGGCCATGCCTACGAGCCGCTTGACCCTCCGCCTGTCCTCAGCATCGAGCGTTCGGCCGGGCGAGGGCTTGAACGCAATCGGTCGGCCTGTGCACTCAAGGCCACTCCCGCTCTCCACACGGTGGTAGAACCACCGCTTCATCCAGTAAGACTCCCACTTCCCGCGAGTTGAGTTCGCAGGGAAGAGCTTCTGGCACGACGGACGAAGAATAAAAGTGACGCTACCGAAGCTCGACAGCGTCCCGTCCTTCCGACCCTTGGGCTGGCATCGTGCCTCGTGGAGATAGGCGAACAACGACGCGCTGGGCCAACACGCCCCCGAACGCAAGGCCCAGCTGTACACCGCAAGCCGGGCCACGGCGTTCGGAGTCAGTTGCGCCAGCTCCAGCCTGAAGGTCCGCAGCACGTCGCCCACCATAGCCGCCGCTGGGATCCGGAGCCCCGCGTCGAAAAAGGCAACGAACACGACACCGCCTCCGACCTCTCGGGATGAGGTTCCGTCTCGTCGGCGGCGGGCAATCGTACCTCCTGGCGCCCGGACAACTTCGCCACGCGCAGGAGCCCTTGGATCGTCTTCTCGGTCACGAGCGAGGGGCCTAGCTCGCCGGAGAACGTGCCTTCCTCCTCCGCCACCAGCCGCTCCTGGTCCGCCGCCGCTGGGTCGCGCTCTTGGAGCGCGTATTTCACCTTCAACAGCGAGGACCGCCGGCGAATGTCAGGGCCACCAACCGCCTGGCCGCGCTCGCTACTGGAGGCCATCGCTTCCCACGGAGAGACTGAGGCGGTGAAGATAGCGCGAAGGTGTAGAAGGCGGAGCAGACAGGAAAGAGGGCGTAAAGGTGCGAGGACGCTGTTACAGGGGGCTATTTCAAGCCACCTCGCCCATACCGCCGCTACCGAAGCGTCGCAACGATTCGCGTGCCGGATGCAACCGCAGCGGTGTAAAGGCCCGCCCCGCACGATTCCCCGTAACTGAAAGCGAAGAGTCGCGAGGGTCCGTGTACAAGGCGCGACCGCAGTCGTACACGCGCCCGTCCAGCGTGACGCCTCACACCCAACGCTGGAAGGTCGCGACCACAGGCGCCAAGGACCGCCACAGCACGGCGTTACCTAGCCGCGGTTATGGGCGCACCAATGGGCCAGGGGATCACAACCGCCCCGGCGCCGCGCCATTCACTACCCGCCCCGTGTCCCCCTCGCCTAGGGAAAAGGCGAGTGGCCGCAAGCACGCAACCGTCCACCTCCCGCCGCCCACCAGTCATAGGCCGCCGCGTGCCCCGGGCGCGTCGGGTCACACGGTACGGGAACCTAACCCTGACAGACCAGGGGTCGGCGTGATTCCAGGAACCTTTACAGCGCAAGATCGCCTCACAAGATCCCAACTCACCGCCCACGTGGCGGTGTTCCACCCGTTCGAAGGGTACGAAGTGGAGTGCGCGCGCGTCTACTTCGACTAAGCGCCAGCTTCGCTGCCACCCGACCGAAGGGTAGGGGACGGAGTGCGCGCGCGTCTACTTCGACTAAGCGCCAGCTTCGCTGCCACCCGACCGAAGGGTAGGGGACGGAGCGCGCGCGCCTACTTCGACTAGGCGCCAGCTTCGCTGCCACCCGTTCGAATGGTAGGGGACGGAGCGCGCGCGTCTACTTCCACTAGGCGCCAGCTTCGCTTCCACCCGTTCGAAGGGTAGGGGACGGAGCGCGCGCGTCTACTTCAACTAGGCGCCAGCTTCGCTGCCACCCGTTCGAAGGGTAGGGGACGGAGCGCGCGCGTCTACTTCCACTAGGCGCCAGCTTCGCTGCCACCCGTTCGAAGGGTAGGGGACGGAGCGCGCGCGTCTACTTCCACTAGGCGCCAGCTTCGCTGCCACCCGTTCGAAGGGTACGGGACGGAGCGCGCGCGTCTACTTCAACTAGGCGCCAGCTTCGCTGCCACCCGTTCGAAGGGTAGGGGACGGAGCGCGCGCGTCTACTTCCACTAGGCGCCAGCTTCGCTGCCACCCGTTCGAAGGGTAGGGGACGGAGCGCGCGCGTCTACTTCCACTAGGCGCCAGCTTCGCTGCCACCCGTTCGAAGGTTAGGGAGCGGAGCGCGCGCGTCTACTTCAACTAGGCGCCAGCTTCGCTGCCACCCGTTCGAAGGGTAGGGGACGGAGCGCGCGCGTCTACTAGGCGAGGGGATGGAGCGAGCTTGAAGAACGGCGAACAGCACATACGACCACCGTAACTCGAACATGCAAAGGTCAATTTGTGGCAAGAGCAGACATGATCTTGTAAACAGATATGCGTCGCCACACCAGCACATGCTCGTTCGCACGATCAGAGCGGATGGATGACTTCATATCTGTCTACGAGAGCAAGTCAGGCCTTTGCCATTTCCGCGTCAAGCTGTGAAGCATTTCCACAAGCAGGACGTATTTTTTTCACCGGCGCTCGTGGGCATTGACGCCGGTCGACGCAGTCATCAAACGCAGGTGAACAAAATTTTCCCTACATATGAGAAGCTAACCATGAACAGGTACGGGATGTGCAGCAAGGGATGTCTAGGGAGCGGCCCCCGGCGCCAACATATTTATACTCGCCCTCACCAGGCGAAAAGCCGCCAGCATGGAGGGATGCCAATCGGCGGCACGCCAACCGGTGGAAGCACAAGCGGGGGGCATCGGGCGGTTCAGCTACCAGGGGTGCGTGAGTGCAACCGTCCGCATCCCACCGCGTGCACACCAGGAACCGTCGCACGCCCCACTCACGAGAAGGCGCACCACATGATGCGACAGCCTGCCCCCCGGCAAGCCAACCGTCATTAAAAAGCACACCACCGGGCGGCAAGGTCGCAACGACTGTGGAGCGCGCACGCCTCAGAAGTCCATATGCCGGGAGTCCGCCGTCACATTGATGGTCACGACGCCTCAAGGCCCGCACCGCGCCAAGCACGCTTCACCACGTGGACGGCCGGAAAAGCACGCATCTGCTTCGGCCACAGCGCAGCCCCGGGTCAAGTCTGGAGAAGTTCACAGGCCGCGGGGACGGAGGGGGCCAAAGGACTCGGCGACATGGCTTCGGCCCTGTGAAGCCCTTCACCATGAGAGGCTCCTGTCGTAGGGGTGGCCCCCACCTAAACCCAGCAGGCCTGGTAGAAAGTTATAAGGCCCAGAATAGGCCTCATGTAATTACACAAATACCCCTGAAGGGGATAATCAGCTGTAAGGGCATAATTGTAAAAGCACTCCCCATGTATATATATAGAACACCGACCATGGGGGAAGGAGGCCATGACATTCATCTTCATCACTCTCCACTACCACATCTCTCTCTGTTTGGTCTGTAGCCACAACAACTACCTTGAGCATGGTAGTTGTCTCAGGTTAATTATTGTTGTTGGTATAGTTGTAAATCTCTTACACTGAAATTTGCTGACATGTCTGCATTTCATGTCGATTTTTGTTCTGGTGACATTTTTAAGCCTAGTCACCGCCAAGAAATTGAGTCTCTTTTTTAAAAACGAATGCTTGTAAGTTTGCCGGATGACACTGACGATTGTAGCTAAGAGAAAAGTGCTTTGTCAGGCTTTAAAACAATACTGAACTAGTAGGAGCGGCTTATGAACTATCACCCCAAATGGGCTGTTTACATGTTATGTTACCATTTTGTAGTAAAAAATGTTTGTCTGTAAGCTCTATTTGCACGCATGTGTATTGTGTTTTAATCCATTAGTACAACTTAGTGGAGTTGATTTCATGTTTTTTTTTTTTTGCTATGCTGAGTAATGCTTTCAGCATATCAGGTCCATAATCACTTCCTGGCCTACTGTTGGTCCTGAAGTTGCAATTTCAGCTGGTGCATCTAGTGCATCTATCATCTAAGAGTGTGCAGGGACTCATTTGATTGTATCAGTGGATGCAGTTCACGGTAGATAATTTGGTTGATTGAAATGAATCAATTATGATTTTTCATGGTACTGATACCCTAAGTTACCCTGATACTCGATATGGGTATGGCGATACCGTGATACGATATTTTCCAAAAACAAGGATACGTCAATACAATAAGTATATATGTATTTAAAATAAAAAAAATGTAGAGAAGCTATGAGAGAGCGAGAAACTGAGATTACCTTGACGAATGCTATATATTCCTTGCCTCCCTCGCTGGCATTGTTGCAGTCCGGTCACAGTCTCACAGATGCACCAACATCTGCTGGACAAATGCTAGTGGGAAATCCATGGTTATCATTCTCTCTACTAGTACTTCCAGCAATAGCAGAGGAATCGACACTACTTCCAGTGCTAGTACGTCATCTATTGGAGTTGGAGTGCTTCCACTTGCCATCTCTAATTAGAAGCGTTGGGGGCAGCGAGCGGTCGAGTCGACCACGACGGTGGTGGTGGCAGCAAGCATGGCCGTGGCAGTAGGCGAAGGGAGGGGGTGATGGCAAGAGGAAGTAGAAGGGGGTGGGTGGGGCGGCGGGTAAAGGGAGGGCTCCAGGGGGAGGCAGCAGGAGAAGTGAGGAGGCAGCGGCCAGAGAAGGGAGAAGGCAAGGGGAGGCGGCGGCCGGAGAACGGAGAAGCAAGAGGGAGGTGGCAACTGGAGAAAGGAGAAGTCGGGGGGAGGCGGCGGGCCGGCGACTGAAGGGAGGAGACGGCAAGAGCGGTGGGGAAGGTGATGGCGGTGGCAAAAGGTAAGCAGGGAGAGGGCGGCAATCACGAGAGACGAGCAAGGGCGATGGCAGTCGTGAGAGGCGAGCAGGGAGAGGGCGGAAGTGGTGAGTGTTGAGCAGCTAGAGGGGTAGGGCAAGCCGACGTTTTAGATGGTGTTGGAATTGGGCTGTGCTTGTAATGGGCTTTTGTTTGAGTGATTTTGTCTATCAAGTATCAGGGAAGTATACTGAAGTATTGGCGGAGTATGACGATTAATTTTATTTATTTCAGTAATTAAAATTTGCCAATACTTCCCGATTCCGTATCGCGCCGTATCAGTATCCAATATGTTTCGCAATACGTGTATGGTGCCTCGGCGGAGTATCAGGGTATCGCAGCAGATACCACTTATACGGTTATACCCCTGATATTTATGTTAATATTTCCACTTGAGGGCTCATATTGCCAATTTGTTTTGTTTCCAGATTCCTCACTTGAGGCCTGCTGAGTACAAGAGGTCCAGGTTGTCTAGGAACCGCAGGACTGTGAACCGTCCTTATGGTGGAGTGCTTTCTGGAACTGCTGTTAGGGAGAGGTCAGCAAATAAAGCTTTTTCTGATGTGAAAAGTCTCACGATCTGTCATCTTGTAATCTTATGAGTTACAACTATTGCTGTGCAGGATCATCCGTGCTTTCTTGGTCGAAGAGCAGAAGATTGTCAAGAAGGTCCTCAAAATACAGAAAACCAAAGACAAGGCAACCACAAAGTAGAGGTCCGCTGAAATGGACGCGCAACGCTGTTTTGTACACAATGAAAAGTATTTTCGTGTTAAATGTTTAGCATGTGAGAGACATACCTCTTGAGTTTAGAGTGTTTCAAATCCTTTTACCTTTCCGATGTCGGGGTATCGGGACAACTGACCCCCTAGTTGCTTTGTTATGGATTCTGATCATATCTTGGAACCATCAGTTAGTCGAATTTGCCCACTCGTTTGTAGCAATCCTTTTAATTTAGGACTCGCTTTCTTTTTTTCATGGTTCGTGGACGTTTTCTCGCACAATCATCAGGCTACTGTTATTTAGTTGCCCGTTCACTGATGGTTTTATACAGAACTTTGGCTGGCCAAATTAACAGTTGCGCTGTTCGGAGCATTTTGATCGCTTGCTCTCTTTAGTTGATACTTTAGTAGATAGTAAATGGAAAGATTACAGAGGCAAGGCTACAGCTGGGTTATGTTGTTGAGTCCTTTAAGTAGGCTTGGAATCTTGATTAGCACATACTGGACAGGAATATGTTTATTTGCCCGTTGGGGGATGTTTGGACGGTAGATGGCAGCTAATTTTGAGGTAGTCTGGCTTTTGTGGCAGCTGAAACAACCACAACAATTTAAGTAAAGTCACGCAAAATTACACTTCACAGCAAACACACCTTTGATGCTTTCTACAAAGTTTCAACGAAAAGGGTGCGATTCAGGGTTTGTCAATCCATTATTAGTCTGTAAAGCTGCCCATATTATAACTTTTACGTACGCTCATCACTCTCACTGAAAGTACAAATATCTCAATGTCACCCAAAAACTCAAAAATGTATGCACAATACACCCAAGGTATATCCTTCTCAGTGTCAGCTTTGCTGTTAACAAAGGGTATAGCTCACTGTATATACATCTAACCAAAACTGAAGAAACAATTGTTGTTTTTGCTGCTAACAGAAATGCTAACAGATGAAGGTGACTCACTGTATTGTACATCTTACTATGAATAGCGCCTCTCTGTAGGGCAAGGCAACTAGTGTGGCATCTCAGCATGGACAGATGGGCTAAGGAAGGATTCCTAAGGTATGTTGCACCTCCACTCATCTGAAGAATCTGCTCGTAAATCGAATGGGAAGTTGATTCTCCCCAGAGCTTCCCAGTCATTGTTCACACTGAAGCAATTGCCAGGCTTTCTTGTGGATGAATCTTGGTTCCTGTTACTGATGCCTCCATTTACATTTGCGGAAGAATCGACGACAAATCCATTGATCAGTTCAGGCTGCCCAAACTGCGCGTCGAAGAACAGCGGTGCAGCATCGGTGGCCTTCTGCGATGCTTGTGCTTCAAATGGAAGTATGATTGGGCCGTTCTGGACTTCTACAGGTGGATTGCAATTGATGGTTATGACCTTGCATGAGGAGCCATCTTGTGTGTTGTTAGGCTTCTGAAACTGCTGCTGCTGCCCTTGCAAGCCATATTTGCTGGTGGACTGACTTGTACGCGCTGCGGCTTGCAGTGAGCAAGAGGAGCTCTCCAAAGCGAATTGTGAAGCTTGCACTGATTGCAGTGCACAGAAGATGTCTGGCTCAGTTGTCCCAGGCAATGGAGGCCCCCAAGTGTGAGACAGTGCCCGTTGTGCCATCGAACTGGTCTTCTTGAAGATCCTATAGATTGTCCAGGAATCCTGTTTGTAGCAACAGAAAAGTGTCCTTCATAATCTGATATAACCTTCGAATTTAGCTCTTTAACTACACAATATGAATGAAATCCTTACATTGAGTGGAATGTTCTTGTCGATCGGCCTTTTCAGGAGTAATGGATCATTGAGCGAAGGAAGCCTGAACTCGTGCATCATGCAATCGGTTTTGATCTCTCTTTCGGCCCTGCCTTTGTAGAAGACAAGGAACTTCTTCAGGCCTATGCACTTGGTGCCCTCAGAGGAGTAAATCGGCCTGTCTGTTCCTGTGGCTTTCCAGAGTCCAGCTGCTGTGACTCTGTTTGGCCTTACGTTGCTCCGATATTTCCGGTCCCTCGGGCAGTGGAAGTACCACTCTCTCCCCGGTACTTGCAAGCTCTGTCGATGAGAAAGATAGTAAAGCAGACATTGCAGTAAGACGAGTAACTGATGTAAGTTAGTTTTTCTTGTTAAGAAGATTAATGATGATAGTTTTAACTGAATGTCCGGTAGCCTGCTGAGCAGAAAAGTGCCCCTAGCTAGGTCCTACTCAACTGAAGATCAAAGAAACCAACTTACTGATTTTCTCTTTTGTTAAATTTGCAGTCTCTAAACTATCCTTAAACTGCAAATTACTTCTCTACGTTTTTTCATGTTATCTTGAGTAATTGCATTCCAATCCATTCCTTGACAAAAAGAGGAGGAAGTTTGGAGAAGTAGATTCAAGCTTACTTGGGAGATCCCATGGATCAAACTTGCAGATGTCCAGTTGCCGGATGAGCTCAATGCAGATAGACTTTTGCTGGATCTTCCTCTTGAGGTAGAGATCCCATGGATCAAACTTGCAGATGTCCAATTGCCGGATGAGCTCAATGGAGATAGACTTTTTGTAATACCCCAATTATGCATAAGGGAAAATGATAGCGATTAAAGAGCGTAGTTTGCCATCAGACCCATCGACCTTTTTGGAGTGTCGATTGAGTATCGCGCGCAGAGGTTCCCAGACCATCCCAGGACGGTCGGCGCCGTCTAGAGAGCCGTATATTTAGCGCTCTCAGAGGTTTCCGGACCGCCTAGGGATAGTCGGCACCGTCTCGCGTTTCGAGTGTTCATCATCCGGCAAAATCTCACCTTACCTTTTTACCGACTTACCGCTGCAATAGAAACCCCCCAAACCAGCACAGCCGTGGACCAAAATGCCCTTGGGCAGTCATGTATATGAGAGAGGAGTGGGAGGGCATCCCGGTCATTTCACAAGCGCAAGGGGCAGCCCCAACCATGCTCATATAAGCTATCCCTTGCTGCCAAGCCCACATTTCCACCCCATTTCTCGGCAACAAGCAAGGGGAGCAAGCCACTCCCTCCGTTCCTTCTCACTGCCAAACAAGAGTAAGCCAGCCGAGAGCCCCTAAAACACAAGCACATCCACACCACTGCAGGGAGGAGCCCGAAGAGGAAGAAGCGAGGGAGCGGCCGGCCATGACGACAAGGGGAAGGCAGGAGCAAGGGCGGCAACAGTAAGACGGCGCCAACGGCAACGGGAGGACGTCGACGCCCGCCGGTCACAAGCCAAGCCGCCCACTGAGTTTGTCCTCCTTCCCTCAACCCTTAGGCACAACACAAGCACACAGAGAGAGTGAGGGTAGGTGAGTCGAAGGGGAGGCATGGCACCGGCCGGCTATGAGCCGGGGCCGGTGAGCCACGAGGGCAGAACCGAGGGCGGTGCCATAGGGGGAGAGGAGAGGAGGCCGGGTGTAGAGGAGGCGGCCGGCGGCCGTTGGCCGTGCCAGCCGGCGGGGTGCCGAGCGCTCCACCGCGCGCACGGGGAGGCGAGTAGTGGGCAGCCGGCGGGGAGCCCAGGGGGGGGGGGGGGGGGGGGGGGTCGGCGCCCCACGTGTCGCCGCATCGCCCTGGGGGTTCCCGCGCGCGAGAGGAGAAGCGAGAGAGGAAGGCAGGGAGGCCGGCGGAGCCGCCGGCAGCGGGCCACGAGCCGGCGCCGCCGTGCTTGGCCACGCGCGCCGCTGCACCGCCCCGGTCCCGC
This sequence comes from Dendrocalamus latiflorus, assembly GCA_017311315.1. NCBI lineage: Eukaryota > Viridiplantae > Streptophyta > Magnoliopsida > Poales > Poaceae > Dendrocalamus > Dendrocalamus latiflorus. The sequence continues at coordinate 10,355,435 of CM029654.1, forward strand.
ACACAAGAGAGAGAAAGGGGGGAATCATGGAGGAGCCGGCGGCGGCCCGGTAGCCCGGCGGCTGGTGCACCCACGCGCCGCCGCGTCGCCCAGGGGGCCCGGCCGTTCGGCTGTGCGCGCGAGGGAGAGGGAGCCGTGGAGGCGGAGAAGGCCGGCAGCGGCCATTGGTCGGCGGCGAGGGGGAGGAGGGCGGCACGCCATGCGCCGTGCGCCGCCTGGATGGGGTCGTTCGGCCGGGTGGAGTATGGGGGAAAGAGAGAGGAAAGGAGGGGAGAAGGCCCTTGCGGCCGATTTGGGGATAGGGGGAAGAGAGAGAATTAGCAGGAAGGGATGATGCCATTTCGGCCAAAAGAAAGAAGGGAGTGGAGAGAGCTTGGGTAAATAAAAGAGAAAGGAAGGAAAGAAAGAAAGGGAAATAAAAGAGAGAAAGAGAAAAAAAAGAGAGGGAAGAAAAGAAAAGAGGAGAAAAAGAAAAAAAAGAGATGGGGTGGTACCCGCGCGACGAGACCTTGACCCCGTGCATTCTACGCTCGAGTCGAGTCAGCACGTAGAATCGTCGATACCCGTTACGCTCTGGTCTTTATTTGCCGTTGAGTCGGGTTAACGTGTACGCAGGTGGAGGTCCCGGGTCGGAGCCGTCCACGCGTCATCCCCGAGGCTAAACAGGCAAGTGCATTGTAAAGCGGTGAATTCGGGTAGTGATTTCGGTTAAATTGAAAGATTTGGGGTAAGTTTACCTTTTCCGGGTGCATAGTGAGAAAATATGAATGATGAACGTTGACACAAGGTATGTTGATATGCATAAATGAACTTGCAAGTACATGGTAGAGCGGTAGACCGTGAAGTTTATAAAATATGCGATGTTTACCTGATATGATGATGCTTATATGGGGCGGTGATGTTTACATGATATGATGATACTTATATGGATCTGAAAAGTTTACATGACATGATGATGTTTGATTAATGGTGGCAATAGTAATAGAGCGAGGTGAGCAGCGATGCCACCCTACTCACAATGATACTAATGACAAAGACAATGGCAATGACAATGACAATGACAATGGATACATGCATTCACATCATGATGCTTATTTATGGATAACCATGATAATGACAATGGCATATGCATTTGCATTATGTGCACTTAAGAGTGAGGGCGGTGAGAAAGTCCCTAGCTACGAGTGGAGCTAGTGGACTAATCCGGAGTGCTCTTGAGTAAGACCTACTTCGGTAGGCCTCCACGGGAGTGGAGCTTGGAACCCCGTATGAAAGAGGACGGGGATTGAGTGGTTCATCGACGGGTGAACACTCCGCTATACCGGTATAAGCTACAGTTACAGACACATTACAGATGCATTGCATTGCATGAAAACAGAACAGAACAGTGATACAGTTACAAATGCATTGTATTGCATAAAGAGTTAATAATAAAACAGATACAGAGACGAGAGGTGATAACAGTAAAATAATTACAGAGATAGTGATGTATAGTTCACGGAGATGAGAGGTGGTGACCGTAAAATAATTGCAGAGATAGTGACGTATAGTTCACAGAGATTGGAGGTGATAACAGTAAAATAGTTACAGAGATAGTAAGGAATAGCCCACAGAGATGGGAAGTGATGAATAGAAATAGTAAGGAGTAGCTCACAGAAACGGGGAATGATGATAGTAGAACAGTACAGAGACAGTGGGGATTAGCTCACAGAACTGGGAAGTGATAGCGGTAGAATAGTTACAGAGATAGTGAGGTGCAGTCCACAGAGATGAGCAGTAATAACCGTTAAGTAGTATATGCTAAAGAGTTATGAAAGAAGTGCATGAGCATGTGCATGGTCATATGCGTAATGAACAGTTGATGAGAACCTAAAGAGATAGGTGAAAGGTGCATGTGCATGATGAATAGATCATCGGAACTTGAAATGGTTAAAGGAAAGAGTGGTTAATGAAACTGGAATGATTATGGTCTAATGAATGAACCTGTTATTTGTTGTTTTGCTTTGTACTTGCTGAGTCGGTGGACTCAGCCTTGCTTTGTTGATGTTTTTTTAGGTGACCGTCGAGGACGACATGCGGGCGGGAGTAGCACATGGATATCTGGCACGAACCAGCAGCACTCATGTATCACTTTTGTCAATGTACTTTAGCTTTGTTAGGCTAGAGTAATCACTAAAAATGCTATGATTGTATCTGAACGCAATTATATAAATGAATTTAGTGTTGGTTTAAATTCTTCTAGTATTGATGAAACGGTAAGAGCATGTAGAGGTGGTAGCATCTTGGCCCAGAGAGTGGGCGGGGTGTTACACTTTTGCTGGATCTTCCTCTTGAGGTAGAAACCAACCAACCCTTCATCTGTGGGATGAAACCTGAAACCGGGTTGGAGGACCTCATCTGACTTGTCCATGCATGTTGATATCATTTCTCTCCTCCACACTCTTGTACTTATGCAGTAGCTGGTGAGTGGATTTTAGGATTGAAGCTGCTGAGGTGAAGACAATCACCAAGAGCTGTACACTATTGCAATGCAAATCCATTACACACGATGTGTAATATATGAAGCTGGAGCTACTAGATGAGGCCCACAAGTCTGAAGGATTTCCTTCTGCATTTAATAACTATTTTTAGTTCCTTCTCTATTTGAAGCTGTCATGGTTTCTTTAAGACTTTAACCCTGGATCAGTGTCTCAACCAAGACAAGCTCGGCTGCACGAGGGGGTTATCAGTCACTTTCGGTTCACTTAGAATACTCATGTACGGCAGTCAAAAGAATCCTTAAACTATGCAACAGTAGCCTTTTAGAATTTGTTTTCTCATTTTTAGCCTCCCCAGACAAACAAAAGAACTTGACACATATTCCAATATAGTGCAGTTTGTTAGCAGTATTTCAGTATCCAAGAGTATGAGGCCCTGTTTGGAATGCGGGAATTTTTCCCGATTCCTGCGGGAATTGAACTGTTTCCTGCAAAATTCCTGCAAAATTCCTGTGAAATTCCTCTGTTCCAAATAGGCCCTGAAACTCTTCTTGAGTAATTTTGGCATCATCAACTTCAAGATATATTCCTTTTAATATCTGAATAAAAATTAGCCTTTTTATGTAATTCTATGTAGTGTTTTTTTTACAGTTTATGCTTTGGGATTCGAAAATAATGCGTGGTCTCTAATATGCAATCTGTGTTGAATTTGGCATAAGCCTACAAATGAGAGAGGGAGAGAGAGAGAGATGCCTTAGTTTGTTTTCCTACTAACTGATTTCTCTTGAGAAATGGTTTTTAATTACCCAGAGATAGTGATGGCATTACCGGTGTAAGTTTCTCTACTTTTTTTTATTAATTAGCGTGTGTGACATTGCTGAGTATTGGAAGGGAAACTGCTTATTATTCTAAGCACAGTTTGGTTAGACTAAATTTAATTGCACTGGAGTTGCCACGGTGGAAATCTGGTCCAACTTGCTCCATAGTCAGCTTGCTTAATCGTATGCTAGCTCTGGCTGGTCACTCCACATGGGACAAACACAATTGTTTGGTGTTCATTCCATAGTCCAAAAGACTATGTTGTTAAATATTACAAACATTTGAACATAGCGTACTGTATTTGCTGAATAGGTGATCCCATCCTTGGATTTACTATATAAACATGCATTGATTGTCTCTTCAAATTTTCATGGCTAGTATTTATTACAAAATATGCTTCTAGTGCAAAATAGTACTACATCCCTTCTTTTTTTACTTCTTGTTTTAGACATTGACATGGTTTCCAATATACATATTTGACCATTGCTTTTTCTAATTATATGTTAGTAAAAATTATTAAAAGTATAATGATGTGCAAGTATTTTTGTATAACAATTCTAATAATATCTTTTTCACATTACAAATCCGTTATAGGGTGCCAAGGTGCCAACGGATTGAATACAAATCAAATAGTGGTCAAACTACGAATGCCATATATATATATATATATATATAGTGCATATCTAGTGCTAATGGCGATGTAGACCGTCCGATCTAAATTGTGTGGTTCGGATAGAGGTGGGTGGAAACAACATCCCATTTAAACGTTTTTTTACAGAAAACCCCCTGTGATTTTAACAAAAACCCATCAAGTCCACTATTGTTGTTGTATATTGTAATGTTTTAACTTAAGTGCAGGAACCTCGGTCACCGGACAGCATTAACCTTAGGTTGACACGTGGCGGGGACTAACGCGCACGGTGAGCCGCCATATGTCAGCCCAAGGTTAATGCCGCACGATGAGCAGGCGGTAGATGCCACGTGTTGGCCCGAGGTTCCTGCTACCCAATCACTGGGTGGTAGGTCACCACGTGTTAGCTGAAGTTTCCGCCGCCCGATGGGTAGCAGGAGCGTCATTTTTATAATTGTGACTAAGAGAACAGTATTTTTACAAATAATGTATCAAATATGATCATTTCCGCTAATAACTCTCCAATAACGTTACGAGGTAGGACACCAACTACCGCTGCTCATTAATATAATACGATCATGAAGGCCCACCTGCGGTTGCATCTGAATGCAGCTTCCCTGTTCCCCTTCCCTGTTCCCGTTCCTGTTCTCACATACGTATTAGTAGCTTATTCATTCTATTTTACTTTTTATGGGATTTGTAACAGCACCCATCCCTCCCAGACTACTGTCACGTGTGAGGAAACATAGAAAAGGGAACAAGGAAGCTTGATTCGTTGCATCTTGACGTCGCCCGATTTTTTTGTATTTTAGCCCTTTTTTTGAAAAATATTCACATTTAGACCCCTGGTAGTTTTAATTCCGTTTTTGGACACAGATCTCGGCGCCGTGGCCCACGGCACCGAGCTAACACGTCTCGGCGCCGTGGACCATGGCGCCGAGGTCCCAGACCCGCGCCAGCGTGGCGGGCGGCGTGGCACCGACGTGGCAGGTAGCTCGGCGCCGTGGTCCGTGGCACCGAGCTCGGCGCCGTGGCCCGTGGCGCTGAGCTCGGCGCCGTGGCTCGTGGCGCCGAGTTGCCTGCCACGTGGCGCCGAGCTCCCTGCTACGTCTGCAGACACTCGGCTGTTTAGGGTTTGCACCGATCAGCCATTTTTTCGCAAAATGAATTACTAGGTGTATTTTTTATTTGAATTATTTAATTATAGTAATATTATGTAATTTATTTATTTATTTATAGAGAGCAAAAAATACAACATATGTTTTGAAAATTCGTTATGTATTGCAGATGATACAAGTAGGAAAAATTTTGTAGAATTTTTAAAAATATTATGGTACGTTGGTAGAGTACGAACGAGTTTTGTGTGAAGTAACGATTAGTGTATTTGTGATTTTTGTACAATGCTGACCGTGAAAAATATGTTGAACTGGCAATAACATTTTTCGATCATGTTATGTTGTTTTATTGGAAGAAATTTTTTGAAATTTTTTTTGATGTCAACTGTGAAAGGAACAATTGGACGAAAGGAGTGGAAGTGATAATAAGACACGTGGGAATCATTGCATGCGAAAAGCCGAGATAATAAGCTTATAAAGTTGGGACGAACATGGCGCGTACATATTTATTACATGCATAGCATATAGCATGATATCCAACTAACCGACCCAACTGCTCGTACGACCTCTCGTGTGGACCGGATCTATTACATCTTGTCTACTGGGTGTAGCGTGGTTGTTTCCTCTTTTTGTCGCGCCCTGAAGATGGCTCCGCTGCATCCTTCTTCCTGTCACTCTTGGTCTTGAGAGCCGCCTCACGAGCTTGAAGCTCTTCCTCCTGACGCTTGATGGCTGCTTCACGCAGACTTAACTGCTCCCGCCTCCTTTGCAGCTCATCCTCCTTGCCCTTCAGACGGATTTGGTCCACCCTCACGCGGCGCTCTTTCTCAAGCCGCATCTGTTGTTCCACCTCGCGAGCCTGAGTCATCTTGACAAAGTATTGTGCTTTGTTTTCCACCTCCACTGCCCGTGAGGGGTGGGATCAATGGACACCTTCCGCACAACAAGGTCCAAACATTGAAACTCATTCCTCATAACCAATTTGACATATTTGTCCCACTGATCCTCACAACCAATTAAGATCAACCGCCTTAGAATTGTGTCTTTCGAACCAAAGTGAAGTAACCTCAACTGTGATACTCTCCTCGTTTGCATGACAATGTAGCTCCTCCCGGGCCCTAGCAACCAACTCACTAAACGACGGCCGTTCACCGAATATCAGAGGCACCCTTTGCATTTCAACAAATCGAACATTTCCATAATCATCACTTGTCACACTGCCTCCATGATATAGGGTAACTAGGTTGTCCATCTAGTTCATACAGAAAACAAAACTAATAAGAACCTTTAATTGAAATCGGATACTACATAGTAACTAATAAGTACCTAGTCACTAACTAAATGCTACCTTTATTCGAAATTGATGCTAATTAACTAACTAAATTGCATAGTCAATTGCATACCCAAAGATAAACATTCCTTTTGTTCGTGATTTGCTTGACTCGTTGTGGCAAACATTTCTATAGCACTAACTAAATTGCATAGTCAATTGCATAGTCAATTACATCACAGCAACACAACACATTTCTATAGCACTAGTCCTCTGGTCGCAAAATAATCAACTTGACTTATAGCGAGCCATATCGCCGACTCCAATACGCCACACAATCCTTCCATTCTACGACACCATTGCCCAAGCGACATTGATAAATAAGGGATAAACAGCCTACTCGACATTCATAGCACCACACATCAGCCCACTCGACATCACATCGTCAAAAACTAGCTAAAAAATATCCTCGACATCACATCTGAGCGCCAAGAACGAACATTTTGGAGGAGAAGTCATCACCTTGAGGCACTTGTAGCGGTCGCTCTGGGGCCTCTCGACAGCAGCGGCGGGGAGGACGGCCGGGCGGGAAGCACGTCGGACGGGCGGCCGGCCGAGGACGCGCGTGCGGGGAGGGGAGGCGCGCGGGCGGCCGCGGCGGGGAGGACGGGCGGCCGCGGCAGGGAGGACGTCGGACGGGCGGCCGAGGACGCGCGTGCGGGGAGGGGAGGCGCGCGGGCGGCCGCGGCGGGGAGGACGGGTGGCCGCGGCGGGGAGGACCTCGGACGGGCGGGCGCGGTGTGGAGGACGTCGGACGGGCGGCCGAGGCGGTCGAGGAGGGGTGGCGGGCGGCCGCGGCGGGGAGGACGCGCGTGCGGGGAGGGGAGGCGCGCGGGCAGCCGCGGCAGGGACGACGGGCGGCCGAGGCGGTCGACGAGGGGAGGCCGGCAGCCGCGGCGGGGAGGACGCGAGTGCGGGGAGGGGACGGGAGGCGGCGGCGGGGACAGGGAGGAGGAGTTGCGAATGAACGAGGCCCGCGGGCTCGGTGCCGTTTCAGAAGCCGCATGCTCGACGCCAAGATCCACGGCGCCGAGCTCGGCGCCACGAGCCACGGCGCCGAGCTGCCTGCCACGTCGGCCGCCACGCTGGCGCGGGTCTGGGACCTCGGCGCCGTGGTCCACGGCGCCGAGACGTGTTAGCTCGGCGCCGAGATCTGGGTCCAAAAACGGAATTAAAACTACCAGGAGTCTAAATGTGAATATTTTTCAAAAAAAGGGCTAAAATACAAAAAATTCGGTGACGTCGCTATCACTTCAGTTATCTGTATTCATACAGGAACTCCAAAGGGAAAAGAAACAATGAGATTTGAAAGATTGAGAGCCTGATAACTCCAAAAGGTTCAAATTTTCCAAAGAAGTAAGGAAACGGAAAAAAAAAGTAAGGGAAAGTGAAGTATTTCAGAAATATACGAGCAACCACTGGATGAAGGGAACATTAATCGAATAACCTAAAAACATTTATTGCAGCACAGGGAAGTATGTGATGCATATCCGATATATAGGCTGGGTTCGGCAAGACTCATTGCTTCTGTCTTTTTTACTTTGGTATAGTACTAACTTTAAAATGGTGTGTCTTTTCAAAATGAGGTCTACAAATTGATTGAAGTAGAAACTGTACTGACTCAGTTGTGCCGGCTAAAATCGCATGCGATTATCTCCCTCTTCGTAATATCTCTTATAAACAGGCGAACAGCCAGAATTCAAAAGTCAAAAACAATAAGCTATAGCCTAAAAGAATCCACCCATAGACGACAACTATTGTTCTAAGAATAACAAAGTTTCTTCTTTCTTTGTCTATATAAAAAACAATGTTTTTTTATTGCAATGAAGAAGAACAAAGTTTGTACTGGCATTTTTGTGGAAATAAAAATTATTTAGCAGTAGACTTTCACGAACGGCCCAAATTTTCACTACAAGATCCCTTTCGAGCAGAATACAAATAATTTAATAACTTGCAAGACAACTCTTACATATTTTGTTCTCTTTATTAAATGTAAGTTTGCATTCGCACATGCGTGTACTAATCATACTAGTAACAGCATGGGTCGATATCACAATGACAGCGTATCACTCCACTGCAACATAATGCACCATTTACTCCTAACTGGGCCTATAATTCGGAAAAAAAATTCCCTGCAGCGCGTCTGTAATCTCCATCCGCTGCATACGTATTCCCAGCGTGCCTTCTCGCGAATCAGACGCTCGCGAGGACGCCGGCTCCTCCCGTACCACCACTACTACAGAAAGCCTCATAGTAGACGCCTCATCACAGACGGTTTTGTGAAACCGTCTCTGATGAACACTATTACAGACGGTTGTAATTAGGAGGCCGTCTGTGGTATTTGTGGCGGGAAAATGGATTATCACAGGCGGTTATTACCGAAGTATCACAGACGGTCTGTATTAAAAACCGTCTGTGATAATCCCAGATTATCACAGACGGTTTTTAATAAAAAACCGTCTGTGATAAGCTAGTTATCACAGACGGTTTTTAGTTAAAAACCGTCTGTGATAATGGCTAAGGCATTTATTGCGCTGCTCAGACCGCATCTGTCTTCATTTCGATCCAGATCTAGCCACTGCTGCGCACTTTTTCACTCGGGAGGAAGCTAGGCGATTTCAGGCCAGTTAATTTGGTGGGAAGAGGCAGAGTTTGAGCTTTGAATATTCAGTCTTTCCTGGTTGCTCTAGATATGGTTAGTAATGTAATTTATTTTTTCTTTAATTGCATTACAATTTAGGTCTAAGTAATCCATTAGTGGTTATTGAAGATGGTTAATTTGCAAAATTGTTGGTTATATAATAGCTGTTGTGTTTGTAATATGAATTGAGCTAGCAAATTAAGTCTCAATATAATAAATGTGGCCCGTATATATGTAGTTATAATTAGTTAATCTAGATTTTAATACTAAGTTGTTATATATGTACGTAACGTAGGACCGAAGCTGGATGTATGCCACGAGCCGTGTGAGTGAAGAGTACATTAATGGCGTTTCTGCTTTTATAAGAGCCGCCGAGGAGAATATGTTGAATAAGGGGGTGGAATATATGTGCTGTCCATGCACTGACTGCGAGAATTTGAAGATGTTTAAGAACCGAGGGCAAATTGTAGCGCACTTGATTCGGAGGGGTTTCAAAAGGATTATACGTGTTGGACCAGTCATGGCGAAGTGAATGATCATATGCCGCCGGATGACATCGTTGGTGAAGTGAATGATATGCCCCCGGATGACATCGCCGGCGAAGTGAATGATATGCCCCCGGATGACATCGCCGGTGAAGTGAATGACATGCCGCCGGTTGATGTCGATTGTGGCTCGGATTCGGATAGGTTGCACGATGATAATCTGGATCAGATGCTTCGCGATGTAGAAGAGAACTATGATGAGAGAGAGTATGTTAAATTCCGTGGCTTGATGGAGGACTCAGAGAAACCTTTGTACACGGGCAGCAAGTACACGAGGTTGTCGGCCGTGCTTGAACTGTTGAAATTGAAGGCAAGCAACGGTTGGTCCGACAAGAGTTTCACGGCGCTGCTAGGTCTTTTAGCGGACATGCTTCCGGAGGGAAATGAGTTGCCTAAAACCACGTATAAAGCCAAGAAGGTTCTTTGTCCGTTGGGAATGGAAGTAGAAAGAATACATGCATGCCCGAACGACTGTATCCTCTACCGTAAAGAGTATGCAAACATGCATGTATGTCCAGTGTGCAACGCATCCCGATACAAACGTAACAATCAATCAGATGATGGCGAGGGAACAGAGGCGAAGAAAGGACCTCCTGCTAAGGTGGCATGGTATTTTCCTATAATTCCCCGTTTGAAAAGGTGTTTTGCAAATCCAAAGGAGGCAAAACTGCTGCGTTGGCACTCGGAGGAGCGCAAGAAGGATGGAATGATAAGACACCTTGCTGATTCCGCGCAGTGGAGAAACATCGATAAGAGTTTTACAGAGTTCGGTGCAGAACCAAGGAATATAAGGTTTGGACTGAGTACAGATGGAATGAATCCTTTTAGTAGCATGAGCAGCCGACACAGCACATGGCCCGTGACTCTCTGCATCTATAACTTTCCTCCTTGGTTGTGTATGAAGCGAAAGTACATTTTGCTATCGATACTTATCCAAGGGCCAAAACAACCTGGGAATGATATCGATGTGTTCCTAGCACTGTTGGTGGAAGATCTAAAAGTATTGTGGAACGAAGGGGTACAGGTATGGGATGCATACAAACGAGAGAACTTCACTCTGCACTCCTTATTGTTCTGCACCATAAATGATTATCCTGCCCTTGGTAACCTATCAGGCCATAGTACAAAAGGTACCAAAGCTTGTACTCACTGTTTAGATGGTACCGAGAGTGTGTGGCTGAAACACTCACGCAAAACCGTCTACATGCGTCACCGCCGGTTCCTTCGGAGGGCTCACCCATACCGCAAGATGAAGCAACAATTTGACGGAGAGAAGGAAGACGGTTCAGCTCCAAGGCATTTAAGGGGACACGAGGTTTATGATATGATTAAGGATTTAGATGTTGTCCTCGGAAAGGGACGTAAATTGAGGGCTCATGAGAAGAACACCTGGAAGAAGAGATCAATATTTTGGGACTTACCTTATTGGGAGTACCTAGATGTTCGGCACTGTATCGACGTCATGCACGCAGAAAAGAATGTGTGCGACAGCTTGATTGGTCTCTTACTGAACATCCGTGATAAAACAAAGGACGGCATCAACGCACGGCTTGACTTGGCTGACATGGACATCAGACCTGAGTTAGCACCGACATGCACTGATAATGGACGAATATACCTTCCCCCTACGTGTTACACTCTGTCCAAGGCTGAGAAAACAGAACTGTGCCAGTGCTTGCATGGTGTCAAAGTTCCGTCTGGTTACTCCGACAACGTGAAGAAACTTGTTTCGATGCAAGATTTGAAGTTAAATGGCATGAAGTCTAATGATTGTCATGTGCTGATGACACAGATGCTCCCTATTGCAATTAGAAATATTTTGCCGATCAAAGTCCGAGAGACAATCATGAGGCTATGTTATTTCTTTAACACAATTGCTCAGAAGGTCATCGATCCCGAATGACTAGATGCTCTGCAGGACGAGGTGGTGATGACTCTATGTCACCTTGAAATGTATTTTCAGATGTGTATGTGAAAATGTGTGACAAAAATGAATGCAGCTGGTAGGTAGTTGATCATGAATGCAGATGGTTGGCTGTTGATCATGAATGACTACAGTCGGGCATAGGCTTATCACAGACGGTTCTAAACTTAGAACCGTCTGTGATATGAATATCACAGACGGTTCTAAGTTTAGAACCGTCTGTGATAAGCCTACTATCTCAGACGGTTCTAAACGTAGAACCGTCTGAGATAGTATGCTTATTACAGATGGTTCTAAACTTAGAACCGTCTGTGATATTCATATCAAAGACGGTTCTAAGTTTAGAACTGTCTGTAATAATCCGCTATATATACCCGTGTCTAGGGTTTTCCGTGTATTCTGCAGTTATTCTATATCTAAATCCCGATCTGCCTCCCCCGCGCCCTCGCCGCCGCCTCCCTCGAGCCCTCCCCGGCCGCCTCACTCGAGCCCGTCGTCGCCGCCGCCTCCCCGAGCCCGTCGTCGCCGCCGCCTCCCCGAGCCCGTCGTCGCCTCCTCCTCCTCCTCCGTCGTCACCGGCCGCCTCCCCGAGCCCGTCGTCGCCGCCGCCTCCCCGAGCCCGGGGCCTCCTCCTCCTCCGTCGCCGCCGCCTCCTCCTGCGTCGCCGCCTCCTCCTCCTCCTCCGTCGTCGTCGCCTCCTCCTCCTCCTCCGTCGTCGCTGCCTCCTCCTCCGTCACCAAAACCCTAAGGTCATCAAATCCCTCCCCGAGCTTCATGCTTACTGTTAGGGTTTAGGGTTGATGCTTGATACTTCATACTGAGTGTTAGGGTTTATGGCTTACTGTTATATGCTTACTGTTATGTATATGGTTAGTTGCGTACTGTTATGTATATGGTTAGTTGCTTACTGTTATGTATATGGTTAGTTGCTTACTGTTATATGCTTACTGTTATGGTATATGCTTACTGTATATTCAAGTTTGTTATGCTTACTGTTATGGTTAGTTGCTTAGTTGCATTCATGTATATTCAAGTTTGTTAATCTTCCATATACTGAGATTGCCTGTGGGATTTACAGTTGCTCGATGATGATAAATTCATATACTGAGATTGGTTCATTCGGTCTTTGAGCTCTAATAGCTGTTATATACAATCTTCCATATACTGAGATTGCCTGTGGGATTTACAGTTATGGCATGTTATTAAATTGATCTGTTAGGATTCCATCTTGACAAGTTAAAAGTTAACTGCTGTCTGAATATATGCATGTTGAATATATCTTGATCTTGAGATTGTAGAGTTTGTATCTAGAGCTCAAAAGACTGAATTCATTATTTGGCATAACCAATCAAGGAAGAGTATATGATTTAGTAGCGGGACGGCCAAGATTAATCTTGTGCAACTCTACAATTTGAGAGCACATATTCATGTTGAGACTGTTATTGATTCTATTATTTGGTTTATAGTATTAGCAACTAAAGTAGGTGCTAAGATAGGCACATCACCCCCTCTCTATGTCCATATCACCCCCTCCCTTCTCCCCCTCCCCTCTACTCCTCTCTTCCAATTCAATATGATTACATTCTCATCTTATCTTAATAGACCCACAAAATGAGCAACATGTCACCCGCGCATTCTTCAACATCATCGCCGGAGGCGTCCGCTCCAACATCAAGACGCCAAGGAAGAGGGCTATCAAAGAAGTCTCAGAGCCGACAGACCATCACAGCGGTAAACGCAGCTGGGGTCCCTATCCTTCCTAAGAAAGCGGTAAACGCATTCCGAACCATGGTCGGAATAGTTGCACGAGAACGAATTGAGATCACATATAATTCGTGGAAGAACGTGCCTGACACTCGGAAACGTGAGCTATGGACCGAAATTTTGGCATCGTTCGAGTTCCCAGAAGAACACTTACACGCTATGGAACGACAAACCTACCAAGCGGCGTGCAAAGCATGGAAGAACTTCAAGAGCACGCTTGTCAAGAAATACGTGGAGACGGATGAAACGCCTTTTACTAAATACCCATTCCTGGAACCACAATGGGAAGAGTTCAAGGCGATGAAAACGACCGAAGATTTCAAAAGTACAAGTGTGGTGCACAAGGCCCTCCAGGCAAAAAACACGCACCCCCACAGACTTGGCACAGCTGGGTATGCGGGTAAAATCCCGCAGTGGAGGTTGGAGGATGAGCTGGCAGCTGCAGAGGACATCGCCCCGCCGTTTTCCAATATCCCGGATGACCGCGCTCGAAATTGGCTTAGAGCAAGGTCATCTACAACGACATCGGGGGACGTCTCCTTTCGAAACCCTGCAGACCAGCAAGTGTCCCAGCGCCTGGTAAGATATCGATCAAACTACGTAGCTTGTAATTACTCCACAACTTCGTACGAATTGAAATGACATGTCGTGCTCTTGCAGGAAGAGCTGAGTTTTCAATCTACCGAGGGATCATTCCAGGGAACAAGGGAGAATGATATGCTCTCCGTGGCCCTGGGAAACAAGGAGCACCCGGGCCGTACGAGAGGCCTTGGGCTTTACGTTCCATGGAAACATGGTTTCCAAGATGACTCCGACATGTATCGGCGCAGGAAGAGAAACAAAGCCGAGCATGACGTACAGCTACGAGAAGAGATCAAGGCATCTCTTAAAGAGGAGCTACTGGGTTCAATGGCTGATATAATCAGAGATGAGGTGCGGAAACAGACAGAAAGTCAGCAGGCCGCCACCGCCGCTGCTGCGCTAGCTAGCCCGCACAACCGTCCGAGTAGCTGCGCGTCCAATCCGACGCAAATCCAGTCCAAATTTCCTGTGGACGACATCCAGGTAATAATTATTTGCTCTCGAATGCTTGCTCCATTGGTAGGCCTATTCGAGTAGCTAATTTTGTATCGTTATGTAGGAGCCTACGAATTGCAAGCTCCAATGAGATATGGCTTCGTTCCCTTGTACGCTGCTTGGGGCCAGGCATATTCGTCTGGTATCGGGGCCATGGTGCATAGTCAAGCTTTAGCGCCAGGCTTCGCAAAAGTTAATGTGGATGGTGTGCATGTCAATTTTGAGGTGGTCCCGCTACCGAAGCCCCCCAACGACGAGATCATGACTCTAGGACAGGCCATCGGAACATTCATCCAGTGGCCCAAAAGCGACAACTCCCTGGAGTCTTCTTCACCGGTGGCAGGACCAGAGCAACATGCACTGGTTCCATCTCCATTACAACACCAGTCGGTTCCACCACCGGATACTGCACCGGTGCTACCTCCACTGGTCATACTCTCGCCAGAGCAACTTGCACTGGTGCCATCTCCATTACAAGACCAGTCGGTTCCACCACCGGATACTGCACCGGTGCTATCTCCACGGGTCCTATTCTCGCCAGAGCAACTTGCACCGCTGCTACCGACTGCCGTTAAGTCGGCCTATAGCCGATGCAGCAAGGCCAGCAAGGGCAAAGCAAAAAAGACCAATGATGATATTCCGTACCTACCTTTGGCCCGCAAATTCGTGCTTGGTCAGCCGTTGCTCGAGGAAAAATACCTCCAAAAGCTACCATATAGTTGCATACAATTGCACATGTGGTATATGCAGCAGTCCAATAAGCTAGAGGGAGAACGGACTTCAAGTATCACTGTCAAATTCACCGAAGAAGATTTACACCACAGTTTTCAAGAGTGTATGTTCGTGGTCGCCTTTGAGGATTTATTTGATCTGTTCACGTTCAACGCTCTTGACGTCTCAATCATTCGATGCTGGACGCTGTAAGTGTGTACAATCACAGTCTCCGTTAATGTCATACCGATAAATGCCATATCTAATTTTTTGCTTTCATGTGTATATATATAGACACATGCTGATTAAAGCTAGATCATCCAACTTATCAGTTGGTTTCTTGGACCCACAATTGGTCGTCAAGGAAACCATCGACCAGGATAGACCCCTCGTCGAGAGGTACATTGCAGCAGGACTGCTGGGTTGCGTCAAGAAGGATTATGTACTTATGCCCTTCCTTCAGAACTTTCATTGGATTTTAATAGTAATTGTACCAAAATGGAACAAGGTATATTACCTTGATTCCCTAAGTAAGAATAAAATGGACTTCACAGTTCTCAGCTAAGTAATCGATAGGTAAGCACATATTCCCCATACATATCTACATTGTACTTTCTTTCCTTCCGAATGATTAAGGTTAACTTTTTCGAATTACGTAGGGCATTCGCCACCTACATTGAAAAGGGAGGTGACTCGAAGCGCGGGGCCAAAGCCCTGCTGACACATGTTCGAGATTTTAAGGTATTCGCTATTTCACATTAATTAATCCTATGCAACAGTTGGTACTAATGCCTCTTGAACTAACACATTCCATTTTTTGCAGTGTCACCAGCAGGAGCCGGGCAACACATGTGGATACTACGTTTGCCAACATATGGAACTACTCCTCGATTCCTCGAGGCTCACCAATCGCAAGGTTTGTCACTCTTCCCATAATTACTTCATACTTAACACATTACATATATACGCACATTGATATTCCTATCGACAGGCTGCGTCCATCCCGTCAACTGCATTGAAACAGCCTGTTCTTGGAGGGATTCGAGGAGAGTTGGCGTACTTTTTGTTGACTCAAGTCATAACGCCAGGAGGACGGTTCCACTGCGCACCATGATTTCTTATTGGTCTTATCACTAAGTGCAAATGCAGTGCACAGCTTTTGTAACTGTGCATTTGTTAATGGATATTTCATTTCAATTCAATTAATCAATTTGCGAAATGGATGCATGCTTTATGTTTGTGAAATGAAGTGCGATGTCAATGGGATGTTTTATGTCTGTGAAATGTAACTGAAAGGAAATGAGATGTGTGAATTGTATGTTTTTTGTCTGTGATTATCTGCTTGTTTCAGAGGGCATGGCTAGCATTTCCTGAGGCTAGCTATAAACAGAAATAGATTCTGCTGGGGGGAGGAGTATCACAGACGGTTTTTCATTAAAAAACCGTCTGTGATTATGCGATATCACAGACGGTTTTTCATTAAAAACCGTCTGTGATTATCCGATATCACAGACGGTTTTTTTATTAAAAACCGTCTGTGATATCGCATAATCACAGACGGTTCGAAAACCGTCTGTGATAACTTGGATTATCACTGACCCATAATTTCAGACGATTCAGAAAACCGTCTGTGATGACGTTTCTGAACCTCTGTAATGTGGATTTCTGTAGTAGTGCACACTCGGCTTGGCTTCACCAGCCCTTCGGCTCCTACGCTGAGCGATTCGTCTGCTTTCTGCTCCCATCGCCTATCGCTCATCCGTCCACGTCTGCTCGCTTGTCACACATGCCGTGATTAGATCGTATATCTTGCTGACTGCCGGTGCTAGTCCTTGCACCGCCGTCTCCATGGACGACACAGCCGGCATGTCAGGAGAAGGAGGCCAGAAAGAGAACCTGTCACCTTGCCAAGACGAACCCTCGTCCATGGTTCCTCCCTCTGCCCTAGCGCACGACATAGCCGGAGAACGGTTGCTCTCACTTGCGCATGATGATGCAGATAATGGGCAGTACTAGTAGCAGCAAGATTTATGCACCAGAATTTTTCCAAAAGAAAAGAAGCTGTCAATTTGATAGCAGGAGCAAGACTGACATTACTGATACAAAAAGAGTTCTAAGCTGTAGCATTACTAGATACAAAAAAGATTCAGTAGTAACATTCCATAATTCATTACAAAGCAACACAGATATGTTACTTATTTTCATGGTTTGGCACTCCACCAAATTGTAATTTCCTAGTAGCTGAATGCAGTGTGTCAGCTTGATCAACTCCAAGTATGAGACTTGTATATCCTCCTTGGATATAAGGACCCTCCATTGTAGAAGAATTCCCATACATATGAAAGTCTGGCATTGTGGTATTAGCATACCCTTCTTGGATCAAAGGAGCAGATATGGTCAAAGATTGCTCGATGCCAGCAGCATGAAGTCCCTGTGTCAAAGAATATGAAACTGTACATAAAAATTGCATTGAAGTAAGTTAAGAAAAAAAAGGAATGGAAAAATGAGTCATGTCTTACGATCAATTGATTTGGATCAGCACCATCTCTATTTTCTACAACATCAATTGGATCTTTTCCTATAGGCAGACATATATATAATAAAAATGAAAAAAATTAGTACAAAAGCAGCCATGGCAGAAACAAAATCAGCTAAGAATGGGTAGGATCACTACCTTTTTTTCTTAGCACTTTTCTTCTTCTTTTTTGTGTTCTTTTCAACTACGCTTTGGAACCGTTTATTCTTTGCGCTTTTTACGACCCGGGGAACTCTAAATGATATTGTACCTTTCAATGTGTCTGTGTCACAGTTAGTCGAAACTAAAGGAAACTCATCCGATTTTTCTTGCACCTTGCTTAGAGAATTATCTGCTTCCAAATCTAAATTATCTATGGCTTTCTCCAACTCAACAAGAAGTTCTTTTGACACTGAACACTTCAGTGCAAGGGATGTCGCCTTTCGTGAGATACGCGCAGCATGCGTTTTCATATTTTCCTTTTCAGATCCTTGTTTCTCAATATAAAATCCTCTTTTCGCATATTTTGTCCATCTGTTTAGTACGTATTTTGACGGCAAATTGAAAACATCATTCACACTGAAGACTTTGAAGGCATGCTTGCATAGTATACCTACATGATAATGATGCCATTTTTCATCATTATTTATAACAAACTATATTGTAATTTAAAGTGTGTGTACATACCTATGGACTCATACTTCCTGCAGGAACAAGTAATCGTCATATCCGCAGTGTTGAAGATGACGGTTGCTCCATGAATAGATTGCATATGCATAACCATATATGTCAAGATTGACCCATCTGGTTGCAACAATTTACAAGAGAATGAGAAATGTAGTTTAAATTCTTGTTCAAACTCTGAATACATCCTCCTTGTATATGATTCAGCTGCAGTCTTCAACAGAGGCAAATTTGGGATGTAAGTAATCGGGGTTTTGCGACGTGAGTTAAAATCTGCATCTAACTCATTTTCGCGAAGACTAGCAGAAACCTTCTCGCATTCTACAAGGAGTTCTGAAAGTCCGAGTTTCCTACGAAATCTTTTCTTGAATACATTATTCATACCTTCACTCCTTTGAGTCGAGGTCATATCAGCTGTAAATGAGTCACGGTAGACAATAGCCCACTTTTTCCTCAAATCATATAGGTTTGCCATCCATTGGTTCTTCTCAAGGTCATACTTACTCAACAATTCATGCCACTTCTGGATGAACATAGCTTCGGATCTATCTTCGTACACACCTCTTAAAATCAAGTAGAAACTTCTCAGGGTGCTTCTGAATTACATGCCCAAGATGTTTAGCAGCATTAAGATAGATGTGCCATAAACAAAGATGATGGATTGTATTCCTGAATACATAAGCAATTGCTCCTGCCATAGCCGCGTCTTGATAAGTGAAAATTGTACTTGGATGCTTTCCTGACATTGCTGTTAGAAAGGTTTCAAAGAGCCAAACAAATGATTCAATAGTCTCATTAAATATCAATGCAGCACCAAAAATTATTGTTTGCTTATGATGGTTGGTTCCAATGAATGGAGCAAAAGGCATTTCAAACTTATTAGTTTGAAAAGTGGTGTCAAATGACACAACGTCACCAAAGCATGCATAATCCATGATAGACTGACCATCTGCCCAAAAGAAATTAGCCATCCGACTATCTTCCTCATCTATTTGAATGGCATAAAAAAAGGTAGGATCTTCTATCTGCTTATTCTTCAGGTATTCTATTAGTGTTTGTGCATCATTTGATTCTAAGTACTTCTTGCGCTCACGACCAATCTCATTATTGCAGTCCATCTTTGAGAATGGCATTTTGTCAGATCCTCCGTAAAACTCCTTCATGAACTCATACACCTGGGCTGTCTTCATTCCAGCTTGTCGTATCTGGCCAATTAGCATCATGTCTGCTTCTAGAACACGTCGTTGTGACCTCAGCTTATGCGACTTATTTGGACTAGCAAGATAATGATTGTGATCAAGTACAACCTTTTGCACTCTCCAAGTCCCCTCTCTGCTGACACTAAACTGAACACGTGCGTCACAACCTGTCCTTGTACTGTCCTTTGATGTCTGAGTTTCTCCATGTCCTTGGCTACTACAAACAATATATTTTTGACATATACTACCATCTGCTCGACGCCTTGTTTGGCTCTTTCTTATACTGAACCCAACATTACCGGCATAGGCATTGTACATCTCATAAGCTTTGACCTCTGATTCGAAAGTCATACCAACTTCAGGAATTATCCCAACTTTATCAACCACCTGTTGTGCAATCGAATGAGAATTAAAGCTATATTACCACAATACATTTATAATTTTCTTCGCCCTATTTAGAAAAAAATTGTGTTACCTTATCTGCTACTCCGTCTGTCGCTGCTTCAGGTACTACGTGATGGAGTGTGTTGTCATTAGCATGAGCATTATCGTCGATAGCAACAACAGTGTTCTGTACAGTATAATATGCACACATTTATGCATGATGAAACTACACATATGATAGAAGAGGAAGATCGAAGACCAAATGATGACCATACCTGCGTTATCTGCTCTTCGTTGAATCCACGAACAACTTCGATCGCGCCGTCATCATGCGCAAGTGAGAGCAACCGTTCTCCGGCTATGTCATGTGCTAGGACAGAGGGAGGAACCATGGACGAGGGTTTGTCTTGGCAAGGTGACAGGTTCTCTTCCTGGCCTCCTTCTCCTGACATGCCGGCTGCGTCGTCCATGGAGACGGCGGCGCAAGGACTAGCACCAGCGGTCGGCAAGATATACGATCTAATCGCGGCGTGTGTGACGAGCGAGCAGACGTGGACGGATGAGCGATACGGCGACAGGAGTAGAAAGCAGATGAATCGCTCAGCGTAGGAGCCGAAGGGCTGGTGAAGCCAAGCCGAGTGTGGTACGGGAGGAGCCGGCGTCCTCGCGAGCATCTGATTCGCGAGAAGGCACGCTGGGAATACGTATGTAGCGGATGGAGATTACAGACGCGCTGCAGAGAATTTTTTTTCCCTATAATTCTTATAGAGAGCCATCGAGCATGCTTTATTTTCCCTAGCCACCCAAATAAATTGGTTGATGACCCTAAAGCATCCAGTTGTGAGTTCACATTGGTTGCAACATGAAAGAAGTGTCACCTTTCGTTTTCGAGTCAGCAAGGAAGTAAAAGTGATTGGTCTTTTCCTTAAACAAGGAAAAAACTAGGGGCGCATTTGGGGTTGAGTACTGCTTGGTCAAATTGGAGATCATTAAAAACTCTGAATGAAGGAAACAGGGTATAACTTGATGGAACATTTTCCAATAGATAGCTACCTTAGCGATCCAGACTATTGAGGAAAACAACGCATAAGGACAAAAAAATCTTGTGAGCAGAATGTATCTTGCAGAGTATATGGCTAGTATCATCTAGTTCATGGAGAGTGGGTAACAATGACAGAAATGTTCTGAGCATATACTTTACACTGGCCAGGATTATGTTCTACTATATAGAACATAAAAAGTCAGCACACTTCACAAACTCTTGGTACTAGGACGACTATGCGGCAATCCAACGAATGCTTTTTCTTAAAATTTATAAATATATGAAATCATCAAAGATCACATGCAAGCACATGAGTACAAAACATAGGGAAGTGCTTCAGAACAGAGCAAAATATCAAACTGCTTGACTGAAAAAGTAAACAAAACTGCTTGATCAGATGGTATACAACTATACATTCATCATGAATCGTAAAAAAAAAGGATTGTATAAAGAGCATATTTCTCTTCTTAAGTGTCTTTTATAATAACACACACAAGGCAGCAAAAAAATAAAACTAAGCTAAGTGTAACCTTCAAGATGCCTGCAACAGCTCCTTGATATTGTATCCCTGCAGCTGAAGCATAATAACAAAGCACTTACATTAGTTTTAAGTACTTAGAAAACATGTAGTATAGTATGATTTAGCTGCCAAAATAACTTAGTAGATAGATCTATAAAGGGAATTAGCTGCCAAAATAACTTAGTAGATAGATTTATAAATCAAATTAACTGCACTGCCCTACTTCTGTCCAGTACTCTCAATGCTATCGCCCCAAGAATTGTCAAAAATATAGAACAAAATAGTAGACAATATATACCTGAAGAAAGGTTGGCAACAATATTACTCCAGAGTTCTAGACAGCATGTATTGTAATAGGAGAGACGATTGCGAGTTTGAGCATATGAAAATCCAAGTACAACACATGTCCACATTCAATGGATGGAGGAAATATGACTCACATATACACTGTTACACAACAATTCTACATATCAAAATGCCTTTGCAATTGTTTGTGATTATGTTTAATCCAGGGCAACACCTAACTAGTAACTACACTGACATGGTGGGGGTTTAGCATACTGCACTTTTTGGTGCAGTGTCCTGCTGTTGTAGACTCTTATGGGGGAAACATATCAGTGACGTCCACGGCAACAGGGAAGTGTCCAGGGGCCAGGAGACGTCCAGGAGGTGGAGTTTGGCCAGGATACACTGGCCAGGAGTAGGAGTCGGCCAGCAGCCGTACAGAATTAGGAGTTGAGTAATATTAGAAGTAGAACATTGCTCTGCTACAGTACTCAGTGAATAGTATTCTCACGACCATGAAGGCACTTGTATACGACCACGAAGACACTTATGTACGACCATGAAGGTGCTCGTATACGACCACAAAGGCACACCTGTATGACAACGAAGGTACTTTTGTACAACCACGAAGCACATGGGGATATCTGGAACACACGCGGATATCTCGACTCTCTGTAGAACAGTGAACTCAAGAGACAAACATTTTTTATGCCGCTCCTCTGAATTGGTTTGCGGCGTTTTCTCCGTTGATCTTTTATAATGCAAAAAACAAATAACTGACATGACATACGCGCCACGTCCAGCTCTTCATGACATGCCATCTCACGTCCGAACTATTCATGACATTCATGAAGTTACAAAACGCATGCACTAATACTCTTAACGCACGCACTAATTCACTTAACACACGCACTAATGCAGTATGACTAAGACTAATGTAACATTTGTAGGTGCGATGTGGTTAAGTCCAATAAATCACCCCTAACCATAGCTCACTGGCTTCACCTCGATCACTCCGATCTTTTGCCTTAGTTCGATAAACTTGATGCAACCAAGGGCCTTCGTAAGAATGTCAGCCAGCTACTCATTTGTGCCGACGTGCTCCACATCTACTTTGCCATCTTCAATGCAGTCGCAAATGAAATGATACCTCGTATCAATGTGTTTGCTGCGATCATGGAGCACAGGATTCTTGCACAAAGCAATTGCCGACTTGTTGTCCAAGAGTGGTTTTGCCTTCTTCGGCTCCACACCCATCAGTTCTCCGATGAGCCGAGTTAGCCAGATTGCCTGGCATGCTGCTGCTCCTGCTGCGATGTACTCTGCTTCACATGAGGACAGCGCCACAATCTTCTGCTTCTGCAACACCCAAGTGATCAAACTTGCGCCAAGGAAAAATGTCATACCTGTGGTGCTCTTGCGATCGTTAGTGTCACCCGCCAAGTTACTGTTAGGGCTGTAAACGAGCCGAGCTCGAGCGAGCTTGACCTAGCAAGCTCGAGCTCGGTAGAAACTCGAGCCGAGCTCGAGCGAGCCTAAGATCAACATCGAACTTTAAACTGGGCTCGAGCTCGGCTCGGACCAAACTCGAGCTCGCCCGAGCTCGGGCTCGTGTAGGCTCGTGTAGAACAAAACTCGAGAGGGACTGAGGGAGTACCTGCAGGGCGCCGGGGGGAGGAGAGGCGGCGGCGGCCGGATCCGGGTCGAGGAGGGGCGGCGCCGGCAGGGGAGAGGAGGGGCGCCGGGGGGAGGAGAGGCGGCGGCGGCCGGATCCGTGTCGAGCAGGGGCGGCGCCGGCAGGGGAGAGGAGGGGCGCCGGGGGGGAGGAGAGGCGGCGGCGGCGGGGGAGAGGAGGGGCGCCGGGGGGACGAGAGGCGGCGGCGGGGGCCGGGGGGCGAGGGGCGGCGGCGGGGGGCGAGGAGGGGGACGGGGGCGGCGGCGGGGGAGGAGGGGCGGGGGGGCGACGAGGGGGACGGGGGGAGGGGGCGACGAGGGGGACGAGGGTGGGGGGCGGCCGGCGGCGGGGGCGAGGAGGGGGACGGCGGCGGGGGAGGAGGCGTGGGGGGCGAGGAGGGGGCCTGGCGTGGGGGGCGGGGGGGGCTGGCGTGGCCCGCGCGCTGGGATGGAGTGGGGGATTTGGAGAGGAGAGGCGGGAGTAGCGGAGGGGGTGTGGGGGAATTGGGGAGGGTAAAAAAATTTTAAAGCTCGCGAGCTATTCGAGTTCGGCTCGTTAAAGCTCGCGAGCTTAAGATGAAGCTCGAATTCGGTTCGTTTGGAGCTCGAGCCAAGCTCGAATCGAGTCTAAAGCGAGCCAAGCTCGAGCAGCTCGCGAGCCTCGAGCTTTTTTTACAGCCCTAGTTACTGTCGCTATATTCGACAAGTTCAGGACTGGGCATGCTTGCCCTCATGTAACAGCATCTGAATCTAGTTGTGCCTCTCACGTGCGAAGAATATGCTTCACCACGGCCAAATGCTATGATGTTGGTGCCTCCATATACCTGCTAACAATTCCCACGGCATAAGCAATGTCTGGCCTCGTGTTCACAAGGTAGTGAAGACTTCTAACAATGTTGCAGTACTCAATGGCATTGACAATGACATTGCCATATTTCTTGCTCAACTTCAATTGGTTCTCTATCGGCATTGAGCACGGATTATACCGCGTCATTCCTGCTACTTCCAAAATCTTGCACACATATCTACTATGTGATAGTGTGATCTTCCCGTCTTCTTGCTTGACCTCAATACCCAAATAATAACTTAGCAAACCAAAATCGGTCATGCTCAATAGTTCCTTCATATGGGCCTTGAACTCGACAATGTTGTCGACGTTTGAGCTAGTGATGATGAGGTCGCCGACGTACACCCCCACGAGCAAGAACATGTTATTTTGTTCCCACCAGTATACCGCATGCTCAAGTGGACTTCTCGTGAACCCGAGCGACACCAAAGTGGTGTCCAGCTTTGAGTTCCAGGCTCGTGGTGCCTGTTGCAGCCCGTATAAGGCCTTACATAGCCTTAGCACATCGTTCTTGTGCTTGTTGTCGATGTACCCTGGAGGCTGTTGAATGTACACCTCCTCGACTATATCACCATTCAAGAATGCGGACTTTACATACATATGATGTATTTGCTAGCTGCCATTCTCTAGTGTGATTAGCACTCACACTGTCTCAATGTGAGGCAATGGTGCAAATACTTCATCAAAATCCACCCCCTGTCGCTGCACATATCCTTTTGCAACCAAGAGAGCTTTATGCTTAACAATGTTACCTTGAGAATCCTTTTTCACCTTGAAGACCCGTTTGAGCCTGATTGCTCGATGACCAATAAGGAGTGCGGTGAACTCCCAAGTATTGTTATCGTAGATGGACTTCAACTCTTCGTTCATGGCATGTTTCCATGCTATGTCCTAGAGCACCTCCTGGACGCTCGCGGGCTCCTCTGCACCAAGGAGATAGAGGTCGCTGTACTCCACGACTTAATCAGCAGGCTCAGTGTCGTCAATTTGCACTGATTCAGTTGTGTCATAGATGTTTGACACCGTGCGATACCTTAGCGGAATACCTTCAGAATCACGCGATCCGCCAGTCGATGGTGTTGCCCACTGCATTGTAGCTCCAGATGATGTTGTGGGCTGGAGTGGTTCCGCCGCTTGTGGCGTCATAGGTGTATTTGTCGTTGTCAAAGACGTAGTGTGATCGACGTCCACCAAAGTGTCACTCGTGACATCGTATTCGACGGTGAATGTGTCGAGTTCGCTGACACCAGTCGATGAAGATGACGTTGTCTAGTCCCATTGCTTCTCTTCTTCGAACATGATATCGCGTGTCACATGGAGCTTCTTTGTGACCGGATCATAGACACAATAAGGCTTTGAGCCCTCCTCGTATCTGATGAACACCATTGGCATGGAGCGATTGGAGAGCTTGGTGATCCCAGGGCCAACCTTCTTAACGTGTGCCACGCATCCGAATGTTTGGAAATAGTGAACTTTAGGCCGCCTCCTGTACCACGCCTCGTATGACGTTACACCGTCCAGGCTCAAAGTTGGTGCACAATTCAGGACGTGCACCGCTGTCTTTACTACCTCGTACCAAAACATGGCAAGCATCGCCATGCTCTTCATCATACTGTGAGCCATCTCAACAATCATTTGGTTTCAGCGCTCCACGAAACCATTTTGCTACGGCAAGTATGGTGTGATCGTATACCTCTTGATGCCCATTTCATTGCAGTAGTCATTGAAGTTGATGGAGTTGAACTCTCCTCCACGATCGGTTCAAAATGCCTTTAGCTTGAAGCCGATCTCATTCTCGGTGATGGCCTTGATCTTCTTGAAGAACTTGAATGCTTCATCCTTCATCTTAATCACCTTAAGCCACATGAAACGGCTATGATCATCCACGATCAGTAGGAAGTAGTAGCCGCCTCCTGGTGTGGCTGGTGTAATCGGGCCGCATAAGTCACCTTGAACCAGCTCAAGGCCATGCTCGGCATGGTACATTGAGGCGTATGGGAATGGTGCTTGGTGCTGCTTGCTGAGTACGCACCCATCACAAAATTGTTCCGGTCGTTCAATAAAGGGCACCCTTGACCATCTTCTTGGCGCTCAGGTCATGTAGGGCGTGAAAGCTGAGATGACCGTAGCGTGCATGCCAGCGCCACGCCACCTCGTTCACCTTCAACATCAAGCATACGGGTGCGATCAGATTCAGGCCAAGAGTGTACAACATGTCTCTTGACCGATGCACCCGTGCCAGCAGCACTCGTTCCTGGTCGAAGATGCTTAGCTCACAGTCTTTGATTACAATTTTGCATCCACCCTTCTCGAGTTGGCCAAGACTAATGATGTTAGACAATAGTCGAGAGATGTAGTATACCTCTGTGAGTGCCCGATGCTCCTAGTTTTTGTGCCTTTTTCGTAGATGTCCACCATTGAGCCATCACTGAATTTCACCTTGCCCTTCACGTGATCATCCAGCGAGGTGAACATGTTCTTGTCGCCAGTCATGTGGTTACTCGCACCCGTGTCGAGGTACTACTCATTGTCGTTTGAATCGACTGGCACCACCTTCTCTTCGTTGAGGTACACAGCTTGCATTGTATTGATGGCTATCTGAGCAAGCTCGCAATGCTTAGCCATCAGCAGCATGGGTGCGTCATCCTACACCTGAGCCAAGTTCGTCGTTTCCTTGCGCTTGTGACGTGGCTTGTGGTAATCCTTCGAGAAATGCTCGTAGTTGTTACAATTGTAACACTTAACCTTTGTCATGTCATGGCTGCCAGTAGACGACATAGAATCTCTGCCATTGTGGCTACCATTTCCATTTCCATGACCATGTTGCTTGCCACGACGTCGATCACCATCATCACCTCGGTTCTTCTTGCCACTAAAAGAGCCTTCGCCATGCTCCTTCTTCTGGCGCACGAGCCACTCCTCCATGAGGAGCAACTGCCCTCCTTGGACGCCAGCTTCACCCTCCAGGTCGTAGCGTTCCTCCATGACCCTGATCCATCCCGTCAGATCTTCAATGGAGATTGTCTTGAGGTCGACAAGCATCTCGATGGAAATTGCAATCTACGAGTACCTTGAGGGAACAACACAAAGAAAATTCCTCACCAACCTTTCGTAATCGATCTTGTCATTGAGCAGATTAAGGTTGTTAACAAGCCCAGTAAGCCGCATCGCGAAGTCGTTGACGGTCTCTCCATTCTTGAACTTCATGGACTCAAACTCTAAGCACAACGTTTGCGCTTTGGCTTCGCTCACACGCTCAACGCCCATGCGCATTACTTTCACAGTGTCCCACGCCTGTTACGCCATGTTCTTGATGGCAAGGGTCACCAACATCTTGATCGATACAACATGCAAGATTGCTGACAACGCCAAGCAGTGATCGCAGTAGTCGACGGCGTCTCCAGGCTCAATCACCTCCCAGAGTCCTTGTGCCTACAAATTGACCCTCATCAGGAGGGACCAATCACTGTAGTTTGTGTGCGTCAGCATGGGGTAGACCACCGTGCCACCCGTCTTCTTCACCACACGCTGCACCACGACCTCACGTTCCCCATTGCCATCTTCATGGACGCGGGCTCATGGTGGTGGTGTTGTTCATGATGGAGATCTTGATTCATGCTCCAACATCATGGCAGGATCAACCACTACGCTTGCTCTGATACTACTTGTTGTGGCAAGTCGGAGCGCACAACGTGGTCGGAAGACTTGTGAAAATCTTGACCGTGAGTACTCAGAAGCTTCGACTGTGAGCACTCCAAAGAACTACTCGGATGAACATTACTTTGCTACAATACTCGTAGAATAGTGCTCTGCTACAGTATTCGGTGAATAGTGCTCTACTATAGTACTCGTAGAACAGTGCTCTGCTACAATACTCGGTACGACCACGAAGGCATTCGTATACAATCACGAAGGGACTCATGTATGACCATGAAGGAATTCATATACAATCACGAAGGGACTCGTGTATGAACACAAAGCACATGAGGATGCCTGGAACACACGCGGATATCTGGACTCTCTGGAGAACAGTGAACTTAAGAGACAAACAGTTTTTGTGCTGCTCCTCTGAATTGGTTTGCGGCATTTCCTCCATTGATCTTTTATACTGTGAAAAAGAAATAACTAACCCGACATACCTACCACGTCCAGTTCTTCATGACGCGCCATCTCGCGTCCGAGCTATTTATGACATTCATGAAGTTACAAAACGCATGCATTAGTTCTATTAACGCACGCACTAACTCACTTAACACATGCACTAATGCAGTACAATTAAGACTACTATAACGTCTATAGCTGCGACATGGTTAAGTCCAACATAGCTGAAACAGTATAATGGACACGTCACTTGAGTCATGTCAAAATGTCTTGTTACAGTCCTCCCGACTATGTCCAGGATCTTTACGATCATCACCTAGTCGCTACGACTACCTTCTACAGCCGTACGACCACTTCCTGTGTCGTTACAACAGCTCTGCTGGTTCACCGACCACACTGATAGTCATTACGACCACGTTGTGACCCCTCCGATCACTCCTCGCTACTCCGACCACATAGTCGTAAACTTCAGCTGAAGTTACGACCACGCTCACCACCATTGTGCTCGACTTCCTTCAACCATGGTCAATCACTGTAGTCGTAACTCCTTATGACTACGCAGTGATTCTGTCAACCGTTGTGGTCGTAACGCTTTACGACCACGTCTCCCTGTTGTGGTCGCTTACGACCATGCCTTCTTGCTGTGGTCGTAAATCCTTTAAGACCACGTCTTCTGCTCTGTGATCATGGTCGTAACTCCTTTACGACTATGTCAGCTGTTCTTACAGACACCTTCGCTCGATCGCCATGGTCATAACTCCTTTATGACCACGTTTGTGATCCTCTGCTCGCCGTGGTTGTAAGTCGTTTATGACCACGTTTGAGAATACACAATGAACTCGATACTTTTCTCCGGAGCCAAACCGCTCTTTCTTTTCTTTATTTCTTTCTCTCGATTACACCAATCGCTATGATCACACCGATCGCCACCACTGTGATCACACCGATCACCTCTGACCACACCGATCACCTCTTTCTTCTGCGATCGCACCGATTGCCTCCGACCACACCGGTTGCCTCTCTCTTCTGCAATCACACTGATCTCCACGACCACACTGGTTGCCCCTGCTCTGCGATCACGCTGACCGCCTACGACCACGCCAGTCACCCTCTGCTCTGCGGTCACGCCGACCGCTTGCGACCACACCAGTCGCCCCTCTCCTCTGCAGTCACATCGACCACCTGTGACCACGCTGGTCACCCACTGCTCTGCACCTCTTCTACATTGCCTCAACTCAGTGCATCTCTCTCGGTACAAAGCTCTACCCCTTTATACCCTGCTCTACGACTTCAAAGCAAACTCGACTATGACTCAAACTCTGACTACGACAAAGTCATACTCGTACACAACTTAAACTCGGACACAGACTTCCAACTTTGTTACAACCACGACTTCCGACTTAACTACGACTTACGACTTTGATCTCTAAACTGAAAACAAGCTTACAAACTCTAACACGTCCCTTTAAGTCTCTGTGAGTTTCCATTGCTTCATCCAACAGATTATGTTAGCTAGGCCGAAACATAAAGCATATAAGAACTAAACTAAGCATGGCCACCAATCCAGGTTGATTTCTCACCCCTTCCTTAAGAAAAAAGTGCACAGTTTCTCCCCTTTTCTTTTTTGAGGGCTGCACAGTTTCTTCCTGTGCATCTAAAAAAGCACTAGATGCATGAAACTAAGACTGACGAAAAGCATGGCGGATGGAAGAAACTTTTATTCATAATTTCTACAGATATCAAATCAAAATCCTCGATAACAATAGAAGATAGTTAATTCAACAGTCACCAAAAGCATGGCGGATGGAAGAAACTTTTATTCATAATTTCTACAGATATCAAATCAAAATCCTTGATAACAATAGAAGATAGTTAATTCAACAGTCATACTCCCTCAAAAAAATTCAACAGTCATACTTTTCCTGATAGATCAAAGTCAGACTGCACAATGGAGGTGGATTTTTTTTGGGGGGTCAAAGTAGCAAGGATGTTGGATAACAATCAGGGCTGTCAACTTATAAAGGTGGTGCTCAATAAGACAACAGGAGACTAGTTGCTGAAGCATAAAATAGTCTAGACATCTCTCTCTCTCTCTCTCTCTCTCTCTCTCTCTCTCTCTCTCTCTGGAGTTTCACAATTCAGAAAAGCCATTGCAGCTCCCGCTAAGGCAATAGAAATTATTGCACCAAAGAGGCTGATTCCAGCCAACAGAAGCCAACCATTTTGCAGCTTAAATGGTTCCCTTAAAATCTGAAAGTTCAAAAATATAGTTGCATCTATAGACTATTGTCCAATGATTAAAAAAACTGGGAACATACTAAATATCCACAATCATAGCCGGGCAAGCAGCAGAAATCTATTACTTAATTTCCATTCCATAAAAATATCCCATAACGATCCAATTATATATCAAGCTAGTCTCGGGAAAGAAAGTAATCTGTGCCACATATAAGCAAGAACTTAATTGAAATGAAACATAACGAGATCATGTTCTGACCATAACGGAATATATCATCTGAGAAAGGTCGAAAGGTATTGGTGATGCCAAATATAACTCCAGTCGCAACTGCCGTCGTGCTACTGCACTTGCAAATATAGAAAAGGCAAGTTAATATGGTGGTGATATATAGTCTTCACTACACGCAGATGATCTAGTAATTGAGTTGCAACATCTGGTGCAATCCCTACATAGGAATAGGAACTTAGATCCATATATACAATTGTCTGAAAAAGAGTACTTCCGCCTTCTCATCTATAGTTGCCTCTCCAGTTTGAAAACCTAGATACTCCAATACATATCGCTCAACTATTCATGTCAGAAGAAAACTGTCTGAAGAACATTCAGCATGTTTTCAGGGGAGGCATTTACAACAATACAAAAAATCAAAACGCTCAAATAATTGCAAATCACAAGAAATCGATGGTGCTGGCACATTACAACATTCTAGAGCACAGTTCATTCCAAATTTAACTGAGGATACACAAATGAAATTTCTTGTTACGCAATGCTGTGACTACTGACTAGAATGTTAATGCACAGAACCAAGCGGCAAAAGTGTAGTACCTTACTGCACAGGCCACCATCGTGAGCGAAACGGCCGGCCACTCCCATAGCACATCCCACCGGCAAAGGGTAGGCCTTTCATCCAAGCTCTGCTCCTATCAGAACAACATCATCGCAAGGGAATTAATCACATTTCACAACTGAACTCTTACTAAAAAGCTCACGAATTTCACCAATGTGCTCATCACAGCACTTGTCGATGCACTCACCTTGTCGGGGAAGACTGTCAGAATCTGCAGAAATCGGACAGGGAAACTTCAGATTGTTTTCTGACCTGCTGAAGCATTAAGTTGTTGTGGATGGCTGTGATTGATCCTTACCCTTTCGGGAGAAGATCTATGGCCTGGGGAGCGTTTTGGTAATCACCGATAACGTCATGAATATTAGCTTACGGTGAACTGTCTTATTTGCGGGGTTAATCCCTGATTCTGAGCTGTAATCTTCCTTTTATCTTAAACTCATTTTTAAGACTCATATATATACTCTTTGGGCTGAAATGAGAAATACGTCAGCGAATTCTGCCCGAATCTTAGTCTTATTAGTTAGGGTTCTAGTCTTGCGGCGTTCACCTTTTCCTCTCTCTCTCAGATCCCAAATCGCAGGATCTGACATTTGGTATCAGAGCATCTACGATTCTTGGCGGTGATTGGGTCAAGAGTCGATTGGGTTGGTGAATTGTGAATCACCGTATAATCCCCGATCAATTTCTAGCCGACGATAGAAGAGATCAAGAGTGCGGTGAGAGTTCAGGACTAGTTCCTCGGTAAAATTCCTTAGTCTGGCACCTAATCTATGTGGAGATGACAAAAACCGTAGCAAAAAATGAGGGAGAGAGTTCAGAGCTCGCTGCTGTAAGGCAAGAGGCGAAGGAGGCGAGCAACAAGGCAGATTTGGTGCAGAGTCAAGTAGGCGAGTTGCAGAAATAGGTGCGGGTATGCAGGCACAATTGAACAGGATGGAGGCTCTGCTGCATGGGATTGCAGGATCTCAGGTTCGAGCAACTGAACCGAACCTTATTCGGGGAAAACCACCTTGTGCGGAATGAAGAAGTGCAAAGAGCTGACTTAAATCCTATGCAGTCCAGTGAACTAGAACTGGAGGTCATGAGGAGAGTTAGAGATCTCGGTCAGATCAACCTAAACAACACTCAAGGAGTCAATCTCAACTCCAGCCCTGAAGGTAACACACATCCTCCAACCGCTAGTTATTCTGCAGCATCCAATGCTATAGTCCACTCCTGCGTCACCTACTTTGAATCATTTGAACACCAACAACCATGGTAGGACTTTTGCTAGACAGTGGAATCCTAATTCTAGAGAATCTCATGGTTAGTATTATGCTAGGCAATGGAACCCAAATCCAAGCAATGATAGTATTAACAATTTTTACAAATTCATTGTTAAAGGGCCAAAACTAGATTTCCCAAAATTTGGTGGAAGTGACCCATTAGAATGGATTAGACAAAGTGAGACTTATTTCGCCATGGCCACTGTACTTGATGAGGCTAAGTTTGATTTAGCTCAAATTTATTTTGTGGGAAGGTCAGATAAGTGGTTGAGAAGCACAGGACTATTGTGGGAACCACCCCCTTGGCCTGATTTATGTGCTATGGTCTGTGATAGATTCGCCTAACATAGTGGGTATGAAGTTTTAGAGAATTTTCACTCAGTTAAATAGTATATAAGATTAGAATCCATGGCAAAACAACCTTTTCTTTATCAAATGTTTTGTAAATGGACTGAGGACTAACATCAAGCATTATCTCAAACCCTTGAAACCCCAGACATTGTGTGAAGCCTACTGGATGGCTAAAGACATGGAGAAGGGGGCAGGAGTGGTAGCCAAAAGTTCTCATACTGCCAATTCAGGGCAGCAGAAAAGTGGGTATCAAACTTCTTTAGCCAAGAATAAGCTCCAGGTGAAAACAACCTTTAGAAGAAAGAAAATGTCACAAAGCCGTTCATTCCTAGAATCTGCAAATTTGTGGTGGAAAGTGGTTTCTGAGTCATAAATGCAAACAACACCAGCAGGTTAACCTCATGGTTTATGAAATGGAGGACATTTCACAGAAAGATCTAGAATCAGAAGAAAGTCCACCTGAAGTAACTGAAAATCCACCCGCTAACTCAAATCAGGAGGAGCAATTGATGCATATTTCTACTCAAGCAGTCCAAGGATTGACCAAGGTAGCTACTTACACTCTTGTGGTGAACCTTGGGAAGAAGACAGGTGCGGCATTGGTGGACAGTGGGAGCACACATACTTTCATGGTTTGAGGTTTGCCACAAAGACTTCCTGTGAGATCCATAGTAGCCCACTACAAAGAGTGACAGTGGTCAGAGGGGGCACATTATTGATTGGATCCCATATACCCAGTACTAAATACTTCATTAGTGGTGAAAAATTTTGCAACTCATTCAAGATTCTCCAATTGAAGGGATATGACATTGTGTTAGGATGCGATTGGATCTATCAGCATAGTCCCATCAGTTTAGACCTTAAAACAAGAAAGCTGACCATGAAGAAAGAGGGGAGAAAAGAGGTGATTTTCGGAGATCACACTCAGGAAGACTCTTTACCTTTGATAGAATCTGAAAAGATTTCAGGCTTTGTGATTGAATTGTAGAACATAAAAGCAAAGGAGGGAATATTCATAGTGAAGCCATCCTTTCAAACTCTCATTGAATCATATCAAGATATTTTTCAAGAGCTGCAAGAACTACCACCAGCAAGGAGTTGTGATCATACAATCCCCACCAAAGAAGGGGTAGAGCCTCCAAATGTTAGACCTTATAGAGTTCCACATCATCATAAGAAGGAGATGGAACAGCAGATAAAAAAGATGCTTGAGAGTCTTCTATCATCAGACCCAGTGTCAGCCCATATGCTTCACCCTATCATTCTTGTGAAAAAGAAGGATGGATCTTGGTGACTTTGCGTCGATTATAGGAAGTTAAACACTCATTTGATTAAGAACAAATATCCTATACCCATCATTGAAGATCTACTAGATGAGCTTAATGGAGCTGCAGTTTTCAGCAAATTAGATTTAAGATCTAGATATCACTAGATTAGAGTGAGCAAGGATGATGTCTTTAAAACTGCAATCAAGATGTATCTAGGACACTATAAATACTTGGTGATGCCCTTTGGTCTCACCAATGCCCTGGCAACATTCCAAGCATTGATGAATACCATATTTGCTAAATATTTGAGAAGGTTCATCTTAGTCTTTTTCGATGACATATTGACGTACAACAAAAATGAGGAGGATCACTTAAAGCACCCATCCATAGTCTTGGAGATACTAAGGCAAAACAAGTTATTTATGAAACCGAGCAAGTGTGTGATAGCTGTACCATAAGTTGAGTACTTGGGCCATGTTATCTTAGGACAATGAGTTGCTACAGATCCTAATAAACTCAGTTCAATTCAAGATTGGCCTAAACCCAGAGATGTAACTCAACTAAGGAGTTTCTTGGGGATGACAGGTTACTACAGAAGATTTGTTAAGAATTATGGAATCATCTATAGACCTTTGCATGATATGCTAAAAAATGGGGCTTGATTGGAAGAAACCTTGAGATGAAGCATTCGAGAAGTTGAAACATAGTCATATTACTGCCCTTGTGATGACTCTACCTGATTTTACTAAAGCCTTCATACTAGAGACAGATGCATGTGGTCATGGAATTAGGGCTGTAGTTATGCAAAGGGGCAGACCCAATTGCTTACTTCGGCAAAACCTTAGGGGTGAAATCTATAATACTCTCCACCTATGACAAGGAAGCAATGGCCATTATTGAATCCCTTAAACGATGGAGACATTATTTCTTAGGAAATCAACTAGTAATCAAGACTGATCAGCAAAGTCTAAAATTTATGGCTGAGCAAAAACTCAATGAAGGGATTAAGCATAAATTGATGCTAAGATTGCTTGAATTTGATTATGTAATTGAGTATAAAAAAGGGAAAGAGAACAACGCTGTAGACTCTTGAGAGATGCTAGCTATATGGCCATTTCAATGGCAGTTCCAACTTGGATGGAAATGATTTTTTTTTCTCGAACGACGCAGGAGAGCTGCGCGTCATTATATTAAGAAGAAAGGGGCTACAAAAGGACAACACCTCTGCTAAACACTATCTAACTCAACTCCACACAAGTGAGGAAGAGGATAACAAATAGCTAAGGTCTCGGGCTCCAGCAGAGCACCAAAGACTACAATCCTCCCTCACACTTTGGAGCACTAACTGAAGGTCAGGCCTACCACCCTCAAAGACACAAAAATTTCTATGCTTCCAAAGCTCCCAGGCACACAAAATGATCAAGCTGTTTAGCCCCTTCTTTAAGTCTTTAGGCAACCCTTTAATGGCCTTGCACCACCAGTCGGAGAAACTATCAGCAGATGGTTGGGGCACCAAAGAAGCAAGACCCAGCTTGTGAAGAATGACCGCCCAGACCTGCCTAGCAAAAACACACGCTACCAGAATATGCTGCACGGTCTCCTCAGCCTGGTCGCAAAGAGGGCAGACAGCCGGGTGAGGTAAACCTCGCTTTGCGAGGCGGTCTGCAGTCCAACAGCGATTCTTGATAGCCAACCAAATGAAGAATTTGCACTTTAGGGGGGCCCAACTCTTCCAGACTCGTCTCCAGGATGAAAATTTTATTGCACCAAAGAAGAAGGCCTCATAAGCTGACTTACTGCTATATAGTCCATTCTTGGAGAGACGCCAAAAATGTTGGTCAGGGGCAGCCGGGTCCAGAGCCAGATCTTCCACCAACTCCCAAATGGTTAAGAAATCGAGGATCACCTTCACAGATAAAGCCCCTTTGATATCTTGAACCCATCTTCTGCCGGTTAATGCCTCCTTAACAGTCCTTCGCTTGGCGACTCTATTAGGGATCAACTTGAAAAGATTAGGAGCCCACTCTGAGACTGTTTTACCCTGCAGCCAACGATCTGTCCAGAATTTGGTGTCTTCACCGCTGCCAACTCGAGACACAACAGCAATATCAAATAAGGCTTGGGAATTACGCGAAACCTGGATAGGGAGCCCTACCCACGGTTTGGAGGGGTCGGTTTTCTGCTGCCACAACCAACGGATGCGCAGCGCCCAACCCATAATTTCCAAATTCAGAATGCCAAGACCCCCATATTGCAACGGTTGCTGGCACTTACTCCAAGCAACCAAGCAACTGCCCCCTTTAGCCTGCTCATGACCCTTCCAAAGAAACCCATGCCGCCTCTTATCTATGGCCTTGATAACCCATTTAGGCATGTCCAATGCAATCATAAGAAAAATAGGGATGGCTGAAACAACGACTTTCATAGTAATGAGTCTTCCAGCTTTATTCATTTGCGAGGCTTTCCAAGAAGGGAGCATATTAGCCACCTTATCCACAAGTGGTTGCAATTCCACTCTAGATGGCTTGCGGATGATGAGAGGGATGCCAAGATAACTGATGGGAAACTTCTTAATCTCACAAGGCACAAGATCTGAGATTAGATTCAGATCATCAACAGAGCACTGAATGGGCGTCACCGAGCTTTTCTCCAAATTCGCTTTGAGGCCAGAGGCGTGACCAAAAACTTCCAGCAGCTTTTTAACCAGGCAAATATCATCTCTTGCGGGTCTGAGGAACATAATGACATCATCGGCATAAAAAGAGATCCTGTGTTGAACTTGAGGGACTGCCAAAGGCTGCAGCAAACCTTCGCCAGAAGCATGACTGATCAAAGAGTTAAGAACGTCCATAGCCAAGATAAACAACATAGGGGAAAGGGGATCTCCTTGCCTAAGGCCCCGCTGGTGAAAGATCAAACCCCCTTGCTCTCCATTAACCAATACCTGAGTTGAGGAAGTGGAAAGTAACAGATACAGCAGATTACACCAACGACGTCCAAAGCCAAGGTGCTGCAACACATCCAACAGGAAGGACCAGGAGACTGAATCGAAGGCCTTTGAGATGTCCAACTTGAGAAGAATATGGGACTCCTTCTTCCTGTGCAGACTTCTGGCTAGCTGCTGGACAAGCAAGTAATTATCCTGAATATTCCTTCCTTTGACAAAAGCACTTTGGTTTTTGGAAACCAACTTAGGCAGCAACGGAGCCAGCCTGTTGGCCATGATCTTAGCAACCAACTTAGTGGATGAGACTGATGGGCCGATAATCCTTGACTTGAGTTGGATCCGCCTTTTTAGGGAGGAGGATGATGAAAGCAGAATTTAGCAATCTGAACTTGGATACATGACCTTTCTGAATAGCCTCCAGAGCCAGCAAGATGTCAGCCTTAATAATACCCCAACAGGACTTGTAAAAGTTGCCGGTAAAACCATCCGGGCCAGGGGCCTTGTCCAAGGGCAAGGATTTGATGGTTGCCCAAACCTCATCAGCTGAGAACGGATCATCCAGAGTTGATAGCTCCTGCAGCTGCTGAGGATTGTGGAAAACAGGAAGGTTTAGGCCGTAGGCCCTTTCTTCCGCCGAACTGAGCAGCTGCTCAAAGAACTCAGAAGCCGCCGAGAGCTTGTCCTCCTGAGAAACAACCAAAGAATTGCCAACCAGGAATTTAGCAATGAAATTTTTTTTCTTTCGATAGCGGGCCTGCTGGTGAAAAAAAGAAGTGCTAGCGTCTCCCTCCCGGAGGTAGAGGATCCTGGAACGCAGCCTGGCGATTGTGCGCTCCAAAGATGCAAGGCCAAGGCAATGCAGCTTGAGCTTAATCCTCAGCCAATCCTCCACTGGACCAAGAGCCCTAAAATCTCTTGCAATCTCTAGGCGATGCAAAACCTCCTTAGCCATTTCTAACTGAAACTTCACATTGCCGACCTTTCTATGGCTCCACCTCTGCAACCCCTTGGACAGCCGCTGTAACTTAAGAGAAACCCGCTCAACGGCGCAGAGAGATTGCACCGGGGCTGACCAAATCTGCTGCACCGCCTCAGAAAAACCAGGAAGCTTTGGCCAGAAACTTTCAAAATGGAAGCGCCGCTTGCCCCGGGTGGCGACTTTCAAGCCCAAAATAAGAGGGCAGTGGTCAGAGACCGAAGAAGCAGCACTCTGAAGAACGGCGTCAGGAAAAATACCCTCCCACTTCGTACAACAGAAGGCTCTATCCAGTCTAACCAAAGTTGGGGAAGCTCGCTCATTAGACCAAGTGAATTTACGCCCAATCAACGGAATTTCCAAAACCTCCGAGTCATCCAAAAAGCGGCGAAATCTCCCCATCATGGCCCGATCGAGATTAGAGTTGTTCTTGTCAATAGCTTGATAAATCAGGTTAAAATCACCGGCAACAAGCCATGGGCCTGAGCACAAAGCACGGATATCCCTCAACTCCTGGAGGAACGCCACCTTCTCCTCATCAACCTGGGGACCATAGACCCCAGTAAACCACCAATTCCTTCCTTCTTGCTCAGCGAAACAGACAGAGACAGAGAAGTTGTCCACCCGAGAAGCTAAAACCTGACAGACTGAACTTTTCCAAGCCATCAGCACTCCCCCTCTAGTGCCATTGGCGGACAAAGCAACAAATTTATCATATCTGGAACCAAAAGTAGAAAGAAACAGCCTCTGGGACATGTCAGCAACCTTCGTTTCTTGGAGGCACACCACATCAGCATTAGCAGAAAAAATCACATCCCTAACAGCATTGCGCCGGTCCTGCTGATTCAGACCCCGCACGTTCCAAAAAAGAATGGAGGAAGGATTCATTGGGAACCAAAAAGAATCGACCCCAGAGCGAATCAGCACGAGACGGCCAAGGAATTCGCCGCTCTAGCCTGAAAAGCATCCTCTACCTTCCATCCAAAAAGCGCCGCTAAGGCAGAGAGATGGGCATCAGTAAGAGGGTTCAAGAACAGCTTACAATAATTGTCTAGAGCCTCTTGGCTGACCTTCTCCACATCCTGCAGGAGCCCAAGACACTTGATCACCTTCTTCTGAGCATCATTCAAAACAGGTCCAGGGGAGCAGGGACCTGACCCGGCAATACGCCGACTCCTCCTGGGAAGGGACGCAGCACC
The DNA here is from genome assembly GCA_017311315.1 of Dendrocalamus latiflorus. Taxonomy (NCBI): domain Eukaryota; kingdom Viridiplantae; phylum Streptophyta; class Magnoliopsida; order Poales; family Poaceae; genus Dendrocalamus; species Dendrocalamus latiflorus. Next base: position 10,394,812 of record CM029654.1, read on the forward strand.
GCGAGACCGAGACCGCCTCCGAGGGGCGGCCGGCCGAGGGAGCAGCTGTTGAGCAGGGCGAGCGACGCTGCTGAGAAGCCGCTCCACAGCGGTCCCCCAAGGGGATCCAGGGCTCCTAGCGCCATCGGCAGCAGGGGAGGCCGGCCTGAAGCGCCGGCGCCTCCGCGAGTACACCAGGAGCTGACGGGGGCGAACGGGGACTTCGGGGGAGGGAGGAGAAGACGACGAGACAGCAGGTACCTCCGACACCACAGAAGCAGCCAGACTGTCCAAGGGAGCAAGCGTCATCGGCTCGACCTCGACCTCCGAGGGCTGCCTAGGGGCCCAAAGCCCAGAAGAGACGTCTCGAACTCCAGGGGGGCAGGCCACGGCCCAGGCAAAGGGTCCAGGCCGGACGGCTCAAAATCTGGAGCCAGACCGCCAACCGCCTGAGAAGACAAGCCGACGACAGGGGACTCCTCGGGCGCCGCGGGACATGAAAGCACCGGGGAAAAAGATCCTGCGCAAGGAGCGAGGGGGGCGCCGTCTTCTGGGGAGCAGCGGAGCAGCCGAGGTCCACGAGCAGTGGTTCTGGGGAAACGTTGACATTAATGCTGCGCATGCCAACCGGACTGCTCGCGAGGGACGACGGCGGCACCGAGGGGGCCACCGCGCAGGAAGCGCCAGCTCCGAGGGGGCCCAATCGGGAGTGGACCGAAACACGAGGACCGCCGCCAGGAGGCACCGAACCGTCCTCAGGAGCCTGCGCCGGAGGGCCGTCAGGAGGACCATGCGAACGCCGCTGATCCCGGCCGCCGCTGCCGCCCGGAGGCGACGGAGGGGGTGGGGGAGGCGCCGAAACTGAAGCCTGAGGTAAAAACGTCACCCCGATCGCCAGGGGGTACGACAAAGCCCGACGCACAGACGAACTGCCCAGGGAAGGCTCCACAATGAGAAGAGTCATGGCTGAGGGAAGGAGCTCCGGCCTTGAACACCAGGTCCTCACGCGGAAGAACTCCCTTTGAACAAAAGTGTCAGGATAAACAGCTTGAATCCAACAGAACTCGTCAAGGAGCTGCTGCGCCGTTGCCAGCTCCCAGGCATGCGCCGGAATGCCACTGATCGTAATATCCACCTCCCTTGCGCAAACTAGGCCGTTGGAACGAAAGAGTCGAGACCAGCGCCGAAAGTGCAGCCTGAGAGAAGATGAGACGAACGGCTGCCCACCATTGAAGACGCGAGTAGCAGCAGCAGCATCAGGAAGAATGACGAGGAAGGAAGCAGGGGAATCACGCCGCACAACCAGCAACTCCTCCGCCAGGCCAAACCCTCTAGCAATCTGTTCAGTGAGGAGCTCAACAGACGCGCCGGAGCACTCTCCCACGACAGTCGCAACGAGGGCATGACGGAGATCATCTTCCCTGCCTTCAAGACTATCAGAACGAGCAATGACACGCTGAGGAGCGTCACCCAGACCATCCGCCGCCGCATGATCACCCGAAGCCGCAGGGAGGGGAGACACAGCATTATCCCGATCGCTAGCAGAACGCGCGGGAGAAGACTGGCGCTCGCTCTGCCCACCTGAACGCCTCCGCCGAAACCGACGTCGCTTCCTACGGCCACCACCCTCGCCAGCGCCACCGCTAGCCTCCATTGCTGATCCCATAGAGTCAGCCGCCGCCGGTGCTTGAGAAGGCGGCACACAGGCCAGCGGAGGGCCAATCCGGCGCCACACCTTCCTCACCGCCAGGCGGGAGACAGCACCCTGCGGAGCGGACACCCGACGCGGACACGAGGCTGAACGGTGCCCAGAAGCCAGGCAGCGCAGGCAGCGGGTACGATGACGGCAAACAGCCGCGCGGTGAGACGGCGACAAACAGTTGAAGCACTTGCCACGCAAAACCTCAGGGACAGGCCGGCGAGGCCGACGGGGGGGGGGCGTAGACGCCTCCGGCGATTCCGCCGACTCTCGAAGACCTTCCAACTGCCAGCCGCCTGCTCACCGGTGGTAACTAACACGTCACGATAACTAGCCGGAGCAGAAGCCCTGGGACTTTCCACGTCGGCCGCATCCCTCCAACGCTGCGCCTTGGAGCGTCCAGAGGGGGCAGGGGAGAGTGAAGGGGAGTCCGGCGCCAGGAAGGACTGGGTGACAGGCCCGGGGAGAACAGCAGTCTTGGGAGTGGCCGCCGGTTCCGGGGTGGAGGCCGGCGGGGGGCAGTGGAGGGTTGGGGCGCCGTGAAGTGGGGGGGCGGGGGAGAGAGCAGGAGACAGAGACATCTCAATTCCAGTAAATGCCTCGAAATGATTGAGAATAGCTATATGTCTGATGATCATTGCAAGGAATTAATGGAGCAGTTAACTCTAGCCCCAAACCCAGTTTGGGATATACATACCATTCCGGAGTGCTTAGGTACAGAGGTAGGATTTATGTGGGAAATGACTCGGAATTAAAACAAAACATCATCAATTCATTACATACCTCAGCTGTGGGTGGCCACTCAGGCATGGTAGCCACATATCAAAGAGTGAAGGGTTTGTTTTATTGGCCTGGAATGAAAAAAGAATTACATACTTTATCCAACAATGTGCTATATGTCAACGTTCCAAAACTGAGCATTGCCATTACCCTGGACTTCTTGAGCGTTGAGCCATTACCCATTCCTGACATGGCATGGACAGACATATCCATGGACTTCATTGAAGGCTTGCCAAATTCAAAAGGGAGAGAGGTATTTTTTTGTAGTTGTTGATTGATTCACAAAATATGCCCATTTTATTCCTTTGTCACATCCATATTCAGTCCACTCAGTGACTCAAGCTTTCATTGACAATGTATTCAAATTGCATGGGTTCCCTATTGCAATTTTGTCGGATATAGACCAAATATTTACTAGCAAAATGTGGCAAGAGATATTCAAATCCTTGAAGGTGCATTGAGGTTTAGTACCGCTTATCACCCCCAAACGGATGGGCAAATTGAGAGGGTTAATCAATGTGTGGAGTCCTACCTCAGATGCATGGCTTTACAAGAACCAAAGAAATGGTTGAGTTGGTTGCCTCTAGCTGAATGGTGGTATAACACGACCTTCCAAACTTCTCTCAAGATTTCTCCCTTCCAAGCACTGTATGGGTTTCCCCTACCTCTAATTAATGAAGTGGTTGTGCCTGGACCAGAAGATGAGGAAGCTAGAGGTTTTATGGAGCAAAAGTAGGTAATTCTCAACAGATTGAAAGAGAATTTGGCTCAGGCTCAGTCCAGAATGAAGAAGTACGCCGATTTAAATAGAAGTGAAAGATAGTTTTCCATTGGTGATATGGTTTTTTGAAGATGCAACCCTATAGAATTGCTACTTTTGGACTGAAATAGGCACTGAAGTTAACCAGTAAGTTTTATGGACCTTTTAGGGTTCTGAAAAAAATGGGTAAAGTGGCTTACAAACGACAGCTCCCTAACAATGTGCACATTCATCCTATCTTCCATGTGAGTCAACTCAAGAAGCATCTGGGACACAACATAGTTCCCAGTCATGATCTACCATTAGTTGGGGAAGATGGAAAGATCATGATGGAACCGATACTAGTGCTGGAAACCAGAGCCATGCCCAGAAATCAAACTTTGGTGACACAAATGACTAGTACAGTGGGTAAATCTTTCACTTGAGAACACATCTTGGGAAGATGCTGATTTAATCAAAAGTGCATTTCCTGAATTCTATTCTCAGACCATTAAATCTTAGTTTCCTGTTTCAAGCACTTGAGGACAAAGTGATATGTTAAGGAGGGGGAATGTCCGAATCTGCATAAATCGGACTGGGAAACTTTATATTGTTTTCTGACTTGCTGAAGCATTAAGTTGTTGTAGATGGCTGTGATTGATCCTTACCCTTTCGAGAGAAGATCTACGGCCTGGGGAGCATTTTGGTAATCACTGTTGATGTCATGAATGTTAGCTTACGGTGAATAGTCTTATTTGTGGGGTTAATCCCTGATTCTGGGCTGTTATCTTTCTTTTATCTTAAACTCATTTTTAAGACTAATATATACTCTTTGGGCTGAAATGAGAAATATGTCTACAAATTATGCCCAAATCTTAGTCTTATTAGTTAGGGTTCTAGTCTTGCGGTGTCCACTTTTTCCTCTCTCTCGGATCCCAAATCACGGGATCTGATAGAGACGCGGGTGGCTCGTTCCTGGGATCGTAGGAGCAGCAGCATGAGAAGCTGCTCCGGCTAGTCCTCGACAACCGTGGCATGAGCTACTCCACAAAAGATGTTGAATAGTACACTCTAGATAAAGCAACAGTGGATTCATAAAAGAGTTCTAGAAATGTTAGCAACTTCTTAGAAGCGTACTAGTGCTGCTCAGTCAGTAGTGTGTCGTTGGTATGGTTGTGATAGTGTGTGTGGATAAAAATAGAAACTGTGGGCTTGTAGGGTAAAATCTTTTATAGCATAAGATAAGTTGAGTTCTACCTTTCCGACATGTCTACAGTGAACTTTTATGGACATACACCCATCTCAATTCAATAAGTCTTATATGCTGCAATTTGTTGGTTAGAATTATTTATGAAAGAAATTGCATCGTGAATAGTTTGATGATATAGATCCAACCTCTTCAAACCACATTTAGCTATAAGATTAATAATATAGCAGACACATCACTGATGTAGCAAGAAGAATTCAGTATGTGTACTAAATAAGGGAGTGAGAATATCCATTGTTCTAGAGTTTGCTGCAACATTGTTCAGGATAATTGCAAAAAATTTATTTGTAAGACCAAAATCTTCCATGACTTTGATAATACATTGTGTTATATTCTCACCTGTATATGCTATATTAATTAGTTTGAACCCTTGATTCTCTTTTCCAATATCTAGTCATCATTTATATAATAAGCGACTATACTAAGATAATCCTCCCTAGACCGATCACTCCATATGTCCGAGGTTAAGGCCACAGAAAATGTACAGGTTCTAAAGATTTCTTTAACTTTATCATGATCATTATTGTAGTATTTAACTAAATATCTAGTTGTTGTCTGTCTAGAAACGTAAGTAAATATAGCATTACAAGGAGTTCTAATGTACTTTTTCGAACGTATCCGACATACCAAAATTTAAAGAAAGATCTTGTGAGGCAATTAAATGGGCTAAAGATTCTCGAGCTATGTTGGGATTATAATCCCAGTTACGTACTGTACCGTTGAGGTTGTACGGCAGCCACGTCAGCCTCATGGCTATTCGTTGTTTTTCTTTACATCTTTGGCCATGTCTATGCAAGTGCTTGGTTACAATTAAAGATTTTGCAGATAATTCATGATGTCATATTTTACAAACAACAACTCTTACATGATCCCCCAACATGTCTCGCTTCATTATCTTGTCGAAATATGCCAACATGTCCGATGTACTAGGTCTGAACCTCTTTGCTCTGGTTTTTGTTGATGCAGAGGCACTGGTAGAGCCAGGGTCTGCTCTGCCATTTGAGGTGGAGGCGGATACGTTTCCTTACTGAAGGAAGAAAGTTCTTTTGGATCAATTCCGTATTCACTTGCAAGAAAATTGTCAAAATTTTCCATAAAGAAATATGAAAATTTGTCAAAATAAGAATAATATAAGTACATGAAAAATAGTATTGTTGCCTCTTTTCTTGACTCTAGGCCAGATTTTGATTTTTTTTGGATTTTTGACAAAATTATTTTGAATTTTACTAAATTATCACAAAGTGTATTAAAATTTTCACAAGAGAATCAGAAAAGAGATTACTTGTGAGGGTGTGGTTGAATGAGGGGGTATGCTACCTATTTATAGAAAAATTTAGATTTTTTGAATTTTTCGTATTTTAAACTCACAAACGATCACAAAATGGCTATAAATATCAAAAAATGACCATTACTTGTGCTAAACGAGCCAAACGGGGCATACCCACCGTGCTGTGCCAGGTCCAAACGTGCCTAACGATCACTTTTTCGTACCAAACATACTGCACGTGCCACCGTGCTGTGCTGGGCCGTGCCCAGTCTACCACTTCGCGTGTCATGCTGTGCCAGCACACTGAGTCGGGGTGGCGGCCTAGGTAGGGCTGTAAACGAGCCGAGCTCGAGCGAGCTTGACCTAGCAAGCTCGAGCTCGGTAGAAACTCGAGCCGAGCTCGAGCGAGCCTGAGATTAACATCGAGCTTTAAACTAGGCTCGAGCTCGGCTCGGACAAAACTCGAGCCGAGCTCGAGCTTTGCATGTGTAGGCTCGGTGAGGAGTACCTGCAGGAGGTGGCGGCGGTGGCGCCGGGGGACGGCCGGACTTCACCTTCACCACGCGGTGGCCGAGTTGCAGGGACGGCCGGACAGGTGGCGCCGGCGGGGGAGAGGAGGGGCGCCGGGGGGAGGAGGGGCGGCGGCGGCGGGGGAGAGGAGGGGCGGCGGGGGGGACGAGGAGGGGCGGCGGCGGGCCGGGTTGAGGAAGGGCGGCGGCGGGGGGCGAGGAAGGGGACCGGGGGGGGGCGGCGGCGGGGGAGAGGAAGGGGACGGGGGGCGGGAGAGAGGGGGGCGCCGGCGGGGGGTGAGGAGGAGAGGAGGGGCGCCGGTGGGGGGAGGAGGGGCGGCGGCGGGGGGCGAGGAGCCGAGGAGGGGCGGCGGGGGTGGGGGCGAGGAGGGGGGCGAGGAGGGGCGCCGACGGCGGCGGAGAGGAAGGGGACGGGGGGAGAGGGGGGTGGGGGCGAGGAGGGGGCGAGGAGGGGCGCCGGCGGCGGCGGAGAGGAAGGGGACGGGGGGGGGAGAGGGGGGTGGCGGCGGGGGGGTCGAGGAGGGGCGGCGGCGGGGGGGCGGGAGAGGGGGTCGGCGCCGGGGGGCGGGAGAGGGGGTCGGCGCCGGGGGAGAGGAGGAGGGCGACGAGGGGGCCGGCCGGCAGTGGGGGCGGCGAGGAGTGGAGGAGGGGCGGGGGGCAGGCGGAGCCGCGGAGGCGGGTGGGGGAGACGGGAGAGGAGGGAGCCAGGGAGGGGTGTGGGGGCTGCCCGAGGGGAATTTGAGAGGAGAGGCGGGAGACCGAGAGTGTGGGGATGGGGAATTAGGGTAAAAATTGTAAGCTCGTGAGCTATTCGAGCTCGGCTCGTTAAAGCTCGCGAGCTTCGGATGGAGCTCGAATTCGGCTCGTTTGGAGTTCGAGCCAAGCTCGAATCGAGTCTAGAACGAGCCAAACTCGAGCAGCTCGCGAGCCTCGAGCTTTTTTTACAGCCCTAGGCCTAGGCATGGCTTGCCCCATCATGTTGTGCCGGTCAGGCCTAATCCTTGTGCCGTGCCATGCTGTGAACTGTGTCTATTGTAACGGACTATAGGCCAGCCCGGTAGATACAGCCTATTGAGACACCACTAGTCCCAACTCCCAACTCGCAGCATCATCGTGTAGTGGTTGGTAAATGCAAGCTAATTAACCCTAATTTAGAAAAGCAACTAGATAATGTGCAATTTACTTTTCCAGTTATTGTTAATGACTACGGGCCGCTGGGTGATCTATATCAACTTACGAAATTGCAAGTCGGCAGAATCTTTTGTGCTAGCGCGAGCTCTGATGCCAAGTTGCCAATACGAACAAAACAGGGCGAGATTAAGTGGTACTTGTGCAGCAGCAAGCTAGTGCGACCAGACTTACAGAGACTGATGGAGGAGTCATCGAATAGCATGCATTACACCTAAGATAGTTACGCCAATCTATGTGCATGGCTATACTAAGTAAGAAGATGATCATCAACTCTTCGACTTGAGCATTGACAGATGTGAAAGAAGTTCATCAGCCCTTGGGCCTTGGCCTTCAAATCTTGGTGATCTTGGGCGCCACGACGAGCGGGTTCTGCTTGGCGATCTTCTCCCGGTCGGCTTTCTTGTAGTCGAAGTCGCAGGCGTGCGCGTCCCCGTACCGGTGCATCGAGCAGAACGTGCGGCCGCACCGGCACGCGAACCCCAGGAGCCCGACCTTCTTCCTGCACGTGGCGCACCTGCTCGGCGCCGCCTTCGTCGCCGGCGCCTCGGCCTCTGGCGCGGCCGCAGCAGCAGAGTCGGCCTCGATCTTGGGCGTCGACGCGAGGGCGGCCTTACCGGGCTTGATCTCGTCCACGACGGGCCCGGCGTTGATGGCCTTGAGGTGGTCCCGGTAGCACTTGGAGCAGAGGTTCTTGGTCGCCGGTTTCCCGAAGAACCCGCAGCCGTTCACGCACAGAGGCGCGCCGCCGGCTGCCTGCTCCGACGCCTCCTGCCCGTGCGCCATCGATCGCACGCCGATCAATCAGGAGCCGAGGATCGCGCCGGTTTCTTGCGCGCGTAGGTGCTAGTTTCTTTCTCGGACGAGGATGCGGGAGAGCACGCCCCTCGTGCCACTTTCAAATAGGGACCAGGCAGGCACGCGCGACCCGGCTTCCGAGTCGTGTTTGGGCTTGACTCGAGTCCGTGGCGTGCGTAAGCTCCGACTCCGACTCGACGTTTTAACGATGGGACAAGTCCGCGCCGGCATCGCCCATGCGGAGTAATTTACAGGAGCCACCGCGCCGGCGCAGGCAGGAGACCCTGCCCGGCACGGAAGCTCGCGGCTTTCGGCACCACCGGCCGGTCCATGCACGACCGCGCGGCTGGTGCCGACGCCCTTCCGTGCCGAGCAGATCCGCGCGCCTCGTGTTCAGTTTCGCGCGGCGCAACTGCTCGTGCCGAGCCGGTGCAGCGGCGCTGGAATTATCATGCGTGTGTGCTGAAAGCAACAATGTGTCTGAAGCTGAGAATCCAACAGGGGAGCACGGTACAGGGCAGCCTGATGTTCAGGAATGGTATGTGCCTGTAGCTGCAAGTAACAGGGTGGCTGCAGCACGAATGCACGATCGCTAGGTGGTCTAGACGTTTTGCCCTTTCTCTTGATTAGTGTGGGAGTTTCCGAGTTTTTTTCCTGATTACTGTGGTAATTTCTAGCTCTTTGAATTAAGGAGGTGCTTGTAATCTCACCAATTTGTTTATAAAAAAAATTGATACATAGGTAGGGATGCAAATAGATCTGTAGATAGCAGCAGCAAGCAAAACAGCACAGAGCGATTTTTTCCCCCTTCGATGAATAATTAGGATGCATGCAATTCGCTTACGAGTTATATACATCGCCTTGCTCCCTGGCCAACAAGCAGAAACACTGGGAGAAATTCCAAAGCATACAGGGCATCACACACCCCTTTAAACACGGTAAACATACATGAAGAAACATTTTATCTCATTCTGCACTCAACAGCCATAAAACCTGATAAGAGAAGACATTTATATGATCCTTTGCTGAATAACCGCGAATCTTACGCCAGCTGCACAATAAAGTACATAATGCAACCTGAGGGTCGTTGCCACTCAAAAAACACATTAAGGGTGTGGCTCATGCTGTGGAGTAGCAGGGGAATCCGGTGCCATGGTGAAATGCAAGCCTCTTCCTTGTCCTGACTGCGGAATGAATGCCACCTCGGTTGTTGCTAAAGCAGCCTCTTCCTAGATGGGAAACAAACTCATTTTAATTAAAAGAGGGAGCAACAGGCATATTTATCTCGTTAGATGATCAGATAGAAGATATGGCGCAACCAAACCCTCACCTCCAGCAAAACACCAGCAAAAAAGTGCGGTAAAACAAGTTCCAAATCCAATTTGATGATTTACCATCTTTAAAACATTCAAGCTTTCCACAAACATTACACAATGCAAAAGCTATACTACAAGCAGTTCCAATTTTTTGTCAGCAGTATTTCTACAAACCAACTTTTAGACATTTTGACAGCAATAAATTAAATTTCCAAATCTTTCAACCGTGGTTGGTAGAAGACTCACTTGGAAACTATTCAGATAAAGAGGACCAATGACATCAGAAAATGAATGTGCAGAACCCTCAAATCTTTCAATAACAGTTAGCAGATGATCCATTTCTCGGGGATCATTGTAAACAAAAAAGTAGTTCAATAGCATCAAGCTTCTCCATTTGCTGTAGATATAAGTGGTCCACAGAACTCAGGCCAGGAAATTTCTACCGGGTTAAAACTTCCAAGTACAAAATGTACTGTACATCAGGTAAATAAGTTGCACAAGCACTCCCGGAAGGCCAGAAAGGCTGAAACTCGTGAGCTTTTGATAATCCATTTAGCTCCTACTCACAATTGTAACATTCTAGTTGTCCATCGAAATGTGTACTTGCTCATGGCATACTAACCTGTCTCTGTCTCTGACGCTGTAAGATATTGATTGCCCAAGCCATGATGTAGAATGGTAGCAGAAACCCAGTGGCTCGTAGTAGAAAAAGCTGCCAATTAGAGAAATGCCAATTCCATTAGTATGAAAAAGGTAGAAGCAAGCAAGATACGTATACAATTTGAAGAACAATCTTTCACTTGCCAAAAACATCGTAGATATGCAAGAGAGGATCCGTATGAGTGAGGATCCTGTTGGGGACCCCCCACTTTTTTTCATCCCCCTAATGCAATGAAACGCAACTCTTCTGCGTTTTCGAGAAAAAAAAACATCGTAGATGTGTCATCTTCATCGGTTAGCATCAATGCATGCCTCAACAGTAATAGAGCCATTAACTGAATATGAAAACAGTTGAACAGTGTAATAAGTAAGCAAACTCTATTACTATATTTGCCATGAACAAGCGAAGGAACTTACAACAAGGGCAGCAGAGCGGCAAAAAGCGGCGGTGCTGGCATTTGAGGCAGAATAATCATCATACTCGGCTTCCATAATGTGGTTTTGTGCCATTGCAAGGATCCTAGGATCACGCAAATCAAATGTTGTACTGGTAATGGTCCAGCCACCACTATACACCCGAGAAGAGGATGAAAGAAACACTCAGAAGAGAACACAATAAATGATCATAGTATATCAGAAATAATAATGGGAACAAGTATTGCAGACTCATCAAAGTTTTGAATGATAATTAAGAAAGATGCCTGCCTTATATCAATAGTTGTTTCATCAGGATGAGCTCGAGGAAGTGCAGTGTACCCATCTTTGTATGGCTGCAAACAAGGTAGTTTTCAACCACAATTCAGGCACCTTGCTTTCTGAATGCAATTATGATGCAAATTCATAGAAAAATGTAATTTTTGGTCCCTCTATTTTGCTCCAGGTTCAGTCCACTTCATCTATTTTAAAACTGACTTGTCCCTGCACTTTTGAAACTGGTTCACTGTTGGTGCTTTTTTTTAATAAAAAATGGACTTACAGACAAATTAAGAAGTTAAGACACGTTTAAATGAATGAGAAATGACAGCTAATTAAGATTCCATGCTTCCCTTTTTTTATCGGTTCCTTTAAATCGTTTATTAGTATCCATACCAAGCATATTATTTACTAAATCCCTAACCAGCAAAGAGAACAACATCTTTTGAACAAACTATCTGTTAATTGTCATCTACATCGAGGTATATAAAAAAGTTTTCTATCAACAAACTTAACATAAGAGCCAACATTGATTGAGTTTTAAAAGTAGAAGGGTCAATTTGGATAATTTAATAGTAGTGATACCAAATTAATCTAGTGAGCAAAGTATAGGGATCAAAAGTGCCATATAGCCATTTTTAAAAGCATAAATTCACCTCATGACAGATTTCACATGTCACATCTCCTTTCTCATTGCACCATCGCTGGACACAAACCCGATGAGCATACTGTGAAACAAAATTTAGAACACACTGTAACAGTATTCACACAAAATTCATGATACACCACACCATGCAATGCAATTTCAAATTTGCAGTTTCAGAAACAAAATCAGGTAAGTGTGATTGGAAGAATTAATAACCTAAGAAAATCTAGTATTTTCCATTGTCTCAAATCAAATGAAAGAATTGTCTCAGCATGGATAAAACTTGTTCACTTGCCATCTGAGTATAGCACAAATATTACACAAGAATTACCATCTGTGATATACTATGTGATAAATTTTTGACAGATCTTTTTGTTTTTTAACAAAGAATGACCGAAACTATGTGATCGATTGCACAGAACAGTACATATGAAGAAATAATCTAAATCATACTTTCAAATATATTTGCAGCAAGTGCATTTTCAGAATGCCCAAATACTCGCAAATAATCCATTAATAATAATATGAATACTAGTTTAATGCATATTATTTTGTCCTATTGAGCCACATTCAAGTCAAGGTGCTAAGGCCCATAGGAAACAAACAAGATATTTAACCAACAGCCCCAAAAGACACTAACTTTTATCTTCTATTATTTGGATAATTGCTTGCAGCCAAAAGTTCGGGCGATGTAAAGGAAGGTTGATGGATGAATGTGTACATTTAAACTGCCTGTGCAAGCACACGGACTCTCAAGGTTGTTGATTCTATCCTCCTCCTGGCAAATACGACATTCCACCATCTGAATAAGAGGTTCTTCCTCAGTACCCATGCTTTCCTGAAGCAACAGAAGTGTATGAGCTGTAGATGGTGGCGGCACAGTAACTTCCCCATAAGACAGAATATTCGCTGCTTCAGTTGCCTCAACAGGCTCAGCCACCACAGGGTTGTCAACACTGAGTGTTAGATGATCCTTCATTGTTACTTACAACTAAGAAGCTCCCCAATAGAATAACTATCTGCAAATCCTACTAATTACTAATGGAGCTGAACGTTCATAATTTAATTGCTATACTCAACTAAGAATCCTCCTGAAATAAAAAGCATAGAGCTTTCAATCAATACTAAGATTAATTTATTGTGTGATAAAACAGCTTTGAAGGAGAATGAGAAAGATGACTGTTATCTGGAAAGAAGGCACCAGAGCTCTCAGTGAAAGCTACAAGATTAGCAATCCAGGCACTGATAACCTGAGCCCCACCATCCTGCAAGGAAATTAAGATTTTTATGTGAATGTAGCATAGAACTAGCAAAAGCTCATGACTGGCAACTTTACAAGCAAGTTTTTCTCCGCACTGTAAGCATGTCAACATCAAAGCAATCCAGAAGAGACACCAAAGATCCAATTTTCGAAACCATTAATCCTTTTTCTCGAAACTGTACACCAAACATCCATAAGAAGTGAGAACAATATAAACCATTGGAAGATAACAAGTTTCTTCTGCTGACAGCATTGGATCATTCCAATATTCCATTAAAAAATTAATTTGATCATTGCAAGTGCAATCAAATGTCCGAAGCAAAAAATATTGGTCGATGCTTCCCCGAACAATGGCACATCAAAATTTCAAGGTGGTCATTTCCCCTCGAAATTTTACCCCCCCCCCCCCCCTCTTTTTTTTTGGGGAATCAAATTTACCTTTTTTATTGTAAGCAAAACTGTCCTACAATCACAAAAAATATTGTAAAAAAAAGGAAATGGCAGCACCGTAAGCTATACAATCATCCGAAAAGAAAATAACGACAGATATGCAATGGAAACAACACATTTGCTTCCAGCAAATCAGTAATTGAGCCTGTCTATTTCAAGGTAAAAACTAAAAAAAAATGGATCCAAACTAAGACAAGACGAATGATCGGAAAACAAACAAATCGATCACATTCCCCGTGTATTTGGGGGTTTCTCCGGAAACTGGCACCACACTTACCAAAGCAACTAGCAGAATCGAACAGCATCTCAAGCCAAAGCAAAAAGATTGGAATAGCTCCATGCGGAGTAAAGTCCATTACCGGTCCTTAAACTTTTTATGCTGTGTCATTCCGGTCCATAAACTTTTAAAGTATGTCATCCTGGTCCTTAAACTTTCAAAGTGTGGCAATTTCTTTTGAAAGTCTATGGACCGGGATGACACAGCATAAAAAGTTCACTGCTATAACTACATAGGATATTGCCACACTTTGAAAGTTTAAGGACCGGGATGACATACTTTAAAAGTTTATGGACCGGAATGACACAGCATAAAAAATTTAAGGACCGGTAATGGACTTTACTCCTCCATGCGAATCGAAACAAAGGCAGAATAATGACGACACAAAAAATCAAGTACAATTTGCTCCCTAAATTCAGCTAATTGGACCGAACGGCACAGGATGCCACGTGGAATAACTCCCCGCAGATTGAAATGCCGGCATTACGAGACGATGAAACCGCACAATCCTACCAAAATCTCTCCCAGAATTTAGCTCCTGCCACAAAACGCTGGCGTAGAATCGAACCCTAACGGACGATACGACCCGCACCGATCGATCCGAACAGGAAGGTAAGAGCAACTCCAGCAGGGCTTCAAACCTCATATTTGAGGGCTTGAGGCAAAAATAGAGGTCCAGCAGGGCCCCTATTAGAGCCCTCAAATTTGAGGAGCCCCTCAAATCCCCCTTTCAGCCCTCATTCCTAGGGGCCCCCTACTCTGGCTCTCATTCTTCCGCTTTTTCCCGCTGGTGAAAAATCCTCCGCTCGTCCCCCTCCCTCCCACTCCGCCAGTCCGCCTCCCCGCCCGCCTCCTCCGCCTCCCCGCCTCCTCCGCCTCTCCACCGCCTCCCCGCCCGCCTCCTCCGCCTCCCTGCCTCCCTCCTCCGCTTCCCCGCCCGCCTCCCTCGCCGACGCCTCCGCCCGCCGACTCCCTCGCCGACGCCTCCCCGCCGGCCTCCTCCGCTTCCCCGCTCGTCTCCTCCGCTTCCCCGCCCGCCCGCCTCCCTCGCCGACGCCTCCGCCCGCCGCCTCCCTCGCCGACGCCTCCCCGCCGGCCTCCTCTGCTTCCCCGCCCGCCTCCTCCGCTTCCCCGCCCGCCTCCCTCGCCGACGCCTCCGCCCGTCGCCTCCCTCGCCGACGCCTCCGACCGTCGCCTCCCTCGCCGACGCCTCCCCGCCCGCCTCCTCCGCTTCCCCGCCTCGCCCGTCACCTCGCCGTCGCCCGTCGCCGACGCCTCCACCCATCGCCGTCGCCGACGCTTCCGCCCATCGCCGTTGCTGTCACCTCGCCGTCGTCGTCGCCACCAAAATCCCCTACCTCCTTCACTGATCGGGATTTGTCAGGAGTGGGTCCCATGTGTCAGTGTGTGGTGGAATAGATTTGAGGGCTTAGATTTGAGGGGTGCTGTTGGAGTAGAAGCAAAAAAATTGGGCTCTCAAAAGTAGGGGAGCCCTCAAATGAAAAGTAGGGGTTTAGATTTGAGGGCTAGTGCTGGAGTTGCTCTAACACCCGAGAAAGTACGCAGTACCACGAACGAATCCCACACCACGAGGCCACGAATCGTAATCCCCAGCCGGCATTGCGAGACGACGGGGGCACGGGAGAATCGATGCCCAAGGAAAGCAATTTGGGAAGAGAAATGGGGAAATTTTGTTCTTACCAGGTAGGAGCTCTCGCCTCGACCCCCGTGCGCGCCACTCATATACGGAGGGGCCCAGTGGCTGCGACGTGGGCCAGACGACGAGCAGGTCATGTCTCTGCTCGTAGGCCCGCCAGATATTATTATAACTCAAGGAGAGCCATGTAGCATATCGCAGCATTTATCTTTATCGAAGACTATCGTTACTACTTCACGAGCTCTGAGTAAGAGTTGTCGTCCATTAAAAAAAAGTATTACTGTCTTAAAATTAGAAATCAAACAGTTTGGAATGCAAGAAAACAGCTTAATTCATGCAGAAATCGAGAAAAGTTGTGGCGTTTCAAACGGGACGTGAATCTTGCATAGGTACCACAGAAAAATAGTTCGCATTCTAGCGTTCTAAATGGGACTAACAGCGTCCGATTTTACTATTTGCATCATGCGTGCAGCACAATACGATTTTTATATTAAACTGAAATAATAAGATCCAAGTCAACATTGATGCATCTTGTGTACTGAATCCATGTGATTTTGGACTCTTACAACATCACGTGATAACTAAACACAAAAACATCTGCTGAATAGGCTTCCAACCGAACTGCTCCGGAAGGTAAAGAGCCGGTATTGATCATTTTGATCGACGAATGTACATAGCACAAGATGTCGTTCGGCACTGTTACTGAACATTTGCAACGCACAAAATTGTGATTACGTCAGCAACAGTCTGAGACCAAGACAGCATTAAGCATGTATGCCGCAAGTATTGCAGCAACCCACACCGTTTCGTTGTATAATACAAAAGGGCTGCTTACACTCGGGATCCATTCTGCAAGGCACCATGTCGAACCATACAATGGCTACCGATCAAAAATCATATTATGAAAATTTACATATACGATCACTGGCGCCCCATCGTAGGAACTCCACCAACTCCCAGCGACGACGCATGAGGCTCATGGGCTGACCATGTACCGGCCTTTCTCCATGTCGTATATCGTCTTCAGGCGAGGCCTTCTCCACATCACGATGGGGCATGCTGTAAATACACACACGATAGTGATGAAGAAAAGTGGAATTTACACAGAAGAGTCATAGTTGTTTAGATATGATTATGAAACTGATGAATCTAAGTACTCTGTCTGGCTTGATGTCTTCTGCACAATGAAAGCGCCCAATGCCCAGTCAACAGGCATACCACGGATTTGGTTTGTAACATCAATCCTGAAACAGAACAAACAACGTAAATCCAAAATATTGAGATAAAGAATGCAAATATTAGAACAGCAGAAATGGGAGGTTCACCTCTTATCATCCATTGGTATTTTTAGAGTATCATGCAGTAAGGCAACAATATAAGCTGAGGAGAAGCAAAAAAGAAGCAGTTCCCCCTCATTGAAAGAACAGTACTTCTTTTTTATCTTTGACCAGTCCCCATGGCAAAATTGCTCTCCAGCCAGCATCAGATCAGAAAGGAAGGACTTCGAATGCAGCCCAAAGAACTGTTAAGTGAATAAAGATCCAAAATTACTTCTGTAGCAAAAATGGTAAAAATATTGAACATGGAAAAAAAAAAGAAATGTGACAAAATGTATCACTCCTGCCCTTTTGTTTGCCTTACGGTACAAGTTCCATTTTATGAAACACCATGTGCCCAACCATGTATATGTAACATCTTGATTTTCAGAGTCTTTTTGAAGCTTTTAAAATAGAATTCACCATTTGGATTTTTCTAAAATTAATTAAATCTTAAATTGATTTTTTATTAATTAAATGGATTTAATATGACTAAATAAAACTTTAACATTTGATGGAAGTATTTTATTTGAGCTCCTTGTGTTACAAGGAAATTTTTATGAATTTTCTAGATTTTATTCGGATTTATTTGCTATTTTCTAGAGTTAAATGAATTTATTTGAATTTTTGAAAATAGAAAACCTTTAGAAAACCCTAAAACTTTTTGGGCCGAAACCCATCTCCTCCGGCCCAAATCGCCGCCGGCCCAGCTCGCGCTCTTCCCCGCCACACCAGGTGTCGGGCATCCGCCCACTATTTCGTCTGCCGGATGGCCACCACGTGTTGCGGTTCAGCCGTCCGCGCCAGCCAATCCAACGGTCTCCAACCGCCTCGCCCCGTAGTCGTCCAATTGCAACGTGTCGCGCATCCAAGGCTTCGTGCACTGTGCTTCGTCTCCGATGGAGCTCGAGTCGTGTCTGAGCTGGAGATGTCTTGCGTCCGTGCCGGCTTCGTTGTGGACTCGACCGTTTCCAACCCCGCCTCCTCGACGTCCATGCTATAAATAGCGCCACCCCCTTGCGTTTCGCATCCGTCGCAGCCGAGTGCCATCGCCGTTCTCACCCGTGTGCCGCTGTCACCCTCACAGCCGCCGCCGTCGTCCTTGTCTTCGCCTCCAACCGTCGAGCCTCGCTTCGACCTCGCCGCTTACCCTTCTGCTGGTGAGTCTACCATCCGTGCCGGCCAGTCCGCTGCTGCATCAGGTGATCAACTTCCTAGTCAACAGCCCGAAGGGGACTTAGTTCTTGGAGTCTGTTGATGCATCAGGTGAACAACATGATGCAACTATGCTAATTAATTTGCTAGAGAAGAGAATTGATGCCATTGGAAAAGACAAGGTTGTTCAAGTTGTCACCAATAATGGTGCTAACTACAAGGCAGTGGGCAAGCTTCTAATGGATAGGATTCCTACACTGTGTTGGAGCCCTTGTGCTACAAATTACTTAGATCTTATGTTGGAAGACATTGGGAAGTTAAAGAAATTTAAGAAGCCTATTGCACGTGCCAAGCGTGTCACCACATACATTGATAGACATGGGAGGCTTCTTAGTGCATTGAGGGAAAAGACAGGTGAGATGAATCTTGTGAGACCCGCAGCCACTCGATTTGCTACAACCTTCCTTACTTTAAAGAGCATGCACAAGCACAACGATGCTTTGAAGTGTCTATTTGTAAGTGAATCATAGAATAGCGTCAAATTAGGCCAGGATGCATGTGACAGACATTGTGCTCTCTAAGGAGTTCTGGAATTCAATTGAAGACTACCTTAGAGCTTCATCCCCACTTCTAATCATGCTTAGGGTGGTTGATGGTAATGAGAAGCCCACAATGCCAGAAGCCCGCAATGCCAGAGATTGCAGCATTAATGGCTCATGCAAAGGAGAAGATCAAGATTAGCTTCTATCCAAAACAAGCAACGTTTGCTCAAGAGGATCATGAACATTATTGAGTGACGTTGTGTGAAACAAATGGATCATCCATTATATGGGGCTGCACTCTTTTTAAACTCAGGGAAATTCTTTGCCATCCAAAAGAGTGGAGATGATAAATATGTTGGGGAGCTAAACGGTTGCTTCACTGATGTGCTTGCAAGAATAGTACAAGATAAAAATGTTCAGAACAAGATTGATGAACAAGGCATGAATTATGAGAACCAACGAGGAGATGTCTTTTCAAACAAAATGGCAATCCAAAACTTGTCAAGGAGCCCTAGTAAGTGTTGTTAATTTAAGCAAATTAACTTCGTCTTCAGTATGCTTATTTCATTCCTAATTCTTGATATATTTGCCATTCTAGTTGATTGATGGCGTTCATATGGTGGCCGAGCCATTGAACTACAAAAGTTTGCTAAGCGTGTTGTTAGTCTTTATGCTTCATCCGGTTGTGAGCGAAATTGGAGTACCTTTGAATTTGAGTCAATTTTTAGCTTACATGTGCTTATTAATTTCAGCAAGTTATTTATTCATTTCATTTGCTTTGCTTACCATTTGTGCTTTTGCAGCTCCATACGAAGAAAAGGAACCGGTTACTACACAAGAGATTGTATGACTTGTCTTTGTTGCCTACAACCGGAAGATGAAAACTAGGTTTCAAATGAGACGGGAGAAAGCAGGCAAAAACTATGACCCTTTGGTCATTCAGGAGTTTGATTGGGACAATGAATGGGCCGACTCATTGGTTGTACCACCTCAAGGTGGTTATGAGTGTGACCTTACATGGGATGATGTTGATGAAGCCATTGGCGCATCATGCTTGTTTCGAGGTCGCAATCTTCCAGGCTATGTAGCACGGACACGCCTCAAAACCGCCGTATCCGTGTCCGACACCGTGTCCGACACGAATACGACACAGACACGTCTTGGACATGTGTCGGCGACGTATCGGCCGATTTCAAAATTAATTTTAAATATTAAAATTCTCGACACGTGTCGGGCACACTAAATATATGAGTCGGACACAGCCTGGACACAACCGACCTAGGAATGGCCCAGGACACGACTGGCCCAGGCCGACCCATAACGCACGCACGGGCATTGCCCTAACCCTAACCTCCCGCCCCGGATACCGAGCGCCTCATTCCCATCGCGCTCGCGCTTCTCCGCATCGGCTGCTTGCGCCGCCACCCGCTCCTGCCAGCTCCTGCACCTCGCCATCGCCCACTCCCGCACCTCGCCGCCGCCCACTCCCGCCGGCTCCGGCACCTCACCGCCGCCTGCTCCTGCCGGCTCCCGTACCTCGTCGCCGCCCGCCAGCTCCTGCACCTCGCCGCCCCCCGTTGGCTTTCTCCCACGCACCACCGCCCATCGGCTTTCTCCCGTGCGCTGTCGACTTTCTCCCGCGCGCCGCCGGCGTCCTCCCCGCCCGTCGCCGGCGTCCCCGCGCCACCGAGGTATCATCTTCCCACTTCTCTATTTTAGCATTTATGGTTGAGATGCATGCTGCAGTAAGCCAGCAATATATATTTAGGCATTTAGTAAACTTATGCTTGATTGCTTGTTTCATCATTCTAGAAAAATGGAAGCCGCTAATTCTAGTGCTAGAGAGGAAATTACACTTTACAAATTACAAGTTTACAATTTACATTATTTCAATTTAATAAGTATGTGGAAACATAGAAAATAATACATATATATATAATTTATTTATTATTTAAATATATATAGCCGTGTCGCCGTATCGGTATTTTTGGGAAAACGGCGAATTCCCGTGTCGGTGTCATGTCATGTCAACGTATCCGTGTCCGTGCATCATAGCTTCCAGGCAAGCTAATAGGCATAGTCATGGTGAGACTATAACCTACCAAAGGCGTGCAAGATCTACAACAATGGTGGTTGAAGAAGATGGCTTAGATGAGCAAGAGCAACACTCAGATTCGGGCAATAAAGAAGATGAGGAAGAAGATCCACATGATAATGCAGATGTGAGCGTTTGTGACGAAGCTCCCAACGCTACCGAAGATGGTGGACAAAACATGGATTCTACTAGCAAGATATTGAGAGATGACAGAGTTTGACTATCAACTATGCTACTTTTGTGTTGTGGACTACTATTATTTCATTAGACTACTCTAAGCTTGTGGACTTATCACCTATGTTATTTGTGTGGACTTACGTCACTTATGTTGTGCTTGCTAATTTGTTATGTCGCTCATATTTAATCTCGGATTCACTTAATTGTTATTGTGGACTTATGTTGCTCATTATTCATGTGGCTTGTTGCATGGGAGAATAGAAAAGGAGAGGAGAGATTGTCAACAAGGTATGTCACTCAATCTGTATTTACTCAATTAATTGGAATACAATTTGTATGTATTACATTTGTGACAATCATATGTTAACTTGCAAGGGGACAAGGGGGATGTATGCTACATGGAAGAAAAGCAATTGCAATGGAGGGATGGGTGCAACATAGGCTCAAGAATTACCAACAACAAGGTACATATGCACTGCTAAAATGCTCATTTTATTTGCTGCCACTTAGCGCCTTTGGATGTGTAAGGCGTCGCTTCGCCTCGCGTCTTACTGCTTAAAAGGTGAGGGGGTGGGTCGCCTCGCCTTACAGCCTTAATAACCTTGTTTGTGATGTTTCAATTTCGGTTCCGTCATTAGGATGAATGCGGTTTGGCAGTAACCATGGACCCACATTAAGACAGCAGGCGGAACTAGATTAACAGTGAGCATTGTAAAGGCCTTGTAATAATCACTTAATCACACAACTTTAGAAGTGTATCAAACGTTGACATTATAAGTTGATTATCTCTTATGGGTGAAATTGTGCAACATCTGCAGAGTGTAAAATTATTCAAATAGCCGTGTCTCCGGCTATACACAATGCTCGGTGATTTTACACTAAGGATAGATATTTCATAAAAACTTCGTTGGGTTAAGTGTGGGAAATGAATGGCCAGTTCACTGGTAGTTCATTACATGAATTGTTAGTTCACAGATGGTTCATTAGAGTGAATGGCCAGTTTACTTATGGTTACTCTCAATTTCTTTGTTTATTTACTTATTAATCATTTTCAAAGTGCGCTTTTAATATATCTATTGTATTTACTTCAAATTATTGTTTTCTGCAAAATAACCTCCCAGCCATCACTTGGTAAGCCTTATATACTATGTTCCGTTTTTATTACAAACAACTTGCTGAGTACTCTATATACTTACGGCTATATCCACATTTGCTCAGTTGAAGAAGAATCATACCAACAAGAGGTGTGTGCAGGAGGATTATTCGACGACTTCGCTGATTAAGACTTCGCTCCCCAGTCGATTACCTGTAGGTATGTTGAATGACTATCACGCTTATTTCTGTTTTCCGCTGCTAGTTTCTAAAACTCTCCCGGCTATTATATGTAAGTTTAACCATAAGGTGGCAACTCTAATAATTAATAATATGAGTCTTTTCTTAGTAAGTTGTGATGTAGTTGATATTTTATCTATGTTTACACAGTGTGCACTACTATGATTCTAAACTAGTGCAGAATACACAGAAGAGTCCGAATTTGTATATTCGGGTCTCGACAGTACATCAAGCAAACCCCCCCCCCCCCCCCCCCCACACACACAGAGAATAAGAGGGAATTAAAACCTTCGAAGTATGGTAGAAGTTCTCTGTTGCTAAAAATTTCCCTTCGAGATCTGGTACAAATGCTGCTCCTAGACGGCAATCATCATATGTACATTCCTCTGCAAAGAGTGGAAATTTCAGTCCCTCCTATTATCACATGAATAAATGCAGAACGTTAAACCGCCACAAAAACTGTATTCCATTGAATTGTTTAAAGCCTAGTAGTATTGCAAATTCTGTATCTAGAAGGTAGCAATATTAGCAAATAATATTAGCAAATGGGTTTAGTTGACAATTACTTAGCCACACATATGTCAATGCATCCTGCCAACCACAGACCATACCAAAAATTCCAGGACGCAGGAAAATTTTCAAACCCTCCACAATATGATCAGTGTGTTCGGAAGAAAGTCATTAGTAGAGTCACTTTTTTTTTGGCATCTTGTACAAGAATAAGCTAAAGTACAGAGAACTTTTATTCTGTATTCAACACAGTAAGTTTAGTAGTTTGCAGTTTACTTCTCAAAACACTATATCTCAATAAGACAAGTAGCCCTGTTTACAGTAAGCAGTTTTCCTCTGCAGATTCAAACATATATTCTTAACTAAAGAAAAGCGAAAAGGATAGAGCTCGAGGCGGTATAAGAGTAGATGAGTACCTTTCCCTTTCTGCAACAGTGTTAGCACTGCAGATCTACACTGTGAGAAGTTACCAACAGCATGAGCAAAAGGTCTGTACTCGACCTTCGACTCAAGAACACTAGCAGGAAGTTTAACTGATCCCGCCATGAGCGAAAATCCCCTTGGAGTGCAAGGATCTCTGTACGTAGCTTGAGGAATTAAATGCGTGGCCACTGCAAAATCAAATCAAATTTAAGTACAAAGACTTGAAGTATTGTACTGTAATTACTTTTCCAGGGCATTTGGCCTAACTTCAATTCATATAGGCGCGCACATGGACAACACAAAAGAAAAGACATGTTCATACTAAAAGAGTTCCCGTGTATCATCTAAATCTCGGAATGGAATGCCGTCTAAATCATGTGTGCTCGTGTAGTCACATTAGCAACTACAAATGCATTCAACCAAGCAACTTACTTGATTTAAGGCCAGGTGTGCTCAGCAAGTCATGGAGTGATTCATATGCTACATTCTGCACACAGAAAGAAGCACTTACAAAATAACAACAAAGGAACATTCAAATTTTAGCAGTTCATAGAGAAGATGGTGAATTAGGTACCAGTCTTGTAATATAGTTCTTTGAAATTTATTAATGCTATAGACAAATTAAGAGAATGTTCATAATAGATGACGGTGAATGAGCAAGAAATCAATATTTGTGCATAGAAATCACCTGACCAAGATGTAGAAAGCTGTGGCTGTACAGATTATATGTGACATCACTGAAATTAAGCACATGAGATAACTCTGGAGGCACAGGTTTATCTGTGACAAATGTTACCTATTAATCACAAATAGCCCAACAGTAAGAAATCCAACAAACTTCACTGCAAGAAGTTCAATTTCTTAGTGTGAAAAGGATATACAGAACCTGAACAGAAGCCCCACCAAGCTCAATTATTCCAGTAGTATCTTGTGAATCACTACCCAGAGTATCCAATGCATAATTTGCGGCAACCCATGCATACATCCCTTCCTCAGCTCCTACACAACATTTTTGAAGTAATTACATGATCACCTTAACGAAAAGGTTCAATTCTATCTGTCCTATCACACACACACACCACCCAGATCAACACAATTCCATCCTATGTACTAATCTATCTGCAAACACACCGATTCAACAGAATTCTATCCGAGATCATTTTGATCTATCGCATGCAAGCACTGCAAGTCCACACATTTCCACAACATGCACTGAAAAATGAGCAGTTCACACTTCCGCTATGTAGCATGCCTGAGATCACGGTGGCCCATTCGTCCTGGAACCGGAACCTTGACTCCCGAAGCACCTCCCTGCATGATTCCAAGACGGCCTTGGCCACCGCGGCATCGAGCAACCGGAGCCCGGCCGTGGCCATGAGCCGCACCTCGGTGTCCACCCAGCTTCCCCGCGGCACGCGTCGCCGCGCGAACTCCACCAGCGGCGCCAGCGACAGGCCCGCCCTGCGGGGGTCGGTCGCGAAGGACGACAGCCCCGGGGTCGCCTTCAGCGACGCTGTGCGCGCCCAGTCCAGCCGCGGGAGCGCCTCCCGGCCCGCCGCCGCGGCGCGGTAGGCGATGACATGGACGCGGCTCCCCGTGCTGCCGGCGTCGATGACGACGCCGTAGCTGGGTGGCGGCAAGCGGGGCAGCAGGAGGGCTAAGGCAGCCCCGGCGAGGAGGGCGAGGGCGCCGATCAGGTGGCGGCGGCTGCGGCCTGAGCTGGGGTGCTGCCGGTGGGCGCTCATCTTGGATGGGGTGGGAGTTGGGGTTTGTTCCTGCGCTTGGGTGTGTGGCTCGACGCGGGCATTGGGGCGGCGCATCGGAGGGGGAGATCGGCCGGGGTTGGAGATCGTTCGGAGGCGTGGGGCGCGTCGGCGGCGAGAGGGTGCCGGCGCGCCGGCGCGCCGCCGCGGGGTGGTGGTCGGATCCGGTGCGGGGAGGGAGCGTGGAGGCCCTTGCGGTGGCGGGCAGTGAGGGATCGGGGGTAATTGTTCGGGATGGTTACAGGTGGTTGCACGCGAGGGGTTGTCGGATGTCCCGGGCAGCGGGTGTCGACTTCTCCGGCCTTGGGAGCGGCCGTCACCTGTCGTGCCTCTCGGTCTCCTAGTTCGGCTAAAACGTAACATTTCTATAACAGAAAAAATAATTGGCCAGCTGTTGTCTCGTGCAAATTGTGTGCACTGTACCATTTACTCGTGAACTAGTCTATGTGAATCTATAGCCTTAAATAAAACCGATGCCTTTAGGTCCTCTGCAATATTACGTCGGTTCAATGGACTGATTTAGGTAGTTGAAAACGATTCATCAATACGATGTTGCCGATTCATAACAAAAATTAAGGGAGCTGATCCGAACATCGCATCTAGATGCAATTGAATAGAATAATGATTTTTTATTAGGTGGTTAGCCGGTGCATTAAGTTAATTAGACGTTTGCATTAGTTCTTCTCCTTCTTTTTTTAACCATTGCCTTCGCATCGTTATCGCTTCCCATGAACACACCATGCACCTCTTCTTTTCAGCTTCTAACAACTATTTTTTGATTTTTATATAGTAACTAAGTTTCAAATGAATTGTCTTTTCAAAATAGCGTCTATAAGTTAATTGTAGTACGCATTGTAGTGACTTCATTTATATCGGTTAAAACTACACGTGAGATTCTCTTACTCCATACTCTTTCACGAACAACACAAAAGCCATTAGCCGCAACCATAAGCAACACCTCAAAAGAACATAACCTAGTTCACAACTCAAGCACTTCATTCAATCAAACAAACATGGATAATTCATTAGCTTCAAGGTCCAGAACAATCATAGAAGTCGGGTGAGATGGTTAGACTCAACCAAGGTGTAAGGTAAACAAGGATTATGGAAGTCACAAGTGGTCAAGGTCAAGCGGGACATGTGGTGTGCCAAATGACTTGAGTCCGTTTGCAAGTGATGATGGTTTGATAGCATCTAGACGTGTGAGAAGCTTGGTAGGAAATCATTGTGGCCACAGAAAAAGGCGAAGTATGGGAGATGCTTTGAGGCGAAGGAATTGGAAAACATTGGTTGAGGGATATTGTGGTCATTGGCCTAAAACCAGAAAAGAGAGCAGCGGAGACCTAAACAGATTAGGTTAACGGTACTCTATGGAGGGCGAGACATGATGGATTTGAGTTATGGGGGCCAAAGTTGAAGATGGTGCTTTGAAAAGCGTGCTTGTGTGTGTGTGTTAAAAATCCATGTGGGTAATTGGTTATCTAGTTTTCCATGTGATGTGGTGGATAAAATCCATCTCAAGACCAAGATTACAGTTTTCTTGTGAGCCTCCACTATAAAGGGGACTCAGAGTGAGAGGAGACCTTGGTACTGGCTTTTGGGACTTTGTCCTCCGATTGGAGTGGATGTAATCCTTCAAGTGATAATAGAAGATCAAACTTATTTTTAATGTCTCTCTTGAGTTCATATTTGGGTTTTTTTGTCTTTTTAGTTGGATTCAGGGTTTTTTGGTTGGTTATATATATATATACACACACTAATTACTTCCCGGTGTAGTTACACCTAGTTAATCCACCGTTGATCTTTGTTTACGATTTGTGCTTCAGCCTGCGTCTATCGGAGCTGTAAGCCATGGGTTCTAAGCTGATCCGATCCAATTCCGCGAGTATGAAATAATCCAGACATCGAGTATATTCAGCGAGTTTCTATATCCGTTTAGATCTTCCGCTATTTTCGCTTATCCTCTACCAATATCCAAGATTCTAGGCGATTCGCCGTTACCTTCCAGGAAACCCACATCTCACATCTCTCCCGGAGGTTTTTGGCATCACCCCGGCGGCTTGGACGTTGTTAGTTTGGCGACGTGTTTTCATGCCGATAGGTCTTCAGCTGTGAGTATATTGGTAATCTGAATGCTAAAGGTAAGTACTTCACAATACTATTCGTGACATATCCATTAGGATAATTCTCGCCTGCATGTTTAACTTTGTTTTCCCTGCTAGTTTCAATGTTCTGGTGATTTGCTTTTTCGAAAATGCTTCCAATCAATGGGGTGTATACTCCCCTGTATGTATGAGGCTACGATTTCTTTCCTGGCTTCTCTGGTTTCACAATTCGCAGTTTTGAAAATACTTCCTGTTAATTGTTCTAATCGTTGTTTTTTTTTGCAAATCTTGTTAATTATGAAGCTGCGACTCTTTTGCAAGGGCTATGTATATGGTTCGCTCAAAAAAAATTCTGAACAACAGAAGAGCGGATGTTCCTTTTGTTTTCATTTGTACATACCTCCATTCAGTTCCCTACTATTTTTTTTGCAGGAAACCCACATCTCACATCTCTTCCGGAGGATTTTGGCATCACCCCGGCGGCTTGGACGTTGTTAGTTTGGCGGCTTGTTTTCATGCCGATAGGTCTTCAGCTGTGAGGAGATTTCTTCTCTGAATGCGAAAGGTAAGTTCTACACAATACTATTCCTGATATATCCATTAGGATAATTCTCGCCTGCATGTTTAACTTTGTTTTCCCTGCTAGTTTCAATGTTTTGGTGATTTGCTTTATCGCAAATGCTTCCAATCCATGGGGTGAATACTCCCCTGTATGTATAATGCTACAATTTCTTGTTAATCTTGAAGCTGCGACTCTTTTGCTAATTGAGCATACTTATTGTTAGATGATCAAACATCTGGATGCTAATTGCGGCCGCTTGAGGTCTGAATACTCAATTTTTGCCTAATCAGTTTTTACCCTGTCACATCTGGAACGGAGAGACATACTATCTGAGAAAAAACAACCTGTTTCAGATTCATGTGTACCGTCCTGTTTTCATATGTACATACCTCCATTCAATTTTATGCCATTTGCTTAACGCTAGTTGTTCCATTCTTTTTTTTTGTACGTTATTTACAATACTTGTTGCTACTTGTTCAAATACGGCAAAGGTTACCAAGCATACCCATACTCCTGATTTGTTACCTTAATCGCTCAGATCTGTATGTATAATGCCATGATTTCTTGTTAATCTTGAAGCTGCGACTCTTTTGCTAATTGAGCATACTTATTGTCAGATGATCAAACATGAGGAGGGTTCTAACCTGAATTTACAACTCGATGATTAGCTTTTGTTTTTTTTGACAATTCATGATATTTACTGTTCCTGATCAATCCATGGGGAGAATACTTCCCTTCATGTATGACCAAATGATTTCTTATTTGTTTTTCCATAGACTAGTCGCGCACCCATCTGGCACATCTGTTCGACCATTTGATCTGGCACCTTTGTTTTAACATTTGCCTACTTGATAATACTTCATGTTGTTTTGAGATAACATTTAGTTGCAAATCCTGTCAATTTGACATCAACATTCTCATCATATAACTGACATTACAAGTCATGGCAAAATCAAATAATATGACGAAACCGTCTAGTGGCAGTAGCTTCATATCTGCTTTTACAAGTGATCTGTATATGGTTCGATCAAAACAAAAATTCTGAACAACAGAAGAGCGGATGTTCCCTTTGTTTTCATTTGTACATACCTCCATTCAGTTTCCTACTAATTTTTTGCCTACTTGTCAATAATTCCTTCTAGTTGTTCAATTCATTTTCTTGCCAATCCTATTAACTTGACATCAGCGTTCCCATCATTTAAATGACTTTATAGGCTTCCATTGTAGGGCATGGCCAAATCAAAGAACATGATCAAACCACTGGCTGGCAGTAGCTCCAATTCTGCTTTTACCAGGGCTCTGTCTCTTGTGCGCTCCAAAAAAAATATGAACAACAAAAGAGCAGTGCTGCCAAGGGTTTCCAATCAAAGGAAAGAAGTGCTACCAAGTTGAGAAAGGCTTGGCAGAACAAGATATACTCCAGGTGTTCTCCTTCTTTTATTGTTGACTTGATTGAAAATCTAGACAATCATAAGTTGGAATTAGTTAATTAGATGGGCTTTCAAGGATTAGTTAGTTTAAAACTGAGTAAGCTGAACCGCCAATTTGGTGCTTGGCTTCTAAGCAAATTTGATCCACACTCTGGAGTATTGTGTGTTGGTACAAGGTTAGAACTCATGATGATTTGTGATGATATCAACCATGTAATCGGCATCCCTTGCAAAGGCAAGAAAATACTACCTGTAGCCCAAAAAGAGGTCTCAGATCTAAAAGCCTATTTGTGTTTCATTTTTGGTCAGTCTTCTTGGGATGATTTAACTATCCCCTTCCTCGAGCGATTACTGAGGAGTAGATCTGATGGACCTATGGATGCTGATGAAATTATCAAATTCAAGATGACATTCGTAATTTACATTGTCACAAAATTCTTGGCACCGCAGTCATATAATAATTACATATCAATACGATACCTCAAGGCTGTGGTTGATATTGAAAATGTTCATAATTACAATTGGGCCGATTTCATTGCCGAAGAATTGAAGAATGCAGCCGCCATGTTGCAAAGTAAAATTAAGAATAGAAAGAGTCCAGGGTATATCAACGGCTGCATCATCTTACTTCAGGTTATACTCGTACTTAGTCTACAATCAGTTTAGTTATTTACATATGTCCATTTGTTCTACTCTCTTCATTACAGTACCTGAATGTTCTACAAACACTTATTACAACATTTCCCTCAGATTTACTACATAGACAATCTTGATTTTGGAAAAGACAATTTTGCTCATGACATCCTTCCTCGTATCGGTGCTTATGACGACAAGAAGTTGGCAAACTTTATTGAGAGGGACATTATTCTGAAAAACAGATCACCATTCCCTTCATATGGAAAGCTCAAGGTACCATACTACAATGAACTAACCTTTTCAA
This sequence comes from Dendrocalamus latiflorus, assembly GCA_017311315.1. NCBI lineage: Eukaryota > Viridiplantae > Streptophyta > Magnoliopsida > Poales > Poaceae > Dendrocalamus > Dendrocalamus latiflorus. The sequence goes on from CM029654.1 coordinate 10,424,369, forward strand.
TTTCCTAATGCTTCTTGTCTGTACTCACTATAAATATACAAATCATATTTCTTTTTTACGTGTACAGCTTCGTGATCCTAGCAATGTCTGCTACGAACGTTGCACATATGCTCAAACCACTAAGGTATACCTTGTTTTGCAATGAATTAAGTTAAACACAGCCACCTATGCTAAACTACAATTATATATGGCCTTATTTGGATACAAATACTCACTGATCTCAGGTTGTACATCATACACATGTGGACATCGATGTCCCAAGCTTTGATTTGGGAATCACTCAAACACCAACCGAATACATTGCAGCCTTGTCTAGCCCAACAATACATATGGCGTCAAATTTGATACAAGAATTCAACAATGTATCCCGTTCCGAGGCAATATTAGCCACTTCAGAGTACAATTGTTTGGACAACAATCAACCAGGTGATTCTTTTACATATTTACATACTGTCATAAAAGTACTCATGATACTATCACCAAATCCTCCCTTGCCCTCAATGTTTCAATTTTTCCTAACCTTTTATGCAGAACCACCTGTGCCTAATGAACATGATTTCCATCATTATGTTGTCCCAAATACGCCTGAATCAGAGCAAGGAATGCATTCCTCCAGTAACCTTCTGACTTCTAATTTTTTTTGTGGCGCAATTGTCATATTCAGTTTTATCTTCATTGCCTATTGACTCAATTAAATTATTTCACATTTTTGTAGGGTTTTCAAGTTCCCCTGCTAGTTTCATATTTCCTCACTCTGCCATGCGGGAGGTTAGTGCAATTAGGATTGTACTACGTGAAGAGTATTCATGCACCAAATACCCTTCTAAGTCCAAGAGGAGGATCATTGGGGAACCTTCAGATTTACTCGTGGATAGGCCAAGAAGGACCATTAAACCAAGCAATATTGTAAAATCTCCATTTTTGTGCAAACAACACTCCTTCATGAGATATGATTTGAAGGCAGTTGATGACTTGTATGTCTACACAGTTTCACAGAGTGATGATGCTTCTCTCAAGTAAGTATTGCGCAGGTCATACCATTTTTCATACTATCATCTTTTTAATACTTTCACGTACACATACTACCATACTGTTCAGCAAAATTTGGGTCCACATATCAAACCCGGTCCCCATAACACTAAACTTGCAACAAATACAACAAGCACTAAGATTTGATGTTGAAATGCATGACGAAACATTCAATGTTGCCGTACAAGCGATCTTCGAAGATGAACTACATAGGTTCAGGGGTTCTAACTTTTTAGGTTGGAGACATTTTCTAAATCAGGATTTTTCAGTAAGTGAACTATGATACTACATTTTTTGATTGTTTCCATTTCTTTACGTTCTGGCACTAAACACTTTCACAGATGTTTGCAGCTGCTGGTGAGGACATGTGGAACCCAGAAGATCATCTCCACTGCTTCATTGATGACACGCTAATACCCTACGATGTTTGCAATTGTCGATTGGTATGTTGCACATATTAACAAATCATTACAAATTAGCCAATCTAATTGTCAACAACCCAACTTTGTTGCAGATATTTATTCCTGTGCACCATCCACATCACTATGCACTTTATGCATTTGACATGCACCACAAGAAACTAAGTATCTTGGATCCTTTGAGAGATACTAGCAATGCAGCAAAAGGTCTTGATGAAAGACATTCTAAAATTAAGGTTGTCATATCTAAAGCACTTTCTCAATGCATGAAACTTTGTTTTCCTAATTGGGATGAGGACATCCCAAATTGTCCATTCGAGTTCCCGTCGAATATAAATATTCACCAAAACAAGTTAAGTATATACACATCATCCTGTTACTTTTTCATTCTTCAACGATAAATGTTCTCAATTAGTTTCCATGATAGGTTGGACTGCTCACTTCATGTTCTAAACTACATGAGGAGCTGGGATGGATCTCGCCTCGTCCTACCATCTTGTAATGTGAGTATCTGCTGATTGACCAATATACACACTTAACCTTACTACCTTTATCCCATAAATAGTTAACAAACACTCTACCTTGTTTTCTCAGGATCCATGTGAACTTCGGAAGCAATTTCTGGCGAATGTGTTGTCATTCAAGAAAAATGAGGCTATACTTCCAGATTACGTAAATCGCTGTCTGAAAGCTTGGGATCGAAAATAAGCTCACGAAGATAGTAGTGTTTATTCCAATGAAGGATTAATAAGCACAAACTGCATTTGGATTTATTTTGTTTTTTAACATTTTCCATTATCTAATAGACACTTCTTTATAAAAGAGGACACTAGCAATTGAGCACCTGCTACTATGTTTTGTCCATTTCGTTTCACATGAAGTATACTCTGCATTTTTTTCAATGCATATTCGCCTATCTGGATGTTTCAGATTGCCATATTTAACTTACATTATGTTTCAATTCATGCACCTTCAAGATACTAGCATTTGTAATGATCATGCGTACTGCATTATGTCTGGCAATGTATCAGCAAAATGGCCCAACTTAACCTGCAGTCCTGGCACTCTTGTACTACAATCACTATTTGTTAGTCATCTTGTGTTGGCGCTTGGGAGCCAAACACCCTATTTCGGTTTCTCAGTTTGTACTGTTTAACATCACAAACAGACTAACACATTATGTCTACTTCAAATGGTCCAGACTCCAGATTATTTAGCTCTGCTCAACACCTGGGTTTTCATGTATGTGTTTTCCATGCCAACATGTATTAGTATCCCGATTAAAACTTATATCATTATGGTTGTCGTTACTACATACTCCCATTATGGATCACCACATTTATGTTTCATCCCCCTTGGTATAACAAGGTAGAGTGCGTACAATGCTAACTCAAACTCGCATCTCGATTTCCAATTTAAAACCCATGTCAAAATGCTGTCCGTTCAAGTCTGAAGTTGGTAGTATGTGAACTAACGACTCGCCTTCAGATTTCAATAACGAACCGCATACCACTAATTACACCACACAATTCATACTATTGGCAGTATGCAGTGACCCTTATTGAATTGGGGTACAACTAGTTTCATACGGTATTTTCTGATTTTGATACCCTGAAAACTTGCCTAGTCCTAATTGAGTTCGTGTAAAATATAAACAGCTGGATCCTTGGCAAATGAGTTTAGTAATACAGCATAGCGGACAGAGTCTACTTAATTGGCTTTAAGTTTTACGGAGGCTAAACTACTTAAAATGTCAAAGGAGTATATATACGTTTGGTAGTATGTTGTAGTACACTAGGGAACAATATACTACAAGCTTATCTTTACACGAAGCATCCTTATGCATGACGTCAAGCAATCTTAGAAACTCAAAAAAACATATACAAGTACATGATTGATTTTAAGAAAGTATATCTCAATATGAGGATTATTCTCTACTGAAAGTACATACTCAAAAATTCCTTTCTTTTCGTAAGGGTATTCCATAGGATACTTAGTGTTCCTGATCCATCCATTAGGAAAATACTCCCCTCATTGTATAGCTAACTTGATTCAGTTGTTGTTTTTCCATCCACTAGCCGCACACTCATCTGGCAGTCTGCTCTGACATTTTCCTAGATGAAATACTTTCTTGAGTTCACCATGTTTTCGTATGTCCATACATGTTATCGTTTGTGACAACATGCATTAGTATATGGTTTGAAATACTATAACTGACAGATTGGAGTAAGATAGAGGGTAGTATTTCCACAATACACTCAAATCATGAATAGATACATCAAGCCAGACTGCTGGATCCGTTTGTGCACATGTGCTTGTCTTTCTTTTTCGGGATATACTCCCGATTGGTGTAGTATGTAAATCATCAATAAATATATTAATTCAGTATTTGTATCCTCAATTTTAGTAGGAAGTAGCTTTCAATTTTGTGCAGCCATCATGTGTGTGCGTACTTTAGCGCCGAACAATATGTTTTGCCTTCTCTGTTTTCACTGTTTCACGTCCGAAATTGAATAACAGAGGTCACAAAACTAAGTGTTGGTTCAAATCAGTTCCAAGCCATTTGGTTCAATCAAAAAGTAGTATCAATACGTATGCAAAAGGGAGTACATATACGTTCGAAAAAAGAGTATGCACAAATTAATGAGAGTGGTACTAATCATACCCCCACGTGCATTTCATCATACAAAAATGACATACTCCCTAGCTAATCAGTTGTACTCATACATCATTCTACATGGCCGAAACACTCAATTCTTGCTAGCAACACTATGGGCCTGTTTGGTTGCCTGCATGAGTTGATGCAGCTGCATGAGCGTGGCCAGACTGAGTAGAGAAGGTCCTCAGCCGCGTTTCTCCTCAGCCTGGCTCCAGTTGATTTTTTGCATTCGCTCGTGCAGGCTCTCACCCCGATGCAGGCAACCAAACACCATCTCCCTGCATGTGCTGGTGCGAGCCACCCCGATGCAGGCAACCAAACAGCATATGACGGAAGGCATACATACGCTATCTAGTATGATCATAACAAAGATCTTACTCCCTTGTAAGAAAAAAATTCCATACTCCAACATTTGTATACTCCTTTATTTCGATCTCTTTGTGGTGTATTTAGGCTCGCCAAGCAACCATGACAAACAAAGAGGACATATTATACGATGTATACAAACTTGAAAAGTAGAATGGAGAGTATAAAGTAGTATATAAACTTGAAAAGTGGTATGGACAATCTAAATAAATGGAAGTATGTACAAATAACAACGTTATCGCAACTGCTTAGAATAATTTTCCTGCATTTGCATTCAATACTGCAGTTGCATTTGCTCATAACAACCCCATCATTAAGTACACAAACATGAATCACTATTGCATTTCATCGAAAAAGGGGTGTTCACACCACACTAACAATATCGGCCATGTTTGTGGCAAAAAGAAATTTCAAATACTCTCATAGGCGCACAGTTTTCAAAATTATAACAATAGCACAATATAACTCCAAGATTATTGGAACCAAATAATCCAACACTTAAAACAGAAATTAACTAGATTTAACTAGTATGTTCATCTACTTCCTTTTGTACGTAGATTGACGACCACATGTGCTCTTGTTGTGCCCACGTCCACCACACTGACCACAATACCTAATCTGCATTGTCTTAGGAGCCATCGAGCTACTTTCTGCACCAACCTTCTTATTTTGAGAAGCAGACTCTCCGTTTGACATATACCTTTTAGCTTTCGGGCGTCCTCTCCCCCTCAATACTTCCGGAGGGAGTATATCATTTTGTTCATTCTCGTACAATCCATCTTCTACCCAGTCATCCTCTTCAAAACCAGAGTCCTCCTTTTCATATTCTTCATTCGGCCCCAAAAATGTATTCGTGCCCACATCTCGTTGACTATGGCAAGCTCCTTTGTTCCTTGCCTTTGTTGAACTCACCAAAACCTTCAGGTCGGCCATTAGCTTGCCTAATACTTCCATAGATTTCTCATATGTTTCAACATTGGTATCACCGAGTCTTACCATTTCAAGAGCAGACCTATGCAATAGTGTATATCTATAGTTTCTTGACACCACTTCTGATTTATCCCTATTGTACCCATCAAGATGTTTTGGGATTAAATCCCTTGCTTCCTTTGTCCACCTCTTTATGATATACCTTTTTGGTATTTCAGTGTACCCGTTCTGAATAAAAACCTACAAAAATATTAACATATGGTTAATACAAATAAATACATCACACATTATTTTTGAATTGCTACAAAGTAGTAGTATATTTAGATCATACCCTTATAATGTGGCAACAAATGATCCCTAAATGCTCGAATAACTTGCACTCACACATGAACTCTTTTTCCTCAATGTTGACTTGCAGTTCAAGAACTTTTCTGCCCCAAGTTTGATTGGTAGTATCTCCGATTTGAATCACTTGAAGCTTGCTTAAATTATCAGTAGCTTGAACCATATACAAGAAACTCCAACCAAATTGTTCCTTGAACCTAGCGAACGCACCCCTGGTGTACACACGTGCAGCATGTTTCTCTATAGGCGAGCTTGTTGTTGTTGTCACCCTCTCCTTCAGAAAAAAACATTATACACATTCAACAGTTACACAACATAAAAAAACTGACAAATATTTGCATACAGCATTAATAACTGCATGAAATTGCCACAACATGAAAAACTTACATTGTACGATTGGTGCTCCTCTGCCTCCTCCTCCTGGATTCTGTCAAAAAAGAAACTCTCGTACCTTCGGACGAAACCATTGAGTGACGAAGAAGGTTTCACATACTTATTTAGAACATGATTCATGCTCTCACTCCTTTGAGTAGTCGACATTTTTGCAAAGAAATAAGATTTAAAATATGCAGGTGCCCACTTCTCCCTCATATCCCACAATCTTCTCAAGTATACACTAGACTCTAATTCATACTTCTGCAATAATCCTATCCATGCCCTTTCAAACTCATCAATTGTTTGTGGCCCATTTAGGACATTATGAAACTCCTCCTTAAACTTGTTTCTCCTTGTATATATGTTTCCCAAATTCTCTTTAGCTTTCTTCAGTACATGCCATTTGCAAACCCTGTGAATACTGTCAGGCCATACCTCCCTTATCGCAACCTCCATCTGATGGCAGTTGTCTTCCAAAACAAAAAAACTCAACAAAATCAGTACACCTTTAGTAGGAAGTTTGTACATCTTATTTATAAAAAACAAACATATAGTACCGTACCTGTCAGTATAGCAGCTGGTTTTTCCCATCCATTGCCACATTGAAAGTTTGAAACAACCATCTGAATGAATCAACTGTTTCTTCTCTTAACAATGCACACCCAAATATTATTGTTTGGAAATGGTTATTAACCCCTACAAATATACCAAATGGTAGGTTGTACCTATTTGTCCGATAAGTAGTATCAAATGTGACGACGTCACCAAAATACTCGAAGCTTAGCCTTGAAAATGCATGTGCCCAGAATATATTTTTAATTCTACACACCCCATCAACACGAATGGTGTAGAAGAATTCCTTGCTACGGCACTGTAGCTCTTTCAAGTAATCTAAGGTTTTTTGAACATCGTCACTGCACTCATCTCTCCTTATGGCATACGATAGTCTGTTTAAAGATCTTCTAGTGAATGGTGCCAAAGAAGGCCCACCATGCATTCCAGTGACCAAGCCGTACATGCACGTAGGTGATACTCCCTTATCTACCATTTCTGCAACGATACTCTTCGTCCCATCGTCAATGAAATTATGTGACCTATAGTGCTTAGTATGACTCAAATCTCGTTTCATGCCATGGTTATGCTCTCTCACAAAAGCAGTGACCTTCCATTCGTGAAGCTCAGATGAACGATTGATCCTAATCATAGCCTTACATCCTACCCTCGTTGGATTTTCTTTTATCTTGGGATCGCGACCCTGCATATGTCATCAATCACCAATGTCAAAACTTGATGTCTAATTGTTTAGTATATGTAAGCTGACAAAACATGGTTTTCTTCATAATATATAGAATTACAGTGTCCATAATCATGTGAAATCCCTAACACAAAAAACAAAAATCACCGTACTTTAAACCCTTGTTCAGTATGAATGTACAGTGTAATGCGCTTTCAATAAAAATTTCTTGTGCTATTCCTTCTAAAATCAGGTACAAAAGTTATATACATACAAACAAGATTTTAGTTTACATGAGTTCAAACATACTCCCTACGATCTGAAGAGCATTTTTTCCCCAGCTACTGACTGTGTATCCTAAATGAGCCATGAAGTATGTACATATTACTAACCTTCATACAAAGTCAAACCAATAGATAGACAATATCAACAAATGCTTTTTCAGAATGTACTAAAAAAATCCAGTCTGCAAAAACTACTGTTTTACTAATTAGGCATAAAGATATTTCATACATACTAAATAAGTACTAAGGTGTAATCTTCAGTTAACTGAAAGCAAAGTTTTTGTGCTAATAGTTGTCAGGTTTATCATTATGGTTGTCGTTATTACATACAGCCATTATGTATCAACACATTTTTGTTTCATCCCACTTGGTATAACAAGGTAGAGTGCGTATAATGCTAACACAAACTCGCATCCAGATTTCCAATTTAAAACCCATATCAAATTCCAGTCCGTTCATGTCTGACGTTTGGTAGTATGTGAACAGAGGACTCACCTTCACATTTCAATGACGAAACGCATACCACTTATTACACCATACAATTCTTACTATTGGCAGTATGCAGTGACCCTTATTGGATTTGGGTGCAACTAGTTCCCTACTATATTTTCCGATTGTGCTACCCTGACGACTACCAAACATGAAGCTTGTCTGGTCCTATCTGAGTTTGTGTAAAATATAAACAGCTGGATCATTGACAAATGAGTTCAGTCATACAGCATAGCGGATAGTGTCTACTTAATTGGCTTTAAGTTATACGGAGTATAAACTACTTAAAATCAAACAGGAGTATATATACGTACGGAAAAACGAGTATGTACAAGTGCACTAGCGAACAATATACTACAAGCTTATCCTTACACGAAGCATCCTTATGCATGACGTCAAGCAATCTTAGAAACTCAAAAAAACCATATACAAGTACATGATTGATTTTAAGAAAGTATATCTCAATGTTATGATTATTCTCTACTGCATGTACAAACTCAATAATTGCTTTCTTTTTGTCAGGGTATAACATAGGATACTTAGTGTTCCTGATCCATACACTAGGAAAATACTCCCCTGAATTTATAGCTCACTTGATTCATTTGTTGTTTTTCATCCACTAGCCGCACACTCATCTGGCAGTCTGCTCTGACATTTTCCTAGATGAAAATACTTCCTACTAGTTGTTCTACTAATTTGTTTTCCTACCTGAAAATATGATCATTAATTGCATTCATTTGTAGTCAGTTTTTTGCTACCACAAGGAGCTACACACAAAGAGAAGTGAAATTACAAACCTGACGGTGGCAACAAAACTCTTGCATGGTCTTCACATTGCCTCCCTTCCTGAATCTGTTCTTAAACCTCCTGATGCCAAAACCATTATACCGTGCGTACAGATTATAGAATGTGTATGCATCCGTTTCTTGATTGAAAAGCTGTCCTATTTTTTGCACCATGATAGCAGGGTCCGAATACGAACTAGGAAGTATTACGTTTAGAGCCTCACTGTCTGCGACAACTCTGGCCAAGCACAAAAGAAATTAAATGATTGATAACACATACCTCCATGAAAAACCAAGCAGCACAAATTTTTGAATAACTTAAATACCACCTCTCCAGGGGTATGAGATCCCATTCATTTCAATCTGATGAGAACTACAGCCTTCTCCTACTGGTGTTTCTTCACCCCTCAATCCTTCCAGTTCTAAACAACTACTAGACATTTCTCTCCGTCGACGTTGCCGACGGCAGCACAATACAATTGCACTAACAAACACTCAATGAGACGATGCTATCTCAACTGTGTAGACTATTTCATCCGAACTGGGGAATGAGAGACAAACTTCATACGTAACATGGGAAACTGCAGAACACGGAACCTTAATCAACGTCCATTAACACGACAAAGGCTACCTACCATACTCCCGATATGTTAATTAAACGAACAGATTTGTTAGCCTTCTTTGTGTGCGGCCGCTTGAGGTCTGAATACTCAATTTTTTCCTAATCAGTTTTTACTCTGTCATATCTGGAACAGATAGACATACTATCTGAGAAAAAACAACCTGTTTCAGATTCATGTGTACCATCCTGTTTTCATATGTACATACCTCCATTCAATTTTATGCCATTTGCTTAACGCTAGTTGATCCATTCTTTTTTTTTTTGTGCGTTATTTACAATACTTGTTGCTACTTGTTCAAATACGGCAAAGGTTACCAAGCATACCCATACTCCTGATTTGTTACCTTAATCGCTCAGATCTGTTAGCATTCTGGTGTGCGCCCGATTGAGATATGAATCATCCGGAGAGGAGAAACATATACAAATTGAACCTCTTTGAATATTGGGACATACTACCATGTACGCATATAAACCATACTCCCTACTCTCTTCGGGAAAAAGGGTCTCCCTACTTGGCAGGCCAGCATGTCGACGCGCCGAGAAATCAGCAACGGTTGCGCAATTAGTTTTTTAAGATAATTACGTGACTATTTAGGTGGGTCTAGCCGCAATGGTTAGTGGGTTTGTTATGAATGCCAAGCGTGCTATCTTACCCAATAGCCCGATCAAGGGGATGGAATTCTGAGGATGATGAATGATGGATACAATAGGAGTAACTACACCTGGGAGTAGAAAAAAGGTTTCCTATCAAGGCTCCACACTAACCTTTTTGATCTTTGAATGGTCGCTAGGTGGATGAGCCGCCGAGCATGCTTTGGTCAACATGCAGCTCGCTCAGCCAGGCCACAGGATTTACCCCATTCAAGTTGCTATACGGCGACAAGGCTGTGATTCTGGAGGCAACCAAACTTGGGTCTCCTAGGATCATGGCGGTCCCAGATGATGATGCCCATCGGGCCTTGCTGGAGTTGACCGACACCATCGGCCAAGAAGCAACCCTCAACATTGATCGGTACAGGTAGCGATGGCCAAGACATACAACAAGACTGTTCGACCATGGCCTATCCAAGTAGGTGACCTCATCCTGAAGAAGAAGGTCAACCCAGACCTCGATGGTAAGCTAAGATCCAAGTGGGAAGGGCCGTATGAAGTCATCCATGCCACTCGTTCGGGGTCATTCTAGCTACAATCACTCGACGCCATTGAACTCAAGCACAGCTGGAATGCGGACAACCTTCGCAAGTATTACGTGTAAGTTATCGGGCCTACAATGGGGCCCTCCTTACTATCTTTTTTTGTACTGGGCCAATTATGATGCCCTCGCCCTTTCAATTATATAAGCCTCTACTGCATGTTGGTCAGGTGAAGTGTGCTTCTGGTAAGCTGTGTGCTGAGATGAGCAAATATGTCTAACCCTTTAGGTCAGGCCTGCAACAGCTTGCCCTCTAGGTCAAGCGGCCTAACGCTCACCCTCAGGGTCAGGCCTATGACAACTTGCCCTCCAAGGTTGAGTCGCCTAATGCTCACCTCCTCTGGGGTCGAGTCACCTAACACTCACCCTTTAGGGTCGAGTCTGCAATGGCTCGCCCTCTGGGGTCAAGTCACCTGACGCTCACCCTTAGGGTTGAGTCTACGACAACCCGTCCTTCGGGGTAGAGTCCCCTCACAATCGTCCCTCGGAGCCAAGTCAACAAATTCTCACCTTGCGCTAGCCACAAGCACCAAGTTTTTTTCAATGGAAGGCGGTGATGTTCTCGCCTCCCCAAGCGTCTAGCCACTCGTGAGCTTCACCCTAAGTGCAAGTTTTTTCTAATAGGAGACGACGATGTTCTCACCTTCCCAAGCAATTATCTACTCCCAAGTTTTGCCCTGAGCACCATGTTTTTTTATGGGAGTTGACGACATTTTTGCCTTCCCAAGTAATTAGCCGCTCGTGAGCTTCATCCTGAGCAGTAAGTTTTTTGATGGGAGACGGCCATGTTCTCGTCTTCCTAAGCAATTATCCACTCACGGGTTTCATTCTGATTGCTAAGTTTTTTTTGATAGAATACGACAATGTTCTCACCTCCCCAAGCGATTAGCCGCTCCTGGATTTTGTTCCGAGCACCAAGTTTTTTTTGATGGGAGATGGCTACATTTTCACCTCCCAAAGCAATTAGCCGCTTGTGGGTTTTGTCACAAGCGTCAAGTTTTTTTTCCGATAGGAGATGGTGATGTTCTCCCCTCCCAAGTGACTAGCCGCTCGTGAGTTTCATCATGAGCACCAAGTTTTTTCGATAGGGTGGGTAGCGGGTTACCCCTAATAAAGAGTAGCAAGTGAACTTTATTTGGATATTAGGCAAGCAATAACAGTGCAAGCCTTGTGAAAGGAACAAGGGCAACTACAACCCCTTTACGCTCTTGCCAGAGAAAGCCAGGCAGTCACAGGATGAACTTCGGGTATCCTAGCTCCACACCGCACTGATCAATGCATGAACCATCATCACTCCTCGTGCGAAGATGAGTCCCGACATGGGGCACAAAGAGTCTATTCTTGGACGTTCTGCACGGTGGCACTAATGATTATGGCTAGGCCTCAACCCCAACCATTCATCCCCAGTCATTGATTGAACTTAGGTACTTCGTATGAAGCTTAATACTTAATCGACTCAGCCTGAGAGGATTTGGTTCCTAAGTGACCAGCAGTTAGTTTAGTGCACCACACCACCACCTGCAAAGGCAAGTGGAGCCATTGTAAACATTTCACCTCATAGCACGCTAAGAACAATGGACCAAAGGACCCACAACTCCATAGATAGCACCATTGCTATAAAAGGGGGTCAGCTCCTCAGGAGTATAAAAGACTACATCAAAGGCCGGTGCCAACAAGGTGCTCCAGTGAGCTGAAATACAATAAACAACTAAGAAACTATCAATAACATACTAGTAACAAGCCTCACACCTGGGACAGACTTGGTTCCATGAGGCTGCCCTCTCACGCACCGGAGGAGCCTCCATCAGACGAGTGGACATGGGCACGATGAATCAGCCTATCAAGGCAACTCAACCCACATGAACTTCAAACTCATGAGAGGACAAAGCGAACATGGTCAGAGATGGACTTCCGCACCTCCAAGTTGGCAGAGCTCAGCGCCTCATAGGTGGCGTCCTAAAAGTCATGAAGTGCTAGTAGCCCACTAGCCGAAGGGAAGTGAGCAGAACCTCAATGGAAGCCTTTGCATAATAGCACCAAAAGACTAGCACCAACGCCCTAGCTACCTCACTGGTCGTGCTCAGCCAAGCGAGCTAGATCTCAGCGGTGACCTGTGATGAGCCGGAGGGGAGCTTCACGGAGATGCCCAAGTCTCGGGCAAGGCATGCATCATCTCAGTGGTAGAGATGGCAGTGGTGACCACCTTACCCACTTGTCAGTGATTTGAGATAGGCCATGGTAAAGGCGCTCCACGTCGGATTCCTGCTCAGTAAGCTTGTGGTTCAGCTCGGCGATTGTCTCATGAGCTGTGTTATCACAACCTAGCTTTTTATTTTAATAATAATAATAAATTAACAAATTAATTAAATTAAATTGAAAATAAGTAAGTGGTCTTTTGGTTTTCCTGAGTTTAAAATTTATATGCCATTTTTCTACTTTTAAAAAGGCTTTTATCTTTTCCTAAAAATTAAAAATAATTTATGTATATTAAAAAACCAACTTTAAGTTGGAAACAAATTTTCTAAGTCCAATATAGCCTCAAGAATTTCTATGAATTTTTTGGAATTTTTGATGTTACTACTTATTCAAGGGCCGAAGTAACCTGTGAACAATATTGATGTGTACCTAGCACCATTGGTGGAAGATCATATGATATTGTGGAACGAAGGGGTACAGGTGTGGGATATAGACAAACATGAGAACTTCACTTTGCACGCCATGTTGTTCTGCCTTTGGTAACCTGTCGGGGTTGAGTATGAAAGGAGCCAAAGCCTGTCCGCACTATTTAGATTATACCGATAGTGTGTGGTTGAACAACTCGCGCAAAACTATGTACATGCATCACCGTAGGTTCAGTACAGCTGGCCCAAGCTTCTACTACGGGCTTGTAGAGGAGATTTGGGAGGTCGACTACATGATTTTCAAGATCCCTCTATTTTGTTGCCGCTGGGTCCAACTCCCACAGGGTGTAAAGGTTGACAAGTACGATGTCACTACTGTGGACCTCGAACGCGTAGGATATAAAAATGAACTATTCGTACTCATGAGGCAAGTTGTTCAAGTTTTTTATGTAATCGACCTGGCAAATAAGAAGTGCCACGTAGTTCTTAATGGGAAAAGAAGGATTATCAGAGTTGAGAATGTCGTGGATGAGGAAGAGTACAATCAATTTGACGAGTTGCCTCCATTCAGAGACAACATCAGGCTCAAGGAAGAACTAAGCAATGAAGCAATCTATATACGTGTTAACCATCGTGAAGGGCTTTATTTAAAAGGAAATAGCCAAGTATAATGATCCCACATGGTGAACACCCATTTCAAAATTATTCCAATGTAATTATTAGAAACTTGGCATGTAATTAAGTAATTATTTCATTATAATTGATTTAGTAGTTAAGAAATAATTACACCTATGATTGTATATTGTGTTGGAACTAATCTTGACTATGCTAAATGCATTGAGGTGTGGTTGAAGTTGCAGTCGAAGGCATGGTCGAAGCTAAAGTCAAAGGTGTGGTCGAAACAACAGTCGTGACCGTGGTCGAAGTGGCCATGGTCATAGGAGTTAATTTGTAAGTGGTCGAAGTTTGCTTTTTTATAGGGTATGGGTAACACTTCCTAACGCAGTTCCATAATATAACCATCTGTGATTCTACAACATCATAGACGGTTCTATTATGGAACCGTCTGTGATGTGGTTTAGATCACAGACAGTTTTATAAGAGAACCATCTGTGATACTAATATCATAGACGATTCTTTTAAAGAATTATCCATGATAATTCCTCCTATAAGTAGTGTCCCGCTAGGGTTTGTGCCCTCATTTACTTACTCGGCCAAACATCCTTTTGCCTCCTTACCACTCCTCCCTATCGCCTTAGCTCGCCATCACCCCCAGCCGGATCGACAACCTCGCTATCGCCCCTAGTTGGTTCCGTCGTTGCCCCTGCTGGATCCATCGTCACTCCCAGCTGAATCCATCATTGCCCCCACCAGTTTCACCATCGCCCCAGCCAGATCTGTCATCGCCCCCTAGTTCGACCACCTCTCCTCCCTGTCGCCTTAGCTCTAGCCGAAGGTATAGATTTGCTTCATCTTTTCTATCACACTAGTAATCCTTGTAGAAATAATTTGAGATACTGTTTTTTCTATTAAGTAGAACATATTTTTGTTAGATCTATCTAGACAGTGTTCTTTCTATTAAGTAGAACATATTTTTATTGGAAATATATGCTGAGAGATTAAATAGCTAGGGAACGAATTTAGAGATAAATTGTTGGAACTATTGTTTCTATTATCTTGGTCTTGAAGCAATAATGTACATCACCGAATGTTCTTACATGTCCACTCCTCCGAATCGAAGTAGTAGTTGTAGCTAGGCAATAGATAGGGATAAAATAGCTAGAGAATGAATTTAGAGATAAATTGTTAGAGCTATTGTTTCTAAGTGAGTTGAAGGGAGCAATTTAGTCGAAGGGCATGAAGCAAATCACACGCTCTAGTGTCCTCTATGATTCACTTTGTTATCGCCACAAGATCTATTTGAAATGGCAAATCATACATTTCAGTGTGCCAGGTTCTATAAGGTAAGTTATAGCTGTTGTTTCTTTGTCCTCGTTATGTTGTGTGTTAGGCTTGGTTGCTGTATTAGGTATAAAAGAATCTTTGGGCTATCACACCCTTCATTTGTAAATGAAGGGCACGACATCATATATGTTTTCTTACGCCTAAGACAACAACCAAGTCCAACATGCAAAATGATGAGGAGGAAGAGACTCTAGCCATAACTTACTCTGTAAAACTTGAGACACTAGGTAGTGTGATTTGGGATGTTAGTATTGCAAAGAGACCTTGTAACAATAATATACACCGCTAGATGTTCTTATTTCTTATAAGATCAACCATGTGCCAATGTTTACGCTCACAACTCACTGTAATTAGTTTTTTCTTGAGATGTTGTCATTGTCGTCGATGTCACTGAATGGGTCTGATGCTCTAAAGACTGGGGTAACCAAGCATGGTAGAGGAGTATCTAAAAGGCTAGTGGACCGAATGACCATCACGGAGGTCTCTCCAGATGGGGTCCCTCTTCAACTGAAGAAAGCAGCTGTAGCATTTCGGACTACCTATGGGATAATCAGAAGGCAATGGGTTCCCATCACTGTAACAAACTGGAAAGGTTTGATCGAATACGAGAGAAATATGATGTGGATGGAAATTTCAAACTTGTTCGATATCCCAATAAAAGTCCAGGAACGTGTGCAATGGCACACGCTCCTCATGATAGAAAAAGCATGGAAGACCTTTAAGAGCATGCTTGTCATGCAGTACATGACCAACGATCGCACACCCTTCACAAGGTGTCCTTTTGTGTCATCGAAAACACGGGATGCCTTTGTGGTGATGAAGACGACAATCGAATTTCAACAGAAAAGTGTTGCGTATCTCCACACGATCATGCCTATCAAACAGAATGCTCTATGACTCCACCTCAAGCTCCTCTTCAGAAGGCCAGCGTATCAGCTCCCGTCGAGGCGATGCCAAAAATGTATCGCAAGCAAGGCGCCAAGGCCAAATCGAAGAAGATTAAGGCACCTCTCAGGGAATGGAAGTTCATGCTTAGAGTGTCATTGGTCCTTGAGTCACAATTACTTAGCCTTGGACTGGTTTGCGAAACTTTACGTACCTAGTACATGTAGAGGTCCAACATGAAGCCAAACTGGCATAGTGGATTCATTATGAGTTACACGGAAACGCATTTCCTCCACGACTCGGGCTACTTCGGCGTGACCTTCCAGGACTTGTTCTTACTATTCAACCTCGATGAACTTAACGCTTTACTTCTATGATGCTGGACACTGTAATTGTACTGTACAATCAAGTTCTACATTCACGTAACACTGATAATGTCATAATTTATTGCTTATGTATAGATCCATGGTTCAACAAGTCTGGTGACAGTGAGAGCCGGTGGGTTTCCTTGACCCACACTTGGTCTCTGAGCAATCCATCAATAATAATAGATCCTTCATTCAAGATTACATAACGAGGGGATTACTTACTCACAGTGATAAGGACTACATCATGGTACCCTTCAACTAGGGGTGAATGCTTAACTAGTTGCTAAACAAGTTCCATTTGTACTTTATACGCAACATAAACTTAGGATTAATCACTATAGTGACATACATGACTAGGCGTCACAGAATTCTGATTGTGATTATACCAAAGTGGAGCAAGGTAATATACCTTGATTCTCTACTTAGGGACAACCACGACTTCACCTGTGTGCAACAAACAATTAACAGGTAAACTCATGTCCTCTATACATAACTCTATTGTAGTCTTCCCTTCGTTTGCAATGGTTGAGGCTAACTTTTTGGAATCATGTAGGTCATTCAGCGCTTACGTTGCCCAGGGAGGGAGACATAAGGAATCCAAAGCCATACTGCAACATAGGATGTGATTTATGTTACCCGCTGTAACACAACAATCCTATATCACACTTCATTATAATGCTTCTAGAACTGACAATACCTATGTATGCAATTCTATTGTTATATTGCCACCAGCAGCTACAGGGCAACGTATGTGGCTTCTACGTTAAGACGAATGATCCAGAGTTTGTCGACCTGCCAATAATTATTTTGTGATTATATATATATATATATATATATATATATATATATATATGCGTTAATGACTTAACACTACTTCTAGCAACAATATGTGGAATTCGACAAAAGTGCAATCGATCTTGACAAACTCACCGAAATTCAAGGAAAGCTCTCCCAATTCTTGATACCAAAGGTCATAAACAAGATTGGTGAGTTCTACCCTGCCAATGATTAAATGTTGAAACATTTGATACAATTGTAATCACTCAATTGTGTTTAATCAAATAATTCATTCAAATGTACATCATTTAGTTGAGATTTGTGTAATGATTGTCATCTGCTATATATATGATCTGTTTGCTTGTTTTCGGAGGACATGGCTAGCGTTTCTTGAGGCTATGTTGGACCCAAATTTTACAATCTAGAATCCTCCGTGATTCCACTGCATTGTTCCCTGGAGCAGTAGATAGTGCTCACAGATACAGTACTGAACATTAAAATACATATCATGCGGAAGCGTAAATATACTAGTAGACTTACTCATGGGCCGATCAGGCCAAAATCAATACAATGCAGCAGTAAAAATGGAACACATAGGTGGGACCCTCAGGACGTACTCACAAGCAGCCAACTAGGGTTCGTGACCTAATTCTTGACCACTTCATCTTCTTCACCATCATGACCAGGTGTATTGCTAAAGTGTAGTGATCTGACTCCTAATTCTGGATTAATTGAGTGAGCAAGGGTGAGCACAATCCACCGTGCTCCACGAGCCAATACACATGATGCAAATAGATAGCATGCATGGCTTATCAAGGGAAGGCTCGGATTATTTTATTTACCATAAATTTCTTTTAAAATATGATACATAGAAATTTCCTGAGGCCTAGTAGTTTTAACGAAAACAGATTTATCAATGTATGAAAGAATGCAATAATAATAGCGATCCAGATTCCATCCACTGTCACATGGTTTCTACACCATATGCTAACCTTTCAGCGATATAACTGCTTACCTTATCACTGGGGCGACACCCATGGTAATACAAATTAGGGCTTTCCACTACCCACCACTTTTCCAATTCCACTCACAAAGTTTTTGAAATAGAACTATATCTGGTGAAGTTCCCATGTCCACCCTTCACTATGGGCACAACTATTCGAATAGTTTTCACTCTATGGAGTTTATACACTTTACCCACAACAGACAATCCGCTCGTTGCTCCACACAATTCCTTAGTCATGCAGTTGAGTAGACCATCACAGCAACTTTTCAAAATATCCCACCCCTTCCATCATCTCACCCATATGGGCTTCTCCCACTTGCGTCGGGTCCCATAAGTTGTGTGAGATGTTCTACCCCTAGCGACTAGCAACTAGACTACCCACACTGACTAGCCCCCCATACCATCCGCCCAGATATTTAAGCAAGTTGGGGGTTTTGGGAGCATAAAATAATTATATTAAAATAAAGCAGTCATTTCCACCATGACTTCCCAAATAATTTTCTCAAGATTGAAAGTGATGCTTGGGGCATTTTGGTGCCCCCGAGTATCTAAGTAGTATTAAGCATGCTAAATAATTGTAGACTTATTTTTAAAAGGCTACCATTATAATTTTTCTAGGGTGACAAGGTTCAATTGTTCAAATGTTTCAAAAGGGGTTGTAATACTAACAAGACAAGTAATGGGCATATAACTAGAATCTTAAAACAAACATATATTTGCATATGAAATAACGGCATGCAATTTGATAATTTAAACAAAAGTAATTTACAGAAAATGCAGGTTCAATATGATCAAAGCATTGACTTACCTTGCACAGTTTTCCACGGTCTTGAGCTCACTCAAAGCTTTCTCATTTGATGATCTTGAGCTCCTGGTCTTCACCTTCATCAGGATCTTGGTCTCGCTTGATCTATTGATTCTTCAGGACTCCAATTTCTAATTACGCACTAAACGACTAAATCCAAATAAAGGCAAATAACTCAAAAGATCCAAATAGATCCAATTGAACTTGATTAATTTTTATTATGATTAAATGGGTGATCTGAGGTTGGGTTGATTGGGCACGGAGTATTGACGGAGTCAAACGGGGTTGGAGCGAAGCGATGATTAGTAGACGGAAATTCGCTGAGATGGATGCCAAGGAGGGTTCATGATAAAGGAATATTCATGAGAATATTCCGCTTAGAACTCGGAGATGGCTAGGCATAGCTGACAGCAGAATATCATGACTTGACCTCTAATTTAATAACTTCTTTTATTATTTTATATTTATCAAGAAAGTTCCGTGAGTCAGATCAGCCCTATGAATGGATGTATGAGTTTAGTTTATTAAATTAATCTTTAGAGTATGCATTACTGGCAACTTGAGTTGTGATATTTCAAGAGGTCCTATTTACTAATTATTCGAAGTATTCACTGGATGATTAGTTTAATAATTCCTTGAGGCACGGGAGTATTTAATTATCCATTTGATATTTAATAGTAAATTTTAGTATATTCTTATTTACTACTCATCTACGACTACTGGTCATAATTTTACATTGTTCTTTAGATTATTCATTGGCAAGATTATTCCAATGTCCGATGATCCAAGGCCATTACATTTTAATATCTAATTAGGATATTTTAATTGAAGATGTTTTTGGAATTAGATGCCATTTATATTTTATGTATTCTTAGTTATCACTTGGCATAGTTTAATTTGGATTTAGGAACTATTTAGGCAGGTCCTAATTATAAATTAATTGTATAATTGTTTAAATATTCATTTTTAAATATATATTCGTGAGATCATTTCAATGTCTGATGATCTAGGGCTACTATATTTTAGTACGTATGCACTAACATGGCCCTTTAATTGGAGGCACTCTAGGAATTATCTGACATTGAAATTTTATCCTTTTACTTAGCATCTGGCATAACTTAATCTTAATCAAATTTTTACTTATATAGGGCCGAGCTTGCTATACACAAGTATATTTCACTATCATTGTTAACTAGACATACCGTTGAGATTTATTTATCGGCGACGTGCTAATGGTGGAGATTATATTTGAAATTCTGACATTCTAATTTAAATGGGTATTTCATTTTAAATGGTTACGGCATATCGTTTAATTAATTTACGAAGTGACTTGATTTGTCATTTGCCTTGTTACCTTCGGATTGAGATTTTTATTAAATTTGGACATTTCACCAAAGCCATCTTTTATTAATGCCCCTTTATTAATAATTAGATTTTAAATACATATTCAAGCCAAATTAGTTACTCACATATGATAATTAATCCAATATTTAAATATTAATAATTAGATTTTAAATAAATATTCAAGCCATATTAGTTACTCACATATGATAATTAATCCAATATTTAAATATTAAATAATCTTATTTACATCCTAATCAATTTTATTAGTTCCATGGATTAATTTCTAATTTTCCTTAATTGAAATGGATTAAATAAAAATAAAAACAAAAAGGGAGGGGAATGGGATTCGACCGGAGACCTATGTGTTCAGCGCACGCTCGACTGACCAACTAAGCAGTCACCCACTTGTGATCCAGAGGGGGATCAATTTTGAAGAGGGGAGAGCGGAGATTGGCTCAAACCAGAGCAAGGCGGCACCGCGCATGGGGCTATCTTGCCGGTGGCGAGTGGCAGCCGAAGAGGGAGTGACAACCACCAAAATGGGTTGTGGGGAAGGTGAGGGAGCTCCAGGAGGCGGTGCATCGGTCGAGGCGGCAACGATGTGGGCGGGCGATAGCCCGGAGCAGCCGAAGGTGGGGGTGAAATGGAACGCCAGCGACTGGGAGGAGGAAGGGGAGAAGTCGGGTGCGCACAAGCATTTAGGGGGTAGAGAGATGCTCACCAGGCTGTTGGTCGAACCGGAGGGGATCCGAGGCTAACCGGCACCATGAGCCTACGGCAACGCGGGGAGGCCCACGTTGCTGGCAGGCTGCAGCAAAGGGGAGAGTAGGGTGGTGCTTGGGGAAGCTTCGGGGTGGTGTGTAGATGGTGCCAGAGAGAGAAATTGGTGGGAGAAGTGATGGAGGACCATCAGCAACGGTGGAGGCGCATTCGGCCAGCGGCGAGGAAGAGAGGCATTTCGGTGAGCTCGGGACGAAGTTTTCCAATTAGACCGGAGAGGAGGTAGAGGGTGCGTGGAAATACAATATGACACGTTCAATTTGTGGAGAGATGGCTGGGGCGAAGGGGAGCGTCAAGGGAGGGCGGCAAGCCAGAGCACGTCTTAGGCAGGTTGGTGATCGGCCTGGGTGGGGCGGTAGGAGAACAGAAGGGGGAGTGCAGGGGCGATGGAGGAGGCTTGGGGGTTATTTATGGCTGCGAGGAGAGAAGCTATGGCAGCGCTGCTGCCGCTGACCGGGGTGTGGGACGTGGCATGGCTTGGCAGGGCATGGTGATGCCAACATGAGAGCGGGCGGCCGGGCCTTGCGGGGCTGTGGCTGATGGAAGGACATGGTGAGGGTAGCGGTGGACTGACTACAGCAGGGCATGGTGCTGGCACAGGAGCCCAGGCGGGGAGGCGACGGGAACAGGTTAGCACAGATGTGAGGGTGACGGCCATGCAGGCGATGGTGACGTGGTGGCGTTGTGGCTGACAGAGGTGGCGCGCTCAGAAAGAGACAGCAACATGACGGGGATGTGCGGTGCAGGAGCGTGACGTGTGCATAAGGCAGCTGGGCCGGCCGGTCTAGGCGACACGAGCAGAGAGGAGATAGGGAAGAAGAAGACAGAACGAGGAGGAGGGAGAAGAAGGAAGGAAAAAGAGGGGGCCCGACTATAGAGGGAGGAAATGGGTGGGTGGAGGAAGTAGAGAGAAAAGGTGGGGGCCCACATCTAAGAGAGAGGGAAAAAAGGGAAGGGAAGAAAAAAAGAAAATGAAAGGCCCAAGCAAAATTTTAAAATTTGGAATTTTAATTTACATTAGGATTGATTTTGAGTTTTGCATGATATTAAAAGTCAGAAATTGAATTTTCAGTTCAATTATTTAGATGCGAGTGTTTGATTCTCGGTTTGAGTTTAAAATTCTAAATTTTGGTTTGTCTTTAAGTGTAGTTTAAAATTAGTTTAGAATTTGTAATTCATTGTATTAAATTATTCCCATATCTTTTATTGTTAGGCTCATTACTTGCATTTTGGATTTATTTCCGGTTATTTACTTGCACTTGCTTGAAATTCGGAAAAATCCCAAGTAGAATTTGCAGAAAGAATTCGAATGACAACACTATGCAAGAAAAAGTTTTAAAAATTCCATAATTTTGAGCTTTCGAAATTTAGGATGTTACATGATAGCCAAAAAACAAGAAATAATATAGGTATTTAAATAGCTATCACAAACGGTTTTTAGTATTAGCCATCTATGATATCTAAGATATCACACACGGCTATGTCCGAGAACTATCTGTGATATATGACATATCACATATGGTTTTTAGTATTAACCATCTATGATACTTGATATATCATAAATGATTTTTTAGAAAAACCTGTCTATGATACTTGATATGTTACAGACGATTATATTAAAGAAGGCCCTAGCTGAGGTGAGTCCTCCAAGACCCCACGAGGGCGCTTCAGCCCCTACCTAGACCTGCCATCCTCATCGAGGGGTGGGCGAGCGGGCATAGGCATGACTAGCATCTCACATGCGTGATTGTAGCGATCCCCCATGATCAAGTCCTCCATTGTGCCACTCTTCACCTTTGTCTCACACTCGAGCAATGCCACCACCTTTCTCTCCACTTATAGGAGCGTCAAGCCTACAAACCCAAGTAAGGATTAGAGAAAGGCTGAGGGACGAGCAAACATGGTATAGGAAGGGTCGTGGAGACTCACATTGGGACTTAGCAAAACCCCAGAAGGTGTGAACGCCCCATAACGCTTCGCCCTCTACAAAGGATAGGTTCTAGCCTTGACATAGGGGGCCAATCCTTAGCATGCAATACTCCTTGATGAGGTCGTGCATGGTAAACTTCGAAGTAAGTCCCTGCAGTAGGTGCTATTGCGCTTTGTCCTACGTGCCTAGGGAAGGCGAGAAGTGCAGCGAGCGGTTCACCAATGGCTTCTTCCCCATGCTGACGAGGCTGGACACATTCTCATAGGCATACACTGTCGTGCATGAAGAGTACTGGAGGAAGCAAAAGAGCTCAGCGGAGGGATGCCTCACCCCAAGCTTTGCATCACCCACTGGTACACAGAGAGGTGGATGAAGGAACCTAGGTTGAGGTGGGAGACCTTAAGGTCGAATGTGTCGAGCACGTTCTTTAGTAACCTAATTGGGGGAATAAGGAGGTTGGCTTTGAATTGAGTAGCGAAGATGACGAGCATCCCCAGCCCTGGGTTGGGGTGGACCTCGTCAGGTTCAGGTAAGACGGCCAAGTTGGCACTCTCAATCTTACTCTCTTTCCTCCAGCTATTCCAAAAGGCCCATCTTCATGTTGGAAGGGCCCAAGTAGTGAGAGAACTGGATGGCCTTCTCGGGAGCCTCCTCCCCTTTAGGTGCTGCTTTCATCTTTGCAATATCCTTCCGAGAGGTGGAAGCCTCGCCTTTCTTGTCGGAGGGGCTGGTGACGTCGCCACCTTCTTAGCGGTCATGGCATAGGGAGTTGGCTCGAGCAAGTGAGGTTTGGGGCAACGCTGAGCAGTTAGGAGGCCAAGCAGCACTAAGCAAGGAGAAAAACCTTGGTGGCTTCTAGGCCCTCAAAGCCAAATTCCTCAGAGGGGGTCCGAATAACCGACCTGACAACACTAGAAGCAAGGTCCTTCTAGGCTTTTAGCTGCAACGGAGGTGCACTAGGCGGAGTAGCAATAGAGGTACACTGGGTGGAGCCGTAGTGGGCATGACCTGGGTGGAGCAGCAGTAGACACGACCCAGGCCAAGCGGCAATGGGGGCTGATCGGCGTCGAAGTGTGAAATCTCCACGAGGGCAGTCTAGGTGGCGAGATAGAAAACTCCTAGAGGGAATCCAGTGTTGGAACTGATTCCTCCAGCTCCAATCGCTACGCGCTGGGAGAAAACACCACACATGCCTTTTCCCTTGGAACGACAAACACACACGAGTAGACAGGTCAAATGAACACAGGAGAGACTTTCTTGGGGTAACGCATGCCTTTTCTTCTTGCTGTTATTCACTCATGCCTCAAAATGTTTAACAGGTTACATGGCTTAAATAAGCCTCACGTACGCACGGTTACTTGACCTATGCACACACCCACTAACTCTACTAGTTAGACTACCTGTGATCTAGTTTTGCCGTCCACGATTCCCTATGACTCGGAGCACACCACGCACTACCCGCAAGACTCGATCCTGCTGAGACCAACTCAGATGTTTATAACCACACACAGACCTGTCCAAGTCTATGACCACACATTGACCTAACAAGTCAGCTTCTTACAACTTCAAGTCCTTTTTGACCACATCACTTCGACTATGGTGTCTCGACCATGCTACTTCGACCATGGCTGCTCGACCACGGCTTCTCAATCATGTCTTGTTTACCACTTCACCGACCACGGCTTGTCGACCACAGCACTTCAACTGCATCTATGACAATGGCTTCCCTTCGACCGCTTCACCGACCACGACTTGTCGACCATAGTTCTTCGATCGTATCTTTGACCACACAGGTCTTCGAGTACCAACTGTCACTGTAGCTTACAACTATTGACCAACGACTATGACTGCTATGGCTACTGTAACTATGACCACTGTAGCTATGCCCTCGATCTCACCGACTGCTACAGTCTTGGACTCACTAAGTACACAAACTCCACATTACTCGAACACAACGAGTACTCAACTATGACCACATAGTACTCAAACACATGAGTACTCGATACAACCATGCAGTACTTGAACACATGAGTACGTGACACATGACTACAGTACTCGAACACATGAGTACAACCTACAGCAAGGTTAGTGCCAACATCTAGGTGGTCAAGAGATGAGAAGTCTGCAGCGGACCTAGTGGCAAAATTGGTTCGGGTGGCCCGAAGTCCGTGTGGAGATAAAATTAGTGGTAACCTGGGCGGTAGTAGGCGAGACACCTAGAGGGGTCTGGGTAGCAGCAAGCAAGGTCCCCGGTGGGGGTCTGGTATTGCAAAGGCTTGAACACCCGAAGGGGTCCCGTGCACACAAATCGCACCACCTAGGGGGAGTCTAGGATTCCCAAGCCAAGCTTCTTGGGAGTGGTCTGGAGCTTCGAGGGCCAAACTCTTGGGGGCACCTAGCAGCCGAGACGGGGCAGCGTCGGAAGCATGGTCTGACTGGGATTGGGTGGTGCCGAGAACATGGTCCAGCCAGGATTAGGCGGTGATGGGAGTAGTCTGGCTGGAGTCTTGATGCCCCAGAGCTGATCCGGACGTGGTCGAACACCTGGGGGTCTGGAGGCAGCCTAGGTGGTAGCCAGGCAAGCTTAGGGGTAGCCTTAGAGGTCGCTCAAGTGGAGTGCCCGCAAGGATGCTTGGAGTCACCTAGAGGAGCTGGGGAAGAGGTTTGGAGAGTTGGGGGAAGCGCTAGTCTTGAGGGAGCCGGCCAGTGGGAGCACATATATATATAGCCCAAGGGTACCACCATGGGCCAAGTTTGCCAAGCTCCTCGGGACTGTGCAATCACTTGGTTCATAGTATAGCATACGCCCAATCCATAGAACAGTACTTGGCTGACCTTGCACAGTGATATGAGGGACCTCCCAAGTAGCAACGCTCCTTGAGATGCATACCAACAGGACAACGGCGAGTTCAATCCACCCTCAATGGACAATGGGCGGCGAACAACCACCTAGGGTCCGCTCTAACACTAAGGTATTTTACTGTGTTGTCAACTCCTTGTAGGCTACTAGAGGGCTCGTCGGCGTGACGCCGCACGCCAACCCCTTTTACAGGTCGATGCGCTGGCCTGGGTAGGTGGCTAATGACCACCCAGATTAGCGAGGAACTACTGTTAGGGGAAAGTTCCAGCGCCACCTCAGGTCCATGGTGACCTCGGAGTGACAGCACCTGTTGAGGGTTCAACCCTAAGCTAAGTCCGCAAGCCAACCTTGGTGAAGTTCGCACGACTAACTTCGGTGAGGTCCGCACGACCAACTTCAGCAAGGTCTTTGAGCCTATCTTGGTGGAGTCCATGGGCTACCCTCGGACAAAGTTCGAGGCTAACCCTGGACAAGGTCTAGAGTCTCAAACATGGTAGGACCCACATAGGTCAAGGGTCGTAGATACTCCTAGGAGTAAGCTAGGCCCCGAGGGCAAACTTGTAACTTCACTCCCCTCCATCTCCCCTATAAATAGGACCCCTTGTAATAGGAGAAGGGAGAGGCCATTTGTAATCCTAGATAGTCATATTGAATACAGTTGGTCATTCGTGTGCTTCTCCTTCAATCCCTCTGCATCTTCGACAGTCTCCGCATCAGACCGGGGTGCTTCTAAGTTTACTATCCAGTGTCATATCGACGATAATACCCAATGCGATTTGGTTGAAAAATTCATCAGAGTAATTTATTTTTGCTATATACTCTTTTTCATATATAAAAGGAGTATATACACAAATTATGTTATAAAATATAGACTTTGATGAAATTTTTTATTGAACTCACTTTGGAGTATCTTAAAATCATTATTAGAGTATACTTCAAAGAATAAAGAGGTATAACTATATCATTTAAGTGGTATATAAGAAGTGGGAGTACGTACTCCTAGAAGTATTGAATTATTTTCCTATATATATGTGCATATGTGTATATATATATGTGTATATGTATATGTGTGTATATATAATTAACTAAGACACCATGGTGCCATGACACCATGATTTAAAATCAGTATTTTTTTGTGTATCACACGCAAAATTTTTTGAATTTTTTAGATGTCAAGTTTAACTAATTTACAAACTAGCTCAAACAAGTTTGAACCAAAATTCAAACTAGAGTTGTCTTTTGTGTGATAGTTTGTATGTAGGTATGTGCTGATATATGTAAAAATCAGCAAAGTATTTGATAAAATGTTGAAAATCTACCCGTGTGCCATGGCATCACGTCTCGTGCATGCGCTCTCCACCGCCGCCACCTTGCTCCTCTCCGCTGATCATTTCCTCTAGCTCCACATGCATCTCCTTCATACCGGTCTCCTCCTCCTCGCCCCACCACCGCCTCCGCCTTCCTCTCCTTTGCCAGTGCCTCCCTCCCCTCCCCTGTGCACTCATCATCCTCCTCCACCACCACCTTACCCTAGCCTCCGTCCCCTCCACCTTCTGCTGCAATTCCATCCTCCGCTCCCTCCACGAGCCGACACCTTTCGCTTCCTTTATCGCATGTGTGCCCTCGGCCGTCGTGGGAACACCTTCTCCCATGCTATCCTCCTCAAGCCCTGCTGCACCCTCACCCATGCGCACCAGCTGCACATCAATCGTATCCGAGGGGAACCTCTGGGAGGCCCTTCTGGCCTCCTCGCTGAGGAGGTGCTAAGCTGCCTATGGTGACAGGGGACAGTGCACGCAAGGTGTTTGATGAAATGAATATGAAGGACACGATCGTGTGGAAAATTCTAATCACTTGTCATGTGAGGAATCGACAAACAAAGGACACGCTAAGGCTTTTCGACGAGATGAAGGGTGGGGAGAATGAGTTTGAGCCAGACAAGGTCACTTACATTCTGCTCCTCCAAGTGTGCATGAGCTTGGGGCGTGCTCAATTTTGGGAGTAGGTGTGGGAGTACACATTGGAGCATGGTTATGGGGCCAGTCAACAGTGCGTAACACATTGATCACAATGTACATGACGTGCGGGTGTGTGGAGAAAGTGTACCAATTGTTCTATGAGACTCCTTGGAAGAGTGTGGTCACATGGAGTGCGGTGATCTCAGGGTTGCAAGCAAATGGCTTTGGGAAGGATGTTATCTCTATGTTTAAGGAGATAAGTAGATCAGGTGTTGCTCCTGATGAGCAGACATGTACTGGTGTGCTCTCTACATGTAGTCATATAGTAGATTGGTTGATGGGGGTTTCAGGTTTTTTTTATATGATGCGCTATGAGTATCAGTTGATGCCAAACGTTGCCACTATGGGTGCATTGTTGACATAATGGGCCATGCTGGCTTGCTTGAAGAGGCATACAAGCTTGTGCTGAAAGAGATGAGGGTTGCACCAGATGCAACAATTTGGTGAACTCTTCTTGGTGCATGCCGAACTCATGGTCGTGTCGATCTTGGTGAGCAGGTCATCAGTGTAACATCCTATTTTGGGAGTTGTAAATTTGTTTGAATGAAAATTACCAAATTGAGTTTGAATTCAACAGTTTCTCTCAAATTTCACCCCAATTGTGGATTTTTCAAAATCTGAAACCTCTCTTGGGCCGATCTCAGCCCATCCAAGCCTGTCCTCTAGTCCAGTGGCCTGGCTTGGCCCAATCCAACCCTTGGCTTGGCCTGTGTCGGCCCATGATGTCTTGGCTACGTCGAACACACGTCCGCACTGCGCCATGCATGCCCAACGCATGCACCACCTCGGCCACTACCTAACACTGCGCCACTCACATTCCCTGTGTGTTCTGGGATTCCTGACCCTGTGCTACAACACCATGGCATCCCACCCACTGCGCCACCCCCCTGAACTCCAATGTCTAATCACCTCTCCCCTTTGCCCTAGTTTCCCAATGTGCCCCTCACTGTCTTGTCACATCTATGCTTTACCATCAGCTCCTTGAGTCATGTGCCTGAGTATTTGCTCACCTAGGCATTGCGCCAACCCCTCTTCACACCTACACTGGCTCTCCATGCGGCCTCGCTGCCCTGGCCGCAGCAAGCCATCATGGCACCCAACATCTCCCGCCTCCGCTATAAAGTCACGCATCGATCTCCTCTCGTCCCCACTCGCCTCCCCTCACCACTAATCGAACTTGAGAGCCCCTGCGCCTTCTGCTTCCTCACAGCTGGTCGTTTCGCCGCCTTGAAGCAATCCCAAGCTCCGTTGCACCACCGCTCAATTGCTGCACGTGAAGCTTTGCTTGAGGATCCTGAAGCCGCCCCTGCCACCATTGAGCACCCACTTCCCCTCCAGTGAGCCCTCCACATCGACCTCCCTCCATCGCTTCGGTCTTCTACCACTAGGCCATTTCACCCTTCCCTGAGCTTTGTCTCTACTTTTGGTACACTTCCCTTTGTCTTGTGATGCTTCTGTAGCTTGGAATTGGGTCCTAGCATCATGTAGCGCCGTCATGCTATGCTCGGCCCTCCGCTAGCACTCGAGTTCGCCACTGGTAGCCCTAGGCTTCAAATTAGCCCATGCCATCTCATTCGAGGGTTCACATTGAGCCAAGGGTTCCATTTCTGAGGAGCTTTGCCTCTTCTTGGTGAGGAAGAAGCACTTTAGTGGTGTCGTTAAGTTTAAACTAAGATTAGGCTAAGCGTCAATAATCTATCACTAGTTTCTTTATCAGTCACTGACCAATGGGCCCTCCCCGTTAAGTTAAAGGCTCAGTCTCTATGACATGTGTGCCTCTTTGCTATTTTAAATTCTATTAAAACCAGTTCGAGAGTTAATGTCACTAACATGTGGGCCCACCCTACTGTTTGCATAGTAAATGGGTCCCACCTGTTAGCCATAGAGCAATTTCCTTTTAAGAAATAAAAAAATTAATTTAAAATCCAATGGGACCTAGCTATCAGCCTCTATAGTCTTTTCAAGAGAAAATTAATTCAAAATTAAATAAATTGTGGACCCACCTGTCTGAGATAGAAATTCTCTCTCCTTTGTTATTTTTTGTATTTAATCCAAATATAAAATTTGGAAAGCCCATTCTCGCTCATTTTAACTCCAAATTTAATGAAATTTATTTCTAATTTTTTTAAATTAAAGCTCTATCTAATGGTAGTGGAATTGTTCAATTTGAAGTCCATTTGTATTATTTTTATTTATTTACTTTGCTCGCATGTTTGTTCGTTTTCCGATGCGATCGTCCAAGTAGAGTACGAGGACGTGGACGAGCCCCAGTTCGAGGTAACATAAGAATTTTAAGACCAACCCACTAGTGAGCCAAGCGAGTCAATACTTTGATTTCATTGAACCTACATTTTATGCAAATTTATGTTTGTTTGAATTATCAAATTGTATGCTATTATTTATTATATAAATGTTTATTAAACTTAAGGTTAGATCTATGCCTACTTGACATTGTAATATTATTACACCATCCTTTGGATACTTGAATCACATAATTCTTGTCACTTTAGAAACTATAATGGTAACTTTACCAGCTATAGATTGTACTTAAGTGTCATGCTAGTCTTTCTTAAATAGCAGGGCATTAATTTGCCCTAATCATCATCATCTTTTAGTCATGGAACTTGGTTTGAGCAGTCATTAGAGGGAAATGACTGGCGTATTTGCGATAACTTAGTTTTGTATTTCTCAAAATCTTAAAACTTGCTGCTACCATATTTGGGTGGATGGTATGATGGTTGGTGCGGATGTAGCACAAGAAATTTGGTATGTGGTATGTACTGCCTAGATAGCTTTAAGGGCTAAATTCTATGATAACCTCCCAATATAAAATGGTACAATCATAAGTTTATAATAGGCATGACCTGGCTAACTAATTTACATCCACCAGTGCAGGTTGCACTATTGGAGTGATTCACAAGTCCTGTCACTGGTTTTAAGCTGTCGTGGACACAGATCGTGTCACTGGTGTAAGCCACCATATGGCGCAAGAGGGGGGTCTGGGTATAGTGGACGTAACCTCATTCAGGTGAAATCTTAGTGGGTGCAATCTATACTGGGGGATGCATTGCAAAGGTCTTGTGGTAATTTTCTTGACTCACATGTCTAAGAAAATGTGTGGAATATATCAAGTCAATTATTGTAGGACCCAGATTTTAACATCCGGCATCCTCTGTGATTCCACCGCACAATTCCCTACATCAGTAGATAGTGCTCACAGATTACAGAAATGAACATCAAAATAAATATCATGCGAAAGCATAAATATAATAGAAGACTTACACATGGGCCGATTAGGCCGACATCAATAAAATGCAGCAACGAAAACGAAGCACACAGGTGGGACCCTCAGGACATGCCCACAGGCAGCCAACTGGGGGTTCGCGACCTAGTCCTTGACATCTTCATCTTCTTCGCCATCATGATCAAAAGTATTGCTGAAGCGTAGTGATCTGATTCCTGATTCTGGATTTGTTGTGAGAGCGAGTGTGAGCACAAACCACCGTGCTCCGCGAGCCAATACATAGGATGCAAATAAATAGTATGCATGGCTTATCAAAGGAGAGGCTCGTGTTATTTTATTTGCTATAAATTGCTTTTAGCAACATTATTGTTATTTAATCAGTGTTATTGTTGCTACCTAAAACTCCACACAGCGATTGCCATAATTGACTTAATCCACAAAAGATACATTTTTTTTATTGATTGCTATCTAAGACTCCAAACAGCGAATGTCATCATTTGCTTAATCCACCGAACATACACTTTTTATATTGGGTGCTATCTAAAACTCCAAACAGCGAGTGTAATCATTTATTTAATCCACCGATCAAACAATTCCCATTACAATGGCTAATCATTCTATTAATCACATCAGGGTTACTAACTCCCTTATGAATCTAAATTTTTCCACCAATTCATGGATCCAATCTCGGGTTTACTATTTACCAACTTCTTTATTTTAGATCCACCAACATCTTGTATATTTTAAATTCCAAACAATCCAATCTTGTGGTCGCTAATCATCAACTCTTTATTTCTAAATTCTAATGATTATCCAACATAATTGCTTTTAAATCCACCGAAATCATTCGTATCAGGACTTTCTAACAATTCAATCCTTTAGTTATTGATCCAAAACCATAATTTGCTCTTCCAATAATCAATCTTATTTTCCATTATCTATCTCTAACTAATTCACTAGTATACCTCCACCAAGAATATCAGTGATCAAGTCTACGATTCACTAGTATACATCCACCAAGAATATCATTGATCAAGGTTATACTCCAATAATTGTTATCATTTCTCTAAATTCCCAAAAATTCAATTCATCCATCTAGTATTTGATCAAATCCTATTAATCCCATTATCGCCAACATCTCCCAAGAATTTATATTAGTTATCCGTGTTGTAATCCAGCAATTACCTTTGCACTCCCTAATTCTCCAAAAATTATTTAAATCATCTATCCAGCCTATATATTCATTTAGGCTCCACCAATTTATTTCTCCCAGAATCCACACTATCGTTTCCTTTTTATGATTGACATGAATCCACTAACATCTTTATGTGCTTACCACAAACAGCCATCTTCATTTCATACGATTCTATTTTTTCCTGACATTTTATTTTGTGAGAAGTATTATCATTATTTAAAAATATAATACATAAAAATTTCCTGAGACCTAGCAGTTTTGAACAAAAACATAATGTGTAAGAAAATGCAATAATAATAGCGATCCAGATTCCATCCACCGTTACATGGTCTCTGCACCATATGCTAGACCTTCAGCGTTATAGCCGCTTACATTATCACTGGGACGACACCCAGGGCAACTCAAAACAGGGATTTCCACTGCCCTCCTCTTTTCCATTTCCACCCACAAAGTTTTTGAAATAGAACTATATCTGGTTAAGTTCCCATGTCCGCCATTGACTGTGGGCACGGCTATTCGAATAGTTTTGACTCTGTAGAGTTTGCACACTTTACCCACAAGAGACAATTCACTCGTTGCCCCGCATGATTCCTCGGTCGTGCGGTTGAGCAAACCATCACAATAACCGTTCGAAATACCTCGCCCCTTCCATCATATCACCCCTATGAGCTTGACCCACTTGCGGCAGGTCTCATAGGTTGTGCGGGATGTTCCCCTTCTATGCGCCTAGCAGCTGGATACCCACACTACTAGCACGCCGCAGAAGAACTTCACCCTCGGCGAGTGTCCCATTCAAGTCGTCCGCAGACCAGCCACTTGCACTACCTCACCTCCTCCACCTATGAGGATGACTTTCAGGGTCCGGTAAATCTACTGAGCCAAGTTGTACTTTACAGACTTGTGGTTCTACTTGTTTTACACAGGAGGTCATGACAAGATTCAGTCCTTAGGGTTATCTGGGCGGTTCTACCACTAACCACACTCTCGTGCACCGCTGCACCATACCCCCGAACCATCCGCCCAGATAGATAAGCAGTTTGAGGTTTTTGGGGAGCATAAAGTAATCATATCTAATATATACCAGTCATTACCACCATGACTGCCCAACCAAACTTTCTTATGATTAAAAATGATGCTTGGGGCATTTCAGCGCTCCCGAGTGTCTAAGCAATACTAAGCAAGGCGTATAATTACGGACTTATTTTCGAAAGGTTACCATTATAATTTTGCTAGAGTGACAAGGTTCACATATTCAAATCTTTCAAAGGAGGTGTACTATTAATCAAGTTAAATAGTGGGCATATAACTAGAATCTTAAATTAAACATGTATTTGCATATAAAATAACAGCATGCAATTTGATAATTTAAACAAAAGTAATTTACAGAAAATATAGGTTCAACATGATCAAAGCATTGACTCGCCTTGCGCGGTTTACCGCGGTCTTGAGCTCACACAATGCTTTCTCTTGAGCTTCTGGTCTTTATCTTCACTTCGCTATTGATTACGCTTGATCCGTTGATTCTTCGGGACCCCAGTTTCTAATTACGCGATAAGCGACTAAACCCACATAAAAGCAAGTAACTCAAAAGATCCAAATAAATCCGAACAAACTCAATTTAGATTTTATTATAAGTTAATGGGTGATTTGGGTGAATACGATGACTTGACCTTTTTATTAATAATTTCTTTTATCATTTTTGTATTTATCAAGGAAGTTCCATAAGTTAGGTTAAACCTATGAATTAGTGTACGAGTCTAGTTGGGTATCATTTTGTTGATCGTTAATATTCAGGGCATATGCAATATATAAGCGATGTATACAATTTTTAGCCTACCAAGTTAGTCTTATAGTCTGGGCATATAGCATTTTGTGGTACGACATTTTATGTACCTTCAGTTATCACTAGGCTAAGTTTAATTTGAATTAGGGTCTATTTATACGGGTCCCAGCTTGCTATATATACAATTATGCTCAATATTATCATGTATTAAATCTAGTGTTAAAATTTAATCACTGGCACCATTATCATTCTGTTCACACCTTTGTTATTATTAAGCTTAGCGTTATTTTTAGTTCAAATTTATTAAGCAAGGCTTGTCATACGGGTTCATATATTAATATAGCTACTTAATTAAATCTACCATGGAGATTTGTTTAACGACGGTATGTTAAATGTTAGGGCATACATTATAATTAAGTGTAATCTTTATTAAGTTTGAATATTTAACCGAAGTCATATTTCTTTACTATTGCTTTGAATTAATAATTAGCCTCTTAGATGATTGCTCAAACCATATTAATTATGCATACATGAACTAGTCCAAATATAAATATTAAATAATCTCATTTACATCTAGTTAATTTTATTAGACTCTCTAAATTATTCTCTAATTTAATTTGAGTATTATAGTCGACAAAGAGTCCTCATCATTGCTAGGGCATAGGGTTAATATTTAGGTTTTAACTATGTGGTGGTTAGTTCTACAATCTTACTGTCATGCAAGGATTTATGATTCATTCTTTACAAAATTTTCATTGGCTAAATCGTCATTTCATGAGAGTTTGAACCTAGACTACATCCTTTCTAAATTGCTCACTATGCCTTGGATTAATAATTAAGATCTTAAAATAAAGATTAAGGCACATTAGTTACTTAATAATTAATCCATAATTAGACATCTATTAGGCTCATGTATATCCTAATAAATTTTTGGTACCTTTCATGGATTTATTTATGATTTTCTTGATTTCTCCTAGGTGCAGACGGCTAGCAAAAATGATAAAAACCTAAACTACTAACTGTGGCGGGCTGGGGAATCGAACTCAGGTCGGCGCGCTAAGCACATGCGCTACTAACCAGTCGGCTCTTCGGTGTTTCGCGTCTTACCGGAGGAGGCAAATGCAGATGAGCCGAGGCGGTAGCATCCAGAAATAGGGGAG
The DNA here is from genome assembly GCA_017311315.1 of Dendrocalamus latiflorus. Taxonomy (NCBI): domain Eukaryota; kingdom Viridiplantae; phylum Streptophyta; class Magnoliopsida; order Poales; family Poaceae; genus Dendrocalamus; species Dendrocalamus latiflorus. The sequence goes on from CM029654.1 coordinate 10,459,839, forward strand.
CCCGGGGCAGCGGTCGGGCGGCGGTGTTCGAGTGGCGGTCAGAGGGGGGTCCGAGATGGCCAAAATGGATTACCGGTGCCGCGGTGAAGCCGATGGAGGAGTCGGCGGGGACCGGGGAGCACCGAGGCGGAACGGCGGCGAGCGGTGGCGGCAGCTTGGGGAGGGGCTCCGGCGCCGGCGAGGTACGGTCCATGGGAGGCTTAGGGAAGGCCGGGAGTGAGTTCACGGCACTCTGGAGATGGCTCGGGAGGGTGGAATTGAGGTTTCTCGGCGGGAATTGGGGAAAACGCGATGGCCGGAGTTGGGGGAGAAGAGTGGCGCCGGCGGTGAAAGGAGCGCGAAAACGAAATTACTCGGAGGTGGAGGGGGTGCGGGGTGTGGGGAGACTTGTGGGAGCTCTGGCAGCTCTTATACGCGAGAGGGCGAAGCTGGCCTCGGGACACCGCCCGTGCTGTCGCATCAGCAAGTGGTAGAAGCAGCGGCGGGTGCAGGTGGCGGTGGCAGAGCAGGGAGATCACGGGGGGATTCGGCATGATGGCCTGGCGTCGCGCGTGCCGAGCGGCAGAAGCGGTGCCGCGCGCGTGATGCGACGGGGCGGGAAAAAGAGGGCTGTCAGGGGCGGCGGTAGGGACCCGGCTAGCGCGATCGGAAGCGACAACGATCACCGGTCCGAAGCCGGCGACCGTGGTCCGAAGCCCCGGCGCGGAGGCGATCTGGGCGGGGAGGCAAGCGGGGCAAGCTGCGGCCTGGAAGCGAGCAAGGGGGGTCGGGGGAGGAAGAAAGGGAAACAGTGCGGGGCTGGACCGGCTCGGCAGAAAAGGAATGGGGAGAGGGGGTTTGGGCCGTTTCGGCCAGCCTAACCTCCTTCTTTTCTTTATATATATATATATAATTGCACATTCATTTTATATACATGTATATATTTCCTTCATGCCTTTTTTTTGTATAAATACATTTCTATGTCTTGCTCATCTTGCTAGGCCCTTTGTATACATACTTGTATAGGTTTTATTTATTTTTGTTGCCCTTTATAATACTATTTCAAATGAGATTCTTATATTTTAATTCAAGTCTCTCCCTCCTTATGATGGGTTATCTTTTTAGCTATGAATTCAAAATTTGTAGATTTCTTTTTACTTCCATATTCTCTTTATGGCTCATTAATATTGTTTTTTTTATTTTCAATGTTTTGGAACCTTAACCAAAATTTAGAGAAACTCCAAAGGAAATTCAAATTTTCAAGGGAATACATTGCAAAATGATTCAAAAGCTTCACATTTTCAAATTTCAAATTTTTGGGATGTTACAATTATCTCTTGTGGGTAATGTGTACAGTCTCTGTAGGGTGTAAAATATTCGAACAGTCATGCCCATGGTCAAGGGCGGATATGGGAACTTACTCAAGTTAGTTTATATTTTAAAAACTTTTGTGGATGGAATAAAAATTCGTCGGGTGGATGTAACTCTAGTTCTAGATTTTTCCTGAGTGGATATAGCCTAGTGTTGATAATTGGGCGGATGTAACCCTAGTAATCAAAAACTAGCATATTGTTGACGGAACCATATGACAGGTGTTTGGAGCCTGCACCATTATAAATATTGCACTATTTCACTCTCTTTAATAAAATGTGGTTTGGTTAATATCATAGGAATTTCTAATTATTATAGTTTTAAATGTTGCCTTAAGCAAATAAAAGAATCCGAGCTTACCTTTGATGAACCTCATATGTGTAAATATTTCATTCTGTGTATTGGCTCACAGAGCACTGCTATTTGTGCTCACACTCACTCACAAATCTCTCGGCACCTGAAGACCAAGATGACTATGCTTACTACGAAGTCTCAAGAGCTCACAATGGAGAAGACGAAGGAGCTTAGGCCTTTTTTCTAGTAGTTGGATCTTACCTTGTCTAGTTGACTTAGTGGTGATTATGTTCACGTAAATTATCCAACTTGGGTAGTATTTGCCTCACACAATTTTAAGCCCGGTCGCTTGCCTGTGACAAGGTGTGTCCTATCCCTTTCGCCTACCACTTCCTCATTTATGTAATGTATCCATTTGGTCTGATCGGTTTTATTGTAAATTTGGTCTGTTTAAATTCTGATGAATGTAATATTAATGTATGGTATGATTTACATCATGTATGAAATAATTCAGTGATGTATTCTATGAGTATTATCTACTGATTCAAGGAATAGTGCAGTGGTTTCACAGAGAATTCTGGATTGGCTAAATCCGGGTTCAACAATCAGCCATCTAATTGAACTGAAAGCACAGCAAGCTGGGGATCATGTTCTACTGCTGGATACTTATGCAGCAGTTGGGGACTGGAAGAAGGTAGGAAATTGATGAAGGAGAAAGGAATCCTAACTACTCCTGGCTGCATGATAGTAGAGCTTAGCGACGAGCTCCATGAATTTGTTGCAGATGATGATTCACATCCAAGAAAGGTGGAGATTTATGAAAAGCCAGATGAGATAAACAGGCATTTAAGAATCACTGGTTATGTTTCAAATGTGTCATCCGAATTGCATGATTTGGATTCGGTGGGGAAGGAATGTGCGCTCACCAATCACAATGAAAAGCTGGCAATTGGTTTTGCTCTTCTTGTGACGCCACAACGTAGGCCAATAAGACTAGCAAAGAATCTTCGTGTTTGTGTAGACTGCTACAATTTCACAAAGTTATTTTCCGGTGTTTATGACCGATTAGTGATTGTCAGAGACAGAACCCAATTCCATTATTTCAAGGGAGGTCAGTGTTCATGCAATGATTATTGGTAGACAATCCTTGCTTTTCTGTTGCATTTATGATGAAGTGTCCACACACATTGGTTGTCAGAGCAACTTCAAATATAATGCTGAAATTGTCAACCTTGACATCAAATGCACTTAATGACCATTAGTATGATGACAAGAAAGTTTTCACTGAGCGGTTCGGCTGTTGTCAGACATGCTACTATCAGAGCATATAGGACCTGGTTCCCAGAAAAAAAAGAACTATCTAAATATAAGGTCCTTAATACTGGATGACAGCCATATCTGTATTCGGGATCCTCCTTACAACAGCAGTGTATGAGACTGGGGGAGGTATTTAGTTAGAAGGTTCGTTTATATTGCTTATAGGAACACTGCTTATAATAGCATGCTATGTTGGCATGCAATAAAGAAAAGCCTTGGCTGATACTCCCTTTGTTTCAAAATATAAGTCATATAGTTTTTTTCAGTTTTGTTTCAAAATGTAAGGCGTGCATGCAATTTTAATGGAACTTTCTCTCTTTTGGCCTTATTTATCTTCCCAATCTCTTCAACAATTATGAGTAAACACTTACCCATAATATTCTCTCTTTTATTTCCAAGACATTAACACAAGGGACATCATGGTCATTTCTCTATATCATTATCTTATTTCACAACTTTCTTTAGTCTCTGTGCATGACCAAAATACGTCTTATAAAAGAGATTTGGTTCAGTCCATACGGAGGTGCTGGAGGTGCTAACACCTCCACCACATCTGGCCGTTCAATTGGTAGGGGCAGAATTGTATTTTTAGTTTTCCACGTTTAACTGAACGGTTAACTGTACAATACATGCAGTTACCTTGGTGCGCGTGCCCAGCGAACTGGTCTCCACGTTGAGGCCATCCGTGAGACGAACACCCAAGAACGCCGAATCCTTCGCTCCCACCGAGAATAAAACATCCCTACTCTTAGCTCCCGCCTGGCCGCCTCCATACCATCCACACGAAATCGAGTGAAAGAACAGATCCAGAGATCTCTCAAATTAGACAGATCTCTGTGATCCTTGATGTTGTCTAGTGTGTTACTGCTTAAATCAAAGTATTTCAGAGTACGTAGTGCTTTCATGTTCATAATCCCATCAGGCAACCTTACCTCTTGTGGAAAATCCAGATGCAACAACTGGCTCAAATGAACGATATCCAATGGAAGTTCAACAAGCGCATTGGACATGTTAACGGATTCAGATAAGCAGATGCAGTTTGTATTTCCAATATCTCCAATTTCTGCAGTCCCCCAATTTTACTAGGTAGTTCTACAGTTTTATCCAAGACAATTGTTAAATGAACTCTGGTTCGGTCAGGGGAAATTTCAGCCTTCGCTTCCTCGTTCTTGCATCACTGGGGCGACGGCGAACTCCATCAGTTTTTTGCCGTGATCTGGCAACGTCGAGGGGCTCCTCATGGAGTTCTCTAGTGCGCAGCTGCGCTGTCGATCTGGTAATAGAACTGATCTTGTAAGCTGCCGAGGCCGAGGGGAAAATTTGCTACGCTTGTGGCAGAGCCGAGGCGGCGGAGCTCGGCTGAGAGGGGAGAAACTCAACTTAATAAACTCGGTGGGCATGCGGGACAATGAAAAGGTTTGGCGTTGTAATACAGAGAAGGTTCGGCGTTGTAACTGTTCGGACGAAATTACTTCTTTGCCCACTTTACCTAGCACTGTTAGAATGATCTCAGGGGATTTGGCCCAACGGCCAAATCCCCCCTTGCTCGCGCCCTGATCGGGGGCGCCCAGCCCATAATGGCTAGTGGGCCCCTGTCGCCAGCGCTATAAAAATAGAGGTGGGGGCCGGGCGGCACGCATCCCAAGGTTGACCGTGCCGCCGCCACCCCACCGACAAACCCTAAGACCGATCTAAGAGGGGGCGCTGTAGCGACGGGAAGCTCCACCGCCGTTCACCGCCGCCAGGGAGACGCCGCCGCCCGGGACACGCCGCCGAGGAGCCCCACACCTCTTCCCCGACCGTCGCTGCCCGTGCGCAGACGTCACCGAGCGTACCCGTGATGGCTGCCTCTGCTTCCTCTACATCCGAAGGTCGGTACCCCTCTCTCCCTCTCGGTAGAACACCAAGAACCCTAGAGAAAAGGATAGCCCCGCTAGATCTAACCTAGAGATCCTAAAGACCTAGAACTATCAATGGTATCAGAGCACTAGTTTTAGATCTAGACGGAGGAAAGAAAGAAAAGAGGACGAACCCCCCCCCCCCGAACCCTAGAAAACTAGAAAAGGAAAAAGAACAGAGAAGGGGAACGGGGTAAAACCCTAACCCTAGATCTGAAAAGAGGCTTACCTGGCTGTCGTCGCCGGGCCGTCGTCGTCGCTGGCGTGCGGGAGATCGGCCGAGCCTTGGGCTCGCCGGCGCTCCGCGTACGGGCCACCGTCGACGCGCGGGACAGGGGCGCCGACACGGAGCCGCTCGACGGCGGCGCGCTCCCTCTCAGGGGAGCGCGCACGCCGGCGAGAGGGCCCGCGGCGGCGCCGATTCTTCTTCTCCTTCTCCGGCGGCGTGGATGTTGTCGCCGCCGCCGCTGCTGCGTCCGCTCGGGCGTGAGGCGAGAAAGAGGAGAGGAGTGAAATGTTTAGGGTTATGGGGGCGTCCGCCGCGCACAGGTTTTGATCGGCCGAGAACGCCGCGCAGCCGTCGGATGCGATCCGACGGCTGAGATCGCGCCGAGCCGCGCGGGCGAGATTCGGCCCAGGCGGGCGAGGGAATTCCCGGCCCAGGCCCAGGTTGCGGCCGGGCGCGGGGGCGGCACAGCGTTCGCGCGCGCGAGAGAGGCTGGCCGAGCGGGCGGCACGTGAGGCGCGGGCCGCGGGCAAGCGCGCGTGAGGCGCGGCCGAGTGAGCCGCCGCGTGCGTGAGGCCGCGGGCGCGCGCGCGTGAGGCGCGGCCGAGCAGGCCGCCGAGGCCGCGGGGGGGGGGCAGGCTGCCGTGGGCCGTCGACCGGACCGAACAGGCTGAAATGCCTGGATGAACAGTAAACCCCGGAAAAGAGTGTTTAATTGATTTTCAGAAGTATTTTTTTTTGATGAATTTGATTGAAAATTGATCCAAATCTCTGTAAATTTTTGCACCAACGTGTATATTTTTTCAGAGATTAAATGAGTACTGTATAATGCTTCTGAATATTGAATTATTTTTAGAATAATTACAGTTTCCGCTGCAAAAGTTAAGATTGAATGATTTTCATTATTAAATTCGAACCAACGGGAGAATTTAATTTTGGAAAAATAGATAAAATTTCCAGAGATTTATGATATTGTTATTTTCTGACCAACGTTGTTAATAACAGTATTATAAATTTTTTAATGATGATTTTATGCATTATTTCTATTTCTGCCCAACGGTGATGTAGATTTAATGTATGATAGAATTATTTTTAAATTGTATGTCGTATTTTGACCAACGTTGGAAATAAGGCATATAATTTTGATGTTACGTTCTCACTGTATTTGAAATATTTTTTCAGGAGGATACAACTTGATGAGTTGTATTAGAGAAATCCCCACTCTCAAAGGTGATAATTATGGAGAGTGGACGAAAAAGATAGACTTAGCGTTTATCTTGGCTGAGGTGGACTGGGTCCTCACTACAGCACGTCCCACTGAGCCTTTGGCGCCAGTGAGGGAACAGAATGAGGATGACACTGCATGGCAGAAAAGACAGAGGGATCATGCTCCCTTACAGATGTCTTATGACCTTGATCATAAGAAATGGACCACAACCAACAAGAAATGTATGGCTGTGATAAAGAACACAATTGAGCCTGCGATTCTGGGCTCAATTGCAGAGTGTGACACTGTCACTGAATACCTTGATAAAATAAAGAGTCAGTTCACTGGCTTTTCAAAGACTTATGCTACACAGCTGATTAAGCAGCTGGTAACAGAAAGGTATTCTGGCAGTGGCAATGGCATAAGAGAGCACATTCTTAGAATGAGCAACTTGGCATCTAAACTTAAACCGATGGATTTGGCTCTCAAGGATGAGTTCCTTATTCATTTGGTTTTTGCTTCTTTGCCAAAAGAGTTTGACACTTTTGTTGTCAACTATAATATGCAGCCCGAGAAATGGGACATGGAAAAGTGCATAGCTATGTGCGTGCAAGAGGAGGAAAGAATCAAATCCTCACATGGTGGTTCTATCAACTATGTGAAGGATAACAAGAAAAACAATTACAACAGTAACCCTTCTCAAAGAACAAGGGCAAAGCCTCTGTACATCAGCCTCAACAGAATAAATTTGCTGTAGACAAAGACCAGTGTCTTCACTGCAAGAAGACAGGACACTACAAAAAGAACTGTCCTGATTATTTAAAGATGATAATGGCAAAGAAAGGTGAGAACATTATTACCTTTATTAATGAATGCCTGTATGTGAAATATTCAAAATCCACTTGGTGGATTGACTCAGGAGCAACTGTTCATGTTGCTAATTCATTACAGAGATTCAGTTCGACGAGGACTACGCAAAGAAAAGAAAGATGCATTAAAGTTGCAAATGGAGTCGAAGCTGAAGTTGAAGCCGTTGGCGATCTTTCATTAGAATTAGCTAATGGCTCCACTCTTTTACTTAGAGATGTCCTTTTTGTACCCTCTTTACAGAGGAATTTGATTAGTGTGTCAAATTTGGACAAAGATGGTTATGATTGCAATTTTGGAAATGGCAAGTGCGAAATAATGTTTAATAAAGAATGTGTTGGTCTTGCCATATTACAGAATGAGCTTTATTTGTTATCATTGTGTGATGATGTGAATGTCGTATGCGATAATGAGAACGTTGCGTGCGAGAAAGTGATTGAATCCTCGTCTACGAATGTAAACAGAAAACGAAAGAGAACTCTAGATGAGTCGTCGAAATTATGGCACTGTCGTTTAGGCCATATTTCGAGGGGGAGAATAGAAAGACTAGTAAAGAATGATATTCTTCCTCCATTAGAGTTCTCAGACTTAGAACAATGCAGAGAATGCATTAAAGGAAAATATGTAAAGAAAATAAAGAAAGACGCTAAAAGAAACACAGGAGTTCTACAAATTATTCATACAGATATTTGTGGTCCTTTTCCTGTGAAAAGTGTGGATGGATATGACTCATTCATAACATTCACAGATGATTACTCCCGTTATGGATATATTTATCCAATCAAAGAAAGAAATGAAGCCTTGGATAAATTCAAGATATTTAAGGCTGAAATTGAAAACCAACACGATTTAAAGATTAAGATAGTCCGATCTGATCGTGGGGGGGAGTACTACGGTCGACATACCCCATATAGACAAGTTCCTGGACCTTTTGCAAGGTTTTTACAGGAAAATGGCATAGTGGCCCAGTATTCTATGTCGGGCGAACCTCAGCAAAATGGAGTAGCTGAAAGACGCAACCGTACCCTGATGGATATGGTGCGAAGTATGATGAGCTACTCCACACTCCCATTGAGTTTATGGATGGAGGCGTTGAAAACCGCCATTCATATTCTCAACAGAGTGCCTAGTAAGTCGGTGCCCAAAACACCGTACGAGTTGTGGACAGGAAGAGTTCCCTCACTAAACCACTTACGTGTGTGGGGGAGTCCTGCTGAGGCTAAAGTATTTAACCCAAACCTTGGGAAACTTGATCCCAAAACAGTAAGTTGCCATTTCATTGGCTACCCTGAAAAGTCAAAAGGTTATCGTTTCTACTGTCCAGATAGATATACAAAGTCTGTAGAAACGAGACACGCTGTCTTCTTAGAGGATGAAATGATGAAGGGGAGCATGGTAGCTCGTGAGATTGACCTTGAAGAGAAGCGGGTGTATGCGCCCACTCCGATGATTCAAGAGCCATTCTTCACACTACCTGCTGTCGCTGCACCGACGGTGCAAGACACTGTGGTGCCAGCACCTGTTATTGTTCCTCCTATGGCAACAATGAATGATAATGAGGAACCTGTTCTTCAGGATCCTATAGAACCTATTGCCACAGATGAGGGGGAGCAACAGCAGCCTCAAACAGAAGATGTACCAAATGAGGAGGCCCCGAGGAGGTCTCAAAGAGTAAGAAGATCAGCTATTTCTGATGATTATCAGATTCATCATACAGAGGAATTTCAAATGGAGGATGATCCCACCTCATTTGAAGAAGCCATGAGAAGCGAAAATTCCTCAAAATGGCTTGAGGCCATGGAAGAGGAAATGAGGTCCATGAAGACTAATAAAGTCTGGGACTTGGAAATTATTCCTAAAGGAGCCAAAACAATAGGCTGTAAATGGGTCTACAAGACAAAGCTTGACTCCCAAGGGAATATAGAAAGATACAAAGCGCGACTTGTGGCAAAAGGCTTTACGCAAAGAGAAGGGATTGATTACAATGAGACATTTTCTCCAGTGTCATGTAAAGATTCCTTCAGAATCATAATGGCATTAGTAGCACATTATGATTTAGAGTTACATCAGATGGATGTAAAGACGGCATTTCTTAATGGGGATTTGGAGGAAAATGTTTACATGGCACAGCCGAAAGGTTTTGTCGTGGAAGGAAATGAAAGAATGAGATGCCGCCTAAAGAAATCGATTTATGGGTTAAAGCAAGCTTCAAGACAGTGGTACTTGAAGTTTGACAGTACAATAAGAAAATTTGGGTTTAAAGAGAATGTAGAGGACAACTGTGTTTATACAAAGTTTAAAGATGGGAAGTTTATCTTCCTAATCCTGTATGTGGATGATATCCTACTAGCTAGTAGTGATGTTAGTCTGCTACTGGAGACAAAGAAGTTTTTGTCGTCAAACTTTGATATGAAAGATCTTGGTGAAGCTTCGTTCGTTCTAGGGATCGAAATTCACCGGGATAGAAACAAGGGGATATTGGGACTGTCACAAAAGGCATACATAGAGAAAGTCTTAAAGAAATTTGGTATGCATAAATGTAGTCCTTCACCTGCACCTATAGTCAAGGGCGACAGATATGGGGATTTTCAATGCCCCAGGAACCAGTATGAGATCGATCAAATGAAAGCGGTTCCATATGCTTCAGCTGTCGGAAGCTTACAGTATGCTCAAGTGTGCACACGCCCTGACTTAGCATTTGTTACCGGGTTACTTGGCAGATTCCAGAGCAATCCTGGAATAGAACATTGGAAATTGATAAAGAAAGTCTTGCGTTATTTGCAAGGAACAAAAGGCCTCATGATGACATACAGAAGATTAGACTCACTCCATATAGTGGGGTATACAGATTCTGATTTTGCGGGAGATGATAGAAAGTCTACATCCGGATATGTGTTCACTCTCGCTAAATGAGCTATATCGTGGAAAAGCTCAAAACAAACCGTCACTACATCGTCCACAATGTATGCTGAGTTTGTAGCATGTTATGAGGCTACGGGGCAGGTGAACTGGCTAAAGAAGTTCATACCCGGTTTAAAAGTGGTTGACGACATCAATAGACCACTTAAGTTGTACTGCGATAATGAACCCGCAGTAACGTATGCCCACAACAATAAGTCAAGTGGTGCTGCCAAACACATTGACATAAAGTACTATGTTGTGAAAGATAAAGTTCGGGATCAAATTATAAGTCTAGAGCATATAAGTACCGCAAAAGATGTTAGCGGATCCGCTTACAAAAGGCTTACCACCCAACGTGTTCAGAGAACATGTAGCCGGCATGGGTTTAAGGGAAAGCCTATGATACCTGGACTAAAAGATGGCCCAAAAGATTAAAGTAACTATTTCAGAACAGAGAGGTGTATTGTAGCTGTTGAATCTATCGGCGATTGACCGTGACGATGAGACATGTTCTATGCACTAACCTGTGATGGAATGTGTAAAGTCAAAAGTAATTAAAGATAAAGTATAGATTGAGATCAAGGAGGAGAATGTTAGAATGATCTCAGGGGATTTGGCCCAACGGCCAAATCCCCCCCTTGCTCGCGCCCTGATCGGGGGCGCCCAGCCCATAATGGCTGGTGGGCCCCTGTCGCCAGCGCTATAAAAACAGAGGTGGGGGCCAGGCGGCACGCATCCCAAGGTTGACCGTGCCGCCGCCACCCCACCGACAAACCCTAAGACCGATCTAAGAGGGGGCGCTGTAGCGACGGGAAGCTCCACCGCCGTTCACCGCCGCCAGGGAGACGCCGCCGCCCGGGACACGCCGCCGAGGAGCCCCACACCTCTTCCCCGACCGTCGCTGCCCGTGCGCAGACGTCACCGAGCGTACCCGTGATGGCCGCCTCTGCTTCCTCTACATCCGAAGGTCGGTACCCCTCTCTCCCTCTCGGTAGAACACCAAGAACCCTAGAGAAAAGGATAGCCCCGCTAGATCTAACCTAGAGATCCTAAAGACCTAGAACTATCAAGCACCACTCCTGCACACCACTCAAAGGCACCGGAGGTGTTAAGATTATGAGAACCATTCGATGAGCTATATTGGACGGCTGAGAACAAGCGAATGTACCGAACCAGAACTCCTTGTAAAAAGGAACGGAGTAGCAGAACAGAAACGGATGGAGTGTCACTTTCTTGTTACTCTGTCACATCATGTTTCGGTGACAAGCACTCGTGCATTGGGATTAAAAGCATAAAGAATAAGTGATTTCCACTCCTGTGCACTGTTGCATGTATGGATCTCTTGGCAGATAACAATGGCCAATCACATGTGCAAGTCTGAGAAATTTGAGGAAACATGGCTACATAAGTTTGGCAGCACTGATTACATTTAAGATGCAAGTCAGTAAGCCTTCATGCCAACTGTTGAAGGACCATTGACAGTCTATGTATCAGAAAGGAATAAACATTGAAATGCAACTGCACAGGGATCTGGACAAGTTGAAAGCACATGGTTGAATGAACCCCCATAAGTAATACTGTCACCAACACCATAAGTAAACTGCTGCATTTGCTTTGACGGCAATATTGAAATCTGAATATCTTGCTTTGATTGGCCATATTACTCATCTGGCATTGTATATTCCTCTTGAATTAATGATAACATGTTAGTTATGTTGCTTCCTTTTTTTTTTGGTGTGCACATACCACATGGCAAATGTATATCTGTTCAAAATCCTAACAGTACAAAATTATATTGAAGTTTATGGTTCGAATCTAGTAGCACATGTATTTGATGATACTGATGCAAGTAGAACTGGTATCTCTGAAATCAGAATTTCCATGGAAAATATACTCTATACACATCAATGAATGGCTTAGGCCTATCAGAAATTCTGTCAACAATAATTCACGTCCATTCTCCATTGCATTTGAGACCTGGAATAATTATCTTAAGGAAAGTAAAGCATCACCTGTATACATTTGCTTCCTGAGCAAGTGAATGTATTTTATGCAGAGGTTTACTTTTACGCATTTATTCTGTCTCTATACTATTTTTTGCTGTTTCTACTTATTTTTCTAGATTGATCTAACCATGACTACCACATCAACTTCAACGTGTACCTACTCCTGTTTCTAGTTCTGGAGAATTGTGGACTTTGGAGATGGAAAATTTTTCTTTGTATGGAAAATGGAACGCAGTTTACTCTATCTTCATATCGTGCATATGATTGAAATGCTTATTTTGTTTACGATGAATTGCCAGAAGGAGCACGTTACATGCATGTCCTCCTAAATTATTGCGTACCTTCTTTTACAACTGATTCTTAATTGGCATGGCATAACGGTTCAATGATGCAAACTTGGCTCGCCTTGCTATCTTTCACCAAACTGGATGTTATTTACTGACCAATTATGACTTCTTCTTTGGACAGCAGCTGCTCCCAACAAGGACCTCTTTGATGAGTTCATGATTGCTGATGTGATACACCCAAAGGCTTCGTAATCAAATAGCAGGAGGTGCATTGAACTGACATAATTTATTTTTCATTTGATGTCATGCCGACAATAAACTACATCTTCTTAGTTCATACTAGGAATGATGGGTCATGTCTAGTTATCCCTGCTGCTCTGCAAAGCTGATGGTTGTTTAGTGCTCCTTCTCCTTTGATGTTTGAAGTTTGAACGCTACGGACTCCAAAGTCCAAACAGGAAGCTATTCCAGTGCATATATAATGATATGAAGGCTGATTAGTTTACTTGCGTTGATACGGTCTTGTGACACATTTTTGTTTTGTCCTCTCTGTAACAGGCATATACGAATTGTAGCGGAATATCCCATGGAAGGTCCCTTGGCGTGCCAGCTTCCCATCAATCTTCGATTCAAACATGTATCCTTTGTTTATTAGTCAGAATTAGATTTCTTCTGCACATCAATAATTTTAGCTGAGTTGTATGATGATCAAGCGAATTCAAAACCATTTTAGGCCGTTGATTATGCTTAACTTGTTTATGCTGATATGCCATTGGATTATGAAACACTAGGAATCGCAGCAGCAGATGTCCTGTGTTATCTTTGTATGTTCCGATTAGAAGTTTACAACTCATGTATTTGCTTCCTCGCACACAAAATAAATAAAAATTATGTCTTTGCACATGATTGCCATCATGTTATATACAAGAGCAGGGACATTCTTGTTATCATGACATTTTAGCTTCATTTGTTATGTCTTTTTAGTGTCTATTGTTTAGGTTGTAAGAGTTACTTTAAGCATAGATAAGAAGATGCATGAAGCAAATTAATGTCCCATTCAATACTCGCGTTGATCGTTTCGTCAACCATCCCTTTGAAAAACTGTGCAGGAAACCAAAAGACTTGGCTTCTCAGACTGAAGATAAACGAGACGAAGCAACAACTTTTGGTTTAGAGTCATATATCCTAATATGCTTATATTATTAGGTTTAACCTAATCCCAACTTTCTTGGTGCTTGATATCCTTGTACGACCATGGACGGCAGCCGACCACGTTCGACGTTACTAGCTTGACTACCATGGTTACGCTGGGATTGATGCCGTGTTTTGCTGCAAAACCTAGTCATCCAATCCTGCGTTACTGTCACTATCAAATCCAACTTGCCATGTGAGAGATATCATGTGCTAGATCTAAGATATGTTTGTGATGAACAATTGATACTTTGGTTAAATTGAATTTGAATGTTACAAAAGTTCGGCCAGTCTGACCACCATAGGGTCGGCGGTCGGACCGGCAGATAGCCAGCGATCTGACCGCCATAGGACGTGTAATCAGATCGGCCATTGGACATTTAGGAAATTGAACAACAAACTATTGTGTAGGTTTATTTAGGGATGAATTTGCACTTAGTGTCATTGGAATTGAAAACAGAAACTGAAACTAGATAGAGTTTAACCAAAATTTCAGAGAAGGCGTTCTCGTGCAATTAGGCAGTTTGATTGGGGCGGTCTAACCGACATAGTGTCAGCGGTCTGACCAACCCCAGTGGTGTGACTGGCCTGATAATGGCAGTCAGACCGATTGTGATGATTTGGGCTGATCAGGGTAAGTTGAGCTGAGTTGGTTTGAGTTGGGTTCATGGCTTGGGAGCCATGGGAGTTTGTGTTGTATTACATGATGCATGTGTTTGATTAACATAAGTCAAGTGTATGGTACTTATACTCGATATGGTTGCTTTATTGTTGAATGTGCAGGGGGCTTGAAGGACGTGGTGGTCGTCGGTAATGGGCTAGGACTAGGTAGGAGAGATAAGGTCTAAAGTGGTCATGTAAGTTTGAGTGAGAGTACGTGGCTCAAATGGGAGCACTAAGAAGACTAAGAAGAGAAGGATCATAGAGAGACGCGTTGGTGTATGTGATGTGCTAAGTGATAAGACTGATGCATATAGAGATGGCCCGGGAGTTCGAATGCATGAAGACATGACCACTAGTCATTGGGGTTTTTGGTGTTTCTGTGACTTCACTACTACAAAAAGCCTAATACTAGACGCCATATTATAGACGGTTCTCCAAAACTGTCAGTATTAAATGCAAGCACATAGGATTTTAGTTTGGAGACTGTCTGTATTGCTGTTAGCGATAAAAACCGTCTGTGAAGAGGTAATATCACAGATGGTTCATAGTGAAAACCGTCTGTGAAGTATCATGAACGGTTATATACTGTGTTGATCTGCTTGTTTCAGAGGGCATGCTAGCATTTCCTTAGGCTAGCCAACAAACACAAATATAATATATGGTTTATTACAGACGGTTTATAGTAGAAACCATCGGTTATATTAATATATCACAGATGGTTGGTAGTTGAAACCATCTGTGATAAACCATATATCACAGATAGTTTCTACTACAGAGGTCATCAAAGACGGCTTTCGAACCGTCTGTGATGCAGACTATCATAGACAGTTTTTAGTAAAAACTGACTGTGATAGTCGACTATCACAGATGGTTCGAAAGACTGACCCATAAACTTAGACCGCTCACAAAATTGTCTATGATAACGTTTTTAAACCATCTGTGATGACCTATTGTGCACTAGCTAAACTGCAAACCTATCTCTACACCCATCGGCACCAAGTTTAAATTGTCTGGTTAGTGCAGGTCAGCAGTTTTAAATCCTACCCTTTAGCGCAGCCTCGTCGGCGTCCTACAATATTTAACTCTCACCCATCCTGACCTCACCTATGCCATCCAACAAATATGTCTCTTCATGCATGACCCTAAAGAACCTCATTTCCAGCTTATCAAACGTATACGACGTTATATCAAGGGCACTTCTCACTATGGTCTTCGCATCTGCTCGATCCCCTTGTCATGATATGGTCGTATACTCTAACATAGACTGGGCCGGATATCCGGACACTCGCATGTCCACATCTAGATTTTGTATCTTCCTTAACAATAATCTTGTATCTTGGTTGTCCAAATGGCAACATACAGTCTCTCAGTCCAATACTAAGGTCGAATACCGGGTGGTGGCCAATTCCGTGGCAGAGTCATGCTAGCTGCGGCAACTTCTCACCGAGCTACATCGACCAAGTTCACGAGCGACGCTTGTTTATTGTGATAATGTGGCACTACTACAGAAAGCCTAATAGTAGACGCCTCATCACAGACGGTTTTGTGAAACCGTCTCTGATGAGCACTATTACAGACGGTTGTAATTTGGAGGCCGTCTGTGGTATTTGTGGCGGGAAAATGGATTATCATAGACGGTTATTACCGATGAACCGTCTGTGATACTTTTGTATCACAGACGGTCTGTATAAAAAACCGTCTGTGATAATGGCTAAGGCATTTATTGCGCTGTTCAGACCGCATCTGTCTTCATTTCGATCCAGATCTAGCCACTGTTGCGCACTTTTTCACTCGGGAGGAAGCTAGGCGATTTCAGACCAGTTAATTTGGTGGGAAGAGGCAGAGATTGAGCTTTGAAAGATTCAGACTTTCCTAGTTGCTCTAGATATGGTTAGTAATGAAATTTATTTTTTCTTTAATTGCATTACAATTTAGGTCTAAGTAATCCATGAGTGGTTATATTGAAGATGGTTAATTTGCAAAATTGTTGGTTATATAATAGCTGTTGTGTTTGTAATATGAATTGAGCTAGCAAATTAAGTCTCAATATAATAAATGTGGCCGGTATATATGTAGTTATAATTAGTTAATCTAGATTTTAATACTAAGTTGTTATATATGTACGTAACGTAGGACCGAAGCTGGATGTGTGCCGCGAGCCGTGTGAGTGAAGAGTACATTAATGGCGTTTCTGCTTTTATAAGAGCTGCCGAGGAGGATATGTTGAATAAGGGGGTGGAATATATGTGCTGTCCATGCACTGACAGCGAGAATTTGAAGATGTTTAAGAACCAAGGGCAAACTGAATCGCACTTGATTCGGAGGGGTTTCAAAAAGGATTATACGTGTTGGACCAGTCATGGCGAAGTGAATGATCATATGCCGCCAGATGACATCGCCGGTGAAGTGAATGATATGCCCCCGGATGACATCGCCGGTGAACTGAATGACATGCCGCCGGCTGATGTCGATTGTGGCTCAGATTCGGATAGGTTGAACGATGATAATCTGGATCAGATGCTTCGCGATGTAGAAGAGAACTATGATGAGAGAGAGTATGTTAAATTCCATGGCTTGATGGAGGACTCAGAGAAACCTTTGTACATGGGCTGCAAGTACACGAGGTTGTCGGCCGTGCTTGAACTGTTGAAATTGAAGGCAAGCAACGGTTGGTCCGACAAGAGTTTCACGGCGCTGCTAGGTCTTTTAGCGGACATGCTTCCGGAGGGAAATGAGTTGCCTAAAACCACGTATAAAGCCAAAAAGGTTCTTTGTCCGTTGGGAATGGAAGTAGAAAGAATACATGCATGCCTGAACGACTGTATCCTCTACCGTAAAGAGTATGCAAACATGCATGTATGTCCGGTGTGCAACGCATCCCAATACAAACGTAACAATCAATCAGATGATGGCGAGGGAACAGAGGCGAAGAAAGGACCTCCTGCTAAGGTGACATGGTATTTTCCTATAATTTCCCGTTTGAAAAGGTTTTTTGCAAATCCAAAGGAGGCAAAACTGCTGCGTTGGCACTCGGAGGAGCGCAAGAAGGATGGAATGATAAGACACCTTGCTGATTCTGCGCAGTGGAGAAACATCGATAGGAGTTTTTCAGAGTTCGGTGCAGAACCAAGGAATATAAGGTTTGGACTGAGTACAGATGGAATGAATCCTTTCAGTAGCATGAGCAGCCGACATAGCACATGGCCCGTGACTCTCTGCATCTATAACCTTCCTCCTTGGTTGTGTATAAAGCGAAAGTACATTTTGCTGTCGATACTTATCCAAGGGCCAAAACAACCTAGGAATGATATCGATGTGTTCCTAGCACCGTTGGTGGAAGATCTAAAAGTACTATGGAACAAAGGGTACAGGTATGGGATGCATACAAACGAGAGAACTTCACTCTGCACTCCTTATTGTTCTACACCATAAATGATTATCCTGCCCAGAAGAATGTGCCTGACACTCGGAAACGTGAGCTGTGGACCGAAATTTTGGCATCGTTCGAGTTCCCAGAAGAACACCTGGACGCTGTGCAACAACAAAGCTACAAAGCGGCGTGCAAAGCATGGAAGAACTTCAAGAGCACGCTTGTCAGGAAATACGTGGAGACGGACGAAACGCCTGTTCATAAATACCCATTCCTGGAACCACAATGGGAAGAGTTCAAGGCGATGAAAACGACCGAAGATTTCAAAAGTACAAGTGTGGCGCACAAGGCCCTCCAGGCAAAAAATACACACCCTCATAGACTTGGCACAGCTGGGTATGCGGGTAAAATCCCGCAGTGGAGGAAGGAGGATGAGCTGGCAGCTGCACAGGACATCGCCCCGCCGTTTTCCAATATCTCGGATGACCGCGCTCGAAATTGGATTAGAGCAAGGTCATCTACAACGACATCAGGGGACGTCACCTTTCGAAACCCTGCAGACCAGCAAGTGACCGAGCGCCTGGTAAGATATCGATCGAACTACGTAGCTTGTATTACTCTACAACTTCGTACGAATTGAAATGACATGTCGTGCTCTTGCAGGAAGAGCTGAGTTTTCAATCTACCCTGGGATCATTCCAGGGAACAAGGGAGAATGATATGCTCTCCGTGGCCCTAGGAAACAAGGAGCACCCGGGCCGTACGAGAGGCCTTGGGCTTTACGTTCCTTGGAAACATGGTTTCCAAGATGACTCCGACATGTATCGGCGCAGGAAGAGAAACAAAGCCGAGCGTGACGCACAGCTACGAGAAGAGATCAAGGCATCTCTTAGAGAGGAGATACTGGATTCGCTGGCTGATGTAATCAGAGATGAGGTACGGAAACAGACAGAAAGTCAGCAGGCCGCTGCCGCCGCTCCTGTGCTAGCCAGCCCGCCCAACCGTCCGAGTAGCTGCGCGTCGAATCCGACGCAATCCCAGGCCAAATTTCCTGTGGACGACATTCTGGTAATAATTATTACCTCTCGAATGCTTGCTCCATTGGTAGGCCTATTCGAGTAGCTAATTTTGTATCGTTATGTAGGAGCCTACGAAGTGCAGGCTCCAAGTGAGATATGGCTCTATTCCCTTGTACGCTGCTTGGGGCCAGGCATATTCGTCTGGTATCGGGGCCATGGTGCATGGTCAAGCTTTAGCGCCAGGCTTCGCAAAAGTTAATGTGGATGGTGTGTATGTCAATTTTGAGGTGGTCCCGCTACCGAAGCCCCCCAACGACGAGATCGTGACTCTAGGACAGGCCATTGGAACATTCATCCAGTGCCCCAAAAGCGACATCTCCCTAGAGGCTTCTTCACCGGTGGCAGGACCAGAGCAACTTGCACTGGTGCCATCTCCATTACAAGACCAGTCGGTTCCACCACCGGATACTACACCGGTGCTATCTCCACGGGCCCTATTCTCGCCAGAGCAACTTGCACCGCTGCTACCTTCAAAGTCGACTTCCGTGAAGTCGACCTATAGCCGAGGCAGCAAGGGCAAAGCAAAGAAGAGCAATGATGATATTTCGTACCACCCTTTGGCCCGCAAATTCGTGCTTGGCGAGCCGTTGCTCGAGCAAAAAGACCTCCAAAAGCTACCACATAGTTGCATGCAATTGCACACGTGGTATATGCAGCAGTCCAATAAGCTAGAGGGAGAACGGACTTCAAGTATCACTGTCAAATTCACCGAGGAAGATTTACACCACAATCTTCAAGAGTGTATGTTCGTGGTCACCTTTGAGGATTTATTCGATCTGTTCACGCTCAACGCTCTTGACGTCTCAATCATTCGATGTTGTACGCTGTAAGTGTGTGCAATCACAGTCTCCGTTAATGTCATACCGATAAATGCCATATCTAATTTTTTGCTTTCGTGTGTGTATATATATAGACACATGCTGATTAAAGCTAGATTATCCAACTCATCAGCTGGTTTCTTGGACCCACAATTGGTCGCCAAGGATACCATCGACCAGGAGACACCCCTCGTCGAGAGGTACATTGCATCAGGACTGCTGGGTTGCCGCAATAAGGACTATGTATTTATGCCCTTCAATCAGAACTTTCATTGGATTTTAATAGTAATTGTACCAAAATGGAACAAGGTATATTACCTTGATTCCCTAAGTAAGAATAAAATGGACTTCACAGTTGTCAGCCAAGTAATCGATAGGTAAGCACATATTCCCCATACATATCTACATTGTACTCTTTCTTTCCTTCCGAATGATTAAGGTTAACTTTTTCGAATTACGTAGGGCGTTCGCCTCCTACATTGAAATGGGAGGTGACTCGAAGCGCGGGGCCAAAGGCCTGCTGACACATGTTCGAGATTTTAAGGTATTCGCTATTTCACATTAATTAATCCTATGCAACAGTTGGTACTAATGCCTCTTGAACTAACACATTCCATTTTTTGCAGTGCCACCAGCAGCAGCCGGGCAACACATGTGGATACTACGTTTGCCAACATATGGAACTACTCCTCGATTCCTCGAGGCTCACCAATCGCAAGGTTTGTCACTCTTCCCATAATTACTTCATACTTATCACGTTACATATATATGCACATTGATATTCCTATCGACAGGCTGTGTCCATCCCGTCAACTGCATTGAAACAGTCTGATTTTGGAGGGATTCAAGGAGAGTTGGCGTACTTTTGCTGACTCAAGTCATAAAGCCAGGAGGACGGTTCCACTGCGCACCATGATTTCTTATTGGTCTTATCACTAAGTGTAAATGCAGTGTAGATCTTTTGTAACTGTGCATTTGTTAATGGATATTTCATTTCAATTCAATTAATCGATTTGCGAAATGGATGCATGCTTTATGTTTGTGAAATGAAGTGCCATATCAATTGGATGTTTTATGTCTGTGAAATGTATCTGAAAGCAAATGAGATGTGTGAATTGTATGTTTTTTGTCTGTGATTATCTGCTTGTTTCAGAGGGCATGGCTAGCATTCCTGAGGCTAGCCAATAAGAGAAATATATGTATGAGTCGAAGGGAATATCACAGACGGTTTTTACTCAAAAACCGTCTGTGATAATCAGTATCACAGACGGTTTTTAACGAAAAACCGTCTGTGATTATCAGCTATCACAGACGATTTTTACTCAAAAACCGTCTGTGATAGCCCATAATCACAGACGGTTCGAAAACCGTCTGTGATGACCTTCGATTATCACTGACCCATAAATACAGACGGCTCACAAAACCGTCTGTGATGACGTTTTCGAATCGTCTGTGATGACCTTTTCTGTAGTAGTGTGGGCTCCATGTACTTCTCTCAAAATCCAGTGCAGCATCAATGGACGAAGCGTGTGGAGATTAATTTGCATTTTGTGTGTGACGATGTTGCACTCCACGAAGTGCGCGTACTTCATGTTCCCTCGGCTACTCAGTTTGCAGACGAGTAAAGCCAGGTCAGGGAGCAACCAAACGTTGGTGTCGGCATGCACAGAGCCAGACCGCGGCCTGATGCAGGATACCAAACACGCTGTAAAGGGCTTCGATCCACGGTCTTCATTGATTTTAGATTCAGCCTCAACGCTGTTGGACTGAGCCTTACGTTCAGCCTCTACCGAACTCTTCTGGTCAGCATGCATGCATTTCAGATCACCACCACCGCTCCTAGCGCTAAGCTCTGTGCATGCATGTAGGGACTGCATGCAGTTGTACAGACTTCACTCTCTCCCATCCCCGTGTACTTCTGTATATAATGTACAAGCTGTGTTTGTATGAATACAAGGAGAGAGTTCATCTACCTTGCAATCTCAACGTACGTTGGCTTTGGCTTGCTTTCGTTCGCACGTCTCATTGGCCGGCGAGAGATAGCGTCACAACTTCGCCACGTACATGAACGAGAGGCTGCCGTCTGCTCCCCTTTCCCCACCCTGACAACGAGGCCTCACCAGCAACAGTACGCCGTTGCCGGCAGTCTGAACGCCCCTAGTTCTAAACAGCAGCAGTTTTCCTCCTTATGTTCATCGATCACACAGCAACATCATCAGAACACCACATAAACAAATAAGTCAGCAGCAAAATGTGCCAAATAACAAAAACCACAAAAAACCAGCTGCGGAATTTGCCAACTATTATTGCCTAACAATGGAAGATCCCAGTGAAATAATTATGGAAACGTGTATGCTAGAATCTTCTTAGCTGAATGCTGATACAGTACATAAATTATTCATATCTGCTCTGATGTTTGTCAATGCTAGTTTTGACAGAAATTAATTGAACATTTCCTCTACTACATCAACTCCAGCTTGTGGAAACAACCCAAAAATCTTCTGAAAATGCTCCATGTTTTGGGTCAGCATCAATTGTGCCGACCACCATATACCTCCAAACCCAAAGGGAAAGAAAGAAAAATAACAGCTGTACAATTGCTGCTGCTCGATATCCTCCTTCTTGTCAATTCTGTAGTTGTACTGCTTGCCTTCTACACCTTTCCCATGCTTCCTTCCATCTCTGCAGGATAGAAAGAGCAAGCAATAAATCACTCCTTGGAATACACGATTTGCAAACGTCCACTCCGCTGGAATATGCTGCCATTGCCATTGTCATACATGCACATCAATGCAGTGGCCCAGTAGTGCCTGCCCTGCCTGCCTGCCTGTATCCACACCTGCCTAAGATGCCTATAAATTGACACCCCCAACACCTTGCAATCCCTCATTGTGTGTTGACATTAAACATCTACTTCCCCTCACCACACAAAAAAGAAGAGAGACTCTTCAATCTCCAAGAACCATCAGAGAGAGAGGGGGGAGTTGAAACTGTGCAAAGCTCCAAGCCATGATGAGGGCACCGTCGTCGCACCTCTCCCTGGCCCTGCTACTCATCCTGGCCGTCGGGTGCACAGCGCAGGACTACGATTTCTTCTACCTCGTGCTGCAGGTCAGAGTGCCACCATGCATGCGCATGTAGTTCAGTTCGGTCCAGTAGTTGCAGAGATATGTACACGCTGCTATCTATGCGATGTGTTGTTGCTGATGGGGCGTGTGTTGGTTTCTGATGGCGGTGTGCAGTGGCCGGGGTCTTACTGCGACACGAAGCAGAGCTGCTGCTACCCGCGGTCCGGCAAGCCGGCGGCGGACTTCGGGATCCACGGGCTGTGGCCCAACCGCGACGACGGCTCCTACCCGCAGAACTGCAACCCCGGCAGCGAGTTCGACCCCTCCAAGGTGCCTGCAGTTCTTTTCTTGGCTGCAAATTTGCAATGCCCTTACTGTTCTATTCGTGTTGCTTGCATGTTCTTGGTTTCTGTGTGTTGGTCTCTCTCGTTCATGCTGCTGCTGTTGGCTCTTTGCTGTTTTGACAAAGGCCATTGCTTTTTGTTGTAAATTTCTGTGCTCAAATTTGATGGTTTCTGGTTGTAAATATGTATTTTTCTTTTCCATCATGGATTCTGTCGTAGTTCTTTTGACCTGGTGTCTCTTTTGTATGAATTTGAAAGAAAAGGAACTAAGCTCTAAACAGAGGGAACCCTTGCTTCGGTTGCACTCAACAAGACCCTGCCCTCTCATTTAATTGCTCTTCCCTTCCAGAAGCCACATTAATTTATTTTTGGTACAATTCTGCAATTTCTTCTCCATGTCGATATAAATTCTGGCTGGATATCTCGATCTCAGAATCAATGCCGGAATATCTATCTATTCTTTCTCGCACTCCCTCTGTTGCAACGAACATATACCTTCCTTCCTGTTGCTTCTTCTGTTCTCTGCTTTCTTGGTGCACAAATTACTACAAGATTCTACATAAATCTACCGACAGTAACTAATTGATCACCACCAAAATGTTTGGGGTGTGCAGGTGAGCGACCTGCTGAGCAGCCTGCGCGCCAAGTGGCCGACGCTGGCGTGCCCGACCAACGACGGGCTCCGCTTCTGGGCGCACGAGTGGGAGAAGCACGGCACCTGCGCCGAGAACGTCTTCAACGAGCACGGCTACTTCCAGGCCGCCCTCCGCCTCCGCGACCAGCTCCGCGTCCTCGACGCCCTCCGCTCCGCAGGTGCATCCATCCGTACATACATCTCTCGCAGCTGACATACACACCTTTATTAAGAAGGTTTACAAATGTATTAGAGCAAAGGAGGCAAAAACACACTCATCGTACACTGGACCTGCCTGTCAGTAATGTTGTTTACGAACGTCGAAATTAAAATTGAAAATGAGACTGAATTGTAGGGGTCTCGCCTGACGGCGGGTACTACACGCTGAGCAAGATCAAGGAGGCGATCCAGCAGGGGACGGGGTTCGAGCCGTTCGTGGAGTGCAACCGCGACGAGTCCGGCAACAGCCAGCTCTACCAGCTCTACTTCTGCGTCGACGCCGCCGGCTCGCGCTTCGTCGACTGCCCAGTTGAGCCCAACGGCAGGCCCTGCGGCAACAGGATCGAGTTCCCGGCGTTCTAACCATCCCAAAGAGCGAGCCCTCGCCCGCCTGATTCGTGCTCATTAATTTGGTCTTTCTTGTTCTTGACAATAAATTAAGGATCGATGTTCATGTGCTGTTTTTTCCCCCTGCGTAATTTAGCAAGTTCAGGAGCTAAGATATGAACGAGGCCTATGTACATGATGAATTGATATGTAAACATGTGGAGCTGATCGCTCTTTCATATTCAGAGATCAATGGATACAACAAGGAGCACTGTTTTTCTTGCCATAAGTTCAGGATGTTCATCTGATCTACTGTTTGGTTGCTCTTGCGGCTTGATAGATTGACAAACTAGAACAATTTTTCTGCAGTTTTGCTGCCTCAATCTTGTCATTTTCTACTTGCAGGCAGCTACAAAGAACTGATGGTGTTACATCTAAACTAAACTCACAAGTTGCCATCCATAATCTACAAGTGTGCGGTTCTCAGGTTCCTTTGTGTTGTCGACACGCCATGCAATTGTGGCTGTCGACGAAACCATGGAATTGGTTACACGAGTAGCGATTCCATTCCCATGTTTTCCGTGTAAGTTGAAGGATTGTTCAAGATCACAAGGAACGTAGACGTATTGACTCCTTAAGCAGAAAGCAAGACAACACAGCCAAATTCTAGGATTCTCTTGGTTGTAAGCTCGGAATCTACCAAAACATATGCTAGCTTCCAGTCGTCCCTCTCACCAAGGCGTCCGCATCGAGATCTAACATGACAAAATAAATTTAGCCATCAAGCTACCAATCATCAATAACTCATGAAAAATGGCACAAGTAACCGGGGAAACGATGTTTTCTTCAAAAGTTACACTTGATGGTTCCCACATGGTAACATCACAAAAAGATTGCAGGTAACATCAATAAAATGCTTTATTATTCCTTAGTTTGTCAACTCCAGCAAGCTATAAGAAGCACAGCCACAGTGGTAGGGGTGGAAAAAAAGCTCGTTAGTGGGCTCGTTGGCTCGGTTCAAAATTGCTTCAATTATACTTGTTAATTGATTAAACATTAAAATGAGTTGATTTCAAATGAATTTGAATTTTGCTCAAGCTCGGCTCGGCTCGGCTCGTTAGCTCGTTTCTAAAAATACTTTTAAATTATCCGTAAAATGATATTAAATCAAAATATGCCAATTTTAGAAAAAGCTCGATAAGACGAGCAGTTGGCTCGATATCCACCCCCAGTGGAATAGAAGCAAAATTTGTGTGTTAAACAAGCCCCAAAAACAGGCAGCAATTTGGATTGGGCATTCACGCCCTCGTGTAAATTGTAATCATAAGAAACTAACGAGCAATAATGAATATAGTTGATCTGGAGCGTCATCTTCCTACATATCAACACGAAAACTTCTAGGCAGCAAAAACAAAATCCATCGATAATCATTTTGCCTTTATTCTCTTCTTGTATGGATTGTCATTCTGCTTGCTTCAAACAGATGCTGGAGCTGCCTGCTGTTTGTGGACGAACTCAATGCCCTTCTCGATGCTGGCCTTCAACTCGGGCTTCAGTGCCTCAAGCGCCTTCGCCTCGTACTCAGTAACTCCCTCGAGGTCGGCAGATATGATGGACTCGACACCATTCTTCCCAAGCTTAACTCTGGACGCAAAGAACGGCAGCTCGGTCAACTCAGACTGAACAAATGTGCACTCATAAACATCTGGATCGCCAGCCAGTGCACGGAGGGATGACTCGACAAATCTGGCAGCAGCGTAGGCCATGGACAGGGTAGCAGATCCAGCACCGGCTTTTGCCTCGACCACTTCTGTCCCGGCATTCTGTATCCTCTTTGTCAGCTCTTCAGTTTCCTCATCTGTGAAGATGACAGATGGCCTAGTCTTTGACAACAACGGTAAAATTGTAATCCCAGCATGACCACCCACAACTGGGACATCAACATCAATGAGCTTGACGTTCTTCTTCTGAGCTACAAATGCGTTAGCTCTGACAACATCTAGGGTGGTAACTCCGAAAAGCTTCTTTGGATTGTAGACACCCTTCTGTTTCAGAACCTCAGCAGCAATCGGCACTGTGGAGTTTACTGGGTTGCTGATAATATGGATAAAGGCCTCTGGGCAATTGTCTGCAACAGCCTCAACAAGTGACTTGACAATGCTCGCATTGATCTTAAAAAGGTCATCACGAGTCATGCCTGGCTTCCTTGGGACCCCAGCAGGGATGACAACAACATCCACACCTTTCAAGCAGTTGGCTAATTCTGCGGGGCCAGTGAAGTCCAGAACTTGAGAAGGTGTGTTGCAGTGGCTGAGATCAGCAGCAACTCCCTTGACATTTGCAATATCATACAGATGCAGCTTGGAGACCAGAGGAGACATCTTAATCAACAGGCCCAACGGTTGACCAATGCCACCAGCAGCACCAAGTACTGCCACTTTGTAAGATGCCTCAGGAGATATCTGAGCTCCGGACTTTGCCTTTGGCACAATCCTTGGAGCAACAGATGCCCGAAGAGATACATTCCTGCCCAGGAATGACGATCCTGATTTGAAGCTAATAGATGCTGCTGCCTTTAAGCCACTGTAGCTTGTGATGCCATGATTCCTTGGCTTTGAGATCAGGCCAGCTTGAGCACTAACTGAACTGATGGTAATAGTTGACGCCATGTCCAACTGCAGGAGCAGAGTTTCATTAGATTTATGTACAGGTGGCACAACAGATGATAAGCAGTGCGGTAGCATGAAGAATTATTTGTGAGTTATTTCAACTACAGCAATAGATCTAGAATACCGAAAAATGATAATAACGAAACATGAAGCTATCATTTAGCTATTGGTGATTCTACAATGAAAGTTATTTTCTTGCAAAGATCAATAGAACAACAGGCAACACCAAGTATCAGAACATTATACCAGCATATGAAAATTGTCTGTCAGCTTATTTGAATTCTGCTTACAACATGGATCACACAAAAAAAAATCATAACAAGCGGAAGGTTCATGGATAATCAAATCCAAGGGACATTCAGAGATGTAATAATTTCATGGGGCGTCAAGAACCAAATTCCAGTGCAATCACTATTTTATGTTCTGACTTACTACTCTAGAGAGTGAGACTACTACTCCTCTCTTATCACTAAGGAGACGAGTCAAGCTAGATCACACAGTCTTTCACAGCATACCCTGGAAGCATAGGTTTCTTGTTGTAAAGTCTACTGCACACTCTATCGGCTGCTAATTAGATACAAGAGCATAGATATCAACAAAGAGCCACACGTCATAACATCTGATACAACAAAAGATTAAAAAAAACATCTGTTCTCATTTGATTAAACGGCGTGCAAGTTCAGCACATCCAACCGGTTTCCCGTTAACCTTGGGTTCCTAAACAAGGTTTGCAAGAACTGCCAACCAACATGCGGTCACCGGCCATCGGTCTTACCAGTTTCCGGCCGGTCACCGGCGGTTTACTGCATTGGAAAATCTGCTGTTCTAGCGATCCGGCGACTTTCGTGCCAGAAATCCAGCCGAAGACGGCGACTTTCCACAAGAAACAACTGCTGTGAATCTTGCGCGTACCTCAGGTAGCCAGGCACCTAGATTTCTCTACCACATTTTATCCCCAATTTAAACAACTTCGCACTAGAACAGCCAAACAGCAAATTCTCGATAACCACGCAGCAAAACCATCGCGCCAACTCAAACAGATCGGGACCCGAAATGCCAAGCCAATTCCGGACAGGCCTGAGACGGCAGGACCGTACCCAATCGCCTCCAAGAACCAACCAGATCTAGGCGAACACACACAAGGCACACGAAAAGAAGCCGCAAAAGGGGGGGGGGGGGGGGGGTTGAGAAACATGAATCGAGTGAACACAAAGCCACAAGATCCGATCTCTAGAAATCGAATCGGCTGCGATGCGGAAATGGACTTGGATACCTCGCGAACTGAAGATTGCTCGATCGAATTGCTCGCGCCTCTTGGTCTTGGTTGGGACTTGGGTGGCCCTTCGAGGCTCTTCTCGGCTCGCCTTCGGTTGGCTTTTGTTGGGTGGGGGGCTGGTCGCTCAGGCCTCTCGTGAGCCGCAGAAGCCGCAGCAGCGGTGGAAGGTCAGGGAGGGGTTTGGTTTGGCCTCTTCGGTGAGGAAAAAGGGCAGCGGCGTGGTGCTCGCTTTTTATCGCGCTCGCTCGACGGCGACGGAGACGGACGACACTTTCCCTCCGCCCGTCCCTACGTGGACCCGGTGTACGGGTGCTACGTTATGGACCTCCGGCCCGAGCGAACGGGACGTGGTGACTTTGCACGTGGAAAATGCTAGGTTGCGTACACTTGTAGCCTTGTACTTCTACCTACGTGCTCGGAAATTTCTGGGACCGTGCTATTTTGGTATCACGGAAACCGGATGCAATACAAGTCGTAGTGGTGTATTCTGGCCGGTGTACGAGCGTCGAACGAGGAAGGGTTATAAGGTCAAACTCGGATGCTTGCCATGAAAAATTGAGCTAGCTTACCCCCCCCCCCCCCCCCCAATTGAATTAAACTTATTTTGCAAGTGTGTAAGGTAGTATATAAGTTCTGTTCTTTTTTATTTTTTTAGTTTTAAATTTTTTAAATAATTAGACCAATAAACTGCAACCAAAAATTATAAATTGTACAAAAAAAAACAGCTTGGTATACTTGTTTTTCTACCCACTTTATATTTATTTACTCTTTCCTTGACCGTTAGCATGACCAGGGAATGGAAAACCAAACAGAACAAAAAGGTTGAGACTCCTAAACTTATACGTATACTAACGATTCTTTGATATCATTTCGTTGATAAAAACCAATATACGAATACTAGTCCTTGCACCAGTAGACTAACACATTTTATCTCCACTTAAAGATGAGTGTCAGTCATAGTTATTAAACTGGACCAGATCAATGGTTGGAAAAACCGAAACCAAAGTCTAGTCCGATCTGATTTTGCTATTGGATCGGCTGTGCAACTGAACTGCTCTGAATCAGAGAAATCCCAATTAAACTGGCCGGTGTGGCACAAACCCCGTGAAAAGCAATGTCAGTTGGACCGAAGGACAGCTAACACTATACATAAAGCGGGAATATTTGTCAAAAAGAATTACAGGGAGGACTGGAGGAGGATAGCTAACACTAATACACTATGTATGAGACCGGGATATTTATCAAAAAGAGGCGGGAATATTTGTCAAAAAAGAATTACGGAAATGACCGAATGACAACTAACACTGTACATGAGATGGAAATATTTGCTAGAAAGAATGGCGGAAAAGGAACTTAAATCTAGGATGTGATGTTTGAGGCTTTTGTACTGTCTCTGCTGACTAAACGAGCACATTTGCTATTATGTTATATGAGAAATTAACTATATTAATTATATTATTAAAGTATATTGAACCGACGGTGTGACAAGCAAACCGCCAATTGACCGAAGGCCGAGGTCCGGTGTCAATAACCATGGTCTCAGAGTCTCAGTGGGCTGATTTTTTCTGGTGTTTGGTGGGCGTTCGGTGCAGGTGGGATGGGCGCAGCCAGGGAGGAATATCCCGCGGCGCGCACAGAGCAAAACTCCCTTTTCGACACCTTTTGGTTGGTGGGATGCGAATGCGAGGAGGAAGGAAACGGCGAGGAGCTGGGAACGTCTCTTTCGTTGATATTTTTCTGGTGCGTCCTCTGACCGCTCAGATGCTAACCGCGTGCGGCCAACGCCAACTTTTGCCCGTAATTGGGCTGGCTGGCGTCGCACAGGAGCCTTGGGCTGCCTTTCGTTTGGAGTTCAAATAACCAATTAGCTAATCCTAATCTAAGTTGAATTTAAATGTTATCTTTGGTAACAATTAATCTAAATTACTATTTGGCTATATTACGTAGGTTAGCTGAGTCAGTATTAGAAAAACAAATTTTAAGAGGATTAATTACGCTGAGTTAACTTATATAACTAATTTGGTGAGTTAAATTCTGAGTTAGGAGGGTTAAAACGCTTTGATTGTGCTAAGAGAAATCCTCGAGAATGGTATATCGTTCGTTGTTGAATCAACGGAATGGCTTAGAAGTGTCCCTTATTGACTTATTTATCCCCTCCACTTATTTTCCTTTCAGCAAACTCCTCTGCTTGCTCTGCGCCTCCCTACTCTCTTGTATTAGGGCTGGCTAGCATGGACGTGCTAGTTGATGCAAAAGGGACCGGCTGCGACAAGGTTGACTGCTGGCAGGTGAGGTGGGGCGACGATGGCGGGATCAACCGAGGCAACGCAACATCGAGCGGGATGGTGACGTTTGGGAGCAACGATGGTTGCAGGCATGGGCAGGCCTCTACCATGCCACCGGATCGATGCGTGCCGCCATGAATCCCATACCTACTTGGGTGACACTGCTATTTTCTAACCCCGATCTGTTGCATCTCGTTGAAGCTTTGTTTTTTTAAATTTTGTGGAAATTTTGCACTGCCCCATGTAATTTTATTCTGATTTTTTATTTTTGCATTGAAATGATATATTCCTTTTTTCCTCATAAAACTCACGAAAACATGTTAAAAGTTTTGCGTTTTGGAACATGAACTTGCATTTTTGAACATGAAATCTTATAAAACTTGCACTTTAGAATATGAAACCACTTGAAACTTTGCGTTTTGGAATATGGAGCCTCATCAAACTCGCATTTTTTAATATGAAACCTTAAGAAACTTAGAATTTGAAACATGCAACCACCTAAAGTTTTGTGTTTCGAAACATGGAACCCCATAAAACTCATATAAAACTTGCATTTTAGAATATAAAATCTCATGAAATTTGTATTTTGGAAAGTAACAAATGGCCACAAGCTCACCTGCACTGCGTGCGAGCAATGAGTGGTGGTAGGCTCGCTTAGCGTCCACAGACGAGTGAGGTTGTGGGCTCACTCAAGCGCCACGGTGAGTGGTGATGGGCCGTACAATGGCCACAGGTGAGCGTGATGATGAGAGTTGAGTGGCTGAAGGTGAGCACTACGGCTTGCGGCATGCTCGAAATTCACTATCTCCTCACCTCTAATGTGCTCTAGTGAAAAATGCTTTTTTAAAACTACAATGAAAACATGAAGTTTGTGACTTTTGTGTTTGAAATATGCTCGAATCTTGTAGTTTCAAACTGGAACTCGCCTAAAATTTAGAAAATTTGCTTGGATTTTTTGTCGACTCTTTGAAACTTTGAAGTTTGTTTTTAAATCTTTTTTGAAACAATTCTAGACTCAATTTTAAATTAAATTTCATATTTGAAACTCATGAAACATGTTGAAACACTCTGATAATGCACTGAAACTCTCCGAAATCTCTTTGAAACTCTATGAAACCTAGCGAAACTTGGTGAAATAAGGATGAAACTTTTGCTTGAATTTTTGGGACTTCCTCAAAACTTTTTGAATCTTGTTCAATTTTGTGAATTTATTGAAATCTACTTGAAACTTTTGCCGAAACCTTTTTAAAACTTCTACATTTAAAATCTGAAACTTCCGTAAAATTTTTGCATCGTTGAAACTTATGCCAAACTTGTCGCAGTGTGTTGGAACCCTATAAAACTTTACTATTCCAACGGTATGGTGTTAGCTACCTGCTCTCTAAGTTAATCCTCCCTAACCTAATGATATTTGGTGGATCACCTCTTATCCTAGACTAAACGAGCCTTAGAGTTAGGGATGCAAACGAATCGAATACGGATGGATAATGCCTCTACCATATTTGTTTTTATATTTTTTTCTCGGATGCGGATATGAATACGGATACCACGGATACGAATACAAATACGAATAATATCGAATACAGATACAAAGCAAATACAAATCGAAACGAATACAGTC
Organism: Dendrocalamus latiflorus; assembly: GCA_017311315.1. NCBI lineage: Eukaryota > Viridiplantae > Streptophyta > Magnoliopsida > Poales > Poaceae > Dendrocalamus > Dendrocalamus latiflorus. The sequence goes on from CM029654.1 coordinate 10,491,756, forward strand.
ATGAATATTTCTCGGAACGTGAAAACCCCTTAAACTATACATCAAAAATCAACGAAAACACATAAATAGTATATCTTGTCAAAACATTCATGAAATCTAAACAAGCATAAGTATTTTATCCACAATAGTCATGCCATTGTACAGATTTTAAATCTTCATATGGCAGTTAATTTTTTCTAAAGTCCTAAATAATTCTTAATGGATTCCTACCATTTACATGTGACTAATAAATTAATTAAGTATTTAAATTTGCATTAGAATGATTTAAATGCCATTACATCAATTTAATCAGTACAAATTTTAATCTATCGATAATACTAAATTTATTTTTAATAAACATAAATATTTGCTAGTGGTGTTTGTAATTTAATATGACTAAAGCACCTAATGTCTAATGGTAATGAAGGCTTATGGCTTAGTTGGGCTAGTGGGCTGGTGGCAGGGGAGATGAGAGAGGTTGGTTTAGGCTAGGCAATGTTGGGCTGAAATCCCGTATATCTGGTTCCGTATTATCTGGATAATTCGTATTTGTATCTGTATTCACTGGATATCAGGCCTACTATATTCGTATCCGTTTCCGACAAAAAAATCGGTATTTGTTTCCAATCCGAGAATTATTCAAAGAAAATCCAATCCAATACAATCCATATTCGTTTTCATCCGGATCGATCGGAAACTATCCGATCTGTTTTCACCCCTACTTAGGGTGTGTTTGGTTGAGTTGTGGCTTCTGAAAAAGCTGCTGTGAGCTGTGGGCTGTGGAAAAGCTGCTGTAGGTTGTGGGCTGTGGAAAAGCTGTAAGCTGTTTGGTTCAAACAAGTATAAAACTTACCTCCTATCTCTATTTTCCTTGAAACAACTGTGAAACAGCTCTCTATTTTCACCATTTCAAAAAGCAGAAAGCCAAAAGCCAAAAGCAGGGTCCAAGGTGTTTTCAAAACTGTACTACCCAAAAGTAGCTGCTTCTGAAAAAGCAGCTTCTGGTTTCCACCCCTTTGGTTGGCTTTTGGCTTTTTAGAAGCAAAAGCAGCTCCCAAAAGCTCAACCAAAGGCACCTTTAGAGTAACCCAGTGTCTAGCTGAAGCTGAAGCCGTAGGAGCGACGGCTCAGCTTTCGCGCGGCATGGCTCGGCCTGGTAAGCCATTCGGCTCAATTTTCGGAGCTCGGTCGGGCCCTGAACCCTGGTTCGGGTCGGACTAGTCTCACTAGACTCAATTCGGTTCAGAAAGCCTTGTTCTATCAGACTCCTTTTGGGCCTCCTTTCAGAAAGGTTGAAATTTGGTCCAACAGTTGGAGAGTCGATGCTACCAGCTGCTTGTCCCTTTCGCAAACAATGAAGTGATTGCAACGAATTAATGTAACAAAACACATTCTCCTATCCAAGGATGCCAACACTTTCTTCATACCAGCTCATATGAAGTTCAGACTACATGGGTACCAGTATCATTCTTTGGAGGAGTAAGCACATGGCTCCGAGAATAACACGTGATTAAGATTTAAGAGCCCTTTGTTTTCGACAAGGGGCATGCAATGGGACTTGGCGTTTGACCAACTCGCATAAAAATTTGACTAACTCGCATAAAAAATTATAAAATAAGGTCTTGTTTTGAACGCAGAAATTTCACAAAAATTTTAAAGCAAACAATTCAATTCCTGCATAAATATAGAAAAATTCTCTCGTTCTAAATAAGGCCTAAGTCACGCAAAAAGTATGTAACAAGTGGCACATCATCGGCGGCTACTTTTTGTACTAGAGGTATAATCTCGATTCCTACGGTAAGGTTTCAGTCCCGCAAATTACACCTTAGATCAATTATCGGCTCACTTATTTTCCTATTATTTAAACTCTCTTTGGAGCGCAAAAGTTTATAGGAAAGAAAATATACACTCTCACCAGATACGGGCTTTCATGCAAATTCATAAAAAACCTATGTTCCAAACAAGGTTAATCATGCCACTAATTTCCTGGTGCTTAAAAGTCTTCAGATATTGCACTATCCAACTGCTCTCGTTATCAACTAGAAGAATCAAGGAATGCTAGATGCAAACACACTTTTCATTATTCACATCGACATCAAAATAATTTGTTTGCCAAATTAAGGCTTCATGGGATCCCCCGGACTACAGCTAAAGAGATCTCCTGGATTGTAGGTCCTAAGAAAAGACTAGATGCCAAACTGGCTGCCAAATCATTTATCTCCCTGTTGATTCTCACAAACACCATTACATGGGCTGTGCTTGGATCAGCAATAGCATAAATAAATCCTCTTTATTTTCGTGGAAATCAGCAACTATTATTACCTCAATGCCAAAACAGATGTTGTACAGTGTGCACTGCACACACTTTTCCCGTGGTCTAGGTAGCTTCTTCCCTGATCTGCGCCTGCAAATTGAGCATATGTTAGTTCAGGTCAGAGACTCAAGAGTTCCAGGAGATTAAATATATGTTGCAAGATTCAGCACGGTCCGTTCTCTTGTATCATTTCTCTGAACCAAAAAAAAAAAAGGTTCAAGTAGTCAGCACTAAATTTTGGCCTGAACCATGCATCAAAGCTAACAAGTGATACACCCTGCATCTACTGATCTACACGGGCACTCGGGCAGCTTCACGCGCTCCTATTAGGCTGTGAAGAAGAATTAACGCGTTTGTAAAACATCCTTTCAGAATTTACAGAACAATGCAGTGAACGGCTCACTGATAATTCCCAAATGCTTTTACATGTCCAGGAATGAACGGAAACCGAAGCATCTACTCGAGCAAACTAAGAAATTAAGGAGAAAAACATCAAACAAGATTGCCAGCTTGACATGCATGTTCCTAGCTAGCCACATGACATTGACATCACAAGTTTTATACGTGATCAGAATTAGACTTCCAGATGCATTTTTATAGTCAGTCATGAGAGAAAACTAGGAAGCCAAGAATAGCTGAACAGGTGCTGCATGCATGCCTGCATCTGCGCGAGTAAACAAAGGAGAAGAAACAGATAACTTCACATGGCATTCTGTTAAATTTCTTTCTCCTTCTCTGCCAAGCCATAATAAGATCCCAAGTCTTTCTTCGCATACTTCACATGGCATCCTAAGTCTTTCTTGCCATGTGCGCCGTCGACCTAGCTCGCTATATAAACCTGCACCATTGTGTGTAGTAAGTAGCCCATATCTTGTGCTGATCGATCAGCTAGCTAGATCCAATCAAATAATCATCACTTCTCTTTGGACTAAATAGAAGCTACTGCAGCTAACAATACTGCATTTTTTTTAGCCTTGGACAAGAGGGGTTTCTGAGGCTTTGGCGCGACGTGCCCGCTGTTAGAAGTAATGGATAAAGTCCATAGTTGACAAGCTAGCTAACAACTTTCTGTTATGTATATGCTGTATATATTCTTCCGTGCGTGTAAGTTGTAACTGACACGACAACACAAACCTTGTAATCATGTATACTGGTTACGATCTGAAACGCCTCGGCTGTGTATAAATAGAAGGACTGGGCAATCAAGTTGATTGCGCCAAAAATCCAAAACCATCTGTAAATCTTTTCGTGGTATCAGAGCCTAAGAGTATCTCCAGCAGGGCCCCCTACTTGAGCCCCTAAAACCAAATTTGAGGGCTTGAGGCAAAAACAGAGGTCCAGCAGGACCCCTACTAGAGCTCTCAAATTTGAGGGGGCCCTCAAATCCCCCCTCCAGCCCTCATTCCTGGGGGCTCTAGGCCAAGCCCCCAAATCACGGTTTCCTGCTCCCGCCCGACTCTTTCCCCCTCCCGCCCGACTCTTTCCCCTCCCGCGCCCGCTCCTTCCCCCGCCCGCCTCTTTCCCCTCCCGCAGCCCGCGAGCGCCGCCCGCCTCTTCCCCTCCCGCAGCCCGCCCGCGAGCGTCGTCCGCCTCTTTCCCCCGCCCGACTCTTCCCCCGCCCGCCTCTTCCCCTCCTGCAGCCCGCCCGCGAGCGCCGCCCGCCTCTTTCCCCCGCACCCCGAGCGCCGCCCGCCTCTTTCCCCCGCCCCCGAGCGCCGCGCGCCTCCCCGCTCTCCTCCGCGACCTCGCTCTCCTCCGCATCGCCGGTCTCCTCCGGCCTCGACCGCATCGCCGACCTCGACCGCGACCACCACCAGCGGTTCCAACTTCGCCGGCCGCCAACCCGGACATCCTTCACGCCAGGTTCGCCCGCTGCCATCTCCTCCTGCGCCACCTCCACCTCCGTTGCGTCACCTGTACCCCCTCCGTTGCGCCACCGCCAGATTATAGGACCGGAGATTGGGATTATGTTGAAATGTGCTTTGTATGTATATATGGCGATGTGCTTTGTGGGTTGATAGCTTGAGATGCTGAAATTGGGATTGGGATAGCTTGAGATTGCTGAAATGTATGATATATGGAAAACCTCTGATCTCCAAGATCATGTATATAATTTCCAATGTTCAGTTCTGCTGCAAAGTTCACTGCTTTTGTCAGTTGAGGTAGAAACTGAAAATTCATGTTCACTGCAATGTTCTGTGCCAATTTGACCAGGTTTCAGTGAAAATTCATTGCATCTAAGATGAGTCCTAAATATTTTTTTATTATGTTGCCTAATAAATACTTGGGTGTACTTCCATAGAAATGCTACATTATGAATTTAGGATAACCAACTTATATGTAATTGTATGATATTCATGTACTGCATGACAAAAGGTCTTTTCAGATTTGTGGAATCTCCACAAGCATACCCAAAACTGAATAAACAGTCCACAGCAAAAAATAGAAAATAAACTTAACTAGTTAACTTCAACAAGAAAAAATGGTGTCCATTACATGTAAACTTGAATCATAGCAAATTCTGGAACATATGATTGTATACCTAGAAATTGACTAGATGAATAAAGGTTTATTTCAAAATCTCAATGTAAAGTGAAGTGCTCACTGTTTATAAAGTGAAGTGCTCACTGCTTGCTTATTCATGGACCATAACATTAAGGGTAAAGTAGCAGCATCAAGCACTTCTCTATTTATTTAGTATTGACAATATGCTAAGTGATATCAGTCCATAAGAACTTAACCTCTGCTCTCATGAGTTGTCAAGGGAATTAGCAGAAAATTGAAGTTATTCCAATTTCAAATACAATAGTGTTCCAAGCAATGACTGAATTAGATCAGAGATCCATCCATAAAATGGCATATGTTATGATTTTCTATCCAAGTGTATGTTCCTATTATAAATTAGTGCATTTTGTTTTAGATACATGAACAGGGTGGGAAATCATAATATGTATAACCTTCACTTCATGAATCCAAGTGCATTTTGTTTTAGATATATGAACAGGGTGGGAAATCATAATATAGATTTCTTACCATATGTATAACCTTCACTTCATGAATCTTAAAAAGCCGTGTGTTTCCCAGAAAGATTGTGATATGAGACGCCTACATCCCTCAGACCTTTATCTAGTTTATCCACAGCTGAGGTAATTAGCGCTTCATCAAAGGATTCTGTAAGTTTGGATGACAGCTCCTTGTGCTCTTTCGGATTTAAATGCTTGAAGCAAAGATTTTCCAGCTGGTCTTTCCTGCTTGCTGTGTTGTTATCACGAGCAAGTTTGCTCAAGTGGCTCATTTGTTATTGTCCTGAATGAAGGGCAGTTCATCACAATGTAATGGCCATTGTGACTTATAGACCGTCCTTGCCATATGTTTTATGTTCTGTTTTTTTTTGCACAGTTTGGGATATGTCGCAGGGAGGTAATTGGTCACAGATGATGTCCGACAACGTTGACATTGATGACATTGCAATTTTACCCATTGGTACCGAGCCTAGTCAACCTAGTGCACCAAAGAGGAAGTCAATCCGTGCTGCCAACTACTCTCAGGAGGAAGATCTCCAATTATGTGAATCATGGGAGAACATAAGTTTGGATCCTATCACTGGAAATGAGCAACCTAGCAAAGCGTATTGGAAGCGAATTCATGATAACTTTCATGCCAACAAAAAATTTGTATCTGATCGGAATGCAAATTCTCTAGAGCATAGGTGGGCGACAATTCACAAGGAATGTCAGAAGTTTCAAGGATTATTTGAGGAGGTTGAGCGCCGCCATCCTAGTGGAGTGCCCTACCAGGAACATGTAAGGATTGTTTTTATTAAGATGTTGCATCATTTCATTAAGAATTTGTACTGACACGTCTTCAATTTCAGTTGCTAGAAGCTCAAAATGCATATGCAAACAATGATCCAAAGAAGAAGGGGTTTCCTTTCCTCCATTGTTGGTTGAAGATTAGGCATTGCGAGAAGTTCATGCCCCCATCAACAACAAAAGGCCTAGGGCAAGCAATTCACCACCAACAACAATAGATGAGTTTGTTGTAGAAGATGATGAGAGTAGAAAGAGCCAAACCCCTGACTCTTCCATGCCTAGTGGTAAAAGGCCTATGGGGAGGAAGCAAGCAAAGGAGAAGTTGAAGAAAGGAGGGGAACAAACGAATTATGCAGGGTTGCTAGAGAAATTGCTTACAGAGAAAGAAAATTAGAGAGGATAGGTGGCAGGAGAACAAGATGATGCAGGAGCGCAAGGTATCAATTGAAGAGCACAAGGTATCACTTGAAGAGCGCAAGGTTGCAAATGAGGAGAAAAAGATGATATGGGAGCAAGAACAGAAGATTATGTTTTGTGACCTCAACACATTGGAGCCCGCCCAGAAGACATATGTGATAGCAATGAGGGCTCAAATTGCAGCTGAAAAGATGGCGGCCTTCAACAGTGCTTTCGGTGGTACCAGTGAAGGACATGATGCTAGTGGAGGGCACAGTGGCGGAGAAGGAATTTGATAGATGTTTCATTGTGACTTGCATGTTTTATTTTGGTTTAGGACTATGTTTCAATGTGACTTGCATGTTTTATTTTGATTGTGCACTATGTTGCATTATGACTATGTTTCTTTTGATTTGCTGAGATGAATTATGATTTGATATGAACGTTTTAAAGTGGATTGTGCTCTGTTTGAGATATGACTATACTGTACTTGACTATGTTGCATTATAAATTAATATTTGACAATGATACTGCAGATGGTGTTTACCGATGATGAAAACGATTTGCTTGATCAATGGTGGGAAGAAGAAGAATCGGATGACGATGATTTGGTTGCGGCCATGCTAATTATTGCTGATGCTGAAGAAAGGAATCATAAGAAGCTTCGGCGTGGTTCAGTGCTTGGTCGTCAAGTGGTGCCAAGAGACAGGCATGCTGGTAACTTGCGCATTGTTGCAGATTATTTTGCAGATCCTCCAATTTACAATGACAAATTTTTTAGGAGGAGATTCAGAATGTCTAAACCAGTGTTTTTAAGAATTGTTGAAGGAGTCGAGGCACATGATGACTATTTCAGGCAAAGGCCAAATGCAGTAGGGTTGCTTGGAGCCACTGCCCTTCAGAAAGTGGTTGGAGCTTTTAGGATGTTAGCGTATGATGTACCTGCAGATTCCATGGATGAGGTTGTGAGAATCGCTGAGAGCACTATGATTGAGGCCTTCAAGCACTTTGTTCGAGCAGTGGTTGAGGTTTTTGGTGAGCAATACTTGAGGCCACCCACTGTTGAGGATACTGCAAGGTTACTGGAGATAAACAACAATAGGGGTTGGCCAGGGATGCTTGGATGCATTGACTGTATGCATTGGAGGTGGAAGAATTGCCTGACTGCATGGAAAGGTATGTACTCGGGACATGTGGATGGTCCAACTATGATCCTTGAAGCGGTTGCATCGGAGGATTTGTGGATTTGGCATTCATTTTTTGGATTACCAGGATCACTAAATGATATCAATGTTCTTCGAAGGTCTCCCCTTTTTCAGCGGCTAACTTCTGGAACTTCACCTCCAATTGAGTATACGGTGAATGGCAACAAGTACACCATGGGTTATTATTTGGCAGATGGGATCTATCCTTCTTGGGCTACATTTGTGAAGAGCTACAGAAACCCACAAGGTAACAAGAAGTCTCACTTCACACAAGCTCAAGAAGCGGCTAGGAAGGATGTTGAGAGAGCATTTGGTGTTTTGCAGTCACGCTTTGCCATGATTAGGGGTCCTGCAAGATTTTGGGGCAAGGATATGCTATGGTACATATTGACAGCATGTGTGATCATACATAATATGATAATTGAGAACGAGAGAAATGACGACGATGTTGGGGGATATGACTATGATCAAGATGGGGGTGAGGAGCTGAGGCAGGAGGAATACCAACGCCGTAATCCAAATGTGTTGCCCGAGTTTCTCAGGATACACAATGAGATTGAAGATAAAGAGGGGCATGAGAAACTCCGAAATGATCTTGTGGAGCATTTGTGGGCGCGACATGGCGCACGTTAGTTGTTTAATTGTTTTGTCGGACTATATGTTTGATGATTATGTCATTTGATTTGCAGAGATGTTATGAACTATGTTGTGATCGACTATCATTAAATTCGGACCAAATTTGTCTTTGAATTTAAATTTGAATATTTGTATTTTCATTCATAATTTTAAGTATAGTGCTTTAGAGTTATAGTTTAAATAAATTATTATATAATGTGATGTTCTCAAATACATATGCATATAGTGTGTGAGGAAATAGAGGGAATTAAGAAGTAGGGGCCCTGTTTTGAGGGCTCCTGCTGGAGTGCAGTCCAGAAAACAGGGCCCTCAAAAGTAGGGGGAGCCCTCAAATTAAAAGTAGGGGCTCTGTTTTGAGGGCTCCTGCTGGAGATGCTCTAAGGTTCGACCATGTCTTCCAACTCCACATCTCCATCTACAATCTCCTCCTCTTCTCCTGCTATCAATCCAGTACCCTCTGTCCCAATCAACCATGCAATCACCATTAAACTTGGTAAGGGCAACTACATGTTTTGGAGAGCTCAGTTCTTGCCATACATTCAGAGCTATCAACTCCTTAGGTACGTAGATGGTACTCTCGAATGCTCTACTCAGATGATCACAACCACGACAGAAGCAGGTGCCTCCCAGGTTGTGAATCCGGCCTACTTGGCCTAGTACAACCAGGATCAGATGGTCCTTAGCGGGATTTTTTCCTAGCTAATGAAGACATTCTAACTCATGTCATGTTCATGTCTACTTCCCGAGAGGCATGGCTGGCATTAGAGTGAATGCTTGCATCCAGATCAATGGCACAAGTTGTCCAAACAAGGATGCAACTAGCCAACATGAAGAGGAAGGATCTAACAGCCACTAACTACTTCAAGAAAATGAAGAATTTGGCAAATGCCCTATCTACCACTGGCATGTCTCTCCGAGAAGATGAGATAATTTTTTATATCCTTGCTGGTTTGGGATCTGATTATGATCCATTAGCAACTTCTATAACCACAAGATTAGAAAGTATTACTCTAGATGATGTTTATGAATTGCGCATGGAGCAAAACAATACTAACTCGCAGTTTCAGATTGGCAACGCTGTAAATCCAGGTTGTCCCTCGGCAAATTTCACTGCTAGAGGAAGAGGATTCCAGAGAGGACACGATCGTGGCAACTGTGGTAGATCAAACAATTGGCGTAACAATAGTCAGCAAAATTCTGGAGGCTATGGCACACATCCAACGTGTCAAGTCTACGGCAAAATTGGACACATCGCTAGCTGTTACAGCATACACAACTTCCTACCAAGTAGATACAAATTGGTGCTCTCTTCGTCCAAATTTACAAGGTGTTTTTTTGGCACATAGATCAAGGAGATAGTAAAAATGGTTGGATTACCTCTAATTATTATCTCTAAGCACTATATTCAATGTATGCATATAGAGAATAGCAAGTAAAGCTACATATTTATTAGGGGTATAATGGGAACATCATACCAATTTTATATTAGAACATAAAATATGACCTATATTTATGGATAGGACCATTTAAAAATACGCCCTATAAATTTAGACGGAGGGAGTACATGGATACGGGTGCAACTGACCACATCACGAGCTATCTAGATCGGTTGACCATTCGAGAAAAGTACAATGGCACTAATTAAGTTCAAGTCAGCAACAAAGTATGTTTGTACATCTCAAACATTGGTCATTGCTCTATTAATACTACGGCCTCTCCTCTTGTTCTCAAGAAAGCTCTTCATATGCCACAAATGTCTAAAAACCTTGTTTCTGTTCACAAGCTAACTCGTGATAACCATGTGTTCATCGAATTTCACCTTGATTTCTTTGTTGTCAAGGATCGGGTGTTGAAGAGAAAAATCTTTCAAGGCAAAACTAAGTCAGGTCTCTACCCCATCAAAACACTAAGTTCTTCCAAATTTGCTCTAGCAAGAACTAAAGTGTCAAAGGTGCAGTGGCATGCACGACTTGGACACCCATCTCCCCAAGTAGTTCAATCTATTTTATTCTTGAATAAATTTCATGTGTCATCTTTCATGCATACATCTGTATGTAATATGCGTCAACAGGCAAAAAGTCATCAGTTACCTTATAGTTCTTCAATTCATACTTTTGTCTCCTCTTGAACTTGTTTTCTCTTATGTCTGGGGTCCTCCACCTCAATTTGTTGGTGGATACAAGAATTATGTAAGCTTTGTTGATGATTTTAGCAAATTCACTTGGATTTACTTGTTAAGATCTCGATTTGATGTCTTCCATGTGTTTCTGCAATTTCAAAAGTATGTTGAATAGATTATTGGAAAGCAAATTAAGTGTGTTCAATCCAATTGGGGTGGGGAGTACCAGAAGTTACACAAATTCTTTGATAATCTTGGCATGGACATAAGGTGCCATGTCCTCACACACACCAGCAAAATGGGTTGGACAAATGAAAACATTGTCATATTGTAAACACTGGTCTTACTATTCTTTCCCAATCCTACATGCCACTCAAATTCTGGGATAAAGCCTTCTTAATAGCCACGTATCTTATCAATAGACTTCCTCCTCGTGTTATTGATAACATAAGTCTTCTCGAAAAGTTGTTTGCTGTTAAACCGAACTATTCCTTTCCTCAAGATTTTTGGTTGCTCCTGCTGGCCATGTCTTAGACCTTATAATACTAGAAAATTATCCTTTTGTTCAAAGGTATGCGTGTTTCTTGGCTATAGTTCCAGTCAAAAAGGATACAAGTGCCTGGATATATCCTCTAACTGAGTGTATGTGTCCAAAGATGTAATATTTGATTAGTCTGTCTTTCCCTTTTCTCAGCACTACATAGTTGACACTGCATGCTCGTCTGATTCTCCGCAAATTCTTCTGCCGATCCCTGTAACCAACTCTTATCCTCTAGATTGTAGTACTATTAATAGATCATTTGATCAACTAATGGATGATGCACCGCAGTCTCTTTCGTCTATTGAATCTGTGCATGCAGGTACTGCACTAGGAGAAGTTTAGTCTTCACTAGGTACTGCATCAGAAAGTATTACATCAACTCATGCAGCACCATCTCATCGCTATGGCACACGTCTATAGAACAACATCCGGCGTCCAAAGCAACATACTGATGGTACTGTGGATTATACGACAATAGCAGTTCAGAAGCATGCAGTCGAACCTGCCTCACATGTTGAATCCTTGCAAGTTCCAAGTGGAAATCGGCAATGGATGTTGAGTTTGCTGCCCAGTAGAAAAATAAAACTTGGCATTTGGTGCCACCTAAGCTTGGCCTTAATGCCATTGGGTGTAAATGGATATTCAAAGTCAAGCACAAGGCAGACGGTAGCACTAATCAACACAAGGCAAGACTAGTAGCTAAAGGTTTTAAACAATGATATTTGGTTGATTATGAGGATACTTTTGGTCCTGTGGTGAAGCACACAATAATTTATTTCCTTCTTTCCTTAGCCATTACAAAGGGGTGGAACATGCGACAGATAGATATCCAAAATGCCTTTCTTCATGGTGTCTTGGATGAGGAGGTGTACATGAGCTAGCCCCTCGGTTATGAAGATCCAGTGCATTCTAATTATTTGTACAAACTGGACAAGTCTCTTTATGGACTCTAAAAGGCACCGCATGCATGGTTTGTCAGGTTGAGTTCTAAACTCCCGGAACTTGGTTTTGTCTCCTCAAAAGGAGTTGTTCACTATTTATCTTCAAGCGATTTGGAGTTGTTATATACATGTTGATCTACATTGATGATATTATTATCATTAGCTCTTTAGTGCATGCAATGGAAAAATGTTGAAACAGCTACAACAAGAGTTTGTAGTTAAAGATCTTGGACCGATCAGTTATTTCTTGGGCATCGAGGTGAAAAGCATAGCTAATGGTCTTGTGCTTTCCCAACATAAGTACGTCTTAGATCTGCTTAAGAAGATAGATATGTTACATGCTAAATTAGTTTCAACACCTATGGCTGTAGGGGAGAAGTTGAAGAAGTCTGAAGGCAAGTTGTTGTCTAATAAAGAAACTGAAAGATATAGAAGTGCAATAGGAGGGCTATAGTATTTGATGCTAGTGAGGCCAGATATTTCATATAGAGTCAATAAGGTTTATCAGTTTATGCAAGAACCTACTGACGAACATTGGACAACTGTGATGAGAATTTTGAGATACCTCAAGGAGATAGCTAAGCATGGACTAGTTTTCCAGCACTCTACTTCTTCATTGCTTAGTGGATTTTGTGATGCTGATTGGGTAGGTTGTGCTGATCATCGAAGGAGTACATGAGGATATGTTGTATATCTTGGAGGCTGGAGCAAATATCATCTCATGGAGCTCTAGGAAACAGCCCACAGTGTAGAGATCCAGTATAGAAGCAGAGTATAAATCAATTGCAAATGCAACAACAGAAATTATGTGGATTCAAGCTCTTCTAGGTGAGCTTGGTGCCTCATTGCCATAGGTGCCTTGTCTTTGGTGTGATAATCTAGGGGCTATTTATCTAATTATAAATCCTATCATTCATAGAAAAACAAGGCACATTGAAGTCAACTACCATTTTTGTTTGTGAAAGAGTTGCACGCAAGGCGTTGGACATTAGATTCATTTCTTTGCATGATCAGGTTGCAGATGTGCTCACCAAATTGCTAGCTTCCCAGTTATTTCATAGATTTAGAGGCAATCTAAATGTAGCTTCTTTATGTCCAGATTGGGGGAGGATGTTAGAAGTAATGGATAAAGATATAGTTGATAAGGGTCCATAGTTGACAAGATAGCTTTCTGTTATCACATATATGTTGTATATATTCTCTTGTGTGTGTAAGTTGTAGTTGACACAGCAACAAAAACCTTGTAATCTTGTATATTGTTCATGATCTAAAAATAAGGACTGGGCAATCAAGTTGATTGTGTCGAAAACCCAAAACCGTTTGTAAATCTTTTCACGCGCGAAGGTGCAATTGCATGTTCTCATGGCGCAATCACATCAGCGTGGGTGCAAGCTAGGGCTTTCGTGCTAGTCTTGCTGGTAAGGCTCCTGGCCATTCTATCGCTGGCGATGATAGTGGTGATACTAATCGAGAAGCTATTTGTTGCCACCGTGTGCCTGGTCATTAAGGTGTTTCGGTTGTGGCCCAAATAGCATTACTGGTGGTAGCCCATCATAGGCGACAAGGAGGTCGATGGTGTAGCCTACCCCATGGTGTTGGTGCAAATCCCAATGTACAACAAGAGCAAGGTAAGTGTGTGTAAAAGTAAAACCCTTTGGTCTATCCTCTTGCTCTTGCAAGTTGCAACAAGAGTTTGACTTCATGAGGACTTGGTTTATTTGCCACTGATAAATCTCTTTGCATTTGTGCATTGATTCCCTAGGTGTGCTAGCTCTCCATAGGTGCAGTCTGTGAGCTCCAGTAGCTATCCAATCGCGTCATAGTACAAGTCCTAGATGACTCCACTGACCTAGTTATAAAGGTACTCCAATGAAGCATAGACATGAGCTGGTTTTCTTCAAAGTACCCTATCACTACCGTCCCTTGCACTTGCATCACATGTGCACATAGACACGTAGACTATTAGAGCATGTAGGCACTCAACAAGAGGCCATGAATTCTACTTCAATCACCAACTTCTTCAATTTTCTATTGTTGAAGTATATTGCTAGCCTATCTCATCCCAATAGTTGATGAGGAATCTAGCTCTCTGATACCACTTGTTGTGAAATTGACTAGTGTAAGACTCGAAAAATTCAATTTCTGAACCGTATGTGTATACTATGCTAGTCATATGATCAGTAGTTAGTACACATATTCACATCGTTGAATCATATCCATACATGGATAAAATAAAATAGAGTAGCACTTATGTCGAGACCTGAATATGCAAATTCGGACTCTCATGTGTATTCTACACTAGTCCAGGATCACGCTGGTGCACACAATGTAAACATAGACGAAATATCAATCACATCACAACTTACTAAGAAAAGACTCCAATATTATTAATTATTAGAGTTGCGACCTTATGGTCAAGCTTACAGATAATAGCCGATATGGATTAAGAAACTAGCAGTGGAAAATAGAAATAAACGTAGTAGCCATTCGACATACCCACAGGCAATCGACTGGGGAGCGAAGTCCTAATCCACAAAGTCGTCAAAGAATCCACCTTCACACACCTCTGGTTGGTATAATTCTTATTCTTCAACTGAGTAGATATAGATATAGCCGTGAGTACATAGAGTACTCAACAAGTTGTTTGTAACAAAAATGCAATATAGTATGCAAGACTTACCAAATGATGGTTGAGTGGTTATTTTACAAAAAGCAATAATTTGAAGTAAATACAATAAATAGATTTAAAGCAAACTTTGAAAATGATTAATAAGTAAATAAACAAAGGAATTGAGAGTAACCACCAGTGAACTAACCATTCACTCTAATGAACCACCCGTGAAATAACCATTCATGTAATAAACCACTAGTGAATTAATTATTCACTTCCCACACTTAATCCAACCAAGTTTTTATGAAATACCTACCCCTTGTGTGAAATCACCAAGTATTGTCCATAACCGGGGATACAGCTATTTGAATAGTTTTACACTCTGTAGAATTTGCACAATTTTACCCACAAGAGATAATCAACTTATAATGTCAACGTTTGACACACTTTCAAAGGTGTGTGACTAAGTGATTATCACAAGATCTTTACAATGCTCAATTTCAACCCAGTTCCACCCGCTTCCTTAATGTGGATCCATGGCTACTGCCAAACCACATTCATCCCAATGACGGAACTGAAAATGAAACATCACAAATTATTCAGCCAGATCCATCCCATACTAGACATATGGTTGTATGATAAGGCTCAGATTAATGACGTACAAAGTTAAGTTCTTAAACATTACACAGGCAAAACATCCACATCCCAATATGCTATTGCACCCCTCTTTACTGTACGATCATTCACCCAAGTGAAAACCATTTTGTATAACTACCACCAATGACACTACCCATGCCAAGGTGTATAAAATTTATAACTATGGCTGACCACCATGATTTAATAGCTCATTAAGTCAAAATTAATTAATTGATCGCATGTGATGATAACCCAACGTACTACAAGCACGGCTAAGCATACTAAACGTACAACCCATATGACAACTAATATTGCATCACCAGACACATACCCATTCTATGATGACAATGGAATCATGGCATTTAAATTATCAAGGAGAAATTAATCAAATAGGTCATTAACTATCAATACAAAGGTTTTATAATAAAATCGTGATGCATGATAATTTAAAATAAAATAATACATAATAGATTTTAAAAACTAGGTTCAACATGATCAAAGGACATAACTTGCCTTGGCCTTGCTCAGTCACCAATTTCTTGATCTTCTGGTCCTACTTCTGC
Source organism: Dendrocalamus latiflorus (assembly GCA_017311315.1). NCBI lineage: Eukaryota > Viridiplantae > Streptophyta > Magnoliopsida > Poales > Poaceae > Dendrocalamus > Dendrocalamus latiflorus. The sequence continues at coordinate 10,507,509 of CM029654.1, forward strand.
TCCTTCAAATATGTTATCTAACGAGAGAGAAAATGAATGAGGCACAAATAAAATTCAAATGAACTCTAAAAACTTTAAAACTAGAACTAAAAGATAGAGTTCAATTTTAGATAAATTTAGGTAAAACAAATTGGGTCAATCAGAGCTAGGACAAAGTAAAATGGGCTCTTGAAAGATTTAAATCTAAAGAAAAAATAAAAATAGGATTTACTGGAATTATTTTTCTAAAGGAAAATAGGAATTATAACATCATCAGATGATGTGGCAGCTAACTGGGCTCCTAGGGTTGACATGGCGGACACATGGATGGACACGTGGCGGACACATCGGATTAGGCAGACGTGGCATCCGACGTGGCTTAGTTGACTCGACTAGACTACGAGTCTATGGAATAGTACAATTGGCTCAGGGCCTTGGTTTGCGCGCTACCAAGGCGAGGACGATGGGCGGCTACCGATGGTGAGGCGGACGACGATAAGTGACGATGGACTAGATGGCACGGACAGTGGAGACTCACTGGCAAAAGGCTAAGCGGTGAGGTCAAAGCGAGTCTCCACGGTTGGAGACGAAGACGAGGATGACGGTGACGGGAACCAAGGATGATGGTGGCAGCTGCGAAGGCAACAGTGGCGCACAGGCAAGAACGGTAATGGCACTCGGCTGCGAGGGATGCGAAATGTAAGGGGGGCGACGCTATTTATAACGTGGACGTCGAGGAGGCAGGGTCAGACATGGATAGTGGCGGTAGTTATACAATTTTATGCATTTTTTATCTAAATGGCACTTGGGAAGATAATTACTATCAGTTGAGCATTCTGTATCTACTAAGACTCTATATACATATATATTCTAATAGGATCTCTAGTTAATTGGGCCATCTCTAACTACATATTGGTGTTAACCTAGTTAATCTTTATTAATGTTAAGCACCATGTGGTTTTGTCCAACATCAAATTAAGCGGGTCCTAATAGTCTGAGACTATTTCATTCTATATATCCAAAAGAATTATTAACGGTTTAGGGTGGCGGTGGTTTGGCTGTCAAACCTAACTTTTATTTAACTTGTTCTTGAAATAATTACTATTAGTCCTAGGGCACCAATATAATATATTTATATATGCAATCATATTTTTGAAAATTTGAGTACTTTAAATCCAATATTAAAGATACAATGATAAATTTTAGTTAGCTTTTAGCTCTTGGAAATTTTTAATTAGCATTAGACGGGGCAGCGAGTAACAATCCTTGGTTTTATAGCCATCTATATCTTCACGTGAAAAATAACGACCTAGGGTTAGCTGGTCATTTGGGTTTATGAGAATATGCTTTAGTATCTTTTAAATGAAAATGCACCTTGATGTAAACATAGATGTCATACTAATTAACCCCGAATAATATCTGTTGTCGGGGTGGCCCCCACCTAAGCCCAGCAGGCCTGTTAGAGGAATGTAAGGCCCAAAATGGGACATGTGTGATGACATAAGTGCCCCTGAGGGGAATACTCGGATGTAAGGGTATAATTGTAAAAGCACTCCCCATGTGGATATATATATACAACACAGGCCACGGGGGGAACCCTAAGCCATTGCTCACCTAACTCTCCACTACCATACTCTCTCTCTCTCTGTGTGTTTGGTCTGTAACCACAACAGTTGGCGCCGTCCGTGGGGAGGACAAGAGCAAGCCTCCAGATCCGAAGAAGGATGGCACCAAAGAAAGCTTCATCGTCGGTGGCAAAGAAGAAGAAGGTGGGAGCGGCGAAATTTTGTGTCAATACCAGGGCTTCGGCGTTGGCAGCCGCAGGCGTGGGTGGCGATGCGAGTGTGACGGTCGCAAACACCGGTGTTCACGCCGTGACGCTCGACCCCGCCACCACCGCCACGACGCTCGACCCCGCCACCACCGCCGCGACGCTCGACCCCGCCACCACCGCCGCGACGCTTGACCCTGCCACCACCGCCGCGACGCTCGACCCCGCCACCACCGACGCGACATTCGATCCCGCCGCCACCGCCGCGACGTTCTATCCCGCCGCCACCGCCGCGACGTTCGATCCCGCCGCCGCCGCCGCGACGACCAATCTTGCCACCGCCGCTGCGACAGTTGAAACTGCCCCACGCGTGGTAGGTAACCCCACCGCAGGTACCGCGACAGTCGCCGGCAGCGTTGCTCGGGTGGTCGGAGGCAGTAATGCCGATGCCCACGCCGGCATGACGTCCGCTCTCCCACCCGGTGCAGGCATGGTGAGCGGTTCTGGCGGCAACGCGGGCTTCTACACCGGCTCCAGAGTCCTTCACACCAGCGCAGCGGGCAGTCCGGGAGCGCAGGCCGTGGTTGCCGCCGCCCCGGTCGCACCGCCAGGCGCGCCGATGGCCCCAACCACGTCCACGGTGGAGAATGCCTTACTGGCGGCACTCAGCGCATTTCAGCGAGAGCTAACGGATCTCCGCAGGGCCATGCTGGACATGCAAGAGGCTCGGAGCCAACAGGCCTCGCCGGTGGTCGCATCAGAACCCACACCGGAGAGGGCAGATAGCCGCGACGCCCCCATGTCCAGCCGCGTCCCGCCACGACGCGTGGACCCGGAGTCCCTACTATCTGCGGGCCTGCAGCAGGCGGCATGGCCGGAGGACTTTAAGTTCCCGAGTGTCATCGAGGCGTACAAAGGTGACACAGACGCACGGGAATTCGTGCGCCTGTACGAGACCACCATCGAAGCCGCTGGCGGAGATGACACCACGAAGGCGAAGGGGCTCCCCCTCGCGTTGCAGGGGTGGCGCTCTCTTGGTTCTTCACCATCGAGCCAAATTCCATCTACGCGTGGGAGCAGATCCGCGACCGGCTCTACAACAACTTTCAAGGAAACTACGTCGAGCGTGTCGATGCGGACCAGCTCTTCGCAGTCAAGCAGAAACCCTCGGAGAGGCTCCGGGACTACTTCAAACGCTTCGCGAAAGTACGCTGCCAGGTCAAGGATGTCAATGAAACAACCATCATCAACGCAGCGATACAAGGTCGCCGCCCGGGGCCGATGGCCGAGTACAACGCGTGGAAACTGATCAAGACAGTGGCGAAGCTCTTCGACAAGATGGAAGAGTACGCCAGAGCGGAGGAGGACACGCGGCGGCGACACGGTGACGACTCTGACACCAACCAGGCGGAGGGCTCGGCGAAAACGATGGCTCGCCAAAGGATGGTTCCTCGAAAGGTAAACATAAGCAAGAGCCATCGAAGGACGCCCCCGATAGCAAGTATACCCAGCACAAAGACTCATCGGGCGACAAGCCCAGGCGCGACCAACGCAAATCTCGGAAACCTCGCTATGTCTTCGACATCGAAGGTGGCTCCGAAGATAACACGCCCACAGGTCGTGGCGGCAGAGGGCGCCGTGGCCGGGGACGGGGGCGGGGTCGCGACGATAGAACCCGCGGGGAGTATGACGACCAGCACCATGGGTAGTGGTGCGAGGTACATGATCGGGGCAGCCACGACACGCGTGCGTGCACCACTATCGCAGCACTACGGCAGAGCGTCGCCAGAGACAGAAACCCCGAGGCCCGTCCGCCCGTCGTGGCTCATGTCCAACACCCCCAGGATCAAGGGACGCAACCCTAGGAAGGCCCCCTGCGGATTCAGGCCCATGTACAGCAGCCTCGGGAGGGCCTCCTATAACTGCAAGCCCCGGAGGGAGCCCAGCGCAAGGCCATAAACGTCATCTCCGGGGGATCCTCATTGGAGTGCACCATGTCGCGGCATACCCAACGCAAGCACCGCCGGAATGGGCGCAACACGAAATCAACTTCACGTACGCTGACGTTGAGGGCGTGGAATTCCCCCACCAAGATCCCCTGGTTGTCCAGGTCGTCATCGCAGGCTGCGACGTTAGGCGTGTCCTGGTCGATGGAGGAAGCTCCATGAACATCTTGCTCGTAGCGGCCTTCGATCAGATGGGGATCTCCTGAAGTCGATTGGGCCCTTCGGGAATCACATTGCAGGGCTTCGGAGGCCAGCCCCTGCGGGCATTGGGCCAGATATGCCTCCATGTCTCCTTCGGTTGAGACGATAATGTGAGGAGTGAGGACGCCACCTTCGACGTCGTCGATATTTCGTACCCCTACAACGCTATATTGGGGCGGCCGACCTTAAACTCTCTCAGGGCAGTCCCACACCACGGCTTCCTGTGCATGAAGCTCCTTGGACCGCGGGCCATCATCACCGTCCACGGCGACCAGGATATGGCTCGGCGCATAGAGCTCAGCACCGGAGGCCCGCACCGCGAGGCTCAACGAAATGCTTAGGCCGGGTGTGCAAGCGCGAGGATCCTTGGCGGTTCCGGAAGGCACCTCGCCAAACTCCCGCGCGAATCGCTTCAGCAGCAGCAGCTCCCACCGTGCCCCGCCTCGTCACCGGGCAACGAGAGCTGCGGCCGTTTCTGTCTTTAAGCAGTCAGTGGTCAGTACCTTACCTTTTGTAATCGCTCACCCGCGCAAACGGGAATTTAATAAAGTTCACCGTTTGCAAAAAGTTGTCTTGTTTCTGCAAAAGCGTGTGAAGGCTTACCTTCGCACGCACTATCCGTGAAAAAACACGGGCATGAGTATAAACAAAGACACACATTCGCGCGCGCACTCTCCATGAGAAAACACAGGCATGAGTATAAACAAAGACACGCGTTCGCGCGCGCACTCTTTGTGAGAAAACACGGGCATGAGTATAAACAAAGACACGCATTCGCGCGCGCACTCTCTGTGAGAAAACACGGGCATGAGTATAAACAAAGACATGCGTTCGCGCGTGCACTCTCCGTGAGAAAATACGGGCATAAGTATAAACAAAGACACGTTTGCGCGCGCACTCTCTGTGAGAAAACACAAGCATGAGTATAAACAAAGACACGCGTTCGCGCACGCACTCTCCGTGAAAAAACGCAGGTATGAGTATAAACAAAGACGCGTGGGGGGACGCCTCCACGCGCACTCTACGGAGTATAAATAAGATGTAGCGTCGAGGTCCGCCTCCGCACGCAACTTCACCACCCGCAACGCGCGGAGGCTTGCCTCTGCGCAGTCTACGGACTCTAAATAAGACGTAGCGCCGAGGTCCGCCTCCGCACGCACTCTACAGAGTATAAATAAGACGTAGCGTCGAGGTCCGCCTCCGCACGCAACTTCACCGCCCGCAACGCGCGGAGGCTTGCCTCTGCGCGCAGTCTACAGACTCTAAATAAGACGTAGCGCCCAGGTCCGCCTCCGCACGCACTCTACGGAGTATAAATAAGACGCGGACGCTGTCCCTGCGCACTCTACTGAGTATAAACAAGACGCGGATGCTCCCGCTCACGCATAGGCATGATCTCTATGCGTACTCTCCGGAGTATAAATAAGGTGGTTGATAGTCCCACACACTCTACGGAGTATAAATAAGACGCGGACGCTCCCATGCACGCATAGGTATTATCCCTATGCGTACGCTTTGGAGTATAAACAATGTGTGGTTGACGCTTCTTGCACCTTGAGTCTTGACAAGACGCACTAGCGGCTGGCTGCCACATACACCTCGCAGCGATTGCGCGAAAGGCAGCAAAGGCCCGCCTCCGCATGCACCTCGCAGCGATCGCGCGAAAGGCAGCAGAGGCCCGCCTCCGCATGCACATCGTAGCGATAACGCAAAAGGCAGCAGAGGCCCGCCTCTGCATGCACCTCGCAGCGATCGCGCAAAAGGTAGCTGAGGCTCGCCTCCGCCTGCACCTCGTAGTGTTTGCACGAGACGTAGTCGAGGCTTGCCTCTGCATGCATGTCGTAAAGTCGACATGAGACGCGGCGGCAACTTACACTCACGAGTATCACACGGAGCACCGACAAGCCTTAACAGAGGCTAACCGTGATGCCAGCTCCGCTGCCACTACCTCGAAGGGTAGGGGATGGAGCGCTCGCGCGCCTACCTCGACTAAGGCGCCAGCTCTGCTGCCACTACCTCAAAGGGTAGGGGACGCAGCGCTCGCGCGCCTACCTCGACTAAGGTGCCAGCTCCGCTGCCGCCACCTCGAAGGGTAGGGGACAGAGTGCTCGCGCGTCTACCTCGACTAAGGCGCCAGCTCCGCTGCCGTCACCTTGAAGGGTAGGGGACGGAGCGCTCGCGCGCCTACCTCGACTAAGGCGCCAGCTCCGCTGCCGCCACCTCGAAGGGTAGGAGACGGAGCGCTCGCGCGTCTACCTCGACTAAGGCTCTCGAAGGGTAGGGGACGGAGCGCTCGCACGTCTACCTCGACTAAGGCGCTAGCTCCGCTGCCACCACCTCGACGGGTAGGGGACGGAGCGCTCGCGCGCCCACCTCGACTAAGGCGCCAGCTCTGCTGCCACCACCTCGAAGGGTAGGGGACAGAGCTCTCGCGCGTCTAACTCGACTAAGGTGCCAGCTCCACTGCTGCCACCTCGAAGGGTAGGGGACGGAGCGCTCACGCGTCTACCTCGACTAGGGCGCCAGCTCCGCCGCCGCCACCTCAAAGGGTAGGGGACGGAGCGCTCGCGCGTCTACCTCGACTAAGGCGCCAGCTCCGCTGCCACCACCTCGAAGGGTAGGGGACGGAGTGCTCGTGCATCTACTTCGACTAAGGCGTCAGCTCCGCTGTCACCACCTCGACGGGTAGGGGATGGAGTACTCGCGCGCCTACCTCGACTAAGACGCCAGCTCCGCTGCCACCACCTCGAAGGGTAGGGGACGGAGCTCTCGCGCGTCTACCTCGACTAAGGTGCCAGCTCCATTGCTGCCACCTCGAAGGGTAGGGGACGAAGCGCTCGCGTGTCTACCTTGACTAAGGTGCCAGCTCCGCTGCCACCACCTCGAAGGGTAGGGGACGAAGCGCTCGCGCGTCTACCTCGACTAAGGCACCAGCTCCGCTGCCGCAACTTCGAAGGGTAGGGGATGGAGCGCTCGCACGTTGACTTCGGCTAGACCCAGATTGCTGCGTACAAGCGAGCGCGGTGTAGTTTTCCTGAATCTACCACGGGACTGCATGGTCGTAACCAAGGATGGAGACACGGGCAATATTTTTCAACCAAACCTCCCCCCTCCCATTTATATTCATCGGAAGATGCTTACAAAGGCACGCAATAAAAATGTACAAACAGCCTCGGGTGCTCGAAGCCGCTACTCGACCGGCTCCTCCTTCGTGCGCGTTCGCGCCAAGGCTTCACTCGACGAAGCCAGGGCCGCCCAGAAGTCCAGTGAATCCTCGGCCCTCCGCCAGCGCCGAAGATGCCGTCGGGTCACAAGGTCAGAAACTAGTAGCCGGCCCCGGTCGGGTAGCTGCTCGGGACATGCGGGCACACAAGTCAAAACACCAGTGAGGCAACTTGTACTTTATTTAGAAGAAAAATGGGGGCTCGTGTTTTACAACACACACCAACGCACAGAGACTATGGCGTCACACCTGTGGGTTTGCGTCACCCCCCGAATCCGCGGGGCCGCACTCGTCGCGACGCGGGACCTCATTCAGCCACAGGCCGAGGTTCCCCTCGTTGTACAAGCTGTTCCGTAGCTCGACCTTCGTCGCAGCCTCCCTGATGTACTCCCAGATCCTCTCATGGAAAAATCGCACGGGGCGGCGAACAGCACGCACGGCATCAGACATCACCCCTACCCCGGCCGGCAGCTCCAAGCGGGGATCAGCCAGCTCGGTGACATGCTGGCAGCCCCGGTGTCGCAGGAGTATGCATATCAGGCACGAGGTCACGTAGGAGCAGTGGTTGCCGAAGGTCGCCGCGGAGTTGCGGGCAATATTGGCCGCGTCCCCAATCCGCCGAAGCGTCCGCGACAGCTCCTCGGGCCCGAAGGAGCGGGGCGGTACTTCGGCGATGAGATCTTCAAGGGTGACCTCCAGGGCCAGCATGGCATCCCATGCAGCCACCGAAGCGTCGCCCAGAGTCCAGTCCCGCTTCGCTAGAGATGTAGCAAGCTCACTCTTCTCCTTCTCTAGCGCAGCGATTTGCTGGAGTAAGCCATCTCGCTCCTTCGCAACCTCTCGTCGTGCCGCCTCCGTGGCTGATAACTGTGCCGCCGCCACGAGCACCTCGGCGTACGACTTCGTCTCCGCACACTCTACTTCTAAGTGGCGGATGCGGTCGTCCTCGGTGGAGTGCGCCCCCTGGGTACACGCAGAGCCTCCTAGGCGGCCCGCAACCGGTCCTCTAGCGCCCCCTTCTCGCGGGCGTGAGCCGCTTGCAACGTCTGGGCCAAGACGAGGGTCTGTACGACAAAAGAGTCAGCGAGCTTCTACACGACCACGTATCGCCATAAGCTCAGATACTTACTCTCACTCCCGATACCTCCAGTGCATACCCAAGGTGCCCCGTCCTGTAGGTTGACAGCGCCTGCCGGTCAATGCCTGCGGCCGCGTCATCTGCGACCCCGCGCCACGTGCCCAACACCTCCGGGGGAGGGACGAAGTCCGCTAGGCTCGGGTGTGCGGTGTTCACGTCGCCAGTTGTAACATCCTAAAAATTTAAGTCTGAAATATGGAGTTTTTTTAAACTTTTATCTGCATTTTACTGGCGTTTGAATTTTTGTTCAAAATAGTAGTTGGGTTTTCTGAGTTTTGTGCTGAACAAATAATAACCGGGAAATAATTTTCAAAACACAAAATAGCAATCATGACAAAATAATAATAATAAAATACAAAATAAGTTAAAATGGGGTTTAACCTCTGATAACTTAAGTTCGATTAAATTCATTACGTCAAAGCCAAACTTAAAGACTAGAGGAAAGAAAATAGCTGGAAATAATACCCAAGTACAGACAATAGTAAAGTCAATAAAAGATATGGGAATAATCTAATACAATGAATTGTAAATTCTAAACTAATTCTAAGTAGCACTTAAATCCAAACTAAAATTTAAAAGTGTAAACTCGACCCGAGGATCAAAATAATTTTAAAATAAAATCAGAACAATATTTAAATCACCATTCAAATGATTTAAGTTGAGCCTTGATTTCACATTAAAATCTAAATTTAGATATTGAATTTAGCAAAACTCCAAACTTTAGATTGATGGGCACTTCTCCTCCCTTTCTCTCTATGCCATGTGGGCCAGCCATTTTCTCTTTTCCCTTCCCTCTCTTTTCACCCTTCCTTCTTCCACTGCCGAATGGGCCTGACCCCGTGCCGCTCCCTTCTTTCTTTTCTTGCTCCCATTTTCCTCCTCTGGCTGTGTTAACTCCACGTCGCTCTCCCCTGTGCGCCGTCGCCCCCTACGTCACCGCACGTCGCTGCCCTCGTGGAGCTCGCGTCACGCCCGGTCGCCATCACCGCACGGCGCCCACGTCTCGCGCGCGTCGCCGTCCACTGGCGCCATACCGCCGCCATCGTCATCCCGCGCCCGAAGCCCCGGTCGTCTGCCACAGTGCGGCTCAACCACCCCTCCCTCCGCCGCTATAAACAGCCGGCCTCCCACGCCACTCGTCCTCTTTCCCCAAACCCTTCTTCCACCTCCGCCCGTGAGCAAGCCGCCCACGACTTCCCGCGCCCTCCCCTCTCCTCAGCGGCGCTGTGCGCCGACCGCCGCCGGGGCTCCCCGCCGTCCCACTACTCCGGCCCCCCAATCCAGAAAATGACCAAGCCACGGCGTAGCCCCGCTCTTCCTCTACTTCCCCTCCAGCCCAATTGGAAAAGCCCGGGCCGAGCTCGCCAGAATCGCACTTCTCCCCTATACCGGCCGCCGCCGCCACCACCGTCGCCATTGCCACCTCAAGGCTCCTCCGGCCGATTGCGCACTCTGGGAGCATCTCCATGATCCCAGGAGTCATCCCCAACCGCCGGACAACCTCCCCATCGCCGGAGCTTCTCCCTCCACGGCGGCCCGACTGCACCACCACCGGCCTCCGCCGCCAGCTTCACTCGGCACCTCTTCCGTTTGGCTAACCCATTGGTGAGCTCCCCGTGTACCCCCTAGTGCTCATGCCCACATCAATTTTGCCCTTCCTCCCCGCCGGCGCCGCCGTCCCCTTCCCACCCCGCCGCCGGCCGCTCTCGGTGCCGCTGCCCCTTTCTAGCGCCACCCCGAGCCGCGCCACCCCCTCCACCGGTTCCCACACCCCGCAAGCATTCCATTTTTGTGCTCGCCGGCGTCTCCCCGGCCGTCCTTCGCTGGCGCCACCACCCCTTTTCCCTGGCCGTGCGCCTCCCTTGCGCCTCCCCTGCTTTCCCCGTTGGGTGGAACCGCAGCCGCTCTATTCACTGTCCCCTCTCTCTTTCGGTCTGCCTCCCTTCTGACTCGTGGGCCCGACTAGTAAGTGCCTCCAAGTTCTTGTATGCATGTTCTAGTACTCCTTGGCATATGGCTAACTTAAACCCATATTGTATACATACTCAAGAGAGCAACTTTATAAAATCTGATTAGGTTGTAAGTAAGATCATTTAAAAATTTAGTGTTGGAATTAAACACCATATAAGAATAATTAATGTGATTTGGAAGAATAAGTTAAGAGACTAAATTATTAGTAGGGCATTAGTAAATGATGGTTATGCTTAAGGTCTAAGGTTAGTAAGAGTCTCCATTGAAAATATTCAAGTTAAAGTAAGGGAAATAAGTTGGATGATGTATTAAAACTATAACCACAAGGTTTAAATTAAAGAGTACCCTTAATAGTAATTAAAAATGAAAGTTCTAATATTTAAAATGCCACCAATAAATAAATCTCCACCGTAGATATAATCGCATGTTGATATTAAAGTATGACCCAGTATGGCGTGTTCGGTCCTAGATAAATAAATTCAAATAACCGTAATAGTAATGACAACAGCAACAACATTATGATAGTAACTAAAATGTAAATAAAATATCTGTGATGTCTAACCCAAGGGCATCTTCAACTAAATTCATGATGGCATGCCTATTAAAATCCCTAGGTGATTTGTAATTAAAATAATCTCACCCGTTGGCATAGTAATGAACAAGGTAATGTGAGAACAACCTAAAATCATACATCTCGAATAGCTAAAAGTATAAACTATAAGATTAATTTGATAAGCCAGAAATCATATAAATATACATCGTGTATATAACTCATACCCTAACTCTTAAAAGCTAACATTAGACAAGACAATACCCTACATCCCAACTGCAGTCTTCCATCTACCCATAGGTCCCGCTTGACTTATGGAACTACCTTAATAACTATAAAAATAATAAAAAGAAGTTATTAAATAAAAGAGAGTAAGCCATAGTATTCAACAGCCGGCTCAACCTAGTCCTCCCCAAATCTAAAGCAAGATAATCTCATTAATGTTTCTGTGTCATAAACCCTCCTTCATTGAATGCCCTGCTACCAATCGCCGCTAGTTCGGCTCCGACAATACTCCACGTCCAATTAACCCCATCTCAAACCACCTATTTAATCATAATAAAAATTAATCAAACTAAATTGAGTTTATTCGGATTTATTTGGATCTTTTTGAGTTATTTGCTTATATTTGGATTCAGTCGTTTGCCGCGTAATTAGAAATCGGGAGACGTGAAGATTCAATGGATCAGGCGAGATCAAGATCAAGGTGACGATAAAGACCAGAAGCTAAAGACCGTCAAATGAGATAGCTTCGAGTGAGCTCAAGACAGCGGTAAACCGCGCAAGGCGAGTCAATACTTTGATCATGTTGAACCTACATTTTCTGCAAATTATTTTTGTTTAAATTATCAAATTGCATGCTGTTATTTTATATGCAAATACATGGTTAATTGATTCTAGTTATATGCCCAATTGCTTGTCTTGAATAATATTACACATCCTTTGGATTACTTGATTATGTGAACTTTGTCACCCTAGCAAAATTACAATAGTAACCTTTCAAAAATAAGTCCGTAATTATATGCCATGCTTAGTGTTGCTTAGATACTCATGGGCGTGAGAACTCCCAAGCATCACTTTTTAATCCTGAGAAAAATTGGTTGGCAGTCATGGTGGTAATGACTGGTGTATGTTGGATATGGTTATTTTATATTCCCAAAAACCTCAAGTTGCTTATTTATCTGGGCGGATGGTTTGGGGGTATGGTGCAAGGGTGCACGAGAGTGTGGTTTGTGGCAGAACCGCCCAGATACCCTAAGGACTGAATCTTGTCATGACCTCCTATGTAAAACAAGTGCAACCACAAGTCTGTAAAGTACAACTTGGCCTAGTAAATTTACCAGACCCTGAAAGTCATCATCATAGGTGGAGGAGGTGATGAGGTAGTGCAAGCGGCTGACTAAGTGACGGCTTGAATGGGACACTCGTGGAGGGTGAAGTTCTTCTGCGGCGTGCTAGCAAGGTGAAGTATCCAGCTGCTAGGCGCATAGGAGGGGAACTCCCGCACAACCTATGAGACCTGCCGCAAGCGGGACAAGCTCATAGGGGTGAGATGATGGAAGGGGCGAGGTACTTTGAACGGTTACTGTGATGGTTGGCTCAACCGCATGACTAAGGAATCGTGTGGGGCAACGAGTAAACTGTCTCTTGTGGGTAAAGTGTGCAAACTCTGCAGAGTCAAAACTATTCGAATAGCCGTGCCCACGGTCAAGGGCGGACATGTGAACTTAACCAGATATAGTTCTATTTCAAAATGTTTTGTGGGTGGGATGGAAAAGTGGAGGGCAGCGGAAAGCCCTGATTTGAGTTGTCCTGGGTGTCGTCCCAGTGGTAAGTTAAGCGGCTATAACGCTGAAAGATGTTATCCGATGTGATTCCATATGTATGGAAAAATTATGGTGATATTAGGCATATGGTGTGATGCCATATGTATGGAAAATCATGTTAATATTCCTTGAACATTATGTTTTGTTCCAAAGCTGCTAGGTCTCAGGAAATTTTATGTATTGTATTTCAAATAGTGGCATTTCTATTCCTGCAAAATAAAATATGGAAAGAATAAGTAGGGTCGTGAGTAAAGGAAATAGATGTTTGTAGTGTACACATAAAGGTATTGGTGGATTCATGTCGATCATAAATAGGAAATGATAGTGTGGGTTCTAGAAGAAATAAATTGGTGGAGTCTAGCTGAATAGATAGGCTAAATAGATGATCTAATTGAATTTTCGGGAATTTGGAGGAGTAATACAAGTATTGGATTATAGTTCCTGATTAGTGATTTACTTGGTGGGAGAATACTAGTGGATCGTAGAATTAATCAATGATATTCTTGGTGGATATATAATGGTGAATCGTAGAATTGATCAATGATATTATTGGTGGATATATAATATTGAATCGTAGGCTTGATCAATGATGTTCTTGGTGGATTTGAATCAATAATAAAAAGGATTGGATTATTAGAAAATCTTGATGAGAATGTTCGGTAGATTAATTAGGTAATGTCACTCGCTGTTTGGAGTTTTAGACAGCAATCAATATAGAAAGTATATGATCGGTGGATTAATTAAATGATGTCAGTCGCTGTTTGGAGTTTTAGACAGCAATCAATATAGAAAGTATATGATCGGTGGATTAATTAAATGATGTCAGTCGCTGTTTGGAGTTTTAGACAGCAATCAATATAGAAAGTATATGTTCGGTGGATTAATTAAATGATGTCAGTCGCTGTTTGGAGTCTTAGATAGCAATCAGTATCGAAAGTGTACCTTTGGTGGATTAAGTCAATTATGGCAATTGCCGTGTGGAGTATAGGCAGCAACAATAACACGGTGATTAAATAATAGCAATGCTACTAAAGCGATTTTTGGCAAATAAAATAACCCGAGCCTCTCCTTTGTTAAACCATGCATACTATTTATTTGCATTCTGTGTATTGGCTCGCGGAGCACGGGGTCGAAGTGCTCACGCTCGCTTTTGCGACAAAATTTAGAATCAGGAATCAAATCACCTCGCCTCAGCAACAAGATTGGACAAGCTGGCAGAGAAGATGAAAATGTCAAGGGCTAGGTCGCGAACCTCCAGTTGGCTGCCTGTGGGCATATCCTGAAGGTCCCACCTGTGTGCTCGTTCTTCCGCTGCTGCAATTTATTGATTTCGGCCTAATCGGCCCATGAGTAAGTCTACCATTATATTTACGCTTCCGCATGATATGTATTTTTGATATTCATTACTGTAACTGTGAGCACTACCTACTGATCCAGGGAATAGTGCGGTGGAATCACAGAGGGTGCCGGATTGTATAATTGGGCCCCTACACCAGTCTCGGGAGCAGCGGGCGCCCTCCTCAAAGGAATGTCTGCGCGTCCCGGAGATTGCCCGTCCTCGGGGATGAGTGCCGCTGCAAGGAGATGTACTAGTTAGTCCTGTGAGAACACCGCAAAGTTACGCCTGGGTATGCCAGGGTAGCCTACCTTCGGTGGTAGGCTCAGACAGGTTAACAGGGACGCCAGTCCCCTCAGTCGGAGCCGGCCCTGGGGCCCGGGGAGTCTCCGTATCGAGGCCCAACGCCGACAGCCCCCGTGCCCTGGCCGCTGTGGTCTGCGAAGAGGCCGGAGGGACACTGGATATGGGGGCTTCGGTGTCGGAGTCGGGGTCCCATAAGCTCCCAACACGGGCCGCCACGGTGAACCCCCTCGAAGTCCGATGAGGTGGGATCGCAGGCGTGGCCGCTTCGCCTTGAAAGGAGGCGGGGGCCCCGCCCCCATAGCCGCCGTAGAAGGCTCCACAGTAGCAACACTCGCGGGCGGGGGCCCCACCCTAGTAACCTCCGCGGGAGGCACCTCCGTCTCGGCCACCATTGTTGGCGGAGACCTTGTTTCACCGGCCCCCGCGGAGGGCAGCTCCGACACTGTCACCGCCGCAGGCGGTGACTTCGCTCCGGTGCCACCAGCAGACAGTATCTCCACCTCCGCGACCACAGCGGGCGGCGGGACTTCCCCCTCCCGGTCGTTCACGGCACACTCTCGGTCCCTGGCACCGCCCGGAGACCTGTCGCCCCCGTCATCCGTGCCAATCTCCAAGTCTGAATCAGCGTACTTCGCTGAATCAGACTCCGCGCCTGCCGCATCGATGGGGGCAACGGCAGCCGTCGCGCCGGCCGCGGTCGCAGAAGCCCGAGTCTTCCCGCGAGACGACGCCTTTTTTCCTTGGGCGCCATCATCGTGATGTCACGGTTGGCTCGGGGCCGAAGGGGCGTGTCCTGGCACGCGAATGCCCAGGGCCTCGCACACGTGGTTTATCCACCCTAGCCCCGCCTCCACGGTGGCAGCTGTACGCTGCTCGTGCTCCCTGACCGTATATGGCCCAAGGAACATGCTTACCGCGCGTTCTGCGTCCTTCAAGCGCATTCCTAGGCGAGGCAAGAAGCACGGTTAAACGCGATGCAGCGAGCACGAATGAAAAGGAGGACACGGCTGAGGCTTACGAAGGTCGGAGGGCGCTGGTAGCAAACAAACGGACAGGCGAACGTTGTTGTCCCGGAGTTTCCCAGCGATGAGGCGCCACTCATAGGCGAGCGGCGCCACGCCGTACATAACATATTCCTCGGCAAGGTCGCGCATGTTGAAGCGGGCGGTGACCCCCATGAGTCTTCACGCCCTTCGCCTATCCTCAGGGCTGAGCGTTATGCTGGGCGTGGTGTTGAACGCCATTGGCTGGCCTGTACACTCGAGGCCGCTACCGCTCACCACACGGTGGTAGAACCACTGTCTTGTCCAGCCAGACTCCCACTTCGCTCGAGTTGAGTTCGCAGGGAAGAGCTTCCCGCACGGCGACCGCAGAATGAAGTTGACGCCGCCGAAGTTCGACAGTGTCCCGTCCTTCTGCTCCTTCGGCTGGCGCCGTGCATCATGCAGATAGGCGAACATCGGGGCGCTGGGCCAGCACGCCTCTGAGCGTAAGGCCCAGCTGTACACGGCAAGGCAAGCCAGCGCGTTCGGAGTCATTTGCGCCAGCTCCAGCCTGAAGGTCCGCAACACATTGCCAACGACCATCGCGGCCGGGATGTGAAGGCCGGCTTCAAAGTAGGAGACGAAAACGATCGCCTCCGACTCCTCATGTCGCGGTTCCACCTCGTCATCGACGGGTAGCCGCACCGCTTGGCGGTCCGACAGCTTCCCCTCACACAGCAGTGTACGGATCGTCTCCTCCGTCACGAGCGTCAGACCCAAGGCGCTGGAGTACGGGCCCTCCTTCCTCTCCGTCACCACCCACCACTTGTCTGCCTCCGCCGGGTCGCGCCCCTCGAGCGTGTACTCCACCTCAAGCGGTGAGGACCGCCGGCGGATGGCGTAGTCGCCGACCATTTGAGCACGCTCATCGCCGAGCGCCATCGTTATCCGGAAGCCAGACGACGGCGGAAGGGAAGGGCGGTGGTAAGAAAAGCAAAGCAAAGCAGGAGACGAGGCAGACGATCAGAAAGCGGGTGGAGGAGGCGCAGACGTGGTGCCACGGGGGTATTTAAAGACCCCTCATCTCCCGCACCACCGGTAAGCGTAACCGGCGGATGACGAACCGCTCGCCTCCCCACGACTGAAGCCGAAGCGTCGCGACCGCCCACGTGAGCCAGGCATGACCGCGGTCGTACAAAGACCCGTCAGCGCACGACGCATCAATACCGCCCTGCCGCGTGTCGGCTCCCACGAGGCGCAAATGCGGGTCATGCGACGCGATGCAGCCCCCGGCGCGTGTCGGCGCGAAGGGACATCTCGCCGGAACGCCAAGAATTCAGAAATCACTGCGACTCCAGGATTCATTAAAGCGCATTACCGGACTTCGGAGCCGCAACCACCCCGCGCCTAGGGGAATCTGTGGCGCGAGGTCTGCCCCCGCTCCGACTTCGACTTCGCAACACAAAGAACCTGCGGAGGAGGGTGGCCAGGGCAACTAGCGGCCCTGCCAAGTAAACTCCAAGCCCCCGGACGCCGAAGGCCCAAACGAACCGCGCGCTCAGTCGAGAAGCGAGATCGGCCATTGCTAGTAGGCTCTGAGCAAGCTCTCATAAACAGGCCTCCTTCAGTCCATCGTCATCCTTTGCCATCAAAGAGCGCGCATGGACTGAGGAAGACCTATCTACGAGGGCACGATCACCCTAGCTGTCCCTGGAACGCGCGTCATATGCAGCAGCACAGCGTAGCCGTCAGACCACGGCGCCAGGGCGAAGATAAGTTTTTTCTGAAATTCGAAAATAGACATCCTTCTGTTCATCAACATTCTATGACAACTCCCATCCGCGCTAATCCTGCCGCAAAACAGTCCCCTCAAAGAATGCAGATGAATAGAGGCAGCCTATTCTCGAGACCAAGATCATTCCAGCCGTACCCGGGTGTGGCCCTATGAAGGGTGGTGAAGGACGACGGCGTATGTATATATATATATACTCGCTGCGTCTGCCTCCGCTCCAACTTCGACTTCGCAACCCAATGAACCCGCAGCTGAGGGGGCCCGGGCAACTACCAACCCCGCCAGGGCGGATGCCATTTCGACTCCGACTTCGACCCCGACTTCAACTCCGGCTCCTACGCTGACGTCGGCCACGATCTCGATGTCGAATTCGACTTCGACCTTCGGCCCAGAGGTCAACCTCGACACCACTACTGCAGGGCCCTGTGGACGACGAGGACTTCGCCAACCCGCCCAGCGCCATACCCTCGCGGCAGGGCAAACACTACACCCAGCAATAAGGCTCCGCCGAATGTTGGGAAAGCTCACAGGCCGCAGGGACGGAGGGGGGCCAAAGGGCTCGGCAACATGGCTTCGGCCTGTGAAGCCCTTCACCATGAGAGGCTCCTGTTGTAGGGGTGGCCCCCACCTAAGCCCAGCAGGCCTGTTAGAGGAATGTAAGGCCTAAAATGGGACATGTGTGATGACATAAGTGCCCCTGAGGGGAATACTCGGATGTAAGGGTATAATTGTAAAAGCACTCCCCATGTGGATATATATATACAACACAGGCCACGGGGGGAAACCCTAAGCCATTGCTCACCTAACTCTTCACTACCATACTCTCTCTCTATTTGGTCTGTAACCACAACAATATCTAATATTAACTTATTTTAATTAATCATTAAGTGGGTCCCTATCGTATTCGACTCTACCCATAAATGCCAATTATATTATTTATTTATCCTATATAAAAAATAGGGTTAGCTTGTAAAAAAAATAGGGTTAGCTTGGGGGGTCGTACTGTTCACAGGCAAAAGGCATACTAAATAATTGATTACCTTAATTAGTCACTAATGACCTAGGCCCATTGGTCATAAGTGTTACTTAGTATTACATCCTGTGCGAACCTTGTGGGCCTATTTGGCAACCACACAGAATGGCATAGAGAGAGACAAAGGAACAGAGGAGGTGGTCGTGCCTTCCTTGGTGTGCCTGGTGCCAGTGAGGGAGACCACGACGGTAGCCAAGAAGGGGCAAAATGGGTTGCTACGGGCGAAGGGACCCCTAGGTGGCAATGGCACAAGAGAAGGTGGCTTGTAATGGCAACGCGAGCAAGTCCAGCGGTGGCAGAATGGCTATGGTGGCGATGAGTACTTGGTAGATACCTCAAGAAATCACACGTGTCATGAGCATCTACATGGATAGGGTGACTCATCGAAGTTGATGGTAGAGGTGGAGGAAAGTCGAGGTAGGCCGATGATGGGGAACCAGGGCGACGTTGCAGGCTTGACATGGGGGCAGTGACCTGGGCAAAGCTGACCCAAATCAAAGGTGGGGAAGGATTGAGGGAGCTGAGGAGATCCTCCAGTGAGGAGAAATCAAAGGAAAACTCACTGGGTGAGGAATGGTGGCAGTGGCTACTATTCGGCCTGTCATGGGGAAGGCAACGGTGTCTGTGAATTTCGGATAGACAGGGACGGCGTGAAGGAGCTCGACGGCACTCTACCATGCTTGGAGGGGATGACCCGGTGTGGCAGCGTTCCAGTCACCTGAGTGGAGGAGAAGGTAGGGAACAAGATGGGAAATGAAGAGGGAGGAGAGGCAAATAAGATAACACACTTGTCTCAGCTTATAAGGTCGCGGGGACTTAACGTTTACTTGCAAGGTCACAGCAGCTCATGCTTGAGTTCTCGTGGGCATGGTGCAATGCGTGCTCTACAAGGCAATGTGACAATGTCGCAGCGTTAGGAGACAGGGTGCAGGGCTTGAGGCAGTAGTGGCATGACTCTCCTCCTACTGTTGTACACGAGCACGCACATGGAGAGAGAATGGGAGTGAGGTCAAGAAGAAAAATAGTGGAGGGAGGCACTAACAAATGGGACCAAGCAGCAATGAGAGCAAACGAGACAAAGGACAGTGGCCTAGCACACTGGTGTGGGCTGCATAGGAGAAGGAGGGAGGGAACAGAGGTGGGCCGTGACTGGGCCGACACAGGCTACGGGGGAGAAAAGGAGGAAGGGGAGAGGAGGACAAAGTGGGCCAGTTAGGTTGGGCCACGGGATGGGATTCGTCTCAAGAGGGAGAGAGGGAAAGAAAAAGGATTGGGATTTAATTTTGCAAATCAAATTTGATTTGAATTGGAATTTATATTTTGGAAATGGGTTCATAGTTCAAAGAGGATTTTAGAATAGCTTTGAATATCACACAACTAAAATTTAGAATTTTGCAAATTCAATTTTTGTGCCAAGGAATTTTTTAAAATTTTAAATTAAAGGCAAAGCTTTTGGAAATTTTTGAAATGCAACAAAAAGTTTTTTTGAAAATCACAAAATTCTAGAAATTTTAAATTTGACCCAAATTTGTTCTGTTACAACTTACGCGATACGCCACAACCATCGAACCTTGGTCTTGTCACTGGCCACCACAATTATCAAGCATCTGCACATCAAAGAATAAGCAATCAATCCGAGCATAAATGACATATACTTGACTCTCAATTAACAAGACACATGTATGGACCTACTCCATGACTAACACTTGCATGAAAACCTTATGACTAACACTTGTATGGACACACTATGACTAATACAGCAAAACAACTCAACACAACCTGCCTCTCGGCACAGGGGCCATTCTAATCTCACCTGCTGATCCTCTGGGTGCTCTTCGAGAGCGTCATGCCGTTCCACTGGATAAAGGCGGCGATGGCCGGCCTTCTGGAAGCCGGGAGAGTCAACGAGTGGGTTGTCACCGAGAGGCTAGGAGACCCCCACATGGCGAAGGCGGCTACCGACTGCTCAGATGCTGTGAAGGTGGCAAATGCTGAGCTGATCAGGCCTATGATCGTAGTGCTACCAAAGTACAAGAAGAAATCGAGATTCTGGAACAGGTAAGATGCTATCAAGAACTCTCCAATTAAGCTGACATGACAAATTGCAAAACTTGACTCCTTGCGCTTCTCACTTGCAGATGCCACTTTTCAGAACTCGTTGTTGGAGCCAGCATAATGCTATCTGGATGCTATGATCTGCTCTACTCAAAGAAGGGGTACTACAAATACCTCTTCCTTCAAGGCCTTGCTTTCCTCGTTGCCGGCGTTGGGTACATTGGCACAAGCCCTCCTGCCACTGAACTGAACAGTACACACTAAATAGTGATGACGCATGCCAAATTGCCTCATGGAAGGCCCATCTCCTGCACATATGTATCTTGTAGACTAATACTAGTAGTACTTCAGAACAGCACATAGTGATCAGGTAGAAGTCTTACCGTTAGTCTTGATCAGAAAGTCAGATTTGACCAAACCATTCTTTGCAGCCAAGAAGGCTATTCAATTTTCTTAGGGTAGCATAGCCATTGTTTTGGAAATGAGAGTGTTTGATGAAACACCACGGCAACAGGCTGACGCAGCAATGTTTCCTTCAGATCTTGTAGAAATGTATATTCTATCCCACAATTCAGCAGCAGTTGTAACTTCGTAACTGAAACAATTGAGTTGGGCTTGGCTAAATTTCCCGGGGGCAAAAGGGATTCACATTTGTCTATCTAGCAGTTGTTTGCTGGGCTGTCTGGAGCACCCTGAACAACTCGCGTTTTCACATTTGGGCTCTGTTTTGATGTGTTGGTGTCATGTGTTGGCTGATTATCCCTGTGTGGTACATTTGAGTAGTTTTCTGTTTGTTGTTGTTGCATTTCCTGAGTGGGGACGCTATTGTAGATTGTTAGAACCCTGTACTTTGTGGTTTCCATTAATGGAAATCGGTGAAAACTTGCTAAAAAAATATTCATGTTGTCGCCTTCTTATAAACAGCTCTGCATCATGATGCTCTCAATTGATATTTGGCCACTCAGATGTGAGAGGATCATCGAATTCAGAATCTTGTAGCTACCAGGTTATATATAAAGGAAAAATACCTTCTACTCCCCGTGTAGTTCCTTCCACCTTTGATATATCACCTAAATGAACTTAACATACCTCTTTATCATTTTTGATATATTCATATAGTAATTATAAGATACTCCAATGTGAACCACACGAAAAATTACAAAGAAATATGTAGTTTTTAGCGTATTTTATAAATATCTTTATATACGCACATAAAAAGAAGTATGTCTAAAAATATACGTACCACATCTGAAAAATATACATACCATCTAGATGGTCTTATATACCCGTATACTACACGTATATACCTTCTACGATATAGAGAGTAACTACTCCCAGAAGTAGAGAAGGGCTTCTATGTATGTATGCATGCATGTATGTATTTTTTAAGGTGCATGTGTCATTTGTGCTAAGTGACCATCTGCATCAGCAAACAGTGTAATAATAGTCGCACCATGTGTCCATGGCACAAGCATATGCCAGTATTATGCAGTTTGGGACCCTAAACCTGCATTCTACTATTGATTCTTTTGGCACCAAGCGCAACAGTGTGATGCAGCGTGCTTTGCCTGCCATTAGTACGTCACTTGGTTTCTTGGTGCCTTTAGGCCTGGTTTTGACAAAACTAGCCACATAGGCGCGGCGACACGCCGCGCCAGCCATCGTGTGCACCGAAGTAAAAGAGGCGATAATTTGTGAGGAGTTTTTTTAAAAAAAATTGAGGGCACATGCGTATTTTCAAAAAAGTTTAAGGGCTTTTTCGTAAAAATTGAGGATCTGTATGTAACGAAACGAGGACCCGTACGTAATTTAGAAAACCGCGGGGCGCTATCCTGCAAATTGGAGGGGGTTTTCAGAAAAATTCGCCAAAAAAACCGTCAGGACCTTTTCGCGAGGAAAAAGGACTTGTCTGCGAGGAAAAAGGACCTGCACGTAATTTTTGGAAAACCGGAGGGAACTACCTCCTCTGGCCGTACAGGAAACCCCCCGCCATGCGCCGGCCGGAGCGCGCGGGCGGGGGACGTGGCCGAGCGGGGGGCGGGGCATTCCCCCGCTCGTAATAGGGGGAGTATATGCCATGCCACACGGACAGACTAGCAGTAGTAGCTGGCCTTCTCCTGGATAAGGTGGGAACCTTATACGTAGCTTGAACTTTAGAAGAAGCTGGAATCCAAAAGTTAAAAGAGTTGTAGGTCCTGTTTTTTTAAGCTTTTAAAAATTACTTTTCGACTTTTCTACAGTAACTAACTTTTAAACGGAGCATTTTTTAAGATAGAGTTTACTAGTTAATTGTAATACATACTTTACTGACTTCATTTATATTGGCAAAAATCGCACGTGAGTTTTTGTTATTCTGTAATCTCTCGTACAAACAGCCTAAAAGTCACAAACCGCAGTCAAAAGTCATAAGCCGCAATCAAAAAGAACAGGCTCGTAATTGGTGGTTGAAACAATTGCATGTAACACGCATCAAACAACGAGTGCGTCATCAACAGTAACAGGTGGACCCCACAGACCTGGCAAGAATTTTGGCTGAGGTGCTTAGGTTCTAGGAGTGTTTGTTCAATGCCAAGCACCTAGAATCGGAGGATGCAACGGATCAAGAAAAAAAATTGTCATGCATGATTTTATTTATTTTCGAAAGCATTTGTCAAAATTATGCCATTACTTGTAAAAAAAATATCATCCAACATAATTTGTATGAATATTTTCCTGACCAAGAAAATACTACCCCCTATTATAGCGGGGGGATTCCCCGCCCCCCCGCTCGGCCACGTCCCCCGCCCGCGCGCGCTGGCCGCCGCGTGGCGGGGGGATTCCTGTACGGCCAGGGGAGGGATTTTCCTCCTGTTTTCCGGAATTTACGTACAGGTCCTTTTTCTTCGCGAACAGGTCCTTTTTTCTCGCGAACAGGTCCTGGCGGGTTTTTTTGCGGCGGATTTTTCTAAAAAACCCCCTCCAATTTGCAGGATGGCGCCCCGCGGTTTTCTAAATTGCGTACGGGTCCTCATTTCATTACATACGGGTCCTCAATTTTTACGAAAAAACCCTTTAACTTTTTCGAAAATACGCATGTACCCTCGATTTTTTTTAAAAAAACTCCTCACAAATTATCGCCTCTTTTACTTCGGTACCCACGGTGGCTGGCGCGGCGTGTCGCCGCGCCTATGCTGCTAGTAGTACAAATGCCATGCCACATAGAAGGACAGAGCAACATTTCTCCTGGATAAGATGGAACTTTCTAGCTTTAAGAAAATAGTGCAAATGCCGTGCCACATGGAAGGACACAGCAACATTTCTCCTGGATAAGATGGAACTTTCTAGCTTAAAGTTTATAAGAGGCTGGAGTCCAAAAGCTAAGAGTTATCATTGGTAGGTGACACTAATTCCACGTAACACCAACAAGAAGGCATCTAGTACCAGGTTGCCCTCAAACTCAAGAGTGTGGATTCTTTTTAATTGTAGATTCTTTTTAACTATGATTTATAATTATAATTTATAATTTTTAGTTCTAACGTGAGTACTTATGTGAATAAACTGAATATCAATGAGTTGATAAGTCATTTTAAAAAAACTATCTCAATAAACCACTTTGAAATAGCAATAGCAAAATTATTTCATTTATTTATTCGACAAAAAACATAAGCTAAAAAAATTAGCCTTAAGTTACACCCTTCTGGGACACCACGTGGCATCATCTCTGTCCACCTCCCAACTAAAAACTTCAGCATGTCCGCGTAGGACCCCCGACCAAGTTGCAAGAATTTAGGCTGGTTGGGTTCTATCGCGCCCATATACAGCCGTAGTTGTGCATGCAATGCCATGTATGATTTTATTTATTTTGAAAACACTTGTCAAAAGCATGCCCTCACTTTTTTTTAAGAAAAAAACTTGTGTCACCAAATATAGTTCTGATGAACATTTTCCCAACCAAGAAAAATTCCAAACAAATGAGCAAACCAAAATGTCCCCAACAGAAAACAGGCGATCATTTACAGATTTACTGTGGAAGAAGAGTAAAGTCCATTACCGGTCCTTAAACTTTTTATGCTGTGTCATCCCGGTCCATAAACTTTTAAAGTATGTCATCCCGGTCCTTAAACTTTCAAAGTGTGGCAATATCCTATGTAGTTGTAGCAGTGAACTTTTTATGTTGTGTCATCCCGGTCCATAGACTTTCAAAAGAAATTGCCACACTTTGAAAGTTTAAGGACCGGGATGACATACTTTAAAAGTTTATGGACCGGGATGACACAGCATAAAAAGTTTAAGGACCGGTAATGGACTTTACTCGTGGAAGAACAACAGAAACAATCAACAGCACGGAACCATTGGACAGCTTAATTTGAGGCCAAATCGACCACCTTATTTTCCTGGATGCATGCAACTGGAGCAGCAAAATTCCATATACATCTCCAAAATTCTTTTGGCCACATTGTTGTAGCTTCTAGAAGTTACAAATCGTTTTCTCTTGTTTTCCCGCAACAACTTTTGTTAATTTCACCATGCGAATCATAGCGTCTCTCACCTTTGTAATTAACATGATGATGAGATGAAGTAAATCTTCGCCTCCCAAGACACCAGTAAGTTGGTAAGACTTGGCATCACTGGCTACATCATACCTGTATTAGAACCGGGGGACTCCCCGTGCGGAGAGCCCCGCCACATCGCCCCTGCGCGCGCTCCGGCCGGCGCGTGGCGGGGAATTTGCGTACGGTCGGGTGCCTTTTTTGCGGAAAACCCCTACATTTTTTCAAAATTACGTAAAGGTCCTCTGTTATCACAAAAAGGTCCCTGGATTTTTCAAAAAAAACCCTGCGCATATTTATTTTTCGTTGATAACGATCCGCAGTTTCCGAAATTACGTACAGGCCCTCGATTCTTTCAAAACAGTCCCTAATTTTTACGAAAAAACCCCTCTGGTCTCCTTTTATTGCGAAAAGTCCCTCGCTTTTTTTTGAAAAAACCCTGCGCTTTCCTTTAGCTACGAATTTTTGCTTCTTTTACTTCGGTACACACGGTGGCTGGCGCGGCGTACCGCCACGCCTATGAGGCTAGTTCTAACTATAATAACAAAGTATGCATTCTACACACTTCACATCCATCATTTTCTCACTAATTTAAGCCCAATTATTGGACAATCCAGTTAGCTACCACAATTGCCATATATCACTAGATCGAGTAATCATGCAAATGTGCCCAATTATTGGACAATCCAGTTAGCTACCACAATTGTCATATATCACTAGATCAAGTAATCATGCAAATGTGCACGACGTGAGGCGTGCTTGACCTGGACACGACCCAAAGACTATTGGGACCAACACATTTGTCATGTAAATGGTGTACTGCGTTCGGATTGGCTGCAACTGATGGCTTTTGGTTGTGACTGATGGTATTTAATTGAAAATAAATAACAGTAACTGAAAAAAAGTGATTTTAAGAAAAAGCACGTGAGCGGTGGAGAAAGTGATGAAGAAATACATGTATGTGACGAGATTGAAAGGAGTGAGATGTGTGATGTATCTGTGACCCCTATTTTATTCTCCGAACAAAATAATAGCAAAAGAAGTAGAGAAGCAAATTCAAAAACCAAATATTTATATTAATTTTTAGTTTTTTTTAACAGGAGCTAAAACAGTAGCCAATGTAACCAATGCCTTAGAGCAACTCCAGCAGGGCCCCTACTTGAGCCCTCAAACCTCATATTTGAGGGCTTGAGGCAAAAACAGAGGTCCAGCAGGCCCCCTACTACAGCCCTCAAATTTGAGGAGGCCCTCAAATCCCCCCTCCAGCCCTCATTCCTGGGGCTCTAGACCAAGCCCTCAAAAAACGGTTGGAGTCCATTTTTCTGCTCTTTCCCCCGCCCGCCTCTTTCCCCTCCCCGCAGCCCGCCCGCGCGTGACTTCCTTCTCCCCCCCCCCCCCCCCCCGCGCGCGACTTCTTTCTCGCCAGCGCTCGCCTCCCCGCTCTCCTCCGCTCGCCAGCGCTCGCCGACGCTCGCCAGCGCGGCTCCTCCCCGGCTCCCGGCGTGGCCGACCCCGCCCGGCGCGAGATCCCGCCCGACGCTTCCTCTCCTCACGGGGAGATCTGGCGCGGCTCCCCCCCCCCCCTCCGGTAAGATCCGGCGCAGCTCCTCCCCTCTGGCGACGTCCCGGCGGCTCCTCTCCGCTCGGCGACGCCCGCCTCCCCGCTCTCCTCCGCGACCTCGCTCTCCTCCACATCGCCGGTCTCCTCCGCGACCTCGACTCCCCAGCGAGGTCCCCGACGGCTCCTCCCAGTTCCCGGCGTTCCCGACGCGCTCCTCGCGGGGACGTCCCGGCGCGGCTCCTCCCCGGCTCCCGGCGTGGCCGACCCCTCCCTGCGCGAGATCCTGGCCCGACGCTTCCTCTCCTCGCGGGGAGATCTGGCGCGGCTTCCCCCTCCGGTTAGATCTGGCGCAGCTCCTCCCCTCCGGCGACGTCCCGGCGGCTCCTCGCCGATGTTCCCCCGCCCGACACGACTCTTCTTGTGCCCGCGAGGAGGGGATGACGGGTGGGTCCTATGTGTCATTGTCTGTTGGGATAGATTTGAGAGCCCTGATTTGAGGGCTGTTGTTGGAGTAGATACAAAAAATTTGAGCCCTCAAAAATAGGGGGAGCCCTCAAATCAAAAGTAGGGGCCCTGATTTGAGGACTCCTGCCGGAGATGCTCTTAGCCTAAGCGTCTGTGTCGAAACCTACCCCGAACGACGACGCTCCAACCGAAATGGGCCTGGCCTCACTGCAGTGCAAGCAGAACCACCACAAAAATGGGCCATGCACAAATCGCCCCTACCCCTTTTATGGAATTTCCTTGATGGCATTTATCGTCGGAAAACGGATCCGCCACGTATGTGTGGGAGCTAAACCGCAAACCTTGCAACTCAGTCGATGAAAAACAACGCTTCAGATCAATCGGATATCATACAACTACCAAAACTCCACGACGAACGCACCTTGGGTTACTTGAAGTTTGTGTCGAGACTCTGGACTTGCATTTAGACTCTGTGTATATTAAGTCAGTTCTACGATTAGTAGCTAGCTTATTGTTGACGTGGCTTATACATATATTTTACCCTTCGGAAATCCTATATATGAGTACTTTGTGTTTACAATGTAAGGTGGTCATTACCGCGCATCCCATACTATCTTTGGAGTCTGTTCCAGCGAACCATGGCCAAATCGCAAAATTAAGAAACTGGAGCAAGAAAGGGATATCATTATACTCTTTTATTGTGGTGTTCCGTATTTTCGTACCCTGAAAGTTGCCTACCAGTACCTGTGTGCGTCACTATGCGCTACGTCAAGACGCAACGTCATGAGCTCGCACTACTAATAAACGTGTGCGTATTAATCACACGGTCCCCTTTCCATAACACGATGGGGCATCAATGACAGAGAAGCGTCGTCTTAATTTCCTCCCTAAAACGGGTGGGGTGACTACTGCTCGTAGTTATTGACACAATGATACTTTTTCCCTGCAGATCAAGTCAACCGCGCAATGCTGATACTAGTAAACTTGCCTCTGACCGCAAGGCATTCCAGTAATTTTTCCAGGCTACGCCATCCGAACAGTTGTCTTTCTGATCCGATGGACGACATCCATTTATGTCTACGCGTGCGGTCGCTAGCTCAACCATTCCGTTAGTTGTGTGTGCACGCCAAGATCAATGGCTTGCCGGTCGCCTGCCTCCACAGTAAGTAACCTCTTTCTGCGAGTGGAAATTGGAAGTTAAAATCGTAGTTTAAGGGCCTGTTCAAATTATCCTCTGGCTTT
The DNA here is from genome assembly GCA_017311315.1 of Dendrocalamus latiflorus. Classification (NCBI taxonomy): domain Eukaryota; kingdom Viridiplantae; phylum Streptophyta; class Magnoliopsida; order Poales; family Poaceae; genus Dendrocalamus; species Dendrocalamus latiflorus. The sequence continues at coordinate 10,535,476 of CM029654.1, forward strand.
GTCTTAAAAATAGTAACAGCTTATAGAGAAACTTATAAAAAAAGAAGCCACAATGTGTTTGCGGTTCTGTGCTTTTTCCTTCGTCGAAGAGCGGCAGAGGATGTGAATCCGAAACAAGAGGTGAAGACTTTTGCCAAGGAAATGAAGATTGTGGTTGAAGGTAGCTCTAGTCGCAATCTGCACACCATGAGGTCCATGGCCTCATCAAGGACTGAACAATGGTGGTCTCATGGACTCCCAAGTTCAGATGTTGAGAGCTGAGGGCGCACTCCGCAACTACTCCGATCCATTTATTGTGTGTAGTGTACTACGACCTAGGCACTGTTCGGTATCGATGTTAGTCCTTTCGTTTGCTTGGATTTGTAGGTCCTGTCTATGATTGGGAATCCATGTGGCAGCTTTGGTTGTGTCAAAAGCTCTTTCAGAAGAAGCATGGCTATCCATTTAATAGAAGTTCATAGGGAAAGAAAGTTGTTCACAAATTACAGGTGTATTAGAGAAAGAATGTTCTGCACACCTCAGCATAAGGGCACACCCAATAATAACATTGCAAAGTAATATCTATGGTGTTCTACATCACTTAGAAATAGTATTAGATATAGCTTCTTCAATACATAATTTCTATTGATAAAGCCCAGACAATAAATATTCCTTTTCTCTCTCAATCTTCGGTCTCCCTCATACATATCTATTGGATGGGTTTAATGCTATGGACACTACTCTACTCCTTAATGCATATTTAAACCATGTCTTCTTGTTGGTTTTTGTGCTTATGCAATATCTCATGCAAGACACTACTTTTCTCTATCTCTTACTTAACTCTTTGCCACATCATATCTCATTCTATATAGATAGTTAATAAATTTTATGGGCATTATATATGATGGAGTAAAGAGAGTGCCCTAAATGGACTAACCGTTTATTACAGTTTCATTACAAAAAAGAAAGTTGTGTGCAGCTCAGCATAAAAAAAATCCCAGAAAACGGAGTTCATATTTCATTAATCATCAGGAGACGTACAATCATAAAGTAGATAGGCACATAGGAAATCTAGTGTTTGGTTAAGCCGAGCACACCACCGATTATTTTCTGAAGATTGTTTGGTCGTTTACTTTCAGAAGCCAAATACACCTAAGCATAAAGTTATACTAGCACATTAGCTCCTCGGTAGTTTACTATATCTGACACCTCTTCCTTGTTCAAAATGGCTTCCATCTTCTCGCTTCTAAAAGCTAAGAGAAGCTAAGAAGCCGTTTTGAATGTGTTGACTTTTTAACATAGTTTTTTCTTTTGTATTGTCTATGGAGATATAACTTTTTTTATCTTTCCTCATTTTTCTTTATTTTCTTTTAATTGAATATCTCAGCCTAAAGCTAACAGTTGTGACAATATCCATTTCAGCCAAAAGACACAACCAAAAGTCATCAGTAAAAACCATTTTGAACTGGGCCTAACATGAATAAGGCCAATCCAAAATGCAAGAAGTTTCTAAAATCCTACGGGAACATTCTTAGTCCAAATTGTTAAGAAATAATTGAACGCCAATGCAAATCCACGCAATCAATCAACAAGAACACCAAAGATCAATCACTAGGAAACAATTGAGAGAGAACTCCAGGAACGTAGTTTTTATTAATTTTAGATCTCTTCTCTTTGTACATAGACTTCTCTATTTATAGTCAAAACCCCTAAGGGGCAATTTTAGTATTTGCCTACACCATAACCTTCTAAGTTTCGTAACACTCCGCCTTAGGTGAATACCACGACATGCACATGATGCATTAAAACTCCTCCCAAAAATCCAGTGGGAAAAAGGGATAGAGAAAAGAGTACATTGCATCCGTTTTTTATGTTGCAGTTGCCTCATTAAAAACCTTCACGTGAGAAAACTTCAGGAAAAACTCACGAAGGAGAAAATAGTACAACATTAGATCTTCAGAATCATGTAAGTTTTTTAGTCTTACATAAGGACTACAGTTCAGGGATTTACTCCCCCTGAACCTTGTAACTCTCTAAGTCGTCTCATCCCTATGCCTCTAACACACTTCTGGAAGCTAGAAGCTAGGAGAGATTTTGTAAATAAATCTGCCAGATTATCACAAGACCTAGCTTTTAATAACTTTATCTCTCCATTCTTCTGGAGGTCATGAGAATAGAAGAATTTAAGAGCAATATACTTCATGATATTACTCTTAACATAACCCATTTGCATCTATGCTACACAAGCTGCATTATCTTAATAAATAATAGTGGGGTCATCGATGGTGTTTTATGCCACATGGCTTCTTGATATCGCCAATCATCTGCCTAAGCCAAACACATTCTCGTAAGGCTTCATACACTACGATTATTTCTGAGTAGTTAGTAGACGTACCTACCAAGGTCTGAATAAATTACCGCCAAGAAATGGTTGTACAACCACAAAGAAATACAAATCCTATATTGGATTTCGCATTATGTGGATCAGACATATATCTTGCATCTGCATATCCAACCATAGTCAAGTCTTGATTCTTCGGATAAAATAATCCAAGATCTTGCATACCCTGAAAATACCTAAGAAGAGTTTTAACACCAGCCCAATGTCTTCATGTTGGAGCTACGTTGTATCTGGCTAGCAAGTTGATTGTAAAAGCAATGCCCGGCCTTGTGCAGTTAGCAAGATACATTAATGCCCCAATGGCACTCAAATATGGAATCTTTGGTCCAAGAATTTTCTCATTGAGAGACCTTGTGGAGGTATACCCATGTTTGTGATGAGTAATTGACGGTTGGTTTAGAGAGTGTGAGTTTGTTTTGGGTATTCTAGGATTGAGTACCTTTCAGTTATGCTATTATTGATTATGCTGTTTCGTGCGGTGCTATGTGACGGTTTGCTTGTCTGTGTGACTGCAGGACTTTGGAGCTAGGTCATGGTGAGGCGAGGAGGACCAGGACTAGGCATAGGAGGTGTTGAGGTTCAGACGGTCGGTGATGCCGAAGATGATCGAGGCTGCTGAGGTGATTGCGAGTCGGGAGATGAGAAACCGGAGCTGGAGCTACCGGTGGAGGACACGACAGGCAACGACGAGAGAACCGGGACTAGGCTTAGGGAGGAGTCGGAGGTCCAGACGATTGGGTGTCGGTTGCGGTCATGTGCGACGAAACAGACCAGGACTAGACTCAGGTGGAGTCGAAAGTCTCGGTCGGAGTCGGGTAGACACGACGGGCAGCGGCAAGGTGGACCGGGACTAGGCTCAGGGCGGAGCTGAGGTCCAGACGGTCAGAATGCCGGGTGCGATCGTGTGCAGCGGAGCGGACCGGGACTAGACTCAGGTGGAGTCGAAAGTCTCGGTCGGAGTCGGGTAGACACGACGGGCAGCGGCAAGGTGGACCGGGACTAGGCTCAGGGCGGAACTGAGGTCCAGACGGTCAAAATGCCGGGTGCGGTCGTGTGCAGCGGAGCGGACCGGGACTAGACTCAGGGAGGAGTCGAGGTCCAGACGATCAAGGTACCAGTTGCGGGAAGCTTCTGGGAAGGTGCTTGAGGGGCAATTGGAGAATTGACTCAAGCATGAGTGGAGTGGGTGGTGTTTCCCTCCAAATCCTGGTCATGTTGACTTTGACCCTTGCCTCTTGTGTGTATGGAGCAAGGGAGTGGAAAGTGTATGCCACTTCTTGAATTTTCTCTTGTGATGTGAGCTTCATCTATTTAGGAGGTGAGTTCTGGAGAAGGAATGGCAAGAAATGGGTGAGTCTGTGTTAATGTCTAGTGCTGAAAGCTCAAGCAGTGTAAGCATGTAGTGTGTGTCTCCACATTTCCAACTGCGTATGGGGCAGTAGTTGAGAAATGGGATGAACTAGATGTAACCATTTCTCTTTATGTAATCATTCATGGGAATGAATCCTTTTGACAGATCTTTGTTAGTTTCGTGCATTCCTCTATGCTTTAGTATCAATTCTTATTTCCTGAATCTCTCTGTTCTTCCTTCCTCTTGCCTTGAATGAAGTTTGGTTTTGAGAATCTATAGAAAGATTTTGCTCTGAGCTGGGGATAACCCAAAGGCAATTTGGCCAGACCAATCCCAAGAGCAAAAAGGCAAAATTAAATGATTTTCAATTTGTTCAAGGATGTGCTTTAGTTCCTCTGTTCTCCCCTTTCTAGGGTTTGAAGGTAGGGCTCTGTGGAATCTTTTGTTTTCCCATCAAAAGTTTGTGTTATGATTTGTGTTTTCAAGCTCTGAGGTTATTGCTAAACTGAATTCAAAGTTTCATGAAGAAAGAACCCAAGAATCTCATGGAATTTGGACTTTGCCTCACACCTTGTGACCTTTCTGACAAGTCAATTTTCTCCTGTTAAATTGATCTTTGTCTGGATTTCCTTTCTCTTGAGGCTATTTTGGTTATTTGGGTTAAGGCCTTGTGCCTTTGGTTTGAAAAGGATAGCAGAAGTTCGCAAATTTCCTTGCCTTTCAGTCTTCTGTAGTATTTTCATTTTCGGGGTGCGCTATTTTCTTCTCTCTGCCTCTCGCTGAGAGTGAACCGGTCAGACTGGTTAGCATATGGCGGTCAGATAGGATTGGCCATGGTAGTCTGACCGCCAACCCTAGCGGTCAGACCGGCCAGGCACCGGCGGTCAGACCGGCCAGGCACCAACGGTCAGACCGGCCGAAGGCCTGCGGTCAGACCGCCCGATGCACTGTAGTCAGACCGCCCCTGCTGTTACTCTCTGGTTTGATATTCGTTCTTTAGCTCCTTTTTATTTGCCTCGCTTTCTTCTATGTGTGTCGGAGTTTCCAGTGAGCATGAGCTTCTATTCTTCATAGCTTTTGTAGCTGTCGGAGATAAGAGTCGCATGTGGATACATGGGGGCAAATTTTAAAAAGGCACCATTCACCCCCCCCCCCTCTGTTGCCATTTCCGATCCTATACTCATTTTCCACCCTTGGTCTAAAAGGATGTTTATTCGCTTCTAGGGATCGGACCACCATCGGGGTTCATAATGGATATGACTTATCCATATTAAATTTCTCTAACACCTTCTTGGTATAAGTTGATTAGTGTACTAAAATCCCTCCAAGAAGGTGCTCCAGCTGTAAGCCTAAGCAAAATTTGGTTCGACCAAAATCCTTCATTTCAAATTTTTAACAAGATAGGAACTTGCTTCCTTATGTCCTCTGTCATTCCGATGATATTCAGATCATCAACGTATACTGAAATAATACAAAACCATTCTGGGATTTCTTTGTGAACACACAGGGACAACCCTCATTATTAGTATACCCTTTCTTTAGGAGAAATTTACTAAGCCGGTTGTACCATATTATTTCGGACTATTTTAATTCGTACAGTAACCTTTCCAATTTGACACTATACATGTTACGGTTTAATTTATTTTGATCCAAAATTTTTACTCTTTTTAGGACTTTCATATAAATATCCGAGTCTAGTGACCCATATAAATATGTGGTCACTACATCCATTAATTGCATACTTAAATTCATACCTGCTGCCATTGATATTAAATATCAAAACGTTATTCCTCTTATGACAGGAGAATAAGTTTCATTATAATCAATGCCGGGTCTCTATGTAAACCCCTGTGCTATAAGTCTCGTTTTATATCTCACCACTTCATTATTTTATTTCTCTTCTAGATGAAAACCCATTTGGATCCTACATAGAACACTTTAGGCGATGCTCAAGCTGCTGGATTAAACACTTACCTTTTATTCAATGAGAATAATCTGCCTCAATTGCCTCCATGTATGAGTGCTTCTGGCAGTTGGCTAAGGACTTTGGTTCTGGATCCAATTCAAGGTTTTTAGCAATTTTTGAGGCAAAATAGATGTTGACAATTGTAGTCTTTCTCTTATATAATTCTCCTGACTCAACAAAATTTTTGGATATTTCTTCATTTGCTTCATCCAGTTCTGCATGATTTCCCACAACAACGAAGTCTAGTTGTTCTGATGTCCCAGTATTAGACTGTGCGCGCAATTGTACTGGGGTTATTATCTTCAAGATCATTCGCTTCAGGGATTTTCTCAACGTCAGATTGAGTTTCTTCTACTGACTTGGGAGGTAACTTATTTTTTCGAGTTTCTTTTCTGCAGACGTCTCCGTAGAATTGAGGCCTCATTCTCCATTGCTCTCCCCCTTTTCTTCATATGAGGGGTTGAGTGGTTTGAGTATCCGTCTAGGGTATTTCCAATCTCTCCGAGGCATTTACTACTGGTATATAAGATTTTGTTACTTCCTTTTGATCAGTGAAGGCATCTCGCATGTTATTTGCTACTTGCTGCAGGTTTATTATATGCTGAACTTCTAGTTCAGAAATAATTGAACGCCAATGTAAATCCACGCAATCAATCAACAAGAACACCAAAGATCAATCACCAGTGAAAAATTGAGAGAAAACCAGGAGCATAGTCTTTATTAATTTCATATTTCTTCTCCTTGTACATAGGCTTCTCTATTTATAATCAAAACCTCTCAAAGATGGTTTCGATATTTTAACCTTCTAGATTTCATAACACAAATAAATATGCCCTTTAAACGAAGAGGACAGAGACAGAGTTCTTTTAAAGGAAGAGAGTGTTACAAACCAAAAAGTGCCCAATGTACAGGTGCCCCAATGTACAGATGCCTTTTCCAAACAGACCCCTTTTGTGCCACCCCCTCATCATCTATAAATCATCATGTACAGATTCAGAATGTAATAAGAAGCAACAATTTCTCTCAAACACTTATTACAATCTCTTGCAATACGTTATCAGCACATACATAAACACAAGGTATGGCACTATGTGAGAAACACCAAAAAGCATTTCTGGATGTTCTTGCTTTGGTCGATTCTTTGCGCGAATCGCTGCACGTTCTTCTTGCTCCTCTCCATGAGAAGCCTCCACCACCACATCCGGCGGCCACCACTTTCATCGCCACCGGCCATGGCTCTAGGCCGGTTTGTCGTCGTCCATGGGAGGCGCACGGCGCTTTCCCACCAGCGAGGGCTCCGCGCTATGGCCCTTACCGGCGATCGGCGCATGCCTCCGCGGTGGCTAACCGTCATCCCGGCCTCCGGATCCGGGCCCAAACTCCTCTACCGGCCTCCTCCGCAGAGGAGGCATTCTCCTCTACATAAATCGAAAACAAGAGGGGAGGGGGAGGGAGCACGGCGCGCAGCTTGGCAAGGCCCGGCGCGGCAAGGCACGGCGCGCGGCCGGCGCGGCGCGACGCCCGGCGTCTCAGCGCGCGGCCGGCCCGACGGCGCGGCGGCGTCCATGCCCGTGGCGGCGGTGCCCGAGGCGGCAGCGCCCGAGGCGACGGCGTGGCGGCGTCCGCGGCCGGCGGCGCCCGCGGTGGCGCGGCCTAACCAGGCCGGCGGCGACGGGCTCAGAGGCCGGAGGCGGCGGCGGCGCCCAAAGGGCCAGCGGCGGCTAGGGTTTGGGGGTTAGGGAAACCCTAACCCTCCCCTTCCTTTATATATGGCTGCACAAAATATGGGCTTTTGGCCCAAAATTTCCCACCTCCCCACTTGGGCCTAAAGGCCGAACGGGCTTTAGCCCAGGTTTCAAAATTTTGCAGTTTTCCCCTCTATTTCGTGGAAAATGCAAAATTTTTTAAGTAAATTTCTATTGTAGTATTTGCAGTGTAGTCCTTGTGCTTATTTATAATAACCCGTCAGTTTGTACTGTTATAAATTAGCATTTCAGTCCCTACAGGACCTGAAAATTATGTAATTATTTAAATAAATGTGCAAGCACATTTCTATAATCTTTACATATGTATGATTACTACTTTATTGCAATTTACTTACAATATGAATTGCGACCATATTTAAATTTTGCTATCTTTAGCAAATTTAAACTTAAAATTCCCATTTAGTGAGTACCATTGTACTTAATAAATTGGAATTTTTGCAAAATATTATACCTACAATAAATACCATAATTACAATTTATGGCACTTTGCTACATTTATTTGTACGCTATGCCATACAAATTGGTGTTCACCACCAATATTGGGATTACACGGTATTATAAATATAACCACATGTTATATTTAATTTGGATATATATATTCATTCGGATTACAATACTCATATTGTTTTCCACATATTTTGCATTTTATTACAACATTACCATACACATTAATTTACCTCATGTAAATTAATCGTTTATGGTGTACTTTTCATGTTGGTTTTAAATGGCTACCAAAGATTTTGAGCCCCTCGCTCTCGATGGTACCAACTACCCTACATGGGCTATGGATCTAAAGATCAACCTAACCACACGTGGGTTGCAAAGGGTGATATTCGATCCTCCAGATGATCAAATTCCTCCGGATATTGTGAAATATCCGTTTTGAGCACAATACGGAATCACATACATCCAGATTTGAAGGCTGAATATCTGTATGAGGAAAATCCACTCACTTTATGGTTAGCCCTCAAAAATAGGTATGAACAGCAGAAAGCTGTTATCTTACCTGAGGCTAATCATGAATGGGCACACCTTAGACTCCAAGACTTCAAATCTGTTGGAGACTATAACCATGCCCTTCATGCTATTTGCTCCAAATTGCGGTTTTGTGAAAAGGAACCGACGGATGCGGACAAAATAGAGAAGACTCTCTCGACTATGCTCCCATCTTACAGGGTCCTACAGTAGCAATGGCGTGCTGCAAATTACCAAACTTATTTTGATCTTATGCATACTATACTTCAGGCAGAGAAGCATGCTGAACTTCTTTTAAAGAACAATCAGCAACGTCCCATTGGGGCGGCTCCTCTTCCTGAAGCTCATTCTAATCAAAATAACAACAAGTTCAGTGGTTCAAAAGACCACTCAAAGAACTTTAAAGGTAAAAACAAACGCAACAAGAAATAAAAATCAAGTGGATTCAAGAAAGGTAAAGGCAATTCTGGTAAGAGAGCTGACAAAACTGAAATTTGTCAAAAGTGAGGTTGCTACAACCATCCTACCAAGAAATGCCGCACCCCGAAGCATCTTGTGAACCTCTACCTCTAGTCTTTGGCTCAAGGCAAGAATGCTCAAGAGAAGAGATTTGAAGTACACTTCAATCTCACATCCAACAATAATGAAGCCGGATGCTCTCAAAAGTTCCTTCAAGAACTCAAAGACACATGTGCTTCTACAAAGAAGGATGATCTCATGTGCATTGAGGACACACTTGAAGAATTTACTTCTCAAGACATGTTTGGAGATCTCAGTTAGACTCCTAGTCCCATAGCTACTAAGTACTATAGTGTTGTAATATAAACAATGTTGTCATCTATATTGTAAGCTTGTATGCTGCAATCATATATCGAACATATTCGGTATTATAAAATAAAGTTTGTATGTATTCTATATATACTACTATAAGAATTTTATTAAATTCTTCTTTTGTGTATATAGATTTTTGGAGTCGATCCAATGGAGGAGGAATTATGCATTGTGGATAGTGGTACCACAAACTCTATACTTAGGGATACAAAATATTTCCTAACTCTTACTAAGAGGAAAGGAAATGTTTTAACCATCGCTGGACGCGATGCAACGATAGTAGGCTCTGGTCGCGCCTCTATCACTCTCCCTCTGGGTACACAATTAGAAATTGAGGATGCACTCTTGTATCCCGATTCAACACGTACTCTACTTAGTTATAGAGATATCTGTCAGAATGGTTTCCATGTTGAAACCCAAAATAACAATAAAGAGGAATATCTACTCTTAACCAAAAACAACGGATATGGCAAACAAGTACTAGAAAAAATTTCATCTTTTAACTCCGGATTGTACTATACATACATCAAACTCGTTCAACATATTGCGTACAAAGTAATTTTTCAAAACACTAACACATTCCAAACATGGCATGATCGCCTTGGCCACCTAGGCATTGGAATGATGAGAAAAATTATTAGCAATTCAATTGGTCATACATACCTCAAAACAAAATTTACGGAATCCTCAGATTTTGTGTGCACTTCCTGTGCCACCGGAAAATTGATTTTAAGACGCTCTTATCTTAAAATCAGAGCTGAACCACTTGAATTTCTTAACTGCATTCAAGGAGATATATGTGGTCCTATACAACCATTGTGTGGACCGTTCGGATACTTCATGGTTCTCATTGACGCATCTACTAGATGGTCACATGTTTGTCTTTTATCCACACAAAACCATGCATTTGCTAAGTTAATTAGTCAAATTATCCAATTACGAGCAAATTATCCTGAATATTGAATTCAATCAATTCGAATGGACAATGCTGCTGAATTTTTATCCCATGCCTTCAATGACTATTGTATGGCTCTTGGGATACAAGTTCAACACTCTGTTCCATATGTCCATACACAAAATGGTTTAGCAGAATCCCTTATCAAGAGAATCAAGCTCATTGCAAGACCATTACTACAGAATTACAACTTACCAACATCATGTTAGGGTCATGCAGTTTTACACGCTGCTGACTTAATCCAATTGCGTCCAACTGCCTATCATAGCACTTCCCCGCTACAATTAGTACGTGAAAATCCACCAGATATTTCCCATCTGCGAAAGTTCGGTTGCGTTACATACGTACCGATCTCACCACCGCAGCGTACCTCAATGAGACCGCACAGGAAACTTGGGATCTATGTTGGGTATAAATCTCCGTCAATTATAAAATACCTCGAGCCCCTAACAGGGGACCTGTTTACGGCCCGGTACGCTGATTGCATATTCAATGAGGAACATTTCCCGGCATTAGGGGGAGACAACAAGTACCAAACTAAATACCAGGAAATTGATTGGAATGTACAATGCATTCCTGCCTCAGACCCACGTACCAGAGAGACTGAACTTCAAGTTCAGAAAATCATTCATTTGCAAAACATTGCAAATAATCTGCCAGATGCATTTACTGATTATAAGGGTGTCACAAAATCATATAATCCTGCCAAAAATGTGTCTGAAAGAGTGGTGGTACCGCAAAATACCACTTAACTCCCAGTTCAAAATAAGAGGGGGAGAAGTACAGTACAAATGGCGGATACAGCTTTTAACAAGCGACAAAGGAAACAAAAGAATGTAAATACAGATCAACCTCAAGTTGATAGACACTAAAGGATCCTTGAACCCAGATCAACAGTGCACTCAAATTCTGATCCTGGGACATCAGAATACCCCGACTCAAATGTTTTGGGAAATAACATTGAGTCACCAGGGGTCCAAGAAATTTCTACTAACTATACTGATTCTGGAGAATCATATGATCGTAAGACTACACTTGTCGACATTTATTTCTCCACAACAATTGCAAATAACCTTCAAAATGATCCAGATCCTAAGACCATGGCAGAGTGCAAACAGCGTTCAGACTGGAATCAATGGAAGGATGTAATTCAAGCGGAGTTAACCTCGCTCAAGAAAAGAAATGTATTGACCAATGTGATACATACACCTCCCAAAGTATTCCCTGTCGGTTTCAAATGGGTTTTCGTCCGCAATCGGAATGAAAACAATGAGGTGGTGAGATACAAAGCAAGGCTTGTAGCACAAGGGTTCACACAGAGACCCGGAATTGACTTCAATGAAACTTATTCTCCAGTAATGAGTGGAATAACATTCCGATACTTAATCTCATTGGCAGTAAAAAAACATCTATCTTTTCAGTTGATGGATGTAGTGACTGCATATCTTTATGGGTCACTTGATTCAGAAATATACATGAAAGTTCCCAATGGAATTTCAATTCCGAATCCAAACGCAAATCGCAATATGTATTGTGTAAAATTGAACAAGTCTTTATACGGCTTGAAACAGTTGGGTAGAATGTGGTACAACCGACTAAGTGAGTTCCTAACCAAAAAGGAATACTCCAACAATGATGATTGCCCATGCGTATTCATCAAAAGATCCTCAACATGATTTTGTATTATATCTGTGTATGTTGATGATCTTAATATTATTGGTAACACACAGGATATAGATGAAGCACGTAATCATCTTATGACGGAATTTGAAATGAAGGATTTGGGTAAAACCAAATTTTGCTTAGGTATACAACTTGAGCACCTTCATACAGGCATCCTAGTGCATCAATCAGTCTATGTCCAGAAAATATTGGAGAATTCGATATGGACAAAGCATATCCATCGAAAACCCCTATGGTTGTTCGAACTCTAGACAGGGACAAAGATCCATTTAGACCCCGAGATGACAATGAAGAGCTATTGGAAACCGAGGTTCCATATCTCAGTGCCATCGGAGCGCTTATGTACCTTGCAAATTGCACCTAAACTATTTTACCCACATGAATTGCAAGAGAGTGGGGAAATAAATATTCTGCAAACTAAGTCTTGTGATAATCTAGCAGATTTATTCACCAAGTCATTAACAAGTTCCACATTCCAAAAATGTGTTCGTGGAATTGGTATGCGAAGACTGCGTGATTTGCAGATGTCAGGGGGAGAAATCTCATAAGACTTAACCCATTCAAATATAAATATTGTACTCTTTTTCCCTTTATGAGTTTTCCCTCTAAGGTTTCTCATCAAGGTTTTAATGAGGCAATATGACAACGTAATCATAAATATATTATATCTCTATTTTCCCACAGGGTTTTTAAGGAGATATAATCAAATATATGCCATATTATTTTCTCCTTAAATTTTTCCACTGGGCTTTAAAGGAGTTTTTCATGGCATATCTACTCTATCGGTTCTCTTCATATTTTTCCTTACAGGATTTTGGAGGAGTTTTTTTCCAAGATGATGAATCATGGTGATTATATGAAGATACATTGGTCAAGAGGGAGTGTTACAAACCAAAAAGTGCCCAATGTACAGATGCCTTTTCCAAACAGACACCTTTTGTGCCACCCCCTTATCATCTATAAATCATCATGTACAGATTCAGAATGTAATAAGAAGTAACAATTTCTCTCAAACACTTGTTACAATCTCTTGCAATAGAGAGAGAAAAAGTCACAGATGGACGGGAGTAGTGGAGATACGGAGAGATTGGTCAGACCCATGTGTCCACATCGATCGTGCTGGATATTCACGGCGTGACCACAAGGCATTTTCCATCTAAGTTAACTACCAACTTGAAGTTCTAAATTAATCCGAATTTATTTCCGGGAAGTAAAAAAAACCTACTATCAACATGTCTTATTTTGAAGGTTAATGAACAAAAAAAAATTCATCTAGAAAAGTAGAGTACCATTCAGTAACAAAATTTCCATATCTTTATACATCAACAAAATCAACCTACGTTTTGCAAAATGCAGTTTACGTTCTTCTATTTGTCACATTGTTTTTATTAAAGAAATATGTGGCAAAAATCGAAAGGCTAGAGTAGAGTGTCTCGTCCTGTTCGATCAATCTTTCTCAGGCTTTCTTTCCGGACACCACGGAAAGAAGCTCTGCAGCAAACCTATTTGGATGCATGCAATCAGCAATCCAATCGCGTGCCTAGTTTCCAAGACTTTCGATTCACTACAGAGACGAGAGTCCTACTCTCACGTATCCCGATCATCGTTTGGTAAATTCTTGGACCGAGCAACGAGCTTCACATACCGCTCTTCTGATCCTTCGCTCGCCTATGCCCTGTTCTTATCTTCAGAGATTGGAGCTTTAAAAAAATCGAGTATGCTTTCATGGGATCCTCTTCGGGATCAGTTAATAAACAAACGATGTCTTGGATCGTAAGATCAGGAGGAGAAGACAAGTTGCCAACTAGAGCCCCGGTTCATCTTTTGTCCTGGTTAGGTTAACGTGCATCTTCTCTTGACCGGTCCCCTGTTGGATCTCTGACGATTACTGTTACATGGACTCTTCTTAAATCGGCATATATTCTTCTCCATCTCGTGAAGCAGCAGCTTCTTCGATTAACTATCCTTATTATTCGACTACAGTTGGCACAGTTATTCCTGGTCTGCAGAACTGAATTGCGTTGTCCGGTCGGACTAAATTCAGGAATGTGTCTGAAAACGGTGGCGTTGCAGAAAGCAGACTTCGACACACGCTAAAATATTCGCAGGTTGTACCAGGCTACCACTTCAACGTTCCCTGGATCTGGCGATGGAGGCGCTTTAATGGCCGTAAGTTGGCCCTAACAACCCGGCCGAAATTTCTTCATGCCTTCCAAGCTGCCTTCCAAACAGGTCTTAGCTAGGAATGAAAAACAGTAAAGGATAATTTATTTTATCTAATATTTATAATCCAGAAAACACGAATATGGTAATCAAAATCCGTATTTACGAATGTTCATATTCGTATTTAAGAATGTTCATATCCATATTTGAGAATATTCATATTCGTATTCGAGACTATTCGATTCGTATTTGATCTGTTTCCATCCCTGGTGACCTCCCTGAGGATGATTGTAGAAGTAATTTTCTGATGAACCAAGCTTTACAAGCAAGAAGTGAAAATTAGTGCATTATGCAAGAAAGACGGTGCAATGAAATGCACTACAACATTCAGACCGTCATATGACTTTCGAAATTATGATATAATAAAATACAAAGTGCATTACAACATGCGAAAGCGCAAAGTAGTGGCTTCTAGACGCTAGGACATTTGTATTGGCTTTGACTTCTCTAAAAAGAAGCTAAAGCCAATACATGTGCTGCTCAAACGGCTTAAAAGCCTGGCTTCTAGGTTCTGCTATTAACTTTTGGCTGTAATTGTACAACAGCGACTGTTACCTTTTCTAAGTTAAATAATAATAAAAAAGAAAATTAAAAAACACTGGTACATCTTTTTAGACAACGCAAGAGGATAAAGAGGAAAAAACGAAAACACAAAAAGTCAAGGGTATTGATAAACATCATCTGGATAATTTCTTTCTAACTATCATTCATATTTGTGACCGTTGGATTAGAGATCCAAGGGCCACAAATTCTCCCCACCCCCTCCAAAAAAAATTCACCCCCCTCCAAAAAAAGAGACCGTTGGATCTCTAATCCAACGGTCTGAAATTTGGATGATTGTTGGGAAGAAAACATCCGGGTGATACCTATACACACCCAAAAGTCAAAATTAAGAATTTGGTATATTTTAAGTAACTTCTAACTTCTAGTAGTTGAATACTTTTAAACCCTTTAAAGCCGGGCTAACAGCCCTATATAAGCACGTTCTCATGTAAAAAAAAAAGAGGCAGAGATATGGAGTCACAGGGGAGGACACGCACACCGGACACAGCAGCTGATCGAGCTGAGGCTGGCAAAAAAAAAGTCACATGCGGGCAGTGAACTCATTGTTCCCCCATGTGAACAGCGGTTTGCCGATCGAGTCGACAGCAGCACTGCGTCTTTAGCGTGGAGCGTAAACACAGCCGCAACACATGGCTGCTGGGTCCAGACAAGCCATGGATCTGCTGAATCGCACACCCCTACCGCCATCTCACCTCTCATCTTCTTCCTCCAGTCTCCTCCGATCCCATTTACTTTTTCCGCACCAATAATAGACGCCAAGTGCCCCCTCACAGCCTCACCTCTACTTGGCTACTACTACTACTAGGTCATTTATTTCTCCACACAAAGGGAAAAAAAACAGAACTTAACCAAGCCAAGAACACCTAACCACACCACATGCAGAGTAGCTCCTCCTTGGAGTCCCCATCATTGCTCACACCACTAACCTGTCATGTGCCTCCATCCAAGCTATATAAAAGTATGCACCATTGTATACTGCTAGCCAGTATCATCAGCACCTTGTCCTAGATCCAGTCACTTCTTGTGTCCTTGGCATCCTTGGGTCAGGATGGATGCCATCACCGGCACTACGACGACGACGTCCAGTGGCCATGGCGTCGGCGAGGAGGTGGCGAGGCTGTGGGGCGAGCTGCCGGTGCGGGTGGACTGGGCGGCCGTGGCGGCGCAATGCGCGTACGCGTGGGCTCAGGCGAGGGCGTTTGTGGTGGTGCCGGTCGTGAGGCTGCTGGTGCTCCTGTCGCTGGCGATGACTGTGATGATACTGCTCGAGAAGCTCTTCGTCTGCGCCGTGTGCCTCACGGTGAAGCTGTTCCGGCTGAAGCCCGAGCGCCGGTACCGGTGGAAGCCCATCGCCGCCGCCGCCGGCGGCGACGAGGAGGCCGGCGGCGGCTCCGAGTTCCCCATGGTGCTGGTGCAGATCCCCATGTACAACGAGCGAGAGGTGAGTAGAGTAAATTAAACCACTTGACTAATGATCGTCTGTGTTCCTTCATTGGTGGAGCTGGCAACCCTTGAGTGAGCAAGCAGTAAAAGGAGAAGGCGATTTTGACTCTGTTTTGGTTTTGTATGGGCGTGGTTGGAACGAAGGTGTACAAGCTGTCGATCGGGGCGGCATGTGCGCTGGAGTGGCCGTCCCACCGCGTCGTGATACAGGTGCTGGACGACTCCACTGACCCCGTTGTAAAGGTAAAGCTCCCCTCCCATCTCAGATGCCTCATGCTCGACGTTAATTTGCAACCCAACTTTCTCCGTCCTGCGATTAATCATTCGTTTCCTTCATGCACTGACGCATACGGCACTGTTACATGCATGCGTGAGGCCAGCGACGGCCTCTCGGCTCTCTCTCCATCCTAGTTTTCGTTTCTTTTCTTTTCTTTTCCTTTCCCTATGTGTGCGTCGTTTCGTGCTTGGCATTTTGGCAACTCGTCGCTGGCAGCACGTACGTAGGAGTGTGGTGGTCTGCCATGCTGGCACGGTGGCACTCGCCGGCCGCCGTGTGGTTACCCGGTCATCCCTTCCGCAAGCCGGCCTGGTCAACGAGCGTTTAACGCGGCGGTGGACACGGTGGCTCTGCCATGTCGGCCCCGTCGACGCCTCCACGTAGGAATTGGTTAGGACCGCGTCGACAATGCGATAAACGTATGGCCGTTCAGTAAGCCCACACGTGGACCGTGCCCGTGACAAGTAGACGCGCGCAGCTCTGGACACAAGGAAGCAGCGCTCTGCGCTGCTGTGCGCATATAATCCCGCGAGAGCGAGCCCCATCCCGCTATGCCCGGCCAAAGCTAGTCCACCGTGGAAGGGCACGGAGACGGATGGCATTATCCGTCGCGGCAATGATGGATGTGGCGCTAGGCAGCGATGTGATCGACCGACTGGATGCGCCGATCTAGGTACCTGCCCGCTGCCGCAGGTCTAATTCTTTTCGGTTTGTAGGCTACTAGCTACGTAAACGCAGCGTCACGCCGCGCTAGCTACCGTATAGATTAAAATAAAAGAGACGATAATTCGTAAGGTGTTTCTTTAAAAAATCAAGGACGCATGCGTAATTTCAGAAAAACCAAAGGGCTTTTTCGCAAAAAAACTAAGGGCCTGTACGTAACTAAACAAAGACCTATACATAATTTTGGAAACCGCGGTTTGCTATCGTGAAGTGGAGGGTGCTTTCCGAAAAAAAACCTGGCAGGGACCTGTTTGCGAGAAGCAGGGACTTGTTTGCGAGAACGGAGGACCTCTACATGATTTCGCAAAACGCAGGGGCGTTTTCACAAAAAAACGTGACGTGGCATAGCTCTGGGGCTGGGGAGTCCCCCAACTTTAATATACGAAGTATACGAGTCTGTTTTTTTCATCAGCTTATGTCTATTTATGACTTTTAGCCTATTCACGAGAGAGTACAGAGTAATAGAAACTTATGTACGATTTTGACCGATATAAATAAAGTTGTTACAATACATACTACAATCAACTTGTAAATCCCGCTTTAAAAAGACAATTCGTTTAAAAGTTAGTTATTGTAGAAAAACCAAAACAGTTTTTAGAAGCTGAAAATAAGAGGCCTATAGTTTCCTACGAATAAACAAATAAACGGTTCCCCATCGTTGTTTCGAAGCGGTTTATCAGGACAGTCGTTTCGAAATAGTTTATCTGCATTCGATTCGTTTGCATAAGTTTATAAGTTCGTGTCAGGATAAAAACCATCAGCCATGTAACTATAAGCCATCAGTCATAGCAAAAAAGAACACACGCATTAATTTCATTACTCTTCCCCTCTACTACGAGTCATACTAGCAGAGCATTTAATTTATAGTTCCTCAATTCAGAAACTACTAATATATGAAAAAACTATTTACATTGATCACATAGAAATGATATCATTAGATTAACTATGAAAAGTATTTTATAATATAATTAGTTTATATTATTTTATGAAATATAATCATATAAAAATTATTGGTCAAATTTGTAAGTTAGAGATGTGTAAATATTCAAAACATCGTATACTCTTGACCAGAGAGAGAGAGAGTAGTAGTTAGACGTGTGGAGTAGTAGCTGACAGTGGTGTGTTCTGACTTTGGCTTGCTTGCCGGCTCAGAAACGCGGATGGGTCTCGCCTGACGTTAACGTCAGAGGATTCGAATCCCAGAAACGCCCGGTAGATCGATCTGGTCAACACGAGAGAGCCGAGGCACTGATACAAGTTAAGTAGTAGCAGATGATGTTTAGCAATGGACCTAGGAGGTCTTACAGGCCGTTCAGTTGGATTGAAAAAAAGTGATTTATGACTAAAATTATATTGTAGCTAGATGAAAGAATACTGTAACTGGTGATAACTTATTTGATCTAATTAAATTTTAAAAATTAAAATAGAAAAAACTGGTTAGCCCATCACGGATAATATAAACGAATACGAGAAAAAAAACCGGCAAAAAAACTAAAAAACGAAATTTAAAAATAATAAAAAATAAGTCAGAATCTAGAAACTCACGCCGAAATAAACAGAATCTTAATTAGGCTGTCAAGATGGGCCACCGCCGGCCCTGTTTGCCGAGAAATTTTATTGTGCCCCCGTGACACAGAGCCGGTTGTGTCACGGGCCAACCAAACGTTGACACGTGGCATGGAAGGAATAGAAAATTCAGTTTTGCTATTGCACAGGCGACTGAAATTTTTTTATGTTTCAGTCACCTGAAATTACACTCTCAATGAACTAAAATTGCAGCCCCCCTCCAAAAAAACAGTTGCAACTTTAGGTGATTCAGAGTGCAACTTCAGGTGACCTGAAATTGCACTCTCAATCAACTAAAATTGCAGCCCCCTCCAAAAAAATATGTGCAACTTCAGGTGATTCAAAGTGCAACTTTACGTGACTGAAAGATAAAAAATTTTTAATCGCCTGTGTAATAGTCTACCCCTAAAAAATTATATTTTTACTGTTATGCACTGTAGCAAGTCAATAAAAATATTATTATTCTACTGTTTACTGTAGCAAACAGTAAAAATAATATTTTTATTGACTTGCTGCAGTGCAAAACAGTAAAAAATAATTTTTTATTCTTGTATGCCACATGTCAACATTCGGTTGGCCCGTGACACAACCGGCTCTGTGTCACAGGGCACAATAAAATTACTCCTGTGCAGTACGGACAGGATTCAGGAGCACGTAGTTTCGCAGCTGCATCATGTGCTGCTGAATTATTATACCTGGCGCCGCGCGCGAGCGATCGAGTTGATTGCGGCAAAAACAACAGCTCGAGGCATTCGCTTTTGACGACTTGCTAACCGGGTCGTCCTGTTCTGGTAGAATTTGTCAGTGGCCCTAGAGCATTATTGTCCGTGGCCTAGGTGGTCAGCCCACGCTCTCGGACACCCTTTCTCTTTTTCCTAGAAGGAGATAGAGGCTTGGCGACCTTTTCCTTTTTTAATCTTCTGTTTTTTAGAGAGAGAAGGTTGGGCACCTTACTCTGATGATACGTTGGAAGTAGGGAAAATTAAGGCACCTTAATTACAACAGAGAACGTGCACTAACCATACGCCATACACGAGCGGACCTAAGATTTCTTTAATAAGTATTAATAGTTGATAAATAAAATATAAAATTCCACGAAAGCAAAAAAAGTACAAAATATTTGTGCAAGATACAACATCTGTAAATAATTCAAAAAAATTTAAAATTAATTTACAAAAATTTAAAAATAACTTAATATGAAACTATGTTGATGCAGTTTAATATGTATGGCCTGCATGCACTAGTATGCGACAATGTGTAATTGTTGCCTAGTACCTACTACATCGTCGACCTGACCGTCACTACCGCACACTTCCTCCCCGGCTCTCAGGTGACAGCTGTTGTCTGTTTGCTCCTTGCAAATGTATCACTGCTTGTCGTGACTACACACCTTGCCATCGAGGCCAAGCTAGGGGCCAGAATTGCTCTCCAACCCCTTATCAAGTCACTTGGTGTCCAATTATCCCTTGATCTCGTGGACCAGTGCCACCAGATTTAGCAATTTTAGTCTGGATTAGTGGAGCCTGAGAGAGACACAAAGAGAGGGGGGAGTGAGAGGATAGGTTAGGGTTTGAGAGGTCTACGGATGGGCAAAAGGGTTAGTCTGATGAGGGAGCGGATGGGTTATTAGGCTGCACTATTTTTGATGAATTGGAAAGAGAAGATGTGGGAGTGGGTTGAAATCAATTGTGGGAGAGGAGGTGCAGGAGCAAGTTGTGAAGGTACATATATGAAATATTTTATCTAATTATCAGTATATATATGTAATATATCTACTAATTATTGGGTATTACATGAAAAAATTTAGGTATTCAACTGAATACTCTTGAATTATATTAGGCCTATCTATGACACCATATGTATACACCGTATACGTTTTACTGAAATATACGCTAAGACTAAGTGTGCTCATTTAGACTTAAATTTGTGGCTTTTGGCCTTTTTCACTGTTTTATAATTTTTTTCATTGTAGATACCGATAGCTTTTTTTAGCGTAATTAAATTTTAAAAATAGAAAAACATATGTTATCCCACCACGGACAATGCAAAAGGAATAGGGGAAAAAGAAAAGAGAAAACCTAAAAAAAATCCCAAAAAGTCAGAAAAAATACGAAATTAAGAAACTAGAAGGCATAAGCCAAAATTTGAAGCCCAAATGAGAAGTGCCCAGCAAAGGTCATTGAATAAATCTTAGATTTATTCAATATCTTATGGAGCACATGTATATGATTTTTTATTGAACATGTGAGAGACTCGAGTCGATTTAGGGATCAAATCGGACGAACAGCTCGCACGACTACAAAGCAGCTCGCTCTTCTTGTGCCGTGGTGTCCGTGTTACCTGGTCATCTCTCACGGGTCATGAATGATACACGTGTTGCCAAGAGGCCCTTTTATATCTTGGCTATGCTGTGCGAGCAGCGTCAAAGAGATTAGTACAAGTATATAACACGTCTAGCGATCGCCTCCAGCTTTACGCTCTTCTGATCGGGTAGCTTAACTAATAACTAGCATGCATGATGCACGTGCATACGGTCACCGTCGCCACGGTCACACGTGGCAATCGACACGAGCTGCACCTGCGTTGATAATGCACCGGTAGCAGCAGAACATTCATCTGTTGCATTCGGGCACCTTATTCAGAAAGAAAGGTGAGAAAGGAAGAGAGCAATAAAAGACTCTGAAGGAGAGGTATTTTTTTTATGCTATGGCTGATAAGTTTTATTTGTGTTTTTTTATACGATGGTAAACAACGAAAACACTCATAAGGACAAAGAATATGATTTTTGAACTCGAAAAATCGTTAGAAAAATCTTCTCAAGAAGCTATCTAATTTGTTTTGACTTTCGGAGAAACTAAAAACCTAAAATAACATAGAGATATTTGCTTCTTAATTGTGCACGCGGGTGGGTCCGGCCACTGTGGGGCCGAGCCGCCAAGGTACCTACGGCTGATCCGGCTCACTTTGGGCATAAGGCCCACTTCTCAGTGTGGGCAGGTACGGTACTAGGGCTCATATAGATTACATTGCTGTATTTTTTGTCGTAAAAAGAAAACGATTCACAAACTCAACAAATAAGCACACAATAACGATGCACAGCAATTCGTCCAAAAAAATCCAAATAAAATTCGATGGACCCTTACCCTCTTCGATCAATTCCTATCGTCACTGATTGAAAAACTGCTCCTACCATCAAATCAAACTATCAAAGAGGTTGGATCTACACGCACAATGCAATAGGACCGTAGGAGTTCTGCAAAAACCAATCATGAGGGAGGGAGCAAGCTTTCCCCGTCAGATCCGGCGGCCACAGCGGCCTGCTGCTCGTGCCGTGTCCTGGATTCGCGCCCATTACTACAACTCACTTAAGAAGTCGCGCAGGGCATCCTTGTTCTTCCTGATGCCATGGCCATGCTAGCCCCACTGGCCGCTACCAGCAGCAGTGTCCTGCGTGACCTCGCACGGAAGGCTGTCCCGAGAATTGATCCTTCCAGCAATGAACAAATTCCCATTTTTTTTCCTATTTCGATTTTCAGGACTTGGTGGAGATGGAGTGCCAGAGATGGAAGGGCAAGGGTGTGAACATCAAGTACGAGGTCAGAGGGAACCGGAAGGGGTACAAAGCCGGCGCGCTCAAGGAAGGATTGAGGCACGACTACGTGAAAGAGTGCGAGTACATTGCCATGTTCGACGCAGATTTCCAGCCAGAGTCCGATTTCCTCCTGAGGACAGTTCCATTCCTTGTCCACAACCCGGAGATCGCCCTTGTTCAGACTCGTTGGAAGTTTGGTCAGTACAGATGTGTTCTGTTCCTGTACTCTAAGCGCGCAAATTTTAGTTTGACAAATGACAGACGTATAATGTGAGGACTTAGTTGATCTAAGTTTCTTCGTGCTATATGTGCAGTTAATTCTGATGAGTGTCTACTGACGAGATTCCAAGAAATGTCATTGGACTACCACTTCAAGTTTGAGCAAGAGGCAGGCTCTTCAGTGTACTCATTTTTCGGCTTCAATGGTGCAGTCTGTTTCCCTCATGTATATAGTTCAATAATCCAACTCATCATATTAAGTAATCTGCTGACCTTACAAGAGTGCTTTTTTTTCATCTTTCAGGAACAGCTGGTGTCTGGAGGATTGCAGCAATTGATGATGCCGGGGGCTGGAAGGACCGGACAACAGTAGAGGACATGGACCTGGCTGTTCGCGCGACACTGCAGGGCTGGAAGTTCATTTATGTTGGTGATGTAAAAGTACGCCGGTGCTCATTTACTTGCTTGTCAGCAATTAGAGAACTCAACAAGAAACAAACCTAACGATCCACAGAATGCTGCGTATGTGTGTGGTTAGGTCAAGAGTGAGCTACCGAGCACATTCAAGGCATACCGGTTTCAGCAGCACAGATGGTCATGTGGACCGGCAAACCTATTCAAGAAAATGATGGTAGAGATTTTAGAAAACAAGGTTAGCGTTTTGACCAGGCTGCCTTTGGCAAATGCATCGCATCATCTTATTGCCTGACATGTTTACCGTTTTCTCTGTGTAGAAAGTATCACTGTGGAACAAAATTCACCTCTGGTATGATTTCTTCTTTGTTGGTAAGATTGCTGCTCACACAGTGACATTCATCTACTATTGCTTTGCGATCCCTGTGTCGGTTTTTTTCCCTGAGATTCAAATTCCTCTCTGGGGGGTGGTCTATGTTCCAACGGTTATCACCCTCTGCAAAGCTCTTGGAGCACCAAGGTAACTAGCATTCCAAGGTTCAAGCTTCAGAATGACAGTTGTAATATACGATCAGTAACACCGGAAAATTGATCTCTGTTTCAGTTCATTTCACCTGGTGATTCTCTGGGTCCTTTTTGAGAATGTCATGTCGTTGCACCGGATAAAAGCAGCAGTAACTGGTATTCTAGATGCTGGAAGAGTCAATGAGTGGGTTGTCACCGAGAAGTTGGGAGACACCAACAAGACAAAGCCAGCCACCATTGAATCAGATGCTGTGAAAGTGATAGATGTGGAGCTAACAACGCCCCTGGTACCAAAGCTCAAGAAGAGGCAAACAAAATTATGGGAGAAGTAAGTAAAGTTTAATAGTTCATCGTCGTATTCTCCAAAAAAAAGTAAATTTTATTGTCAAGAATTTTCAAAGCTAATATGGTATGTACATTTGAAATACTAAATACAAAATTTTACCAACTTGTGAGAATGTACATACTGCAAAGGAGACATAACTTTCTAGTTTTTGGCAAATGTTCATACATGTCTTCTTTCTTTCAGGTACCATTGCTCGGAACTTTTTGTTGGAACCTGCATAATGCTATGCGGTTGCTACGATGTGCTTTACGCAAAGAAGGGATACTACATCTACCTCTTCCTTCAAGGCCTAGCTTTCCTCGTTGTCGGTTTTGAGTATATCGGCACAAAACCTCCTTGTGCTGAATAAGCTGCCATTGATGGAACTGACGTCCGTGCTTACGAGAAATTGCGTGCAAGTAAAGCCTCTCTCCTGCACATATCAACTTCAGAACAATCATGGAGCATTCTTCCCGTCGGTCTTAGTCAGATTTGATCCAACCATTCTTTACTGCCAAGAAGGCTACTCAAATAACACGGTCATTCTTTTGACAATTACAGTATTTACTGAAGCACCATGACAGAAGGATTGGTGCAACAGCATTCCATTTAGATCTTGTAGAGATGCATTCCTCACACTTGCAAGAATAACAGCAGCTGTAAATGAAATAACATGCTTTGCCAATTACTGTAGATCTCCAAAATTAGCCTACCCTTTTTGCCAATGATTGATCATGTAGCTTGTTCAGTCATGTAACAGAGGATCATCAGCACCCTCAGTCTATATCCTGTGCAGTAGGCTAAAAACACTTGTAAATCTACATTGTTTCTGAACACCCAATAATTCTGTCAAATTCAGACAGATCTTGAAATGCATTATAAATTTAGCATGTAAAATAAGCCCGGGAAGCCAAACATTACCCCTGATCTGACATTTCACTGGATGTGGCACATGGGACTAGTGGGTCTACAATCTATAGCAGCCATGAATATTGATTTCACCTGCTTCTAGTTGCGAGTTGTCACTGTAATTTTGGCTATTTTCTCTCACGTTCCAAGTGCGACAAATGTTAGTTGTGAATTGAATTCAACGTGGCTGCGCTGTAACGCCAAGCTGTGAACCCTCATGGCATTCACCAAATGTGATAAACTGGGCTTTGTTTATGATCAGATCAACAAAACTTCCGGAATGTATTTAAAATTCAGTGCCATGTGGCTAAATTCCGGCCTGAGGCGAGCGGCGAGGCATCTGGCCTGAGGTGGCGGCTGCGGCGGTGGTGCCGTGCGCAGATAGGGTGGCGACGGCGGTGCTGCGCGCAGATGGGGCGGCGCCCTCGGCAGCGAGGAGATGAAGCGAACAAGAAAAGGCGAGAGATGCACCGGATCGACTTTTGCCCGCAATCGATCCGTGCGGCGGGATGCGGTAGGGGCAGGTTGGCTAAAAAAAAAAAAATAGTATACCGAATTCTTTTATAACTTAAGATATAACTTAAGGACTATGATATATGATTTTTCTTAAAAAATCATGGCTTCTTCGTCATTATTTTGAGCGGCTTATCGGGATGGACTTTTTAAAACGGTTTATCGATATTCGATTTATTTACACAAACATTTACGCTAGAACCAAAAATCATAAGCCACAGTTAAAAAGAAGGGAAAATTTGTTCAGTACCACTGAAAGGTGACCACTTTCGGAAAATACCACTAAAAATTTGGGGTTCCGAAAATTACCACCGAAAGATGCATTTTTCTTCGGGATTTAGCATTTTGGACAAAAATACCCCTCCTCCCTCACCTTCCTCTCCCTCCTGCCGCCGCCCCGTCCGCGCCTCTCTCTTCCCCCACGGCTCTGCCGCCGGTCTCCCCGCCTCTCCCTCCTCATGCCGCTCGCCTCCTCCCTCTCCGCGCGCCCCATCCCCGCCGCCGTTGCCTACCTCCGCCCCACCTCCCTGCGCCTCCTCCTCCTCCTTTCCCCGCTCCCCCGCGTCCGGCCGAACCCCGCCGCCGCCAGCGCCACCTCTTCCTCAAGCGATCTCCCCTCGATTCCTTGCGTGGAGAGCATCACCTCGACGGCCCGAAGCTCCCCCAACCTTCGCCCGGAGCTGCCTTTCGCCCCAGGCCGCCGGCGCCACGGACTTCCTCGCGTCGCCCTTGGTCCCCGCCGTCGGCCCACCTCGGCACACCTCCGGCCTGGCCAGCTGCACGGTGAGAATCCTAGTATCTTCCACCAGCTCGTGCTTCCCTACTTTCCTTCCTCCCTCCACGCCGGCGGCCTGAGGAAGAGGTGGCGCTGGCGGCGGCGGGGTTCGGTCGGACGCGGGGGAGCGGGGAAAGGAGGAGGAGGAGGCGCAGGGAGGTGGGGCGGAGGTAGGCAACGGCGGCGGGGATGGGGCGCGCGGAGAGGGAGGAGGCGAGCGGCATGAGGAGGGAGAGGCGGGGAGACCGGCGGCAGAGCCGTGGGGGAAGAGAGAGGCGCGGACGGGGCGGCGGCAGGAGGGAGAGGAAGGTGAGGGAGGAGGGGTATTTTTGTCCAAAATGCTAAATCCCGAAGAAAAATGCATCTTTCGGTGGTAATTTTCGGAACCCCAAATTTTTAGTGGTATTTTCCGAAAGCGGTCACCTTTCAGTGGTACTGAACAAATTTTCCCTAAAAAGAATCCACTCTATAAGCCTTCTTAGTCTGCTATTTTGTTAATACTATTTTTTGCTTTTTAAAAAAGGGTTGTGACGAGGATATAATAATTCTCTAATTATTACATCATTATATTATTTGAATATACCCTTTATCGATAAAGGGGAGATTCCGCAAGATAGTCGTAAGTCTTACTACGATTACTCTTTGGTCGTAAGTATGTCTATGATACATAGTCGTAAGTCCTACTGCGACTACTCGATGGTCGTAAGTCTATCTACGATCACATAGTAGTAAGTCCTACTGCGACTACTCCTTGGTCGTAAGTCTGTCTATGACCACATAGTCATAAGTCCTACTACGACTACTCAATAGCCGTAAGTCTGTTTACAACCACATAGTCATAAGTCTTACTATAACTACTCGATGATTGTAAGTCTGTCTACGACTACATAGTCATAAGTCCTATTGCGACAACTACTTGGTTGTAAGTCTCTTTACGACTACATAATCATAAGTTTTACTGTGACTACTCCTTGGTCGTAATTCTCTCTATGAATGCATAGTTGTAAGTCTTGCTGCGACTACTCCTTAGCCGTAAGTCTTGCTGCGACTACCCCTTAGCCGTAAGTCTATTTACAACCACATAATCGTAAGTCTTACTGCGACTACTCCTTGATCATAAGTCTTTCTACGACCATGTACTCATAAAATGTCTTACATCTAGTCGTAGACTTTCCTATGAATAACATATCTAGTGCCTCGTAGAATCATCTGTGCCTCGTAGAATCATCTGACAAGTCAGTTAGAATGTGCACTTATCTTTAATAACCGCACATGATCTCTCTGACAAGAACCGTTGTATAGCGAACCGCCCTCATATCTCTCTGACAATAACTCCCAGTGGACAGTTATCATCTGAACCGTTGGGATGTCTTTTGGCGTAAGACAATTGCCGTCATTTGGTCAACTATATAAAGGATTACGTTGGAGGAGTAGGGGGAGAGGAGATCCAAGCAAGAGATAGTGTAAGGCATTTTTCATTACACATTTTGTAATTTTCTTTTTGAGCAAGAGCAACACAGGGTTATTATTCTCTCAGGAGAAGGTCCGAACCTGTATAAAAATTCATGTGTCTTCCTTCTGTATTATCAGATCTTAGTGATAAGAGTTTTCTTTAATCTAAATAAATTATACATAACATTGATATTAAAATAGTGACAAGTTGATACTTATATAAGCTCATGAACTTTCTTCTCTCTTCCCATTCACAAAAGAGTTGACGCCAGTATCAAGCAAATTTGTTTATTTGAGTATCCTAATGTTGGTCACGCAAATCGATGCACTATTTGTGTAAACAATTAGGAATAGATCACAGTGCTTTTTTCTGTGAGCCTAGAAGTCAACCAACATGCGTGAGAATTTTAACCCGTCATTCTTATTCTTCCAAGTTCCAATGATGCACACGATGTGCACATCTCTGTTTTTCTATTCCTAAATCTTAAGCAACTGATGGGACTGAGATAGTGCTGATACCTAATTAGCGGATGCATTGATCTAGCCATGATTTGCATACAAGTTGCTACTCCAGGATTCGACGGTGGCGTGGATACAGCATCAACCTAACTTCAAAAGAATTTTAAATACAATGCCAGTATACGACTCTGCAGGGAATCCAAAGAAAAAAGTTGCCGCAGATGAGCAGTTGAGCTCTCGTCTCTTTGATGGAAGCAGATTAGAGGCAAACAGTGTGTTTGCCTTTAGGTGATTTGGGTCCATCCGATCAAGAAATGAATGGATCAGATCTCCACTGATACAGTACAAGGACCACAGCACAGAATGATACAGTGAATGAACAGTGTTTTTTGAACAGCGGAATCTGAGCAGTACCCTTGAAAGTCGAGAAATGAAGGAGTACGATTCCATTCAGGCTCCAATTCAGCATGTGACAGAACAAGAATCGATGTGCAAAAGTCGAGAAACTCATAGAACCGAAAAGAAAAAGAATAAACAAGCATATAACTAACCACCGTTGCCATCTGCATAGGAAGTGGAAGCCAAAATGTCAAAGCTGCGTCGTGCTACTGCTCCATCACAGGGAAGCAAAACATGCACCTCGAATGCGCTCTCAAACCGGCGATTAACTACCAGCTGCAGAGAATATTCCCAGTTAAGTTAACCTTACCGACAAACCGGCACCAAGTAGAAAGTCTTAAAAGAAAGAGAGGTAATTAACGTGAGTGACCAAAATGTTAACGTGAGAGGTAATTAACGAGAGAGGTTACTCACGGTCTAAGGCTGAGCTGAGCAAGAGACAGAGGTAATAGGTGATGTTAGTGA
Source organism: Dendrocalamus latiflorus (assembly GCA_017311315.1). Taxonomy (NCBI): domain Eukaryota; kingdom Viridiplantae; phylum Streptophyta; class Magnoliopsida; order Poales; family Poaceae; genus Dendrocalamus; species Dendrocalamus latiflorus. The sequence goes on from CM029654.1 coordinate 10,564,226, forward strand.
TATGCTTTAGAGATAATTATAAAAATAATTATATCATTTTTATGTTTATGAACTTTTAGATAACATGTTATTATATTTCTTGAATGAATTATCATTTATAAAGGTCAGCAACTATGTGACTTGTTGGCGAATCTCTTTATTTATGATATAATATCATTATAAAAGATCTCTGATCGGATGTCACTGGTTGGAATACTAGCAACTTACTGGTCAACACATGTATTGATTGATGACCACGTTTCATCAGGGGCGGAGCCCAATGGAGGGGAGGGGGTTCCCAGGAACCCGGGTCCAAATTTTTTTTAGTTATTACTAGTAAACATTCACCCTTTGTGCACCCCCTTGGTCCAATATAGTGTACCCTAGCCCAACAAATACCCTCACTCGCCCTGTCCAGCCCATTCTCCCGCCGTCCTATGCTCCCACGCGCGGCCCGTTGCACCCCCCTCCGTTTTGCTCTAGCTCCGCCACTGCGTTTCATCGGTTATAGATATGTGGATATTAAATCAATAATATGTACACATATTAGAGAACATGATGTTGGATTGACCCACCTTAAAAAACTGTTGAGATTGTTATATTTTATGTGTTATCAGTTGCTCTCAAGCAATGATGATGTATAATCATTGTACCTGAGATCGACATAGTTTGCTATATATGTAATAGTGCACTTAGGGGCTACCAAATGCTACTTCGTAACTGGGTAGTCATATATCTAACAGAAGTGGATGATCTTTGGAGAAGAGAAGCTCCTCCTCAATGAAATCAATGACTAGGACATCTGTTGATTTTCTAATAAAGGGGAACTGTTGTAGGGGTGGCCCCCACCTAAACCCAGCAGACCTGTTAGAAGGTTATAAGGCCCAGAATAGGCCATGTGTAATGACATAAGTGCCCCTGAAGGGGATACTCAGATGTAAGGGTATAACTGTAAAAGCACTCCCCATGTGTGTATATATATGGAATACAGGCCATGGGAAAGCCCAAGCCATTACGATCACTCTCTCCCAACTCTCCACTACGATCTCTCTCTCTGTTTGGTCTGTAACCACAACAGTTGGCGCCGTCCGTGGGGAGGACAGGAGCAAGCCTGAAGTCCGAAGAAGGATGGCACCGAAACAAGCCTCGTCGGCGGCGGCGAAGGGAAAGAAGGCGGCTGGGTCGGAGCGTCGGAGGGGTACTAGGGCTTCGGCATCGGCTGTTGCGGGCGCGGGCGACGACGCAGGCACGATGGTCGAGGACGTCGACGCTCGCGCCACGACGACCGACCTCGCCACCGGCGCTGCGACGGCCGACCCCACCACCGGCGCTGCGACGGCCGACCCCGCCACCGGCGCTGCGGCAACCAACCTCGCCGCCCTCGCCGCAACGCTCGCCGGTAGCGCGGATCAGGCGGTTGGAGGTAGCCACAACGGAGCGGCCGGTAGCTCGGGAGCTCGCGGGGCGACCGTACCTGTGCCGATCCGTCCGCTGGGCGTGCCGGCGGCCCCGCCCACGCAGGCGGTGGAAGGCGCCCTGCTGGCGGCCCTCAAAGTGTTCCAGCAGGAGCTAGGGGATCTTCGGGGGGCTGTCCGAGACATACAAGAGGCTCGGAGCCAGCAGGCCACGCCGGTGGTCGCGCCAGAGCCCACGCCGGAAAGGGCGGACAGCCGTGACGCCCCCACATTCAGCCGCGTGCCGCTGCGACGCGTCGATCCAGAGTCCCCGCTTTTGGCAGGGCTACAGCAGGCGGCGTGGCCCGAAGACTTCAAATTTCCCAGTGTCATTGAGCCCTATAAAGGCGACACGGACCCCCGCGAGTTCGTGCACGTATACGAAACCGCAATCGAGGCTGCGGGCGGAGATGACACCACCAAGGCGAAGGGACTCCCCCTCGCGTTGCAAGGAGTGGCGCTTTCCTGGTTTTTTTACCATAGAGCCAACCTCCATCTACGCATGGGAGCAGATCCGCGACTGCCTCCACAACAACTTTCAAGGAAATTATGTTGAGCGGGTCGACGCGGGCCAGCTCTTCGCTGTGAAGCAGGAACCTTCGGAGAGCCTCCGGGACTATTTCAAACGCTTCGCGAAGATACGTTGTCAAGTCAAGGACGTCAATGAGACAACCATCATCAACGCGGCCATACAGGGCCTCCGCCCGGGCCCCCTGGCCGAGTACAACACGCGCAAGCCTATCAAGACAGTCGCCAAGCTCTTCGACAAAATGGAGGGGTATGCACGGGCTGAGGAGGATGCAAGGAGGCGCGACGCCCCTGCCCCCGACCTCGCCCAAGCAAAACGCTTGCCATGCGAGGAGAAGGCGGGCGATGATTCCCCGAAGCAGGGCCACAGTCGACAACCCCGGGAGGACACTCCCGGAGGCGGCGGCCCCGGGGAGCAGGAAGGCTCGTCAAGGAGCAGGCGCAAGCCCCGGCGTCACCAGCGCATACCACAAAAGGCCCGCCATGTCCTCGGCATCGGAAACGCCCTTCGAGAGCTGGCCCCCGTATTGTGGAAAGAGGGCCGGGGATGTGAAGGCGGACCCGGTCAGGACGAGCGGCCCCGAGCGGAGCAAGAGCTTCGGGATTACGGCAAGTGGTGCGAGGTGCATGGTTACGGCGATCACACTACGAAGGTGTGCACCGCGGTCATGGAACTGCGACGGGTGATGGCCGAATCTCGGGCCTCACCTCCCAAGCCCCTCGCCGAAGTCCATGAGCGGCAGCCAAGAGGTGACCCCCTGCGAGCCTCTGCCAAAGAAGACGTGCGGCACCGCGCCATTAGCGTCATTACCGGAGGCTCATTATCAGGGGCCCCATTGGGGCAGTCATAGCCGTGGGTGCCACCCCGCAACATCACCTTCACCCTGGATGACGCCAGGGGTGTGGAGTTCCCTCACCAAGACCCTTTAGTCATACAGGCCCACATTGCGGGCCATGACGTCAGGCGCATCCTTGTCGACGGGGGGAGCTCTGCGAACATTCTGTTCGCGGGGGCCCTCGCCCGTATGGGAATCCCCCGAAGCCGCTTAGAGCAGCTAGGAGCTCCGCTTCAAGGTTTCGGAGGCCAACCGCTGGAGGCCATAGAACACGTGTCCCTTCCAGTTACATTCCGCCAGGGGGAAAACGCCCGAAGCGCGCACGTCATCTTCGACGTCGTAGATATCCCGCACCCTTACAACGTCATATTGGGACGGCCCGCCATCAACTCCCTCAAGGCGATCCCGCACCACGCGTTCTTATGTATGAAGCTCCCAGGCCCCGTGGGTGTGATCACTGTCTTCGGCGACCAGGACCTTGCTAGACGCGTCGAAGCCAGCAGCTGGGACTTGCAATGCCCGGTGCACGTCCTCCTAGACATGCTCGGCGACACGCCCTCCGCGCCGGGATGGACGCCTAAGCCTCGGCCCGAAGGTGAAGTCAAAAAGTTGTCGCTCCAGGCGGACGGGCAGTTTGTGTCCATTGGCAAGGGGCTCCCTGCGGAGGTCGAGCGAGACCTACTCCGAGTGCTTCAGAACAACGCCGACATTTTTGCATGGTCGCCGGAGGACATTAAGGGCGTAGACCGTGCAGTGATCGAGCGTCGCTTGGCGGTCCGCCCTGACGCCAAGATGGTCAAGCAGAAGCTTCGCCGTATGTCCATGGATCGGCAGCAGGCGGCCAAGGTGGAGGTGGCGAAGCTCCTTCGGGCCGGGGTCATTCGCGAGGTCCATCACCCAGAGTGGCTCGCCAATCCCGTATTGGTCAAAAAGGCCAGCGGGGCCTGGCGTATGTGCATCGACTTCACGGCGCTCAACAAGGCGTGCCCAAAGGACAATTACCCCTTGCCATGCATTGACCAACGGGTTGACGCTACCGCCGGGTGTGAGCTAATGAGTTTCCTGGATGCTTACTCTAGCTACCATCAGGTATACATGGCCGAAGACGACGAGGACAAGACCAGTTTCATCACACCGATTGGGACCTTCTGCTTCGTCAGGATGCCCTTCGGTTTGAAGAACGCAGGCGCTACCTTTACCCGCCTCATCGCCCTTGCCCTCGCCGCCCAACTCGGGAGGAACGTGGAAGCCTACGTCGACGACGTGGTAGTCAAAATCCGGCAGCTCGCTCTGCATGGCCAGGATCTCCAGGAGACCTTCGATAACCTCAGGAAGGCCGGCATCAAGCTCAACCCTGACAAATGCGTCTTCGGTGTCCAGGCGGGCAAATTACTTGGCTTCCTCGTGTCCGGACGGGGCATCCAGGCGAATCCCGATAAAGTTGAGGCCATCCTGGATATGGAGCCACCCAAGATGGCGAGGGAGGTCCAGAGGCTGGCGGGCTGCATGGCGGCCCTAAGCCGCTTCCTATCTAAGGCAGCGGAACGGGGTCTACCATTCTTTAAGACACTCCGCGGGTGCGACAGATTCCGGTGGGACAGCGATTGTGCGGAGGCCTTCAACGAGCTCAAGAAGCACCTGGCGAGCCTCCCCACTCTGGTCGCCCCAACACCAAAGGCTCCCCTCTTGCTTTACCTGGCCGCGTCGGCTACAGCAGTCAGTGCCGTCCTCGTCCTAGAGGAAGGCGCCATACAGCGGCCCGTATACTTCGTCTCCGAAGCCCTCCAAGGCGCCAAGACGAGATATACGAAGCTCGAAAAGCTTGCTTACGCATTGGTCATGGCCTCCAGGAAGCTCCGACATTATTTTTTGGCCCACCCGATCACAGTGCCCTCCTCGTTCCCCCTAGCGGAGATGTTACACAATAAGGAATCCACGGGCGCATCGGCAAGTGGGCTGCCGAGCTCGCCCCGTTCTCCCTGACATACGCCTCGCGGACGGCAATCAAATCTCAAGTCCTCGCCGACTTCGTCGCAGAATGGACTCCGCCGGCTCAGCCCGCTCAGAAGCGCGACGACCCGGTCTGGACCCTCACCATAGATGGGGATTACGGCGTCGCGGGCGTGGGTGTAGGCGTGGTAATTGTCACACCCGAGGGGCAGCGCCTATCGTACTTGGCGCGCCTCGCGTTTCCGGCCACCAACAACACAACTGAGTATGAAGCACTACTCTTCGGCCTAACCAAGCTCAAGGCAATCGGTGCGTGGCGAGTGCTCGTCCGCACGGACTCGCGTTTGGTGGCCGGCCACGTAGACAAGTCATATCAGGCCAAGAACCCTGAGCTGGCTAAATACCTCGCCGCCGTAAGAGCAAGGGAAAGGCATTTCTTGGGCATTACGGTCAAGGCCATCCCTCGTGCGGAAAATGAGCAGGCCGACGCTCTCGCGAAGGCGGCCAGCCAGCAGTTGCCACCCCCTGACGAGGCGTTTTACGAAGTATTGCCGCAGGCGGCCATTGCGCAGGACAACCGGGACGCGGCTCTCGTTGACCACGTCGTCCAGCAGGGCGACTGGCGAGAGCCCATCTTCAATTTCCTATAGGGCATCGCCGAGCCAGAGGACCATGCCAAGCTCCGGCGTCTGCAACACCGTGCCAGATCCTTCCAGGTGTTTGAAGGGACGCTCTACAAGCAGGGAGTATGTGCACCGCTCCTACGCTGCCTCTCCCGCGAAGAAGGGAAGAAGCTCCTAGCGGAGACCCACGCGGGGGCATGCGGGTCTCACCTCGCGCCGAGATCATTGGTCAGCAAGGCGTTCAGGCAAGGCTTTTACTGGCCGACTGCCATCACTGACGCCCAGGACCTCGTGCGTCGGTGCCAGGGGTGCCAGTGGATGGGGCGCATCATCCGCAGGCCCCCGACGAACCTCAATCCTATCCCCCCGGTGTGGCCGTTGGCACGCTGGGGCGTCGACATCGTGGGACTGCTCCCCCGAGCCCCAACGGACCTGCGGTTCGTGGTAGTCGCGCTGGAATACTTTTCCAGGTGGCCGGAGGCGGTAGCCCTAGCCAAGATAACCTCGGCGGCCATGCAGCGCTTCCTCTGGCAGAACATCATATGTCGCTTCGGCGTGCCCAGGGAACTCACCGTTGACAACGGCTTGCAGTTTGATGCCGCCCCATTCAAGGAGTTCTGTGGCGACATGGGCATCACGATTCGGTTCGCCTCGGTTGGGCACCCTCAGTCCAACGGAGCAGTCGAAAGGGCGAACGATGCCATCTCTATCGCCGTCAAAAAACGCCTAGTCGGGCTGCCGAAGGGCAGGTGGCCGAGCGAGCTTCACAGCGTCCTCTGGTCCCTTCGCACAATGGTAACATGCCCAACGGGATTCACGCCCTTCAAGCTTCTTTTTGGTGATGAGGCGGTGACGCCTGAAGAAATCAAGGCTGGATCGCGGAGGGTTCTCATCCAAGCGCCCAACGACGAGAGTCGCGTGTCCTTGGACCTCCTCGACGGGGCGCGAGCGAGCGCAGCCCAACATGTCGAAAAGTACGCACGACAGACAGTACGTACTCGAGACCGGTCCGTATATCCGCGAAGGTTCAAGGCCGGGGATCTTGTCCTTAGAACGGCACTCCACGCGGAGACCGTTGGCAAGTTGGAGTCCAAGTGGGAAGGTCCATACATTGTGGCTGAAGCATTACAGAAGGGAGCGTATCGCCTCGCCACACTTGAGGGACAAACTCTCCGCCACACATGGAACGGGGACAAGTTGCAGCGATATTACGCCTAGATGCAGGACGAAGGTTATAATGGCATCAGCCCCTCCTTGTATGATGCTCGCCCATGCAAACGGGAATTCAATAAAGCTCGCTATTTCCAAAAATAGTATTACCTGGCCGCAATGTGCAGAGGATCCCCCCGCGCGTCTACGGATTCTAAATGAGACGCAGCAGGGGGCGCCCGTGCGCGCACTCTCCGGAGTATAAACAAGACGCGAATCCCACGCACGCACAGGCGTTGCTCCTATGCGTACGCGAAGTATAACAAGCAGCATACAATATTAAGAGCGGGTGCTACTTCAATTTTCCACAAAAAATGCCGGGGTTACATGACCACAAGAAGGAGCGCGTAGTACACCGCTCCCCTAACCAACCGCTCACCCTTCGCGCGGTCCCGATGGGCCCGCGCCGCTGTTGGGACGCCGGGGAACTCCTTTGAGCCAGCGGAGGAGGTCCCCGCCCCCGTGTAGCGTGTGCTGCACCGCGACCCTGGCCGTGTCCTCCCTGACGTAGCCCCAAATCCGTCGGTGGAAATTTTGGAGGCCAGGATCGATGAAGCGGATAGCGTCCGACAGCGCCTCCGGCCGGGCAGGAAGATCTAGCTGGGGGTTCGCCAGCTCGTGGACATGTCTGCACCCATGAGTGTGGAGCATGGCAAGGGCGAGGCACGCGCCGAGGAAGCCGCAATGCTCGCCGAAGGTCTTCGCGCTGCGGAGAGCAACGCCGGCACCTTCCTCGACCAGCCCGAGCGTCTCCACCAAGTCCTCCGGCCCGTGGGTAGTGTCCGACACGTCGACGCACAGGTCCCGGAGGGCCTGGTTCAGAGACTCCATTGCCCTCCACGACGACATGGACGCATTGTCCAAGGCGCCGTCCTTCTCCGCAAGGGACTCCACCAGCTAGGCCTTCTCTTCCTGCAGAGTGGCGATCTGCTGCAAAAAGGAGGTGCGTTCCTCCGCTGCGGCGCGCTGGACCTCCTCGGTCTCCTGCTGCGCGGCCGCCAGGGCGCCCTCCAGCACGTGAAGCTGTTCGTCCTTCGTGGCATGGGCGTCGTCCGCAGCACGAAGATCGACCTCCAGGGCTCTCCGCTCCCGGATGCGGGCCTCATCTAGCGCGTGGCCAAGGACAAGCGTCTGGAAATACCAGAAAAAGTCAGCAGGTGCTCGACAGTGCTACCGCGAGCGCGCATACTTACCCTTATCTCCGAGGCCCGCAGTGCGAGCGCAAGGAGGTCCCCCTCGCACGATGACAGCATCTGTTGGTCAAAGCCGTCACGGGCGCGCTCTGCGGCTGCATTAAAAGCGCGAATCGTCTCCGGGCGCGGGAGGAAGTCGGAGAGGACGAGCCCCGCCCCCGCCACGTCAGGGGCTGCGGAGGCGTCGGCCACGTCGACGGCGACAGCCGCCTGCAGGATACCCTGTACGGGGTCCGGCATGTTGCGCACACCCCCGTTGCTCGATCCTTCACCGCGGCTGGGAGACTTCGTCTCGCCTGATGTCGACGGAATGAGCGAGCAAATCAGGGATAGTTTCGCGAAGTCGTGCGAGGAAAGGGAACTGCGCCTACCTTCTGCATCCCCCGTCGCGACAAGAGGTGCTTGTTCAACCGCCAGTCGGGAGGCGAGTACTCGGCGGGCGGTCGAGCAGACCTTTCGGCCGCAACGACCTCGTCGGGCGCCGCAGCTCCAAGCACAGGGCCGACAACGTTGTACCGCCCCCTCGAAGGCGAAGGAGGCCGGACCCGAAGGCGTTTCGCCTGCGGCTCCACAGGCGATTCTTCTGCGACGTTAGCAGCTGCAGCTCCCGTCGCGCCTTCGATCACTACCACCCCGGACACCTCCTCGACGGCTGCCGTGGGTGGCAAAGCACCGCCGGGAGTGATGTCCTCCGCCGGGTTGGCAGGTTCCGGCACAACGAGAGGCGTACTCACGAGTTCAACAGCGTCGGCGGAGGAGGCCGCTAATGGGCTCGGGGCGACGCGCCTTCCCGAGCTGGTCCGGCCGGACCCATCGCCGGGCGAACTGGATGCGGCAACCTCGGAGCAAGCCCCCGCTTGGCTACCGCCACCACGACGGCTCGAAGCCCCCGCTTGGCTACCGCCACCACGACGGCTCGAAGCCCCATGTGGGAGCCTCCGCCGGAGCCTCCGCCGGCACCGCGCGCTCGGGCACAGCCATGCGCAGAACCTCGCACGTGCGGTTTATCCGCCCCTGCTTCGCCGTCTGGGTCGCTACCTCGCGCAGCTTGTGCTCCTTGAGCGTGTACGGGCCAAGGAACGTCACAACTGCGCGCTCGGTATCTTCTAGGCGAGCCACTGCATAAAAGGCAACAAGTTGGTCAGCCGGGGACTACACAGACAAACGGGTGCGCACCAACGCACTACGCGACTTACAAGGAGCGGAGGGCGGAAGCAGGCAAGACAATGACGGGCGCACCCCGTCCTCTCGGTCGTCGCCCCGTCGCCCGTACTTCCACCGGGCGGAGAGTGGCGCCACCCCGTACATTGTAAATTCTTCAGCCAAGTCGCGCATACTCAGCCGGCGTGCAACGCTAGCAAGCCTCCATAGCCTCCGTGCGTCATCAGCCTCCGGCTTCACACTTGGCGAGCTGTTGAACGAGATCGGCCCACCTCGGCATAGCAGGCCACTCGTGCTAGTCACGACGTAATAAAACCACCGCCGTGACCAGCCGGATTCCCACCTCTCCAGATTGGCCGACGCAGGGGACAGCGTCGTACAGGACGCTAGTAGCACGAAATCCACGCAACCAAAGTTGGATACAACCCCCTCAACCTTCTTGGGTTGACAGCACGCGTCGTGCAGGATGGCGAACAGGCTCGCGCTAGGACGCCGGCCTTCCGTCCGCGTAGCCCATGTAAAGACAGCCAGGCGGATTATGGCGTTGGGCGTCAACTGCGCTAGCTCCAACCCGTAGGTCCGAAGGACTTCGCCCACAAACGTCGTTGAGGGCATTCGAAGGCCGGCGTCGAAGAACGCGATGAAAACGATCGCCTCCATTTCCTGGGGCTTCGGCTCCGTCTCATCACGGCGGGGTAGGCGAACCCCATCGCGCTCCTCGATCTTCCCTTCCCGTACAAGCCGCTGCAGCATCTCTTCAGTCACGCGGCTCCTCCCCAGCACACGGGAGCAACGACCCCCCGAGTGTTCCATGGCGTCCCACCGCTTGTCGCCACGCGAACGCCCCCGCAGCACCAGCTCGTAATCTTCGGAAGGGAAGGACAACTCGTCCCGGCTAGACGAGGAGCCACCGCCAGGATGGCGGGAGGCACCGTCATGGCCGGCCATTGTTCTCTAAGATTAGGGCAGAAGGGCTATCAACGTGAAATAAGCAGAGCTAGGTGACAGGCGAGATAGAGCGCCCCCACCACAGCCATGGCGCTTTATAAAGCCCGTTCGCCTCCTCCGCGACCAGAAGCGCAGCCAGATTAAAAACCCCCAGCGGTTCGACTGCCCACAACTGAAAAGAACCACCGGCATCTGGAGGAGCGTGCCCGGTAGGTGGCCAGGCAGCGCACAACGTCAGCGCGCGACCAACACGCGTCCCGCTTGCCTAGGGAAGAGGTGAACGGCCGCGCTCACGCAACCGCTCACATCCCACGACGCACCAGGCATAAATCGCCGTGTGCCCCACCCACGGAAGGCAGACTGCGTGACGCGACAGCCTTCCCTCTGACAGGCCAGGCGTCGGCACGATTCCAGCCGCCATTAAAAGCGCACTACCCGACCGCGGGGCACAACCGTCCCGAAGTGCAGCGACATCAGCGACGCAAGGCCCATTCTCACTACAGCGTCAGCCGCGACCCCGACTCGGTCCCCAATACCGACCTCGGAGCCAAGAAGTCTGACCTGGACGGAGCGCGTGCGCGTCTACTTCGGCTAGGCGCCAGCTCCGCTGCCACCCGTTCGAAGGGTAGGGGACGGAGCGCCTTCGCGTCTATTTCGGCTAGGCGCCAACTCCGCTGCCACCCGTTCGAAGGGTAGGGGACGGAGCGCCTTCGTGTCTACTTCGGCTAGGCGCCAGCTCTGCTGCCACCCGTTCGAAGGGTAGGGGACGGAGCGCCTTCGCGCCTACTTCGGCTAGGCGCCAGCTCCGTTGCCACCCGTTCGAAGGGTAGGGGATGGAGCGCGTGTGCGTCTACTTCGGCTAGGCGCCAGCTCCGCTGCCACCCGTTCGAAGGGTAGGGGACGGAGCGCCTTCGCGTCTACTTCGGCTAGGCGCCAGCTCCGCTGCCACCCGTTCGAAGGGTAGGGGACGGAGCGCCTTCGTGTCTACTTCGGCTAGGCGCCAGCTCCGCTGCCACCCGTTCGAAGGGTAGGGGACGAAGCGCGCGCGCGTCTACTTCGGCTAAGCGCCAGCTCCGCTGCCACCCGTTCGAAGGGTAGGGGACGGAGCGCCTTCGCGTCTACTTCGGCTAGGCGCCAGCTCCGCTGCCACCCGTTCGAAGGGTAGGGGACGGAGCACGCGCGCGTCTACTTCGGCTATGCGCCAGCTCCGCTGCCACCCGTTCGAAGGGTAGGGGACGGAGCGCGTGCGCGTCTACTTCGGCTAGGCGCCAGCTCCGCTGCCACCCGTTCGAAGGGTAGGGGACGGCGCGCGTGCGTCTACCTCGGACGCAATTCGGGCATCGGCTTCGGCTACGGTCTCAGCCCCCGGGACCCACTGCACATCGAAGCTCCGCAAGTTCGGAGAAGTTCGCAGGCCGCAGGGACGGAGGGGGCCAAAGGACTGGCAACATGGCTTTGGCCCTGTGAAGCCTTTCACCATGAGAGGCTCCTGTTGTAGGGGTGGCCCCCACCTAAACCCAGCAGCCCTGTTAGAAGGTTATAAGGCCCAGAATAGGCCATGTGTAATGACATAAGTGCCCCTGAAGGGGATACTCAGATGTAAGGGTATAACTGTAAAAGCACTCCTCATGTGTGTATATATATGGAATACAGGCCATGGGAAAGCCCAAGCCATTACGATCACTCTTTCCCAACTCTCCACTACGATCTCTCTCTGTTTGGTCTGTAACACAACAGGAACAAACCTGGGTTTTTGAAGAAGGGGTTGAAATTGGCGAGAAAGCAGTATCACCTCTGGTGCAAACCGAAAAGAGGGTGAGTTCCGGCAGGCAGGGGGAGACTAAGAAGTAGAATAGAGTCTTAATGCGCCAACTTTTTTGGAAGGCTGTACGCATTCACAGCTAGCATCAAAGAAGAGGAAGCATAATCAATCTGCCAGCAAAGTTAAAAATGTTTTGGCCTTGATGTCAGCTGAGCACTTGGAGGTTGCTAATGATCCAATAATTGAGGCTTCCTCACACATGATTATGGACTCTACAAAAGTAGAATTTGACAATGGTAGTGATGGGAGCAATGATTTTCAAGGAAAAGAGATGCTGAAGAAACAAAAGAAGGAGAACACGGGGCTGCCTAAGTAGTCCTACGAGCAAAGATGAGGATTATAAGTTGGAACCGTCGGGGACTCGGGAACCGATCGGCAGTTCATGGGCTTCTGAATTTGCAGAAGCTAGAGGATCTCGACATCCTTTTCCTTAGTGAAACAAAGCTACCACAGGGGAGGATGGAAAATTTTAGGTGGCTCCTGGGTAACTAATATGGTAGTAAGGAATCCGGTTGGAAGGAGTGGAGGCCTTGCTCTGTTTTGGCGCAAAGGCATAAATCTTGATCTTCGAAGCATGTCAAAGCTCCACATTGATGCCAAAGTAAGGGAAGATGATGACTTTACTTGGTAGTTGATTGGAATTTATGGTGAACCAAGGCAAGAAGAAAAGGAAAAAAACATAGAGGCCATTGAGGATTTTGAAGAATCAAATGGAAAGTCCATGGTTGTGTCTAGGTGACTTTAATGAAATTCTTTTTAGTCATGAAAAGGGAGGTCTGCCTATGCACAAAATGTTAGAATGATCTCAGGGCTTTGGCCCAACGGCCAAAACCCATCCCTTGATCGCGCCCTGATCGGGGGCGCCCAGCCCGTTTGGCTGGTGGGCCCCTGTCGCCAGCGCTATAAATACAGAGGTGGGGGCCGGGCGGCACGCATCACAAGGTTGACCGCGCCGCCGTCACCCCACCGACAAACCCTAAACCCGATCTGTTGAGGGGGCGCTCCAGCGACGGGAAGCTCCACCGTGCCATCAGTTTGCCGCCGCCCGGGACACGCCGCCGCCGAGGAGCCACGCACCTCTTCCCCGACCGTCGCTGCCCGTGCGCAGATCTTCACCAACGAACCCGCGATGGCTGGATCTTCATCCTCTACACCGGACGGTTGGTACCTCTGCTCTCTCTCTCTCTGTGTATCACTTGAACCCGTATAGAACCCTCTAGATCTAAACCCTAGGAGACCCATAGATAAACACAAAAGTCTATGGACAATTTTAGGGAGGCCCTTGAATTTTGTCATCTCTCATACTTGGGGTTTGAGGGGGATCCTTTCACATGGAGGAACAATTGCTTTTTAGCTGCATGCTACATACAAGAACATCTTGATAGAGCAGTTGCCAACCAATACTGGTGGTGCAAATTTCCAAATGCCAAATTCATTCACGGTGATCCTCGCCATTTAGATCATTGCCTGATTATGGTACATGTAAATAGTGAGGGACTGTGGTCACAAAAGAAACACCCAGGTCAACAATTTCAGTTTGAAGCTCATTGGCTAGAAGAAGCTGATTGTGCGGACATTGTGGAAAAGGCCTAGGAATTGGCTTGTGTGCTGGAGCCAAATTCCATGCACGATGTGCTAAGCCATGTGGCAAGCGAATTGAAGAGTTGGAACAAGAATGTGCTAGGCAGCATTGAGAAGCGAGTAAAAAGATAAAACAAGGATTGGAGAAGTGTAGAAGAGAACCAATCTCCCAACAAATAGTTGATAGAGAGTATTTCCTGTGATACAAATTGGATCGTTTAGAGGACCAAAAGGACACCTACTGGAGGCAACAATCCCATGTAAATTGGCTACAAAAAGGGGATAGAAATACAAAATTTTTTCATGCTTTTGTTTCAGACTGAAGGAGAATAAATGCTATTAAGAAATTGAAGCAATCTAATGGGTACTGAAAACATTTTGCTAGACATTATTTCCCTGAATCAAAGTGCCTTCGTACCGGGCAGGTTGATCACAGATAATGTGTTGATTGCTCATGAAGCCATACATTACTTACAGAACAAGAGGACTAGTCAAACATGTTTTGTAGCTATCAAACTTGACATGAGTAAAGCATATGATAGAGTGGAGTGGTCTTTTCTGCGACAGATGCTCCAAAAGCTTGGTTTTTGCGAAGATTGGGTGAACCTTTTAATGAAGTGTGTTAGCACAGTAAGGTACAGAGTTAAAATCAATAACAATTACATTGATATGATTATGCCAGAGAGGGCTTCGGTAGGGGGACCCCCCCTCTCTCCTTACTTATTTGTTATTTGTGCAAAAGCTCTCTCCGCAACGCTATGTGCAGCTGAGATGAGTAGCGAGATTGAAGGTATGCGAGTTTGTCAAGCGGCCCCAAGTTTGACACACCTCTTCTTCGTAGATGATTCATTGCTGTTACTCAGGGCTGATATGAAAAATGCACAAATGATAAAGCAAATTTTGGATAACTATGAAGCGTGTTCAGGCCAATCAATTAATCATGATAAGTCAGCATTGATGTTTAGTGATAACACAAAAGACCAAGTGAAATATGCTTTCAAGGGGATTGTGCTAATTCAAAAGGAGGCAATGAATGGGAAATATTTAGGCCTTCTTGTGTTCATTGGGTGATCAAAAAACAAAACATTTGAATATATTAAGGAAAGGATGTGGAAACAGATTCAAGGTTGGAATGAAAATTGTTATCTAAAGCTGGCAAAGAAACTCTTATCAAGGCAGTAGCTCAGGTTATACCTACTTATGCAATTTCATGCTTTTATTTAACGAAGACTTTCTGTGATCAGCTGTTAAGTTTGATTATTAACTTTTGGTGGGCTCAACAAGAGAAGGAACATAAAATCCACTGGCTCACAAAGGAGAAATTAATGATATCGAAGAAAAAAGGAGGACTGGGTTTTTGAGATCTGAATGGAGGCTCAATTTACACTCAGAATCTCTATGCACACAAGTCTTCAGGGCTAAGTATTTCCCTCATTGTAACATTTTCCATACTAAATCAAAGGAAGGTATGTCTTATGCATAGAGAAGTATTCTGAAGGGTATCAAACTATTGAAACATGGAATAATTTGGAGGATTGGCGATGGATACAAGGTGAATATATGGGCAAATCCCTGGTTACCCAGAGAGAGTCTAGACAGGTGGTGTCAAGAAGGGGAATAACTTGAAACATAGGGTGGATGAGTTAGTTGATCCTATCACTGGACAATGGGATACTAACCTTCTGCAACAAACTTTATGCACCAAAGATGTCAAGATTATACAAAGGATTCCGTTGAGGGATAATATGGATGATCACTTGGCTTGGTTCTATGATAAAAAGGGACGATTCTCTGTGAAATTAGCTTATAGGCTATTCATGCATATCCAAGACCAAAATGCTGGCCAAGTGGGTTGTTCTGGAGTCGATCATACCATCTTTAAATGGAAGGTAGGGAGTTCTGGAGTCGATCATACCGTCTTTAGATGGAATTATATATGTAATGATTGTATCCCTAACAATGTCAAGCACTTCATGTGGAGATTTGCACAAAATTGTCTGCAATTGCGTATGAATGTTAAAAGGAGAGGTGTTAACCTGGAAACTATTTGCCTAACGTGTGTCAGGCTAGATGAAGATGGAGGACATTTGTTTTTCAAATGTAAAGCTGTCCGACAATGTTGGAGATTGATGATGCTTGAAGAAGTCAGGCTGCAACTTATAGGGTGTCCTTCACCACAACATGTTGATAATGGTATTAATGCTGTAATCATTAAGGAAGCCAAACTTTTAATGATGAGTGACTTCAATGTTGTTGACATTGTTAGCGCATGCTTCTGCATGTGATGTAGCTTCGTCTTCCACGTGCATACGACGCTACATCTCCTGCATGTGATGCTACATCTTCAGACTGCATTGTCTTCCGCGTGCATGCGACGCTACATCTTCAGACTGCATGCGCCGTTTTGTCTTCGGCCTTCATGCGCCGCTCCTGCATGCATGCGACGTTACGTCTTCTGTGACTGCGAGTATATATATGTGTATTGCTCTCTTAGATCAATTGAGATATCACGTATTGCCATTTGCATACGTTTTCATGGTATCAGACGCAGGATCTCCTGCACGCTTCCGCCCTTCCCATTTCCAGCGAACCTACTCGCTGTTCTTCTCTTCGATGGCCTCGCCCGTCGACGACGCCGCCGAGGCTGCGGCTGCCGCGGTCCGCGCCTCTCTTGCGCCCGCACCTGACGGCGCCAACGTCACGGCCTCCACTCTTGATGCCGCCGCCCTCGACGCTGTCGCCTCGGCCGCAGCTGCTGCCGTGCGTTCGGCCCTCTCCGGCGCTTCTTCTTCGACCTCGCCCGGTGTTGCTACGACGACGCCTGTCGCGCCTCCGGCCACTACTGCCATTGTTGCCCAACTTGGACCGTCTTCCTCGACTTCCGACGCGATTGCCACCCTACATGCTCAGGCGGTGGCCGTCCTCAACGTCAAGGCGCTCGTCCCCGTTACCCTCGACCTGGCGGCCTCCAACTACTCCAAGTGGCGCGGCCTGATGCTCGTGGTTCTCAGCAAATATGCCCTCACTGATCACATCCTCGTCGATGCTCCGGAGCCTGGCTATCCGGACTGGGCACGCATGGACTGCGTTGTCCTCTCCTGGCTCTACGGCACTATTTCCGCGGAGCTTCTTGAACTCGTCATGGGTGCTGCGGTCACCGCGCGCATTGTATGGCAGGGGCTCGAGCACCAATTCCTCGGCAACATGGAGAGCCGCGCGCTGCACTTGGAAGCCGAATTTCGCACATTCAGTCAAGGCGCCCTCTCCATCTCTGATTATTGCCGCCGCCTCAAAGGAATGGCTGATGCTCTTGCCGATCTCGACGAGACCGTCAGCGACAGGACATTGGTTCTCACCACCCTTCGTGGCCTCAACAAACAGTACTCTCATATGGCCACCTTCCTCCCCATGCAGTGCCCCTTTCCAACCTTCATTGAAGCACGATCCCAACTTTTGCTCGAAGAAATCAACCGCTCCAAGCGCCCTACCGAGCAGCAGCAGCAGCTACCGACTGCGTTTGTCTCCGCCAGTCACCCCTCGGCCAGCCACGGTGGTGGTGCCAATAGAGGCTTTGGCGAAGGTAGCTTTGGCGGATCGACAAGTGGTGGTAACTCTTCTGCCAGCAGCAACAACAACAACCGTCGTGGTCGGCGTCGCGCTGGCCAGAACGCCAGAGGCAACAACAATTTCTCCAACAGCAATGGCGGTCAAGGCTTCTCCAACAACAACCGTCACCAGGCACCGTGGCCTTCCCCCTACAATCCCTGGGCCGGGACGATTCAGATGTGGCCCGGCCCGCGCCCGCTTCTGGTCTACTAGGCCCTCGTCCAGATGCTCCCTTCGCTGGTGCAACGGGCCACCTTTCGCCAGCTCCTGCCACACGGACTGGGACACCCCTTGGCGGCACGACGCACTGGGACCAGCAAGCCTTGGTCAACGCCTTCAACATGGCGACGCTACATCCACCACCGTCGGGTGAATGATATATGGATACGGGTGCCACTTCTCATATGACTTCGGATGCCGGTATTCTCTCCATTGCCCACCCCCTAGCCACCATACTCCCTCCTTTATTGTTGTCGGCAATGGCCATTTACTCCCTGTTACACACACTGGTGCAGCTAGCTTTGCTACTCCTACTTCTAACTTTCACCTTCACAATGTCCTTGTTACTCCCCAGCTTATTAAAAATCTTATCTCAATTCGTCAATTTACTATTGATAACTCTTGTTCCGTTGAGTTTGACCCCTTTGGCTTCTCTGTGAAGGATCTTCAATCCAAGAATGTGATCGCCAGGTGCAATAGCTTCGGACATCTCTACCCCTTTTGCCTCCGCCCGTGCGCGCCCGAAGTCCTTGTCGCCCACACCTCCTGCAACACCTTGTGGCACCGCCACCTCGGCCATCCCGGCAGTGAGGCCCTTTCACATCTCTCTAGCTATTACGGTATACCTTTAAATAAAGGCGAGACCGAGTCCATTTGTCATGCTTGTCAACTCGGCCGCCATGTTAGATTGCCTTTTTCTTCTTCTAGCTCTCGAGCCATTGCAAATTTTGATCTTATTCATTGTGACCTTTGGACCTCCCTTGTTATCAGTGTATCAGGCTACAAATACTACTTAGTCATTCTTGATGATTGCTCTCACTTTTTGTGGACTTTTCCAATGCGTCTTAAGTCTGACACTTTTACTACCCTTTCTAATTTTTTCTCTTATGTTCGCACCCAATTTGCCACCACCATCAAGGCTGTTCAGTGCGACAAAGGCCGCGAGTTCGACAACTCCGCCTCCCGCTCCTTCTTCCTCTCCAATGGTGTCCACCTTCGCATGTCGTGTCCCTACACTTCTTCCCAAAATGGCCGCGCCGAACGCATCATCCGCACTACAAACAACATCATACGCTCCCTACTTTTTCAAGCCAGCCTTCCTGCTGCCTATTGGGTCGAAGCCTTACACACTGCCACCTACCTCCTAAATCGACACCCAACCAAAACCTTGACCTTTCAGACACCCTACTTTGCTCTCCATGGCACACACCCATCCTACGATCACCTCCGAGTTTTTTGGTTGCACTTGTTACCCCAATCTTTCTGCCACTGCCTCTCACAAATTGTTCCCGCGCTCCACTTTATGTGTCTTTTTGGGCTATTCTTCTGAGCACAAGGGTTATTTCTGCATAGACATCTCCACCAACCATCTCATTGTTTCCCGGCACGTCATCTTTGAGGAGCACACATTTCCATTTGCCCATTTACCGACGGCTAACACTGAGGCTACTAATCTTGATTTTTTGGAGATTGATTGTGCAGACTACACTCACCTTCTGTGCCGACTACGACTGTCCAACCGAGCACAATTCCTCTACCTTCCAGCTTCTGTCGTTCCCGCCACCCCAGTTGTCAACACTCACGGCATGACTACTCGTGGTAAGTTTGGTTTCCGACAGCCCAAGCAGCACTTCGACCTCCATACCAAGGTGCTCTCTCCAGTGCCGTGTACTTACCGCGCCACACTGGCTGATCCTCATTGGAGGGCGGCCATAGAGGAGGAGTACTCTGCCCTTCGCTCCAACAATACGTCGGATCTCGTCCCCCGTCCACCCAACACCAACCTCGTTACTGGCAAGTGGATCTACAAGCACAAATTTCATGCCGATGGGACCCTTGATCGGTACAAGGCACGGTGGGTTCTTCGGGGTTTCACTCAACGCCCCGGCATTGATTTTTCCGAGACATTCAGTCAAGTGGTCAAGCCTGCTACCGTCCGCACTGTCCTCAGCCTATCACTCTCCCGCAATTGGCCCATTCACCAGCTTGATGTCAAGAATGCCTTTCTTCACGGCACGTTGCAAGAGACAGTCTATTGTAGTCAGCCTTCTGGGTTGTGGATCCTTCTCATCCAGACTATGTCTGCCGTCTGAACAAGTCTTTGTATGGGCTCAAGCAGGCGCCTCGGGCGTGGTTCAGTCATTTTGCCACCTATCTTCAGTCTATTGGTTTCTTGGAGACTAAATCAGATGCTTCCCTGTTTGTTTGGCGCCGTGGCACTTACTTGATCTACCTGCTCTTGTACGTGGATGACATCATTGTCACAGCATCCACCCCGGCTCTTCTCCAATGGGTCATCTCCTCCCTTCAGTCAGAGTTCTCTATGAAGGATCTCGGTGAGCTGCATCATTTTTTGGGTGTTTCTGTCTCGCATCGTCCCGAGGGCCTTTTTCCCTCCCAGCGCCAGTATTGCCTTGACATTTTGGACCATGTTGGTATGACTCATTGCAAGCCGTGCAGCACTCCGGTCAACACTCAAGGGAAGCTCTCTGCCGATGGCGATCTAGTTGATGACCCCACTGATTATCGCAGCATTGCTGGTGCTCTGCAGTATCTCACATTCACTCGGCCAGACATCACCTACGTCGTTCAGCAGATTTGCTTGTTTATGCATGATCCACGCGCTCCTCATCTGGCGGCCATGAAGAGGATTCTACGCTACATCTCTGGGACCCTAGATCATGGCTTACTGCTTCACTGATCCTCCTCTACGGATCTGGTTGTCTACTCCGACGAAGATTGGGCTGGCTGCCCTGATACGCGCCGGTATACCTCAGGCTATGCTGTCTTCCTCGGCGACAATCTCGTGTCATGGTCATCTAAATGTCAGCTCACCATCTCCCGATCTAGCGCTGAGGCAGAGTATCGTGCAGTTGCTAATGCTGTTGCAGAAGTTTGCTGGCTACGACAACTCCTTCTTGAGTTACATCTTCCTCCTCGTCGGGCCACCGTCGTCTACTGTGACAACATCAGCACCGTCTACCTCTCCACCAACCCGGTGCAACACCAACGGACCAAGCACATCGAGATCGATCTGCACTTCGTTCGCGAGCGTGTCGGCCTTGGCGAGGTCCGCGTCCTGCACGTACCTACCGCCTCCCAGTACGCCGACATCTTCACCAAGGGGCTAACCGCGTCCGTCTTCACCGACTTTCGTTCCAGCCTGAACGTGCGGCCAGCCGCAGCTCCGTCTGCCGGGGGGGTTTTGGTACTGTTGCTGCCGTTAATTCCAAAAATAGCGCCGCTGAAAACAGAATTCCAAATATAGCCCCCAAACGACCGCACGACTAACAGGAGGGCAACACGTGGCATTGGTGCGGCCGGGGAGCGCACGACCACTGAGGTGGTGCGGTCCCCGACCGCACCACTCAGGCGGCGCTCTGACAGACGGAATGGTGCGGTGCGGCACCGCACCACTAGAATGGTGCGCCACCCGTCCGCACCACTCCGCGGGTAATGCGCCCCCCACCGCACCATTTGCATGCTACAGGTTAGGGTTTTGCGTAAATTGCATTGGAAATTTTAATTTTGTTTTGATTAGTTACATAAATTTTATGCATATACATGTAATAAATTTTATTAGAGTGTGCAGCAAATTTGTAATATAGAATAGGAGTTGCAAAAAATAATGAATATATTTTTAAAATTCGTTATGTATCATAGATGATACATGTAGGAATTATTTTTGTGGAATGTTTTTTTTGAAATATTTTGGTACGTTGTTAATGGTGTTTAAAAAAATATGTATTTGATGTGGAGTGAAGTTTGCTGGTAGTGTAAATTTATTTGCATTTACGAAAATTAAGAAATTTTTTAGTGGACAACTACGATAGGAATAATTGGACGAAAGGAAGGAAAGTGATATTGAACACGTGGGAATCATTGAATGCGAAAAGACAAGATAATAAGCTTAGCTGAATAGAAATAAACTTCATAATACAGTTGGGAGTAACATGCATATTTTGTCATCTTGTGGCATGTGGCTCGGCGCCGTGTATGTGTGGAACTCTGTACTTCTAATGTTTAGAACTCCACCACTAGTCCTAACATGCCTTAGGGAATATAACTTGCTTGGTCTATTACATTTTGTCTACTGGGTGTAGCGTGGTTGTTTCCCCTTTTTCTCGCGCCCTGAAGATGGCTCCGCTGCATCCTTCTTCCTGTCACTCATGGTCTTGAGAGCTGCCTCACGAGCTTGAAGCTCTTCCTCCTGACGCTTGATGGCTGCTTCACGCAGACTTAACTGCTCCCGCCTCCTTTCCAGCTCATCCTCTTTGCCCTTCAGACGGATTTGGTCCACCCTCACGCGGCGCTCTTGCTCAAGCCGCATCTATCGTTCCACCTCGCGAGTCTGAGTCATCTTGACAAAGTATTGTCCTTTGTTTTTCACCTCCATTGGCCGGTTCCGTGGCCATGCCGGCGGCACCCGATCCACCCATTCGATGAACTCGCAAGGCTATATGTGGCGTGGTAGATGTCATGGATCAAGTTGAAAAACGATAACGAGAAACAAAGGATTGAGTTATCGTCGTTACCATGAAGTCGTCATCCAGGTCTGGACACTTGAAGAACCTACGGCCGTAGTTGGCTCGTTGTACTCGATCCGTCCAGACGCACAACATCGTCCTAAAGCCGCAATGGCACTTCGGGCGCTCATGCCACTCCGGCACTCCAAATGGGTCGGACCTCCAGGAAGACATTGTTGTGTAGTAGTATTGTGATGGCTTGAGGAGGAGATGTGGTATGGAAGACATAGGAGGTCTTTATGTAGGCAGGTTATCTGGTGCAGTGGGCATAGTCCATGGAGAGGACGACATGGTAATCTTTTCTCTTTTGCAGGATTCCAGTGTAGCAATAAATGTCCCTATGAAGGCTTTTCAGAGCCTGTAGTCTCGTAATAAATTCAGAGCTTGGACCATTCAATGTATTTGGTACAACGTAACCTTTTTAGTCGTTTGTAGGAAACAGTACGCTCCACGAAATAAGTGCTACAACATTGCCTTCTCAGAGGCCAGTAATCATAATTTCTGAAACAACAAGCTACGGTCATTGCAAACGTGTCGGCATATCAATTACTTTTATCATGGACGTTAGAAAATTTCGGCGTAAAGCTGTCCGCGTGGTTGTAGCAGTGAGTAAAGATCGGGGTGCTATGATATCACTGAAAAAAGGGCTCGTTTTGTCATGTCACTGGGCAAAGTTGCCCCTTTTGTCATGTCACTGGGCAAAGTTGCCCCGTTTTGTCATGTCACTGGGCAAACCTGCCTGGTATTGTGTTCTCACTGGGCAAAGCTGAACGGTTTTGTCGTGTCACTGCGAAAAGCTAGCATCTTTTGTCATCTCACTGAGCAAAACTGCCCCGTTTTGTCATGTCACTGAGCAAAGCTGACCCGTTTTGTCATGTCACTCAGCAAAACTGACCCGTTTTGTCATGTCACTGAGCAAATCTGCCCTCTTTTGTCATCTCACTGAGCAAAGCTGCCCATTTTTGTCATCTCACTGAGCAAAGCGCCCCGTTTTGTCATGTCACTGAGCAAAGCTGCCCTCTTTTGTCATCTCACTGAGCAAAGCTGCCCGGTTTTGTCATGTCACTGCGCAAAGCTGGCATCTTTTGTCACCTCACTGAGCAAAAGCTGGCCCATTTTGTCATGTCCCTGCGCAAAGCTGCACTCTATTGTCATCTCACTGAGCAAAACTGGCCTCTTTTGTCATGTCACTACGGAAAGCTGGCCTCTTTTGTCATGTCACTACGGAAAGCTGGCCTCTTTTGTCATGTCACTACGAAAAGCTGGCCTCTTTTGTCATGTCACTGCGGAAAGCTGGCCTCTTTTGTCATGTCACTGCGGAAAGCTGGCCTCTTTTGTCATGTCACTACGGAAAGCTGCCCCGTTTTGTCATGTCATTGCATGACGTTGTGTTATTCTGTCGCTTGTGTTACTGAGCCTGCCCCCCACAGCCTATAAAAGGGAGCCATTCCTCACCTAGTCCCTTGCATTGTTTTAACTCACCTCCTGAATTAGTTGTTCGCAATCTGTGTAGTTTTCTTCCGTGCTATCTCCCCCCGACTAGGCAATGAGTCAGCTCAGCAGCTCTTCGCATACACCCACAGTGATTTGCCCGAAATGCAACACGGTTGTTAGACGTAAGACATCACAGACGGCCTCGAATCCTGGGAGGCACTACTACAAGTGCCCCTATTACTCGGTGAGTAAGATTGTTTCGGGTTCATTCAAATCGTGGTGGCATGTTTAAAAATTTTCTTCTCATTGAATCGCAGGAAGCCCCCGGTGGTTGCCGATTCTGGGTGTGGGAGGATGAAATGGGCACTAGGACAGACAATATTCGCCAGGAGAGAGTTGTCGTGGGGGGGTTGCGACCCCGTCGGGATGCGGCATCGTTTCGATAGACTGGAGTGGAAGATAAATTTAATGTTGTGTGCTATTTTCTTTCTTGTGTTTATTGTTATCTTCAAGTTGTAGTGCTGGAGGATCTCCTCGTGTATGTTGGTAATGTTTTATGCTATGTTGTACGTTGTGTTTGTTGTTATCATGTCTTCTCGCGCTAGAGAGTTAATCTATATCAATGTAATGCATGTCGTGAGGTACAATGCCCACATGCGTGCATACTTGGCATATTGCAATGAAGCCTTAATTGTACTTCAAATAATTTCATAAGCCATGCCAAACACAGGAAACCATGCATACTTGTCGGAACAACACAATTACAAAATTTCATTCATCATCTCGTCGTCGCCGCCTCGGACGGCGTATCTGATCCTCTGAGAAGGTGAACCTACTAGGGAAGCGCGGTGCATCTCGAAGATCGTAGTGCGAGGGCTGCGTCCGAGGCGATGGCGGGTACAACTCTGTGGACAGTTGCGACGGCTGGCCAAAAATAGAACTCAGCCAGTCGGAGGAGGGGTCTACGTCCTGCTTAGAAGGTACAGCTGAATTAGGCAATGGAAAATACAAAAAAATGTTCATAATAAGTAGTAATGTCATAAGGCTTTTACGTGGGAAGTCTGTAACGCAGATGGGCCACCGTGAACTTGCTGCCCATGTTGCTCTGAGACTCCCTGCAATTTTTGAACAATGAGATTAGATGGCGTTCAAATACATGTGTTATATTTACTACATGAGTACATATCGGTGCATGCGCTGTCGGAATGATGATGACGTTGTGAAATCACCCATGTACTCCTGCGCCGTGTAACCTTGGTACGTCTGCCCGAACCACTCGTCCCGCCCCTGCATGTCCGCTCGGGTGGACTGACCGCCATGCGCAAATGTCGCCAACGTCATCGTCTGTTGTTGCTGCGAGTCAGGATCGCTGTCTGCAGAGAATGTTCGCTCGTCTGCCACCCTCCGGGATGACGATGGCTGTAGCAACATGCTATCCTTTCGCAAGAGCTGCAGGAAAAATGTGTGTTACGAATAACTGCCAATCGAGTGGACGAACAAGCTGTTGGCAAATGTCGTACCGGTGGTGCGAAGCGCTATGAGGACGAGGGACCGCCGGACAGCGACTGACGACCACCGAACATCGGCGGACGTCCGCCGGACAGAGACGGACGACCGCCGGACTGCGACGGAAAATCGCCGGACTGCGACGGACGTGCTAAAGGTGGTGCCGACGGCGGTGCTGAAGGCTGCTCTCTGCGGAGGCATCGTGCATGGACATCATCCCTGTGCCGACTACAACTCATGGCCTTGATCACAGACCTAGCCTCACTGATGATGGTACGCACCGAAGCAAGAACCCGGTTGCCGCCCTCCCCACGCTGCATCATCTGAACAGCCTCGTGCTCGACACGATGCATATGCTCTCGCTGTAGGTAAACAACAAATGAGTTAAAACGCACTGTGCGTAAAGAAACAATGAGTACAAACGTACTGCAGGTAAATGTACCGCCTCGTCTTGACGTGTTGCTCGATGACGGTCCGGGCCGGCCTGTATGGCATCCTCGTGCGCGACCTCTGAAGGACAGGGTGGGGCAGGCCCAGTAATCTTGCTGCGGGTGTGTGGAATGTACCACTCTAGGTACGCACCGTATGTGGCGATGTCGTGTGGCCTAGTCTCATCCACAACCTCCGTGCTCGCTGAGTCACGCCACAGGTCTGTCCACGGCCGCTGTGTGGCTATCCAGTCGTCACCCCGGTGACCTCTTCTTGTTTGCCTGCATGTTAGTCCACATATTGTACAATTAGTATTATCAACACATTACTACCTTGTGTACATTTACCGTGCAATGGCTTACCGGTGGGCCTTCGGTGGTAGTGCCCATCCTGGGAGGGGTGGCATGTGCTGGTGGAGGTCAAACTGCCTCAGCACTCTCTGCGGGTTGTATGGCTCGACGAAGTGCGAGAAGACGAGGTGGCAGGTCGTCAACCAGTACGTGTGGTCTTGGTGGCACTGAGATGACAACCCGTAGGGGGCTATGAGCTGAATGAACCCTGCATCCCATGGGAACTAGACTATGTCGTTCTCATGAAGCCGCTCGAACTGGTTATGGAAATCTGGGTACACACGCCTCGGTCTCTCCCTAGCCCACCGCAGCTGACCATGTGTCCAACGAGTCCCCATAGTCGGCCCATTTATGGGGTCATCGCCACCAGCCTAACCGTAGAACTCCGGGCCGAGGTCGTAAGGGTGCACGGCCCTCTCAATCTTAGGCCTCCCAACCGTGAAGTGCTCCCAAGACCAGTACTGTAGGAGCACATAGCACACTGCCAAGACTGGCTCGCTGGCCTCAGTACGCTGACAGGCATCACACAAGCCTCGGTACGCGGCACTAAGGACTGCAGATCCCCAGCTGTACTGCGGCACCTCGCCGGGCAAGGCATCCACCAAGGACTCCGCAAGGTGTATGTACGTCGGATGCACGGAGGCTCCAGTGGTCGTAGGAAACAAGACCCACCGAACAAAAAAAAAGATGTATGACATGAGGTTCGTCCGCACGACCCCCTCATGAGCATCCACAGGGCAGATCATGAACTCTCGTAGCCACGAGTGTGGCACACCAGACATGTTGTCTGGGATCGGGAGACCGAATCGGGCACCTAGGGCGTCCTTCCAATTCGCCGCCCTGGGGGGGTGGCACTACTGCTGCACCACGGATGGGTAGACCTGTCAGCATGGACACGTCCTGAAGTGTAACAGTCATCTCGCCCCACCGGAAGTGGAAGGTGTGAGTCTTCGGTCTCCAACGATCCACGAGTGCGGATAGCAACGCTGCATCGAACTGCAACGTATACGGAACATCTAGCATGCGAGCAATGGGCAAAAGACCGGTGTCTCGTAGCAGCGAGATGTACCGCTCGTCTAGAGGCCAGTGCTCTCAGGGGCCTCTAAGGACGAAACACGGAGGGCCGTCAGGCATTGATGCCCACGTTGTGCATCGGTGGTGGTCATCCCAATGGGCCTCAAGCAACTCGTACGCCATCTCTTGCCGATGATTGAAAACAAGTCAGTACGCAGTGTCATGAGAATATGCAACATACATAATTTGCAGGTAATGACAATAAATCGTGAAATAATTGACAACATAACATGAACAAACGCAATTTGCAGCGAACGATAACAAATGATAACGAAATATCGAATAAGTCACAACATAACATAATTTGCAAGAAATGACTCAAACAAATTGTACACGGAAATAGTTTGGTAAGATACATTCAGCATAGGTTATAGGATGCACGATCTTGTGATCACATCACAACAAAGGCCCACTATAGTTACAAAACACGGAACCAGCAGTGCACAATGACAAACCATGTGCTTCATACTACGGAGCGTTACTTGATGCCGGCCTGTTTAGGCACTGCCTAAATGAATGGCCAACCATCTTGCATAGTCTGCACTTCGGGCGCTGAACCCGATCCCCACGCTGGCTATCGTCCATGTCATTACGAATGCGACGGCTCTGTCTTCGCCCACGACCGACGTGCTTCAGTGCATCGTTCGGCATCCACTTGATCTGCCCTGGCCAGAGGTCCCTATAATGCATGTCTACCCCGTACGAATGGAACTCCGTGCTCCAGGTTTCAAACAGGTGCTTCATGTCATAGTACTTTGAGATGTAATGCGTGGGCGCCTGGTTCCATAACGCGCATGCCGTGTACACGTGGGAGCATGGCTTGTGTAGAAGTTGCGGCTTGTTGCAGGTGCAAGATGCTCTGTCATCAATCATGCACACCTGCTTACAATCCCCTCTAGCCTGCCCCATCATGTACTTCTGTCTGAGGCGGACCTCAAACTTCCTCCGTAAGCCATCCATGGTCTGAGCAATATGCGAACGAGCCTTCTCCATCTTCTTGTCCATGTAGGCCCGCGCTACCTCGGAGAATTCTTTGCCTTTGTCCATATGCTGCTTCGCCATCATGGCTCTATTGACGAAGTATCCAACTGAACGGTTCCAGGTCTCTTCAATGATTGCAGTGATAGGTAGGGATCTCACGCCCTTTAGAACACCATTGTACACCTCGGACATGTTTGTCGTCATGATTCCGTACCTTGCTCCACCGGTGTCATGCAGTAGAGACCACATCTCCAGGTCAGGTGCATTGGACTGAACCCATTGTGTGAACTCCCCAAGTCTCGTGGAGCCTCCCTCCACGGCCCCCGCTTCAGCCTGCTCAAGACGCCTTACATGCTTGCTGGTCTCCTGATCAAGGTGCCTCCACAAGGCATCGAACTTCCTCTTCTGGTTCTGCATACAAAGCTCTTTAAACATCTTCATTAGTTCCTTGCTATGGAACCTTCTGTGCAAGTTTGCCGCAAGATGCCTCATGCACCACCGGTTCTTCATGTCATTCCACTGGAACGGAGGCTGTGTCCCGTTCTGCATCGTTCGCATTGTAGACAGCAAGCCTGCATTGCGGTCTGAGATAACACACACATCGGGCCGATCTTGTACGACGGCCTGCTTCACATTGACAAGGAACCACAGCTAGCTATCTGTATTCTCATTCTCTACAATTGCAAATGCCACTGGGAGTAACTGGTCATTTGCGTCTGCTGCAACCGCGGTCAGGATTGTACCCTTGTACTTGCCAGATAGGAATGTGCCGTCCATCGTTAGCATTGGACGGCACCACTTGAAGCCTTCTATTGCCTGATGGAAAGCCCAGAACACTCTGTCAAGCACAAAACAATTCGGCCCTTCCGTCTCATGAACCCGCTCGTACTTGTTAATGTACGTGCCTGGGTTTGCTGCTGCAATCTGACACAACATTCTCGGGACCAGATCATATGCCTCCTCATACGTCCCGAACATACTCCGCAGGACCTTCTGTTTCCCCCGCCACACCTTCTTGTAGCTCACAGCAAACCCCACCGTGTTCGCTACCTCCGCCATGAGAACCTTGGGAGAAATGGATACATTTGTAGCCACAAGATGCCTTATCAGCTCTGCAACATATGACGACGTCATGTTGCGGTGCCTAGGTAGTGGCGTCGCAAGCTCACAAGTGTGATCCTTCAGTACCGTTATCCAGAAGTCCGTGGCAGCGCCTCTGAACCGCTGTGCACGGACCTTGCCAGGGCAGGAGCCGTCGACACACTTCACAATGTAGGTGTCAGGGTTGGACCTGTGCACCCAATATGTCCGGCTGATGTTGACGGCGTATGTGGCAATAGCTTGCTGTGCAGCACTCTTGTTACGGAAGCTCTGCCCTACAACGAGTGTGCCTTCATTGAATCCCCACTCTGCCTCCTCCGCCCGTGGCAAAACTAGGGATTCCGCTGCGATGTTGTCCAATCTGGACGGCACGTACGCACCCTCCGTGGTTACAACACTACCTACCACACCTCCCGCTGTAGGTTCCCCTTCTTCCTCCTCTCCTGAACTTTTTGTTTCCACATCGTCCTCCTCCTCGCTTTCCTGCACCTGGTTCTCAAGGTACTCGTGACAGTCAACACGCGTGGCCCACCACCTCTCCGCACCTTCATTCAGCTGAAAATTCTCCACGGGCCTCTGCAGGTCTCCATCTCCCATTGACTCATTGACTCCTCCTTCACCAGCATCTTCATGACCTCCGGAGAGTAATGCACGCTCTACATCTCCGCCAGCACCACCAGAGCCACCCATGGCTGATGATTCTGTCCTCTCCACGAATTGAACATACACCATTGGCCTGGCATATATCAATGCATCTGGGTTGCACACGACCTCCATGTAGTTCGCCCATGAAGCATCGCTCGTCACCTTTATAAGTTGCCACACTGTCTCCCCTGCAGCACCTACAACTGCGGCATACACTGCCCCGATCGAATGCGGAACGCACGCATCTACGTAGCTCCAACAGGCTCATGGTGTTCAGATTGAGTGCCCGGATCACGGTCCGGTCACAATTATTCAGGTCTGCCCCGTACGGCCCGTCGCGTACGAGACCACTTCCGTAGAACACGAACAAGTCTTGGATGTCACCCATGGCGTACCTAACATAAGTCCATACTGAATCCTCTTAGTATATATAACATGCAACAAGTGTACCATCATACAGCAGGTAGGTACCGCCTAGCAGATACAACCGTAATATTTTCATCTGAATTTCGTTGTTCTACCTATCCCATACAAATATGAATGGTACTTTTTTATTTGTAAATCTAATTTTTAATTAATTTACGGAGTGCCCTAACAAATTCCTACATAAATCAAATTTACTCGCTAATTTATGCGATAAATAAATTACAATTTCTCCAAATTTCTCTCCTAATTTCTATTATTATTGTTCTACTTAATTCACCAATCCAACTACTCATTTCTCATCATTTTTAACTTCTTAATTCTTATGTAAATTAAACATCTACATTTTTTCCCTAATCTTTCATTTATGGAAGCACGCTCTCTTAAACATGCACAACAAGATCTAATATTATTCAGTGCTTTTGGCTACAAGAATGAGTAAATGATAATACAAACAGTAGCTACGCACGTGGCCTTTCCGACTAGCAGTGTGCTTCACAATGACATCATTTAAATGTTGTTACAATCCAGTTAACATTTTTTTAAGATTACTGTTCACAAGGAATCAGGTGTTTCGCAACGACGCGAAAACGTTGCAATAGGCCCAGTTTGGTTGCAATAGGTACCAATGCCAACCAAATCACTTTCGTTGCCAAGCGTTGCTAGTGCTAGCGTGCTCTAAAGTTTGCGCATCGGTTTTGTGTTTCGTTGCAATAGATATGCTTATTGCCACGAAGTGGAGCATGGCGATACATAGGAGATGCAACGAAGTTATTTATGGCAACAGAGGCTTTTGCCACGACTGTCATGGTGGCGATAACCTCTAGTGCCACGAACCTATTGCATTGCGATTGCAAATATTGCCACGAGTGACGCCGTGGCAATAGTGTTTGGCGCCACGAACATGCTCCGTTGCAATAAACGTTATTGCCACGACAAAACTGTCGTTGCAATAGAACTTTTTGCCACGTGCATCATTTTGTTGCAAGTGTTTTTCGCGCCACGTGACACATTTCGTTGCAATGGAGATTATTACCACGATTATAATTTGGATGCAATAGGTTTTATTGCAACAAGAAATGTTTGGTGGCTAGAGATGTTAACGCAACGAAATGAGTTAGGTTGTAAATAAGACTTATACCATCGATGAATGTACGTGGCAATAAGAGCTGCATCGCAACGAAGGAGCAACGTGGCAATAAGCAATGTATCGCAACTAAATAATAATTCAGGGCAGCATATTGCATTTTATATATATTCAATGAACCGCTGTTGCAATACAATAGTAGCGACATATAAAATGCAGCATGACATATGAAATCCAAACATCTTTATTTTCATCCACCATATTATGAAACTAAAAGGAGTATCATGTCCAGTGAAGCAAATAATACAAGATTATAATGTCAATCTCCAAAATGAGACTAAAAAGATCCTAAATAATCTTGCGATAAGAAAAGAAATCTCCAAGGTCGATCTTTGTTCATATGCGAGTTGCTCTGAGAATTCTTGAACCTTAGCGCCCCGCTCAATTACTTTCCTGTGCAACACAAGCACAAAATTGGCACATTAATAAAATAGGCAAACTCATCCATGCAAGAAACCTATACAACTTGGGCTACAACATGGGCCCCACTGGCACGTGCGGCAGGCCGACTGGCGCCAGTACTGCGGCTGGGCCCAGGTATGCCGTGACCCACCCGGTAGACGCGTCGTCGCTCCGGCCAATCACAAGGAATCACAAGAACGATGGGGAAGAACGTCCGATTCCCCTCTAGGTTGCATTCATATGTCAAACCCTAGGAGGAACAAGCGTATATGGCTCTCCTTAAAAATAATAGATCTATTTCTTAATCTGTTGTGGTCTGTCTTTACAAAAGGGTATATAGACCTATATATAGCCAGACTCAATAAACGAAAAAAACCAACTCGTACGCAACAAACGGAAACAACCGACACGGAAACATACTCGTAAACAATTCAACGGACTCAATAAAACCGATCCAATCTACTGTGCCAACCAATCACGTGGCCGAAACAAAGTTGTATTCGGTCATTACGAAGGCATGCAGGATCTCCTCACGATGCATTGCCTTGGCTGTTCTGATCCATATTCCTTGCGTCAAACGAAATCAACACAGAGCATCAATTGCTTGCCCATGCATGTAGTCCATCCGAAGCATCTAAATAATTCTCTCACGTGCATGACAAATGAAGACCAACTAGATAAGTCTTTCACGTGCATGCATGTATTTTCTTTCTTTTTTTCCTTGATATTTCTTTTTTTTTCAAATTTTTAGCTGTGATAAGTCTTTCACGTGCATGACAAATGAAGACCAACTAGATAAGTCTTTCAAAAATTTTTTCAAATTGCCCATGTGGAAGTTTTAGATAGCAAATATTTGCATCTTTGTGCAATAATAAGTTGGTAACTCAGTGTTAAGCACTGCAGTGTTGAATTGACAAGTCATTGGTTCGAGTCCTACTTAGCGTAGCTTAAAATTTTATTTTCCTATGTTTTTTATCCCTCGAGGCCCCTACAAATTAACTAGATAATTATGCTTCCTACCGAGCACAACTGAAACCTTAATTTTAATTTTCTAAATTTTTATCCCTCGAGGCCCCTACACATTAATTAGATAATTGCGCTTCCAACCAAGCACAAATGAAATTTTAATTTTCTAAATTTTTATCGCTCTACAAATTAACTAGGTATTTGCGCTTTAGTTGCTTTTTATTTTTCTACTAGTATTTTTTTTATCCCACTAGCCAGTGCTAATACAAATATTTTTCTTTTCAAACAACGGAAGCTGTCTTATTGCAACGAAAGATAGTTTTATATATCAACGACTAACAACTGTGGCAATACAACCCTAGCAGATTCAATGATCTCAAATTTCGTGGCAAGACAACCTTGTTATTGCAACGAAAGATAGTCTTCTATACCAACGACTAACAACCGTGGCAATACAACCCTAGAAGATGCAACGAACCCAAATTTCGTTGCGATAGATAAAGCCCTATTGCAACGCAAGCAACGATTCATGCAACGAATCAAATCCGTTGCAAAACTGTCAAGTATTCGCAACCATCAGCAAAAGCGTGGCAATAATGTCGACATATTGCAACGCAAATCAAACGAATCACAACGCAAATTCATTACGTGGCAATATTGTCAAGTACTTGCAACCGTTTTATAAATGGTGGCGATAGCACCTACCAATTGCAACGAAATGCATGGTAGTCGCCACGCAAAAATATCCGTGGCAACATGGTCAACTATCGCAACCAAAAATGAAAATGGTGGCAATAGTCCCTACCTATTGCAACCAATTTCGTGTCGTTGCAAAGTTGATCGTGGCATTAGGGTCAAAACCTTGTAGTGTATATGCAGAACATATGCAAAACATTTACGTTAATTACAGACTAATCACTATAATAACATTATACACGCATGGAGATGATATTTACCTTTTCTTGAAGCTCACGAGATGATATTTAACTTTCACAATTGCGAGAATTTCAGATACCTTCAAAAATTACTCCAAATGCCGTGTTAGCCGTTCTTCTTTCCTTCACTATCAGCGCCCTCTCTTGCTCCCTATCTTGCTGCTTCTCTGTCTTGCGCAAATGAAAATTCACTGGAGCCTTCCAAACGCAGGCACTCTCTTCCTTTTATCGTGAGACAGACAACGGTTGTATGCAGCGAATGAAGTAGGGGCCGGCTCTCACGTATAGACACATCGCATGCAAATAAAGGAATGCTGCACGGGCGAGGGAATCCGGCATGCAGAAAAGACCGAAAGCAGCACGGGCGGGGGCTTTCGGCTGGGATGGGACGGCGGCCATGTGGTGCGGTCTCCCACCGCACCATTAGCGGGATGGTGCGCCCGGGCGCCGCGCGATTAGCGGGATCGTGCACTTCGACGCCGCACCGCCAGCCCTACCACGTCGCCAGCTGAGTGGTGCGGTCGGGGACCACACCACTCCGGTCTGGTGCACTCCCCGGCCGCACCAATGCCACGTGTCGCCCTCCCGTTAATCGTGCGGTCGTTTGGGGGCTATATTTGGAATTCTGTTTTCAGTGGCACTATTTTTGGAATTAACGGCAGCAACAGTGCCAAAAACGTCCAAATGCTTCTGCATGTGATGCAGCTTCGTCTTCCGCGTGCATACGACGCTACATCTCCTGTATGCGATGCTACATCTTCAGACTGCATTGTCTTCCGCGTGCATGCGACGCTACATCTTCAAACTGCATGCGCCGCTTTGTCTTCGGTCTTCATGCGCCGTGTAACGCCCCCGTTTCCTGGGGCGCGTACGGACACGGCACCCCGCAACTGTTCACGCATGAACAGTTATGGAGTGTCGCGCAAGAGTATACCATTGCATGCTTACAACAAAAAACCAGCATATATTTCACATAAGGATTAACATCCAGTTTTTAACAGCGGGGCGTGCAAGATCCAGTATATTTACATTACCAAAGCTCCAAGATTCGTTTGAGCGCGGCCAAGACCTAAAGCCATGTGTCCTCGTCGAAGAAGGGATCCTCCGGGACTTCCTCAACGGGGAGACCTTCACCTTCGTCTTGATCCTCTAAAGAGGGGATTAAACAAGCCGTGAGTCAAACAACCGGCTCAGCAAGTCCCAAAGGGACTCTAACTTACTACATGCACGGATTAACAAAGGAAGGGAGTATATTTGGTTTATTAACTTTGAGTGGATGCAGTTTTATTTGCAAATATTTTGATAAAACGGACCCAAAACTACTCCTTAAGATCTCAGGGGTTTTTCATGAAAATTCAATTAACCAACTAATCAAGTTAAAGCATGTACAAAACTACTTAAGCTTCACTGATGGAATCACCCAAGTGACACAGCTCCATTAACCGGGAGCACGGCATATTCGAATACCATTATTTTGACTCTGCAGAGTTTGCTCAGCTTTACCCACACGATTTCTTAACTTCCGCGTCCGGGTTAAGAAAGCCAGGTCGTTTCACTGCTCAATTCTTTATATAAGCTCTACCCGGTAGAATTCACTCCGGTCTGGCACAAGAAAACAAGAAAACAAACGTCCGCTTCGAGTGAACTCTACCGTTGTTAGGCATCCGCAGCACGGCTTACCTAACCTCACTGCTAAACCTCCTCCTCCTCCACACCTGTAGAGTTTCAATCGAGTTGAGCAGCTACTAGACCAGTGTTGACAAGTCAACTCCTGTGGTTGAGCGATCACTATGACATTTGCTCAGCGTAAGGGTTTCAGTCCTTATATTTTCACATGGTCCGCAACCTCGCCAGGCCCGCGACCCAACCTAGGGTAAGCGGTGGGCGTAGACCGTCTCACGGTTTCCCACAACACCCTTACCCTAACTTCAATCCTAGGGTAAAAGACGGGCGAAGACCGTCTCGCGGCTCCTCCCCAACCTTTACCCTACCTTGTGCACGCCGGCACTCTCCGCTCTAAGATATGGTGTCCCATACCACCCTACCTTAGAGTCGGGTTTTCCAAAATTTCTATTGGCCCGCAGCCACAACCTTATTAGTGTAAAGACTTTGCATGATAATAATAACCTACAGTTATCTAGATTAACAGATAATTAATTCTAGGGTTACAAAGGCATGGCTACGAGTTTAACATGGCATTTTTCGGTGGTAGGTTTATCTACATAACATGTCATTCTAAACATTTTATTTTACTTTGAACTAACATTTCAGAACTAGCTTAATGCAAATAGCATAATAACATAATTAAATAGCATGGGATACAACATGGTCAAAGGATTTGGGACTTGCCGTCAATCCGGATGATCTTAGCTAGCTCGAACGTAGAAGCACCTGGATCCTGAGACTGCACTTGAACTTCCGGGATCTCCGAAACTAACGCAAACACATAAAATAATTAAATCCAGCTTGAGCCTAATCAAGCGAGGAAAAATAAACTATTTAAAAAGGAGTAAAATGCATAAATCCTCAAATGGGGAATTTTTGGAATTTATCTGGGATGAAACTGTTGAAGTGGAGGCAAAAATGGGTCCAGGACAATATTTGGAGCAAAGTGGTGAAATTTGGGAATTTTTGGGATTTTCTGTGATTTTCTAGAATTTATTTGGATTTTCTGGGATTTTAGAACTTGATAAATTACTGGAAATTCGAGTGAACAGTAGAAGGCCGGAGCGGTGCAACAGTGCGGCCCGGCACTGTGTGGCCTGCGCGGCCCATGGCGGCACTCCTCGCGCGGCCCACAGGCACACGCGCGCGCGGGCGAAGGAGTAGGCCGGCTCGGCCCACTCCCGCGAGCGCTCCCGCGGCTCGGATGGCCGACGCGCGTCTCAGGCGGGCGGCCCAGATGCGGAGTGGGCGAGCGGCGCGGATGCGGCGGGGAAAGATCGGACGGCAAAGGAGCGGGGGAGACGGGCGAAGCAGTACGGCGAGATCGGACGGCTTAGGTTATATGGCACAGGTGAGATGGACGGAGGAGAAAGAGCCACGTCGCGGGGAGGGGTCGTCTTCCACCTCCAGCCGCTACAGGGCTCCCAGGACAGAGGTACGGCGGCGACGGCGGTCCGGGCGCGGGAAGGGACGCCACCGACGATCAAGGGCACCAGGAGAGAGAGGGGAGCAAGGGGAATCCATTTTGGGGCCTTGGAAGGGGAGGGGATCAAAGGAGAGGGCGGGAGGAAGATGGGGGTGCTTCGGTTATTTGGTGGCGGAGGGGGGGTCACCGGCGGCGAGAGGGTTCAATCGGGGGCGGCTACACCGACAGGGGAACTGAGGGCTCACATTGGTGGCGGCGGTGAGTGCTAGGAAGCTCCGGAGCGGTCTGGCCACGGGAGAGGTGCGACGGCCGGAGAGGAGCTTCGGTGACAGCGCTCCTCGGGCGATCACCTGTCCAAAGGCAAGCATCAACGTGATCAGTGAGGGGAGGAGATGCTCTCGGCGGAAGCAATTGAAGAATGAGGGAGGGAAGAGGGAGTTTGGCTCCCGGGGGTCGCCGGCTCACAGGGCGGCAATGGCGGAGCTCCGGGCGGCAGGACTTCAATCGGCCACTCGGGGAGCTTCTCTGGAGTGGCAGGAGGGGAGTAGAGGTGTTTGGGAGGCTCGGGAAGCAAGAGAGAGCAAGGGAGCCGAGGGGTGGCTTTTATGGCCGGGCGGAGGGAGGAGCTCCTTCGGGGAGAAGGCAACGGGCGGGAGCGCCGAGTCAACAGGAATGACGGGGGCAGTTGGGGGCATCTCCTCCGCGAGATGGGTGGGGTGACGGGCTCTGCACAGTGGAGTAATGGCGACGCGACGGGAGAGGGAGCAGGTGAGCTGCGGCAGAGGGAGCGCGTCCGCGCGCGGGAGAGGGAGGAGGCGGGGCTGACAAGCGGGGCCCAGGGCGGACGTGGGGCGACGCGTGGCGCGGGGCGCCCACGGTTTCGGACCGGGCGGTCCGTATGGCGCGGGTGCGAGGCGGAACCGAGGGTGGCGCAGGCGGTCTGGGCGCGGGCGCAGCGCGCAGCGCTCCGCGCGTGCGCGAGGAGAAGGCGGGGAGGAGCCGGGGCGCCAGCGGGCAAGGGGGAGCGGAGGGAGGCGCTGGGCGAGGGAAAAGGCGGGGTCGGGGCGGCGCCAGCGCAAGCGCGAGAGAGGGGCGCCGGGAGAAGAGAGGAGGCGGGAATCGGGGAGGGAGCCAGCAAAGGAGGAAGGCGCCCGGCCAAAAAGGGAAAGCGGAAACCGGGAGACTTTCCAAAAAGGGAAAGTTTTCAGAAATTCAAACAAAAATCCACAAAAATTTTAGGAAATTTTCTGGTTTGAAATTTTGGGGCTTTTCACGCCGCTCCTGCATGCGACGTTACGTCTTCTGCGACTGCGAGTATATATATGTGTATTGCTCTCTTAGATCAATTGAGATATCACGTATTGCCATTTGCATACGTTTTCAGACATCATGTTTTGTCAATGGAAATGTAATGGGTTGGCACATGAGTTCGCTAAGTTCGGCGTGGCTTTGGATTCTTCAAGCTCACTGTATGGCTTGAAGAATTTCCTGAGTTTGTATCTCGTGTGGTGGTTAGCGATATGTCTAACTCGTCAGATTAATGGATCATGTTCTATTGTCAAATTTTATTTCAAAATATTGTGTGATACCGACAACGCGGGTCCGAAGCCACATGTTAGTGAGACAATCAGGTGTCCGCGAGACAACCAGTGGAAAAATTCAGAATATTGAGGCCTCTTTTGGAACGATGGAATTATCCTATGAGAATTGATCTGTTTCGTGCAAATTTGCTATGAAATTCATGTATTCTATACAGTACGTGGGCCTTGAGAGCGGCATACAATAATTTTTCCAAAAAACAGAAATTGGTTGGCACCATGCGTAGAGCTGACAAGTTGATGTTTCAATTTGCCATGGCAAGTTCAAATGGCGAACTTTGCATGAGGTGTGCTCGTACGGTTGCTTCTCAAATGCAGAAATGCAAACTGGAGACTGGACGTAGAAAATGAAATAGCCAAATCGGTCACGGATACTTGTTTAATTACAGGGTTGTCGATCGGCGCAGCGTGCAACCTGATGTGGCCGGAAGACCGGATTGTGGTCCAGGTGCTGGACGACTCCACCGAACCAATCGTCGAGGTTAGCCAAATTCCCTGTCTCATGTATGCCTAGTTAATCTCTCGGAAAATCCTGAAGTAAACGTATGACCAAACTAGTACCAGTGGAAGGAATGAATGAGAATGAACAAGCTGTAGACGTGGCAGCTTGCCTGACGTGGCATGGGCCCTAAGGCCCCCTGGTCTCTAGGCCGGAATTGACCTAAGTCCTACCGTTTTAGCTCTTTTCTTTTGTGCGTATGACTTATGATTTTTTCTGTCTAAATAAATGGAATGGTTTCTTTGTTATCTTTTTAAAGTAATTTATTAAAGCAATCTCTTTAAAGTAATTTATCGATATTCAATTTATTTATATAAATACTTACACTGAATTCAAAAGTTATCGGTCACAGCTCCGGTAGCTCACATGTTATGCAGGAATTTTTCGTACGAATAATCCATTTTTTATTCGAAATTACAGAAATATACCTGCGGTAAATTTTTTTACAAAAATAGGCTCAAGTCGCCCAATGGAAGGGCGACTGGAGCCTATCGCCCAACCAAAAGCCGATTTTGTCCCTGTCGCTCTACCATCAGGCGACTGCATCCAGTCGCCCTCCCATTGGGCGACTTTAATGCAGTCGCCCAATGGTTGAGCGACAGGGATCAAACCTTCGCCAAAAATAGTGAAAATTGGTGGAGATATTCTTCATTGATCCAAAAGCCTTCAGAAAAAATTTTGAGCAATTTCGGCTACGGGATCAAAAGTTATAGCAATCGAGGAACACAAAGAGAGGAAACGGGGAGTGATTGAAACTGCTGTAAGTTTTGATCCCGTAGCCGAAATTGCTCAATTTTTTTTCTGAAGGCTTTTGGATCAATGAAGAATATCTCCACCAATTTTCACTATTTTTGGCGAAGGTTTGGTCCCTATCGCTCAACCATTGGGCGACTGCATTAAAGTCGTCCAATGGGAGGGCGACTGGATGCAGTCGCCTGATGGTAGAGCGACAGGGACAGAATCGGCTTCTGGTTGGGCGATAGGCTCCAGTCGCCCTCCCATTGAGCGACTTGAGCCTATTTTTGTAAAAAAAAATTCCCGCAGGTATATTTCTGTAATTTCAAATAAAAAATGAATTATCCGTACAAAAAATTCTGTTATGCAGTAGCCTCGACCCAAACCTAGCACTTCAGGACAGTTCGCTAGAATTATAGGCGGAATCGAAGAAGCACAATGATTATTAATTGCTTCACTTTGGCCCAAACAGACAGCGAAGCCGATATCGGAAAAACCGGCCTAAATCAGCCCGTATTTTCTATCCTGGGCTCTTAGGCCCAATTAAACCCAATAAGCTACTATGCATGCAAGAACGTTCGGTCTAGGTCCATTAGCTTTCGGAGGCCTAATGAGGCCTAGGGCCCAAGAAGGCCCAGGCGCGAGACCAACGGCTGGATGCTTGCTGTAATGGCAGGAGCTGGTGCGGTCGGAGTGCGAGCAATGGCGCAGCACGGGGAAGAACATCAAGTACGAGCGGCGGAGCAACCGGGCCGGGTACAAGGCCGGCTCGCTCAGGGAAGGGATGCGCCACGCGTACGTCGCCGCCTGCGAGCGCATCGCCTTGTTCGACACCGACTTCCAGCCGTCCCCGGACTTCCTCGCCCGCGCCGTGCCCTTCCTCGCCCGCAACCCCGCCGTCGCGCTCGTCCAGGCCCGATGGCAGTTCGTCAACGCCGGGGAGTGCCTCATGACCAGGATGCAGGAGATGTCCGTCCATGCAGTGGCGGAATCAGGATTTGGTTACACTCCGGGCTGAACTCTAACAACCTAAAACTAACGCCAATTTGTACCCATACCACGATATGTGGTTCCCTGACTCCATTGATATTATTGAAAGGGCTGATGTTATAAATATATCCTCTAATTTCTCTTATGAATAATCATAACTCAAGTTGCAAGAACAGGGAGAACAAAGTCTTTAACTTGGGTATAAGCACCAATAGTTTTCATATATCCAGAATAGATGTTAACCGGAAAGTCTATGTATGTAACTAAAACAAGCTATATTTTAATAACATGAGCAATAGAAAGACCAAGATAATGGCATTGTGCAATCCAACAATTAAGCATATGAAGTGAAACAAAGTTCACTTAACTGTGAGCTACAAGGTTCTAAGTAAAATAGAAGTGCATAAGATTGAATGAAGTGTTATTTTTTGCTCATTTGCTGGGAATGAAGTATTACTTTTCCTTGTATACTTTCATATTCACTTGATGTTCAAAATAAAATGATATGCATGTCTTAGCTATGTTTCCTTACGAGAATCTTGGCATAGAATGTATATTGGCAATCATCAACATTAGAGCATGAGATGATAATCATTGAATGATGAACGAAATTATATTTTTACTTACATATCTCCAGCCAAGAATTTGTTGGCAGCCTGGGGGCCTGGGGGGCGACGCCGGCGCAGCGGCGCTGGCAGCCTGGCCAAGAGGTGGGCGAGCCGGCGCTGGCCGCCTGGCCGAGAGGCGGAGGGGCGGGAGGGCGGACGCGACAAGGTGGCGGTCGGCGGAGATCTGAGGCGGAGGCAACGAGGCGGCCATCGGCGGACGAGGCGGCGGAGATCTGAGGTGGAGGAGACGAGGTGGCCATCGGCGGACGAGGCGACGAGGCGGCGGAGGTGACGAGGCGGAGGCGGCGGAGATCTAAGGCGGAGGCGACGAGGCGGCCATCGGCGGACGAGGCGGAGGTGGTGGAGATCTGAGGCGGAGGCGACGAGGCGGCGGAGGAGGAGGGAGGGGAGGAGGCGGCGGACGAGGCAGAGGCGACGAGGCGGCGGACAAGGCGGAGGCGACGAGGGGCGGCGCTGGCGACGACGACGAGCGATTGCGGCTGGCGGCATCGCGCCCGTGCGGCTGCCTTCTGCGGCTGCTGCGCTAGGGTTGGGCGAGCGGCGGGGGTGAAGCGCCGTGCGCGCGCGCGAGTGGGCCTGCGAGGCTGCGACGAGGCGGCGGACAAGCCTACGTGCGAGTGGGCTGCAGCGCCGAGCGCGCGCGAGTAGGCCGCAGCGCCGAGCGCGCGCGAGCGGGCCAGCACGCCTGCGCGCGAGTGGGCCGCTGGCATGTGTATGGGCTATCTGGGCTAAATACTAGCAAAAATACACCGGGCTGACCTGGGCTATAAACTGTTAATTTTTTGACACCCCGGGCTAGAGCCTACCTTGCCGGGGGCCCAATTCCGCCCCTGTGTCCATGGACTACCACTTCAAGGTCGAGCAGGAGTCCGGCTCCACCTCCTGCGCCTTCTTCGGATGCAACGGTATCCTATCTTGCTATTGTTTTTCTTTTTTTTATGCGATGCAATTCATGCAATTTGGTGTCGATGAGATTGAGATCGATGGTTCCCAGGGACTTCTGGTGTGTGGAGGATACGGACGATCACCGAGGCGGGCGGCTGGAAGGACAGGACCACCGTGCAGGACATGGATTTGGTCGTCAGGGCTGGCCTCGGAGGATGGAAGTTTGTCTACATCGGCAACATCAAGGTGCCATATGATTAGATGTTAGTTCTTGTTCTAGATTGCGATTTGGGAGAACAGTGTGCTTATATTTTGTAATTGCCAAGATTAATAGAGATAATTACTGACTTATTTCGGCGATGATGTGCTGAATGTTGCACTTATGAGGTGCTTCTTGGCTTCTTATGTGAAAAGTGTATTGCCGAGCACATTCAAAGCTTACCGCCATCGGTAGCACCATTGGTCCTGTGGACCGGCAAATCTGTTCAGGAAGATGGTGTGGGATATTATGCAGGCTCAGGTTAACATTGGTTCATGTTGTGCAAATGCAATCCGTTTTAACAACTATACTGAAACAAAAGGATGCGAACTAGGCAAATCTTGATATTCTAATTAGAAATTGTTATGCGATGAACTCTATTTATTGTTCATTGTGTGCATTTGTGTAGGACCGAAGATGGCAACAGAGAGAGAGAGTGAATGATGCCTTCAAAAATTTCCTTCAAGTATTCACTTATCCTTTACTCTGATAGCTACAAATATATAAAGATTCGGATAGAAACCTTACTCAAAATTTGAAGAAACTCAGAACTGAGCCACTGTGCAAAATCTGTAGGTGCGGTACTACCGTTGTTGTTTCTGCAATACTACTACAATCAGTCGGAAGACTGAATGGTCTGAAAACGATTCATATGGTCGACGATCAGAGAACGGTTGAAAATCAATGTGGTCAAGTTACGACTCGAGTGGTTAGCAACCAGAGGGTAGTCAAAACCAGTGTGGTCGAAACCAATGTGGTCGATGACTAGGAGCTGCGATTGAAAAATCAATCGTGTAGTCAATGATCCGAGTAGTCATAACAGTTCGGAATATGACTAGAGTGGTCTATGGCCAATGAGTGATCAAAACTAAAGAGGTCGAACTAAACTGAACCTCGACTAGTGAAGTCGATGATAGATGAATGGTTGGAAACCAAAATGGTCGGAGAATAGGAGTTGCGGTACTATCGCTACACAGCCTACGGTACTACTGTCTCTCCCATATAAACAATGATTTCAGCCTGACCGTAAGATCCCATCCACAAAACTTTTGATCGACTGAACCAAAAGCCGTGAAACTTTATACACATGTTTCTTAAAGTATCAGGAAGCTATTCCATTCCTGGATCAAAAAATCCATAACAAATTTGAGACCTTCTTGCAATTTAAAGCAGCACATGCCAACTAAAAACCAAATCGATGATCAGATCTTACTTATGGGTAGAAGATAGTCAAGATGGCTTTGAGTACATTCCCACATGTCACAGCAAACAAGATCACCGAAGGAATCAACACAAAAACTCTCAGATCAAGAAATCACCCGACTAGGCCAAG
Source organism: Dendrocalamus latiflorus (assembly GCA_017311315.1). Classification (NCBI taxonomy): domain Eukaryota; kingdom Viridiplantae; phylum Streptophyta; class Magnoliopsida; order Poales; family Poaceae; genus Dendrocalamus; species Dendrocalamus latiflorus. The sequence goes on from CM029654.1 coordinate 10,607,273, forward strand.
AACGAGCAAAAATAGGGTTTCTTGAAAATCGTGCTATTGAAGTGCCTAGATGATTAGGTATTGATCTCAAGAGTTTATCTCCATCTCATTCATGTCCTTGATGCAGCAAGATCAAGAGAAGGAAAGAAAACAGATCAAACTAATCAAAATAAGAGCAACTCAATCAACTAGATGAATTCAAGAAGGGATTGAGAGAAGAGAGGAAAAATCAACTCAAAACCAGAGTAAAACCAATCAGACAAAAAGATACATAAAAGGTAGATCGAAGATTGTTGTATTGCTCACTTGAGATAATTGATTTTACAGCCACTCCACTCAGAAGAACAGAGCTCTTAAGCTAGAGCACACACACTCTTTAACCTATCTCCCATAAAAGGGATGAGGAGCTAGCCACCAAAAGGCTTAGTCAATCTTCTCCAACCCTAGCTCTTGCCTCCCTTCCTCTTATATAGGCTCACAACCTAAACCAAAACCTAATGGATCCACTCATTGGGCCAAACCGGGGATAACCCATTAACCCCACCAAACACCGGGTTTTACTCACACACGCTTCTCTGGTATTGAGCAATTATACCAAAATGCACCTCTACCACTTTCGACGAAGCTTCCCGCTTCCTTTTCCACGAAGCATCGCCCATACTTCACCATTTCTTTGTTTTTTGATGGCTTTTTCTATAATTTTTCTTTTGGGGCCAACTTCTAGAAACTGACAAAAAATTCACACAAAAATCACAAGTGCTGACTATTGCAGATTGAAACCAGAAATTTGGGTCATATTTCACCACAAATATCTTTTAAATCCCTTACTGGACTGAAGCAAAATTTTATAGGCTAATAGAGAATGGTGTTATGAATCTAATGGCGGTGGTCTCACTAAAAAAGGATCATGGAATCAAAAGTTATGAGATTTTTTGTGGCGGCTGTAGAAGGAGTCTTCTGGCCGAAATTAGGAATTAGGATTTAGTGAGTTCTTGATGGTTTTGGACATGAGATTTTTCTTTTGGAGTTTTATGGGATCAAAGATATGATCAACAACTAGACAAACCTAAAATAAATGCAAATTCAATTTAGCAAACTGAAACTAACAAATTGAAAGGCACAATGGGGTTTGGACAGCAGAAATTAACTTTTTTTGTAGGGCAATTTTCTGGTTATAGATATGAAAAATAAATCTAAAACTAAAATCTCACTAGGCAATATGTGCTCTGATACCAATTGATGAAAGGAAATTGGCCCGATCTTCCGATGAGAATGATAAATTTGATTGATTGATGTGACGTTGGCCTGCAATTGAAGTTGTTGGTCTAGCCGATACATGAACACACGATGAAGTTTCATGGAGGATAACTAATCTAAACAAGCCTGAATTACATGGCCAATTGAACTACATGGCCAATTGAACCTCTATTTATAGGAGCATGTAGGTTCTTAACACATGGAAACTAATCAAATCATATCTAATTCTATCTTTATTTCTAAAATAGAAAGATTGTTTTGCTAGTTTCGACACGCATAGAAGGAATTTTGGAATGGGGCTAGATCCATTGGAAAGAGGGAGAGATAAGCTTTCCAAGATATACTCACATATTCCAAATGGACCTTTGATGTGAATTCTATGCGTGTTTGAAGTCGATCCTGTCAGGTTGAATCAAGGCCGAGTTGTTATGTAGATTGATGTGTGCACAGAAGGAATTTAGAAGTGGGGCTGGATCCATTGAGACGTGGACGAGTTATGTTTTCTATCTTGTACTCGCACACCTCAATCGGAGTCCGTATGCAAATTCTCTGCACGTTTGAAATTGATGCTGTCTTCGGAGACTGAATTAGATTCCAAAATATGTCCAATTTGAACTCTTGTTTTGACTTGGACAAAAGTGACGTGGGGACCTTGAGAAAGAGTTGCGAAAGACATTGACTTGGTCTTGATGTGTTGATGGGCTTCTCTTTAGGTGAACCCTAACCATGAGCGCGTATTATTAATGCAATCCTCCTTGTATAGCTACACAAATAGACATTTTTATCATTAGGTAGCATCATATTCTCAGAAACAATTGAAGCTGAAGAAACGAATTCACCTCTTGTTCAATATTAGAAGCTATGGTCGTATGTGTATGTGATATGGTCGCATTAGAGTACCTACCCTGAAGCTTATGACTATCACAACAGACCGCTATGACCATCTTAACAGATCGCTATGAGCACCGATTGCTAAGGTTTACGACTACCGATCGCAAAGGCTTACGACTACCCATCGCAAAGGCTTGCGACTACCGAACACCTACTAGGCAGTAAGCTACGACCATCGAGTACTGAGACCTCTCGACTACTAAGTACCGAGTCCTCTTGACTACAGAGTACCTTCAGACTAGCTCTTTGGACTACTCAGCAAAAGGCTGTTCAGACTATCCAACTACAAAGTCGTAAACTTCGAATACTCCAGTACTCGTAGTCTAGATGAACTCATAAGACATGGAGTCGTCAGACAAAATGCAATATTTTGCAAAATCCTTAAAAACCAAACTCAAACTCCACAAAAACTCTAATCCAAAAGTGAATTACTCATCACTACCATAGTGTGACCTCTACATGTTCTCACAATTTGCCAAAACTTGCTTGTACTTTCATGCTGCAGAGGGTGTCGGTTTACAAGAAATTTTACGTGATCTACCATTTCTTCCAAGCACGGAGGATTATCTCGCACATGGTCACCTTGTTCTTCTACTGCGTGGTGATTCCGGTGTCGGGTCTTCTTCCCCGAAGTAGATATACCCAAATGGGGGGTTGTGTATGTTCCAATGGCGATTACACTTATGAATGCAGTCGGAACTCCAAGGTTAGGAAGAAACAGTGCTTTCTGAGAGTTCTTATTTCACACTCATAGAGTTTATGCAATCCTTGGTCATTAGTACTTCCCTTTCATGGAAGCTCCTGATGTGCTTTTCAGTTAAAGATGTTGTGAATTCAATATGGAGCATCATTACTTTCTTTTATTAAGGAATATAAGGAGTATAGTATTTTACCTGTTCTTTATTTTCCCCTTGGTATCACATCTCATACATTAGACCATCATATAGATGTTTGTCAGTGGATTTCCTTTGTAGCAGGACACATCACATAATTTCCTGTTGCCAATCAAAACAATTCTGAATAATATTGTTCATTGTCCACCTTGTAGGTCCTTCCATTTAATTCTCTTCTGGGTATTGTTCAAGAATGTCATGTCCTTGCACTGTTCTAAAGCTGTCTTCATTGGTCTCTTCGAAGCAGGAAGGGTCAACGAGTGGGTTGTCACAGAAAAACTAGGAGAAGACAAAACCGAATATTGCCATTTCTAAGAAGTTCCAATTCACAGCATGGAAGAGCCAATTAACCTTGCATGTGATCTGTGTTATGCACTTATGTTCTAGTACCTGGAATACTTTAGAGGATATATTCAGTGAAAGCTAAAGGATATGAAGGACATAAGTGCCTCTCTGACAGATAAACCTGCCGACAGACTGTGTCTTGACACTGAAGCCTAATGTTTCCGCATTCCTAAACTTGTGCTACTCACAAGAACGAAAAAAAATTGCAGAACATTGTGCGCAGGTGAAAATATCAACAGCATATATCTGAAAGAGAAGTTAAAACTATGTACGAGAAATCCATGGTTCATTAACCAACTAAAAATTCTTGTCACTGAACCACCATTTGGTGATCGAATAAGACAGTGAGTGGTCACAGTCATCGGAAGATGCCTGAAAGCAAAAGCCTGAAAATGTTTATCAGATGGGTGTCTAGAATTTTTAAGGCAGTGACACAAACACGATGTTACACAGTGGCGAAGCTAGGAATAAAATCAAGGGTGAGCTGAACTATTTATAGGTCTAAATTAAGTTGACACAAATTTATTCTTTTACTCTTATGGAATTTCATATTCATACAGAAATTATACAATTGGATGCAAACAAACAATGAAAAACAGAGAAATACAAAGTAGGTATCTCGATAATAGAAAGTGCATATCCAAATATATATAATTATTCTGCTATGAGTGCGGAATAGCGATAAGTCATTTATGTATGAAGCATATCAAAATTAGTGATATAATAGAAAATTATGAATAACAATGAAAATTTAGATAATATGAAGCATACCAGAATTAAGCTAATTTGAATCATGAGATAAATTTGAATCACATGGCAAATGCATTCTACGTGACTTCATGCCTTAAAAGCAATTTATGATTTTATCATCATCAATATTTCTAAAGATCTTTCGCTCGATATATCACCATTAAGTCATTGAGCCACTCATCCACTACCTTATTGTGTAAATCTATTTTGATAATATTCATTATCAAAAATATTCTCTCAACAGATGCCGTTGTCATTGGAAGTATCAATGTCAACTCGATGAGGCGATATACCAACGGAAAAGTTCTATCTTTTCTTGTTTAAACCATCAATTGAGCAAGTTTTGATATATCATGATATCTGTTGAATTTTTCACTTCTTCTAATGTTGAGAATGAAGGTTTGAAGCTGATTCCTTAACAAGAACCGATCAACATCCTTTTTCACACTATATTCTAACCAATTGAACTTATTATATCATGATTCTTGAAAGGACCGCGACTGTTTGCCATCCAATGTCTGTGGAAATAAATATCCAATTTCTCGAATAGGGCCATTCAATAAATATGCCCTTCTCACTTGATCTTTAATTTCGTTAGCATAATCTTCAATTGGTATACACAGCGTCGGATCGGCAATAATTTCATTTGGATTAAATTCTATTTGAAACTTCTTTAGTTGAGTTGTACTCTCATCGGTTAGATGAGAACTACTTGAATTACTTGCGAAATAGTTGCACAAAGTCCATTTCTCCATTATAGCAAAATCTATAAATAAATTATTAATTTCTATCAATACTAAGCTATATATATAAATTAATTATAAAAACTAAACTCTCTATATACACTGAATGTGAAAGTCTAAACTCTAAACTCTAAAATACTAAATTGATAAGGAATGAACTGGGAAAAAATTACTCACTCTCTCACTTGGTAGTGCAGAACTCCAGACGAGCAATGGCCGACCGACTCCCCCTATTTCACTATCCAATCTCGCCAAGATGTTGACTCCCCCTATTTCACTGAACACTAATTCACTCTCCTGTCTCCAATCTCCTCTCGCCTTTTGGCTATCTCAACTCAGACTCACTCACTCTCAATCGCTCTCGCTTGGACTCCGGTCTCCACCTCTTCGCTCCAGGACTCGGTCACTCTCCTGACTCCTGAGTCCTTGTCTTCTCTAGGTGACCAGGTAGGCAGCAGTGTAGGGCACGGCCATGCAGCCGCCCCGCCACCTGTGCTCCTTTGTAGCGCCACCACACTCGCCGGTGGCAGCTCGGCCCTCGCTGCCTTGGTCTGACTCCCATGCCCTGGCTCGGCCCCCTTGCCACCTTGGTCTGACTCCCCCGGCTCTCGCGACCCCAACCTGGATCAACCTCCCCTCAGCCAACGGCTCGGCTGGCTCGCCGCCAGATCTGGCTACCCCAGCTTCGGTCCGGCTCTGGCGGCACCCCTTCTGGGTGTGCCCTCGCGCAGTCGCCTCTAGCCCCCTCTGCGTTGTGTCTGCGCCGGTGCCTCTTCACTGAAATCCAATTGTTATTGCTAGGTTTGTGAGTTAGAGTGGGTGTCTTGGTAGGCCGATGAGAAGGTAGGCCGATGAGATGAATTTGTTGAGCCTCTTAAGAGCAGTGGGCTGACTACTTGGCTAGGCTTTTTTTTTTGTTTTTCTTTGCAGCTGTCTCTCTCCATACGTCGACGTCGCCGTGGGTCTTGCTAGTCACCGGCCGCCGCGTAGGGGGTGCCACCGGAGAGGTGAGGTTCAAGCCTTACTAAGCCACCTGGCTTGACCCCTGATGTTACCAACAGACTTTTCTCTCGCCGTTTTTCTTTTGGGAAGGAGAACTCATAGACTTATCTATCTTTCATTTGCCAGGTTCAACACCTCGGAAATTGTCGTTGGGCTGTACCTGCTGATATGCTCTTGCTATGACTATGCATACATGAAAGATTACTATTTCATTTACTTCTTTCCTCAGTCCAGCGCATTCTTGGTGATGGGTTTTGGTTACATAGGAACAGTCATCCCTAGCAAGTAGCCCAGGGGAAAACCAGCCTAGGCTTCTATCTCTCAACATGATTCTTTCAATGTTCTTGATTCTTTTTCGCCTTGGGTGGCACGTGATTATGAACAATGTACAATAAATAAAAGTTGCCGGAATCGAGCATCTTAGCATGAAGGATTATTGAATTGAAGGATTTTTTTGAGGAGTGGGGCTACTTGTTCTCAAGTCACTAACTTCATCTGGAGTTGGTGAAGGAGCAGCAACAGGTAAACCGACAAAAACAGAAATGTTCTTCAGAAACATAAGTGTCTGTGCTAAAGTATGGAAGTCATGGATTAGGTTCAGCCAGTTGCCCTGCAAGCTGTCGTAGTGTTCTTTGCTCATTAGCATCTATGTATAGTTATAACAGGGAAACTCTTGTCAGATGTAAATCTCTCCGGCACAATCTTTGAACATGAAGATCTTGTGTAGCATTTCAATTTTCATTGTGCTTATGCAAAGCCATGATAAATTGTGCACCTGGGTCTCCTTTCCTCATGGAAAATTGAATTACTGGTGTGAGAGGTAATTAAGCTTACTTCATAAATTTTTACACTCTAAACCATTCTCATTTCACATAGGTTTTGGCTTTGGCTTATAAATAGTAACAGCTTGTAGAAAGAGAGACTCGCGTGCGATTTTTACTGATATAAATAAAGCCACTGCAATGTGTACTACAATTGACTAGTAGATTTTGTCTTAAAAAGATACTATGTTTGAAAGTTAGATACTATAAAAAATAGATTTTAAAAACCAATATAAACAGGCCATGTCATCCCATTGGCCGTGCCCTAAGGCATCACTCACTGATTGCACAAATGACACTACCACAGTTATATATAGGGATAGACTATTGCACAGGCGACTGAAATTTTTTTATCTTTCAGTCACCTAAAGTTGCACTTTGAATCACCTGAAGTTGCACATGTTTTTTTGGAGGGGGGCTACAATTTTAGTTGATTGAGAGTGCAATTTCAGGTCACCTGAAGTTGCACTCTGAATCACCTAAAGTTGCAGCTGTTTTTTTAGGGGGCTGCAATTTTAGTTCATTGAGAGTGCAATTTCATGTGACTGAAATATAAAAAAATTTCAGTCGCCAGTGCAATAGCAAAACTGTTATATATATTCTTGCACCTCAAGCATGCCTCATGCATCTCCAGCCGGGCCAGCCTTGCCTCCAATTCCAATTCCAATTTCTTTTTTTTAGAGGTACTTGAGGCAAACCAGATGCATGCATGCATGCATAGATATATTATATATAAGTAAAATATATATTATATAATGAAGCAGTACTAGCTGTTGCAGCAAAGGCCAGACATTGCTGAAAAGCACGGTCCCAACCTTGGAGGCCACCCTGATCCCACCAATCACCCACTGTTGCAATGCACAGCACAGCAGAAGAGAAATGCTTCCTTCCCTTCCATGTCTTCCCTACCTGTTGAGGTCAATCTCTGATGAGCTGCCATCCTCTGCTTCTGCTTCTTCTTCCTGCTCTGCCTTATGCCTCTGCAGGAAGGGGAACGTCCTCTTGCCCTGCACCGACTGCTCGATGGTGCAGTCGCGGCAGTGCATGCTGGTGTAGAGCCGCTTCGAGCTGGCGGCCTTGCTAGCGTCGGTGTCCTCCGACAAGGACGTCACGCAGCTGTCGGTTGAGCGGTGGCGCCGCAGCGACGGCGACTGGGAGGAGGACAGGCACTCGGTCTCCACTGCGGAGACGAGCTCCGAGAGCTCCGCCTTGGCGGCCTCCGGCGAGCTGGCCAGGCTGTGGTCGGCGAGGACCTGCTGCGCCCTGCGAAGCACGGACTGCAGGTACCTCCCCTGCGCCTCGATCCTCAGCTGCAGGTGCCTCTGGACCTGCCATGGATCGAATGAACCAGGCTCGATCAGCTCAGCAACCGCGGACTGACAATCTGAACGAACCCTGAAAAAATTCTGTGCCGGTAAGTGATTCGATCTTTACCTCGATCTGCTCCTGCAGCTTCCTCTGCACCTCCCTCTGCATCTGCGCCATGCTCCTGGAAGAATCATAGAGAGCTTCTTTAGTATCATCGTCACCGTCGTCGTCATCGACGTCGGCATCGTTGGCATAAACAAAAGTATGCAACTCGGTGGTGCTATCGTCATCGTACTCGTTCGGTGGGCTCTCCGATGAGGACGATCTCTCGTTCAGGCCTCCTCCATTGCCTGTCAGCGAGGCAGCGAGGTCGCGGCTCACCGCCAGCCGATACTTCTGCAGCAGCAGTGAACTTACATTGTCAGAAATCACAATAATTTAGTTCATAAGAATCAGCTGCTCGAATCATTTGCCGGCGACCGGGCGCCGCACCTGGAGGTGGCTCTTGAGATGGTACAGGGTGAGCCCCGGGACGCCCATCGCCCTCAGCACGGACTTGGGCGTCGCTCCTGCAATGCCAAGAAACGATCAATGCAAGAAAGATGCAATCGTTGCAAGTTGGCCGGCACGGCGAGCAAACGACGATCACTCACTGTCTGCGCCGCCGAGCTCCGACACGGCGAGGACGAACCGCTCGTGCAGTTGGCGCGTCCACTTAAGCCGCGGCCTCGCCTCGCCGTGCTGGTGCGGGTGGTCTGACGACGACATTTCCGGCGAGCCCACCACGGTGCGCGGTATCGCTGCAGGATCGGCGGCGTGGCCAGCATGAGAAGCCGCGGCGACCTGAGAGGAGGGAGCTGAAGACAGCGAGAACGCTCTAGCTCCAAGAACAGCACTCGCCGACTACGACAAAATATAAATGCGGACACTTGCAAGTGATGCTGAGAGCGAGCCGGCGCCTCGTATAGGCTGCCTCAGTTGGTTCCTTTCCTTGGACTCCACTACTCAGATATATTCCTCCTCTCGTGTTATATGTCGATGGAAACAACGCAGCGCAGGGCGAATGTGGAATATCGCATCGCATGAGGTAGCTGGGGGCCAGCCATCTTTTGCGCCTCGCTCGCCTCCAAATCCATGCCACTCACTAACACCCCCACCCCCCCTAATTGTTCCTCCTTTTGCTTTCACTTCTTTGACCTGAAAGGGGGAGAATCTTTGAGCAGTAGGCAGGGAAAAGCAAAACAGCTCAACTACAAGGTTCTCAAAAGGATAGAAAAAAAACCTAAAAGAAAAGATGAAGGAGAGAGATGGAGAAAAAAAAGCCTCCTTCCTGTTGTTTGTGATGCATTGTGATTGTTCTCTCCTCTTGCTGTTTTCTCACACTTCTCACCTTCCTTTGTTGGATTCGCGGAGCCCCACCACCACCCTTCACCAATGAGGATGCAGCTTTAATTTGCCCCCCACACACACCAAAATTTGCTTCCAAGGGAAGATAGATGGATAGATAAACTGTAAATAGAAACTGTAAAAAATAAAAAAAGAGAAAGAGAAACGGCGTGCACGAGAAGCAAAAGAGAGAGAAAAGGGTAGATTGTTAGCAGCAATAGGGGGGAAATAAGAATGACCACCCATCCAACGGCCTGCGACCTATGCTGGCATCCCGCGACATCTGCCACCCTCTTCCTAGGGTTTGGGCCGTGCTACGTACTGCTCACCGGTGGTTGGTAGTCGCTGCCATCCTTCTCACCCGTCATCTCTCCTTCTCCCCTGACGCCGCCGTCCTTTTCCGTCATCGCCGTCGTCCTTCTGCCCTGACGAGGGATTTTAATTGTGGGAAACTAGCAGTCAGCTCCAGATCTAGATTTCTCCCTTTTATTTCCTTATTTAGACAAGGGATTTTAATTGTGGGAAATTATAATCGTGCTGCATAATATCTTCAATTAGCAGATAGAGCATCCAATTACAATTGTATGGACAATGATTCAAATGTTTGTATGGCTCAAGAAAGCAATTTCAATATTTTGGCTCTATTTTTGTTTTGCAATTTGATCAAAGATGATTGTTTGTATGACAGCAATTCTAATGTTTTTCCTATGATTGATTGCTCACTTCGAATATATAATCTACTTAGTAAGGTTTCGTTATGGTAGTGATGCAAAGATTTGACATTAGCTTATGTTAGGAATAGTCCCATATGGATTGTGGGAAAGGAGAAAGCACAACTTATAAGTGTGAGGGAGCCTCCACCTATTGGACTAGTCTTTTGGGGGAGAAGGCTCAATACCACTTATAAGGTTGTTGTTCCGTGGACTTAGTTGTGTTCAGTCCATTTAGACTTGTGTCACAGGTGGTAAACCCGGTTGGACCTAGGCATGCGGCCAGGGTCCAAAAATCTAACATTTGGTATCAGAGCCCAGGCGCCTAACATCTCCCAGGAGTGCGGTGTGCACAATCCATGTGTGAGGGGGAAATTGTTAGGAATAGTCCCACATGGATTGTAGGAAAGGAGAAAGCACAACCTATAAGTATGAGTGAGTCTCCAACCATTGGACTAGTCTTTTAGGGGAGAAGGCCAATACCACTTATAAGGTTGTTGCTCTGTTGCTCCCTGGGTTTAGTTGTGTTCAGCCCATTTAGACCTGTGGCCCAGGTGGTAAACCCGGTTGGACCTAGGCATGCGGCTAGGGTCCAAAAATCTAACAGCTTATGCCTATCAGTTCATAATTCCTCGATGAATTGAGAATTTTGATATTCAGTTGTGATGACTGCTATGTGTTCATCGACATCATGTTCTAACTCAAAACCGATGATATGCAAACCTTTCTTAGCTCATTTGAATAAGGATATTTTGGACATTTTATGCTTCACAACGATAAGCTAGCCTAACAAAAGTCAGACTGTCAAACAGCCTTACTTAGCTTAAAAGTAGACTATTTTTAAATTGATTAAGCTAAAAAGTTAGCTTTAAACTATCCATATGCAATCGGCAAACTGCCTTCGGCTTTTCTGATGATAGAGGAATCTAATCCAGATCTCAGAGCACGGAAGTAATCGAGACTTAGATGTCGGCATGGATCAAAAGGAAGCTTCTGTATGTTAAAAAGGCAGGTGCGTATGCGTGTACGTAAGTATGCGTTCGTGTTTGTGTGCGCGGTGACCAAGACGAGTGGGAATGACAGCACGAGATGGTCATATTCTTGGTGTATGACGATTCATTTCATTTCCATCCCCACAAAACACAAGACCAACCACTCTTGCGATGTTAATTTTTAGAAAGCCTTGCAGGGTCAAACATCAAAATAAGGGATTTTTTTCAGAGGAATATGTCTGAACTGAAAACAAGGCGAGATAGTAGCAGGGGCATATTCATCCTGTACTTGTACATTGGCGGCAATTTCTGGTGTACTAGGAATTTCAGTCCTTTTGCAGCGCCACAAAACTATGGCCTTTCAGACCTCACAGTGGTGCCACATGCAGGCCATTTCCATATGCACTGATCATGCATGTTGTTCCCATGACAAGTGCTCACTGACAAATATCTGTCCATACTTCTGCAGCCGAAAACCATACCAGGAAAGGGAACCCGAAGACATGTACAAGATAGGGATAGCTCTGGCTTGCTCACTATTTATTCACACAAGCTCCTTGAAGCAAGTACATACATGAACCATATGTACATTATATTGTGTGCACTTGCAGTAGTAACATTATCTTTTTTGAATTGTTACTGTTAGACCAAGTGATGGTTGTGATTAAAAGTGATGATGAATAATTGATATTTGGATTGCTTTGGAATTTTTATTTGTGAAACTTTCGATCGATCGTAGTTAAAGGTTTTGAATCTGAGTGATCTCGTTCAATTTTGAGTTGCTCTAAGTGGTTTCGAGTGGTTTTCGTTGGCTCCTAGTGGTTGTGGTTGCTCTGAGTGGTTTTGACCTGCTTTGAGTGGTTTTGCTCTGCTTCGAGTGGTTTTAATTGGCTCCGAGTGGTTTTGGTCGCCCCGAGTGGTTTTGCTTTGCTCTGAGTGATTTTGGTCTATTCCGAGTGGTTTTAGTTGCTCCGAGCGGTTTTGGTCTACTTCGAGTAGTTTCGGACCAGTCCAATCGGGTCCAGGAAGCATCGAACGTTTTTCGAGTAGCAACGGAGTATCGGATAGTGTCCGACTAGCATTGGAGCATCGGACGGATTTCGAGTGCCATCGAAACATTGGACAACACTCGATTGGAATCAAAGGATTGCATGGCTAGCTTCGACCTCGAAGAGTGATGACCCAGCTGATGTTTACGACTACTCAGAGTCGTTTACGACCACGTCCAACTTCATCGAAAACGGACTTAGACCACTGCGGCTTTCGACCACGGCAGTATGAGCACCACAGCACAACTACGGAAGAATGACAATGTCTATTTTTTTGGCCACGATTGGCTTTGACCATGTCCGGTTTCGACAACGTTCGACTTCGACCACAACAGAATGACCACTGAAGGTAATCGTAGTTACAATATTTTTTCATGGTTGTAGCTACAATACTTTTGCATGGTTGAAGCTACAGTATTTTTCCATGGTCATAGACTTTACTGCTCGTACTCGATAGTCGTAGACTTTATACTCGATAGTCGTAGATTTTGTGGTGGATGGTCGTAGACTTCGTAGTCTTGCTGTCATAGTTGTAGTTTTTGCAGTCTTGTCGTCATAGTCATAGACTTTGCAAACTATTGTCGTTGTCTTTGGGTTTAGTCAAAGGTTTTGCGATCGGTTGCCATGGGCTTCACAGTCAGTACTCATAGACTTCATTGTCGGTACGAATGCTTTACTTCTTGTGATCTTCAAGTACTTCAAGTACTCATGTTAGACTAGTCGGATGACTGGTAGGTGATTGGTGGTTGTTGTGACAGTACCAGGTAGGTACTCCGTGGTTCTGGTCAGTAATGATGCGGATGTTATTCCCAAGTTTTTTTAGCGAAGCGATGGTATTTCTTGAGTACTTATAGTTTTTGAGTACTCGTTGAGCTAGCGGTCGTAATGAGTTGTCTGAAGTTGGTGTTTTGGAAAGCGATGGAATTGCTAGTCGTGCTGAGTGGTCAAAAGATGGATTTCTGGAGAGCGATGATATTTGTGGTCATGGATGACCTGATTGGTATTTGTGACTTATCTATGGATAGACAAGGGTGTGATGCGTGTGTGTGTGTGTGCTGATGTCAGTCAAGTTATGGATAACTTGTGCCGATAGAAAGTTTCTTTGATCTTTGCATGTGCAGGTGAGTGTAGAGATGATCATGGTCGATGACAAGGAGGACCAAGACTAGGAGGGTGTAATTTGAGGTCCAAGCAGTTGGGATGTCATGCGAGGTGGTCAGGCTCATGCTGGAGCACATGGAGATTAAAGGTGGATGATGTGTGGAGGCATGGAGATAGTTACGGTCGGTGATGAGGAGGATTAGGATTAGGAGGGGGTAATCTGAGGTCCAGGCGGTCGAGATGTCATGCGAGGCAATCAGGCTCACACTAGATCACGCGATGATGTGTGGAGAAGCTATATGAGGTACGGTGCTGTAGGCTTTGACACGGGAGTTGGTGATGCGTGATGGAAATACAGGAGGTGCGTCCTGGAAGCTTTATTACGTGATGAGATTGTAGATGTTATGGAAGGAATTTGTAACGGAAAGATTTAGAGATATGGTAAAGCTCATGTTAGGAAGGGATTTGGGTCCCTTGATTTGAGGAAGAGATAGAGTTATGTGTTAGTGTTTGAGGCAGACACAGCTTGGACGTTAGCCTATAAAAGCAGGGAGAGGCTAAAGACTAACATGTGGTTTTTGGTAGGGCTTTCGGGGAGAAAGTTTGTGTGGGTTTTTATAGGTCTTTTATCAAGAGAGCTTTTAGGGGTGCCGTGAGGGCACTTTGTAACCATATCTATGATACAGAAATAATAGATCAGATCTATTTCAAGAAAATTTTGCTAGCATCGGTGACATGTTTTCTAAGCATCATTTTCTTTCTGTATCCGGTGTGTACTCGTCTGAGCAATCGAAGCATCCGAGTAGTTGAAGTATTCGAGCAGAGTGAGATTATGACTACGTGTGTTGGCAGTCATAGCAAGCGATTGAAGGGAGTGGTCAGACGATCGAAGCGTTCATCGAGCATGAGCGAGCGAACTAGTGTCTTGCAGTCGTAACCTACATCCAGTAATATATATTGTTTTTCTTCTGCTTTTAGTTTTAGTTTTTGGTTCCAAAAAGCAGGGACAATTATTCACCCCCTTTGATTGTACCATACGATCCTACAATTGGTATTAGAGCAAGGTTGCGATGGCATTAGAAAGGTATGCGAATCGTCACCCATTCTAGATGGTTCGATTTTGCTTTTTGGAAGTGTCTGATGCAAGCGTACATTGAGGCTTAGGGTAGTGATGTTTGGAACAAGGTTTGTAGACCCTATGAAGTTCCTACTGCTGTTACAAATCTAAATAAAACAAATGTTGATCTAAATGCTCAATCTCATAACTTGCTTTTTCAAGAAATTTCTTGTAAAGAATTTGATCGTGTAGCTCATATTGCTTCTACTCACTTAATCTGGAAAACTCTTTGCGGTTATCATGAAGGAACAACTAAGATTAAGAAAGTGCATAACAATCTTTATCAAAAAGAGTACTCGAATTTTGCTATCAAACCTGATGAATCTATAGATGATCTTTCTGCTCGTTTTGAAAAGATTTTTTGAGTAACCTGGGCGGAGTTGGTGTTGTTCCCACCTATGGAGATAATGCAACTAAAATTTTGAGGTCATTAGGTTCAGAGTGGTTGATGGTCGTCACGACTATTAATCAAATCGTCGATCTAAATACTTTAACCATGGATGATCTGTACACTAGATTGAAAACCTATGAGATGGAAGTTTTGCCATCTAAGACTGATAAATCTTCATTATTAGCACTTATGACTAACCCCATATAGGCTGCTTCGTTAAGTATAGTGTCTTGTATTTTCTTGTCTGCTTTGACTTCCTTTTGAGAAGAACAATTCGAGCAGTTACCCGAAGAGGACTTGGTTCTAATCTCCTCATGATCATACAAGACTCTCAACAACATAAGGATGAGAAAGTGAGGAGGCGCTTTAGGTCCCATCAGATGCTACGGTTGTAGCGAGCCAAGACACATTAAGATGGACTATCATGAGCACAAGGGAAAGGTGATTCAGGAAGACAAGACTTATCATCGTCGACCTTCCAATAGTAACACCAAGAGCTTTAGCAGCTATCAAGAGTCTTGATCTGAGCGATGTGGATTCTGACAGTTGCGACGACAACAACCACAACGATGATGAAGCCAAAGGAAAGAAGAACACCCATGACTTCACGGGCATGTGCTTCATGGCAAACATCAACAACGATCCTGATGAGGTAAGACCGTTGTATGACCAGCTTAAAGATGGTATAGTTAGACTTGCTATGGAACTGAAAAAGACTAAAAACAAATTGAAAGAAAATAATTTTGTTGTCGAAAGCTTGAATTCTAATATTAATAGACTTAAAGTTTCTATTCCTAAAGATAATTCTTGTGAGTCTTATCAAGTTTTATATTTTGAGTTAGAAACTGCTAGGTCAATTAATGCATCAAAACTGGTTCAACTTAGTGATGTAACTATTAAACATGAAGAATTAAATGTGGCACATGACTTTTATGATGAAAAGTTAAAACTTGCGTCTGAGGAAATTGAAAAGTTTAAATCTAATTCTTCTAGAGCGTGTTCTAAGTGTGATTTGCTTCAGGTTGGCTTAATTCTTCTCAGGAGTCAATTCAACAAATGTTTTATCATGAGACTCTCTCTTGCTTTAACTGTCCTAAACTTAACACTGGAATAGAAGGTTTGAATAGACAACTTAGCGATTTTGCTGAAAAGGAGAAATTGGTTCAGTATAGTGCTTCCGAGGAAATTGTAAATGAATTTGTTAAGTACCCATCTTGTTCTTCGTTGTCCAAAGAAAATGAGTATCTTAAGAACACTTTAGAGAGATTTTCTTTTGGTAAGAAAAATTTGAATATGATTCTAGACAAATCAAAAACAAGTGTGAAGAAATATGGTCTAGAAATTAATTTTTTTAAGCATGCCAAGAATAATCCTCCTAAGATTGTTAAGCTTCTTGAACCAGAAAAATTGAAGTAAAATTTGAGCCAAAACAAATTATGTTTAAATTTGCTGATATAGCAAATGATCCCTCTACCAAAGTGAGTATTGTGAAGTCATCAAATACGACTTCTCATCAAGTCAAGTATCAATGCACTCATTGTGGTAGAGATGATCATCTGGTTCAGTTTGTTTTCGAAAAGCAAAGAAGGAGCAGAAAGACAGGTTAAGAAAGGGTTCTCGAATGGGATCTATGCAAGCTCCTTTTCATCACTCTACTCCCTCTAATCAATCATCTGTAGGTTCAAGAGTTTTTGCAACAAGATCAGTCAGATCGAGGCTTTCAACATGGTCAGATCAGCCTCGGGTATCACAAGTGGTCGTGCGGTAGTTAGACCACCCCATGGACAGACACCATGTGGTTAGACGTCCCGTGGTCGGATGCCCCCGTGTTGAACCAGCATTTTGACTAGTACTTTCTACTCGATCAGAACAGTCGACTGTCAGACCAGCTTTCTCCTATGGCTAAAACAACGTGGTTGGACCAGAGTTTTGACTGTGTTTCAATGACCAGTGTTTTGACGAGTGCCTTCTGCTCGGTTAGACTGATCGGTGGTTAGACCAGCTCTGTTGAGGAGGTCAGACCATCCCATAGTCCAACGAGCTTCTCAACGACCATCTAGTCAAAATTTGTCAGATGCTAACGCTTCACTTAAAACTTTATCAGTGTCTGTTGTTGCTCTTGTTCGTCATGTATCTCAGTATTGGATTCCTAAAGCTTATCTCACTAACCGTAATACTGTGAGACTAATGTTTTCTATGATATAAGACCAGCTAATGCGGGGTTGAGAACATACGCTTGATTGGGTTCTAGTCTTTTAAATCATTGCTTGACTGGAATACTTGATGATTTTTCATTCCTCTGATGGCGTCCAAGAGTTTCATCTTGTGGTTAGACCATGTGGAAAAAGTAATGTTATTTTACTAGTGGTCTTTTACAAATAGTTTTTTCAAGTGGTCTTTGAGATCATTCTCAGATTACTTGTTCTCATTCTTTACAGCCTAAATCTTTTCTTTGTACTCTGTTGAGTTGTGAATTGGGTTGTTGCATTCTTTTGGGATTATTCTGAGGGGGAGCATGTTGTTTGAAATGGTGTTAAAAGTTTTGTTTGTTATACCTGTCATATAATTCATCAAGTCCAAGCTTTAAAATTAAATGAGTAGAATATCTTTCTTTATCATATTTACTCATATGCTATGTAGTTTTGCTCATGATTGGTAATAATGAATTTGCTATACTTGAATTAAAATATGACATGGCAAAATGCTTTGACTAGACTAATTATAGCTAGCACTTTGTGATGTTCATATGAAAGAATTAACTTGATTGTGAGTCTTCTTTTAAATCTTGGCTTTGAGACTTGTATGTTTCATGTTACAATCTTGTTTGTTCACTCAAGTTGGCATGTTATAAATAAAAAATTGAGTTCATACATGCGGATCAGATGGAAATTGAAAATGATTGAAAAGATGTATGCTTCAAGCATGCCATAGTCAAACAAAAAAGGCATAAAAATCGTGCAAGTGAAAAGAAGAATGTTTCAAACATGTGACCATGAAAAAATATGCTTCAAGCATGTTATCATGAAAAGAATTATGTTTCAAGCTTGCCACATGCCTAAGAATTAAGTATGGAGCAATAGGTTGCTATATGAGATTGCTAGCTCATCTAGACTTAAAGTTTGCTTTACTTTTAGGCTTTGACTTTTGATGTGATATCTCATTGTGCTCTTTTTAATCGGTTTGGTCATTGTTGAAAAACCTGTCATATATATAAATCACTTAATCACGTTAAAAGGCATGTTTTGATCTTGCTATATGATATAAGACTTTATATGATCTAGAAAGCTCTACTAAAAAAGATGGCTTGGATAATCTACAAAACTTTTGGATGTTTGCTCTTATTGCTCCTTAGAATAGTTCTCTCTCTCAATTTCTTGATAATTACATTGCCAAAGGGGGAGAAATTTGAAGAAAGGGGGAGAATTTTCAATTGCTTAAGAAAGGGGGAGTTTTCGAGTGGTTTGCTGTTGCTGTGGTTTGCTTTGAAACTTTTTTTTGCAAATTCTCTCAGACGTGTTTGAGATTTTGTCAATGTATTCATCAAGGGGGAGATTGTTAGACCATGTGGTGGTTATGATTTAAAGTGATGATGAATAATTGATATTTTGATTGCTTTGGAATTTATGTTTGTAAAAGTTTCGGTCGATCATAGTCAAAGGTTTCGAATCCGAGTGATCTCTTTCAGTTTGAGTTGCTCTGAGTGGTTTTCGTTGGCTCCTAGTGGTTGTGGTTGCTCTGAATGGTTTTGGCCTACTTTAAGTGGTTTTGCTCTGCTTTGAGTCGTTTCAGTCGGCCCGAGTGGTTTTGGTCGTCCCGAGTCATTTTTGCTTTGTTCCGAGTGGTTTTGGTTTATTCTGAGTGGTTTTAGTTGCTCCGAGTGGTTTCTAGAGGACTTTCGTGATAGAGCTTTTAGGGGTGCTGTGAGGGCACTTTGTAACCATATCCATAATACAGAAATAATAGATTAAATTTATTCCAAGAAAAGTTTGCTGACATCGGCGATGTATTGTCTGAGCATCATTTTTCTTCTGTCTCCGGCGTGTACTCATTCGAGCGATCGAAGTGTCCGAGCAGCTGAAGTCTTCGAGCGGAGGGAGATTACAACTACATGTCTCGACAGTTGTAGCGAGCGAATGAAGGGAGTGGTCGGACGATCGAAGCGTTCATCGAGCATGGGCGAGCGAACCAGCGTCTTGCGGTCGTAATCTACATCTGGTAATTTAGGTTGTTTTTCTTTTGCTTTTAGTTTTGGTTTCACGTTCTAAAAAACGAAGACAATCATTCATCTCCTCTAATTATACCATACAATCCTACAGTTACTACTAGTTAATTAGGCTCAGCTTGTGCCGTTTGATTCAGTAAAAGATCTGACTAATTAAGAACATGTCAGTGATGATGTTTTTCCCCTTGCAGATCTGAATGAACGGTACAAGGAACAGCGGTAGGCTTGCAAGGTGACAAGTGAAGAACAGTCGTCCACTCAGAACAACGCACGTTTCCCTCTGAAAGCACCGGTCTTTTTCGCGGTTCCACACTCGGAGCGCCCTCGCTGGACTTTGCAATATGCTGTCAGCTCCCCTCTTAGCTTGTAGACAAGCATCGTGTCCACTAATGAAACTACTGCTTTGGCCTGCGTTGTCTTGAAACATTGCCTTGTTGCTAGCTTGCAAACGGCAAACCCTTCCCTTATTCCGGCATCTCATGATTGCATATTTTGCATAAGCGGTGACTTGCATGGGAGGGGAGGGGCATACTGATATTGGCATCTTGTGTGGCATCCTTGCGCTTGTCTGAATTTCCAACGCAAATATTCATATTCGTACCGAGGTTTAAAGTGCGAACCGAAGCATCAAGCCGAGATACGCGAATTTTCTTTCCTCCTCATCTCACCTGCCTTTAATTTGTTCATGCTGCCTCCAATTCAGCATGAAAAAAGGGTCTGCCTAAAGCCTAGACAGAATTTTGGAAATCAAGAAAGGGTGGCTGGCTTTACTTTAAGCAATCTGATGTAGTACTTGTTAAAAATGGCCTCTTTTTCGCGTGTTTTCTTGCTGCTTTAACATATTCCAGGGCAAGGGAGAAAAAAAGCAGATTCTTGAATGATGCCGGGCTGATGAGGTGAGGTGAAGGAGGGAAGAAGAAAGCACTGACTGCCACAACAAGTCACAGATCATTTGGCAAAGGTGAGAGCATAATCAATAATTCTTTCTAAAGAGCTCATCAAAGTCTATCATCAGATTTTTGATGGCATCAGGAAGAAAAAGAGGATTGAGATTGCGTGTGGACCCGAGGGAATCGGAAAAGTAATCCGGCAAGATGCCAAGGTAACCCACATGAGGAATTCCTATGCATCTGTCAGTGAAGTAACATGCCTGCCTCGGGCAAGCATATAATTGCTACATAATTACCTGACCATGGGGGATTGGCTTCCTATTCTTATTACTGTTATTTTACAAATCAGATATTATTTTTTAAGGAAAATGAAGGTAGGGATTCCGAAGCTGTCTGACCCAATACCATGTTGAGGTTCATGCGATGGCCACCTTGCTCAAAAAGTTATACTATCGGTGAGTCACGGACATACCAGTCATTTTTAGGGTACTAGGAAAATACAGCAAATGATTAGGAAGGAAACGATGTTTCTGTGCTGCAACTGTTCTTCCTTGATGGCTCTTGCTAGGTTTCCTGTGAGTTCTCATGGTTATACCATGATCTGTCCATGACCAATCTATGGGAATCTTGCTTTGTTGACTCTGGAGAGAGAGCTGTGGTAGCCATAGAATTTACTGGTGGTAACCTTGCAGAATGAATCTTAATGAAGAAATCTTTCCTTTGAAGGAAAGGCTGGAGACTCTGGAGTTTTTCATGACATAATGATCAGAAAAATGAATTGTTCTTTCCTGTCCTGAGAAATAATTGAATTGGTATCGGCTGCAACTGCAAGTCTCACAACTTGCACATCAAGCTAAGCTATTGGGTAGGTTCTGAATATACGGAACTTCGCTTTAGCACATATCTCTTCCCACCTCTTCAGGGATAAGCTAATAAGGTAGGCAGGATTCCAATGGTCCACTAAAGAAAGTCATTAACCGAATATTAGACAGAGATGAGAAACCAAAGGATCAAAAGAGGATCAGTGAGAAAAGAACGGGATGAGAAAGCAATTAATCAGCACGTTTGAGTGCCAAGCATTAGCTAAAGTAACTTATCTAGATCAAACTCCACTGAAGTTTTAATTACCAGGTTCTGTGTACTAATCCCAGAATGAAATGGAAGCACAACTCATTGATTAGCCGATCAGCATTTTGTCGGTGCGTGTGCTGTGTGCCTTTCTCTATAATCTGACACGCGCACAACTTGCAGTATGCAGAGAACAAGTGACCAGCATATCAACATGCATGCTGTGAATAATTCACCTCCTAGGATGCTTTTGTTCCCTGAAATGCCTGTTTCACTCATGCAGCTGTCTTGGAGAGTCCTCGTAAACTTATGAAGCATGAATAGAACTAGCTATGTTTCAGACACCTATTCAACCCCCAAGACAGTTAAGACTCTGTTTGCTGGCCAATGCTCCAATCCCTGGTCCGATATTCAGCTTTCCCAATTGTGATGTTT
This sequence comes from Dendrocalamus latiflorus, assembly GCA_017311315.1. Taxonomy (NCBI): domain Eukaryota; kingdom Viridiplantae; phylum Streptophyta; class Magnoliopsida; order Poales; family Poaceae; genus Dendrocalamus; species Dendrocalamus latiflorus. Next base: position 10,628,623 of record CM029654.1, read on the forward strand.
CAGTTTGGAAGATGTATAGTAGGCGGATCGCGACAGATTGAATTGCATCAGAGTTGAATCCTATTTGACTTCCTTACCGAATAAAGACAATTCAGTCGGTTCTAGGGCCATAAAAAAAATCTTGAGACTCGTAAACTGCTCGAGTTCGGCTCGTTCTAGACTTGATTTGAACTCGGCTCAAGCTCCAAATGAGCCAAGCTCGAGCTTGATACCGAGCCAAGCTCGCGAGCTTCAACGAACCCACTTGAACCCCTAATTCTTTCTATTTCATATTTGTTCCTATTTCATATTTGTTCTTATTAAGATATACATGCTATTATATTGCGAGTTGGGATAGTTTTTCTATTCACACTTATTGAGTATTGGTGTATGATAACTTTTACAAGTTTAGCCGAGCTCGGGTTTAAGCTTTTTTTATTGTTGAAAATTGGTGCATGTTGAATTGTTAACTATTACCGAGCTTACTCAAACGGAACTTCTACCGAGCTTAAGCTTACTCGAACCGAGCTTAAGCTTACTTGAGTTTGTGCCGAGCCGAACTTAAGTTTAGGTCCAACCTCAGACCCCAACTCAGGCTCATTTGAGCTTCTATCGAGCTCGAGCTTGGGAGACCAGGTTCGCTTGAGCTCAATTCGTTTACAATCCTAGTCGGTTCCAACTTCCAATGAAGTTACTACTGTTTATTTTCAGATGAAAACTGATGAGCTATTCTTCAAAAACTTTCAGAACTGGAAATCTGCAGATAAACAGATTGTCAACTCTGCATTTACAGAAGCAAGTTTCGGTAACCGAGCATACATATCCCCAGAGTTAGACGTACAACTAATCCCTATGTCAACTTATATAGGATACTATGCTACATTAAACAACAGAGTGATTAAAGATTGTTTAGCATTTCAACACACTCTGTATATCGCTGAAAAATACCCCAGCTCGACCCACTACCACGACTGTTCAGCGTCGATAGGACTTAGTCCTTGCTCTCCAACATTGGTCATGGCATCCTCTGATCTCCATTGCCATCTGCAAGAGCTCATCAAAGTGAGTTCTTCAGATAATAAGAGAAGCGGCCTCATGCCGTTTCCTTTCTTTCAGACATCCTAGACTGAACAGCAAGCATGCACCACAGTCGCTGAAACCGATAAATCATTCAGAAGGACGATCTTTTCTTCAATGCTAAGGCTTTGTGGATGACTTTAATAGGAGCACTGCCTTTAACTGATGACATATAGCTATGCTCTTGCAAAAGCAGCCTTTGCACTCCAAGGTTTCATATACATGGCCAAATGATAACTGAGAACAAATTAAAGTAGCTAGGCCAGGAACAAAAGAAGGCAAAGTAATGTGCTTTCCAAAGATGGGAAATTTGCTTGCACAAGTGGTGGAATTAGAGTCGAGCCACGTTCTTTTGGGCTTTTGGCTTTTGACTTTTGGTTTCTTCGAAAGTTGAAACAAATAGAGCGGTATTTGAAAGCAAATTCTCCAAACGGCTTCCCGAGCTCAAAACCGTGTGCGCCCATGTTGGTGTCTCCACCGTCTGTTACTGTCTCGTAAAGCACAGATAAAAGTCATCTATCATAGCTAAAAGCCACTAACCGTAGCCCAAAAGAACAGACCTCAATCATTTGCAGATAGAACACCAGATGAGGTGATAAGCAGATACATAAGTGGTGCGTCTCCATTTCACTTGATAGAAAACTGGACTCAAAGTCTTGTGCTGCGAACAAGCTGCAGCTTTTTTATGTCTTCTTACTGTTTATTTATAGCAATAAGGCCTAAGTGGCCGGTTAATGCAGTACAAACTGACACCCTAAGTGGCCGGTTAATGCAGTACAAACTGACACTGTTTATGCAGCCCTAAGTGGCCGGTTAATGCAGTACAAACTGACACTGTTTATGCAGCCCTAAGTGGCCGGTTAATGCAGTACAAACTGACACTGTTTATGCAGTACTAAATACCCTGAGTAATAGCTCAAATTGAGTGACTCCTAACTGACACTTGATGACTGAAACTGACACTTGATGACTGACTCCTAACTGACACAGAATTACTCTAACAATACTCCCCCTAATTCTTGTGTGCTAACTTTGAATTTATTCGAACCATTCCAATTCTCGCACGCTGCTCTTGGAATTTGACTCGCCCAAGTGCCTTTGTTAAAATGTCAGCAAGTTGGTCCTTGGTGCCGATGAACTCAGCGCTGACGCTCCCATCCTCCATGCAGCCTCTGATGAAATGGTAACAAAGATCGATGTGCTTGCTGCGTTCGTGAAAGACCGGGTTCTTGCTCAGCACTAAAGCGGACTTGTTGTCCACCTTTAGCTCAACCATCTTGGCTTTTCTCCCATGGAGTTCACCGAGTAACCGGGCTAACCAAAGTCCTTGCGTTGCGGCAGTAGTAACAGCTACATACTCCACCTCACAAGATGACAGTGCCACCACCTTTTGCTTGAGCGATTGCCAACTCACCAGACTGTTACCCAAGAAGAATAGCGTGCAACTCGTGCTCTTCCTTGTGTCGATGTCGCCGGCATGGTCATTGTCGCTATAACCGATCAGTCGTGCCTCTCCATACTTCCGCCTGTAGTGTAGTCCGTGGTGGATTGTGCCGACGATGTAGTGTAGGATACGCTTCACGGCTACCATATGCTCCTCCATTGGATGCTCCATAAAACAACTCACAAAACCAACGGTGAAAGCCAGGTCTGGTCATGTGTGAACGAGGTAGCGGAGGCTGCCGATGATGTGCCGATACTCCGTGGCATATACCTCCATGGCCGTGCTGTCTCGACTGAGCTTGAGCCTCTCCTCCATCGAGGTGTGAGCTGAATTGAAACTTTCCATGCCGCTCAATTGCAGAATCTGCGTGGCGTAGTGCGCCTGGCCAAGACTGATGCCGCCATTGTCCTGCTACACTTCAATTCCGAGATAAAATGATAGCAAACCAAGATCACTCATCTGGAATTTGATATTCATCTCGCCCTTGAACTCTTCCATTGCCTCCATGGATGACTCGGTAATGATTAGATCGTAGACCCCGACGAGCAGAGTCGTGCCACTGTGACCGTGCCGATAGACAGCATGCTCGTGTTCACTCTGTTTGAAAGCAAGATTCTTGAGTGTGTGGTCGAGCTTCGTATTCCAAGCCCGCGGCGCTTGGCGCAGGCCATAGAGCGCTTTGCGCAGCCTCAGAAGCTTCCCTTCTTCTCCGGCGGTGATGAACCCCGGCGGCTGCTTCACGTACACCTCCTCCTTCAGTTCTCCGTTGAGGAATGCGGATTTCACATCCATGTGGTGGACAGGCCACCCCTCCTGGGCAGCAACGGCGAGCAGCAACCGAATGGACTCCATGTGGGCAATGGGAGCAAACACTTCGTTGAAGTCAATGCCAGCCTGCTGGACGAAACCCCTCGCAACAAGCCGCGCCTTGTGTTTGATCACCACATCGGCCTCGTTTATCTTCAGCTTGAAAACCCACTTGAGATCGATTGGGCGGTGACCGTGCAGCAGATTGACGAGCTCCCATGTCTTGTTCCGTTCAACAACGTCAATCTCCTCACGCATGGCCGCGCGCCACGCCTCGTCTTGTTCAGCCTCGGCAAACGAGCATGACTCGCCTGCACTTGCCAAATGCAATTCAACATCATCCAACTCCCGTAATGCGAACCCTGGTGGTGCAGCTTCACCCCCGATCAGATTTTCCATGGTGCGGTACCGCACCGGTGTGTCACCGTGTGCTGCATCGAGCCTGGTGGAGTCGTTCGCTGGTGGTGAGACGAATTCCCGCGCATGCAGGGTCGAAATGGGAGTTGTTGTCGCCGGAGTGCTTGGAATGGCTGTTGTGGGTGACGCTAGAGCTGGCGGTGAAGGAGTCTGAGCTCCTTGCGCCTGTTGGACAGACTCGTCTCCCCCGTCACTTGGTATTGGAGTCACACGCAGCTACAACTGGGGTGAAGGTGTACTCGATGGTGAAATCGCTGGCGTGATGCGCACCGTTGGAGTTTTCTACCGCCCGATTCCAGCCGCGATCCTTGTCGAACACGATGTCGTGGGCGATGCATACACACCGCGTCATCAAGTCCAAAAAGCGGTATGCTTTCATCCCCTCCTCGTGGCCGATGAAGACAACGGGGGTGCTACGGTCGTCGAACTTGCGGAGATGACCTTGCTCCTTCACGTACGCCAGGCAGCCGAATGTACGAAGAAATTGGACCACCGGCTTGCGTCCGTGCCACGCCTTATAGGGCATTTTTCTAACGAGGCTTTTGGTGGAGGATCGGTTGAAGAGGAACACCGTCGTAGTCACTGCCTCTCCCAAAATGCGACCGGCATGCCCCTCTGCTTTAGCAACGCGCACGCCATGGACACCACGGTCTGATTCCGTCGCTCGACGACGCCGTTCTGCTGCGGGGCGTAGGGCGCGGAGAAGTGGAGTTGCATTCCTTGGTCTACATAGTAGGCGGCGAACTCCATAGACGTGAACTCGCCACCATTGTCCGTGTGGAAAACACGCAACTGCCGCCCGCTCTGTAGCTCCGCCGCTGCCTGGATCCTCTTGATTGCATCAGGCGCCCCACTCTTGGTCGTGAGGAGCGCGACCCACATGTACCGGGTGGCATCATCAACCAACAACAGGAAATGACACCGCCCGACCGGTGTCGCCGACGTTATGGGGCCTCAGAGGTCGCCATGGACAAGTCCGAGCGGCTCCTATGCGCGGTACTTGGATTGCTTCAGGAATGCCGCACGCTGGTGCTCGGTGATCACGTAGGTGTCGCAGAGCTGCTCTACGTGTTCCAGTTGCGGCAGCCCATGCACCAGTCCATGGCGGCTCATCTGCTCCAACGAGTTGAAGTTGATGTGACCGAAACAGTCGTGCCAACACCAGGTGTCGTCGTCGTGGCGTGCGGCGAGGCAGATCGGGTGAGCGACCTCTGGACAAAGCACGTAGAGGCGATTTCGACCCCGCTTGACCTCGGTGAGGAGATGGCACTGCCGGTCCCAGATTTGCAGCACACCATCCTCAATCAGAATGCACGAGCCATTTTCGTCGATCTGCCCGATGCTGAGGATGGAGTTCCTCAGCTGCGGAATATAGTAGACACTGCTTAGTGCTTTGTGTTCTCCATTCTTGCCGGCGAAAATCACGGTGCCGCATCTGCGGATGTCAACAGGGGAGCCATCGCCGAACTTGACGGTGCCAGCCACCGCGTGGTCGACCTTGGTGAAGATGTCGCAGCGGCCCATCATGTGATTTGTGGTGCCAGTGCCCGCTCCTTCTTGGGCTGTCGGCAGTCCCTGGCCCAATGGCCACACCGCCCACAATTTTGGCACTTATAATCGCGTAGCACTTCCTTCGCATCCGCCGCCACTGCTCTTGTTCCGCGGTGCTCACGATCGCCGACGGCTCCTACCACCCCCGTGACCGAACTTGGTGGAGCCCTCGCCCGGCTAGCAATCTTTCATCCGCTCCATCCATTGCTCCTCGGTGAGGTAGAGCTTGCTGGGCTCTTGTGGCGGCTCCAGCGACTCGACGCAGTCTTATGCCACCTTCAGACACCCGGTGACTTCCTCCAGCAACAACTCAGAGATGTCGAGCAGAGTCTCGACCGACAGCGCGATCTGCAAGAACTTGGGCAGCACAACACGTAAGAATTTCTCGACTACCTTTGATTCGTCGATTGATTCTCCGAGTGTGGCAAGGCTGGTGATGAGATTGGAGAGGCGCAGTGTGAAGTCATCGATGTTTTCCCCATCGCGGAACGAGAAGGCCTCGAATTCTTTTCTCAGCTGCTACGCCTTGCCCTTCCGCACGTGGTCGCTCCCGACGCGCATGGCGTTGATGGCCTCCCACGCCTCCTGCGTGGTCCGCTTGACGGTGAGACCGGACATCATCTCCAGGGGCACGACATGGAGGATGGCCTCCAGCGCCATGCGATCTTCCTGGAAATTGTCGGCGTCATACTCGATCGTGTCCTAGAACCCTCGATCTTGCAGCATCAGCTTCATGAGGAGGCTCCACTTGGCATATTTCGTCCGCGTGAGCATCGGGTACTTTCTACCGTCGACTTCCTTAACCAATCGCTCGACGACAACTTCACGTCCACCATGCTCACGGTGTCGCAATCCTCTCGGCGGCGGCGTAGGCGAACGACATCGGTTCTGGCGACGCGGGCTACAGGACTCGCTGGTAACAGGTGCAGACATTTGCCCAGGGCCAAGGCAAGCTCTGACACCAATTGATAGAAAACTGGATTCAAAGTCTTGTGCTGCGAACAAGCTGCAACTTTTCTGTGTCTTTTTACTGTTTATTTATAGCAATAAGGCCTACGTGGCCGGTTAATGCAGTACAAACTGCCACCCTAAGTGGTCGGTTAATGCAGTACAAACTGACACTGTTTATGCAGCCCTAAGTGGTGGGTTAATGTAGTACAAACTGACACTGTTTATGTAGTACTAAATACCCTGAGTAATAGCTCAAATTGAGTGACTCCTAACTGACACTTGATGACTGACTCCTAACTGACAGAGAATTACTCTAACATCACTCACTTAACTATCCTAATTTTCTACAGATATCATTGTTGATTTCTTGTGCCCTTCCTATCCTGTTGCAAATTCCACCCCAAAGTAGACCATTCTTTCGTGAATTAAATAGTGAATAAAAGGGGGAAATTCATGTATTACTATATGTTAGACCATGTGGATGGTCGTAAATTAAGAGATGATGAAGAATTGATAAAATATTTGGTAAATAAAGAGATGATGAATAATTGACATTTGGTTTACTTTGGATTTTGCATTTGTGAAAGACTTGGTCGGTTGTAGTCGAAGACTTTGCCCTCGAGTGTTTGTGTTCTGCATCGAGGGCTCTCAGTCGGCTCCTGCATCAGATTATGACCACGACATGAGCACGACTACGACTATGACAGATTTGACCACATCAGTTTTCGACCACGTCTAGCGTTCGATCACGGCAGCTTTCGACTACGTCTGGTTTATGACCACAACAGCTTTCGAACACGTCTGGTTTATGACCACGACAGCTTTCGACCACATCTGGCTTACGACTACGGAAGCTTTCGACCACGTCTAGTTTACGACCACGACAACTTTCGACCACGTCTAGCTTCGACCATGGCAGTACGACTTCGACCTTACGACCAAGGCAAGTAATCGTAGCTACAGTACGTTTTCATGGTCGTTGCTACAGTACTCGTAGTCGTAGACTTTACTAGTCGTACTCGATAGTCGAAGGTTTTACTGGTTGATAGTTGAGGCTTTGCGGTCAGTGGTTGTAGGTTTTGCGGACTACTTTCATGGTCATAGATTTGGCAGTCTTGTTGATACTTGTTGACTTCACAGTCTGCTATTCTGCCTTCGGTAGTCAGAGGCTTAGCGATTGGTTACCGTAGGCTTCACGGTCGGTATTTGTAGACTTTCGTGGTTGGTACGAGTGCATCACTCTTGTGATCATCGAGTACGTCGAGTACTCATGTTGAGCCAGTGGTTGATTGGTCGGTGTGTGGTGGTTGATGATGAATGGTCGTTGCTTGAGGTACTCGTAGTCAAAGGACTTCGTACTCGATAGAAGTGGTTTCATGATCATGGTATGCGGTCGGGTGTCAGAATGTCATTTGTACTCGTAGGCTTCGAGTACATGCTGCGGCTGTGATTTCTAATCGATACTCGGTAGTCAATACTCGATAATCGGTATGGTTTCCAAGTACTTGTGGATTATGAGTACTCTAAGTTAGCAGTCATAAGCGATCTGGAGGGTAGTCGTAGATGGGTTGGTTCTTGTCTGGGGAAAGACAAGGGTATGTTTTGCTAGTGTGTGTTGATCATGGTCAAGTTGGGGAGAACTTGTACCAGGAGAGAGTTTCTTTGGTCTTTGCATGTGCAGGTGGGCATGGAGGTGGCCAAGGTCAGTGACGAGGAGGACCAAGACTAGGAGGGGGTAATCTGAGGTCCAAGTGGTAGGGATGTCACGTGTGCTGGTCGAGTTCATGCTGGAGCACGTAGAGGTCAAAGGTGGATGCTGCGTGGAGGTGTGGAGACGGTTACGGTTGGTGACAAGGAGGACTGGGACTAGGAGGGGTTAATTTGAGGTCCAGGCGGTCAGGTGGTCACACGAGGTGATTGGGCTCACGCGAGAGCACACGGTGATGGCGCACGATGGAGATATAAGAGGGTATATCCTGGAGGCTTCATCGCGTATGAAGTATGGAGTCGTGGATGGAGTCCATGACTTGTACGTGGTGGTTAAAACCCATGTCAGGAAGACTTTTAGGTCCTTTGGTTTGAGGAAGAGATAGATTTCGTGTCCAGGTGGATAGGGACACGGTTTGAGGTGTTTGAGTTGAACATGCTTTGTGCGCTGGCCTATAAAAGTAGGGGATGTTGTAGGTTACCGTATGAAGCTTTAGGGTCTTTGCGGAGAAGGTTTTTAACGGTGCCATGAGGACACTTTGTAGCCAAGAACTTGATGATGAAATAATAGATCAGATTCTTTCCAGAAAAATATCTTCAGCGACTTCCAGAGCATTGCTCCTTTTTCCTCTATTTTCCGTGCTCTATTTTGTCTTCGGCGTGGTGGTGGTCGAGAGGCTAGGGATTTCAGGCAGAAGGAGGTCACGACTTCATGCGTCGTTATCATACAAAGCGATCGGAACGAGCATGCGGTTGATCCAAGATCAGGCCGAGCGATCGGAACAAACGGGCGGAAGGAGATCACATCTACGTGTGTCCTTGTCATGCTGAGTGATCAGAACGAGCGGGCGATCAATCTGAGCACTCGTAAGCGAGTGGTCGGAGCGAGCGTTCGGGACAAGTGGTCATAACGAGCAGTCGAGCGACAGAGGCTCTTCGAGCATGTTCGAGCAAGCTGTTGTGGTCATTACTTTCATTTAGTAATTCAGATTGATTTTCTTTTGTTCCTCTGCACTGTGTTTTGATTTCTGGTGGTAAAAGCGGAGACAATCATTCACCCCTCTGGTTGTGCCGTACGGTCCTATAAGTGGTATCAAAGTAGGTTACTATGGCCTTAAAGAGGTATGTGAACCATTCCCCCATTCTAGATGGTAGTGATTTTACTATTTGGAAATTTCATATGCAAGCTTACATTGAGGTTCAAGATAGTGATGTTTGGAATAAAATTGGTACACCATATGAAGTTCCTGCTACTATTACTAATTTAAATAAAGCAGATGTTAATTTAAATGCTCAAGCTCGTAACTTGCTATTTTAAGGGATCTCTCACAAAGAGTTTGATTGTGTAGCTCATATTAATTTCTGCCCACTTAGTATGAAAAACTCTTTGTGATTATCATAAAGGAACCACTAAAATCAAGTAAATGCATAAAAATCTTTATCAAAAAGAATATTCTGATTTTGCTATGAAGCCTGGTGAACCATTGATGATCTCTTTGCTCGTTTTGAGAAAATATTGTGTGATTTGCACGGTGTTAGTGTTATTCCTACTGATGAAGATAATGTAACTAAAATTTTAAGATCTTTATGTTCTGAGTGGTTGATGGTTGTTACAACTATTAATCAAACTATTGATCTAGATACTTTAACCAAGGATAATCTTTATTCTAAATTGAAAACCTATGAGATGGAAGCTTTGCCATCCAAGATTGATAAATCTTCACCTTTAACACTTGTGACTAATCCTGTGCATGCTACTTCGTCGAGTGCTTTGTCTTGTGTTTCTTATCTACCTTGTCTTCTTTTTGAGAGGAACAATTCAAGTAGCTCCCTAAAGAGGACTTGGTGTTGATCTCCTCACGAGCATATAAGGCACTCAACAATGTGAGGATGAGGAAGCGAGGTGGCATGTCTAGTCCGATTAGATGCTATGAGTGTGGCGAGCTAGGCCACATTAAAATGAATTGCCCCAAACTAAGGAGCAAAGAGGTTAAGGATGATAAGGCTTCAACTTGTTGCACTCAATTCAAGATTGATCCAACAAGAAGCACAACTATCGCAGGGCTGTCAACAAAGTACTTTTAGCACTTGAGGAGATTAATTTGAGTGATGTTGGTTCTACGATCGACAATGAGGACAAAGGCAAGAAGGTAAAGGAGTTAGACTTCATAGGGATGTGTTTTATGGCCAACAGTGAGGAGCTCAACAATGATGATCTTTACAGTGATCCTGATGAGGTAAAACCTTCTTATACTGATTTATCTCATGCTATGCTTAGATTGATAGAAGAGCTCAAAAAGTGTAAAAAGAAAATTAAATATCATGATTTTGTTGTTGATAGCTTAAATTCTTAAATTAATAGATTTAGAGCCTTTATTCCTAATGATGAATCTTGTGAATCTTGCCAAGTTTTACATTCTGAGTTAGAGATTGCTAGAATAATTAATACATCAAACTTGGCTCAACTTAGTAATGTAACTACTAAACTTGATGAGTTAAGATTGGAACATGACTCTTGTAATGAAAAGTTAAAACTTGCTCAAAATAAAATTAAAAAGCTTAAGTCTAGTTCTTCTGCTCAATTTAAGGCTTGCTCTAAGTGTGATTTACTTCAGGCTAGGCTTAATTCATCTTAGGCGTCAGTCCAACAAATGCTCTATCATGAGACTCTTTCTTGTTCAAATTGTCTTAAGCTTAACACTAAAATAGAAGTCTTGACTAGACAACTCAACGATTTTGCTAAAAAAGAAAGATTAGCTCAGTCTACTACATCTAAAGGTCTTGCCAATGATTCTGTTAAATGCACAACCTATCCTACACTGGCTAAAGAGAATGAGTATCTAAAGACCACCTTAGAAAGGTTCTCATTTAGCAAAAAGAATTTAAACATGATTCTAGATCGATCAAAAACAAGTTTAAACAAATATGGTCTAGGATTTAATTTTATTGAGCATACCAAGAATAATCCTCCTAAGTTTGTTAAGCTTCTTGAAGTTGAAAATTTTGAAGTAGATTTTGAACCAAAACAGATTATATTTAAATCTACTAGTATTGCAAAAGAATTCTCTACCAAAGTGGGTATTATGAAGTCAATAGATAAGTATCAATGCACTCATTGTGGTAGAGATGGTCATGTAATTTAGTTCTATTTTTGGAAAGCTAAGAAGGAGATGAAAGACAAGTTGAAAAAACGTGCCCAAGTTGAGATTGTACAAGATCCCAACTGTCGTCTTGCCCCCTCTAATCAGTCTTCTATAGATTCAGGAGCATACTGTCTCTTTGCACGAGCTAACCAATCATCTGCAGTCACTGTGGTTCTGCTCCCTCTAATGTGTTCTTTGCATCCCCGGGAAATTTAGCAACCAAACCTGGTCGTAGTGGTCGATCGGCGGTGAGACCAGTCTTGTCAAAACATTCAGATTGCCGTGTGGTTGGGCGTTCTGTGGTCGGACGTCCCACGATCAGACCTGTGTTTCGACTAGTCATTCTTCATGGTCGGACTAGCATGGTCGAATGGAATTATCGGTCAGTTGGTTACTGTAGTCGGTCAAGGTACTCAGGAGATTTTCGACCGGTTGTCTCTACTCGTTTAGACCAGTCGGGAGTTAGACTGGCCTTCCTCCATGTCGGAATAGAGTAATCAGACCAGAGTTCAGATCAGCTTCTTCCCATGGTCGTTACAGCGTGGTCGGACCAGAGTTTCGACCAGCTGTACAGAGGTGCTCAGATGAGTTTCGACTAGCTGTACAGAGGCATTCAGATGGGTTTCAACTAACTGTATAGAGGCGCTTAGATGAGTTTCGACTAGCTGTACAGAGGCGCTCAGATGAGTTTCTACCAGCTATACAGAGGCACTAAGATGGGTTTCGACTAGCTGTACAGAGGCGCTCAGATGGGTTTCAACCAGCTACATAGAGGCGCTTAGATAGGTCGGCAAACAGACTAGTTCCTCAACGCCAGTCATACCAGAATTTGACAAAGGCTAAATCTTCACTTAAATTTTTATCATTGCCTACAGCTGATCCTTTTTGTCGAGTATCATAGTATTAGATTCCTAAATCCTACTTGACTAACCACAGTACTGTGAGACCAACATCTACTGCGATTTGAGACCAGTGAACAAGGGGTAGAGAACAAGCACTTGATTTGGTTCCAGTCTTTTGCATCATTGCTTGATTGGAACAGTGGATGGTTTTTCACCTTCTCTTGGAGTTTCCATGAGACTTCACTTTCAGGTTAGACCATGTGGAAAGATAATATTATTTTACAAGTGGTCTGTTACAAGTTGTGTTTTTCAAGTGGTCTCTAAATTCCTTTCTGGTTTTCTCGATTTCTCTCACAGCTTCTTGCTTCTTCTCAATTTGCTCTTTTCCTAAGTGAGATGGGATTATTCTGAGGGGGAGTATGTCATTTGAAGTGGTGTCAGGAGCTTTGTTTATTGTACCTATCATATAATTCATCAAGATTGAGCCATTCAAATCAAATGAGTCGTAGAGCTTGCTTTATCATATATACTCATATGTTGTGTAGCTTAGATCACAACTTGTTTTAATTAATCTGCTATAGTTGAATTAAAACATGACTTGGCATAAGTCTTTGACTAGAGTGATTATTGATAGTACTTTGTGATGTTCATCTAAAAGGATTAACTTGATTGTGAATCTTATTTTAAAATCTTGGCTGAGGCTTGTATGTTTCATGTCACAATCCTTTTATGCTCACTCAAGTTGGCATGTTATACATATAAAAAAAGAGAGAAATACTACAAGTGGTATCATACAAGTGGTATCAAGTGAGAATTGAGAAAAAGAAGATTGAAAAGATGTATGCTTTAAGCATGGCATGGTTTTAAACAAAAGAAAAAAGTACAAAAAGTGACAAATGAAAAGAAGTATGCTTCAAGCATGCCACCATGAAAATAATTATGCTACAAGCATGCCACATGCCTAAAAATCTAGTGTAAAGTAATAGATTATTTATGAGATAATAGGTTATTTATGAGACTGCTAACCGTCGAGATTTAATGTTTGCTTCAATTTTAGGCTTTGACTTTTTGTTATGAAATCTTATTGTGCTCTTTATAATTGGTTCTGTCATTGATCTAAATTGGCTAATTGTGCTAAAAGACTAGTTTTCGATCTAGCTATATGATATACGACTTTATATGATCTAGGAAGCTCTATTCACACTAATGTCTTGGTCAAAATATAAATACAAATTGACTTGTATAATCTCCAAAACTTCTTGATCTTTACTCTCATTGCTCCCTCTTAGAATTGTTCTCTCTCTTAAAGTTTCTTGATGATTACATTGCCAAAGGGGGGAGAAATTGAAGTAAGGAGAGAGATATTTGGAGAGATTTTGAATTGGAAAAATCTTGATGATTTTGAATTGGAGTGTTTGCCGAGTGCTTGCTATGTTTGCAAATTTTGCTTCTCCTTCAAAACACAAATCATTTGAGAATTTTCCAAGTGTTGTCAATGTATTCATCAAGGGGGAGATTGTTAGACCATGTGGATGGTCGTAAATTAAGAGATGATTAATAATTAACATAACATTTGGTAAATAAAGAGATGATGAATAATTGACATTTGGTTTGCTTTGGATTTTGCATTTGTGAAAGACTTGGTCGGTTGTAGTCGAAGACTTTGCCCTCGAGTGTTTATATTCTGCTTCAAGTACTCTCAGTCGGCTCTTGCATCAGATTACGACCATGGCATGAACACGACTACAACTAAGGCAGACTTCGACCACGGCAGTTTTTGAGCACGTCCAGTTTTCGACCACGTCTGGTTTATGACCACGGTAGCTTTCCACCATGTCTGGTTTACGACCATGACAGCTTTCGACCATGTCTGGCTCATGACCATAGAAGCTTTCAACCATGTCTGGTTTAAAACCACGATAGCTTTCGACCACGTCTGACTTTGACCACGACAGTATGACTTCAACCTTACGACCACGGTAGGTAATCGTAGCTACAGTATATTTTCATGGTCGTAGCTACAGTACTCGTAGTCGTAGACTTTACTGGTCGTACTCGATAGTCAAAGGTTTTACTGGTCAAGAGTCGAGGGCTTTGTAGTCAATGGTCGTAGGTTTTGCGGATTGCTTTCATGGTCGTAGCTACAATATTCGATAGTTGTAGACTTTATTGGTCGTACTCGATAGTCAAAGGTTTTACTAGTCGATATTCGAGGGCTTTGTGGTCGGTGGTCATAGGTTTTGTGGACTGCTTTCATTGTCATAGATTTGGCATTCTTGTTGATACTCATAGACTTCACAGTCTATTGTTCTTTCTTGGGTAGTCGGAGGCTTAGCGATCGGTTGCTGTAGGCTTCATGGTCGGTACTCGTAGACTTTTATGGTCGGTACGAGTTCTTCACTCTTATGATCTTTGAGTATGTTGGGTACTGGTGTTGGGCTAGTGGTAGACTGGTCGGTGTGTGGTGGTCAATGATGAATGGTCGTTGCTTGAGGTTCTCGTTGTCGAAGGACTCGGTACTCGATAGAAGTGGTTTCACAATCGTGGTAAGTGTTCAGGTGTCAGAATGTTGTCTGTACTCATAGGCTTCGAGTACGTGCTACGGCTATGATTTTTGATCGATACTCGGTAGTCGATACTCAATAGTCGGTATGGTTTTCGAGTACTTGTGGATTACAAGTACTCTGAGTTAGCGGTTGTAAGCGATCCGGAGGATAGTCATAGATGGGTTGGTTCTTGTCTGGGGATAGTAAAGGGTATGTTTTGCTAGTGTGTTTTGATCATGGCCAAGTTGGGGAGAACTTGTACCACGAGAGAGTTTCTTTGGTCTTTGTATGTGCAGGTGAGCATGGAGGCAGCTAGGGTTGATGACGAGGAGGACCGAGACTAGGAGGGTGTAATCTGAGGTGCAAATGGTTGAGATGTCACACAAGCTGGTCGAGCTCATGTTGAGCACATGGAGGTCAAAGGTGGATGTTACATGGAGGCGTGGAGATGGTTACGGTCGGTGATGAGGAGGATGGGACTAGGAGGGGGTAATATGAGGTCCAGGCGGTCAGGCGGTCACGTGATCACGGAGAGCAAGCGGTGATGGCGCACGATGGAGATACAGGAGGGGATATCCTGTGGAGTCGTGGTTGGAGTCCATGACTTGTATGAGGTGGTTAGAACCCATATTAGGAAGGGTTTTGGGTGCCTTGATTTGAGGAAGAGATAGATTTCGTGTCCAGGTAGATAGGGACACAGTTTGAGGTGTTCGAGTTGATTACGCTTTGTGCGCTAGCCTATAAAAGCAGGGGATGCTGTAGTTAGCATATGAAGCTTTAGGGTCTTTGTGGAGAAGGTTTTTAGGGGTGCCATGAGGGCGCTTTGTAGCCAAGAACTTGACGATGAAATAATAGATCAGAAGATTCTTTCCAGAAAAAGATCTCCGGTGACTTCCAAAGCATTGCTCATTTTCCTCTGTTTTGTCTTTGGCATGTACTCATTTGGGTGGTGGTCGAACGGTTGGGGATTTCAGGTGGAAGGAGGTCACAACTTCATGCATCGTTATCGTACCATGCGATCGAATTGAGCAGGCGGTCGATCCGAGATTAGGCTGAGCAATCGAAATTTACGGGCGAAAAGAGATCACATCTATGTGTGTCGTTGTCATGCCAAGTGATCGGAATGAGCGGACGATCAATTTGAGCACTCGTAAGCGAGCGGTCAGAGCGAGCATTCGGGACAAGTGGTCATAATGAGCAGTTGGGCGACAGAGGCTCTTCGAGCATGTTCGAGCAATCAGCTGCGGTTGTTACTTTCATTCGGTAATTCAGATTAGTTTTCTTTTGTTCCTCTGCGCTATGTTTTGATTTCTAGTGGTAAAAATAGAGAGAATCATTCACCTCCTCTAATTGTGCCATACGATCCTACACTATACGATGAGAGCTACATGGAAGAGACACCACATGAAAATTGCTACAGAGGTATATACAATGGTACAAAAGGACTCCATGTTGGAAAAGTAAACAAATCCGAAAATAAAACTAATCTATACCACTGGCCCTCCGCTCGTACAAACCATCCTCCTATCAAAATTGGGATCAAAAAACAATAGTTATTATTGACATATGCTCCCTCTCTCTCTATATATATGTATATGTATATGTGTATATATATATATATGTATATATAGATATATATATATGTATGTATATATGTATGTATATATGTGTATATATATATATATATATATATATATATATATATAGGAAAATTACGTAATGCACCATGGTGCCTAGGCACCAACATCCGATACACGTGTATGATTGATAATTTTTTTGAGTTTGGGTATGAAAATATTTTATACCCTTGATATATTTATGGTAAGTTAGTTTTGAACTCAGTTCAAACTAGTTTGAACTACTTTTGAGTTCAATGCAACTACAGTGAGTATATACCATAAAAATAGTTCAAACTAATTAAACTGAAATTGAATTTAAATTTTTTCGGAGTTTGATATCTCAAATATACTTTTTTATGGGTATATGAAGATACCCACATCAAACGTTGCGAATCTCGAAGCAAATCAACGGGTATTGATATTGGTGCCTAGGCACCATGGTGCATGAAACACTCGTCCTATATATATATATATATATATATATATATATATATATATATATATATATATATATATATATATATATATATATATATATATATATAACACGATCAGAAGTAGAGGTTTAGAATAACAAAATTTTGGAACCGCTGGTTTCAGAGTTTGGAGGGCCACCTGTGAAGGTCCATGGATAATTAGTGATAACAATTGATGCATTTGTGGAGTTAGTTTTTGATTTTGTAAAACTTGGCAAAATTCAGTTTTACTATCAGCGTAATTGGTCTGACTGGTATGCGGGACCGGTTAGACCACTGGGCTTATGCGCTTCAACTGTTGTGATTTTGAGTTGGGCTTTTTCAGTGAGCGGTCAGACTGGCAATTGGTTGGTGGCCAAATCGGACTTGAGTTGGACGGTGTGATCAACATTGAAGATGCGGTTACACCAGTGTCCTGTTACTGGGGAATGTTTTGAGTTAGTTTGGGCTAGTCAGACCGATCAATAGTTAGTGATCTGACCATCATGGGGAGAGCAGTTAGACTAGTTGTTGTAGCTAGAGAACAGTGAGAGGTGGTCTTCAGTGTATGCTTGGCATGAGAGTTGGTTGTGTTGTATTGCATAATGCATTGTTTTGACTAACATGGCTCAAGTGCATGTAACTTATGCTCAAGATGGTTGCTTGGTCTTTAGATGTGTAGGTGGCTTGAAGAACGTTAGCGATCAACAGCAAGTGACTAGGACTAGGCGGGAGAGTTGAGGTCCGTGCGGCCAGGTAAGACTGGGTGAGGCTACATGGCTCAAGCAGGAAGCACAAAAAAGACAATAATCATAAAGAAGTGAGTTGGTGCATATAGTGTGCTAAGTGATATGGACTGGTGCTCTAGAGGCAATCATGGAGATGATTGTATCACTTCTATATTTACGATCTTTTTAACAATATGTATGTTATTCTAAATTATCCCTGATCTTATGTCATTATATGGGACAATTATAATTTACAGATTGGCACATATATTTATTGATGATCATGTTTCACGGATCATCAAATTAATAATATGGACATATATATGTTAGAGAACATGATGTTAGATGGACCCCTACCATGAGATACTACGGAAATTATTATATTCTTGAGTGTCATCGGTTGGTCTTATACATAGTGTATGTATAATCCTTAGATCTAAAATCATCACAGTTTGATACATGTGTAATAGTTTACTTAGATGTTACCAAAGACTAGTCCGTAACTAGGTGGTCATAAAGGTAGCTTTTGGGTTTACTATAAAATATGCAGATGAATGTGAGCGATTAAGATGGAATTTACCCCTCTTATATAACAAGAGAAATATTTCTGGGCCCCTCGATGTGGTTGGATTAAGGAAGTGCATGGCCTTACCGAATATGTTGAAGAGTCAATCACAACTGAGTAATCAACTACAAGTTTGAGTGAAGGATCGAGCTATCATAGGACGACACGTTTCTCACCTTGAGTTCAATCTAGTATCATAAGGTAAAGGGATCGGTACACAAGCACTATATAGGTCCGTCTGATATGATCTTTATGTATATTTGGGAGTTGTTATATCCTGCTAGGGACCCTACCAACTTATTGATCGGAAAGGAGTTTTCAGCAATGGCCAAATATACACGAACCTACAGGGTGCACACTTAACGGCTCATAACGATAAGGGTCCGGATGATAGACTCCGAGTGGGATACGATCTTTACTCATGTTAGATCCAGTTGGAGGATCTCCGAGTGGGATACGATCTCTACTCGTATGGGATAAAGATCTAACCTGAGACTTTCTGAGTTGGATATGATATCTGATCGTATAAGATAAGGATCTGGTTAGAGGCTATATAAAGAGAGGTGTGGAGGGCTGAGAGAGGTATCCCCAGACACACTTATCAAAACCCTAGCTGCCACCTCTCATAACCCTTGTGGTTCATGCTGGTGTTAGCACACTGACGCACGACGTTCCATCCCTAAACTTGCGGACCTCAGTAGAGGTGTTGCCACGACTATGGCACAGATCGAGACAATTGCGAGGAGAATACGGTTGGCCAGAAGACGATCAACTACTTTTATTACACCGACGCATGCTTCGTTGAACCGATCACTTCAAGTCTACTTCTGTTGCACTGCACATCTAGCGGTAACGATTTACAATCTTTTACTTGCATGGCTTCCTAGTTTATATAGTAAAAAATTTTATTTGCACTAGTGTTGCCTACCTATATCCCAACACGAGGAAGACTGGATGCGTGAAGACTTGACAATAAGTCATTGGGCGTCATAGGCTACGTGTCAAAGCATATGGAGATTCTTTGATATGAAGACTTGGTATTGGAGTTGCTTCAAAGAGAAGCAATGGGAAGATGCTTGGAAGCTTCGTTGGGGGTATATTGGGAGTTTACCAAAATACCAGGTTAAGCCTTGGACAAAATCATGGCACAAAGAGGCGCAAAAAAGAAGTGATTTAGGTCAAGATGAGTCCAGATGGCTAAGTGGATTAATCGCTATAGTTTAATAGGTTGAGTCTTGTAAACATTTTAAGAAGCGTTCGTGAATATGTAAAATCTGTGTTAGTGGGGTTGACTATTTTTTTTCATGTGCTTAGCACGTTGAGACCCACTAAGATGTTTATGTTATATGAGGGTGGAGAGGGGAGAGCTAGGGTTAAGTGATTTTGGTCTAACTTAAGTAGTTTTTTTGTCTCCCTCCTCAAGCCTATGTGAGAAAACTTGTGTGAGCAAGTGTGGTACTTTTGAATCACCTTGTAACCATCCATATACTTGTTAATCATCCACTCTACTGGTAATAGATCAGCTCTTTGACTCTTTCTTGGTGTTTCACTTGTTCTTATCTTGGTTTTCATGTTCTTAAGCTAGAAAATTCAAAATCGTGATCTAGGTGGTTCTAGCCTGAATTTTAGCCTAGATTATCTTGCTAGGACATGTGAAAGTAGATCTAGAAGATCATATGTTTTAAATTCCTATGAGCAAGAAGTAATTTGGATTTTAGATTTTTTTGGTGTTCTTGAAGCTTAGAATCAATTTCCTTCAAATTGATGGAACCGAGTCTAAGAACCTCGTATTTCTTGACTTGATCTTATTTCTAATATCCTAGATAAGGTGTATTCAAAGTTTCAAGTTATCTGGCGTTTCCATGTGAAAATATGCCCTTTTTAGTTTTTGAAATTATGCTGATTTTTTTCTATGTTGAGCGAGAGGTTAAACCGTCATTATAAGAGAGGTCATACCACCCATTACACACCAGTCAGAACATCCATGATTATCAAGGATCATTTTGCTCGATTTTTGTTGAAAATTTCATTATGAGTGCCTAGGCTTTGATATTAATAGCTTTTCTTAGCTGTTGGAATCCAAATAGGTAGAGTAATATGATCTTCTTGGCTTTCATAGCCACTGGAGTGAAAGGTTGACAATACCAACATTTCGAAATAATGATTCACTCTGCTCCGATTGACTGTATCTGTCATACAGAATTCCTGCAGGACTATAGGTTAATGAGGGTCGTTGTCGAAACGAACCGAATATAATTTGCGTTGTCTGATGTTCACGGCATGAATTACCGACAAGGCACGTTGTTCTTTTCGGAGATATGGATCGTCCATGATGGGGCAAGCACAAGGAAGGATCCAACCTAGTGGCTCAAGAAAAAGAAAAGAAAATGCTTGTTTAGTGGCGAGTGGAGACGCATCGGAGTCAATAGGGCGAAGAGAGGGGAAAGAAAGAGGGAAGGAAAAAGGAGAAAGAAATTAAAGCTCGAGGGAACTCAGGGAAGTGGAAGATCCCCTTGATTGCCTTCGCTGCCAACCACACAAGAAGATTATCAGTGCAGGAAACCTCAGTTGTAAGAATCGTGCGTTTGTTGGGTAGTATAGTACAGTACAGTGTTCATGCCGAGCGTAAGTGGCAGGTGCGAAGTGCGGTGATGCCTTTTGCCGTTCATTCGGTCCTTCGCTGATGAGACTACCAGCAGTCTGTCTCCCGAGTATGATTCTGAATGGTACTCACTGTCTGAAAGCACGAGTTCCTCCTTGTGGGATGGCGTGACACCGTGGCATGGGCGGCAGGTATGTGCAGAGTGCTGACTGCCCGAGGATGCCCTTGTTCTAGTGAAACCAACATCCTCCGGGAAATCTCGGAAGAAATGGCCTGACCCTGTACCCGTTGTAAGGTGGGCACGATTTCTACGTGCTCCGTCGGCCGCGATCGGCCAGCCACCTGCAGTGAGTCTGCAGGCAACGCCATACCGTACCGCCGTACCGGTCGTGCCGTGCGGGCTCCGCGACGGTGCGCCATGGCCGCGCGAGGGGCTAGCTCGCCGCTGTCAGTCGCGAGGTCTCGGCCGCGCGCGCCCCGCGTGGGACCGTGTTTGTCTACTTGGGCCGTGCCGTGCTGGGATCACGCCTGGCGCCGGCCTGCGCCTCCCTCCCGCGGCGCGGAGATGATCTTGGGCTCCGCGGACGAGCTGAAGCACTTGTTCCGCGGTTGCTCCCCACTTTGGTCTTCTCTCCACGCCCACCCTGTCGTCTGGCTGCGGGCCGCGGCCCTGGCGCGCTGCTTTTGTTCTTTACCCGTATCAGCCAGCCACACGACCTCTCAATCACCATCTGCGCAAATGTCCTGTACTGTCAAACTTCTAAGTTTTCTTTTAGTGTGTTACAACAAAATTTATTAGATATATAGAGAATTATACTATAAAAGAGGGCTACTCTGATCAGTTAAAAATAGAGTATGATAAGAAGTTAAGAATGAGACGGTTGGAGAAAAAGGGACGTGCGACACCAATTCATTCTTTTATAATAATACTAATATATATCAGACCTATCCTTAATGCTTAACAGCGTATCCAATCCCCCAAAAATCCACCAATAAACTCACCAAATATTTACCTAGTGGGACTCGAGCTCTAGCCAGAAGACACAAGTGTCATCATACGTGTTGAACCGCCCATTAGAGCAACTCCAGCAGGGCCCCTACTTGAGCCCTCAAACCTCATATTTGAGGGCTTGAGGCAAAAATAGAGGTCCAGCAGGGCCCCTACTAAAGCCCTCAAATTTGAGGAGCCCCTCAAATCCACCCTTCAGCCCTCATTCCCAGGGGCTCTAGACCAAGCCCTCAAATTTCTGTTTCAGTCGTTTTCCCCTCCCGCGCTCCTCTTTCCCCGCCGCCTCCCTCCCCGCCTGCCTTTTTCCCCATCGGCTCCCTCCCCGCCTGCCTCTTTCCCCGCCGCCTCCCTCCCCGCCCGCCTCCTCCGCTTCCCCGCCCGCCTCCCTCCCCGCCACTACCACTGCCGGCCATGCGCCGACCCGCCGCCTCCTCGTCTCGCGCCTCCGTCGTCCTCGAATCCGGGCGCCACCGACCGAGCTCCTCCACCGCCGGCCTCCACCGCACGAGATCCGGCGACCCCGCACCAGATCCGGCCTCGGCCCGGCTGGATCCGGCCGCCTCCTGCCCGGATCCGTCCGCCGCTGCGCCGTCACTGCCGGATCCGGCCATCTTCGCCCGAGGCCGCCGCTCCCCGCCCGGATCTGACCGGATCCGACGCCATCCGGCGCCGCACGCCGTCTCCATCCACCTCACCAAGGGCCTCCCCCTCGGCTCCGGCCTCGGCTCCTCCGCCGCATCCGCCGCCGCCTCTGCCAAGGCCGTCGACGCCCTCTTCGGCTTCCACGCCGTCCAGCCGCCGCCGCCGCCGGATCTCGCCGTCGCCTGGCCCCGGGGAGCCGCCTTCGCCCGGCAGCCGGCTGCTCCTTTTCTCTCCCGTGCGCGGGTTGGAGTAAAGGGGTGAGAGATGGAGTGAGGGAGGAGAACGGTGACGAGAGAGAGGAGACGAAGAAATTTGTCAGGAGTGGGTCCCATTTGTCAGTGTGTGGTGAATAGATTTGAGGGCTTAGATTTGAGGGGTGCTGTTGGAGTAGAAGCAAAAAAATTGGGCCCTCAAAAGTAGGGGGAGCCCTCAAATGAAAAGTAGGGGCTTAGATTTGAGGGCTACTGCTGGAGTTGCTCTTAGTTGACAAACTTCAAAGTTTTGACCTCTATAATACATAACGAGTATTCAAGTTTATCACATAGAAATGATCAGTACATCTCTCACGAGAAAATTCCAAATCATTATATTTTTATATTTTATTGCTAACATATATCTATCTATTATCTTATTAAAACAAAAGTCAAAAGAAATCGCTATGTTCATTCTCAAATGCTATAAATTACCACGTTAATCAGGATAAAAAGAAAAAGATATACATCATTTATTTCACAAATTTAGACTATGCCTCAAACAAAAAATATGTTAAAAATATTTCGCAGACGCAACTCTAATTTGTAACACAATTAATATTAAATAGCATATTTAAATAAGACTATACATGATATTAGCAAATTATTCACACAAATGGCACTGTAGAAACTTTTTTTTTTTACAAATTTGGCTCTAGACATCCTTTTTTTTTGTTGCAAATCTAGCCATCTCTCCGAGCTCGGCAGCCACGGCAGGCGACACGTGTCGCGTATTGCACTACAGTACCTTGCCAGGTGCTGCCAAGCCACAAGAGCTCGGCAGCAGGCAGGACGGTGTTGAGCCCCCCAGATCTGCATGCCATTAATTTATCATGATTAGTATTAATTAAATACGATTAGCACTAATTAAATACATGGCCGATCAATGCTCTACCGAGCTTAATGAGGGGCTAGATTTATAAAAATGAGTATCCAAAGACCGAATTTGAAAAAATAGTTGTTGCAGTGTCATTTATATGAACAATTAGATAGTAGCCACATGCAGCAGCGTGAAAAGAAAAAAAATGAATGGCACCAGGTGGATGGCATTAAGGATGAGAAACAGTAAAGGATAATTTATTTTATTCGATATTCGTATCTAAGAAAATGTGAATGTGGTAAGCAAAATCAGTATTTGAGAATGTTCGTATCCATATTTAAGAATGTGTGTATTCATATTTGTATTCGAGAATGTTCATATTTGTATTCGTGTTTGAGACTATTCAATTTGTATTTGATCCGTTTCCATCCCTAGTGACCTCCCGTGGGATGATTGTACGAGGCAATTTTCTGACGAAGCAAGATTCACAAGAAGTGAAAATTACTTTGTATAATTTTCAACTCTATGTGCTGCACTACTAGCTCATGTAGATGTGTAGTCATGTTATATAAATTTGTTCTACTGAGATTTGTTACAAATTTTTTTGGATATTCGCATTCAAATGAATTAAGTAAATATTCGATTCGAATTCATATTCGTTATGACATTCGATTCGTATTTGTATTCGAGAATATTCAAATTCGTATTTGTATTCATTTTAAAAATATGAATTTGTATTTATATCTGTATTTATTTTAAAATATAAATTCGTATTTGTATTTGAAACTATTCAATTCGTATTTGATCTGTTTCCATTCCTCAATAGTATTGAGCGTGAACCGAGCTTATTTAGTTTATACTTAAAGAAAATAAATTCCCATGGCCAGTACCAATTGGTCGGTGTTCACCCATTTATTGGATTCCTCGCATTTCTGTGCACAGCTTCATGATTTGCTTGATGGGTTTTGTACCATGTAATGCGCTCGCGATGCCTGGTTAGATTTATAGGAATTGGGAAAAATTACTCCATTCTAAATGGGGATTAATTAGCATATCACTCGATTTGCACACTTAAAAATATATAATTTGAGATTGTAGGCGTTGGTCTGGAAACTGAATCATGTTGCTTCGGACAGTGCCCCTCCGAAAGCGGCGGTATTCTTAATTGCATTCCGTTGCAAAGACTTCGACTCAGAATCACGGTTGAGGAGTTGGACTTGAGATTGGAGTTAACTGAATTGATGAACGGAGGCAAACACAGGATACTTATTGTTCGACCACGTGCAGGTGTCATATTTTTGTAATGAGTAATTAATTTTTGATTTAAGAGAGGATGAAAAGTATGGATTTGATTTTTGAAAATTTGCAATTGACTAGTTGTTGTCAGGTCTGACGGTCTGACGGGCATTGAGGCCATGGTTAGACCGGTCAAGAGCAGTCTGATCGGCCTTTCACGGCTAGATCGGCCGTGTGCCCTTTTAGAAAAAAGATATCAAACACTTGTGTAGATTTCTGAGTTGAAACTAAATAGAGATTAATCGAAATTTTAGAGAGGGTGTTTTCTAGCGCTCTTAAGTGGTAAAACCGGCACCAATAGTTTGACCGTCTAGGTAATGGCGGTCAGACCAACCATTGACGAGTAAGTGCTGAAATTATGCATTTTAGTTTGAGATTTGGTCATAGGGTTAGGATAAGTGTATGAGCATGATTAAGTGTGCACGGCATGGGTGACGGTGTTTTGTGTGGTGTATTGCATGATGCATTGTTTTGACTAACGTGAGTCAAGTGCATAAAACTTGTGCTCGACATGGTTGCTTGGTTTTGGATGTGCAGGCGGCTTGGAGGACGTAGCGGTCAATGGTAATAGACCAGGACTAGGGGGTTCTGAGGTCTGGAGTGATCAGGTAATCCGAGTGAGGCTATGTGGCTCAAGCAGAAGCACAGAGAAGATAAGGATTATGGAGAGGTGAATTGGTGCATGTAGTGTGCTGAGAGACGAGGTCGATGTACATAGAGATGGTTCGGAGGAGTCAAAATGCGTAAAGACTTGACAACTAATCATTGGGCACTATAGGCTGCGTGCTAAAGCATGCAAAGATGCTTTGATGGAAGGACTCCGGAACTAGGTCATGGTGAGGCAGAAGAGGTCGGCACTAAATTAGGGGAGTTGAGGTCCAAAGCAATTAAGGTGCCACTGGAAGAAGACTGAGGCTAGCAGAGTGGTTACAAGCTGGGAAAAAGGAACCAGAGCGGGAGTTTCCTATGGTGGATGGAAAGACATGTGCACACTAAGTGACTTGGGCCCGTTTGCAAGCGAGGATGGTTCAGTGGGATTCGAACACATGAGAGACTTGGCGACAAGTTATTAGAGCCACATGAACCATCTGTTGAGAGAGAATTGGTGATATCAATTTTTTCTCATGAAAAGGAACATTTTTCATTTTCTTTATTTTGTTCGAGAACTAAGAGCTACTCCTTATCCGTAAGCTATACCTGACCCGAGTTGCAAAAGTCTAGGAGAAGTAAACTCATACTTTAATAAAGAATTAGCAGAACTCAATCTAAATCTCAATTTAGATTCTAGACTCAACTTAGCCTACTTGATATGGCATAAATCATAATAGTATCTCTAGAGCAAAACTAGTCATAAAATCAAGCAAAATATGTTTAGTTTAAGTTTTTCACACTTAAGGAAGCTAGCATGATAAAAACTAAGCTACACATAGAAAGATAAGATAAATCAAGTAAACTAGAAGAAGATATGGCAAGATATAAAGCAAAAATATCATATCCCACGGGGATAATAGTTAAAGATCCATGTAAATATTTTACAATGCAAGTTACTGAAATTAAATATCTATTTTGTTACAATAGATGCAAAAGAAGTCAAACCCCCTCAAAATAAGCTAAAAGGACTAATAACGAATCAAGAGCGTTAGTGAAGATGTTTGCAACAAAGTCCTCTGATAATTTGGATACGGGGGATGCCCAATCAATGATGATAATTTGGATCCATGCAACCTGATGAACCGATGGCACCAACCACTGTTAAAACAGTAACCTACAACAAAAGAATTCACCCAACCACATGTTCGTGATCCCATCTACTCGACCACACAAGTAGAATGTCCAATTCCCCTCTAGGTTGCAATCATATGCTAAACCCTAGGAAGAACAAGCGTATAGATCTCTCTGAAAGTAATAGATTGGTTTATCGTGGTCTACCCAAAGGTTATATATTACAAGGCTTATATAGCCCTTGAGAAAGTCCGCAAGACCCCTAATTAGGTAGAACTCAACCCTATATCGTATTAGACTCGACCTCACACAAAAAGAAAGTTAAAATTTATAGCTGTCACATTGTTTGATACCATATGTTGATTACAAACACACGCTGGCTACGATCACGTGATGGCTACAACCACGCGATGGCTACGACCACGCGATGGCTACGATCACGCAATAGCTACGACAACGCATTGGCTATGACCATGAGCAGTAGTTGTAGAACTTCATCTACTACAGTACTTGTAACCTTTGATGGTCCGAATGTTACCGAGGCCAATCGGACTGGTCCGAACATCACCAAGACCGATCGGGTGGTTCAAGCACATCCGAGGGCGATCAGATGGTACAAACGTTACCGAAGTCGTTCGGATAGGTCCAAACGCTACCGAAGCAGCCAAGCGGTTCAAAACTGATTGGACGGTCTGAACATCACCAAAGTTGTTCGGACTGCTCCAAACGTGTTTTACCTCTGAGTGGGACTTGGACTCCTCTTCTGATGGCCTCTCTTTTGGCGTTAACTGACTATCATGCCGTAGCTCTTCTTGTCCTTCCTTTTACACATCGTATTGATCCAAATACATAACCACAAGTAAATTACAAGATTTAGGTAGTATAAAATTCTTGTTAACATTAATGACATGTTCATTAAGAAGAAGTTCACCTGATCTTGTAGTTTCATGGCACGTGCTCTTGTAATTGGTCTAGGCGGTAACTCGATATGTATATCTGGATCATTAGGTGGATGAGAAGAAAGTGTCGTAGGGATGCTCTCATCATCCTCCCTCTGTTGAAAAGGAGTCATCCTTGATTCTGATTCTTTCGGGTCAAAGAACGGTGATAAATTAGCAATATTGAATGTAGAACTCATAGCATAATCATCACCCGGAAGCTCGATTTTATATGCATTGTTATTTATTTTCTCAAGTACTTTAAATGGACCATCTCCACGAGGTATCAACTTGGACTTATGCTTGTCCAAAAAAGCGTTCTTTGCATACATGCACCCAAACTAAATCACCGGGTTCAAATAACATTTTCTTTGTTGCCTTGTTCGCCTTCTCAGCATAGTAACATACCTTCATCTTAATTTCTTCTTTAGTCTTGATATGAAAATTCTTCACATATTCAACATATTTGGACGCCTCCATATTAGCTTGTTCATTTAGCGGAAGAGGTAGCAAATCAAGTAGTGTGATTGGTTTAAAACTATACACCACCTCGAATGGGTACAATTGAGTAGTAGAAAGTACCGCCCTGTTGTATGCAAACTCCACATGAGGCAAGCAATCTTCTCACACTTTGAGATTCTTCTTGATCATTGTTCGTAGCAGCATGGAAAGTGTTCTATTCACCACCTCCGTTTATCCATCCGTTTGTGGGTGACAAGTTGTTGAGAATAACAACTTTGTCCCAAGCTTTGCCCAAAAAGTATTCCAAAAATAGCTTATGAATTTGACGCCACGATCTGAAACAATCATCCTTGGCATGCCATGCAATCTTACAATTTTTCTGGAAAACAAGTTAGCTACATGCGACACATCGTCGCTTTTGTGACAGGGAATAAAATGTGCCATATTAGAAAACCTATCCACAATTACAAAAACTGAATCCCTCCCCTCTTAGTCCTAAACAATCCTAAAATAAAGTCTATACTAATATCCTCCCAAGGTACACTAGGAACAGGAAGTGGAGTATACAAACTATATGGATTAAGTTTAAATTTTGCTTTGTGGCATGTCACACATTGCTGTATAAACCTTTCGACATCACGCCTCATTTTAGGCCAATAAAAGTGATCGCTCAACATTATGAATATCTTTTCTATCCCAAAGTGTCCCATCGATCCACCTGCATGAGATTCCTACGATAAAAGCAAACACACGGATGAATCTGGAACACATAATTTGTTAGCACGAAATAAGAACTCATCGTGGATATGGAACTTATCCTTTTCCATCTTTGTATTTAGAATATGGTTATGAAAATTCATAGTCGAAAGCATATAAATCTTTTAAGCTCTCTAGTCTGGGTACCTTCACTTCCAATTGAGTTAAAAGTACATTCTTTCTAGATAAAGCATCAGCTACCACATTCTTTTTTCCTTTCTTGTA
Source organism: Dendrocalamus latiflorus (assembly GCA_017311315.1). Taxonomy (NCBI): domain Eukaryota; kingdom Viridiplantae; phylum Streptophyta; class Magnoliopsida; order Poales; family Poaceae; genus Dendrocalamus; species Dendrocalamus latiflorus. Next base: position 10,657,177 of record CM029654.1, read on the forward strand.
CTTCACAACATATGGGAAGTTTCAACAAATTCTACCCACTTAGCGTGTCTATGGATCAGTTTAGTTTGGCTCTTCAAATATTTCAAAGCTTCATGATTAGAGTGAATAACAAATTATTTAGGCTAAAGAATATAATTTTTTATCATACAAAGGACAGTTAATTGAGCACCTCCTAGTTTCTCACTAAAATATGCTACTGGTTTTCTTTCTTGTATTAAAACACCACCAATATCTATTCCACTAGTATCACATTCAATTTCAAAAGTCTTAGCGAAATTAGGTAAAGCAAGCAATGATGCTTCAATTAGTCGTTTCTTTAGTTCTTGAAAAGCCTTTTTTGTGATGCAACCCATTCAAACACAACTCCTTTTTTGTTAACTCATTTAATGGGGCAGCAATAGTGCTGAAATTTTTAACAAAACAATGATAAAAGCTAGCAATACCACGAAAGCTTCTGATTTGACTAACATTCATAGGTGTAGTCCAATTCTTAATTGCTTCAATTTTAGATTCATCTACGTCAATGTCTTGTTCAGAAAAAACATAGCCTAAGAACACAACTTTATTGGTACAAAAAGTGCATTTATCAATATTAGCATATAATTTTTCACTTCTAAGCACTTCTAGCATTTGTCTAATATGATCAATATGTTCATTCATCGTTTTGCTATGGATCAATATGTCATCAATGTATATCACAACAAATTTGCCAATGAATGCTCTTAAAATATGATTCATCAATCGCATGAATGTACTAGGTGTATTAGTTAATTCAAAAAGCTTTACTAACCACCCATACAATCTAAATTTTGTTTTAAAAGCAGTTTTTGATTCATCACTAAATTTCATCCTAATCTGATGGTATCAACCTCTCAAATCAATTTTAGTGAATATAATAACACTACTAAGTTCATCTAGCATATCATCTAACCTAAAAATAGGATGATGATATCTAGTAGTGACATTGTTAATGGCATGACAACTAACACACATTCTCCATGTACCATCTTTCTTAGGAACAAAAATTATAGAAATAGCACAAGAATTAAGACTTTCACATACATACCCTTTCTTAAGTAGTTCTTATCTTGGCGCTGAATTTCTTTGGTTTCCTCCATATTGGTACGATATGGTGGATAGTTTGGAAGTGATGCGCTAGAAACTAGATCAATTTGATGCTCTATTTTGCGTAATGGTGGAAGTCCCGCTGGTATCTCCTTCGAAAACACGTCATCAAATGCTTGCAAAAGAGAGGAAATACCACTAGAAAGAGAGGTTAAGTCGTTAGTTGAAAGCAAAACAGTTCCATTTTTGTACACACGCACAAAGTGCATTTTTGATGGATCATTACTCAAATCTCTCAAATCTGATTTTGTAACTAACAAAACCAACCCCCCCTCTCTTACCTTTTTCTCTCATATTTGGCTTGTGGCTCTCACTCAGCGATGTATGGAAGTCTCTCTTTTCTTCTTTTTTACTCTCATTGTCAATAAGCTTCTTTTGTTGAAATTCAGCATGTATTTGACTAGGAGTCATTGGATTAAGCTCCTTTGCCTTTCTCTTTCACTTAAAAGCACATTTATTGGAACAACCATCATGTTACACACTTCTATCATATTGCCATGACCTTTCCAACAGCAAATGACACACTGTCATAGGCATCACATCACATTCAACGGTGTCCTCATAATCATCAATCTTGAAAGTAACTTGCACCATAAATTGAACCTTCACATTCCCACATTTGCTAAACCATTGCATGTGATATAGACATGGATGTTTTAGCATCTTTAAACCAAGCTTCTCACATAAATCAATACCAGCTAAGTTATGATAATTACCACCATCAATAATAAGTTTGATTACCTTATTGTTTATGTTAGCTTGAGTTAGAAATAAGTTTAACCACTGCAGATGTGCATCTACTTCTTGTGTAAGTATGCTCAAATTATTTGTTACCACTAGTACCTCTCTCATTTCATAATTCAAAACCTCAACCTCTTTATCAGCATTCGATACATCCTTATATCTCTTTTTTTCATGACTGAGCTCAACCTCATCTTCAATTGCGAATTCATACTCTCCATCTTTTGTCACAAGCATAACTCGGTTGTTGGGACACTCTCTAGAAATATGACCACGCCTCAAACACTTGAAACTTTAAATTTCTCTACTCTTTGATGTAGCACCAATTGTGGATGTAGGGGATAGAGTAGCCTTCTTCTCACTTATTGTAGGTGCTGATTTTGCAATTGAGGAAGAACGAGTATTAGTATTTGAATTAGTGCTAGCTGAAAATGTACCTCGTCCTAAATTGAATTGTGCTTTGGTGGCATTAGAGGATGATGATGTAGCTTTCAAGTTGAAAGATGTTGTCCTTGGTGCTGGTTTTACATCTTTTAATAACTATTTCTCCGCCTTTGTCGCTTGATGCACCAAATCAACAAGTGTTGTAGGGCTGATATTACACTATGTATTTCATGTTTTTATTTAGGCCAAACAGAAAATGAGCAAGTGTTTGCTCTTCATCTTCGTGCACATGTGCCCTAATCATAGCTTACTCCATATCCTTGTAGTATTCCTCCACCGAACGACCTCCCTGTTTTAAATTCTACAGCTTATCAAAAAAAAATTACGTTTATATGTGTTATGAACAAAATGTGCTCTTAGCTCTCGCTTCATTTCAACCCATGACGCAATTGGAAGTTCCCCATTATCTTCTCTTTGGTTCAACACTTGCTCCCACCAAATCAATGCATGTCCATCAATCTCAAGTGACGCCATGTGTAGCTTCTTCTCCTCTGAATAATTGTACATCTGAAAAATCTTATCTACCGTGAGCTCCTATGTGAGATATGCATTTGAATCAGAAGCTCCTTCAAATTTGGGAATAGTGAATTTGATTTTGCCAAACTTCTCCTCCATGTGCGGGTCATCATGACGATAGCCATGATGTTGATAGTTGTCATTGCGGTGTAGCCAAAAGTCATCGCTGAAGTCCTCAGTGTGGGCGGCGCAGTCACGCCCGTGGCCACGGCCTCTCCCTTGGCCATGGTCAGCACCGAAAACACCTCCCCCACGCCCGGGAAAGGGTGGTCGAACCGCGTTGGCAATGGCTCGATCTACTTGAGCTTCTCTAGCAAACCGTGCAACCCTCTCCTCATCGGTCTCGTCAAGCTCAACACCTCCTTCATGGACGCCAACTGGGTCCCACTCTTTGCGAAGCTCCTCTAGTATCTCCTTCTTTAAGATGTTTATGTTGTCATTCAACTGAGTGTTGAAATCATTTGTGAGATTCCCAAGGTCACCTTGTGTATATGCTTGTTCTTCTTTTCCTGCCATGGTTAGTGCAAATAACATGAAAAGCTATGTAGGTGGATGTGGGAAGTTTTATTTGTGGAATTCACTCAACCTCACATTCTCTTACCAACCAAAGCTCTTATGCATCCTTGATGGAATTGAAGAGCTGCGCACTTTGGTGACAGTAGACGACACAAGGTGATAGATTAAGCGAATTCAATTACACAAACAATGTTAAACAATGGCTTATTTGTAGAGTTTGGATGGAAAAGTATTTACCTATGCAATATGAAATTTTAGATATTATAAGGTTAAGCAATAATTCAAGCTAGAATAATTTGCCTGTGCTGATCCAAAAGGTTTAAGTAAAGTGTATGAACGCACTCACAAAGACCAATGTGACTTAATGCAAACAAACGAATGAGCTAAATAGACAAAATTTGAATTGAGGATTAAATAGCTCGTTTTGCACTAAGTACTAGGAGAGACGCTAGCTAATTGCAAGAATATGAATATAAGGGCACTAGATTGCTCAAGAAATAAAATACACAATATGAAGTTTGTGAACTAGAATTAGCTAATATCAATTTGGCCAAAACTCACTTTTTTCTGAGGCTTTTTCTTTATGTCAACTGCCTTCTTCTGTGGCTGACACTAAGGTTTTAGCTTTTCTTTGCGCAAAATCCCAAAAGGTTCAGCAAGTGTAATTATTACCAAGAGCAGCTCTTAATGCAATATCAAAAGCTAGTCTCTGCTCTTCGAGTACATTGACTACTCATAATCTTTGATGGTCTGAATGTTACCGAGACCAATCGGACTGGTCCGGATGTCACCGAGACCGATTGGGTGGTTCGAGCGCATCCGAGGGCGATCAGACGGTACGAAGCTCACCGAAGCCGTTCGGACTGGTCTGAATGTTACCGAAGTGGCCGAGTAGTCTGAAACTGATCGGACAGTCCGAACATCACCGAAGCCATTCAGACTGGTCCGAACGTGCCTTATCTCTGAACGGGACTTGGACTCCTCTTCTGATGGCCTCCCTTTTGGCGTTAACTAACAGTCATGTCGTAGCTCTTTTTCTCCTTCCTTTTGCACATCGTATTGATCCAAATACCTAAGCACAATTAAATTTTAAGATTTAGGTAGTACAAAATTCTTGTTAACATTAATGACATGTTCATTAAGAAGCAAGTTCACCTGATCTTGTAGTTTCTTAGCATGTGCTCTTGTAATTGGTCCAAGCGACAACTCGATATGTATATCTAGATCATTCAGTGGATGAGAAGAAAATGTCGTAGGGATGTTGTCATCACACTATCTAAGGTCAACCCATTGTCTCACAAAGTAGATAAGATCCAGAGAAAGCAACTACTAGCAGCAGCTACATACCCCATCGTAGTAGTGAACTTTGCAACCGATGACTACTTCCTAGATGACCAATGGATAAGAGATGTAGCTAAAAAAAATAAGCGTCAGAAGTACTTTTCATATCTATCCTATACCCCACAAAATCAACTTTAGAAAAAAGCTCAAAGAGAGAGTACAAAATCAGAAGAATACCTGACTCTAAAGTCAAGAGTGTCCTAAAGGAATATGAGGGGAAGTTTGAAATTAGGTGCACAAACACATAACAAGTTGTATGTCCAGCCTCAAAGTTGTGAGGTAGAGGAAGGAGCTGATCATGTTGTGATACTCTTTCCAGTCCACGACCTCTTCAACCTCATCAAGATCCAACATTCGTCAGAATCCAACCTGGCAAAAGTGGTAACTGGAGTACACATTGGCTTGCAACTTTCCATGACGAAGCACTAACGATGGTCTTTTGTGTACATACTTTCATGAACGAAGGTCATTTTCTTCAATTGCTTGATTTGAAGACCAAGGAAGAAAGTCAGCTTGCCAATCATTCTCATTTCGAGTTCCCTACTCATAGAATCTAAAAATCTGGATACCAAAGCATGAGAAGAACCACCGAATATAATGTTATCCATATAAATCTGAACAAGTAAGAAATCACTGCCATGTCTGAGATTTAACAAGGTTTTATCTACTATTTCTATTTTAAAATCATTTTTAAGCAAAAAATTCTTAAATCTATCATACCAAGCTCTAGGGGTTTGCTTCAATCCATACAAGGCTTTGGAGAACTTACACACATGATTTGAAAACTTAGGATTTTTAAAACTAGAAGGTTGCTTGACATAGACGTTTTTTTTCTATGAAACCATTTAAAAAACACTCTTAACATTCATTTGAAAAAACAAAAAGCCCTTAGATTCCACGAATGCTAGCAAAATACAAATGACTTCTAATCTAGCTACATGTGTAAAGGTTTTTCAAGCTCTTCATGCATGACATTGACCTAAGAGTAATCAGATAAAGCATGGGTGATATCTCGAGGTTCAAAAGATGCAACAAAATTAGAATGTGCATGAGAGATAAGTCTGAAGCGAGTAACTCGATCATAAAGATTCCCAATCATCTGCTCCTAAGGTTGTCATCATTGAATGTGAAGAGGTCTTAGTGAAGACGTTGCCTCTACTTCACTGGTTGTAGAGGTAGGAGCAGAGCCACTCGAAGCGCTGGTGAAGGTGAAAAGATGCTGCTCTACTGAAGCTGGAGTACTGGAAGTAGACTTTTCAACCAACTTAGGAGTGACTAGAGGTCTAGTACTAGGACTAGCCTCATCAAAAGTTACCTCATAAGTCTCAATGAATTTGTTACTATCCAAATTAAATACACAAAAGTCACAAAAATGAGCAAGACATTAAAAAATGCCATCATAATATCTAGATTCAAATTTATCCAAGTTACCATGTTTAAGAATGAAGCACTTACAATCAAATATCTTAAAATGAGAGACACTAGGCCTATGACCAAATCTAAACTCAAAATAAGTCTTGCCTATGAATGATCTCAAGAAAACCCTATTGGACATAGAGCAAGAAGTAGAAATCGCCTCAGCTCAAAACCTTTTAGGGGTGCTATGCTCATCTACCATGGTCCTAGTCATCTCTACAAGGGTTCTATTCTTTTTCTCTACATTATTACTCTAGGTGATGAGAACTGGTGCTGTGCATAAAGTGGTAAAAGATAAGTTCTGAAATTCTATGTCATTATTACTTCTAATGACTCTCAAGGCTTCTGGGAGGTCAATTATTAATCTAAGGACCAACTCTCTAAAGCAACCAAAGGCCTCATCCTTAGACACAAGAAAATACACATAAGAATACCTAGAGGAATCATCTATAATAACAAGCACATGTCACTTTTCTCCTGCAGACTGGACACTAGAATGGCCAACTATGTCTAAGTGCAATAGCTGTCTAGCACCATTAGTCGATACTAAGGTAAGAGGAGGATGAGAAGAAGAAACCATCTTACAATATGTATAGGGTATCCAAACTAGGCCATTGCAACTCTTAAGCTTAAGCAGTCCTCTAATAAGGTCATTGCTACTGACTCTAGTTAAGTGAACGAAACTTATATGTCCAAGACTACAATGCCATAACACTAAGTCATGAGAATTAGAAGCCATAAGACACCTAGGACTAAAGATAAAAGGGATACTAAAATCAGTATTAAAGATCCTCACAAATCTAGAGATCCCAAAGACAAACTCTCCCAAGGAGTCTAGAACTCTACACTCTCCACTCTTGAATCTCACATCTAAACCCTCATCAAGAAGCTAGGAGATAGATAGTAGATTATACCTTAGCTTACTTACCAAATCGACATCCTTGAGCTTGAACTTGTTGACGCACATAGTGCCCTTCATAGTTACGGTCCTGGTAGAAACATCCCCAACATGATCAACTTGTTGTTGAATGCACGAGTGAGGGAGGAGAACCATCAAAAATTTCTGGTCATGTGTCGAGAACACCCGGAGTTAACAAGCCACACGTCCTCCTTCCTCACTCGACGGACCTATAAGGCATAAGTAGGAAATATCTGTGCCTTAGTACTGGGGTTAGTAATGAAAGAGTTGGGAATCCAGTGCCGAGCCACATGATGTCTAGGAATAGAAGTAGGAATAAAATGGTTAGTATGAAATTCATGAGGATACACATGAGAACCAACTGAACCTCTTCGAATTGGCCTACTAAAAGGCTAGTACACCCCTATCTAGACGCTACCCATGGTCTACTATCACGATATCTTAACACAAAGTGCTTCCTAGAACCACCAAGAGGGGTCAAAGAAGCCATCTACAAACCTAGACCTATGTCTAGAAAGAAAGACAAGTTGTCTAACTCTAGAGAAAGACAAGATACCTAACTCTAAAGATACTCACAGGTGAAGGAACTCCTCTCTTTTCTCTCAGTCTTAACTCCACGGAAGCAAAAATCAACAATATGGCCATCCTTCTTGTAGAAGGTGCAATGACACTTGATCTTTTGAGGGGTCTAACCTATTGAAGTAGAAGAACCTGACTTGCTAGAAGGGGTTTGGGCAAAACCTCCTGACCTAAAGACAGTCTTGGATGACTCAAAAGGTTTTACCTCAAACTGACCATCAATAACTCTCACAATCTTAGGTGGGTGGTTCTTGAAATACTCTAGGGAAATAAATCCTAGGCCTTTCTTCTTCACACTCACTTTAAATTGGTCAAGGATCATGTTAAGATTCATTTTACCATTATAAAATCTCTCAAAGGCCTTTTTGAGGTAGTCATTCCCTTAAGCTGGATTCTCACATGTGGCCCCAATTATTTTGGTTGCCCTAGCATATCTCTCTTTATAGACAAATACCTCTAGTTTCAAAGCCTCATAAGACACATAAGGAGAATTTCTAACCCTATCCAATTATTTCTTATATTTGACTCTAAACACCTCATGCAACTCATCTTAGATCAGTCTCAATTTTAGCATAAAATATATAAGATATAGAATCAATAATTTTCTTAGATGTAGTTGTGGACATGAAGTTTTCACTTTCACATTTCTCCTTAAGTGTCTTGTTAAGTCCACCAATCTCAATTGTGAGCCTAGGACAATTTTCGCATGATTCAATCCTAGAATGAAAAAGCATTTCTGTCATTTCTTTCATTTGAATTTTGCTATCCTCATAATGAGAGAAAATATGATTAGGATTAAATTTAAACAATTTCTTAGTAGCACTATCCAATTGTAATTCAAGTAAGGCATAGTTTGAGCATGATGAAGAAAAAGCATTAAAGAAATCACATGCAAAGCAATAGCATTCATACAATCATGATCATCACTAGATTTAAGAGATTCTAGTTCATTTAGAACATTCTTAAGTTGACTAACATCAGAGAAATGAGCAATTTTGGATTAGCCATTTAATCATGTATGCACAAGCAAGATTCATAATTATCATCAAGATTTATAGATTTGAACCTAACAACTTCTAAATTCAAGTTATCAATCATGATGTCCTAGTTCTTGATTGTTTTAGTTTGTTTCTTCAGTTTTTGTTTAGTAGCAACAAGAGCATGTTGTATCTCTTTGGAGGAGGAGCATATCTCATCGGGATGACTATAGGGCTCGTCATCAGAAGAGTTGACGTTGGTGCCGCCTTTAGCCATGAAGCACATGTCGGTGAAGTCTTGGGTCTTCTTCTTGCCATAGAGTCATCCTTGTCATTCTCAGTCCCCGATTTCACAGCGCTCATGTCAACATTCCTAAGAGCGGTAAGGACCCGGTTGATGAACTTACAGTAGTTGGGCTTTTTGGACTTCATGTCTCAAGATTGAGAACGCCTTCAAAAGTCTTTCTCCTCCTTGCCCTTCCACTTAGGACACTTGCCTGAATGTGGTTTGGCTCATCACACTCAACGCAAGTGATAGGGCCATCCCTTCTCTTGTTCCTCGCCTTATTGTATGCTCTCGTGAATTTTATGGATAGAAGAGCTAGGTTATCTTCAAGAAGCTTCTCTAACTACTCATCACTCAAAAAGTGAAAAGCTGACAATGAAAATCTAGAAGAACCAAAATCCAAAGAACTTGAAGAACTACTCTGTAAAGGGTTAACCACAAGGGCCATCGACTTTGTCTTACAAAGATATGAGATGAAGTCAATCTTATGTGTCTTCAACCTTGAGTAGATCTCATTCATGATAAGCTCACTCATGATAGTGTTGTCATTAATAGAAGTTATCTTCATTCTCCAACCTTCACATCAAGTGAACCTAATATTTGGAGTGCATTCTCAGAATCAGAAAAGGTAAAAACAGAATATGAAGATCATGAAGAATCTTGTTGAACCTTCCCCATAACTCATTGAAGGATTCACCATACCTTTACACAATCTTTGAGTATTATTTCTTCAATTGGTTCTGTGTTACTTCCTTAATCGCAGTAAATCTCTCATGGTAGTCAATGAGGGTCTTCCAATTCTCATGAGCACACCTCAAGTGAGCAACTCACTCAAACTCTGATCGACTAAGCCCTTAAATCAAAAAATTGTGAGCGTTGTTGTTTGCCTCTACATCCGGTGTAACCTGGTCATCGGCCGATCACTACTACAAAAAAGGTCATCACAGATGGTTCAAAAACATCATCACAGATAGTTTCGTGAGCCGTCTGAGGGCATCACAGACAGCTTTCGAGCCATCTGTGATGCAGACTATCGCAGATGGTTTCTACTAAAAACTGTCTGTGATAGTTGACAATCACAGATGGTTTTCAGTACAAACTGTGGTTTTCAATATAAACCATCTATAATATGTCATATATGACAGATGGTTTCAACTGAAAATCATTTGTGATATTAAACTATCACAAACGATTTGTAGTTGAAACCATCTGTAATATATCACATATCACAGATATTTTATACTAAAAACCATCTGTGATTGTCAATTATCATAGACAGTCATGAGTTAATAACCATCTGTGATATTCCTTTCTACTCATAAACCTATTTCTGTTTGTTGGCTAGCCTCAGGATTACTAGCCATCCCCTCTGAAACAAGTAGATCAACATAGTATACATACATCCAATCCACATTCATTCATTTTAGAAACAAGAACATCCATTTCACAAGTCAATTAACTAAAATGAGTTATCCATCTTTGAACAAATACACACATGAATAATTAAGCTCAATCTTATCCTAGTGAAATTCATTCTATATTATGTAACTCTCCATCTTCTTTTATGACTCTAGACATCAAGAAGTACGCACACTGTTCTCGAATATGTTTAAGATCAGCCTGTTTCAATGAAGACTATAATGGAGATATCTATGGAGAAAATATGTTTACCTATCCATTAATCATTGGATAACTATGTAGTCAGTTTTGTTCCTCCTTAGGGAATTAAGGTATATTATCTTATTCTATTTTGGCATGATTACAATTAGAATCCAATGGAACATACACAGGTATGTCATCATGGTCATTGAACCTAACTTCGTGTTGCTTATAATCAACAAGTATAGCCATTAGTGTAGCACTTACTCCAAGTTGTAGGGCATAAGTATGAATTTCTTATTGCCATGAGCCACCGATGTCATTGTCATGTAATTCTAGATGAAGGATGCATCCTCCTTAATAGTATCCATGGAGACCAAGCGCGGGTCGAAGAAACTAATAGGTGATTTCTTTAATCTGGCTTTAGCCTCCAAGTATCTATATTTCCAAGGAACGTAAAGACTAAAGCCTCTCAAGTGACAGATATGAGTTACTGCAAAACCAACATATATTCGAACAAATCACAGGACATCAGTAAGCAATACTAAGCAGAAGACTAAGGACTAGCTATTGACAAAGCTACCGACTACACTGCACGGAAGTATACAACTAGCAAATTTGAATTCATATTAGCAGAATAATTCTAGATTGTCACTGAGATTTCAATCTTACAAATTTCCTCATTGAGCAATCAAAAACCCACAATCTATCATGCAATAGTTCTCCCAGTGCCACATTAGATTTCAGAGATAATGAACAGAGACTAGCATGGCTAACTAATGCACAATCAAATCTCATAGAGAAATGAAGAATATAAAGTAAAGCTCACTGTGTGGCTCGGGAGAGACAGCGAGCTCAGGGGAGGAGGAGTGCTTGGGGGACACGGCGTGCTCGGGGGAGGAGGAGAGCACCGGGCACGAGGAAGGAGGGTAGCTGGGCTCGAGGGAGGCGGCGTGCTTGGGGGAGGAGGAGGTTACCGGGCGCGGGGGAAGAGGGCCGCCGGAGTACAGTGGGGAGGCAGCAACGGGCTCGAGGAAGGTGGTGGCATCAAGTGGAGACTGGGGTGTAGCGTTAGTATAGTGGGGACAAACCCTAGAGCGCAATATATAGGGGAATAATCACATATGGTTCCATTTAAGAACTGTCTGTGATATTTTTAATCACAACCAGTTCTAAATAAAAACTATTTGTAATAATAACATATCACAAACGATTTTAATTTAGAACCGTCTATGATTAGAAATATCATAGACGGTTTTAATTTAAAACCATCTGTGATGATCATCACACATGAGACATAAATGCAAATTTACATATATATGACTCATTCTCATATATATATATATATATATATATATATATATATATATATATATATATATATATATATATATATATATATATATATATATATATATATATATGCAAATTCACATATATATCACATATTCTCATATATATAAATGCAAATTCACATATATATATTACACATTCTTATGTACATAAATGCAAATTCACATATACATCACATATTCTCGCACAAATGTATAAATGTACATACAGAGCATATGACACAAAAATATTTCATTCATTATTCTACTTGCTTATTTCCTTTAAAAATTAGCCTTTCATGATGATCAACGCGTTTGTAGCTAGTTTATTCACATTGTTCTTCCTTGACCCTTATGTTGTTTTCGAAAGGAGCTAATTCATCAAATTAATTGTATTCTTCCTCGTCCACTACATTCTCAACTATGAAAATCCTCTTGTTTCTATGAAGAACTATGCGGCGCTTCTTATTTGCCTAGTCCATGACATAGAAAACTTGAACAACTTAGTTAGCGAGTACGAATAGTTCATCTTTGTAGATGACACGTTTGAGGTCAACGGTAGTGACACCATACTTATCTACTTTCACCTGTGGGAGATGGACCAAACATCACTAAAATAAGAGGATCTTGAAAAGTACGTAGTCGATCTCCTAAATCTCCTCTATGAACCCATAGTAGGAGTTCCTCAACGATTAGTATTGAACGTATCTATGCAGACACTACTATTTTGGTTAGTGCTCTTTACATCTTGAGCCTGCGTATAGAATGTGTACCTATTTATATCATATCCTTTCCATGTCACGACTGTAAATATTGGCTCTTTTGCTAACCATGTCAGCATATCACTTGATGAGCTTCTAACAAGTCGTTCCTTCAACTATATGTTGAATCGACTATTGTGTTATCTCATGATCCAAACATCCAACCATTTTAGATTCTATTGCTAAAGCATGTTCTTGTGTTGGTCGATATACGGGGACACTTCAGTCATGTGTTGCAAGACCGTGAAATGGGCTTGAGCATACGCATCCATATCTAGAGTGATTGCTTTCATTCCGATGGTCCCAATACCCTTGAGCCTACCCTCATGGTGAGATTGAGGCACTCCTATCTTCAACATGAGCCATGTAATCAACACAGAACTCAATGTCCTCTTCGGTTGCATAACCTTCGATGATGCTGCCCTACGGTTGAGATCGATTCCGTACATAGGACCTGAGAATTTCCATGAACCTCTCGAATTGGTACATGCTACACAGGAACACAGGCCCGCATATTTTTATATTCCATACAATGTGAACAATGAAATGTACCATGATATTGAAAAACGATGGAGGAAAATACATCTCAAGGTGACATAGAGTCGTCACCACCTCGTCTTGCAGAGCATCTAGTCCTTCGGGATTGATAACCTTCTGAGTAATTGTGTTAAAGAAATAACACAGCCTCATGATTGTATCTTGAACCTTGATCGGCAAAATACTTCTAATTGCAATAGGGGGCATCTGTGTCATTAGTACATGACAATCACGAGACTTCATACCAATTAACTTCAAATCTTCCAACGAAACAAGTTTCTTTATGTTGGTGGAGTAACCAAACGGAACTTTTACACCATGCAAGTACTGGCACAGTTCAGTTGTCTCAGCCTTGGACAGAGTGTGACAAGCAGGGGGAAGATAAGTTCGTCTTTTATCGGTTTTTATCGGTGCTAACTCAAGCCTGATATCCATATCAACTAAGTCAAGCCGTGCATTGACACAATCCTTTGATTTGTCATGAATGTTCAATAAGAGACCAATCAAGCTATCACATATATTCTTCTCTACGTGCATGACGTTGATGTAGTGGTGAACTTCTAGATGCTCCCAATAAGATAAGTCCCAAAATATTGATCTCTTCTTCTAGACGTTCTTCTCATGAGAAACTATTATCGGACCAACCGTTGCATGCGTTCAATTTTAGCAGTTCAAGCACGGCTGACAACCTCGTGTACTTTGATTTGCAGCACATGAATAAAGGTTTCTCCGAGTCCTCCATCAAGCCCCAAAATTTAACATACTCTCTCTCATCATAGTTCCCTTCTACATCACGAAGCACCTGATCCAGATTGTCATCATGTAGCCTATCTGAATTGGAACCATAATCGACATCATCCGGTGGCATATCATTGACTTCGTCGGCAATGTCATTATTACTACCTTCCTGTGTAATTTGCTCTTTATCATGACTGGTCCAATGTGCATACCTCTTTTTGAAATCCCTTTGAATCAAGTGTGCTTCAATCTACGCTCAGTTCTTAAATACCTTTAGATTTTCGCAGTCAATGCATGGAAAGTACATATATTCCACCCCTTATTCAATATATCCTCCTCAGCAGCTCTTGTAAAATCAGAAATGCCATTAATGTACTCTTCACTCACATGATTCCTAGCGTACATCCAGCTTTGGTCCTACGTTATGCATATAATAATTTAGTATTATATATTGAATTAATTAATTAGTACACTATATATGTACGATCTAAATTAAGTAGCTATATGTAGCAAGACTAATTAATTACATTGAACTAAGTAGAAATATGCTATGAATTGACTAAATCCTAAACCATGCTAGATGTAAATAATCTTCTCTTTACATCCAAAGCTAGATCTAAATTATAATGCAATTAGAAACAAATTACTAACCATAGATAGCCAATAACTTAGTAGATCTACAATTACTCTTGTCAAATAGTCTCCTTTCACCGAATAGCCTCAAAGCTCCGCCTCCAGCTCAAAGAAGCAGCGTAGATCTGGAATTTAAGACAGAGGTTAATGGGTCTGCGCGCAATTAATATAGTGGAATTATCACAGCTAATTTTCAATACAAACCATCTGTGATAAACTAATTATCATAGACGATTTTTAATATTAACCATCTATGAATTATCACAGACGGTTCAAAGTAAGAACCATCTATCATATTTGATAATATCATAGACGGTTCTTATTAATAACCATCTGTGATACTTGACAGACGGTTTTAACCATGAACCGTCTATGATATTTCACTTTTACAGATGGTTTTAGCGCTGGTAACAACACAGACGGTTTCTAAACTAAAACTGTATGTGATTATATTTAATACTGATGGTTTTGGATAATTGTCTGTGATGTGGTATCTAGTATTAGGCTTTTTGTAGTAGTGGGTACAACATAAGGTTCTTGACCTTAATCCAAATTGTGTGCCCTTGGGTCTCGATGTAGGATTGCATACAAACCTTCTAATAAGAGAAATCAACTTCATCAAAAATGGGTGGCTTGGTTGAATACTTGTATGATGCTATGGCTCTTAAGACCAATTAAGATATATGAGAAGAGCTTACCTGGCTCTGATACTACTTGTAGGACCAGTATGGTAACAGAGGGGATTTATGGTGCATTCAAATTTTTTCCAAGTATTCACTGATTCTTCTATCCGATAGCTATAAGAAGCTATGAATATTAATAAACCCAAATTCAGAAAATTCACGGTGCTAAGGTAAAATCAGCTCAGTAAACAGTAGAACAGTCTTATTTCAAATCCAAAAAATTATGTAACTTTCGGTCTATAGATCCAAAAGACTTAAAATTTAAACCAAGGCTATATCATGACCTTAATAACCTATCCCAACTAAATATATTGAAATAACTTAAGATAAATGGGACATTTTGGTTTGTGAAATTTTGCTACATCAAAACCGAGCAAAAACCATAAATTAAGCAAACTCTCAACCAAGGTTCTAAATCACTTAAAATTTGGTATGAATCTTCTTTAGGATATCAAGAACTTATTCTAATCAACGATTAAGAAAATTATTGCCAAAGTTCTAACTTTTTTGTTTGAAGAAAGGTTGCACTAAAATCGGGTAAGAACCAAAAACGATAAATATGACTTGCTCGTGGGTGAATGATGGCTACGATGGCTTTAGATATATTCCCATATATCACTTCAAGCTAGAACACCCGAGGAATTGAGGAAAAAATAATTGGGTCAAGAAATCACTTGGAGAGGTGAAATCAAGCAAAAACCGAGCAACTTGAAGAACTTGCCAAACCTAATATCTAGATAGATGGAGATTGATTTCCAAGGTCAAAACCAACCAAAACAAGAGCAAATTAACCAAGGTAAGAGGGATCCATGAGAGATGAACAAAGTTGATATATTGCTACTTGAGAATGAAGGTTTTACAGCCACTCCATCTAGAGAATAAGAGAGCACACCACAACACTCACACTTTTCAAACCCTAATCCTAGAACACTTGGCTTCCATGAGTAAAGCTAGGATAGTTGCACGGTTGACTTACAAGTCTTCATTCCAACCTATTAAATAGATAAGGTAGCCAGCCCCATGTAATTCTAATGGATACTATCCACTTAGCACAAATGAGGGAAATTCGTTATCCCCATATAACATGGGTTTTACTCACACACTACACTTATGTACGTTTTTTAAAGCACATAAGCCCGAATCCGCTAATTCCTTAGCATTTGATCCACTTGATCATCTCAACTCCTGCTTGACCTAAACCGCCTTTTCAAGCAACGTAGTTTTGATCAAAGGTAGTTTCCGGTATATGGTCAACTTACCAAAATACTCTTTCTTGATTCAGTCTTCATCTTCTTTTGCAAGCAATCATTATGCTTATCATGTGTAGATGCACCACTGGCTTGCCACACGTCGGTAAGTTTCTCCTATTCCAGTTCCACTGGACTACATCTCACTTGGACCGACCAAGCCACATGGTGCAACCCATCGCTCGAACCTCACTTCAATATTTCTCGTCTTCATTGTGCCACGCTTGGGCTCAGTCATCTCATCCGACATTCTTAATCGTTTTGAGTCTCGGCTCCTCTATGACTGTAGCCCCGATTCTTACTATTGACTATGGTTGACTCCAAACACCCCTATACATCGAAAGACCAAGAAATCAATTTCGGGTATAAGTTCTTTACAACTTAACTCACATTAGTTGGCCTAGATTAAACCAAATCATCTCATGACTCAAAATTTTCAAAATCATCCATTTCGGCCAAAGCAACACAAGTCAACCGGTTAGACTGCCGCCTCTGCAAGTTGCCCACAAAAATGTACAAATTTATAAAATCTAAATTTTCACTCCTTTAAAATAACAATGGTTCATCATAACAAAATCCTGGACTTCTCACATGATCTATCAAGGAGTAACTTGGTATAGAAGTTTATTTAAAAAGAGGGATATTAGAGGGGTGAACCAGATTTGTGATATCACAATCGAACGGTGATGGTATAGTTCTCATATGGATCACAATGGAACGGTGATGGGATAGTTCTCGTGTGGGGATTGATTTGTATTTTCCGTGCAACCTGCAGTGCACCAAACAACCATGGAAACTAATGTTGATAAATTCAAAGTTCACATTTTTACTAGGACAAGGTTCCACATTTGTTTTGCTATAAATGATAGCATAGGACTGCAGAGTGCAGAATGCTTCACACTACTCACCAGTCCCGACTGCATCGATCCTCACCATGAATGCTTCATACCCCTGCGCCCTCGACAAGTCAGAAATTTTACCTGTAATGACACTAGCAGAGACAGATATGGCATGTGAAGCATACTCAAAAATCGATTAT
The DNA here is from genome assembly GCA_017311315.1 of Dendrocalamus latiflorus. NCBI lineage: Eukaryota > Viridiplantae > Streptophyta > Magnoliopsida > Poales > Poaceae > Dendrocalamus > Dendrocalamus latiflorus. Next base: position 10,674,605 of record CM029654.1, read on the forward strand.
CAAGCCACTGAATCAGCTGGAAAGCAATAATGGCGGCTTTTAAACCAAGCAGCTACCCCAATGCCAATTCCCAAGTCAAGTCACCCAATCTGGACCCAATCAAGACACAAATCTATACATACAGCATCGATCTGTCTTTCACCTCGCTTGCGCCAATTTGCCTGGCTCTGCAACTGCAGGCTGCAAATAATCTGCAACGAATATCCTGCCCCATCTTCCAGGCTGATTGGCTGCATGCCATGCCCTCTCCTCGGCTAGGATTAAATTCCCTGCAGCGTCAGATATTCCCCTCTCCGGACAGCTCTGAATCCGAGGAGAGAGATGCGAGCTAGCGCGCGGGCCAATGACGAGGACGACAATTTAAGTTGCAACGCGACGATCAGATCGTATGCAATCGCAGGCACAACACTGCAAATGCGCATCATGGGACCAGTCCGGCCGCCTGTCCCCTCCTGGCTGTGTCGGTACCACTGCGGTTTGTTGCTGCGCTGCCTTAACTCCTCATCGCGCGACGCAGTCTCATGATGGCCGTCGCCCACAAGCTAACAAAAATGTGATCTCACTTGCTGCCTGCCTGCGCGCGCCCTCCCTAGCTCGCCATTTACACCGATCGATCTAGCTAGCTAGCATCCTCGTGCATGGGTCCTCCTATCCTGCCGCGTACGTCTTGTCTATTCCTTTCAACTATTTTTAGTTTCAATTTCTATTAGTCAGTACTACTTACTTATTAAACCTATCAGCACTCAGTGTTATTTACTAAACCTACTAGTTAAAAGCTATCCGTTGTAGCTCAAAAGAATGGGCTGTTGGACTCGCCGTTTCAAAGGTTAGTTGTTACGGGCATTCAAGCATGCGTCCTTGCTAGCTAACTCCTTCTTGGAGTGTAGTGGCCATGCATGATTTCTCCCACACTCTATATGCCAAGATCCGCATCTGCATGCCTCGATCTCTTGTGAGTAGTGTGAGCTAGCGGCCGTGGCTTTATTGCGCCTAGGAGAAAGTTACGCCTAGCGCATGCATGCATGCTTCGCGATCGCCCCTGCGTACGTGCTAGATCTTGCAGCAGCTACTAGCCAGTCTCTTGCAGATAAGCACGCACGGCGAGACGGGAGTACGTAGGTGCTCGCTCGATCTACGGGACGTCGCGAACTACGAGGTGCAGTACCGTACGTGCGTGCATGGTTCCCATGCCGGTATGTTTAACGGTCACGTCTTCAGTTCTGCGCGCAATTGTTTCTGCTTGATGCTCAGGAAGTAATGTGTTGTTCAGCCACCACAGAACTGATGTATAGCCATCGTGATAAAAAGCCATACGTCGCATGCATGTGTGCTCGGTGTAGTACTGCAGAACATGCATGGTTGCATGGATCCTATATGTGAACTGTCCCCCTGCTACGCACTGAATCCTTGGAATAACCATGCGCTTCTTCCATGTATGCACTTACAGTAGCAGCTAGCTATGTGCATGTCGCACTTGCGTAGTACTAGGTATATATGAACTATAGAAGATATATTGAACGCACATCGGACTATAATAGCTATCACTTTTAACAAAAAAAGGTTATCATAGACGGTTCAAAATTATCATCACAGACGATTTTCTGAACCGTCTGAATTTAAGTGTCTGTGATAATCAGAGGTTATCACAGACGGTTTGTAAGTCGTCTGTGATAATCATAACACAAACGGTTTATAACTAGAACCGTCTATGAAGAACACTATCACAGACGGTATGAACCAAAAACCGTCTGTGATACTCATACATCACATATGGTTCTAGCTACCGACCGTCTGTGATGAGCGAGTATCATAAATGGTTGGTATATATAATTGTCTGTTAGATTTTTCCGTTACAGACGGTTGGTAGATAGAACTGCCTGTGATGTGCGAGTATCACAGACGGTTTTTTATTCGAACCATCTGTAATAATCCTTCATAGATGGTTTATACCACAAAACCGTCTATGATAGTTCATTCGATACCTAAATTTTTCCGTCTGTGATAGTTCATTTTATACCTAAGTTTTTTCTACTTTTCGGCTAGCCTCAGGAAATGTTAATTATACCATCTTAAAGCAAGCAAATATAGCAATAAGCATAGCAGCACATTCCATTTTCATTAAGATTAGAATCCACCATTACAACATCACAAGATAACGAGTAGATTACCCATCTAGCTAACACAGTAAGAACATGAAAAGAACACATCTCCTAATCCTATGAACCTAACTCTTAAACATGGCAAGAATAGAGAAAAAACAGATATCCTAGTAGACAGTAAAAGCTCAACCATGCCCATGAGACCTTTATGCCTAGGCCTTCTCGCCCTTGATGTAGTATGTGAGTTAGATGTCCTTGACACCCACCATCGCTAACGCCGACTTGAGCATTGCCTTGGTAGCCAACTGCTTCCATGGTGTCTTGCCTCCCATAGACTTGCGCTTCGCCTTGGTAGCCATGCTAGCTGCTTCCATGACACTAGGGGTGGATATCGAGCCAACTGCTCGTCTTATCGAGCTTTTTCTAAAATTGGCATATTTTGATTTAATATCATTTTACGGATAATTTAAAAGTATTTTTAGAAACGAGCTAACGAGCCGAGCCGAGCTTAAGCAAAATTCAAATTCATTTAAAATCAACTCATTTTAATGTTTAACCAATTAACAAGTATAATTGAAGCAATTTTGAACCGAGCCAACGAGCCCACTAACGAGCTTTTTTTTCCACCCGACGCCTTGCCTCTTGTAGACTTTTGCGTCGTCTGCTTCGTACAGGATGGCAAGGAGGTTGGGTTTGGGTAAGTATTTATAGGGGAGGGAGAGGTGGGAGTGCGGAAATTTTTGGCGCGGGAACGGAGAGGTGGAGCTATGATTCGTGGGGTAGGGGTTTGTGGATTTCTATTAGCTAGGATTGGGATGGGGAGGATCAATGGGCCCAAAAGTTAGGGACATAATTATCATAGATGGTTTGAGCCACAAACCATCTGTGATACATAATTGCGATATATATATCGGTACAATGTAAACAACTAGTCTCAAAAGATGAAATAGCAAAGTTTTATATGGTTTATATATGCTTGTTTGAAAGGTTTCGATAAGATCTACAACTTTTACAGTTGAGGTGAACCCCAAATTCCAAAGGAAAGATAAACATTTTGGCAAAAAACAGAAACAAAAAACTTTCAATGCAAATTTAGGGCTAAAGATGTCCAATTTTGGGGGTCTTAGAGGGTGACTAGTGCAAGCAAGTCATTTTTTTTGGACCAGGCTTGTCGGTAGTTTTCCAACGAGTACAAGAACATCGAAAACGGATATCGTATACAAAAGTTATACCCGTTTTAGTAAAGGTGTCTCAGAACGGAATCCTACTCGGACTCGAATTCATCTCGGGGAGAAGTGGGCAGGAGATTATGAAATTTTAGGGGATTGCGAGGCGGAAAACATATCACAGACAGTTTTTTGTACAAACCGTTCATTGTCACAGACAGTTTGTAATAAAACTGCCTGTGAAATATCACAGACGATTTAAATAAATAACCGTTTATGATGTCTGCCATTATCACAAACCATTACTACTATTTTAGCCCTTTTTTTGAAAAATATTCACATTTAGACCCCTGGTAGTTTTAATTCCGTTTTTGGACCCAGAGCTCGGCGCCGTGGGTCACGGCGCCGAGGTAACACGTCTCGGCGCCGTGGACCACGGCGCCGAGTTGCGAGCCCCGCGCCAGCGTAGCGGCCGGCGTGGCGCCGACGTGGCAGGGAGCTCGGCGCCGTGACTCGTGGCGCCGAGCTCGGCGCCGTGACTCGTGGCGCCGAGCTCGGCGCCGTGGATCTTGGCGCCGAGCATGCGGCTTCTGAAACGGCACCGAGCACGCGGGCTTCGTTCATTCGCAACTCGCCCGCCGCCGCCTCCCGTCCCCTCCCCGCACTCGCGTCCTCCCCGCCGCGGCCGCCGGCCTCCCCTCGTCGACCGCCGCTGCCGCCCGTCGTCCCCGCCGCGGCCGCCCGCGCGCCTCCCCTCCCCGCACGGGCGTCCTCCCCGCCGCGGACGCCCGCCACCCCTCCTCGACCGCCTCGGCCGCCCGTCCGACGTCCTCCACGCCGCGGCCGCCCGCCTCCCCGCCGCCGCCCCGTGGTGCCGCCTCCCCGTGTCTCCGCCCGCCCGCGTCTGCGCCCGGCCTCCCGCCTCCCCGCGTCTGCGCCCGACCGCTGCCCCGGAGCCGCCCGGCCTCCGGCCGCCTCCCCGCGTCTCCGGCCGCCGCCCCCTGGTGCCGCCCGGCCTCCTGCCTCCCCGCGTCTCCGCCTCGGCCTCCCCTCCCCGCACGCGCGTCCTCGGCCGGCCGCCCATCCGACGTGCTTCCCGCCCGGCCGTCCTCCCCGCCGCTGCTGTCGAGAGGCCCCAGCGACCGCTACAAGTGCCTCAAGGTGAGGACTTCTCCTCCAAAATGTTCGTTCTTGGCGCTCAGATGTGATGTCGAGGATATTTTTTAGCTAGTTTGTGAGGGTGTGATGTTGAGTGGGCTGATGTGTGGTGCTATGAATGTCGAGTAGGCTGTTTATCCCTTATTTATCACTGTCGCTTGGGCAATGGTGCCGTAGAATGGAAGGATTGTGTGGCGTATTGGAGTCGGGATATGGCTCGTTATAAGTCAAGTTGATTATTTTGCGGCCAGAGGACTAGTGCTATAGAAATGTGTTGTGTTGCTGTGATGTAATTGACTATGCAATTGACTATGCAATTTAGTTAGTGCTATAGAAATGTTTGCCACAACGAGTCAAGCAAATCACGAACAAAAGAATTGTTTATCTTTGGGTATGCAATTGACTATGCAATTTAGTTAGTTAATTAGCATCAATTTCGAATAAAGGTAGCATTTAGTTAGTGACTAGGTACTTATTAGTTACTATGTAGTATCCGATTTCAATTAAAGGTTCTTATTAGTTTGGTTTTCTGTATGAACTAGATGGACAACCTAGTGACCCTATATCATGGAGGCAGTGTGACAAGTGATGATTATGGAAATGTTCAATTTGTTGAAATGCAAAGGGTGCCTCTGATATTCGGTGATCGGCCGTCGTTTAGTGAGTTGGTTGCTAGGGCTCGGGAGAAGCTACATTGTCATGCAAACGAGGAGAGCATCACAGTTGAGGGGTTACTTCACTTCGGTTCGAAAGACCTAGTTCTCAGGCGGTTGATCTTAATTGGTTCAGAGGATGAGTGGGACAAATATGTCAAATTGGTTATGAGGAATGAGTTAAAATGTTTGGACGTTGTTGTGCGGAAGGTGTCCATTGATCCCACCCCTCACGGTTATTCACCAGAACTAGGTGATCAGGCACCCTTTGACCCTCCGTTACCGGATCTTGCGGTGGATGTGGAAGAAGTGCCTGAGGTGCCCGATGCTCTATCTGCCCCGAACGAGGTTCAGATTTCTCAACCAATTCGAGTTGAATGTCGGACTGATGATGTCGTGGCGGCCCCTCAGGAGATGGGATTGACCCAGAATCATCCCAGTAAGTGTCGAGCAACACTTTAGCCTTTTCCCGTCATTGCCCTTTGTGGTCTCAATCCATCGTTTTTGTGCTTATGATGCAGGAGACAACGTTCCTGATAATGTGGGTGTTCCTCCCGTTGCTCCATCTGGCAACGTTGAAGAAGTCTGCAGGGACTCCAACAGTGTGGATGTTCAAATTGTGGATGATCTGGAGCCTTACGAGATCGCAAGGGCCGTTGATTCTGATGATGACCGCCCTTTTGGAGAGCTGACCGAAAGTGATATTGAGCTGATCAGGCGTTATTGCCCTGGCCGGGATCCATCAGTTCATGAATTCAGCGATCTTAGGCATTCTCATGGGGCTTATGCAGAAGGAAGGGATGACGAGTTGCTAGATGCTCCTGAGGCCGGGTCAAGCATGACAATTGAGAAGGGCATGGTGTTTGAGGACTTGTCTGCATTGAAAAGGTGGCTGCAGGAGTATTCAGTGATCCGTAAAAGGCCATTCAAGGTGAGACATTCTTATGTGGAGCGGAGGTACACAGTTGTGTGCGAGAAGGAGACATGTGAATGGAGGGTTTGTGCTAGCAAACAGAAGGTCACTGGAAAGTTCAAGATCACAAAAATCGTTGGCCCACACACTTGTGCCGAAGCAGAGCTCAAACAGAAGCATCGGCAGTTGACCTCTACCATTATTGCCAAGTCACTGTGTCACATAGTAAAGGGAGAACCCAATATGAAGGTGAAGACACTTGCTGGGATTGTTAAGGAGAAATTTGGATACGAGATAAGGTATGGAAAAGCATGGAGGGCAAAGCAACGCATCTGGAAGATGATATATGGGGACTGGGAAGATGGGTACTTGCAGTTGCCAGCACTCTTCAATGCAATCAAAGCGGTTAATCCAGGCATGCATTATGAGTACGTCCCGAAACCAAACGAATGGACTCAAGATGGGATGCAGATATTCTTCCGTGCTTTCTGGTGCTTTGCTCAGTCCATCGAGGCCTTTCGGCATTGTCGTCCCGTCTTCGCTATTGACGGTACGTTTCTTCTTGGCAAGTACCAGGGCACACTTCTGATAGCCATTTCCTGTGACGCAGACAACGCGTTGGTTCCTTTGGCGTTTGCTTTGGTTGAGAGGGAGAACAAAGACAGCTGGGGATGGTTCTTGCGGCTCGTTCGGAGGCACGTGGTCGGCCCTGCTAGGGAGGTTGGTGTCATTTCTGATAGGCACCAGGGCATACTTTCTGCCGTACAGGAGCAGATACCGGGGTATGCAGCTTTGCACCACCGTTGGTGCACTCGGCATCTTGCCGAGAATCTACTCCGTAAGGATGGTGCGAAGGATAACTTTCCTCTGTTCGAGGAGGTCGCTCGAATGCTTGAGGTGAAGTTATTCTAGGAGAAGTTGGAGCAGCTTAATACTGCAACAAACGCAGAAGGTAGACAGTGGTTGACGGGATTGATGAGAGATGTCGACAAATGGACAAGGGCTCATGACGACGGTGGCTGGAGGTACGAGTTTCAGACAAGCAACATGGCCGAATCCTTCAATAGTTTGCTTAGGGGTATACGTGGTATGCCCGTCAATGCTATCGTATCCTTCACCTTTTACAAGCTTGTTGCCTGGTTCAACGAAAGACACGCACATGCAATGGCGCTACAAAGTAAACAAGTGAGATGGGCGCCAAAACCGAAGCGCCACCTTGAAAAGGCAAAGGCTAGGGCTGAGGCACATGAGGTACATTGTTTTGACAACGCCACGGGCAGTTATGAGGTTGTAGAAAGGGGTGGTACAATGACCGATGGAGAGCTCCGGCCGACGAGGAAGCATAAAGTTGTCCTTATTGATTTCTCATGCACATGTGGTAAACCGAGGCAGTACCACTTTCCATGTTCTCATTATGTGGCAGCAGCGAGGCATCGCAACTTTGACTACGAGAGCAAGATACCTCGGGAGTTCAGTGTTGACAACCTTGTGCTTACGTGGTCTCCCCGTTTCGAGCCTTACCGGGATGAGGGAGAGTGGCCACCGTACACCGGGCCCAAATACATTGCGGATCCGGGTAGCCGTTGGAACAAACGTGGAACCAGGAAAAGGACGAGACACAAGATGGTTATGGATCAGCTTCCAGGAAGAACGAGGCGAGGGAGATCAACCCCCTTTCTTACTAACCCCGAGCAGAACCAATGTAGCAGATGTGGTAGACTTGGCCACAATTCACGCACATGCCATTGGCCACTTAGTCAGGTGCGAGTGCTTGTTATTCGTTATGTTTCATAGTTCGTGTAGTTGTTTTTTCATATGTAATTTGCTATGTTTCTTGTTTAATTTCTTATTCATTCCATATTGTATGCATGTTCAATATTTTGTTTACTTGTATGTTGGACTGACAAATTCAAAGTTTTTTTTAGGATGGCGCAATTCCACCTGCTAGACCCGTACTACGAGGAGAGCCACAGAGGACGGCTCACCGCGGAGGGGAGGGTATTGCCTTCATCACTTCCTGTACAATTTGAGTTTATATTGATGCATTAACTAAAAAATTGGTGTATTCTATACAGGAGCTGCCCATCCTTCGTCCTCGAACCCATGACGGGTTCCTGGACATGCAGTACGACGAGCGGTACACTCCCTTCCTGGAGAGGGCTGGCCTAGACGCCATCTCTTACCAGGTTCGCCGTGGGTTGCCCACCTTCAACCCCCCCGCCATCACTGCACTGGTTGACAGGTTAAGTGATGAACCATTGCAACTTGCATGTTCATTGTTTATCGGCTATTTGCGCCTCAAATTCTCTGACATGTAGTCCTCTTTTTTGTATCATGTAGGTGGAGACCGGAGACTCACAGCTTCCACCTCCCTTTCGGGGAGATGACTATTACGCTCCAGGACACTCAGAAGATACTTGGTGTCGCCATTCACGGCCGTCCGGTTATCGGGCCGTGCGTGCCTGCAGGTTGGAGAGCCCGAGTAGAGGCCTTCCTCGGGAGAGAGCTTCCTCCTGAGGCAGGCCATCGCAGTTCTGGTGTTCCTATCAGCTGGCTCCGGCAGACTTTTGCAGCGTGTCCTGAGGGTGCGGACGAGCAGACAGTTGCCTACCACTGCAGGTAGGTGTGGATATCGAGCCAACTCGTCGTCTTATCGAGCTTTTTGTAAAATTGACATAGTTTGATCTAAAATCATTTTACATATAATTGCAGAGCATGGATCCTGCACTTGTTTGGCTGCGTTCTCTTCCCCGACGGAACGGGAGACAGCGCTTCGTGGATGTACATCCACTGCCTCACGGACTGGGACACGGCGGGGCAGTACAGCTGGGCTTCCGGGGTGTTGGCGTTCCTTTACCGCCACCTCTGCGAGGCGTGTCGTCGGAGTTCGGCGAACTCGACATTAGGTGGTTGCCTGTACCTCCTCTAGCTGTGGATGTGGTGTCGTCTACCGGTTGGTCGTCCTACGGTTTTGCCTGGTCGTCCATGGTTCCCAGAGGTTCCAGTTCGTCGACGTCCGACAGTTGCATATCTTTGGGACCAGGTCTCAGTTCCGTACGCCAGGAAGAACCGGGCGTACGTAGAGTACATAAACGAGCTAGATGCGCTCACGGCCTCCAGTGTAAGTTAATTACATGTGGTACCGTGATTTTATTTGTTAGTCCTGTACCTTACAAGTAAATTGTTGCTATGCAGGTTAAGTGGGAGCCGTATGCCGAGGAAGAGGTGGTGGACATTCAGTTCAGCGCACTGTGCAGCATAGACGAGGCCCTCTACAGGATGAGGTGCCCCCTTATCTGTTTCTATGCTGTTGAGTATCACCTGCCACATCGAGTTGCACGCCAGTTTGGTATGAGGCAGTTGTGGCCAGTAGCGCCGATCTCCACGTCTGTGGCCTTGCACAAGTCAGTTCCATGCAATTTCAATTCTAACCTTGGATTCCAATTGCACGGTGTTTCTACTAATGTTAACTTTTGATTTACGTCATGCAGATTTGATCGTCAGCGACAGAAGAAGGTCACAGACTTCGAGCAGCACCACCACGTGTACGTTGAGGAGTGGGGACACTCCCAGGACCACGTGGACGACAACAACGACCCGCACAGCAACGAGCAGTTCCGGCGGTACCAAGTTTGGTACCAGCGTGCGACGCGGTCCAAGCTTAAGGGCCAATGGACTCAAGATGACTACGCCGACATTGCGTCCTCCGACGACGATGACACGCCCTACGACCAGTCGACTCGCCTTGGGACGCAGGTGGAGATAGCACCAGTCCTGGACCGTGTGGTAATGTTCAATCTCATTGCTTATTTTTCAATAGACCTAAATACCCCTGACATGTAGCAAATTATCCATTCTTTTGTTTGTTTGCAGGGCAAAACCCTGAGCCAGTCCGTACAGGACATAGAGCGTATGTCCAGGACAGTCGGCGACGACGTCAGGATGCGTACCTTCCTGGAGGTAAGCTTCGACAAAGCCACTCACAAAATTAGTACATAATATCTTCGTGTCTTGTTGGTTAACAAAATGTTGGAATGCAGAGGCTCGCATGTCGGCTACGTCGTGCGGCTGCTCGTTGTGGTTGCAGCACAGGCGCGGCGAGGGACGTAGACGTGCCTTCGACACGACTTGCAGACCCGACGCGGCGAGGGTCGTACACGGGACAGAGCTCGTCCCCCACGAGGAGCGACACTTTCCCGTCCCAGGGCGGTGAGGACGAGGACGACGACGAGGTGGAGCAGACTTACGATGAGATAGGCCCGTCTCAGCTCGTAGACGCTCCTTCGACTCAGCCTACACAGCCCGTACGACGCAGACGCCGCCGCGAGCCTAGCCGTTACACTCCAGGCACCGACGCCCTTGGTAAGGGTAAGGGTAAGGCTAGGAGGCAGTGATACGGCCGTGTATGCTTGTGGTTGGGCTTAAAAGTCGTTGTATATATTTTGTAATGAGCTAGGAGGCACTTGGTAAGTGGTTGGACTGAGATGTGTTTGTAATGAGCTAGTTGTTGTATACATGTGTTTATGTTATATTCATTGTGCTTTTGTAATTTTGTGAGGTTTTTCAAGTGCTTGATGGTTTGATGTTCACAGATGGTTTGCAGTATAAAAGGGTTGCTCTAAGTTTTTTTATTACGACAGCATACAACCAACCAACCAACACACCAACGAACAAAACAACATAGCATAAAACTTTTACAACATAGCTTGACGACAACATAGCATAAAACATTACCTAAATAGCTTGACGACACGATAGCATAAAATATTACCAACACACACGAGCAGAACCTCCAGCACTACAACTTGAGGATAACAATAATCACAAGTAGTACACCTAATAATTTAATTCAACACAACAGTCGTACTGCCACATCATCAACACATCAACATGGAGAATTGCTGAATGCCATAACCCTCGTTACCTAAATGCCAAACGAGCCTCGTGGCACCCACATGGAGAATTGCTGAGGGGGCCGCCTCGGACGTGGCTGGCCGTCGTGGTAGTGGCATGCACATATGCAGCTCGGGTTCGCGCAGCAACATGTGGGATCATAAGAGCTTCCTATATTCACGACCTCCTCGTTGCCCCTCTCGCGTTGCAGCTGTTCGCGGAGGTCGTTGTTCTCCTCAGTGAGATTCTCCATTCGGTACTCCAAGTCCCAAATTCGAGCCCATAATGTATCCACATAACGATCAACATACCGTTCATGAGGAGGGTCGATCCAGCGGGAGAAGTCGCATTTGGCCATCTGCACAAAAAAGTACGGTAAACTTCGAGGGTCCATAAGCAATAAAAAATGAAACATTACTAATTTGTACCCCGGAGCGCGAGCATCGGAAGAAACGTCGCCCACCATCGTTCGGGGAATCCAAGATCTGGACAACCGCGTACTCATTGTGTCTGCATTTCGGCCACGGTGGTTGAGCACGCCGGCTTGGTATCAATCGGTACTGCGGACCGAACATATCCCTCGTTTCTAAGGGAATGTCATCCTTCGGTGACCCAAATCCCACTGGCCCCTCGGCTTCAGACATGGTATGTTTCACCACGAAAGAGAGGGTACTACTTTGTTCGATTCACAATGTCATAGGACCCCAACCGTGCTACTTATAGCAAAACGGGGCAGTTTAATGCAGTGACCACCAAAAAAAGAGGCTTTTGCTCAGGAACATGACAACACGCCCCAGCTTTGCTCAGGGACATGACACAAGAGGTCAGCTTTTGCTCAGTGAGATGACAACAGAGGGCAGTTTTGCTCAGTGACATGACAAAAGAGTTCAGATTTTGCTCAGTGACATGACAAAACGGGGCAGCATATGTCAGCTTTGCGCAGTGACGGAATAGGCCTTTAGCCTGTACACATATAGGGGCGTAGGTCTTTAGCCTTTACAGGAGTAGGCCTGTAGGCCTGTACACATATAGGGGCGCAGGTCTTTAGCCTTTACAGGAGTAGGCCTGTAGGCCTGTACACATATAGGGGTGTAGGTCTTTGAAAAGGCTACGAACTATGAATTTATTACGAGACTATAGTCTCTGAAAAGCCTACATAGGACCATTTATTGCTACACTTGAATCCAGTAAGAGCGAAAAGATCCTCTCCATGGACTATGCCCACTGCACCGATAACCTGCCTATATGAAGGCCTCATATGTCTTCCATACCACATCTCCTCCTCAAGACATCACAATACTACCACACAACAATGTCTTCCTGGAAGTCCAACCCATTTGGAGTGCCGGAGTGGCATGAGCGCCCGAAGTGCCATTGCGGCTTTAGGACGATGTTGGGAGTCTGGACTGATCGAGTACAACGAGCCAAATACGGCCGTAGGTTCTTCAAGTGTCCTGACCTGGATGACGACTTCGTGGTAACGACCATAACTAAACCATTTCTTTTCCGTTATCGTTTTTCAACTTGATCCATGACATCTACCATGCCACACATAGGCTTGCGGGTTCATGGAATGGGTGGATCGAGTGCCGCCGGCATGGCCAAATAACCGGGCAGTGGAGGTGGAAAACAAAGGACAATACTGTGTCAAGATGACTCAGGCTCGCGAGGTGGAACGACAGATGCGGCTTGAGCAAGAGCGCCGCGTGAGGGTGGACCAAATCCGTCTGCAGGGCAAGGAGGATGAGCTGCAAAGGAGGAAGGAGAAGTTAAGTCTGCGTGAAGCAGCCATCAAGCGTCAGGAGGAAGAGCTTCAAGCTCGTGAGGCGGCTCTCAAGACCAAGAGTGACAGGAAGAAGGATGCAGCGGAGCCATCTTCAGGGCGCGACAGAAAGGGGAAACAACCACGCTACACCCAGTAGACAAGATGTAATAGACTCGGTCCACACGAGAGGTCGTACGAGCAGTTGGGTAGATTAGTCGGATATCATGCTAGCATGTAATAAAATTGTACGCGCCATGTTCGTCCCAACTTCATAAGCTTATTATCTGGGCTTTTCGCATGCAATGATTCCCACGTGTCTTATTATCACTTCCCCTCCTTTCGTCCAATTGTTCCTATCACAGTTGTCATACAAAATAATTCAAAAAAATCCTTCCAATACAACAACATAACATGATCAAAAAATGTTATTGCCAGTTCAACATATTTTTCACGGTCAGCATTGTACAAAAATCACAAATACACTAATCGTTACTTCACACATAACTCGTTCATCAATCCACAAACAGAGGGGATGGGATTGACCCAGAATCATCCCAGTAATTATTTCCCCAAGTGTGTAGTAACAACTGAAGAGGAGAGTTGCTTGTATGCCACATGTCGCCTCCCCTCTGTCTTGCCCGCAGCATCTCACGGCCCGCAGAACTTCACACAAAACTCGTTCGTCACGGCCTGCATAATTTTATTTTTCAAAAACCATTACCAACGTACCATAATGTTTTTAAAAAAATCTACACGAATTTTCCTACATGTATCATCTGCAATACATAACGAATTTTCAAAACATACGTCGTATTTTTTGCTCTCTATAAATAAATAACTAACTATATTACATAATATTACTATCATTAAATAATCCAAATGCAAAATACAACTAATAATTCATTTTGCGAAAAAAAGGCTGATCGGTGCAAACTCTAAACAGCGGCGGGGACAGAGGGAGGAGGATGCGAATGAACGAAGCCCGCGTGCTCGGTGCTGTTTCAGAAGCCACATGCTCGGCGCCACGACTCACGGCGCCGAGGTCGGCGCCACGAGTCACGGCGCCGAGCTCGGCGCCACAAGTCACGGCGCCGAGATCTTGCCACCTCGGCGCCACGCCGGCCGCTACGCTGGCGCGGGGCTCGCAGCTCGGCGCCGTGGTCCACGGCGCCGAGACGTGTTACCTCGGCGCCGTGACCCACGGCGCCGAGCTCCGGGTCCAAAAACGGAATTAAAACTACCAGGGGTCTAAATGTGAATATTTTTCAAAAAAAAGGCTAAAATAGAAAAATAGCAGAACCATTTTTTATCAATAACCATCTACGAATTATTACAGATGGATATTAATAAGAATCGTCTGTGGTATCTTGTATTATCACAGACGATTCGTATGAATAACTATTTATGAAAATAACACAGACGGTTATTTGTATGAACCGTCTGTGATAATTATAGTACAGATGGTTCCTGAAAACCATCTATGATGTAAATATCTAGTATAGCTTTTTTTTTATAGTAGTGTATGCTACATCCTTCCAACCATGCATACCATTATGTCGCCGTACGTCCTCTGTGGGAGCTCTTGAACTCTCTATACAGTAGCCCACATGCTGTAACGTACTGCTATATGTTCTCTTGTCGGGCATACGTGTGCCGTGAGTACGTACACCAAAAAAAAAAAGTTCAGAAAGCTAGCAACTTCTACATCAGCTCGAAACATGCAGGATGCTGCGCGCACGCAGGACCATCGATCGTATAAAGCTAGCTTAGCTACTAGATATATACACACATCAATCAATCACGTACGCCAATTGCTCTCGATCGTCATGGCTAAAATCCAGAACTCTATGCATCCACATTCATGATGATATGTGTATGTACGTGCGCAGACAGGACGTGCATACGCTTTCATGTATGGGCTACGGAGACCTTGACTTGAATGATGCGTCCATCGATAGATCATGATCGCCATCGCGAAGATTGTGGAACAGTCTTTGCGGACATTCAAGTGCGTGTAAGTGGTATGTCCGCGCCAGGCATTCCTGGATCGTGGCTACCCTTGTCTTGCTTGCTGGATCGATCGATCCCTGCAGTGATCGACCGGCAGGATTCAATGCGCTGGCCAGCCTAGCCGCATGGGAGAAAGTTTCGCCGAGTTTATGGGGCTGTTTGGTTGCCTGTATGTGCTCATGCAGCTGCTGAGGAGGGAAGCTCCTCAGCCACGTTTCTCCTCAGTCTGGCTCCAGTTGATTTTTTGCATCCACTCGTACAGGCTCTCTCCTCCATGCAGGCAACCAAACACCATCTCCCTGCATGCGCGGGTGCGAGCCACCCGCATGCAGGCAACCAAACAGCCCCTATACTGCCCGTCTGTATGACGTGCGCATGGATCCTGCAGATTAATTTGCAGGTGCAGGAACGGCAGCTCTGCCTCTGCCTCGACACGCATGCATGTGTGCTGCAGGCATGTGTGGCTTTTAGGTTTCAGAACTTAATCCTCATTTATAGAGTTTGACTGTTACTGCTTCAATTCGCGCTCTGACCGTGAATGGGGAGAAGAATTCTGTGTACTCAAGAGAGAGAAGACCACAAGCAGCAGCAAGGGTTTTTTTTGTGTGTGTGTGTACGCGTATCCTCCTTGTAAATTTCAGAGTTCAAAGGGTAGGCACCACCTGCTTCTGAGCACTAGTAAAAGATGGGATCGCTTCCGCGCGCCGACGGGGTAGTAACGACAATTGCTTTAGAATGTATGCAATTTTCTTTTAGGTTTCCTAATTCACAGGCAACTGAAAAATATCAAAAATCACAGTTGGTTAATTGGATCGATCTTGCATCGCAAATCATACGGTTCATCCTTCGGTGACAGCGAATAGTGGCGATAGAGGCCAGCAAATTAAGGAATGGATTCACCCGTTTAGGGTCGGATTCACCGGTGCCCCCAAGCTTAGAGGAGACCGGGGTGGTGACAAAACAACAGTGAGGCAGCGAGCGGTGGTGGCGCTAGTACCGTAGGATGGAGGAGCGCGGTGGGCGGCGGTAGTCAGTGGGGGCGATGAGAACCAAAGATATTAGGAGGCGGCGGGAGACGGTGACGGATCCGGCGGTGGGCAGTTGTCAAAGAAAGGAAGGAGGTGGTGCCGGAGCAAATCACTAGAGAGGATGAAGAACGGTGGCGCAGGAGGTGGTTGGGGCGGAGGGAGGGAGGTGGGAGCAGCAGCAGGGAGAGAAGATAGCCAGCGGGCCTTGCTAGGGCCTGTGGCAGCGCCGGTGAGGAGGCAGCGTGTACAAAGAGGGCGGATGAGAATCAAGTTTAGGGGAAAGAGAGTTGATATGAGGTTTGGAAGAGAGATTTAGACCGTTGAATTAAAATTCAACTGTGTTTTTAAAAAACAGTCGACTCTAGTAAAGTCGCGCCATTTTCTGTTCAAGAGGACATGCGGAAGCATGTACATCGCAAGCACACTTGTCCAACATCCTATGTGTGTAGTGTGTACTGTCCAGTAGTTGATCAGTTGTTTGTCCATAGCTAGCTAGGTTTTAACAAGGATCTCTGCGGATCGAGGCGTATAATCTGCAAGCTGCCCATGCAGAACAGCAGCAGCAGGGGAGGCATGCATGCATGCTGCTCAGTGGCACAGTCGTGGCACAAGCTCTCCGTCCCTAATCCCTATATGCATGATTGCGTCCAACTACTGGTGGTATTAGTTAGAATGGGCGCATCAGTTTGTGCGTTGTGCTGCACAGTGTAATCTGTACGTGCCGCTCTGCTGCTTCTGATACTGTAGCTACTAGTACGTCTACTATGCAAGCAAGTTCATGGAACTGGTGGTGCTCTAGTTACATTTGTACGAAGCATGCATGCATGCAGGAACAGGTGCAGAGAAGAAGCAAACTACATGTTCATGCTCTCCTGATCGATCTCCTCTTGATTTAACCGGCTAATGTTGATTTTCAACCGCGCTACATGCGTTTTTTTTGGGGGGGGGGGGGGGGGGGTTACGTGGCGAATTTAGAGCTGCAAAAGGCAGTGTGACTATATGGATGCAGTAGGTGCTTTCAGAAATGTCAATGCAGATAGCACAGACGAAAATTCCACATGCATTTAGGCTGAAATCCTCACTTCATGGCCATCGGAATCGGAGCTCTTTTTGTAGTTTCTCCCTCTCAACTAATTTTGTCTGTTTCCAGAAATTTCAAAAGAAACAGTTCGTTTTCTACAGAAATTAGGGAAAATTTTCCACATTCCGTACGACCCATACCACTCTTTTCTCTGCTTTCCACTTTTTTCTCTAGCTTTGCAGTCTCTCGCACATGACACGAAGAGAAACAGATCGCTAGCAGTACTGCTCCCTGTATACACATGAAGAACTGTTAAACCAACACTCATCAGGTACGTAGTTACTGTGCATCAATTATTGAACCATGCACTTGAGCTCGAGACATGTAAATGGATTTTCTGCCCGAAGGGGCATATGTCCCTACGGATCCATCCTCCACAACGTTTTAAGATTCACACTCTTATTTAGCAATACGAATCAAATACCCAACCATATTTTGCACATAGCCACATACATACCTTGCTGGATACCTC
Organism: Dendrocalamus latiflorus; assembly: GCA_017311315.1. Classification (NCBI taxonomy): domain Eukaryota; kingdom Viridiplantae; phylum Streptophyta; class Magnoliopsida; order Poales; family Poaceae; genus Dendrocalamus; species Dendrocalamus latiflorus. The sequence goes on from CM029654.1 coordinate 10,691,843, forward strand.
GCCTCCGGCTACCGACTGGCTGGAAACCCTGCCACCTCCCCAGAGACATTGCCAAGCCGTCGAAGACCTCGCTGGACACCCTCTGTTTGGCCGTGGTCGATAGTCATAGCACTGTCTAGCTGTAGTCGATAGTCGTAGCTCTGTCTGGCTGTGGTCGATGGTCGTAGCGCTCTGCCTGTGTGATCGTAAGTCGTAGCGATCAGGTGTGTTAAAGTCATAGCCGTTGTAAACGTCGGTCGTAGCGATTGCTAAGTGGTCATAGCATCTATCTTCATGGTCATAGCAGCCTGTGCGATGGTCGTAACGACATGCTGAGTGGTCATAAACAGCTGGGAAGTCTTCTAGGGCTACAAGTACCTCATGTCCTGTGCATTCGAGTACTCTTGCTTTGTGACATATGGGAACTCATTTAGAACTATCTTAGTTATCTTCAACTCATGAGCAAGTCATATTGTAAGTCCTTAAGTCTTGCCCGGTTTTGGTGTAACCTTATTTGTCTTGAGGAAAAGTTAAAACTTTAGCCAAGATTCATGCGATCCTTAGATAGATTAGGTTCCCAAGATCCTTAGCAAGATGTGTGTACAAAGTTTTAAATCATTTGAATATGTATTTTGGAGATTGCACTAATGTGGTTTTGGCTCGAGCTGATTTCCAATTCTAGGAATAAAGATGTGGTACGATCGCCTCTAGGCTTACGGTCCGACCGGAGGCCAGTCAGACTGGTCATCTCTGGTAGTCAGATTGCTCAGCCGGTCCAACCATGCCCTCATAGCGGTTTGGCAAGCCCAGAGGCATTGAATCCATTTGTTTCCGTGCTTTTATAAGTTCTTTGTTAGTGAGCAAATTTATCTTCCTAGCATGCAGTAGTTAATGGAGTAAAAGTTTTTGAATACCTTTTAGAAAGTTGAATTTGAAGATATCATTCAACACCCCCTCTGATTACTATATTGGGTCCAACATAAATGAAGAGATTTTATAGAAAAACCAAAATACATAAGAAATTCATAGGGTTGTTTGAAAAAGCACGAATCTCAAAGCCGGTTACGAGGATGGATGTGGGGTGCCCATGCCCGTAGGGTCAAAAATGAGATTCCCTCGAGACATTTATTGTAAGCCGTTAGGAAACGCTGCGGGTGGTAGCATAACTTCGTAGACTTTTGAGCATTGGCTGTGGACCATGGACGTATGCATCCTACCTGCCTGTCTCTGCCTCTGCCTACCAATCCCTCTCCCTTGCAATTACTCTCAATTCACATAAACACACTCCAGCATCAGCTGCTTTCTTGCATTGCATGGACCCTTCATTCAGCACTGAAATTGTTCAGATCTTCCTGCCTTGTCATTCAGACAACGGCAACCTCGCCCACTCTAGCTTGGTAAACATGGCCACTAGCCTGCCTGCTTCCATGCAATCCAAAAGCTCTAAGATTTCAGGCCAACATCTCTTTCACGCGCACACTCCAGTGAAAACCTGAAATATTCCTCGGTATAGTTACCATGGAGCCGACTGATATGCAGTTGGACGCAACTACAGAAGAGGATAACTAGAACTGATCAACGAAGATTCTGAATATCTCCTCAGGGCTTCGCTTTCGCCGCAAACAAACGCAAAGGTTTTCGTCTGGATTCTGAGATGGGCCGGCCACGTGATGTATGGAGGAATTGAAGAAGAAAAAGATATGGATCGTTTTCTCGTGAGGGACAAAAGATTTTGTCTCGCTTGTTATCCCACAAGTGGTCAAATGGGCGTTCCTTTTCTAGATTACGTCTAAGCAGAGGCGTCCAAAGAGGCTCATGTACCACTTGTCCTAACTAGCTACTACAAGTATATGCATGGCTTATGGCTGTTAATTGAGCAATTAATCAATGTTTTTAACATGCAGACAGTTTAAAAACATTGCCCAGTTCAGTTCATGTAGGATATAGAGGATCCACAGTTAGATATCTGAGAAAACAGACTAACACGAACTCCTTTGCAGTCCAATAATACATGGTTTGGACTTTGGAAGATCCTCTTCTCCATTTCCTTTGCAGTCCAAGGTTTTGAGTTTTGACTAAGGCAGAGCTGTATTTCAAGTTAGCATATCTTCAGAAATCTGCTAGACAGCATTGTTATGCATCAGACGCAGAATAGTTATTCCACGGATCGGTGTGGAATAATGTTTGTACGTATATGAACTGCTTTTCTGTAATGTTTCCTTCAGCAACTTCGTTACTGTACTGCACTTACCATGTACAGCACAATATAGCATATATGTAACGCAACAGATCAACTTCTGGACGGACAGAGAAAAGATAAGACTCCCCGTCCTTCTCCGTTGGCCCGTGTTACATGTAGATGGAGCTTGACGTGCGTGGAGAGAAACCAAATGTAAATTTTGCATTCTTCTACCTCTGATCAGTAGGTGATACATAAAGGCGCCAATTCAAGCATGCATGGAAATTAGGAACAGGGAGTCGAATCTCGGTTACGAAAAATTTCACCTCTCGACGAGGAAATTGGTTATCGGAAATTTCGGGAAATCTACGCCAGAATTGTTGAATTCAAATATGAATTTTGTTAAAAGATTTCGAATTTTTACGAAATAGATACGAAAAGTTTGGAGATGAACTAGATATTAAAATATAGATGAAATGTAGTTTTGAATGTGGGCCCACACCTAAAACAGGGGTATTTCTTGTGACTTGCTTCTTAGGCTACTACAATAATTCCTAAAGTGACATGGACTGTACCTGCTAGCTTATTACCAGATGCAGGTTTTTTGTTCTGCGGAGTTGCTCTATAAATTAATCTCCAATTAAACCGTGTCACTCCTTTAAGAAAAGAATATATGCATATCACATTCTCGTGTTTTTTTTCCCATATACACGTTCTCGTGATCGACTTCCAACCCTGTTCTTTTTAGCTTTTCAATAATATTTCTCTTCTCTCAGCAATTACTATTTATTAGACTAATAACCATAACTCGTAGTCCAAAAGAACAAGTCCAAACCCACCAATAGTCCGGACCTTGAAGGACCATGTAAGAAGATTCTGGTTTATAGAGTGATGAACCATTGTAATTTGGAATACTTGAAAATTTGGAATACAATATTTTTGGTCGACAAGAGGAAGGCCGGTTAGACCGACATTGTGCCACCGGTCCAACTGGTTGGTGTGAGCGGTCAGATCACCTGGGTGGAGTGTCAGACCGGCCCGTCTCAGCGGTTTGACCACCCCGTAGTTGGCGGTTTGACCGGCTGGGGATTGTCCAGTTTGGGTGGTTTATGGAATTTGGGGATTTTGAGTTGAGTAATGGGTGTTGATGAGTATGGCCAGTGTTTATATATTGCATGAGCTATGTTTTGGCTAACGTGAGTCAAGTTGTGAAGAATTTGTACTCAGAAATGATTTCTTTATCTTTGGATGTGTAGGGTCGCTTGGAGTCAACTGTAGTAAATGGCAATGTTGGGGCTAAACTCATAGAGGAGCTGAGGCCCAGAATGATCAAGGATGTCAGGTGAGATAGTAAGCTCAAGCATGGCATGAGAAAGACAAGAAATGTGGAAGGCGAGTTCGAACGGTGGGATTGCACCATGTAGCTTGGACGGGCCAAGACCACCTTGGATAAAAACCGTGGTGCATAAGTGGCGCTTGTGAGAGTGGTTTAGATCAAGGTGGAGCTGATTTGATCAAGATAGATCAAGGCTAAGAATTTAATAGATTCGAGCTTATGTACTCTGAAGCGTGCATAAGTGAACATATAAAAATAAAACTCGTGTGTGTGGGATTACTCAGTTTTCCCTATTGTGTTAAGTGGATAGCATTCACTAAGGGGTGAATGTGGTTGGCTAACCCATCTATAAAAGGGGTTGGGATGGAGACTTGTGGTTAACCATGTTTTGAGTGCATGTTGTGCTCTCTGTCCTCTAAGGTGGAGTGGTTGTAAAACTTTCCTCCTCAATCAGTAATAGAATCAATTTTTGGTATTCTTCATGGCTATCTTTCTATCTGATTTATTTGCTCTTGTTTTAGTTGTTTTTTCTTCTCCCCTCACCCTCTTCTTGATCTTGTGGTGCCAAGGATGTATACGAGATGAAGAGATTCTATGGGGTCATCCTCCACTGATTTAGGCACTTTAGTGGCAAGTTTATCAAGAAACTCGGTTTTTACACGTTCTTGACTTTCCAAGTGATTTCTTGATATGAGAGTTTTTAAGTGATTTCTTTGGTTCTCTTATATGTTGTGACATATGGGAACATATCCAAAGTTATCTTGGCTATCCTTTGCCCACGGGCAAGTTTTGATCATCGTTTTTAGTTTTTGCTAAGTTTGGGTACAAATTTGCTTAAATCTCAAAAAGGTCTAAATTTTGACATGGGTTTTTGTGATCCATGGATGGAATGGGTTCCCGAAACCATAAGCAAGGTGTGTACAAAGTTTCACGACTTTTAAATCATCCAATAAAAAATTATGTGAATTTGAAGATTCGCAACTGTGCTGATTTTACTGTTCATTGCCCATAGTAGTCTGACCGCTATTGAGCCTGAGGTCAGATCGACCCTAGAGGTCAGACCGCCTCGTGGTTGGCCGTCCACTTGGGAGAGGTCAGACCACCCTCTAGTTGGAGGTCTGACATCTAGGAGCTCAGTTCTTCTAGATTTCATATTTTTGAGTGATTAATCTTGGACTTTTGGATTTGGATTTGATTCTCAGTAACTCTGTAGTTATTTGAGAAGAGAATATAGAATACTTGGGGAATATTTTAATCGGCACCATTCACCGTCAGTCTGTTGCCTCTTCGGTCCTACAGCCCTCTCGCACACAAACATATGCACCACTCCAGTCATCGCATCCTCCCCCATGACGTGCGCCTCCTCCGGCCCACGCGGCCACCACCACCTCCATCACCAATGACAAAGGCAATCACCATTCCTACGCCACCGTGACAGCACAAAAACCCTAAATTATGGTGGAGCATTAGGTCATTCGGCGAAGGGCGTTGTGCTTAGTTCGGCTTATATAAGTCGGCTTATGGATTTTTTTTTGCATTGTAGTTGGCTTATTTTGCACTGTAGCTGGCTTATTTTGCACTGTAACTGCTGGTGACTTTTTTGCGTAATTAAAATTTTAAAAAATAAAATAGATAAAATAGGTTAGTCCATCACGAACAATGCAAATGAATACGGAAAAGAGAAGGCAAAAAAGTAAAAAAAAACTAGAAAAAGACGAAATTAAGAAATATTAAATTAGAAGCTAAAAGCTGAAGACGAAACAAGCGGGGCATCGACTAAACCATCAACAACACCGCGAACATGAAATCGAGATCAATCACAGGAACACGATAAAATACTGAGCCAACTCTTTATCAATCGATCTGTTCTCTTCTGTGATGTGGGGTGTCATCCTCTTTGTAGACTACTCTACAGGGACGTTTTCGGAAATGAACACAACTAGAGTTATTTACTTGGATAGCCAATTCTCGGTTCTTGTGTTGGATTTTGCTTCCGCACTCCCAAAAAGACATTACGAAGTTTAAAGCAAATCAAGGGTGTAACTTTGGATTAAGGGCAGTTTCGACATTTCTTTTCACATGGAAACATAATTAATTTTGAAAGCAGCACGTCTGTTTTCTTTAGGAGTACCGAAGCAAATTTCTCCTTTTTTCTGCGCTCCAAGGAGGCCTCAACGGGCTGATGATCCGAATCCAAACCTACGGTGTGCAAAACGTTTGTGACCAACGGCAGGGCAGGAAAGGAAATGGTGTACCAAGCGGTAGGGGTGAAAACGGGTCGGATTTTTCCCGACCGATCCGGTACCGAATCCGACCGGTAGTAAATTCGGTAAACTAATTTAATATCCGGTCGGATTTGGTTTCGAATACGGATATGTATAGACGGATTCGGTAACGAATTTGGTATAGCTGATATCCGACCGAATAGGTTCGGTATTCGGTTATTCGGATAGTATCCGAATAAGAACCGAATACATATCCGATTATGCGAGCGCTCGGCTACAGGAGAGGTCCCCTCCAAAAATTGGCTTATGCTGCTTGTTGCGGCGTGCACACGGTATTCTTCAGTAAAAGGTGAAAGAATAGCTCGCTTTGTGCTCACCGCGCAGCTGCGTGCTTGTTTTGGTTGCCCTGGCCCTCGTTATATGCTTCGCCCTCGCTGCACAGCTCTCGCCAGGAAGCGATGTGTTACTAATCGCCCACTCCTACGCGCTCAGCCGCGTGCCTGCGCACACCGAATTGGGCCAGGCCCGTGAGAGCTCCCACCAACCTCAAGTTACTGAGCCGGGCTGGCATTGCATCGCACAAGGAATTTATACGAGAGGTGGCATCACATCTTGGACTTTGTATTGGTTTCAGATTTTATATAAAACCAAAAGGCCGTTGTAACTTTGTAAGCTTTTGGAACTAAAGTATAAGCTTTTGGAACTGTAATCATCCGCATTATCCACCTATATTATCCGTTTCCGAGCCGAATCCGTTACATATCCGTCCCGACGGTACCGTATTCGAAACTCCGAATAATCCGAATTCGTATTCGTATCCGGTCTTACCGTATTCGACTCCGAATCCGGAGAAAAAATGTGGGTTAGGATACGGTTTAAGCAATATCCGTCCGAATCCGATCCGTTTTCACCCCTACCAAGCGGTCTTATCAACACTGTTCCATTTCGGCCAATATGGACCGATATATACCTTACTAGTACTTAAACCGGTACAAAGTACTCTACATACTATACTACTCTCAATACTGGTCAATACCAGCTCGATACCGGTTAATACCAGCCATACCGGCTTTAATACAGCCAGTACTGGTCACACCGATGAAATTGGTAATACCGTCTATTGAACTATATGTTATATTTGATAGTACTAGAATGTATTTGGAATAATATTATAAGTGACATTTGGTGTGTATATAATCAAACAAATATATACTTATAAATATATATACTCATATTATTATATTAAATTTGAAACAGTACGCCGGTATAGACTAGTACCAGAACGTACTATTTTAAGAACCAAACCAGTATAGCCTCTAGAACGATATTGACAAGTATGGTACCAAGACACATGCAACACGTCCATGAGGTTTCATCTGCCTAAATAAATTTCTCTATCCCATCTGCAGACACCTGGCCTGCATGTTTTTCAATGTCTTAATTTATTTGAAAACTACATCTATTATACACTAAAAGTCAATGATAAGCCTTTTAGAGTTGCCAACAAAAAAGAGAAATATTAGAAATTCTCATAAAAAAACATCTAGTCCTTAATTTAGTGGATCCTAATTTCAAAGGCTTCGATTTGATAGTTAATATGGATATATAAGAATCTATCTATATTAATTATACACTTAGAGAAAGATCTAAACATCAATGTGATATACCTGAGTTATACCTTAAAATGGGTAGCACTAGTCATTATTCATCTCTTCTAACTCCGGGCATGATGGGTCCTCCGGGCAAGTGAGGAGAGAATATTGGCAGGGTAGAGCCTCGAGTCCTGGTCTTTGGCTATTTACCACTTTGATTCGGTAAACCTGACTGGATTTACAGCAACAGGAAGAGAGGGAATAGCATGAGGTGAGGATTGAGTCGTGGGATAAGGTGATCTAACCCATGCTACTTTTTAGAAGAGCGCTCCCAGGGAGCTGGGGTGGTACAAAATCACATAAACTTTCAAAAACAAGCTTTTCCCATGACTGCGAAATAGGTCACCCGAGGGCGAGAAGGCAGTGCACAGGGTCCACAATGAAATCTTGTGACAATACAACGTCTATTCGGGGAACACACATAAGGGAGCACAGGGTTTGTCTGCATAGTCCGTTTAAAGCCGGACCACCTTATCTTCATGAACATCTGCAGCGTTCCTAACCTTAAATTTTTTTGGAGTAAGGGTACGAGAAGAGGATTAAAATTTTCCTTTTGAATCAATAGATACAAGAGGGAAGTATTTGGGTAATTTGATTGATATCAGCACTCACGCTGGGTTATCATTTTGAATTCGGGACAAGAGAGCTTTAGAAGTATAATTGGCTAGGGCAGCATATAGATGAGAGGGAATCATCTAAGAGAGATGAGAATGAGCAGTACAACCTATATTTTTGGAAATAGATATTTAAGAAATAATTCTAGCCATGAAACTAACGGCCAGGCCAACTAGGTCACGACCTGCAGTCGATATGCTCTGATACCATCGCTGTAAGAGCCCAGATATTAACATCCCGCATCCCCTGTGATTCCACCGCACTATTCCCTGGATTAGTAGATAGTGCTCACAGGTTACAGTTCTGAACATCAAAGTAAATTTAATAGTAGACTTACACATGGGCCGATTAGGTCGAAATCGATAAAATGCAGCAGCGGAAACGAAGCACGTAGGTAGGACCTTCAGGACATGCCCATAGGCAGCCAACTGGAGGTTCGCGACCTAGCCCTCGACATCTTCATCTTCTTTGCCACCATGACCAAATAGTGTTGCTGAAGCGTAGTGATCTGTTCCTGATTCTGGATTTGTTGTGAAAGCGAGTGTGAGCACAAACCACCGTGCTCCGCGAGCCAATACACATGATGCAAATAAATAGTATGCATGGCTTATCAAAGGAGAGGCTCGGGTTATTTTATTTGCCAAAAATCGCTTTTAGTAGCATTATTATTATTTAATTATAGTGTTATTGTTGCTACCTAAACTCCACACAACGATTGCCATAATTGACTTAATCCACCAAAATACACTTTCTTTATTGATTGATGTCTAAGACTCCAAACAGCGAGTGACATCATTTAATTAATCCACCGAACACACACCTTCTATATTGAGTGCTGTCTAAAATTCCAAACAACGAATATCATCAATTATACAATCCACCAATCAATTGCTGCCTAAATCCCCAAACAGCGAGTATCATAATTTATATAATCCACTGATCATACACTCATTGCTGCCTAAGACTCCAAACAGCGAGTGTCATCATTTATTTAATTCACCGAAATCATTTGTATCAGGACTTTCTAACAATTCAATCCTTTTGTTATTGATCCAAAACTATAATTTGCTCTTCCAATAATCAATCTTATTTTTCATTACCTAACTCTAACTAGTTCACTAGTATACATCCACCAGAAATATCATTGATCAAGTTTATACTCTAATTATCATATCTCCAAATTCCCATAAATTCAATCCATCCACCTAGTATTTTATCAAATTCTATTAATCCCATTATTGCCAACATCTCCCAAGAATTCATATTAGATATCAGTGTTGTAATCCAGCAATTACCTTTGCACTCCCTAATTCTCCAAATATCATTTATATCATCTATCTAGCCTATCTATTCATTTAGGCTCAACCAATTTATTTCTCCCAGAATCATCACTATCGTTTCCTTTTTATGATCGACATGGATCCACCAACATCTCTATGTGCCCATAAACAACCATTTTATTTTCTTACGACTCTATTCATTCTTCCTGACATTTAATTTTGCAAGAAGTATTATTATTTAAAAAATATAATACATAAAAATTTTCTGAGACCTAGCAGTTTTGAACAAAAGCATAATGTGTAAGGGAATGCAATAATAATATTGATCTAGATTCCATCCACCATTACATGGTCTCTGCACCATATGCTAGACCTTCAGCGTTATAGCCGCTTACATTATCACTGGGACGACACCCAGGGCAACACAAATCAGGGCTTTCCACTGCCCTTCACTTTTCCATTCCCACCCACAAAGTTTTTGAAATAGAACTATATCTGGTTAAGTTCCCATGTCCGCCCTTGACCGTGGGCACGGCTATTCGAATAGTTTTGACTCTGCAGAGTTTGCACACTTTACCCACAAGAGACAGTTCACTCGTTGCCCCACACGATTCCTTAGCCGTGCGGTTGAGCAAACCATCACAGTAACCATTCAAAGTACCTCGCCCCGTCCATCATCTCACCCTATGGGCCACTCCCACTTGCGGTGGGTCCCATACGTTGTTCGGGATGTTCCCCTCCTATGCGACTAGCAGCTGACTCCCCGTACTGCTAGCACGCCGCAGAAGAACTTCACTCACAAAGAGTGTCCCATTCAAGCCGTCACCCAGAATCGCTACTTGCACCACCACTTCTCCTCCACCGATGATGATGACTTTCTAGGTCCAGTAAAATTATTAGGCTAAGTTGTACTTTACAGACTTGTGGTTGTGCTTATTTTACACAGGAGGTCATGACAAGATTCAGTCCTTAGGGTTATCTGGGCGGTTCTACCACAAACCACACTCTCGTGCACCACTGCACCATACCCCCGAACCATCCGCTCAGATAGATAAGCAATTTGAGGTTTTTGGAAGTATAAAATAATAATATCCAACATATACTAGTCACTACCACCATGACTGCCCAACCAAAATTTTCTCATGATTAAAAGTGATGCTTGGGGCAGTTCAGCGCCCCCCGAGTATCTAAGCAGTACTAAGCATGACGTATAATTACAGACTTATTTTTGATAAGTTACTATTATAATTTTACTAGGGCGACAAGGTTCACATATCCAATATTCCGAAGGAGGGGTAATATTAATCAAGTTAAACAATGGGCATATAACTAGAATCTTAAATTAAACATGTATTTGCATATAAAATAATGGCATGCAATTTGATAATTTAAACAAAAGTAATTTACAGAAAATGTAGGTTCAACATGATCAAAGTATTGACTCGCCTTGCGCGGTTTACCACGGTCTTGAGCTCACTCAAAGATTTCTCATGCGATGGTCCTGAACTTCTGGTCCTTATCCTCACCTCGATCTCGGCTTCGCTTGATCCTTTGATTCTTCAGGACCCCAATCTCTAATTACGTGCTAAACAACTGAATCCAAATAAATGCAAATAACTCAAAAGATCCAATAACTCCAAGTAAGCTCAATTTATCTTAATTATGAGTTAATGGGTGATTTGGGTTACTTGAGGCAAGATCGATGCGGTGCGGAGTATTGACGAAGTCAAGTGAGGTTAGAGAGAAGTGATTGAATGGCCAAGGAAGATTTATTGAGACGAATGCCAAGGTAAGTTCATGGTACCAGAATATTCACTAGAATACTCTGCTTCAAATTTGTGAATGGCTAGGCATAGCTGACTTTTAGAGTATCATGGATCGATCTTTTTATTTCATAACTCCTTTTATCATTTTTATATTTATTTAGGAAGTTCCATGCATTAGGTTAGTCCTATAGACTGGTGCAGGAGTTTAGTGCATTAAATCATTTTTAGGGTATGTATTCCTCATAACTTAAGTTATGGTATTTATGAGGTTTTATTTACCAATTATTCAAGGTGTACACCTAATGGTTAATTTTAATGATTCAGTGTCGTACGTGCATATTTAATTATCTCATTGATGTCTATTAGAAAACTTTAGTATATTCTTATTTGCTACTCATCTGCAGCTAGTGGTCATAATATTATATGTTTCTTCGGATTGTTTGTTAGCGAGATTATCTCAACGTCCAATGACCTAGGGCTACTATACTTTTGCATCTATATACTAACATGACTTTTCCGTTGGAAATACCCTGAGGACCAACCGTCATTGTTACTTTATCTTTTGCATTAACATCTCGCATATTTTAATTAAACTTCTATTTACATAGGACCGAGCTCGCTATACCCAAAATTTATTCCACTAAATTCATCGTTGAGATTCATTTATCGGTGACGTGCTAATGGCGAGAATTTTATTCGGGCCCTCTAATTTAAATGTTTATGGTCACATCCTATCGTTTGATTAATTTTGTGAAGAGGCCTAATTTAGTTAAACCTTGGATTAAGATTTGTTTTATGCCTGCATGACAAATGTTATGGCATATATTTATTTATAATTAAGGATAATCTTTTAACTTTAAGCTTTATTCTTATTGCTTTAACATAACATCCAATACATTTTCTTAAATTTTAACTTGAATATATTTTAAATTAGGTTCCTTAGTAAATTTGGACTTTAAACAAAACCACATTTTATTAATGCCTCCAATTGATAATTAAGCGCCAAATAAATATTTAAGCTATATTAGTTGCTCATATAATAAATAATCAAACGTTAAACCTTAAGTAACCTTATTTTATATCTTAATTAAATTTATAAGTTTATATGGATTATTTCCTAGCTTTCCCTGACTTTTATTCATTGAAATGGATTAACAAAACAGAAATAAAAACAAAAATAAAACGTGTGGGGCAGAGGACTCAAACTCAGGACCTAACAGAAGACCTGCGTGCTACCACATGCTCGGCTAACCATCCAGGCAGCCGTATTTTCTTGACACGGATGGGGACTCAATTGAGACGATCTAGCACAGTGCCGGGGCTCCAAAACAGAGCAAATTTGCGCCGGCGCAGAGCTGCATTGCCGGCGGTGAGGGGTGGTCATGGGAAACGTCGGCATTCACTAAAATGGATTGCTCATGATGTAGGGGGGCTAGAAGTGGTGGCGCATTGGCCGGTGCGGGCGGGCGACGGCGCGGGGTGGTCGGCGGTGATGTGGAAATGGGGCGCCGGCAGCTGGGAAGGAGAGGGAAGATGACGGCGCGTGCATGTGTATAAGTGGGATATCCGGAGCTTACCCGAGTGGTCGAGGCGACTGGAGGGAGGCCGAGGCGAGGCGGCGGCGCGGAGGAGGTCACCGTGGCCGGCTCGCTACGGTGAGGGGGAGAGCAGGGCGGTGCTCGGGGAGGCTTTGCGGCGACCTGGGGATGCTCTAGTACCGAGGAATCGAGCTGGGGTGCGATGAGCAAGAAACGGAGATGGCCGTGCGGTGAGTGTTGGTGCGCGGAAATCAAATTATTTCGGAGGGAAGGCTAATAGGGAGTGGAGGCTCTCTGTGACGCGATCACTTTTGTGATAGCATCGCCGGAGCGGCTGAGGCGGCGGCAGCGTCGCCCATGCGGGAGCACGATTCCGCAACGGGGGAAGCAAGGAGGGGAGGCGAAGGCAAAGGGGAGGAGCCGGGTTACTTATAGCGGTGACGGAATACCGTGGCACCACTATTGCCGATGACCGGGGCACAGGGCGCAGCGATGTGATGGAGGCGTGGAGCGGCAGAGCAGGGCATGGTGGGGGCGTGCGAGACGCAGGCGAGGGGACGCAACGGGGCGCATGGCGATAGCGACGTGGAGCAGGGTGGCGACGCACACACAGTGGGAATGGGACCGGAATGACGCGAGCGCAGCAGGTGGCTACGTGCGTGAAGGGACGGGCAGGAAGAAGATCGTGCGAGGAGGGAGGAGGAAAGGAGAGATCGGGTGGGATGCGGGGCCCGCGTGTAAGAGAAAGAGGGAGGAAGGGAAAAGGTAGAAAAAGAAAGGGAGGGGAAAAATGCCCAACAAACTAAAGTTTGGATTTTTGCCAAATTCCATATTTAAATTTTAAATTTTGTTTTGAAATCAAGGGCTCAACTCAAATCATTTGGATAGTAAATTTAAATATTGTTTTGATTTTGGTTTCCAATTATTTTGATCCTCGGTTTTGAGTTTAAAGTGAAATTTTAAAATTGGTTTTGAATTCATAATTTATTGTTTTATATTATTCCCACATCTTTTATTAACACCCTTATTATTAGTAGTTCTCAATATATTTATGACACAAAACTCAAGAGATCTCAAATAAATATTCAGAATAAATCTGAAAGCCAGCAAAATGCAAGAAAAGTTTTCAAAATTTCATATTTTTGAATTTCTAAAATTTTGGGATGTTACAGTAGGCTAGGAAATAAAATGATTACATGTGTAGTTATATTTATTACCGGGTATATGTATAAATATTGCGGTTGTCGATATGTAGTTATTTAGGGTAGTTTGTGTATGATAAATTATTGTAGAACTATTAATTTATCGTAGTTGTAAGTTGTAATGCATCGATTGGTTTTAGAATATTAGATCTGCTAGTTAGGTCTATTCGGGACATGGAGAGTATAATGTGTATATGATACATTATTAACTATGTATGCTACCACTACTACAGAGAAGGCTATATTGGGCGTCTCATCACAGACGGTTCTCTAGAATCCGTAGTGTTGTAATTATTACGGACGACTTTACAAGTGTGACCGTCTATGTTACTAGCATTGGCTAGAACCATCTGTGATACATAATTATCACAGATGTTTTTTTTGTTAAGAACCGTCTGTGATACATCACAGATAGTTTTTAACAAGAACTGTCTGTGATATCATATATATCAAAGATGATTATATTTAAAAACCGTATGTGATATTAATCTTCTACACATATATATACACACAGGGGTGAAAATATAGCTCACTGTAATCCTATGTACGCTTAGGTTTTCCAACACACCTGCACGCCTTCTCAATTCCCCCCTTCTCCACCTCCGACACTACCGCCTCCTCGGCTCCTCATCGTCGTCACCTCCTCCTCGGCTCCCCATTGCGTGGCTCCTCCTCTTGGCTCCCTATCGTCATCATGTCCTCCTCGGCTCCCTATCGCCATCGCCTCCTCCTCGGCTCCCCGTCGTGTGGCTCCTCCTCCCAGCTCTCCATTGCCATTGCATCCTCCTCCTCCCGTCTCCCCATCATCGTAGCCTCCTCCTCGGCGCCTTGTCACTGTAACCTCCTCCTCGGGCTCCCCGTTGCACAGCCCCTCATCCTGGCTCCCCATCACCGTCGCATCCTCCTCGGCTCCCTGTCACGTGGCATCCTCCTCTCGACTCCCCGTCGCCGTCACTCAAGGTGTGCATCATGTATGAATGTGAGTGCCATGACATGTATGAATAGTTGATATGTGCATGAGTGTGATGCTATATTTTCATAGGTGATCTAATTCAATAAACTGCCATGTGGTAATTCATTTGGGAATCCTTTGCTAATAAAAGGCAAGTAAAAATAGAATATTTGACATGCATAAAGAATACAGCTTGAAAAATAAAATTCTACATGAATGTTGCTTCTGTTCATAAACTGAACTCATAGGATTGTCCTAAACATTAGTATGAATAGGGTTTTCTTTATGTCAAGCATGTCCTCTTTAGTAGGTTCTATAAACATTATTGATTAATCAATTCTAAATATAGAAGCACACTAGTTTGATTCAATTTGCTATACTCATTCTGTAGTATTAGTGTCGTGTTTCAGTTCAAGCAAATGTATGTGCATACATGCATGTATGTATTATAGTTTCTAAGGAAAATGATGTCCATTGAAAATAGAATGCAACTGACACTAAAGATGGCCTGGGAGCCGAATGACCATCATGGAGGTCCTTTGAGATAAGTGAACGGCTTCTCTTTTGACACTGAGGTAGTAAACTACACAACATAAAGTCACAACTCACAACTTACTTATTTTTGGATCAGGTGAATGATGCTCACATATTTCATGGTAATACTAACATAGTCTCACACACCCCATAATTTAAATGAGTTAGAGACAAAGTCAGACCGCGCATCACACTTGACAACTAACATAATGTCAGTCGGAGTAGTAATTGTTTTAAAATACCCTTCCAATGAGATCTTGTAGCTATAATATATGCCAAGATGAGAAAAAGAGAACTAATTATCCATAAATTCTTCTGAAAAGTAATCAGGCTACTCATGTTGCGATTTCTCAATAACTACAAGAGGAACATGAAAGCACTGTACACTTAGGCTTCAAGGGCATGAAGCAAACAACATATTCAAGTGTGTCAGGTTCTATGAAATAGGGTATGGCTCCTGTCTCTTTCTCCTCGTCATGCTACATGTTGAGCTTGGTTGCTGTTTTAGGCGTAAAAGAACCCCTTGGGCTGCTACGCCCTTCATTTGTTTTTCGTTCCACATAAATGAAGGGTACGACAGCCCAAAGGTTTTTTTACACCTAAGACAGCAACTAAGTCTAACATACAGTATGATGAGGAGAAAGAGATAGCAATTATGACCTATTTCATAGAACCTAACTTACTAGAGTGTGTGATTAGCTTCATGCCCTTTGAAGCCCAATGGGTAATGCTTTAATGTTCTTCTTGTAGTTGTTAAGAAATACCAACCTGAGCAGTCTAACTACTTTTGAGAAGAATTTATAGATAATTGGTTCTTGTTTTCTCATCTTGGCATATATTATTGCTATAAGATCTCACTGGAATGGTATTTTAAAACAACTACTACTCCGACTATCAAAGTCTTAGCTGTCAAGTGTGATATGCGATCTAACTTTGTTTCTATCTCATTTAAATTATAGGGTGTGCAAGACTATGTTAGTGTTACCATAAAATATGTGAGCATCATTTATCAAAATCAAAAATAACTAGTGAGTTGTGACTTCATGTTGTCTAGTTTATAACTTTACTCCTCCTGGCGACAAGGCATGACAATCAACTCAAGTACATTTGATCTTAACGAACTCTCTGATGTTCGAGACGGCTCTCCACTTTCTTGATGATGGAGGTCATTGACCCAAAGAGAGAGAGTTCAACTTCGGCGATAACAATTAATAAATGTTCAAACATTTGATTCAATTGTAACTCATTTAGTTGTAATTCAATTGTGAGATCTATGTAATGATTATCATGTCCTATAAAATCTACAATTATGTGATCTGATTGCTTATTTGCAGAAAGTATGGCTAGTATTAGGCTAGCTAAAAAACAGAATTTTTTTGCTATACAAAGAACCATCATAAACGGTTTTTTGTATTAACCGTCTGTGATAAGTCACAATACATATGGTTATTTTATAAAACTGTTATGATATCTAACATATCATAGATAGTTCTTTTAAAAATTGTTTGTGTTGTGACTTTTCACAGACAGTTCTGAGTTAATAACCGTATATGATAGTCTGCATCATAGATGGTTCAAAAACCATCTGTGATGAACTCATGTCATTACTAACCCATAAACTCATACAACTCATGAAACTATCTATGATGATGTTTTTGAATCATCTATGATGACCGTTTCTGCAGTAGTGTACGTAGATAAACTATGTATGGTAAGTTAGATTTTTTACAAGACATACGATTAGTAGTCTTTCTTTAGGTGTTGTACATTAGGGAAATATCCTTCTATGCAAGTTTATTAGTGGCTAATAGATTTGTTATTAGGTCAATTTTGTATTCATTTAATTGAATAAGTAGCTATCATTAACACTAGATTAGTTGTCGAATTGATTGACAGGTATGATTGAATGAGTAGCTTTCAAAACACACTATGGAGAAGGGGTTCCATGGATGGGTGTAGAAGGCGTTGATTTGCATGATTTTCCATCTGTGATGTCCAGTCTTTCAAATGCAAAGCAGCGTCCATGGGGCATACTTATGAGATGGTTGTACCAATTATTCTTGCTAAATCATGCGATGCACGGCCTGAAGTTGCATGGCATTGCTACCCAGATATGGCAACACACATACTGGGAGTTAGTGGAATTGAAGAGGCAAAATTTGTCGAGCTCATACGTGAGATTAGCGACAAAGCATGGATGGCCGCTAGTCTTACTAACCCAAGCCTATGAGAAAGTCCCTCCAGCTTATGTGATACAAGAAGATGGCATAGATGGTAATGCTAAAGAAGTTACGGAGTCCAGCCAAAGTGCACCATATTGTTTGAGCGAAGAACGGGGAGGTGGTATAGACTTAGTTGAAGTGGAGAGTGTAGACCTTCATATGGCTAAGGCACAAGAACCCATGTGAATTGCAGATGAGGGTGAGGAGATCGAAGCCTTGGTGGAACAGATAGAGCACGAAGATGGTGAGTACGAGGCAATGTCAGATGAAGATTCTGATGATAAGCAAGGTGGAGGTGATCAGGACATTCTGTGGGAGTGGAACGCACACCAATTCGACAAATTAGTAGTGAGTGAAGGTGACCGGGTGGCCTAGGTGTACCAGCATAATGAGGTTAAGCAAGGAGCATTTTACAAAAGTAAGGATCAGGTGCAGGAAGTAGTCAAGTTCTTGGCAGTGTCATTGCACAGGATATTTAAGGTAGTGATGTCCAGACCGCATGGACTCACCAAGAGCATCCTCCAGAATCAGTCAGTAGGAATTCATGGTAGATGAAATGCTTCTCAGAGTGGATTGAGCATGATCCTAGGGAGAAGTGGGCATTGCTTTACAACATTGATGGTATAAGGTACGGAGTCATGACCACCAAATTAGACATGGTGTGCAACTGGGTCATGAGAGTTTTGAGGTCGCTTCCTTTGGCAGCTATTATTGATGGAGTGCTACGCAGTTTTACAAAGTATTTTGTTGATCGAAGCACCCTAGCTCGCATCTGCATGAGTGATCCATAACTGACATACTCAACTATGATTACAAAGTACATGAAAGAGAAGGGGGAGATGCATAGAGCATCAAAATGGGCATGAGGGAGCTTTATTTCGAGATACTGTGTAGGGCCAAAGGTCATCGTGGGATGAACCATGAGACAATTTTTCACGAGTGCACGCTTAGAAGGCACACTTGTTCATGTACTTGCAACAAGCCCTGTCTATTGTATAGGCTATGCACACATGTGGAGGCTGCTTGTTCAATAGTTGTACAAGAATCCGACATATTCTTATCAGAATATTTCATGAAGGAAGCAATGATGGCAACATGGAGTGGAGAACTGTATAGTTTCAGTGTGGTTGGATCATTCACCATCTTAGTTGAGAGAAGAATAATTTGGCCCCTGACATTGATAGGCTGAAGAGAGGAGTTGGTCGTCTAAAGACTTGATGTATTAGGAATGACATGGACGAATAAAACGCATGGCCTCATTTGAAGAAATAATGTATTTACAAGGATACCAGGCATACCTTCAAATATTGCCTCACTAAAGGGGTTAGCAGAAAAGAGGAGAATAAGTTCATGGGGATAGGGTAGCTAGGACCTCCATCAACAGTTGTAGCCATCGGACTACCAGTGCTATTTGAACTTATGTTCATTGTTGTTGTATGATATATGCATTATGTGTAACCTACTTAGAACTACGCTATGTTACTTTACCAGGATGTATGCCTTATGTGTAACCTACATTATTTTACTTGTATATTTACCGAGCATTTTTTTACTTTACTTACATATTTACCTTGTGTTATATTACTTTACTTACATATTTAACTTGTGTTATTTTACTTTACATGTACATTTACCCTATATGACCACTCTACGTACAACGATTACATCGAGTGGTACAACACACGCATCAGGCTTCGGGTCATACGTGTCCTGGAGGATCCACCAAGGCACGTCGCTACCACAATAGACACATACCCCCAGCCAAACTCTGCCTTCCATCACTTGGTTAGTAACACACAATTAATTATACTCCATTCCTTATAGTTACATTGATTCTAACATGTTTTACTTGCCACATAAAGTGATCTGGCTAGCGAGGTTCATGATGATTTGACCTCTCTTATATCTCGCATCGGGGATGGCGGGCTCAGAGCCATGCTTGGCCAGATCAGGGACAAGGCCAAGCGCATCATCTCACTGATGTCATGCAGGAGGCTAAGGAACGATGTGTGCAAGGGTTGCCACGTGCTTTTGTGGTACATGTTCAAGGGGTCAGTAACAGCACACTGTGCATGTCGCATGCTGCCACCACACCTCTTCCAAATGTGGTGGGGGGTTCTTCCTAGCACCGTACTACCCCTACTTGGGCTTCAGGTAGCATTTTGTTAAACATGTTTATGCAATATAACTCATGAAGTTTCATATTAATGACTGCTTTTTTGAATAGGACCATAGTTGTTATGTCTTTGCCACATGCTATGATATTCATAGTGTTATGCTCCTCTTTGTTATGGCTTCTTTGTAAAGTTGTTCTATTACATGATTTATGCTATGACTACGAGATAGTCTTCCCTTCTTAGCAGCCTGACAAAGGGGTCATGGTAACACCACATATCATGACAAGATGAGTCCATAGCCTTTTGTTAGAAATGACAACACTATGCCACCTCCTGTTTTCAACCCAAAGTGACAACACTCTAATAATCCCTTTTCAAACTAAGGTGACAGCACACTGTCACCTATTTTTTGGACCAAAAAGACTGCACCTAGCCCGCCACACTCTCCACGTGCGTCATGTCCATCGCCCACATTTGAGAGTGTCTATAAATAGTCCCACGCAAAGAACCCACGTATCTCGAACACTCCTCCAACCACAACATGGTGGACAGGACAGGTAGCTCAAGGCATGGGAGGGGACAATAGGCATGGACAGGGTTTCAAGGTCATGAAACCTACCTAGAAGATATGCACATCTATAGTCCCCTAGACCCTGACCCCCCCTAAGCCCCAATCTACCACTCAAAACCAGGGAGTCTTGCATCCTTGAAATCCCCTCTACCACTACATACACACCCCAAGCCTTAGTCGCAAAGCAAGCACAACTTGACACGGTGGTTCAGGTTTTTGTGACATGGGGAACCCAAGGCATCGATTCTTTCGCTTCCCTCTATTGATGGTAAGTAGTTCATTTCATATCTATACTTCCACACATGCATCGCTTATAATCACCATGTCTTCCTTGCAGACTGCGTACTGCAAGTTCATCGAGTGGGTGGATCAACCGTATCCAATCTTTGCCCAGGTTTACATCCACACTCTCCAAATCAGCTATGGGGACACCCAGAGTTACCAAGAATCTCTGTATTGATGCAATTATCTAGGATTTTAGTTGCACAAAGATTGATAAACAACTTGCTTACAATTACAATACCAAAATATTGCTCATTATCTGATCAAAATATACAAGAATGAGTACATTCGTACTCAATAAGCCACGGTGGTAAAGTCTTATAATGCAATTGAGGATTTCAAGGGAATTGTCTATCAAGGAGGGTTTGTCTTGGACCTATCATCACAACTACATGCAGTTTTATTTGCAAAGTATTTTGATTGAACCAAACCAAGTTAACAATGGTTTTAAGAGTAGGGGGCTAATGATTTAACATCCTGACCAATACCACATTTAACCTTCAAAAGACTACTTATGCCTTGAGTTTAGGGATCACCCCACAACATAGCTTCATTAACTAGAAGCATGACACATTCGAATGATTTAGGTTCAATCTCTACAGAGAGTGCCAAGCTTTACCCATGAGATGTATTCAACTTGCAATCATTGAGAGACAACAGAGCTGTTCAAAAGTCCCACAACATTAATTTCTATCCGGTAAATGTTAGGGCCATCCTAGCAGTCAAAGTCATACCAGGCCTACGGTATGTCGTTTGCCGACTAGTTACATGGGTTCTAAGGTTGTGCAGCTTTACTCGAAAGTCCAATCCGACACCCTCAACTACTGATATCAACTTCTCCTACGAACTTCATGAAGTAGGAGAACATACTAGTGTAGGATCAAGAATAACTGACTAGAGAAGGGTGAATAGATGGTTCTAAAATTTCTTACTTTCTAATACTTTCTAAAACTATTTTCTACAAATTTAGAGCTAAGTAAGATTTATATTACAATTCAAGACCTACTCAATTCTAGTAAAGCTAAGGCACCATAAGATAAGCCTCTACAAATATATTTCTAGTACAACTAAATATGCCAATCTCAATAATCTTAATTTGCTAGAAATATAAATGCAGAAAGTAGAGACAAAGAAATAACCACAAGATGACACGAGATATTTTTCTGTGGTATCAAAGACTTGTCGGTCTTCACTAGTCCACATTGAGGAATGCCCAATCAATTGGACTGGCTCCACAAATTACCAACAAACACCAAGAGTAATGAATCATAATCTTTACTTGACGGTAATCAAGTGCCAAGGATCAATCTAAAATGGATGCACTTGAATTTGGCTCAACTATCTCAATTGCATGTAACAAGTGTGTATGGGGTGTGGAGAGTGTGCTTTAAGCTCAAGGATGTTAAATGAGGTCTTTTCAATATGTCCTTGAGCTAGTGGAGAGGTATTTATACCCTCTACCAACTAAATTTGACTGTTTGGGGGAAGGTAATAAAAAACAGGACAATCAGAAGTACCGCCGTTGAGAGGCCGACACTACCACTCCTATGGAATCTACACAGTAATGGCTATAGCAGTCGAATTTAATGCATCTAAACTAGACGTTGCATTTGTTGTGCAGTACTACCACCGTTGTAAGTGTGGTAGTTCCACTCAATCGATAGTTCCGTTTTCTAGTACGGTACTACCATTTGTCTTGAGGTCCAAAAATGGTCCTCTCTAGAAATAACGTACCACCCATTCATTCGAAATTCCCGGTTATGTAGTAGTTCTATTAGAGATATACGGTCGTACCTCGATGTGGTAGTTCTGCCAAGTAAACTCCAGTACTACTATTTTCCCTAGGAGCAAACACACCCAAAAGTACCCTTCTGGAAAAAACATACAGCCACCTAGGTTTCAGTTTGACCAAAGTGTGGAAGTACCGCACCTCCTTCCGATCATACCGCGACATGGTAGTACCGCCATGTAAACTCCGGTACTACTGAATTTTCTGAGAATACACATTTGGCTTTTAACTTAAATTCTAAGTGCATGCATGATCCTAAATTGATCCAAATGGAACAAGACCATGCTGTTAAGCTACTAGTCATGATCCCTCTTAATAGTATGGTATTTAACCTATAATCCGGTCTTCCACCCTTTTCTCGTAAGACCGGTAAAATAAAAAAGGGGTCCTAGACTACTTATACTTTTGTTTTGAACCATATTGATTTTCATATTGACCTTTAGCACGTATCTCCATTCATCACCAGGACTAAGCCTTTCAAACACTCAATAAACATACCAGTCTCATATTCATATATCGTCATTAATTACCAAAATAATTTTTAGGGGCCTAGATGCTTTCAAGTAGGCAAAGTCCAATTTCTCGATCTTGTGGATAGGCATAAGGTTCTAGTCCTTATATGCTTTGGGAGAGATATCCAAACAACCGATGTGTAGACAAAAGGGAGCATAGCACATAACCAACCACTAGCCCAATCCTCACCCTCGGCCAGCATTTCTGAGAGACCATGTGGTTGCGACCCCATGTGTGTGATGAGTAATTGACATCGGTTTAGGAAAGTCGAGTTTGGTTTGTGTGGTCGGACCATGTCGTTGCATGGTGCAACGGATTCAGTCGGACTTGGTCAAACCTGGTCAAAGTGGTTAGGATGCATACTCTGATGATTCGACAGGTTTGGGCTTCTTCATACGTAAGTATGATTTGTTGATACTATTATGCTTTCATGTATCGAACGGTGCTATTTGATGTGTTTCTTGTCTGTGATGGCTGCAGGACGTCGAGGCGGAGTCGTGGCGAGACACGAGGTGACCAGACTAGGCGCAGGTGGCACTGAGGTCAGAACGGTCGGGATGTGTCGAAGACGGCGGAGAATCGAGGTGGTTGCGAGGCTTGGACGACAAGAGACGCGGAAGCTTCCCGGATGGTGCAGGAGGGGCGAATTGGTAATTTTGCAAGACTGCACAAACGGGAGCGGGTTCCGTTGGATTTAGCAGGCGTAACGGGTTGGAGACCCATTAGCCAAGGGCTATAAATAGGAGTGAGTGGCTTCATGTATTCCCATGGCTTTGCGAGAGAGTTAGGGTTTGTTTTAGTCAAAAGAGCCTTTGGAGAGGTTGTTTGCTTTAAGGCTTTAGTGGTTGAGAGCAGGAGAGGGTGTGTGTCTCGTAGCTCTCTGTGTCCCCTCTCCAAGAAACATGTAGTGCTTGTGTTCATGAGAGCTTGAGAGTGGGAGAGGATGGTTTGATGTCCATTCAAGCATGTATGGGGTTGTAGGGATGATATGAGTTTATACTCTATGCAATCATGTATCTCTCTTCCTCAAGATTAATCCAAGAAGATTTTATTTGCGATGGACTGACTCTCTGTTCTTTTTCTTCGATGTTCTCTATTCTTGATTTTTGAGTTTTTGTGTTTTGGCTCGATTAGTGCTGGGGAGTGGCAAAATGGGTTGCTCTATGATGGAATTGCATTTCTAGACCCTTTGGTCATCTAGTTTCATGAGCAACTTGATTAATTTGCAAGAATCTCAGTTCTAGCCCCCCTTGTGTTCTTCCTCTCATTTCTAGGGTTACGGTGTATTTCTTGTTTCCCTTCTTGAGATGGCATGAAACTTGGCATGTAGAGTCCAGAGGATATTAATTAGCTATCCTCAAAGTTTCATGGCCAAAGGATCAAGGCTTGGAGGAGAATTTGGTTTTTGGTGTTGCTTCCTGTAGTTTTTCAGTTTTTCTTTCATTTCTGAATTTCTCTCATTTGAGTTGGTTTCTCTTGTCCCTCTAGGCTCTTTATGTTATTTAGGAGGTGGTTTTTCAGTTCTGGACTGGAATTTTCAAGGGATAATCCCAGATTTCCTTGTAGTATGGAGATCTGAATTTGCCTCTAAAATTTCAGTTTTTTGGCTGCCTGGTATCAGGGGAGCGGTCTGACCGGCGTTCATTATGCGGTCAGACCGGACCTGGCGGTCAGACCGGCCACTCAAGGGCGGTCAGACCGGCGGCCAGAGAGCGGTCTGACCGGCCCTCAAGTGGCGGTCTGACCGACCCCCTTTGGCAGCCTCTCTTGCCTGCTGTTTTTCGTGAGTTTTTGGCTCCTTGGTTTCTCTGTTTTCTGTGCTCATTTCCTCTGTTTGCTCAAGTTTCCAGAGAGTAAAATCTTTCCCCTTCATAGCTTTTCATAGCTATTGGAGAGGCGATTTTCAAGTGGAGACTTTAGGGGGTATTTTTGGAAGAAGCGACATTCACCCCCCTCTGTCGCCATTTTGGTCCAACAATTGGTATCAGAGCCGGTTAGCTCTTCTCAATAGATCTTAACCGGTCTCTAGAGCCATGGCGACGGACAAGTACTCAACCAAGCCCCTGGTCTTCGATGGGATCGACTATCCCTTCTGGAAGAGTCGGATGGAGACCTACATCCAGGCTCAAGGCTACGCCATCTGGCGTAAGGTCAAGGTCCGATTTGTTGTTCCTGACGATGAGAACATCAACGCTGGAAATATGCATGATGCTGAGGCAAACGCTAAGGCAAGGAACATCATAATCCAGGGCCTGAGTCGTAGCGAATTTGACCGCATATCTCATCTGTCGTCCGCCTTCGATATTTGGGAGACCCTCGATGCTTACCATGAGGGCACCACCCAAATAAAGACGGTGCGACAGGACCAGTTCAAGCGAGATTACAACAAGTTTGAAATGCTCGCCGGCGAGTCCCTTGATGAGTGTTTTGCACGTTTTCACAAAATCTTGAGCAATCTCCGAGCGGTTAGTCTCACATACCCCAACTCGGACAACGCTCGTCAGATGCTCGCGGCTCTTGACTTACGCGTTTGGGAGATGAAGGTGACTACCATCAAGGACACCACCGACCTCTCGACCTTGAATCTTGAAGCGTTGTATTCACGCCTCAAGACTCACGAGATTGACATAGTCTCTCGTAGGTCAAAGTCGCAGTCGATGGCCTTAGTCACCGATCCCACTTCTGGACCTTCTTCCGAGTCGACTTGCGGATTCTCCCTTGCTGCTCTCTGTGACATAACTGATGATCAGTTAGAGCAGCTTGCGGATGAGCAGTTAGCCCTCCTAGCTCGGAGATTTTCCCATTGTTATAAGAGGAGGAGGGACGGAAAGAGAGGAGGACCCGTGATTTGCTTCGAGTGTGGTGGCCCCAACCACATTCGAGCAAACTGCTCCAAGCTGGTGAAGGGCAAAGGCGACTACGGCGGTGTGAGCAAGAACGACTACATCGACAAGAACCGCAACAAGAAGCCTACTTCTCACACCCAAGGCAAGAAGTTTCGTGACCTTGGCAAAGCCAAGAAGCTCTTCCACCGCGTTCTCACCGCCTTCGACGACCTCGACCTCAGCGAGGTGGAGGGGTGGAGCGACGACGATGGAATGGAAAAGCAAGATCCCAAGGGCGGCGACGACTTCTCCGGCATGTGCTTCATGGCCCTTGAGGGCGAAGTGAGCGACCGCGAGCTGTACTCCGACTCCGACGAGGTATCTCCCACCTACGACCAGCTTAATGATGCTTTTCTTAAGCTAGGTAGATTCCATGCTAGATCTAGAGCTAGGTGTAGCGAGTTGGAGAAGGAAGTAGATAGACTATCACGGGAGCTTACTTCACTTACATCTGCTTCCTCCCGTGATGAATGTGATACATGCTGTGCTCTGTTGGGTGACATGGAGAAATTAAGGACCTCGCATGATAGTCTGTCCTCTGAACTTCACATTGTTAAGGTGGAGAATATTAGTCTCTTGGCTGAACTAGAAATGAGTAGGATTGCTTCTATTCCATCTACTACTGTTGAGACTAGTGCATGCACCTCATGTGAGGATAAAGACAATGCGTTTAGAGGTCATTACACCATGCTCCTCGATCTGCCCGAGACTTGTGAAAATTGCAATAACCTGAAGATGAACCTAAAATGGCAGATCATAAAATTGCTGAATTACAAGGTTTTCTACTTGAGCCTATTGCTTCTTGTGTGAATTGTCCCAAACTTACTGCTGAACTTGAATCTGTGTCCAAATAGTTTCAAGAATTAGTTGATGATAACAACAGATTGGCTCAACATGCTTCTAAGGACCCTGTTAGCTCACCATGCATTAATTGTAACAAACTAAAATCTGATTTGATTATATTGGATGAGAAATGTGTGAAGCTGACTAAGGACCTACTAGAGAAGCCACTTTTTACTTGTAATGTGTGTGCTGCTGAGGGGGAGAAGCCCAAGGGTAAGGTAGAGACGCCTAGCGACGTGAACCAATTGGCTAGCAGTAGGTCTGTCCACTCTGAGTCAGCTATGCATGCACAAGCCATTCGTTCCTCTGCTATTGGTTCTTCTTACTCTACTCCCTTACCTTCTGCTACTCCTTCTCCCCCTGCTCTTCTTGCACCTCTCTTTTTCGGGAGTGTCAATATCTTATGAACACTCTCGAGAGATTTGTAGGTGGCAAGAAGAAGCTTAATCTTATTCTAGACCAATCCAAGATTTGCAGATTTAATCAGGGTCTAATACAATTTCTATGAGGACATGAGGAAACATCCACCTGCCGTGCTTAGACCCATAGCCGCAGGTGTGATCGAGATTAAGCCCAGGACCGAGAAAGTCTAATTTAAGTCAGCGGACTTTGTCCAAGCGATTTCTGACAGCAAGGAGAGTCCACCTGCTGCTTCGGCCTCTCAGAAGGCGAAGCCTCACCGTGGTACTTCTACCTCTCAGAAGGTGAAGTACCATTGTACCTTCTGTCAGAAGAATGGACACTCGATCGAGCGATGCTTCAAGCACGCCAAGATCGCGCGGAGAGACCGTGCTGAGGCTCTTAGGCGTATTCAGGGTCAGCCCCAGACCTTGAGTGCCCCTAAGACCCACACGAGGTCTAGGACTGTTCAGCTGGATGGGTTTGGGCATCATCGAGGACTTGGATTTTCTGAGTTTTCTAGCTTTCGTCCTCGATATGCTCCTAGTCGTGACTTTCACCGTCCTGAGGGTAGATCTCGTTTCCCCCATCGAGATAGCTACCCGCGGCGTGATCAGCATGTTGCTGGTGTCTTGACTCGCTCCTCTATAGCAGTCAAGCCCAACAACACTTCAAGTCTACACAACGACCGTCTGCTTCTTTGAGTGACAGAGAGCGTAGGGTAGATAGAGGTCAGTCGTGTTTGACTACTTTATCTGCTCGACGTGTTACTCAGTATTGGGTGCCAAAATCACTCTTGATTTACCCCAGTACTGAGACTTTACTCTCTGTTTGACTCAGGTTCGCCGGGCAGGGAAGGGAAAGGTTTGGCTCGTAGACTCCAAGTGTTCACGACATATGATCGGAGACTCCCGTTGGTTTTCTTCCCTTGCCCGTGCTCCAGGTGATGAGACGATCACCTTCGGAGATGCTTCATCTGGGCACGTCATCGCCAATGGTACAGTGCGTGTTAATGATTCTTTTATTTTGAAAGATGTTACCTTGGTTAGTAAGCTGCAGTATAATTTGATTTCAGTCTCTCAGCTTACCGATGACGGTTTCGAGGTGAGCTTTAAGAAAAAAAATTGCAAAATTCTTGATTCTTCGGGTAGTCTGGTTTGCGGGATTTCTCGTTTTGGGAGGATCTTTCATGTTGATTTTTCTGAGTCTTCTGGTGATCCTCTCCGGTGTTTAGTTGCTTCGGAGTCCCGTGACCTTTCCTTCTGGCATAGGAAACTTGGTCATATTGAATTTGACCATTTGACCCGAGTCAGCGGTCACGATCTCATTCGTGGTCTGCCGAAACTCAAGATGGTCAAAGATCTAGTTTGTGCTCCTTGCCGGCACGGCAAGATGGTTGCTCCTTCTCATCCTCCGGTCACAGTGACCATGACCGATGCACCGAGACAGCTGCTCCACATGGACACAGTTGGACCAGCTCGAGTGCAGTCAGCGGGAGGGAAGTGGTATGTTCTTGTCATGGTCGATGACTTCTCGAGGTACTCTTGGGTGTTTTTCTTAGCCTCGAAGGATGAGACGTTTACACATTTCCGAGGTCTTTTTAGTAGGCTTTCTGTTGAGCTCCCGGGTGCCTTATGAGCGATCCGCAGTGACAATGGCACGAAGTTCAAGAATTCCTACTTTTAGAGGTTTTGCGATGAGACAGGTGTGGAGCACTAGTTCTCTTCTCCTCACGTCCCACAGCAGAATGGCGTCGTGGAGAGGAAGAACCGTACCTTGGTCGAGATGGCCAGAACGATGCTTGATGAGTATTCTACACCTAGAAAGTTTTGGGCTGAGGCTATTGCGACCGCGTGCCATGTTTCGAACAGAGTTTTTCTTCGGGCACACTTGCATCGCACTTCTTATGAGTTGAGATATGGGCGAAAGCCCAGTGTCTCGCATTTTCGCGTGTTTGGTTGCAAGTGTTTCATTCTGAAGTCCGGGAACCTAGACAAATTCGAGTCACGTTCTTGTGATGGTATCTTTCTAGGTTACTCGACTTTTTCGCGGGCGTATAGGATTTGGAACTGCGAGTCTAGTAAATTGGTAAAGACCTGTGAGGTGACCTTCGATGAGGCTAGTCCGGGTACTAGGCCCGATATCTCAGGTTCTATAGAGCAGTCCGAGCCCATCTTTGTGGATGATGAGGAGGATGGAGATGAGGGTTGTCTACCTGATCTAGTTCCTCATCCACCCCTTGAGGTGCCGTCTTCCATCGCACCTCGAGGCGATCAACCCATGCCTTCTGCTTCCTCTGGAGCTAGTGGCTCTGTTCCTACCTCTTCAGCTCATGAGGTAGAGGCCACTTCTTCTTCTCATCCAAGACCTCCTAGACATATCCAAAAAGACCATTCTTCTGAGCAGATTATTGGAGACCTTTTTGTGCGAGTCACCCGCTCAAGATCCGGCATGTCTCATTTCTGTCTCCATTCTGCCTTTGTTGCCTCCTTTGAGCCCAAGGATGTTTGTCATTCTCTCTCTGACGAGTCTTGGGTCAATGCCATGTATGAGGAGCTAGAGAATTTCGAGAGAAATAAGGTCTGGTCACTTGTTGAGCCCCCTCGAGGTCATAATGTTATTGGGACTAAGTGGGTGTTCAAGAACAAGCAGAGTGAGGATGGGGTAGTTATTCGAAACAAGGCTAGACTGGTAGCTCAAGGCTTCTCCCAGGTTAAGGGTCTAGATTTCGAGGAGACCTTTGCCCCTGTAGCTAGACTTGAAGCCATTAGAATCCTGCTTGCTTTTGCGGCTTCTAAGGGTTTCAAGCTTTACCAGATGGATGTCAAGAGTGCCTTCCTCAGTGGCTTTATTGAGGAAGAGGTCTATGTGAGACAGCCTCCAGGTTTCGAGAACCCCAAATACCCAAACCATGTCTTCAAGCTTTCCAAAGCTTTGTATGGACTTAAGCAGGCTCCTAGAGCTTGGTATGAGAGGCTTAAGTCCTACTTGTTGAGTCATAGTTTTGATATGGGTAAGGTGGATAAGACCTTGTTCATTCGCCGGCATGGCGCTGACCTTCTGCTCATCCAGATTTATGTGGATGACATCATTTTTGGAGGCTCTTCTCATACTCAGATGTCATGAGCACCGAGTTTGAGATGAGCATGATGGGTGAGTTGACCTTCTTCCTTGACTTCCAGATCAAGCAGACTCGGGAGGGTATTTTCTTGCATCAGGGCAAGTACACTCGAGACCTCCTGAAGCGCTTTGATATGAGTGATGGCAAGCCGGTGTCCACTCCTATGGCTTCTTCAGCCTCACTCGAGCCAGTTGATCAGAAGGAGTACCGCAGTATGATCGGCTCCCTCTTGTACCTTACTGCCTCGAGACTGGACATACACTTCTCCGTGTGTCTTTGTGCTCGGTTTCAGGCTTCTCCTCGCGTATCTCACCGCCAGGCGGTGAAGTGCATCCTTCGGTACCTTCGAGCTACCATTGACTATGGTATCTGGTACTCTTCCTCATCCTGCCTTTCCTTGAGAGCCTTCTCGGATGCAGACTTTGCTGGCTGTAGGATAGATAGGAAGAGCACTTCTGGCACCTGCGAATTCATTGTCACTTCTCTTGTTTCCTGGTCCTCGAGGAAGCAGTCCGGTGTTGCACAGTCCACTGCAGAGGCCGAGTACGTTGCTGCAGCCAGTTGCTGTAGTCAGGTGCTTTGGATGGTCTCAACCCTGCGGGACTTTGGGTTGGTTATCGATAGTGTTCCACTCTTTTGTGATAACACTTCTGCAATTAACATCGCAAAGAACGCAGTGCAGCACTCTCGGACCAAGCATATTGATATTCGATATCACTTCCTTCGAGACCATGTGGAGAAGGGTGACATCGTGCTCCAGTTTGTGGAGAGTGACCACCAGTTGGCTGATATCTTTACCAAGCCTTTGGATAGCTCTAGATTTTCAGCTCTGCGAGGAGAGCTTGGGTTGGTTTGTCCTTACGGGCTGATGTGAGGGGGAGCTTTGTGCTTTACTGCTTTGTTATATTGATTATGCTCTTGCTCCTTTCTGTTGCATTGCATTTGGGTTAGTCCTTCTAGCATAGATTAGAGTGCTTCTCTTGTCTAGTTGTTTAGATTTCTTACTATTATCTTATGATTCTAGGATGCTGCTTATTAGCTGTTCTCTTCTCACTATGTTGAGCTCACTCACTACTTATAGGTTCTAGCGAGGGTTGGGCCACCCCCGGGTAGACAGGGTACTTGTTTGCTCCTTAGTGTGTTAGATATTCAGCTGATAGTTCTAGAGTCATATGGGGTAGATGAGAGTCAGTCTAAGCCATAGTATCCTCCATATCTTATCTATGCTTTAAGGACTGCCTTTTCGGTTTTTCTTGCCAGCTTCTTGATCTTACAGCTTTGGTTCAAGGGGAGTTCATTGGGAGCTTCTAGAGCTTAATATTGACATAACTCTACTTGAACTAAAAGTTGCATCACATGTTGAGGGGGAGCTGGATTTTCTGCATTTGTAATATAACTACATGGAGCCTTGATTATTATCTTTTCATGACATGTTTACATCGTTTTACATCCTGTCATGATTTGTGCTTCATTGCTAGATTGATCATGACTTCATATGTGTAGACTAGCTTTTTGTCATGATGAGTTAATTAAAATTGCTCAACTTGAATTGAAACTTGTCGTGTTAGTTCTCGAGACTAGTGTTTCTTTAGTTATCCTTTTATGATTCATGCCATGTCAAATAGGCTGAGTTGAGTCTTGAATCTTTGTTGAGCTTTAGATCGAGCTATGCTAGTTCTTAATGTTGCATAAGTTAGTACAACCATTTATGAATGCAAAAAGATCTCTTTTGTGCGAAAAAACCGATCTCACCAATTCTTTCTCATGAGACGGCTTGCCATTGCACAAAGCATGAACTCAGGGGAAGTTTTGGATGACCAAGATCATCTTTTAAAGCTTCTTGCTTGGAGTGGGCGCATAAGGCTTGAGATCTAGCACATGACTAAAACAAAAAATCTGGTTGAAAACAATCATGTGATTTCTAAAGTAAAATTATGTCATTTGTGCTCAATTCGCTAAAATTTACAAGTACTTAACCAATGTCTCATTCTAGAACTTGTAGCACTCTATATTGACTCAACACTAGCTTCTTGGTTCCACTTAGCTTATTGACATAGCCTGCATAATCTTTGGATACCTTTAGCTAGACTAGAATCATGGTTGACTTGACATGCTAAAAAATTCGATCAAACTTCAGATTATGACTCATTTGGCTTAGCTTGTCTCTACATACATTGCCATGATCTTGATAGCATTCTTGTATGTTATGGCTTGATATAATTTTCATATAGTCATTTTGGATAATCTTAATGGCTCTAAATGCTTAAAATAAACCAACTTCTGCCATTTCATCCTTTCTTATGACCTTTATTCTCACTTTTGCATCCTTGATGTGTTTATTGCCAAAAGGGGGAGAATAGTCATAGAAAAAGCCATTTTGGGAGCTTTGAGGAAAACTTGCTCATTCTTTTGCTCCTTGTGTCGACATGGTCATTAGCTTCATTTTCTTCCTTTGGACCATTTTGACTTTCTTTTCAAACTCAACTTTGCGCTTTTTCTGGGTTTGTCAATATACTCATCAAGGGGGAAATTGAGAGACCATGTGGTTGCGACCCCATGTGTGTGATGAGTAATTGACATCGGTTTAGGAAAGTCGAGTTTGGTTTTTGTGGTCGGACCATGTCGTTGCATGGTGCAACGGACTCAGTCGGACTTGGTCAAACCTGGTCAAAGTGGTTAGGATGCATACTCTGATGATTCGACAGGATGGGGCTTCTTCATGCGTAAGTATGATTTGTTGATGCTATTGTATGACTTTAGGGGGTATTTTTGGAAGAAGCGACATTCACTCCCCCCCCCTCTGTCGCCATTTCGGTCCAACAATTTCCAAAACATCACTCTCGGTAAGTGATCCAACATAAACATCACAATTCATTTCATGTATAAGTCCAAACACATCAATTTGTGATGGAAGATGGCAAGTGATAAGTGATTGTAATTCTTATTCATCCTCTATTATGTTAATCTAAAGTATGATATACTAGCTCTAAGTTTATAAGAAAAACAAGATTAGATTATTATCAAAGATGGCATGTAAACGATATAATTACAAGCATTAACTACTTAAGCAGGATTATTCAAAATTAACAGCTAACAATTAGTATTAATAAAATAAATAATGCAAAAATTAGCCTATATGTAATATAACCCAACAAATAGGAATTAAACATGATCAAGGATCGTGGCTTGCCTTGCGACTCATAGTCAGTGCTCACTCCTTCATAGGCTTCTGGATTGTCACTTCTAGTTCTAGTTGATTCCTTCTTTGTAATCTAGCATACACATACGAACAAAACTAAATAAGTCTAGCGAAGAGCTACAACACTTGCAAGTTAAACACTAGAAAAAGAAAAGAGGAAAACGGAGCCGAAAAGCTATTGGTAAGAAAAACTGATAAAGAATTAGCTTTGAAAAACTTGGATCTGGAGATAAAGGTGAACAGTGATGTTTGGTGGACCCACTGGGGTCTAGGGTTAGTTTACTATACAGAACCATGCTAACTCAGTGAGAAACGGCCTGGAATCATGTGAATTGATCACATGTCAATTCTAAACCAAGTTGAAGAAGTGGAAATCGCATTTGACTCGGCCTGAATGGGTTTGACTTGGTTGGACTTGGTCTGAAACGAGTTCGGGTTCAGATTGACTCAGTGTAAGGTGGTCTGGCTCAACTGTGTGCCTTCAGTATTGTGCACAGGCTTAGTCGGTTGCAAGCGGCTCAGGTCTAGGGCATCTGGTTGGCTTGGTCGAACTATGATAGCATAGTGCCAAGTTGCACTATTCTTCTTCTTAGCCTAGCAGAGAGGAAAACAAAGAGAGAGAAAGATACGACAATGGTGACACGATGGTGGAACGGTTGTGATGACGCATGCATGGCATGTTCTTGGGCTCCGCGAATCCATTGTGGATGGTGTGGGAAGATGATGTAGACCACGGTGCTAAAAAAAGCCAGAGCAAGGGCAACAGCCATGAAAAGGGGGAAAACTCACCTACAGTGCTCTCCGGCAGTCTTTGGTGTAAAAGCCAGGTGTGTGAGCAAGGCGCAAGCTTGGGAGAGTCTCTCGATGGTGATGGCTTGGTCTGGGTAACAATGAGGAAGGCTGGTGGTGGTGGGGGCCATGGCGGTAAGGTTAAGCTTGGCAATGGCTATGCACGGCTGACGTAGTGGTCGACGGAGGTGGGATTTGGCAATGGCAGGCTAAGGTGCACCTCGTGACGCGGACAATAGGAAGGGAATGATGGAGGCAGTGGATCAGTGGTGATGGCGATATGGCTGGTGGCACGACAAATGGTGATGGCACGAGAAAGGTGCTGTTAGAACTGCAAAGAAGTGAGGGAGGTGATAGCATAATTGATTTGGAAAGAAGAACAAAGAAGGAAACGAATTTGGGAAGATTACCCAGATGGCCAAGAAAGAGGGCGGCACTCGCTACATTTGGAGATGATGCTAGTGCTAGCGGCGGCGATGAGGGGGTCTAGGGTGGTTGCGGAAAACAAGAAAAAGAAACTAGCAACTCTGCTAGTTTTAGAAGTGCTCGAAGGAGGTGGCGCACAAGACAGGACGACAGTAGAGGCAACGCGTGGGTGTCAACGTGTGGACAAGCTCACGCATCTTGCGGGCGAGTTGGTGTGCTGTGGTGTGGAAGTCATCATGCAGAGTAATGGCAGCACTGGTGCAGGGCAAGGATGCGTCGGTGGTGGCCCATGAAGCTTTGGCAACATTGGTGCTGACAAGGTGAGTGAGACGATGTAGGAGCTAGGCTGGGGAAAGCTACATTGGGAGGGCATGCGGGCTGGCCAAAAGAAAAGGGAAAAGGAGGTGAGCTATAGCCTAGAAAAGAAAGGAGGTAAAAGGAAAGAAAGAAAGAAAGAAAGAAAGAAAGAAGGGGAAGATGGCCATGGGCTGGGCTAGAAATGACCAAAGAGAGAAAAGGTTTTTGAGCAAATTTGGGATTTTTGAGGACTTTCAGGGAAAGATATTGGATTTGGGCCACATGAAAACATATGAAACTTATAAAAATGAAACAAACAATTTGAGAGATTTTGTGAAAAAAATTTGTGCATTTTTAGAACCTTTTTGAGCTGTCACATCTAGGGGTGAAAAGTGGATGTGAGTTATTTGTATTATCCAGTTACCGTATTCGATAGGATACAAATATGATATAGATTTTTTCATCCGGTTAATAATTTCTATCATGCTTGTATTTGTATTCGAATTCACATAAAAAAA
Source organism: Dendrocalamus latiflorus (assembly GCA_017311315.1). Classification (NCBI taxonomy): domain Eukaryota; kingdom Viridiplantae; phylum Streptophyta; class Magnoliopsida; order Poales; family Poaceae; genus Dendrocalamus; species Dendrocalamus latiflorus. The sequence goes on from CM029654.1 coordinate 10,727,072, forward strand.
TATAGATGCGAATATGATATGAACTTTTACTATCAAAAATATTATTTTATCTGGACTATCCATATCCGTATTAGTATTCGACGAAGCAATATGTATATTTTATTATAATATGATTAATTAGTTGGACATGTTTTTTAAATTGAACATGAATTCATGTTTATTTAGGTGAAGTAAATGAATTGGAATGATTAAGCATGATTGTACAAGGATAAAATATCATTAATGTATTCATACTACATAAGTTACGAGGATATCCGAATTGGATGAATTGAGTAGATATTCGATTCAAATTCATATTCATTACAACATTCGATTCATATTCATATTCAAGAATATTCAGATTCATATTTGTATTTGTTTACAAATACGAATATGAATGTGGCTTCGACACTATCTGATCCGTTTTCACCCATAGTCACATCTGGTTAGAAGAGTTGTGGAAAGAGCTTTACACTAAGATGATCAACAACGACAAGCTTTATAGGCAAAGAATCAAGGAGATAAACAAAGAGGAGGTGGTTCACCTTGGCAACGACTACCACTTGTATTGTTGTTGCACTAACTTGAGCTGCAATTGCGCTTGCCATTACCACGACAACTAGCCACATCCATACCGCCCTTACGACTACCACTCCTTGTGAGTGCCCTATGGTGTTCTATTTTTACCTTAGGGGTGTTCACCCACAAGCCCTACTAGATCTATAACCATGATATCATTTACATTCCACAAGGCGTACATGTATCTTACATGTAATTTGGGTTGATAGTTCGTGCATGTTGCCATTTATATTGTAGGAGAAGTGAAGCAAATATATGCACATAACCAAATCCTACGCGGCGTGTAATTTACACCTTCATTATGAAGTGTTATGCCAAACTTGAAATGCTTTATTTAAACAAAATCATTAATACAAACCGAGGCGTACTAGTCAAATTCTCTCTTTAATTCTTAGCTATCATTTCAAAACTGCTAAAACCAAAAAAAATGTAAGAATTATTCATAAATAATATATTTTTAATTAAGAAAATATATTATTTTTAAAAATTCAAAATCACTCTGTCGTCATTTCAATTGACGAGAGGGTCTATGTTGCTAATACAATTAGGGTAGAGACTCTGTCGCCAATTCAGACGATAGAATCTCTATCACCAATTGAATTGACGACATGGCATCTGTCGTTAATTCATTTGATGACAGAGACCTGTAGACTATCACGTATGGCTTTATGTATGATTGTTGTCATTTGAAATGATGACATTAGGTTATTTATGTAATTTTTTGGGTGAGGATTTATTTATGTAATATTAATAAACATGTATTATTTAAAAAATATTTTTTTGGGTCACATGCATGCGTTTGGTGTGTTGCATTCTTGACTGGACCAGATCGATGCGTCTCACATGGAGGGAAGATGGAGTTAAAGCTATATGTGGCACTGTTTTGCGTTGTATTTACAAAAATAGTCGTATGCACATTGTATTGACAAAAATGTCACTTCTACCATCTGGTGGGTGGGCGGCAGGGCCCACGAGGCGACACACGGCACGGCCGATGGCGATAGGCGCCTGCCGCCCCCTCAACAGACGGCAAGCAGCTTGCCGCTCAGTGGGCAGATGGCAGGCTTGCGTGCCGTCTGGTGAGGGAGCGGTAGGTGATTAAACTAGCTAATTAGCCGGCTTAATTACCTGCCCTAATTTTTTTAGTTTAGTGTTTGTTCACATTTTTAAATATATGAAATGAGCTCAAAAAATTACAAAAATTTATGTACAGCCTGCTGACACAACATACCTTACAGTGTAATTTTTGAGTAATTATCCATTGTTAATGTTGCTAAAAAATTCATAAAATTTTGATATATTTACGAGTATTTATATATAGCAAACGAGCTCAAAAAATTATAAACTTTTATGTGAAGGCTCCTGACATAGTCATAGTTATGGTGTATTTTTTTGGAAATTTTATGTGGTCCGAATTTACCATGTTTATTTTGGTTGACTTGATCATGAATTTATGAATATTTCATATTTTTTACAATTTTATACATTAGGAATTTGTACAATTAAAAATAATTATAGTAGTACAAAAAATACATCACACTAGATGCGGTATAGCTCACTCATCTGAGTCACTGCTATCTTCTCACCGCGTCTATCTCCCTGTACGTGGCCTTGTCTTCCGTCGCGCGCGAGCATGTCCCGTTGGGTATGTAAGTCAGTCCAGAGGTTGTGTCTCAGGTCGAAGGAGGTATGGAGACCGTTCTATCTACTCAGTGGCTGGTGGTGGTCTAGTAGGCTGATGCAAGGATCAAAAAACCGTTACCGGGGAGAATCCCGGCCGCCGGGCGGTACCGGTAACCGGCCGGTTACCGCCCGGTAACCGGTAATCTCGGTATAAAACCGGATGAAATTTAGCAAACAATTTTTTTTGTCGGGGCGGGAGGCGGCCGGTAACCGGGCCGGTTACCGGTTTTACCGGTGAGAAACCGGGAAAAACCGGCCTGCTGCTCGCTGCTGCTATCTGCTGCTGCTGGCTGATGCTTTCCTACTGCTCTAGAGACAGAAAAATGCAATGCACATGCAGCCAGCTACCTTTTCTACCCCCCCACATGCTGAGAACAAAACACTTCACATGCAAATGACAAAAAGAGTACTTCACATGCAAAAGAATGGGCTCCACATGTTCCTAACTGCATGCTAAAGCATCCAATGCCCCCTGGAACCATTTCCAACAGCTGCAATTTCAATTTATCAAATTTTAATTCCGGCCGGTATTATTCTTCCCGGTCTCAGCCGGGATATCCGGTTACCGGCGGTTACCGGCTGGTAACCGCCGGTAATCCGAACTCTGGGCTGATGTACAGTAGGCTGGGTCCAGTAAGGGTCAAAATCGTCCAACTGAGACATGCCGAACTGCGAGCCATCCACAATAATGTCTTGTATGAAGGACTCTAGAAATCCCCCTTGTGGTGCGAAGGAGCTCTCGCCTTGACCGTACGATGTGGCAGCGAAGCCGAAGGAGCTCTACCCACCGAAGTGTCCAAACCCTAGGTATGCTGAGAACGCTGAGCTCTGCCCTGCATACGCTGCAAACCTTGGTGCCATGTACTACTCTTTGGAAGCATTTGGGAGGCCTGTGTCATCATCGATGGACTCATCGTCACCCCATGTTGAATTGGAGGCTACAAGATGAAACGATATTAGTCACAATAAATATTCTGGATGTACAATGCGAATCTCATACCTCCCGAATGTGCAGCGAAGAAGAACAACGGGGAGCGGTAGTCTGTGCAGGTGGTGCGGACGGCAAAAGGGATGCATCTCGACAACAGACCTGAGGCAGGGAAACGCTATGATGTTACTGGAACACAAGGTGTAATAGGAAAACAAAATGTAGGTTCATACATAAGTTACCTCCTCATCGATATAGCGAACAGATGATCGGCGGCTAGTACTACGATGCCATGCAGACTTAGTAGATTGGGATGGCCGGCCGAACTTGCTTGGTCGCGATGACCTGGCGGGTGAGCATGGTGCCCCCACTGGGTGGCTCATGTGCGCACTCTCATATGCGCAGATCCGTGGAATGACCGTGATCTGTGGATGAACTTCATAGTCTTCTACAGGGCCGGTGGTGTCTCTAGGCTACTAATGGTGGCCTCCAACATGCTTATGATGCGCTGCGCCCACTCCAACTAAAGTGACATACGAAACATGTTTAGTAACAACCAGTATGAATTTCTTGAATGGAACGATAAGATATTTGAACTATCTTACACTGTCATGCCGCCGTGAAGCGCTTTGGAGATGCCCATAGTGGACCCATCTATGAGGTCGACGAACTCGCCAAACGAGTACACTGGTGTCACAATATTCAGACGTCCGATAGAGAAGTGCTTCCAGCTCCACGGCTGCAAGAGCACATAGCAGATAGCCAGATTGGGGGTACCAGTAGTGGTGTGCTGGTAAGTGTCACATAACCCCCAATACGTGGCGCACAGAACTGCTGATCCCAGTTGTACCAAGGCATCACCCGAAACTCTGCGTCCATCAAAGACTCAGCGAGGCTGATGAATTCGGCGTTGCAAATATCACCGTGTGTGGCTGAAAACATGCTCCAACCAAAGAGTTGGATAAGGAACACGACGAAGTGCGTCCTAACGACCTCCGGCGGTGCAACCTACAGACACACACTGAAATTGTTTAGCCAAGTGTGGGGGACACCACGAGCACTCTCCGGGATAAGCCGGTCGAACCGGTCCGCCAGCCTCTCCTTCCAGTCGGCTGGTGTAGGGGCTGGAACAAGTGCGTCACCCCCGAGAGGGAGACCGGTCAAGAACGTGACGTGCTTCAGAGTAACTATCATTTCACCCCCACTGAAAGTGGAATGTGTGCATCTCGAGCCTCCATCTATCCACCAGTGTCGCGAGCAGGCTGCGATCGATGGTGAACTTGTGCCTGGTGGAGAACAGCCTTGCAGAGGGTAATAAGCCCATGGCCCGCAGGGTTGGTACGTAGCGCTCGTCCAGCACCCACGGACCCCCCCCCCCGGGCAGCTTGAACGGCAAAGGGCCAGCCGTGTCACTCATCATCCATGAGTGGCAACGGTGTTTCTCATCGTACGAGTGTTCTAGAAGCTCCGGTAAAGCCATACCTACCAATACATAGGACAGACCAAATATTAGTGCGAAGATTAATAATGACAATAGAACTTACTTTATAATACAAACTAGATTAATTATGACTAAGTAAATAACAGTAATTATGACTACAACTACGGGAATAAAGTCGAAAGCATGCTATAAAAAATTACCTGCCTTTTAGGAGAAATAATCAGCACTGCCGCGTCCTCAATGACTTATGCATTGCCTTCTCCAAATAATTAGCTACGCACTATTATTTTCAGAGTACCTTGCAACAAATGGTACAGACGAAATATTAGTACGAAGATTGATAATGACAGCAACATACTACAAGTCAGTAATTACATGTGTGTAACTACATACGAATACTTCACTACTTGCCGGTAATTTGATTACTCATCCGAAAAAATGACGAACCATTCATTACCGTCGTCCTTAGCACTAACTCGTTACTTACCCCGAACTAACAAATTATGGGTATCGTACGTACAAAAAAATAATACAAACTATATCTAAATTACTACGACATACTTACTTCGTAATACAAACTATATTAATTACGACTAACTAAACAACACTAATTGACTACGATTATGGGAATAACATCCAATTTTCAGAGAAGAAATCAACACTGCCAATTTTGAGCTATGCACTGGTTTCTCGAACTAATGAGCTACACACTCCCAATTTTCAGTGATGACCGCGACAATCACCTTCTGCGATGAGCGACTGGGATGAGCAATGATGAACTGCCAGAGGTTCGTATTTATGGCCGAGCGAAAGGTGAACCCGGTGCACTCACCCTGTACATTGAGGACCCATTATCATGAGCAGTGCTTCGGGTGAGGGGGACGGCATCATAACACTGACAAATATGCAAACAAGGGAGCGGGCGAGGGGGGACAACACGGAAATAATGACATTAGTGCGAACGAAAGAGTGCACAAGGGGGGCACATATACAGAGAGTAACAATTGTGTGAACCAAAAAGCAGCAAATAATATATAGCACGATTGGCCGACACATGCCACTTCAAAAGGTGCGTAATGATCGTTAAATTCATGATTAAGTTAACCCAAATAGACATTGTAAATTCGGACCACATAAAATTTCTAAAAAATTATACAATAATTATGACTATATCGGGAGGCTTCATATAAAATTTCGTAATTTTTTTGGCCTCGTTTGCTATATGTAAAAAACTCGTAAAAATATCAAAATTTTATAAATTTTTTAGCAATATTCACAATGGATAAAATTACCCAAAAATTACACGGCGAGGTACGTTGTGTCAGTAGGCTGTACATAAATTTTAATAATTTTTTAAGCTCATTTCATATATTTAAAAATTTATAAAACACCAAAATAAAAAAATTAGGGCAGGTAATTAAGCCAGCTTAATTACCTGCCGTCTCCTCACCAGACGACAGGCAAGCCTGCCATCTGCCCACCGGGCAGCAGGCTATCTGCCGTCTGGTGAGGGGGCACCAGTCGCCTACCGCCGGTGGCCACGTCGCGTGTCACCCCGTGGGTTCTAATGTCCGTCTACTGGACGGCAGAAGTGCTATTTTTTTGTAAATATAGAACGTATATAACTATTTTTATAAATAACTCGAGAAGACATATCTTGTACTAAGTCTAGTCACACATTACTACAGCAGTATATAGCCATCTACCGTTTAGTAGCTATGTTCTTCTGTGTATATCTTATTCAGAGACCGATCGATCGACCAGGACACACCATTGGCGTCCCTCGCTAGCGTCTTGTCGACCTCTGACCATGTACATGCGCAGCTAGCAGCTAGCTTTGCACTGGAACAATTTCGTGTGTGATTGCGTGTCGCTTTTCCTCATTCAGGGCCGGGACTTTCAACTTTGCTGCTCGCTTGCTGTACTTGCTGTGTGAGTCGCTGCTCTCCTAGGAAACTGCAGTGTCCTTTGGATGCTTAGCTTTACTGCGTGCCTCCTGGATAATAGGGTGCATCGACCCCTCTGCCCTAACACTGTCTTAAGTGTATATAAATGGACTTGCAGGCCTGACCACGGAATCAGCTATCTGCATAGCCTAAGCCCTAGAATCTAGATGTACTAGCTCGGCCGCGTCAAAGAGTTTGTTTTGCTTCAAAAAATCTTGAGAATACATGGTACTTTGCAGGAAACATCTCCATTGGTTCTGGAAGCTGACATGTACACTGGCTAGCAAGCTCTTATTTCAGAGTATTTCAACGATCAATTCTCTCTCACTTTTTTAAAGAGGTTCACAGTATATATACGTACAAAAACACACCTACCTCACACGATTAAGGTATCGCTCGGTTGGATTAAAATAAACTGATTTATGACTAAAATTATACTGTAGCTAGCTAAAATTATACTGTACCTGATGGTGGCTTATTTGGCGTAACTAAATTTAAAAAAATTAAAAATAGAAAAATATGTGAGCCCATCATAAACAACGCAAACGAATATGGGAAAAAATTAACAAAAAAACTCAAAAAAGCTAGAAAAAGACAAAATTTAGGAATAGTAAAAATAAATTAGAAACTCAAGCCGAAATGAACGGGGCGTAAACCTCTTAGATGCACAAGCACATCCATGCCAACCTAAAGATGATATATGCAAATATGCAACTGCAATTTATTACCCAATTTTTACCAGCCACAAGTTCGTATTGAACTTGGGCGTGTTCCGATTATGGAAACATGGAAAACCATGTAGTGAGCTCTCTTTTGGCACTGTACCAGCACCACCTAGCTTCGGCGCCAGCCGGCCGCACGGTGGGTGGTTCGCTTCCGCACGGTGGGCCGATCGTGAGGCCGGCGCTCAGCCACATACCCATCGATACATCGGGCGGGTGCTGTACCGTCTCCGCGCACTCTTCCGCAGCGCCCGTTCGCGCGCGCGCACGCACTTCTGTAGCGCGGCCGGCCGGAAAAGATTCGATTCCGTGGCGTAGCTCGCAGAGCGTCGCGTTTGCCAGTAATGCTGACCTGATCGTGCGGCCGGCCAGACAAGATCAGCGCACACATACGCACAGATAGGACGATAAAAATCAAGCTTAAGATCTCGAGAACAAATAGAGGAATATCTATGATATGGCATAACTAGCATCTTTTCTATTTCCTTGCTCACCTTCAAAATAGGGTACTAAGCATTCTGATAATATAGGCTCAGTGCACTCGAACTAAGACACAAACTCGTGCGGTAAGCTAACTCAGCTGGCTTGCACACGTACACATATAGGAGATGGCGATACAACTTCCTCCAGTGGCGGACCCAGAAATTTTCTAGAGCCTGGGCAAGCTAACAAGTACCAATCAATAACAAGTTCACACCGACCTATATAAGCAAAGTTGGCGTGCTTAATAGTTTTGTAAATAAAACCATTGTTTTAGTACACATATGAAAATGCATACATTAGAAAAAAAGTACATAACATAGACTAGGGTACTAAAATTACCACCAAAAGTCCAATAATATAACTTCAAAGGAGACACTATGCAAGCCTACGAGCACGAGGCAGCTGCATTTTCCTTTTCTTGATGTTCTGAAACCGTCGAAGAATGGCAGCTTCATCAAGTGATCTAAATAGTTCCCGCTCAATATAGCAAACCATCAAGTTGTTGAACCAATCATCGGCAATCTTGTTCCGCAATTTAGACTTGATTATTTTCATTGCCGAGAAACATCTTTCTACTGTTGCTGTTGACACAGGAAGTAACAGGGCCAACTCAATGAGCTTGTAGACCAATGGAAAAAACAAATGCTTCTCAGTTTCAACCATCTTTGTGGCTAGACTTGCAATATCTGTACAAGAACCAAATGCAGCATGCCTCCTCACATGAGTAATGTAATTCTTAAGTTGTTCCCTTATTATCCCACGATCATGATCAGAAAAATCCTCAACATAAATTTCAGCAAGCCGAGCAAGCTTATCGACATCAAACTTGGAGAACGAGTTTTTTGGATCAAGACAAGAGAAGCACATCAATAACTCTGTAGTTGCTTCAGCAAACCGATGATTCATTTCAGCACATATTTTGTCTACAACGACATAGAAAATCTCAGCACGATAATAGTGAAGATTAGTGATAGTAAATCCATCACGCCTTGAACGACCTCGCACTGGTATTTCTTCGGACATATTTGGAACAGGAATACCCTTCAGTTCACAAAATTGCCTCACCTCATCAAATAAGTCATCCCAGCCACTTTCTCTCATGGTGTTCAGGCGAGCTTTTACATCATGAACAAGCTACATATATGCAATAAACCCAAAAAAAAAAGATTAAAACCAACAATGGGATAAGGAAAAATGAAGTGTTGGGCTAAGTACTGACCTCAAGAGCATTAACAATGTTAATATCCTTTCTCTGTAGGAGATGTGAGAGCTCATTTGTGATACCAAGCAACCTTAGCATTAGCTTCAAAATGAAAACAAACTGAAAGCACTCCATTTTCTCTATCAAACCAGCAGCTTGAGTTGGCGCTCGTGCATCTTCATGAACCATACGAAGTACCTCTATCACTGAATCCCACATTTGAGACAATCGAACCAAAGTAGTGTGATGTGAACCCCATCTAGTATCTCCAGGTCTAGCAAGGATCGTTTCTTGATTCAAGCCCCTTCCTGTAGATGCCTCACCATTTATGAGCCTATCCAAAATATTTTGGTGGTGGCTTTCAATCAGTGCGTCCCTCCTCTTGCAAGATGCACTTGTTGTCGTCACAATTAATGAGACATATTCAAAGAAATCATGAACAGATGAACAACAATTTGCGGTAGAAACAACTACCAGTTGCAACTGATGGGCAAAGCAATGGACATAGAACGCATATGGGTTTTCATTTAGAATCTTTTTTTGTAGGCCATTAAATTCACCTCTCATATTCGAAGCCCCATCATATCCTTGCCCTCTTATCCTAGAAATAGATAATTTGTGCCTATCAAGAACACCAAATAATGCTTCCTTCAATGAACCGGATGTAGTGTCGCTGACATGTACGAGAGCAAGAAATCGTTCAACAACATTTCCTTGAGAGTTCACATACCTGCAATGTATAGCAAGAAAAAATTAAATAGGGTACCAAATACCAGAGTAAAGACAAAGGGCATAATAAACCTGCTATTGACCTTATAATTATTGCCATTTGCTCTTTTACCGATATATCGCGTGATTCATCAATAAGCACAGAGAAATTTCTATCACCAATCTCTGCCATAATCTTTTCAGTTATTTCTTCTGAACAAGATCTTGCTAGATCCTTTTGAACCTTATGTGAAGTCATCTTGCAATTTAACCCACCACGGTCATAGGCATCTCTCACTTCATCATTGTTATCTTTGAGAAAATCTACCAACTCCAGAAGATTACCTTTGTTCAAAGAGTTAGAGGACTCATCATGCCCACGAAAAGCCATGCCTTGCTTTAAGAGATATCTTGAACAGCGTAGAGTAGAAGCCAAACGAATTTGGTACAATTCTTCTGAACGTTGACTAGCTTTACGGAATACATTTGACACGCTTTGCCTCTGATTTTTAAAATCATCACATTTCTTAACACAATTGTTATGAGCACTACCTACACCACCAACATGATCAGGTAGTGATTTATATGCATGCTTCCAATCCCTCCACCCTGTTTTACTGAAAACATCATAACCAAAGTGTTCCGGCCTTCCTGGCTCTTTAAAAAGGAAGCAGTAAAAGCAAAATCCAGCATCTTTGGATTCACTGTATTCTAACCAACTATATTTCTTATACCACGATCTTGAAAAGGCTCTTGAACTACTAGACCCATAATTTGTGCGAGGAAAAACTAGATTAGTTGGTTGTGTCGGACCTTTCAGAATATATGCTCTCCTAACTTGTTCTTGAATTTCAGGGGCATACTCATTGATTTGCTTCCTAAGAGCTGGGTCACATAGGATTTCATTCGGATTAAACTCAGTTACAGCATTACCCAAATTTCGTTCTGTCTCTGGATGATCTGGTACTGGTACTTCGCGTGGCTCATCTCTATTAGAGTTTCTTTGAGTTTCCTGACTCCCACCAAAACCATGGTCAGCATGCTGATTCTTCGTGTCAACTAAGAAACGCCTCATTCCTGAAAGAAAATAGATAAGCAATTAGGACATTCAGTCTGTCAGTAAAACCATAATTCCATAAAAGTGCCAAGAAACATTGAGTAAAATCAACTGATCAAGAGTAAAATTAATTAATCAATAGCAAAGCCAATTGTTCAGTACTTCAACTACCTGCTTGGCTGAGTTTTCGCTTCTTGTCTGCCATTCCGTTCCGTGTACAGGCCCACGGGCCACGGCAGCACCACAGCAGCGCCTTTCAAATTCTCGATCGCGTACCTTTCGACTTCCGAGCAGAGAGCCAGAGACGGCTGCGCCGCTGCGGCCTGCGCGGAAGGGCAAGAGGACCCCGGCGACAGCCACGAGGAGAACTGGAGAAGCACCAGCACCGCGCGGCGCCAATACGTCGCCCAGATTGGCAGCTTGCTGCGGACCCGCGGTGCCCAGTTTGGACTTTAGAAACTGGAAGTTGGAACGTCGCGCAGTGCTTCAGTTCGGAAATTGGAACGTCTCGCTCATCGGCTCATGCCTCATGGGTCAATCCGGCGTCAAGGCCTCAATGGGTCAGTGCACAATGTGTTCAACGGCAAGTTGATAGGCGGTAGCCACCTGGACCAAGTAGCAAGTTTTGAGCCCGGGCAGTGGCCCAGGGTGGCCGGGCCTTGGGCCCGCCACTGACTTCCTCTACATCTCAGACTCGACTTTGTTACAAGGTTAACTCTAACATTCACCCCCAAATCTTGTAACATTAATTAGCTCTAATTTTTTTACACATCTTTAACTCGTTGAGACAGTCGGTTTTAACTATAACTTGCCCAACTCATACTCGATACAAGACAGCGAACACATCTCAACATCCTAGACTTCACTACTACGGAAAGCCTAATACTAGACGGCCAATCACAGACGATTTGACAAAACCGTCTGTGACCAACACTAACACAGACGGTTTTAATTTGGACACCGTCTGTGTTGGCGGCGTCGGAGAAAACGAGTATCATAGACGGTTCTTACCGATGAACCGTCTGTGATACTTCAGTATCACAGACGGTCTGTATTAAAAACCATCTGTGATAATTCACGGACGGTTTTTTTATTAAAAACCGTCTGTGGTAATGGTCACTAGGCATTTATTGCGCTACTCAGACCGCATCTGTCTTCATTTCGATCCAGATCTAGCCGCTGTTGCGCACTCTTTAGCTTAGGAGGCAAGCTAGGCGATTTCAGGCCAGTTAATTTGGTGGGAGGAGGCAGAGATTGAGCTTTGAAGATTCATACTTTCTTGGTTGCTCTAGATATGGTTAGTAATGAAATTTATTTTGTCTTTGCATTACAATTTAGATCTAAGTAATTGGTGAGTGTTATTGAAGATGGTTTGCAAAATTGTTGGTTATATAATACCTGTTGTGTTTATAATATGAATTGAGCTAGCAAATTAAGCCTCAATACATGTGGCCGGTATATATGTAGTAATAATTAGTTAATCTAATTTTTAATACTAAGTTGTTATATATGTACGTAACGTAGGACCGAAGCTGGATGTATGCCGCGAGCCGTGTAAGTGAAGAGTACATTAATGGCGTGTCTACTTTTACAAGAGCCGCCGAGGAGGATATGTTGAATAATGGGGTGGAATATATGTACTGTCCATGCACTGACTGCGAGAATTTAAAGATGTTTAAGAACTGAGGGCAAATTGAAGCGCACTTGATTCGGAGGGGTTTCAAAAAGGGTTATACGTGTTGGACCAGTCATGGCGAAGTGAATGATCATATGCCGCCGGATGACATCGCCGGTGAAGTGAATGATATGCCGCCGGATGACATCGCCGGTGAAGTGAATGACATGCCGCCGGATGATGTCGATTGTGGTTCGGATTCGGATAGGTTGCACGATGATAATCTGGATCAGATGCTTCGCGATGTAGAAGAGAACTATGATGAGAGAGAGTATGTTAAATTCCAGGGCTTGATGGAGGACTCGGAGAAACCTTTGTTCACGTGCTGCAAGTACACGAGGTTATCGGCCGTGCTTGAACTGTTGAAATTGAAGGCAAGCAGCGGTTGGTCCGACAAGAGTTTCACGACGCTGCTAGGTCTTTAAGCGGACATGCTTCCGGAGGGAAATGAGTTTCCTGAAACCACGTATAAAGCCAAGAAGGTTCTTTGTCCGTTGGGAATGGAAGTAGAAAGAATACATGCATGTCCGAATGATTGTATCCTCTACCGTCTGTGATATAAGATTATCCCAGACGGTTTTTAACTAAAAACCGTCTGTGATAAGCAGCTATCACAGACGGTTTTTAGTTAAAAACCGTCTGTGATATTGATATATCACAGACGGTTCGACAACCGTCTGTAATAACCTTCGATTATCACTGACCCATAAATTCAGACGGTTCAGAAAACCGTCTGTGATGACGTTTTTGAACCGTCTGTGATGACCTTTTCTGTAGTAGTGCTTAATTCTTCGTACTTGACTTAGGACAGCGAATATATCTCCTCAACGTCTCGGATTCATCTCCCAGGCATCACACCACCGTCTTTATCGACCTCACACGAACCTAGTGGCATCGCACTACCATCATCTTGTAGCGGCATCACACTGCCATCATTGTCGGTCTCACGCTTACTCTCCTTGTGGTGCTATCGGCTTCACATTGAATTGTCTCCTGACAACTTTGCACCATTATTCGTGCACATCCCCACGACAGCCTCACATCGTCTCCTCGTCTTAGGATGATTAACATTGCCACCACCAACAGCTTCGCACCATTGATCTTTGGCGTGCTATCGCCATAGCACCATGACACGGTGCTGATCGGGATGATCCGAGGAGAAGACAATCGACTCGTTTAAAATTGGCTACTGCTAAAGGACGATTGGCTTTTGAGGATTGATTTCCAGATATATTGGACGATCGACTACTTCCACTATATTGACAAGTGCTACATTGAACTGGGTTACTTTAACTCTTCTTCCGCTACACTGCACGTCTAGTGATAATGATCTATGATCTCTTACTCGCATGGCTTCCTGGTTTACACGGTACAAAATTTTAATTTTAGCTAGTGTGGCCTACTCATATCCTAACAATGGTATCAGAGCCATCTTATATAGTTTTTGATATGGATTATCGTATATAGTAGATATGTGGTAGTAGTAGTAAATTTGATATATTACTGTTTTGGTATAAAAACTTATATCATTTTATATGGATGTACTGGTTTGGGTGGCGGTCGATGAGATCAATCAACTTCAGCATTAGCAGTTGGGTTCACGAGATAGCATTGCATGTTACCACTACTGGTCAGGATTCCACCATCGGGGTAAACCATGATGCGCAACCATAAGGGGCCAACCAATCGGCTTTGTCACGATCACTGACTAGTGAGATTGATTGATGGAAATCGAGCCGTTCAGATTGGTTTGGAATTAGATTAATATGATTAACCCAATGAAATTTTCAAGAGTGATTTGTGAAAAGGATTCATGTCCCAAAAATTATGTGATCATAATGTGCGATAGAATTGGATTCTATGCATAACTTGTGTCTGTAGGATTTGATGAGAATAGTAAGACCCGGTGTGTATGTGATGCATGTATAAATTTTTCATGGCATGTGTGTCATGTTGAATTATAGGTATGGGCTTCATATTATTGTATAACATCTTACATGTCGACTTGTGATACTTGATATTCTCATATGTATTTCATTACTAGCTGTTAGAAATAATAGCTTGGTAGATGCATATGGTGACTTTAAGCATGATGGTTCGGTGGATAGGAAGCGTGGTGATAGCAATTGCCATACTATTTTATAGTTTAATATGATTATATGTGAATGTTTTTGATGTTCCTTATACTATTTTCATGTTATTGTTATGTTGGGTGTTTTTAACATGATAGAATAGGACCCCTTTAGAAAAAATTAAGTAAAATTTGATGCCAATCTAATTGTTGCACCTATCAAGATTTTGATCGTTAACTGGTAAGTCTATCAATATAGAGTGTCATTAATTATCTTAATAAGATAGAGAAGTGTCGTACACGTTCTTGCATAATATTGATTTAACTTGACTAGCCTACCAAAATGGTTTTGGGCCTAGGGTATGGTGTTGAGGTTAGGACATATAGATATTACTCAATAAATAAGAGTTACATGTGATGTAATTAGCAATGTGGTACTTACCTACATCGCTAGGATTCTAGTAGTAATGCCAAAGCTCACTGGGACTTGGTGAAATATAGATCTTGACTCACTATATGTCACTCGAGGGAATATGTCTTTTAAACATATAGTGGTAGTATCTTTTGTTAAATTGTTTAATATAATATTTTTACATAAACATACTGCTGAAATTTTGTATATACATTTTATATTATAGACCATGCCACCACCTACTTCTTCCGCACGCAATTTTAACTTGTGATCTATTCTTGAGAAAGAAAAACTAAGTAGAACAAATTTCATTGACTGGTATCGCAACTTGAGAATTGTTCTCAAGAAAGAAAACAAAGAATATGTTCTAGAGGTTCCATATCTTGATGAACTAGTTGAAAATGCTACTCATGCTAAAAAGAATGATTACGAGAAACATTCCAATAACTCACTAGTTGTTAGCTGTCTCATGTTTGCCAACATGAACTCTGAGTTTCAGAAGCAATATGATAACACAGCTGCCTACAATATGATTGCGGGATCTAAATCATTGTTTACATGCAAGCTAGCTTAAGGAAGTTCGATCAGCCCTCATGTAATCAAAATGATTGGTTATATTGAGAGTTTGAAAAGTTTGGTTTTCCCCACAGCCAAGAGTTGACTATTGATGTGATTCTTTAGTCGCTCCCTCTGAGAAGCTAGTTATTTTGAACTTTCATATAAATGGCATGGAGAAGTTAATGACTGAATTGCATAGGATGCTCAAGTCAGCAGAGAAGAGCATTAAGAAAAGTTCTAATCATGTAATGACAGGTCAAAAGACTACCAATTTCAAAAAAAAAAGAAGGCTAAGGCTTTGAGTAAAAGATAGGGCATGAGAAAAACTCAAGATGAGATCTCGAGTATCAAATCTAAACTTCAGAAGTTCAAGATTGATGCTGCACCTGACATTATTTGCTACCATTGCCATGGGACAGAACATTGAAAGAACTGCAAGAAGTACTTGGCAGAACTGAAAAAAAGAATGGAAATAAGACTTCTACTTTAAGTATAAATGTTATAGAAATAAATCTTGCTACTTCTCATATTGGCTCTTAGGTATTCGACACCGGATTAGGTGCTCATATTTGCAATTCACTGCATGGTCTAATAAGGAGTAGGAATTTAACAAGAGGCAAGGTTGAACTTCACTTGGGCAATGGAGCAAGAGTTACTGCGTTGTCTATTGGTTCTTTACCATTATGTTTACTCTTGGGATTAGTTTTGGAATTAAATAATTGTTATTATGTTCTTGCCTTAAGCGCAAATATTATTTCTGCTCTATGTTTTGGAGTAGAAGTTTATTGTTTAATTTATTTGAATGATATACTTTATGGTCATGCTCTATTGGTGAATGGATTATATATTTTAAATATTAAGAATGTGCCTATCTATAACATTAATGCTAAGAAGCTTCGACCTAATGATTTGAATCCTACTTATATTTAGTATTATCGTTTGGGTCATATAAATGAGAAGTGTATGATGAAGTTCCGTAAAGAAGGTCTTCTAAGCTTATTTGATTTTGAATAATTTGAAACATGCGAGTCTTGTTTACTTGGCAAAATGATTAAGCCACCTTTCACCGGTATAGGTGAGAGGGCAAATGACTTGTTGACCTTTGTGCATACAGATATATGTAGACCAATGAGCTCAACAACCAGAGGTAGTTTTCAATACTTTGTAGCTTTTACCATAATTTTAGTAGATATAGTTACATCTACTTAATGAGGTATAAGTTTGAATCCTTTGAAAAGTTCATGGAATTTCAGAATGAGGTACAAATTCAACTTGGCAAGACAATCAAAGCTCTACAATCAGATCGTGGAGGTGAATATTTGATTCATGGGTTTGGTAATCATCTAAACCAATGTAGAATTGTTCCATAGTTAACTCCGTCGGAAACGCCTCAATGGAATAGGTTATCTGAACGACGGAACAAGACTTTATTAGACATGGTTCAGTCCATGATGCACTAATCTGATATGCCATTGTCTTCTTGGGGTATGCTCTAGAAATAGCCAAGTTTATATTAAATAGGATTCCATCAAAAGTCGTAGAAAAGACACCATATGAGATATGGACTGAAAAGCTTTACAGGTTGTCTTTTATCAAAATATGAGGGATTTGAGGCATATGTAAAACATTTGACATCTGACAAGCTCACGCCCAAATAAGATAAATACTTCTTTGTGGAGTATACTAAGAAAACTAAATCATATTATTTTTATAAAAGAGATGATAATAAAGTGTTTGTTGCTCGAAACGGTGCCTTTTTGGAGAAAGAGTTTCTTTCAAGAGGAGATAATGGGAGTACGGTGTGACTCAAAGAAATTTAAGAACTATCACAAAATATTTCAACTTCTGCTGAACCTCCACAGAATCTACAAGATATTGTAGAACATATGGAAGAGGCACTAGCCCACGTAGGTCTGAAAGGCCATGTCAATTGCCTATAAGGTGTCGGTATGATATTTTATTGTTATATAATGATGAGTCTAAGACTTATGAGGAAATGATAATAGGCCCAAACTCTAAGAAATGGCTTAGAATCAGGTTGATCCGCCTGATAGTGTAAAAACTATTGAGTACAAATGGATTTTTAAGAAAAATATAGACATGGATGGAAATATTCATATCCATAAGGCACGATTGGTGGCAAAGGGTTTCAAATAAATTAAAGGTGTTGATTATGTTGAAATTTTCTCATTCATCGCTATGCTTAAGTCTATCCAGATCATTCTAGATATTGTTGCATATTTCGATTATGATATATGATAGATGGATGTCAAAACAACTTTCCTAAATAGAAAATTAAGTGGGGATGTGTACATAACACAACCTGAAGATTTTATCAATCTCCAAAATGTTAGAAAGGTATGTAAGCTTCAAAGATCTATCTATGGATTGAAGAAAGTATCTCGGAGTTAGAACATTCATTTTTGATGAGATAATCAAATGGTTTGGCTTCATCGAGAATGAAGAAGTGCCTTATTTTTACATAGGGCTAGTGGGTGTGCACTTGCACTACTATAAAAGAGACTATACTGGACGGCTACATCACAGACAGTTCGCTATGAAATTTTCTGGTTTTATATGTGGTTGCCATATTATTGATCAATAATGATATTCCTATGCTTGAATTTATCAAGTCTTTATTAAGAAACAATTTCTTCATGAAAGACTTAAGAGAGGTAGCATATATTTTAGACATAAATATCTATGGAGGTAGAACTAAAAGGCTAATTGGATTAAGCCAAGGTATGTACATTGATAAGGTGTTGAAGTAGTTGAACATACAGGATTCCAAGAAGGGTTTCTTGTCAATATCACATGACATTAGTCTTAGTAAGACTCAATGTCCTTCGACACTTGATGAGCAAGACTGGATGAGTATAATTCCATATGCTTCTCCCATTGGGTCTATCATGTATGCTATGCTTTGTACACACCTAGATGTATCATATGCTTTAGCTGTTACAAATAAATATCAGTCAGATCTAGGTGAAGGTCACAGGATATCAGTAAAAAACATCCTATAATACTTCAGAAGAACTAGAGATGTGTTCCTTGTTTATTAAGTTGAGAAAGAGTTGGCCATAAATGGTTGCACTGATGCTAGCTTTTAAACTAACAAAGATGATTTTTTAACATAGTTTGGGTTTATATTTTGTCTTAATGGATGAATAGTGAGCTAGAAAAGTTTCAAGCAAGAGACGATTACTGATTTTACAATGGAGACTGAGTATATTGTGGTTTCTGAAGCTACAAAGGACACTCTTTGGATAAGGAAGTTTATTTCTAAGCTGGGTGTGATCTCTAGTGCTTCTAGTCCAATGGATCTCTATTATGATAATGAGCCTAGATCGTATCAAAAGTTTAAACACATAATTCAGCATTTTCACCTCATTCACGAGATTGTTGATAGAGCTAATGTGAAGATATGCAAAGTGAACATGGATTTAAATATTGCTGATCCATTGACCAAATCTCTCCTGTAGCCAAAATATGAGGCACATATAAAAGCCGTGGGTATTAGATACTTGCATATTAATTCTAGTGCAAGTGGGATATTGTTAGTGATATGCCCTAGAGGCAATCATAGAGATGATTGTATCACTTCTATGTTTATGATCTTTTGAATTATATGTTATTATATTCTTTTAATAAATTATTATTTATAAAAGTTAGCAGTATGTGACTTGTTGATGAAGCTCTTTATCTGTAGTATGATATTATTCTAAAAGATCCCTTGTCGAATGTCACTGGCCGAGACACTAGTGACTTATAGATGAGCACATGTATTAATTGATGACCATATTTCACCGGTCAAAGATATGGGGATACTAAACCAATAATATGGACACGTGTTAGAGAACATAATGTTGAATTAACCCACCTTGAGATACTGTTGAGATTGTTATGTTTTTATATGTTGTCAATTGGTCTCAAGCAATGATGATTTATAATACTTGTACATGATATCAATATAATTTTCTATACGTGTAATAGTGTACTTAGGGGTTGCTAAACACTACACCCTAACTGAATAGTTATAAAGGTAATTTTCGGGTATACTATAAAATGTGCAGAGGAAAGTGACTGATCATATATGATATTTGCCCCTCCTACATAATAGGAGATATATCCAAGGCCCATCGATGTGGTCGGATAAAGGAAATGCATAGCCATGCCATGAGTGGCCGCAGAGTGAACCATATGAAGTTATCCATCACTAGATCAGGAAAAGATTAAATAATTGATGGATGGCACATGTCTCACCTGGAGTTCGATCAGATATCGTGAGAAGGAGAATACACAAACATGTCATTTAGTCCGACTAGATATGAACTGGTAGTATGGGTATAGTGATTGGTTGTGAGCTGATTGGGCATGTCACAAATTGGTCTACGAACTAGTTGCACTGCTACAGTCAGCCCTATCACAGACGGTTCGGAACCGTCATCACAGACGGTTTCTGAACCGTCAGTGTTTAGGTGTCAGTGATAGTTGGTGGTTATCACAGACAGTTCCCGAGCCGTCTGTGATAACTACATTACAAACGGTCTTGATTTCTAACCGTCTGTGATAGACGAGTATCACAGACGGATTTTTATAAACAACCGTCTGTGATACTCTCTATCACAGACGGTTAGTAATCAAGACCGTCTGTGATACGAGACTATCACAGACGGTTAGTAATCAAGACCGTCTGTGATACGAGACTATCACAGACGGTTGTTTATAACCAACCGTCTGTGATACTCGTCTATCACAGACGGTTAGTAATCAAGACCGTCTGTGATACGAGACTATCACAGACGGTTGTTTATAACCAACCATCTGTGATACTCGTCTATCACAGACGGTTAGTAATTAAGACCGTCTGTGATACGAGACTATCACAGACGGTTGTTTATAACCAACCGTCTGTGATACTCGTCTATCACAGACGGTTAGTAATCAAGACCGTCTGTGATATACAAATATCACAGACGGTTAGTAGTAAGGGCCGTCTGTGATATCATTCACACCACAGACGGCACTCTTTGAAACCGTCTGTGATATTGTATCACAGACGGTTTTTAATAACGAACCGTCTGTGATACCAAGTGCATCATCCATTTTATTTGCTGTTTCTTGGCTAGCCTCAGGATATGCTAGCCATGCCCTCTGAAAGCAAGCAAGCAAGCAGATTACAAATAAATGACAGATATAAGTTAATTGCAACTCATAGTAAATTACAACAAAATTCGATACACAGATGAATGTAACAAACGGCCAGCAGATCACATACATATATAGAATGAAAATCGTTACACAAAATCTGACAAATGCATTTAGTTGAAGGAATTGTTTGATTTGTACAGTTGAATCCAATGTTTCAACATCTAATTATCACCATTGCCGGCGTAGAACTCTCCACTCTTACTTATGACCTCTGCTACCAAGAATTGGGAGATGATTGCACGAATTTCGACGAGATTGTCAAGATCTTTGGTCGAACTTCACCCGCTATCGCTACGAGCAATGTTAAGTCATTCATTAGCATATGTGTGTAATATAAATACATATATATAATCAGAAAATAATAATTATTGGAAGGACCTGACAAACCTCTGGATCATTGATCTTAGTACTCATGATTTCCTGCATATGGCGGCAAACGTAGAATCCACATGCGTTGCCCTGTAGCTGCTGGTGGCACTGCAAAAATAGAATTACATACATCGGTATTGTCAATTCTAGAGGCATTATAACAAAGTATGATATAGGATTGTTGTGTTGTAGAGGGTACCGGAAATCGCGTCTGGTGTCGTAGCGTGTCACTGGATTTTATATCGTGTGATCCTCCTTGGGCAACATATTCGGCAAAAGCCCTACGTGATTCAAAAAACTTAGCCTCGGCCGTGGCAAACAAAAGAAATATTACAATAGAGTTATGTATGGAGGAAATGAGTTTACCTGTTAAGTACTTCTTGCACAGGACTGAAGTCGTGGTTGCTATGGGCCTTCCAAATAGACCTTGCAGTTAACAAGTGCAGCATATATTATATGCTACATAAAATACATGTGAAGCATATATCATAAAATACATGTGAAGCATATAACATGTTAAGCATATAACATAAAATACATGTGAAGCATATAACATAAAATACATGTGAAGCATATAACATAAAATACATGTGAAGCATATAACATGTTAAGCATATAACATAAAATACATGTGAAGCATATAACATAAAATACATGTGAAGCATATAACATGTGAAGCATATATATATCATAAAGCTAACATGTGAAGCACAGGGAGGGACCGGTGTCGGGAGGAGGCGGCGTCGGGAGGTAGCGGCGTCGAGAGGGACCGGCCGCGTCGGGAGGGACCGGCGTCGGGGGGGACCGCCGGCTTCGGGAGGGAGCGGCGTCGGGAGGGAGCGGCGGCGTCGGGAGGGAGGGACCGGCATCGGGGGGGGGGGGACCGCCGGCTTGGGGAGGGAGCGGCGTCGGGAGGGACCGGCGGCTTCGGGAGGGACCGGCGGCGTCGGGAGGGACCGGCGGTGGGAGGGAGCAAAACCTAGCTAGCAGGGGCGCTGCAGAGTGGAGACAAGAGACTGCGGCAGAGCGGACTCCAATTATTACACACCAATTATCAGTGACATGGGATTATTACAGACGGTTCTTAACAGGAACCGTCTGTGTTATCTGGCTTTTCAGAGACGGTTTGTGTTAATAACCGTCTGTGAACTTTCACAGACGGTTCTTAACAGGACCCGTCTGTGTTATCTCGATTGGTATAGACGGTTCGTATTAAGAACCGTCTGTGAAAGTTCACAGACGGTTATTAACAAAAACCGTCTGTGATGTCTCAATTATCACAGACGGTTCATGTTAATAACGGTCTATGAAAATATCACAGACGGTTGCCAGTAAAACCGTCTGTCATAACGCTTCGCGCGTGTTTCTATTGCCAGAACGCTTCGTGTTTCGATTGCCAGAACGCTTCGTGTTTAGATCATCTAATTAACGTCTCTCGATCGTTATACGAAGCATCTATATCATTAATGTTTGGGTATACGAACCGTCTGTGCTAAAGGTTAAATATGCGCGCCTAATCCAGGTCTCTTCTACGTACGTACAATATGGCGCCTTCTACTATTCTTGTGATCATCTCCTTCCTCTCATCTGTTCATCGAGAATTGTTCGGCCGGAACCTTACACAGGCGGCCAGCAATTTGCATCTGGAGCAGCTTCTCCGCACACGCACTACTCTCCTTCCCCGACTTTCTTGCATCCGTCAGCTCGACCTGATCATCCGCCGTCGACGGAGGCGTCTCGCTGCCGCTCAAGAAAGGGAAACAGCCCTTACCCTGGTTCTTCTCCACAATGTGCGCAAAGCGGAAGAAGCTCTACGCGCATTGGAGAGACTGATGGATAGCCTTGCCGATCAAGCAGAAACGGCAGATTCTGAGGAATCTTATAATGCTATCCTCTACGAGATTATGGGCTTGCTACTGATTATTTGCCCAGGCTAGAGGAGGAAGTACTGAGGACAAGGACAATCTTAACGGCGTTCGAGCAGTCAGTGGCTGATCCTCCAAGTCCCAAAGTCGAAGAAAAAGCGTACGAAGCCCAAAAGATTACAATCTGGGAAACTCTTTACCTGTGCGACTTTTGTAGTAAATTTGCCTCTAATTGAAACTAATAAATTTGCCTTTAATTTGCGATTTCTTGTCTCAGTAGTTCTGTAGTAAAGTTATTAGAAGCAATGTGTACTTATATATTAACCTCTGATCATGAACAGATCAGAATATGACAGACAAAGGACATCACAGACGGTTCTTGTCAAAAACCGTCTGTGAACATTCACAGACGGTTTCTTAAGAAGAAACGTCTGTGATAGTCTAAACAACACTGACGGTTTTTAATTAAAAACCGTCTGTGATAATTCCATATTATCACAGACGGTTTTTAATAAAAAACCGTCTGTGATACTAAAGTATCACAGACGGTTCAACCTTAAGGACCATCTGGGATACTCGACCACTAACACAGACGGTGTCCAAATTAAAACCGTCTGTGTTAGTGTCAATCACAGACGGTTTTGTCTAACCGTCTGTGATGTAGCCGTCCAGTATAGCCTCTTCTGTAGTAGTGTTGTATGTGGATACGGACTTGTCGTAACCAGATACGATCTAGTCATAAGGAGTTATGAATTGATCATGAGAAAATAAGACTTAGTTGTAGATCATATTGCATAAGATTCATCTAGTTTGATCTTTCTGTATATTTGGATATTGATATGTTCTATTAAGGACCCTACTGACCAGTGATTGGAAAGATATTTCTGAGTTACAACCAAGTATACATGAACATATATGGTAACATACCTAATGAGTTAGAACAGTAAGGATCTGATCAGAGGCTCTTCGAATAGGATACAATCTATACCCGTGTTGGACAAGGATACGGTCAAAGGCTCCATATAAAAGGGGTGCCTTGAGCTATGGGTTAGAGAGGTAAGATAGACAAATTATACGACCCACTGAAACTCTAACCACCACCTCTCATAGGCCTTACTGTGTGTGCTGGTGCTAGCACACTGATATATAGTATTGCATCCCTAAATGTGTTGACTTTGGTATAGGCGCTGTTGTGACTGCGGTGCTGATCAGAATAATCCGAGAAGAAGACAATTGACTTGTGGAAGGTTGACTACCGCTAGAGGACGATCAGCTTCCAAAGATCACTTTCCAAAGACATTGGACGATATACTACTTCCACTACATCGTCACACGCTACGTTGAACCAGGTTGCTTCAACTCTTTTTCTGCTGCATTGCGTGTCTAGTCACTACTACAAAACAAGCTATACTAGATGCCTTATCATAGACGATTCATGTGGAGCCATTCATACTTTAGTTATTACAGATGGTTTATGGCTAAAACCATCTCTAAAACTATCATAGACGTTAGGTTTAAAATTCATCTGTGATATACACATTATCACAAATGATTTTTTAATTAGAACCGTCTATGAAACTATCACAGATGGTTTTTATTTACAACTTTCAGTATTTTGTCTATTGTTGTATGAACTACAGAAGCTACTGAAATGATAGACAAATTCAAGGCAAATTTATTACAAAAGTCCCCAAAAAAGAGATTCCTAGATCTTAGTCTTCTAGGCTTCATATGCTTCTTCTTCGACTTTTGGAGTTAGAGGATCAGCCGCTGAGTTCTCGAATGCCGTGAAGATTGTCGTTGCCCTCTCCACTTCCTCCTCTAGCCTGGGCAAATCATTAGCATGGCCCATAATCTCAAAGAGGATGCCATGATAAGCTTCCTCAGAATCAACCGCTTCTGCTTGATCGGCAATGTTATCCATGTGTCTCTCCACTACCGCAAGAGTTTCTTCTACTTTTTGCACATTGTAGAGAAGAACGAGGCTGAGGGCGGTTTCCGTTTCCTAAGCGGCAATAAGACACCTCCGTCGGTGACGGATGATGAGGTCCAGCTGACGAATGGAAGCGAGTCAAGGAAGGAGAGCAGGTCGTGAGCGGAGGAGTTGCTCCAGACGTAAAATATAGGCTGCCTATGTAAGGTTGCGGCCAAACAACTCGTGATGGATAGATGAGAGGAAGAAGATCAAAAATATTAGATGCCATTATTGAGAAATCTGGTGAAGAAGATGAGGGAGAGGACGGTTTGGAGGAACTGGATTTGGACGCGCATATTTAAGCGTTATCACAGACGGTTTGTATACCAAACCGTCTCTGATATTAGTATCATAGACGATTCGTATAACAAACCATCTCTGATATGTGACTTATCACAAATAGTTTGTATAACAAACTATCTCTGGTATGTGCATTATCACAGATGGTACGTATAACAAACCATCTCTTATAATGACATCCCCCTCACCCGAAGTGTTGCTCATCGACAAGAAGTCCTTAATTTGTGGGGTGAGCGCACCTGATTGCTTTTTGCTCAGCCATAAATACGAACCTCTCACGGTTCACCATTGCTCATCTCAGCCGCTTATTGCAAAAGCTCATTCTCGTGGTCGTCACTCAAAATTAAGAGTGCGTAGCTTATTATTTTGAGAAGCCAATGCATAGCTCATTAAGGACGCGGCAGTGCTGATTGATTCTCTCGAAAGGCAGGTAATTTTTTATCGCATGCTTTCGACGTATTCCCGTAGTCCTAGTTAGTAGTATTATTTAGTTAGTCGTAATTAATGTAGTTTGTATTACGAAGTAAGTAGGTTGTAGTAATTTAGATACAGTTTTTTATTTTTGTGTACGTACAGTACACATAGTTTGTTATTGTATGGTAGTATGTAATTAAGCAGTCATAATTACTATAGTGGCAATTAGTTAGGGTTAAGTAATGAGTTAGTACTAAATAATTAAGTGCTACGGACGATGGTAATGAATTACTCATAAGTTTTCAGACAGGTAATCAAATTATCGGTAATTAATGAATTATTTGTATGTAGTTACACAGATGCAATCACTAACATGTAACTGTCATTATCAATCTTCGCATTAATATTTTGTTTATCCCATTTGTTGTAAGGTACTTTTAAAATTAAGAGTGCATAACTAATTATTTTGAGAAGCCAGTGCATAGCTCATTAAGGACGCGGCGGGACGACGTGTGAGTGCTGATTGCTTATCCCGATATACAGGTAATTTTTTATCGCATATTTTCAATGTTATTCTCGTAGTCCTAGTTAATTAGCGTTATTTACTTAGTCGAAATTAATGTAGTTTGTATTATGAAGTAAGTTGGTCGTAGTAATGTAGGCATAGTTTGTGCTTTTTTGTGTACATACGGTACCCATAATTTGATATTGTATAGTAGTGTATAATTAAGCAGTCATAATCACCGTAGTGGCAATTAGTTAGGGTTAAGTAATGAGCTAGTGCTAAGTAATTAAGTGGTAAGGATGACGGTAATGAGTCGGTCATATTTTTTTCAGACGGGTAATCAAATTGTCGGTAATTAATGAATTATTTGTATGTAATTACACGCATGTAATCACTAACTTGTAGTATTTAAGTGTCATTATCAATCTTTGCACTAATATTTGGTCTATTATATTTGTTGGAAGGTATGGCTTTACAGGAGTTCCTTGAATAGTTCTACGATAACTAACGGTGCCACTCATGGATGATAGGTGATGCGGCTGGCCCTCTGCCCTTCAAGCTGTGGGGTGGAAGGGATCTATGGGAACTGGACGAGTGCTACGTCCCAAACCTATGGGCCATGGGCTTGTTGCCCTTTACGAGGCTGGTCTCCATTGGATGTGAGCTCACCATCGACAGCAGCCTACTCGTGGCACTAGTGGATAGGTAGAGGCCCGAGATGCACACATTCCACTTTTGGTAGGGTGAGATGATGATCACTCTGTAGGACATTTCATTCTTAACCAGTCTCCCTCTCTGGGGTGATTCACTTGTTCAACCCTTGCACCGGTGGGCTGGAAGGAGAGGCTGGCGGACCGGTTTGGCCTACTTATCTCAGAGGGTGCTCATGGCGTCCTCATGCTTGGCTGAAGAATTTCAGTGTGTGCCCACAGGATGCACCGCTCGAGGCCGTCAGGACGCACCTTGTCACGTACCTCATGCAACTCTTTGGCTGGACCATGTTTCCAGCCACACACGGTGATATTTGCAACGCCAAGTTCATCCGCCTCGCCGAGTCTTTGGTTGACATGGAGTTTGGGGCGATGCCTCAGTGCAGCTAGGGATCAGCCGTCCTACGCGCCACATATCGGAGGTTGTTTGATGCTTGCCAATGCGGCACTATGAGAGACCATGTGGTTATGACCCCATGTTTGTGATGAGTAATTGACATCGGTGTAGGAAAGTCGAGTTTGGTTTGTGTGGTTCGGACCGTGGTATTGCGTGGTGCAATCGGGTTCGATCGGACTTGGTCAAACCTGGTCAAAGTGATTAGGATGCATATTATGTTGACTTGTCAGGTTTGGGCTATTTCATTCTTCATTGATGCTATTTATGTTTACATGTGTCGAGCGGTGCTATGTGATGTGTTTCATGTCTGTGATGGCTGCAGGATGTCGAGGCGGAGTCGTGACGATGCACGGGGTGACCGGACTAGGCGCAGGTGGCGCTGAGGTCAAAACGGTCGTGATGTGCTGAAGACGGCAAGAGCTTGAGGTGGTTGCGAGACTTGGACGACAAAGAAACGCGGAAGCTTCCCGGAAGGTGCAGGAGGGGCGTTTCGGTAAAAGCGCAAAGCTACATAGGTAGAAGCGGTTCCGTTCGGGTTTAGCGGGCATAACGGGTTAGCCGGAGCCTATATAAGGAGGGGATGTCTCCTTATGGCTGCAGGCATTCCATGGATTCAAGGGGCTTTTAGGGTTTGCTTTAGTCAAAATGGCCTTTGGGGAGGTTGTTTTGCTTTAGGCTTTAGTGGTTGAGAGCAGGAGAGATGGACAGAGGGTGTTCTGTTGTTTGTCTCCCGTAGCTTTCTTGTTCTTGTGTTCTTCTTGTGTGTGAGAGAGCTTGGGGAGAGGGAAAGAATGGATTGAGCCATCATGTAATCATTCCTCTATATTCAATCATATATGGGGACTCCTCTGTGATCTTTGTTTGTTTGGAATGAAATCTCTGAAGTTTATTTCTCCTGTTCGTGTCTGTTTTCCTTCGATGTCCTTTTTTTAGTGATTCTTGAGTTTTTTGTGTTTTGGCTCGATTCTTGCTGAGGAGTGTCAAAATAGGTTGCTCTACGATGGAATTGCATTTCTAGACCCTTTGGTCATCTAGTTCCAAGAGCAACTTGATCGATTTGCAAGAATCATGTTTTTCTCTTTTCTGTGTTCTTGAGTTCTCTGTTTGGATTTTCTAGGGTTTGGTGTAAACCTTTGATTCCCTTCTTGAGATGGCATGAAACTTGGCATGTTAAGTTCTGATGCTATTAAGTAGCTATTTGCAAAGTTTCATGACCAGAGAATCAAAGGATAGATGGGAATTTAAAGTTTAGTGTTGTTCTCTGCTCATTTTCAGTTTTTAGGTCAAGTCCTCATTTCCTCTGTTCTGTGTTGGATTTCTTGGTTCCCTAGGCTCCACTGGCTATTTTGCTCATAGTCATGCAATTCTGGGCTGAAGAAACCAGAGGGAAAGCCTCAAAGTTTTTGCTGTGAGTTTTCTGTTCTTGCTGCCTGAAAATACAGACTACAGTCTGTTCTGAAACCCGAAGGGCGGTCAGACCGGCTCATGCAGAGCGGTCAGACCGGCCACATGTGGGCGGTCAGACCGGCGGCCAGAGGGCGGTCTGACCGGCCCATGTGTGGCGGTCTGACCGGCCTCCTTTGCAGCCCGTTCTGATTTGTGGTTCTTCTTGTGCTGTTTTTCCCTTTTGGTTTGTTTTTTCTTGTCTCTGTCTTGTGGGTGTTAGTTTGCATTTTCAGTAAGCCTTTTGATCCTTCTTCATAGCTTGGTAGCTATTGGAGAAGAGTATCTTTTAGTGGAAAATTGCGGGGGAAATTTTTTTTAAAAGAGTCGACATTCACCCCCCCCCCCTCTGTCGCCATTTCGGTCCAACACACTGCTGATAACCCCAACCTGTGCGTCTGCTACATGCTCCTGTAGTTGTGGAGTTAGGAGCACTTCCCTGTCAAGCGTTTAGCCATCGTGATGCCAGTGCACCCATTTGGCGAGTTTGCCGACTTGATAGATGGGCCCACTATGGACTTCTAGTGGATTGGTGTCCTTTTGCACTGGGCCAAGGGTAGACCGTCGATATGCTAGTTGTTATGACACGATGAGTTCGAGTTGTTGCATGACAATGACATCATCTGGGTCCCATGAACTATAGATTTTGTGGAGTGTGTATCACCGTACGGGCTATCCCTGCAATGCCGCAGGACGTAGTGCTATGGGCAACGACACACCATCTAGTTTCCACCAGGTCGTGCCCCTCTAGACGGCAAGTTCCTACCACGAGTCGTACACTGGTAAGTCATACTCTATCCGAGTAATATTTACACTTTGTATGTCTTGCTCTATAACATTGATGATTCCGAAAATGTAGGCAATCAAGGGCGGGTCAGCATGCTATGGACTAGTGGCCAATGCAACATGAGTGGATGACAGCATGGACAGATAGGGCACACCTGGATGTCATCATGGAGCAGTGCTGTTACGACGTCCGGATGTACGACAAGTGCCTAGAGTGGTATGTACCCCGGTCACGCAACAGACTCATCGTTCGTCCACCAGATCGCCTCGAGCAGATCACATATGAGGACAGTTATAACACTCAATCGATCACTACAGTGCTACGTAGTGGCATGACAGTGTAAGACAGTTGTAATTTCTGGTTGTTTCATTTACGAAATTCATGCTGGTCGTTACTGAACCTGTTTCGTATGTCACTTCAACAGAAGTAAGCGTAGTGCGTCGCAAGTGGATTCGAGACTGCCCTCACTAGCCTAGACACAACACCGACCGTGCAGCATACTTTGAAGTACATCCTAAAGCGGGCCAAAAAATAGTGCACAATCTGAATTACGGCCGTCCAACGGATCATGTTGTGCACATCGAGCGCCCAGTGGGGGCATAAAAAACGCATTGCACGGGATGCGATATGGCTCACCCATCCGAGCCACTGCTATCTCCTCGCCGTGTCTGCCTCCCCATTCGTGGCCTTGTCTTCCATTGAGCGCGAGCATGGCCCATAGGGTACGTCAGTCGATCCGAATGTTGCATCTTAGTTCAGAGAAGGTATGGAAACCGTTCCATTTGTTGAGTGGCCGGCGCTGATTCAGTAGGCTGAGGTACAGTAGGCTGGATCCAGTAAGTGTTGATGTCCTCTAGCTGAGACATGCCGAACTACGAGTCATCAGCAATAATATCTTGAATGAAGGACTCTAGAAATCCCTCTTGTGATACGGAGGAACTCTTGCCTTGACGGTACGACATACCCACTGAAGTCTCCAAACCCTGGGTATGGTGCGAATGCTAAGCTCTGCCTTGCATACACTACAAACCCTAGTACTGTGTACCGCTCCCTGGAAGCATCCGGGAGGCCTATATCGTCATTGGTAGACTTGACGTTACCCCCACATTGAATTGGAGGCTGCAAGATGAAACAATGTTAGTCACAATAAATATCTCGGACGTACAATGCGAATTTTGTACCTCCCGGATGTGTAACGAAGATGAACGATGGGGAGCGGTACTTTGTGTAGGTGGTGCGAATGTTAAAAGTGATGCATCTCGACGACGGACCTGCGATGGGAGAACGCCATAATGTTAGCGGAACGTAAGGCCTAACAGGAGAACAACATAGGTTTGTGCGTAAGTTACCTCCTCGTCGATATGGCCCGCAGATGATCAGCGCTAGTACTACGATGCCGACAGACTCGGTAGATTGCGATGGCTGACCAGGCTTGCTAGGTCACAATGACCTGGCGGCATGTACTTCTACAAATATTCATAATGTATGAAATTCACAAAAAAAAAGAGGTCACGCACTGCAAAATATGCCTGAGCATCGCAAATTTCATAATTAAACTAATATGCATTAACATGGCAAATTCGGAACACATAAAATTTCTAAAAAAATTACACAATTAGGTCAATTGTGTCGGGAGACTTTCCATAAAATTTTGTAATTTTTGGAGCTCGTTTGGTATATGCAACAACTCCCACAAATATCAAAATCTTACGAATTCAGAGCGGATAAAATTGTCAAAAAAATTTACACAGTCAAGCTCGTTGTGTCGGGGGCTGCACATAAAATTTTATAATTTTTTGAGTACATTTGCTATATTTAATAATTCAAATAAAAAGTATGCAAAAAAATTAGGACAGATAATTAAGCCGGCTGATTAGCCGGCTTAATTACCTGCCGTATTGCCACCAGATGGCAGGCCACCTGTCGTATTGTGGCGAGGCTGCAGGCCACCTACCATCTGGTGGCCGGACAGCAGGCGTGGCTGGGCCACATGTCACCTGCAGGCGTCTTTCACCCAGTGACCGAGTGGCAGAAATGTTATTTTTGTAAATACCATCCATACATGGCTATTTTTATAAATACCATTGCAAAACGTGATATATATATATATAGGCAAAATAACAGGTGCACCATGGTGCCCAAGCTCCATAATTAAAACTTTCCATCCATGCTTAATACTTTCCATCCATGATTGATTCCTTTCCAAATTGATACCTTTTCGAATTAATGAATCTTAATAGGTTACCTAATATATTGCACATGCACGCATCTAAAAGCAATCTAACGACAGAGAGGCTTCGTGATATGTATGTATGTATGTATGTATGTATGTATGTATGTATGTATGTATGTATGTATGTATGTATGTATGTATGTATGTATGTATGTATGTATGTATGTCTATGACGCTGAAATGGGGCATCATGGTGTCTAGGCACCAAGCCTCTCTGCCTTTGGATTGCTTTTAGATGCGTGCTAGTACAATGGTATATAATATATCATGCACGCTAAATCATATGGTGTCTAGGCACCAAGCCTCCCTGCCTTTAGATTGCTTTTAGATGCGTGTTAGTATAATGGTATATAATATATCATGCACGCTAAATCAATCATGAATGGAAAGTTTTAATCATGGATAGAAAGTCTCAATCACACTAGCACACATCTAAAAGCAATCCAAGGTAGGGAGACTTGGTGTCCAGACACCATGATGTTTCTATTATTTATATATATATATATATACACGCCAAAAAATGCATGCACTGCCTATAGTATACAGTATGTGCACTGCTAGCTAGGTAGAGGCCGAATAAATAATTGGGTTTGGACAAGCGTGCGTGCAGGGTTCACAAGCCGCATCACAGCTACCTGCACCTGTTGAAAAGAAAGGTGCCTGTAGTTGTTGCAGGGCTCGTTCAGACAGCACTGGAGCGACGGGCTAGCTTCAGCTTGCTTCCATGTTTTGTCGAGGGATCAGGAGGAACAGGCACCAAGTCGAGCAAGCAACCCCCCTCGCACTAGCGTGTTTATTATTCGCATGCCTACCTTGCACAACATACCAAAGCCTAAACTATTAAAAGGAGGAGTTTAAGGTGATGGTCAATTCTACACATGTGCCCCCATCCCACCAAAACCCGTTCGCTGCCCCCGCCCCCCCCCCCAATCCCCCATTCCCGCACGTCGTTTCTTCCGCCGGTCCGCCCTGAGGTCCTCCCCTCCCTCCTCCGCCGTCGCGCCGACCTCGCCTCCTCCCCTCCCTCCGTCGGCGCGCCGCCCTCGCCTCCTCCGCCACCGCGCCGCCCGCCCCTCCTCCGCCACCGCGCCGCCCTCGCCTCCTTCGCTCCCTCCGCCGCCGCCGCGCCGCCCTCGCCTCCTCCCCTCCCTCCGCCCTCACCACGTCCCCCCCCCCCCCCCCGCGCCGCCGCCGCTCCTCCGCGCCCCCACCCTCCTCGCCAGCCCGCGCTCCCGCCCTCACCCCCCCCCCCAATCCCACCCAATCCCCCATTCCCGTGCGGCCCGCACACGTCGTTTCTTCCGCCGGTCCGCCCTGAGGTCCTCCCCTCCCTCCTCCGCCGTCGCGCCGACCTCGCCTCCTCCCCTACCTCCGTCGGCGCGCTGCCCTCGCCTCCACCGCCACCACGCCGCCCGCCCCTCCTCCGCCACCGCGCCGCCCTCGCCTCCTTCGCTCCCTCCTCCGCCGCCGCGCCGCCCTCGCCTCCTCCCCTCCCTCCGCCCTCACCACGTCCCCCCCCCCCCCCGCGCCGCCGCCGCTCCTCCGCGCCCCCACCCTCCTCGCCAGCCCGCGCTCCCGCCCTCACCCCCCCCCCCCCCCCCCCGCCCGCGCCGCCGCATCCTCCTCCCCGAACCGCCTCCCCCTCCCGCCACCCTCACCTCCTCCCCTCCCTCCGCCCTCACCACGTCCCCCCCCCCCCCGCGCCGCCGCCGCCGCTCCTCCGCGCCCCCACCCTCCTTGCCAGCCCGCGCTCCCGCCCTCACCCCCCCCCCCCCCCGCCCCGCGCCGCCGCATCCTCCTCCCCGAACCGCCTCCCCCTCCCGACGACCGAGCGACGACGAGCGGATCTGTTGTTCGACGCCCTCCCTCTCGCCGGCGGCAATGGCGACTCCCAACTCCGGCGGCATCCCCATCAAGGTCAGCGACTGGATGGGATGATTACCTTAAGGATAGCCAAAACAATTGGGTCAATTTGTGAAATATCTTAAACAGCATATGATCTTAAACAGCATATGATTCTAAAATTTGTGAAATTTGTGAGTTTGATGTATGATTTGCGGATTGATTCGGTTAGTAGCTGGCACATCACCTCCTTGCAGCTGTCAAATTTTGCAGTGGACCGGGCTGTGAGTTTGATGTATGATTTGCGGATTGATTCGGTTATTGGGGATGTTGCTATTAATCTGTAAGTGTTGGTTGGCTAGCTGAGGTAGAATGGTGTACTTGTTGTTTTAGGATTATTACTTGTGAATTGTGATGCGTATGGTGTACTTGCAGTGCCAAACTTCTTATTAATGTACTTGTGAGTAGAGATGTTTTTTGCACTTCTTGTTAATCTTTTGTTTTTGCCCATTGTTTGCAGGTGCAATGTGCCGCCTTTCTTCAGGGGGATGTAGACCGTGCTGGTGTTTGCTGAAGAAGTTCTTTCCTGATTGGTAGGGAAAATGTTGACCAGATGCTCACATGTTAATGTGCACTTCCTTTGGCATATTAATTACTTGTGATAATTGAAGACATTCATATAATGATAATCATGTTCTTGCCAGAAGTGAAAGTTGAAAAATAAATAAATAAAAACTGTAAGTTGAAAAAATTATATGGCAACACCTTACGATTGTTATTAATTTACAGCAGTAGTAAAATCAAACTTTTTTATACAGTGTCAGAATGGATATAGAAGCCATCAAGTTGCTTTAGTGTTGTCCTAATGGATCTAAACAACAGTTAGCTGGCGTAAACAGATGTCTTGAATTTGCATATAAAGATAAGCCAGAAGATACCGAGATTCTTTGTCCGTGTGACATATGCGTCTACACTACTCTATTATCAAACGATGAAGTCCGTAGCCATTTGGTGTGCAATGGAATACTCCAGAGATATGACAAATGGGTTTTCATGGGGAGTCTTCAGAGAAACACAATGCTAATAAGCAACCACAGCCTAGGAATGAAGAAATGCATGCTAACATTGAGCAATTAATTAATGATGCATTTGGACATATATATGATGACACGCCTATGTGTGATGGTACTAATTTGCCAAATCCACCTGCAGATAGACCAAATTTAGAAGTACAAGAATTTTATAAATTGGTTAGTTGTCCTTTTGTTTAACATAAAATCCATGAACAAATAGACTGATAAATCATTTGGAGATATACTAGATATTCTGCACATGGCAATTCCAAATGGAAATGAATTGCCCAAAAAATTTTATGTGTCATGGTTTTTGTCTTACCACTATTTTACTTGTGTCTATTACCTTCACTTCACCGATTATTATTTCTGGCAGGAAATTTGGAATGGAGCTTTACTGCAACGACAGCAGGTCACAATAGCTTTTTTGAATTAAGATGTCGTGCTATGATTAGTGTCTAGAATTATGGGAATGAGATGATGTTCTGCATGCTGAACCGATCGATGGAGGTGGAGGGCGGATGCGGCGTCGCGGCGAGGCGGAGCGGAGGCGGAGGCGGAGGCGGCGTCGCGGCGAGGCGGAGCGGAGGCGGAGGGCGGAGGCGGCGAGGCGGTCGCCGGCGGAGCGGAGGGCGGCGAGGCGGAGGGCGGAGGCGGCGTCGCGGCAAGGCTAGGGTTAGGTCTCCGCACGATTTGCCAATTGGATCGGGGGAGGGGGGACCGGGACCTGGGGCGGGGGATGACGCGACAGAAGATGGGCCAGCTGGGCTGCACGCGCAGTCGCGGCCTGGCGGGCGTTTCACTCAGCCTCTCGGGCCAAATTTTGAATATAAACAGCTAATTTAGCCTAATTATACATATATACATGTATTATACCTCATATATACTAGATTTTTTGTCAAAAAATCTGGGTGTTCAGCTGAACACCCATGAACTATACTAGATCCGCCCCTGGGTGGGGGGCGGAGGCGGAGATGCGAGGGGGGGCGGCGGAGATGCGAGAAGGGGGCGGAGGAGGCAGAGATGCGAGATGGGGGCGGAGATGCGAGAAGGGGCCGGAGGAGGCGAAGAAGCGGGTGCCTATCATTTTGCAATTAGACTTTTTAAATATTACGATTATGTTTTAATCCGTAGCAACGCACGGGCATCTAACTAGTACTTCAAAAATGAAAGAGTACGTGAGTAATTAATTTGTTTAATATTATTATTATTGTTTGCGGTGGTGGTGATGGTGATGGTGTTGTTGTAAGGAACCTGGAGAATGAGGCAGAGATCTGAAGCCTTTTTTCTTTATTTTTGCCTTCTGTACTTGCGCTATGTTTCTAAAATATTTACGAATGTGTTATTGATGAGATTCCTCGGAGAAGTGATCTCTGGCTTTCTTTAATTTTTTCCCCAGTATTTGTACTTGTGGCATGTACCGAAATATTTAATCAGTTCAGAGAAAAGGCAACGAGATATTTGCGAATTTGCAATGTTTAGTTAATGCGAGTGCTCCAAATTATATATTATTATAATCCGCACAAAAAACTATTATATTTGTTCAAATAAAACACTAACGCAATGTACATATGGCGAGCTACTTGTACTAACTATTAAAAAATATGATATTTTTGGCATTTCGATATCAGGAATGTACACCTTTGACTATTAAATTTCATTTAAAAATAATTATAGAAATTTACTATCAAAGTACTTGTTATGGTAAATTACTTATTTCAAACTTTCATATTTTTAATCTAAATTAGCATAGTGGACAGCGCACCTGTGCGGGCATCATTTTTAGAGCATATTTAATTGGTTTAGCGATACATATGTGATGATAATAAAGGAATTACATCTGAAAAATAAATGGTTGCAAGTCACATGAAATAATTAAAATTTTAAAATTTTAGAGCATTATCAATTCGATTTAATTTTCATATTTGTATAATTAGTTTCATTTATGATCTTAATGTATAGTAGTATATGTTAAAACAAATGATATATATATATATATAATATTTTTGGGAGGAAATACTTGTTCTTTATAATTTTTAATCAGCATCTCCAATAATAGAGACAATAGTTGTATCCATATTAATATAATTAAAATAATACAAATTATTAATGGATATGATAGGCAAGTTTGTTCCTATACGTGGATCACTTGAGCTCAATTATATCTCTAATATCTCACATCTTAATTCCATATAAGAGTTCCCCAATTATACATGCATGCATATCATAGTATAAATCAATTTCATATGCACTTTCATAGATAAAGAAAATTACTGGTTATGATTTGTTAATTATAAGAAGGGTCCACCTAATTAAGAGTTAGATACTTTCTTAAAAAATTCTAGCAATTATTTTCATTTATTAGGTAATATCCATCGGTTATGGATTGCTACACATAATTAGGTTATACCAACTAAAGGCAGGATGTTTTTTTATTTTTGGGAGAATTTTTATAATTTTTCTCTTTTCAATCAGTTGATGTAATAAACCATCCTATGCTTTTATTTATGATAGATAACACACAACGGTTAATATAGTTCAAATTGAATTAGAATCTATCACATCAATGGCGATTCTAGAAAAAAAAAATTGAAGTTGTGAAACATACATTGTTGGTAAGTGTGTATGTAGAATGATCTTCTCTTTATTTATTTCTCCTTTTTTCCCTTGCTGAGTGCCACTTTTTTCTTATTTTCTTATGCATGGCTTTTACTCATTTAGTTTGCATGTCAATATCTTTCTTTTTTTTCTCTCATACATGAATTTTAGTGCGGATCATGTAGGATTGTTTTTATTTATTGGGTTCATCTAGAATCTATAATGTGTAGTCTTCCTTATAAGATTTCTTGTTTTATATATAATATCCACTTATGTTCATTTACTGACCATAATAAGGGTCCATTAAATCAAGGAACGCATGTTTTTCTTTTCTTTTTTGATTTTTTTCTAGCTTATTTCTCCTTTTTAGCAAATGGAAAACTCACATGATTGACTTTTAGTATATAATAGATATATTTTGTTTTTTCATGGATTTACTTTGGAATTTTTATGGAAATCAAATAGCTAGTTTTTGTTTTCTTCCTCGAATTTTAGTTATTTTGGATTATACTTGACGTGGACTCTTTTTTAATTTGCTAATTTTATTATTCTTAGACAAAATTTATTCTACATGCATACTTACCAACAATGTGTGTTTCACAACTTTGATTTTTTTTCTAGAATCGCCATCAATGTTTACATGCAGGAGATCAATCAGGATCGGCTTCTCTTTTTTATTCGAGTAAATATACATGCATGCAGATAGGAATCTCTACGTGCATGTGGCTTCCCTAATTCCCTGCTTGTTGATTTTCTCTTACATATGCATATATATGTTGGACCTTTGATCATGCATGAAGATGGAAATAGCACTTAGCTTCAATCTTTGTTGCATCTATGCGTACAGGAGTGGGATTCATTTGCGTGCATGACTCGATTGCAGGAAGCTTCTCGTGGTCTTCATCTACTTAGGCTATGGATCATGTCTCGCATGTCGATACAGGTCTAACGTCGATGAGGGTGAGTCTGTGGGGGATGTGAACTGAGACATTTTGGGTGACTCTGTGGTACAGCGAGGGGTCAGGCGGCGCTTGGCGTTACACAGAGTGGTGGTCACAGTTGAGTTTGAATTGTACTTGATATGAATTCTTTCTTTTAATCTGAACCGTTATAACTTAGGTCTAACAAATTAAGGGTTAGATGTTTTACTTTTTTATAAGAATTTTTTAGCATATTTCTCTTTTTTAGCAACTCTAAAAGACCTATCAATACAAATCTTCGAAACATCCTACACAACCATGACCAATCTTCCCATCAAACGCGTGCAGCAGTGACATATACGCTAAGAAACGATTGATTGATTAGGTTATGGATCACAAGCTTTGCAGAGCTTACATGAAATTTTGTGATCAATCGGGTATTAGAGAACCGATCGAACAAATTATCTGAGGATTAGTTGTGTGGGTGGTGGTCACGGTTGAGTTTGAATTGTACTTAATATGACTCTTTTTTTAATCTAAACAATTATAATTTAGGTCCACCAAATTAAGGATTAAATGTTTTACTTTTTTGTGAGAATTCTAGCATATTTCTATTTTTTTCTAGCAACTCTAAAAGACCTATCATCGACTTTTAGTAATAAATAGATATCCACAACAATATCGATGGGTGACCATAACATGGTTTGATTGC
Organism: Dendrocalamus latiflorus; assembly: GCA_017311315.1. Taxonomy (NCBI): domain Eukaryota; kingdom Viridiplantae; phylum Streptophyta; class Magnoliopsida; order Poales; family Poaceae; genus Dendrocalamus; species Dendrocalamus latiflorus. The sequence continues at coordinate 10,765,869 of CM029654.1, forward strand.
ACGAATTATAGAACATCATTATGTTATTACTAGAGGGAGCACTATGTTGTTAATACTAACAACCAAGGCATAATCCCAATTAGGGTGAATACGAGTCGGGTCCTCATTTTATCAACTTTTTTCTAAAATTAACATAGTTTGATTTAATAGTATTTTTGAATAGTTTAAAATTATTTTTAGAATCGAGCTAACGAGTTAAAACAAAATTGTGCTAATGAATCGAGCTAACGAAGTGTGCGACTACATATTAGGATGGTTAGTAGTCTACATACTCTGGAGTACACGTACATCGTATCGTTCTTTCACTCTAGATTCTAGCCGTTCCCCTTGCACATGACATTGTCGAGGCTCGTAGCCATGTACTCCTCCCGATCCCCAACATACATGTATTTGTACCCATTTTTAGAGAACAAGAAACCAAAAAAACTATTCGGCGCATGTACATGTACATTCGGACACGTACCGATTCCCAGTTTATAGAAGCAAAAGTATTTGTTTCTACTCGACATGAGAGAGAGGTGGGAGAGAGAGAGAGAGAGGTGAGCTCTGGTCAGGATGTGCGTCCTTGCAACCCACACATGTGAGATGACATCTACACGTGCGGTGGGGACCTTTGATGCTTTGTTAAACTCAGTGAAAGCCATGAGAGATGGTAGCAGTAGTAGACAGCTGGGACAGTGACAAGCCTAGAGTGCAGTAAGATCTTCTGCAACTCTAGTTTTACCGCACTCATACGCCTGTAAAAATTTACAGCTGGCCCTCCAGACCATATGCAACCAAAAGATTAGCTCCTCTTCGGCAGCCTTTTCTTCTTCCCAAGCTGGCAAGCTGAAGTGACATACGTTCAATAAACCACGAAGTTATGTAATATACACACCATATGGCTCAAAGCAGTCGCAGTGTACATGCTTGAATAGTTGAATATCCGTAAGATTCTTCAACATCCATGCTCTACACTGTCTTAATTAAAATCCTAGTGGAGGATAATCTCTGTAGGATGACTCCTGAATTAAGTTACGCTAATAGTTGCTCCATCCAGCCAACTGCTGGTGATCTCAAAGAAACCACATCCTTATAATCTAGTTTATTAGCTTAGTAAATAATGGATCATTGAAAAAAGTCAAAATCAAAAGATAGCTGAAAAACCGGAAAGAACTACCAATTATCGAGGAATCTCATGGATTAGCACCATGCTAATTAGCTCCATCCGGTACTGCTTAATCATGAACCTATCGCCGTTGTCTTAACTTTTAGTTACGATGATGACGACAACTTGTCCTTAAGTGATCATCAGCAGTAACAAAAACAAAGATACAACAGTGATAAGTGAATAATCATTTGTATATACTCATCCAATGGCTGAAGTGTACCTAGGTCGAGTAGCGCGCGGGCGGGTGCCGCCCCACCCCCGGAGCCATCGGCGGCCCTGCCCTGCCATCCGCGAGCAGGCGCCACGATACGCATAAATCGATGTCGGCGACCAGCTCAACACCCCCTCGCGCAGACGATCCCTCGCTCACTAGCTAGCTGACCTATCCAACAGTAAAAGCACGCACACTGTGCGCCACACTACTCCTGCACTTAGAGACGAGCGAGAGAAGCCTAGCTCTACTGCTAGCTCAAGCTATGGCTAGCTCTAGCTCTAGCCGTGTGGGTTTCTGTTAAAGAAAAGAAAAGAAAAACTAAGCTGCTCCTACCTCCTGTTGAGCTGTTTCCTCCCACTCCTTCTCCACCTCACTGGTCACTAGCTAGCTTGGTTGGTTGGCCTCTGACTGAGGCAAGGAGCTCGTCGTAGGTAGGTAGGTCCAAGCTGGGCGGGATGCCTTGCTCGTCGCCGCCTCCTCCGTGGCTGGTGCACGTGGCGGCCACGGCCGACCAGGCGGCGTCATCGTCGTCTTCTAAGGTTGGCGGCCGCGTGCTCACCGCCGGCACGACCACCATGGACACGGGCGCCACCGCGGCGGGGTACAACGGATGCGGCGGCGGCGGCGGGGGCAATGCCGCTGACCACCAGGAGAGCAGCAGCAGCGGGCAGTCCAGGCTCGCCGCGCGCGGCCACTGGCGCCCTGCCGAGGACGCCAAGCTCCGCGAGCTCGTCGCGCTCTACGGCCCCCAGAACTGGAACCTCATCGCCGAGAAGCTCGACGGCAGATCCGGTATGCAAGCTCGCCGTGTGTTCACGAGTTCTTTTATATTAGATTAACGTCGTCGCCGTCGGTCGATTGATGAGGATGACACGGTTGCCATACGTACGTACGTTTCGACAATATATACGCAGGGAAGAGTTGCCGGCTGCGGTGGTTCAACCAGCTGGACCCGAGGATCAGCAAGCGGCCGTTCAGCGACGAGGAGGAGGAGCGGCTGATGGCGGCGCACCGCTTCTACGGCAACAAGTGGGCCATGATCGCGCGGCTCTTCCCCGGCCGGACCGACAACGCCGTCAAGAACCACTGGCACGTCATCATGGCGCGCAAGTACCGCGAGCAGTCAACCGCCTACCGCCGCCGCAAGCTCAACCAGGCCGTCCAGCGCAAGCTCGAGGCGGCCGCGGCCGCCGCGGCCGCCGGAGACGTCGTCGGCCACCACCACCTCGTGGCCGCGGCCCACGACGCCGCCGGCTTCGGGGACCCCTACGGCTTCAGCTTCCGGCACTACTGCTTCCCTTGCCCCGGCGCTGCCGCCTCGGCCGAGGAGCCTCCCTTCTGCTTGTTCCCTGGTGAGTGCTACCACGTACTAGCAAGCTAGAGCTTAGCTTTAGCTATAGCAGCACTGCACTCGCAAACTGTTGAGACTGACATGCGGGCCCTGACACAGTCCCAGCTGATTATTCTAGACTGAGTTCCGTCTCACTGGCTGACAGGCGTGCCCAGCCCTTGTCGACTACAACACCTGTTCAATTCGGAAAGCCAGTGTTTAATTTCTTGGGCGAAGTGTGTAGAACTTAAAGAGTACTGTGCCCTAGCTAGCAAGGTGGTGTTGCAAACTTGCAATGTGAAAGTTGCTAACTTGCATTGGTGAGGAGGCGCCATGGTTAGGCACAGTACACACACGTATGTGCATTGCACTAGCTATGTTATTCCCGGACAGTGCACGCAGCAATGGAGCCCCCCATTAGGCGGTGCACGGCCTTTCCCATTGGCAAAGCATGTACCCGAGATAAAATGTCTTGCTTGGAATAGGAAGCATGGGGAGAACAAAGACCAGGCACTGGCCGGGAAGACCTAAGACTTTCGCCACGCACAGTGCCGAGCACAGTGAGTGAGGGGTGAGCACACACAGATCAGGCACGCACCGAGCAGTAAACTTCAGACTTCACCCTGACCCGTGGATGGATGGATGGAGATGGACACACAGGAAGCGATATGGAGACGGAGATGTGCTGCCCCATCCCGGCCATAAATGCTCCCCTCACCTGTACCTTCCTTCTCCTGTTCATCGATCAGCTCGTTTCCTCTCCACTTCCTTTTGAAGGTGACGACGTAGACGCATGCTCAACGCAGAGCTCACACAGACCGCCTACACGCATATACACTCGTACGTGCCTATTTCACACACCTACATATAACCGTTGATCGGAGATTGTAGTCTCCAGAGCACAGGCACGTTCTGTCCTACTTAATGCACAAGCGTGTGTACTCATTTCATTCTGGTGAGTTCTCGCCGAACTCGAGGCTCGAACGTTGGTGGGCAGGGCGCAGCTCAACGGCAGCCCATGCAACTGAGTTACGCTCAGCTCGTTTCCTCTCCACTTCCTTTGTTTCCTTCTTTCTTTTCTAGCTTCTGCCATTGCAACATCGCTTTCTTTCCCTGCTTCCCTTCCAAGACGCACAACACAGCCACTTCGTTCAATTCGGTTCTTCGTCGGTTAATGATCGCGAGTTTACTGTCTGAACTAACGCTGTCATCTGTGTTGCGGTTGCTTCTTTGGCTGACTGCAGGGGCCGGTGCCGCAGCGGTGCATGACAGGAGCTTCTCCTGGCCGGACGCCATGGCCGCGCGAGGGGGCGGAGGAGGAATGCTCGACGGCCGGTACGGGGAGCCGCCGTTCCTGCTGCCAGCGCACAGCGGCTGGATCAACGGCGGCGGCGGCGGCCACGAGATGCTTCAGTTCATCTCTGATGAGCCAAACGGCTCGTCAGCTGCTACCGCTGCGTTTGGAGGGCCAAGAGATCAGGGCGCTCACTTTGAAGCCGCGGCGTCCCCGACTTTCATAGATTTCCTTGGGGTCGGAGCCACATGATCAACGCATGCATATGCTCTATCAAGCACGCGGGCAGGTGGATCTAGGACTAGCTCTAGCCCCCTAGCTTGCTATAAAAGTACATGCATTGCTAGCTTATACTACTAGCTACGCTATATATATATGTGGAGTATCTATATGGTTATTTATCTAGCTAGGAATTCAAGTTAGCAAGGGAGAGTTTGATTTGGGGCTTAATCTGTAGAGGAGGAAGGCATGCGCTTTCACTAATTGGGATTTAGTTATAGGCCCATATGTGCAAGGCAAGATCATGATGGTGAGATGAGCTTCGTGTGAGGTCGAGGTCTCGAGGAGTGATGCACGATCCTTAATTGATCAATTTACTTGGTCATGTGTAGATGAGAGAAGGGACTAGCTAGCTACATGCATGGACTAGCTGAGTATAGTTTGTTGTTGATTGTACTACTCCTTAATTAGTCGTTCTTTAACTGGGACCTTCCATTTATGTGATTTAGTTAGGCCCTGCTTGACGTTGTTCGGCATTGCTGAAATGTTTCATGAAAGGTCAGTGTTTTTTTTTTTCAACAGATGCATGGCAGCTTTGCCTAATCATTATTGAGAGGAATAGAGTTTAATAGCTACAACACCGGTCTCAGATGGACTCACCGAGAACATAAACACCAAAATACCTTCTACGCCACCATCTTGGCAATAAAGCACCCTGAACCTGGGAAAAGACGGCTATCGAGAGAGAGAGAGGGAGAGAAGATGTTTGCCATGCATGCCTACAAAGTTTAATACAATAATTACATATGCATAGGTTACTAAAATAGTTAACACATATGTAAATGAAATTCCAAAAAAATGTTAATTTAACTTGAGAGTAAGTAGTGCATGCAAGATACACTACTACAGAAAAGTCATCACAGACGGTTCAAAAACGTCATAACAGACAGTTTGGTAAGCCGTCTGAGTTAATGGGTCAGTAATGACATGAGATCATCACCAACGGTTTTCGAACGTCTGTGATACTTACTATCGTAGACGGTTATTAGTTCATAATCGTCTATGACATTTGACTATCGCAGATAGTTTGTAGTACAAATCATCTATGATATGTCGGTCATCACAGACGGTTCAGATTAAAAACTGTCTGTGATGTCTACAATTATCACAAACAATTTTTAATAAGAATTGTCTGTAAAATTGTACTGAAGTTTTTTTATCTTTCCCATTTTTTCTTGTCTTTTTCTCTGCTCCACAGAATGCATTCAATGAATCATCACATTTGCGCCCTTGCTTCACTAACCAAAACTTCACTGTGACCGATTGACCATGGTAGAACGACCAAGGAAGAACGACCACGGTAGAATGATCATCGAAGATTGATCATGGTAAATCGACCATAGCAGAATAATCACTGTAGAATGACCACAGTAAATTGACCATGGCAGAACGATCACCGAAGATCGAGCACGGCAGAACGACTATCGTAGATCGACCACGGCAGAAACACTACGAATTGGAACTTCATGTACTGCGAACCGGAATCGCACCCTCCCGTTCATCACGGCCTGCAATTACATTCACAAGCTATAGTCATCGCCTTGTTTTCTTGATAACCTTCAGAGGGAAGGGAAGAAAGGATAGATGGGCTTGTGAGTACACTGAGTAGATCGCCGGTCTTGACAATGAGGACGTCTGGCTTAGGGGGCACAACGAGCCAGCTCCTGTCATTGGCTTGCATCTCGAGGCCCTCGACGTCGTGCGAGGTGGGAAAGAGAGAATAGGAGAATGGCGAGGCCTACATCTCGAGGGATTAATAAGGTACAGGAGGTGTGAAAGACCAGTGCTTGCCGTTCGATGCAGAGAGAATGGACGGGTGAGATCAGGATCCTGGGAAGATGTTGCTGATCGGTGACATGGCGGGGCGAGACTTCATACACAATTATCACAGACGGTTCTTACCATGAACTGTATGTGATATTACCTCTTCACAGATGATTTTTTAGTGCTGGCAGTATCACAGACGGTCTCTAAACCTAAACCGTCTGTGATCGTATTTAATACTGATGGTTTTAGTAACCCGTCTGTGATGAGACGTCTAGTATTAGCCTTTTTGTAGTAGTGGTAACCCTAATGTATTGTGTGGAGCATTAATTGTAGTTCTATGTTAGTTTGGCATCTGCTATTGGCCCTGTTCTTTTGGTTTTTTAGCTTCTTCGAAAGTCAAAATAAATAGCGTGATTTTCCAATTCCAAATTTGTGTGTGCTGTCCGCGTCCACGTCAGTATCTCTATCGTCCGCTGCAGTATTGGAAAACGGATTCTTCAAATGGCTTTCCGAGTCTAAAACCGTATACACTATCCGTGTTTTCACCATTCACTACCAATTTGAAAAACATCGACAAAATATAGATCATAACCAAAAGCAATCAACCACAACCAAAAAAAAAGTAGTGGCAAAATTAAATACTCTAGGAGCTGGTTTGATGACCGTGGTTTGTCGGTGTTCATAATTAAGGGTTTGTTTGCATGCTAGCTAGATTGTCCGTTCCTACAGTGTAGTTCGTAGGCAATCAATGCATACTGCCATGCACTCAATTGAGTCGAAAGGGACAGCTCGATTCAGTTGAGACGTCTTACATCGCAGATACGTTTCTATGTGTCGGGGTTATAATGGACTTGTCTCTTTTAGAGAGAGAATTAGCTATAACGTAGTCTTCGCTTCAGGCAGCCCAACTGTTCCAACTAATCTCTGTTTTCGAGTTGTTTGTTCGAGCTGAATCATATCATTGATTAGTGCTACTGATGAATACGGATGACAATTATACCCGTTTATCTGTATATCTGTAGATAAATATCATAATGGAGTCGGGTATAGAATATTTTCTTTACCTACGGATATGAAAATGGAAAACATTCTATCCGTCAGGTAAACAGACATGGATATTAGTAAGCTCTACTCATACCCGCTCCGTCCGTTTACTCATGATATAGATTGACAGGTGGCGCAGCCATAGCAATATCTCTAATTGCTATTGATTGTTATAAACTTTTGCATATCTCTAGTTGCTATTGATTGTTATAAACTTTTTTGATAGCTATTATATTTCTTAGCAATAGCTGTTACTTATATGTACCTGTCATTAGCTCAACTCTCAGATAGCGACTCTCAGTTCGCGGATAAACGGGCATACCCACGGACGACGGGTACCCACGGGCGACGGGTATGGGCGAGATTCTTCACCCATCGTCCTTCGCGGGTATGCCTGTGGGCGTAAATCGGAGTCACAGGTACAAGTATGGGCGAGCACTACTCGTACCTACCGCGCTTGATTGCCATCCCTACTCATGAACAAGCTTTAATTTCTTACAGCCTTTGAAAAAAAACCTAGTTAGGGAAGTACTCATGCTCCTATACATGAAAGAGAGAGGTAGCTACAAATCCTAAAAACAAATATCATCAAGTGAATGTTCGATTCATTTGCATGCATCATACTATTATTAGCCACTACAAGTGATTACAGATGTTTTAAGATATACACAGCAACTACAAGTGATCAGAAATGCTTTAAGATATACACATTGGTTACTTAAGCATGGAAACACATTTCAAAATTAGGGCCGATCTACGGTTGTTGTGTTGTACAGTGGAATGTAGCTTACGTGAGTTTTTACTAATTTTAGTAAGAATTTACTATTATATATGCTTAAAACATGCTTCAAATATGAGTATTCAGTTAGAGAATATCCAATTCTCCATCGTGCACAGTCGACTTAACAATTCACTTCTTTTTAAAAAAACAGAGAGGCAACCCCAATTTCATTAAGGAAATCACAATAGTTCTACAGATAACTTTAACCATCAACTTAGGTGTGAGATGACGTGTCGATAGGTATAGTTGCTTCAACCAATTCATGTTGCTCTAACTAGGGATAGAAATGGATCGAATATGATCGAATAGTCTCAAATATAAATGTGAATCTATATTTTTAAAATGAATATTAGTATAAATTTGAATATTCTCGAATACGAATTGAATGTCGTAATGGATACGAATTCGAATCGAATATGTACTTAATTCGGTTAAATACAAATATTCTCCTACAACTTCTATAACAAATCCTGGTAGAACAAATTCCTAGCGGTTTTGTCGATTTTTCACCGGTTTTTGACTGGTTAAACAGCCAAAATTCAAATTTTTCATCACAAAATTCATACGGATTTTCCCAGATTCCGAAAATGGATCGAATACGAATCGAATAGTCTCGAATACAAACACGAATATTTTTTAATACAAATTTTACTTACCATATTCGTGTTTTCTTAAATATGAATATCAGATAAAATAGATTACTCGTTACCGTTTTCCACCCCTAAATCTAACCTAGAGCTATTCCTTCCCGAGTGCATCGAGAGGTGTCGTAGCTTGGCTTCAACAAATTTTGTGGACTCGTTCTGAAACTACCGTGCGTTAGAGTAGGGGATTTTTGGGTACACTCGATCTCTCTTGCGGAAGCTGCCATTTACTGTGCATTGGAGATGCTCGGCTACTAAGGCACGTACAAACGCACAATGAATATTCAGTTACGTCCGTTCCGTTTTTGATCGAGATGAAGCTGTTTTGTCGGGTTAGCGCGCTCGGGAGCGGCGTCCACTTCTCGTCGCTCCTCCGAGACACATACGCTAAACGCTAATTCACTAGCATAACGGCCAGCGAGCACCGGTGATTTGACCTGTCGGCCACATGCATGCAACGCGAGGCCAGACGGAGCCCCGTACGTGCCGGAACTAAGACGACGTTGATCTCTACCGGTAGTTAGTATACTAGGCGTCTTAACTCGTCTCCTCCCCGGCCGGTGTCCCAAAATGCTAGGCACGGCCGGGCTAGGCCCCTGCGTGAGATGGACGCGCGCCGACGGCGACGGGCCGCGCGGCCATGGCCACTGCCACACACCGGCGAATCAAGGCATGCAGCTCTCTTCGCTCCCTCGCCGGAATCGTGGGCACATGATAAATAGCTCCATTTGGCACGTCGCCATACTACATGTACCGCGGAAACACTAAAACTTAACACGTTCGTACGCATCCCGAATTAATCCACATCGATCTACCTCGTAAACTCTATATACTTGTCCAAACTAAACCGTCAATATGTAGCAGATTAGTGGGAGAGGATTTCTTGGAGCTGCGTTCACAGAGGGCATCCTTATGTGGTGGACCGGCCGCTACACTACTTCCTTATAATCTTCACATTTCCTATCTCTCGTGTAGTCAATCCCAAAATGAGTCACCATGTACCAGTACAACTTGAGGACAGATACGAGAGCCCTGTGGCTTCCGGCGGTGTACGAGTGGCTGCAAGTGGCAATCGCAGAATTAAAGCAAACGGTCCATGCCTCTGCGTATGACGCGGCCATGGGTTTTACGTACGATCGAACTCATCGCTAGCTAGCTTGCTCGACGCATGAGACGACAAGCCAGGCTACCAAACAAAAAAAAAAAAAAGGAAAACTGCTAGCGGTGCGTGATCAGAAACGTGTACAGTGCATGTATGGCGCGCGCGGGTCGCCGTCGGCCGCGCGCGTCGCTTGCCGGAGCGTTGTTGTCCCGCCGAGATCAAAGCGTCGAGCTCCGGTACACTTGTTTTTGCCATTTAGTGTGGTCTTTGACTGAATTTTTTGGTTTTTGTCTGTTCGCACGAGAGAATACGGAGATAAATGTTAGATATAACTAGCAGGTGACCCACACATTTGCGTGGCTAAATTTATTTTAAAGTTTTTAGTATCAAATGATATAACTTAAATATTTGAGAATATGTTTATGTATCTTATAGACTATTTATGATTTTAATACATCATAAACATTAAAAATGATAATACAAGTTTGAAGGAAAGTATAACTTGAGGAATGTAATTAAAGTATATGCTTGATAGATTGAGATTCTTAAAAACGTAAACACTCTCTATTATACATGGATCATGTAGCTACATACCTCTATTCTTTCTTCATTAGTTATTCTTCTTAAAGAATGTATGCATGCACATGTATATTTATTTAATCTCAAAGCAATACATTGATTATATGTGTAGCAATCTTATTAGTTTACACAGTATTAGAGTATATTGCTCACGCATACATTGATGCAGTATAAACGATCTATCTTGAACTTATAATTCCTCACACGTTGGCTGCTTCACTGAACCATATGTCTTCTATCACTTCTCGCCTATCTCTCTTAACTGTTAGCCATTCCAATACAATCTCTTAGCTACTACCCATTCTAATGTAATACTCTGCTACTTAGTTATTTTCTACTTCTCTCAATTATTTCTTAATGCTGACCATTGGAACATCAAACATGCAAACACACGTAGGCATTGTTGATCCCTGCCGAGGACACCCGTCACGCTTTCTCGGGTAGCCATTTCCTATGGCTATGTCATCTCTACTTCGAGCTTTTTGCTCCTTTGCTTTTGTACGAGTGTGCTTCTATTTATATAGATGCATGCATATGTATATACACATGTATGTTGTTATACATATTCGATATCCCTCTTCTCCCATGTCGATAGCTCCTCTTCTTCAACATTAGCCACCTCAACACTATGGTTTTCTCACTAACCGTGGTGATCTCACATTTTGACCGAAATCAGTATGTTCTTTTTAGCCGTTGTCTAATGATATAGAGAATCTTCTCAACATCATAATTGACGTCGTGTCCCTTACAAACAATGGCACGCTCCTAGCTACGTAATGACTCCATATCATTATAGCTCATCTTCAATGCAAAGCTTCATCTCCTCTCTGACAAAGTTTTCCTATTATCGAGCTTATTTGGATATCGACTTCTTCAACAATGCTGACACTCATCACTCACTGTTGTGGCCTTGTCTCCTTTGATTCTGGTTTTTCTATTCAATGACTTCAGTGAGTAGCATAACATTATCCTTGTTGAACGGCTAAAGTGGGCAGCACAATATTGTCCTCATCTACTCTGCCATCGCCTCAACTCTTCACTTCCCGATGGGTCAATGTTTTCTTGTTGGACAAATCGACACCACTACACTCTTTCATGGTCTCCTTCAACACCATTCGTGTTATTCGTCCTATAGGTTTTATTCAAAAATTTTAGTTGTTTTTATTGGAGTTCGTGTGCAAACCAAATTGCTAATTTTATTTAATTTATAGTCAATTTTAGTTTTTAGGTATTTTACTATGCAATTGTATGGGGATCAAATTAGAAATTTTAATTTAATTTTACTCTAAATTTCAGTTATTTTTCGTTGAAATTTGTATATAAATCCAATTGCTAATTTTTGTTTAGTGTTTATTTGGAACTACAGTTATTTAGGGATTTCACTTTGGAATTCGTATCAAAATAAAATTGCTAATTTTATTATATTTTTATTCTGAATTTAATACTTTTTTGGTTGGAATTCACATACAAATCCATTTGCTAATATTTAATTAATTTTTATTTTCAATTATATTTGTTTAGAGGTTTTACTTAGGAATTCATATAGAAACCAAATTGCTATAATTTTGTTTAATTTATTCCAAATTTTAGTTATTTAAGGATTTTACTGCAAATTTTTTCTTGTTTTGTATCTCAAATTTTAGTATTATTGGTTAGAATTCATATAGTAATCAAATTGCTAATTTTATTTTATTTTTTATTATAAATTTTAGTTATTTTTTGTTAGTATTCATGTACAAATCCTATTGTTGATTTTTGTTTAATTTTTATTTAATTTTACTTAGAAATTCGTGTGAAAATCATATTGATTATTTTATTTTATTTCCCTAATTTTAGTTATTTTTGGATTGTTCTTGACATGGACTCTTTTTTTTTAATCTGGATCGTTATAATTTAGACCCACCACAATTAACAGTGTGGATCTTTTTCTTTTTTCTCTGATTAACGTGATAATTTCTACCCCTTTTGAGCGAATGTGGTGACTCCTTTTGCCTTTGCTTTAATAATATAATAGATATTGACATGTTTTAAGTGTAGATTACGTGCGTGTGTGCATGTTTCAGTTGCATGCATATGAGAGTGTTAGTTTGGTAACAATCTTTAATTTTGGTAAGTTTGGATCATGGAGTGATTCCAGTAGTTTGTTAGGTAAGTGATAATTTATTTCCTTCGTTTTTATGTATTTGGTTATATTAGGATGTAATGTGTGAGAGGATAATCAAGAGAACAAGAGAAGAGAGAGAGAGAAGAAAAGCAACGCAAATCAAGTTCCTATTAGCAAAATTCTCTCCGTGTCTTTGTAATTGTTTGTCTTCTTCATATAGTGTGCGTCTACGGGTAAATATGCGTGTAGAATCCTGGTGTTGTGTTCCAACAAAAAACACTCACGTATGTTTTTTACCGATCTAGATGAAGCCGCTATACACTACTACAGAAAAGGTCATCACAGATGGTTCAAAAACGTCATCACAGACGGTTTTGTGAACCGTCTGAATTTATGGACAGTGATAATACGAGGTCATCACAGACGGTTTTTGAACCATCTGTGGTGCAAATATCACAGACGGTTCTTAACTAAAAACCGTCTGTGATAGTTATAATCACAGACGGTTCTTAACTAAAAACCGTCTGTGATATTTATAAATCACAGACGGTTTTTGACTAAAAACAGTCTATGATATTCCCTTCTACTCCTAAACCTATTTCTGTTTATTGGCTAGCCTCAGGAAATGCTAGCCATGCCCTCTGAAATAAGCAGATGTACATGTATAACATCCAATTCACATCTCAATTCATTTCACAAACATAAAACATCCATTTTTATTAAGATTATAGCCTACCATTACAATATCCCAAAACAACGAGCATGTTACACAACAAGAACAGTAGGTTACACAACAAGAACAGAGAAAAAGATTACAATATCCCAAAAGAACAAGCAGGTTACACAACAAGAACAGAGAAAAAGCAAAGATCCTCTATGCCTTCTCGCCCCTGATGCAACGCATGAGCTGGATGCCTTCTTGCCCTTGCACGGTTGGCACGAGCTAGTTGCTTCTGCAGTGTCTTGCCTCCCGTAGACTTGTGCGTCGTCTGCAAGGAGGAGGACAGCAAGGAAGAGGAGACTGGCTGGGTTTTGGTTATATTTATAGGGGGAGAGGGAGGGAGAGGCGGGAGTTTGAAATTTTTGGCGCGGGAACGGAGAGGCGGAGCTACAATCCGTGGGGTGAGGATTGATGGATTTCTATTGGCTAGGATTGGGTTGAAGAAGATCGACGGGCCCAGCGGTCAGATTATCACAAACAGTTCTATATATAGAACCGTCTGTGATGAATGAATATTACAGACGGTTCTATATATAGAACCGTCTGTGAATTAGAGCACAAAATTTTATATACCGATGCAATATAAGCAACTAGTCTGAAAAGATAAAATAGTAAAGTTTTATATAGCTTATATATACTCATTTGAAAGGTTTCGACGAGATCTACAACTTTTCAGGTGAAGCAAAATCCAAATTCCGAAAGGAAGACCAAGAAAAAGGGCAAAAACAGAAACCAAAAACTTGCGACGCAGATTTAGGTCCAAAGATGGCCGATTTTTGGGGTCTTGGAGGGTGATTGGCACAAGCGGGTCATTTTTTTGGATCGGGCTTGTCGTTAGCTTTTCAACGAGTACAACAACGTCAAAAACGGACACCGTATGCAAAAGTTATGCCTGTTTTACTGAAGGTGTCTCAAAACTGAATCATACTCGGACTTAAGCGGGAAAATATGAAATTTTGAGGGATTGTAAGGTTGGAAACGTATCAGTTATCACAGACGGTTTTTATTATAAAACCGTCTGTGATATAATAAAAGGAGTATCACAGACGGTTCTTACCGTTGAACCGTCTGTGATACTGGAATATCACAGACGGTTTTATAATAAAAACCGTCTGTGATATTCCAGATTATCACAGACGGTTTGTATTATAAAACCGTCTGTGATACTGAATATCACAGACGGTTTTATAATAAAAACCGTCTGTGATAATCCGGAATATCACAGACGATTTTTATTATAAAACCGTCTGTGATATTCCAGTATCACAGATGGTTCAACGGTAAGAACCGTCTGTGATACTCCTTTTTCCCTCCACAAATACTACAGACGGCCTCCAAATTAAAACTGTCTGTAATAGTGTACATCACAGACAGTTTCACAAAACCGTCTGTGATTTGGCGTCTAGTATTAGGTTTTCTGTAGTAGTGATAGGTCTACTATAATCAATTTATAGATTTTATCTTAAAAAGATACTTTGTTTGAAAGTTAAATAGTGTAGATAAGCCAAAAATCAAAAGACAAGCTGAAAAGAACATGCTTGTAATTAATATGTACCCGGTAGGATGGTGTACACTGTGTCACTCAGCAGGGCTCTCTCGTGCATGTGAACTGGCCATTCGTTGCCTCGACGATCAAGACTGTTTGTTGTCGTGGCGAGAGGAGCGGGTAATCGATGCGCGCGTCTATCGGATTACATGGGTTGGGCACGTATTTAATTACACCAATACCTTTGAGGTGCAGCCGCACGTGGCGATGACTGATGACTGATTAGCTTGGGTGGCTTTTTTTGAGTGAGTTCTCAGTTCTATCGTGCCAGCAACCGGCAGAGGGGGCCACAGAGATCCTATTTGCCGAGACAGACATGGGATAGGCTCCTTAGATTTGCTGTTCTTGATTTTTGATATAGTAACTAACTTTTAAATAGTACATCTTTTTAAGATAGATCTATAATTTAATTATAATAGATATTGTATTGATTTCAGTTATACTAACTAAATTTACATGTGATTATCTCTCCTTTCATGATCTATCTTAAATAACAATAATTCACAAATCATAAATCACAGTAAAAAAACCCCACCCTACAACAAGCACCGCGAGGCCCGGCCGCCGCGCCCTGGCCGGTGATGAACCGTGACGCCGTCACGCACGCACGCCGCCTCGCCGTACCGCGCGCGCGCGGCGATGAATTAACTCTCGCTCTGGCGATCGTACGTGCCTTGTGTTCGTGCAGAGGCACTGTGGCCGCGTTCGTGCATGATGCAATGGATTGTCCGTTATCCATGGCGCGTTGCCGCGCTGGCACGCATGCTGATACGCTATCCACGTTCCACAGCCAGAGTGATCGAAGTCCGGTCTGGTGAATTGTATTTGCACGGCAGCTCTGCAGTCAAAACCAGCCGGCTGCTTGAGCTACGCAGTAAGTAGACGGCCGGTCAAAACCAGCAGCAAGTGAGATACGCCACAGCTGCTCAGTATATGACTCGCCAGAGGAGAACATATTTAGACACGAATTCATCTCTCACGACCAGGAACAGGATTCAGGTAGTTACAGACATGTGCATTTAGCTTTGCATTTTCCCTGCAATTTTAGCCTAATGGCACGGAGAACTTTTGTGTATATGTAAAGGGTGTATATAGGTATCACCCGGATGTTTTCTTTCTAGCAATCATTCAAATTTTGGACTGTTGGATTAGAGATCCAACGGCCTCTTTCTTTGGAGGGGGGGATTTTTTTTGAAGGGGGAGATTTTTTTTGGAGGGGGCGGGGAGAATTCGTGACCGTTAGATCTCTAATCCAATGACCACAAATCTGGATGATAATTAGAAAGAAAACATCCGGATGATATTTATCAATACCCATATGTAAATTCAAACGACCAGGTTCCACAGGATTGTACGCCCAGCCACCAATTCAGTCTTCAGCCTCAAACCGTCAATTCTTCGGGCATTTTATTTTTCCTTAAAATGTGCAACATTAAAAGCACTGGATATGCTAGAAGTGAAAACATGTGTTTCCCAGCTTTTTATTCCAGTCTTGTTAACAATATTAGAATGAATACAGGAGCGATGCACTATTCATATAATCGCTGCCCTTTGGTATTGTTTATTGGTATTGTTTATATGAATAATGCCATCTAAATACACGGGCATGTGGGTGCTGTCCAGCCCACTTCAATAAAATCTATGCTTGTGTCCTGGAAGCAATAAATCCAGTGATTCAGTGGCCACAACGTGTCCTAAACTCAATATTGGATTCACCATTTGACAATAATAATTGTCAGGTGTCGCAAAAAGTTGTCTTCATAATTGTGGTCATGCTTGAACTTTCTGTGCTTCTTTTGAGGAGATATATCTTCTAGGTCATGTTGTGATAACAGCTTTGTAGAAGGCACAAATTCTTTGTCGTCAGAGCGCGCTGTTTCTAGCACTGTGGGTTGGACTGTAAAGTGGTCTCTGAGGGTGGCGATGATCCTTAGTGAAAACTGATCGTGATGGCATGTACTCCATGCGGCACAAGAAATCTGTGTGGTTCCCCGCCTGAAAAAATAAGAAAGGCATTTTATTTGGAAATCGGCATGAGTAAACCTCAAGAATCCTAAGGATTAAAAAGCTTACATTAGTAAGAGATTGAATGACACTATTTCTGATTTAGGCTCAGTTCCACCTTTTAAGATTCCTAAAATCAGAACCTATTTTGATTAGAAGAAGAAAGAACTCCCCAACTTCTGCAGCATCATTACAAATAACAAATAATGACATTATGTTCTCTGAAAAAACGGGAAGAGATGTATTTTTGGGTGTGGGTAATTCAGCAGAAATCAGCTGATTCCCAAACAAGTTGCTGCTAGCTGCCGCTGGACTTCGCGCAATGTTTTGTGCAATGCCGGATCATTGCAGCCCTTAACTGGTGGTAAACCAGTATGCTCTGCTCAATGCTATGTTCTCAACTAGATTATATTCAAGTATACCCCAAAAAATGCTTATATCGAAATCCCTTGAGCTATAAAGCTATTCATTCTTCACGTGTCAATATCAGTAAACATAAATGGGAATGTTAGTACTGCTCAACTGGGCTGGAACTAGTGCAATAATTCACACTTAAAACTTTTCTTATTCAATAATTCACACTTAAAACCTTTCTTATTCCCCCCTTTCTGTGGAACTATCACTAATGTGTCTAAAACTGGAAGAAACCGATCAGTTAGTGCCAGTTCTTGTGAAAAGCGGCCAAAGGACTGCACAAAGTTTCGACAATTCACACCAATGTCTAGGCAGAAACTTGCTTATTACAACAGAATTACAGAATTCACTTGGTAGTTAGGGTACATATTATAAGACCACCTGATCGAAAAACCACTAAGGACAACTACCAGCTGTTCAGTGGTTTACATACCCTGAACTGTTTAGGTGATAGCAAAATAGTGAACGAGATAGCCACTGGCCGGCTACTCATAGCTCAACTTATCTCCCTATGTTTGAGGAAATATATCAGACTGCTAAAGTTTAAATTAGATAACCAAGCAGACTGCAGAAGCTGATATGCAAACAGAATTAGCCAGACTTAAAATTCTAAATTCCATATTCTCTTCAGAAAGGTTAAAATCTTAACGTTCTGATAATTAGTTCAAGGAAAAAAATAATGGGAGAACTGTACCAGCCGATATTCAGGAGCCCATTTTGGGATTTTGAGATAATCCATATTCTTCACATCATAATCCCATTAGAATGATGTGTGGTGGACCCAGCGATCTTTCGTTATGCACTGATCATTTCCACCAAATTTTCGATGGCTAAATGCATAGCCTGCAAAAAGCAAATACATATGTGAGTTTAGTTCTCGGAAAATAATGCAGTGCATGGACATTACAAATTGGGATCCTGCACATTCAAGCTACATACAGGATCCATGATTTAATCTTGTAACTATATAAATTCAAATTAGGAATGACATATGTCAACCCGAGGATTGTAGCTCCTGCCTACTTCAATAGAACTAACAGAAAAGCTACATATTCAATCCTTAAGGGAATCCTTGCAAGACAATCGGACAAAAACAAAACGAGTAAACCACATTTACATATGATGGTTAAACTTTCAAACTAGAAGTGAAGATTAGAATTGTTGTTAACGTGACATAGACTTCATGGCTTTCTGTTAATCTATGCCATGTAGACTACAGAGGTTAGTTAAGTAGATACATTTACATTGCAACCGGTCAAAGTTCTATACATGATGACTGGATAAAGTAAACCTTGAGACCATTTAGAGACCTAAATATCAACCGATAAAATAGTATAACAGAAAAAGGGAGGAAAGTTTGACTAAATTCAGTACAATAGTTTACTTTATGTCCTATCAGCGTGTGCACGGCATCAGATAAATGGATAATGCAGATGCATAATCAAATGCATGACTAAGAACATGACAGTTTCCATTGACTAAAATAAAACAGCAACATTGTTAAATTAAGCTGGTAAGTGATGAAATATTATGCTGATTTGACATACCATTTTCACGCAGACGAATTCGCCAAACCCATGGAATACTTTACCATACAGCTGGCCTGTCCATGACATGATGTCGCGAGGAAACGGCTGCAGCCCAGCAACAGCAGTCTTATTGCATATGAAGGCGACGAACACAGTCCCCTGATCAACAATGACAGTACCACCTCCACTGAACCTCCTTACCACCGGCACCCGAACCTGAAGGACAGGCTGTATCTCGACGAGCTCAGAGACTCTCCTGTTGGCACGAAAAAACAGATTAACGACTCAACTCCACAAGGCACGCGTGAATGAAGGCAACTTCCTGATGACGACACCAAGCGGATATACCCGGAGACGGCCATGGCAGTGGTGGGAGGAGCCGTACCGTCGTTGACGATGCACCAGTTGTCTCCGGTGCGGCGCAGCAACCGCTCCTCCAGGTGCAGCTGCTGCAGGATCGGCGCGCCGCCCATGGTGATAAGCCTCATGAGTGGCCGCGCCACATTCCTGCCCCCAACCGACGCAACAGCCATTCCCGACGGTGCGTCGTCTCACGCCGGCCAAACAAGTTTAACAGGCGCATTTCGTCGAACAGCTGGTGTGCGCACTTTGCCTCCTTCAAAATAAGAGAAATTTGATGATTTGCCCTATCTTTATTTGCAAACAACTCATTTGCCCTATAATTCATGTTAATTAATTATTTGCCCCATCTTTCTATTTTCAGTTAATAATTTGCTCTCTTTGCATTTTCAGGCCATTTTCTATTTTGGCAAAGGTAAATTACTATGAGAAATGACCAAACTGCCCCCTTCTTTGAATTGCTTCCACACAATTTCGTTTGCAAACAGCTCATTTGCCCCCTTCTTTGTGGTGTTCATGTAATTCGGATCTAATTGTGTGGAAGCAGTGCAACGAAATAGGCCGGCATGAAATCCATGCCATCCATTGTCATGCAGCCTCTCTCCTCAGCCACCCAGCAACGCAGGTGATCTCCATCGGTGCCATCACTAGTTCTGCCGCTGTAGTGCTTGAACACCTAAATGCGCATTTGATGCCCGCTTACAAGAGCTACAGGCTAACGCCACTGCCTTCTCACCTGAGCATGCGTTTGCCACCTGCCTGCGAAAGTCGCTGCCACACCTGCCCATACACAGAGCTCGTCTAACCACAAATGACGATGTCACTCCTATCGCGCACCGGCCACCTGGTAGTGCCTCCGCCATTGCGCCTGAACCCACTATTTTGGGATTCACAAAGAAGTTGGGAGGTGCCGTTGGCGATGGTGAAGACCACTAGAGCCACCAGATGAGGTGGTGGGAGTGACCAGGTTTGGTAAAGAGGCTGAAGAAGCGGTCTTGGCTGCCGGAGGCTCTGGATTTGGTGGTGACGGCGGAGAGGTTACACGAACAACACAAGAGACATGTAATAAGGTAGGAGAGAGATAAATGAACAGAGAGCCAAGGTTGTACGTCAAGAATATGGATGACACATGTAATCAGCACATGACTGATGCTCAAACCTTAATAGTCTTTTGTTGTCCCTCTACCTAAAGTCATGTCCATTTAGATCCTAAATTCTTTAACTGTTCTTTTTAAGTCCACAAAGAAGGGGGCAGTTTGGTCATTTTTCATAGTAATTTACCTTTGCCAAAATAGAAAATGGTCTGAAAATACAAAGAGAGCAAATGATCAACTGAAAATTGAAAGATGGGGCAAATAATCAATTAACATGAACTATGGGGCAAATGAGCTGTTTGCAAACAAAGGTAGGGCAAATCATCAAATTTCTCTTAGAATAATTGGCACACTACACTGAAGATGTAAAATCAGAGGTGACGTGCCGGCGAGCGGCCGGGCAACAAGGAGCAGCGACGCGCGGCCTGGGATGCACGCGGCGGCGCACGAGGCAGCCAGATGCAGCAAGCGGACGAGAGACAGGGGCGGCGGGGGTGAGGGACGATGGAGAGCGGTGGGCCGGCGGGCGGTGGCGCTAGGTTGGAGCTCGGGAGCCGGAGGAGGCGAGGGGTGTAAACGGGTGGCGGTGGTGGCTTGCGGATGTCAGGCAGCAAGAGGACGAGGACGACGACTTCGGGGCCGTTTGGATGGGTGAATAAGGTCATTCCTGGATTGGATGGTCCGACATACGGCCTTGTTCACGTGTTTGGTTTGAGGAATAGGACAAAATATGATTCCCTCCCTGCTTCTATCCTCTTCGTCGATTTGATTTCGCACCGGTCTTGACGCAGGGAAGGGCGACGTCGCCTCCCCCTATCACCATCGGCGACTCGCCTTGCGTAGGTGGCTCCTCTCCCTTTCGCCTTGTTCGTGCTTTGTCTCTCTGCTTTACGCCAGATCTGACCTCCCCATTCCATCGATCTGTCGGTGTGACACATGGTAAGGCGCGGTGACGACCGGATCTAGCCTACCAGCGACCCGACGCCGGCGGACACCGGATCCAAGGTGCTACGTCCAATTTGGAAGCTGGTGGTGAGTGGATCGAACCTGCCCCCTCCCCTCGTTGCCATCTTGATGCCCGTGTTGGCCGGATCTGCCCCCGCTGACCTTCTTCTTCCTCCTCTCCCTCACCATGAGGGAACTTTCGATGGGAACTGGAGGTACGTTTGCTATTCAATGTTGGTTTTGTTCTTAGTTAATTTATGGTGATGAGTTGTTGAATTGCAAACGTATGGATACCAAGATATGTTAGTGCCAAACTGAAACATTCTTGTGCAGTCAGATTTATTTGTTATCATGCATTACTTATACAAGATTTGCACACACCTGTTACATGTATCTATCAGTTGGTTGTCGCCTTTTTCAGTTGACCATACTATTGTGGATAACATTTTGAGTTGAGCATACTATTGTGGATAGCTTTGTCACATATTTTTCCATAAACAATACAACTACTGAAACAGCCTAAAAGTTATGCAGTTCTTATGATTTTGTTACAGTTACAAATTGAGATGCAAAAAGTTATGCAGTTTCTTATTATTTTGTTACAGCCAAAAACTTTGGCCATAAGCAATATGTCTGAAACAGCAATATCACTTATTAGTCCATTATTGCAGCAAAAAAACTGGGGCTTAAGATAATCCCATGAGGTTTCTTATGTTAAAATTTCACTTTTACTTACAACTTGTATAAGATTTGCATTTATATACTACTCCATGTTGGATATCTTGTGGTCTCTTTCAGTGAATTCACATTGTGGATGCCAATTACTTATTACTATTAGTTTACCTAGATTCTGACGTGTGCATTGTACCTTCGCACTGTGGCACTAATAATTTGTAGATGGACAAGAGGATGCTACATCACTAAAAGATGTTAATTATTGGTGTTGCTGCATATGTGGTTGTTTGCATGATGTTCATGTTTGCATGTTCCAGACTTAGGAACAAGAGAGAACGTATTACATATGGGCCAATTGAGCAAAGGGATAGGGCTAGAATTGAGTATCTCAATAATAAAATTTGGAAGAATGAAACAACCTGTACGGACATGCTCAGGATTAGGAGAGCCCCTTACTTTCGGTTGTGTGATGTCTTGAGAAAACGTAGTTTGCTTCGTAACACTATACATGTATGTGTTGGGGAGCTAGTTGCTATGTTCTTAAACACAATTGGGCACAACCTAAGAAATAGACTAATTGGTAACAACTTCACGAGGTCCGGTGAAATAGTTAGCCGATATTTCGGACTTGTCCTACATGCCATAGGTGAGCTACGAAATGAGCTTATTAGGCCACCCACGTTGCAGACCCCTTCCAAAATTGCATGGAACCCAAGATGGGATCCATACATTAAGGTACGAGAACTAACAAGTATAACTTAGAGATTTGTACTGATAATTTTGTGGTTGCTAATTGTTTTGGCTATCTGTTGACGAAATAGGATTGCATTGGAGCCATTTGGTGGATCTTCCTAGATTTGAGGAAGCACAGCAGAGCCGCTACTATGCTCACTTATGTGACAACCCTGCTGTCACACTGGCGTTCAGCAGGCTTAGCATCTCAAATAAGATTGTTTGGGTTGCTAGGTACATCACCAATCACAATATATGAAGTTATGTGGCCCTGGCTATCTTTTTGAGTACATGCTATTACAAACTAAGGAGGTTTAGGTCTCTGAAACTATGTCATTATGGCTGTCTTTTGAGTATGTTGTATTATAAAGTAAGCAGGTTTAGGTCTTTGAAACTATATAGTACTACTGTCTTTTGTGTACTTTGTATTACAAACTAAGCTGGCTGGCAAGTCCTTTCCGAATGTCTACACTTGTAAGAAAATCAAGTTGAATACTTCCTATAATGAAATTATGTTATTACACTTAAGTTAGGTGGTCTGACATGATGTTGCCTGCATTACCTTTGTCGTGTGTTGATTGTGAAAGTGGTTGTTGTAGTGGTCTGCCACTTGTGTTCGCATTGAAAAGTTATGTTGTTAATCATTGCTTTCGGCTATGTGAACTGACTGTATACTTTCAGTCATGGTTACCTTTTCTTTCATGGTTGCTTCAATCATTTTTAATGTTCAAAAATGAGAAAGTTCATCGACAAAAACATTGACATACAAAGGGAGGTGGTTCTTGTGGTCATATCTACCAAAAAGAAGATATCTGGTGAGTATTTTTTTGTGTGTGTTCTAGTCCCATTTCTAGTATTCTTGCAGATGCATTTTTTTGGACCTTCCAGCTGTACCATGTTACCTTGGTGCGTGTTATGTACTAAAATCAATGACCCGGTAGAAATTTCTACTTGTTTTTCTTTGTTATAATGTTGTAGTTAATGTTCACTTACTACATATGATTTTGAACAGATTAATTGAGGCTTTATTAACGTCAATTCCTTGCTTGCAAGTTAAACTTCTATTTTTATCTGAGGACATCTGCACTTCTGCAGTAGTTACAAGAGTAGATGATAGTGTTGTCTTCGCTGTTGTTACTGAAAGCAATTAGTTTTTTCTTCCCGTTGCTAAACCTACAAAACTATAGCATCATGGTACAATGGGGGTAATCTCACCATGAGTTACCTTACCACGTTCCAACCCATCTCATCCACCTAACCAAACACAAAATTGGTTCATCTCATTCACCTTATCTCACCAATTAAATAATAATATGTACTATCCTATCCACCTAACCAACTAACTTCTTAGATCATCCTATTCTATCCCACCAAATCCTAAATCATCTTATTTCATCCACATTCATTCACCCAACCAAACGGCCCCTTCAGTGTTGCTTCCCTAAGTTTGACTCGACTGATTGAGAGCAACATGGGCCGATCCTTCAAAAAGCCCGTTTTCACACGGGCTGCCTAGGCATGCTACTGGCTACAGGGCTTAGTCAATCGGTCAATCTTCAAAAGAAATAAAAAGTGTCCGAGCATTGCTCGGATCGCTAGGTGTAATGCTCGGATCGCCAGGTGTGCGTGCTAGCCGCCTGGGTTCATCTCTGAATTAGACCAGGTGTGCCTAACCTCTCATTCCTTATTCCATAAGATACTGAATAAATTCTAGATTGATTTAACTATCTCCACTTTAGACCTAGCATGGGTTGCATGTGTGTGTGTTAGCATGTGTAGTGTGAGTGGGGTGTGCCTGACTATGCGTCCTTTGTTGTAATCTAAAAAAAGAAAAAAGTGATTATTTAATTCCTTTCTAAATATTTAGCTATCTAAAGTAATGATTTATTTTCTTTCTACATATTTAGCTACCTACCTAGTTACTGCTATAAAGCACTCTTATTATTCCTTATTACTTATCACTTTGGACATCGATACGATCTCTAATACACATATTTGACCACTACTTTTTTTTTCTAATTATATGTTGGATGTGACTAGCATTACCCCCAAGGCCTAGCCATATTCTTCCCCTCTTATGTCTCCCCCCTCAATCGCCACCCCGCCCCTTCGGGCCATCTCCCCTTGCAGCTTCTAGCATCCCCCGGTGCCTCCGCTGCCAATCACACTCCCACCGCCATCTCCCACAGTTGGTAGAGCCTTGCCGTCTAGCTGCACCACCTCTACTCCTCGCCTACCACTGTTGTAGCCCACACCCAACTTAACTCATCCGCCCATCTTTGTCATATTGCCTAATGGCGGAGCACACTGCCGCCACCGTAGCCACCCACCCTTCTTGCAAGTGAACTCCCCCCTAACTCCAGTGAATCCTAATCCTAAATCTCACCACTGATGGCCGCCGTCGCCTGAGAATTAAGAAGCTACAGTGGAGAGGTGGTAGCACGTTAATTTCTTCCAACTAGTGACTAGTAGCTACTAAGAGTTTTCCTTATATGTTAGTAAATTTACTAAAGATATAATTATATGGAAATACTTTTGATGATATTAGTAATACCATTTTCATGTGGCAAATCTAAATAATTTTATGTATATTAATGGTCACGGTTTTACAAATTTAAATAATTTTATGTATAATAGTGGTGACAGCTTTAAAATTTTGACTACACGCCTTCTAAAACAATATCTACCCGAGAAACAAAGGGAAATTGAGCCAGAGTCTGGTCATTTGATTTGGCTCGCGCATGTTGGCTTTGTCGTCATCAAATTGAGTGGTTTTCTTGGGGGATCCTGATTCCTGATTAACATTCTCAAGGATCTTTACGAAGGCTGTATATTTTGTTACTGATGTTCTTATGCGCCCTCTGATCCTGATTAACATTCTCAAGGATCTTTATGAAGGCTGTATATTTTGTTACTGATGTTCTTATGCGCCCTCTGTGAACAATCAGACCCTGTGCAGACCTAATCAGTGCGATATCTTGCTTTTTGAATTCTAGTGCTTGCTGGTAATTTAAGATACATGTATCAAGTACATACATGCAGCAGAGCTCGTTCTTAATGCTAGCTGATCATCTCTTAGTCTCCATATGTAATGAACCATTGAGATAGAAATTAAGCGCTATACGTGAATCCCACAAGCAAGTTGGCACAAATGTACCACAATAGAGATCATAATTAAGATACTAGAACACTGCATGCTACCATAGCTCCCCATGTACTGTACATACCAATCACTCACTCCCCCCCCCCCCCCCCCCTCTCCTCTCTTCTACTCTTCAACATGCATCCATCCATGCATGCATAGCAGTAATTACAACACAATCTCATTAATTCATCAACCTGCAGCTGTCTAGTTGAGCTTAACCAGAGAGTGTCTGGATGATGGTGTTGTGCCACGGGTCAGACAAGTGCTGCAGCAGGTTCTCGAACGGCCCCTTGCCGGTGATGCCGTGCTGCACCATGAATCCCAGGAACGCCAGCATCGCCAGTCTCCCTGCAACAACGATCAGTCACACACAGTGTTAGGCTCCGTTTGGAACGTGGAAATTCCGCGAGATTAACTTGGTGGGAATTGTACTGTTTCCTGCGAAAAAAATTCATGTACGTACCGTTGGCGAGCTCCTTCTCCTTGGCCTCGAGGGTGGGCTCGAAGTTGAGGGGGTTGAAGACGCTGCCGGGGTAGCCGCACTCGTGGGGCGGGAGGCTGTAGTTCTTGAAGATGGGGTCCTGGTTGACGCATCCCGGGTTCTTGATGTCCTGCCACCGCCGGATCTCCACGTAGTGGAACAGGATGAACTCGATCACGAACAGCGTCGACGACGACGCGAAGTAGGTCGACTTGCCGGCGTCGTACCACTGCGGCGCGTTGATGATGCCGATCTTCGTCAGCACCTCCGGCAGCAGCATCCCCGCCACGCCAAGCATCGCCCACCGCGCGTTCACCAGCTCAGCCTGCACGTACCACCGCAGATTCTCCGGGTCCTCCGCCAAACCCAACGGGTCAAACCCGTTGTCACCCGGCAGGCTGCGTATGCTCACGCGTGCATGAGTAAAGATCCAAGTTCAAAAATTTTGACTACACAATCTGTATTTAGAACGGAAGAAGTACTGACCTGCCGTCGAGGTAGGCGGGGGAGGGGAGGCCGGGGAGCCACTCGCCCTTGGCCTCGACCCGGAGGCTGCGTCTCGCCGACGACGAAGGGCGGCCAAGGCGGCTGGAGTGCCCAAGGAAGCCGGACTTGAGCGACGCCGACGGGCGCAGGGCCGCGACCGGAGCGCGGGCTGTGACGGACGCCATGATTCCTGGGCAGGGAACGACCCGGACAGAGGGGAGAGCAGCGGAGAGCGCACGTTCGTTTTGCTGGCAAGAGCAGCAGCTTGGTCTGTATTAAACTGGCCGGGGGCGGCGGGTGTGGCCAGGAGGCTACGGCCGGGACGGACGGCGGAGATCGGCCGGGCGATTGGATCGGAGGGCTGGGGTGCGTTGTCGAGCAGGTGCGGCCAATGAGAGCGGTCGGCTCTTATCCTGCGTTATCCGGATGCCGGGATACGGGGAATCAAAGCGAGGATTGCTATTGGATGGCAGTGTGAGCTGTGGCTGGCTCCTGCTGCCACGTCGGATAGGGAGGTGCCCGGTGCATGAGATGGTTGGTTCAGACCGCTCGATGCCTTGAATTTATGTCGTACTGTGGTCTAGTGTGAAAGAAAATCTTAGGGCACTGATGGCAAAGGGTGAGTTCTTTATACTGTGCCTTCGTTTTTTTCCTTAGATTGCTCATGATAAATAATATACAGAGAAAAATAGTCACATACAATTTTAACCGATATAACTGAACTCAATAAGTCAATATAGTATGTTCTACAATCTATATGTAAACCCATATTAAAAAATATATTATTTAAAAACTAGTTACTATAACAAAAAGTGATAAGCTTAAGACTCCGCTTGTTTTAGCGGTAGCTTCTACTTTTAATTCACTATTTCTTAATTTCGTCTTTTTCTGTCTTTGGTTTTTTAAAAATCTTTTTTATCTTTTCTTTTTTTCACATTCCTTCGAATTGACTATAATGGGCTTAGATGTTTTTTTATTTTTAAACTTACGTTGAAATTGAACCGTTAAAATTCAGAGACAATACAGAACCACCCAGGCATCACCAAAATCAAGAATGCCACGTATCCCACATGTAATATAGTACTTAAAAAGAGAACACATACTTGATCGGAGTCTGCACCAAGAAATCATTAGGCACCAAAAGAATTTGATGTTTTGCACTGAACAATACCACGCGGGCTAATAGATGAACATTTTTAATTTTGCCGGACAGTTTACAGACACCGACGCAGGGGTTAATTTGCGGCAGGGAGCTCGCAAGTTACAAGAGCTACAGAGAAGAGTTACAATGCACTTCCAAAATTTGAAGACATAGGCAGACCACAGTGGTTGCAGATAACACACGCAATTGCTCTCTGCTAAATCAGATGGAAATAACTTATTTCGGGAAGTACATCGGTGCGCTAGCTGAGGGTGCATGAGGCGGAGCAGCAGGGGGTATACCGTATTGTGGCATCTGCGGTGAAGCTTGGTACGATACTGGCGGGGCACCGGAGCTAGATCCCATTGCAGGATAGTGCGGAATGGAGCTTGACATCAATGGTTGCGTAGGGTACGGGGCTGATGTAGATGCGAAAGCCCCTGGCTGCATGTTAGGATTCCAAGCTGGAACTTGTCCAACAGGAGTCGCTGCTGCTGAGCTTGCATAAAAGGAAGCAGCTGGTGCAGTGTTCTGCCATGCAGCTTGCACTTGCGCACTAGGAACAATGCCAGGGGTGCTTAGACCTGGGGCTTGGCCTGCAGCTTGCACTTGCGCGCTAGGATCTGAAATACTGTAGTCTCTACTTCTCTCATCGTGTGCCTGAACGCCAACAAATAGATCTCCAGTTAGGAGGAACAAGGTGGAAGCAGGCAACAAATAAGGTAAAAAAGATGTTGAGAAAGCGTACTTCGTCAAATTGAATGAACTGACAGATTATTCTGCTTTCATATAGCAACAGGATTTTTTTTTCTAAATGGGCTACATTCATTATTCATTAGTCAACAAGGATAGGAACTTCATTCTTAGTTAATTTACACAGCCTGAAACTATTTTATACCTTTACATTGAGATCAGTATGACGAGAGTATGACAGATGAAGCTTACAATAACCACCATCATATATGCAGTGCCCCTCCAAAGCTTGTTTAGCAACTGCGGCTGTTGTTATATCTACAAATATGTCTTTTGTCAGTCATACGAATATCTCTGAATGAACTAGAAAGTTACTGTAAATACTAAATATGCATGAATAGCTCATTTGCAAAAGCATAAAATAAAATTAATGATTTCAATGGCAAACGAGGAATGCATTTTTAGTGTTCTTGACCGAAGAGACATTGATAAGGAAAAACAGGATTTTGCTTCTTTTTGTTTAGTCAAAGTAATTCACTTCCAAGCTCCAACTACAGCGATGTAACAAACCAGTGGAAATATTCTTAAGAGCATAAGACGACATCAATAACAACAACAAAGCTTTTTGTCCTAAACAAATTGAGATGGACTAGAAATGAAACATTCTAAAGGTCGAAGAAACGAGCCTTGTAATAAAACCTACAAGACTAAAACCCTATGCTCTACATCCTGCCATGCCATATGAGCCGAGAGTCTAAAATACCTCCACTAAACTTTCTTCTTATATCATGGTCCCGGTATGTGGATCGTTAACTTTCACGCGTTTCTATCCAAAGCCAACTCTTTGGATACATTTCAATCCCTTAAGTCTCTTTTAACTGCTTCCTTCGACTACATACCGGTGCCTCAGAAGGCCTTCATTGGAGATGTCCAAACCATCTCAAGCGATGTTGGGCAAGCTTCTCTTCAATTGATATTACCTCCACTATCATGTATATCATTATTGCGGATTCGATCCCACATTATGTGATCACAGATCCACTGCAACATCCTCATCTTTGCTACATTCTTCTGTTCATGTTATCTTTTAGTCGTCCAACACTCCGCTCCACATAGTATTGTAGGTCTGATCGCCGTCCTATACAACTTACCCTTAACGTCATTTCATCCACCCTGCTCTTATTCTTGAGCATAAGGGAATGGATAAAATCAAATACCATAATATAACATGCCATCTGTGTTGTCACACTTTCAAAGAAGTGTCAAGATAAGCTACAGAAACTGACCGCACATCAGATGCTAAGATGCTCTTTGGACTGCAGATGTAAGACATGTTCTTAATGTTAGAGATAGAGTCCTGGTCTGTTTCTGTTAGAGTCCAGATCTGTTGGGATCTGCTCCAGTCGGTTAGTCTTTAAGTTAACCCCTCAATCTCTTGTACTTGGTATCCAAGCCGTGAGACAGGATAGCAGATCTGATTAGATATAGAAGGTATAGATTTATTCCTTGTATTAGTTAGGTCAAGATCAGATCTCCTCTTCCTATGCCTCGCGACTTCTCCTGTAACTGATTTCGGGCTCTAGCCCTATATAAACACGCAGGGATCGGCAGAGGTCCTTAATGCCAAAACTTCAAATGGTATCAGAGCCCATCCCATCAATGGCGAGCGCCTCTAGTTCCTCTCCTATCTTCCCCTTCGTCGTTCCCGTAACCAAAAAACTCACCAGATCAAATCATGCGCTGTGGAAGGCGTAGATCCTCCCCACGGTGCGAGGTGCTCAGATGATGGGGTTCCTGGATGGGACTACCAAAGCTCCGCCAAAAGAGATTGAAGCCAAGCTCGGCGAGAAGACAGGCAGGATCCCAAATCCAGAGTATGCTCAGTGGTTGGCTAAGGATCAGCAGATCCTCGGCGACTTGCTGTCATCCCTGTCCAGAGAGATCCTAGTCCATGTCACCATTAAAAGATGAAGAGTTGATTTCTTACATCCTGAGTGGGCTTGACATGGAGTACAATCCAATTGTGTCGACGATTGTTGGACGTGCTGAACCAATCTCAGTCGGCGAAGTCTACTCTCAACTCCTCAGTTTTGAGCAACGGATTCAACTGCTGCAGTCCTCTGCAAATTCTGCTATGCGCGGGCGAGGAGGATTTCAGCGCGGCTCCCAGAGAAGTCGCGGGCGCGACCGTGGCTTTGGTGTTCGCAATAACTACAACACAAATCGTTCAAACAATGGTGAAGACACCCGTCCCAAATGTCAGCTCTGCAAGAAGAGAGGGCATACTGTTGAGGCCTGCTGGCACAGATTCGACGCAGACTTCATCCCTCCGACTGAGAAGACAGCTGCAGCCGCTACTTCTTATGGTATAGACACTAATTGGTATGCTGATTCAGGCGCAACTGATCACATTACCAGTGAACTTGAAAAACTGACGGTTCGTGACAAGTATGGAGGCAACGATCAAATCCATGCAGCGAATGGAGCAGGTATGGACATCAGGCACATTGGTCATTCACATATTCACACCCCTAACCGCAATCTTCATCTTAAAAACATCCTTCATGTTCCAAAATCTGCAAAGAATCTTGTTTCCGTTCATCGATTTGCTACTGATAATCATGCTTATTTTGAATTCCATCCTGACTTCTTCTTGATTAAGGATCAAGCAACGGGGCAAATTCTTCTGGAGGGCAAGAGTAAAGGAGGTCTTTATCCTCTCTCTTCTGTTAGCTCAAGAAAACAAGTTTTTGGAGTTTCCAAGCCATCTTTGTCACAGTGGCATAGTCGCCTAGGTCATCCTTCACCCTATGTCATTCAACGTGTCATTAGTCATAATAATTTGCCTTATTCTTTAGAATTAAATAGAGACTCAGTTTGTAATGCCTGCCAACAGGCAAAGAGTCATCAGCTTCCTTTCTCCAGGTCTACAAGTGAGTCTAGCGTTCCTTTAGAGCTCATTTTCTCTGATGTATGGGGACCAGCCCTAGAATCTGTGGGCAGAAATAAATATTATGTCAGTTTTATTGACGATTTCAGCAAATTCACTTGGATATACTTGTTAAAGAACAAATCTGAAGTGTTCCAAAAGTTTCATGAATTTCAGACTCTTGTTGAAAGATTATTCAATAAGAAAATTCTTTATGTTCAAACAGATTGGAGTGGTGAATATGAAAAGCTCAATTCTTTCTTTCAAAAGATAGGAATCTCTCATCGAGTTTCATGTCCTCACACCCATCAACAAAATGGTGCCGTAGAGAGAAAACATAGGCATATAGTTGAAGTTGGTCTTGCTCTTCTTTCACATGCCTCTATGCCTCTTAAGTTTTGGGATGAAGCTTTCATTGCTGCCACCTATTTGATAAATCGCACACCCTGCAAAGTTCTAAATTGGTCTACTCCTTTAGAGCGACTTTATAACACCCCTCCTGATTATTCCTCTCTTCGTATTTTTGGGTGTGCTTGTTGGCCTAATCTTCGTCCTTATAATAGTCATAAACTCCAATTTCGTTCCAAGCAATGTGCTTTCCTTGGCTATAGCAATCTTCATAAGGGATTCAAATGTTTAGACATCTCCACTACACGAATTTACATCTCCAGAGATGTTACCTTTGATGAGCAAGTTTTTCCTTTTGCCCAGCTTCATCCAAATGCAGGTGCTAGGCTTCGATCTGAGATCCTTCTTCTTCCAAATAAGTCATCTCACTCTGTTGATCAAGGGGGTGAAACTGTGTTTGATCAATCTGCTGATATATGTCTTTCTGATGTATCCAGTTCTGCTAACCATTCTGTTGAACCAGATGAAGTTTCAGGATTACCAGATGGAGTACAGCTTCACTCGGCACCAGCTGGTAGCAGTTTTTCATCTGCAAATGTATCAGACACAGTTCTGCAGCCGAAACCATCCATCATTCAGGTTTACAGCAGGCGCAGGTCTGTCCAAAATTCAGCATCTGCGCCTGAACCTGCACAACCTGTGCAGCCAAAATTGCCTGTTGCTCAAGTTTACAACCGGCGCATTCAAGCTCCAGTATTCACATCTGAGAATGCACAGCCCACCTCAACAACTCCTGCTCAAGAGGAAACAGCGGACGTCTTCTCAAGCAGCAAGGTATCGTCTTCCTCTGATAACAGCACTGCAGCATCCTTTTCTTCTGGTGACAACACTATGTCGACCGCATCAAACGGTGATCCAGTGTCATCTGAATTCGATAATAGCACATCTTCACAAGCTCCTGTTTCAACGTCATCTCTGCATCGTCCAGTCACTAGGCTACAAAGAGGTATTATTCAACCCGCAACCTTTACTGATGGTAGAATCAAGTATAGTGATGGCAGAGTTAGGTATAGTTTCTTTACTTCAAATGGAGAACCTCATACTTTAGAGGAAGCTTTGAAAGATAAAAATTGGAAAGAAGCAATGGATGCGGAGTATATGGCATTAAAAAATAACAAAACATGGCATTTAGTTCC
This sequence comes from Dendrocalamus latiflorus, assembly GCA_017311315.1. Classification (NCBI taxonomy): domain Eukaryota; kingdom Viridiplantae; phylum Streptophyta; class Magnoliopsida; order Poales; family Poaceae; genus Dendrocalamus; species Dendrocalamus latiflorus. Next base: position 10,798,596 of record CM029654.1, read on the forward strand.
TCCTAAGAGTGGAATGAACTTGATTGACTGTAAGTGGGTTTATAAAATCAAAAGGAAGGCTAATGGAAGTATAGATAGATATAAAGCTCGTTTAGTTGCAAAAGGATTTAAACAAAGATATGGGATAGATTATGAGGATACTTTTAGTCCTGTTGTTAAGGCAGCATCTATTAGAATTGTCTTGTCCATTGCTGTTTCACAAGGCTGGAGTCTTCGTCAGCTTGATGTGCAAAATGCTTTTCTTCATGGTGTTCTTGAGGAGGATGTATATATGAGACAACCTCCTGGGTATGAAGAAAAATCTCTTAAGAATTATGTTTGCAAGCTGGACAGATCTTTGTATGGTCTCAAGCAGGCACCAAGAGCATGGTACTCCAAACTCAGTGAAAAACAGCAGACACTTGGTTTTATTCCTTCCAAAGCTAATACATCCTTGTTTTTCTACAGAAAAGGGAGTACTGTGATATTTATGCTCATTTATGTTGATTATATAATTGTTGCTAGTTCAAATTCTGATGCTACTGCAGCTCTTCTTAAAGATTTGAAATCTGAGTTTCCTCTCAAGGACTTGGGAGAGCTACACTATTTTCTGGGTATTGAGGTAAAGAAAATACAGGATGGTATTCTTCTAACTCAAGAAAAATATACTACAGATCTGCTAAGAAAGGAACAGATGTACAATTGCAGACCAGCAAATACTCCTATGTCAGCCAATGACAAGTTAACTGCACAAGGAGAAAGACTTGGACCAGATGACTGCACTAAGTACAGAAGTATTGTTGGAGCTTTACAATACTTGACATTAACAAGACCTGACATCTCCTTTTCAGTGAATAAAGTCTGTCAGTATTTGCATACTCCAACTGTTTTGCACTGGATGGCAGTCAAAAGGATATTGAGATATCTAAAACATACACTGGGTATTGGACTAAAATTGAGTGCATCATCATCCATGCTAGTCTCAGCATTTTCTGATGCAGATTGGGCTGGTTGTTCAGATGATCGAAGATCGATTGGAGGTTTTGCAATCTTTCTAGGAAAGAACCTTATTTCATGGAGTGCTCGAAAGCAAGCAACAGTATCAAGATCCAGTACAGAAGCAGAATATAAGGCAGTAGCCAATGCTACGGCTGAAGTCATGTGGGTCCAAACCCTTCTCAAAGAGCTTGGTATAAATAGTCCATCAGCTGCAAAATTGCAGTGTGATAACATTGGTGCAATGTATTTGTCAGCTAATCCTATTTTTCATGCCCGAACAAAACATATTGAGGTGGATTACCATTTTGTTCGAGAGAGAGTTAAGAACAAGTTGCTGGAGGTAGAATTTGTCTCTTCAAGTGATCAAGTTGCGGATGGTTTTACCAAACCGCTTCCAGTAAAGCAACATGAAGAATTCAGATACAATCTCAACTTAGATAAGTTGTGATTGAGGGGGGATGTTAGAGATAGAGTCCTGGTCTGTTTCTGTTAGAGTCCAGATCTGTTGGGATCTGCTCCAGTCGGTTAGTCTTTAAGTTAACCCCTCAATCTCTTGTACTTGGTATCCAAGCCGTGAGACAGGATAGCAGATCTGATTAGATATAGAAGGTATATATTTATTCCTTGTATTAGTTAGGTCAAGATCAGATCTCCTCTTCCTATGCCTCACGGCTTCTCCTGTAACTGATTTCGGGCTCTAGCCCTATATCAACACACAGGGATCGGCAAAGGTCCTTAAGGCCAAAACTTTCACACTTAATAGAGGTGGTGACTGCTACTCTTGACCCCAAAGTGCTAAGCTTGGAAACAAATAAGGCAGGTGGTGTTTAAGACTCTTAACTCTTAAGGCAGAAGGATTGGGTACCAGGAGGAAAATAATCAACGCAATGATGACAGGAAGACAGCACCAGGGTTGTCATGGCGTCGCCCAAGCGTCCTGACGGTCGAAGGCTGATGCTGAGGCCGTTAGCCTAGGCCCTAGAACTTAGGCGAGCGCCTGAGATGACTGGGCCGTGTTGCACATAGAATCAAAATAGTAGCTTTTGCTAACATTATTTGTTTATGCTATTAAATATTCAAGTTGTGAAAGTTTTCAAAAAAAAATGTTGATTCTGTTGTTGAATTGTTGGTGGTCGGTAAAATAGTATGCCTAGTGACATCGATCTACCATGGTTGCAGTTTAGTGGTGTTCAAGACTTCAATGTTGCTTGCATTAATTTGTGAAGATAAAATGATATTGTGCATCACTGACTTAAGATATTATTGAATTATTAAAACCTTGAGGGTGTGTTGTGTACTAATGTGTCACGTGCCGAATTATTGTACACGTGCACTGTTCATGCGCGTAAACAGTACCCGGGCACTGCAGCAGGCACGTGGTACTGTAGCAGCCGCTTATAGCAAGGTTAGATTTGTTAGCATAGAGATAAGAATAGTTAGTTCCCTTATTATATAGGTTTACTATCTTATAGATATATTCTATCAATAAGAGATAAGTCTCCTTAGGGATAGAGATCATTTCTTAGATATCAAGTCGAGTTATCTACATAAAAGGGACGGCATGTATCTATTATCATCAAGCAATGAACAATGAAGAAGTATTCGTAAGTCCCCGATTCCTAACTCTGGTCTCTCCTCTAAACCGGCTACACTATATCCATTCCTTCCCCTCGATCGGTGACCTCTTCACCTAGCGTTGTTCTACTTCAAGTTGACGCCGTCCAACCTCTCTCCAACGGATAATTACCCCTTTGTTGTGCTGGTTCATAACAATTGGTATCAAAGCAGTTGATCCATTTCCACGGCTTCTGCTTACCATGAAGCGTGCCACTACTGTTCCATATTGGTTGTCCTCGTCGCCGGCAACTTCCTCAACATTCAGCAACACTAAGACCCTCGCGCCTTCGCCATCAACCGTCATCAACACATTGTTCATCTCCCACGTGAGGCATCGCAATTACTCGTCAGATTGGGTCTACCAAAGGCTATAACCATAGCCACAACCATAGCTCAAGGACGAGTTGTCGCCAAAGGGGGAGAAGCTGTCACTTGCTGAATTACTGTTCACGCGCACTGTTCATGTGCGTGAACAGTGCCTGACACTAGTAGGCGTGTGGTACTGTAGCAGTCGCTTATGGTAGGATCAGAATTAGTTAGGATAGAGATAAGACATCATGGGCATAGGCTCTGGGTCTAGCCGGTTCATTACTAGGAAGTTAGCGATTAGTTTTTATTTATTAGGAATGTGATTAAGATTAGATTCTATTTGTTAAGAGGAGCCCATCTATATAAGAGGTTGCCGCATGCTATTGGAGGGAAGCAAAGAAAGAACAAAGTCATTCTCATCTATAGTCTCCTCCCTCCCAACCACGCCGCCGCCGCCTAGCCATCCTCTCGGCGGTGTTTACGCCCAATGAAAGCAAGCCCATAACAACTTGGTATCAAAGCCACCCTCCATGGCTTCTATTGCCGAGATTATCGAGAACTGCATGAGGCTCGCTATGGAGGTCAAGGCCTCGCTGATGGCAAAGGAGATGCAGCAGAATGTTGCGTTGGCTATGACACAACCGGCGGCACAAGGGGAAGGAGCAATGGTGGCCGTGCCACGGCAGTGGCGTTGCTACGACTCCATCCGGCACAGGCAGCGATGCGTCTTCAAGCAACGCCGATGTGGCATCTTCCAAGGTCGGTGCACAAGGTACAAGCCGCACCCCGTGACGGTGGCGGCGCTGTTTGGAGAAGTGGATGAAGCGATGCTACTTCAAGCAATCGTGGTGTTGCATCATGGCGCGATGACAATAGTGAAGGAAGAGCAAAGGCAGCACTGCTCGTCGCAACCGCGTCCAAAGCTGGTGGTGGTGCATTTTCTAGCATTGGCGACCTCAAATCAAGAGGTGGCGATGGTGCTACCTCCAGCAGCTACAGCGGCACTACCTTTAGCCATCGTAGTGGCACCTCAAGAGTCATCGGCAACACATCAATAGCGGGCGGCGGTGGCACATCACGTAGCAGAAGCAGCGATCCTTCCCACGCATGTGAACATGCATTCATGCAGTGTATTTGGTGTGCCGTGTGAACACAATGTACATAGCGCGTACGTGTGTGCGGCATGTGCGCAAGCTGTGTGTGGATACCTGTTTGCGTGGGAACCAGGAGCATGGGAGGGACATGCATGCATGCAGCACATGCTTTGGATGGAAAGGAGTGTGGGAAGGAAATCCTGGTTTGCATGTGTTGGCTTTCATGGAAGAAAATCGGATATGATTTTTAAGCTAACTCTGAATCAAGAAAAGGACTCTTGTTTTGAGGCTACCATATCAAAATGAATCCGAGCTCTCATATAGAAACCAATATGGTTCGGAGTTTGTTTCCCACACACCCATGGGAGATGAGATTCTTGGAGATTTTCTAGGAGGAAAAGTAGCAGGAAAGCACTTTGTTGTTTTTTGCCAGGCATGCTACTCGAGTAGGGCCAGGTTGGGCACCTCCAAGACCAAAGTTGCGTGTCCTCCCTTCCTTGTGCGACCTGCAGGCGTGTCGACCAACTCAATAAGATGGTGCAGCAAAATAAGTCGGTTTCTAATTTATTTTTAGTCCAAAATAGAGAAATAAGCCAATGTGTAAAAGGCTTTGTTTCTTTTCAGCATTGTGTTTTGTTTATTTGCACCTACGCGTGCATGTCGGATTAGGCGCGAGCCCTATCATCAACAAGGGTCTCCTGGGAGTCTGGGACTGCAAACATGGCCACCGCCTAGCAGCTCGAGGACAAGCTGCATGTCTAGAAGGGGTGTAATGTCATGGGCGTAGGCCCTGGGCCCAGCCGATTCATTACTAGAAAGTTAGCAATTAATTTCTATTTATTATAGATATGATTAAGATTAGATTCTATTTGTTAGGGAGAGCACATCTATATAAACGGCTGCCGCATGCTATTGGAGGGAAGCAACGAAATAATAGTCATTCTCATCTATAGTCTCTTCACTCCCAACCACGCCGCCGCCGCCCGACTATCCTATTGGCGGCGTTTACCCCCAATGAAAGCAAACCCATAACATAAGAATAGTTAACTTCCTTATTATATGGGTCTACTATCTTATAGATATATTCCATCTATTAAAGATATGCTTCCTTAGGGCTTAGGGATAGAGATTGTTTCTTAAAGATAAAGTCATCCTTATAAAAGGGATGCCATGTATCTATTATTATTAAGCAATGAATAATGAAGAAGTATTCCCAAATCACCGATTCTTATCTCTGATCTCTCCCCTAAGCTAGCTACTCTAGATCCATTCCTTCCCCTCAATCGGTGCCCTCTTCACCTATCGCCGTTCTACTTCAAGTCATCCCTGTTTGACCTCTCTTCAACGGATGATTACCCCTTTGTTGTGCTAGTTCATAACATAATGTTAGTTAACTTAGTTGTTATTTGGACAATTTGTGACATGCTTATTTAATTCCCTGCTAGATGAGGTATTATATGAGGTATATATATATATATATATATATATATATATATATATATATATATATATATATATATATATATATATTCAATTTTTAGCCATATAACATATTATTTGTTATTTTTATTACCACCGTTTAACTTTTGCCATGGTGGGCGCCTAGGCGCCCCATGCTCACCACGACTTGCCGGAGTGCCGTGACAACCTTGTGCAGCACTGAATCAAACCTCTACTAAGAAACAGAATATGTTTACAGAGAAAGGTAAAAAATGATCAAGAAATTACTAAAGTCAACTTTATAGCCATGGATACTTGCAGATGTCCATTTTAAGTTTTCACTAACTCCAACACCTCTCTGCTTAAGTTTCCAAATTTAGAGACTTATGATGCATAAACAAATATTTAACCCAATAATCAGCACGGCATCAGTTAGATGTCCACATAGTTCAGTATCACCAACGAAGTTGGCTTATCAGGAATTAACAACCATAGGCTGAGTGAACAAATTACAGACAATGTGCAGACAGGTCAGACTACAACCGATAAATCAAGATGTGACAAGGTCATGGCATATTCAATAGATCATGGTGACCTTACAACAGTCGGCACTTGGTACGTACCTACATATTGAATTAGAGCTTGCATTCCACCATTCTTCTCGAACATAGCAATCTTTTGGACAGTACCAAAGGCAGAAAACACCTGAAATTAACCCATAATAAGGTGATTATACACAAATTTTCCTTAAAAAATCTTTTCCTTATTTTGGATAAAAAACAATCTGGGGAAAAACAAGACAATAAAATATTCTTACAGTGTGTAGAACATCCACCGTCACAGCATACTGCATGTTCTCAATCGAAGCTAAAAGTACATTGCTCTCGAGCTCCTTTATCTTCCCATCAGGGCCTAATGTTGGCTGCAAAATTTCCTTTGTGTAAGCAGCAGCAGAAGAAGAGAGAAACAACATGAGATATAGTAGTATAAAGCATACCTCTGAAATTCCCTCAATTGCTGTTGGATTCACAGGAAGGTAAGGATTTGTGTAATCCCTGCTCAACCAAACAAATACTGTTACAAATTTGTGTAATCACTCATCAACCAAATGTTATGCAAAACAGAGCTTAAAAGATCAAATTTAGTCAAGTGTCTACTTTCTTGTACCTGCTGCGGTGTGATTGAAATTTAATATTCAAATCCTTGTGCGCAGAAAAAGTTATGCGCAAGTGACAGGTGCTGACATGTTCAGGAAGTAAATATCTGAAAGAGAAAATCACATCAGTAGCTTTGTATGGAAGGTTTACTAACGCACAATAGTAAAAATGTACTACCTCGGGATGCTTCTTCCATCCAAAGAATTTTTTGCTTCTAGAGCAGTTGGAGCATCAGTGTATTGGATAAGTGCCTGGGAAAGTTCCAACTGTCAAGTTCAGTTTACAACTGAGCATAATACATGCAGCTCGACATAAGCACTATTTACCTGGAAACCAGCAGCTTTCTCAAAAGTTGCTATCTTGTGAACATACCCAAATGCAGAAAATACCTAAAGCGAATTAAGCACAAGCCATTATACAGAATAAGAATAGAAGTACACTGTCAACCAATCAGCTGAACAGTAGATGCAAGATAAAGCAGAAAATGAAAAACGGTGCATAGCAGTGAATCGTACTGGGGTAATTAACTTGTAAGCCACTATACAACAGAGAACATGCAAATGCTGAGGAGTTACATACTGCAAGATGACAAATTTAACAAGTAATAAAGTTGGTAGAAACAGGAGAAGATTTTTTGAGCTTCCTTTTATAACTGAATAAAACAATTATGGTGTACATTTAAGATAAAAATTCAGTGAGCTTGTCAACTGCCAAAAGAGATGGGCAAGTGCAATCATGCAGAAATAGTTTACGCCCATTTTGTTTTGAAAAGGTACATTGCGATCAAAAGAAGATCTCCTAAAAGATTGTAGTATCAGAGCAACAAAGGACAAGGTTCAGTTTTATTTTTGAAATATAATTAATACATTGATTTATCGCAATCATGTGATGCCACAAGCTGCCCTGATAGCTAATTGAATACATGTCACATGTAAATTTAGATACTTACCAAATGAATGACATCTATGCTAATATCATTAGGCTGGACACCTTCAAAAGTGACAAGCAGAACATTACCAGAAGAATCACCAGAGCCTTTATTGTTCGTAATTTCTTGCCTATTGGAGTACTGGATATATACAGTTTTACCACGAACTTGAGCAGGTTCTGAAGATGAAGCATAATATGAAACCATTGAAATTGCCTGGTTTTGATCCGCCTGAAAATAAGCACATTTAAGATAAAAGTTAGGAACCCATCAACTTGGCTAGCAGTTCCAATCATATACAGCTAATAGCTCATCAAGCTCCAGCCTACAGTCCACTCTTCACACAAAACTTCCGCTAAATCATTCTGGAAAATAACACATTTCTGCATCTAGAGAATTACTTATGTAATGTTCTCTATTGCATATATAATTAAAAATGTTTTTTTTGAACAAGGGGGAAATGTTTATATTTGATATTCTCTATTGCCTATTGTCTGGTTTATGTTTGATTGGAAACTGCCACGGATTACAAACAAATTCCATGTGATACTAAGTCATGACTCAAGCCAGAAGAAAACATTGCCAATCAAATATACACCGCAATCACCGACAAGAACAAGGCGCGTCCATCACGTCATGAAGTTGTATGCATCTCGTTCAACAGAAACATGATGTCGTTAGTGATTGCTAGCACATAAGAGATTGCAACCAACAATTTAACCCCAAGTTTTGATTAAATAACACTAAATCGTGTATGCAAATGCAATTCCCTCACAGAGTCGACCAATACTGCCCCAATCACAGGACTAGATCATGATTTCCCCCCTCCCGTTGGTCATGCTCCCACAAAATCTAGTGACCAACCGGCCCACTATTGATACCGAACCTAAGCCAAGCAACAGTCCCACCCAATCACTAGATGCAATCACATAAATAAACCCTAAATAGCACCCACAAAAGCGAATTCCTCCGAATCCCAACCAGCCCCCACAGCAGCGACGGGGCAAGATAAAATCGCAACGGGAATCGAACACGGGACGGGACACTACGGGCGGGGGAGGAGGAGGGCGCCATACGAACTCGACGAAGGCCTGGTTGCGGTTGGCGCCGACGTTGCACATGGTGTTGACGACCCTACCGAAGGCATTGCAGAGCTCGACGAGCTCCTCCTCGGTGCACTCCCACGGCATGTTCCGCAGGTGGAGCACCTTGGACGGCGTCTGCGTGTACCGGAACTGCGTGGCCGACCCCGCCGGCATCCTCGCTCGCTCGCTTCGACGGCAGCCGCGCGGGGTGCGATGGGGACGGGCTACTAGGATTAGGGTTTCGGTGGAGCCGAGGCGAGCCGAAGCGGGGATACTAGAAAGAGAGAGAAGAGAGGCTGGTGATGAGAGAGAAATCGAGATTAGGTTGAGTTGGGATCGGTTGGCTACCCGGGAAAATTGTATATGTAACTCATAGTTAGCAGTGACTTATATATTTGCCTCTCACTTAGATGGTTTTGCTATTTTGCCCTATACTTAGAGTGCCCCCTTATTATTTTGCCCCACTATCTATTTGGCTGGTATTTTAATTTTATTTTTCATTTTTCAGCATGGGAAATTACAGAACTACCCTTTGGCTAATTTTCCTCATCTTCCAGACCGCACGGACTCGGGCCGGGACAGACCACTGCGCATCAGACAAAGAATCTTTTTCAAGCATCAGACCGCTGCTCATCTTCCTGACAAATCTTTTTTTCCAAACAAAGAATCAATCCTAGCCAATGAGATGATCAACTTGAGAATGCTTCAGGAACAAATTCACAGCCGGGTGTTTTCAGCGACTAATCATCAAAACGAGTATATGTGTGCATCCTCCTCCATGCATATTAAGCATTGCAAGAGAAATCCAGAATGGGAGGTGATTAGCAGGCTAAAAACTATGTAAAACAGAAGGGTGAGAACTAAAAAAAAATCAACAAGGAACACTTGTGCACAGCTCACTATCTCAACATCTTTCACAGAGTTCACAGAATGAGTTCCTCCGCAGTTCACAGAGTTCACTATCTCAACAATAATGCAATTCATGTTCTTATACTAATGGTAAACTTTGGTTGCAAAATTCACTAACCCAATGATTTCCTAGTGTTCTTCTTAAAATAAAAGGTGCTTGCAAAATAAGTGAGTTTACATCTCACACATGACAGGTGCTTGCAAAATAAGTAAGTTTACATCTCACACTAGCCCAAGGCAATTACAAATTTCACATATCACACATTTAGTTTCTTTTTCTTCCTAGGAGACATCTTTTTTGCTGGTTTGGAGGCTTTGTTTGGGGAAATTGTCACAGTAGTGGCTTGTGATGCTCCTCCTAACAGCTGTGCAAGTTGCCTCCTTGTCATAACACTGGGACTTTCCATGACCTGTGTAGGAATGTTCACATTTGCTCTAGTAGGTGTAGTTAGCCCAGACATTGAAGTGCTTGCTCCTGCCTTTCTACTTGGCCCTTCCTTTGTAGAGGCTTTCCTTGCCTTCCTCTTCCTGTCCAATAGGGGGTAAAAGAGAGAAACAAGTACTGTAAAAAAGAAACAATAGCAAAATAAAAATGAATTGTGCAGAATCAAAATTTGTACCTCTTTTTGGTGCCATTTAAAGGACATTTAGCTTGCCTATGTCCAAGCTCATTACACCTGTTACACTTGTTTAGCCCCTTCCCACCTTTCTCTAAACATCCCTTGATTCTCTCCTTTCTACGCCTCCCAAGGGTTTTTGGCTTAGCAATGGGTGGTAGAAGCACAAAACCTAGGTCCATCTTTGGCCATTGTGACTTGTCTGTTAATGGTTGTATTTCAAGTTGATATGCAACTTGAAACCTCTCTAGTGAATAGTACTCATCTATGTAGCTCTCCATGTTGACATTTCTTTGGGTTGTAAGAAAAGCAAGTGCATGTTCACAAGGCTTTCTAGTGTGTTGCCATTCAAGACAAGTACACTCCTTAATAGGCAACTGTACAACATGCCTCAATTGTTCATTGTTGGTATCCTTTACTTCTGCACTCCAACCTGTAGCTTTGTGCACTTTCAAATGTCCTAAGCCTCTAGTCCTTGTGTTAACTTGGTGAAGAACAGCTGGCAATATAAGACCTTCCAACCTCTCTCCAATCCTTCTCCTCTTGTAAAATAACTCCATGATTTTTTCCCTAATTTTATCTGCCAGTTCCACAACAGGGAGATCCTTTAAGCTTTTTACCCAACTATTGAAACATTCAGCCAAGTTATTATTAATGTAGTCACACTTGATTTTTGTGTTAAATGAACATCTCATCCACATCAAGTTATGATACCTTCTAAGATAGTCAGCCACCGCAGGGCATTGCTCTAGGACCTTGTCCATGTGGTAATTAAATACCTCTGGCCTATATGCCTTTGCAGCAGGCCACATATGATTAGGGATATCACCATGGAATTTCTTTACAAAGTTGTCCATTAAATGCCTAAAACATTCTCTTTGCTCGGCCTGTGGAAAAACATTTTTTACTGCATTTTTTAAACCTTTTTGTGCATCTGTACACACAGCTAAGAGAGGAGGTTCACCAATTTCCTTCTTTAGTTGGGTCATAAACCAAGTCCAATTGTCCTCTGTCTCTGAATCTATCAGCCCAAATGCTACTGGAAACATCCAATTATGTCCATCTAATGCAGTTACAGCAGCCAAGTGGCCATTCCATTTACCATTCAAAGCAGTTGAATCTATACTAATATATGGTCTACACCCATTTAGGAATCCCTCAATGCAAGGCTTAAATGCAATAAAGAATCTATGGAAATGTACATTACCACCTACTAATTGTGTTCCAATCTCAACAATGCTACCTGGGGATCTCATCTCTACCTCTGCCTTGAAGTTATAAAGTAATTGAAAACTTCCTTCCCAACTACCATATATCTCATTTATAGCTCTTTCCCTCCCCCTCCACACCGTGTCATACCCAATAGTGACATTATAATCGTCTTGCAACTTCTCTTGCATTTCTTTTGCACCCATATTAGGATTAGTGCGTAAAATACCTGTTGCCTTTGAAGCAACGCAGCCTAGAGAAGCCATGCTAGATCTGATCCTGCTAGTAGAAGAACACTTGTGCTCATTCCCAATTGGTTGACCTGAAACAATGAAAAGAAAAGTTGAGTACAACGCTTTGCAAAGAGAAAAGTTAACTTAAAAAGACTAAATATGTTAGGAACAAAGCTAGTACCCTGATTACGTTGTTAGGTGTTTTGCGGGCTAGAATTCTCCAAGGACAACCATCAGCTTTACAAATAGCCCACAAACCTAGTACGATCTGACTTTTTGATTCCCAAGACAAATTCTTCATTAATCGCATATTGCCTGATTGCTAATCTAAATAGGTCCATCGAAGGGTAAATGGTACCTACAACAATTTCAGGGTGTTCCATGTCATAAGAATAGTGTACCGCATAAGGTATGACCTCATCAACCGGGATAGCAGCCCCATCGGTGTCTACGAGTGAATTTATAACGTTTTCACGAGCAACATTAGCAATTTCTTCATTAACAACAGCAACCTCCAATATTTCCCTATTTCTGTCATCTTCATTCCTCAAACCCAAAAGCTCTAACATAGCATCCTCTTCCATAGGTACATCCCTATCTCGGTCATCAGGACCTTCCACAATCTGAAGAGTTGACCAATCCACTAGCTCAGTGGTTCCTGCATCACCCCTGCCTCCAACTCCACTCTCTATTGCTACCTGAGATGATTGCACAACCTCTACCACACTATCAGCAACATCTGTCACAACCTCTACCACACTATCAGCAACCTCTACTCTATAAACGGACTCATCAAGAATCCTACCGCAGGAATATGCAAAAAAAACAGAAATAAACAACTAGTTAGGAATGGTTTCAGTTCATACACTGCATCGATTTTGCAAAAAAATGCTACATATCTACTGCTGATGACGTCCATATCAATCACACGCTCATCGACGAGTTAATCTACAACCCTAATTCATCCAGCACACCTAGGTTTTCCCAAGAAAAACACAGCATCCACTCAAAACACAAACAAATCTAATCAACAAAATGTGCAAAATGAGCAGTGGCAATCCTTTACCTCTTGTGTGCGCGGGGAGGAGGAGGACTGGATCTGGCTGGCTCCGTTGGCGCGGGGGAGGAGGACCTCGGGCGTGTACCTCGGAGGAGCAGCGGCGATGGCGGTGTGTACCTCGGGTGGAGACGGGGTCTGCGCATCAGGGCGCGGAGACGCGCCATTCCGCGGCGGGCACGGGGCTAGGATTCTCCCGACAAGATGCTGCGCAACGTGGCTGGATCAGAAGATGCCGACGGGGAGGTCGGAGCAGGCGGCTGCTGCGTCGGCGGCGCACTGGGAGGCGGAGGAGGACGATCGGAGGCCCGCTGTGCGGTGGTCGCCGGGCACGGGTGAGATCGGCGGGGAGGCGTCGCTGGAGCAAAGCGGCGTGGGATGCGCAGCGGTCTGTCCCGGCCCGAGCCCGTGCGGTTTGGAAGATGAGGAAAATTAGCCAAAGGGTAGTTCTGTAATTTCCCATGCTGAAAAATAAAAAATAAAATTAAAATACCAGCTAAATGGATAGTGGGGCAAAATAATAAGGGGGCACTCCAAGTATGGGGCAAAATAGCAAAGCCATCTAAGTGGGGGGGGGGCAAATCTACAAGTCACTGCTAACTATGGGGTACATATACAATTTTCCCGGCTACCTGTGGTTCGAGTAGACGAAGGCTGTGCGCTTTTTGTTTATGGCGCTTATACTATAAGGCCCCATTTGGCAGAGCTCTTTCCTAAAGCTGGTCGTCTGTAGCTCTAGGAAATCCTAGATCTAGAGTTGCAGGCATGTTAAGTGCATTTACATGACTCATTTCATTTATATTATATATTAAATAAAAATATTTAAATCACTTTAATTTAGTCAACAAACTACAGATCCAACATAGATCTCGGAGCTAGAGCTGTGCCAAACGGGGCCTAACTAGCTATATTTTAAAACTGTATATTTTTAAAATAGGAATTTACTAATTAATTGTAGTAGATATTGTATTGAATTTATCTATATCGGTTAAAATCACACGCGATTATCTCTCTCCATAACCTCTCTTACGAACAGACATAATTTAAAATTTTAAAACAAAAACCACAAGCCATAGATCAAAAGAACCCACCCGATTGGGCACTTATTTTTATAAAATAGTTCCATCTCTAAGCTCGATAGACGTGGCAGATGACACTTGTCACCTATTGCCCTACCAGAGCTCAGCAGGTGCCTAGCACAATGGCAGGCACGGTGAGTACAACAGGCATTGGCTCGCCTCGGGCACTAGCTTGCTACAGTTAGTTCTGCTCCCTACAACTCACATTCTTTGAGGAGGTCACCTCGTCAAGCTCTCACCATATTGCATTGAACTTGCACCTCTATTTCTGCATACAAAGCTTCTTGAACTTCTCCATCAACTCCTTGTTATGAAAATGGGTCTGGATGTTCTCCGCCAGATACCTTATGCGCCAATGGGTCCTCACATCATTCCACTCAAAGGGTGGTTGAGTGCCTTGCTGTATGGTGCTTAGGGCTGACAACAACCCAGTGTTGCTGTTTGTGATAACACAGGTATTGGTATGGTCTTGGACTACTACTTACTTCACACTTGGCAAGAAACCACAACCAGCTATCACTGTTCTCATCTCCATAATCGCATAAGCCACTAGGAGTAGCTGGTTATTTACGTCGTTGGGCACCACCATTAACACCATGCCCTTGTACCTACCAGAGGGGAATATGTTGTCCATTGTGAGTACTGGACGATAGTACTTAAATCTCTTGATCGCCTGTTAAAACGCTTAGAATACCCGGTTAAGGATGAAACTACTAGGCCCCTTCATAGGGTGCACTTTCTCAATCTTGTTTATATATGTCCCGAGATTGGCTTCGGCAATTTGATGTAGCATTCTTTGCATGAAGTCATAGTCCTCACATGTGCCGTACATTCCATGTATAACCTTCCTCCTCACCCGTCACACCTTATTGTACATCACCGGGAAACCAACTACGTTCACGACATAGGCCATCAATAGCTTCGATGAAACTGTGATGTCCACAACAATGAGGTGATTGATCAGGCTAGTGACGAGTGATGAGGTCACATTCTGGTACCTGTGCAGTAGTTCTGGAAGCTCATAGGTGTGATCCTTCATCACTGTTATCTGAAAGTCCATTGCGCCACTTATGAATCTCTGTGCATGGACCTTTCCAAGACAAGAGTCATCCACACACTTCACCACATACATATCGGGGTTTGACTTGTGCACTCAATACATGTGGCTTATGTGGACGACATATCTTACAATGGCTTGCTACACGACACCCTTGTTGGGGAAAAGTTACCCTTCGATGAGAGTGTCTTCGTCGAAAGACCATCCTGACCCATCTTCAGGCGGCAAATCTAGGTAGACAAATGCAATAACATCCAATCTTTAAGAGACGTACTCAACATCCATAAACATAATGACGCCACATGCATCGCCCCACCAGCGCCTACACCAGTCTCATCTCCACTGTTGGTTATGTCAACATCCTCCTCCTCGTCAGAATGGCTTCCATCCAATAGGCTATTCAAATATTTATAGTAGTCAATATGTACTGCCAACCATCTCCCTGCACCTTCGTTTGGCTCAGAGTTATGAGCCAACCTCGACAGCTGTCCATCATCCTAACTAGTTCCATCTTCTACCGCACCACCACCATGGGCAACACCAGCAGGTTCCACTTCGCCGCCACCATCCCCACCAATACTATGCTCCACGCTGTCACCACCAACCAACTGCGGCACTTCCACGCTGCTACTCCCACCGGCCTCGCCCGTGCTCGACGCTTCCGCCCTCTCCACAAACTACACATACACTATTAGCCTCCTATATATCGCCACATCAGGATTGCTTGTAATCTCCATGTACTATAGACAGGAGACGTTGTCAACCACCTTCTTCAGCTTCCAGAAACACTCCCCAAATCTCCAACAATAGTGGCTATCACCACCTCGATAGAAAGCTTCTTCCCGCCAACCTCCCCATGCACGCACCTCCTTAGCTCAAGGAGACTCATCTTCTTCATCCCTGGAGACTGGATATGGTCCTTTCACAATTTTAAAGGTCTGCCCCATACTATCTGTCCTGTATGACTCTCTCTCCATATAGCACAAACAAATATTCCATATTCGACATCATGTACCTACCACCAATACAGATGAAATGCACTTATTTCAAACGACGCTAAATACAACTAAATACAATATAAAATAATCATGCACATGTACATAGCTGAGCTACCAATTATGCTAGCGACCATGTGCTAATAATACAGGTACACATATATTTCCTACATTATTTGCAATGCCACCAGAGCAATACACATATACGTGCATACATACATGCATGTTTCCTAATGTGCAAAGGCAGCGACAACTGTACAAATAATAGTGCATATCCGACATCAGGTACCTACCACCAATATAGATGAAATGCACTTTTTTCAAATAACGATAAATACAACTAAATGTAAGACAAAATAATCATGCATATGTATATAGCTAAGCTACCATTATGCCTAATGGCCATGTGCAAATAATACATGTACATAGATATTATTCTACAGTATTTGCAATGGCACTAGAGCAATACATATATTAGCATACATAATTTGCAAAGGCAGCGAAAACAATACAAATAATAGTGCATATTTCTTTAGTTATTTACAAAGAATTATCATTATCACCACTAATACATCATTAACATGGCTAATTACAAAATATCATCGCATGAAGTAAATACATACATCAGCTAAATATGGTTACCAAGCGTATTCTACACAACAAAACCATCGTTACGCTAATGAAATGTTAATAACACATTAAGCACATTGATCGTAGGTGAAAAAACCATGCCTCTTCTTGAAGGTCTTCATCGGATATACACTAATTCCAACGGCAAAATTCCCTAAATTGCAACAAAACTACATTGAAAAACTAATTTAAACTCTCTTCTACTGTCTCTTTCTTTCTTCTCCCTTAGCTCTCTCTCGCTCGGCAAGGAAGATATTCAACTACGCGGCTTTGGATGAGAGAGCGGAGAGTGATGTGATCCATTTTATGTGTGCGGGGAGGCGTTGGCGACTGATAGGGCCACCCGGGTGCATGCGAGCACAGAGGCAATGCCAAGCCCTGCCGAAAGCCATGGTAATCACTGCCGAGTGCATCATGTCGCACCACATCATGTCTAGCTAGTCAGCCACCCAGGCACCTGCCAAGTTAGGGTAGCTCGGCTGGAAAATTACTGCGCCAGGGCAACTCAGTAGCTCCTGCCAAGCCAGGGGAGCTCGGTAGGTGTTGCCAAGCCTAGGGAGCTCAATATCTCTACGGGGCCCACCGATGCCTAAGCTAAGCTAGCACCTGCCAAGCTCTATTAGCACGGCTGGTGACACGTGTCATCTTCTATGATGACCGAGCTCGGGGACAAGGCTATTTTGGGAAAATAGGAATCTGGGGGCCAAATTTGAAAAAAAATGCACTGCAGTGCTAAATGTGTGAACAGTTCCTAGAAGCCTAGGTTTACATGGTTTTTCATGTGGTTTAAGGGGAAAGAAGAGTAAATAAAGTCATATGTTTCGTTTTGGCATTGTAGTGGATTACAGTAATCTCGTTTAGTTGGATTATTTATAGATATTTAGGTGTTTAGCTAACAGCTTCTTTTTCACATCAGTTGTGAGACCATGTGGACGTCACTCTATGGTTGTGATGAGTAATTGACTTTTGGTTTAAAGAGTTTGTGGAGTTTGAGTTTGGCTTTTGAGAGTTTGCAATTTTCAGTTGCTTTATGTTGCAGATGGTCTAACGAGCATTGGGGCCGTGGTCAGATCAGCTAAGAGTGGTCTAACTAGCCTAGCGTTGGCTGTCAAACCGACATGGGAGGCGGTGGTCAGACCGGCCTTTGGTTGGCGGTTTGACCAGCCAGGGTGTCGGCTGTCTTACCACCCTGGTGGCCATGGTTAGTCTACTCCCCTGTTAAAGGGGAGGTAAGGGGCAGTTAGACCGGCCTGAGCTTGGTGGTCTAATTGGTGTTGTTAGTCTTTGTGCCGAGTGTGTGCATAGGAGTTTAAGGTCTGGTCCTAGGGGTTAGGATCAATGGCTGGTGCATACATTTTGTGTGGTGTATTGTATGGACTAATTATATCAATTGATGATTTTATGTATTGTGTGGTGCTAGTGATAGTTTGCTTATCATTGTTGGTTGTAGGACTCTAAAGCTACATCATGATGAGGTGGACGGGACCAGGACTAAGTTTCAGACCCAGGAGTAACACCTCCAGATCCTCTGTGTAAATCGCATCAGACCAGGATCAGCTAGTGCACACAGTGGATAACAAAGATAAATATCAACCATAATGATATTTATTAAATATGGTCCTTAAGGCCAAAGTTTACATCATGGACTTCCAGGAGGTCAGAAATTGGTCGGCGGTGAGGAAGAAGTGGCAGCGGTGCACAACGTAGTCAACGAAGGGGTGGAGGTTGATCGCACTGACTTGGGGAAGATGATCGTGGCCTTGGCATGGGCCGGAAATGGCTGAAGTACCGACAATTGCTCGCTGGAGTAGCTCGTTGGCACATGAACAAAGATGGGATGGTGCAGAAAGTCCTCATGCGCTGGGGAGATAAATTGAGAGAGAGAGAGATGAGGTGCGGTGCGTGGAGATGAAGCTCAGGGAGGGGATTTTATAGGTGGAGGGGATGGGCAAGGAGCTCTGGAGCTCACAGGAATTAAGAACATGGTAGTGGCAAGTTAAGAGGAGAGGTAATAGGGTTTTTATGGTGTAGTGTCCAGCGGGGTATTAGTGGGTGGTATATGTCTTCTAATGGCGTCTAATGCCCAGCCAACGAGAGGAGAAACTGAAGCTTTTTAAGTGCTCCAAGAAGGGTGGCAATGGCGGCAGGCAGAGGTGGAAGAAGGGGAGAAGAAGATACGGGTGGGTCCTGCATGTCGGCGAGAGAGATAGAAAGGAGAAGAGGAGACATGGTGTGTGGATAGCTGCCATGTGACAACAGGATTAAATCCCGATCGTCGGTTGGATGGAGAAGGGTTAAGTGGCAAGGAATGCACGATAATTGGCTGGGCGGGGATGGGGTAATTTGGGCCAGAAACGTGTCGGCACGAGAGAGCTGGGTTTTAAATTTTATTTTTAAATTTACAAAAAAGCTAGGAACTTTAAAAACACTTAGAAGATAGCAAATAAAGTTTGAAAAATTCAAAAAAAATCAGCAAAAATTCCTGAATATATTTTGAACATAGTAAAAATATTTTCAACCTAAAGTTTGTCTTTAAATTTTATAAAAATATTATCTACTTTGAAAATGATTATTAAATTCCAAAAAATTCACATAAAATGCAGGTCAAAGCCAAATGCTTTAAATTAATTAATTTTAAATAGGACTTTATAGAATTAAAAATCCCATTTATAATATTTTTATGTTTTTATTTAAATTATTTTTAGAAAAATATTTTTCAAAAGCTAAAAAAAGGCAAATAAAATCTTGAAATTTAGGCAAACCAAATAACACTTTATTTTTATTTTAAATCAAATTAATTAATTAATTTTTCACTAAAAAATTTTGGATTGAATAGCTCAACTGTGACAGGTGCGGGATTTGTGGACTCTTGCCATGCATGAAGTTTCTTTAGTTGGGAAGATTTGAATTTGTGCAGCATGGCTAGGGATGCAAACGCAAACGGATCAAGTATGGATGGATAATGCCTCTACAATATTTATTTTCATATTTTTTTCTCAGATGTGGATACAAATACGGATACCTTGGATACAAATAATATCGAATACAAATACGGAGCGAATATGAATCGAAACAAATACGGTCATGAATATTTATCGAAACATAAAAACCCCTTAAATTATACATCCAAAATCAACAAAAACACATAAATAGTTTATCTTGTCAAAATATTAATGAAATCTAAACAAACATAAGTATTTTTATCTACAATAGTCTTACCATTGTATAGATTTTAAATTTAAATCTTCAAATGGCAGTTAATTTTTTCTAAGGTCTTAAATTATTCTTAATGGATTTCTATCATTTACATGTGACTAATAAATTAATTAATAATTTTAAATTGTATTAGAATGATTTAAACGACAGTACATCAATTTAATCGGTACAAATTTTAATCTATGAACAATACTAAATTTATTTGTAATAAACATAAATATTTGTTAGTGGGCTGGCGGCAGGGGAGATGAGGGAGGTTGGCTTGGGCTGGGCAATATTGGGCTAAAATCTCGGATATCCAAATCCGCATTATCTGGATAATCCATATTCGTATCCGTATTCATCGGATATTAGGCCTACTGTATTCATATTCGTTTCCGACAAAAAAAATCCATATTTGTTTCTGTTCTGAGAATTATTCGAAGAAAATTTGATCAGACATAATCTGTATTCGTTTTCATCTAGATCGGTCAGAAACTATCCGATCCATTTTCACCCCTAAGCATGGCAAAGCTTCTGGTGGCAAATGGCCTGTGTTGTACTGTTCAGCTAGAAGAAAGGAGGAGAGAGAAGCAATCGCTACAGTGTTTGGCTAGGCATGCAACGAATAGGAAAGAGGGAAAAAGGGAAAGAAAGAGAGGAAAAGAAAAGGGAGGGGGAAAAGAAAAAGGAAGATAGGGAAAAAGAGATGGGCCAAGAAAAAATCGATTCTACCTAGAAAAATGGATTCGGTATTTTTCTGGAGATTTTGAATTTTTAAGATTTGAATTTGAATTTTGGAATTGAACTGGGAATTTAGAATTGAACTAGGAATTGGAAATTGGAATTTAAATTTTGGTATTACACATAAGAACCAAATGAACTCCAAATTTGAAAATAAATTTTTACAAAAGTCAAATTAATATTTTAATTTTTATTATATTTTTTAGCATAAATTATTATTTTAACTTAGGGAAAAAAGCTTTTTTAAATGCAGAAAATCAGCGCGAATAAATTTGAACTCAAGAAAGCTAGAATAACATTAAATTTAATTCTTTTTTGCTTTAATTAAATTATTTATTATTATTATTACTAAAATAAAAACATAGGCTGTTACACTAAGCTAGGAGAGCTTAGATCCAAAGCGGTCAAGTGATCGGGACTATGCTTAGGAGGGGCCGTGGTCCAAATGATCATGGAGCTGCTAGAAGATGACCGAGACTAATGGAGTGGTTACAAGCCAAGACGATGATAAACTAGAGTGGGAACTACTGGTGGTGGATATGATAAGCAATAACAAGGTGGATCAGGACTAAGCTCGAGAGGAGCTAAGGTCTAGAATGGTGAGAGAATCTGGGCACCATCATGATCGAAGGAAAGGCATGTGGCACGCCAAGTGATTTGGGTCCATTTGTAAGCAAAGGCTGTTCGGCGGGATCTGAATGTGTGAGAGGCTTGGTGGCAAGTAATTGGAGCCACATGGGCTTGAAGATGAAGCACAAGGTTGATTCAAGGTGAATAAAGTGGGAAAGCTTCGTGGAAGGCGGTAACAGGGCATTTTGGTAAATTGTGCAAAACTAAAAAAGTGGTGGTGTGTGAAACCACAGTGTTGTCCTAAGTAGTTTATGTCATGAATGTGCTGAAATTATAAAGTAGATCAAGCGTTGATTCACTAAGGGGTTAATGGGTGTATGCACTTTGAGAAGTATGTATGTGTTAGTGTAAAACCCATAATTATTTTAGGTTAATGGGTTACCCATGCAAGTGGATAAAACTCAACTAGAGGTGCCGGTTAGGGATTCCCTTATGAGCCTCCAAATATAAGGATGGAGCGAGTGGCTAGGGTTAAAGTTTTGGAGAGAGTTCATGCCTAGCCTTGAGAGGAGTTAGGGTTCTTGGATAGAACCTTGTGGGAGATGTGAGAGCTTTTGTGGCTAATATTTTTTGTCATCCTTAAGACTTTATGTATGGTTCGGGAGTGGCTATAAACATTTATCTCCAAGTATCAATAGAGATCAAAATTCATCTAAGTATTTTTTTCTCTTGTGTTCAAGTGATGAAATTTTGATTTGGCTAGGTTTTTAGTGTTTCCTCTTCTCCTCTTGATCTTGCTTTATGCTAGAGACATGTAAGTGATGAATATGTCTCTTGGAGACTATATCTCATCCATCTAGTCACTTGTTATTTACAAGTTCTTGTGTTTGTCCGGTTTTAGCTCAAGAAATGATGATTTTGAGCTTTTGGCCTTGTGGGCATTTTGGCTTGAGTTTATGCTATAATCTAGCTTGCTATGATATGTGAGGTCATCTAGGTTATCAAGAGCTCATGACTAAGAGTAGATCATGGTTTCTCTCTTTTGCCCGGTTTTAATTCAACCTTCCTTCAAATGAAAAAATTCAGAATTTTAGCAATGATTTTCTTGATCATTGATTGGAATAGGTTTCTAACATCCGAGAGAAGGTGCATACCAAATGTCAAGTGATTTGGAACCTTTGTGTAAGAGTTGACTAAATTTATGGTTTTTGTCCGGTTTTTGTGCAGAAGAGCTTCAACAACCAAAAGATCATAATTTTCTTAAGTTCTTTTAAGATCTTTGGTTACAATATGTTCTTAAGGTCTTGATCTAGCCTTAGTTAATAGTTCAATTTATTTGGAGTTGTGGATGAAAAGTTTCATCGACTTTTGAACTTGAAATAGCTTAAATCAAATGCTTCTATACCTTGTGATTTTTATATTGCCTTACATCATGAGCTTGATTGTACTAGATTGGAGATAGGCAATCTTAAGTTTATGGTTAGGAATAAATATAATTCTTACGCTAGCATGCTTGCTAAAATTGAAAAGTTAAAATTAACTCATTACATATGTGTAGAACAACTTGAACTTGCTAGAATAGAAAATGAAAGATGGAATTTGAAAATTTTCAATTATCTTGAGCAATTAGAGATGGCTAGGGCTGAAATTGGTGAGCTAAAGTCTACTCATTGTGTATATTACGTAGCCAATAAGAAATTGTATGAAGATAGCCTATTCTCTTGTGATAATTATACCAAGTTGACAATTGAACTAGATGTTTTAAATAAGAGCTTGCTAGAAAATTGTGGAAAAGAGAACCTAGCTATCCTAAATGCATTTAAATTAGTAGAACTCTCTTGGAAGAATTGTTGTAGTTTATTAAATGATGTTGATACTTTGCATTCCATGCACATTAATCATGCATCTTTAATCTTTTGCACATGTTGCATTGCTTTGAAGAATGAGCTTGATTCTTTAAAGAGAATGCATGACAATATGAGCGCCAAGTCATGTAACTCTTGTGTTTCTCACTCAGATTTAGATTCTTCTTGTTCTTCTCTTGAGTCACTTGATGTTGACACTTCTATCATTACTTTAGATAGCTCTTGCTTGGCTCTTGATGCTTCTTGTAGCTCTTCTGATGTTGTCCAAAAAAAATAAAGACAAGGGTACTTCTTCCTCATATGATACTATATCTTTCAAAGCAAAGTATTATTGCACATTTTGTATGAAGGATGGACGCATTGTTGAGTTTTGCTTTCGCCGTATCAAGCATGAGCATCAAGTCTATCATCGAGCTTTTAGGAATACACATTGTCCATCTCATGGCATGTATGGACTTAGTGCCGATATGAGGTCTTCATACTTATCCCAAGGGACTTCTTTTTTGAGCAAGAATGGAGCTTTGTCCTCTCAGGTTGTGTCTCCTAATTGACCCTTGCACCATTGCTCATTCTGTGGAAAGAATGTGCATCATGTAGACTTTTGCTTTTGGCATGCCAAATGCATGTGGTGAGCCCGTGCTTCTAAGTCTTTAAGTATTCACAATCCTTCTCATGACATGAACACTAAAGAGTCAAAAATGAAGGCTCGTTTTGTTGATGGTTTCTTTGACACTTTTTTTTTGTGGTGTTGAACGATGTCATGGAGTTGGTTCTCATGGTTTTAGTATTATTCCATGTGCTGTCCCAAGGAAAATTTTCCACCATTTCTCAAGAAGTGGGCATCGTTTTCCCAATTGAGGTGTGCACTCACGGTGAGGAGGAGTTATGAGGTTTTTTAAGAATGTATCTTCTTGCATGAACCATCCATTGCATCGTGCTAACTCACATAACAATTAAATTGCTTCTAGTAGTGGAGTGTTTAGGCTTTGGGTTCTTAAGTATTTGCTTACGACCCTTTGGTATCTAAGACTTGGGTACCTTGTTCTTTCCATTTGTAGTTACTAGGGACGTGGGATGGAGAACATGGATTGATCGGTTTTGATCTTTTGTTTTATTGTGTGATTGGAACACTTGATGATTCTCCACTCATTTGATAGTCCCCAAGAGGCATATACTTTCATATTTAACGTTTTTACCTACTTTGTGAGCTATCATATACCTTCATGCGCTTATATTCATGTTTGATGATAATTGACATGTTGTGCTTATCCATATGTTCTTTTGTACCATATTGGCATGTATTAGTAATGTTACATTCTTGTCATACCTTTATGTATGTTTTGCTGGTATATTCATAAGCTAGGTAATTGTTCATATTTTATGGATATATAAGTTTATCTCTTGAGTATGCATTATTCTAGCATCGTCCTGCATCATGCTTTTACTTATGCTTCTTGTATGTGCTTACTTAATATCAGTATACCATGCATTTGCATGATTTACCCATGTCATGATTTCTATTTACATGGTGGTGTGATATATTACTTGTGGATACATGAGCTTTAGCTTCTTGGCATTAGCATGTGTTATTATCAATTTATCTTATATCATGCTATGCTTGTTCATGCTCATATGTGCATAGGTTAGAATTTTTTATCATGATTTTCATTTATGCTTGAGGTCAGCTTTTCATAATGAGTTTGTGTTATCTTGTCATATTCACTATAATGCTTTCATGATATCTTGCTATTAGATATCCATGTATCTATTAGATATCCATATTAGCATTCCTTACTCTTGATCCATGTTAGCATAATTTAGGTATGTTTTTTCAATGACATGTTTTGTGCTTACATGATGGTCGTAATGCAAGTGGTATTCCTAATCATGGATAGATAAGGTTTGCTATATCATATCTTGCATTCTTTGTCCTTTATTATGTGATTGCCATGCTATGTGTTTTTGTGCTCATTTGCTTCAATGTCTATCATAAATATATAGGGCTTGATCTATCTCTCTAGCATGTAGTGTTTATGATATGCTTATTGTCATGCTTTATCCATTCATATTCATACTTTGAATTGTTTGATTATTCTTATGTGAGAATTTAAGATTTATTGCCTGTCTCTCACCTTAGATTATGGCACTCATGCTGGTCATGTGTCTTAAAAGTAGATTTGCGTGTCATTTTTCACTAACCCAGTTCTAAAGCACAAATAACTTCTTTTTTGTTGATGTAGGCTTGACATGAGAGATGGGAGACTAAATGTGTAATATTGCAGCTGGGTGCCAGGGGAGCGGTCAGACCGCCCTTCAGTTGGTGGTTAGACCGAGCCC
Organism: Dendrocalamus latiflorus; assembly: GCA_017311315.1. NCBI lineage: Eukaryota > Viridiplantae > Streptophyta > Magnoliopsida > Poales > Poaceae > Dendrocalamus > Dendrocalamus latiflorus. The sequence goes on from CM029654.1 coordinate 10,823,701, forward strand.
TAGTGGTCAAATCGGCCACATGATGGCAGTCTGATCGGCTTAGGGCAGACTCCCTGGTTCTAGAGAACTTATGGGGTTTTCGTCTTTCTCATTCTAGTATTTGGTGAAGGCTATCAATCTTAGAATACAACTTGGCTTAGTTTTTACTCCTTCGATTATATCTCACTGCCAAGTGGTGCAATGTTGGTTTTGTGACTTTTGCCCTTGATTCATGCTTTGCATATCATTTAGGGCCTTGTAGTTAGAAGGTCGGTTGGGCTAAAAATAGGCACATTTTGGGTCTTATAGATTGTGTTTTCCTCCAACCTAGGTCAAGTTTTTTTCTTCAATCACTAGTGTCCAATAGTGAAGATTTATAGTTTTTAGATTCATTCCTTAGCTGTGAGTCATCCTTCACCTAAAGACCATATGGAGTACAGAGCATAACTCTCTCTTCTTTTACCCATTCTAGCCATTTGTTGTGAGGAGAGAGTTTGAGGAGTGACTTTTGCCAGCTTGGATCTTTTGTGGTATTTTTTCTTTGCAACTGCTTTTAGATGTTGTATCTTGTAGCTTGTTCTTAGGGGAAGTTTGATCCTTTTTGTTTTTACAAATGGCATCTTGCATTTTGTTTTGTCTTGTAGTTAGAGAGGTTTTATTTTCTTGCTTTCGTTTTGCATCATGTATCCATGGTATTGCATTGTGAGATATGTATTTAGATTTGAGTTTTAACTATTATTCATTTGTGATGTAATTCTAATTTGATATTACTCAATGCCAGGTTATGCCTACTTAGTTAGTTTTGTCATACTGTTATATGTATGAGTAAATCTTTGCCTTGCTAGCTTAATTTGTAAACTTGAACTAAAATCACAAGTGGTACCGATTTTTACAATTGATGTCTTTTAAGTTTGTAATTTTAGATTTATTGACTAGTTTGCGCTTTAGTGATTCTTCTATAATATATGCTATGTCCAAAATGCTCTTTTGAATATATAATCTAAATTGAGCTTTAGATTGAGCTATGTTGGTTCTTTATAGAAGCATGAATTTATTTGCGGCTATGGTCGAGTATTGCTTATGGACTCGGGAGTAGCTCATTGTTCTTAAACTAGACAATAAAATAAAAAATGATTTATTTTTGTGCAAAAAATTGATCTCATTTGTGCAAAAAATTGATCTCACTAATTCTTTCTCATGAGATGACTTTTCATTGTACTACATATGAACTCAGGGAGTTTCGGATGACCATAACCATATTTTTAAGCTTATCGTTTAAGATAGTCGACAGAGGGTTGAGATCTAGTACATGGCGAAGTAAATGTGAAGAAAATAGAATTTATAAAAATTATTGAAACTTAAGAGGCAGTTATGGATGGCTCATAGTTAAGGACTTGGTTTGCTAGGATAAAACTAAAATGTGTATTCAAAAGTGCTAAATGTTCTAATTGTGCTCGTTTCCAAGTATTTGAACAAAATGATTCAATATTGAACTTGTAACACTCTAATTGATTCAATTTGAGATTCTTGGTTCTATTTAGCCTTCTTGACATGGCTTTACTCATATTTAGATACCTTTAGATAAACTTGTGAATTTTCAAGCCTTGTTTATTTTGAAATTAATTTGAATGCTTTAAATTGTGCTATCTTTTCTAGATTGATTATATACGCCTTTTCATGGTCTACGTAACTTTGTATGCATTTTATGGTTTCAAGTGGTATCCTTTTAACTTGAATCTCACTTTTATTGAAGTAGTATATAATTGTAACATTCCAAAAATTTGCTTTCTTTAAAAATTAATTTCAAATTAATTATTTTAAAAAGTGTTTGGATTTTATTTGGATTATTTGTGTAATAATGAAAGAAAATATCAAAAATCCCAATTCCTATCCAAAGTCCAATAAAAAAATTTCCCAAAGGGTCACCCATCCTAGAATTTCCATAAGCCCAGCACGCTTAATGACAATGTTCCAACAAAACCAACCACCAGTTGGTCTTCTAAGTTGTTATGTGTTCTTTCCACCTTCCTTCCTTTTATTCTTTGGCCTGATCACTGTTCATGTTCTTCTACCTTGCGTTAGACCTAAACTCAAATCTCCAACCGTCAAAAGTCTTTTTCTCTCTGCATCTTCACTTGGAAACCGCTCAATTTGTGCCAACAATCAATTCATCAATCTTTCCATTCCTTTCGCGTATCCTTGAATACCAAGACGCTCATACGGTGTCATAAATCCCGTCAGTTTCCTTTTTTTGATGAAGCTATAAATTGGAGCACCGTGATCATGTGGCCTTCCCTTTCATCTAGCCAAAGTCTCCCCTCCTCCAGAGAAGTCACTGAGTCTGCCGACAACACCACCGGTTTCGAGAATGACCTCGCCAACTGCTTCACCATCCAAGACCGCTACTGGAGCTTTTCCTCGCCGGAGCACTCCACACTGCTATCTTCTGCCTCGCTGCTGAGCAAATCCGCTGCCGGAGCCCTCCCTCACCGAAGCACTCTGCCGCCACCGTCTTTCGCTGTCACTGACCACTCTCTAGCCTTCTTTGGTAAACCCCCTTGCATGTTGAAAATGATCGCTCCGTGTTCGATCACGGTAACCCCATTGATCTCAGGCACTCCGACCGCTCCCGATCGCTCCTAAGTTTCGACCATTCTTTAAACTTTCGAGAACTTTAGCTTTGACTATTGTCATTTGCAGCCCCTCTTGCTTTCGATCACGGTCACTTTTGACCACGACCGCTTCCGACCACGGTCGCTCACAGTCGCAGTAGCTTTCAACCGAAGCTACTTTCGACCACAGTCACTTTCGACCGCAGTCGCTTGTGACCATAACTGTTTTCAACCACGGTCGCTCACGACCGCAGTCGCTCATAACCATGGCCACTTTTGACCACCCTCGTGTTCGACCACCTTATAGGTTTTGACTGCATCAAGCTTTCGACCACTCTCGGCCTCCTGACCACCATCAGTGCTACGATCACCCTGGTCGGTGCCGACAACCTCATCGGTTATGACCACTCTTGTCATTCCAACAATTCTCGAAGGTTTCGACTGCATCAAGCCTTCAACCACACTCAACCTCCGACCACTAGGTTTCGATCACCAAGATCTGATCACTTTGAAGTCTTTGACCAGTTCTAGTATTTTTGGACCAGTTCATGTAATGTTCGACTTGCAATGGTTTTGACCTCTCCAAACCATGTGTTTGGTAATAGGTGTTGCCATTATTTGTAAAATAAAATAACATGATGAAAATTGGTTTTAGACTTGGGTGAATGGTAAGATTTGGTTAGTGCGGATTTAGCACAAGAACTTGTATTGTGAATGTGCCACCCTAGTCAATTATGGACCGACACTTGTGATTGTCCAAACTGAGTACTACTGTATAACCACAAGTCTATATGGGTATGACCTAGCCGACTAACTCATAAAGGTTTAGTTTAGATATCACCAATGGTAAGTGGGTGCTAGAGATTTGCTAGTTTACTCATAGTGAGGCACAGGAATTTACTGTACTCATACGGCATAAGAGGCGGCTTCTGACTGTGGTGGATTTAACCCTTCAGCAGTGAAACCTCAGTGGGTGGTGTCTAGCTAGATTGGAGTGAGGTAAAGGCTTTGTGATAAATTATCTAGATCTCATGCCTAAGGAAGCATGTTGGATATTAAGATGACTTATCTCTTGTGGGTAAAGTTGTACAACCTCTGCAGAGTGTAAAACTATTCAAATAGCCGTGCCCACAGTCAAGGACGGGCGATGTGTGATTTCACATAGTAGATATTTGGTTTTGGTTTCAAAGTAAAAACTTTGGAAACTCAGGAGTGGATGGAACTCTCGGGAGTGTGTCCTGGTGGGTGGAGCCAGTGTGGGTGGATAGAACTCGTAGTCTTGAACCTCGGCGGTTAGAGCCTGTTTACTAGTGTTAGTAGTTGGAACCTTCGCTAGAAAATTTATTTAGTTTTAGTTATTGCAATTACATTGTTAAATTGATTCTTTTGAGAATTTAATTATGGTATTTGAAACATAATGCTGCTTTGTGTAAAAGAACCATATTATCCTTCTTTATTAAGCCATGCATCTACTGCATTTTTCACAAGACTTGTGGAGTACTTTATGTATTCACATGCTACACTCAAAACAACTCTCAGAGGGTTATGAAGATTAAGGAGCCTACGACAACTTCGCGTATGGATTTGACGAAGGCTTCCCTGATTACTCAGTTGCACTTTCCTAGTCGATTGCATGTGGCGTATTGCTGGGTCATCCAAAGTTAAGAAACAATTGAGCCTATGAAAAAAGTAGCACTACTACAAAAAGGATCATCACAGACGTTTCGGAACCGCTATCACAAACGGTTTTCTGAACCTCCTACATTTATGTGTCAGTGATAATCGGAGGTTACCGTTTGTGATAAAGACAACATAGATGGTTTGTAACTAGAACCGTCTGTGAAATAAACTATTACAGATGGCTCAAAACAAAATCCATCTGTGATACTTATACATCACAGACGGTTCTAGTTACCAACCGTATGTGATTGGCGAGTACCACAGACGGTTGGTATATAGAACCGTCTGTGATAGTCCTTTATAGACGATTTATAGCACAAACTATCTGTGATAGTTCATCCTATACCTACACCCTTTGAAAACAAGCAAATATAGTGGCAAACACAATAACATATTCCATTTCCATTAAGATTAGAATCCACCATTACAGCATAACAAGATAATGAACTCAACTCTTTAACACGGCAAAAATATATAAGAAGTAGAGATCCTAGCAGACAATAGAAGCTGGATGCATCGGATGGCAGCCGGATATCACCTGCAATGGAGAGTCGACGGTAGCGCCACCTTTGTGGTACGACAGTGAGACTGCATAAGACACTCTTATGACACTTATGACAAGAGTGTGTTGTGCAGTCAATCAAGGTGTCACAACGGAGGGGCTAGCTCACGGCAGTAGTCGGCGTCGTCGAGGAACAAGGTAGATGCATCGAATGGTGGCCGGATATCACCGGCAATGGAGAGGCGGCAGTAGCACCACCTTTGTTTCATGACGGTGAGAATGTAGAAGACACTCTTACGACACTTACGACAAGAGTGTAGTTTGCAATCGACTGAGGCGTCACAACGGATGCGCTAGCTCACGGCAGTAGTCGACGTCATCGAGGAATAAGCTGGATGCATCGGATGGCGGCTGGATATCACTGGCAATGGAGAGGCGGCGGTAGTGCCACCTTTGTAGCACGATGGTGAGAATGCAGAAGACACTCTTACGACACTTACAACAAGAGTGTGTTCTACAGTCGACCGAGGTGTCACAACAGAGGTGCTAACTCACGGTGGTAGTCGGCGTTGTTGAAGGGAGGAAGCTATATAGTGAATGAACTCATGCGTGACTGCCAGTGGAAAGGTAGATGGGGAGTAATTAATAAGGGCCAAGCAGTGGGAAGGTAGATGGGGAGTAATTAATAAGGGCTTGGGAGGAACCGATGCCTGCCATCCGATGTGGAGAGATGGACGGGTGAGATCGAAATCCTAGGGGATACATCACGGATCGGTGACGTGTCATTATCGGAGATGGTTCGTTACACGAATCATCTATGATAATGCACATATCAGAGATGGTTTGTTATACGAATCGTCTGTGATAGTTTCATAGACGGTTCTATTTAAAAACCGTTTGTGATAATGCGTATATCACAGATGGATTTTAAACCTAGTTGTCTGTGATAGTTTCAAAGATGGTTTTAGCTATGAACTATCTGTAATAATCAAAGCACAGACGGCTCCACATGAACCATCTGTGATGAGACGTCCAGTATAACTTATTTTGTAGTAGTGTAGTGCCTTTGATCTATGGGCTATATGACCTGTTCTTTTAGACTATGTCTGATATCTTTTAGTTACGACTGATGGATAACAGAGACGCTGATACGACTAGCGCACATGGTTTTAAACTCGAGAAATCATTAAAAAAATGGTTTCAAGAAATCGCTCGAAGAAGCCGTCCTATTTATTTTAGCTTCAGAAGAAGAAAGTTGAAACCAAAAGCTAAGGGCCTGTTCTTTAAGTCAAAAGCTGGCGGCTTTTGGCTTTTGCTACAGTACCTAACTTTCAAATGGAGTATTTTCTCAAGACGGGGTCTACAAGTTAAACAATCTACACGTTAAAAACCCAACATCTGTACCAGCCAAAATCGCAAGTGAATATCTGTCTCTCCGTAATCTGTATCGTAAACAGCTAAAATTCAAAAATTTCAGACAAAAGCCATAAGCCGCAGCCGAAAAGAACAGGCCCTAAATAAACCAGAAAGAAAGAACACTGCTATAAGCTGTCGTTGTCCAATCTACAGAGGAGTCTCCCACTTCGGGACGCCGATCAGGTCCTAACTTTGGCAGTAGCCTGATCCGAACCATCCAAAAGAAACAAAACGGCCAAATTATATGGTAGCCCACCTTAGCAGTCAGGTGTGAGGACTTGCTTTACATCGGCACCGAACGAGAAGGCTGGCATCCAAGGAGGTTAGAACGGCGCGGCCGCGCCGGGGATGGACGAGTGGGTGGTGGCCGTGCTGCACTCTCGCTGCGCCTCGGCACCGCGGCGACCTCGCTGTGGCCGCAGTGAGCTACTACAGCGACCAGAGCGGTGGTGAGCAGCGCGGGGCGCCCGCACCCATATGACGCCCCCCGTGTCTCTCCCTTGTACCACCGCAGCGACCTCCTTCCAGGCAGTCGTCTCTAGCATCCCAGCGATGCTGAGCATCAACAGCAACATGATTGGGCTAGACCTCCTGCCCATGTCAAGCATTGTCGGGCTGCCATGGTCTCCGCGCTTGGCAGCAAGTCCATGTCGGCCGTCCAGTCTCTCTCTTTGCCAGTTTGTTCGCCATCGCCACCCACTCGTCCGCCCCTGGCGTGCGGCCACACGATCTGACCTCCACTGATGCAAGTTCTTCTCGCATCCTAAGTGCCAACTTGGGGTGCAATAATCTGGCCATTCGATTCCCTCTGGATGTTATGGATCAAGCCTACTGCCAAAGTTGCCGTCGCTATAGCAACTACACCTAATCCGCATCCCCCACCCCCATACGACTACGATCCACCTCTATATAACCTCTGGCCATTGGCCAATTGATCCCGCAACCCTACAATTTGCGTAACACTCTTCTGGCCGGCGACATGCGATCTCTCTTTTGTTGTTAAATTTCGCGTATTTTTTGTCCCCTTTGGATTCAGTTCTCCGTTCCCTCTCTTTTCCCCCTGTTGTTTCGTTCTCCGATGGCTTTTGATCAAGAAAGTAGCATTTGGCGAGAGATAGATGAGATGAGTTTAGAGCATGGTTCAACATCTCGGCAAAATTTTGCTAATTTTGTTTCTTTCGGAGGGTACCGAAAGGAAAAGCATTCGGCCAAATTTTGATCAAATTTGTCCTTATTTAAATTTTGTCTAAATTTTGGATAAATTTTATCAAAATTTAAATGGTGTTCGAATATTTCGTCCGAATTTTTAGCCAAGATGACAAAATCTCATTTGTTTCATCTCTTTCATTTCCCTCCGAAAATTTTTGCAAACCAAAAGTTTTTGCACTGGACTAGAGGAGGTGATGATAAGAAAGAGAAGGACATCAGCACTCCCTCCAAGGGAATGATCGACTAGTCTTAATGGGAATCTCTCTGATGTACTGTAACGCCCCTCATTTTTAAACTAGCTTTACTTGCTAACCTCATGTTGATGGCCATAATTAATCATGTAATTAGCAACATCATCGCAGCCATTTGAATTATCAAAATTGTACAACAATTTAATTGATTAAAAGATGACAAAGTAAAGTTACACAAATCGCAACATAAATTGAAATTCAATATTATTGCATCTAATTTCATACATACAGTGAATACATAGTTTAAATTTACAACTGAGATCATTTCTTACACAATCGCAAATAAGTGGAAATTACAGAACAACCACAATATTAATTACGAGAAGAGTAAATATTAATATACCAAAAAAGACCGAACAAAAGTAGAAATTAAAAACCAGCTTGCCGTCGGAACCCTAATTTAGTTATCAGAATGAGCATTTCCCTCATTGAGATAGCAGACCGTCTGGGACTGTCAGTACCTCTCACAGCCATAGGATTTCATCATTCGACGTTAAAAACCAACCTGAATCCATTCCAAAATTCCTTGCATAGAGAAGGCACAAAGAAAGCACAGAGGAGGGGATAAGGCTGAAGGCATAGCCAGGAAGAGAGAGAGAGAGAGAGAACCATTCACACCCATGACCAGTAGAAGTAGCCTCAGCACAGTCGAGCACCACCATTCCCCAATCCCTTAGATCCATCCATTCCCCCAACTCAACCAATCCAGCCAAGAGGAAGAAGAAGAAGGGGAGCACGGAAGCAAGGCCAAAGAAACCGAAGGCACCAGGAGGAGGACCAAGCTGTAGGGAACCACAACTCTAGGAGGGTGACAACCAAGGCAATAGCGAACCATTCACAGCACAGTCGAACCAAGAAAGCAATTGGGAAGATCAAGTTTCTGTTCTTTCCAAAATCAAGCAAATCATCACCGACAAGGTAGCCCCACATCCTATTTTTGATCTTACCATCACTATCACGAGACCAACCCATATGCATCATCATTCACAAGCATCGCACCTAAACCATAGCAATCCATAGAGATAACCTAGAGGAGAAGGAAGAGAGTAAGGAAGGAGTAGTATACTAGAAGTGAGACCATCATGGCAACAACGTGCTACCGTTGGCTACCATACCACCTGATAGCGATCACACTCCTCAATTTGTGGGAAGCCTCAAGCCCCACCACGGTAAGCCACAGTTGCATAACCATCACCATTTTCACCCTGTCTATGCCCAACAATCATTCAAATCATAAAGTAAATCAAGTTAAAATCATGAACTAGAAATAAAGGCAGAAGGGGAAATTAGTAGTAGAGGGCCGGGGGAGCTTAGATTTTGGCTACTGACAACAGATCTGGGGTGCCAAGGGCTAGATTCAACCGAAGACAAGCCCGAGGTGTCTGGTGGCGATTGAGCCAAGTGGAGGTGGCCAAGCGCGAGGGAGAGGAACAGTGGAGATGAGGCCGGGCACGAGGGAGAGGAGCTGGCAGAGAGAAAATTGAGGCATGGCGTCAATGGTTGAGTCAGCCAGGGAGGCGACGTCGAGAGGGAGAGGCGGTGTAGGTGTAACACCCCAGCCAAACAATGACCTGGAATGCTACTAAACTAACAACATATTAAAGAAGAACCTATATTCACCTTACAAAATTTCAGCAGAACCTCCTTTGTTTAATGAGAAAATCAAAGGTTTCAACATGCATAAACAAATGATCTGAATAATAGAAAACATTAAATATCCAATTCTAAACAAACTGAATTATGTTTGCCATCACAATCTCAACCACAATACTTAAATAAGAACGTAAACAATGTAATAGTTCTAAACCTTTATTACATTCTAAACATGGTGATCTTAAGCTATTCAACCAATAATGATTAAGGTTCTTTATTTCTTCCAAGGTGAATGGACCGTGCAAGTGCAACAAAGCTAGTCCATCTCTATCCCATGCATGCCGGTCTCATGTAGGTACCTAAAAAAACAAACAACAACCACAACAACAAACAAGTGTGAGTCCAACGACTCAGCAAATATAAATAGTGGCAACGAGAGTAAAAGTGAACATCACTTCACAAATTCATCCATCAATCATATGAATAAACATGCTATGCAATATGATCAAAAATCTCTTTATCTCTTCTCTTGCGCATTTTACCGGTAATGCGGAGTGTGCATCCGTCAATGCACACCCATGCATGTACCCTCTGGTACAGGGACCAATTGCCCATACTCCTCAAGTATGGGGACCTTTAGCCCGTCATGACAACAACATGTCGGGGACCTCGGCGCTTGGTCATCTCGTGACCAAGACTTCAATAAATCAGCATGATGCACAAATGTGAATGTCTCAACAAATAAAACTTGCATTCACAACAACTATGCATCATAAATTCTCAGGAACTCTTTCAATTGCAATCTACCATAAACAATATCAACATATCATTATCATGATCAAGATCACATATTCTCAAAGCATGGAACAACCATCTTCATAGCAACAATCATCATCAATCCACACTATAAAATTTAAACCATCATTATACTTGCCTTAACCACGAGAAAATGGGGAATGATCAGAAGGCGCGGCCCCTGGAATCCTTCCTCCTCCTGAATAATAATTATAATGATTGCTAAGACAACAGCAGCAAGTTTTTAGATTAAATAAAAGCACCCCCAAACTAACCCAACGTGTTTAGCTTGAACCAAAACCCCAAATCCTTTTGGCATCCTGTCCCCCTCCACGGACAGCCAACTTCAACAATTCATATCTATTGGTACAGAAGTCCGAATGGGGCGTTCTCAGACTTTCTGGAAAGATAATTAAATTATCTAACTAAACCTAGTTGGTGAGCCTTTCTGATTCGGCCATATTGTATCCGCACCAACTGGTTTTCTTAAAACGTCAAATTCTTGTCAGGCTCTCTGGACCGAGCACTAAAAATACCATAACTTTCTGTACGAGTGTTCGAATCACGATTTCTTGGACTTCCTGGAAAGCTAAGACAATTACCTACAACTTTCATTATACTGAGGTTCTCTAATTCTCCCAATTTCTAATCGCAAAACTCGATCTCCCAAAACCTGACGGAAAACCCACCGATCCGCAGAACAGTTCCGCTAATAAAATCATAACTTCTGCTACAGAGATCCAAATGATGCGTTCTAGCACTTCATGGAAAGATAATGACATCCTCTACAACTCTCTAGGAAAAGTCCAGACCTAAATCCCCACGAATCTTCCCCAAAACAGCCGACTAACCCGATCTGTTCTAGCAGTCCAGAATACCGACATTGATTACGCAATAGAATATACATCTATTAGGGGAAGAACAGGGATTACCCTTGGTGAATCGCTGTAGAAATACCACGTACACTCCACGAATTCCTCCTCTCCTTCTTTTCCTCTTTCCCCTTCTTCTTCTTCCCTTCCTCTGAACCCAATCGCCTAGCTGCGCCTTAATCCTTTCCCCCGATCATTCGGCAACAATTGGAGGTCTTGATCACCGGCAATGGAGGAGAGGGGAGGAGGAGTCGCTGCTGGACGGCGTGAGGCAGAGGGGAGGGGGCGCACCACAGAGGGGGCGGCACAAGGGAGGGAGGGGGCGCACAAGGGGAGAGGGGGGGTGGCGGCTAGGGTTAGAGGGGAGGTGGCGCCTCCCCCCCTTAGGCCGAAATCCACCTGGGCCAAAGCCCAGGCCCAGGTTGCAGTAAAAATTCAGAAATTCCCCCCTAAAACTGATATTTTACTTTTCCCTTTAAGGTCCTTCTTCCCGATTAATTGATTAACGGTCGAAACTCTTCCGGGATATTACAGTAGGCCAGTGGCGGTGCAGGGGGAGTGATAGAGAGGTCAGCAAGGAATTGGGCCAAGCCCAGTTAGTTAGTCGGCCGACTGAGGAGAGAGGGATTAGAGTATTTATTCACGCATTATCGTACAAAGCACTCCATTATAAGTTTAGCTACGCATTTAATTTTGTAAGTGGTAGTTAAATTACAGAACTCCATTAATAATGGTTAGTGATTATTAAACTGAACTAATTGTCGCCAGTGCACTAAATTTGCATGGTGATATAAATAGCATTTAAATTGCAAAAAAACCCACAGTCGACTAAATTAACCTCGGCAATCGCACATGAACACATTGGAATCTTTTATCTTTTGTATCCATAAATTGAATCGTAACATACCTGTTAAATGTAGAAAAAGAACTAGGTCCAGAGGAAAAATTTCACTAGAGAGAGCCTGAGACTGAATCTTTCGATCAATATTCAGGCAAGCATACATTTGAACATGTGATCATATTATCTTCAGTAAAACAAGTATTTACCTACTAAATTATTATCACCTTGCATAAAATGAAATTATGTTTAACCTAGATCAATAATAAGTGAAAGGAATGAAAGAGGTATAGCAGTCTTAACTGAGAGAGCAGTTACACTACATTTAAGTAAATGGTAGATAGAGGATGCCTGGTGAAGTTGATAAAGGGTAAGGTTGGGACCATCTGCCTAGGGATAAAATCAAAGGACATATAAGCTTCACTCATGTAATGGATTGTACCGGTGTACCAACCATTATTTCATATAAAGACAAGCAAAATCAGTAACTCTATTAAGGTTATTATGCACTCTATTACTGGGTAATAGATTTATCTAGGGAGGAACCGGGTGAGGTCTCAATTGGGCTTTGGGCCATAAAGAATAAGCACGGCACATATATTTAACGATATGGAGTGTTGGGTGAAGGTGTATCCGACCCAACCAATGACTAGTTCATAATTGGGTGGGTGCCGGGTGAGGGTGAGAAACCGTCTCGAGCCAACAATTGTGGGTAGTCGGGTGGAGGTATAATATACTGAGATAGAGGTAAAAGTTCTATGTTCTAATTTGGGTATCGCAAGGTATCGCATATAAGAGAATGCAAAGATCCATTGCTACACAAATTAGGGTGATTATGAGTAAACTGATACAAGCCTGCGCAGTGTTATATAAATCATGAATCCATGCCTATCTCTAGGACTGGAGGCTACGAGAACTAATGAAGGTTTTTATCTATTGTTATGAATGTTTAGTAAATTTCTAAATTAAAATCCAAACTTCTTTCTCAACCTAAAAATATTTATTTTTGAGATGTTATGAGATGAGAAGAGATTCAAAGAGATGATAGCTTATGATCATACAAGTGCATTTTTGTTATTAATGCCTGTTGAGTACTTAGTACTCACACTTGCTATTATTTTCCTTTGTTAGAGGTTGGCTAGCCTATGATTCCACTTGGTGTGGAGGATGTCTACTCAGAGGAGTTCTATACCAGTGGGAGGGAGATCGTTGTGAGTATGACCAGTATAAGGTGGATGCCTTATACGAGACCTAGGATGACTAAGTTATTGCTAGTGGATCATGCTCGACCCTTAGGGTATATGTAAATTAATACAATGTTTTATATTTCTAGTACTTGTATAATTAGCTTTGACTAGAACTGCTCCCGTACTTACTGTACTATTTGAGCCCTAGTGGCTTTGTAAAAGATTTTAGCCCCACGTGGCTGTGTTTATGCAATATTATGTTCTGTCTCTAATTATTGTTCTATTACAACACTCTGATAGACTTATTATTTATTAAAATGGTATTTTAATAAATAATAATCTGTTGACTAGTATTATTACCCTTGGTAATGGCACGGGTCGCCACATGCACCCACAAATCAATCTCTTAATCCCCCCTTTCCCCCTCTGCTTGATACGTGGATATGTTTGTTTGTTGGTTTGTTTTGCCTGTGTATTTGTGTTTTCACATGTTCCTATTGGATTTGTCAAATGATGGTCTTATACATGTTGTCACTACCACTAAGGCAGCCTTTGAATATAGTTAGGTCGAGAGGAAATAAGATGCAATTTTGCTTTGTAAGCTTATTGTTGGTGTCTCGACTCTTGAACTATTGATGATAGATTTGGTTATGGCACTTGAGTAGTAAGATTGGATAATGATATGTTCAAGCACCCATTTTTGTTTGTAAGTCTGGTCTTGATTTGTTGTAGGTTTTTCGATGATGTTATTGAAATCTAATATACTCACTGCGTAATCAACTTAAACCTGAAGCCAATCCTCGTATACTCATTGAGACAAAGATGTGCGACTCATCATGTGTATTTTTGAAGGAAAATAAAGTAAACATCAGATGTAACTGAACGTCCATGACTAGTAGTATATCTGATGGATTTGGCAATGCTAACTAGCTTGTACAAGAAGGAAAAGAGATTCAGTAGGGAAAGGCATGTTTACATACTAAGTTAAAAATTGAGAAACAATGTGAGTAGGTTAGGTTAAGTTGTGATGAACAATTAGCAACTAGGCTGAGTCGAATATAAGGTTTTGCAAATGAGTCACAATTTCTTAAAATTCAGGTTACGGTTGGTAGTACTAGACAGATGTCTGGGGTACTACAAGCACAGTAGTACCGGTATGGTGGCCGTGGTACTACCACAAATATGGCAATTGGGAGATAGTTGGCAGTAGCTATTTTTCAGAGTGAGTCATTTTGGGTGTGTCTAGAGTGGTATGACCAGGCTTCGAACGGCGGTAGTGCCAGTTGGTGTGAGTGGTCATACCGGCTACCTTGTTTCAGGGAGATGGGTAAGGCCTAGTAGTACCGGCTAGTGGTTGGTGACTATCGAAGCGATATGACTGGCATGGGTTGTGCAGTCATACCGACTAAAGGAAATAGATTATGAAAATAGGAAATTGTGGGAGATTTGATCATGGGGTAAGCTTGGAACTCCAGTCATGGTTGCATTGTGTTGATGTTATATGTTTATGCTAACAAGTATCAAGTTATAAAGAACTTATGCCCAAAACGATTTCTTGGTCTTTGGATGTCCAGGAAAGCTTAAAGGCAACTATAGTCAATGACAGACGATCGGAGCTACATTATGGTGGATCAAGGTCCAAGCGATCAAGGAGTTTGTGTGAGATGGTTGGGCTCAAGCATAGTGCATGGAAAAGCTAAGGGATGCATTTAAGAGAAGGTTCAGGTAATGGGTTGGATCAAGTTAGCTTCATCGATTCAAGTAAGGCGTGGTCCGATGGGAGCAAAAAAGAGAGACTTGCTGATGTGAAGTTATTAATCAACCTACATGTGGCATGCATGATGCCTCTCACGACAAGAAGAAGACTGAATTAAGGGAAGGCTCTGGGAAGCTTCGTCAAGCATTTTGGAAAAATATCAAATACCGAACTTGAGGCCTACTCCAAAACCGCGGTGTTGGGAGATGCAAGAGAAGTAGTTTAGGGTTAGACTAGGGTTGTGTGTGTAGTATGGATCAATCCCTAGCATGTTAGTGGGTTAGTCTTGTAAATGCTTTGGAAAGCATGCAAAGGAGTGTAAACCCAGTGTTAGCTTGACATGTTTTCCTAATCCTTAGTGGGTCTAGACCTACTAAGGGAGTTGGTTAGCCTGTTTAGAAGAGGAGGAGGCTCGCTATGGAAAGCATGAAATTAGGGTTGAGCTCTAAGCTTAGGCTAGTGCTTTCTCTCCTTCATGATGTCAGTAAGAGTGGAACTTGTGGAATCGGGATGGATATCGAGCCTACTCAGCTCATAGAAGCTCATTAGACAAAGCGACTCAGCTCAACTCAGCTTGATAAGCTAACAAGCTGAAAAGAAGGCTCAGCTGAGCTTGGTTAGAAGCTCAAGCTTAGCTTGTTAGACTCGTTATATACAGGAATGCTCCAAACATCTCAAGTTGCCAAACAAACTTTTTTTTAAAAAGAATGTCGAAGAAACTTCAGTTAAAAGCGTATGTCACAAAATATATCATTTGTCCCCTAAACTCAAAATGTCACATATATAATACCACATAAATAAAGTGATTGAACAATTACACAAATACTGAGCCTAACAAGTTATTGAGCTGGCTCAGGCTCGACTCGTTAAGGAACCAAGCTAGAATATGGGCTCGGCTCGGTTAGTTTATGCTACGAGCCGAGTTGACCCAAGCCCTAAACGAGTCAAGCCAGCTTGTGAGCTTTGAGCTTTTTTTTCACCCCTATCGTGGAGGGTCCTTTGTAACTAGCAAGTTGTAAGAATCATTTGTCTTCATGCAATAGATTAAGTTCTTACAATTTTTGTGTTCTTGTCTCTCTCTGTATGAGTTCTTGCCTTTGCTTCTATTGATTTGGCTCTTTTCGTGCTCCTCTTATTTTTGCTATGATCCAAGATGTGTAAGAGGCATTAGTAGGTCATTGGGATCAATGTTTACTTAGCTAGATTGCTCTATAGTAAGAATCAAGATTTTGCCTAATTTTGACCTAATCTTGACCAAGATTTATAATTTTGTGATCATGGACTTTCTAGTCTAATCTTGTGACTATATTACCTTGCTAGGATATGTGAGAGATGATATGAAAAGTCTCAAGACTTAGATCCTTACGAGCAATAAGCAATTTGGTTTTTAGGGGTTTGGTGTATTCTTGTGACCTAGAAATCAATTCTTCTGAATAGGATGGATCCAAGTTCAAGAACCCCATGTTTCTTGATTTGATTTGGTTTCTAACATTCTTGCTTAGGTCCATACCAATTTTCATAGCATTTAGACAATGTTTGATCGAAATCTTCAAATTTGGTTTTTGTCCTAAGGGGTTTACACTCTAGAATAGGGCAAGCAGTCATACCGATCTGACAATGATGGTAGTAAACCGGAAAGCTACCATTATGACCACCTAATTACGGAGTAGTGTTTGGCAACCCCTAACTAAACTATTACACATGTAGAAAACAATGTCAATCTTAGGTCTAATGATCATACATGCACTATGTGTGAGACCAACTGATGACACTTAAGAATATAACTATTCCCGCAGTGTCTCATAGTGGGTCAATCCAATATCATATTCTCTAACATGTGTTTACATTATTGATTTGATATCCCATATCCATGATTCATGAAACATGATCATTAATCAATAGATGTGTAGATCTGTAAATCATAATTGTCCCATATAATGATATAAGATCGGGGATAATTTAGAATAACATCAAAACATGAATAAAAAGTTCCACAAATAACTCACATACTTGTTGATCAATATAAAAGGCATTTATTCAAGAGAAAAATAACATATTATTCAAAAGATCATAAATATAGAAGTGATACAATCATCTCCATGATTGTCTCTAGGGCATATCACTAACAATCTCCTACTTGTACTAGAATCAATCATGCAAGTATGTAATACCAATAGCTCTTATGTGCACCTCATGCCTTGGCTGCAGAAGAGGCTTTGTCAATGTATCAGCAATATTTAAATACGTGTGCACTGTGCATATCTTAACATCACCTCTATCAACAATCTCGTGAATGAGATGAAAACGTTGAAGTATGTGCTTGGATTTTTAGGCGATCTAGGTTCCTTGGCTTGTGCAATGACTCTACTATTATCACATTAGAGATTCATTAGACTACAAGCACTAGAGATGACACCCATCTTAGAAATGAACTTCTTTATCCAAACAACCTCCTTTGTAGCTTCAGAAGCCGCAATATACTTAACTTCCATTGTAGAATCAGCAACCGTCTTTTGCTTAGAACTTTTCCAGCTCACTACTCCTCCATTAAGACAAAACACAAACCCAGAGTGCGATCAAAAATCATTTTTATCGGTTTGGAAGCTAGCATCAGTGTAACCATTTACAACTAGCTCTTCCTCGCCTCGACAAACAAGGAACGTATCCCTAGTCCTTCTCAAGTATTTCAAGATGTTCTTTAAGCAATCCAGTGACCTTCACCTAGATCTGACTGATATCTGCTCATAACACTTAGAGCATATGACACATCTAGACGCGTACAAAGCATGGTATGCATGATAGACCCAATGGCAGAAGTATATGGAATCTTACTCATCCTGTCTCGCTCATCTAGTGTCGAAGGACACTGAGTCTTGCTAAGACTAATACCAAGTGATAAAAGCAAGAAACCCTTCTTGGAATCCTACATATTGAACCACTTCAACACTTTGTCAATGCATTATCTTGACTTAATCTAATTAGCCTTTTAGTTCTATCTCTATAGATCTTTACACCCAAAATATACGCTACCTATCCTAAGTCTTTCAGAGAGAAACTATTTCTTAATGAAGACTTAACAGGTTCAATCATAAAAATATTATTTCTGATCAATAATATGTTATCGACATATAGGACCAGAAAAACAAGTGCGCTCACACTATCCTTTTTGTAAACATAAGGCTCTTCTTCATTCTTCATGAAGCCCAACACTTTAACTACCTCATCAAAATGAATATTCCAACTTGGAGAAGCTTGCTTTAGTCTATAGATAGATCTCTAAATTTACATATCTTTCTAGCATTTTAGGGATCGACAAAACCCTCAGGTTATGTTATGTACACATCCTCACTTAGGTTTCCATTTAGGAAAGCTGTTTTAACATCCCATATTTCATAATCAAAATATGCAGCAATAGTTAGAATGATCCGGACATACTTAAGTATAGTGATGGGTTAGAAGGTATCATCATAGCCAACACCTTGAATTTATTTGAAACCCTTCACCACCAATCATGCCTTATGGATATGAACATTTTTATCTATATCTATCTTTTTTAAAAAAACCCACTTGCACTCAATGGTTTTAACATCATTGGGTGGATCAACCAAGTTCTAAACTTGATTATCATACATGGATTGAATTTTGGATCTGATGGCTCTAAGCCATTTCTCATAGTCTGGGCCCATCATCGCTTTCTCATAAGTCTTAAGCTCATCATTGTCTAATAATAAAATATCATGTTGATACCTTATCGGCAATTGACGTGGCCTTTCATACCTACATGAGGCTGGTGCCTCTTCCACAGGTTCTACAAGATCTTGTACACTCTGTAGAGGTTCAGTAGGAGTTAAAACATTTTCTAATGTCGCTTAAATTTCTTTGAGTTTCACCGTGCTCCCACTAACTGCTTTTGAGAGAAACTCTTTCTCGAAAAGGATAACATTTCAGGCAATAAAAACTTTGTTCTTATCCCTTTTTATAAAAATAATATCCTTTAGTTTTCTTATGACACCCCACAAAAAAGCATTTATCAGATTTAAGTGTGAGCTTATCAAATGTCAAACTTTGTACGTAACTTCGCATCCCCATATTTTGATAAAAGACAACCCAAGACGCTTTCCAGTCCATACCGCATATGGTGTCTTCTCTATGACTTTTGATGGAACCCTATTTAACGTGAACGCAACAATTTCTACAGCATACCCTAAAAAGACAATGGCAAATTAGATTGGCTCGTCATAGACTGAACTATGTCTAACAAGGTCCGATTCCATCGTTTAGGCACCCCATTCTATTGAGGAGTTCCCGACAGATTTAGTTGTGGAACAACTTCGCATTGCTTTAGATGATCATCAAACTCATGACTCAAATATTCACCTCCACGATTTGATCGTAGGGCTTTAATTGTCTTGCCAAGTTGATTTTGTACATCATTCTAAAATTCTTTGAACTTTTCAAATGATTCTGACTTATGCCTCATTAGGTAGATGTATCTATATCTACTAAGTCATCGGTAAAAGTTATGAAATACTAAAAACCACCTCTGACCGTTGAGCTCATTGGTACACATATATCCGAATGTATTAAAGCCAACAAGTCATTTTCCCTCTCACTGAGACCAATGAAAGGTGTCTTGGTCATTTTACCAAGTAAACAAAACTCGCATGTTCCAAATGATTCAAAATTAAATGAGTTTAGAAGACTATCTTTATAGAGCTTCACCATGCACTTCTCATCTATGTGACCCAAATGACAACGCTAAATATAAGTAAGATTCAAATCATTAGACTGAAGCCTCTTAGCATTAATATTATAGATAGGCACATCCTTAAGATTTAAACATATAATCCATTTAAATGGAGCATGATCATAAAGCATATAATTCAAATAAATTGAACAACAATTGCTCTTTATTCTGAACTGATAATCTTCTACTCCTAAACATGATGCAGAAATAATGATTTTTTTGCTTAAGGCAGGAACATAATAACAATTATTCAATTCTAAAACTAATCCTAAGGATAAAGATAATGATAAAGTGACAATAGCCAACGCAGCAACTCTTGCTCCATTGCTCATGCGAAGATCAATCTTGCCTCTTGCTAAATTCCTACTCCTTATCAGCCCCTACATCGAATTAGAAATATGAGCAATCGATCCGGTATCAAATAACCAAGAACTAATATGAGAAGTAGAAACATTTATTTCTATAACATTTATACCTAAAGTAGAAGTCTTACTTTTCTTTTTCTGTTCCAGTTATGCCAAGTACTTCTTGTAGTTCCTCTTTCAATATCCAATCTCTCGGCAACAGTAGCAAATGCTATCAGGTGTAACATCAATCTTGAGCTTCTGAAGCTTAGATTTAATACTCGAGATCTCATCTTGAGTTTTGCCCATGCCTTTTCTTTTGCTCAAAGCCTTAGACTTTTTTTTAAAGTTGATAGTCTTCTGAACCATCACTCACTACTACAAAAGGCTGTATATTAGATGCCACATCATAGACGGTTTTGGGAACCATCTATGATGTGGCATCTAATATATGGCCTTTTGTAGTAGTGAGTCTGTATTAAATACAATCACAGACAGTTTTAGTTTAGAGACTCTCTATGTTTCTATAAGCCCTAAAAATCATCTGTGAAAAGGAAATATGTATTAAAAACCGTCTATGATAATTAAGTTATCACAGACAGTTTGTATAAAAAACCGTATGTGATAATTCCACTACACTAATTGTGCATAGACCCGTCGACACCATGTCTTAAATTCCAGATATATGTTGCTGCTTTGAGCTGGACGCAGGGCTTTGAGGCGATTTGGTGAAAAGAGACTATTTGGCAAGAGTAATTATTGATCCACTAAGTTTTTGACTACCTATGGTTAGTAATTTTTCTAATTGCATTATAGTTTACATTTACAGATTTTGATGAAAGGAGAATTGAAGATGGTTGATCTAGCTAGCTTGATGTAGAAAGAAGGTTATTTTACATTTAGCATGATTTAGGGTGTAGTCAATTCATAGTCTATTTCTACTTAATTCAATTTAATTAAGTATTATTGCTATATATAGCTACTTAATTTAGATCGTACATATATAGTATAGTAATTAATTGATTGCATATGTTATACTAAATTATTATATGCGTAACGTAGGACCGAAGCTGGATGTACGTTGGGAACTGTATAAGTGAAGAGTACATTAATGGCGTTTCTATTTTTACAAGAGCTACCGAGGAGGGTATATTGAATAAGGGGGTGGAATATATGTATTGTCCATGCATTGACCACGAGTATCTAAAGATGTTTAAGAGCAAAGTTTAGATTGAAGTGCACTTGATTTGAAAGGGTTTCAAAAAGAGGTATACATGTTGGACCAGTCATGGTGAAGAGTAGATTACATAGGAAGGTAGTAGAAATGACATCGCCAATAAATTCAATGATATACTGCTGGATGATCATGTCGATTGTGGTTTTGATTCGGATAGGCTGAATGATGACAATCTGGATCAGATGCTTCGCGATGCAGAAGGGAACTGTGATGAGAGAGAGTATGTTAAATTCCTGATGGAGGACTCGAAGAAACATTTGTTCATGTGCTGTAAGTCTAGTACATGAGGTTGTCAGGCATACTTGAACTGCTGAAATTAAAAGTAAGCAATAGTTGGTCCGACAAGAGTTTCACGGCACTATTAAATCTTTTAGCGGATATGCTTCCGGAGGGTAACAAGTTTCCCAAAGCCACCTACAAAACCAAGAAAGTTTTTTCTCCATTGAGAATGGAACTAGAAAGAATACATGCATATCCGAACCCAAAGGAGGCAAAACTGCTACGTTGGCACTTAGAAGAGCGTAAGAAGGATAGAATGCTAGAACACCTTGTTGATTTTGTCCAGTGGAGAAACTTCGATAGGAGGCACTTCTCACCGGAGGATGTAGCCAGCTGTTCCTCGTCGTTAGCTGTTCCTTCCAGAAGGTACCCAAAGAAAACACGAGCTGAACTTCAACCCAGTTGATGGAAAATGGATGCTCGAGGCCGATGTGATTGAAGGTAGAAAAGGCCTTTACTTCTGGGTCATGTGAGAGACGCATATTGATATTGGCGTGCAAGAAACTATGAGTGAGAGTCCTGATTTACTTTGTCAATAACCTCAACTACTCCTACAGATAAAATTCGTATTTCTCCTTGCCAAAAGAAAAAAGAAAAGAAAAGGTAGTCGTGTATAGGGTGGAAATGAATTGAATACGAATCGAATAGTGCCCTTATCATATTCGTATTTCATAAACGAATATGAATTCAAATATTCTCGAATATGAATACGGATCAATATTGTAGAGAATACAAATTCAAATCGAATATCTACGCAATTCGGTAGAATCCGGATATCCTCATAACATATGTAGTACAATGTATTAATGACATTTTATCCTCGCATACTCACACTTAATCATTCTAATTTATTTACTTCACATAAAGAAACGCAAATTCACATTGAATTAAAAAAATATGTCCAACTAATTAGTTGTATTGCAATAGTGTATATATATATATATTGCTTTCCTGAATACAAATACGGATATGAATAATTTGGATAAAATAATATTTCAGATGGTAAAATTCCATACAATATTCGCATACATATTTTTTATGCGAATTCGAATACGAATATGAGAGAAATTGTTAATCGGATAGAAAAACCTATATTGTATCTTATCAAATATGGTAACCGAATAATACAGATAATATGAGAGACACGAGGAGAAGCCTGAAATCGAGTGTAAAGTGTATGTCCGGCCTCAAAGCAGTGAGGTACAGGAGAGAGCCAATCATGCTATGGTACTCCTGATCTACCGGCTCGCCATCCTCATCAGAATCAAGTATAGTCGAGGTTGCCATCGGAGTTGACACTAACTTACTATCACTCATGTTGAAGCGTCTCAGGAGGTCTTGAGTGTAGTTGCCTTGATGCAAGAAGGTACCATCCCGAGTCTGCTTAATTTAAAAGCCGAGGAAGAAGCTCAACTCACCCATCATGCTCATCCCAAAATCTTTGCTCATGACATCAGAAAACTAGGAAACAAGAGCATGAAAGGAGCCATCAAAGATAATATCATGTACATAAATCTGGATGAGCAGAAGATCATTACCAGGCCTACGAATGAGCAAGGTCTTATTTACCTTGCCCATTTCAAACCTATGACTCAACATATAGGACTTAAGCCTCTCATACCAAGCTCTAGAGGCTTCCTTAAGTCCAAACAGGGCTTTGGAAAGCTTGAAGACATGTTCGGATTTTTAGGGTTCTCGAAACTTGGAAGCTTTCTAACATAGACCTCTTCCTTAATATACCCATTGAGGAAGGCACTCTTGACATCCATCTGATACAGTTTAAATCCCTTAAACCTTGCGAATGTAAGCAAAATCCTAAGGACCTCTAGCTTAGCCACAGGAGCGAAGGTCTCCTCAAAATCTAAACCCTCAACCTGGGAGAAATCCTGAGCTACCAGTATATCCTTGCTTCGAATGACTACCCCATCCTCAGTCTGCTTGTTCTTAAATACCAACTTGGTTCCTATGACATTATGAGCACTAAGGGGCTCAACAAGCGACCAAACCTTATTTCTCTCAAAACGTTCTAATTCTTCATGTATGGCATTGACCCAGTACTCATAAGAAAGAGCATGACAGATATCCTTGGGCTCGAAAGAGGTGATAAAAGCAGAATGTAAACAGAAGTGAAATAAGCCAAACTTTGACCGCGTGACACACTAAAAAGATCTCCTATGATCTGCTCAGGAGGGTGTTGACACTGAATGTGTCTGGGAGGTCTTGGATGAGAAGAATTGGCCTCTACCTCATGAGTTGAGGAGGTAGGAGTAGAGCCACAAGCTCCAGAAGAATCAGAATGTAAGAGTTGATTTCCTTAAGGTGTACTGGTAGAAGCAGGCACATCAAGGGAAGGACGGAACTGGATCAGGTAAAGAACATTCATCTCCATTCTCCTCATCATCTACAAAGATGGTCTCGAACTGCATAATTGGACCTGAGATGTTGGGCTTAGTGCCAGGACTGGCCTCATCAAAAGTAACCTCACAGGTCTCTATAATCTTACTAGTCTCGTAGTTCCAGACCCTATAACCCAGAAAAGAAGTCAAGTAACTTAGAAAATATCATTAGAAGAGTGACACTCAAACTTATCTAGATTCCCTAACTTCAGAATAAAATACTTGCAACTAAAAACACGAAAATAAGAGACGCTGGGCTTTCGCCCATATCTCAATTCATAAGAAGTGCAATGCAAGTGTGCCCTCAGAAAAACTCTATTCAAAACATGGCACGCGATGGCTATAGCCTCAGCCCAAAACTTCCTAGATGTGACATAATTATCTAGCATCGTCATAGCCATCTCGACCAAGATACGATTCTTCCTCTCCACGACGCCATTTTGCTGAGGGGCGTGTGGAGAACAGAACTAATGCTCTACGCTTGTCTCATCATAGAACCTCTCAAAGTAGAAGTTCTTAAACTCCATGCCATTATCACTATGAATCGCTCGTAAGGCACCAAAGAGCTCAACAGAAAACCTATCAAACAAATCTCAAAAATAACTAAAAGTGATGAGGACATCCCGAAGACACCCATTAGACTGATCACGTGAGCACGATCTAAACAAATTAATCAATAGGTGAATCACTTCTAATTGAATTTGGTTACAATTTACGAGAGAATTGGATACTACTTCATTTTAATGTGTTGTGTGTTCTTAGATTTGAACGATGTGAAGCTTTTGAAATTGGAGCCACAAAGGAGAAGCTAATGGAGAAGAAATACTTGGAGCCAAGCAAGGGAAGACATGTTCAAGTCCTCATTGTCACACTAGATCGACCTCAGATATGTTCAGGACCATTCGATCCACATCGAGCGTTTGCAAGACCATCGGACCGTTTGGACTAGTATGAATGGTTTTGACTGTCTGAGCTGTCTGATCAGCGTTGGATGCTCAGATGCTTCGCAGACGTTCGGCCCACTCCGAACGATTGCACCATCCGATCTTCCGTGGACCGCCCAATTGCCTTGGAAATGTTCGGCCCACTCCAAATAAGTCGTATCGTTCAATCTTCAACAGATCGCCTGGTCACCTTAGAGACGTTCGTACCACTCCAAACATTTGTTTATTCTGTGATGTTCGATCAAGTTTTGACGATCAATAGTGATGGACCACTCTGAACGATCGCACCATCCGATCTTCCACGGACCGACCGATTGCCTTGGAAATGTTCAGCACTCTAAATGAATCGTATCGTTCAATCTTCAACAGATCACCTGATCGCATTGGAGACGTTCGTACTGCTCTGAATGTTTGTTTATTCTGTGATGTTCGATCAGGTTTCGATGATCGATAGCGATGGTGACGTTCAGACCGCTCTGAACGTTCGCCCTTCTATGTCATTCGATCAACTTGGATGGTCGATATTGGTGGTAACATTGGACCAGGCTGAACAATCCCGCCATTGGATTAGTTGGAGAGACTTGTAGTTGTTCGATTGATTTGGAGGTGTTCGAAATAGTCTGATCATATCTTCGACCACAACACTACCTATGACTGACGACCACGGTGCCACTACAACTACGACTTATGACCACTGCGTCGCTATGACTACAACTTACGACCACTGCGTCGCTACGACTATGACTTACAACTGTCTAATCCTCTTGCAACTCAGATGGCTATGAAGGTAACTACTGCAATTCGTGGTCAAAGCCAATATCGACAGAAGATGTGTGGTGGTAAAGTGGGCATGGTCATAGTTGAAACCAAACCTCAACGTGGTCGTAACGACTTACAACACAGATCGGAAGGGATTCCTTGTGAGTAAAGGGCAATAACTTTCGCATATGGAGTCTAATTGAGGTGATCTTGGACTTATTGCAAAGCTTATTTCAAGGACTATGTAACAGACAAGGACTTATCTTTAGGTTTATCCAGGATAAAAGATTTTAGCTTCCTTTTGTAGGAGTTTGAGTCTAATACGATAAAAGATTGAGCTGTACATGATTAGGGGGGGTCCTACGGCCTGTGCCTAGTGCTATATAAGCCTTGTAATACGTAGCCTTTGGGTCAGACCACATTATTTTCAATATAGCTAATATTTCTTATTCTCGGGTTTATGCTACGTGCTGCCTTTGGAGAATTGGGCGATTTTTTTAGAGTACCTCCGTTGTTCTTGTGTTTCCTTGTGGTTCGCAGAAGCAATGATATGTTTGCTTGTGGTTGGGTAGACGGGATCACGGGCATGTGGTTGGGCGAATTCTCTTATCATAGGTTGTTCTTCTAACAGTGGTTGGCGCCATCGATTCGTTAGGTTGCACGGATCCAAGTTATCCTTGATCCTACATCATGAAGATCGGGCACCCCCGCATCAAAAAGTCTCATCCTTCGAGGCTAAAAACACCTAAGAGAACCTCGAGAAGTTATCAACCACAACAAGAACGTACCACTTCCCAACTGCAGTTCTAATCCTAGCCATCTGGGCCTCGTAACTCTCCCAAAGATCTTTTGCATATTCTCCATTTTCTCCCCAACTTCGACACAGAACAGTAATTAGATTTTGGCTTCTCTAGTAGATCCTTAGTTAGCTTCACATATTTTTCATCCAATGCAATCAATTTAGATTTTAGTTTTTCACAATTATTGCATGGTGAGGTAACAGGTGCCTTAAAAGCATATTGAGCCATTTTCCGATTATGATCACACATGTCATGAAATTGCTTGGAAACATATTTAAGTTCAGCAGTTAATTTTGGGCAGTTGGCACAAGAAGCAACGAGCTCCATCAAAGCAGCTTACATTTTAGTGACTTTATGATCTGCCTTCTTTAAATTAATCTTCAAGTTGTTATAGCTACCACAAGTTTAGGTAGATTAAGAAGCATGGTATATAATCCTCTAAAAATATTGTCCTTATCCTCACGTGAGGTGTAGAGTGTAGTCTCAACAGAATAAAATGTAAAGGAGCAACTCTAGACACCTCTAATTCAGCTAATAAACTAATATTCTCCACCTTAAGCAAATCTAGCTCAAAAGTCACACTATCATGTGAGGTCCTTAGCTTGTCCATGTCTCCAACAAGGAATCACATACATCACAGTCATCGTGGGAGGGAGCAGATCTAAGTGAAGTAAACTCCCATGACAAACTATCTACCTTCTTCTCTAACTCAACACACCTAGTCCTAGACTTAACATAAAACTTTTCTAATTTGAGAAAAGCATCATTGAGCTGGTCATAGGAGGGACATACCTCATCGGAGTCACTGTAGAGATTATCATCGCTGATGCCATACTCGTCAGCCATGAAGCACATGCCAGTGAAGTCGTCGCCGTCCTTGGTGTCCTTCTGTGGATCATCCTTGCTGTCGTTGTTGCTCAAGCCCTCCATGTCGCTGAAGTTGAAGTTGTAGTGAGGATGCGGTGAAAGAGCTTCTTTGCCTTGTCAAAGTTGCGGTACTTCTTTTTCTTACCTTGATCATGAGCTGGGGGCTTGTTGTTGCAGTTCTTACTGATGTAGTCGTTCTTGCTCATGCCGTCGTGGCCATTCTTGCTCTTCTCTAGCTTGGGGCAGTTCGCTCGAATGTGGTTAGGGCCGCCACACTCAAAACAAATCAGTGGACCTCCTCTCTTCCTCTCTCTAACCCTCTTGTATACGTGTGAGAACTTTCTAGCTAGGAGGGCTAGGTCACTCTCTGTAAACTGCTCAAACTGGTCATCGCTCAACTCACACAAAGTAGCCAAAAAGAATCCAGAAGCACCATCAGACGATACTCCAAAGGCATAAGTGGGATCGGTAACCAAGGCCATCGACTGTGACTTCATCTTGCAAGAGACGATGTCGATCTCATGAGTCTTGAGGAGTGAGTACGATGTGTCAAGATTCAAGATCGACAGATCAGTCGTGTCCTTGCTGGTGGTCACCTTCATCTCCCAAACCCTGAGGTCCAAGGCAGAAAGCATCTGACGAGAATTGTCCAAGTCTGAGTATGTTAGACCAACAGCTCAGAGGTTGCTTAGTATCTTGTAAAATCTGCCAAATCATTCATCCAAGGACTCACCAGCAAGCATCTCGAATTTGTCGTATTCTCACTTGTACTGGTCCTGTCGGATGGTCTTGATCTAGGTGGTGCTCTCATAGTATACATCGAGGGTCACCTAGATGTCAAACGCCAACGTGAAATGAGAGATGTGATCAAACTCACTCAAGTTAAGACCTTGAATGGTGATGTTCCTTGCCTTAACGTTTGCCTCCACATCTAGCATATTCATAGTAGTGACGTGCGCATTAGCAGGAACAATAAATCTAGTCTTAACCTTTCTCCAAATCACATAGCCTTGAGCCTATATATAAGACTCTATCCTACTCTTCCAAAAGAAATAGTTGACCCCATCGAAGAGAGGGGACTTAGTGGAATACTTGTCTGCTGTCATGGCTCTAAAGACTAGTTAAGATTTATGTGAAAGAGCCAATCAGACTCTGACACCAATTGAAAGACTGAATATGGCAATAGAGGGGGTGAATGGTGCCTTCTAATTTTCTTCCAAGTATTCATTACTCCTTCATTCCAATAGCTACAAAGCCATGAAGACTAGAATAAGAAACCAACACCAAACAAGCAAAACAAACATATGAAATTTTGGAGAAAAATCAGAGAAATCGAAAATACTTTTATTATAACTGTGGTATTTTCAAAAAATCGGAAGTACCTTTGTTATAACTGCGGTACTCCCTTTCCTTGATGAACAGTGAAATCAACCCAAGTCCAAAAACTAAAATTGATGGAACTTTTGATCCGTAGATCCAATGATATGAAATTTTGCAAAAATTTTCTCTAGGTTATCAAGAATATATTCCAATAAACAATCATGAAAATCATGACCAAAGATGAGACCTTATTCAGTTTGACGGAAAGGTGCACCAAAACTAAGCCAAAACGAAAATCGGTGAATACAACTTGCCCGTGGGATAATGATGATCAAGAAGAGTCTAGATGTATTCCCACACATCACAGCAACCATATAAACCAAACCAAAAACCCTCTAATCAATAGATGGACCAAAGAGGACAAAGTCAAGTAAAACCAGGTTTTCTTGTGAATCTTGCTATCAAAGTGTCTAGGTGGATGAAAATGTATTCCCAAGCTTTATCTCTATCTCTTACATGTTTTGACATAGAAAAATCACAAGAAGTAAAGAAGATAGATCAAAACCAACCAAAAGTCAAGCACATCAATCAAAAACAAGAGGGACTCAAGAGTTACACAAAGGTTGATGTATTGCTTACTTGAGAAGGTAGGTTTTATAGTCACTCCACCTTGGAGGACAAAGAGCACCCAAGATACTCACTCTCAAACCATAACCCTAAATCTAGAGAAGAGAGCACAGGAGATGGGTTGGATGGTTAACCTCATAAGTCTCCATCCGAATGCCCTTTTATACGTGGGCAACTAACTACCTATTTTCCTTAGTGGATATTATCAAATATTACAATAGGGGAACCCATCAACCCAATAAACATGGGTTTTACTCACACAAGTTCACTTATGCATGCTTTTCAAAGTGCATAAGTGTGCATCTGCTAAATCCTTAACCTTGATCTGCCTTGATCAAACTAGCTCCATCTTGACCTAAACCACTCTCCAATGCTTCATCCATGCATCATAGTTTTGATCCAAGATGGCTTCTGGTATTTCGGATAAACTACCAAAATACCCTTTCTTAACCCGGTCATTACCAACCAATGTAAGCAATCACCATAATTGCCACGTGTAGGTGTACCATTAGCTTGCCACACGTCACCAAGTCTCTCTCATTCTAGTTTCACTGAACTACGGCTCACTTGGCCCGTGCAAGCCACATGGCACCATCCCGCTGTTCGAACTCGCCTTCAACATTTCCCGCCTTTCTCGTGCCAGGCTTGAGCTCACCATTTCACCTGGCATTCTCAATCATTATGGGCCTCAACTCCTCCATGAGCCTAGTACCGATCATCGCCATTGACCACAGTTGACTTTAAACGACCCTGCACATCCAAAGACAAAAAAATCATTTTTAGGCAGTTCTTCACAACTTGACATATATTAGCCAAGATACGCATCATGTAACCTTAATCCAATAACCCAGGCCATCCCAACTTGATCCATGACTCAAATCCCCAAAACCCTATTTCTCTGGGAAGATCGGTTGTACTACACCTACAATGCTGATACTACCGCTCTGCAGTACTACCGTTCCTGAAACGGAACTACCGCACCTTGCAAACCCGCATTAGACCTCTCTGGAAAAAATGTACCACCACGTAGTCGGAACTACCATCTTGTGGTACTACTGCACAAATCCTTACGATACTACCGCTCTACAGTACTACTGCGTAAACATCTGCGGTACTTTCGATTTTCCTGACACTTCTAGAAAATAGCCCAAATCAAATGCAATCTTTGCAAAAAAAACCACTTTATCATTCTACAAAGTTTGCAATGGTTCATCACAATAGTATCCTAGATCTTCTCACATGATCCTTCACAAAGTTCACAAGAACAGAAGAAAAAGTCTTTGGACAACTACCTACCTTCTTCCAAGCAAACAAACTAACTCTTTTATGCCCACACCCGTGGAAGGAATGCTCGAGCTCTTAGCGTGGCATAGTTGTCGACGACCGGAGCTCAGCCACCGTAATCGTAAGAACTTGTCGTATATGTGGTGCAGCTCGCCGTCATGGATGCCGTAGCCAGAAACACGTTGTCGTCGATGTACTTCTCTGAGCGAGCATAAGGCTGCACGTACATTGCCATGGGCATCCTCGGGGGAAGCGCCCACAGCTTGGTGGCCTCACCGTCAGACTGCAACGCTCAACGGCGTGCCAGGCTTTTTGTTATAGCTTATAAATAGTAACAGCTTGTAGAAAGTCATACAGAGAGAAAAACTCGTATATGATTTTGGCCAATATAAATGAAGTCACTACAATGTGCACTACAATCGACTAATAGACTCCGCCTTAAAAAGATACCCCATTTTAAAGCTAGTTTCTATAGAAAACAGCTTTTAGAAGCCAATATGAACATAGCCATCTTTCTCCCCTATATTAAGATTGTGCCTATCAGAACTAAACTTTTTCCTGCACCATATATATATATATAT
The DNA here is from genome assembly GCA_017311315.1 of Dendrocalamus latiflorus. NCBI lineage: Eukaryota > Viridiplantae > Streptophyta > Magnoliopsida > Poales > Poaceae > Dendrocalamus > Dendrocalamus latiflorus. The sequence goes on from CM029654.1 coordinate 10,854,576, forward strand.
TGCACAACATTGAAATAATCCACATTTGATCGGTTATTCAGTTGTTCCTGCAACTAATAGGGTATTCGGCTATTCACATGCCCGATCGTCTTCTTCCTCTTGCAGCTTTTCTTGCTGTTGATATCTCCGACGAGTGCCACTACCACTGATGCGAGGAAACCACACGTTGCCTCCGTCGAGTACTCATGTCGGCGGTGCCATAACCACAAGCACTATGCCCCGGTGTGGGCACAAATCAGCCCCATCTAATTTGACTATGGCTGATGGCTTTGTGTTTTGCTTTTCGGTTGAAATAGCATTGTAGTGATAATTTGTTGTTGCACAAGACATTTAATTAATGAAAAAAATAATAATAAACCATTATATCTCCTTGGTCAATGCAAAGAAAAAATCGTGTTAGGAAGCTAATCTACCCTACTCTGTAGTACACCAAAATTTTCTTTACTAAATCCACCCCCTCAACCACCCCCACAGTCATGCCAAATCTAAGTCCACCCAGGTTTGTGTACCAAAGTAATCCAACTTTATACAAATAAACGGCCTAGATCGCTTCTCAAGCCTTCTTCTCTTACTCATTGAAGATCGTACGGTCCAAATTATTTGGATCATGCACGTCATTGAGATGCCTCCCCCCGTCCCCCCCGGCCCCCGCCCCCGGGTGATCCGTGCGGCTGCCTCCCCCACCTCATTATTTCGCCTCCCTCGCACGTCGCACGGAGCCATCGCTCCTCCCCTTCCTCCTCCGCCGCCGAGCCACCCTCGCCTCTTCCCCTTTCTCCTCCGGATATCTGCCGTCGCCTCCTCCCCTCCCTCCTCCGCCGGCGCGCCGCCGTCGCCTCCTCTCCTCCCTCCTCCGCCGGTGCCTCCTCCCCCCCCCCCCCCGTCCTCCACTGCACCGCCGCTCCCCCATCTCCATCTCTCCCCCGCGCCTCCGCTCCCCCCCGTCGTCCCCTCCGCCGCCACTCCTCCCAACCCATGAAAACCCTAACCCAAACCTCCCCTCCCCTCGCCGGCGGCGGCGGCCGCCACCTCGCGCCTTCTTCGCCGTCACCGCACCCCCCCCCCCGCCCCTAGCCGCCGCCGCCGCCTCCGCGCCGCGATCTCCTCCTTCTGCGTGCTCCCCCAGCAGCCCGAGCCCCCTCCGCCGCCACTCCTCCCAACCCATGAAAACCCTAACCCAAACCTCCCCTCCCCTCGCCGGCGGCGGCGGCCGCCACCTCGCGCCTTCTTCGCCGTCACCGCAACCCCCCCCCCCCCCCGCCCCTAGCCGCCGCCGTCTCCTCCGCGCCGCGATCTCCTCCTTCCGCGTGCTCCCCCAGCAGCCCGAACTCTCCCCTCCCCCACCCGCCGCCGCCTCCTCCGCCCCGCTCCCACCGAACCCCAGCCCCTTCGCGGTGCCTCCCGTTGAATCATCGCCACCCGTGGAAGATCGGCATCGTAAGGGCGTGCGAAGAAATCATTCTTTCCAAAAGGTAAGAGTTCTCTCTCTCCTCCCAAAACCCATGTAGGGTTCCTGGAGGTGCCGCCGCCGCCGCGCGCGCCTAGCGAGGCCACCGTCGCTCGCGTCAAGCGAGGCCGCCGCTGCTCGACCTCGGTATGCAACTAATGAATACTTCCTTTGCTAGATTAATACTAACCATATGCTTTTGGTTTGGTAGGTGCCCTTGATTGTTAAAGTATTGCGACTACAAGTTGAAGAAAGCGCAAAAGGCATAGTAAGTTACCCTTATGTTGTTGAACATTCAGCTAATCCATCAATCATTGGGTTTCTGTTTTTTTTAGGAAATTGTGTTTCTGTTTGTTGAAATATCAATATAAATTGCTCGATCTTGTCACTGAACTCATCGAACAATTCTTCACTTTTGCGAAGGCCTCAGTCTACGATCCATTGAGGAAATGGATGGACAACTGCTACCGTGGTGTACCCCTCGGTGGGCTAGGGTAATTAATTTCAGCCCTTCCTCTTACAGATCCTAAAGCTAATAATTACTATTGGTTAGTCACAAGTCAGCTTTTTCTATTACTCTGAAATTTGCATTGGTGGTAAGTAAATTCAAACTTTCCTCTTGAACTTTCCATGGCAGTTTTGTTCAAAGCACATCCTTTTATCAGTGAAAGCATTTTCAGATATTCCCCAGGAATATGAAGAAAATCCTGTCCTAGCAAATCAGTTTTCAGTAATCACTTTACACCTCCATTCATGATTTGCAATGCCAAATGACACTCAACTGTGAGAAACTTCTTATCGCCATTATCCATTCAACTGTCTAGGCATTCGTTTCGTGTCCCAACGTAAAGAGCTGCTCCACAGTGTTATCTGCACCGAAAGTTGATGTCCTCAAGTAAGCATTGAAATACTAAGAAGCTTACCTGTATGCATCTGAATAGGCCAGATATATCATGCAATGTGCAAATTTTCAGGGGAATCGATAAAGCCGGTATCGGATCTTGGGACTGGAAACTGAACGAGAAGAATTGCACGTACCATGGCTTGTTTCCAAGATCTTGAAAAGTATATGATGGTACATTAGTGTCAGTTGCAGTTTTCACTTTTACGGTACAGTTTTTTTTATCCTTTTGTTTCTGCTGCAAATGCAATGATTTATACTTGGGTTGTTCCTTGCTTACTTTTATTGCTGATGCTTGCGGGTGCATAACTCTGGAAGCACACCTGCAGATGTTACATTGCTCTTCACATGGGCAGTAAGTGCAAGAGAACACTTCGTTCTTCAGTACAAACAGAGCATCTTTGAGTAAAGATTTGACCTTGGTTTCTTCATCTTGTAGAATTCAGTTGGTGGGAGATCCGAATTGACTGGAAATCACACCAACTCCAGGATGGCGTAATAAACATGACATTTTGCTTATCCTTTCCTTCCCATAATTTTATTTGATGCCGTCCAATTCCGGCGACTTCACGGCGAAGGACATGTGGGACGAGATCAAGAAGCGTGGTTCCTTCAGCAATGCCAGCACCGACAAGGTGCCGATAGCGTCGAAGCCCGGACCGTCCATCGGAGCGGCGGTCGCGGCGTCGACGACGGTGCCGGCTGGGGGTACACGCGTGGTCAAAAATTATCATTTCCTCAAACGGGTCAAAATGTATGATATCATCGTCTGATATTTGATGGCATAGGAATCCTTGGTTTGTATTTGCCTAAGATGAGGAGGTTGTCTTAGAGGAAGCACATAACTTGTGCTAATATTTTCTTTTCTGCAAAATATTCTGTACATGCAATGGATTGAAAATGATCCAGATTTTGTACATTGTCTTGTCAGTTCTTGAGAAGCTGTTCATGCTTATTTGGTTATATTTTACCTACGATTTTGTTCTTTACAGGTGAAATGGCTAAACAAGCATCTCAGCAAACTTTGGCCTTTTGTTGCACAAGGTGATGCATTAATTTTGTTTTACCACTCAAGATTTTGTGATCCGAGATATTGCTAAATTCGTACGTAGGTTGAGGACATTTGATCCATCACACGTAGCAGTTTCCTAATATATGTTCGAAGAGATCGATTATTGAATTTGCCATTCATACATCATACTCCGACCTCAGACAACTCACGTACTCGCATATATAAGAGCTCTCATGTTAGCAGGAATAGATATGAGTTTTACACCTACGAATTGGTAGTGCCTGAGCATTGCTGCTGTTTGGTTAACTGATCAGGCAGGTCAGGTACTCAGGTGGCATAATTAACAAAATGGATGAGCAATTAGCACGTCAGGGGAGACATGGCACATTATACTTTAACCACAAATTAAGTTTAATCAGAAGCAGCTCGGGTAGAAGTCATGGGCAGCACTGAGCGCACGCAGAGATATCGTCACCGTGCGTTTTCGTATTAGCGTTATGTACATTGGAAACAAAAAGAATAACAAAGCAAATTTGCTAGCAGTTTCCGCAGCTGTTTCTTTCCATTCATAATGAAACTAAAAAAGATAATTGGAATCCAACTTGTATTAACAAAGCAAATTTGCTAGCAGTTTCCGCAGCTGTTTCTTTCCATACATAATGAAACAAAAAAAGAAACATTGGAATCCAACTTGTAGGGGTAATCCAACTATTTGTCCTTCACGTATCAGAAAAGAAAGGAAACTTCTCAATCTCTCCCATGAATATCTCACCCGTATCTCTCTCTATCTCTCTCTCTCTCTCTCTCCTCTATATACCTCTTTCTCCCTCGTTTTGCCCTACGTGTGAACTGCTTTTCCGGCGGCCGCGTCGAAGAAGCTGGCGTGTGCGAGCAGCCGCATGAGGCCGAGCGACGAGTCCAGCATCTACATCCCTAGCGGAAGATCCAGTCGCCAGCAGCGGCCGTGAAGCGTCTGCCAACAATATCAAGTGCCCTTCGCTTCACTTCATTGGTACGTTTCCGTCCTTTGAACTCAAACGCGATCGCATTTGTGACCAACCAAACATAGTTAAATAGTATTAGGCAACCTCCAAGGAGTGTATACAAAGAGATAAGAGTAGATCAGCAAAGGTTGTGCTAAAAGTAACATACTCAGCTCTTAAGCAAAAAAGTAATAATAGATAACTATGAAAGAACTAAGACATCTATACAAGAGAGGCAAATGTGTTTATTTCAACGATCCAGTCATCTAAACAAGAAATCTTAACAAGTAATAAAGATGCACAGTGGGGAAGAAAACTTTACCTCAAGAATCCACCCAATGTATTTAACATTATGCCGCTGGTGGCAACAAAAGCATAGAGGATGCCTATTCGACATCCCATTGCAGTACAAGTAGCCTATGTGGTATCACCTGAAGAGATAGTCTATCAATGTGGCACCAGAAGACAGTTTCTGTGGTATCATCTGTAGAAATGGAGCAAACTTGTTAAGACAGGAAAAGAAGAGGGGGGAATTACAATTAGGAGCATTAGAACATCAAACCTTCCCGTGTCTGTTTTGTACTTGTGTCAGATTCAGGTTTCCACACTACATCTTTTAATTCTGATGAGAAACTCTTGTAGAAATGCATGCAATTTTGAAGAAACAGTGTTAATTATTTAAAAATGCTAAGAACCAGACTCGTTCAAAATGCTTGGCAATAAGGATGAGAAATATAACATTTGAGATCATACATTGTGAAACTCCAACGTGTCCCCTCCAGTTTTACGAAGCTCAACCATGTGGAGTGATGGAGCAACCTCGAAAACCTGCAGATTTATACCACTTCAAACCCTCAACCTCGAAATCTTGATGGTTACCACTTCAAATGAAAGCTGAAAGCAAAAGTTACTGCAGCCTTATACAGCCATAAGAAGATACTCTAATGTCCCGATATTGAGGATAGTGCCAGTACCTCCGTTGCTACAGATAAATTGCCTTTTCTTCCAGTTTTGTCGCCTTTCACCTTCATCTGGAAATCCAAAAAGAGAAATCCATGTAAGTCATGAATGGCTCAAATTCTAATGCAGAATTTGAAGGAACCTGTTAGTTCATAAGTTACCATCCAAAATGTCATGTACCTTATAATTTTGTTTCTGCACATTGAAACCAAGAGGCCCACAAGCTTCCTCTATTTTAGACATGATCTCTTGTGGTGTACATTGAGATGTGAAGGATGTTTCCCGCTTTACCATTCCCTATATTATAAATGGTTAGATTATTTAAGAATCAAGAAGTGAAGAAGGTTTACTAACAGTACAAATTTCTGCCTAACTAGACAGCTAGATTTCTGTAAGGGGGGCAACCAATAGCAGAACAATACTAGAATATACTATTTACTTCAATGCATGCTAATCGGTAAGACTGTAACACATTCAGACAATGAGGAAATTCTGAACTAGCAAAACTATATTAACCTGCCATTTGCCTCTGTAAAAAATACCTCCAATCAAATGAAAATTAATCTGTAACACATTCACAATATTGGGAAACTGTAAATTAATTGTTCTACCAACTTACCATCTCTCCTTCTCAAACAAATTTCCAAGGTTGAATCCCTGTGACCTTGAAATAAGAGCAAATGCATTCATGGATTCTGGTTTCTCTTTGTTCTCCGCCACAAGATGCTCCTAAAAAAAGGTAATAAATGAAGCAGTGCCCAGTATGTAACAATTACTTATTGGTTAACTGAAATTTGCACCATTCGGATCGTTAGTAGGCTAAAGAAGGCAAGCTTTGATTTATTTACATGAATAGGGGGCAAAATATGTATGACCAATCCAAGATAGCATTCACCCTCATAAAAGGAGGCCAGCCAGGTGAACTAGGAGAGAATTGCACCTCATATTTCACAGGACCTGATTCATTTCACAAGCTGCTTCACTACTTCACTCTCTCTTCACTGATATTATTATTATATATTGCAGATCAACATGGATGTAGCAGAAGGGCCGATCGAAGACGATGCCGAACAAATAGTTGACCTAGAACAAGACAACTACAGGAAGCGTGCTGACGAGGATGTGAAGTCGATAGACTTGAACACACAGATGAAGGCATCATCCCGACATAATAAACCTAAGAAGTCAAACAATGCAAAAGTCCTGCCTCAAGGTGAGTGGTCTTCAATTGTATCTTCTTTACTTATTTGGGATTAATTAATAATAAAAATAATTTCTCTGTAGATTATGAGTGTACAAAAGAAGATGCTGATATAATTGAATACATGAAAGCAACACCAGAAAAAAGGGTACTCGTCAACATCGATAATAATTGGGTAAACAGAGATGACATGGATTGTCTTTTCCGTGACGGCGAGCAAGTGAATGGCACTGTAAGTATGTTTAAGACTGTCTTTTGCATTGATTGATGTATACCAAATATCTGGGTTCAATTCTTTACTGTCAAATTAAAAATTTGCAGGTCCTAAGTGCTTATATTCATTGTATCCGGCATGAAGAACACCTACAGCATAGAGAAGGTGGAGATGTTTATTTAGAAAATACATTTATTTCCAACTTGCTAAAACGTGACGGAGACCCTAAGGTGGCATTGAACTATAAAGATGACGTAGATTTTACAAGGATCGAAAAGTATTTACACGCTGATATGGTAAACTTGTCGATGCCATAATTATTATATATATAATATCATGCGGATGTTAATTTTGTTAATTTAAAGATAGATGAAAATTTTGAGATAAAACTCTGTTAGTGCAGGTGTTCTTTCCAATTAATATTGAGAAGTTTCACTGGTACCTAGCGGTTGTGAATGCTAAAAATTGTGAGATACATGTCTTGGATTCTTTCGGACGAGAACTATCGGACCGTCGAGATCTCAAAACTACGGTAGGGCTTAATGATTAATATATAGTTTCATATTGTATTTTAAGTCTAATATTCCTTTGTAAATCTTGGTGTTTCGGTCACAACAGTTAAGAGGACTGGAAAGAGTAATAAAACTTGCAACAGAGCATACACAGCTGTACCGAGATAAATGGGCGGATATTAAAGTGGCATCTTGGCCAATTATAGATAAGATCACTGAGAGAATGCAAACAGATGGGTAAAAGATCATCTGACTTGTTGTGTATGCCATTGCCTGACTTGCAACGGTATCTGTATTACTCACGTTAGTTTTTTTTCACTTTTGCACAGGGCAAGTTGTGGTTTATGGATGATCAACTATATGGAGTATTGGACTGGAATTACTCTATCTGACCATGTGACCCAGGTAATTCATAGGGAGATTTCTAAACATAGTCACTTATTTTTGTCAAATAATCAGTTAATAATAGATCAGCACTTGCTCATATTTTTAGAATGATATAAGTAAGTTTAGGTTCAAGCTCCCTGCAATCTTGTGGAACTCCACATTAAACACAGCGAGAGGGTACCAGGATGATGTACAAGATAAAGAGGTCAGCGATAATCCAGATGATGTCATAATGATCGATAATCCGGGTGAGGTCACTCAACTATCAGAAATTGCTGCTGGTCCTCAACCATCTGCCAAAATATTCACTGACAGAAAGGAACTATTGTATTGGTTGAGCACATACATCTGGTCGATAGACGATAAAGAGTGTTTAGAGTAAGTATTTTTTGCTAATTAATTAATTGCATATGGTTTTGCATGCATGTCCAACTGTTTAATGTCCGAGTGTGTGAAGAACATGAACTTAAAAGCAAAAGGCAAACTTAGACAAGATAGTGTTGCTCATCGTGACAACCAAAAATAAATGTTTGTGACAAGTAATCCTATACATTGTGCAGTGCAAGCTCTAGGCATGTCCAACATGATATATTCCCGAGCATAGTCAACCTAAATAAGTTCAGCATGCAACTCCTATCATATTCCTGTGATTGAAAACAAAGATCTTACAGAATAATCGTTTATCGTTGATACTACGTACAAGTATACTAAGATGTGATCAACTAATTCGTTCCTGGTCCTTGTTTGTTTGTAGCAAAGAATGGGTTCGAAGCACCAGACCATATCCAATTTCTTTAAGTCTCAGAACACTTAGAGATATTTTAGATGCAAATAAACCCATTGATTGTGATTGCTTCAACATGGGTGTTCGGACGGTTGCGTGCAACGAAGCCTTGTTGTGGTTAGATGACAAATTCCACTACATGGACCTCCAGTTCTGTGTAAGTTGATATAATTGTTCCCTTGTTGTGTCTATATATATATATATATATATATATATATATATATATATATATATATATATATATATATATATATATATATATATATATATACAACTAATTATAAAATTTTGCAAAATGAACAGACCATATCTCAGTTTGGACGAGATCCGCGGCGGTGTGACAAGCTAGACTGCAAAAAACTGGCAAAATTGCTTGAATGTTGGCCTGACATGGAGTACGATATTTCACATTGCAGCAGTGTAAGATATGTTCTGTATACTCCTTTAAAAACTTGTGTTTTATCATTTGTCACTTTATAGATTCGGTGTTTGTTTACAGGTTCTACTGCCGTACCGTCAAATGAGCACTACACATTATACATACTAGACATGGGCAGCAGAACTGTGTCCATTATGGATCCTCATCCTAAAAATAGAATGTTTAAGGGTTCTGATCCATGCATGCCATATCTACACAAATTACATAACATTGCCAATAATTTTAAACTCGCCATGGACTTGGCACATCCTGCATGGAACGACAATATTTATTACTGGCATCGTAAATTCCCAACATGGGTTCCAAAAACATTGGACTGGTAATAACTTATAATATGTTTCATCTTTATTATCAATAATCATTTGATTTATCTACAACAATTAAACACGTGCTCTTCTCCAGCAACCTGTCAGGCTTCCTTGTATACAATTTCATGCGATCGTGGGATGGTATAAGATTGCCATTGATCAACACTGTGAGCATATATATTCTCTATGTATATTTTGCAGACTAAATAGCAAATTAATAATTTATCTTATTAATAATTTATTATCTGACATGCACAGGAAACACATTCACTGAGGACGAATTTCTTGGTGGACATTTTGAAGTGCAATGCAAATGAATGTAAAGACATTATCCCTGCAGAACTCCACGACCTACTTAAGCAAATCAGAAATTAGATGGTTGAGGCGAGACATGACTTATTATTGCCTTGTTATTTATTGCATTATATTTGGCCTAGGCTGTTAATTTCATGACCTGAACTTGCTGGTGATATACATGAGTGTTTTCCGGATTTTGAGTACCAGTTTTTGTTCTACTTCTATATATAATATTTCTAGCCAGATTTTCTCTTCCTATCCTGTTCAAAATAAACCTCACTTGGCAAGCATATATGACACACAATACACAAGGATTCCAAGTATTTTATATGATAGTTCAACAATGGTTAAACGATAGTTCAACAATGGTTAAACCATGAAAGGTCCAATAAACAATTTGAAGGCAAGTAAAGTAGCAATCAGGGCACACTCACAGAAACTGCACATCACACTTGCACACAAACATATAAACTTGTTCATTCCGTACCATGTGTAAGATATGAACACAGCACTAACTTATGACTTATTAGTAAGTTGTTGGTGTGATTTATGGACCAATTATATGTCAATGTATCCCCAATAAACGAAAAACAAAAACAGAATTCTGTGCAACCAAAAGATCTGTCTGCTTAAGCTCCATTTAGAAAGTACAGGGGCTGCTTACGATTCCACAGATAATGACTATAAGTGAAAGAACTATCAAATACCAGTCACCAGACCATCAATATAATCTACTACATTCAAATTGTTACGCAATGTGATACTACAAAGGTTCTACCAAACAAGAACTGTCTATCAGTCAGTAATATCTTGCAAAGGCATACCACACAAGTTTTTACAAAAACAAAACTTACTTGGAAAACAAGCCTCTTCTGCCTCCGGTCAGGCAGAGGGAACTCAATTTTCCTGTCCAATCTACCTGGACGCAACAGAGCTGGGTCTATAGTATCTGCCCGGTTGGTTGCCATTATAACCTTCACATTCACTATCTGATCAAATCCATCCATCTGCATTACATACAAAAAGCTCAATGAGTTATTTTCAGACTTCACAATTTTCATTTTTCTCACCTCAAATGCCTACCTAAATTAATTCTAAGAACATAGAAGAAATTTGCAAATTATTACAACAGAAACAGTTGAGTAGAAAAGTATTTTTTTCTTTGATTTCTCCATCTAAATGCAGGTTCCCCTTTCTAGGGTTAGAAGTGGCAAACTACTAAAGTTCCAAAAAAATCGGCAAGGACCTTCTATACCTTACCTGATTGAGCAGCTCCATAAGAATACGCTGAACTTCTCTGTCAGCACCAGTCTGAGCATCAAAACGAGCAATGGCTATAGCATCAACCTCATCAATGAATATGATAGCCGGGGCATTCTCTTTAGCCAAACGAAATACATCTCGAACCATCCTCGGGCCCTAAAGATGGAATAAATCAATAAAATGCATGAAGAATAGAGTTCATAAGTCTTAAACAAACCAAAGAAATACCTCGCATGGCAAATTCTTATGCAAACCATAAGAATGTATGAACAACCACTTCATATCCAAAACATTAAGCAAGACTCATGCATAACATCAGTGAAAGCATAAAGCGTAAGAATGATTAACAGTAGCTGGCTTGGTCATGCACAGTACCAAAAGACAATTTCCATGCAAGATATATAGTTGTACACAACACAAATGAAAAAGCAGTTGTGTGCATGTGGGATGTTCACATACACCGCATAGGTAGGTATTATAGTTATTTCCTGGAGCTACCAGAGCTCCCCAGAATGCTTCAGTTCGAAAAATTGTCAACAACAAATCAGGCAACTTTATTTAGCGTGCATAAATCGAGTGCAATAAATCAGGGCATAAAGCATAAAGCGTAAGAATGATTAACTATGTCGATTTTGCTAATGAACTCCAAGACCTATGCAGTTGCCATGAGAACAATCAGAGCATACACAAGCAGCATTTTCCCAATCTGGTATTAGAACAAAGATATCTTCCTAACAAAGTCACATGACATACACAATATCTGAGGTAATTTTTCAACAAAATGTCAATACAGGGCTTGTGTTCAAGAAAAGTTAAGAAAGTAGGCTAGACAAACCTCAGGCTCATATGTTGTCCATGGAAGTCCTTGTGCAATATGTATGCGCTGCTTCTCTTCCTCCACAAGCATTTCCTGTACCTTTTGAACGAATTGATGTTCTTTGGCCCTTCCCCTTTGCTGTTATAAAGGACAATGCGATTGAATTTTAATGCACTACTTTATTTGGCAATAGAACAGCTGAAGTTTGACTCTGTTTGAAAATAGAACAGCTGAAGTTTGACATCAAAGGAACCATAATCCTACATTGATAAAAGCATTATCTTCTCTCAACTCTAAGTTTCAATCCATATAATTATGGTACGATGTCAAATAATTATAAACAAATAAATTTCAAATTCATTACATGTGTCAGCTTGGTGCTACCAATTGAATTACCAGTATAAATCAGGCACAGTTAACCATTGGTACGGCAGAGACAGATATTCAATCCTTGCCACCATACATTTCTCATGGAAAAACACTCAATCTCATTTGATCAGGCATTCAGGTTGTAGAAGAATAATAATAAAGATTGGAGACTGAGAAGATAAGATTGGAGACATATTGAAATAACTAATGATAGGCTTCTGTTGTTTTGCAATGAAGAAAACAGCATGGCAAGGAATAACTGGCAAGGAATAGCACGGGCACACGATATTGAGGCAAAATAAACGCACTAAAATAGGCGGCCCAAGTCAATGGCAAATACTGGCCCAAAACCCCAAGGACAGCACACAAGAAGATGAACAGTCACAGCGCAATGCGACGGGCCGACGCTAGGTCACGGTCTCTGGTCTCACCTCTCACGGCGACGGTGTCACGAGTCGCGGAGCCGGCAGCCCGGCGCGGCGGAGGGGGAGCCAGGGAGAGGGAGGCGGTCGCCGGTCGGGGGCTCGGCGAGGGGACGGGGGGCGGTCGCCGCCTCGCCAGTTGGCGACTCGGCGCGAAGCAGCGGAGGGGGAGGCCGGGGGCGGTCGGCGCGGAGGGGCGGGGGCGGTCGGCGCCTCGGCGGACCGGCACGGAGGGCGGCTCGACGTGGAGGCGGAGCGGAGGGGCCGAGGGAGAGGCGGAGCGGAGGGGCCGAGGGAGTGGCGGAGCGGAGGGGCGGAGGGGCCGAGGGAGCGGCGGAGTGGGGCTAGCGAGGCCGAGCGGCAGAGCGGAGCGGCGGACGCGGCAGACGGTCCGCCGAGGCTATTCCCCAAATCCCCTTCGCCCGAGGCTATTCCCCAAATCCCCTTCGCCGAGTCTGTGAGCCTGTGAGCCTGCGAGGCTATTAACGTATTCTCCATTCAACGAACCGAATGAAAGTGAGTCTCTGAGCAGCGAGGCCGCGAGGCGAGCAGGTCTACAGACAGCAGTTGAGGCACTGAGGCTGTGTCGCCGTGAGCTGCCCGTCGTCTGCCCGACTGCCTCCTCAAGTACTGCTGCCCGTGAATACAAACACCGTTTATTTATGCAGGTAATTGGAGCCTTGGATGCATCCCCTTTGCACATATCCCTTTACATATGTTCACTCTGCATCATCTTTAAATCCTAACCATTCTTCCCTGCTGTTCGTCAGTTACATTCTCTATCAAGTTTTTTACAATATGTGAATATATAAACCGTTCTTTCAAAATCACATTTTGAATGCATAGTTTCGTGGCACTTAATCATTTATGTTCAGAACTACATCATATTTCACAGTTTCCTTGCATTGTTATATACTATAAATATTGTCAAACTGTGAACTAGATGTACTTCTTATAGTATATATATATCATGATTTATCACACTCATGGATAGTTAGGGGCTTTTTTCTTCTAAACTTTATCTAAAAAGGGCACACGTGATCATATGATTTCAATAATCATTGCTATGCTCCAGTACCAACTCTTGCTTCTCTTTTACTTTTTGCAAACTATGTGAGGGTGGTGAACTATTGGATCGGATTTTGGCAAAGTAAGATAAGATATATCCTCCATTTCTTGTTTCATGTATATTTTTCTCTCCCTATGTCAAAGGTTGCTAGATTTTGTGCTGTCTTTTAGTTTCAATAAATTTTAGCTGGATGTTTTGCTGTCAGTATTGTTTAGTACAAGGACCATTACACTGTCTAGCCTACTTTTGCTTTTTCACTTACCCACAGTATATGTACCATTTGTGTTACAAGACAGAAGAAGAAGAAGAGGAATAAGTGAACATTGCCGATACTACAACTCAAAAACTTGTCCTAATGGACCGGACAAAAGGAGGCCGACGCGTATTTGGAGATCTATCAAATAACATAATCACAGATGACCATAGAGAAGAGAGGAACAGAAAACAACGAGAATACCGTGCAAGGAAGAGGGCTGAAGAAACAGACGAGCAAAGAGAAGAAAGAAACAGAAAGCAACGAGAAAACTATGCAAGGCGAAAGGCTGAACAAAAATCAACTACTCCGGGTAATCCTTGATTGACTGCACCTGGCTCAAATATCCATCTATAAAAAGTATAGTATTTGCATATTTATGAGTTTACACACGTTAGGTTGCGTCCTGTAGAGACCCGAATATACAAATCCGGACTCTCCTGTGTATTCTGCACTAGTCCAGGATCACGCTAGTGCACACAGTGTGAACAAAGATAAATATCATCCATATCACGATATTCTAAGGAAAAACCAAATTATATTGATAATCATCAGAGTACGACCTTATGATCAAGCTTACAATAGACTAGCCCGAAGGGCTTAACAAAAACTAGCAGCGGAAATCCAAAAGAAAGCGCAGCAGCCAATCGACACGCCCACAGGCTATCGAGTGGAGAACGAAGCCTAATCCGCGAAGACGTCGAAGTACTCTCCTTCTGGAATCTCCTGCTGGTGATACTCCTCCTCCTCAACTGAGCAACAGGGGCATAAAGCCGTGAGTACATTGGTACTCAGCAAGCCGTTTGTAACAAATGAATGCAATATAATATGCAAGGCTTACCAATGGAAGGCTAAAAGGGTTAATTTGCATAAACAGCATTTGGAAATATCATAAATAGATTAAAGGCGAATTGTAAATAAAACAATAATGAATAATCAAAGGAATTTAAGGTAAACCACTTATGGACCTCCCATCCACAAACCAAACCAACAGTGAATTAACCATCCACTGACCAGCTACAAGTTTTCCAAGAGTAACTATACCTCGTGTGAAATCACCGAGCATTGTCCATGACCGAGGACACGGCTATTCGAATAGTTTTACACTCTGCAGAGGTTGCACAACTGTACCCACACGATGTGATTAGCCTCGCGCTAAGGAAATCACAACAAGGCCTTTACAATGTTCAATTCCAACCCAATCCCGCCCGCTAGGGTTTCGCATCACACCCCCCCCTTGCGCCTCATGGAAATCAGCAACCATGTTCATCCCAGCGAGATTGAAATTGAAACATCCCAAATTAATCAGCCAGGTCTGTCCCATACCAGACATGTGGTTTGCACGGTAAGACTCAGATCAATGGCGCACAAAGTTAAGTCCTTAAGTGTTCTCGGGCGAGACTACCACATCCCACGAAGTGCTCCAACACTTCCCCCTTTACTGCACGATCACTCGCCCGAGTGAAAACCAATTTTGTATAACCACTGCCGATGACGCACCAACGTCACGGCACAAAATTTTATAACGGTGGCACCAACCACGATTCATTATGGCACCAACCACAATTCAATATCTCATTAAGTCAAATTAATTAATCACATGTGATGATGAACCCAAACGATAATAAAAGCATGGCTAAGCACACTAATCGTACCAACCCAATGTGATCGTAACATAGCATCACTACTAAGTTTCCCAACCTATGGTGTCAATGGCATCAAGGTATTCCAAAATATCAAGGAGGGAAATAACCAATTGGGACGATAACTACCAATACAAGGGTTTGAATAAAAATAGCGATGCAAGATAATTTAAAACAAAATATTTAAATAATAGATTGCAAACTGGGTTCAACATGATCAAAGGAACACGACTTGCCTTGGCCTTGCTCAGTTGACGGCTCTTGATCTTCAAATCTGACGGCGGCTCCCTCGAACGCGTGATCTAACGAGAGAGAAAACGAAACAAAGAGACAAAATAAATTCAAATAAATTCAAATGAACTCCAAAAACTTTCAAACCTGAACCAAAAGGTAGAGCTCAATTTTAGATGAATTTAGAAAAAGAACGGGGTCAATCGGAGCTAGGACGAGGGAGAACGGGCTCTTGGAAAATTAAATCTACAGAAAATCGGGAAAATTAGAAAAGTGCACTGTGCTGTGGACCGGGCGCACGGGAGAACAAGTCCACGGTGAACTCGGCGCACGGAACAGTGCGGCTGACTGTGCGGCTTGCGCAAGCGGCTGGCTGACGTGGCGACCACGTGGCAGGACACGTGTGCGGTTAGGGCTGACGTGGCAGCTGGCGTGGCGGGTGACGTGGCGGCTGACGTGGCACCTGAGGGTCCTCGGGTGCTGACGTGGCATCCACGTGGCGCTGACGTGGCATGACACGTTGGCCTAGGGCTGGTGTGGCTCGGCTGACTCGGCTGCTGACGTGGCCAAATCGGCTCACGGGTCCACGGACCACGACTGACCGGTGGGCCCGGCTTGTCAGTGGCACGGCTCACGGTGGACTCGATCCACGGGAAGGCGAGGAGACGCGCGGGCGCGGGCGCGGGCGGGCTGACGGCGGGCGGGGCGAGGCGCGGGTGTCCGAGGCGGCGGCGGCTGGCCGGCGACCGAGGAGGCGCGGGGCGGCGGCTGACCGGCGGCGACGACGACGATGACGGCGACGGCGGCCGAGAAGACGGCGGAACCGAGGGCGCAGCGGGCTCACCGGCGACGACGACGACGGCGGCGGACGGCGGTGGACGGCGGCGAACGGCGGCGAAGGCGACGACGGCGACGCGGCCTGGCGGCGGCGGATCTGGCCGACGGCGGCGCACGGCGGTGGCGGCGGCGCGGGCGACGGCGGCGACGGCGAAGGCGGCGGAGGCGACGACGGCGACGCGGCCTGGCGGCAGCAGATCTGGCCGACAGCGGCGCACGGCGAAGGCGGCGGCGCGGGCGACGGCGGCGACGGCGAAGGCGGCGGCGCGGGCGGGGCACGCGAACCGAGGCGGGCGGCGCAATAAATACCCGGGCGGCGAGGGCTGACGTGGCACGGACGCCGAGTCCCCGCCGGACTCGGTCTCTGACAGGTGGGCCCCACCTGTCAGTGGAACCGGGCGAGCGGGCGGCAGCGATGGCGCGCGGGCGAGGGGAGGCGCTCGGATGGGCGACGCGTGTCGTCCATCCAACGGAGGGAGGCGGGTGCGGGCGCGCGCGGATGCGCGCCGCGTGGCACGGCGGGGTGCGGGCTGGGCTGGCGGTCGGACCGGGCCGGTTCGTTGGGTTTCGGCCCACCGGCCGGTTTAGGGTTTTCTTTTTTCTTTTCTTTTTCCAGAAATTCAAATAATTCTTTTTGAGCTCTAGAAAATAGCAAATAAATCCAGAAAAATCCCAGAAAAATCCAGAAAAATCCTTGAGACACAAGGAACTCAAATAAAATACTTTTGGCAAATGTTAATGTTTGACTTAAGCATATTAAATCCTTTTAATTCATAAAAATTCCATTTAATCTTTAATTAATTCCAAAAAAATTCAAATGGTGAATTTTATTTTAAAAGCTTCAAAAAGGCTCTGAAAATCAGGATGTTACAAACCTTACCCCCTTAAACGGGATCTCGACCCCGAGATCCGGGCTCACTACTAGAATAGGTTCGGAAACTCTGCCTTGAGATCCTCTTCGCGCTCCCAGGTGGCTTCCTCCTCAGAGTGGTTGCTCCACTGAACTTTGCAAAAGCGAACAACTTTATTCCGGGTGGCTCGCTCTGACACGTCCAAGATCTTGACAGGACGCTCTTTGTAGGACAGATCCTCCTGAAGATCAATGGCCTCAACTGGCACAGCCTCCTCTGGCACTCTCAAGCACTTCTTCAGCTGTGACACATGGAAGACATCATGTACCCCACTGAAAGACGCAGGTAGCTCCAATTGATAAGCAACCTCTCCCCTGCGCTTCAAAATCTTGAATGGCCCCACATACCTTGGTGCTAGCTTTCCCTTCATTTGAAATCGCTTAACTCCTTTGAAAGGTGTGATCCTGAGGTACACAAAATCATCTGGCTCAAAACTCAGCTCTCGGCGTCTGGTATCCGCATAGCTCTTTTGCCTGGCCTGGGCAGTCCTCAATCTCTCCTGGATCAAACGGACCTTGTCCTCTGCCTCTTTTAAACAATCTGGACCAAACACCTGACCTTCCCCCGTCTCTTTCCAATTGAGAGGGGTCCTGCATTTCCTGCCATAGAGTGCTTCAAATGGTGACATCTGCAAACTTGCCTGATAACTATTGTTGTAGGAAAACTCTGCAAAAGGCAAACAACTGTCCCACTTAGGACCATGATCTAGCACACATGCTCTCAACATATCCTCAAGAATCTGATTGACTCGCTCTGTCTGACCATCTGTCTGGGGATGATATGCGGTACTGAAATTCAGGTGCGTTCCCATAGCCTCATGGAAACTACCCCAAAACCGAGAAGTGAACTGGGCTCCTCGATCTGACACTATTTTCTTGGGCACTCCATGCAAACTGACGATCCTTGACATATACAATTCTGCCAATCTGTCACCGGTGTAGGTTGTCTTTACTGGAATAAAGTGAGCAACCTTGGTCAATCGGTCCACGATGACCCAAATCGAATCATAGCCTTCTTTGGTCTTAGGCAGACCAACTATGAAGTCCATACCAATCTCTTCCCATTTCCACTCAGGGATTTTCAACGGCTGGAGCAAACCTGCTGGCCTCTGATGCTCTGCCTTAACCCTCTGACAGACATCACAAAGTGCCACATACTCAGCGATCTCACGCTTCATGCTAGGCCACCAATATTTTTCTTTAATGTCCTGGTACATCTTGGTACTGCCAGGGTGTATCGAATACAACGACTCATGAGCTTCTTTTAGCAACAGATCCTTTAGCTCCTTCTTATTGGGCACACACAAACGTCGCTTGAACCACAGAGTTCCTTGGGCATCCTCTGAAAATCCCGACTCTTTTCCTTCACTCATATTCTTTCTGATACGCTGAAACGTCTCATCATCCGTCTGAGCCTGACGAATCTGACCGTCCAAAGTGGGCTGCAACTCTATTGCTGCCAAAAATCCTTCCTCAACCAATTCCAAACTGAGCTTTTGGAATTCCTCATGCAAAGCTGGCTGACTCTCCTGAACCATTACTGAATTACAATAAACCTTTCTGCTCAGAGCATCTGCGACCACATTGGCCTTCCCTGGGTGATAATGGATTCCGACATCGTAATCCTTTATCAACTCCAACCACCTCCTCTGCCTGAGGTTAAGCTCGGACTGGGTGAAAATGTATTTCAAACTCTTGTGATCTGTGTAAATCTCACATCTATTACCCAAGAGATAGTGCCTCCAAATTTTTAAAGCATGCACTACAGCTGCTAGCTCCAAGTCGTGGGTAGGGTAATTCTCCTCATGCGGTCTCAACTGGCGCGAGGCATACGCTACCACTCTCTTTTCCTGCATCAGCACACAACCCAAACCCTTGCGTGAGGCATCGCAATAAATCTCAAAATCCTTGTTTAAATCTGGCAACACTAGCGCTGGGGCTGTGGTCAAACTCTCCTTCAACTTCTGAAAGCTTTTCTCGCACTCGGGCGTCCAAACAAATTTCTTCTCCTTTTTGAACAATTGGGTAAGTGGCTTGGCTACACTGGAAAATCCCTCGATGAAACGACGGTAGTAACCGGCCATACCTAGAAAACTCCTGACCTGGGTCACCGAAGAAGGTGACTGCCAGTCCAAAACATCCTTGACCTTTCCGGGATCAACAGCAACTCCCTCTGCGGACATCACATGGCCTAGGAAGGCGACTTCCTTCATCCAAAACTCACATTTGCTAAACTTGGCATACAACTGGTGGTCCCTTAATTTCTGCAATACCATCCTCAGGTGTTCCTCATGCTCTTTCTCATCCCTAGAGTAGATTAGAATGTCGTCAATAAACACAACGACAAACTTATCCAAATACTCCATGAACACCTTATTCATCAGGTACATAAAATAGGCTGGAGCATTGGTCAAACCAAAAGACATCACTGTGAACTCGTACAAACCGTAACGAGTCGAAAATGCTGTCTTAGGTATGTCCTCCTGTCGAATCCTCATCTGATGGTAACCTGACCTCAAGTCAATCTTGGAGAAAACTCCTGCTCCCTTGAGCTGATCAAACAAATCATCGATCCTGGGTAACGGGTACTTGTTCTTGATAGTGACCTCATTAAGTGCTCGGTAGTCCACGCACATGCGCTGACTGCCATCCTTCTTTTTCACAAACAAGACTGGCGCTCCCCACGGGGATGAACTGGGCCTGACATAACCTTTGTCCAAAAGCTCTTGAATCTGCTTCTTGAGTTCCGCTAATTCATTTGCTGGCATCCGGTAGGGTCTTTTGGAAATCGGAGCGGTACTGGGTACCAACTCGATCAGAAACTCAACTTCTCGCTCTGGTGGCATCCCTGGAAGATCATCTGGAAACACATCGGGGTACTCCCTGGCAATTGGCACATCCTCCAACTGAATCCCCTTGATCTGGCAAACCATTACTTGCTCTGGCTGATTCATGCTAGCTGAAAACTGCACTTTCTTCCCGTCGGAGCTGGTCAAAGTCACTGCTCTGCTCCCACAATATAAAACTGCTTGGTGCTTCTTGAGCCAATCCATACCCAAGATCACGTCTAGGGACTGGATATCCAAGACAATCAAGTCCGTTCTGAACTCAACTCCCTGGATGACCATCTGAACTCCGGGACAGCCTAGGTTGGTGCTCAACTCCGCACCGGGGGATTGGATCAAATGAATAGATCCCAGAGTAACAATTTTCAACTGATGCTTTAAAGCAAAACTCCGAGAAACAAACGAATGGGAAGCTCCAGAATCAAACAAAACTGTGGCAGGTGTTGTATGGACTAAGAACTTACCGATCACGACATCTGGTGCTGCCTGGGCCTCCTCTGCAGTGACGTGGTTCACCTGACCTCTCACCACCTGCGGAGTCCTGCTGCCCTGACCTGGCGCCTGGGGTGTTCCACGCCCTGCTCCTGGAGTAGGCGTCCGTCCTGGTGTGGCTCCCAAGTCGAAGCGAACTGGAGTGGGGGCCTGCCTCTGTGGGCACTTGCTAGCATAGTGTCCCGGCTCATGGCACTTGTAGCAAGTAACAGACGCTGCTGGATTGGCGTTCCTTTGCTGCTGACCACCAGATCCACCGGGTCTCTGCCCTGTCTGCTGGGGACGTGGCGCTGGGGCCGGTGTCCTGAAGACTGACTGCTGCTGCTGCTGAGGCACTCGAGTGGGCTGGTAAGTGCTGAAACGCTGCCTCTGAGCCTGGTGAGACTGTAATCCCTGCTGAGCCATCCTCCTCTTGCGAGACTCCTCGAGCTCGCGGCGACTGTCCTCAATTAGGATGACCTTATCCACCATCTGCTGAAAGCTGGCATAGTCGTTGCCCACGACCTGCACCTTCAAACCTGGGTTCAAGCCTTTCCGGAACCTCTTCTGACGAGCCTCATCTGTGGCTACATCCTCAGGCGCATAGCGAGCTAGCTGAGTGAATTTATTGAGGTATTCACTCACTGACATGTTCTTCTGCTGCAACTCACGGAACTCCTCCTTCTTCATGTCCATCACCCCATCTAGGACATGGGCGTGACGGAAAGCGGTGTAGAACTCATCCCAAGAAATGTTGTTCTGGTCCTCGTGGGCGTCACAGTAGTTCTCCCACCACTCTGCTGCAGGTCCCTCTAGCTGGTGTGCTGCATACAACACTCTCTCCCTGTCTGTGCACTGGGCCAAGTTCAGCTTTTTCCCTACTGAACGGATCCAGTCGTCTGCCTCCAAAGGTTCTGAAGAACTGGAGTAGGTAGGCGGCCTCGTCCTCATAAACTCTGCAAAGCGGGACTGCTGGTGGGCGGCCTGGGGTGCTGCTGCCCCTGGGTGCTGACGCTGAGCCATATTGTTCATATTCTGCATCATTGCTTGCATCATCTGGGTCTGGGCCATCAGGAACTGACTGAGAGCGGGGTCCAGGGTCGGCGGAACTGCCTGGGGTGGCTGAGTGGAACTGCTCCCTGGGTTCTGGTTTGTCTGCTCACGACCTGCGGAGTTCCTGGTTTCAACCATCTTGCTGCTGCTCTGAAAAGAAAGACCATTTGCTGAGAACTGACATTCTGAGGCTCAGTAGATAAGAGGGAAAAGCAGAGGTAAGCGGTGAACTCGTCTAAGGGGAATAGCTAATGGCAACCTGAACTAAGCAAACACTTAGCCCGAAAGGCTAACAACGAGACTGGCAAAGAATAACTCCATTAAAAGATGGACATGATTGCAACATAATGCTTTAAAAGCAAGATTTACAGCTCACATCCCAAACAACTGCAAATAAAAATTCCAACGCTCTACTCGTAATACTAATCTAGTGGCTCCCACTCTGAGCCTGACAGATAGGGTTCGCTATCCTCATCCTCCGCATCACTATAGAAGACCCACGAGTTGCGGACTGGCGGCGACTCTGGTGGCGTCTGCTCTCTGACGGGGGCGGGGGTGAAGCGTCGAAGGTACGCTTGACGATCTCCGGTGATGCGTCGTCCCACCTCCGGGCTCGGCGGTGTAGGCGTCGGTAGAGGTACTGGCGACTGCGGTTGAGGCTCCTCCCTGACTGGCTCTGGCAAACTGAGGGTGACTTCACCTTGCTTCTTGAACCTCCGAACGAGTCTAGCCATGTTGATCTTGTATAATTTGCAAAGCTGTCGGATGGCTTTGTGTGCGGCTGCTTGTGCGGAACATCCTTCGTGAGATCCGGTGCCCTTGAAACTATGATGTAGAACCTGCTTGCCGACTCTCGTGGTGAAGTACAACCTGGTGATGCTTCCAATACGTTGCCCTTTATCTTGCTCATCCTTGGTGAGGTAGACGGGCAATCTCCTCAACCCGAGGCTTCGCAGCAGAACATGGAGAAGGGCTCTCCAACCTCCCGCCTGGTTGAATGAAGCTTGAGACATCTAATGCATTTTACAAGGGAAGATTAGCATAAAACTTACGAAAATAAATCATGAGAGAACGGGGCAAGGAACAGAATTTCTATAGAGAAGATAAGAAAGTATAGATATTACTACTCTTCAAATTTAGTTGGTTTGATTTAGAAAATAGGTTTTGAAATTTGTTCTAATTCGACCACTCTAACTAGGGCTTCGTCCTGCAGTCGATTTGGCTCTGATACCATCTCTGTAGAGACCCGAATATACAAATCCGGACTCTCCTGTGTATTCTGCACTAGTCCAGGATCACGCTAGTGCACACAGTGTGAACAAAGATAAATATCATCCATATCACGATATTCTAAGGAAAAACCAAATTATATTGATAATCATCAGAGTACGACCTTATGGTCAAGCTTACAATAGACTAGCCCGAAGGGCTTAACAAAAACTAGCAGCGGAAATCCAAAAGAAAGCGCAGCAGCCAATCGACACGCCCACAGGCTATCGAGTGGAGAACGAAGCCTAATCCGCGAAGACGTCGAAGTACTCTCCTTCTGGAACCTCCTGCTGGTGATACTCCTCCTCCTCAACTGAGCAACAGGGGCATAAAGCCGTGAGTACATTGGTACTCAGCAAGCCGTTTGTAACAAATGAATGCAATATAATATGCAAGGCTTACCAATGGAAGGCTAAAAGGGTTAATTTGCATAAACAGCATTTGGAAATATCATAAATAGATTAAAGGCGAATTGTAAATAAAACAATAATGAATAATCAAAGGAATTTAAGGTAAACCACCTATGGACCTCCCATCCACAAACCAAACCAACAGTGAATTAACCATCCACTGACCAGCTACAAGTTTTCCAAGAGTAACTATACCTCGTGTGAAATCACCGAGCATTGTCCATTACCGAGGACACGGCTATTCGAATAGTTTTACACTCTGCAGAGGTTGCACAACTGTACCCACACGATGTGATTAGCCTCGCGCTAAGGAAATCACAACAAGGCCTTTACAATGTTCAATTCCAACCCAATCCCGCCCGCTAGGGTTTCGCATCACACCCCCCCTTGCGCCTCATGGAAATCAGCAACCATGTTCATCCCAGCGAGATTGAAATTGAAACATCCCAAATTAATCAGCCAGGTCTGTCCCATACCAGACATGTGGTTTGCACGGTAAGACTCAGATCAATGGCGCACAAAGTTAAGTCCTTAAGTGTTCTCGGGCGAGACTACCACATCCCACGAAGTGCTCCAACACTTCCCCCTTTACTGCACGATCACTCGCCCGAGTGAAAACCAATTTTGTATAACCACTGCCGATGACGCACCAACGTCACGGCACAAAATTTTATAACGGTGGCACCAACCACGATTCATTATGGCACCAACCACAATTCAATATCTCATTAAGTCAAATTAATTAATCACATGTGATGATGAACCCAAACGATAATAAAAGCATGGCTAAGCACACTAATCGTACCAACCCAATGTGATCGTAACATAGCATCACTACTAAGTTTCCCAACCTATGGTGTCAATGGCATCAAGGTATTCCAAAATATCAAGGAGGGAAATAACCAATTGGGACGATAACTACCAATACAAGGGTTTGAATAAAAATAGCGATGCAAGATAATTTAAAACAAAATATTTAAATAATAGATTGCAAACTGGGTTCAACATGATCAAAGGAGTACTTGCCTTGGCCTTGCTCAGTTGACGGCTCTTGATCTTCAAATCTGACGGCGGCTCCCTCGAACGCGTGATCTAACGAGAGAGAAAACGAAACAAAGAGACAAAATAAATTCAAATAAATTCAAATGAACTTAAAAAACTTTCAAACCTGAACCAAAAGGTAGAGCTCAATTTTAGATGAATTTAGAAAAAGAACGGGGTCAATCGGAGCTAGGACGAGGGAGAACGGGCTCTTGGAAAATTAAATCTACAGAAAATCGGGAAAATTAGAAAAGTGCACTGTGCTGTGGACCGGGCGCATGGGAGAACAAGTCCACGGTGAACTCGGCGCACGGAACAGTGCGGCTGACTGTGCGGCTTGCGCAAGCGGCTGGCTGATGTGGCGACCACGTGGCAGGACACGTGTGCGGTTAGGGCTGACGTGGCAGCTGGCGTGGCGGGTGACGTGGCGGCTGACGTGGCGGCTGACGTGGCACCTGAGGGTCCTCGGGTGCTGACGTGGCATCCACGTGGCGCTGACGTGGCATGACACGTTGGCCTAGGGCTGGCGTGGCTCGGCTGACTCGGCTGCTGACGTGGCCAGATCGGCTCACGGGCCCACGGACCACGACTGACCGGTGGGCCCGGCTTGTCAGTGGCACGGCTCACGGTGGACTCGATCCACGGGAAGGCGAGGAGACGCGCGGGCGCGGGCGCTGGCGGGCTGACGGCAGGCGGGGCGAGGCGCGGGTGTCCGAGGCGGCGGCGGCTGGCCGGCGACCGAGGAGGCGCGGGGCGGCGGCGGCGGCTGACCGGCGGCGACGACGACGACGACGGCGACGGCGGCCGAGAAGACGGCGGAACCGAGGGCGCAGCGGGCTCACCGGCGACGACGACGACGGCGGCGGACGGCGGCGGACGGCGGCGAACGGCGGCGAAGGCGACGACGGCGACGCGGCCTGGCGGCGGCGGATCTGGCCGACGGCGGCGCACGGCGGTGGCGGCGGCGCGGGCGACGGCGGCGACGGCGAAGGCGGCGGAGGCGACGACGGCGACGTGGCCTGGCGGCGGCAGATCTGGCCGACAGCGGCGCACGGCGAAGGCGGCGGCGCGGGCGACGGCGGCGACGGCGAAGGCGGCGGCGCGGGCGGGGCACGCGAACCGAGGCGGGCGGCGCAATAAATACCCGTGCGGCGAGGGCTGACGTGGCACGGACGCCGAGTCCCCGCCGGACTCGGTCTCTGACAGGTGGGCCCCACCTGTCAGTGGAACCGGGCGAGCGGGCGGCAGCGATGGCGCGCGGGCGAGGGGAGGCGCTCGGATGGGCGACGCGTGTCGTCCATCCAACGGAGGGAGGCGGGTGCGGGCGCGCGCGGATGCGCGCCGCGTGGCACGGCGGGGTGCGGGCTGGGCCGGCGGTCGGACCGGGCCGGTTCGTTGGGTTTCGGCCCACCGGCCGGTTTAGGGTTTTCTTTTTTCTTTTCTTTTTCCAGAAATTCAAATAATTCTTTTTGAGCTCTAGAAAATAGCAAATAAATCCAGAAAAATCCTTGAGACACAAGGAACTCAAATAAAATACTTTTGGCAAATGTTAATGTTTGACTTAAGCATATTAAATCCTTTTAATTCATAAAAATTCGATTTAAGCTTTAATTAATTCCAGAAAAATTCAAATGGTGAATTTTATTTTAAAAGCTTCAAAAAGGCTCTGAAAATCAGGATGTTACACGTCCTATCACCATATGGTACACAGTGCTCGACGATTTTAAATCCTCCAGGAATAATAGGTAGCAACGTACAAGCCTCTGCGGGTAAATAGTAGTCTATATTGATTTGCTAACATGTTATATATTATAATATCAGAGTCTAAATTTCAAAATATCGCAGATGCTTCCCCCACGGTAGGCCAACAACCTACGTATGGATCAGGGTGTTCAACTCTGAACCAAGCATCACCCATAGTTGGCAAAGAAAATATTTTTCCGGATGAAACCATGGATTGGCTACATAGAAATGATAATTATGAGAGACGTGGGAAATCCACTTGTGATACCTATAAGAACAGGCTCCTGACGAATCGAGCATTATACATAAATATGGAAGAATCTAAGAAAGAGAGGTTGTTGCATAGTAGACGAGACTACAAAAAGATAAAATCAAGTTGCAACAAGATGAATGGATCTGCAGATAATTATCATAGCCCAAGTGAACATGTTTGCAATATTTTTCGAATAATATGTTAACATCTCTTTGCATCCAGTACATGTTTTTTAACTAATTCTAAGAGCTAACCTTCAATACAGGCAGTCTTACGCAAGCTGAGGGTAGTATGCGTATACTGCCCAATGATATAGAATATGACAGGTCCCTTTTCGAGCCTACAGACCCTGGCAGTGATGAAGAAGGTGGGTTATTGGGCGATAATTTGAATGTTTACGAACCAACCATGACTGACTTAATAGTTTTGCTGATTTGTTATATATAATATCATGCAACAGATCATCTTGAGGCACCACAAAACTTGGACATTGCAGATCATATTGATGATGAAACAAGGCAATTCCTTGGAGAAGGTAACTAGAAGTTATAGTTTGAGTCATTATATTATCATGACTAAAAAATTAACATGTAGTGATAACCATCCTTTTTTACATCACAGATGATGCATTCGAGTCATATCGTGTACATCCCAATGGTGTTGACCAGAATGACACCGATGATCCTTATGACTATGTTTACCAGGACTTGCCAGACAGACACCATGTTTTGAGAAAAGTCCCTGATTGCATGTATTGTGGAGCCATACGATTTGAATATGAGCCTCCTGGGTTCTGTTGCAGGAAAGGAAAGATAAAGGTGCATATTCCAGATGTTCCTGCTGAATTGAAAAGGCTGTTAACAAGTCAGGTTGATAATGATGCAAAATATTTTAGACAACATATACGCTACTTCAACTCTCATTTCTCCTTTACAACCCTTGGAGTCAGCTTGGATCGACGATATGCCACCGCATCTGGTACTGGTATATATACATTCCGTGTGCATGGTGCCATGTACCATCGTTTGGACCATCTGGTGCCAGGTTGTAAAGGCCCTCGTCACTTGCAGCTCTACTTTTATGATACAGAAGATGATACATTATCCCACAGAGTGCGAAGATCTCCTGACCTTGATATCAACCTTATAAGAAATGTTTTAAGAATACTAGAAGGTAACCCATACGGACAGACATTCAATAGAGTTGGAGCTATTCCCAATCTTGATGACTACGTAATTGAGCTCAATACTAATGTCACGCCTGACCAGCGAAGGTGAGTAATTTATTTTTGTACTGATAACATGCTTATGTATTTACTACTTATATAATTTTGTTATTAATACACCGCATTCTTTAGTATGACTGTGTTAACCAAATGATTATTATTTCTTATTTCTTATAAAAAATAGGTACAATGCTCCAACGGCCTCACAGGTTGCAGCAATCTGGTCAGAAGGCAATGATCCACAAAGAAGTTTTGATAGGAGTGTGCTTGTGTATGCCAGAGGGGATCGCCCACGCTATATTAGAGCTTATCATGGATGTTATGATCCATTGGCATATCCATTGTTTTTCCCTAGGGGGAAACTGGCTGGAATAAGTTTATGCCGTACAATGATGATTCTACCTTTCATGGTACTCCTTCCTCTTCCTGTAATAATTTGTCCGGCATGGGGGCAGGCACTTGTACGGGATCAACAGGTACCTACCGAAGCTCTATTTTTTCACATTTAATTTAATGTTGGTTTACATACTAAATAGTTTTCCTATATGGGGGTAGATCATGGAGAACAACATGCCGAGGTGCCTGCTAGGGAAACAACCGCTACTATGGATCCAACAACAAGTACCTACGTTAACACCATTTGTACGGCATCTTATTTG
Organism: Dendrocalamus latiflorus; assembly: GCA_017311315.1. NCBI lineage: Eukaryota > Viridiplantae > Streptophyta > Magnoliopsida > Poales > Poaceae > Dendrocalamus > Dendrocalamus latiflorus. Next base: position 10,882,805 of record CM029654.1, read on the forward strand.
ATCTAATGCATGTGTATTATATACTAATACTTTCCCTTTGACGCAGATCATGGTGAAAACGATGCTGACATACAACAAGGCGATTTATTATGTAGCCTGGTAGAAGAGAACCAATCTAGCAGATATGTGACAGCAAGGGAATACTATTGTTTCTTGATGCAAGTTAGAAGGGGGCTTTTTAACATCTTGTTGTTTGGAGGGAGGCTTTTCCAACAATGGGCTGTTGACATGTATATCAAGATTGAGTCTATGAGGCTTGATTGGTATTCTAACCCTGATAACCAGAAACTAATACGTGCTGAGCTATATCAGGTGAATGTATTTTCACAATTTATTACTTGCCAATGTTTCATGCATAATAATTTTGACACTCATGAGCCATCCATCTTATACTATCTACCTGAATATATAGGGTTTGGTTGATGCAATTTCTGCTGGTGAGACAAGAGCTTCAGAAGTTGGCAAGAGAATAGTGCTGCCCCGTACCTTCCCTGGTGGTGATCGTGACATGATGCAAAGATTTCTCAATGCAATGGCTATTGTACAGCGTTTTGGTAAACCAGATTACTTCATCACCATGACTTGCAATCCATATTGGGAAGAGATTACAGAGCATCTTGAACCTGGGCAAAAACCACAAGATAGGCCAGACCTTGTTTCAAGGGTTTACAGAGCCAAGTTACGTTCGATGAAAGATTTATTGATCAAGAAGAAATATTTTGGAGAGGTTGCAGCATATGTGCATGTTACTGAGTTCCAAAAGAGAGGACTTCCACACGAGCACATCCTCTTGATCATGAAATCAGGTAGTAAGTTAACAAGCCCAGATGGATATGATAAATTCATATCTGCAGAGATACCAGACAAGGACAAGTACCCTGTGTTGCATGATCTGGTAATCAAGCATATGCTACATGGACCATGTGGAGTCTTGAATCCAAAGTGTGCTTGTATGGTAGATGGAGAGTGTCGCTTTCGCTATCCTCGAGAATTTTGTGCAGCAACACAACAAGGTAGTGATTCATATCCTTTGTATAGAAGGAGGGATGATGGACAACGTGTGAAAATAAGAAGGGCTGAATTGGACAATAGGTGGGTTGTTCCGTATAATCCTGGGCTATTGATGAGGTATAACTGTCACATCAACGTTGAAGCCTGCTCCAGCATCAAAGCTATTAAGTACCTATTCAAATATGTGTACAAAGGCCATGACTGTGCCTCATTCTCAGTCGACCCCTCTGGAGTTATCAATGAAATACGTCAGTACAGGGATGCTCGATACATATCACCACCAGAAGCGGTACATAGGATCTTTGGATTCCATCTTTTTGGTGTGTATCCCGCTGTCTTGCAGCTCCAGTGTCATCTACCTAACATGCAATCTGTTATTGTCGATGAGACTAAAAATCTAGAAGATGTTGTCAATGAGCCATCTGCAACTATGACAACACTCACAGAATACTTCAGTTTGAATCGAGTGGATACTTATGCAAGGAATTTTTTGTATAGAGAACTTCCAGAACACTACAGGTGGATCGGTGGTAGCAAGTTGTGGCAAAGAAGAAAGAAAAAAGGACAGATTGGGCGGATTGTGTATGCTAACCCTGCTGAAGGTGAGAGATATTTCCTGAGGGTGCTTCTAAATCATGTAAGAGGTGCGACCTCTTATGATGATCTAAAAACAGTAGCGGGTATCACTTCCTCTACTTTCAGGGAAGCATGCGAGAAGAGAGGACTCATAGAAAGGGACGAGACGCTAGATGACTGCTTGAGTGAGGCAACAAATTTTCAGATGCCTTATGCTCTGCGACGGTTATTTGCGACTATTCTTGTATTTTGTGAGGCCACCAATATTCGTGGTCTGTGGGACAAACACAAGGCATCATTGTCTGAAGATTACAGCAGAGACAATCCTAACACTGCAGTAGTAGAACAAATGGTGCTTAGAGACATTCGAGATTTAATTCAGTCAATGGGGAAGGATATCAGAAATTATGATCTTCCTGAGGTCCATGATACAGGTAATCCCTCCCCCACCTAATAAAACTCAAGCGAATGGACACAGATGCATATCTTATTGCATGAAAACTTACAATTCTTTTTTGATAAACTACATGGTATCAAATATATTATTCTATAATTATTCATGTGTATTAAATATTCCCGGTATTGTCTTGCTTTGTATCATGCAGATGAATTTAACAACGACATAATGAGAGAGGTTAGGGAGGAACTTTCTGTGGGTGTCGACCAAGAACATTTGGATATATATAAATCCCTTAACAAGGAGCAGCGTGCAGGATTTGATGAAATCATACATCATGTCATGAATAAGAAGAGCCAGGTGTTTTTCGTGGATGGTCCAAGAGGAACAGGAAAGACATTCCTATACAAGGCACTTCTTGCTAGAGTCCGCTCAAAGGGATTAATAGCAATTGCAACGGCAACTTCCGGTATTGCAGCGTCAATATTGCCTAGAGGACGCACAGCACACTCAAGGTTCAAAATCCCAATTAAGCTTGCTGACAATAGCACATGCAACTTCACAAAGCAAAGTGGCACCGCTGAGTTACTGCGTACGGCATCTTTGCTTATTTGGGATGAGGTTGCAATGACAAAACGTCAAGCTGTCGAGTGTCTTGATAGGTCTCTACAGGATATTATGGATTGTTCTTTGCCATTTGGGGGAAAGGTTGTGGTATTTGGTGGAGATTTTAGGCAGGTGCTTCCTGTGGTAACACGTGGGACAAGAGCACAGGTAACAGATGCTACGCTGCAGAGATCATATTTATGGGACAATATAAGGAAGACACGATTGTCACGTAACATGAGAGCTCAATCTGACCCATGGTTTTCAGATTACCTACTCAGAATTGGAAATGGCACCGAAGAGACGATTGGAGATGATTATGTACGCCTACCAGATGATATTGTAATTGGATATACAGACGACGAAGATTCAGTAAACAAACTCATTCAGGAAATCTTTCCATCACTTGAGGAAAATGCAAGATCAACAGCTTATATGAGCACACGTGCCATTCTTTCTACCAAAAATGCACATGTAGATCAGCTAAATACAAAGATGATTGACAAGTTTCCAGGTGAGGAAAAGGTTTTTCATAGCTTCGACTCTGTCGATGACGATTCAAGAAATAACTACCCTATTGACTTCCTAAACTCCATCACTCCAAATGGTCTGCCTCCACATGAGCTCAAAGTAAAAATCCACTGCCCTGTGATCCTTCTCCGCAATCTAGATCCTAACCACGGAATGTGCAATGGAACAAGACTCATGGTTAGAGCATTCCAAAACAATGCAATTGATGCAGAAATAGTTGGTGGCCACCATGCAGGCAAGAGGGTGTTCATTCCTAGAATCCCTATGTCCCCGTCCGACGATATCTCACTTCCTTTCAAGTTCAAGCGGAAACAATTCCCTATCCGCCTGAGTTTTGCAATGACCATAAACAAAGCGCAGGGCCAAACTATCCCAAATGTTGGCATCTACCTTCCAGAGCCTGTTTTCTCACATGGACAGCTTTATGTCGCGCTATCAAGGGGTGTATCAAGACAAACGACAAGAATTTTGGCCAAACCAAAGAAAGAAGTAGATGCCTCAGGGAAGAGCACCAAAAATATTGTGTATAAAGACGTCCTAGCATGGTGATGTGGTAAGTAAATAGTCCACAAACACCTATTTCCTAACTATGTTTCATATTTCTTTATGTGACAAAAATATTTGTTTTCTTTGTAGCCTCAAGTTTAAACAATGTGGGGATGGAGAAAGTCGTCGGTGGGTGAGTCCAATGATGTTGTCGCCTCCTCAAAGGATCAGTCGTTATGTGACATTCGTTATGTGACAAAAATATTTGGTTATACAATATATGAGACGTGAATATTAATGAATCTGATTGTTCATTTTATTTTTTATAAATTTTATCTTGTTTTGTATGTTACCGTAGCGTTAGCACGGGCACACTACTAGTGCCTTTAAAGCCGTCTTGAATGGGGTCTTAGTGTTGGAGAATTGAGAAGAGATTAGATATGAGGATAACGATGAGGTCTACCAGATTTTGATCCGAGAGCTTAAAATTTGAGTAACACTTCTTACCAAAACATAGTTCGGGTGTAATTTTGTTCCTTAGTTTAGACACCACCCAAGGAGGATGATGTATTGTTATGGTATGAACACAACAGTGGCTCCAGTCATGGAAGGCTGGGTCACCCTACAACAGGGGCGGATTTGGGCCCCCGGCAAGGTGGGCTTCAGCCCGGGGCGTGAAAAAATTTATAGTATATAGCCCAGGTCAGCCCGGGGTATTAGTATTAACATTCAGCCCAGGTAGCCCATATATATTTCACACTTCAGCCCATAATCTCCTCGCGTCCACAGTCCAGTAGCCCACCCGGCCCACACTTTCCGCGCGGCGGCGCGGGCGCGCCCACGCTCGAGTGGCTCCCACTCGGCCACTCCGCTCCGCATGCCCGAACGAATCCCCCCGAAGGCCCGAACGCTGCCAGCGCTCCCACTCCGCTCCGCGAGATCCGGACCGCCTCGTCGCCTCCGCCTCCCGGCTTCGCCCGGCCCCGCCTCCCCGCCTCCCGGCGCCGCCCGGCCCCGCCTCCCCGCCGCCCGGCGCAGATCGAGCGCCTCCCCGCCTCTTGGCGCAGATCCAACGCCGCCTCCCCGCCTCCCGGCGTAGATCCAGCGCCGCCGCCTCCCTGCACCGCCCGGCTCCACCTCCCCGCCGCCCGGCGCAGATCCGGCGCGGCCCGGCCCCGCCTCCCTGCCGCCCGGCGCAGATCCGGCGCCGCCTCCCCGCCTCCCGGCGCAGATCCAGCGCCGCCGCCTCCCTGAGCCGCCCGGCCCCACCTCCCCGCCTCCCGGCCCCGCCTCCCCGCCTCCCGGCGCCGCCTCCCCGAGTCCCGACCCGTCTCCCGACCTCGTCAGTCGTCGCCGCGCGCGCGCCAGGTGAGAGCCTGTGAGTGTGAGGAATCACTGAATGTCTGAATCAGTGAAAATGTGAAATGTGAAATGCATGATGTGATGACTGATGATGAATTGATGATATCAGTTAATCAGTTTATGTGAAATATGAAATGTCCCAGTGAAATGTGAATTGATGATGCCCTCCCTGATGTCCAGTGATCCAGTCAGTTCAAACTCCAGATTAATTTTTCCAACTAGTATATGTCTAAATTATATTGCTTTCTCAACTAGCATGATGATATCAGTTAGGGAATAGGGATTGTGATATACTAAAATGTGATTGATTGAATATTGATCCTAGTTGTTCTTGTATTATAGCTCTTGAAAAATATTAGTGTTTTATGTCTTAAAAAAAATCTGAATTTCAACAGAATGAAGCGGGCGAAGACACTGTCATCGTATTTTTCAACAGAAACACAATCCAACGAAACACCAGAAACAGGAGCTAGTAATACGCATCAAAATAATCCTCGTGTTGTACTCAGTCCGGATGATATTGTTGCTGATCCTGGGCTTCGGAAATCAATTGAGGATTTGGAAACATTAATGATGATAAGATTTTAGAGCGTTTTCAAGGGATGAGGTCACGTAAGAAACAATTATCTCGTGCTAGTGGTAAGTTAGCTTCTTATAAATATAAACTTTGTGCTGTTCATATTTATTCATACACATATTTAATTTACTCCCATATGTTGTCTTTATAGGTTCTGGTTCATGTCCAACTATCAATGAAGAAATGACAGGATAGGATAGAGAGCAATTCATCGTAATTTAGGTACTCAAATTGTATCTCTATTATATTACATTTTTTGTACTTTGAGATCATGCCATGTTTTTCATATTATGCTTTATGTTTGCTTGTTTAGTATTGAACTCAAGTTTCATATCAGTAATACAATGAGCCAATTATGATATACTTTTGTTATATGAAATATGATTATATCGTGGTATGGGTACAAATTGGTGTTAGTTTTAGGTGGTTAAAGTTCAGCCCGGGGCGTAACCAAATCCTGGTTCCGCCACTGCCCTACAACATGTATGTTACTCAGTTTCTAGCCATCATTTTTAGCTCAATGTATTAATAAATGAATCTTGCACCGTAAACTTCTTATCAATTCCAGCTATCGTTTTCGACTCAATGAATTGATACAAGGAAGTGAAAACGAGTAGAGGATATCGACACAAGCTCGCAGTCTCGCACCCACCCTTTTTCCACTGTTTGTGTTCACATTTGGTGGACCCCGTGACCAGTTTAGGGCCTAGACACGGCTCCACACGCCTGCAAATGGTGATGGGGCTCATGGCAGCCATGAAGGCTAGCTTAGGTGATGATCGGTTCGGCTGAAAAGCTCGTGGCTTATGGCTGAAAATACTGTAGCTGGCTGAAAAAAGCACTGTAATTAAATTTTAAAAAATTTAAAAATAAAAAAATATGTTAGCCCATTACGTATAATACAAACAAATACGGGAAAAAAAGAACCGGCAAAAAAACTCAACAAAAAGCCAAAAGTTCAGAAAAAGACAAAACTTATGAATAGTGAAAAATAAGCCAGAAGTCAGAAGCCGAAGCCGAGTTGATCGAGGTAGAATCAAGTGTCAAGCACAGCATCTGAACACTCCATGAATCCAATCCCTGAAGCAACCGACCCTCTCACTAGTCACTACATCGATCTGAAGCAGATCGTTGCCAATGACAAGGCATGGAATGCACGATATCGTCGCATTAAGCAATGCAGCGTATTCTCTCGTACTGTCAAGTACAAAAACATCTAAATAGTCCGGGTACATCTCCAAACTAAACCGAACTAAATAGTGGTATGGAACGTACGATGGCATTGTATCTAAGCCTATAAATAAGCCGAACTCGGATAAGCTTGGTGTTCTAGACTCAAGTTCAGTAGAAGCTCGAGCTGAGCTTGAATTGGGATGAGCTTGGACTTAGGCTCGAGCTCGGCTCGACCAAACTCGAGTAGGCTCGAGCTTGGTTCGTTGAAGCTCGACAACAATTAAAATAATTTATTATGCACTATTTTTCAATAATAAGAAAATTTGAGCTTGAGCTCGGTCGAATAAGCTCGATAACAATCAAAATAATTCAAACATATACTAATTTTCAACAATAAGAAAAGTTCGACTCGAGTAAACTTGGTAAAAGTTAATATGTATCACTATTTAAACTCGAATCGAGACTGATAAACTATTCGAGCTTAACTCGGTGAAGCTCGTGAGCTCGAGATCAAATTTAAGTTCGACTTGTTTAAAATTTGAACCGAGCTTAAATTAAACCTAGAATGAGCCAAACAAAAATAATTTACGAATTTCGAGTGTTTTTACTGTCATAACTACGTCTAAAACACTAAGCCGTCAGTGACGTGCATTAATGAAGACCCACCAGTCTCTCCTGGGCTCATACATACAGGGCTTTTCGAGCGTGACTTATAGCTATAAGTCTTAGCGAAAGTACTTATATAAATAGACCAAATAATAATAAATTATTTTAGAAAAAGATTTTGATAAACTATTTTAAAAAATTATAAAAAATTATCTTGTTTATTTATTCAGAAGAAACTATAACTCATAAATGAAAAAAGAGATCAAAATCAAAGCCATAAGCTAACGTGTCCCTTTCTTGACGCCATGGACTTGGGTATAAACTTGTTCCTTGCTTGACGCCATGGACTTGGGTATAAACTAAGCTCTAATATCAGATGTTGGTTTTGTTCAGTTGGTTTGCTTCAGTTTTGCTCGGTGGTGCTCTCTGCTTTTCTTAATGTTTTCGATTGGTGAACAATGCGACCGATAAAATGGGGGTGGATAAACAGAGAACACAGCAGATGTTCAGAGTACTCAGAAACTGCTCTGGTTCTCAAGAACTGAACATTGTGATAAACACACACTAAAACTAAATAGAGAGCTAACTACTCATTCCGTTGTTTTTACCTAACTTTTTAGACTTTTTAGAATCCATACTGTGAATTTTTTAAAAGTTTGATCACTAATAGATTTAAAGGAATGTCTATACAACATTCGACTGTTTTTGTCCTTAAAAACAGTTAGATTGATCTGAGACGTTAGATCTCCATCCAACGGATCCAGTCATACAAGTCCCCCTCCAAAAAAAATGATTTAAGGCGTTGGATCTCCATCTAACGGCTCAAAATCTAACTGTTTTTGTCCTAAAAAATAGTCGAATGTTGTATAGACACTCCCTAGATTTAAAACTAGGGAGTGTCTAGGCATCACCTGGATGTTTTTTTCCTAACTATTATCCAAATTTATAACCTTTGGATTAGAGATCAAAGGGCCCCTTATTTTTAAAGGAGTGAGATTTTTTTCAAGAGGGAGGAGATAGAATTTAAGGGGGAGGGGGAGAATTTATGGCCATTGGATCTCTAATCCAACAGTCCTAAATTTGGATGCTGTTTAACGAAACCCTTAAAACTATCTAGATTGGTTATACAAAAATTACATAAAAAATACTTCTATAATAGGGTTTTGTTAAACATCATCTGGATATTTTCTTCCTAACTATCATCCAGATTTAGAACCGTTGGATTAGAGATCCAATGACTATGAATTCTCCTCCCTCTCCCTTGTATTCTACTCCCTCCCTCTTCAAAAAAAATCTCATCCCTTAAAAAACAAGAGCCTCTTGATCTCTAATCGAATGGTCACAAATTTAGATGATAGTTAGAAAGAAAATATCCAGATGGTGCCTTTATAATATTATAATTTTATTAGTATATTTTAGTGTAAAATTATATAAATAGCAGTTAAAATTATATCTCGAAGATGTTAAAAAAAACGTCTTTAGATCCCGATTCCACTCCATGAATCAGGCCACGATGAAGCACTCCACTCCATCTGCTGGGGGTCCGAATCTTACGGCACACATGCGCCTGCAAGTCCTCCTACGACTTGGCGCAGCTCTAGCTGCTGGCGACTTATTACAGCGACAATAAGCGACTACGTCTAGATTACTACTTAAAGCTCGCCGTCATGGACGCCGTCGCCGTAAACGCGTCGTTGTCGACGTACTTCTCTGAGCGAGCGTAAGGCTGCACGTACATCGCCACGGGCATCCTCGGAGGAAGCGCCGGCAGCTTGGTGGCCTCGTCGCCGGACTGCAGCGCCTCGACGGCGTGCCGGATGCTCGGCCGCGCCCTCGCGTCGGGGTGCGCGCACCACAGCCCGACCACCACCACGCGCTCCATCTCCCTCACGTCGAACTCGCCGCACAACGCCTCGTCGGCGGCGTGCAGCACCAAGCCCTGGCCGTACAGGTCCCACGCCCACTCCACCAGCCGGAAGATTCTCTCTCCACCTGGCGGCGGCGGCGCCATCGGCCGCCTTCCGGTGGCGACCTCCAGCAGCACGACGCCGAAGCTGTACACGTCGGACTCGGTGCTGGCCTTCCCGGTGGCGATGCACTCCGGGTCGAGGTACCCCGGCGTGCCTGCCACGGCGGTCATGGTCTGCAGCCCGACGCCGTGGTCGATGAGCCGTGCGAGGCCGAAGTCGCCGAGCTTGGCGTCGAACGACTCGTCGAGCATGATGTTGCTTGGCTTGATGTCGCCGTGGACGACGCACTGCTCCCATTCCTGGTGTAGGTACAACACGGCGGCACCGAGCCCGAGTACGATCCTGTACCTTGCCGGCCAAGTAAGGGGTGCCGCGTCCGCCGCGCCGTAGAGGTGCCGATCGAGGCTGCCGTTAGGCACGAGCTCGTAGACGAGGAGGAGCTTCTTGTGGCCGTGGCACCAGCCGAGGAGCTGCACCAGGTTGCGGTGCCGCAGCCGGCTGATTACGGTGACCTCCGCCGTGTACTCCCGCTTCCCCTGCGTCGGGCCGTCCCTAGAGAACACCTTGATGGCCACATCGCGGCCGCCGAGCTCGTCCATGCGGCCGCGGTACACCGACCCGGAAGCGCCCTGCCCGAGCTTCTCCTCCTCGGAGAAGTTCCTCGTTGCTGCCGTCAGCTTGCTCAGCTGGAACGGCCGCGGGCCAAAACTCGACTCGTGGTCCACGTCGATCGACGAGTCGTCATTGCTGGAGTACGCGGCCGACTGTTCCTGCCGGCTCCGCCGTCCCGACCGCCATAGCAGCACCCCGACCACCGCTCCGAGCAGGACAGCCAGCACCGTCACCGCTACGGTCACACCAGCCACGAGCGGCAGGCTGGTGCCCCGCCGCGGCGAGCTTGGACTTAGAGTATTCTTAACCTCCAAAGTGGAGCTGAATGACCAGGAGAGCACGTAATGCCGAGCCACGCGGTCCGTGCTCGTCGCCGCAGAGAAGCCGACGGTGACCTGCTCCGGCAGCAAGCTCCTCAAGTCAACGGTCGCACTGAGGTTGTAGGTGGCGCCATCGCTGCTGCCGTTGTGCAGGACGACGTCGAGCCGCCTCGTGCCGTGGTCGTAGTCAATCCGTGCGGACATCACCCGGCCGACGAAGCTGTTGTTCGGCAACGCCGTGTAGGCGCCGTACGAGTTGATGTTGTTAACGTCGATGCCGATGTGACGGTCGCTGGGGTCCCACACGTCCATGAAATCGTCGAACTCGACGGCAACGACGCGGTTGCCACCGGTCACGTTGCCGCGGCTAGCCAGGGCGCTCCTGCTGAAGAGCCCAAGGTAGCCGTTCCCCGAGTCCTCGGCCATGTTGGACGGGCTGTCGACGTTGGCGGTGAGGAAGAACGCCATGCCATCCCCGACCGCTAGCCCGCCAGGCACGGCGTCAATGCCGAAGGAGAAGGTGGTGGTGAAATTGGCCGTCTCGCCGGTGGCGTTGTCCCAGAGCTGCATCGGCTTGGGGTATAGCAGCCGGCCGCGGTTGTTGGTGTAGTTCTTGGATCTGTCACCGGTGAGGTCGGCCCTGTGGTCGCCGATGATGCAGTCATCCCCCAGCGCGCCGAAGTCGGCCATGTTGGTCCTGTTTATGGAGTCGTAGTGGAAGGTGAGGGAGCAGCCATGGAGGGCAAGGAGAGAGAGGAGTAAGACAACACCAGTGATGCGGCGGCCATGAGCACTATTACTAGCGCACAACACAGTCATCGCAAGTTGCTGCAGGCGTTATCCGAAGGACACAAATACGTATACCTACCACCCTCACCTCCTGTAGCATTACATACTTGGCGATGTGCCCTTTCGCGATTTATCTTTTCGTTGCTGTCACTACGTGAGGGTCCAGTCAGTCGGACTGATGCAGGTAAAATTTTCTTCCGCTGGCTGGCCTCGTACCTGCTGCTCTGGCCATGGTATCTAATAACATATCGGTTTTGCTATTTCTCAGTTGATTGAAAAAAATTTTATCTCTTATTTATCTGCAGTTAAACTTTCATTCATCTAAAGTTATAGTGTACTAAAGCCTTCTCATTTGAAGTTACACTCTCAGTTACCTAAATTTACAGTATAAAAAGTGACTGAAAATAAGAGAAAAAACGGTCGTATATGCAATAATCACTCCCATAACATATTTTACTATTATAAAAATAGAAGTCAATGGCCGTCGTCTGTTTTTTTTAGAAAAATACCTTTTAAAGTTAGTGATAATTATACGTAATGTTATCTAGAGAAAATAGGTGAGTGTTACTTCGTCCCTCACCCTCCCATCTCTAAAAATTTGAGTGCCACATGAGGACTTTTTCTCTTGTGCCATTTCAGTTGCTCCCTTATGTTCCTCTTTACATTTCTTTGCTATATAATTGAAATAATTTTTTATATTTCGCAACAATATGTGAACATTCAGCTAGTAACATATTCTTTTTTGCTATACAATTAATTGATCAGTAGTATGACATGGCATATCATTGGGCGTGTAGCTAGCTGGTGATCGAGTTAAGCAACGTATTAACTGATTAACTTTGTGTAACGACCAATGGTGAAGTAAACATTCCCATCAGCTTCAAGTGGCTTCGGTTTTGATTTCTGTTTTTTAAGTTAGAGGCTATTTAGAACGTATTGATTTTGTAATTTTACTTTTTTTTTCTTTGTGTTGTCTGTAGAGATATAACAATATTAAAAATACTAATAGCTAATATAATATAATTAGTCAATAGTCCAAAGTTGTAGTGTTCTTTCCCTCCGAAGCGGACGGCTTTTGGCTTTTGCTACAGTACCTAACTTTTAAACGAAGTATTTTTTCAAAACGGGATCTACAAGTTAAACAATGTACACGTTAAAAGCCCAAGATCTGTACCAGCCAAAATCACAAAAGAGTATCTCTCTCTTCGTAATATGTACCGTAAACAATCAAAATTAAAAAAATTCAACCAAAAGTTATAAGCCACAACCGTTACCAAACAGGCCCATAAACTGCTTGGATCGGCCTTAGTCTGCTCAAATGGGCAATACAAAAATGGGAGTGTCTATATAACATTCGACTGTTTTTGAGGACAAAAACAGTCAGATTTTAAGCCATTAGATGGAGATCCAACGTCCTAGATCATTTTTTTGGAGGGGGTCATTTTTTTTGGAGGGGGGCTTGTATGGGTGGATCCGTTGGATGAAGATCTAACGTCCCAGATCAATCTGACTGTTTTTATCCTTAAAAACAGTCGAATGTTGTATAGCAATACACTACAAAAATATATACCCATGCAGTACTTCTACAATTTCGGAGGCACGATCGTGACTCGTAAGGACAAAATATCATACATATTGATGGATTCCGAGTTCCGAGTTGTCATCATGACTCGTAAGGACAAAATATCTTGCACTGTAAACTTCTTATCAATTCTAGCTATCGTTCTTGACTTAATGAATCGATAGAAGTGTGAAAGAGTAGAGGAAATCGACTCAAGCTTGTAGTCTCACACCCACTCTTTTTCCACCGTTTCTGTTCACATTTGGTGGATCTCGTGACTAGTTTAGGATCCCGCTCGGTTGAGACGAAATATAATAGTTTATAATTGAAATTATACTATAACTAACTGAAATTTTACTGTAGATGAAGTTGCTTATTTGGTGTAATTAAATTTTAATAAATTTAAAAATAGAAAAATATTTTAGCTCATCATGAACAACGCAAACGAATATAAGAAAAAAGAATCGGCAAAAAAGCTCAAAGAAAAATGAAAAGTTCAGAAAAAAACGAAATTTATAAATAGTAAAAAATAAATTAGAAACTCAAGTTAAAATGAGAAGGACGTAGGGCTAGACATATCTCCATTAAACACACCTGCAAATGGTGATGGGCAGCCACGAAGGCTATCAAGCATAGCATCTAAACACTCCATGATTCCATCCCAGAAGCAACCGACCCTCTCACTAGTTACTACATCGATCTGAAGCAGATCGTTGGCAATGACAAGGCATGGAATGCACGATATCGTCGCATTAACGCCATGCAGCATCTTCTCTCGTACATTCAAGTATAAAAACATGTAAATAGTCCGGGTACATCTCAAAACTAAACAGATCTGGATATAGGTATGGAACGTAGGGTGGCATTGTATCTATAACGTCCTTAGGTTTAAACTAGTTTGGGTTTAACTCTATTCTCGATAGGTCATGCATATATAGCAACCTGTTTATATTTTCGTCCTCGCTTCACGCAAAACGGTTCACCGGAGGTTATATATTAGTGTTTCTCAAGCTAAACTAGTAAGGTGGGACTAACCCACACTCTCATGTGCACACAAATATGGATCATCATAGGCCTATTTCTACAGGGGCCGAGGTGTCACATACACACCCCTCAAAGGACCCGACGTCCTCATCGACCCAACATACCCACATCATGATCTCCCCTCTTGTCACATGTCCGTGCGTTCAATGACAGCACATATGCTATGCCGTGTGTCCACTCTAGGCCCACACGCGCCATACACCATATGCACACGTCTCTGACCCGCACACGCTCATGTAACCGTAAGGGTCGGCTCTGATACCATTTGTAACGCCCTAAAGTCCAAACCGGCTTAGGTCTAACCCCATTCTGGATAGGCCACGTACACGTAGCAACCGGCTTACACTTTCGTCCTCATTTCAAGTAAAACGGTTAACCAGAGGTTGATACCATTAGAAACTCTAGGTTTATATATTAGTGCTTCTTAAGCTAAACTAGTAAGATGAGACTAACTCATATCCTCATATATACACATATATGAACTATTATAAATCTAATTCTTCAGAGACCGAGATGTCATAGTATCAATGCGATGCAACGTCTTATCTCGTAGTTTTGATTGCACAGCCCCCTTACCATCCAAGCACATCCTCTATCAAAGCAATGATCGTTGCCAATTCGGCAGTGACGTGCATTAATGAAGACCCACCCACTCACACCTAGGATTATACATCCTGGGTAGCCACTCTCACCTAGGATTATACACCCTGGATAGCCGTTTTGAAACCGTTTTAAGGGAGTGTGTAGGTATCATCTAGGTATTTTTTTTCTAATTATCATTTAAATTTATAACTTTTGGATTAGAGATCAATGATCCAAAATCTAGATGATAGTTAAGAAGAAAACATCTGGATGATGTTTAACAAAACCCTTTAAAAAACGATAAAGAGCTGTTCTAATTGTTTATTCATTGAAAGTTATAAGCTAAGAATAATAAAACTAAAATCACAAAAATTATGTTAAATAGTGGCGATTTTCAGGCTACATACTGTCATACACAATCAAAACCATCGACTTTGTCACGACGATAATACCACGTACATGCAGCCCTTAATTATCTACAAGACACCGCATATGCCTAATGATTATCAACCGCTGTAATTATCTGGATTAACCACATGAAAGTATTAATTCTCACTGAGGAGGGTAGCTCTATGTGCTGTTGGTGTTGGGTCGACAACATGTCTTATATATAAGGGTTTTTTACGGTATATTATACTGGTAGTAGAAATATGGTAATAAAAATTAAATTTAACCGTTGATTTATGAGGGTATTCTAGACTTTTGTTGTTGAACCTTTTTCACAAAGCATTTTGGACTATTCACGTTAACATATGTTTGTAAAGCAGCGTCGTTGGCTGTACAATCCATGCGCCACCACATCTCTAATCCCTGCCTGTTGCCGCTGCCGCCTCCGATCTCGCCGACGTCGTTGCCTCTCAATTCCCTGTGTCGCCGCCGTCTCTCCATTCATTGTGGCACTATCACATACACCGAGCGAAGCATCGTCGCCACCCGGGAGCTCGTTGTCCCCGTCGCGTCTCCAATCCCTGCACCACCGCCGCCACCGCTACCTCCAACTCATCGACGCCGTTGCCTCTCAATTCCCTGCGTCGCCACCACATACACCGAGCGCAGCGTCACCGCCACCCGGGAGCTCGTCATCCCCGTCGTGTCTCCAAGGCCTTCAGGTGTTCATCACTTCAAATATTCAAAAACCATGTATTTATATATTATCAATACCAACCAGTATCGCATATTTGCTAAGTAATGATTTTGTCGTGATATGATAAGACTTGGATCGGACTTGAATGTCTTCCTGAAGAATAGAGTCTCTAATGATACAGTACAAGGAATTATTGCCAACTTGGTCATCTGATACATCTAATAGAGTGAGACGGCTAATACAAAGCAGAGAACTACTGATAAACACAAACACTTGAAGCCTGTAGATGAATAAGATTTTTAAGGAAGTTTGTTTTCATGCATTTGCCATTTAGTTTTTTAAGTTTGAAAGTTCCTAGCAGGTAACATTTGCAGAAGATGAATAGTCAAGATGCATGATTGGTCTGAATTCCGAAAAGTAAACCAACTTCGTAAAAGCCAACAAAGTTGAATCCAAGGCTCAAATTAAGCAAACCAATAGATATGCCATTTAGTATTTAAAAAAGATCATTTGTGAAAGTTGTGATGGATCAGTGGATGGAAAGTTGATTAGTGTCTACAGGTATTATCATATGATTAAGCTATCAAGAACTAAATAGTATAATTGCAGCATGTGTTGTGTGATTGACAACCTTTTTGTTTTGTATGTAAATGCATAGCGGAATGGTATTTATGACTAGTATGATCGATCTTTTCTTTCTTATTTGCAGAGCATTTGTTTTTCGAAATAAATTATACAAGAGATTGTAGAAACTCTTTTTTGTAATTAAAAACATATCTTTTCGCTATGAAAACATCATTTTATGAAAAGAGGAAAAAATTGTGTATGCGGAATGTAGGATTTACTTGTGAATTACGTGCATAATTAACACATTTGAAGATTGTTTATTTTGTTTTCGTTACATGTTTGAGTTATTGCAATAATATGTTTGCACTTATTTCCATGTTTGTGTATGTCATGGATGGCAAGAAGAACGTTACCTGTAGGAACTTAAAGAATTTGACATTGCAGTAAATCGGATGTTTACAAGTGGTACAATACATATGCAAGGTCTAAATAATTTAGTGTTAGAAAGGATAATGTGAAGCGTAAGAAAGGTACCAATATTGTGATCTGGAGGCAGTTCTGCTGCTCTAATGAAGGATACATGATGATGAAATACTTTGAAAGAAGCGGTAAAAAAGAGAGGCACGACCACTGCCCTGTAGTGGATGCAAGGCTTACTTGATATCCAGCCAAATGAAGAAAACAATTTATGGTTTGTTAAGGATTTTCATTAATTGCCATCACCATGAACTTGTGAAGCCTGATCAGGTTGCTTTCATACAGTCCCATCATGGGCTATGTGATGCCCAAAAAGCAGAGGCTATTGAATTTGGAGTTGGTGGGCTTCGTATATGTCAAATAATGGAAGTTATGGGGAAAAAAATCATGGTGATTATGACAAGATTGGATTTGTATCATGGGACTTGTACAATTTCTTTGCCACACACAAGAAGAAAAGAATTCAAGGTTGTGATACTGAATTTGTCTCAACCATATGAGAGCACAGGAAAAAGAATATGGAGAATTTTTCTTCAAATACAATACTAATCATGAAGGGTGTCTTAAAAATCTTTTTGGGCAGATTCACAATCTCGTATCGACTATGATGCATTTGGTGGCATTGTAGTGTTTGACAGTACGTACTGCGTCAATCGTTATAATCTCTTCCCTTTGTTCCTTTTGTCAGAGTGAACCATCATCATAGTACAGTTGTTTTTGGTTATGGTATCGTATTGGATGAGACTATTTCTTCATATGTGTGGTTGCTCCAGATGTTTTTGGAGGCAATGCGCTAGAAGCATCCAAAGTCATTGATCACTGATGGGGTCAATGCAATGGCAAAAGCAATTGAGAGGGTTATACCGCAGACAGATCACCGGTTTTGTAGTTGGCGTATCGAGCAGGACATGATATGTCACCTTTGTGATGAAAAGCTTAGCGATTTTAGGAAATTCATCTACCATTCATCGGAAGTTGTTGAATTTGAAAGATGTTGGGCTAAATTCAAGGGGATGCATGGAATCTCAGAGGACCAATGGATTTCCAAGATGTACGAACTAAGAAAGAAATGGTCTACGACCTATATTAAAGGAAGATTTTTATTCGAGAGCTTGAACTCAAGGCTTCATAGGCACCTAGATCGAAAAAAGTCACTTGTCAATTTGGTAGAGCATTATGAGTTTTGCTGATCATGTATCCATAGGAATGAGGCTGAGTTGGATGCAAAAGCTTCGATGTTCGTTCCCTTCGCTCTAATTACCACAAATACATGAGAGAAAAGCGCTACTCATATTTACACACCGATCATGTACAAAAAAGTAAGGGAGCAAATATGGAAAACTGTCGGAATGGGAAGTTGTAGCGGTGATGGATCAAGACGATTCGGTCATGTATGATGTTGCGTTAAATGATGACAAGCAAAACTGGCTTCAGGTGTGGTGTACTTTTGCTGGCTCCTCTTTGAAGAGTGCTAGCTGCTTTTGTCAGAAGTTGGATTGCGAAGACATCCCCTACACACATATTTTTGTTGTTGTAAAGTATCTTGGTTTGGACACCGTTCCTCGTTCTTGTGTGATGTTGAGATGGACGATGGAATCCAAGGTTGCATTCACATCAGAGGGAAACACCAATACGCATGTTTAGTCAGAATACATGGATCGTTACCATGATCTCCGCAACATGTGTAGTCATGCTTTATTCAAAGTTTCAAAGAGCCAAGAGTAGTCGGAGAGGGTGAAACTTTTCATATAGAGTATTGTAGATGAAGGCGTAGAGAACAATGGGGAAATGGATGCTATAACCTTTGGTCCTTTGATGGTGCACTTTTCTAGGTCTATCAAATCCACTTGGAAGAGAGTCTTTGATTCGCAACAGAATATTTCAAAAGGTGCTCTATCCGAGGGATTGAAGCCAATCCATGAGGGCAAGAAGAGGAAAAAAGCTTGTAGCATTTGTGGACTGATAGATCACAACAAGCGGTTATGTCCTTTGTTGAAGTAAGTCATTGTATTTGAATTTTGTCAATTGAGAGAACCTGTCCCTCCTTTGTCATTCAAGCATTGCATTTGTATGTTGATTTTGAAGTTCAGTTGACAATATCACTATATTGGTTTATTGAATCTGTCACTGGTTTTTTTTGCATCCATCATGCCTTATATCATTTATGGAACAACACTTTATTGATTTATCTTTATTTCACAGAGAAAATGCTTGTAAGAAGTAAGGTTTCCAGAGGATTGGACAGTGCATCTTCTGAAGACTAGTACTTTGTCTACTGAAGATGACAAGATGATTTGGAAATTGCATTCTTTTGGAACTTCTAATGTGCAATGTCGTTGTACTTCGATAAAAACTTTAGAGGTGTAACTCCAGTTAACATTCCTGTTGTTTGGAAGCTTTGTATACCACGTAGATTTCATTTCTTTTCTCAAATGGTGTTTCCACCCCGGTTTCATTTCATGCAAATGGTACACAACCTAATTACTCTACTCGTGTTCTGCTACTTATTGTCTCAACACTGCAGAAAAAAATTGCATTCATGAATGAACTTACTGTAATACACCTCCAGAACATTATCTGAACAATTTGGTTAGGTGGGTCATGTTGATTCTGGCAAGTCAACACTATCTGAGAGATTGCTACCTATTAGGAAGGATATGGAAAAAGATATCCACAAGAATGAGAAGGAAGCTAAAGAAAAAGTAAGTTGCTCCTGTCTTTTGTATCATATACTGTACTTCATCTTGCCATTCTATTCATATGGAACTATTTGTGTTGTACAATTCGTTTTTCCACTTTTTCCAGGTAAAGTGGTCATTTGCTTATGCATGGGCCATGGATGAGAGCACTGAAGAAAGAGAAAGAGGTGTCACAATGACAGTGGCTGTGGCTTTTTTGGAGACCAAGAAATACCGTGCAGTTTTTTGGTACACTTTTGTTTCATTTGAAATACTCTGTTTCTGGTACCTCGTGTTAAGCTATGTTTCTGGTACACTTTTGTTTCATTTGAAATACTACATCATGGTGAGTTTTTTCAATGGAGAGGAGGTTCTAGCATCTGTTATGAACTGTCTAAGAATATTTGGTAGTTAACTTGGTGTTGCTCTCATTTTTCTTTAAAAAATAATTAGTTATGCCAAGAAGTCTTGCATTCCTTTCTGTTTACAATGCACAATTCAATGATCCCTAAATATATCCCATATCATGTGATTTAATATTTTGGGGGTACTAATCAGCATGAACAAGCCATAGTAATTATTTAGGTATGTAACTCCATTGTTGTGGCACTCATATTTGCAATAGATGAGAATATAATTGATTTTTTTGAAATATTTGCGGCCAAACTATCAATCTTAACAATCCGTTGTTTGCCTCCACAATTTGAAACTTGGATGGAGATATCCTTTTAGGCTTCAAGGGTGCTGTCTCTTGGATTCTCCAGATTCCCTGCAGCTTCCTTCGCGGGAAGTTTCAAAGCCCCTCATTCTTCCTATTTGCGATGTTATCAAGTTTCAGTCGGCAGGGCCGCTGGCAACTTTTGGAAAATTTCTAGCACCGAGGTGAAGGCTCTTCTAGTGGTTTTCATTGGATAAGTATCTTCCTATCTGCGATGAAGGCTCTTCTAGTGGTGAGAAGAACCGAGGTGACGACGATGATCGACACCTTGACAAGCAACGTGGTCATGGGCATGGCATCAGTAGCCGCAATGATAGAGATTCTATGTCGTTTGCTGGTGGCCGTGACATGATGAAGGTCAAGTGTTACAATTGTAACAACTACGGGTATTTCTCGAAGGACTGCTGTAAGCCATGTCGTGAGTGTAAGGAAACGGTGAACCTGGCTCAGGTGCAGGATGACGCACCAGTGCTGCTGATGGCTGAGCATTGCGAGCTTGCTCAGATAGCCATCGATACAATGCAAGCTGTGTACCTCAACGAAGAGAAGGTGATGCAGGTTGATTCAAACGACAACGAGTGGTACGTCGACATGGGTGCGAGTAACCACATGATTGGTGACAAGAATATGTTCACCTCGCTGGATGATCATGCAAAAGGCAAGGTGAAATTCGGTGATGGCTCAATGGTGGATATCTACGAAAAGGCTCCGTGTTGTTTCAGTGCAAACACTAGGAGCATCGGGTGCTCACGGAGGTATACTACATCCCTCGACTACGGTCTAACATCATTAGTCTTAGTCAACTCAAGGAGAGTGGATGCAAAATTGTAATCAAAGACAGCGAGATGCGCATCTTTGACCAAGAACAAGTGCTTTTAGCACGAGTGCATCAGTCAAGAAATAGGCTGTACACTCTTGGCCTAAATCTGACCGCACCCGTATACTTGATGTTGAAGGCGAACGAGGTGGCGTGGCACTAGCACACGCGCTATGGTCTCAGCTTTTGCGCTCTACATGACCTGAGTGCCAAGAAGATGGTTGAGGGGGTGCCCTTCATCAAACGACTGGAACAATTCTGTGACGGTGCCCACTTGGCAAGCAGCACTAAAGCGCCATTCCCATGCGCCTCAATGAATCATGCTGAGCATAGCCTTAAGCTGGCTCACGGTGACTTGTGCAGCCCAATTACACCAACTACACCGGGAGGTAGTCGCTACTTCCTGCTAATCATGTACGATCATAGACATTTCAGGTGGCTCGAGGTGATCAAGATGAATGATGAAGCATTCAAGTTCTTCAAGAAGATCAAGGCCATCACTGAGAATGAGATTGTCTTCAAGCTAAAGGCATTTCAAACCGATCGTGGAGGGGAGTCAACTCCATTGACTTCAATGACTACTGCGATGAAATGGGCATCAAGCGGTATACGACCATGCCATACTCGCCGCAACAAAATGGCTCGTAGTATGATGAAGAGCATGGCGATGCCTGCCATATTTTGGGGGCAAGGCAGTAAAGATGGTGGTGCATGTCATGAATCATGCACTGACTCAGAGCCTAGATGATGTAACACTGTACGAGGCGTGGTACAAGAAGGGGCCTAAAATCTACTATTTTTGAACATTCAGATGTGTGGCACATGTCAAGAAGGTTGGCCCTAGCATCATGAGGGCTCAAAGGCTTATTGTGTCTATGATCTGGTCACGAAGAAGCTCCATGTGACACGTGATGTCGTGTTCGAAGAAGAACGGCAATGGGACTAGACAACATCATGTTCATCGACTAGCGTTAGCGAACTTGACACGTTCACCGTTGAGTACGATGTCACAAGTGACACTTTGGTGGACATCGATTGTACTATGCCTTCAACAACAACAAATACGCGTGTGGCACCACAAGCGGCAGAACCACTCCAGCCCACAACATCGTTTGCAGCTACAATGTAGTGATCAACACCATCGACTAGCGGATCACCTAATTCTGAAGGTATGCTACTGAGGTATTGCACAGTGTCAAATCTCTACAGCACAACTGACACAGTGTCAAATCTCTACAGCACAACTGACACAGTGTCAAATCTCTACAGCACAACTGAAGTAGTGCAAATCGATGACACCAAGCCTACTAATGAAGTCGTGGAGTACAGCAACCTCTGTCTCCTTGGTGCAGAGGAGCCTGCAAGTGTACAAGAGGCACTCTTGGATACAACATGAAAATAGGCCATGAACGAAGAGTTGAAGTCCATCTACGACAACAACACTTGGGAGTTCGCCACACTCCCTATTGGTCATGGAGCAATCGGGCTCAAATGGGTCTTCAAGATGAAAAAAGATCCTTAAGGTAACATTGTTAAGCATAAAGCTCACTTGGTTGCAAAAGGATATGCACAGCTATAGAGGGTGGACTTCAATGAAGTATTTGCACCGATGGCTCACATTGAGATAGTGCGTGTGCTAATCGCACTAGCAGTGCACGACAGCTAGTAAATACATCATATGGACGTAAAGTCCACATTCTTGAATGGTGATCTGGTCAAGGAGGTGTATGTTCAATAGCCTCCAGGGTATATCGACAACAAGCATAAGACTGATGTGCTAAGCCTACGCAAGGCCTTATACAGGTTGCGACAGGCGCTACGAGCCTAGAACTCGAAGCTGGATGCCACTTTGGTGTTGCTCGGGTTCATGAGAAGTCCACTCGAGCATGTGGTATACTAGGGGGGAACAAAATAACACATTCTTGCTAGCGGGGGTGTACGTTGATGACCTCATCATCACTGGCTCAAACATCGATGACATCATTGAGTTCAAGGCCCAGATGAAGGAATTGTTCAACATGACCAATCTTGGTGTCGAGACCCGAATATACAAATCTGGACTCTGCTGTGTATTCTGCACTAGTCCAGGATCACGCTAGTGCACACAGTATGAACAAAGATAAATATCATCCTCATCACTATTTACTAAGAAAAGACTCAAATATTATTAATAATTATCAGAGTACGACCTTATGGCCAAGCTTACAATTATTAGCCCGAAGGGCTTAAAGAAACTAGCAGCGGAAATCCAAAAGAAAGCGCAGCAGCCAATCGACACGCCCACAGGCTATCGAGGGGAGAACGAAGCCTAATCCGCGAAGACGTCGAAGTACTCTCCTTCTGGAACCTCCTGCTGGTGATACTCCTCCTCCTCAACTGAGCAACAGGGGCATAAAGCCGTGAGTACATAGAGTACTCAGCAAGTCGTTTGTAACAAAGAATGCAATATAGTATGCAAGGCTTACCAAAGGATGGCTGAAAGGTTAATTTTGCAGAAAGCAACACTTTAAAGTAAATACAATAAATAGATTGAAAAGCAAACTTTGTAAATGATAATAAATAAGTAACCAAAGGAATTGAGACCAACCACAAGTGAACTGACCATTCACCCAAAGAATCCACCATGAACCAAGATCCATGAAATGAACCACCAGTGAACTAACCATTCACTCTCCAACTTAACCCAACCAGGATTTTATGAAAGCTCTACCCCTCGTGTGAAATCACCGAGCATTGTCCAAGACCGAGGACACGGCTATTCGAATAGTTTTACACTCTGCAGAGGTTGTACAGCTTTACCCACAAGACATGATCATCCTATATTGCCACTAGATTAACACACTTCCTTTGGTGTGCGGCGAGGAGATCATGACAAGGCCTTTACAATGTTCAATCTCAACCCAGTTCCGTCTCGCTAAGGTTTCGCCTCTCACCCCCTCTTGCGCCAATGTGGATCCATGGCCACGCCAAACCACACTCATCACAATGACGGAACCGAAATTGAAACATCCCAAATTAATTAGCCAGGTCCATCCCATACTGGACATGTGGTAGTACGGTAAGACTCAGATCAATGGCGCACAAAGTTAAGTCCTTAAATTTACTCAGGCGAAACATCCACATCCCATGTGCCTCTCGCACCCCCTTTATTGCACGATCAATCGCCCAAGTGAAAACCAATTTTGTATAACCAACACCAATGACACTACCCATGCCATGGCAACAAGTTTTATAACCGTGGTTAACCACCACATTCAAATATATCATTAATTCAAGATTAATTAACCACATGTGATGATAAACCCAACGTACTAGTGATAAGCATGGCTAAGCAATTAAACGCACAACCCATGTGACAACTAATATTGCATCACTAAGTAATTTCCCATTCTATGGTGACAATGGAATCAGGGCATTCAAATTATCAAGGAGGAATAATCAATTAGGTCATTATCTACCAATACAAGGGTTTTATAATAAAGTAGCAATGCATGATAATTTAAAGAAACATAATACATAATAGATTTGAAAACTGGGTTCAACATGATCAAAGGACACGACTTGCCTTGGCCTTGCTCAGCTGAGGGCTCTTGATCTTCGAATCCAACTTCCGCTCCCTCGAAGACGTGATCTAACGAGAGAGAAAGCAAATCGAAAAGACAACATAAAATCAAATAAAATTCAAATGAACTCCAAAAACTTTCAAACCTGAACCAAAAGGTAGAGCTCAATTTTAGATGAATTTAGGAAAAAGAATCGGGTCAATCGGAGCTAGGACGAGGGAGAACGGGCTCTTGGAAAATCTAATTTGGGAAAAAGACTGAAATTGGGAAATTTCACTGTGCTGTGGACCCGGTTCACGGGGAGCTGAGTCTACGGTGGAACCGGCGCACGGAACAGTGCGGAGGCGGGGCTGCTTGCGCAAGCGGCTAGGGCTGACGTGGCTGCTGACGGGTCGTGACACGCAAGCCCTAGGGCTGACGTGGCAAGGCTGACTGGGCGCTGACGTGGCCAGATCGGCTCACGGGTCTATGGTTCGGGCTGACGGGCGGGACCCACATGGCGGCGGCAGGGTGCACGGTGGACGGCGACCACGGGGAGGCGAAGGGGCGCGGCGCTGACGTCAGGGCTGACGTGGCGGGCGCGGGGACCGAGGAGGCGTGGTGCGCGGCCGAGGCGCGGGCGGCGGGTGTCCGGGGCGGCGGATCTGGCCGGCGAGGTCATTGGCGGCGGCGACGGGACGTCGGCGACTCACCAGCGGCGAACGGCGGAGAATGGCGACGAGCGGCGGCGAACAACGGAGAGCGGCGGAGAACGGCGACGAGCAACGGCGAGCGCTCCGGCGGCGAGAATGAAGGCTCGGGCGACGGCGGCTCCGGCGAAGGGCGGCGGCGAAAGCGGCGGCTCAAGACTCACCGGCGGTGAAGACGACGGCGAGAGCGGCGGCTGCGGGATGAGGGGAACCCCGGGGGTCGGGCCCCTTTTATACCCGGGCGGCGAGGTGTCCGGGGCGAACACGACGGCGGCGGATAAGGAAGGCGGCGGCGGAGTTCGGAACGGAGACGGAGAGGGAGTCCGGGTCAGGGACGATTCTGACAAGTGGGCCCCACCTGTCGGTGGCGCGGGCGGCAGCGATGCTCGCGAGCGCGAGTGGCAGCGGGTGGATGGGTGACACGCGGTACGCATCCGAAGGGGCAAGGCGGGCGTGGGGAGCGGCGGATCGGCGACGCGTGGCGCGGGGCGAGGCAGGCCGAGCCGAAGGCGGGCGAGCTGGGCCGGTTACGGGCGACGGCTGGGCTGGCCGGCTGGTGGGTTTCGGCCCACTGGCCGGTTTAGGATTTCTTTTCTTTTTCTTTTTCTAGAATTTCATTTAAAGGCTTTGGAGCTCTAGAAAATAGAAAATAACTCTATAAAAATCCCAGAAAAATACAGAAAAGCCCTTGAGGCTTAAGGAACTCAAATAAAATATTTTGGCAAATATTAATGTTTAATTTAATCATATTAAATCTTTTTAATTCATAAAAATTCCAGTTAAGCTTTTAATTAATTTCAGAAAAATACAAATGGTGAATTTTATTTTAAAAGTTTCAAAAAGGCTCTGAAAATCAGGATGTTACACTTGGTTTGCTAAGTTATTATTTGTGCATCAAGGTCAAGCAAAAAGATGGGAAGATCACGCTATCATAGAGTAGCTATGCGTGCAAGATTTTGAAAGCAGTGGGAATGGTGCGATGTAATCTGTGCTCAATGCCAATCGAGAACCAGCTGAAGTTGAGCAAGAAAGATAGCAGTGCAGCCGTCAACGCCACTAAGTACCACAGCATTGTCGAAAGTCTTCGCTACCTTGTGAACACAAGACCACACATTGCATATGCCGTGGGAATTGTTAGCACGTACATGGAGGCACCAACGTCACAGCATTTGGCCGTGGTGAAGTATATTCTTCGCTGAACTTCAGAGCAATGTCGGTTCTTCATCTACCATAGTGAGATGTGACTCTTCCTTCCTCAGCTTGTGGCAATTGCTGGAAAAATGCCCATGTATGCCACAGTTGTAGCACTTTACCTTCTTTCTTCTTTAACTTGCGCACACTAGTGTCTGAGTCGTTGTCGTCCTCGTCATCATCATGGTCATCTCTCCAACTACCACTAGCTTTGATACGACCACCACCACAGTCACGGTTCTTCTTCGCGCCGCTACTTCACCCTTTTCCATTCTTTTTCTCTTTGTTGAGGGTCTCCCAATGCGTATGCGCGAGCAATAGATGCTCACTCTGCCTTGAATCGCCGAAACTAATTCGGGTGCGTTCATTGTAGGCTTTATACTGCCCGATGAGATCTTCAACGGTGAGAGTCTTCAAGTCCACGCACTACTCAATGGAGGTGACGAATTGCATGTAGCGCATCGAGGCAACAAAGAAACTTGTGAACAATGGCAATTTCAACCATCGTGGTGTTGCCAAACGCACGGATGATGGTAACAATAGATGTCACCCAACCGGCAAAGTCTTCAACGGTCTCCCCTTCCTCCATCTTTAGCCCCTTGAAATCCTTGTTGAGGGTATGTAGCTTGGCTTCATGCATGCACTCTGCCCCATGTGTATTGTCTTGATTGCCTCTCATGCTGATTTCGCCGTGTCTTTCCTATCGAGAGAAGACATGACTTCCTCTAGCCCGGTCTGGTAGATGGCATACAATACCATCTGATCCTTCTGCTACTCTGTGGCACCAGGCTCCACTACTTCCCACACATTCTGAGCCTAAAGAGTGACGCATATCTTCATCGCCCAAATCGTGTAGTTCATGTGGGTGAGTTGCAGGTATGACAATACCACCGTGCTCTCCCTCTTCACCACCTGCGAGGCGGACGGATCAAATCATAGCAGGCCTCACACTACAGACTGAGACACACTCCTTAATTCCCTTGGCATCTTCTTCGACTCATGGGAACCTGCTCTAGTAACAAATGTTGGCCCAGCCTAGGAATTAGCCGCACATGAGTGGAGAATAAATAAACACAGGAGAGACTTCTTTTGTGGCAACACACATCTTTTCTTCTTTCTCTGTTATTCACTCGCTTCTCCAATTGCTTAACAAGAAGTACACGGCTTAAATAAGCCTCACGCATACATGGTCACATAACCTGTACTCCACGCACCCACTAACTCCACTAGTTAGACTTCCTGTGATCCGGTTTTACTGACCATGATTCCATATGACTTGGCGCACACCATGCACTACCCGCAAGACTCGGTCTAGCTAAGACCAACTCAGATGCTTATGACCACACACAAGTACCTGACCAAGTCGACTCCTTATGACTTGTGACTTACGGTAGCTCCGACTTCCACAGCTCGACCACAACACTTCAATCACAACGTCTCGACCACGGTACTTCAATCACAGCTCTTACTACAACTCCAGTCGTACCGCTCAGACAAAGTTGGTACTACCGGTCTTCAACCACGTAGGTCCTCCGAGCACCGATCGGTTACTGTACCTTATGACCTCTGATTGGTTACTATAGCTTATGACCTTCGACCGGTTACTGTAGCTTCAACTACATATCGGTTACTGTAGCTTACACCAACTGACTAGTTCACTGTAGCTATCGACCAGTTCACTGTAGCTTATGACTCCGGGGTCTTCGATTTCCACGGGTACTTAGACACATGAGTACTCGACGCACGACTACACAGTACTCGTACACACGAGTACTCAGTATACGACTGCACAGTACTCGAACACATGAGTACTCGACACCGACTACTATCAATAACAAGATTAGTTTCAATAGTGCCATGGATGGTGGTGTGATAGAGTTAATCTAGTTGTCTTCATGTCTGGTCCAATCTATGACTACGATAGTCTACTGTAGCGGTCGTAAGTCGTGGTCATAAGAACACTGTAGCAGTCATAATCGTAAGGGGTCAGAAGTCAGAGTCTATTTAGGATTCAGAGTGGTCGTAAATAGAAAGTTGGGATGTTTCCATGTTGGATTCTCAGTGTGGTATGCCGCATTGGTTTGGTTTCAAAGTCTTGTATGTTGCTTCTCTATATAAGAAAGAAGAAAAGGATGCAGATGCAACACACTACATCGTGTTGCAAAGAAACAAAATCAATCTGAGTTTACTCACGTTCACATGTGTGATCTTGAAGGTTGCCGTTCATCGCTCGTCTAGGTCTTGGGTGATTTTCCCAACAATTGGTATCAGAACCTAATGGGACGAAGCATGGCTGGCAATGCTAGTGATTCGTTGAAGTCAAGAGAACTCATTAAGACCACGGGCAATGAACTCGATCCATCGAAGGCTGGCATGCTCGTCAAGCCGACGACAAGAAGTGCCACTATCCCGATTTAATACCCGATGTTGAGCAAAACAAATTACGGCATATGGGCCATCAAGATGAAGTTAATCTTGTGTTCACTAAGGGTTTTGTTAGCAGTCGAAGATGGAGATGATGATGGTGACAAGGATCAAAGCGCAATGGTGGCCATCTCGCAAACAGTGCCAGACAAACGTGATGATGTCGATCACTGAGAAGGAGACGACGAAAGAAGCATGGATCGCACTTAGGGAGATGCGGGTAGGTGAAGATCATGTCTAGAAGGCACACACTCAAGTGCTCAAATGGTAACTGAGAAAGTTGTAGATGGGAGACTCAGAGACGATTACTGAGTACTCCATGAAACACCACTCTGGTGGGTGAGACTTGCTCACTCGGCATGAAGCTGGAAGAAAGCGATGTTGTCAAAAAGCTATTCAGTTTTGTTCCTGATAGATTCCTCTAGATTATCGGAATGATCGAGTAGTTTGGTGATGTCAAAACAATGTCGATCTCGAAGGCAATTAGTCATCTCAGAACTTTTGAGGAAGGACTCAAGGGTCGACGACACTCGAAGGATGGAGGAGACAAGCTACTCTTTACTGAAGGTAAGTGGGAAGAGAGGAGCTTGAAGACTAAGAAGAATGAGGGTTCGAGCAGCGCTCAGAGAGGAGGTCAAAATAGAAGAGGTCGGGGACCCGGCTGTGGACAAGGCGGTGGCCAGGGAGAAGCAAACACGTTGTCGATGAACGATTGCTGGCAGACTTCGACAAGACCAAGGTCAAGTGCTTCAACTGTAACGAGTATGGGCACTTTGCGAAAGAGTGTCTAAAGCCGAACTGAAGAGTAAGGGCAAATCTTGTAGTGAAGTAGAATGATGACGATCCTCAACTGCTGATGATTGAAGCATGTAAACTCATCTATACAGTCCCAACACTTGAAGAAGAGGTCATTCCTGCATGAAGAAAAGGTGACGACGAAGCTTAGTGGCACCCAAAACAAGACTTGATACCAAGACACTGGTGCAAGTAACCACATGACCGAATGCATGGAGAAGTTTGCTGAGATTGACACGAAGGTAAAAGACTCAGTTAAATTTGGAGATAGTTCAGCTATGGAGATACAAGGAAGGGACTCGGTACTGTGGAGTGTTCCACAGGTGAACATTGTATTCTCATAAATGTTTACTACATCCCGAAGCTAAGAAGCAATATTATCAGTCTTGGTCAGCTGGACGAGAATAGCTGTAATATTGTGGTCGAAGGAGGAGTAATGTCAATCTTAGATAGAACTCAGAGGTTATTGGCTAAAGTGAGCAGATCAAGAAATTGGATGTATGTGTTACACATCAATTCGGCACTCCAGAGTGTCTTCTAACAAGAGGCATTGAAGAAGTATGGAGATGGCACACCAGGTATGGGCATGTGAATTTTCCTGCTCCAAAGGATTTGACTCATAAGAAAATGGTACAAGGTATGCCCATGATCGAGCATGTGGATCGCATTTGCGATGGTTGTCTGATTGGCAAATAATATCGGAACCCATTTCCAACTACGTCTCTATACCAAGCAAATAGGCCCCTCAAGTTGTGGCACGGTGACATCTGTAGGCCAATCACTCTGACCATGCATGGAGGAAATCGTTACTTCCTGCTGCTGGTAGATGACTGTACTAGGTATATGTGGCTGGCTTACTCCGAAGCAAAGACAAAGCATTCGAGGAGTTCAAAAAGATCAAGGCTGCAGCTGAGATAGGAAAGCATTGGAGGCTGAAAGCTCTGTGCACCGACCGCGGTGGTGAGTTTACCTCGAACGAGTTTGATGACTATTGCGAGCTACTGGGAATTAGGTGTTATCTGACAGCGCCTTACTCGCCCCAACATAATGGAGTGGTCGAAAGGAGGAGTCAGATGGTGGTCGGTATTGCGAGGAGTCTATTGAAGAGCATGGGTGTCCTAGGAGAATTTTGGGGGAGAAGTAGTCTCGACTGCCGTTTATCTCCTAAATTAGGTACCAATGAAAAGCATCATCAGCAAAACTCCTTAAGAAGCCTATTACAACCACAAGCCAAGTGTGGGTCACCTTTGCATTTTTGGGTGCGTTGCACATGTAAAGACGACCACGCCATACCTCTCCAAACTAGTAGATCAAAGTAAGCCAATGGTGTTCATTGGGTATGGTTCGAAGACAAAAAGCTATCGGATATTTAATCTGATGACACGACTTGTGGTGACTCGTGATGCCATATTCGAGGAGGGGAGAAAGTAGGAGTGGAGCAGAGATCCCTCAATAGAGGTACGGCCTATGAAAGACATCTTCACGGTGAATTATCCTCCTAATATTGATGCAGGTCTTGATGACCACGTAACCGACACGCCGACCATGGTGGGTGTAGTCGGAGGATCCGACCACAACGTGGTCGTAGATCCTAACGACCACGTAGTAGCTTCCGACACTATGACCACATAGGATGAAGTCGGAAGGCACGACCACGTTGCAGAAACTCCAGGCATGGCCACGGCAAGAACAAGCGTGGGAGTCAGGATGCCCGGCTCGAATACATTGTGTACTCCTGCAGCAACGGTGGGAATGGCGGTCTCACCTGGTGCTCCGTGAAGATTGGAACTTGATGAAAGCTCATCTGAAGGAGCTCGACAAGAGCGTGACATTAAAAGTCTCTATGATACCACATCTCCAATTGAGCTGGAAGATTCAGAGTTCTGCTTACTCAAAGAGGAGCCTGCCAACTTTAAAGAAGCCAAGGCAAAACCAGAGTGAAGAAGAGCTATGGAGGAGGAGATGTCCTCTATCCAAGAAAATGGAACATGGCATCTTGTTCCATTGCTAGTCAGTCACAAGCTGATTGGATTGAAGTGCGTGTATAAGGTGAAGAAGGACAACCAAGGTGTGATCATAAAGCACAAGGCGAGGCTAGTTGCAAAGGGGTACGTTCAACGTCAAGGCGTTGATTTCGACGAAGTCTTTGACCATGTTGCAAGACTAGAGATGGTGTGACTGCTAATTGCGATTGTGGCATATGAAGGATAGGAGGTTCATCATATGGATGTGAAGTTAGCGTTCCTCAACAGCGACCTAGAAGAAGAAGTCTATGCCGTGCAACCTCTAGGCTTTGAGAAGAAAGGAGAAGAATGCCCAGTATTAAGATTGCGCAAAGATTTATACGGTCTGCGTCAAGCCCCAAGAGCTTGGAATACAAAGCTAGACAAGTTTCTTATGGCACTTGATTTTGAAAAATTTCCATTAGAGCATGCAATGTACAAATGAAGCCAAGGAAAAAGGAGTTTATTGGTTGAAATTTATGTGGATGATTTGATCATCATTAGAGAGTATCGAGGAGATCAATAGGTTCAAATGCTAGATGAAGAAATTATTTAGCATGAGTGACCTTAGGTTACTCAGCTACTACTTGGGCATTGAAGTACATCAAAGCTCTGAGAAGATTACTCTCAACCAGTCCACATATGCAATAAAGGTGTTGGACAAATGCGGCATGAAGGATTGCAATCCAATGCAAATTCCGATGGAACCCCGCCTGAAGATGAGCAAGAACAACACAAATCCTCCCATAGACAAGACTTTATACAGAAGCATAATCGGAAGTTTAAGATACCTGCTACACACGACCAGATTTGACGTTCTCAGTTGGGATGGTGAGCAGGTATATGGAGAACCCGACAACAGAACGTATGGGTGATGTAAAGCACATATTGAGGTACATGAAAGGAACTTTGAGTTACGGGTGTGTTATGAGAAGGAGAAAGAAGGTTTGAGGCTGATCGGTTACTCGAACAATGATCTTGCTGGTGACATGGACGATTGGAAAAGTACTTCAGGTATGGTATTTTTCTTTGGGTCGAACCCAATCAGTTGATGTTCGCAGAAGCAGAAGGTGATCGCTTTATCCTCATGTGAAATAGAGTACATTGTAGCTTGTGAGGCGGCATGTCAAGGGGTATGGCTAGGACGATTGTGGCTGACATGTTAAAAACAAAGGTTAAGAAGGTAACTTTGAAGATTGACAATCAGTCTACAATAGCGTTGTGCAAAAACCTAGTCTATCATGAGAGAAATAAATACATCAACAATCGGTTCCATTACATAAGAGAATGTGTGGAATCAGGGGTGATAGAAGTGCAGCATGTTTGCACAGAAGACCAACTTGCAGACATCCTGACCAAATCGCTCAGAAGAATGAAGTTCATGTAGATGAGGGAGAAGATCAGTGTGCGGAACATCGACGGAAGACAACAAGCTTAAGGAGGAGATTGATAGAGTTAATTTACTTGTCTTTAGATCTGGTCGAATCTACGACCACGGCAGTCTATGACCACGTTTTACGACCACGTTCAAATACTGTAGCGGTCGTAAATCGTGAAGATACTGTAGTGTAGCGGTTGTAAGAACATTGTAGCAGTCGTAGTCATAAGGGATCAGGAATCAGAGTTTATTTAGGATTTAGAGTGGTCGTAAACAGAAAGTCGAGATGTTTCCGTGTCAGATTCTCAGCGTGGTATGCCGCGTTGGTTTCAAAGTCTTGTATGTTGCTTCTCTGTATAAAAAAGAAGAAAAGGATACAGACGCAACACACTGCATCGTGTCGCAAAGAAACGGCATCAATTTGCGTTTACTTGTGTTCGCATATGTGATCTTGAAAGTTGTCGTTCATCGCTTGTTTAGGTCCTAGGCAACTTTCCCAACACCGTGATCATGAGAAGGAGCACATGGTTCACCGCGAGGAGCCGCCGTTGATCATGAACAGTGCTTGCTGTGCCTCTCCATCTTGGCTCCTCCATGATGAGCTGCTGGGGCCGTAGTGTTCTAAATGGCGCATGATCATGCAGCAGCAGCAGAACTCCAGTGCTCCAGACGATCTGCCGGTGTTGCTGGAGTACGACGGCCACGACTTACCGGAGCGAGGCGGACCACCGTGCGGAGATCCCGTCCGCTTCTGTTGCCTCTCTTCACCTCGACGAGACCTGCTGGAACTTTGGTTTCTGAAAGTATATGTATGTGCTACATGTGTGATATGCATAGATCAATAATCAATTAGATACATGTATATACACGTAATTCTACTGCATGCAAGTCGCCTGTAAATTGTAACGAGTGTGTGTTCATGACTTCTAGAAGACGCACAAATTGATGCCTGTAAATAACACTCGCGTTGGCACGACTGGACAGAAGGTTGCAGTAGAAAGTAATGTACTAATGAGCTTCCACTTCATTCCGTGCTATTTACATATATAGTTTCTCAATTCTCCAAACATCAGGGAGTGCCTGTACGATGACTAATTAATTAGTTGATATATACAATAGTGTTGCAAAAACATCAAGTTACTACTGCAAAAGAAAGGCCAGTATTATATTTTACTTTAGCATGTTGTTCATTGATCCATTTGTATAATCTTCTTTGCGTGCATATAAGAAGGATTAGTATTTTCCAAGCTAGATCCCGAAATAAGCATATACATACCTACGCAGAAATGCAGATACGATCCGTGATAGCTTGGTTTGTTTTGTCCATGTTTGTCGATGATTAGCTGTTGCCACTTACCTCCGGGCTTTGCTCCTCCCTCGAAACAGTTTTAGCTTTTGGATTTTTTAGCTTGCCGCATATTTAGGACATATTCTTTTCCTCCGAAGCTGACGACTTTTGGCTTTTGCTACAGTACCTAACTTTCAAACGGAGTATTTTCTCAAGACGAGATATATAAGTTGAATAATGTACACGTTAAAAATCCAACATCTGTACCAGCCAAAATCACAAGTGAGTATCTCTTTTCGTAATATGTACCGTAAACAACCAAAAATCAAAAATTTCAGCCAAAAGCCATAAGCCGCAACCGCAGCCAAACAGGCCTAAGCTAGAAGCCATTTAGAACGCATCGGCTTTTAATTTTGGCTTATTTTATCTTTTTTCTATTTCTTTGTATTATCCGTGACAATATAACGGTTTTTTTTCAAACTTTTCTATTTTTTGTTATTTTTTCTCAGAAAAGATAACAGCTACTACGATGGAATTTTAACCAACAGTCAAAAGCCATAGGCTGAAGCCTTATGCTGTTTTGAGCGGCCCTGATTCAAGCTCCAGCCTGCATCACTTTTAGGAAGAAAAAACAAGTTAAGAAATAAAAACTGGATTAGTTATTGGTAATTTCGTCAGCAATCATGAACCGCGGGGGTCCTGGAGGAGAGATCTGATCCACGTCACGTGCCGATATTTTAGGACTAGTTCCAGTCTCGTTATCCTGCAAGCTGCGTGGATATCAACGAGCTTGAGAAGCATCTCACATGATTGATGCCCAGCTGCCACTAAAACTAAAGCTAAAATGCAGCACCTTTGTTGTTAAGAAATAATGGATGGATTAATGATTGGTAGGGCTGTGTATTTTTGAACCGAACCGAACAAATCGAACCGAAAAAATCGAATCGAACCGGTCAACTCGGTTTGACCGGTTTTCGGTATTCGGTACGGTTTTCACATTTTGAGTTTTTTTGGTATTCGGTATTTTCGGGGAAAAACCGACTGAAAACCGAAGAAACCGAACCAACCGAAAAATACTAATGCAGTGCAGGACTCGGAGGTGACGACAAGAGCTATGGTCCGCGGGCGCGTGAGCATGATGCTCCGGGCGAGGTCGACGGAGATGAGGCCGGCGCTGCAGCCCATGCCGGAGATGAGGCCGACGCTATAGGCCATGACGTCCTCGCGCATGCCGAAGCGGTTTGAAAAGCCCCTAAAATTCAGAAGGAGTTTTCTAAAATTTTTGTGGATTTTTGTGTGTAAAATCTGAAACTTACCCTTTTGGGAAAGTTCCCCCTCTTCCCGCTTTCCCTTTTCGGCAAGGCGCCACCCCCTTCTCCTTGGCGCCCCGCCACTTCCCGCTTTCCCCGCTCCCTCGCTTCCGTTGGCGCCTCTGCTCCCTCCCCGGTCTCCGCTTCCTCTCTTCTCCCGACGCCTCCCTCTCTCGCGCTCGCGCTGGCGCTGCTCCCCGACTCCGCCCTCTTCCTCGCCCAGCGCCTCCCCGCTCTCTCCCTCTCACCGGCGCCGCACTCCCTCCCCGCCTTCTCCCTCGCGTGCGCCCGAGCCCGAGCTGCGCCCGCGCCGCGCCTGGCTCCGCGCCGCCCCTGGCTTCTCGCGCATGCGCTGCGCCTGCGCTCGCCCAGCACCGCCTCTCCGCGCCCGCGCCGTCCCGACAGCCTCGGTCTGAAGGGGTGGACGCCCGCGCGCCACGTCGCCCGCCTCTACTCCGGCCCCACCTGCCAGACTCCGCGCCTCCCTCTCCCGCGCGCGGACGCGTCTCCTCCCTC
Organism: Dendrocalamus latiflorus; assembly: GCA_017311315.1. Taxonomy (NCBI): domain Eukaryota; kingdom Viridiplantae; phylum Streptophyta; class Magnoliopsida; order Poales; family Poaceae; genus Dendrocalamus; species Dendrocalamus latiflorus. Next base: position 10,918,506 of record CM029654.1, read on the forward strand.
GCCCGACCTCACCTGCCCCCGTCGCGTCGCCCATCCCCTGTGCAGGGCCGTGCGTCATTCACTGTGCGGAGGAGACGCTTGCCAACTCCCCTGTCTCCCTGTTGACTCCCCGGTCGCGCACTTTGCCTTCTCCCCGAAGGTTTCCCCTCCGCTCACTCGGGTATAAAACCCGCTCCCCTTGCTCCTCGGTCTCCTTTGCTCCCCAAGCTTCTCCGCTGTCCCCGTTCTCCTCCCACCACTTCCGGCCACCTCCCTGAGCCACCAATCAACGCCACATCGCCTGGAACGCCGCCACTCCCCTCCCCTGCGCCGGCGACCCTCTGGAGTCGATCTCCCTCTCCCTCCCACCATTTCTCAATTATTTTCGTCCCGAGCTTCCTTGTTTGCCCCTAATCCTCTTGCCATCCTCCCCTGGGCAGGTGACCACCCGAGAAGCTCTGTCGTCGAAGCTCACCGCCGGCCGATCCAGCTCTCCGTGGCCAGCCTACGTCGAAGCTTCCCCGCCTCGACCACCGCCACCATTGTAAGCCTACAACTCCCCAGATGGTATAGCCGCCCCCAATTGGACCCTCTCGCCGCCGGTAACCCTCCCCGCCATCAAATACCCGAGGCATCCCCATCTCCCTTCCGCTCCCTCCTTTGATCCCCGCAGATTTTAACTAGCCAAATTGGACTCCCCGTGCTCTGCTCTACCCGGTGGTACCCCCCATTACCACTAGAAATGCCTGCAGCCGCCGGAGAGTGGAGGCGCCGCCGCCCCTGCCTCTCTGCTGCCCGCGCCCGGCCGGAGGAAGAAGACGAGGACGTGGACTCCTCCCCGCCGTCGGATCCCTCTGTTGCCTTCTAATCCTCGCCGACCGCCTCCCCGTACCGATTCACTCATCCCTTAAAACCTCGGCCGTCCGATCTGTGTAACTGCACCACCGTGCCTCCGTCGGATCATCTCCCATACCGGTTCGCCGCCCCATTTAATCCCCGCCGTCCGATCATCCCCGCGCCTCATCCCACCCGCTCACTCCGCCCCATCCAGCCCGTCTCCCCGAGCCGCGTGTCGGCCATCGGGACCGCGAGGACGCGCGGGAATGGGCCGAGTCGGCCTGCTACGCCGCCCGCGCGCGCGCATTCGCGTGGGCCGCGCGTTTGAATCCTGGGCTGAGCCGCGCTGTAGCATCTGGGCCGGCCCACTACTGTTTAAATGATTTTCCCCGCATTTATCGATTTCCAATATTCCAGAAAATCCAAATAAATCCTAGAAAATCACAGAAAATCCCAAAAATTCCCAAATTTCACCACTTTGCTCCAAATATTATTCCAGACCCATTGGTGACCTCCTTTTCTCCAAATTCATCCCACATAAATTCCTAAAATTCCTCATTTGGAGATTTATGCATTTATTCCTTTTTAATAGATTATTTTTCCCCGCTTGATTAGGCTCAAGCCGGATTTATGTTATTTTCTGTGTTTGCGCTAGTTCCGAAGATTCCGGAAGCTCAAGTGCAGTCGCAGGATCCAGAAGCTTCTACGTTCGAGCTAGCCGAGTTCGTCCCGATTCACGGCAAGTCACAAGTCTTTGATCATGTCGCAACCCATGTTATCTAATTATGCTAATATGTTATTTGCATTGAGCTAGTTCTTAATTGTTAATTCGAAAGTAAAATAAAATGTTGAGAATGACATGTTATGTAGTTAATCCTACCACCGTTAAATGCCATGTTAAACTTGTAGCCATGCCTTCGTAACCCTAGAAATAATTACCTGTTAATCTAGATAATTGTAGATTATTATTACCATGTAAAGTGTTACACTAATAAGGTTGTGGCTGTGGGCCAATAGAATTTGGAAAACCCGACTCTAAGGTAGGGTGGTATGGGACACCGTATCTTAGAGCGGAGAGTGCCGGCGTGCACAAGGTAGGGTAAGGGGGAGTGGAAACCGCAGGGCGGTCCTCGCCAATCTTTTACCCTAGGATTGACGTTAGGGTAAGGGTGTTGTGGGGAGCCGCGAGACGGCCTTCGCCCACCGCTTACTCTAGGTTGGGGGTCGCGGGCCTGGCGAGGTTGCGGACCATGTGAAAATATAAGGACTGAAACCCTTACGCTGAGCAAATGTCACAGTGATCGCTCAACCACAGGAGTTGACTTGTCAACACTTGTTGAATAGCTGCTCAACTCGATTGAAACTCTACAGGAGGTTTAGCAGTGAGGTTAGGCAGGTCGTGTTATGGGTGCCTAACAACGGTAGAGTTCACTCGAAGCGGATACTGTTTTCTTTTGTGTGAGTGTGTGTGTGTGTGTGGAATCCAGACCCGAGTGAATTCTACCGGGTAGAGCCTATATAAAGAATTGAGCAGTGAAACGACCTGGCTTTCTTAACTCTGTCGCGGGAGTTAAGGGATCGTGTGGGTAAAGTTGAGCAAACTCTGCAGAGTCAAATAAATGGTATTCGAATACGCCGTGCTCCCGGTTATTGGAGCTGTGTCACATGGGTGATTCCAGCCGCGAAGCTTAAGTAGTTTTGTACATGCTTTAACTTGGTTAAGTTGGTTAATGAACTCTTCGTGAAAACCCCTGAGTTCTTGAGAAGTAGTTTTGGGCCGTTTTATCAAAATGTTTGCAAATAAAACTGCACCCACTCAAAAGTAATAAACCAAGTATACTCCCTTCCCTTGTCGATCCATGCAAGTAGTAAGTTAGGGTTTCCCTTGCGATTTGCTGAGTACGGGGTCGGAGTACTCAGGCTTGCTAAATGCCACAGATACCAGAAGGAAAAGAAGGCAATTCAAGATTTCGTGTTGGAAGGGTCTTCTCGTCGAGGACCCGTGGCTTTAGGTCTTCGCCGCGCTCAAGCGGATTCTGGAGTTTTCGTGATGTAAGTATACTTTGGGCTTGCACGCCCCGCTGTCGAAAAAGGGATGCTAATCCATATGTAAAATATATGCTGGACTTTTGTTGTAAGCATGCAATGGTATACTCTTGCGCGACACTTCATAACTGTTCATGCGTGAATAGTTGCGAGGTGCCGTGTCCGTACGCGCCCCTGGAAACGGGGGCGTTACAAGAAGTGGTATCAGAGCCGGCTCTTTGACCGTAGGTTGAGACCTAAGGCAATCTAGGAAGCGATTTCATCGCAAAACGTAATTTAAGCCATAAAAAGGGTTTACGAAAAAATATAAGTATTATTGCTGTCTTTTCCTCTCTTGCTGCTAACTTATCTATCTTAGCTTACTTCTGCTTAAGTTTTACTTTGGCAAAATGTTTACTGCTTCGCTTGTCTAGCTTCAAAATTTCGTTTCTCGGCAGCTGGAGGAGTAGCCGTCGTTCGCTAGACTAGACTGACCCTGAGTTTTAGTAGTGCTTTTGTATTGTAAAGCAGGTGCAATCATGAACCCTAAGTGGTTTGTGTACCACTTGCATATTGTAAATTTACGTTCTTTATCCTTGTATATTGTTTTGCTTAACTATCAGTAATCCCTCTGTGTTCAAAGCTTTCTCCTGTCTCCTTTCGCTCTCGTTCTTACCTTTTTCACCCTATACTTACCTTGAAATTCAAAGTCTTACTTATCTGCTCTTATTCTCCAAAGCCGCTGCAAAGCTGATCTCCAGTTCCCAATTGACAGATGGATCCAACACAGCAGAGTGGTCAGACCAACGGGCAGGGTGCACCTGCCACAGATCAAGTCCAGATGTCAGAACAGCCAGGAGAATCACTGCCACGGTTCATTGTCAGGGTGTCACCCGAAGAACCAATGTTGACATCGAGTGCAACTGCATTGAAGTTTACAACATTCCTGCAAACTCAACCCCCAAAATTCCCTTCAACCACAGAGTCACTGAATGCAGATGACTGGTTACAGGATATTGAGAGAAGAATGAATACTATCCAGTGTACAGATAAAGAGAAGGTTCTTCTCGCTACCTATCAGCTGTCTGAACCTGTAGTTTCTTGGTGGAATGCTATCCAGTGGATACACCCTAAGGAGGAAGATATTACGTGGGAAGACTTTGTGAAGAGATTTCGTAAAGCCTACATTTCTCCTGAAGTTATCACAAGAAAATATTAGGATTTTCTTGATCTCCAACAAGGAGAGAACTCCATCACAACATATCTAGAACAATTTCATCAGTTATCCCAGTATGCTCAAGAAGAAACTAACACCGAAGCTAAAAGGATGGAGTACTTTATGAAAGGTCTACAACCCAATATGAGACAACGCCTTCAGGCCATGAACTTTTCAAGCCTGTTGAGCCTGGTTGATCGAGCTCTACAGATAGAGGAAAGACCAGGTTACGTGAAAGTCATGAAACGAAAGAAGCCTTCGCCTCCATCACCAACGGCTTGTTTTCACTGCGAACAGGATGGGCATTATCGTGACCAATGCCCACTGAAGTCCTTACCCAAAGAAGAGGCTAAAGAACAAGCAAAGAGGCAGACACCATCATCCCGCCTGCCCCCGATGGAAGAAGATGAATCTTACCCTAAGAGGACCAGAATGGAGGATGACAGAAAGCGTGAAGCAGAGCACAAATCTCAGTCTTCACACAATACTCAGCGGAGCAAGATCACGGGATCATCCTCTTTTCGATCCCAACCCTTCCGTCAGTTTGTGACGATACCGAAGACCCAATCCGAACAGTCTCAGCAGTATGCCACTCCCTCACCACTCGCCATCAAGTGCCTCACCTGCGGTGGCAAGCATCTTGCTAGCAGCTGTCCACGAAGGACAGATGCATGTTTTCACTGTGGAGAGATTGGACACTACAAGCATCAGTGTCCCAGGAGGAGTTTGTCATCAGAAGCAGCTAAACTCCAAGCCCAAAACCAGCAGATAGACAAGAAGATATGAGCTATGCAGAACAAGAAATGAGATGATGTACTTTTGGTTATCCTTTTGTAAGCTAGAACTGAAGGGATGTCTGTAAATTACTTTAACTAAGGCTTGTGGCAAAATTATGAAGATGTATGAGCACCATTTGTGTAAAGTGAAATGGGTGTGATGGTCATGTTGTAATAGAGTTAATCCCGGCAGACACAATCATATCCAACCTTAGTACGACGTAATTCATCCAAGTGGGAACCCTCACCACACGCAAGGATGATATACAGGTGCAAATAAAAAGGAGTCAAAGTCAACCCAGCGAAGGTTAAAGCAGATTTGCTGTAGCCAGATATGCAAGGGTTAGATGCCATTTTGGACATGAACCGGCTAGCCAAGAACAAAGGCAAGTTAGATTGTGAGATCAAAACAGTATTATTGGTAACCCTTGAAGGTCAGAAAAAAAAACAAACAGAGAAGTATTGAAGGATGCAAGAAAACGCATGATCAACATGCTAGCAATTACACCTGATCAAGTGCCAGTGGTACAAGTATATCCTGATGTGTTTCCGGAAGAGTTGCCAGGCAGACCCCTGACAGACAAGAAGAACTTGCCGTAGAATTGATTCCAAACCAATTGCCAAGCATCAGTACAAAATGTCAGCCAGTGGATTGAAAGAGCTCAAGAGACAGTTAGATGAACTGCAAGAGAAAGAGTTTATTCGACCAAGTGATTCACCTTGGTCGGCACCAGCGTCATTTGTGAAAAAGAAGAATGGAAAGCTAAGAATGTGTGTTCATTACAGAGAATTGAATGCTATTACAATCGAAAACGAGTACCCATTGCTCCGAATTGATGACTTGTTTGATCAGCTTAAGGGTGCCAAAGTATTTTTCAAGATCGACTTGCGCTCGGGTTATCATCAGCTCAAGATCCTAGAACAAGATCGAGAGAAGACAGCCTTCATCACCAGATATGGATTATTTGAGTTCACGGTCGTGCCATTTGGTTTAACCAATGCGCCAGCCTATTTCATAAACCTTATGAATCTGGTGCATATGGACCAACTGGACTGATTCGTGATAGTCTCCGTTGATGATATTTTGATATACTCCAAAAGCGAAGAAGAGCACAAGGAGCATTTGTACATGGCATTAACCAGATTAAGAGAACATCAGCTGTATGCCAAGCTCGACAAATGCAGTTTTTGACTGAAGGGAGTCGCTTTCTTGGGTCATATTATATCAGAGTATGGAGTTAAGGTTGATCCAGAAAAGATTGCCGCAGTTATGAAATGGAAACAGCCCAAGACAGTGACAGAAGGGAGGAGCTTTCTTGGATTGGCGGACTATTATCGCCGATTCATGGAAGGAATCTCCAAGATTTCTCGCCCACTCACTCAACTGCTGAAGAAAGACAGGCCATTCACATGGACAGATACTTGTGAAGAGAGTTTTCAGTTGTTGAAGACCAAGTTGACAACAACGCCAGTGTTGATTTTGCCCAACCCGGAGAAAGTTCCAAATCTACTGTGACGCTTCAAAACAAGGTTTGGGATGCGTACTTATGCAAGACGGAAAAGTTGTTGCCTATGCCTCAAGATAGTTGAAGCCACATAAAGAGAACTACCCAACACAAGATTTGGAACTAGCAGCTGTGGTACATACACCCAAAGTTTGGCAACACTACCTGTTAGGAAATCGTTGTGAGAGATTCTCAGATCACAAGAGTTTGAAGTACCTATTCACCCAGCCAGAGTTGAACATGAGACAGCGCAGATGGCTAGAACTGATTAAAGATTATGATGTTGATCTCCAGTATCACCCGGGCAAGGCGAATGTAGTTGCTGATGCCCTTAGCCGCAAGGCTCGTCCAAGCAAAGGCAGTCAATCAGAGTACCCACCAGAGTTGCAGAGAGATATATTACAGCTGAACTTGGTAATCACAGAACAAGGTGAAGAAGCAGCCTTAGAGATTCAACCTCTATTGCCAGATCAGATTAAAGCAGCTCAGGATGAAGATGAAGAGATTCAAAAACTGAAAAAGAAAATTTAAGAAGAAGAGTCACCAGATTATGTGACAAATGAGCATGGAATCCTTACTTTCCGTGGTCGCTATTGCATACCCGATAAGAAGGAATTGGGAGAGTTGATCCTATCCGAAGCTCATTTGTCTCAATTCACCTAGGAGGTACCAAGATGTACCAAGACCTGAAAAAGAAATATTGGTGGAACCAGATGAAGAAAGAAGTGGCAGAGTATGTAGCTAAATATGGTGTTTGCCAGCAGATCAAGATAGACCACAAAAAAAAACCATCGGGATTGTTGCAGCCTTTGCCAATACCCGAATGGAAATGGGATAGTATTGGCACGGACTTCATTATTGGACTTCCCAAGACTCGAGAAGGATATGAGGCTATTTGGGTCATTATTGATAGATTGATCAAGATGGCTCATTTCCTCCTGATCGAACAAACCTATGGGAAAGACAAGCTTGCTGAGTTATATTTGACCAGAATTGTGACACTACACGGAGTTCCGAAGAAGGTTGTGTCAGATAGAGGAACGCGGTTTACGTCCAAGTTCTGGGAGAAAACTATATGAAACTATGGGCACTGATTTGAATTTCAGTTCAGCATACCGCCCCAGACAGATGGACAGACAGAGAAAACCAATCAGATTTTAGAGGACATGTTGAGAGCTTGTACAATTGTGAATGGTGCAGCATGGAATACTTGTTTACCATTTGCTCAGTTCTCATATAACCATAGTTATCAAGCTAGCATCAAAATGACACCATTTGAAGCACTTTATGGCAGAAAATACAGAACTCCACTGAATTGGTCAGGAACAGGTGAACAACAACTGATTGGCCCTCGGATTGCTCAAGATGCAGAACCACATGTCAGAATTATTAAAGATAGACTCAAGATTGCTCAAGACCGACAGAAAAGCTACGCAGATAACCGCAGAAAGGATTTGAGCTTTGAAGTTGGAGACTTTGTCTACATCAAGGTTACCCCATTCAAGATAGTCAAGAGATTTCAAGTCAAAGGCAAATTAGCACCAAGATATGTGGAACCGTTTCAAATAATCGGAAGAGTTGGGGAAATAGCTTGTCAAGCGCAGCTTCCGCCCAACTTATCCGAGATACATAACATGTTCCATGTATCGCCACTTCGAAAGTGTCTACACCAGCCTACCGATGAAGTGCCTTTGCCAGATATTGAATTGCAAGATGACTACACATATGCTGAAGAACCACTACAAATACTTGAGATGACAAAGAGGCGGTTCAGAAACAAGAATGTCAGGTTTTGCATAGTACAGAGGAAGAATCACACAGCGGATGAGTCCACCTGGGATCGAGAGTCAGACTTGCAGCGTGATTTCCCCAACTTACTCCCTGGACCAAGTTAATCTCGGGGTCGAGATTCTTTTAAGGGGGGTAGGTTGAAAAGCCCCTAAAATTCAAAAGGAGTTTTCTAAAATTTTTCTGGATTTTTGTGTGTAAAATCTGAAACTTACCCTTTTGGGAAAGTTCCCCCTCTTCCCGCTTTCCCTTTTCGGCAAGACGCCACCCCCTTCTCCTTGGCGCCCCGCCACTTCCCGCTTTCCCCGCTCCCTCGCTTCCATTGGCGCCTCTGCTCCCTCCCCGGTCTCCGCTTCCTCTCTTCTCCCGACGCCTCCCTCTCTCGCGCTCGCGCTGGCGCTGCTCCCCGACTCCGCCCTCTTCCTCGCCCAGCGCCTCCCCGCTCTCTCCCTCTCGCCGGCGCCGCACCTGCCCCCGTCGCGTCGCCCATCCCCTGTGCAGGGCCGTGCGTCATTCACTGTGCGGAGGAGACGCTTGCCAACTCCCCTGTCTCCCTGTTGACTCCCCGGTCGCGCCCTTTGCCTTCTCCCCGAAGGTTTCCCCTCCGCTCACTCGGGTATAAAACCCGCTCCCCTTGCTTCTCGGTCTCCTTTGCTCCCCAAGCTTCTCCGCTGTCCCCGTTCTCCTCCCACCACTTCCGGCCACCTCCCTGAACCACCAATCAACGCCACATCGCCTGGAACGCCGCCACTCCCCTCCCCTGCGCCGGCGACCCTCTGGAGTCGATCTCCCTCTCCCTCCCACCATTTCTCAATTATTTTCGTCCCGAGCTTCCTTGTTTGCCCCTAATCCTCTTGCCATCCTCCCCTGGGCAGGTGACCGCCCGAGAAGCTCTGTCGTCGAAGCTCACCGCCGGCCGATCCAGCTCTCCGTGGCCAGCCTACGTCGAAGCTTCCCCGCCTCGACCACCGCCACCATTGTAAGCCTACAACTCCCCAGATGGTATAGCCGCCCCCAATTGGACCCTCTCGCCGCCGGTAACCCTCCCCGCCATCAAATACCCGAGGCATCCCCATCTCCCTTCCGCTCCCTCCTTTGATCCCCGCAGATTTTAACTAGCCAAATTGGACTCCCCGTGCTCTGCTCTACCCGGTGGTACCCCCCATTACCACTAGAAACGCCTGCAGCCGCCGGAGAGTGGAGGCGCCGCCGCCCCTGCCTCTCTGCTGCCCGCGCCCGGCCGGAGGAAGAAGACGAGGACGTGGACTCCTCCCCGCCGTCGGATCCCTCTGTTGCCTTCTAATCCTCGCCGACCGCCTCCCCGTACCGATTCACTCATCCCTTAAAACCTCGGCCGTCCGATCTGTGTAACTGCACCACCGTGCCTCCGTCGGATCATCTCCCATACCGGTTCGCCGCCCCATTTAATCCCCGCCGTCCGATCATCCCCGCGCCTCATCCCACCCGCTCACTCCGCCCCATCCAGCCCGTCTCCCCGAGCCGCGTGTCGGCCATCGGGACCGCGAGGACGCGCGGGAATGGGCCGAGTCGGCCTGCTACGCCGCCCGCGCGCGCGCATTCGCGTGGGCCGCGCGTTTGAATCCTGGGCTGAGCCGCGCTGTAGCATCTAGGCCGGCCCACTACTGTTTAAATGATTTTCCCCGCATTTATCAATTTCCAATATTCCAGAAAATCCAAATAAATCCTAGAAAATCACAGAAAATCCCAAAAATTCCCAAATTTCACCACTTTGCTCCAAATATTATTCCAGACCCATTGGTGACCTCCTTTTCTCCAAATTCATCCCACATAAATTCCTAAAATTCCTCATTTGGAGATTTATGCATTTATTCCTTTTTAATAGATTATTTTTCCCCGCTTGATTAGGCTCAAGCCGGATTTATGTTATTTTCTGTGTTTGCGCTAGTTCCGAAGAATCCGGAAGCTCAAGTGCAGTCGCAGGATCCAGAAGCTTCTACGTTCGAGCTAGCCGAGTTCGTGATTCACGGCAAGTCACAAGTCTTTGATCATGTCGCAACCCATGTTATCTAATTATGCTAATATGTTATTTGCATTGAGCTAGTTCTTAATTGTTAATTCGAAAGTAAAATAAAATGTTGAGAATGACATGTTATGTAGTTAATCCTACCACCGTTAAATGCCATGTTAAACTTGTAGCCATGCCTTCGTAACCCTAGAAATAATTACCTGTTAATCTAGATAATTGTAGATTATTATTACCATGTAAAGTGTTACACTAATAAGGTTGTGGCTGTGGGCCAATAGAATTTGGAAAACCCGACTCTAAGGTAGGGTGGTATGGGACACCGTATCTTAGAGCGGAGAGTGCCGGCGTGCACAAGGTAGGGTAAGGGGGAGTGGAAACCGCAGGGCGGTCCTCGCCAATCTTTTACCCTAGGATTGACGTTAGGGTAAGGGTGTTGTGGGGAGCCGCGAGACGGCCTTCGCCCACCGCTTACTCTAGGTTGGGGGTCGCGGGCCTGGCGAGGTTGCGGACCATGTGAAAATATAAGGACTGAAACCCTTACGCTGAGCAAATGTCACAGTGATCGCTCAACCACAGGAGTTGACTTGTCAACACTTGTTGAATAGCTGCTCAACTCGATTGAAACTCTACAGGAGGTTTAGCAGTGAGGTTAGGCAGGTCGTGTTATGGGTGCCTAACAACGGTAGAGTTCACTCGAAGCGGATACTGTTTTCTTTTGTGTGAGTGTGTGTGTGTGTGTGGAATCCAGACCCGAGTGAATTCTACCGGGTAGAGCCTATATAAAGAATTGAGCAGTGAAACGACCTGGCTTTCTTAACTCTGTCGCGGGAGTTAAGGGATCGTGTGGGTAAAGCTGAGCAAACTCTGCAGAGTCAAATAAATGGTATTCGAATACGCCGTGCTCCCGGTTATTGGAGCTGTGTCACATGGGTGATTCCAGCCGCGAAGCTTAAGTAGTTTTGTACATGCTTTAACTTGGTTAAGTTGGTTAATGAACTCTTCGTGAAAACCCCTGAGTTCTTGAGAAGTAGTTTTGGGCCATTTTATCAAAATGTTTGCAAATAAAACTGCACCCACTCAAAAGTAATAAACCAAGTATACTCCCTTCCCTTGTCGATCCATGCAAGTAGTAAGTTAGGGTTTCCCTTGTGATTTGCTGAGTACGGGGTCGGAGTACTCAGGCTTGCTAAATGCCACAGATACCAGAAGGAAAAGAAGGCAATTCAAGATTTTGTGTTGGAAGGGTCTTCTCGTCGAGGACCCGTGGCTTTAGGTCTTCGCCGCGCTCAAGCGGATTCTGGAGTTTTCGTGATGTAAGTATACTTTGGGCTTGCACGCCCCGCTGTCGAAAAAGGGATGCTAATCCATATGTAAAATATATGCTGGACTTTTGTTGTAAGCATGCAATGGTATACTCTTGCGCGACACTTCATAACTGTTCATGCGTGAATAGTTGCGAGGTGCCGTGTCCGTACGCGCCCCTGGAAACGGGGGCGTTACACGGTTGACGATCCTGGAGACGAGGGAGGGTGCCGGGGAGAAGGATCCGATGTTGAGGACGAGTAGGTCGATGTCGCGCGGCGCGACGCCCGTCTTGGCGAAGACGGCAGCGACGGCGTCGTAGAAGAAGGCGTCCATCTCGCGTCGATGGCATCCTGGTGCTGGTACTACTCCTTCAGCTTCATGAGCTATGCGAGATTGCGAGCTGGTACTAGTACTATGCGAGATTGCGAGCTGCGGAGCTGGTACTAGTACTCTAGTAGCTAGGCGCTAGAAAAAGCAAGTGACAGTTCACAGTAGCGTGTGTAGTACAAATATACAATGGGTTATGGGACCGGATGAAATGCATTGAAGCAGGCCGAGATATACAGCCATACAATCATGCAACATGTTGCCGTAGTATATGTATTATCGTCTACTCGTCTCACTAGTCATTATATTATTTGTAATTCGCGTCAACTTTGGTAAATATGGTATTTACCGATACCGCGCCGAAATAAATTGGGATTTACCGATACCGAACCGTACTTCTAAAAATACCGTATATTACCGAACTACAAATACCGTATTTACCGTATTTACCGTATATACCGAACCAATCAAACCGAAAAAATCGATTGCACAGTCCTAATGATTGGACATGTCAATTTCTTACTTCTGAACGAGGGCAACTGAGGTCAAGTGGGACATGACATGACCTGGCTAATCAGACGTACCATGCATTTAATGGCTGCAACAAAAAACAACAAAACCATGTCTTTTTTTCTTGTCTTGACCGAATTGAAGGTGCCAAGATAGCTGAAATGGTTACTTCCAAGATTATTTGATGTGAGCATCCAAGAAATGTTAACGTTTTGAAGGTATTGCACTATATTAAATTTTACTATTACTATTACCAAGAACTGCTTATTTGTAGAATAATAGTCCCCCCATGACAAACCTCATAAAAGGCACCATAAGACCAATATTATATACCTCTACGCTTGGGCAGCTAATTGATGAATTAGCATGACTTTCGATAAAATGGTTAATTTTTGGTATCAACAAAATGAAAGAAATAAAAAACATGTCATTTTGTAGTGTTACATGTCTTCATCTCCTGGTGTTACAATCGTAGCAAAACATTGATAGTCTTCCTGCTGTTGTGTTTCATGTGCTGCCCAGGCTAAGGCCCTGTTTGGAATGCGGGAATTTTTCCCGATTCCTGCGGGAATTGAACTGTTTCCTGCAAAATTCCTGCAAAATTCCTGTGAAATTCCTCTGTTCCAAACAGGCCCTAAAAGGACAAACACCAGAACATTACATGACAGCACAGGCGCAAGCAAACGAAGCCACTGCGCGAGGCTTGCACGAAAGAACCACCTCCACCTGACATTTTCTGTCATGTGGAAAAAGCCCAGCAGTTACTAATAACCACTAGAAAAGGAAGCGCGCTTCGCGGCGCCCTACAACGTTGTTGAAGTGAGATCATAAAACAATAGTACAAAGTGCATGTAGAGGAACTGAGAGACCATGTGGTCGTGACTCTATGTTTGTGATGAGTAATTGACTCGTGTCTCTGGAAAATTTAAGTTTGTTTTGGACGTTTTCTGCATAGCTGTAGCATTCTGACCGTGGTCGGAAATGAGTCAAGTCGTTTACGACCACGGTGTGCATTATCGGGAGGTTGTACGACCACGTTGCAGCTTTTACGACCACTCTGACCGTGGTCATAGACTATCGGGAGGCTGTATGACCACGTTGTAGCTTTTACGACCACTCTGGCCATGGTCGTAGACTATCGGGAGGCTGTACGACGACGCTTTGGCCGTGGTCGTAGACTTACACCGTGGTCGTAGCCTTCGTCGACCACACTCAGCAACTTTACAACGTGATCATAGCCACCTTACGACCACGTTCGAACTTCTTCGTTGCGGTCGTACACCTTCGGATCACCTTCGATCTTTTTCTGATGTGGTCGTATCACCTGCCGATCTCACCGTCTTCTGATTTTGCCGTGGTCGAACACCTTTCGACGACGTCTACTGTAGCTTTGTCGTGGTTGTGAAAATACTATTCCTTGGCCGTGGTCAATAACCCTTTACGACCACGTTCTGCGTTCCTTCAATGTGGTCGTAAACCTCTCGATCACCTCCTACTTTGCCTTTCCGTGGTCGTAGGTCCTCCCGAGCACGCCTCTTTCAGTTTTTACCGTGGTCGAACGTTTTTCGACCACGTCTATTGACGGTTTGATGTGGTCGTAAGTCTTCTTACGACCACCATGTATATGTAACTCATCGTGTAAATGAAAAGAAACACATCTTAGCACCAAAAGCTATCCTAGAGTGATCAAAACAGCACAGCTGTAAAGCGAGCATCTCCTTTGCATACTCCTAAACAAAATATCTTCTATAAGAATAGACAGAAGGTCAAACAACAACAAGGCCATAAAAGTAAAAACAAAGATGTCTCATACTGCCTACCACGCTCTTGGATGCGAAGTGGTGGTTGCTGCAGCCAAGGGGTCCTGAATGTGTACTATGAGCTTTTAGTCTCCACCATCAGTCCACCTTTACCATCGGCAAAAGGAAAGTCCAGTTTATGTCGCCAACAAAAGACCTGCAGTTGGCATCAGCGTTTGGGCATGAGTAGAAAAAAATCACAGGGAAAGAAGAATAGATTTTCACAAAAAGAAGACCGAAGGCAAGATCCATCAGGCGAAGACCGACGGGGCGACGTGGATATCAAAGCATCCACACCGCCCGAAACTCTGTGGTGGGAGCAAACGGCAGCTCTCTTTAAGTTCTCCGATAGCAAAACAGCTACATCACTAAAAAGAACCATACACATCCCACTGCTTTGAGCATCACGTCTATCAAACTAAACCACACTTTAATTGGATTGAACATAAGGTACAACTTCATGGTGATATTCAGAAGGCTGAAACAACATCGCCAACGCACAACAGAACATGCCATTTTACTTGATTTTATACATACATGAAGTCAGTTAACAGCATACATGAAGTCAGTTAACATTGGCATGGTGAATCCTTGTCAACTCCAACTTGTACGATTTGCTCAATGTTAGCCCTGGTTATACTCGATATGTCTAAAGCAATTGGTTCATTCGAATGCAAACATGTAAATGGAGAGCGGCGAGATCTGAGTCACTCACCGAGATCCCAGACTTGGAACTTGATGTTGTTGTACTGCACCGTCTCCACGTTGAAGCCAATCGCTGCAGCAAAGCACACAAACACAACATCACATCACATCAAATCCAACATCTTATCTGCACCCCGACCAAACAATGTACAAAGGAGTCGGGAATGAGCATAGGAACCCACTTGGGATCGTGGAGACGACCTCCCCCATCTGCAGCCGACCTGCGCACACCACACCGATCAGAAGTCAGAACCCTCGCGAAAAACGCAGATCCCGCCTCCCCAGTGAAGTAAAATTATAAAATGGCATGTTTGGCACGCAGAAATTTGGCAGAAAACAGTACAATTCAGCAATTTGGCCAAAAAAAATACTGGGCATGCAGCACGCTGCACATGAGCCTGAACCACCAGTGGCAATGCAAGATCACTCACATTTCTTTCCAAAACCAGAGTGCATCAGAAGCTCATCAACATGGTAATACATGAGAGCAATGTGTTTATGAGTGTTTCTACTACACGTATCCGGAGCTGAGAACAAATCGCCACATAAATTTGCAAAAGAGAGAGAGAGAGAGAGCTTCTTTTAAGCTGCAGCTGTAATTGCAGGATTGCAACATTCAAGAAGGCAGAGTGAAACCCCGTCGTCGACGGATCACTTCTCCGCCGCGGGTGCCGGAACAGCCGCCTCCTCGATGGCCGGCTTGTCGCCCTGCGCCATAGCCTCCTGGCGCGCTCGGAGGGCGGCGAGGACGTTGACGGCGGGCATCTGGAGGCAGCCGAGGAGGTACTGGTAGGACTGCGCCCTGGTGGGCATGGACTCGAGCTGCGCGAAGTCGTAGGGGCCGTAGAGGCGGCCCTCGTAGACGGCGCCGGTGAAGTCGTTGAGCTGGAGCCGCCACTCCTTCTGGAAGTCGCGGTACGGCCGGGGGGAGGCGCCGACCGGATCCGGCCTCCCCCTCCGGCCTTTGGGTTCTGGCCTCCCCCTCCGGCCTCTGCGGCTCCCCCTCCGCCTTCGTGCCGACCGGATCCGGCCTCCCCCTCCGG
The DNA here is from genome assembly GCA_017311315.1 of Dendrocalamus latiflorus. NCBI lineage: Eukaryota > Viridiplantae > Streptophyta > Magnoliopsida > Poales > Poaceae > Dendrocalamus > Dendrocalamus latiflorus. Next base: position 10,934,329 of record CM029654.1, read on the forward strand.
CCTCCGCGGCTCCCCCTCCGCCTCCGCGCCGACCGGATCCGGCCTCCCCCTCCGGCCTCGGCGCCTCCCCCTCCGCCTCCGCGCCGACCGGATCCGGCCGCAGCTGAGTCCATCCACCCCCGCGAGCATCCCATCCCGCGGCGGCGGCGGGGGAGGCGGAGGGGGATGGGGAGGCGGCGGGGGAGCGGGGAAGGAGGGGGGACCGGGGGAGGAGGGGGCGGCGGGGGAGGGGGGAGGAGGGAGGAGGGGGCGGCGGGGGAGGAGGAGGGAGGAGGGGGCGGCGGGGGACGAGGAGGGGGCAGCGGGGGAGGGGGAGGAGGAGGGGGCGGCGGGGGAGGAGGCGGCGGCGGGGTAGGAAGGGGGAGGGGGGAAGCGGCGGCCGGCGGGTGAGCGGGGGAGACGGCGGGGGAGCGGGGGAGGAGGGGGAGGCGGGAGGCGGCGGGGGAGCGAGGGAGGAGGGGGGAGGCGAGACTGCGAGAGGGAGGAAGGCGGGGTTCGGGCGGGCGCCAGCGCGAGATGGAGCAGGTCGCCAGCGCCCAGCGGGAGCCTCGCTCGCCACGCGTCGCCGCGCGAAGGCCTCCGCGGGCGCGTGAAACGCTCCCGTGCAAGGAAAGGGGAGCAGGTTTTAAGTTCTCCGATATGGTACTTACAGATAGATAGATAAAGGATTTATATAAATCCGGCCTCTATATCCATGTGGGACATATACAGCCAAAAGATACACGAGCTCTTTGACTCAAATCCTCAAAACTGAGGAGCAACAAACAAGATAGCTTAAGGACTAAGAAAAAAAGCTAGAAAGACTAAGCTTCAGAACTTCTTCTCCGTCTTTGCTTTCAACCAAATCCCTAACCCCATCAGACTGAGCCATCCAAACTTCGGTCTACTTTGCGTGAAGAATGACCTCTAAGGCGACGCCTCCAAGAAGGCGACTAGGGTCGCCGACGCCGCCCGCCTCACCGAGGCAAGGTTTTCACCCGGAAATCAGTATACATGAGGGCTATGGAGTGCCATGACAACACCTCCAGGAAGGAAAATGGCGCCCGAAGGCGTCATTGTTGTCGAGACCGATAAGAATACTGGCAAGGCTTTCGCCAACACTTCCACAGCACCCCACACACTACCCACACACAAAATAGACCGCCACCAACACACCGGGGTCCAGCTCGCCTCAAGGCCATGGCATAGCCACCTACGAACTCCACGATGAGCCTCTTCCTGCAATGATCGCCTCTGAAGAAACCACTACGCGACGCCTATGCGCCACCACTGAGCAGATCTAGGAGCACAAACCACGGATCCAACCTATAGCAATCACAAAGCGACAACTTCACGCCATGGCCTCCTACAGCCTCGCTTTCAATTCATCTCCGCCCTTACCACCAATGTCCAAACCAAAGTCCGGCTCAGCCAAGCACGTAACACCCATGACTATCCGGCACACTATGTAGCACTGAACAGGCACTACAGAGGAAGCCGCCGGCTGAAGGCGACCCGCCGCAGCCAAACGAAGCCACGCCCGCCGCCGCCCGGCCTTCCCCATCGGCGACGCCGCAACGGCACCAGCGAGGCCGCCCAAAGCCACCGCCGACCGCTCGGCTTCACCCGCCGGCAACGGCCACCGAGCCCTCGCCTTGTCGTCGAGGCGACCCGAAGCCGCCCGATCTTCCCTATCCCTCGGTGTCGACGCGCCTGATGCCGCACACCGGCCGCCTCCACTCCGCCAAACCCTCCATGGGCGCCAATACGCACGAAGTCACCGCATACGCGGCCGAGGTCGACTCCGCGCGCTCGCGCCCTAGGCGCACGCCTCCAGCCTCCATAGCGCTGACGCGCCCCAGACCGCCCGCCGCCTCTCCACCCCGCCGATCTGGGCTGAGAGACGCCAGATCCGGTCACCAGGCCGCCGGATCCGCCGCCGGCGAGAGGAGCCGCTGCCAGGGAACACTCCGGCGACGGCGAGGAGGTGGGATCCGGGCAGGGGGAGGAGAGTATGGTTTAGGTTTAGAGCCCCTCCGCCACCTTCATCGCCCCCGCGCGGACACCCGCCGGCGAGCTCGGGCAGCGGAAGGGGAGGAGAGGGGAGGGAGGGAGGAGACCGGCGGCGGTGCTGTTTCTTGGGAAGAGGAAGCGGAAGGGGAAGAGGAAGCCTTTCCCCACCTCTCTCGTGGGTATAGTACTACTTTTTTAATGCCACCACCATATGGTACTTACAGATGCTTATACTAATTAATGATGGTCCTTAAATCTTCTGTTGCTGACAGTGTTTCGGAATAATTTAGGCAAATGATGGGACTAATCTTCATGTCGACGTTGCTTGAAGAGCCAAACCTCATAGTTATTGGAGCTCATGGAAACATCCAAAATTCCAGTTATGTCAGGCTGATCGCACCTGACCAAGTCCAAAGCACAGTAGTTAAATTGACACCACTGCACCTGCAGGCTTTACTTATTCGCCCCATATTAATAAATTTCAGGCCAACTTTGCTGTTCTGAATTCCTACAGCAATATCTCCCAATATTTCCTAACATCAGAGCTTAGGTCACTGAATGCATAGCACAAGGAAAGAATTAACTCTGGTCGTTAAAAAACAAACCTAAGAAGTTGAAAGGTGTTACCAGTGAACAATAGGGACCTGCAAGATGCAGGCGTGCATGTTTTTGCCTGCCAGGTAGCGAAGAAGTCAAGATGGCTTCCCAAGTGTTTAACTGCACCGATCGATCATCCAGACCAGAAGGTACTTTTGCCTGTCACCGTGGACAGCAGCACAGACTATACACCTTTGTTCATCTAACCATGGACGGATCAAACAATTTTGCTGCATTGTTCGCACAATGAGCTATGGTTGAAGCAATATGTGAGAGCTTTCAGTGTATCAGTGGGGCGCTGAACAGCTTTTGCAGTTTGGACCGCTTTAATACAAGCCTTGAGTTACATGCGTGCCTTAAAAGTGCTGTCCCTGTGGAATATTGAGCTGCACAACAGCACAAGACGTACCTCAAGGAAAGGTAATTGGAGGAGACCATCCATTTGGTGCCATTAAGAGGCCGTGCATCTTCACAGTAAGGCACTGAGGAAGAATGATCAACCGTTACTATACTGGCAGCCTAGAGATCTCTGGCACCTGTTACTTTCTGCTTCTTCTGTAACAACGCTTTCTTGCTGCAGTGTAGTGATATCAGAAACTCTTGTGCTTTCTGCTGTAAGATCGAAGAAACAGAGAATAGGCCAGCTAAATGCTGTGGCAACGTAAGATTGGTCTCAACTCGCGACTTCAGGGAAAAATGAGTGGCATGGAGAGTTCAGGGGACAGAAATTCTCTTGATAATTGAGAAGATTAACCGGATAAAATAGAAATGGATTAGCCACTCCTTTCTTTCCTGTCATTGGTGATCTTTTATGTTCTTTTTTATCTATCGGTTATATTTTTCAAATTATTCCTTGCATTTTACCAGTAAAATCCCTCGTTTTTTTTGGAACTTTGTTAAATGATATTAAAGAAAAAATGGAATGAAAAACGGAGAATGAAAGAACAGAAACAAAATTAGAAATTAATGACAAAGCACAACACTAACATCAGCCTCACATAAGCTAGCCCATAACATCTACCACCATAAAAGATCAAGCATAAGCAATAGTTCTACACACCGCCAAACACTGTTTGTTTTGACATTAGCTTGAAACAATCAACGCCAAATTATCCACTGTGTCAGTTATGGCAGCCTAATGATATTGCTGAATTCTATTGGTGAATAAGCTTCTCAATTTGTTTTGTGTCAATTTAGTCGGTTTTATAGTAGAAAATTGTAAACTACAATAAAACCCAAAAAAAAGAAACATGAGGCATGTTTGTTAACAAAATCGAGCTCTTTTAGTTATACAATTTGTTTCATAACATTTTTAAAAATTTACATTATTATTCTTTGGACTATTTTATGTTTGACATAATGCAAAAAATAAACAATCAGATAATCTATTTGCCAGTTAAGAATCACAGGACATGCTGACTGAGAGAGACTTCATAGAAAAAGAGCCTTGTTGACACTAAACCACAAGAAGGGGAAACGGCATAGGAACTGCGGGAAAATATGTTGGACCGATCACAAGAGGGTGAATGATTTCTGAAATTTTTTCCTAAGGTATTCAAATTCTTCACTCAAGTAACTATGATAATTATCAAGTTTAGATTACACCAAATAGATTAAGGAAAACAAAGCTAGAGACAAAAGCCAACAAAATCAGCAGCCTATTGCACAGGGCCGGTCAAACTGCAATTGAGAGGCCGGTTTGACTGCTGGTTAGTTTGGTTGTCGGTCTGGGCCAGTCTGACCGGTCCCCTTTTCCGAGACCTGAAAACCTTTCAAGTCAAAAACTCAAATCTCAATAACTTACTTAATTCTCATCCAAACATTTTAAAGTTTTGTATGAGACTTGTTCAAGGTATTAGTAACCTAAACCAATTAAGAATCATAATGTTTTTAGGCTCGAGTTACACCAATTTGAAAATCAAATCTAGTTTACAAGAACACCAAAAACCCTAAAATTCAAATTACTTCTTATTGATGAGGATCTAAAATATGAGGTCTTACAGATGTATTCTCACATATCCTAGCAGGTAATTTAAGTAAGATATTGGACTAGAACTCTCACGAACCCAAAATTACAAATTTAACTCAAGAACAAGCAAAACCAAGCAAGAACGCAAACAAAAATATGATTGAGACAAAGTTCTAATCTATTTCAGTGGAGGACAAAGTTTATATACTCGTGGATGATTACAAGGTGCAACCAAAACATCATTCTTTCCTCTCTTAAGTTCTATCTCTCACAACTATGGAAGGAGACAATGTGGTAGAACAAAGCTATATTTTGTTTTCCTATTAGGTCTTACATTCCGCTAACATCATGGCATTTTTCTACCACAGGTCCGTCGTCGAGATGCATCACTTTTGACCTCCGCACCACCTACACAGACTACCGCTTCCCATCGTTCATCTTTGCACATCCGGGAGGTACGAGATTCGCATTCTACATCCGAAATAGTTAATGTGACTAACATCCTTTGATTTTACAGCCTTCAATTCAACGTGGGGGTGACGTCGAGTCCATCGATGACGATACGGGCCTCCTAGATGCTCCAGGGAGTAGTACATAGCACCAGGGTTTGCAGCGTACGTAGGGCAGAGCTCATCATTCACACCATGTGCTGGGTTTGGAGACTTCGAAGGGCAGAGCTCCTCCAGCTTCACTGGCACGTCGTACGTTCAAGGCCAGAGCTCCTCTGCACCATGAGGGAGATTTCTAGAGTCCTTCGTTCAGGACTTGATTGCTGGTGGCCCACAATTTGGCATGTCTCAGTAGAAGGATATTGACGCTTATCGAATCCAGTCTGCTATAACTCAGCTTGCTGGACCACCGCCGGCCACTCAACAAACAGAATGGTCTCCATACCTCCTCCGAACCGATATGCAAGCTCCAGACTGGCTGATGAACCTCACGAGATATGGTCAATGCAAGACAAGGCCATGCACGTGGAGGCAGACACGGCAAGGAGTTAGTAGTGGCTCAAATGATTGAGCCATATTGCATCCCGTGCGATGCGTTTTTTGTACAATTATATGTACTCCTATAAATATTCATAATACATAAAATTCTCAAAAAAATAGACAATTACTATAATTATGTCAAGAGGTTGCACGTGAAATTTGGTAATTTTGGAGCTCGTTTGCTATATGTAATAACTCCTACAAATATCATAATTGTACAAATTTTTTAGCAATATTCACAATAGATAAAATTGTTAAAAAATTACACAATCAAGTACGTTGTATTAGAAGACTGCACATGAAATTTCATAATTTTTAAGCTCATTTGCTATATTTAAAAATTCATAAAAATAGTATATAAAATATTAAGGCAGGTAATTAAACTGGCTAATTAGCTAGCTTAATTACCTGTGCTTAGTGGCGGGGTGGTAGGCACCTAGTGAGTGCCTAGTGGTGGGGCGGCAGGTGACTCACGTCAGCCCTACGGTTTCGCCACTGGCCAGTAGGCGGCAAAAATGCCATTTTTGCTAATACAGTACGCATACGGTCATTTTTGTAATTACGGTTGCAAACAGTGCTATATATGCCAAAGTCTCAGTTGAGCACTATCTGCAAAAAGTAGCACTAACATTGTTCATCGGGAAAGGCTGCAATCATGCTCATTTATCTTTATTTCTTTTGAAAAGCAACACTAGAATGATTTGACACCTCCTACATCTCACAAAAGCAATGAATTTAATTTGGTATCCTAGAAGACATTCACAATTCTTATTGACGATTGAGTCATGGATCTTACGAAATAGTATGAGAAAAAAGACTGAAATCTTTAAAAGAGAATAGGGATGCTCTTTATCATTATGAACTGGTTATAGGAAGTCCTTACAAAGGCCTGAAACTAGTCATAACCTCTATGTTCTTCCTATTGGAAGAATATGACTGGCCCTATCTCCGTGACTTTCTTGATTGCCAAATTGCTCTAAACGGGATTGTCTTGTGTATCTCTAAATCGAATTTTGTTGTCCTTTTGTCTTCTCTCATCACCCTAAAATACCATTGAAGGGACGCTAGTCATCTACCTAGGAAGACACCTTATGGAAGCAGCACATCCAATCTGGGAGATAGTTATTTTCAGAGAGAGGACACTTGATCATCGGTTGCCATCAATGGGAGACAAACGTGTGGCATAACTGCAAGACAATTGTTGTCCAAGAGGTAGGGTTGAAACATCGTGCTATTTGAGCTGGATAGAATACGTGTCTTATCCATTGCACGGGAGGAGGTCCCTAGAAATAGGCCTAGGTACTAGTTCATGAATCATTCGAGTGTTTTGTTGGTCGGGTAGAGTGTACAGCAAACCTCTGACCAAGATACTCAAGGAGCAGCTATAAGAAGCTTAAAACCACGGGGTCTTTGAGGGCCTTAATTAGGTATTAAAGTCATACTTAAGGATTTATTCAATCCTCATCAATCTTAAGTTGTTCCTCACTTTAGGTTCAACTATTTAGTCCTTTCAGTTGAGACTAAAAACAAAGTCCAGTCCTTTTCAGCTTATATCTTATGGTTTTTCTTGAACAAACAAATGGGATAACTTCTCCATCGTCGTATCAAAGTGGTTTATCTGGACAGCTTTTTCGAAGTGACTTATCAGCATTCAGTTCATTTACACAATTACTCACGCTAAAGCCACAAATCATAAATCGCAGTCATAAGCCGTAACCGAAAAGAATCCACCCAAAATAGCAACCATAGTCAAATAGGCATTATTGAAGTATAGCTGCACCAGTAGTAGGGGTGTTCGTATTGATTTTTACTGATGATATTTGACTATTGCTTGTAGCTTTTGGCCCAAAATAAATAGTAATGGCTTTTACAAAGAGAGGGCGAGCGGTGCAAAAAGTAAGGGAGAGATGCATGCGTGTGACAGGAGAAGAGGAATGGGGTGGGTGATGCATCCGTGACCCCTTGTCTTATCCCCGGAGCGACATGGTAGCGAGAAGAGTGGAAAAGCCACTTTAAGAAGCCGGGTGTTCGTATTGGTTTTTGACTTTTCTAGCAGAAGACAATACATACAGGGCAAGGTCAATAGCTAAAAACTTCCACCCCATTGGGTTCTTTTGGGCTATAGCTTATGGATTTTGGGTTATGACTTTTGAATTCTGATTATTCGTGAGAGAGAGTATGAAGAGATAGACAGCCACATGTAATTTTGACCAGTATAGCAGAAGTCGGTACAATATCTACTACAATCGACTTATAGACCCCGCCTTCAAAAAGAAGCACCGTTTAAAAGCTAGTTACTATACTAAAATTCAAAACCACAAGCAACAAGCCCAAAATACCAGCATAGCATATATATAGTTGCTCACCAAAATAGTTCAGTCCGAGAGACTTTGGTTGTGCTACATTGGACTTCTAGCTTAAGCTTTTTGCATTATTTGACACTGTTTGAGACTTATTTTTATACTGTAGTTGTTGTTAGCTTTCCAACGTAATTAAATTAAAAAATAAAAAAATATTACGTCATCACGGACAATACAAAGAAATAAAAAAAATACAAAAAAAACCCCAAAAAATAGAAGAAAGAAAAATAAAATTAAGAAATTAGAAACTCAAAAGCTTAAGCCCATTGGAGCACAACCGACGATAACGAAATCCTTAACTCTAAGCATTTCTAGCCATTACATATTAATCATTGTACGGGTCACGTTTGACTGCTAAAACAAAACAAATCAAAACGATTGCCACACATCTATAGTTGTTCAAACAATTTCCTGTACGACGTAATTTAGCAATTAAGTGGCGTAATTGGCGTTTGAAACGGCTGGAATTTCTGGTTTTTGGCTTAGAGTTTTTGGCTTAGAAATAATAGCAGCTGGAAGTAGAAACGGCTGAAACTAGGAGATGTTTGATTTGGTTAGACTTTTGGTTGAGTTGATTTAGTAAATATCTGAATTGTCTCTAAGACAAATGATGGCTTATTTGATGCCGATAATTTCATAAGTAAATCTTAATAACAATCATCATATCACATTATTGCACAACTAATCAATCATATTATTACACTAGCAATTAGTCTATACTAGAAAAAGGAAAATAGAAAATGAAAAACAACAAATCTACATGGACTAGAACAGTGTTGCCCTAAAAAAATAAATAAGAATTTCTAAAATTATATTCAAAATATTACAAAATCCGCTTCTAAGAACCGAGACCGAGTGTTTAGATCCAGCTTCCGGCTTCCAAGCCGTTTTGAAACGGCCTTACTGGGAACATCCAAACCTGAGTCCAAATGACTTTTACGACAATTCCTCTCCTAATCAAGCAACGGACCAGGATCTTAAGCCATCACAACCCCAGGGAAGAAAAATCAATTCTCCGTCACCAACCTGGACTTGGTGTCGCCGTGGGGTCCGATCACCGTGGAGTTATTGCAGCTTTTAATTCACGGGCCATAGCCAATTGGACCCAAGTGTTAAACTCACTCTCAACCGAAGTCATTTGCTCGTTACTCTATTCTTACGTTCAGTTGATCAGCGAGGAGCTGTACATCTACTTGTACCTAGTAACTAACACCCTAACAAAACCACCACAAGGGCATTTATGTCATGATAAGGCATGGAAATTCAGTGTTCATACCTTCATATCATGCTAATGATTTATATATAGCTCGAACTTGTCGCCCTCCTCCTGCTCTATTTATCAGTCAGGTCCTCTGCACTCAGCTGCCAACACTTGGCTTCTGAAAGGTAGCATATTACACTACTCCAATGGGGCGGTCACCATGCTGTGAGAAGATCGGCCTAAAGAAAGGTCCATGGACGCCGGAGGAGGACCAGAAGCTGCTTGCTTACATTGAGGAGCATGGACATGGGAGCTGGCGTACATTGCCTTCCAAGGCCGGTGAGTCTAGAAAAGCCTGAATTTCATCCTCTCGCAAAGGAACAAAGGCGAATAGCTAAAGTTTGTGAGAATTCGGCCAACATCTTGCAGGTTTGCAGAGGTGCGGCAAGAGTTGCAGATTGAGATGGACGAACTATCTCAGGCCGGACATCAAGAGGGGCAAGTTCAGCTTGCAGGAAGAGCAGACCATCATCCAGCTTCACGCTCTTCTTGGCAACAGGTAAGCAACAGTGATGTAGTTTAATCTAGATTGTTACAGCACAGTTACTCTCTTCACTTCAGAGTAGTAATGATCCTTTTGCTGGTACGTGATTGTTACCTTCTCTGACATTTTTTCTGGCTAAGACCAAGTGCAGCGTCAGTTCTTGATAGACTGCTGTCTACCATTTAGTAACAACGCATGTGCATCCACTCCCATCACATCTACAAATTCGTCCTTTGTAGCGCATCTTTTTTTCTTCTTTTTGGCTCAGGCGTCCGAGTGCACCAATTTATTGTGCTGCATGTACCCAAGTTATGGCATGCATTTGCACTCTTATTCCGTCACCCTCAACCCCACACCCCCGGCCGGGCATTCAGAATTCTCTTAGTTTGCGCAGCACAACAAAGATTATTGGCATTCCGTGTGTTCTGTTGTCAACCAAGATTAATGCCAGCAAAAATGCTCCTACATGTTCGGCTCACAGGCTTGTTTCCTGGGAATGTTCAGGTGGTCGGCCATTGCAACGCATCTACCGAAGCGCACGGACAACGAGATCAAGAACTACTGGAACACCCACCTCAAGAAGAGGCTAGCCAAGATGGGGATCGACCCTGTTACCCACAAAGCCACCAACGGCGCCCTCACCGGCACCGCGGATGACAAATCAGCCAAGGCCACAGCCAGTCTCAGCCACATGGCCCAGTGGGAGAGCGCCCGCCTCGAGGCCGAGGCGCGGCTGGCTCGAGAATCCAAGTTGCGCACGGCTTCGACACCAACCGCACTGCGTGCACAACCAACGAACCCACCCACCTCAACTGCTTCTCCATGCCTCGACGTGTTGCATGCATGGCAGGGTGCAAAGATAGACCTGGAGTCACCCACCTCCACACTGACGCTCACAGGGAGTAACAGTGGTATGCTGCCAACCCCCAGGACCACCGGCCTAGAGATATCCAAAAGCAACTCCGCGATGTGGCAGCAGAGAAGCGATGAGCTAGAGGGCGAAGAAAGCGAGTGGAAGTTCATCAGCAAGCAGCAACTGCAGGGACTGGACGGCAAGGCGAGGGAGGAAGACTTCACTGCCTGTGGGGAGCCATGGTTCACGGGCATGCTGCTTGATGGACCCAACGTGCATGATTCATCAGAGTGCTGGGGTGAGTCCAGCAATGGCTAAGCTGAGCATAACAGCCATGTGTCGGGAGATGAAGAGAACATGTACTACTGGAATGGTATCCTTGGGATGGTGAACACAGAGCTGCCATCCCAGCCGCTACCATTTCTCTAGAACAGAGCCCTCTCCAGAATTTTTCTTTTGTGAGCAAATCCATTGGATCAACCCAAAGTCAAAAAGAAAACAGAAAGAGCACAACAGCATCAACGCTACCACTGCTCCAACAGTTTGCAGTTTTTCTTCTCCATGCATGGTGAAATAATTAGCTACCGTGGGGATGCAGTAAATAAACCATATTGCTTTCTGTCAGTGTATTTTTATTGGTGTAAGACTGAAAATTATTGTATGTTAGCCTCCTTAGTCTCCAGGACCATAGCAGACACTGCAATTAATGACCCAAGGACCGCACAGTTGTTAGTTCTGTTGGAATGAAGCCCACGTCTATTCCACGGCACTAGAGCATAAATATATACAGAGTGCATAGAGGAATACGCAAAGAGAGTCCAATACAAGAGACTATTAAAAAGCATGTATACTGCTACTCTATTCCACCTCAATGGGTCTGAAACACTGAGTTTAGAGAGGTAGAACATATGTCGTGTTATAATCTGTGGCTTCGTAAAGAAGTCGGTAAACTGTAACTCCGATGGCACGAACTATAGAGCAAGGATGCCCTCCTACACCTGTGATCGTGTGTAGAAGGCATCAACCCCAATGTGCTTCGTAAGTTCATGCTTCACTGGATCGCTGACAATACTGATCATACCCATATTGTCTAACAACAGGGCAGTGGGACCCGAAGCTAGCACACCAAAATCAACAAGCAACCACCGTAACTAAGTAACCTCAGCAGTCACCGATGCCATCACTCTCAACTTTACCTCAGCATTCAAATGGAAAACTATAGTCTGCTTCTTAGTCTTTCAGACAATTAGAGAGGAGCCTAGGAAGATACAGTAGGTAGAAAGAGACCGACGATTTGTAACATCACTAGCCCAAGTCGCATCTAAGTATGCCTAAAGCTACATAGAGCTGGAGCTAGAAAAAAACAAGTGGCAAGAGATGGTTCCACGTAGGTAGCGAAGAACCTGAAGGAGGTGACTATAGTGGAGGTGGGTGGGAGCATAGACGAACTAACTTAGGATGTGAACAATGTGATAGATGTATGGACAGGTGATGCCAGGGTACACGAGACTGTCAGCAAGATGGTGGTACCAAGTAGGATCCTTGAGAGGATCACAATCCGTGGTACAAAGCTGATGTTTGACGAGATTTTTTTGCAAATATGTCAAGGCAATAGAGAGATACATGTTTGGTAAGAGAACTTTGGTATAATCAAGCCATGAAATGGCACGAGAAGTAAAACCACAAAGTGGTCAATGTGTCGCACCTTGCGTGGCTATGCGCTGACAATCGATCAATAAGCGTATGCATCAAGATCATCTTCGGAGTTCGTGGGTCTTTAACCACATTGGGGTCGACCACGGTCATTTCGACCACGTAGTGTCAACTACGGTCATTTCGACCACATTATCACGGATTCTCAACCACGGTGCTATAGCTTACGAGTATCAACTAGATCACTGTAGCTACGACTAGATCATAGTGCTATGATCGGTTCACTTTTTCTATGATCGGTTTACTACGCTTGACTCATGATCGTGACTAAGTCTCCGGAGTCACCGACTACTTGCTGACTCTAAGGCCTTCAACTTCTGCATAACACTCGGACACACCGAATACTTGATGCATGACTATACACATGAGAATTATCATTAACAAAATTAATCCCAACAGTTGATGCGTGCGTAGCACCGTGCGCAGCCAACCAATGGTAGCCCATGCACCAAGAAGAAAAGACAAGATTGGTTCCGAGTGAACCATATTGGCAATGGAAAGACGAATGCACTGAATCTTCATTTATGGAAGTATTTCTTGATAAATCTTTTCTGATATGGAAAACACAGGTTTAGAAAGAAAGAACTAACAATCAGATTAGGATCTCGATCCCAGAAACCAGAAGTTAATTTGCACCGTGTAGGAGCCGCGTACGTCACTCATGGCCCTTGCTCATGCCTATAAAAGGAGAGACCCCGCAGACTGGAGGGGACACAGAGGGACACACGAAGAGAAGGACAGGGAAAGAAGAAGGTGCACACACCAACACACACCGACAGTCAGGACTCTAACGAACTCAGGCAGAAGGAGGAGAAGGCAGAGGAACCCAAGGAAGTAGTCTGCAAGAGCCGAGGCCATGGCGTGTTATGCTTTGGATGGTAAAGAACTTCCCCTCTTCTCTTTATCTGCTATTTATTCATCTTGCATGTCGATGAACAGCGACGTGTCAAGAAGATTGCCAAATGCCACGGTCGCGGCCGGTAATACCGTCATTTAGGTACCTTGGAGCTCACCGTCGAGCAGCCTGTGGCCACAGCGAAGGGGTTGTCAAGATTGCTGATCGCTCTTCGATCCCATGAGCTTAAATCATGAAGTCCCCTTACCCTTACATGTGGCTCGCTCGCCCCGGCCAAACTACATAGCTGCGACGATCCATCATGTACCAGGGTTTGTCTCACTCATGCCTCTGATCTGATGATAGCTCCACAAGGCGAGGTGGATGGTGCTACTCGTGAGTCTTCACCGATCGCCTCCTATACTCGGACACTTTTGACCGCTTTCAATACTCGGGCGCCACCGACCGTTTGTTGTACCCGGATGTCATTGACCCCTCGTTGTGTTTGGACGTCTATGGCATTCGATGCTTGGATGTCCACGATCGCTCGCTAAGCTCGGACATATCTGACCACTTGCCAAACTCGGACGCCTCCAATCACTGCTAAACTCGGACACCTCCGACCGCTGCTCAAACTCAGACACCTCCAACCGCTTGTCAAAGTCGAATGCCTCTGATAGATTCTTGAAGATGGACGCCTCTGACCCTTGTTGAAGTTGAGTGCCTCCAACCACTCCTCAAAGACAGACACCTCTGATCGCTTGTCGAAGTTGGACGCTTCCAATCGCTTATCGAAGATGGATGCCTTTGACTGCTTGTCAAAGTTAGATGCCTCCGACCGCTGCTCAAACTCAGATGCCTTTGACTGCTTGTCAAAGTCAAGTGTCTTCGACCACTTCTCAAAGTCGAGTGCCTCCAACCACTTGTCAAGTTGAGTGCCTCCAACTGCTCCTTGAAGACGAATGCCTTTGACCACTGCTTGAAGTCAAGTGTCTTCGATCACTTGTCATACCCAAACATCCTCGATCGACTTTTAATACTTAGTCACTCACGAATGCTCACTACTCGAGCATCTTCAACCACTCACCATACTCGAGCGGTGTTCACCGCCTATGGTACTCAAGCATCTCCGCCTACTCATTGTACTTGTGCAACTTCGATTACCATAGTACCCGTAAGCCCGCCAAGCACCCATGGTGTTCGAGTGAGGCATGCTATAGTAGTCAGACCTGCTACAGTAACAGGTTATGACTAATGGTTGATGGCTCCCGACCAATGGTGACGATGGATGGCTGATGACTTCTGACTAGCTGTTACGACTGATGATCGATGGCTTTCAGGTCTTGACTATTGGCCACGATGGATTTTGACCACAGACAACTTTCGATGGATTTCGACCACGAACAACTTCCGATAGGTTTGGACCACGATGGCTTTCGGCCACGGATGCCTTCCGATGGGTTTCAACCATGATGGATTTTGATCACGGACACATTCTAATGGGTTTCGACCATGGACAAATTCCGATGGGTTTTTGACCACGGACAACTTTCGATGGGTTTCAACCATGATGGCTTTCGACCACGGATGATATTTGATGGGTTTCAACCATGATAGCTTTCGACCATGGACGTCTACTGATGGCTTTCAAGCACGATGGATTCCAGGCACGGATGACTTCCAATAAATTTTGGCCACACTTCGACCGCAAAGGCTCCTGACTACCGGCTACTTCGATGTCTGATGGTTTTTTTGACTACCAGCTGTTACCGATGGTCAGTGGCGTCTGACTTTTGATTATCAATCATTCTTTGATGCCGATAGCCTCCAAATTTTGAGGAGTCACTTCAACGGTCACTTTCAACCACTTTGATACTTGACCCTGTCATTCTGGTTTGCTAGTCTCATCACTTGGGCTATGCCTATGACACCGATTCCCCTGTTGTGTCATCAGATCGGTCAAGCTCAGTGTAAACTATGCATGTTTTTTACCACTTCATCCCCTCGTGGCTTTCGATACCGATGAGGTCGAGTGGCACGGGCAAGCATAGCCTGTGTAAAGGCTATGCTATCAATGGCCCCATAGACCGACAAGGCTATAAATCATGCCAATGCCCACATCTACATTAATCATTCTTCACATGCATGGAGAATGTGAAGCAAAGATTGAAGACAACGACCAATGTGCAACTTAATCGAAAGTATTCTATGGGTTCACCCCCATGGATGTAATTAACTGGGAGCCTTCCGAGGCCCTGGGAACCAGGAGAACACAACGCCTACGCTAGATCTGCTATGCGAAACAGGCCATAGAGTGCACATATACAAAGGGGATTTGTAATTTTGTTTTTCTCTAATTAATGAATAAAATATATTTTCCCTACTTTTCTTGTGGTTGTTTATTTTTTGTGTACTTTAGTACACTAGCATGCCCGCACCTTATATCTCGAGTCAAGAAATCCGGAAGTGATTCCTCACATCAAACAACTGAAGAGAAAGCTCCATGGGAGTCTCTACAATGCAAGTATCAGTCAGTTCAGAGCAATTAAGGAGGTCCTGAACGTACTTTTACTGGGAGAGGTAATAGCCCTCAGGCATGGAGGTGACATCAATCTTAAGTAAGTAGCAAAATGTACTGAGATCAGACATCAAAAACTAATTGCTAAGATGCTTCTTCACAATATCAATGTACATAGGATCATCGCCAGTGATGATCACGTTATCTATATAGAGAAGAAGGAGCATCCGACCTCAAGAGGAAGTGTGAACAAACAAGGCAGAGTCCTGATCATTAATAGGAAGACTAACAGTAGTGACTGCAAAAGTAAAGCAGTGACCACAAAAGTAAAGCACTAAAACTAGGCACGAGGGGCCTATTTGAGACCATAGAGAACACGACATGCCCCTCAGGAGCAGAATACCTAGGTGGTGGTTGCATGTAAATCTCCTCATGCAGATCACTATTAAGAAAGGTGTAGGACCCCAGATTTTTCAATCCGGAATCCACTGTGTTTAGCTGCACTATTCCCTGGATCAGTAGATAGTGCTCACAGTTACAGAAATGAATATCAAAATACATATCATGCGGAAGCGTAAATATAATAGTAGACTTACTCATGGGCCGATTAGGCCGAAATCATGAAATTGCAGTAGCGGAAGAACGAAGCACGCAAGTGGGACCTTCAGGACATGCCCACAGGCAGCCAACTGGAGGTTCGCGACCTAGCCCTTGACATCTTCATCTTCTCGGCTAGCTTGTCCAATCTTGTTGCTGAGGCGAGGTGATTTGATTCCCGATTCTGAATTTTGTCGCAAAAGTGAGCGTGAGCACTCCGACCCCGTGCTCCGCGAGCCAATACACAGAATGCAAATAAATAGTATGCATGGCTTAACCAAAGGAAGGCTCGGGTTATTTTATTTTTGCGTAGAGTGCTTTTGAATACAATTACTTAAAGATCCCTAAAACCTAGCAATTTGAACCAAATCATAATGTACAAGGAAATGCATTATTAATATCGATTCAGATTCCATCCACCGTTACATGGCATCTGCACCATATAGCAATTTCTTCAGCGTTATCGCCGCTTAACTTACCACTGGAACGACACCCAGGACAATTCCAAACCAGGGCAGTCCTTCGCCCTTCAAGTTTCCATTCCCATTTTCCAAACATTTTTAAATAGAACTATATCTGGTTAAGTTCCCATGTCCGCCCTTGACCGTGGGCTCGGCTATTCGAATAGTTTTGACTCTGCAGAGTTTGTACACTTTCACCACAAGAGACAGTCGACTCATTACCCCACACGATTCCTTAAAAGTGTGGTTGAGCAGACCATCACAGTGACTTTTCAAAATATCTAGTCCTTTCTCCCATCTCACATTATGGGTAACCTCCCATTTGCGATGGGCCCCATCTGTTTGCACGGGATGTTTCTCACTACTACTAGCGTACGGGCTTCCCTCCCCTCTGCGCTAGCACGACTGAGAAACTTCACCCACCACTGGTGTCCCTTTAGGCCCCCTTGCCAGCATAACCCCATCAATCCACTACCAGTGAGATGAGTCCGGGATTTCGATAAGTCTACTGGGCCAAGTTGTATTTTACAGATTTGTGGTTGCACTGTTTTACACAGGAGGTCATGACAAGATTCAGTCCTTAGTGTATCTGGGCGGTTCTACCACAAACCGCACTCTCGTGCACACTTGCACCATACCCCCGAACCATCCGCCCAGATAAATAAGCAATTCGAGGTTTTTGGGAATATAAAATAGCCATATCCAACATACTCCAGTCATTACCACCATGACTGCCCAACCAATTTTTCTCAGAATTAAAAGTGATGCTTGGGCGCTCTCGCGCCCATGAGTACCTAAACAATACTACGCATGGCATATAATTACGGACTTATTTTCGAAAGGTTACTATTATAATTTGTGCTAGGGCGACAATGTTCACATGTTCAAATATTTCAAAGGAGGGGTAATATTAACCAAGTACACAATGGGATATAACTAGAATCTTAAATTAACATGTATTTGCATATATCATAACAGCATGCAATTTGATAATTTAAACAAAAGTAATTTGCAGAAAACGTAGGTTCAACATGATCAAAGTATTGACTCACCTGGCGCAGTTTACCGCGGTCTTGAGCTCACACGAAGTTGTCTCATACGATGATCTTTAATTCCTGGTCTTCATCAATCTCGGTCTCGCTTGATCCATAGAATCTTCCGACTCCCAATTCTAATTATGCGACAAACGACTGAATCCAAATAAAAGCAAATAACTCAAAAAGATCCAAATAAATCCGAATAAACTCAATTTAGTTTTGTTACGAGTTAATGGGTGATTCGGTGATTTGAGGCAAGGTTGGTAATAGCATACGATAACTTGATCTTTTTACTAATAATCTCTTTTTATTATTTTGTTATTTATCAAGGAAGTTCCATGAGTTAGGTTAGACTTATGTATCGAAGTGCGAGTCTGGCTGGGTAGGTATTCCTTGTAACTTAGGTTATGGTAAAAGCAAACTGGACTGATGGATGAGATCTGTACTTATTCTATAAATATTTTAGTCGAAAGTATTATAACACTTGGATATCTTTATTAAGTTTTAGAATAATCTCTGATGTAGGCCTTTACTTACTAATTAGATTAAGATAAATAGCAAAGGCTCAATATTCATTCATATATGGTAGTTGATTAAAATTTAAATCTCTAATAATCCCATTATCATATTTTATGTATCTTCATTCATGGCTAGGCTAAATTTAAGTTGAATTAGGATCCAGTCATATGGGTCCTAACTTGTTATATATGCAATTATGCTCAATACTATTATGTACTAAAGCTAGTGTTAAGATTTAATTAATGGCACTATTATTAGCTTGCTCATACTCTAGCTGCTATTAGGTTTAGCTTCACTTCTAATTCTAGTTTAAACTCGGCTATCGGGGCAGAGCTTGGGATACAACATTTTATACGACCCTAATTACCCGCGTTATTGTTTAAATGTTTATTTTAGAGTATTTACATGCCTGTGAGATTATTTTTGATACTTGATGACTTAGGGCTATTATATTTTAGCACATGTATATTATTATGTCCTTTCAATTTGAGTGCTCTCTAAAGTGCTACTGCTACTGATATTTTATCCCTTTATAACTCACTACTACAAAAGAGGCTATACTAGACGGCTACATCACAGACGGTTTGACAAAACCGTCTGTGATTGACACTAACACAAACGGTTTTAATTTGGACACCGTCTGTGTTAGTGGTCGAGTATCACAGACGGTCCTTACCAATGAACCGTCTGTGATACTTTAGTATCACAGGCGGTTTAAAATAAAAAACCGTCTGTGATAATCTGAAATTATCACAGACGGTTTTTTATTAAAAACCGTCTGTGTTGTGTAGACTATCACAGCCGATTGTTGTTAAGAACCGTCTGGGAATGTTCACAGACGGTTTTTTACAAGAACCGGCTGTGATGTCCCTTTGTCTGTCATATTCTAGATCAGAGGTTAATATATAAGTACACATTGCTTCTAATAACTTAACTACAGAACTACTGAGACAAGAGGTCACAAATTAAAGGCAAATTTATTAATTTCAATTAGAGGGAAATTCATTACATAAGTCGCACAGGTAAAGAGTTTCCCAGATTGTAATCTTTTGGGCTTCGTACGCTTCTTCTTCGACTTTGGGACTTGGAGGATCAGCCGCTGAATTCTCGAACGCTGTTAAGATTGCCCTTGTCCTCTGCACTTCCTCGTGCAGCCTGGGCAAATGATCAGCAGCATCCATCATGTTGTACAGGATAGCATTAAAACATTCCTCACAATCTGCCGTTTCTGCATGAGCAGCAAGGCTATCCATCAGTCTGTGCAATGCGAGTAGAGCTTCTTCCGCATTGCGCACATTGTGGAGAAGAACCAGGGTGAGAGCTGTTTCCCTTTCTTGAGCGGCAGCGAGACGCCTCCGTCGACGGCGGAGGATCAGGTCAAGCTGACGGATGCAAGAAAGTCGGGGAAGGAGAGCAGGGCGGGTGCGGAGAAGCTGCTCCAGATGCAAATTGCTGGCCGCCTGTGTAAGGTTCCGGCCGAACAATTCGTGATGAACAGATGAGAGGAAGGAGATGATCACAAGAATAGTAGAAGGCGCCATATTGTACGTACATAGAAGAGACCTGGATTAGGCGCGCATATTTAACCTTTAGCACAGACGGTTCGTATACCCAAACATTAATGATATAGATGCTTCGTATAACGATCGAGAGACGTTAATTAGACGATCGAAACCCGAAGCGTTCTGGCAATCGAAACACGAAGCGTTCTGGCAATCGAAACACGCGCGAAGCGTTCTGGCAATAGAAACACGCGCGAAGCGTTATGACAGACGGTTTTACTGGCAACCGTCTGTGATATTTTCATAGACGGTTACTAACCGTCTGTGAACTTTCACAGACGGTTCTTAATACGAACCGTCTATACCAATCGAGATAACACAGACGGGTCCTGTTAAGAACCGTCTGTGAAAAGCCAGATAACACAGACGGTTCCTGTTAAGAACCGTCTGTAATAATCCCATGTCACTGATAATTGGTGTGTAATAATCACATGTCACCAATAATTGGCGTATACACAGGATTTCGATCTCACCCGTCTATTCTCTCCACATCGAATGGCTGGCACCAGTTCCTCCCACGGCCAGGCCCTTATTAATAACTCCCCATCAACCTTTCCACCGGTACTAGTCACGCGTGAGTTCATCCACTAGCTAGCTTCCTGCATGCATCTCCCCTCCGCTGTGAGCTAGCACCTCCATCACGGCACGACCGGTTCATACTAAACAACACACTCTTGCCGTAAGTGTGTCTTGTTTAGTGTGAACCGTCGTGCCACGAAGGGTTTGTTAGCTTGTTATCCTGTAATAGATCGATCTGAATGTGTTGTTGAGTTTTTGTGCTTGCCTCTGTATTTGCATGTTCCTCGACCAGCTCAACCAAGAATCTTGAAATGTCTTTTCTTTGCACTATTGTAATAAAATTGCCTTGAATTTTGTCGGGAAAGATGAACTGTTTCGTCAGGGCATGACTGCCAACTCGAAGCATATATAGCATAGCATTCGAGGCACATCCGAGGCCTGCAGCTGTGTCTTGAGGAATGCCAAGAGCTGGTCTTCAGATGTGGCAGCCACACTGGTCTTCAGATGTGGCAGCCACATCTGAAGACCAGCTCTTGGCATTCCTCAAGACACAGCAGCAGGCCTCGGATGTGCCTCGAATGCTATGCTATATATGCTTCGAGTTGGCAGTCATGCCCTGACGAAACAGTTCATCCCCGTGTAACTATCACATACGGTTTGTAATGTAAACCGTCTGTGAAGGACTATCACAGACGGTTCTATACACGAACGTCTGTGATACACATAAATCACAGACGGTTGATATTTAGAACCGTCTGTGATATTATGTACATCACAGACGGTTCGTGTTACGAACCGTCTGTGATAATGAGACTATCACAGACGGTTATTGATGCGAACCGTCTATGATAGGCAGAAATCACAGACCGTTTGTAGTTGGAACCGTCTGTGATATTCTGCGTAGTATTAATTACTTGGCGTACTTGCTTGAAGGATGTCGACACCGATCTGTCTTCATTGCGCTGCATCGGTGGAGCAAGGCGGCCGGCTTTAGGGAGTTGGGGGTGAAAAAATATCACCGTCTTCTTATTGATCTGATCAGAGGTTAGCATACTCAATTACTTAACATTCTTAGTGATCTGATCAGAGATTAGTATTCAATTACTTAACATTCTTAGTGATCTGATCAGAGGTTAGTAGTAGAGGTAATAATCATTTTTGACACCCATTTTTCACTTGTGTAGCGTAGATGGACCGAAGCTGGATGTATATTGAGAACCGTGTGAGTGAAGAGTACATTACTGGCGTGTCTGCCTTTAGAAGGGCGGCCGAGCTGGATATGTTGAAGAAGGGGATGAAATATATGTATTGCCCATGTATTGATTGTGATAATCTCAAGATGTTTAGCAACTCAGCGCAGATTGAAGCTCACTTGATTCGAAGGGGTTTCAGAAAAGGGTACAAATGTTGGACCAGTCACGGTGAAGAGAAGAGTACACAAGAAGGTAGTTATGACATAGTCGAGGGAGGCAACGATATGCCAGTTGTGGACTGTTCTTTCGATCATGAGGAAAGGTCGCAGGATGACAATCTGGATCATGAGGATAGGTCGTAGGATGACAATCTGGATCATGAGGATAGGTCGCAGGATGATAATCTGGATCAGATGTTACGTGATGCAGAAGGGAACTATAGTGAGAGAGAGAGTTTGGTAAATTCGAGGGCTTGATGGAGGACTCGGAGAAACCTTTGTTCCCGGGCTGCAAGCCGCAATACACGAGGTTGTCATTAGTTCTAGAACTGCTAAAATTGAAGGCAAGCAATGGTTGGTCCGACAAGAGTTTCACGGCATTATTAGGTCTCCTAGTGGACATGCTTCCAACGGGAAATGTGTTGCCGAGAACCACCTACCAAGCCAAGAAGATTCTTTGTCCATTAGGAATGGAAGTAGAAAGAATACATGCATGTCGGAATGATTGTATCCTGTACCGTAAAGAGTATGCTAGCTTACATGTTTGTCCGGTGTGCAAAGCATCCCGATACAAACGTAAAAATGACTCTGATGATGGGAAGGGCATCGAGGTGAAGCAAGGACCTCCTGCTAAGGTGATGTGGTATCTTCCTGTAATCCCCCGTTTGAAGCGTTTATTTGCAAACCGCAAGGATGCAAGATTGATGCGTTGGCACTGCGAGCAGCGTAAGAAAGACGGAATGATAAGACATGTTGCTGATTCTGCCCAATGGAGGAACATCGATAGGATGTTTGTAGATTTCGGTGTGGAACCGAGAAATATAAGGTTTGGGTTGAGTACAGATGGAATGAATCCTTTTGGTAACATGAGCAGTCGACATAGCACCTGGCCCGTGACTCTGTGCATGTACAACCTTCCTCCTTGGCTGTGTATGAAGCGGAAATATATTTTGATGTCACTACTTATCCAAGGGCCGAAGCAACCTGGCAACGATATTGATGTGTTCCTAGCCCCATTGGTGGAAGATCTTGCAACACTGTGGAATGAAGGGGTACATGTATGGGATGCGGACAAACGAGAGAACTTCACTCTACGGGCCATGTTGTTCTGCACCATTAATGATTTTCCTGCCCTTGGTAACCTGTCAGGGTTTAGTATAAAAGGAGCCAAAGCGTGTCCGCACTGCTTAGATTATACGGAGAGTGTGTGGTTGAACAACTCCCGAAAAACTGTGTACATGCGTCACCGTAGGTTCCTTCCAAAGTATCACCCATACCTCAAGATGAAGAAACAATTTGACGGAAAAAAAGAGGATGACTCAGTACCAAGACCTTTTAGCGGGAAAGAGGTGTATGATATGGTCAAGGATATAAATGTTGTGTTTGGAAAGGGACCTAAATTGAGGAAGAACATGTGGAAAAAGAGGTCAATATTTTGGGACTTGCCTTGTTGGGAGCACTTAGAAGTTCGCAATTGCATCGATGTCATGCACGTAGAGAAGAATGTATGTGACAGTTTGATTGGTCTCTTACTGAACATTCCTGACAAAACAAAGGATGGTGTTAACGCAAGGCGTGACTTGGTCGCTATGAACATCAGGACCGAGTTAGCACCGATAGAGACCGATAAAGGCCGGACGTACCTTCCCCCAGCATGTTACACTCTGTCTAAGTTCGAGAGAACTGAATTGTGCCAGTCCTTAAATGGTGTGAAAGTTCCATCCGGTCACTCGACAAGCATGAAGAAACTTGTTTCCATGGAACATTTGAAATTAATTGGCATGAAGTCTCACGACTGTCATGTGCTAATGACTCAAATGCTACCTGTTGCAATTAGAAGTATTTTGCCGAACAAGGTTCGAGTGACAATCATAAGGCTATGTTATTTCTTCAACACAATTGCTCAGAAGGTCATTGATCCGGATGGACTAGATGCTCTGCAAACCGAGGTGGTGACAACTCTATGTCATCTAGAGATGTATTTCCCTCCATCATTTTTTGATATCATGGTCCATCTCATTGTCCACCTTGTGAAAGAGATAAAAATATGTGGCCCCGTATTTCTACGTCATATGTACCCTTTCGAGAGGTACATGGGAATTCTGAAGTCCTATGTACGCAATCGATCTCGACCGGAGGGTAGCATCATCGAAGGTTATACAACAGAAGAGGTCATTGAATTCTGCATCGGCTACATGGCTCAGGTAGAGCCGATAGGTGTACCTCTATCTCGTCACGAGGGGAGGCTAGAGGGTATCGGGACTATCGGGAGGAAAGCAATAACTCCGGATCAAAATACGTATACTCAAGCCTATTTCATGGTTTTACAACACATGACTGAAGTGACCCCATATATTGAAGAGCACAAGGACATGCTACGTCAGGAGAATGCAGGCCAGTCAGAAGTTTGGACCACGAGACAACACAACTGTCAGTTCAACGAATGGTTCAAGGCGCAATTGACTAGGAGGTCGTCAAGTGAAACACTACAATGGTTGGCAAAAGGGCCAAAATTTACAATTGTGACATGGCAAGCATACGACATTAATGGCTACACATTTTATACAACAGATCAAGATAGAAAGAGCACAGTGCAGAACTCAGGTGTCCGCATAGATGCCTATGATGCGCACGGCAGTACCGCTGGCCCAAGCTCGTACTACGGGCTTGTAGAGGAGATTTGGGAGCTTGACTACGTAATTTTCAAAATTCCTCTATTTCGGTGCCGTTGGGTCTAACTTCCACGGGGTGTAAAGGTTGACAAGTACGGCGTCACTACCGTGGACCTTGAATGTGTAGGATACAAAGATGAACCATTCGTACTCGCGAGGCAAGTTGTTCAAGTATTTTATGTAACCGACCCGGCAAATAAGAAGCGCCATGTAGTTCTTCAGGGAAAAAGAAGGATTGTCGGGGTTGAGAATGTTGTGGATGAGGAAGAGTACAATCAATTTGATGATTTGCCTCCATTCGGACAAGGCATCAGGCTCGAGGAAGAACAAGGCGATGAACCAAGCTATATGCGTGTCGATCATCGTGAAGGGCTTTATTTAAAATGATATAGCCAAAGTGTAATAAATGATATTGGTTATGCTTGTGTTTTTCATAAATGTATGTATGTTCCATTGTAATTGTAAAATGACTAAGGAACTAAGAAATAGTTATATCTATGGTTATGCTTGCGTTTTTCATAAATGTATCTATGTTCCATTGTAATTGTAAAATGACATAGGAACCTAGCTAGCTACCGGTATTTATAGTGAAATATAACGAGACGCATTTCCTCCATGACTTGGGCTACATCGTCGTGACATTCGAAGATTTATTCTTACTATTCAATCTCGACGAACTCGACGCCTCACTTCTACGATGTTGGACACTGTAAGTGTACTGTACAATGAAGTTCTACATTCACGTTATACAGATAAATGTCATTACTCTTTCTTTATGTATAGATACATGATCCAACAAGCCCGGAAATCGCGACGACCGGTGGGTTTCCTCGACCCTCACTTGGTCTCCGAGCAATCTATCAACGCAGATGCATCCTTCGTGGAAGGTTACATAACGAGGGGATTGATTGCTCACACCGACAAGGAGTACGTCATGGTACCCTTCAACCAAGGGTAAGTGCTTCACTAGTTGCCACACATATGTTTCATTTGTACTTTACATGCAGCATGAACTTAGGATTAATCACTGTGGCGACACATATGACTAGGAATCACTGGATTTTGATTGTGATTGTACCAAAGTGGAGCAAGGTAATATACCTTGATTCCCTCCTTAGGAGCAACCACAACTTCAGTCGTGTGCAAGAAGTACTTAACAGGTAAACTCATTTCCTCCATACATAACTCTATTGTAATATTTCTTTTGTTTGCCACGGCCGAGGCTAAGTTTTTTGAATCACATAGGGCGTTTGCCGAATATGTTGCCCAAGGAGGAACACACGACAAATCCAGTGACACGCTACGACACAACACGCGATTTCCGGTACCCGCTACAACACAATAATCCTATATCATACTTTGTAATAATGCCTCTAGAATTGACAATACCGATGTATGTAATTCTATTTTTGCAGTGCCACCAGCAGCTACAGGGCAACGTATGTGGATTCTACGTTTGCCGCCATATGATGGAAATCATGGGTACTAAGATCAATGATCCAGAGGTTTGTCAGGTCCTTCCAATAATTATTATTTTCTGATTATATTACACACACACATGCTAATTAATGACTTAACATTGCTCCTAGCGACAGCGGGTGAACTTTGACGGAAGTGCATATGATCTTGACAATCTCGTCGATATTCGTGCAATCATCTCCCAATTCTTGCTAGCAGAGGTCATAAATAAGAGGGGAGAGTTCCACGCCGGCGATGATGATAATTAGATGTTGAAACATTGGATTCAACTGTACAAATCAAACAATTCCTTCAATTGAATACATTTGTCAGATTTTGTGTAACAATTTTCATTCTATATATGTGATATTGTTACATTCATCTGTGTACCGAATTTTGTTGTAATTTACTATGAGTTGCAATTAACTTATATCTGTCATTTATCTGTAATCTGCTTGCTTTCAGAGGGCATGGCTAGCATATCCTGAGGCTAGCCAAGAAACAGCATATAAAATGGATGATGCACTTGGTATCACAGACGGTTCATTGTTAAAAACCGTCTGTGATACCATATCACAGACGGTTTCAAAGAGTGCCGTATGTGGTGTGACTGCTATCACAGACGGCTTTACTACTGACCGTCTGTGATATACACAATATCACAGACGGTTAGTAATACAAACCGTCTGTGATATTGTGCATATCACAGACGGTCTTGATTACTAACCGTCTGTGATAGGCGAGTATCACAGACGGTTTTTTATAAACAACCGTCGGTGATACTCGCCTATCACAGACGGTTAGTAATCAAGACCATCTGTGATATACAGAATATCACAGACGGTTTGTATTACAAACCGTCTGTGATATTCTGTATATCACAGATGATCTTGATTACTAACCGTCTGTGATAGGCGAGTATCACCGACGGTTGTTTATAAAAAACCGTCTGTGATACTCGCCTATCACAGACGGTTAGTAATCAAGACCGTCTGTAATGTTTTTATCACAGACGGCTTGGGAACCGTCTGTGATAACCACCAACTATCACTGACACCTAAACACTGACGGTTCAGGAACCGTCTGTGATGACGGTTCCGAACCGTCTGTGATAGGGCTGTCTGTAGCAGTGACTCGAACCTGCCAGGCATGATGGTAATTATCATTGGTATTAAATTAAAGCCACTATCTAAGATTGCATGGGCGGCAATATGCTACTGATAGGGTTTATATTCTAATATTTGTTATTTTCTTTAATTAAAATTTGCTTACCTAGCAAGGTTATATCTCAACCCTTGCTAATTAGTAAAACCTACCATTAGTATTTATTCAGTTGTTGCATTTTAAATATTGGGCATATATGTATATATTATAATTAAGATATCTTTACTAATTTGGGTAGTTAACCAAAAGCCACTCTTTCTTTATTAATTCCTTGAATTAATCATTAGATTTTAATTATAATTAAAGGTTGTCCTTAGTTTGGAGCCCTGGTTTCATGGCTAGATATAATTTCTAAACCTTGAGCTTTATTTGGAATTTCCTTTCAATTATGATTTTTACTTAATTTGAATACCTAACCAAAGAAATGTGTCTTTACTAATGCCTTTATTCAGTATTTAGACTATGAGTTAATCATTCAAATAGTATTGCTTATTCACATATATCAACCATTCCACATTTAAATATTAAGCAATATGGTTTTATGGCCTAATTAAATGTATTAGCCTTTCTATGTTATTCCTAGTTATGCCTAGTATCACTGACACCCTATTACATATTAGCGAGACTATTTTGGTGTATTTGCCTATATATTTTGTAAACCTTCTAATTTAGATGGACACTCTATCCGGATGCTGCTAATATTTGGTTTAATGCGTATATAAATTTTGGTGACCCCAAATTAATAATCCAGCTCCCTTGATTTATTTCCTACATATCTCTTTAATTATATTTGAGAATTTCTAATCTCAAGCAAGAAAGTTAAATCTTAGTTGGCATTTATTTAGGATTACACCTTAATTATTTAATCCATTTCCTTAATCTTAATCTTGAGGGTATTTTTAGTTGAACTCTTTATTAAACTTTGGACATGTAACCAATTCCATCTTTTTTTTCATTATGAATTTATAAATGATTTCTTATTCTTATTTCCCATTCACCATGTGTCTTTACATACCATTGAATCAACTTAAATTTTCGACTTCATTTCATAATACTTTTAGTTTAATCTCACCATTAAATTTTATGCCCATTTTTATTTACATCTCATACTCTACAATTGCTGCTAGAAATAAATGGAGAAGATGCAAGTGACATACCATAGCTAGGTGCTAAAGTTTGGGTGGGGCCCATATGTCATAACAGAGATAGAGAGGAGACTACCTTCGGCTGAGTTGACAGAGAGGGAGCAGAAGCTGATGAAGCAGGGGAGGCGCTCGGCGGTGGGCTCGCCGGCGCGGCCGTCGGCCAGGGGGCGGCGGACGCGGCAAAACGGGTTGTCCACGGCCAGGGGAAGCTGGTGGAAGCGTCGGCGGAGCCTGGGGAGCTTCGGAGCGGGCCGGCGGCGAGCGGCGGCGGTGAGGTAGAAAAGGGGCGGCGGCGCAATGGTGGAGGGGAGGAGGAACCGACAGGCGTAAGGGCAGTAGAGGGGCGTGGGGGTGCTTACCATACTGTTCTTTGGGCAAGAAAGGGCCGGAGACGGGCTGGCACCGTGAGCTCGCGGCGGCGCAGAGGGGTCTCGCGATGGCGGCGAGCTGCGGCGATGGAAAAGCCGGGGCGGAGGTTGGCGAAGATGCAGGGTCCCGTGGTGATGCTCCACATGCCAGGAATCGAGCTGGTGCCGACCGAAGAGGATACGGGAGGAGAAATGGCGGCGGCGGCCAGGATTAGGGAAGATGGTCGTGCTGCGAGCTCAGTGAATGGGAGTTCGATTACTCGCTGGAGGAGGGAGGAGGCTGCTCGGGGCGCGCCATGACGCGGTCGAATCGGCGACGGCGTCACCGGAGCGGCCGGGGCGGGGTGAGGGCGCGGGTGCTATGCGGGAGAAAGACCGGGGAGGCAGGGCTTCTTATGGTCTCGGGGGACGCTGCGGAGACGGTGGGCGCACCTGAGAAACCGGGGGCGACGACAGGGAAACCGTGGGCGGTGCGGTTGCATGGCTGCCATGCGGAGGAAAAATGCTGGCGCGGCAGAGGAAAGAAGAAAGGGAGAAGAAGGCGCAGGCGCGGGGGAGAGAGGGGCGTGCGGGCGAGGGCGGGTCCGCTGGCAGGGAGACGCGCGCGGGACGAGGGCGGGACCCGCTGGCCAGGGAAACAGTTGGGAAGGAGAGATTGAGCTGGGCTGGGCCGTTCGGCCGGCCGAATCCATTTTCTTTTATTTACCCATTTATTTATTGCATTATTTGTGTGTGCACGTATAAATGTGTATATATATATATATTCATATTTTATTCATTCCCTCTTGCTCACTTAGCTTTGTTATTCAAGTATTATTATTATTATTATTTCTTGGCATTAAATTTTGTGGGTGCAAAATCTGAGTATGTCTATTCATATATATATATATATATATATATATATATATATATATATATATATATATATATATATATATATATATATATATATATCCATATATGTTGGTATTTTATTTACTTGTTACTATTGCTATTTATGCCATTATTTCTCAAGGATGACATTTTATATTTAAGTCAATTTTCTCTCTTTCTTTTCTGGATCATCT
The DNA here is from genome assembly GCA_017311315.1 of Dendrocalamus latiflorus. Classification (NCBI taxonomy): domain Eukaryota; kingdom Viridiplantae; phylum Streptophyta; class Magnoliopsida; order Poales; family Poaceae; genus Dendrocalamus; species Dendrocalamus latiflorus. The sequence goes on from CM029654.1 coordinate 10,963,880, forward strand.
TTTCATATTCTTATTTTAAATTTTAATTCTCTATTGTTTAAACATGTTTGTTTTCTTCTTGTTCCTTTTAACCTTCGAAACCTTCACCAAATTTTTCAGAAAATCCCATAAACTCCAAATTCAAATGAAATACATTGCAATAATAATTCAAAAGCTTTAAATTTTTAAATTCAAAATTTCAGGATGTTACAAAAGGCATTCTTAACAACAAGTTGAGAGATAGGCCACTGTCGAACAGAAGCAACAGCAACAAGTGTGCGTACAATGGTCATGTGAGCAACAGGAACAAAAGTCTCAAGCTACAAGGTGAGCCTTGTAGTGCTCAATGGTACTGTCAGACTTGATTTTGATCTTATACACCCACTTGCACATGATAGGTCTATCACGAGTAGGCAGGTGTACAAGATCCCAAGTATTCGTATGCTAAAGGGCAAACAGCTCCTTTGCCATGACCAGTTGCCACTCAAGATGAGAGGTAGCCTCATGATACGAGCATGGCTTCGCAATAGTAATAGCCTGAGTGAAAATATCAAAGCCAATGCGAATTGGAGACAAGAGGGAGGCCCAATCATAAAGATCATAGCGAGCAGCAGGAGTAGGCAAAGAGAGCAGAGGAGGCTGAGAGATCATGTGGTTTATGACCCCATGAGTGTGATGAGTAATTGACGTCGGTTTAGGAAAGTTGAGTTCGGTTTGTGTGGTTCGGACCATGTCGTTGGGTGGTGCAATTGGCTTCGGTCGGACTTGGTCAAATCTGGTCAAAGTAATTAGGATGCATATTCTGGTAATTTGACAGGTTGGACTCCTTTATGCGTAAGTATGGTTCATTGATGTTATTTATGCTTACATGTGTTGAGCGGTGCTATTTGATGTGTTTCTTGTCTGTGATGGCTGCAGGACGTCGAGGCAGAGTCGTGGCGAGACACGAGGTGACCGGACTAGACACAGGCAGTGTCGATGTCAGAACAGTCGGAGATGTCGAAGACAGCGGAGACTCGAGGTGGTTGCGAGGCTTGGACGACCAGGAACACGGAAGCTTCTCGGAATGTACAGAAGGGGCGAATTGGTAATTTCGCAAGGTTGCACAAGCGAGAGCGGGTTCCGTTGGATTTAGCGGGCGTAACAAGTTGGAGATCCGTTAGCCAAAGGCTATAAATAGGAGTGAATTCCTGGTTGTATGCATGGCTTTGGGAGAGAGTTAGGGTTTTGCTTGAGTCAAAAGAAGCTTTGGAGAGTTGGTTTTGCTTTAGGGGCTTTAGTGGTTGAGGGAGGCAGAGATGTGTTGGAGGTGTGTCTCCTCTCTGTTGTCTCCATCGTAGTCTCCTCTCTGTGTGTCCTTCTCTGAGTTTCTGTGTTCTTGAGAGAAGGATGTAGCTTGTGCTCTCAATCCAAGCATGTATGGGGTTGTAGGGATGGTATGAGTTGATACTCTATGTAATCATGTATCTCTCTTCCTCATTATCAATCCAAGATGGTTTTGTTTGAGTTTGATTGAGTCCCAGGCTTTTCTGTTTGGTTTTCCTCTTCGATGCTCTCTAGGCTTGATTTTTGGGTTTTTGTGTTTTGGCTCGATTCTTGCTGAGGAGTGGCAAAATGGGTTGCTCTATGATGGATTTGCATTTCTAGACCCTTTGGTCATCTAGTTCCAAGAGCAATATGATTGATTAGCAAGAATCTCTTTTTCAGCCTCCTCTGTTCTTGTTTTCCCTGTTCTTGGTTTCTAGGGTTTAGTGATAATCTTGATTCCCTTCTCAAGTTGGCCTGAGTTTTGGTCTTGGAAGTCCTTAGGCTATTGCTTTCGTTTCTGCAAAGTCTCATGTGCAAAGGTCTTGTGATTGGAGAGGATTTTGGGATTAAGTGCTGCACTCTGTACTCTTTCAAGTTCTTGGCCAAAATCTGAAATTCATGAGTTTTTATTGATTTCCCGTGTTATTTGGAGCCTCTACGATGTTTAGATTAAGTCCTTGGTATCTTGGTCTGAAAAGAAAAGAGGCACCTCTCTCATTTTCTTGAAATCGGCAAGAATATGAAAAATCAGGATTTTCAGTCGGGCTGCTCAACTGTCAGGGCAGAGGAACCGGTCAGACCGGTTCACTGCCGGCGGTCTGACCGCTCCAACAGCGGCGGTCTGACCGGCCCTGTTTAACCGGTCTGACCGGCGGCCACCAGGCGGTCTGACCGCCCAGACCATTGCGGTCAGACCGCCCAGGGGTTCTCTTGCTGCTGTTTTTTCTTGGTTTTTGATCTTTTCTGTGTGCCTTGATTTAATCTCTGTTGTCTTGCTCCTCTCTCTGATAGCTTAATGTTGTAGTGATCTTTTGAGCTCCGGTCCATAGCTTCGATAGCTATTGGAAAGGGGATTCTTTCAGGAGTACTTTTGAGAGGGGTTTGTTTTTAAAAGTCGACATTCACCCCCCTCTGTCGCCATTTCGGTCCAACAGAGGCTGCCCAGAAATGGAAGGAGTAGCAGCCATTGAAGCCATAGAAGGCAAGGGCAGGAGCCCAGCAGAGGTGTCTAGTGGTGGAGAAGGTGCATGAGGACATTGAGAGTGGTGAAGAGCGTAAGGAGTCACTATAGAAGGACCATACTACGCAGGAGGAAACACCAGAGGAAGACTAGAGGGAGAACAAGGTGGTGGAGAAGGTGGTGAGGGAAGATCTCAAATGGACAACTAGGAGATGGCCTCAGGAGAGCAAACGGGGTGAGGGGCTGAGTCCCGATAGAAGTATGATTGAGACTCATCAAAGGTGACATCCCTGGAGATCCTCATCTTTCGAGTAGAAGGATTATAGCAGCAATAACCTTTATACTCGTGACTGTAGCCAAGGAAGATGAACTCAACTAACTGAGCAGACAATTTCATGTGCTCGTGAGCCTGCAGGAGAACATAGCAGACACACCCTAAGACACGAAGGTGATTGTACATGGGAGCTTGAGAGTACAGACACTCAAAGGGGGAGACACCCTAGAGAGGAGAGGAGGGCTATATAATATATGCAGTCATGGAAATAGCCTTAACCCAAAACTTTGGTAGAATGTGAGAAGCCAGGAGGAGGAGAGTACGCACAGTCTTGATCAGTGATGGTGCTTGTGCTCGGCAACACCATTCTAAGCATTGGCACCAGGACAGGAAGACTAGTATAGGGTGCCCTACTCAGAGAGAAACAGCCTGAAGGCAACTGATCCATACTCGCTAGCAGAATCACAGTGAAAAGCGTGAATGGAAGAGTCCGATTGAGTACGAACCATGGTGACAAAGGTGCGATAGGCAGAAAGAAACTGGTCGCTATGGAACATAGGGTAAATCCAAGTAAAATAGGAATAATTATCAGCAAAGATCACATAATTCTTATGCCAGCCCTTGGACACAATAGGAGTAGGTCCCCAAACATCTTAGTGTATCAAATCAAAATGATGTAAAGAGACAAAAGTACTAGAACAATAAGGAAGCTATAGCTACTTGCTTAGCTTACAACCCGTACAGACCATGGAGGTGTCTACAATGACACGACCAAGAATACCGTAACTCACTAAAGATGAAAGACATGACTCAAACAAGTGACCTAGACGATGGTGCCACTGGGCAAAACAAACAGAGCTGGTGGCAATGGTAGCAATGGCAATGGATGATGAAGGAATCACAATAAGAGCAGCAGAAGTGGATGAAATGTGGAGTCGATTAAGGATGTAAAGCCCTTGATGATCCCTACATCAATGGCCAAAACCAACTATCACTCCGATCTGAGGGTCCTGAACAAAATAGGAGCGAGAGTCAAAACCAATATGTGGCGGCCAAGATCAGTGAGCTGACCAATCAAAAGAAGCTGCAAGGCAAGTTGGGGGACATGAGACATCAGGAACTGAAAAATGAGGAGTTAAGAGGGTGCCTTGACAGTTGATGGGCATGGAAGTGCCATCAGCTGTCTAAACAGAGATAGGAGTGAAGAAAGATCCTGCAAAGGTAAGGATGGAAGTGCCATTAGCTGTCTAAAGAGGCACCAGAGTCTAGAACCCAAAGAGTACTTGGAGGAGTGGAAGTAGCGAGACTTGTAGATCTAGAGACCCCTGGGCAAAGAGGCACTAAAACAATGTGGTCACAATCTGATCGGCGCTGACGTTGTGTTGTGAGCCCTCTCCAGAGGAGGAGGCAGCTCCACGTCCCCCCTTGGGATGACCATCCTTATGATTCTTCTCCTTCTCCCTCCTCTTCCTAGTGAAATAGTGGTCATAGTCATGGCCAAGGTTTAGGCAGAAGGAGCACTGAACCCAAGCAGTCACAGAGATCAGAGCAGCATGAGTGGCCACTAGAGCAGTCAGGAAAGCAAGCGGGGGCTGCTCTACTTGTGCCATGGAGCCATAGCTCCTCATCATGGAGAGCAGTGAGAGCATCAGCAAAGGTCACCAGAGAAAAGCGATTCAATAGTTGAGCCCTTACAGGTTCGAACTTTAGGCATAGGAGCACAACGAAGTCATAGAGGTGACGCTAGTCTCTGTGCCTGCAATGGGTGGTATGGCAGGTGCAGTGGGAACAGATCTAATAGGTGGGACGCTCCAAGGTGTCGATTTAATGCCAGAGACTAGTGAACTATCTATCGAAGGCCTCTACTATTCCATCATGTTGCTAGAGCGCCTGGAGCTACTGCAACAAAGAGTAGGAGAAAGCATGGCTGGTCAGTTGGAAGTGTTGCTCTAGGTGCTCCTAGATCCGCTGGACAGACGACAAGTGGATGACATCCGATGGACACATCGATGGAGTGAATGATGAGGGCCTTAGCATGAGCCTCATCAGCACACCACCGCTCGTAAGTGGCGAGAGCATATTGACAGGCCTCAACATCGGCCTCAGCAGCAGAGGCATCCGCCTCCTTAGCAGTAGCAATGGCAGAGTCACATGCCCCCTTGGTAGCCGTGTCCTCTGCGAGAGTGAAAAACACGGACAGCGAAGGAGTAGGCAAAGCTAGAAGTAGAGGATAGGGCCTCAAGCCCGTGACGTGCTCCAAGAGGCGGAGGCCATCAAGGGTGACCTCCGTGAGCAACACCCATAGTGGGTAGTTTGTCCCATCTAGCTTGAGCCCCAACGAGGGGATCATGGATGGGGGAACGGAGAATGTCATCCTGAACAGAGGATGGCCGGAGGTAGACTTGGACGGCGTTAGTAGAGATAGTTCGCTCGGCATCAGTGCGAGGGGAAGAGGCACATCGCTGGCGGCCTGAGGTGGCAAGGTGAGGCAGCGACCCAATGTGGGATTGGGCCGGACCAAGGCAGAGACGGCCTAAGGCGGCGAGGAGAGGCGATGGCCCTAGGCGCATTGGACCAAGGCAGAGAAGTGGCGGAGGTGGCGGTGGCCCCAAAGATGGCAAATCTAGATGGCACAATCGCACCGATCGGGTGGGGAGAGAGAAGAGCAGTCGAGAGAGGGAGAGGCACGATGCCAACGTGGAGAGAGGGAGCGCTCGGGGGCTAGGTATCTGAAACCATGTTGGAATGAAACCCACATCTATTCCATGACCCAAAGAGCATAAATATACACCGAGTACATTAGGGAAATATGCAAAGAGAGCTCTATGCAAGATACTATTAACAAACATATATACTTCTACTATAACAAGTTCAACGCCCAAGTTGTCTTGCCTCCCTCTCTTTGGAATCAAACCCAGAATGATTAACCGGTACTGTTATGATCAAGTTTCAGCCCTCTCAAGTGTCCTTTTGGATCTTTGTTTTAAAATGAACAAGGAAATCGCATTAATTCAAAACTGAAATCTAAGAGTTATCCAGTGAAAGAAAAGTCCAATTTGAGTTTTTCACTCCATTTGGATACAAGAAATGAAAAAATTGACTCAACACAAATGTTAGTGGCATTTTTTTAATGTCAAGCAAATGTAGAACCCAGCTACCGATAAGAATACTAAATTTATAGTTTTTCACTAATAAATCATTACCTAAAATATGAACAGTTACTGGAAGCATGACAGATAAAAAAACCACAAATTTGAACAATTATTTTATGTAGCAGTGCCACAAACTTCTCAATGATGGGGAATGGCAGTGAGGGGTCAAGGTAGAAATCTTACACATGAAAGGAACCGAAAGGACAGTGCAGGTTGAGACCAAATTACAGAGTAGCTTTATTTGCACCTCTCTGCAAATCAAAATTTTTAGTGAATTGTGGGGGGAAAAAGAGAAAAGACTCAAAATGATCAACAAACGTAGTACTAGGGCTGAAAACGGTCGGAAACGATCGGTAGGAGGTCAAATCACTTTCAGTTTCACGTTATTTTTTCGAAAACGAAATCGATACGATATTGTCGGAAACGAGAACGACATCGATATTCCGGTAAATTCGGAAACGAAACTATTCGATCAAAAGTGCATCGATAACGATCGAAAATCATGAAAGCGATAGCTAAAATACGATATTCTCGACATCTAAGGAAGCCAAAACATGCAACCATAATCAATTCTAAGCCATGAACTCATATCATCATATCACAAATTCTCAACTAAACCAGAGTGCTGCAACATGTGTGGACAGACTTCAGATCCAAAGGCTAGCAAGGTTCATTTCAAGGACTTGACCCAAATATGATGATTTGATGGTTACTGAAGAACTCGCATGCTCACAGGATTATTAAGACAGAAACTCCTGTTTTTCGTAATGAAGGCATTTGTTGCATCAGTCTTTGTGCAGAATTTTACCAGCACCATTCTTATGGGCTCTGGGACACCAGGTCTGTGCAGCAGCCATGGATGGATCAGACAAGGATGAATGGAACGAATCGAATCCTAGCAAAACAAGGATGGCTGCCCAAACCCTTACCTGAGAAAGCTTTCAAATGGCGGAGGTTCAAAGTTAGTGCCACACAAAAATCTTTCTATATCCTCTGGTAGGGCATTTCGAGGGACTCCTTGCAACAGTATCTGAATAGGACCATACAGCAAAAAATGTAGGTAAAACATTATGATTGTTTCCAGACAACCAATTAGAAGTTATCAATAACTTCCAATAAAAAAAGATATCAATAGCTGCATATGAATTCCAGACAACCAATTCTGATTTCTGAATGCTATCCATAAAGCAGAGCAGGCATGATTTCATTAAATGAAACCTGGGTTTCTCCCATCTGGTTCGGAAAAAAAGGGTAAGAACAAGCAACCTATGCACAAGTTAGATGTCCAAATATATTGAAGCACATCAAATTACGAATGGCAGGTACCCAGACTTAAACAAGTGCTTCTATATACTAGCAAAATCAAATGTCAGGTAAGTTTGTGCAACATAAGCCTGAGGTACATATCTATAGTGAATCATGTATCTAAATTTGAACCTGTTCAAATCCCTCTTATCTCACTAATGAGACTACGAGAGTAGTTAATCATGTAACTAAATTTGAACTTGTTCGAATCCTCTTATCAATGAGAGTAGGTTCAGGCATCATGCATATACCATCCTTAATTTTATGTCAACCTCAGTAGTTATACAACTATCTGGGATAAGCCTTCTCAGGATTGCATCAACAGAAGCTGGGAAAGACCCAAACCGGAGGCCTGATAGGCGAATTGTTGTTTAGGGGTGGTGCGCCTGGATATTCCGCATAGCGGACATCACGAGTTCCATCAAGGCCTCCGGTTTCGTCCATTCATACCATTCGCCCAGGCGCCGCCGAATCCCTGGGCAATCTGGACTAATGCAGGCTGCAAATCCATTGAAACCAAGAAACAGTGTCCGCCCGCCCAAGCTTGTGATTGTAGCCCATTTTCGCCGGAAAACACGGTACACCGCCATCTCCTCATGCTCCTCACTGATAAGCAGCACCTCGCCCTCGCACTCCCCGAGCAAGAACCGCTCCCCCAGACTTCCCCCCATGTTCCAGAACCAATTATTCCAAATTAAGTTCATTATTCCCCAATAAATTCTACATTTCTACTCTCCAACATCGGTAGAGCCCCAATTTGCCCCAGAAAGACCAAAATGCACGTGAATTTTGGGAATCTAAAGTTCGTAAGTATACATCAAAAATGAGAAAAATCAAAGTTCCTCACCTTCGCTGCCTCCTGCTGCGAACGGGATCGGCATCCTCCGGGCGCCGCCGCGCGCGACGCGGCAGCCGCATGCCAATCAGGACGCGGGGGCCGCCGGCACGTCGTGGGGCAGAAGGAGACGCATGCGGGGCCCCGCGGCGGACCTCACGAGGGCCGGGCTGGCCAGCGCAGAGGAAACGACGGACGCCACGGTCATCGCGCGGTGGCGCACTGGCGCTGCTCGGTGGCGACCGGAGACTGGAGTGGAGTGGAGAGCGCTCGTGACGCGATGGATGGATGCGCGCGAGGCGCAGCGCCGGGGGGGGGCGGCCGGCGAGGGGAGCTCGGGCGGCCGCCCGGGCTCGCCCGAAGGGCAGGTCCGCCCCTGGCCGTCTGCGGGAGTGCGGGTCAGACGGAGACGGGCCGACCGGGGAGGTCTAATGGGCCTGGCGCGCGGAGCTGCAGTGCGGAGATGGTCCCGGACTCCCGTCCCGGCCGAGTGGATACGGTAATTACCGACGGTAATTACCGATTAAATACGGTATTTTTCGAAAACGATCGGAAGAGAGCTAAATCGTTTTCGTTTTCGTTATCGGATATTTTTACCGTTCTCGTTTCCGTTTTATCGGTTACCGTCACCGTTTCCGTTTAGAGGAAAAAATCGGTAATTTCTCGAAAACGATTTTCGGAAACCGAAAATTACCGTTTTCGTTTTCAGCCCTACGTAGTACTGCACAAACATAACACATAAATATCAGACCTGCACTATCACTCTGGTGTCTGGAGGAGTGAACAAGAGAACAGGCATGCACTTTCAACAGTTCAATCTAAAAGTGAATGCCCCAAATCAGGGAAAACATTTTTGTTAAGAAAAAATTTCGGACTCCTTTGAGAAATTTGAAATTTGGAAATTAAAAAATCGTTTTTTTTTTTGGAAAATTTCGATCGAAAAATTCAAACATGCAGTTCGAATCCACGAGATTCAAATAAATTTAAAAATATCGGTAATCTCAGAATTCTCGGCAAAATGTCGGAATTCTCGGCTAAATATTGGAAATCTCAGCGAAATCTCGGTGAAATCTCTCTGTGGCTACTCCGTGCTTCTGTTACCCGCCTCTCATCTTAATTTAGCTGTAACTTTTGGTTGCGTGCGTTCAGTTCAGTACTGTGCAGATAAACACATGTGCGTTGGGTTGTTTATAGTTGAATTGGATTAATTGGTGTATTTAGGTATTCGGTCTGTTCTTCGTTACCGCTGTGAACCGCCTGGGTTTCCTGCCCTAACTGCTGCACAGAGAAACGATCTACAGATGCAGACATATATGCGTGAGGAGATAGCAACAGTAAGAGACTAACAAATCGATTGTCCGAAGCCCAATACTGATGGAATTAGGAGCAATTTTGGCAATACACACCGCCTGTAAATGACATTAAAAGGTGATCCGTCCAGAGCATTAAAAAAAAGGCAACCGAAACCGATCTGGAAACATTCCATCAGTAGCTCTGCTTTCTGGCAACATCAGGCAGGTTGTGCAGCTGCTAGGACGACGAACGATTATGATCAGAAGGGGCAAGCTATAGCCAATAAGAACACATTGCTCAGGCAAAGGGGTCAGGTGCAGATTTCAGCTTCTCTTGAGGTTTTCACATGATAATAAGTTATCAAATCGCACGACAACAGAAGTGATGTTATCGCTGCTTCCTCGGCCATACGCAACTTCTATCAGTTTTCTAGTAGAAGCTTCAGCGCCATCTAAGCTCTGAACTATTTCCACAGCATCCTGGAAACAAGATAAACGAGTTACTTGAGAAAATCTTTAACCTGTATTGGTGCTTCAAGAGTTCATGGCACAATAGACTAAAAACAGGATAAGGCAATGGTCAATGTATCTTGATGTGATATGTGAACATTAAAACAACATACACTCTAAAAACATTGGCATTTCTTGATATTTAATCAAGTGATGAATTCACTGATTTCCAGGCCAAACAACCAAGTTAAAAACTACAAATTAGTACATTTGTTCTTGAAGCTGACAGTACTATGTTAGATGATTCGTTTGACGCTTGCAAAATAACACACAAAAATAAACCTTCATGATTCTTGAACAGTAACTACTTGACAACGGCCTATATAGATGGTTGAGACTTGAGACACTAATTTAACGGCATTCTACAAAATAGTAGCAAATAGCTGGGCAGGTCAATATAGAGTAGAGACCACAAAAATGAATTGAGCTATTACCACATCTGTATTTGTATTCTTTTTGGATTGGATAAAGGATCCAGATCTTGTCGGATGGAGATGGGTCTGAAATGATCCTTAAACATTTCTAGCCATAGGTAATTTATAGTCATAGAGACTAAGATGCATATAGAAAACAAGTATTATGGAAGATTGCAGAACATAAAATATACTTGAAAAACTAATTATTAGTGTGGCGCAGAACTATTCCAATTTATGCATCTAACTCATGTCAATTGAGTTTCTGATTACTTCTCAGACTTTATTATGCACTAAAAGCTAACAACCGATGCCCAAATTTCAGGACAATATCAATTAGGAAGGCGCAAAAGTGAGTAATTTACTCTAACATACTGCCATCCTTGGTCCATTATGTTTGCTGCACATGTAGCACGGTGTGCTCCTTGCAGGACAATTCTTTCGAAGGCACAATTTATAATCATTGGTAGATCGACCCCCACAGACTATAAATTCTAGATCCACCTCTGATTAACGTCGTGTTAGCAAATATCATGGCAAAACCTTTTAGGAAGACTGATAGTAAAACTTCATAAAGCAGAATTTACAATCAGTAGCCAACCAGGTCCCATCTGGTTCCCGTTACAGTTCAGACCTAAGCATACCATTATTATTGCCGATTAGAAGAAATTATTTGGCCAACACCATTGCTTCTCTAATGGACTTTGACAGGGGGTGCTTATTTCTACACTGTATATTGCTGACGACAGATATAGCGAATAACAACGTTAGAAAATGAAGGGCAGTATTACAAAGCACTGAAGCAGGATAAATCAAGATGCTAAGTTAATTTAACATCAAAATTTTGTCAGGATGAACATTGCCAGGTGGGCCATGGTGAAGCTCCAAATTTACATTCCCTTAAACATACACAAGACGTCTTCACCTTACATGAGAAGAGCATCGCACTTCTCAAACTTCTGAAGACCCTGACCCTCTGAATACACCATCCCGATCGCAGCCTCACCATTCTTCCCGACGCCCAAGCAATACAGTCTCCAATCATACGGCCCCAGTGCCATCCCATCCTTCATCCTCCTCCGATGGAACTGGCAACTCACTGCACCGCCTCCACCGCTTCATCCCGTCCTCCGACACGGCCGTCCCAATGCTCACCCGCCCGTTCCTGTCCAGGCCCTCGTACACCATGACGTACCTCCCGGCAGCACGGTCGCGGACAACATGCCCTTGCCGCGCCTCGCCTCCGTCGAACGACCCAGTCCCACCCCCCTCGAGCACCTTCACCGACCTCGCCCACCGGATGCCGTCCCTGGACCTCGCCACCCCAATCGCCTGTCCCTGCGACATTTTGTCGAACGAGTGGTAGTACATCCGCAGGTCCCCGTCGGCGTGCAGCAGCACCTTGGGGGCCGCCGCGCAGCGCGCCTCCCATCCTTGGGGCTCCTCCTCCCCGATGCCAGTACACCGCAGATGACGGGAAGCGACGGGAGGAGGTGTCGGGGCCGGAGATGAGGAGGATGTCGGAGGGGAGGACAGCGGCGGTGTCGAAGGCCCACCAGTCGGTGGAGGGCACCAGGGGGTCGGGCGCCACGGGCGGGCTCCAGCGCAAGCCGTCGGGGAGGCGCCCGCCGGAGTGGGACCAGAGGAGCCAATCGCCGCCCGGGAGACTCTTGACGACGGGGGAGCCGGCGCCGTGGAGGAGGAGGCCGCGGGTGGCGGCGACGGTGGCGGGTTGCTGGCCTGGGGCGTGGCAGTGGAGAGGGAAGAAAATTGTATGAGCGACGGGCGCTCCGTGCGCCCCTCAGCTCGATGGATGACGCGTGGACAGCGCTTTCATCGTGCGGCAGCTGGAAATGACGCGGCCGACGGAAGGCAAAAAGGCACGGCTCGGCTCCTCGACCGTGATCGGCTTTCCTCGGCTGTGCGCGTACATACACACCAGGCTCCACCGCGGCGGCTCGGCTTGGGCGTGAGCGTGGCTTCCCTCGAGTACCCGGCGCTCATAGGCGGAGGCAGAGGCGGCGGCGGCCCTTGTCGGAGGACGCGGCGGCGGCCCTTGTCGGAGACGGAGGCGGCGGTCCACGGCGGCGGCGACGACGGGCTCGTGGCCGCGCCAAGAAGCAGCAGTACACCCACCCACAGCTCCAACCTGGCCTGCCGCCTGGAGGCTGCACGCATCTCATCGGAGGAGCAGGCGAAGGCGGCGGCGAAGCAGTGGTTCCGGCGCCGTGCAGCACGTCAGCAGGCTGTCGAACACGGCCACGAGCAGGCGTGCCGACCTGGCCTCCGCGGCGTCATCCTTGCCTGTCTCTGTGTTGTGCTCGCCATCAGGCGTCATTCCTGTCAGGGCAATCTCAGCCCATGGTGAGCACCTCCCTTGCACGCCAGGTGTTCGGCAATTTTCTCCAACCATTCTAGCACCTGGATTCTAAATTTTTCTTTCGCCTATTCGTGTGCAGTGACATTGGCAGCTTCCGTGCGGTGTCTCTACCTGGCAATCTCCTTGGTCAGTGGTGCTTTTGTCCTGGTGAGCACCTCTTTTGCAACCCATATGCAGCACGTCAGCAAGTCGTCGATGTACTGAACATTATTGCAAGGTGCAGGCTGCACAGAGGATGAGAAGAAAAGGCACATGTAGAGAGGAGATAAGAACTTACTGTCACTATATGAATATGTTACATAAATTGTAGAGGTTTAGAGAACTGTAAACTAACAGGTTCTTATTCAGAGCAAAGCACATGTACTAAACATGTTTTGAAATCAGCATTGGAATGGATGTCATAATAATCTGATTGTTTCTCTGAAATGCATTATCCAGAGCAAAGCCAACAAAATATACATGTTTCATTTCAGTTTGTCACTTGACAGGAAATGAACACGGTTACATAGATTCATGATTTTGCACTCCAAAATGTAACTTCCTAACAGCAGTTTGCATTGTAGCATCTTGATCACCTCCCATTAGGAGGCTTGTGTATCCTCCTGGAACGCATGGTGCAGCCATTGCAGAAGGCTCCGGAATTAAATTGAAGTGTGTCAGTGTGGAATTAGCATATCCACCTTGCAGGAAAGGAACATCCATGGATGAAGATGGCCCAGCATTAGAATTCTGTCATATATAGCATAAGAAAGTGTTCAGAAATCATGTTTGTAAGAGAATGAAATATATATGATAATTCAGAGATAATGTCTTACAGTTACTTGGTTTGGATCAGCACATTCATCTCTTGTTTCTATACCATTATTTCCCAGATCTTCACCTACAATGAAATTTATATGATAATCCAATATTCAAAAAAATTTGTAGACATAAGCAAAAGGTAGTGGGCAGGTCACTACCTTTTTTCTGACCAGCCTTCTTCTTCTTCCCTGCCTTCTTTTCAACAGCATTTTTGAAACGTGTATTCTTTGGTCCTTTTATTACTTCAGGAATTCTAAATGATATTACCCCATTTAATGGTTGTTGGACACTTTCAGTTGGAATTGGAGAAACCTCTTCGGATTTTTCATGCATCTCACTTAGATAAGTATCCGCTTCTAGGTTTAAGTTATGTATGGCTTTCTGCAATTTTTCAAGAAGTTCTTTTGACGGCGAACACTTCAATGCAAGAGATGTGGCCTGTCGAGATATAAGTGCTGCCTGTGTTTTCAAATCTCCCGTCTCAGTTCCTTGTTTCTCAATATAAAATCCAGTTTTCGCATATTTTGTCCATCTAGGCAATATGTATTGCGATGGCAAATTGTATACTCTATTTATATTGAAGACTCTGAGAGCATGCTTGCACAATAAACCTGTAAGATACAGTTGCCATTTTAAACAACCCATATTATCACTAACAATGTATAAAGTGAAATGTAAAATAGTATACATACCTATGGTTTCAAACATCCGACAAGAGCATGTAATGGTGGAATCTTCAGTGTTCAATACTACTGTTGCTCCACGGTCGGACTCCATATACCTAACAAAGAATGTCAAGTTTGTCCCCGCAGCATGCAACAAATCACAAGACAATGTAAACTGTCTCTTAAATTCTTCCTCAAACTCTGAATACATTCTCCGTGTATATGATTCAGCTGCAGTTTTCAACATTGGTAGATTTGGAGCATATGGAACCGGGTTCTTTCGACGTGACTTAAAATCAGCATCCAACTCATTTGCACGGAGACTAACTGCAACCTTCTCACATTCTACAAGGAGTTCCGAAAGGCCAAGTTTCCTACGAAATCTTTTCTTGAAAACATTATTCATACCTTCACTCCTTTGGGTTGAGTTCATATGTGCTGTAAAAGAGTCACGGTACACCGCAGCCCACTTTGCCCTCAAAGTATATAGGTTTGCCATCCATGTGTTACTCTCAAGGTTGTATTTAGCCAACAATGCATGCCATTTCTCTATGAAATAAGTCTCTGATCTGTCTTCGTACACACAATTTTTGAAATCTGTTAGGAACTTGTCACCTTTCTTATCCGCCTCATGAATTACATGACTAAGATGTTTAGCAGCATTTAATCAAATGTGCCACAAACAAAGACGATGCCTTGTGTTTGGGAATACATAAGCAATTGCTCCTGCCATAGCCGCATCTTGATCTGTAAAAATTGTGTTGGGGTGCTTTCCTGACATTGCCATTAGAAAGGTTTCAAAAAGCCAAACAAATGATTCAATAGTTTCATTAAATAGAAGTGCACACCCAAAAATTATTGTTTGCTTGTGATGGTTGCAGCCAAGAATCGGAGCAAAAGGCATTTCAAACTTATTAGTTTTAAATGTGGTGTCAAATGTCACAGCATCACCAAAGCATTTGTAATCCATGATAGACTGACCATCTGCCCAAAAAAAATTTGCTATACGGCCATCTTCCTTGTCTACCTGAACTGCATAAAAAAATGTAGGATCCTGTAACTGTTTATTTCTCAGATATTCAGATAGTGTTTGTGCATCATTGGCTTCTAAGTATTGTCTGCGCTCGCGACCTATCTCATTATCGCAATCCATCTTAGTAAATGGCGTGTTCTCTTCCCCTCCATAAAACTGCTTCATGAACTCATAAACTTGGGCTGGCTTCATTCCAGCTTCTCGTATCTGCCCAATCAATTTTCTATCTGCCTCTATGACCTGTCGTTGGGACCTCAGCTTGTGTGCCTTATTTGGACTAGCAAGATAATGATTGTGCTGTTCTACGACCTTTTGCACCTTCCAAATCCCCTCTTTGCTGATACTAAATTGGACACGAGCATCACAACCCGTCCTTGTAGTGTCCTTTTGTGATGAGTCATTTTCTCGATGTCCTTCACTACTGCAAACTATATATTTCTGACATAGACTACCATCTCGGCGGTGCTTTGTCTTGCTCTTTCTAATACTGAACCCAACTTTACCGGCATAGGTGTTGTACATCTCATAAGCTTCAGCTTCAGATTGAAATGTCATTCCAGGTTTAGGAGTGATCAGATTTTGCCCAGCTTTACGAGCCGCCTCCTATACATATAAATTTTCAATTGAAGGTGTACTAAAAATGAAACAAAATATCATATATTCTGTAAGTTTGTTGAATATTTTTTACCTCATCAGCTACCTCATTCTCCACGGATCCAGTCTGTGAAATGGCGCCGATGGCCTCTACTGCCATGGTAACCGGAGTTGTGTTCTATGAATGTGAAATATGCACACTATATGTCAGAAAGCAAACAGCAAAGAAGAAAAGGCACACCGATCTACTCACATAACCCACCCCGATCTACTCACATAACCCACCTGTGTTATCTGTTGTTCTTCGAGACCACCACCATCAGCAGCATCAATTCCTTGTGCACGTGAATCCTCCATGATAGAAGAAGACGGCATCGGATCAACTGCTGGTTCATCCATGGGATCGGCGGTGGCGGCGGCGTGCAACAGCCGCACGAGTCTAGGGCTGAAGGCACGATTTGATCGGGACCTCTTGTATTCCAGCTGAGCCGATCACAGTCGAGGAGCCGAGCCGTGCCTTTTTGCCTTCCGTCGGCCGCGTCATTTCCAGCTGCCGCACGATGAAAGCGCTGTCCACGCGTCATCCATCGAGCTGAGGGGCGCACGGAGCGCCCGTCGCTCATACAATTTTCTTCCGTGGAGAGGGGGAGGGGAGGCGATGAGGCCACGCGGCGGCGAGAGGAGAAAGGCGGGAGGGGGGAATCGGATCGGCTGACGTTGGCGATCTGGAGTCTGGACTGGCCTCTGCAGTCCATCATCTGAGCCATCCATTTTAGATCCAATGACTTATATTCAATCTTCTAGTATTTAAAAAATATGTTATAAAAAGTTCTAAATAAATTTTATTAAAATTAGGATTTTTATACTTATAAAAATCCTAATTTTAATAAAATTTATTTAGAACTTTTTATAACATATTTTTTAAATACTAGAAGATTGAATATAAGTCATTGGATCTAAAAT
Organism: Dendrocalamus latiflorus; assembly: GCA_017311315.1. NCBI lineage: Eukaryota > Viridiplantae > Streptophyta > Magnoliopsida > Poales > Poaceae > Dendrocalamus > Dendrocalamus latiflorus. The sequence continues at coordinate 10,980,564 of CM029654.1, forward strand.
GGATGGCTCAGATGATGGACTGCAGAGGGCAGTCCAGATCGCCAACGTCAGACGATCTGATTCCTGGGGGGCGAGTGCGAAACGCGATGCGGTTGTGTGAGATTAGCACGGGTTTTTGCGTGGTTGGTCTCCCGCGGTGGCGTTAGGCGGGACTAGGGAAGGCGATGGCCCCATCCCCCTATACTTTGTGTGAATTTTGGACACATGTAGCCCTGCAGACACCCGAAATTCTAAATCTGGCCTCCGAAGCAAAAAAATCCGTATTTAGTCCCATGCCTGACCGCGCGTTCGCGTGGGGCTGCCGCGTGTCCGGTCGTGCGGTCCGGTACCGCATGACCACACTGTAGCTAGGTCGTGCGGTACCACACCGCATGACCGCACTGTGCATGCGTCCGACCGCGCGACCGGCTCTCCCGACCGCACGTCACGACTGCAAGCCCGACTACCGGAGAATCTCGCGCTCGGCCGCACGCCCCACATTTCCAAAATAGAAAGCGAGAATAATCGCCAGCACTGCAGGTATACGAATACTGTATAGAATTGCGTACGAAAAGCATGGGTCACGAGCAAACTTGGTCCACATGATAGTGCATGCTGCTCAATGACTCGGCGCCCGGAGCCCATGCATGTCATGGGACATGGAATGTACAAAGCTGGCATCTTCATCCGCACTGCTCAGCAGACGAGAGGTGCGGTCGGGAGAGCCGGTCGCGCGGTCGGACGCATGCACAGTGCGGTCGTGCGGTGTGGTACCGCACGACCCAGCTACAATGTGATCGCGCAGTACCAGACCGCACGACTGGACACGCGGCAGCGCCACGCGAACGCGCGGTCGGGCAGTGGGCCAAATACGGAATTTTGTTGCTTCGGGAGCCAGATTTGGAATTTCGGATGTTTACAGGGCTACATGTGTCCAAAATTCACTTTGTGTGTTCTCTTATCTTTATCTTTATTATTATAAAAGTATGAGTTAGTGGTCGTTGATCCGTTCTTTCTTCACTCTTCTCAGCCGTCCAATCAAATATGAGCTGTCTAGATCTGCATATAGGTAGTTCTTCTGCTCCTCGTAGAAAAGGTCGGGCCGACGCATGAGCCACGCTTCTCCTCTTCTCTTCCCCCGCATCCTCCGCCTCCTGCAACCACTCCACCTCCCGCAACCGCCACCTCCTTCTCTCCCCCGAACCCTTGTGTCGCGCCTCCTCCTCCTCAACACCACCACCAATTCCTCCTCCGTGCAGCAGTGTTTGGTCGTAGTCCCCCAGCTTCCTCAGCAGCGTCGCATCCCCTCGTCGCCGCCTCCCCCAACGCATTTGCACGTCGCCTCCTCTCCCTATCTGCCCACCACCGCCTCCCCACCTCCACTTCCCACAACTGCTACCTCCTTCTCCCCCAAACCCTCGTGTCACGCCTCCTTCTCCTCCTCAGCGCCGCCACCAATTCCTTCCCCGCATGGCAGCATCTGGTCATAGTCCCTCACTTTCTAGAGGTGCTACCACCAATTCCATCTCCCATCATCCCTCCACCCAGCGACACGATATTCGACGACAGTGGCCAGTGGATCAGAGAGAATGGTGCTCGGCGATAGCGGCCGGTGGATCAAAGAGAAGGACACTCAGCGATTGCGGTGGCTTCCTCTTACTACACCCGCCCACGAGGCTCTCCCCCGCCGCTGCCGCCCAGCGGTCGCTCGCCTAGTGAGCCTCTCTACCTCCTCCTGCTCTTCGCTCAGAGCCTGTTGAACAGTCTGGCGATTTTGGTCTCCCAAGCTGGTCGTCAAAGTAGGTGTTGTGGTCGAATGGGGCCATGGCCGAAGTCAAGGGGTCGAAGTCGAAGCCGTTGATCGCTACCAACTTACGACTACCAGTGATGGTTGATCGCTCCCGACCTACAATCACACGCGATGATCAACGGTTTCCGACTTACGATGACGAGGTGTGCTCGAGGGCTCTCGACCTACGACCACGAGGTGTGGTCGATGTCTTCTGATTTATGACCATGAGGTATGATCGACGGCTTTCAACTTATTTGACGGATTTAAAAACTTTTAAAACATGTTTGTATGCATATTTTAAAAAATTTTACCACCCATGAGTTTTAAAACATGCAGTATGATAAATTTTTAAAATCCGTAACAACGCACGGGCATTTAGCTAGTCAAAACATGAATAAAGAGTTTCACGAATAAATTACATACTTGTTGATCAATATAAAAGGCATTTATTCAAGGGACAAAATAACATATTATTCAAAAGATTATAAATATTGAAGTGATACAATCATCTCCATGATCTTTTCTAAAGCATATCGCTAACAATCTCACACTTGCACTAGAGTTGATCATGTAAGCATCTAATACTCATAGCTCGTGTGCATATCTCATGCTTTGGCTACAGAGAGGCTTTGTCAATGGATCAGCAATATTGAATCCATATGAACTTTGCATATCTTCACATTGGCCTCTATTAATAATCTTGCGAATGAGGTGAAAATGCCGAAGTGTGTGCTTTGAAGCGATCTAAGCTCATTGGCTTGCGCAATGGCTAAGACTAATGTCATATGACATAGGTAAAAAAACCTTTCTTGGAATCCTAAAAGAATCCTGCATGTTGAATAATAAATAGTTCCACAAACAAGTCATATACTTATTAATTAATATGAAATACATTTATTCAACGTACAAAATACCATATTATTCAGAAGATAATAAACATAAAATTTATATAATCATCTCCATGATTGCCTCTAAGGCATATCACTAACAAAAATCACATCTATCCATCTTGGTTCCTACCAAATCAAAAGCGTATAAAATGCATCTCTACATCTCATCACAGTATTCGTGGAACAACAATGCAATATGTCATACAACAAATACAGGCACAAACTGGCACTTGCTTCTGTAGTTCATCTCATTTTGAATGCAATATACTCATCTGAATAATCTTCCAAAGTTCCAATTCTCTAAGGTTCAATGTAGACCTATGCAATGTGAAGTGATCAATATCGACAAGTTGATGAATTGCTATCAACTGTTCATTCGTAACAGCATTAGCGGGAAGGCGGCAAAGGGCGCCTCTCTGTCTGTATTTATCGTCATTCAAGAAGCTTGTTGCATGTGCTGACGCCCAAAGCTGTAGGTAGATTGTTAGACCATGTGGCTAGGTCTATGATATTTTGGTGATGAATAATTGACAATGGTTAATTTATGAAGATGAATATTTGATGACATTGCTTATCGTTGTTATGCGAGATGTGTGGCATGTGTGGACTAATGTTGGTCAAATTGGAACGAATTGTGCCGGAAAAATGTTCTTTGGTCTTTGCATGTGCAGGTTGGGCGTGGAGACGGTCATGGTCGGTGACGAGGAAGACCGGGACTAGGATGGGGAAATCTGATATCCAAGCGGTCGAGAATGTCATGAGGTGGTTGGGCTCACGCTACAGCACGTGGAGATCAAAGGTGGATGATGCGTGGAGAAGCTATGGAAGGTGTGGTCCTGGAGGCTTCGACACGTTATGAGTTGAATAGTTTGAAGTATAAAAACCCGTGTTAGGAAGAATTTCGGGTTCCTTGAAAATTAGTGGGCCAAAAGTTTAGTTTAGGTAAGAAAGACCTAGTCCCAGTTGAACGAGTTGTATTAGGGTTGTGAGTAGAGATTAAATAAGTGTTACAGGGGCTGCATATATATAAATATATGTGTATATATACACACACATACATACATATACATATACATACACACACACACACACACACACACACACACACACATATATATACTCCCGGGTGTAATTACACCCACCTCTAATATACCACTTAAACAAACTTGAAATACTCCTTTATCACTTTATATATATATATATATATATATATATATATATATATATATATATATATATATATATATAGGAAACGTATCTAGTGCTAATGGGTATTTGGGTGCTAACATGCTAATGCCGCTCTGGATCGTTAGATCTGCCCCCTACGGCCTGGATCCTTAAAGGTGAAAGCACCCAACCACTTATGTAATTTTACGAAAACCCCCGTCTCCCCCCGTCATTTTTTCCTCCCCTGCCTAACTCCCTTCTCCGCACGACGCCTGATCTCCCTCCCCGCGTGGGACGCACCAGCTGCTGCTTAAGCAGTGGCTCCAGGAGGAGGACCTCCTCGCCCACCGCGTCGCGCTGCGGGAGGCCCGCCTCGACAGCACCCGCAAGGAGATCGCCTTCCTCTACTGCGCCTTCTTCGCCTTCCACGCCGCGTCCATCCTCATCCTCTTCTTCTCCTCGTCCTCTGTCGGCTTCGAGGCGTCCGGCACGGCCGCTGCGTGCCGGCGCTCTTGGATCCCCTGCCTCGTGTCGCTGATGTCATCGCTGGCCATGCTCTGGGCGCGCGCTGCGATACAAGGCGGACACGGAGGCCGTCCTGGAGCGGCTGCTGGCGCGGGAGCGGGAGGACGCCGTGCTGCTCGGCAAGTGCGTCGCCGATCTCAAGCGCAAGGGGCTCGAGTTCGACCTGCTCAAGGAGGTGGGCGCACTGCGACGGGCCAAGAGCCTCCGCGTCGAGGCCAAGGGCGGCGAGAGGCCTGCCAGGCGGTGGCCGGTCAGGGACCTCGCCGTCTTCTCCCACTTCGGCGCCGCCTGCGGCGTCCTCGTCCTCACGAGGTTCTTGCTCTGCAGTAATTAGCCAGGAGAGGAGGGGAATCGCATGGCCTTCTTGGTTTTGTTCTTGCTGGGTGAAATGCGTTGCTTGTTCGTGCAAAACTATTTGTTTTGCGAATTTTGATGTTGGTTTAGTTTGTATATGGGAAGGATTTGATCCGTTAGATTCTGTTTGTGTTTGTGATTGTGATTGTACCAGAGAGCAAAAGTACTCTCTCAAACCTCATTGTTATGATTACAAAGTTAATTTTACCCCGTTTCATTGCCCAAAGCATTGTGCTGTATGTTGCAATCGATCCATTTATATTTCAGGGTTTGTTTGCACGACGTAATCTGCTCTCTGCAAGGGGCCTCCTTCCCAGGATCATGGCGCTTTTCTTGCTTCTGATCCGGTAGATTGCTTTCGTGCCTGCTGCTTGCGTCTTCCTTCCACGGTGTCGCGGATGGTGCTGATCACTGCGGCAAAGCTGGAGGATAGGAGGTCCCGGACGCGCGGGGAAGGAAGTTCAGACGTCGTGGGGAAGAACTGGGAGCTGAGGCAGTGAGAAGAAAACAAGATTGGGAGGCTGTGGGGGTTTTCGTAAAATTATATAAGTGGTTGGGTGCTTCCACCTTCAAGGATCCAGGCCGTAGGGGGCAGATCTAACGATCCAGAGCGGCATTAGCATGTTAACACTTAAATACCCATTAGCACTAGATACGTTCCCATATAGACGGCGGCTTGGGTAGATGAAATAGGGAAATGTGCCGTGATTGAGTAGGAAAAACAAAAGAAAAGGTGGCAGGATGCATGTCTGATGGAAACGTGCTTTTGATTTGAAAACTCATTGCATACATTGGGTTGATGGTTGATGGGAGTTGGATGCATTGGCCAAGACTTGTTGTTAATCGAGAAAGAACAATACTGTTGGAAAGGCGGCTGTGATGGATTGAAGATAAAATATCGAGAAGTGGCCGTGACTCGTTTTGATTAAGCAACGTGAGCGGCGGCCGGGTGTGGATCGAAGTGACGTGCGCCGGTCGTGTCGTACAGGAAAAAGAGGTGAGCGTCGGGGAGTGTATTGGCTGTGAATGTTTTTACTTCAGTTTTTAGTTTTCGATTTATTTTTTATTATTTATAAATTCCGTTTTTTTTTCTGAACTTTTGTTTTTTTAGCTTTTTTGCCAGTTCTTTTTTCTGTATTTGTTTGTATTATATATATAATGGGTTAACATATTTTTTATATTTTTTTAATTTTTAAAATTTAATTATGCTAAATAAGCCTCTGTCAGTTACAGTGTTTTTTCAGTCAGCTACAGTGCTTTTTCAGCCGTAAGTTATAAAAAAAAACCCAAATGAGCACCACCTAAACAATATTGATCGGCTGAATTTTTTCTCTCGGTGGATCAAAGTTGTGCGGCGGCTGCGTTGCATCAGTGGAGAAAAACGAGCGGTGGCTAAGTCTCGTTAACAGAAGGCGTGAGCACGCTGTCGCGTTTTTGTCTTTGGGCTGGCGAGTCTTTGTGAGCGCTAGTCAAGATATTTGCACGGTGAATTACTGTTTTTATTTATTTTTACTGTCGTTTGCTCTTGTGTTTTTTTGCGGAGTTAGCAAGTTAAAAAAAATCAAGAGACAGCAGATTTTAACGAAAAAATTTCTACTACAAATTATAATCATTTATCTTCTCTAATTGTCATCATCGATCATGCCATGCCGCGTTGATGTATGGAGTTTCTGGGAAGACGTCATCAGCAATGAATAGCGCGCCTCCCAGTGGAGACGACATCTTGTGCAGGATATGCGCCATCACGAGCTCTGGTTCTATCATGCTCGTTTCGCGAATGAAACCTGAGGCAGAAGAGAGAGTTACCATTGTTCGTTCCAAGGGACAGATCACAGATGGCTATATCCTGACCGGGGAAAAAAATCCCTGGACTCATTCAGTCAAAACAGCATGTCATGAGCTTTGAAGTACTTGCCTCCATCGTCCCAGCGTGGACGGCTGTAACCATCAAGGGCACGAATGGTAAGAGCAGCGTTGATGCTGCCATATGCTCATTCCGAAGCGCTCTACTGTTAAGCACTGCATGAAACATGTCTTGTTCAAAATCTCCAGAAGATCACATACTTTGCATAAACCATCAAAGTTGCAGTCATACTATAACACTAAAAACAGTTATAATGTAAGCATTACTAAGATATAGACTACAAATCAGGCTGCTGAAAAAGAATGTTGTATCAAATATACATACAGTAACCAGGTTGTCGCATGCCCACTTTGCAATATTCAGTGGTAGTTCATATGGGTAAATCTTAAAAGATCGGGAGGATAATGCTGATAGCTTCAGTTATCAAGCTCACAAGCAGAAGAAATAAACCAAGTTTGGTTACATGCATTTCATGGTTCTTCTTTCAGAATGGGAATATATACATTCTGGTTTAACAATTATCGTATAGATATCTCACTTACTAGCGTCGTAGTGGCAATCATTGTGTAGTCTGCCCACCGCAAATATTTTCTGATTTCGCCTCTTGATTATGATACAGGCTATAAGCTATTCCAACTCAGTTAGCATAAAGTACAGTATTCAACTTCTTTCTGCAGAACTGGCACATGACTGTTAGTTGATACTTGGTAGCAAACGAAAAACAAAATCAGAAGACAATCTTTAAGGGAGCAATTTTAGTGGTTCAGAAATTAATGTCCTTCCCTTGGTATCTGCAGTCGAAGAACAATGCAAGGAATCGAGGTGACAACATTAGCAATAGTTTCGCCGACATGCTTATCGCCTGGTTCAAAATGAAATGTAAACGCTGAAGTCACCAAACAAGATAAATGGCTAATTTGTTCTGGTAGCTTTACGATTGGTTGCACATACGTGAGAGACTACAGTGCATGGGCTTCAGACATGGGGGTCTCTGCTGCCATAGTCGCCTGCAAATACAAAACAAATCATTAAAGAGATGCACAACTCTTTCGTAGACGACACAGTCCCATAATCTCTGGATGGTGTTCATCATGGTGGTGCAAATAACTATAACCCAACGGATTAGCAAACTTCGGCTTGAGCCAATACCTGCTGCTGTTCACAGGTCGAACAATCCATAATGCCAGTCTTGACAGCTTCACCATCAGTGTGCAGTGTACCCCGTAGAGGCCATCCAGACCCCAAGAAGGTCTTGGATCTTCCCGGACTCCCATTTATTACTTTCTCGACTAAGCAGAACCAATTATATTCCTGTTAGAAATGGACCAAAAAAAAACTGGGTTCGTCGTTTCGAGGCCCGTGCTGGTGATAGTTTGGGCTGAACGCTACTTTCCACGGAGATGTTTGGGCTTAGGCCCGCAGCCGTTAGGCCCCGTTTGGTCTAGGTCAAGAGATAGGTTAGGGATGTAACCCGTTAAACACCATTTTTAGAGAAGATTAAGTTAACTTACCAAATTAGTAGGAATAAGTTAACCTAGCATAACTAATCCTTCTAAATTTTATTTTTCTAGTGTTAACCTAGCTAACCCATGTAATCTAACTTAACAGTAATTTAGATTAACAAAATTTATTACTAAACATAAAATTTGAATTAAACTTGTCTGATCAGATTAAAATTAGTTATTTTAACCTTAAACCAAACGTGGTCTTAGTGACCACAGAGCTCACCCAGAATTTACGGCCGAGCTGCCCGGATCACCACTGGGGTACTATAGCGCCCCACTGTTTCTACTATATTCTGTATTCGCTAGATTGGAGTTGCCATAGCAGCGTATCTACGTGCTCGAACTGTTTGTGTGTACGTAGAACGAATTGCTTCGGATTCTTCTAGAGGCGTTTGGGTAACTACGTAAAAAAAACACCGGAGGGTGGTTTGATTTGATTGGAGGATTTGCATATAGAACTTTGAGAAACCGGTACGGTAGGGCGTGTTTGGTTGCCTGCATCCGGTTGAACCAGGCTGGTCGGATGCAGGATCTTCTTGTTTGGTTGCCTGGTCGCTGGGTTCAGCCTGGCTCTGCTCATGCAAGATTCCCCCCGCAGCTAGGCTCTGGAGAAACGTGGAAATCGGGCGTTTCTGGGGAGCCAGGCTCGCGGGATGCAGGTGATTAGTCAGCTGATGATGTTATTAGTGTAGATTAGTAAATATCAAGTATTATTAACGTGTTTTGAAGAAGTTTAAGATATAATAAGATACGAGCATCTCATATAACATATCTTCATAATCATAATCATAATCTTATATTATTTTTATCTCATGCAACATATCTTCGTACAGGCAACCAAACAATATCTCTTCTCAGCCAGACTCTACTCGTACGTGAACCAAACACGACAGCGTTGCATGCGCTCAACCTGTCTCACGAGAGCCTGGCTCTCAGATGCGAGCCAGGCTCTACTTGTACGTGAACTAAACATGCCCGCAAAGTTTGCACATCCGGCAACGGATCTGCCGCGGGTGGTTGTGGTTGGTACCCAATATCCATTGTTAACCGCCACTTTAATATTTTAGGCTAGGACGTCGTACCAGTGAAAAACCTGTATAAATCATGCTCCCTATTCAAGGTTTTTCTCTTAAGTACGACTAGCAAGAAGATCATAACATATTGAGACAAGGTCTGTTCTTTTTAAACTGTGACTTATAATTTTTTTATTCTAATATGAATGCTTTTGTAAATTGATAAATTGTTTTTAAAAAAAACTATCCTAATAAATCACTTTAGAATATCGACAAAGATTTTCTATGAATGCTTTTGTTCATTTTTCTTCCTTTTTTTATGAGGATGGTTTTCATAGTCAAACTTTAGATTGTCAATGAACAGCCCACCTAGTCATTTTCTACAAAGTCAAACTCTGTGTGTTGCGTGCTTATTTGGCACCTAATTATAATTGGACTGCCCTATCTGTTGGCGTACTCTGGCAGGAACAAGGTCACATTCCACGTATACACTACTAACAATCATGCACCTCTCTCAAAAAAAAAAGAAGCAGAAGAAGAAGAATAAAAGAAACAAGCATGAACCTCTATTAATTATGCTTGAAAAACTATAAAATTGGATTGTAAAAAATAACAATAATTAAGTCAGCTCATGTGATAGCAATTTTATACGTACTTATTGTACCTGTACGTACAATTATCTTGCGATGGAACGAAACATCTCCCTTCTTTATTTTTTTTTGAATTGAAATATCTCTCTTCTTATTAGTTTTATTTTGTGGAAACAAAGCTTGACATAATAATGTGAGGTATCTAGGTTCTAGAACCAGACATGCTGTCCACTTCGCTAATTGAAAAACATTTTTTGGCTGTTATTACCCTTCTATGTATGTCATGGATTGACATTGATTTTGATGTAGACAACAAGAAGGCAACGAGTTACCCTACTCCTTTCCAAAAATGCGTTGCATCATCAGTGTTGTAACCTGGGCTAGCATTTTCTCATATTAGCAATAAAATATGACATGTGGGGGGATGTTCTATTCTTTTTAAAATCATAGGTGGACGCGTATACATACATACATACATACATACATACATACATACATACATACATACATACATACATACATACATACATACATACATACATACATACATACATACAGTGGCGAACCCAGGATGAAAATAGAGGGGGAGCTCTACTGTTGAGGCTATAGCAAAATATAAATATATCAAAACTACATCTATTAGTCTTTTGCCATTGGAATATCAAATTCATACATAAACATTATATGTACAACTAACCTCACAATCAAATTTATAAGCAGTCAAACGAATCGAAGTATTTAATTTCGGATTCTGAAAATCTTCGCACAGTAGCATTGCGGTGTTGTGGATCACGGTCGCCGGTCCGTCACGCGCTCACGAAGTCACGGCCAGATGGCCTCACGCAGCTCAGCAGCTGGCAGATCAGAGCTCACTGCACTGCGCAAATCAATAATTGGCCTTACCTGCTCTATTGCTCACCACAGACCACTTCATTGCCTTGCTCACCTCGTTGGGGAAATGGGGAATAGCCTCGTAGTCATTGCCTCGTCGGTCGTCGCCTCGTCCTCTCCGTCTCCGTCACCTCGTCGGTGATGCGTCTGAAGTCCGATGCGCCCTGGCGCCCTGCCGATGCGCCGATGCCGCCGCACAGCCCACACGCCACCCGCCAGGCGATAGCCCCGCTCCGCCGCTCGGCCTCGCCCGCGCCCGGTCGCCACCGAGTGGTTGACCGCCTCCCCCTCCGCGGCTCCGCTCCGCGTCGAGCCGCCCTTCGTGCCGGGCCGCCGACCGCCTCCGGCCTCCCCCTCCGCACCGAGTCGTCGACCGCCTCCCCCTCCACGGCTCGGTGGCTCCCCCTCCGACGCGCTGGCCGTTGGGCTGCGAGCTGCCGACTCCGCGTCATCCGCAACTCGTGACAGGCTGGGCCTCGCCTCATGCTTTCTTCAATGTTCAACTGAGTGTGTGAGTTCTTCAACCTCCGGGCGACTACTGGGCTCTTCTTCATCCATCCTCTGACGCCCGACGGTCCGACCTCCGGTTATTCAACCTCCGGGCGGTCGGGTCTTCTTCAACCACGGTGGGAGGAGGGGGTGCTCGAGCCCCCACAAGCACCCACGATGGATTCACCCCTGTACATACATACATACATACAAATGTACGTACGTACGCGCTTAGCTGCTTGTCGCCCATGTGTGGGTGGGGATTACGTAGGACCTCAAGCTCATGCACCCCCGCATTCTACCTCGATCCCAGAACTTATCCCTGCAACTTCTATTTTACAATCTAAAACCAAAGGCATCGCATCCTTTTCTAAAGAAGAACCCTTTCAATCTTATACTAAAGGAATCCGATTCAACTCTGATAACCTTCAAATGTGAGCCTTCCATTGAGTGGGTGGGTCCAATTGGGCATACGTGAAAGGGGAAAAGAAGCATATGCATCCCTATGTGGTTTGTGTTTTGGATGCTTCGACCTATCATATTCTATGTATCTTTTTAAAATTTATAGATCTAAGTTATCAAGGAGAGAAATCACAGCAACAAAAAAATATAGATCATAGCATAAGCTGTCGGAAAGAGAATAGTTCACGGAACTAGAAAAATAAAGAGATGCGCACTCTATGTAAATCCGTGCACTTGGCATATTTTCCTTGAACACAAATGGGGCGGCCATAAATTATGGCTATATTCTTTCGGGCTTTCAAGCTTCTCCAACATTTAAAATAAACGAAATGATTTCTTGAAACAGATTTTCTAAACAGATTCCCTAGCTCAAAATTATATGTATCAACATCACCGCTGTTCGCTGTAATATCGAAAATTACAGATAAAATCATTAACTAAATAAACACAGAAGAGCATGGTCTATGTCAAATACTGGTTGACTAGCATTAGATGGTACGCTGAATGATGCACGGTTAACATGGCTTGACTGGACCTATGCTTATTTACCCAGGCATCAGGTTTTATCTGGGACAGGAGCGCTATTATGTACGCACGTGATTTGGTGTATCACCTAGATACAAGTGCAAAGTTTGTTTCACCAGAAGCTTAGCACACCTATCCTTTCTTTTACATATATTTTTTTTTCTTTTGAAGGCCAAGAGCATTCAAAAGAAAATCTTTCAGGTGTCAATTAAGGGTAGTAGAGTAGATAGCAGAAACTAAACTGGCGCCTACATTTCATCAGCGCTTCTTCCTCAAACGCTACGAACTTGGTTGGAACATACGAATTTTACGCGAAAACAGTGCATTCTTTTGAGATAAAGAAACATACTATTCCAAACATGGCATTAACAATATAAAATATACGCGGAGGCTACGGCCGTCCACACACCTGAATTGAAAACCGAAATGAAAAAAAGGGGACCCGGTCGTGTTTTTAGAAAAAAAAAGAAAAAGAAACAAAAAATACAGCCGGGTAATTCAACATCAGCTCGGCCGAAGCCGCACCATATAAATTCCCAATCCATCCGTTCACACCAAATTCCAGCTCCCACGCCACACCAAATTCCTTTTTCTGAGCACCGTAGGATGCGATATCGACGGCGCGCGAACTCGGATTCCGCCTCCCAAGTCAGATACCGCTCGCACGAGCGCACGGAGTACACGCATCTCCCAATCAATTCGCAACGCGCAGCACCACCCGTCCCAACGGCTTAAAAAAAGGAATTAGCGGGCGCCGCAGCTGCGCACCGCCCGTTCCGTCCCCACGCGGCCACGCCCACCTCGCCTCCCTCCTCTCCCGCACCGCCGAGCCCCCCCGAGATCGGAATCGGCACCTCCCCGCCCGCCTCCGCCATGGCGCCGTCTCTGCTCGGGGTCAGCTCTCTCTCTCTCTCTCTCTCTCTCTCTGTGTTACGCAGTGGGGGTGACATGTTGCTTTTCTGGTTCATGGTTACTGTGCAGGGGTTTACCAAGTCGCTGGCCATGACGGTGCTCTCCGAGATCGGGGACAAGACCTTCTTCGCCGCCGCGGTACGCCGTCGCCTCTCCTCCTGACCCACGCCTTCTTTTCCACTTTCCCTTTCTCCTCTTCCTGTTCTCGCCTTCGCCTGCTCGGAGGCCGGGGCCGTGCGGCCGCGTGCGTAGATGGGCCAGGTCCCCTCCCGCGCGAGCGAGGTGTTCGACGATATGCCGTCGTCGGCGGCGATGCGTAACCTCGGCCCGGTGGTCGGTTGCTGTGTTTTGATTGGGAGATAGATTGGATCAGGGGAGATAGAGGGCAAGCTTTTTGTTTCGGCTTATGGATTTTGAGCTGTTTGTGAGAGAAATTATGATGTAACAGAAACTCGCATATGGTTTTGGCCGATATAAATGAAGTCGTTATATTGTGTACTACAATCAACCAGTAGATGTTGCCTTGAAAAGATACTCCGTTCGAAAAGCTTAGCTGTAAATTTCGGCAAAGTAGTGAGCAGGTGAGCGTTGCGGAGTCAATCCCTGGATTAATAGCTAGTATTACCTACCAAAGAATGGGATCTTCTGTTAAGCAGCGCACAAGCTAGCTAAGATCTGGGGGGAGCTCGGTTTTGTTTCTGCTCCTCTCTATTGGGTGTATTCTTGAATGAATCTGTCCGCGGCTGGAAACTCACCTGCTCAGCTCAGTGCGCATGGGTTCCACGCATGTAGGCAGGCACACATGGAGAGAGGCCTTTGGTTTGGTGGAGTTGTTGCGCTTGCCGAATTTGCTAACCTGTCATGAGTTGGGTACTCCTTTTCTTTTGGACTGCTACTAGTTTTATTGAGATGCTTGTCCTTTTCAATCAGAATTGTTTCATCACCAGGGCAGGAAGTAGCCTTAGAAACAACGTACCTGGAGTGTTACCTCTTCAGGGGATGATGGATTTGACAGGGTCTGGAGTAGCAAGACAAACATATTCCTTTCTAGTGATATACTCATCAAATATTCTCCACTTTGAAAGTTCTTTTGCTCTGCTTTTTTTTTCGGGACGGCTATTGTTTGATCACTGTATTTACTCGTCTTTTGACATTTGCCTTTACAAGATTCTGGCCATGCGCCATCCCCGGAAGCTCGTCCTGGCAGGCTGTATGACCGCATTAGTAGTGAGTATTTTCACAATTTTACGTGCTACAATATATTGTCTATTTTTTTCATAGTTAGCTGATTGAGTTAATTATTTTAGGTGATGACAGTTCTATCAGCTTCTCTAGGCTGGGTTGCACCAAATCTGGTAAGTCATTGTAAGGATTGCTGGAAGCGCACCTATCGTGCACAGCTTTTTAATATGTCAAAAAAAAAGGTTCTTTGGTTGTTTGTTTTAATATGCCAAACCTATGCAAATATAAGTACATTTTGTGAGTCTTCTTGGACAGACGCAATCATATGACACCAGCATGGTTGTTAGTGTCTGAATGGCAAATAGAAAACAATTTTTAGGGATTTAATGAAATTATGTTGTGCGTCTTGAAATGCCATGTGTTACACCCTTATACCCAGCCCCTGCATCAGACCAGAGTTTATAAGATACGGCGTGAGTGTGCACGGTATCAAAAACAAAGAAGATGAATCTCGTAAAGAGAACCAAAATAACGATGTTGAAGCAACCATGACGAGAGAGAAAAGATTTGGCGAAACCGACCGTCAATTCCTTAAACGCAACCTCAAAAGAGTACATGGGATTGTCGCTCCTTCACAACTCTCTCGGATCTTTTAGGACACTCGGATCCTTACTCTATACAAGAATCTAGTATTAAAGAATATCTTAGCCTCTAATCCTCTCGTGTGCCCTCTGCTTTGGATGAGCAGTCTTGATTGTTTGGTTGCTTCTTTTTGACTTCGTGCTTCTCCATGATCACCCAATGGTTTATATAGTCTCTCTTTGCTCTTTTCCAATTTAGAGTAGGAATCCTAATCTAAATAGGAGTAGGGGTCGTAATCCTAATAGAATTCATCTTGGACTCTTTACAGTACACTTTTCCAAATCCTAAAGGATTATATATAAGTCACCTTAACTCAACACCATGAATAAGTACAGGTGCCTATTTTTTCATTGGATGATAAGAGATGTACAACTATAATCTTCATCCCGCTTGCACTTTTAATTTGTCCTAATTGTACTATTACTTAAATGTTGCAACAATAATTCTGACAAGTGTTTAGCATGGGGCATGGGCAGTTGGATGCATGTCCTATGTTATACATGGGGATGGATCTTAGAATCAATCCTGTTCCAGTCATCTGTTTTCTTGTGATGATATGCCAAATTCTTGTTGAAGTTAATGTCCTTGCAAAATTCTACAAATGATCTCGCAAAATTCTACAAATGACAGTATTGTGTTGAACAGATATCACGTAAATGGACTCATCATGTGACTACTCTGCTGTTCTTTGTGTTTGGTATTTGGTCATTGTGGGAAGGCTTCAAAGATGACGGGTAGTGATCTGCTTGTATGCCTTTCAGTTTACTTTTTACTTGTTTTATGTGTTCGGTGCTTTACTGAATGACTTCAGTAACTGACTAACTTCCATTACAGGGATTCTGAAGAACTAGCAGAAGTGGAAGCAAAGCTGGTTGGCAAATTTCATCCATGCCTTATGTTCTATTGGATTGCAGTTCAAGTAACTTGTTGCTAAGTTTTGCCCAATTTTCAGGATGCTGGCTTCAAGAGTAACAAAGGTGAATCCAAAAATAAATCTGAGGTCAGTACACAAGTGACATCCATTGTCAATTATCATTTTTCTCATAATGTTTAATTTTGCCTTTATAATGCCTGTATAATTTTCCATTTGGATTCTGTGATATCATGGAAAATAAGAAAAATGTGAATGCCTAATTTTCTTTTCCTTTCCCATTCTCAGAATTTGTCATTGTCTCTAGATATTCTCATCTATCTATGAAGATTTTTTAGGGCTTGTTTGGTTCTTGTTCAGTGTATACCATTCCAATGTGTGCCAAAGCTTAATTTGGCCAAAAAAAAAAAAAGAACTAAGAAGCCAATGAAATTGGAACCATTCCAAAATTTTGGCATCAAATCAAATGGATGCCAAATTTGGTCAACACTACCAAATTTTGGCAATTCTAGTTGAATATGTTTCTCATGCATGCAATGTGCCTTATATAAGTTCTAGCAATATATATGATTTTGGTGTGTATCTTGTTAGCCTGGTATTCTTTCTCTCAACTTTATTGTCTATGTAGTCTATCATACATGATCTGTTTCAGCTGATAGTAGCAAAGAAAAAACAAAACATTTAGGTTTGCTCATCTGCGCATATATTATTTCTTTTCATTGTTTGTGTGGAGATTGGAGAACAATTGTATTTTAGCTGACGGGCAGTTAAGAAAAGCTTGCTTATTGAGGGCAATCTTGCCCTTTTTTTGCTATCATATATTAATTTGAATTTGTACGTTTGTTTGGATGTGCAACTCAACCTTTTTCAATGTTAGGCTAATGATGATACGAAGAAACAGAAAAGACCATTTCTCATGCAGCTCTTCTCACCAATTTTTATAAAGGTTTGATAGAAATGATTGACAGTACTTATTATATGATAGAATTGATTGACAACACCGGAATATTGACATGGCCATTGATTTTTGTGCTGTAGGCGTTTTCCATTACATTCTTTGGTGAGTGGGGTGACAAGAGCCAGGTAAGTGTATAAAAAGATTGTTTTAACTTATATTTTTGCAAAGCATTTGTTGATGTCTTAAATATATGATCTTTTTTGCTATATTTCTGAATCTGTTCTCAGATTGCTACTATTGGTTTGGCTGCCGATGAAAACCCATTTGGTGTTGTCCTGGGGGGAATCATGTACGAGCTGCTTCTTTTGTTGCCCTATGCTCTGTTTACATAGTTTATGGTGTTTTCCTGATAAAATCTCTTACCATGCTTAGAGCACAAGCACTCTGCACTACGGCTGCTGTTATTGGAGGGAAGAGCTTGGCCTCTCAGATATCTGAGAAGATGGTAGGAACAATGGTTTGAACTCTGTTTTTGTTTTTTGTGCTCCCTGTGAAGTGCTGAAATGTCCTGCATCTGATGTGATGCTTATCTTGTAGGTTGAATTGTCGAGTGGAGTGCTATTCCTGTTGTTTGGTATCATGTCCTTCCTGTCAGGACCAGAAGGAGAATTGTAATGCCTTCAAGAAATATTGCTCAGCTTGGCTGGTTAACAAGCTTGCTTTCAGTAGACTTATCTAGCTTGCTTTCAGTAGACTTATCTTATTTGAGTAGATGGATGATGGCGACGAAGGCCAGCCATCCTTGGCGAAGGGGATGGCAATTCCTTAGTTCAGTCAACACATGTAAACATTTCACTCCTCATTTATAAATAACAAGATGTCACGAAAATCTGTACTGATTGCTTCGTGCTGAACCCAGCACCAGGAAATCTTAAGTACAAACTGCTGAGAAGTTGCTGTACATTGTCATACTTTTCTTTTGTCGCAATTATGTGTGTGATTGTGTGAACTGCAAGGCTTTGGTAGTAAATCTCAAAAGGGGACAAGTGACATCGAGTTAGGGGGTTATTTGTCTTAAAAAAATTTCAGAATAAGTTGCTGTTCTAATAATAGCCTTTGCTAAATTTTCTTTGGGATTCTGTGTGACTTAGAGAGAGAGAGCAGTCAGACAGTATACTGAAACTCCGAATCAGTCGCTGGCTCGCTGTAGTGCTGCTGGCACTTCGCCATCATAACTTTTTGTAAACAGTTCAGCAGATGAGGTATTTGATGGAGTAAAATTGCCCCATGAAACCATCAAGAACCTGTAGTAGAATCATCTAAACGGGCCAGAGACCGGGAAACTCTAAACCGGGCCTGTTGAGCCATGAATCATGATAGCATTCTGTTGATTATGAAATCACCTGCTTGCGTAACTGGCCAATTGCCGCCAGAGACCAGGAGCTCGAAACTGGGCCAGTTTTTTTTTCAGGTTTCCCTTGGAAATCTATTGGTTTCTAGCGAGGAGAACTTTGTGTAGACTCGACGGTGAGCTCCGGTCAAAATAAAGCCAGGTTATGTAGACGTCAAGCGAAAAAAAAGCCCTGCTAATATAAGCACGAGTGAAAGACCTCCTTTAGAAATTCCCCTTCTTCATGGATAAAAACATAAGTTTGATAGCGTAGAAGGTGTAAAAAGCTATGTCGTGTTTTTTTTTTTTGAAACGGGAAGCCCTTACATGACTAATTAGAGGAGCGTTCTCTGTTTCACTAAATTAAAGTTGCACGAATCACAATAACAAAAACACTTAGACAGCTATGGTTAATTATCAATTGGTTGGATCATTGCTTTTAGACCTGATTCTTTGTAACACCCCGCCCACCCTCTGGACCAAAATGTTACCACCACTGCATACGCTTACCATTTCATCATCAACTAGAAGAATTTAAGCCAACATTAAATTTATTTATTTTGTTGCGTTCGGATACATCATAGTGTTTTTACTCTAGCCTAGTAAAAGCTAAAATACACTGACAAAAGGTGGTACAAAAGTGCTGCTGGTTCGTGCCATTATTCATGTGCTACTCCCGCCCGTGCATGTCGCCCTCAACGGTCACCTAAAAACATCAACGAAGCAAGGGTGAGTCCACCGACTCAGCAAGCACAAAGCAAAACAGCAAATAACAGGTTCATTCATTAGACCATAATCATTCCAATTTCATTAATCACTTTTCCCTTTAACCACTTCAAGTTCCGATGAACCATTCATCATGCATATGCATATGCACTCCTTTCTTATCTCTTTAGTCTATACCGGTATAGCAGAGCGAGCACCCGTCGATGCCCACCCAGGCCCGCCTGTTTCTATGTGGGAATCACAAGCCCGTCCTTTTTTCATACGAAGACCACATTAGCCCGTCATTCTCATACAGGGACCTCAAACTCCACTCACGTGGAGCGTCCACTCAACGTGGACCAACAACTATCTCTTTTCATGACATGCATGTAATGCAAGTTCTCCATTAATGCATATCAACATGCCAGGTCTCAATGTTCATCATGCATCATTTCTCATCATGCACCCGGAAATGGTAAACTTACCCCAACATGGTAAGCAAGGCATCATCCTGAAATAGTATACTTACCCCAACATGGTAAGCAATGCATCATCATTCATTTAACAGAAATCACTACCCGAATTCACCGCTTTACAATGCACTTGCCTGGTTAGCCTCGGGGACGATGCGTGGACGGCTCCGACCCGGGACCTTCACCTGTACAAATGTCAACTCGTCTTAAGCCAAAGCAAAACCAGGGCTTAAACGGAGAACGACAACTCTAAGCTCATATCCCGATCTTTGGGCATAAAACGCACGAGTTTTTAGGGACCTGTCGTGCAGGTACCGAACCCCCCTTTTTCTTTTCTTTTTCTCCTCTTTTCTTTTCTTTTCTTTCCTCTTCTTTTCTCTCCTTCTCCTTTCTCTCTCTTCTTTTTCTTTCTTTCCTTTCTTTCTCTTTCTCTTTTCTTTCTTTTCCTTTCTTTCTTACCCAGCCGGCTCTTCTTTTTCTTCCTCACCTGCCTCCCTCTCTCTCTCCTCACTCTAACCGCCCGAATGGACCTCCCCCCTCCTCACCGATTTAGACCAGGGCGGCGCGGCAGCGCGTGGTTGGCTCGGCGTCGCCGGCCCCATCTCAGCGCCGGCGGCCCGCCCTACTTGCCCCGCCTCCTCTTTCTCCTCGCACACTCGGCCGAACGGCCGGACCCCCTGGGCGACGCGGCGGCGCGTGGGTGCGCTGGCCCCCCTCCCCTCGCCGCCGGCCTCTTCGCCTCCATGGCTTCCCCCCTCACCTTCTTTCTCTTGGGCGGCTTGCAGTGTGGAGGGTCTCGGCCCGCGGATCTAGAGCGCCGCCGGCGGCTCCTCCCCAAACCGGCCGACCGGGGCCAGATCTGGCCGCCCCCTAACGTCGGCGGCTTTCCCTCCGGCCACTCTGCTCCTTCGTGCGCTCTTCGCCTCCGATCCGGCCGGCCAAGACCAGATCCATCACCTCCCCCTGCGCGTGCGCGGCGGTGGGGCGTTGGGCGCCACCGCCCGGTCGGCACGGCCAATGGCCGCCGGCCGCCTCCTCCGCCGCTCCCCTATAGCACCAACTCCTTCGGCTCACCAGCACCAGGCCATCGACCCCTGTGCAAGCGCAGGTCGGCGCTCGGCCTCGCCCCCCAGTGGACTCGAGCTCGCCGGCCGACCACTCTCCTACAATAGGGATAGTTTGCTATTCTTCCTCCTTACTCTATGGTTTTCGATATTTCCTTCCATTTTTTTGTTTGCTATTACTCTACAATACGCATGGTTGGGGAGGTAAACCTCACTTGGCTCGGGTTCCCGACGGTCGTGGACTTCCCCGGGTTGTTGTCGACAACGTCGTCTTACTGTCGCCGCCCTTGCTCTCCTACTTCGAGCCCTTGCTCCTGCCTTCCCCTTGTGGCCTGGCTCCTCTCCTCCGGTTCCCTCTCTGTGTTGCTCTTGGTGTTGGAAGGAAATGGGGATGAGTGGGTGCCTGGCTTACCTTGCCTACTCTCGGTTGGGAAGCAAACCGAATGGTGACAGGGAAGGCTATGCTGGCTTATATGGGGCCTTGGTCTTGTGAAGTGTCAAAACTGCCCCTCCTCCCCTCATTCTTCACTCATGTGGCTGGGCTGTATGATGCTAGCTTATAAGAGCACGGTTGGGGGATGCCTTTGGCTTGTGAATTGACCGAAACGTCCTCATCTAATTTCCATGCCTCTCTCACATACTTGACTGCCCAAGGGCATTTTGGTCCAAATGCTATGTACTATGCTTTAGGGCTTCTACTGCAGCAGGTAAGTCGGAAAGGGTAAGAATAGGATTCCTGCCGAATGACAAAAACCCATAACGCGAGACGGTACCGACTGTCCCTGGGTGGTCTGGGAACCTCTGCGAGCGTTACTTACTCGGCATTCTAAAAGCCGATGGGTCTGACGGCAACATCTTCTCTTTTATTCTCTCTTTGCATTTTAGTGGTATTACATTCTTCTTCCCCAGAAACATTTCCCATAATCAATTAGAACGGCATCAATGACTGGTGGGGCTTTTGTCAGGCATGCATTGTTTCAATCTTTGTGCTTACTTGCAATTTGCAAGAGATAAGTCACTGTACTTGCAATCTAGAAGGAGCACAAAGTTACACCATTTCAAAACTACACCACCACACCTTTGCACACCCATTAATTACGGTTAATTCCTCCAAAGCAGAAACCATTGAGCATGCATGCAGAACACAATCAGTACAATGCTGTATAACCTAGCTAATAAACAATCAAACAGGTGGAGGACAGGGTTGTGCTTGCATCTTACCAGTAGGACATACTTTCTAACCCTACTTTTAAAGCATGGAAAGGAAACAAAACCATGCACTGCATGCACACACAATCTACTATACTTCCAAAAACCAATGCATGCTGCTGCTGCTGCTTTTTTTCATATGCAGGAACAAAAATAGCATGAGTGCTACTTCCCATAAGCGAGTAAGCATAATGAAAGGGTGGGTACACTGTTCTTTTTTTGAGCTGCTGTGTTCTTTAAGGCAAAGAAGGGCTCCTTTCCTTGCCGTACAAGCAAAAAACATGAACCTGGCATGCAGGACGTCCAGCAGTCCGAGAGAATGTAAAGCATTTTTTCTCTTGTATTTTTTGCCGCCTTTGTCGAAGATTAGAAAGAACATGCTAAAGGACACCTTTAAAATACTCAATGGGTACAAATATGCGTGAACAGTTGTTATTTGATTGCTAGGAGTACTTGCTCCAATGATCCTATCAATGAGTAAAACAGTACATCCGGACTTGGATCCCCTCAGAGATTTACAGTAGCTGTGACTTTAGGTGATCTTCAGCCGTCGGATTGAAAAGAGTTTTGCAGGTCAGGTGTTCCAGTATCTAAGCAACAGTGAAAAACAGTACATGCGGAACACTGATTTGCTACAGTGTCCATAGACCGGCGTCTCAAGGGATTAGCCTATTTTGTGATGACAAATGCATCGCTATAAGTAATTTTTTCGTCACAGTTACCACTTTGTAACAAAATTCTTGGTCGTCACTAATAACATAGCAATGAATTTTCATCCATCACATATAACAATTTTCATCAAATTCATCACTACTAACGTGTCCTGTGATGATATAATATTTTGTCGCTATCTGTAGATGAAGTAGTGACAAAATGATAGTTTGTCACTGTACATTTGTCACTACTAAGGTATCCTGTGGTGAAATAATATTTTGTCACTAATTATCGATAAAGTAGTAAGGAAAACATTTTTGTCACTATAAACCTGATAAACAGTGACAAAACAAGTTTTCATCGCAATGTTCTCTCACTATTTTGCACTGTGCTTCTCTGACGAGGAGCCGAATCCACTATCCATGGCTGATATAACGAGATCAACTCCTCTGACATTGATCAAGTATATGCAGATCATACTAAAAAATGAGCATACATAGGGTGAACTACATATTTAATTTTAAAAAATCGAACAGGCCTTAAACTTTGAACTAAGTATGGCAATTTCCCCCATATGAACGGGCCCCACGGGGATAATCCCCATGGGGTGGGGGCGGGGGATGGGGGCCTGTGGGGGTGGGCCCTGTTAGTTGACGGGGCTCGTGCCAAAGAACCCCTGTGGGACCTATTAAAAATTTAAAATATATTATTTTATTTATATAATATAGATTTTTAATATAGAATATGTATTTTTTATATATTTATTCAAAATGTGCATTATACATTATGGTTTATGTTTTGAAGCCATATTTTCATAAAAAGTATCTATAAAATAATTAATAAAACCGTGTTAACATTTTTAAATATATGCTTTTTTAATCCCTATAGGGATCCCTATGGGGGATGGGGACAGAGGCGCATTGCCCCTGTCAAGCTTCATGGGGCGAGGTAGGCGAAGCTTCGCGGGGATCGGGGAGGAGGCGCGGAGCTGCCCCCCCCGCCCCATTGCCATCCCTACTTTGAATTGATCATGACCTCAACCATTGTGCTACATTGATGCCCTTGTATATGTCATACTAACGTCTAACAGGGTCGATTGACTATTGTGACCCTACAGTTTCAACATATTCATATCATCTACCATTGTATATCAATATACGTAATAGTGTTGTGTCATTAGTTATCTATTGGCTAAGCCCTAAACCTCTCCATGTTAGCTAGGGATAGCTCTAAACTCAAGAGACAACTTCTCCAACCCACATGCATTAATTAAAGATAGACCACACTCCATATGTTTTATTCAATGAAAAAATATCCACAAAATTCCAAACACACCTATTATACCCTACCATCTCTTTATCTTCCCCACCTCTCTTTCGTCTCCCTCCCCATTGTCCTCGATTTTCCGCCATGTCTCCAAAATCTCCCGTTGCCGCCCTCAATCTCACCCCTCTCCTTGTCCACCACCTTGTTTGCCGCTGCACTTACATGCCCACCCATCCCCTCTTCTACCCAATCATCGCCTTCATCACCAAGCTGGCATATGGCACCTAATTGTTGTCGATTGTACCCACTGAGATCGTGGTGACATTTCCGCCACTTTCTTGTTGACGGCAAATAGAGCTATAATGTTGGCCGTGGTACAAGTTCCATAAAAATGTGTCGATAGGAGTGGCTATGCTCCAATGCACAAAATCATCCACTACTACAGAAAGCCTAATACTAGACGGCCAATCACAGACGGTTTTGTCAAACCGTTTGTGATTGACACTAACACAAACGGTTTTTAATTTGAACACCGTCTGTGTTAGTGGCGTCGGATAAAACGAGTATCACTGACGGTTCTTACCGATGAACCGTTTGTGATACTAAAGTATCACAGACGGTTTTTTGTATTAAAAACCGTCTATGTTGTGTAGACTATCACAGACGGTTGTTGTTAAGAACCGTCTGTTAATGTTCACAGACGGTTTTTAACAAGATCCGTCTGTGATGTCCCTTTGTCTGTCATATTCTGTTCATGATCAGAGGTTAATATATAAGTACACATTGCTTCTAATAACTTAACTACAGAACTACTGAGACAAGAGATCACAAATTAAAGGCAAATTTATTAGTTTCAATTAGATGCAAACTTACTACAAAAGTCGCACAGGTAAAGAGTTTCCCAGATTGTAATCTTTTGGGCTTCGTATGCTTCTTCTTCGACTTTGGGACTTGGAGGATCAGCCACTGTCGAACGCCGTTAAGATTGTCCTTGTCCTCAGCACTTCCTCCTCCAGCCTGGGCAAATAATCAGTAGCATAGCCCATAATGTCGTAGAGGTATGCATGGGCAGATTCCTCAGAATTTGCCGTTTCTGCTTGATAGGCAAGGCTATCCATCAGTCTCTCCAATGCGTGTAGAGCTTCTTCCACTTTGCGCACATTGTGGAGAAGAACCAGAGTAAGGGCTATTTCCCTTTCTTGAGCGGCAGCGAGACGCCTCCGTCGACGGCGGATGATCAGGTCGAGTTGACGGATGCAAGAAAGTCGGGGAAGGAGAGCAGGGCGTGTGCGGAGAAGCTGCTCCAGATGCAAATTGCTGGCCGCCTGTGTAAGGTTCCGGTCGAACAATTCTTGATGAACAGATGAGAGGAAGGAGACGATCACAAGAATAGTAGAAGCCGTATTGTACGTACGTAGAAGAGACCTGGATTAGGTGCGCATATTTAACCTTTAGCACAGACGGTTCGTATACCAAAACATTAATGATATAGACGCTTTGTATAACGATCGAGAGATGTTAATTAGACGATCGAAACACGAAGCGTTCTGGCAATCGAAACACGAAGCGTTCTGGCAATCGAAACACGCGCGAAGCGTTCTGGCATGAAGCTTATGACAGACGGTTTTTTTTATAAAAAATCGTCTGTGATAAGATGGTTATCACAGACGGTTTTTAATTAAAAACCGTCTGTGATAATGACTAAGGCATTTATTGCGCTGCTCAGACCGCATCTGTCTTCATTTCGATCCAGATCTAGCCACTACTGCGCACTTTTTCACTCGGGAGGAAGCTAGGCGATTTCAGGCCAGTTAATTTGGTGGGAAGAGGTAGAGATTGAGCTTTGAATTAAGATTCAGACTTTCCTGGTTGCTGTAGATATGGTTAGTAATGAAATTTATTTTTTCTTTAATTGCATTACAATTTAGGTCTAAGTAATCCATGAGTGGTTATTGAAGATGGTTAATTTGCAAAATTGTTGGTTATATAATAGCTGTTGTGTTTGTAACATGAATTGAGCTAGCCAATTAAGTCTCAATATAATAAATGTGGCCGGTATATATGTAGTTATAATTAGTTAATCTAGATTTTAATACTAAGTTGTTATATATGTACGTAACGTAGGACCGAAGCTGGATGTATGCCGCGAGCCGTGTGAGTGAAGAGTACATTAATGGCGTTTCTGCTTTTATAAGAGCCGCCGAGGAGGATATGTTGAATAAGGGGGTGGAATATATGTGTTGTCCATGCACTGATTGTGAGAATTTGAAGATGTTTAAGAACCGAGGGCAAATTGAAGCGCACTTGATTCGGAGGGGTTTCAAAAAGGATTATACGTGTTGGACCAGTCATGGCGAAGTGAATGATCATATGCCGCCGGATGACATCGCCGGTGAAGTGAATGATATGCCCCCGGATGACATCGCCGGTGAAGTGAATGACATACTGCCGGCTGATGTCGATTGTGGCTCGGATTTGGATAGGTTGCACGATGATAATCTGGATCAGATGCTTCGCAATGTAGAAGAGAACTATGATGAGAGAGAGTATGTTAAATTCCGTGGCTTGATGGAGAACTCAGAGAAACCATTGTACACGGGCTGCAAGTACACGAGGTTGTCGGCCGTGCTTGAACTGTTGAAATTGAAGGCAAGCAACGGTTGGTCCGACAAGAGTTTCACGGCGCTGTTAGGTCTTTTAGCGGACATGCTTCCGGAGGGAAATGAGTTGCCTAAAACCACGTATAAAGCCAAGAAGGTTCTTTGTCCGTTGGGAATGGAAGTAGAAAGAATACATGCATGCCCGAACGACTGTATCCTCTACCGTAAAGAGTATGCAAACATGCATGTATGTCCGGTGTGCAACGCATCCCGATACAAACGTAACAATCAATCAGATGATGGCGAGGGAACAGAGGCGCAGAAAGGACCTCCTGCTAAGGTGGCATGGTATTTTCCTATAATTCCCCATTTGAAAAGGTTTTTTGCAAATCCAAAGGAGGCAAAACTGCTGCGTTGGCACTCGGAGGAGCGCAAGAAGGATGGAATGCTAAGACACCTTGCTGATTTCGCGCAGTGGAGAAACATCGATAGGAGTTTTGCAGAGTTCGGTGCAGAACCAAGGAATATAAGGTTTGGACTAAGTACAGATGGAATGAATCCTTTCAGTAGCATGAGCAGCCGACATAGCACATGGCCCGTGACTCTCTGCATCTATAACCTTCCTCCTTGGTTGTGTATGAAGCGAAAGTACATTTTGCTGTCGATACTTATCCAAGGGCCAAAACAACCTGGGAATGATATCGATGTGTTCCTAGCACTGTTGGTGGAAGATCTAAAAGTACTGTGGAACGAAGGGGTACAGGTATGGGATGCATACAACCGAGAGAACTTCACTCTGTAC
This sequence comes from Dendrocalamus latiflorus, assembly GCA_017311315.1. NCBI lineage: Eukaryota > Viridiplantae > Streptophyta > Magnoliopsida > Poales > Poaceae > Dendrocalamus > Dendrocalamus latiflorus. The sequence goes on from CM029654.1 coordinate 11,007,278, forward strand.
TCCTTATTATTCTGCACCATAAATGATTATCCTGCCCTTGGTAACCTATCGGGTCATAGTACAAAAGGTGCCAAAGCTTGTACTCACTGTTTAGATGGTACCGAGAGTGTGTGGCTGAGACACTCACGCAAAACCGTCTACATGCGTCACCGCCGGTTCCTTCGGAGGGCTCACCCATACCGCAAGATGAAGAAACAATTTGACGAAGAGAAGGAAGACGGTTCAGCTCCAAGGCATTTAAGGGGACACGAGGTTTATGATATGGTTAAGGATTTAGATGTTGTCCTCGGAAAGGGACGTAAATTGAGGGCTCATGAGAAGAACACCTGGAAGAAGAGATCAATATTTTGGGACTTACCTTATTGAGAGTACCTAGATGTTCGGCACTGCATCGACGTCATGCACGTAGAAAAGAATGTGTGCGACAGCTTGATTGGTCTCTTACTGAACATCCGTGATAAAACAAAGGACGGTGTCAACGCACGGCTTGACTTGGCTGACATGGACATCAGGCCTGAGTTAGCACTGACAAGCACTGATAATGGACGAACGTACCTTCCCCCTGCGTGTTACACTCTATCCAAGGCTGAGAAAACAGAACTGTGCCAGTGCTTGCATGGTGTCAAAGTTCCGTCTGGTTACTCCGGCAACGTGAAGAAACTTGTTTCGATGCAAGATTTGAAGTTAAATGGCATGAAGTCTCATGATTGTCATGTGCTGATGACACAGATGCTCCCTATTGTAATTAGAAATATTTTGCCGATCAAAGTCCGAGAGACAATCATGAGGCTATGTTATTTCTTTAACACAATTGCTCAGAAGGTCATCGATCCCGAAGGACTAGATGCTCTGCAGGACGAGGTGGTGATGACTCTATGTCACCTTGAAATGTATTTCCCTCCTTCGTTTTTCGATATCATGGTCTATCTCATTGTTCACGTTGTGTGGGAGATAAAAATGTGTGGGCCCGTATTCCTACGTAGCATGTACCCATTTGAGAGGTTTATGGGAATTCTCAAGTCCTACGTACGGAATCGTTCTCGGCCGGAGGGCAGCATTGTCGAAGGTTATGCAAGCGAAGAGGTCATTGAGTTTTGTGTCGATTATATGGCTCAGATTCAACCAATAGGTGTCCCTCAATCTCGTCATGAGGGGAGGCTGAAGGGTCTCGGAACTATCGGAAGGAAAGCAATCACTCCAGATATGGACACGTATACTCAAGCCCATTTCACGGTGTTGCAACACATGACTGAAGTGGCGCCTTATGTGGACCAGCACAAGGATGTGGTTCGGCAACAGAATCCAGAGCGGCCGGATGTTTGGATCATGAGACAACACAACCGTTGGTTCAACCAATGGTTGAAGGAGCAAATCGCTAGGAGCTCGCCGAGTGAGACGCTGACATGGTTGGCAAAAGGGCCGACATTTACAGTTGTGACATGGCAAGGATATGACATAAATGGGTACACATTCTATACGCAGTCTCAGGATGTCAAGAGCACTAACCAGAACAGTGGTGTCCGCATAGATGCATTTAGTACCGATGGGTCGAGAAACTCGTACTATGGCTTCATAGAAGAGATTTGGGAGCTCGACTATGTGGTTTTCAAGATCCCCTTATTTCGCTGTCGTTGGGTGCATCTCCCACAGGTGAAGGTTGACAAGTACGGTGTCACGACCGTGGACCTCCAACGTGTCGGTTACAAAGACGAACCATTCGTACTCGCCAATCAAGTTGTTCAAGTTTTCTATGTAACCGAACCGGCAAATAAGAAACGCCATGTAGTTCTTCATGGAAAAAGGAGAATTGTCGGAGTGGAGAATGTAGTGGACGAGGAGGAATACAATCAATTTGACGAGTTACCTCCTTTTGGAAATGGCATAAGGGTCGATGATGAACAACGTGACGAAACTAGTTACGTACGCATTGATCATGATGAAGGGCTAATTTTTAAAGGAAATCATTAAGCAAGTACAATAAGAATGTATATGTGAAAATGTGTGACAATTTTGAGATGTATATGTGAAAATGTGTGATGTAGTCAATTTTGAGATGTATATGTGAAAATGTGTGACAAAATGTATATGTGAAAATGTATATGTGTATTGGCATTTATGTATATGTGATGTATATGTGTGATGTACATGTGATGGTTGATATGAATGCAGCTGGTTGGTGTTGTATATGAATGCAGCTGTTTGGTGGTGGATATGAATGCAGCTGTGGTTATTAGTGTTGTCTTAATAACTACAGTCGCAAAGGCTTATCACAGACGGTTCTGAACTTAGAACCGTCTGTGATAACCTCCCTATATACACCCTCTGGCTAGGGTTTTCCCTGTGTGTTGCGCAGTTATTCGATCTAGATCTAATTAAATCCCGAGCCCGTCGTCGCCTCCGCCTCCCTGAACCCTCGTCGGCCGCCTCCCCGAGCCCCTCGCCGGCCGCCTCCCCCGAGCCTGTCGCCGTCGCCTCCCCCGAGCCCCTTGTCGAGCCCGTCGCCGGCCGCCTCCCCCGAGCCCCTCGTCGAGCCCCTCGCCGGCCACCTCCCCTCGATTACCGTCTGCATTGTGAGCACTTTCTGTGATGGACTAGGGTTTTGAGTATTGTGAGCAGTTTCTGTGATGGACTATGGTTTTGAGCATTGTGAGCATTGTTTACTGCAGTAGCTTAATTAGTTTGCTATTTGGTACATATTACATTGGTACATTGTTTACTGCAGTAGCTTAATTAGTTTGCTTTTTGGTACATTGTTTACTGCAGTAGCTAAATTAGTTTGGTATTTGGTACATATTACATTGGTACATTGTTTACTGCAGTAGCTTAATTAGTTTGCTATTTGGTACATTGTTTACTGCAGTAGCTTAATTAGTTTGCTATTTGGTACATACTACATTGGTACATTGTTTACTGCAGTAGCTTAATTAGTTTGCTATTTGGTTCATATTACATTGGTACATTGTTTACTTCAGTAGCTTAGTTTAATTTGCTATTTGGTACATATTACATTGGTACATTGTTTACTGCAGTAGCTTAGTTTAATTTGCTATTTGGTACATACTACATTGGTACATTGTTTACTGCAGTTGCTTAGTTTACATTGGTACATATTACATTGCTTGTTGTGTTAGTATATAGTATATAGTATAGGCACATAACCCCTCTCTCTGTCCACATCACCCCTCCCTTCTCCCCCTTCCCTCTACTCCTCTCCTCTCTTCCTAACATTGAGCATCATGTTTCACTTTTCTTGCTTCCTCATCTTATTATGTTTCACTTTTCTTGCTTCCTCATTTAGTAGCGGGACGGCCAAGATTAATCTTGTGTAACCCTACAATTTGAGAGCACAAATTAACCAATCAAGGACCACTCTAGTGTATATGCCACATAGACCTTCAAGGGGCATGAAGTAAGTGACACACTCGAGTGTTCCCGTTCAATGAACCGGATACACTAGTTTGTGTCATTTGCTTCATAGAACTCCGTTTAGAGACCTTGCAGTAATAGTATATGCCGACTACTGCCGAGATGTGATGTCCACTCCCACAATCCTTCTTTTTCCTTCTTAAATTCAAGGCAATTTTATTACAAAAGTGCAAAAAAAAGACATTCCCAGATTCTTCGTGAGCAGCCGACATAGCCGACTTCTTCGATGAGCGACTATCCATCTGCTTCTTCCCACTTCTTTTCTTCATCTCTGGTCTCTGGATCACGTACGCCAGTAGCAATGATTCACAACTTCGTACGAATTGAAATGACATTTTGTGCTCTTGCAGGAAGAGCTGAGTTTTGAATCTACCCTGGGATCATTCCAGGGAACAAGGGAAAATGATATGCTCTCCGTGGCCCTGGGAAACAAGGAGCACCCGGGTCGTACAAGAGACCTTGGGCTTTACGTTCCTTGGAAACATGGTTTCCAAGATGACTCCGGGATGTATCGGCGTAGGAAGAGAAACAAAGCCGAGCGTGACGCACAGCTACGAGAAGAGATCAAGGAATCTCTTAGAGATGAGCTATTAGCTCAGATGGCTGATGTAATCAGAGATGAGGTGCGGAAACAGACAGAAAGTCAGCAGGCCGCTACTGCCGCTCCTGTGCTAGCTAGCCCGCACAACCATCCGAGTAGCTGCGCGTCCAATCCGACGCAAACCCAGGCCAAATTTCCTGTGGGCGACATCCTGGTAATAATTATTATCTCTCGAATGCTTGCTCCATTGATAGGCCTATTCGAGTAGCTAATTTTGTATCGTTATGTAGGAGCCTACGAAGTGCAGGCTCCAAGTGAGATATGGCTTCATTCCCTTGTACGCTGTTTGAGGCCAGGCATATTCGTCAGGTATCGGGGCCATGGTGCACGGTCAAGCTTTAGCGCCAGGCTTCGCAAAAGTTAATGTGGATGGTGTGTATATCAATTTTGAGGTGGTCCCGCTACCGAAGCCCCCCAACGACGAGATCGTGACTCTAGGACAGGCCATTGGAACATTCATCCAGTGGCCCAAAAGCGACATCTCCCTGGAGGCTTCTTCACCGGTGGCAGGACCAGAAGTGCAGTGCGAACCACAGCAACATGCACTTGTGCCATCTCCACACGGGCAGTGCGAAGCAGAGCTACCTGCACCGGTGCTATCTCCACGGGTGCTATTCTCGCCAAAGCAACTTGCACCGTCTGTACCATTACAGTCGACTACCATGAAGTCGACCTGCAGTCGAGGCAGTGGCCATGGCAAATCAAAGACGAAGGATGATGACGATATCCCGTACATTATACTCTTTCTTTCCTTCCGAATGACTAATCTAACTTTTTCGAATAACGAAGGTCGTTCATCACATATGTTCAACAAACAAGTGGCTCGACGACAGCTACCAAACCCTTGAAACATGATCGCAATTTTTGGGTATTGGCTAGCTACACATTAATTAATCATATACAACACTTAGTAGTAATGCCACTTGATTTAACACATTCTATTTTTTACAGTGCCACCAGCAGCAGCCGGGCAACACGTGTGGATACTACGTGTGCCACCATATGAGACTACTCCTCGATTCCAGCAAGATCTCCACTCCTAAGGTTTGTCAATCTTTCCACATTTATTTCATACATGTCAAGTTTTATATGTGCGCGCGTTGATATTCCTATCGACAGGCTGCGCCCATCTCTACATCTGCATTGAAACAGTCGGATTTTGCAAAAATTCGAGGAGAGTTCATTTGGTTTTTGTGGAGTAAAGTCGTAAGATCAGATGAAGAGTTCCACAGCCCAGAATGATTTTTTATTGTAATTCTAAGTGCAAATGCAGTGTAGATCTTTTACAATTGTGTATTTGTTAATGGAAATTTTATTTCAATTCAATGAATTGATTTGCGAAATGGATGCTTTATGTTTGTGAAATGAAGTGCGTTGTCAATTGGATGTTTTATGTCTGTGAAATGAATTGAGATGTGAAATGTATCTGAAATGAAATGAGATGTGTGAATTGTATATGTTTTATGTCTGTGATTATCTGCTCGTTTCAGAGGGCATGGCTAGCATTTCCTGAGGCTAGCCAATAAACAGAAATATATTTAGGGGTTGAAGGGAATATCACAGACGGTTTTTGAGTAAAAACCGTTTGTGATAGCTGATAATCACAGACGGGTTTTACTTAAAAACCGTCTGTGATGATCCGTATCACAGACGGTTTTTAACTAAAAACCGTCTGTGATGATCAGCTATCACAGACGGTTTTTACTTAAAAACCGTCTGTGATTATCAGCTATCACAGATGGTTTCTAACTCAAAACCGTCTGTGATTATCATCTATCACAGACGGGTTTTACTCGAAAACCGTCTATGATAGCTGATAATCACAGACGGTCTGAAAACCGTCTGTGATGACCTTCGATTATCACTGACCCATAAATACAGACGGTTCACAAAACCGTCTGTGATGACGTTTTCGAACCGTCTGTGATGACCTTTTCTGTAGTAGTGTTCGTCCCTTCAACTTTGTTTTGCATGAAGGGGTCATCCTATCCACCACATCATCCTATATCCTACGGTGAAACCTATATCCTACGGTGAAAAAAAAACAACCTACATGGTGCCCTTTAAACTATCATCATATCCACAGTCCAGCTAATGTATGGATCGAAGGAAAGCTTTTACTATTATCATAGCCTATGCGTATAATCTTCTCTTCTTTACCTCTCTTTTTCATGTACTTTTTAAGTGAAAGAGGACAATAATGGAAAGGAGGCTTTTCGGCCGAGCAAAAATTTATCTGTTTCTTCTTCCGGAGGAGTGAAGCAAGGGCAAAGGCAAATTGAGTGCGCAGCTAACCCACGTCGTAATGGCGTGGTGATGATGATATCAAAGGGCATGGCGGGCCCCACCGTCCGTTCGGCCCTGGGTGCGCGTATAATGGGTGCCGGTGGTGCCGTCGTCGCCATCATCATATCGAGTTCCCAATCCATCCGTCGCACAAGCCCCTCCATTAGAACTACACCGTATTATCAGTAGCACTAATTAACCTGCTTATGCTAAATTAAACTAATCGATTGATTTGCAGATCGTGCCCATAATCGAGCGCAGCGAGTGGGCGGCGTCGCATCGTCCCAAACATGGCGAAAAAGTTGATCTCGGCTTGGAACTATCGTTTTCGCGACACTTGCTGCTGGAGATTAATTAAATAGATCACACCCACAAAATACTCCTGGAGAGCTAATTAAGGCGCACACGGAAACTACCTGTGATACCTACGGTAAATTGCAGTGTCCCATAAAATCTATGTGGAATTTATGGATGGATTCTGAGTATATGATGAGCTTACTGGAAACCCAATAATTACGAGTTGGGAACTTGTTTGGCTTGCTTGGAGAGGTGAGGGGCCTATTAGTACTGAGATATCTCTACTACTTAGAATAAAAAATAGGTGGTGATTAATTTGCACCTCCCCTTCTCTCTCCTTATGTGCCAACATGTTAGCCTCTTGTAACACACGAGTGTTTTTATGAACTAATCTATCAATAGATTATAGTTATTAGTTAGCTATTTCAAAGATGGAAGTTGAACCCCATCACCTCTAGCATCATATGCATCGTAAAACCGTTGGTACACTTGTACGAGGCTGGGTCAAGGTCAAGGGGTAGTCGGACCTTGTAATTAGCCACAGCACTAGAAGTCCATACTATTTAGGTGGTGATCGGTTCGGCTGAAAAGCTCATGGCTTATAGCTGAAAACACTGTAGCTAGCTGAAAAAAGCACTGTAGCTGATAGAGACTTATTTAGCATAATTAAATTTAAAAAAATTTTAAAATATAAAAAATATGTTAGCCCATTACGTATAATACAAACAAATACGGGAAAAAAAGAACCGGCAAAAAAGCTCAATAAAAGATCAAAAGTTCAGAAAAAGACGAAACTTATGAATAGTGAAAAATAAACCAGATGCTCTACCCACCGTCCAAGTCACCTAATTCATTCATACACGTGCACCTAAATACTTCAAAACAATGTTAATTAATGTGAGCGCATGCATAAACTAGATGTATTCACATTGCTCGATTTTGATATGCACACTTTAAACTATGTTAATTAATGTGAGTGCATGCATAAATAGGTGTATTTACACTGCTCAACACTGCTACAAAACAAGTTATACTAGAAGTTTCATCATAAACGGTTAACCAAAACTGTCAGTATTAAGTACAATCACATATGATTTTAATACAAACTGTCAGTGAAGAGAAAATATAACAGATGGTTCATAGTGAAAACCGTCTATAAAGTATCATAGATGGTTATTAACAAAAATCATCTGTGATATTTCCAAATATCACAAATGGTTTTTTATTTAAATGATACTTCACTGACGGTTTGTATTAAAAACCGTCTGTGATATTACTTCATCACAGACGGTTTGTATTAAAAACTGTATGTGATATTTTGCCACCCCCTCTATTCAAACTGAAGCATCACGACCTCTTGGTTCCGCTACCGAAATGCCCTTACATATGTCTCCCCCACATGCCTCCCCATTCCCCAACATACTCCAAACCAATCCACCTGCTAGTTTCACCAAACCGCCAATCGAAGCGCCGACCACCTCCCCCGAGCTCCTCCGCATCTGATTGTGATGTCATGGTTCACTACACAAGGCACCCTTATCATAAGAGTGCCTTGTGTAGTGCCACCGTTGTGACACAACGGTGACGCTGCCGCCTCCTCTCCTTCATCGGCGTTAGTACTTTGTTCATCCCCCATCCAATCTCCTTTCCCCTCTTCCTTGATGCTTGGATGGATATGGCGTGTGTGAAAATTATTTGTTGATGCCTTAGTTCTTGCATGTGATGCTTGGATGGATATGGTTAGGATGATTTTGTTCTCATAACTAGGCATATTTTGGTTCATCTGTATTATCCAATTACGCTGTTTATAGTGCAAACAACGCATTCAGAGAATATTGATGAACTAAAAGAGGCTTACTTTTGAGTTCGATAGAAACTTATCATAGATGATTTTATTTAGGAACCATCTATATTAATATACTATCACAGATGGTTCATAGTAAGAACTGTCTATAATAATTGTTATCATATATGGTTCTATTTAGGAACCATACGTGATAATTGTATCATAGACGAAAAAATCGTCTGTAATGCACTTAGGGTGTTACAGACCTATATGCACAGACGGTTCAAAAACCGTCTACGATGTTGTTTCCGAACTATCTGTGATGAGCTTTTCTCTAGTAGTGCAACTTTGATATGCACACGTGAAGGCTTGATTTTGTACATCTCTTGTATAAAAAACATTTTGATATCTCTTTTGCTCAAATATAAAGGTGCTAGCAGTAGATTTGGGGCACAACAAAGTCTGAGCATGACGCTGGAGGTGTGTTGCGAGTTAGGGTGTGGTTGTTGAGCTGAGGATGTGACGCAAGCGGTGTGGGCCTTGGTTAGATAAACATCGAAGTGAAGGGTACAATGCTGGTGCAGGTTGAGTAACAAAAATATAGAGGTGTACCATAATCTGAGCATAATGATGCTGGTTCAATATGTTGGGTTGATTAGGCGGAGACTAGCTCTTATGGAGAGACGAATCTAGCATAAGCAGGGAATGGTTAGGTTTTAATCCTCGAGCAGAGGTGAGGGCATAGGCCGCTGTGGCAAAGCTGAGCACGTTGAATACGACAACGAAAGAAAAAGCTCTCATGTTGTTGCGAGTTCCTTGCTCAAGGCAAGATAGTATACCTAAAAAAGAATAGATTTGTTTTAGTTCACCAGATTGTCTCTTACCTGCCCATAGATTTAGCAGGTGTTTTTTAGCTCATTGGCCATCCGTTGGGAGCTCGATCGAGTACCATGGTGCAGTCGAGTGAGTGGCGTAGACCAAGCCTGATGACAACAGCTCGATGGGTTGATTTCATACAAATTTTTTTAGTCTCTAGTAAAACATGGACATTGAATTAGTATATACATTAATTTTAGTCACATGGTACATGTTTTATTTGTCACATTAAGAGGATTCGATCGGCCAGTCCTACATTCTTTGTATGACTGATTAATCGGGACGATTGAATTTGAATCAAGCTAATCGAACTTTATTTGATGGGTAAAATCCAAAAGAGAAACCATAGAAGTTATTGATTTTGTCACTTATCCCCCTTGCAAGTTATTTTGGTTTATTAACACTCCCGCAAGTCATTTTACTGTCTAATCGGCCTCTCCTTGTCGCTCCTCTTGCTCGTCACCGGCAACGGTAGCTCAAAAATGACGGCAGTGACTGCTCTCCTCTGACATACGTACGTGTCAGATATGACGCGGCAAGGGGATGCAGCCGCTGCCTAGTTTCCATGGTGACACCTCAGTCAAGGGCGAGAGGACTGCTACTGTGAGGGACCAAGTTAGATTAACTAGTGGGTCCCATGTATGCTGATGACATGTGAAGTTCGAAAGAAAATAACTGGTAGCAATTTTAATAAACCAGAATAACTTGTACGAAGGTTTTTGGATTTTTCTTGTTATTTCATTTACTAGAAGTCATGCCATAATCGATCCTTCACACACTACTATTATTTTTTAAAAAGTGATTGATTTACACTACATATCTAACATAACTTTTTACAAGTATTTACAGCCATCGTTAGGAACGTAGAAAAACTATTTCAACCTCCTGTGGAACCGAACTGTTACTCTTTCGAAATTATTATATGCCCGAACATCCTTTAATGGAAATAGGATCTAATGGATGTAGGGCTTGTTTATATTAGCTTCTGCTGATGGTTTTAACTGTGGTTAATAAATAGTAGTGGGTCTAGTGGCTGATAGAAACGACTGATAAATAGTAGTGTGTGATAAATAGTAATGTATTATATAAGAAAGACGGTAGAACAAAAGACACCATAATATTCGAACCATCATGTGACTTACAGAATTATGATGCAATAAAATATAAAATAAATTACAATATGTAAAAGCACATATGGTAGTGGCTAAACAATAGTAATAGCTGATAGAAATGGTTTATAGAAACTGAGCTGTTATATTGGTTTCGGCTTGTGAAAGCAAAATCTAGAAATAAAGATAATATGAACGGATCCTTAAATTTATTCCACAAACCCACTTTAAGGGCATCAGTTAGGGCAGGCGCAGCCCGATCGAAGAGATCCAACCATGCAAGCATGTGGAGGTGTGCACCCCATCAAGTGTGAATTACCTAGCCGAGAGTGCCAACATTTTCACGGCATCCTTCACACGTTCCTTCGGATAAACGCGAGGAAAAGATGCCCCATAAGAGTGAGGGCGGCCGGACTCTCCCCGTAGCTCCTTGCCCAGCCTCAGGGCGACGGGTCTTTACTTTTCAGCATTTAAAAAGCTGCTTTTTATTTTTTATAGTAACTATCTTTTAAATAAAATGTTTTTAAAGTGAGATTTATAAGTTTATTATAGTACACACTATACCTATTTCATTTTTATCAGCCAAAACCGTATATGAGTTTCTGTTCACTACTACAGAAGTATTATTAGTAGACACCAAATCATAGACGGTTTGAGAAAACCGTCTGTGACCGACACTATCACAGACGGTTTTAATTTGGACACAGTATCACAGACGGTTCTTACCGATGAACCGTCTGTGATACTAGAATATCACAAATGGTTTTTATTTTAAACCGTCTGTGATAATCCTGCTACATATTTATTGTGCCACTCAGAACCGCATCTGTCTTCATTTCGATCTAGATCTAGCTGGTGCTGCGCTCTGTCTTCATTTCGCTCAGGAGGCAAGCTAGGCGATTTCAGGCCAGTTAATTTGGTGGGAGGAGGGCAGAGATAGAGTTTTGAAGATTCATACGTTCCTGGTTGCCCTGGATATGGTTAGTAATGAAATTTATTTTTCTTTGCATTACAATTTAGATCTAAGTTTTGGTAAGTGTTATTGAAGATTGTTTGCATTTACTTGAGCTCTAGATCAATTCCCGTCATGTGGGAGGCCAAATTTGTCAGAATTGTTGGTTATATACCTTCAGCGATTGCTGCGGAAATAGCTATTGTGTTTATAATATGAATTAAGCTAGCAAAGCCTTAATGCATGTGGTATATATGTAGTAATAATTAATTAATTTAATTTATAATACTAATTTGTTATATATATGCATAACGTAAAACATTCAGTCAAGGATGAAACAATTAGGGCCCTTCATAGGGTGCGCCTTCTCCATCTTGTTTACATATGTCTCGGGATTAGTTTGGGCAATCTAATACAACATTCATGGCATAAAGTCATAGACCTCCTCGTACGTGTTGTACATCCCATGTATGACATTCCTCCTCACTCGCCACACCTTACCATAGCTGACAGGAAACCAACCAGGTTCACGGCATCGCCCATAAATAGCTTTGTTGAAACTGTGACATCTGCAACTATGAGGTGACTTATCGGGCCAATGACAAGTGATGATTTCACATTGCGGAGCCTGTGTAGTGGCTCTGTAAGCTCACAGGTGTGGTCTTTGACCATCATTATCCGAAATTCTGTTGCTTTGCCTCTGAATCTGAGAGACCATGTGGAGGTCATCCCATGTGTGTGATGAGTAATTGACATTGGTTTAGGGAAGTCGAGTTTGAGTTGGTTGGTTCGGACCATGTCGTTGCGTGGTGCAATGGACTCGGTCGGACTTGGTCAAACCTGGTCAAAGGGTTTAGATTGCATATTATGTCGACTTGTCAGGTTTGGGCTATTTCATTAATACATTTATGCTTTCATGTATCGAGCGGTGCTATTTGATGTGTTTCTTGTCTGTGTTGGCTGCAGGACGTCGAGGCGGAGTCGTGGCGAGACACGAGGTGACCGGACTAGACACGGGCGGTGTCGAGGTCAGAACGGTCGGATGTGTCGAAGACGGTGGAGATTCGATGTGGTTGCGAGGCTTGGACGACAAGGAGCGCGGAAGCTTCCCGGAAGGTGCAGGAGGGGCGAAATGGTAATTTCGCGAGGCTGCAAAAGCGGGAGCGGGCTCCGTTCGGGTTTAGCGGGCGTAACGGGTTGGAGACCCGTTAGCCAAAGGCTATAAATAGATGTTGGTGGCTGCATGCCCACAAAAAATGCATTCTAGGGTTTGAGAGGTTGGTAGGGTGTTGCCTTAGTCAAAATGAGCTTTGGAGAGTTTGTTTTGGCTTTAGGCTTTAGTTGGTGAGGCTTTAGTAGTTGAGAGCAGGAGAGGCAGTGGGAGGTTCTGTGTCCCTTCGTTGTCTCTGTGTGTATGTTCTTCCAAGAACCATGTAGAGAGTGGGTTTTCTTGATCTTGGAGAGGGTAAGGATGAGTTGAGAGTCTTGGAATCATTCCTCTTGTATCAATCATGTATCTCCTTTCCTCTTTATCAATATGAGATGGCTTTGGTTGATTTTGATTGAGTCTCTAGCTCTCTGTTGGTTTTTGCCCTACGATGCTCTTTTGGCTTGATTTCTTGATTTCTTGTTTTTGGGTTGTTTCTTGCCGGTGAGTGGCAAAATGGGTTGCTCCATGATGGGATAGTGCCTCAAGGTCATTTGATCGTTTTTCCCAAGAGCAAATAGCTTTTAATCTCAGATTTGGGTTTTGGGCTTCCTTTGTTCATGTTTCTGGTTTCTAGGGTTTTAGTGCACTTCTTGATTACCTTGAGGAAAAGGTCTGAGATTCTTGCTGACATGACATTAGATTATTGCTAACTTGGTTGCAAAATCTCATGTGCAAAGGATCTATGAATCTTGAGTAATTTGATTTTGTGTGCTCTCTTTGAAGTTTCCTTTGGCCTCTCTAGGGTTTTGATGCTTTCCAGGTTTTACTTCTTGAGATGGCATGAAACTTTGCATGTGGAGTCCTGAGGCTATTATATAGCTATCCTCAAAGTTTTATGGCCAGAGGATCAAAGGTCAGGAAGTAATTTGGTTTTTTCGTTCAGTCTTGCAAGAATTTCAGATTTTGACCATAATATGAAATTATTGCTTTTCAAGCTGATTCTTGTGTTTCCCAAAGCACTCCTGTTATTTAGTGTGTTGTGGTTTTGTTTTGAGCCAAAGGGAATGGAAGAAATCCATCAATTACTTTGATTTTCGAAGGTCTGAAAGTATACTGAAGTTTCAGTTTTTTTCAAGCCTTCTCGGGTTGCCTGGAACAGGGGGGCGGTCAGACCGGCGCTCTTGGAGCGGTCAGACCGGGGGACCAAGGGAGGTCAGACCGGCGGCATGTGACCGGTCAGACCGGCCCTTCAACAGCAGTCTGACCGGCCACCCCCTGGAAGCCTGTTTTGCTTGATGCTTTTGATGAGTTTTTAGCTTCTTGGTTTCTCTGTTGTTTGTGCTCATTTCCTCTGATTGCTCAAGTGTCCAGAGAGTAAAATCTTTCCCCTTCATAGCTCTTCATAGCTATTGGAGAGGCAATTTTCGAGTAAGTACTTGAGGGGGTCATTTTAATTAGGCGACATTCACCCCCCTCTGTCGCCATTTCGGTCCAACAGAATCTTTGCGCACCAACCTTTGTAGGACAAGAGCCATCCAAACACTTCACCATGTATGTATCGGGGTTTGACCTATGCCCCTGATAGTGCAGCTTTGCGGATGGAATATCTTGTAATGCTTGCTGCACGACACCCTTGTTGGGGAAGCGTTGCCCTTTGACGATACTGTCTTCATCGAAGGACCATTTAGACCCACCTTTAGATAGCAGAATTTGGGAAGCCAAGGCAACAACATCCAATCTTGAGGAGATGTACTCAACATCCGTGCACACAATGCTACTAGGTGCACCACCCCTACCTCCACCAGCCCCATCTCCATTGCTAGCTGTGTCAGATCCTCCTCCTTGCTTGAATGGCTTCCATCATTCATGGCAATCAATACGCGCTACCCACCATCTCTCTGCACCTTCTGTTAGTTGAAAGTTATGAGCCAACCTGGATAGCTGTTCATTATCCCGGCTGGCACCATATTCCACCACACCACTAGCACCAGTAGGTTCCACTTCCCTGCCACCATCCCTAGCAACATGACATTCACTACCACATAAAGGGTCATCACAAACGGTTCAAAACCGTCATCATAGAGGGTTTCTAAACTGTCTGAATTTATGTGTCTGTGATAATAGGTGGTTACCATAGACGGCTCTCAAACCATATGTGATAACTTATAACACAGCCAATTTTTCAAAAAAAAAACCGTCCATGATATATCAGATATCACAGACGATTCTTAAACATAGCCATCTTCTGATATTTGACATATCACAGATGGTTTATACCCAAAACCATTTGTGATATGTCAGATATCACAGATGGTTCTTAAATATAGCTGTATGTGATATCTGACATATCACAGACGGCTAATACTAAAAACCATCTGTGATATGTCATATATCATAAATGGTTCTTAAACATAGCTATATATGATATCTTATATGTTATAGATGGCTAATACCAAAAACCATCTATGATATGTCATATATCACAGACGGTTTGGTGTAGCCTCACTTGAATAGATAAATTATTTTCTATTTTTTAGCCAGCCTCAGAAAATGCTAGTCATGCTATTTGAAAACAAGCAAAAAGATCATATATATATAGCACATGACAATCATTACACAGATCTCACAAATGAATTAAATAACTAAATGAAGTACAATTGAATGAATTGTTTAATTAAGCACAATTGAGTGATTACAATTGTATCAAATGTTTGATCATCTAATCATCATCACCGAGGTTGAACTCTCCATCCGAGTGAATGACCTCCGCCATCAAGAATTCGGAGAGCTTTCCTTGAACTTTGACGAGTTTGTCAAGATCGAATGCACTTTCATCGAATTCCACACCCTTTCATTAGGAGTGTTAAAGTCATTAGCATACACACACAAACACACACTAACCAGTGCGCAGGTGTAGAATACGTAGACAAGTTACTGATATTTTTGAATAAAGTTACCATCGGTTTTGAATGATGTTATTGCCAAACCTTCATAGTGCTAAAAAGTTATCATCGGTTCTACATGAAGTTACCATCGGTAGCTAGTAAAGTTACAGCAAATGCTCACAGTACGTAGCTGGTGGTAACTTTCTTCACAGCTGATGAAAACTTTTCGAACAACCAGTGATAACTTGCCAGAGCGCAAAACTATGTGTAGAATAGCAATATATATATATATATGTATATATATGTATGTATATATATGTATATATATATATATAAATTGATAATCATGAAATATTTATTGGCAAGTTGACAAACCTCTAGATCATTCGTCTTAATGGCCATGATTTCGTATATATGGCAGCAAACGTAGAATCCACATATGTTGCCCTGTAGCTACTTGTGGCACTATAAAAATAGAATTACATACATATGTATTGTCAGTTCTAGATTCTTATTATGAAGTGTGATATAGGATTGTTGTGTTGTAGCGGGTACCGAAAATCATGTCCTGTGCCGCAGTGTGGTGCTAGATTCCTTATGTCTCCCTCCCCGGGCAACATAAATGCTAAACGACCTATGTAATTCAAAAAATTTAGCCTCAGCCATTGCAAATGAAGGGAAGACTACAATAGAGTTATGTATGGAGGAAATGAGTTTACCTATCAATTGCTTGTTGTATACGGGTGGAGTCATGGTTGCTCCTAAGTAGGGAATCAAGGTGTATTATTTTGCTCCACTTTGGTACAATCACAATCACAATCAAAATCCAGTGCGACCTAATCATGTATGTCTCCATAGTGATTAATCCTAAGTTCATGTTGCGTATAAAGTAAAACTGAAACTTGTATGGCAACTAGTCAAGCACTTACCTTTGGTTGAAGGATACCAGGATGTAGTACTTATCACTCTGAGTAAGCAATCTTGTCATTATGTAATCTTCGATGAAGGATACGTTTTCGTTGATGGATTGCTTAGAGACCAAGTGTGGGTCGAGGAAACCCACTAGTTCTCGCCATCGTTGGACTTGTTGGATCTTGATCATGGATTTATATATAAGCAATAAGTTATGACATTTATTGGTATTACGTGAATGTAAACCTTGATCATATAGTACATTTATAGTGTCTAGCATCATAGAAGTGAGGCATTGACTTCGTCGAGGTTGAATAGTAAGAATAAGTCTTCGAATGTCTTGATGAAGTAGGTTGAGTCATGGACGAAATGTGCCTTTATGTATCTCACGGTGAGTGCACTTTGCTGGTTTGGTTTTCTATTGGACCTTTGCATGTACCAGGCATGCAAATTCCTTCAAACCAATCTAAGGCTAGGTAATTGTGACTCGGGGATCAATGATAATCTGAGCTTGTACTTCCATGGCCTGGCAGACGCCTTAATCTTCTTCAGTTGGGTATTAGCGTCTCGTTGCGATACACCTTTGGCGTCATCTCCACGAGCTTCTGAAGCAGAGCTTGAGGTGGAGTCATAGAGGGTTCTGTTTGACCACATGGTTGTGTGGAGATCGCGGCACGGAAGGGTCAAGGGAGATGTCCCTCTTAGGCTACTGGATGAATGTGTGGATGACGTCCCCTAGTGTCATGATCTCTTCGTTGGGGGCTTCTCTAGTGGGATGGCCCTGAAATCATCATTAATCATATCCAACTAGACCTTTGCAAAACCGGTCTCTAGCTAGGCACTATGCACCTGCATCCTTGGCAGGCATAGAAACACCATCCCCCACCCAGCCTTAATGGGAATGGAGCCAACCCTGACTCTAAGGATGCACAACATGGGCTCCTACATAATGATATATGGTGATCTAAGGCATCCAACACAAGTCTATCTATATAGCATTCTAGAGAGGTACGTTACTTGGATGTTGTCAATAGGTAAGTGGGCATTGCTATATTCAGAAAGTGGCATGGACGCGCAGATACTCCGACGTTGAGGGGGTCTGGGTTTTGCAATAACGAGGGTGGCTTGTGAGTGGTTGTGGACGTCTCCCAATTCCTCCCTCAATGAATCTATCTCTCCTCGAAGTGAGGTAGTTATCTTCTCTCAAAGTGAGGCAGATAGCTGTTCCTCAAGTTGTGCACGAAGCTCTTGTTTCATATGTTAGTCGCGCTCGGCCTTGGATCTCTTCCTACTCTTATACGCCTCAGAGTCATTTGGGAATCTTTGCCTCTAAGGTGCGTAAACCCCCATACCTCACGTGCAACCTAGGTGCTTCTTGTTTCCCAGAGCCGTGGATAGCATATCTTTCTCCCTGACTGCTTCGAACGAGCCTTCGAAATATTCGGTAGTCAATGCTTGTTGCAAGAGGTAATTATGTTATTTTAGACCCCATGAAGTTATGGAACTATTAACAATTAGGTAGTTTAACATATATTACTAGGCGTTGAGAGACTTCCTCGTCCGCGGGGTTTTTTTTGAAAGAGGAGACGCTCGAAGACATGTTTGATGACCTCGCTCTTAACCAATTTCAGATACGCTCATTTGTGATCCCGGCTAATGGTAGGGATGCTTCCTATCAGATTGCGATCTCATCTTGCTTCCTTCATTGCAGGATTTTACCCATGTACCCAGTGGTGCCGAGTCTATGGGGGTGAGTGTTTTGTGCCTAGAGAGTCTTGTGCACCATGCTTTACTATTAAAATTTGGTCGTCGTCTTCATCCGCAAAAGGCCTTCCATGTTTCCGGTGACAAGAAAGGATACCTCATGAAGCGCATGCGATTCTTGCTCATGTTCTACATGACAAGCATGCTCTTGAAGGTCTTCCACACTTTTCTCATCACGAGGAGCGCCTGCTGTCACACGAGTCCCCTGATTTCTTCTAGGATCTTGAACGAGTTTGAAATTCCACCCACAACTAATTTTTATCATCTTTTATCAAAGCTTTCCATTTTGCTACGGTGGTGAGGACCCGTTGCCTTCAAATGATCCCGCAGGTAGTTCAGAATGCTACTGCTGCTTTCTTCACTTGCAGAGGTAGTCCATCTGGAGAGAATTTCATGATGGTCATTCGGCCATTTGGTATTTTCGATACTCCTCTACCATGCTTAGTTACCCTGGTCTTCAGAGCGTCAGACTCATTCAGCGACATCGATGGTGACGACGATGACATCACCTCTCTTACACGGAAAAACTAATTACAGTGAGTTGTAAGCATAAAAAAACTAATTACATTAAAGCATCGTACACTTGGACTTGAAAAGGCATGAAGCAAATTAGTGCTGTAATATTCCTCTTGTACACCTACTACTCGAACTCACAGTGTTTTATGCCTCTTTTTTTTACTTAAACTAGTAGCCACCTATAGAAGTAAGAAGAGATGAGTTGGAGGAGGGGAAACAAGAACATAGTGGAAGCTGAAGTCGAGCGTGGACCACCGGGGACCCAGAAGGCCGACCGTGAGGATCACATGAAGGTGACAAGTTTGGCAATGACAAGGGACCTCCATCCACATCTTCATCCTCGTGAGGACCACACCGAGACTACCCATAACAACCTTACCACTTCCAGCCCGACACAAATAGGTTCACCATCCCTCCCACATCCATTTCTCCATTCCTTTTTGGGTTCCACATAAAAAAGATACTAACAGATATGGATGGATGTAACACACATGCGGTAAAAAGTGGGATTTGGGATCCATACCTTTGGGAGGAGAGACGACGGGGAGGAAAGAACTCATGAACACACAATAACAGATATGGACGGATGTATCACACATGAGGTAAAGAAGTAGAGTTTGGGATCCATACCTTTGGGAGGAGAGACGATAGGGAGGAGAGGCAGCGTCGGGATGAGAGGCAACGGGAAGGAGAGGCGGTGCGGGGAGGAGAGGCGGTGTTAGGAGGAGAGGCAACAGGGCCACCACAGTAGGTGAGGAAGGAGAGCATGGAGACATTGGGTTCTCTGTCGGCAGTGGGAGATGAGGAGACAAAGGGGACACAAGTGAGGAATAAGAGCGCAAACCCTATAGGGGCCCTACTTATAGAAGAATTATCATAGATGATTCTATTAAATAACTGTCTGTGATATTACAGTTCCATAATGGAACCATATATGATGCAGTAACATATCATAGATGATTCTATTATAGAACCGTCTGTGATGTTGTAGCATATCATAGACGGTTCTATTATGGAACCATCTATGATACATGATGGTTTGTACAACTAAATTGCCTGTGATACATATATCACAAATAGTTTGCGCCACTAAACCACCTGTGATAGTTCCTTCTATATACAACATATTAGGTTTTTTGGCTAGCTTTAGGAAATGTTTGCCATGCCCTCTGAAAACAAGCAAGTAGATACAATCGTAGATGTAATTATTTCTAAATTACTGAATCAATTACAATAGAATAACTCCTTAATTACATGCCAAGTTTCTTAATTACATTGGAATAATTTTCAAATAGGTGTTCGCCGTGTGGGATCATTGCACTTGGCTATTTTCCTTTTAAATAAAGCCCTTCACCATGATCGACATGCACATATCTTGCTTCATCACTTGGTTCTTCCTCGAGCCTGATGCTGTCTTCGAATAGAGGCAATTCATCAAATTGATTGTACTCTTTCTCATCCGTGGCATTCTCAACTCTGACAATCTTTCTTTTTCCAAGAAGAACTACGTGGTACTTCTTATTTGCCGGGTCGGTTACATAAAAAACTTGAACAACCTGCCTCGCGAGTACGAATGGTTCATCTTTGTGTCCTACACATTCGAGGTTCATCTTGAAAATTATGTAGTCAAGTTCCCAAATCTTCTCTACAAGCTCATAGTAGGAGCTTGGGCTAGCAGTACTGAACTTTATGAAATGCATCTATGCGGATACTTGAGTTCTGGACTATGCTCTTTCTATCCTTATCCGTTGTATAAAATGTGTACCATTAATGTCGTATCCTTGCCATGTCACAATTGTAAATTTTGGCCTTTTTGCCAACCATTGCAGTGTTTCACTTGATGACCTCCTAGTGAATCACACCTTTAACCATTTGTTGAATCGATGGTTGTGATATCTCATGATCCAAACCTCCGATCGACCTGTATCTTCTTGGCATAGCATGTCTTGTGCGCTTCAACATATAAGGATACTTCAGTCATGTGTTGCAAGACTATGAAATGGGCTTGAGTGTACATATCCAGATCAGGAGCTATTACTTTTTTTTTTCTGATAGTCCTGATACCCTCTAGCCTGCCCACGTGATGAGATAGAGGCACACCTACCAGTTCGACTTGAGCCATATAGTCGACGCAGAACTCAATGATCTCTTCGGTTGCATAACCTTCGATGAGAATTCTCATGTACCACTTGAATGGGTACATATGACATTGAAACACAGGGCCAAATATCTTTATCTCTTTCACAAAGTGTGATGAGAACATCACTTTTATGCATACAACCAACATTCCTCATAATAGATCTGAACATATGCACTTGCAAGGTCCAATCACAACAGCTCACACACATCAATTGAACCATAAGGTAACATTATTTCTAGGAGAGCATTTTGTTCCTAATAAGAATATGCTGCTACCTGATGCATATGATGTTCTTTTAATCAGGAACTTAGGAGTTGATCATGAAGGAAAGCATGCGTAATTCAATTTGGCCTTTAGAGACAACACCGAATTCAAACGAGCATAACTTTCACATACAGACTCTGTTTGAGCTCCAATGGTACTTGATTCAAATCTTATCTCATCCACTTTCCAACAGATTTGACTTTATCTCAAAACTCCATCTGTGCACATCTACAAAATAGTCCACTACTATCTCTAATTTCGAAACGGATTGGTGCTGCACCACCTCCACTTGGGCCCATTGGCCTTGTAACCCTATGCACCACCTCCACTTGGGCCCATTGGCCTTGTAACCCTAGGGGCGTGCGCCCACCCCCTGGCCACCACCCTCTGGCTGTCATCCTCATATAGTCTCATGTGTGCTATACTGTCAGTAAAACAGGCATAACTTTCACACACGGTGTCTGTTTTTGACGTTCTTATACTTGTTGGAAAGCTAACGACTATTTATATTGCATGTTATTCCTGTCTTTGTGCTTGACAATCTTGTGCCCTTAGACAAAATTTTGAGTAGCATGGCTAGCATCTCTCCTAGCACTTGGTGTGAGATTTTCCTTCGCTTACATTAAGTCACTTTGGTCTTTGCGTGTGCGTTCATACACTGGGCTTCATTACCTAGCTTTTCCTAGGCTACGATCAGCAACATTGACTAGTACTTTAAATAGTTATTCAACTTGAAATTACTAATTTGATTGTTGTTAATCCTTGCTGCGATATCAAAGCCTATCCTAGCTCCACCTTCTACCATCGTACATGTACCTGTTGTTTGCAGTCACTTGGTCAATCTTCAGAGAGCATTTGACATCGACACTAGTTGGTGATTACTACCTGTTTTGCTTGGTAAGAACTGGTAAGAATTTGCTATAAGCTTGAGTGTGAGTGATTTTATTGAACCTCCAGCACCTAGTAGTTGATAGGGACATATACAGTGTGATTTGTTCCTTGTTTTCTACTAACAATGGTAAGTTCTGCTAATCACTCCAAGGAGGACTACCCTTTGACACCTCATACGAAAAGAATCGTACAACACTTCATGGGCTTGATGAATCAACAATCAGAGCGTCTTGAGGTGGCTATTGACTCCATCCATGCACGTGTGGAGCATTTGGAGAGAGCTCCACCACCACAAGCTGTAGTTCCTATACCTGCTGCCCCCGCTGCTGCTGGCATTCCACGACAATGCCATGCACCTTCCATTGCTCAGTCATGGGCCAAAGATGTAGAATAGCAAGATGAGGTCGATAATGAAGTAAATCAGTATGTTGCTCATACCGAGTCCGATGGAGGTGTCAACCCCAACAATGATCGTGATCATCGGCAGAGATGCTTCAATCGATAAGGTATGAGGAGAGATCCACCATGTCAGGTACGTGACCATAATGATGTGCTTGGCAAAATTAAATTCACTATACCTTCTTTTGCTGGAAAATATAATCCTGATGCTTATATCACATGGGATTTAAACGTAGAACAAAATTTGATTGTCATGAATTCCCTCAAGATAAGAAAGTTAGGGCTGCTACTAGTGAGTTTTCTGATTTTTCATCTATTTGGTGGAGTGAATATTATCGTACTAATCAGAACATACCTAGAACATGGAATGCTTTGAAGAGAGCAATGAGACATAGATTTGTACCTTCATATTATTCTCGTGATATACTCAATAAATTACAACGCTTCAAACAAGGCAATATGTCAGTAGAGGAATACTATCAAGAATTGCAAATTGGTTTATTATGTTGTGGTTTAGAAGAATCAAAGAAGCTAAAATGGCTAGATTTTTGGGAGGTTTAAATCGTGAATTCTAGGACATACTTGATTATAAAGAATACAATTCTATAACTCACTGGTTTCATTTTGCTTGTAAAGCTGAAAGAGAGGTATAGGGACGTCAAACCAGGAACAAAGGAAATTTTGTAGGTTCTTCTGTAGGTCATGGGCAATCAAGAGCACCATTTACTCCCTCCAACCGAGCACATGCATCTACGAACTCTTCCTATAGCCGGCATCTATCTACTTCCACTACACCGTCACACGCACCGCAAATAAGCAAGAGCATCATACAAGCCCCTGCACAAAGTTCTTCTTCGGTTGCTTCAATGGGTAGAGCACGAAAAACATAATGTCATCACTGCAAGGACTATGGACACATGATGCGGGACTACCCTAGCAAGCGAGTTGACACAAGGTGCCTAATCTTCATGACATAGGATCAAGGATAACTTGGATTTGCGTAACCTGACGAACCGATGGCGCCAACCTGTGACAAAATAATTAGCCTAACCACATGCTTCGATCCTTGTCTACTTGACTACGCAAAAGTAGATGTGACATTCTTGCTACAAAACATGAGGAAACACAAGAATAACAGTAGTAATACTCAGATTGGAACACCTTACTGAATTGGGGGCATTGTAGCACAAGCCATAGAATCAAGAGCAAAAGCTTAAATCTAAATAACATGGTCACCCCGAATGGCTGCGTATTACAAGGCTCTACATAGACCTTTGGAAGGGTCCACAAAACCCCTAATCATGTACGAGTCAACCCTATATTGTATTAGACTCGAACTCTCACAAAAAAGAAACTAAAATAAAATAAGATAAAAAATTTGTGAGATTTCTGAAGATGGAGTCCCTTCCATTATGTAGTCCTTGAAATAAGTTTTCCAACGAGTCCAAGAACACCTCAATTAGACTCCGCATGTGAAAGTTATAGCATTTTATTCGCAAGATATACCTTCGGACTATGAACACAGTCGAGGGTCCGATCGTCATCGAGATTGATCAAATGGATCCACACGTCTCTAAAGCCAATTGAACAGTGCGAATGTTCAGACTGGTCTGAACGTCACTGATGTGATCGGGCGGTCCGTGGATGATCAAATGGTGGCTACAGTAATCCGGTTGTAGCAGTCGCTGTCGTAAGTCAAGCTGCATAGTGGTCGTAGGTCGTAGAAGTCACAGTCGTAGCTATGAAGTGGTTGTGGTCATAGCAGTCATAGTCGTAGGTTGACAGTCGTAAGCTACAGTGACAGTTGGTGCTTAAAGACCTTTGTGGTCAGAAATGCTGATCGACAAATCGTGGTCGGTGAAGCAGTCAATGAAGTCATGGTTGAAGATGTGGTCAACAAGCTATAGTTGATGAAGCGGTCGAATGCACCATGGCTAATAGCATCGTGGTTGAAGGCATCGTGGTCATAGGCACTGTGGTTAAAAGCAGCAGTGGTCGAAGACATCGTAGTCGTAGGAACCGTGGTCGAAAGCAGTAGTGGCCGAACGTCATCAAAGCGATCTAATGGTCCGAGGACGATCAAACGGTGCTGACTGTATCCAAGTTGTTCGGTCTAATCCAAAAGTTGTTTTTGATGCTGGTTGGACTTATCTCCCGTTGCTTGGCCTCCATGAGCTTATCCTCCATTGTTTCGACTCCAAAAGCTTCACAACGTTCAAACCTAAGAATTCACAAAACATTTGTATGAGGTAATATTCAGTTCTCACATAAATTAAAACCAAATTCAACTAGGAGCGAATTTACCTGTTGATTAATCTTTTTAGTTCATGCTCATGTAATCGGTCCAATTGGAATGTCTTCATCATCTGATACACTTGAAGAGGTGTATAATGCTTTAGTGTCGACGAGACCTTCTAAAGGCTTAATTACTTTAGGCTTATATAGATCGAGTGTGGATCTACATGTAATTGCATAACATAGTAGTAGCTCTGTATCTCCAAGTATAATAATTAAAGACCCAATTAAATTAGAGTTCACTTGATAATATTTAATGTAGCTCAATAGTTCTTTCTAGTTAAAGAATATATTTAACTAATAAGTGCATGACATGAGCGTATCTACATCATCCTCCCATTCATCAAGAAAAGCCGTCCTCGGCTTTTGATAGCCTAACATTGTACTAAACAAAGAATACAACGTGTATGCATGGTAGACATATTTATTATCCACGCTTCTCCTGTTTAGTACATTATGCACATCTGAAGGCGTAGTAAAAAAGAATAATACATATGTATGGTATATGTATGAATCAATGATTGTGTCATTCATATTATTTTGCACATACCATTTAGTACACCAGTAGCCATAGGATGTATGCATTGCAATACTGTCATCCACATCATTCTCACTCCCATGATAAAAAGTTACCCTCGCCTTTCCTAAGGACATAGACAAGATATCAAAAGGCAAAACCCGATCAAATTGTTCACATATGGGGGAGAAAATTTTTAGTGTCTTCCATGCTTCAACTGCACTACTCTAATTACTTGTATATGATTGCACATCAAAGGGTAAATAAGTAGGCTTAAAACATATTTTAAAATAGGAAGCACTAGTGTTGAAACTCATCCCATTATTATCATGATATGGCACAAATAATTGTTTAATCAAAATATGCAATTTCAATTCAGTAAGATTATCACATGTGATGCATATTCGATAAACATAAAACTTGTCATCTACACCATAATCTCCAATTAAATTGAACTTATATATGTAGGCATAGGTACTAACTAGCGATTTCAATCATGAAATTTCAGCAACATTCTCAATCACACTAGATAGCTCTCTGGGACCATTGAACATGATATAGCATAAAGAATCATTAGGGAATATTCTACTAAGAACTTCTTTATGAGTAATCAATTCCACATTATATAAATTAAGCACATTAAGTTTAGAATGTGGGATTTTCAATTTTGCATAAAAATTCTCACAATTACTCACCTTTTCTTGTTGAACTACCAATATATCACCATTATTGTTACTTCGAACGTCCTCCTCAATTGATGTAGGAGATGTAGGTAGTATAGCTTCATCTTCAAGTGGTGCAGTTTGCTTAACATTCAGCTCCTCTTCTTCTTTAACATGCTCAATGTGAGAAACAACACTGGAAGTAGGGAGTAAGTCATTAGTTTCATAAATATCCTCACATAGCCTATCATCTACTTCTCTCTTTTGTTTTGATGTGTCTCTCACACTCTTAATTTGGATGCTCTCAATCTCACATATGGAGGAATCATACAACTCACTATTTCTATTAGTCTCAGTCAACTTGGCTATGTGGCTCTCATCCTCACATGGGTTTTGATGTATTTCATCTTCCTCTATGGATCGTGGGCCAGCAATGGCACAAATACCATCAACCATGATCTCCACATGTAGCAATAGGGTAGCACTACATGGCACCTTGACCAAAGAAAAAGTCCCATGCTTGGTCATCTTCTCATGCGATGCATTGGTAAAGGCATGCGAACTGAAGTGTGGACTTAGGTTGAACCGTGGTGTACGCCTCTATATAATTCTCTTCTCCTCCTCTATAGCATAATTCATGAGATCCTACATACTATCATTGTATTTCAAATGATAGTAGTAGTGATCTCAGAATTCAAACCTCTTTTGAAGTAAGCCCTCATTGCACATGCCTCTTTGATGTTGGCACGATACATAGCGTAATCCAGCTCATCATAATAAGATTAGATAGATCAATGTCCGTGGCGAATGCTCTTCATATGATGAAATAACTCAAGCTCATACTCATATGCCACAAACTCTTTTCTCATGACTTCCTTGAATTCTTCCCAAGTAGTGACATATTGCTTCTCAGGGTCTTGCTTCCACCAAGTGCATGCATAATTTTCAAACTCTATGGTGGCTTGTGTCACTTTTTTTTGGCTATGGACTGCTTCTGAAACCTAAGGTCACATTCGAGTTGTTCCACTCATTCAAGATATTCCTCTGGATCTACACTTCCATAGAATGGGAAATACAAGTATCGAGAGTTGCATCATGTGGAATGAGATGTTGAATCTCCTGCCATTGTTTGTATTGCAAAATAGCAAAGAATATGTGAAATTTATGTGGAATCACTCATCCTCACCCTCTATTTTCCAACCGAAATTCTTATGCCTCCTCGGATCACAAAGACAAGTGTACCTTGGTGATGGTAGATAATCAAAGGTGATGGATCAAGCGAATTCAAAGTCCAAGTACTATATGAAACAATGGCTTATATGTAGAGCTTGAAGGGAAAATTATTTACCTATGCAATCTAAAATTATAGATATTGTAAAGTTAAATATAATCCAAGCTAGAATACTTTGCCTAAGTATTGATTCAATAGGTTTAAGTGGAGTGTATGAACGCACACATAAAGATCAATGTGACTCAATGCAAGCAAATGAATGAGCTAAATAGAGGCAAGCTAAAATTGAGGATTAAATAGCTCGTTTTGCACCAAATTCTAGGAGAGACATTGGCCGATTGCAATATTATGAATATAAGGACACAACATTTCTCAAAAGGATCAGATCACATAATCTGAAAATTTTTGTGACTTATGTTTCAGCCAATTAGTTCTTTCTCTGGCCCTTTTTTCCAAGCCGTGGCTCTTTCTGTATGTTGCCTGCCTTCTTTGCGCAAAACCTCAAATTTCAATGAGTGTAATTTATTACTAAGATCAGCCTGTATTACAATGTCCAAAGCTAGTCTCAAAGATGAAAGGAAATAATATAAGTGAAACTCACTGTGATTAATGCTTTTGGATGAAACAAAGGAAATGACACAATGATTAAGCTACGAAAAGAAATATGATGATTAGCACTTAAACAAAAATTCTAAGATCAAAACCTAACAAAACTCACAAAAATAACAGATGCAAAAACAAGGGTTTGAATACATTTTTGGCTTTTGTGTATAGGATAAAAACTAAATCTAACTATGGGTAAATTGATCCTACCGTGGCAACCGTGCTCTGATACCAAGATGATACGGGGTGCCCGATCTTCACGATGTAGGATCAAAGATAACTTCGGATCCGTGTAACCTGACAAACCAATGGTGCCAACCACTGTCTCAATACAACAACCTGCGACAAAAGAATTTGTCAAACCACACGCTTTGGTCCTTGTCTACTCGACCATGCAAAAGTAGACGTGATGTTCTTCCTGCAAAACATGAGGAATCACAACAATAATAGCGGTAATATCCAAAATGGAACTCCCTATTTTATTGGGGGCGTTGTAGCACAAGCCATAGAATCATTTTAATTTGAATAATGTGGTAACCCCAAAAGGTTACATATTACAAGGCTTTATAGAGCCCTTTGGAAGGGTCGACAAGACCTCTAATCATGTACGACTCAACCCTATATTGTATTTGTTTGTCGTCTTCATTCGCACAAAGGCCTCCCATTTTTCCGAAGACAAGAAAGGATACCTCATGAAGTGCTTGCGATTCTTGGTCATGTATTGTGTGACATGTATGCTCTTGAAGGTCTTCCACGCTTTTTCTCATCACGAGGAGAGACTACCGTCACACGAGTCCCTTAATTTCTTCTGGGATCTCTAACGAGTTTGAAATTCCACCCACAACTGATTTTTATTATATTTTGTCAAAGCTTTCCAGTTTGCTACGGTGATGAGGACCCGTTGCTTCCAATGATCCCACAGGTAGTTCAAAATGCTGCTGCTACTTTTTTTAAGTTGCAGAGGGGGCCCATCTGGAGAGAATTTTGTGATGGTTATTCGGCCCTTTGGCATTTTCGATACTCCTCTGCCATGCTTAGTTACCTTGGTCTTCAAAGCGTCAGACCCATTCGGCGACATCGATGGCTATGCAGTTGTTGTAAGTAGTAGAAGTCACAGTCATAGCTATGTAGTGATCATAGGTACAGTGGTCGTAACAGTCATAGTTGTAGGTCGACAGTTGTAAGCTGCAGTGACAATCGGTGCTCAAAGACCTGTGTAGTCGAAAATGCTGGTTGACAAACCGTGGTCGGTGAAGTGGTCGATGAAGTCATGGTCGAAGATGTGGTCGACAAGCTGTGGTCGGTGAAGCGGTCAAATGCACCATGGTCGAAAGCACTGTGATCGAAGGCACCATGGTCGTAAGCACCGTGGTTGAAAGCTGCAGTAATCAAAGGCACCATGGTCAAAAGCAGCAGTGGTCTAAACATCACCAAAGCGATCTGACGGTCTGAAGACGATCGAACAGTGCCGACTGTACCGAAGTCATTCGGCCTGATCCAGAAGTTGTTTTTGGTGCCAATTGGACTTATCTCCCCTTTCTTGGCCTCCATGAGCTTCTCCTCCATTGTTTCGACTCCAAAAACTTCACAACATTCAAACATGAGAATGCACAAAATATTTGTATGAGGTAATATCCAGTTCTCATGTAAATTAAAACCAAATTCAACTTGGAGCGAATTGACCTATTGATTAATCTTTTTAGTTCGTGCTCGTGTAATCAGTCCAATCAAAATGTCTTCATCGTCTGATACACTTGAAGAGATGTACAATGCACTCATGTTGACGAGACCTTCAAAACACATCTTTACTTTAGGCCTATATAGATCGAGTATGGATTTACATGTAATTGCATAACATAGTAGTAGTTCTGTATCTTCAAGTATAATAATTAAACAAGACCCAATTAAATAGAGTTCACCTGGTAATATTTAATGCGGTTTAATAATTCTTTCCAGTTAACTAATATATATTTAACTAAGAAGTGCAAGACATGAGCGTATCCACACCGCGAGCTCTTTTGATCAAGGATAATGGTGAGTATACTTTAGCTAGTGACATTGAGGAAGAATATGCTATACTTGCAACTAATTCCGCAGGTAATGACTACGAATCTGAGTGAGAAGAGGAACAATATGGTGCTGAAATTTCAGATAAGTATGAAAGCCTTCTAGTGAAGCATGTACTTAGTGCACAAATGGAGTGCACCGAGCATAATCAATGCCATAATCTATTCCAAACAAAGCTTGTCATCAAATAGCGTTCATGTCATGTGATCATTGATGGAGGTAGTTGCAATAATTTGGCGAGCATGGACATGGTTGAGAAGCTCGCATTGATCACACAACAGCACCCTCGTCCATATTGCATTCAATGGTTCAATAGTTGTAGTAACCTGAAGGTAACCCACATTATGAGAGTGCATTTTTTCTATTGGCTTTTATCATGATCATGCTAATTGCAATGTAGTACCTATGCAGGTATGTTCTTTGTTGTTAGGTAGATCTTGGCAATATGATAGAGATATGGTGTATCATGGTAGGACTAATAAGTATACTCTCATGTTTAAAGAAAAGAAAATCACCTTGCTGCCCATGTCTCCTGAAGCTTTTTTAAAGGATGAAATAGAGAGAGCTAATAGAGAAAAGGAGAGAAGTAAAAGTGAAAAATCAGATTATAGCTAAAGAACTTGTGCACCAAAAGAAGAAAGAACCTAGTTCTAGGAAAGGTGAAATTAAATTGAAAGGTTCTATTTTACTTGCTACTAAATCTGATATTTGTGATATGGAAGATAGCCAATCTGATTCCTATGCTTTAGTGTGCAAAGAAGAATTATTTTCTTTTGAGGATATGCCTCCTTCTTTGGCTCCTACTATTGCTAACATTTTGTAGGAGTTTGCTAATGTGTTCCCAAGTGAAGTACCCCTAGTGCTGCCTCCAATTAGGGGGATTGAGCATCAGCTTGATTTAATTCTAGGAGCCTCGCTTCCCAATCGTGCGCAATATAGGACCAATCCCAAAGAGACTAAGGAAATTCAACATTAAGTGCAAAGCTTGCTTGACAAAGGGTACGCACGTGAGAGTCTTAGTCCTTATACTGTTTGTGTGATTTTGGTACCTAAAAAAGGTGGATCATGGCATATGTGTGTTGATTGTAGAGCTACCAATAATATTACTATTCAATATTGTCATCCTATTCCTAGGCTAGATGATGTAATTGATGAATTAAGTGGCTCTACTGTGTTCTCTAAAATTGATTTGCGTAGTGGATATCACCAAATTCACATGCAATTAGGTGATGAATGGAAAATTGCATTCAAAACTAAGTTTGGGTTATATGAGTGGTTACTGATTACTTTTGGGTTAACTAATGCACCTAGCACTTTCATAAGATTAATAAACGAAGTTTTGCGTACTTTTATAGGCAAATTTGTGACGGTATTCTTTGATGACATATTAATCTATATCAAAACATTAGAGGACCATCTTGAACACTTGACTGCTATTTTCAATGCTCTACGTGATGCACATTTGTTTAATAACGTAGAGAAGTGTACCTTTTGCATCGATCGAGTATCGTTTCTTGGCTATATTGTTACTCCACAAGGTATTGAGGTTGACCAAGACAAAATCAAATCTATACAGAGTTGGCTGACTCCTAACATGGTCACACAAGTGCGGAGGTTTCTTAGATTTGCTGGATTTTATCGACGCTTTGTCAAAGATTTCAGCACCAATGTCGCACTGATAAATGAGCTTATGAAGAAAGGTGTTCCATTTATTTGGTGTCCTACACAAGAACAACCATTTAAAATTTTGAAAGATAAGCTTACAAATGCATCACTTCTCTAACTTTCTGATTTTGGTAAGACCTTTGAGCTTGAATGTGATGCTATTGGAATTGGACTTAGAAGTGAGTTACTACAAGAAGGTAAACCTGTTGTAGTGAAAAATTAAGTGGGCCTAGTCTAAATTATTCTACTTATGATAAGTAATTATATGCTTTAGTTCGGACATTAAAGACATGGCAATATTATTTATGGCCCAAAGAATTTGTTATACACTCTGATCATGAATTGTTGAAGCACATTCGTAGCCAATCAAATCTGAACCATAGACATGCTAAATGGGTTGAGTTCATTGAATCATTTCCATATGTCATTAAGCACAAGAAAGGAAAGGATAATGTTATTGCTTATGCTTTATCTCATCATTATACCATGTGTATCTCAACTTGATTTCAAAATCTTTAGTTTAGAGACAATTAAAGAGCACATGTGCATGATGTTGAATTGAAAGATATATTTCAGAATTGTAAAAACGGCAAAAGCTAGAATAAATTTGTTGTGAATGATGGGACACTTCGGTGTTAAGAAGACGGAGGACATTCTGGCAGAGCACTTCTATTGGCCCCGAATGAGGTGCGACGTTGAGTGCTATGTGTCTTGCTGCACTACATGCAATAAAGCTAAGTCCCAACTTAATCCACATGGTTTATATATGCCTCTTCCTGTGCCTAGTGTTCCTTAGGAGGATATTTCAATGGACATTGTTTTAGGACTACCTAGAACAAAGAAGGGGAACGATAATGTTTTTGTTGTTGTGGATAGATTTTCTAAAATGGCACATTTTATACTTTGTTACAAAAGTTATGATACTATAAATGTTGCTGATTTATTTTTTGGAGATCGTTAGACTACATAGAGTACCCAATACCATTGTTTCAAGTTGGGATGCAAAGTTTTTGAGTCACTTTTAGTGCACCCTTTGGGCGAAATTGGGGACAAAGCTATTGTTTTCTACTACTTGTCACCCCAAATGGATGGCTAAACTGAAGTTATCAACTGCACACTATCAACTATGTTGAGGGTTGTTTTGAAGAAGAACTTGAAGATGTGAGAAGAATGTCTATCTCATGTAGAGTTTGCTTATAACAGATCGCTGCATTCTACCACAAATATGAGCCCTTTTAGATAGTATATGGCTTTAATCCTCCTGCTCCTATTGATTTATTGCCTATTCCCACTTCTGAAAAACAAAATTTAGATGCCAAGAAGCATGCTGACTTTGTCCTTAAACTACATGAAATAACTAAAGAAAACATAGAGCACATGAATGCTAAGCATAAGGTTGCTAGTAGTTAGGGTAGAAAGAGTTTAACTTTTGAACCTGGTGATCTAGTGTGGTTACATTTGCGCAAAGATAGATTTCCAAAATTGAGAGTCTAAGTTGATGCATAGAACTGATGGTCTATTTAAGGTGTTAGCTAAGATTAATGATGATGCATATAAGCTTGATTTGCCTGCAGAACTCGAGGTTGAAGCCATATTTGGGAGAAGAAAATGAGCTTGATTCGAGAACAACTCAAATGCACGAACGGGAGGTTGATAAGAACATTACTTTCATGCATACAACCAACATTCCTCGTAATAGATCTGAATATATGCACTTGTAAGGTCCAGTCACATGAGCTTGCACACCTCTATTGAACTATTAGGTAACTTGGTTTCTAGGAGAGAATTTTGTTCCTAATAAGAATATGTTGCTATCTAATGCTTCTGATGTTTTTCAATCAGGAACTTAGGAGCTGATTATGAAGGAAAGCATGCACAATTCAATTCAGCATCTAGAGACAACATTGACTTCAAAAGAGCATAACTTTCACATATGGACTCCGTTTGAGCTCCACGAGTCTTGATTGAAAGCTTTTTTTATCCACTTTCCAACGGATCCAACCCCATCTGAAAACTCCATCTGAGTGCATTATAGTCTGCAAAATACTCTACTATTGTCTCTAATTCCGAAACGGACTAGTGCTGTGCCACCTCCACTTGGGCCCATGGGCCTTGCAACCCTAGGGGTGTGCACCCACCCCCTGGCTGCCACCCTCTAGCTGTCATCCTCATATAGTCTTATGTGTGCTACACTTTAGGATTTGGGTTTTTTGTTAGATTGAAGTTTAGCTTTGCTACTTTATACATTATCCTCTTGTTCGACGAGTACAATAGTGACATTGTTCTTCGGAACCCCACTTATAAGTGCATGAAATAAGGCAAGTCCCAAAATATTGACCTCTTCTTCCACATGTTCTTCTGACGGGTCCTCAACTTACATCCATTTCCAAGCACAACATTGATATCCTTGACCATATCATAGACCTCTTTCCCGCTAAAAGACCTTGGAGCTGAGTTCATCCTCTTTTGTTTCGTCAAATTGTTTCTTCATCTTACAGTATGGGTGATACCTTGGAAGGAATCTACGGTGACGCATGTACACAGTTTGAGCAAGTTATTTAACCACACACTCTCGGTATAATCTAAGCAGTGTGGACAGGCTTTGGCTCTTTTTGTACTCATCCCCGACATGTTACCAAGGGCAGGAAAATCATTGATGGTGCAGAACAACATGGTGCATAGAGTGAAGTTCTCTTATTTGTCTGCATTCCATACCTGTACCCCTTCATTCCACAATGTCACAAGATCTTCCACCAATGGAGGTATACATCAATATCATTCCCAGGTTGCTTCGGACCTGGATAAGTAGTGACATCAAAATGTATTTTCGCTTCATACACAGCTAAGGAGGAATGTTGTACATGGTCCAGGTGCTATATCAGCTGCTCATGTTACCGAAAGGATTCATTTCATCTGTACTCAACCCACACCTTATATTTCTCGATTCCGCATCGAAGTCTACAAACATCCTATCAATGTTCCTCCATTAGGAAAAATTATCAGCGTGTCTTATTATTGCATCTTTCTTACACTCCTCCTAGTGCCAACGCAGCAATCTTACATTCTTTCGGTTCACAAATAAATGCTTTGAATAGGGAATTATATGTAGATGCCACAACATTTTAGCAGAAGGTGCTTACTTCATCTTGATGCCCTCGCCATCATAAGAGTCATTCTTATGATTGTATTGGGATGCTTTGCACACCAGACAAATATGTAAGCTTGCATACTCTTTACAATATAGGATACAATCATTCAGACATGCATGTATTCTTTCTACTTCCAGTACCAGTAGACAAAGAACCTTCTTGACTTGGTAGGTGGTTATTGGCAACACATTTCTCTCATGAAGGATGTTCGCTAGGAGACCTAATAATGCCATGAAACTCTTATCGGGCCAACCATTATTTGCCTTCAATTTCAGTAGTTCAAGAATGGATGACAACCTTGTGTATTGCAGCTTGCATCCAGTATAGCTTATTTTGTAGTAGTGACTCAATGTCGCCAGTCCCGTCACCCTCACCCTTGCTCGACGCCTCCGCCCTCTCCAAAAATTGCACATACACCTTTGGCTTCCCATATGTTGCCACAGCTAGATTGCTAGCGATCTCCATGTACTGTCGCCAGGTGATGTTGGCAACCACCTTCTTTAGCTCCTAGAAACACTCCCCCGAATCTCCAACCACCGTGGGTGTCGCCGCCTTGATGACAAGCTTCTTTTAGGCAACACTACAGAGAAGGTCATACCGGATGCCTCATCATAGATGGTTCTATAGAATCCATCAGTGTTAAGCTACATCGTAGTTATCTTAGATGGTTTTACTAGCGTGGCCATCTATGTTGCAACCAATGCTGAGAACCATTAGTGATGACCTACTTATCACAGGTAGTTTTCACACAAATTGGCCTACTAGATTCACGTTAGATACACGAAAAGGCATTTCTTCCATGACCCAGGCTTCTTCGTCGTGGGCTTCGATGACTTATTCGAACTTGATGCCCTTGACGCCTCACTTCTATGATGTTGGATACTGCAAGTGTGTACAATCAAGTTTATATTCATGTAATACTAATAAATACATAACTCATTGCTTATGTATAGATATATGAAGCAAGAAGCCCAGCGATCACGAGAACCGATGTGTTTCCTCGACCCACAGTTGATCTCTGAGCAATACATCAACTAAGGACGCATTCTATGTTGAGAATTACATAACGACAGGATAAATTGATCAGGACTACAAGGATTGCATACTTGTGCCCTACAACTAGGGGTAAGTACTTCACTAGTTGCTATACAAATTTCATTTGTACTTTATATGCAACATGAACTTAGCTTTAATGACTATGGCCACATACAAGTGTAGGTGGCACTAGATCCTTATAGTCATGTACCAAAGTAGAACAAGGTAATATACCTTGATTCCCTACTAAGAACAACCACGACTTCACCCTTGTGCAACAAACATTCAACAAGTAAACTTATTTTCTCCATAAATAACTCTATTGTAGTCTCCCCTTCATTTGCAATGATTGAGGATAACTTTTTAGAATTACGTTGGTCGTTCAACGTCTATGTTGCCAAGGAGGGAGACGTAAGGAATCAAGCACCACACTACAACACAGGACATGATTTTCAGTACCTGCTACAACACAATAATTCTATATCACACTTCATAATAATATCTCTCGAACTGACTATACCTATGTATGTAATTCTATTTTTCCAGTGCCACTAGCAACTACAAGGAAACCTATGTGCATTCAATGTTTGCTATCATATGCAAAAAAAATCATGAGTGCTAAGACAAATGATCCAGAGGTTTGTCAATCTTGCAATAATTATTTCCTAATTATCAATTTAAATATATATGCTTACTACTTTACTCCTAGCGACAGGGCATGACAATCAAATCAAGTACATTCGATCTGAACAAACTCTTAGTCGTTCAAGGACGGCTCTCCACCTTCTTGATGATGGAGGTCATTGGCTCGAAATAAGAGTTTCACTCTGGGAACATTGATTAATACATGTTCAAACATTTGATTCAATTGTAATTCACTTTGAGTTGTAATTCAATTGTAACTCTTACGACAATACATGAACATTCCTTTGTAATTGATTTTGAGTAGTAATTCACTTATCAATCATTTATCTATAATCTGCTTGCTTGTTTTCAGATGGCATGGTTGGCTTTTCTTGAGGCTAACTGAAAAAAATTAGCTATACAAAGAATTATCACAGATGGTTTCAAACACAGAACTGTCTATGATATGTAGACTATCACATATGGTTTTTTGTATTAGCTGTCTATGATATGTTGAATATCGCAAACCGTAACATCCCAAATTCTAGAGCATGCAAAATGAGGAAAATTTTAGAATTTTTGAATACATTTTGTATCATTGGCTTTTACTGGAGTTTCTTTGAACAATTTGATTATCAAAAGTGCATGAAATATAAATCAAGTTGAATCCAAATCAGATAAGTATAATTAAACTCAACAAGAAGTCTTCACAGATTATTTCTAGAAAATCAAGAGAGGATAAAAACTTTGAGAAGACTATGAAAACATTAATAACTCTATGTCAGGAGCATTCATAAAGTTTATCCTAAGACTTTCTAGTACATCTGATGTATGCCCGAACCTCTTAGCTCACATCACCTCAATCCCTCTCGCTGCCGTGTGGGGCCCGATCATAGAGATCATCGTCCACCTTGTGCGCATGCGCCAGCTCCATCGTGGTAATAGCCAAGTTGCCCTTAGTTTTCGATGTCGCGCCCACGGTTCCTCCTTTGCTACTGCCAACTCCGCCTACCCGTCACCTCAAACACAATGCATATCTCCCCCTTGTCCCCGTCTACACCTCACATTACACAGCGAGTTTTTGACCACGCTCACGAGAACTCACGCCCAGCCCTCAGCCCTCCTATGCCTATAAAACCCCTTTGACCTTACCTTTTGCTCCTAAGCTCACCCTCTCGGCCTCTTGAGCACGATCCTTGTGCACTCCGCTCTTGAGCGCACCACCGTGTGCTAGCTTCTCTCCTCCCCAAACTCTATCTCAATCTTCAAGCACCCTACTCATTTGATTGACCTTCCATGCAGTGGATCACTCAAACTAGGCCTTCTTCTTCATCTCCAACAGGGCACCACCATAAGACCTTTCTCTCTCTGGTGAGCCTAACTCGACTCCTTCCACTCATACCTCTGCAAGCATGTAAGCAAGCTCATATGCACCCTTTTTTGTAGCTTCACCGCTGCTAGAAAAATTATTGTTGCCATGGACCCCTTCGCCACTGATGAGGTCTCTAACGCTAGCTTCTTTCACTTCTACCCGCGAACCATCATCGCATTCAGTGAGCACCCCTTCCCCCATAGAGTAATCAAAGTTGACAAGAGAACTAAATTAATCGAAGTAAAAAAAGAGAACTGAAGTAATCAAAGTTGAAAGAGAACTAAAAGAAATCAAAGTTAAAAAGAGAACTAAAGTAGTCGAATTCATAAAGGAAACCGTAGTAGTTGAACATGAGAACAGAACCGTAGCAGTCAAGGTCAAAACCATCAACCGCTACCGTGTCAAAGTCTTCGACTGCTGATGTTATCAAAATCTTCAACTGCTGCCATTGTCAAAATCTTCGACCACAGCTGGGGTCGTGAACTTTGACCGTTGCCATGTCGAAGTCTTCAACCGCTGACGTCGTCGAAATCTTTGACTACTGCCGTAGTCAAAATATTCGATCGCAGCTGTAGTCAAATTATTCGACTGCAGCCACAGTCAAAATCTTTAACCACAGTTGTAGTCGAAATATCCAACCTTAATGGTAGTCGAATATTCGACCATAGCCGAGTCGAGATCTTCGACCATAGTCGTAGTCAAAATATTTGACTGCAGTTGCAGCCGAAATCTTCGTCCGCAATCGTAGTTGGAATATTTGACCTCAGCCATTGTCAAAATATTCGACCGTAGTCGTAGTCACAATATTCAACCATAGCGCAGTCAAAATCTTCAACCGCAGCCGTAGTCAGAATATTCGACCACAGTCTTAGTCAAAATCTTCAACCGTAGTCATAGCAAAATATTTGACTGCAGCTATAGTACAAATCTTTGAACGCAACTGTAGTCAAAATATTCGACCTCAGCCGCAGTCGAAATATTCGACCACAGTCGCAGTCGTAATATTCAACCATAGCCATAGTCAAAATCTTCGACCGTAGCTGTAGTCGGAATATTCGACCACAACCTTAGTCGAAATCTTCGACTGTAGTCATAGTAGAAATATTCAACCATAGCCGCAGTCAAATTCCTCGACCATAGTCATAATCAAAATATTTGACTGCAGTCGTAGTCAAAATCTTTGACCACTACCATAGTCAAAACCTTCGACTGCTACAGTAGTCGTAATCTTCGACCTCTAATGGTAGTCGTAAATTGCATGGTAGTCATAGACGGTAGTTGGTAGTTGAAACATATAGTAGATCAGTCATAAATAGAGTAGATCAATCGTAAATAGAAGTAGATCGGTCGTAAGTAAAATTAGATCGATCATAAATAAGGTAGATCGGTCATAAGTTGAAGTAAATTGCTTGTAAATAGAGTAGCTCAGTCGTAAGCAGAAGTAGATTTGTTGTAAATAGAGTAGATCAGTTGTAAGTACAAGCAGATCGGTCATAAATAGAGTAGATTGGTTGTAAGTACAGTAGATCGGTCGTAAATAGAATAGATTAGTCGTAAGGTACATTGGATCTGTTGTAAGTCACAGGACGTAGTCGGTAGTCGTAAAATACAGAAACGTGGTCGACAGTCATGTGCTGCAGTAACTATTTGGCACTTGGAGGACCTTCGTGGTCAAAGACCGGTAGTACTAGCTCTGTGGGATTGATACAACCGAAGTTGCGATAGGTTGGATACCTGTGTAGTCGAAGCACCGCAGTAAGTGGATGTACTCGAGGCCTTTGAGCAATGTAGCGACCGAAGAATGATTGGTAGTCGTAAAGTGTTCCGTACTCATCGAGAAGAAATAATTCAAACCAAGCCAAAACTCAAACTCATATAACTTTTGCAGTCGAACTCTGAATTTAGTAATCTTTATTTCTAAATTCTTCTAAAATCATGATCTTCTTGATTGTACAAAAATATTTTGGTCTTGTCTCTATTTATTTAGCTCTTATTGGTTTTCATTTGGATTTATCGA
This sequence comes from Dendrocalamus latiflorus, assembly GCA_017311315.1. Lineage (NCBI taxonomy): Eukaryota > Viridiplantae > Streptophyta > Magnoliopsida > Poales > Poaceae > Dendrocalamus > Dendrocalamus latiflorus. Next base: position 11,046,769 of record CM029654.1, read on the forward strand.
ATAGACGACCCTACACTAGACAACGCTGAGAACGCCTCAAAAACATTTCCTGAGCAACAAGAGCAAGGCAAGCACCTCTTTGACTATGGTAATTAAAAATTGCTATACTGTGGGAAAGGGTAGTTACAACCACTCAAATGCATCGAAGCTTCCTTGCAAATGTGATACACTCACTATTGTAACCTCTAGGACATGGCTTAGACAATTTATATTGTCAAACATGGAATACTACATTGATAGATGGTCTAGATGCTTAGCCAAGCACTAGTTCCTACTAAGTTTAAACTCTCTAACAAGTTCACATGTGGGTATGATGGTTTGAAAATGTTAGTCCAAAGGAGGAACCTTTGCTAGTTTAGTATAAAACTAAATGAAAAACATATTTTTGGGACACGGGCAAGTTATATGGTAAACTGTTGTATGTGAGGCGGAGCCTCACATGTAGATAGAGGGAGATTCTTGCCCAGATCAATTAAGAACCAAACTCTATCGCCGCTCATCTAAGTCACACCGTACAACCACATGTGCTATATGGGATCTGGCATTTAGCTGATTAAGTTGTCTAGGTCTAGCCTTGCATTGTGGTAGGCACAGAAGTAGTAAGGGCATTCCGCAGAACGGTCTGGCTTGTAGGGGTTCCCTTCACCAAGGTGTCAGGACCAAGGCTCGCTAATACAACAGTGAATGCCTCACCAAAGGGACGGATTCCACTAAGGTGAGGGTCTGTCATGCAGCTCACTTGGTGTACCTAATGAGGACTTGTCCATTCATCAAGCTAGTGCAAGGTTAGGACTAGATGACCTAAAGGTTGTATGATAATCACTTCGTCACACACCCAAGGAAGCGTGTAATATCTGATAGTGTATTTGATTATCTCTTGTGGGTAAAGCTATACAAACTCTGTAGAGTGTTAAAAACTATTTAAATAGCCGTGCTCGCAGTCATGACCAAGTTTGAATGTAGCTACAAAGGGTATAGTTTTTCTTTTCAAAACTATTTCACTGAGAATATGGGATGGCGTGAACGTCTAATCATGTGTAGTGCCCATGGGTGGGATTTGTGCGATATTCATGGCCAAGGAGGGCTGTGAATGGATGTTTTCATAGCCAGGGAAGGTTGTGAATGGTTTTGACCTAATGTTATCAAAGTTATATAAATGTTATTTTATTACATGTCAAATGCTCTTTACAATTCTGTTTGCAAATTATTACTTATCGATATTGCCGAATGAAGTCTGCTTTATGCTGAAAATAATTTAGTATAGAGCCGTATTCTTTGATAGCCTTGCATATATGTAAAATTTTATAATACACTACAAGTTTTGCTGAGTATACAATGTACTCAACCTTCCTTAAATTATTGTTGATCAAATAATAAAGATTTCACGTCCGATGATGCGTATTTCTCCCCTAGCACTTGGGAATTTGATGAGGGATCTTGCTAGGGTTTGACTCCAAACCCTAGTCGGTTGCCTGTGGGTTATTGTAACATCCTAACTGTTTATTTCAAATTTTGAGTAAAAATATTATTAAATTAAATTAATTTAATTTAAAATAAAAATAAGTGTTTTGGTGCCTAAATTTTAATTTTATTTTGCCCTGATTTTTTGTTTTTTAAAAAGGCTAGATTTGGAAAGTAATTTAAATAAAAACCTAAAAATATTAATAAATAAAAAGGATAATTTGAGTTTCTACAAAAATCCTATTTCAAATTAATTATTTCGATTTATTTGGCTTTTATCTAGTTTTCTGTGTTTTTCTGGAGTTCAAAATCAATTTTGAAGTTTAAAATTATTTTTGTAAAAATTAAAATACAAACTTTATTAAAATAAAATTAATTAATTAAAATAAAAAATTTAAATTAAATAAGTATTTTTGTGCCTAAATTTTATTTTTTGTTTTGCCCTGGATTTTCTATTTTTGAATAGGATGGATTTGAAAAGTATTTTAAGTAAAACCTAAAAAATATTATTAAATATAATGATATTTTTATTTCCTATAAAAATTATAATTCAAATTAATTATTTGGATTTATTTGGTTTTTCTGAGTTTTCTGGAGTTTAAAATCTATTTTTTGAAATTAAAAAGTATTTTGGGTATAAAAATATAATACCAACATTGGTTGGAAATATTTTTAATAAGTCCAAAATGTCTCCAGGAGGTTCTCTGAATTTTTCTGGAAATTTTGGAAGTTATTTCATATTTTTCTAAGGCTTAATGAAATTTCTAGGCTTTTCTGAAATTGAAAATCAAATATGAAAATCAAAATTCCCTCCCTTCCCCTCCGGCCACCACGTGGACGACCAGGATCCGTCCACGTCGCCCGCTCCATCCCGCCTTCCCCTCCTCCCCGCGCGACACGCGTGCGGCCCGGATCTCGTCCGTACCCCGCCACCCGGCCCATCCACCCCATCCACCTCTCCCTCCTCCCTGGGCGACCCGATCCCCGCCCCGGCCACGTGGCACAATCTCCATCGCCCGTTCCTCCTCTTCCGCTGACAGGCCGGGCCCGCCTGTCAGGGCCTTCTCCTACCCGGCCGCTGCCTCCCTCTTCTTCCCCGTCGCAACCGCCCCACCCTACCCGCCGGCCACCTCGCGCCCGCCACTCCTTTCCCGTGCGCGCGCCACCCAACTCCCCACTTCCCCCACCTCCTCTCCCGCACGCCCGTGCCCCACGCACCCACCTCCTCCCCCATTTCCGCGCCAGCCACCCGCAACCGTCGCTCGCTTCGGCGAGAAATTACCGCCGGACCTCCCCTCCCCTATTTAAGCCCTCCCCCACTCCGCCTCCTTCCACACAACCCCGCCCCCACCTCCGCTCTCCCTCCCGAGCCTCTCACCGCCCCCGCGCCATGCGCTATCGCCTCCGCCGCCGCCTCGGGCTTCGGCGAGAAATCGCCGCTGCCCCGAAGCCTCCCGCGTCTCGCCGTCCCCACCGCCGCCTTCACCGTGCCTATGCGAATCGCCTCCACCGCTCGGCCGCGCCCCTCCGCCGCCGGAAGGCCGTCACTGCCGTTGCCTGAGCGCCGCCGCTTGCCCCTCGTCACCGGCCGCCTACGCTCGTCGGCGGACTCCGCGCCAGGTACAGTCGGGACCCCCCCCGCATGCCCCTCTTCCCCCTGCGCCCCTCGCCGCCAGCCGCCGTGCGCCGGAGCGTTGTCGCCGCCCCTGGGAGCCTCCTTCGTCGGCCGGCCACCTCACCGCCCCTGGCCCGCGTGGACGCCAAGCGGCCGCCCAGTGGCTGCCACCTCGGCCGCTCCTACCCCGTCAGTGCCACGTGCGCGCAGTCAACCCCACCACACCACCTCAGCCTCCTCCTGAGCCTGTGGACCCAGTCCATAGACCTGGGGCCCACTGTCAGTCTCTCTGGGTCAGAGCTGATGCCATAAATCCGAGTTTCTTTTAGGAAAATAATTCCTTTAATCCCTGCTGACGTCATAAATCCCTTTTTCAGTAGAAAAATAATTCTAGAAATCAGTCCTTTTCTTTTTCTCTGAATTTAAACTTCTCGGAGCCCGTTCTTCTTCGTCCTAACTCCGATTGAGCCCATTCAAATTTCTAAATTCATCAAAAATTCTCCTCTATCCATTTCTGGCCTCAATTTAAATTTTTGAAGTCAATTAAATTTATTTTAAATTTATTTGAATTTGGTGGGTTATTTTCACGTGTAGACTTCGACGATTCGGGAAAATTGTTCGACGAAGATTCAAACCAAGTTGAAGAGCAAGGCAAGTCACACTCCTTGATCATGTTGATCCCAGATTTCAAAATAAAATTATGTTGTTTTAAATTATTCTGCACGCATATTTTTATCCAATGTATTTCAATTCAGTTTTAATTTTAGTTATTGCCTACTTGTTAATTCCTCTGTTGATATTGAATTCCTTATACCTTGTCACCCTAGATTAAAACTCTAGTTAGTACAATATTATTGGCTAGAGAATATTATATCAAATGCTTAGACCTGCTTAGTTATAATATTTGTTTTGGGATACTTTTCACATGAAATGACGAACCTTTTTACATAAAATGATAAGCTTTTCAAAGGTTCTCTTGACTTTGGTGAGTCAAGGAGGTTTATGAAATATTTTGAAAGCAAAATATAAAAACTGGTTTAGACTTAGGCAATTAGTTAGATTGGTGGGTGCGGGCATGCCCTGTTGGTTGGAGCCGCAGTGGTTGACTGTCGTGCACAAGGGTAAGTGGTTGGGCCTAAGTAAATTAAGGACCGGTCTGTGAGCTACTGTTGCAAAGCCCTAACGTACTACCACATGGCTGGTATGGGACAGCCTTGGCTGAATAATTTGCAAAGTCCCAATCTGAGTCAAGTCGTAGGTTGAAGGTAGGCGTGGTTGGTGCCGTGCGAAGTCCCACTTGGGTGAGCGTGGTTGTAGCCATGAGAAGTCTCACTCAAGCTCAAGAGGGGGTCCTGATCTGGTGGATTCCTTACTGGGGTGAAACCTTAGAGTTGGCTTGGCCAGGTTGAAGGCTTTGCATTGTAAAAGCCTTGTCACGACTCCTCGCCACACACCTAAGGAAGTGTGTAATCCGGTGGCAATATAGGATGATCGTGTCTTGTGGGTAAAGCTGTACAACCTCTGCAGAGTGTATAATCTATCCTGGATAGCCGTGCCCACGGTCATGGGCATGCTAAGTAAAAGTTTTTCATGGATTAGATTTTATTTTTCAAAAATGATTTTTGAAAACCTTATGGATGGATGGAATCCATGAGAGAATGAATGTACTTCAATTCAGCTTTAAATTTAGTTAATACCTATTTGTTATTACCTCCTTTGATATTGAAAATCCTTACATCTTGTCACCCTAGAATCAAACCCTAGTTAGTATACTAGTATTGGCTAGAGGGTTTTATATCAAATGCTTAGACCTGCTTAGATATAATCTTGGTTTTGGGATATCTTTTCACATAAAATAATAAGTTTTTCAAATGTATTCTTGACTTTGGTAAGTCAAAAAGGTTTATAAAATATTTTGAAATAAAATATAAAATCTGGTTTAGACTTAGGCTAATGGTTAGGTGGTGGGTGTAGACATGCACTGTTGTTCGGAGACACAGTGTTGATTGTCGGGCACAAGGAGTATGTGATTGATCCTAAGTCATTTAAGGACTGGTCTGTGAGCTACTGTTGCAAAGCTCTATCGTACTACCACAAGGCTGTATGGGACAGTATTGGTTGACTAATTTGCGGGTCCCAACCTTAGTCATGTCGTAGGTTGAAAGTAGGCATGGCGTGTGCCATGAGAAGTCTCATTGGCTCAAGAGGGGGTCCCGGTCTGGTGGATTCCTTACTGGGGTGAAACCTTAGAGTTGGTGTGGCCAGGTTGAAGGCTTAGCATTGTAAAGGCCTTGTTATGATTACTCAGTCGCACGCCTACAGAAGCGTGCAATGGCCGACAATATGAGATAATCATATCTTATGGGTAAAGTTGTACAATCTCTGCAGAGTGTATAATCTATCCTGGATAGCCGTGCCCACAATCATGAGCATGCTGAGTAAAAGTTTTTCATGGATTAGACTTTATTTTTCAAAATGGTTTATGAAAACCTTGTGGATGGATGGAATCCATGAGAGTTTGAAAGGATTATGGATGGGAGCCATTGAAAGCGTGTGGATGGATGGAATCCATATGAGACTTTTTTTTGGAAAAGATGGTTCGGGTGGGATGCTCGTGGTTAGGTTAGTGTTTGGTCGGAGCTTGCACTAACGGTATAAATTTCATTTACAATTACTATTTTTACTTATTGTATTAAATTCAGCAATTTTTAATCTATTTATTGTATTTCTTTAAATGTTGTTTTATGCTCAAATAACTCTATATGCCTTCCTTTGTTGCCTTTATCATTATGTTGCATTTCTCTATGTGACTTGTGGAGTACAAGTTTGTACTTACCTTGCTATCTCCACACAGAGGAAGACGACTTCAACTACGGTGAAGACTTGGACGAGTAGGCCGCATCTTACTGTTGTTTGCCTGTGGGTAGGCTTGTTGGGCTTCTTCCGCTTCGATGTTTTTTTCTTCTTCCACTGCTTATGTTTGAATTTGGCTTATGTGTCGTGGATGTAAACTTTGGCATTCATGCCCATATTTAGTTAATAAATGTCATTATGGTTGATACTTATCTTTGTTGTCCACTTTGTGCACTAGCTAATCCTGGACTAGTGTGATTTACACAGAGAATCTAGGAGTTGTTACTCCGGGTTCTGACATTTATGATGGCAAATCATTGGATACTTTTGTTGTTAGACTCCCACTGCATTTTGTTCAAGACTTTGATGTTTATTTTGGCTGGTCGGTCTTATGTCTATATACTCTTTTATGCCTCGCTATATATATCATCCTTTTGCTGTAAACTATTTATGTGTGATGTGTATGGATGTGATCTCAATGATGTGAATGTGTGTACTAGCTACTGATCATGGGACTAGTGCAGAGCACATACAACGACTACGGGTGCTACCTGGCCCGGGGTCCCCACAGCGTTGGTATCAGAGCCATACTAACTGTAGGTTATGACTTAGATAGAATGGCTGTTAGATTAAGGAGTTATCTTCCAAATACAACTTATTTTGAAATGGGAGAGGTGAAAATAGCAAACTTTCTGATATTCTTTTCTTAGCATTCTCCTCTTACCTAAAGTCTCCTTTTGATCAGTGGTCCTCACCTTATTCAAATAACTCTAGCTAGTTTGAGAGAATGGATGAGAACTTGTGCAAAATTCTTACCCTATCTAATGTCATTTCTTATCCTAGCCCTTCATTATGTCTTTTACAAATCAGTAACTAATCCTAGGCCACATTTTGAAATTTGCAGATGCTTGTTCACTAGACACCCCAATACCAAACTAGTGCGTTCGAGGAGGGCACCCTGCCGTACACCCTATGAGTGATGTTGCAGCATGTTCGCATCACCCGAGCACCCGAGTACACCATCTACAATACTCCATCTAGCCTGACATCCAAAGAGTACCTTGCGGAGGTGCTTATCCATGGACGATACCCCGGAGACTAGCCACTACGCTACTACGGATGAGGATCAAGTGTAATTATGTCAATCTTCAATGCAGCCTATGTCGCCATTACCTGTGTTCGACATAGCCTTCCTGAGATGGAGGACATGTTCTATTATTCCCCTCTTGACTGTGAATAATGAGGGCAGTGTCTACCAGGTGCCTGCCACTAATCCATCACTAACATGAGTGATTACAAAAAGGTCTGTTGGATCGAAATCGGCGACAGAGGCGGGGTGAATGTCGACTTTAAAACTTGCCCCCAAAAATTCCACAAGCGAGATTCTCCTCTCCAATAGCTATGTTAAGCTATGAAGTGGATGGAAAATGTTCTCTGGAAGCTCAAAGCTGTAAATCCATCAGAGGAACAAAAATAACAGAGAATAACCAAACAAGAGACAAAACATGCAGCAGCTCAAAACTTGGCCGGGCAGACCTCTCGGCAATGGGCGGTCAGACCGCTCAACAGGGGCCGGTCTGACCGCCGGTGGTGGGCCGGTCAGACCGCCCTATTAACACCGGTCTGAACTCCGCCTTTACCCCGGTCTGACCGGTTACACTAAAATTTCAGGCAGGCCGAACAGCAGACTGAAAACTGCTGAAATCCGAAAATACTGCAGATCTTCAGAAAACCTGAGAAATCAAGAGATTGCTCCCACTCTTTTTGGCCTAGAGCATCACAACAACAAACTAAATAACAAGAAGGCCTTGGAAAACAAAGGAATCACACTCAAAATCAAGAATTTCAGATTATGACAGAAATCTGAAATATTTGCATGAACTGAACCAAAACCCAAATTACTCAACGATCTTGGATCCTTTGCTCATGAGCTTTTGCAATCCTCCTAGCAATGATCTAAGGGCTTTCCAGACCAAATCTCAGGCCATCTCATGAAGGGAATCAAAGGGGACCAAGAAACCCTAGAAATGAAAAGAAGAACAGAGGAGGCCAAGATGCAAAATCTAAAATTAAACGTGGTTTGCTCTTAGGATTGACTAGCCAAATGGCTTTGAAGCATCTCCTAGATCACAGCAACCCATTTTGCTACTCCTCAGCAAGAAACAACTCAAATCACAAAAAAGCAAAAATCACACAGTGAAGAATGAACGAAGAACACAGGGGGCAGAAGCATCTCAAATGAAATTGATTCATTCCTAGAAGCATGAGGATCACAGAGGAGTCCCCATACGCGATTACAATCAGAGGAATGATTACATGGTGGCTCAAATCATCTCCAACCTCTCCCTCTCTCAAAAATGAGAACACTCAAGAACACTACATGTTGGAGAAGAGCATGGGAGAACACACACAGAGGAGACACACTCCAACAACACTCTGCCTCCGTCAACCACTAAAGCCCCTAAAGCAAAACAACCTCTTCAAATGCCATTTTGACTAAAAGCAAACCCTAAAAGCCATGCACTCCCTCACACAAGATATGCATGCACTTGAGAATCCCTCTCCTATTTATAGCCTTTGGCTAACGGGTCTCCAACCCATTATGCCCGCTAACTCCCGAACGGAACCGCTCCCACTTGTGCAGCTTTGCGTTTTTTATCGAAACGCCCCTCCTGCATCTTCCGGGAAGCTTCCACGTTCCTTGTCATCCAAGCCTCGCAACTACCTCGAGTCTCCGCCGTCTTCGACACATCCAACCGTTCTGACCTCGACACCGCCTGTGTCTAGTCCGGTCACCTCGTGTCTCGCCACGACTCCGCCCCGACGTCCTGCAGCCATCACAGACAAGAAACACATCAAATAGCACCGCTCGATACATGAAAGCATAAATAGCATCAATGAATCGTACTTACGCATGAAAGAGCCCAAACCTGTCGAAACAAAGGAATAAGTATCCTAAGCCCATACGACCAGAATTGACCAAGTCCGACCGAACTGATTGCACCACGCAACGACATGGTCCGAACCAAACAAACCAAACTCGACTTTCCTAAACCGATGTCAATTACTCATCACACACTCGGGGTCACCTCCACATGGTCCATCAAGGTCCATACAAACTAAACACATACATCATCTATATGTTGTTACATAGCACATTCTACACAACTGAACCACCATTAAAGCTAACAAGACATTAATGGAACATACCTCTTCATGAAGGTTTTTACTAGAAACCACACTAATTGCACCTGTGAAATCCCCTAGATTGTAGCAAAACCACCTCCAAAAACTAATTCAAACTCTCTTTTACTCTCTCTCTCTCTCTCTTTCTTTCCTCTCCCTCTGCTCTCTCATGCTCCATAGGGAAGATACTCAGCTGCTCGGCTTCGGATGAGCCATCAGAGAGGGAGGCGATGCATTTTATATGTGCGGGGAGGTATTGCCGACCGACAAACCCACACGGGCGCATGGGGCAGCAGTTGCGTCCAATTGAGAGCCACGGGAATTACTGTTGAGCACATCGTGTCATGTCACGTTGTGTCACACCCGTGTGGTCGGCCACCCCAAGGCCAAATGCATGCACACCTACCAAGCCCGGGCAGCTCGGCAGCTCCTACTGAGCTAGGGCAACTCGACAAGAGCTACCGAGCAGCTCGGTAGCCCTCCACTTGTCGTGCCGCACCGTGTCCTACCACGCTCGAGCAGGCTACTGTGGTGCCTAGCTCCTGCCGAGCAAATGGGAGCAGGAAGTAATATGTGTCATCTGCTGTGCCCTCAACTCTAGGGAGGGGGCTATTTTTGCAAAAATGGCCGTTCGGAGGCCATTTTTGAAAAAAAAACTACAGTGCTAGATCCATGAACAGTTCTAAATCTAATAAGAAATGGTGGGTGGGTTCTTTTTTCCTGTGGCTTATGGTTTTTGGTTTTACCACGAGTTTTTGTGTGAACGAACCGTATGCTAATAAGTCAATGAGCCGCTTCAAAAATACTGTCCTGATAACCTACTTCGAAATGGCGGCGGAGAAACCATCTTGTTTATTTGTTTGAAGGAAATCATAAGCCATAAGCTGAAAAGAACTTGTGTGGTCTCGTGTCATGGTTGCGTGACTTAAGAACTTAGATTTATGGGGTTTAAATTCCCTCTCCTCTCCCTTTAAAAATAACTGAGTTATTGTGTGTACAATAATAAATAGTTGCAACCAGTATAGTTTTTTTGCTAACGAAGTGGCTTAGTACTCCTGACCATATGGCATAGTGTTGCAGCAACTTGTGTGACCTGAACGCAGGGGGGCAGTGCCCTAATTTCATCATGGTCCATTAATTAAGCAAAGTGTAAATGCTTGTAACGGATGGCAGCAAGCATTACAGCGTGCATGGCATTGACGCTTGCCGGTTGAAGTGCTCGGTTTACGTTTGATTAATTGAGCAGTTTCGAATGGGAACCGGCATCGTTACCAGGCTATATAAGCGATGCCGTGGTGGTACACACGATGGTGATTGTAGAGGCCAAATAAGAGATGCATGAAGCTAAGCACACGGTAGTGCGCACACGAAAGCTTGTGTTCTCTATCCATGAGAGCAATGTGACCAGAGAAATGACAAGCATTACTGAGGAAGTGCATATATAAGCTAGTAAGGATTCTGCACACATGAAAGATTTTCATTCTCTGATCATCGAGGGAATGTTGAACTAATCTTGTCGTTCATGTTTTTCCCATGTAAAACTTGTGCTAGCTTCTATTTGTTTTTGTTGCGTGCACGTAGAGGTGTGTGTCATGCATGCATTTTGTTAGGATTCTGTACCTTTACTTGGATAGTTCACGTTTCGGATTATGGTGTGATATGGTCGGATCATGGCGTGTTTATGGTCGGTTCATGCTGTGATTTGATGGCCGGCTCTTTACCATGTATTTGCTTCTTTCCATATATTTGTATCCCTCTTTAGTGTATCAACAGTAGAAGAAAAGAAGAGAAAAGTCGCAGAGTTTGGGCGACACAAAATATTCATGCATTCTCATTGCCAGTTGTGTATTCGTATTCACGTTGAGTCTTTGTCGGCTTAGTACCAACAATTGGTATCAGAGCAGTGCTAAGAAGATCCTGCGGCGGTGCCTCGAGGTGCAAGGTCCGTATCTCCTATGTTAACCAGAACCTTCAGAGGCAGTGCCCATCGTTGAGAGGCCTCCAACAGCGGAGGTGGCCGAGAAGTGGTGGCGTAGGCATGCCAAAGGAGACTGGGGTGGTGTTACGATACCCCATCCTCGCGCAAATGAACTACACCGAATGGGTTCTTCTCATGAGGGTCAATCTCCAGGCTCAGGGAGTCTGGGAGGTAATCGAGCCGGGGCTCGTGGAGTACCGGCTTGACAGAATGGCGTTGGCGGCCATACTCTAGGCAGTGCCACCGGAGATGTTGGCGACACTGGCAGTGAAAGATAGTGCCAAACAGGCCTAGGACGCTGTCAAATCCATGCGCATGGGCATGGAATGTGTCCGGGAGGCGAAAGCACAGGCACTGCTCAGGGAGTTCGATGGGATCCGCATGAAGAGCGACGAGATGGTGGATGACTTCACCATGCGTCTAACCGATCTTATCAACAAAATCCGCACTCTCGGCAAAACTTTGGAGGACATCAAGGTGATCAAAAAATTTCTTCATGTCATTCCTCCGAAGTTCATGCAGGTGGCGATCTCCATCGAGCAGCTAATCGATCTACAGGCTGTATCCATAGAAGAGTTGGTGGGCCGGCTCAAGTCTGTGGAGGAGAGGTACGATGCAGACATGACAGCCGATGATGGTGGTCATGATGCCAGTGGTCATCTTCTCCTCATGAAGGAGTGGCTGGCATGCATCAAGAAGCGAGAGCAGGGCGACTCCTCTTTGGGCGGAGGTAGGAATGGCGGCAAGCAAGGTCATGGCCATGGTAAACAAGGTGGGCAAGGTGCTTCCCGTGATGCCAAAGAGACCACTGGGTCTGTCGGTAACTGTGACAAGTCCAAGCTAAAGTGTTACAATTGTGGGAATTTTGGTAACTTCTCACGGGATTTCCGCAAGCCAAGATGAGTGTGTAAGGAGCAAGCACGTCTCGTTCAAGTGCAGGACGATGAGCACACGCTGCTAATGGCCCAAGTGTGTACACTGGAGGAAGCCACACGCGGTGTGCCCATTGATGTTGCACTCAATGAGCTGCATGCGCGCGGCATGCCCACTGGCGTTGTGCTTGATGAGGTGCACGCGCAAGTGCACCCTGGCTGGGGGGAGGATGAGTGTGATGGCGTAAAGGGGACCGTGAAGTTTGGCGATGGCTCCATCATCAACATATGTGGGCAAGGAACTGTGTTGTTCACATGCCACACTAAGGAGCATTGCACGCTCACCGGGGTGTACTACATCCCACGACTATGAAGCAATATTATCAGCATTGGACAGCTTGATGAGAACGGTTGTCAGACGTTGATTGAGAATGGCACACTATGGCTTCATGATCAGTAGTGGCACCTGCTAGCTAAGGTAAAACACTCCAGGAATCACCTATATGTGCTTGATCTAAATTTAGCTTAGTCGGTGTGTCTGGCGGTGAGTTGCGGTAAAGAAGCTTGGTGCTGGCATGTGTAATACAACCATCTAAATTTTCAGTCACTACGATGGCTCATGTGTGATAAGATGGTCCATGGGCTGCCACATATCGATTAGGTGGATCGAGTATGTGATGTCTGCCTAGTCGGGAAGCAACGACGTGCTTCATTCCCATAGGAGGCGACTTACCGCTCACAGGACCAGCTTGAGTTGGTGCATGGTGATTTGTGCGGACCCGTCACACCGGTGACACCAGGAGGGAAATGGTACTTTCTTCTCCTGGTGGATGATTTCACTCGCTACGTGTGGCTGATGCTCCTGACATCAAAAGACGAGGTGCTAGTAGTCATCAAGCGCTTCCAAGTCCGAGCCGAACTGGAGGTTGCACGCAAGCTGTGGGTGCCACGTACTGATCGTGGTGGTGAATTTACATCCACAGAATTTGGTGAGTATTTTGTGAACCTTGGTGTCAAGCAACAGCTCACGACACCATACTCGCCTCAGCAGAATAGTGTTGTTGAACGTCGAAACCAAACGGTGGTCAGTATGGCGCGTAGCCTAATGAAGGCGAAAAACGTGCTAGCAAGGTTTTAGGGAGAGGCTATCATGATGGCAGTCTACCTCCTGAACCGTGCACCGACACGGAATGTGCATGGCAAGACGCCCTACAAAGCGTGGTACGGGCGGCGCTCGAACGTCCTCTATTTCCTTACGTTTGGGTGTGTTGCGCACATGAAGGTGGTGAAGCTGAACCAAAAGAAACTCGACGAAAGAAGCGTGCTCATGGTCTTCTTCAGCTATGAACCAGGGTCCAAGGCATACCGACTCTATGATCCCATGGGCAAGCGCATTCACGTATCGCACGATGTAGTGTTCAATGAAGAAGCGAAGTGAGATTGGGGCACACCAAAAGGTGATGATCCACTATATGCTTCCGATGAAATCTTCTCCGTGGAATACATTTATTCTCTGGTGACAGGTCATGGACGAACAAGTGTGCTAGAGCCTAGGGGTGACGTGGCAGGGACGTCGGCTACCCCGAGGCTAACGCCTAGCCTGGAGTCACTGATGCCAGCCTTTATTCTAGCCACACTAGCTCTTGCCACACCTACTAGAGTGGGATTTGTGTCACCACCCACTAACATGACACATCTATCAAATGAAGCCCCACGTAGGTATCGCACCATGGCACATCTCTATGATAACACCAACAAGGTCATGGCCAAGTACAATGGACTATGTCTCCTAACCATAGAGGAGCCAAGGACCTTTGCCAAAGCTGAGCAGCACAAGTGTTGGTGTCTAGCCATGTTGGAGGAGATGAGGTCCATTGTTGAGAACGGCACGTGGGAGCTGTCTGACCTACCTCCTAGACATCAGCCGATTGGCCTCAAGTGGGTGTACAAGGTTAAGAAGGACTCACAGGGAACCGTGGTAAAACACAAGGCATGCCTTGTGACCACAGGGTGCGTGCAGCGCCAAGGTGTTGACTACGAGGAAGTCTTCGCGCCTGTCACCCGGATGGAGTCCGTGCACCTGCTGATTGCACTTGCGGCTCATAAGGGCTAGCAAGTGCACCACATGGATGTTAAAATGGCGTTTCGCAATAGAGACCTCAAGGAGGAGGTGTACGTCACACAACCACCAGGTTTTGTTGACGACAATAATGAGCACAAGGTGCTTAGGCTCTAAAAAGCCCTCTACGATCTTCATCAGGCACTAAGACGTGGAACGCCAAACTCAACAGCAGCTTGCAGTTCCTTGGGTTTGAGCAAACCCATCAGAGCATGCTGTGTACACATGAGGAGTTGGTCCATCGCATCTACTCATGGGTGTATACGTGGATGATCTCATCATCATCGGCTCACATCCACCAGAGATCGCCAAGTTCAAGGAGGAAATGATGAAGGTGTTCAAGATGAGTGATCTGGCATTACTCAGCTATTTCCTCGGAATCGAGGTACACTAGGACAATGATGGCATCACACTAAGCTAGGCTTCCTATGCACTCAGGATCTTGGAAAAGAGTGGAATGATGGGCTACAATCCGTGTCAAGTGCTGATGGAGACATGGCTTAGGCTGAGCAAGACTGGTGGTGGTTCTCCTGTGGACACCACTTTCTATCGGAGCATTGTGGGGAGCCTTCGGTATTTGGTTCACACTAGACTAGATATCTTTTATGTTGTGGGTTACATCAGTCGGTTTATGGAGGCAGCAACCACTGAACACCTCGGAGCAGTGAAGCATGTGCTCCGGTACATTACCGGGATGCTCAACTATGGTGTTTCTATGCAAGAGATGATGGGGATTTGCAGCTGATGGGGTGCAGCCACTCCGACATGGCAGGAGATGTGGATGATTGCAAGAGCACTACGGGGGTGCTGTTTTTCCTCGAACGAATCTCGGTTAGCTGGCAATCACAGAAACAGAAGGTGGTGGCCCTATCCTCATGTGAGGCTGAGTATATCACAACCACAACCTCAGTGTGTCAAGATATATGGCTCAGACATTTGCTCTGTGACCTGATGAACAAGGAGCCTAGCTGTCCAAGTCTCAAGGTGGATAACAAGTCAGCAATCTCCCTTTGTAAGAACCCTGTCTTCTATGATCAAAGTAAGCATAGTGACACATGTTATGACTTTATTCGTGAGTGTGTGGAAGAAGGAAAGATCGAGGTTGAGTACATTAGCACAAATGATCAACTCATTGACATTTTTACAAAGCCACTAGGGCACGTCAAGTTCTAGGAGTTGCGAGCCAAGATTGGCTTGGTCTAGGTCAAGGAGCCACAAGATTAGGGCGTGATATGTTGAACTAATCTTGTCGCTCATGTTTTTTCCATGTAAAACTTGTGCTATCTTCTATTTGTTTTTGTTGTGTGCACGTAGAGGTGTGTGTCATTGTAACATCCTAAATTTCAAGTGTTCAAAAATATGGAATTTTTAAAACATTTTCTTGCAATTTGCTGGCATTTAAATTTTGTCTAAATATTTATTTGAAATCTTTTGAGTTTTGTGACATGGAAATTAATATATTGAGAAATAATATCCAAATTGAAAAAATAATAGTGTTACTAAAAGAAATAGAAAATCCAAGGATCTACAAATGAAAATTAAAGTATTAAATAATGGAAATAAAAATTTGAAATTCAATTTAACTAGATAAAGAAAAGCAATGACCAAAGGAATATTAAAAGCTCGCATTTAAATAACTAAATTGAGAATTCAAAGTTATGAACATCATGCAAAATTAGAAATTAGTGAATCCTAATGTGAGTTAAAATTTAAATTAAAATTCAAATTCTAAAATTATGCTTAAGCCTCTCTCTCTATCTCTTCCTTCATTTTCTTCCTTCTCTCTATTACATGTGGGCCACCCACCTTTTCCCACTCTCCTCCTCTTCCCTCCCGTTCCTTCTCTGCCAGCAAGCCCGACACCCCCTCCTTTTCGTTTTTTTCTTCTCCTCTCTCCCATTCTTTTTTCTCTTCCTCCTTTTTCTTCACAGCCGCGCTGGCTCTTCCTCCTCCTCTCGTTATTCTTCTTCCTCCTCCTCCTCGCCACTCTCGTCACTCCGATCGGCCGGCCCCACACCTCTTGTGGCACATCATCCTGTGCCTCCCGTCGCGTCCCCGCCTGCCCCGAGTCACCTCACACGTCTCCTGTGGCAGCCGTCGCATTGCCTGGCCGCACGCCGTCTTCTTCCTCCTCTGTGTGCCTGCCTAGCCGGGCCCACCTCCACTGCGCACATGTCGCCGCACCGTATGCACGTGTCATGCTCCTGCATAGCCAGTCACCTCGTCGCCTACTCCCATGTTGTGCACGCCCAAGCTGACCCGTCCTGTCTCCCATACCTTGCCGACCACCGCACGTTGCCTGCCCGATTCCGCCGCCTATAAAGCTCGACTCGTCCCCAGGAAGGACCGCCTTCGTCCACTCGTTCTCCCACCCCACGGAATCGAGTTCCCCATGCCCCTAGCTCGCCGGCAACTCCATCCCCTCCAACACCGGCCGAAGAGGTAGCGGCCGATTGGAGCTGTCCCCGGCCAATTCCGCCGCACCGAAGCTTAACTGTGGCATTGCAAACTCCTCCCCACCATCGACCGGACCTCCCACGGCCTGTACCTCGCCGGTGACGTGAACTCCCCCCACGCCACCACCGGCCATCATCGCCGGCCCACCTCGGCATCACTTAGGCCGCACCAACTGCCTGGGTAGGTTTTACTTGTCCCCCACGTGCTCGTGCTCTCCTCGTTCTTCTCCCCGTCCTCTCCGGCGTCATCTCTGCCGTCGGCCCCATTCCCCCCGCTGCCATGGAAGCCGCCAGCCGTCGCCCTAGACAAATTGGCCAGCGACGCTCTATCTATGGGTGGGCACGAGCATGTGCAAGCCATTTTGCGGATGCTCACCTCCAGCCACCACCTCTGCCGCCGTTAGCAACGCCAGCACCAAGCACCGCCGGGGTGTGAAATTCTAACCTCTAACTCTGCACTTACTTCTTCTAATTTACTCTCCCTTCTTAATTCAAAGCAAGCTGCCACTCAGATGGTCAGCCTAGACATTCGTTATCCACAGGTCCCGAGTTCAAGCCCCCTTCGGCCATATTTTTGTTTTATTTTCTTTTAGCCATTTCAATTAGAAAATATTTAGTAAATAAATCAAAGAAAACTAAGGAAAATCCATGGAAGCTAATAAATTAAATTAGCATATAAATAAGATTATTTAAGATTTAATATTGGATTAATTACTATATATGAGTAATTAATGTGGCTTGAATATTTAATTAAAGTCTAATTATTAATTAAAGGCATAGTGAGAAATTGAGTAAAAATCTTGTTTAGGTCCATGCTCTCATGAAATGATGATTTAATAAATGAAGATTGCCTAAAGAATAAATCATAAGTCCTTGCATATCAGTAAAGATCATAGAACTGACCACGAAATGGTTTACTATTATTTCTGTGTCTTAGAATTATGAGAATCCTTTTTCGAATATTGATTAAATGACTTAAGTATTAAGCCACTAACATTTATACTGCAAAATCCAAATTAAATTAGAGGTTGTATTGCATATAATTGACTAAGACACTAAATATAAATAGTAGGCCATTAAAAAGGTATTTTAAACTCTAGTACTAATAGAAGACACCCTTGACATATATATTGGTGTGAATACCTAATTATCCTAAGAGTCTTGCTAACCTAGTGATACTAAGATAAATTGATTAGGCCATAGTGAAGATAATCCGCTAACGCACCAATAGATAGTAATTTAACAAATTGCATTTTTTCCAACATACATTTAAACCCTAGAAAGGTTCAGGAGTCGCGGATCAATGGTAAATAATAAATAAAGCTAACCAATAAAAAGTGATAATTGGATAAATAATCCCATGCTTAAATAAAATATGGGGCTAACCATTCAAACTAATAAATTCAACTCACTTATAATTAAAACACCATAAAATACCACATCCTGAATTTACAAGAATTATGAACTCTAAGATTTATTCGATAATGTAAAAATGTACACATTATGTGTAGAACTCATGCCCTGACTCTTAAAAGATAATACTAATAAAATAATATTCGATTCCCTAACTAAAATCTCATATTTGTCTATAGGTTTAACCTGACTCATGGAACTTCATTAATAAATATAAAAATAATAAAAGAAGTTATTAATAAAGAGATCGGGTCATCGTATTCTACCATCAGTTATGCCAGCTATCCTTAAGTCTGAAGTGGAATATTCCAATATCCTGAACCCTCCTTGACATCTATCTTAGCATATTCCCTGTTGTTATTTCATCACTTTGCTCAAGCTCTGTTTGACTCCGTCAATACTCCGCGCCCCATCGACCTTGTCTCGAATCACCCGAATCACCCCTTTAACTCATAATAAAGCCAAATTGAGTTTATTCAGATTTATTTGGGCTTTTTGAGTTATTTGGATTTATTTGGGTTCAGTTATTTAGCGCGTAATTAGAATTGGAGTCCTGAAGATTCTATGGATCAAGCGAGATCAAGATCGAGGTGAAAATAAAGACCAGAAGCTCAAGCCCATCGAAGAAGATGAATGTGTCAAGAACTAGGTCACGTACCCCCAGTTGGCTGCTTGTGGGCACGTCTTAAGGGTCCCACCCGTGTGTTTCATTTTCACTACTGCATTTTATTGATTTCGGCATGCTCGGCCCATGAGTAAGTCTACTATTATATTTACGCTTCCGTATGATATGTGTTTTGATGTTCAGTATTGTATCTATGAGTACTATCTACTGATCTAGGGAATGGTACGGTGAAATCACAGAAGATTCCGGATTGAAAAATCTAGATCCAACAGTCGTGTATGCATTTTGTTAGGATTCTGTACCTTTACTTGGATAAATCACGTTTCGGATCATGGTGTGATATGGTTGGATCATGGCGTGTATATGGCCGGATCATGCTGTGATTTGATGGCCGGCTCTTTACCATGTATTTGTTTCTTTCCTTATATTTGTATCCCTCTTTGGTGTATGAACAGTAGAAGAAAAGAAGAGAAAAGTCGCAGAGTTTGGGTGACACAAAATATTCATGCATTCTCATTGCCAGTTGTGTATTCGTGTTTGCATTGAGTCTTCATCGGTTTAGTGCCAACAGGGAAACTTAAGGAAGAAGAGAGGAGAGAACACTTTCTAGAATGTGGCCTACATCGCAAATGAGCACCTCTGCATGTGGTAAGTGTTGAAGATCTAGTCAATTTTCGGCATATTTTAATCCAGAAATTCAGCATATAAAACATGACATACAAAAACATGAGTGATCCAACGACGATGTATTTATATTCGCTAACGAACAAGCTAACAGTAGCACCTATTAACATATTCATAGCGCACAGAAATAAATACACCAGAGAAGTTTTCAGGTTATACCCTCGGGCGGGGCCAGTGTCGGTGACACCGGAGGCGCCGTTACCATCAGTCGACATGATGGCCTATTCTATGTAGTCGATCGAGGCGTGATGCAGGACGAGGCGTGATGCAGGAAGATGTTCGCCGTGCAGTCTCGCGAACAGTTCACCACCAGGAAGTAGATGACGTACATCACAGATTGAGCAGTCGCGCCAATGCGCTCCCCAAAAACTTGATCGCCCGTCTACCCGTGCAGGTACGCAAACGGACGGAGTTTCAGAGGCCTACTCGTCTGGAACCCTTTGCGCGCAAGGTTCTGGACCGGAGATTGCAGAGAACAGCAACAAAAACAGAAACAGAATATTGTTCTTTCTTATCCTTTATCGTATGGCGTGGAGAGCCTTTTTATGCTCTGTACTTTTGTAACAGCAAAAATGAAGAGGCCAGAGTGACTGCAACCATTAGTCACTAGTAACTGCAGCCATTACTCGAAAGTAACCGCATCCATAATTCACTAGTAACTGCATCGTTACTGCCAGCCATTCGTTAATACTATTTACTGCAAGTCAGTGCGTTTCGATTTTCGAATAGATAAAGAAAAACGTGCCCGCACCCGACACGCCTGCGCGTACGCACACGCACACGCACACGCACGGCATGGCACGGCTCGGCGTGGCGAGGCGAGCGAGCGCGCGCGCGTGTATTGGCTCTCTCCAATTCCACAAGGGGGTTACCACGTTCCACCTTTTAAAGTGGTGTAACTCCCATTCAATTCTCCATATGGGACTAAACAGTTTTTCCATGTGGGTCTGGGAATTTCATTTGATTAATTGCTAAATTAAAATGGACCAAGCCCAATTAATCCAACAATCCCCACCAAATTTCAAGGCACACGAGAAATGCTCTCAGTTCTGCTGTTGTTTGATATACCAGTGTTTCGATGGAGACTGTTAAGTTGAACATCCACCTAGGAAAGGAGTTATACTCATCCACAACTGAACAATGGACTATGCCTTGAATTGACAGTTTTGTGCGAACAAGCTTTACCCTATTCCTTTACTAGTACTAGGCTGCCTAAAGCATCCCCTCTGGTTGGAGCGTATAAGTCATACTCCATGCCTATTCATGAGTATCTAGAGATCACCCAAATCTCATAGACTGTGACCAGCAGTCGAACTCATATAGGTGTGTTCCTTCTAAGATGTCCTGTAGGCCGACATCTCTACTCTAAATAAGCCACTCGGATCACATTGAGGTAAAAACCAACCTGCCATACAGAATAGGAGAGAAGCGCATCATTGAAGAAATGAGCCCTGTAAAGGTCTCTCCTCCCAGTCAACCAACAGCTTGTTTCACCATCCTACTTCACGGGATCTCCGATCACGTAGAACAGGTTACCACTGTGGTATGACTCATGTGGGTCTCAGGCCCATCTCACTCGATGCACTATCTATCACATTACGTGATAAACCCTTTGTAAATTGGTCGGCCCGATTATTAGCTGTCTGGACATAGTCCAGCGCTATCACTCCGGAGTTTTTCAGCTTTCTGACAGACTTCAACCGCCTCTTAACATGCCTAGATGACTTCATGTTGTCCTTAGAACTGTTCACCTTGATAATTACAGTCTGATTATCACAGTTCATCAGGATAGCCGGTATCGATTTTTCAACTACCGGCAAATCCATAAGGAGTTCGCGAAGCCACTCAGCCTCAACAGTTGCGGTATCTAACGCTGTGAGTTCTGCTTCCATGGTTGACCTAGTTAAGATGGTCTGCTTGCAAGACTTCCAGGAAACAGCACCACCTCCAAGTGTGAACACATATCCACTCATGGCTTTTATCTCATCAGCATCAGAGATCCAGTTTGAATCACTGTAGCCCTCCAGTACCTTTGGGTACCCAGCATAATGAATTCCATAGCTCACGGTTGCCTTTAGATAGCGCATTGCTCTCTCAAGAGCACGCCAATGATCATCTCCCGGATTTGAAACTGTTGTGGCTACAGACCAAACAGAGAGAGAGATGGTAGTGGAGAGGTGGGAGTGTTCTGCCTCATCCTCTCCCTCATCCTGATATATATATACACATGGGGTATGCTTTTACAGTTATACCCTTACATGCATACCTCCCCGTCAGGGGCACTTATGTCATTACATACGTTACTCTGGTTCTTATAACCTCCTAACAGGCCTGTTGGGCTTAGGTGGGGGCCACCCCTACGACAGGAGCCTCTCATGGTGAAGGGCTTCACAGGGCCGAAGCCATGCCGCCGAGTCCTTTGGCCCCCTCCGTCCCCTGCGGCCTGTGAATTCCTCCAAGCGTGTGGTTGAGGAGTCCGAGGTCTGGGATGGAAGATGCCTTGTTGAAGCAGACGCGCGCGCGCTCCGTCCCCTACACTTCGAATGGGTGGCAGCAGAGGCTGGCGCCTAGTCGAAGCAGACGCGCGCGCTCCGTCCCCTACCCTTCGAACGGGTGGCAGCGGAGGCTGGCGCCTAGTCGAAGCAGACGCGCGCGCTCCGTCCCCTACCCTTCGAACGGGTGGCAGCGGAGGCTGGCGCCTAGTCGAAGTAGACGCGCGCGCTTCGTCCCCTACCCTTCGAACGGGTGGCAGCGGAGGCTGGCGCCTAGTCGAAGTAGACGCGCGCGCTCCGTCCCCTGCGCTTCGAACGGGTGGCAGCGGAGGCTGGCGCCTAGTCGAAGTAGACGCGCGCGCTCCGTCCCCTACCCTTCGAACGGGTGGCAGCGGAGGCTGGCGCCTAGTCGACGTAGACGCGCGCGCTCCGTCCCCTACCCTTCGAACGGGTGGCAGCGGAGGCTGGCGCCTAGTCGAAGTAGACGCGCGCGCTCCGTCCCCTGCGCTTCGAACGGGTGGAAGCGGAGGCTGGCGCCTAGTCGAAGTAGACGCGCGCGCGCTCCGTCCCCTACCCTTCAACGGGTGGCAGCGGAGGCTGGCGCCTAGTCGAAGTAGACGCGCGCGCTCCGTCCCCTACCCTTCGAACGGGTGGCAGCGGAGGTTGGCGCCTAGTCGACGTAGACGCGCACGCTTCGTCCCCTACCCTTCGAACGGGTGGCAGCGGAGGCTGGCGCCTAGTCGAAGTAGACGCGCGCGCTCCATCCCCGCGCTAAAATTGGAGCTTGGCGCCGATATTGTTGCGCGTTGGAGCTGTTGTGACCTTGCAGTCTGGTAGTGCGCTTTTAATGGCGGCTGGAATCACGCCGATGCCTGGCCTGATAGAAGTCAGGCTGTCACATCGTGCCGTCTGCCATTCTGCAGGTGGGACACACGGCGACTCGCGACTGGTGCGTCGTGGGATGTGAGCGGTTGCGTGACCGCGGCCGTTCGCCTCTTCCCCAGGGAAGTTGGACGCGTGTTGAAGGCGTGGAGGCATTGTGCGCTGCTTGGTCACCTACCGGGCACGGCCCTCAAGGCCCCGGCAGTTCTTCTTTCCAGAACGTGGGCAGCCGAATCGCTGCGCATTTGATCTGTCTGCGCTTCGAGCCACATGAGGGGCGAGCGGCCTTTATAAAGTGCCAGTGTTGAGGTGGAGGCGCCCTTGCTTGCTTTTTGTCTATTTTTGGTTTGCGGCTTTGCTTCTGCCCGTGCTAATTGTAACGCCAGTTGCTCTTTTCCCTGCTTCTTTCTCGCTGGTCGCGAAGAGCGATGGCTAGCCATGACGCCACCGCCTACCACCCCCGCAGCGGTTCCTTGCCTATCCAAGGCGAGGTGTCCCCTCCTTCCAGGGAGTACGAGTTGGTGCCGCGGGGGAGCTCGCGCGCCAAGAAGTGGTGGGACGCCGTGGAGCACTCGGGAGGCAGCTGTTCCCGTGTGCTGGGGAAGAGCCGTGTGACTGAAGGGACGCTGCAGCGACTCGTGGATGAGAGGAAGATCGTGGATCGCGATGGGGCTCGCCTACCCCGTCGGGACGAGACGGAGCCGAAGCCCCGGGCAATGGAGGCGATTGTTTTTGTCGCGTTCTTCGACGCCGGCCTTCGAATGCCCTCCACGTTCTTCGTGGGGGAAGTCCTGCGGGCCTACAAGTTGGAGCTAGCCCAACTGACGCCCCACGCTATACTCCGCCTAGTTGTCTTCACGTGGGCGATGCGGACAGAGGGGTGGCGTCCCAGCGCGAGCTTATTCGCCACCCTGCACGACGCACGCTGTCGACCCCGAAAAGTTGACGGGGCGGTGTCCAACTTCGGCGGTGTGGACTTCGTGCTCCGGGCGTCGTGCGCGACGTTGTTCCTGGTGCCAGCCTCGCCGAGGCAATGGGAGTCCGGCTGGACTCGGCAGTGGTTCTACTACACCGTGACCGACAAGAGCGGAATGCAGTGCCGAGGTGGGCCGATCTCATTTAACAGCACGCCGAGTTTGAAGGCAGAGACTGATGACACGCGAAGGCTAGAGGGTCTTGTCGGTGTCGCCCGTCGAATGAGCCTGCGCGACCTAGCCGAGGAGTTCACAATGTATGGGGCGGCGCCCCTCTCCTCCCGGGGGAAGTATGTTGGACAGAACGGCCCCCGCGAGGACGGGTTCAGCCCATCCGTATCTCGCCTACTTCCGCCCTCCGCTCCTTGTAAGTTGTCCAGTACATTTTACGCGCGCCGTTGTATCAGTTTGGTCTCCGCCTGGCTGACGTAATCTCCTGCGCAGTGGCTCGGCTAGAAGATGCGGAGCGCGCGGTTACGGCGCTCCTCGGCCCGTACACACTTAAGGAGCACCAGACTCGCGAGGCCGCAGTCAAGGCGGCTAAGCAAGGGCGGGTAAACCGCACATGCGAAGCTCTAGGCATTACTGTGCCCGAGCGCTTGGTGCCGGAGGAGCTTCCCGCCGGGACTCCGGGCACTCAGGACGGTGATAGCCCTGCAAGGGTGTTATCCTCGCGACGCCGGGCCCGTTCCCGTCTGCTGTATGCGACCCCGCAGGCCCTTCGGCGACTAGCACAGCTGGAACGGGGCGTGCGACCGGCGGTGGGCCCGGCCACACTGCTTCGGAGGAACGCGTGGCGTCGAATCCCCCGGCACCCTCCGTCGACGCCAACAAGCCCGTGCTTACGACCATCGGTGAGCTGGAACTCGCCAACCCGGGGGGAGCACCGTTCCTGGCGACAAAAACACGGTCGATGGTGCGCTACCAACCGCGGCGGGCGGCGAGGGCGCACCCCCTACGGAGGAAACCGTGGGGGCGACGGGAACCGTAGCTGGTGTTGCCCCGGAAGAATCACTTGTGCCGCCGATGGCGAAACGCCCTCGGACGCAGTCCCCGCCGCCAGCGAGGGGTCGGTACACCGTTGCGGGGCCTTGTCGCGGGATTACGGCGTCTGGCGCGGCCGAGAAGACCTCCTCGCCGACCACCGAGACGCCCGCCCCCCGCTTGGCCGCCGGAACGGCGCCACTTCCTACCGCGACGAGAGGCGCAGGGGGTAGGTGTGAATCCCTTTCCTCTCGTGACTTCGCGAAACTCTCTCCGATCTGCTCGCTCATTCTGCCAACATCAGGCGAGACAAGGTCTCCCGGACATGGCGAAGGATCGAGCAGCGGAGGTATGCGCGAAGTCCAAAGGGTTGTGCAGGGTGCCCCGCAGATGTCCGTTGCTGTTGACGTGGCCGCGGCCTCAGTAAATCCTGACGTGTTGGGACCGGGGCTCGCTCGCTCGGACTTCCTCCCTCGCCTGGAGATACTTCACGTCCTTGCTGCAGCCGCAGAGCGTGCCGACAACGGCCTTGATCGAGAAATGTTGTCGTCATGCGAGGGGGATCTCCTAGCGCTCGCGCTGCAGGCCTCCGAGATGAGGGTAAACATGTGCGCTTCATCTTGCAAGGTACTGCTGGGCGCCTGCTGACTTGTTGTTTTTGCCAGACGCTTGCCCTTAGCCGGTCCTTTGACGAGGCCCGCGTTCGGGAGCGGAGGGCTCTGGAAGCCAGCCTGCGTGAAGCAAACGATGCTCTCGCAGCGAAGGACGAAGAGCTTCGCGTGCTGGGGGGCGCCATGCCGGCCGCACAACTCGAGGCCACGGAAGCCAAGTGCGCCGCGGCTGAGGAGCGTGCCGCCTTTTTGCAGCAGATCGCCGCCCTAGAAGGGGAGAACGCCCAGCTGGCGGAGTCTGCCGCAGGGAACAGTCTCATCTTGGAAAATGCGTCCACGTCGGCGTGGCGGGCCATGGAGTCTCTGAACCAGGCCCTCCGAGATCTGTGCGTCAGAGTGCCGGACCCTGCGCACGGGCCGGAGGCCCTGTCGGAGACGCTCGGGTTGATCGAGGAGGGGGCTGGGGTTGCTCTTCGTGGCGCCAGAACGTTTGGCGAGCACTGCGGCTATGTTGGTGCGTGCTTCGCCCTCGCCCTGCTTCACATTCGTGGGTGCAGACACACCCATGAGCTGGCGAATCCTCAACTGGATCCTCCCGGCCGTCCAGAAGTTATGGCGGACGCCATTCGCTCCATCGGGCCTAGCCTGCAAAACTTCCATCAACGGATCTGGGGCCGCTTTGGGGAAGATGCAGCGAGGGTCGCCGTGCAGCAGACGCTGCATGGGGAGGGGGACCTCCTCCACTGGCTCGAAGGAGTCCTTCAGGGTCACGGCGACGATGGCATGGGTTCGTCCGCACCGTGCCAAGGCTGAGCGGTTGGTCGGGTAGGGCGAGGGGATGATGTACTGGTTCGTATGCTTGTAGGCATGTAGCCCCCTTGCTTTTATAATGAAACCAAGCAGTACTTTTCTTAGTGTTACCTGCCGCCGAATGCGAGGGGAAGACCTCCGCATCTTGTGTATATTCCGCGGACTGGTGCATGTGGAGGCGAACCTCGACGCTACGCTTTCCTTTATAGTCCGGAGACTCGCGCGTGCGGAGGCGGACCTCGACGCTACATCTTATTTAAAGTCCGTGGACTGGCGCGTGCGGAGGCGAACCTCGACGCTACGACTTGCTTTATAGTCCGGAGACTCGTGCGTGCGGAGGCGGACCTCGACGCTACGTCTTATTTAAAGTCCGTAGACTGGTGCGTGCGGAGGCAAACCTCGACGCTACGTCTTACTTTATAGTCCGGAGACTCGCGCGTGCGGAGGCGGACCTCGACGCTACGTCTTATTTAAAGTCCGTAGACTGGTGCGTGCGGAGGCAAACCTCGACGCTACGTCTTACTTTATAGTTCGGAGACTCGCGCGTGCGGAGGTGGACCTCGACGCTACGTCTTATTTAGAGTCCGTAGACTGGTGCGTGCGGAGGCGGACCTCGACGCTACGTCTTATTTAGAGTCCGTAGACTGGTGCGCGCGAGGGCGTCCCCCCGCTGCGTCTTATTTAAAGTTCGTAGACTGGTGCGTGCGGAGGCGGACCTCGATGCTACGTCTTATTTAAAGTCCGTAGACTGGTGCGTGCGGAGGCGGACCTCGACGCTACATCTTATTTAAAGTCCGTAGACTAGTGCGTGCGGAGGCGGACCTCGACGCTACGTCTTCCTTTATAGTCCGGAGACTCGCGCGTGCGGAGACGGACCTCGACGCTACGTCTTATTTAAAGTCCGTGGACTAGTGCGTGCGGAGGCGGACCTCGACGCTACGTCTTCCTTTATAGTCCGAAGACTCGCGCGTGCGGATGCGGACCTCGACGCTACGTCTTATTTAAAGTCCGTGGACTTTGTTTTGCTCAGCGCGGACAGGGAAAGTGCCGGGAACAGCAACCTTTACTGAACTCCCGTTTATGCGGGCGAGTATCGTATAACAAAGGGCTGGCGGCTCTACGCTTGTTGTCCTACTTCTAGGCGTAGTATCGAGCGTGGCGAGGCGGTACGCCCCCTTTGGCAATACCTCCATCACGATGTACGGGCCTTCCCACTTGGACTCCAGCTTGCCAGCGGTCTCCGCCTGAAGCGCCACTCTGAGAACGAGATCCCCAGGCTTGAATCCCCGCGGGCATATAGAGCGGTCCCGAGTACGCACTGTCTGCCGCGCATACTTTTCGACATGGTGGGCTGCATCTGCCCGTAGCCCGTCGAGGAGGTCCAAGGACACACGGCGCTCCTCTTCGGGTGCTTGGACGAGGACCCTGCGCGAGCCGGCTTGATTTCCTCGGGCGTCACTGCTTCATCGCCGAAAAGGAGCTTGAACGGCGTGAATCCCGTCGGGCGCGTTACCGTTGTGCGAAGCGACCAAAGAACGCTGTGAAGCTCGCCCGGCCACTTGCCCTTCGGCAACCCGACCAGGCGCTTTTTGATGGCAGCGGAGATGGCGCCATTCGCCCGTTCGACCGCCCCATTGGACTGGGGATGCCCTACCGAGGCGAATCGGAGGGTGATGCCCATGCTGTCACAATAGTCTTTGAATAGGGTGGCGTCGAACTGCAGGCCATTGTCAACCGTGAGCTCCCGGGGCACGTCGAAGCGACATATGATGTTTTGCCAGAGGAAGCGCTGTATGGTCGCAGAAGTTACTTTAGCCAGGGCGACCGCTTCCGGCCACCTGGAGAAATACTCCAGCGCGACCACCACGAACCGGAGGTCCCCTGGAGCTCGGGCAAGCGGTCCTACTATGTCGACGCCCCAGCGTGCCAGTGGCCACACCGGAGGAATAGGGTTGAGGCTCGTCGGGGGCCTACGGATGATGCGCGCCATCCACTGGCATCCTTGGCACCGACGGACGAGGTCCTGGGCGTCGGTGATGGCAGTTGGCCAGTAGAAGCCTTGCCTGAACGCCTTGCCAACTAATGACCTCGGCGCCAGGTGGGATCCGCACGCGCCCGCGTGGATCTCCGCAAGGAGCTCCTTTCCCCCCTCAGTCGAGAGGCAACGCAGGAGCGGTGCGCAAACCCCTCTCTTGTAGAGTATCCCTTCGAACACCTGGAAGGATCTTGCGCGGTGCTGCAAGCGCCGAAGCTCGGCGGGGTCCTCCGTCTCGGCGATGCCTTGCAAGAAATTGAAGATGGGCTCTCGCCAATCACCCGGCCGGTCAATGTGGTGGACAAGTGCCGCGTCCCGGTTATCCTGCGCGATGGCCGCCTGCGCTAATATCTCATAAAACGCCCCATCCGCGGGGGAAGTTGCTGGCTGGCTGCCTTAGCGAGGGTGTCGGCCTGCTCGTTCTCCGCGCAGGGGATGGCCTTGATGGTGACGCCCAAAAAGTGCCTTTCCCATGCCCTCACAGCCGCGAGGTACTTGGCCAACTCAGGGTCCTTGGCTTGATATGACTTATCCACATGACCAGCCACCAAGCGCGAGTCGGTGCGTACTAGCACCCGTCTCGCGCCGACTGCCTTGAGCTTTGCCAGGCCAAAGAGCAGCGCCTCGTACTCAGCCGTGTTGTTGGTGGCGGGGAAAGCGAGGCGCGCTGAGTATAGCAAACGCTGTCCTTCGGGCGTGATGATCACCGCGCCTACGCCCGCGCCCGCGACGCCGTAAGCTCCGTCAATGTTAAGTGTCCAGACGGGGTCGTCGTGCGTCTGGACTGGTTGGGTCGGCGGGGTCCATTCGGCGAGAAAATCCGCCAGGACTTGGGATTTGATTGCCGTGCGTGAAGCATACGTCAAGGAGAAGGGGGCGAGCTCGGCGGCCCATTTGCCGATGCGCCCTGTGGACTCCTTGTTGTGTAACATCTCCGCCAGGGGGAATGAAGAAGGCACTGTGATCGGGTGGGCCAGAAAGTAATACCGAAGTTTTCTGGAGGCCATGACCAGCGCGTAGGCGAGCTTCTCAAGCTCCGTGTACCTTGTCTTGGCGCCTTGGAGGGCTTCAGAGACAAAGTATACGGGCCGCTGCATGGCGCCTTCCTCTAAGATGAGGACGGCGCTGACCGCGGTGGCGGACACGGCCAGATATAGCAGAAGGGGAGCCTCTGGTGCTGGGGCGACCAGAGTGGGGAGGCTTGCCAGGTGCTCCTTGAGCTCGTTGAAGGCCTTCGCGCAATCCTCGTTCCAACGAAATCCGTCGCACCCGCGGAGTGTCTTAAAAAACGGCAGGCCCCGCTCCGCCGCCCTAGATAGGAAGCGGCTTAATGCTGCCATGCGGCCCGCCAGCCTCTGGACCTCCCTCGTTGTCTTGGGCGGCTCCATACCCAGGATGGCGTCTACTTTGTCGGGGTTCACCTGGATGCCCCGTCCGGACATGAGGAAACCTAGGAGTTTGCCCGCCTGTACCCCGAAGACACATTTGTCGGGGTTGAGCTTGATGCCCGCCTTCCGGAGGTTGTCGAAGGTCTCCTGGAGGTCCCGGCCATGCAGAGCAAGCTGCCGGGTTTTGACCACCACGTCATCGACGTAAGCTTCGACGTTCCTCCCGAGCTGGGCGGCCAGGGCAATAGCGACGAGACGGGTAAATGTAGCGCCTGCGTTCTTCAAGCCAAAGGGCATTCTGACGAAGCAGAACGTCCCAAGAGGTGTGATGAAACTGGTCTTCTCCTCATCGTCTTCGGCCATGTACACCTGGTGGTAGCCGGAATAGGCGTCCAGGAAACTCATGAGTTCGCACCCCGCGGTGGTGTCGACCAGCCGGTCGATGCGCGGCAAGGGGTAATTATCCTTTGGGCACGCCTTGTTGAGTGCCGTGAAGTCGATGCACATACGCCAGGCCCCGCTGGCCTTTTTGACTAGTACCGGGTTAGCGAGCCACTCTGGATGGTGGACCTCGCGGATGACCCCGGCGCGAAGAAGCTTCGCCACCTCCGTCTTGGCCGCCTGCTGCCGATCCATCGACATACGCCGGAGCCTCTGCTTGATCGGCTTGGCGTCGGGGCGGACCGCCAAGCGATGCTCGATTACGGCTCGGTCTACGCCCTTGATGTCTTCCGGGGACCACGCAAAAATGTCAACGTTGTTCTGAAGCACTCGGAGCAGATCCCGTTCGACCCCCGATGGGAGCCCCTCGCCGATGGACACAAACTGCCCCTCCGCCTGGAGCGGCACCTTCTTGACTCCGCCCTCAGGTCGAGGCTTGGGCGTCCACCCAGGGGCGGAGGGGCCATCGCCGAGCGTGCCGGAGAGGGCGTGCACCGGGCGATGCGGAACGCGGCTGCCGACCTCGGCACGTCTGGCCAGGTCCTGATCGCCGAAGACGGTGATAACACCCTCTGGACCCGGGAGCTTCATACACAAAAATGCGTAGTGCGAGATCGCCTCGAAAGAGTTGATGGCGGGCCGGCCCAGTATGGCGTTGTAGGGATGTGGGATATCTACGACGTCGAAGGTGACCTGCTCGGTCCGGATGTTACCCTTGTTGCCCTCCTGACGGAACGTGACCAGAAGGGACACGTGCCCCAAGGCCTGCAGTGGTTGACCCCCGAAGCCTTGAAGTGGAGCTCCCGGCTGCTCTAGCCGGCTTCGGGGGATCCCCATACGATCGAGGGCTTCGGCGAACAAGATATTCACGGAGCTTCCCCCGTCGACCAGGATGCGCCTGACGTCGCAGCGTGCTATGTGGGCCTGGATAACTAGAGGATCTCGGTGAGGGTACTCCACACCGCTGGCGTCATTCACGTCGAAGGTGATATTGCGGGGCGGCATCCATAATTGCGGCTGCTCCCCGGGGGCTCTTGAGGAGGAGCCTCCGGTGATGACGCTAACGGTGCGATGCTGCGCGCCCTCCGTTGCGGCGGCTCGTATGGGGCTACCGCTTGGGTGCTCCACGTGGGCTCTGGCAGGGGGCCGAGGAGGCAGAGCTCGAGACCCGGCCGTCACCCTCCGCAGCTCCAGAACTGCGGTGCATGCCCTTGTGTAATGATCACCGTAGTCGTGTACCTCGCACCACTTGCCATAGTGTAGGAGCTCTTGTTCTGCGCGGGGTTGGCCGCCGCAATCAAGTCCGCCTTCCGATCCCTGGTCCCCCCTTCGGGAGGCGGGGTCGGGTCCTTGGCGGGCGCTCTCGGTGCCGAGGGCATGATGGGCCGCCTGTGACCTGCGCTGGCGGCGCCGAGGTTTATGCCTGCTCCTTGAGGAGCCTTCCCGTACTCCGGTGTCGCTGCCTCGGGGAGGGTCTCCCCGGGGCTCTCGGCCGCGGCCCTGCCTCGAGGAGGGACCACCCGCCCCTACTTCGCACGGGGGGCGCTCCCCATGGGCGAGGTCGAGGGTGGTAATGCTGCGTCTTCGCGCATCCTCCTCCGCCCGCGCGTACTCGTCCATTTTGTCGAAGAGCTTGGCGACTATCTTGATTGGCCTCCGCGCGTTGTACTCGGCCATCGGGCCCGGACGAAGGCCCTGTATGGCTGCATTAACGACGGTGGTTTTATTAACGTCTCTTACTTGGCATCGAATCTTGGCGAAGCGCTTGATGTAGTTCCGGAGCTTCTCCGAGGGTCCTTGCTTCACAGCGAAGAGTTGGTCCGCGTCGGCTCGCTCGACGCAGTTTCCTTGGAAGATGTTGTGAAGACGGTCGCGGAGCTACTCCCACACGTAGATGGAGCCCGACTCCATGGTAAGGAACCAAGAGAGCGCCCCCCCTCGCAGCGTGAGGGGGAGTCCCTTCGCCTTCGTGGTGTCGTTTCCGCTCGTGGCTTCGATTGCGGTTTCGTACACGCGCACGAACTCGCGGGGGTCCGTGTCGCCCTTGTACGAGTTGATGGCGCCAGGAAACTTGAAGTCTTCAGGCCACGCCGCCTGCTGCAGCCCTGCCGAAAGCGGGGACTCCGGATCTACGCGCGGCAGCGGCGCACGACTAGACGTGGGGGCTTCGCGACTGTCCGCCCTCTCTGGCGTGGGCTCGGGCGCGATTACTGGCGCGGCCTGCTGGCTCCGAGCCTCTTGCATATCGCGGATGATTCCGCGAAGGTCCCCTAGCTCCCGCTGGAATGCGTTGAGGGCTGCTAGTATGGCGTTTTCCCCCGCAGGCGCTGTCGGGGCCGCCGGGACACCCAGCGGACGAGGCGGTGCAGGGACCATCGCTTCACGATCTCCACATCCGCCGGATGCTTCATTGCGGCTACCCCCAGCCGCCTGATCCGTGCTGCCGGCGAGGGTGGCGGGGGCTGTCGTTGCAGTGCCAGCGACGGGGTTGGGTATCGTTGTAGCGGCGCTAGCGGGGTCGGTCGCTGTGGCGCCAGCGTCGACGCCCGCGACCACGGCGCCTGCGCTGCCGCCAGCTCCTTCGGCAGCCGATGCCGAAGCCCTGGTATTCACGCGCCGCTCCGACCCAACCGTCTTCTTTCCCTTCGCCGCCGCTGATGAAGATTTTTTCGGTGCCATCCTTCTTCTTCGGTCTTCGGGCTTGTCCTTGTCCTCCCCACGGACGGCGCCAACTGTTGTGGCTACAGACCAAACAGAGAGAGAGAGATGGTAGTGGAGAGGTGGGAGTGTTCTGCCTCATCCTCCCCCTCATCCTGATATATATATACACATGGGGTATGCTTTTACAGTTATACCCTTACATGCATACCTCCCCGTCAGGGGCACTTATGTCATTACATACGTTACTCTGGTTCTTATAACCTCCTAACAGGCCTGCTGGGCTTAGGTGGGGGCCACCCCTACGACAGAAACAAATCGGCTTAGCTTGCTCACAGCAAACGAGATGCCAGGTCTCGTAGCACTAGCTAAATACATCAATGAGCCAATGATCTGGGAGTATCTCAATTGATCCCTTGTTATTCTTCAGTTTTTCCTCAATAACACACTAGGATCATAAGGAGTAGGAGCAGGCTTGCAGTCACTATAACCAAAGCGACTCAAGACCTTCTCTACATAGTGAGATTGCACAAGTGTAACCCCACCATCACCTCCTGTCAGTAGCTTAATGTTAAGAATCACATCAGCCACTCCCAAATCTTTCATCTCAAAACTTTTGGACAGAAAGTCCTTGACCTCCTCAACCACATTGAGGTTGGTCCCAAAAATCAGTATGTCATCAACATACAAGCACAAGATCACTCCTTCTCCCCCCACCATAGCGATAGTACACACATCTGTCGGCTTCATTCACAACAAAGCCAGCAGATGTCAAAGTTCTGTCGAACTTCTCATGCCATTGCTTAGGTGCTTGCTTTAGGCCATACAAAGACTTTAACAACTTGCACACCTTTCCTTCTTGACCTTCTACCACAAACCCGTCTGGCTGATCCATATAAATCTCCTCCTCCAACTCTCCATTTAGGAAAGTTGTCTTAACGTCCATTTGATGAACGAGCAGATCATGAGAGGCAGCCAGGGCAAGTAGTACTCGAATTGTGGTCAATCGGGCAACAGGTGAATAAGTATCAAAGAAGTCATCGCCTTCTTTCTGGGTATAACCCTTGGCCACAAGCCTTGCCTTGTACTTTTCAATTGTACCATCAGGCCTAAGCTTTTTCTTGAAAACCCATTTACATCATACAGGTTTACACCCATAAGGACGGTCAACGACCTCCCAAGTTCCATTAGACATAATAGAGTCCATCTCACTCCGTACTACTTCCTTCCAATAGTCAGCGTCAGGAGAAGAATATGCCTCTTCCATGGTTCTTGGAGTGTC
Organism: Dendrocalamus latiflorus; assembly: GCA_017311315.1. NCBI lineage: Eukaryota > Viridiplantae > Streptophyta > Magnoliopsida > Poales > Poaceae > Dendrocalamus > Dendrocalamus latiflorus. The sequence continues at coordinate 11,080,588 of CM029654.1, forward strand.
ATCCACGAGGTATACAATGAAATCATCACCAAACGACTTTGCAATCCTCTGTCTCTTACTCTTTCGAGTAACTTCATTGTTATCCTCCTCGGGATTTTCCATAGGCGTTTCCTCAATATGTTCTATCGGCACAAAAGAATCAAGGGAAACTATAGGTTCTTGACTAGATGAGCTAGGTACATCACATTTCATAGGAAATTCATTCTCAAAAAATGTGGCATCTCTGGACTCTATGATTGTACCAACATGCATGTCAGGTACTCCAGTTTTTATAATTAAGAACCTATAACCCACGCCGTGCATAGCATAACCAAGAAATACACAATCTACGATTTTTGGTCCAAATTTGCGCTTCTTGACAATTGGCACGTTAACTTTAGCCAAACATCCCCAGGTGCGCAAGTATGAGAGAGTCAACTTCTTCTTTTCCCATTCCTCGAATGGTGTTACTTCTTTATTCTTTGTAGGAACTCTATTCAAGACATGACACGCGGTCAATATAGTCTCACCCCACCATTCCTTAGAAAGTCCCGCAGTGTCTAACATAGCGTTAACTAAATCAGTTAGAGTACGATTCTTTCTTTCGGCAACCCCGTTTGATTCGGGAGAATAGGGAGGCGTCCTCTCATGAATAATTCCATGTTCCTCGCAGAATAAAGTAAACTCATTTGAAAAATACTCTCCCCCACGATCAGACCTTACCCGCTTGATTTCCCTCTCAAGTTGGTTTTCTACCTCAGCTTTATAGATCTTAAAGTAATTCAACGCTTCATCTTTTGTTTTCAATAAGTACACATAGCAAAATCTAGTGCAATCATCTATAAGCGTCATGAAATATTTCTTCCCACCTTTAGTCATCACGCCATTCATCTCGCACAAATCGGAATGAATGAGTTCTAACGGTGCCAAATTCCTCGCCTCTTTCGCTGCCTTGTGAGGCTTGCGAGGTTGTTTTGATTGAACACACGCATGGCACTTAGAACCTTTGACCAAAGTGAATTTCGGGATTAAACTCATATTAGCTAAGCGCGTCATACACCCAAAATTAACATGACAAAGTCGTGAATGCCAAACATTAGATTCATCATCATCGTTACACACATGGTTCACAAATTTATTATAGGCATCCATCAAAGAAAAACGGAACAAGCCTCCGCTCTCATAGCCTTTACCAACAAATGTTCCATACTTAGACACGACACATTTATTGGACTCAAATGCAAGCCTAAAACCATCTCTACACAGTAGAGATCCGCTGACGAGATTCTTCTTTATGGAGGGGACATGCTGCACGTTCTTTAGTTGCATGGTCTTTCCCGAAGTAAACTTCAGATCGACCGTACCAACACCATGAACAGCTCCATGTGATCCGTTTCCCATCAACAAGGAGGAACCTCGACAGACCTGATAAGATGAAAACAAGGAAATATCAGCACACACATGAATATTAGCACCAGTGTCAACCCACCACTCAGGTGATTGACAAACAGAAAGAACTGTAGGTAAATAATTACTGTACCCCGATGTTCCTCCAGCATCACTAATAACCATGTTGGCAGACTTCTTCTGCTTATCCTTGCGGTCTGGACAATCCTTAGCCCAATGGCCAGAATCACCGCACACAAAGCAGCTGCCCTTTCCTTTGCCTTTCTTCTTAAACTCAGTAGTAGCCTTGTGCTTGACAATAGGCTTATGTTTCTTCTTATTGTGGGAAGCCTAAGGGTTCTTCTTCTGCACCAAATTGGCACTAGAACCTCCCTCAGCAGCAACTTTCTTGCCACGAGTATCTTTTGCTCTCGCCTTCTCTTCAACACCAAGAGAGCCAATGAGATCAGTAACACTGAACTCCTGCCTCTTGTGTTTTAGAGAGGTAGCAAAATCCGACCAAGAAGGTGGTAACTTGGCGATAATACCGCCAGCCACAAACTTGTCCGGTAACTCACATTTATTGTTCTCAAGCTCCTTTACCAGTGCCTGAATCTCATGAGCTTGTTCTACTACAGAATGGTCATCGACCATCTTGTAGTCATAGAACTGCTCCATGACATACAGCTCACTACCAGCATCGGAAACTCCGAACTTGGCCTCAAGTGCATTCCACATCTCTTTGCTCGTAGGCAAATGCATGTACACATCCACAATGTTATCTGCCAGTATGTTAACAAGTGCACCTCGAAACAAGTTATCCGCTACATTGAACTTGCGTTCGTCCTCAGCAGATAGAGGCTCAGCGGGCTTGCCTTGTGCAACATGAAAACATTCCATGGCAGTAAACCACAGGATCGCACATGCACGCCATCTCTTAAAATTGGAACCATCAAACGGAGGGTGCGGCTTAAGCGACGCAGCAAAGCCAACTACCGAAAAAGGCCTATCAAGTTTTTGGATTGTTGAAGATCTAGTCAATTTTCGGCATATTTTAATCCAGAAATTCAGCATATAAAACATGACATACAAAAACATGAGTGATCCAACGATGATGTATTCATATTCGCTAACGAACAAGCTAACAGCAGCACCTATTAACATATTCATAGCGCACAGAAACAAATACACCAGAGAAGTTTTCAGGTTATACCCTCGGGCGGGGCCAGTGTCGGTGACACCGGAGGCGCCGTTACCATCAGTCGACATGATGGCCTATTCGATGTAGTCGATCGAGGCGTGATGCAGGACGAGGCGTGATGCAGGAAGATGTTCGTCGTGCAGTCTCGCGAACAGTTCACCACCAGGAAGTAGATGACGTACCTCACAGATTGAGCAGTCGCGCCAATGCGCTCCCTAAAAACTTGATCGCCCGTCTACCCGTGCAGGTACGCAAATGGACGGAGTTTCGGAGGCCTACTCGCCCAGAACCCTTTGCGCGCAAGGTTCTGGACCGGAGATTGCAGAGAACAGCAACAAAAACAGAAACATAATACTGTTCTTTCTTATCCTTTATCGTATGGACTGGAGAGCCTTTTTATGCTCTGTACTTTTGTAACAGCAAAAATGAAGAGGCCAGAGTGACTGCAACCATTAGTCACTAGTAACTGCAGCCACGCACGCACGGCATGGCGTGGCGAGCGAGCGAGCGCGCGCGCGTGTATTGTCTCTCTCCAATTCCACAAGGGGGTTACCACGTTCCACCTTTTAAAGTGGAGTAACTCCCATTCAATTTGTTACAACTTGTGAAGTTGTACGGATGATCTCATCCAGGAAACATCTGCAGTTACTCTCTCTTTCTCTCATCTGAACCGATGGCTCCATGGAGCAATTGCCCATGGCGTCCGTACGGCATGTATAAATACATATCAATGATCAATCAAAGGGTAGTGAGTTCATTTGCCATTCACTATTTCCAGTTTCCATTTACTTTTCACATGTTATCAGCACTTTCGCTTGCAACTCTGTGCTCTCGAGAGGGAGGACAGACCGAGAAGAAGGTCGTTCGAGTTCAAGACCAAGAAGGAGATCGAAGGTACGATGCCGCCCCTGCACTACGTACCTCCGGCGATTCTCATCGTCGATCTCGTCTTCATGCTCTTCCATCGCGCCGTCGACATGGGGCTCCAATTCAACCACCGCCGCATCCGCGCCGAACTGCTTGACACCTTCCGTTACCTTCTCGGTGAACGCTGGGGAAGGGGACGGGGGCTTCGGATGCGAGTGGGTAGGCGTGGTGGACGTCGTCGTCGTGTCAACCCCACTGTAGTGGCCCCAGCGCCACCAACGGGACCGTTCTGCCCCGAGCACGGACCCGGCTCGGCCGGCGAGGCGCGGCACAGCGGTGCGGCCGGAGTGGCGCGCGGCGCCCGCGGCACCCACACGGCTGGAGCAACCCAAGGCGGCGTGGCCCACCTGGCGCAGTGGCGCGACTGGTGGCGCACGGCGGGCCCTTGGCCGGCGCAGCACCCACTGCCCGGCGACGGCGACGCCCGCAAGCGGCCCCCGCGGTGGCGCGGCCGGCCCGTGGTGGCGCGACGGCGCGACGACCGGAGGCGGCGCCAAGGGCGATGGCGCCCGGCGGCGGCTTGCGCCCGGCGGCCCGCGGCTACGCCCGAGGCGGAGGTGGCGCCCGAGGGCGGCGCAGCCCGGCCGGCGACATCCGCGGCCAGCGGCGCAGCAAGGCCCACCCGCGGCCGGCGACAGGGTGGCGGCGTCCGCGCCCGAGGTCGCGGCCGACGGCTCCCGAAGCAGCGCCTGCGGCCGGCGGCTTCCCGAGGCGGCGCCCGAAGAACGGCGGCGGCTTGCGCCCGGCGGCCGGCGGCGGAGCCCGAAGCCTAGGCGGCGGCGACTTGACCCGGCAGTGGAGGCGCCTCACAAGACGGCGGCAGTTAGGGTGGGGGGAAACCGTAATCCCCCCCTCCTTTTTATATACTACTGCCGGAAATGGGCTTTTAGCCCAAATAACCTCCACCTTTCCACTTGGGCCTAAAGGCCGAATGGGCTTCAGCCCAAGTTCGCGAAAATTTGCTCAAACCCCCCTCCTTTTTATGGCAATTGCAGAATTATTATTTAAATAAACTTTGTATTATAATTTCGCAGTACTTTTCATCAGTGTGGTAATCTAAATTGTTTTACTGTTTTAGACGCCTAATGTAACCATGTATTGTACATATGTGTTTCCATGCAATGTATTATACATCAATTATTGCAATTATCTTATGCAATTTAAATATTACGTTTTCTAGCTTACCATACAAGCACTTAATATTTTTTTATGCAAATGCTTTAGGTTGATTTTCTCTCATTTTGGAATAACACAAAGTTTCTTAACTTTGATATTGGCCATACACAAGGTAGTACCATAGTACTACTGCGGGATTTATTCCTCAACGTGCGTACCCAATATAAAGTTTTGAAACATTTTGGTCTACACTTTTGGGTGACTACCTTTATTTATTTTCAAATTGGCCATACACAAGGTAGTACCATGGTACTACTGTGGGATTTCATCCTCAACGTGCGTACCCAATTTGATTATAAATTATACAAGGTCTACACCTAAGTGATTACCATGGTTCTTTTTCACATTGGCCATACACAAGGTAGTATCAAAGTACTACTGTGGGATTATCATCCTCAAAGTGCGCACTCAATGTTGAAAAATGAATTAAATAATGTTAATACCATTGGTGATTAACTATGTTGTTCCACAATAGGAGAATGTCCCTTTATGTATTTCAAGTTTACCTTGATTACTTGCATTTCGCATTGCTTATTTAACATTGCCAAAGATTTTAACAAATCTGTGGCCCTACATATGTAGGCATAATGGCTACTAAAGAGTTTGAGGCTCTCGCTCTTGACGGCCACAACTTCCCCACATGGGCGATGGATCTCAAAGTGAGTATATCGTTGCGCGGAATGTACCAGGCAATTGCAGCTCCCCAAGAGGGTGTAGCTCCTTTGGCTGAGACTCTCAAGTACAATACCTTATTTATCATAAGGAACCACATCCATCCTGATCTCAAGGCTGAGTATCTAATGGAAGAAGACCCACATGCTCTGTGGCTTGCTCTTCAAATACGGTATGAACAGCAGAAAGCAGTCATCCTACCGGAGGCTGTCAATGAGTGGAACCACCTCCGCATACAAGATTTTAAATCTGTGGAAGAGTTCAACCATGTTGTTCATAAAATCAGTTCTAAACTGCACTTTTGCGAGAAAGAACCATCTGATGCGGAGAAAATTGAGAAGACATTGTCTACCATGCTCCCCGCACAAATGATCCTTCAGCAACAATACCGTGAAAGAGGTTTCACCGTTTATTCTGAGTTGATTAAAACATTACTTCAGGCAGAAAGGCATAGTGAGCTCCTACTTTGGAACTCTAATCTACGCCCTTTGGGCACTAAGCCTTTGCCAGAAGTACATGCTAACACTCAGAACAAACCTCAAGGGAATGCTACTAACTCTAGCAATCCTGGAAACTTTAAAGGGAAGAACAAGCTCAAGAGACAGCGGAAGTCTCGTGGTGCTAACAAGGGAAAGGATGTTTCTAAGTCAAAAAAGAACAAGTCTAACACTTGTATCAAGTGTGGCTGTTACAACCATCCGACTGAGAAATGTCGTACTCCCAAGCACTTGGTGGCTTTGTACTTGAATTCCGTGGGACGAGCACGCTCCAATCAAGGACGTTCCAATCAAGGTGGACAATTTGAAGCACACTTCAACTCCCAACCTGATGTCAACATGGAAGAATTCCTCCAACCTGACATTACTAAGAAAGATGCCCCTGGGTGCTCCTACTCTGCTCCTACAGCTGCGGGACCAAGCAACACCAAGGCACTACCTCCACTTGATGGGAACGTTAACGATACGGAGAACATGATCGTGGAGTTCACTTCTAACGATCCGTTTGGAGACTTTAACTAGGCTCCTACACTTTGAGATACCTTATTTAATTATGCCTTAAATGTGGATGTCGTTTAATTGTGAATGTTGTCATAGGCTAGTTGTTGTCCGTACTTCATTTAAGCACAATGGGTATTGTAATTTGTATTAAGCACAATTGATACCTATATATATATTGTATGTATTCTATATATATTTGTTGAGAATTACATATTCCAATTCTCCATTTTGTATAGATTGTACGGGAGTCGGTCTGATGGATGAGGAAATGTGCCTAGTGGATAGCGGTACCACTAACTCTATACTCAGGGAGATAAAATATTTCCAAACTCTCACAAAGAACAAAGGAAATATTTTAACAATCGCTGGACGCGACGCTGTAATAGTCGGAACCGGTCGGGCCACTATTATGCTCCCTATGGGTACATCGATAACAATTGAGGATGCACTCTTGTATCCCAATTCAACTCATACCCTATTGAGTTATAGAGATATCCGTAAGAATGGGTTTCATGTTGAAACTCATGAGGACAACAATGAGGAGTTTCTTCTCATAACAAAAGATCACGGATATGGCAAAGAGACACTTGAAAAGTTTCCCTCACTCCCGTCTGGATTGTACTACACATACATCAACCCCGTACCACATGTTGCTTACAAAGTAATTTTCCAGAATGTTAACGCATTCCAAACTTGGCATGATCGTCTTGGCCATCCTGGAATAGGGATGATGAGGAAAATTATAAGCAATTCTGTTGGTCACACTTTAAGTGATGCAAAATTTCCCCAATCCTCAGATTTTATGTGCACCGCATGTGCCACTGGGAAATTAATTTTGAGGCCCTCTTACCTCAAAATTCATGCCGAACCTCTAAAGTTCCTTGAACGCATTCAAGGTGACATATGTGGTCCCATTCAACCATTATCTGGCCCGTTCAGGTATTTCATGGTTCTAATAGACGCATCTACACGATGGTCTCATGTGTGCCTTCTTTCCACACGGAACCATGCATTTGCTAAAATTGTTGCACAAGTTATCAAACTTAAAGCACAATATCCTGAACATCAAATCCGATCAATCCGAATGGATAATGCTGCTGAATTTTCCTCACGTGCCTTCAATGACTATTGCATGGCTTTAGGAATTCAAGTTCAGCATTCGGTCCCATATGTTCATACTCAAAATGGGCTGGCAGAATCTCTCATCAAGAGAGTGAAACTTATTGCAAGACCTTTACTACAGAATTGCAATCTACCAACATCATGTTGGGGTCATGCAGTTTTACACGCTGCTGACTTGATTCAATTGCGTCCAACTGCATACCATGCAACCTCCCTGTTGCAACTAGTACGTGGAAATACACCAAATATTTCCCATCTGCGGAAGTTCGGTTGCGCTACATACGTACCGATCTCCCCACCGCAGCGTACATCTATGGGCCCACACAGGAAATTGGGGATCTACGTGGGATATCAATCTTCGTCGATCATTAAATACTTGGAACCCCTTACAGGGGATCTATTCACTGCCCGGTACGCTGATTGTATCTTCAATGAAGATCATTTCCCGGCATTAGGGGGAGGAATTGAAAACCACAAAAAATGCCAGGAAATCAATTGGGATGCCATAGACATCTCCAACTCTGATCCACGTACTTCTGAAACTGAACTCCAAGTTCAGAAGATCATTAATTTGCAACACATTGCAAATAACATGCCAGATGCATTTATTGATTATAAGGGTGTTACAAAATCCTATAATCCTGCGAGAAATGTGCCGGAAAGAGTAGAGGTACCAAATAAAACTACTCAACTCCCATGTAAGAGGGGGACAAGTACGGCTATTTCCACAGATGCAGCTTCTAGCAAGCAAAGGAAAGGGAAGAACAAATCTTCTAACCCAATAAATGCAACTCAACCTTACGTTGAGACACACCCTGTGGAGGTTCAACCTTCACATCCCACATCAACAGTGCACTCAATTACTGATGTTGGGACATCGGAATGCTCTGATGCAGTCATTTTGGGAAATAATGATACATCACAAGGGGTGCTTGAAATTTCCATCAACTATATTGAATCTGGAGAATCATATGACAGAAAGTCTACAATTGTCGACATCTATTTCTCTGAAGCAATTGCAGAAATCATCCAAAATGATCCAGATCCTAAGACCATGGCAGAGTGCAGAAAGCGCTCGGACTGGAATCAATGGAAAGATGCAATTCAAGCAGAGATAACCTCGCTCACTAAAAGAGAGGTATTCACTCATGCAATACCTACACCTCGAGGAATCTTTCCTGTGGGATTCAAATGGGTTTTCGTCCAGAAACGGAATGAGAAAAATGAGGTGGTGAGACATAAAGCGAGGCTTGTAGCACAAGGGTTCACGCAGAGACCCGGCATTGATTTCAATGAAACATATTCTCCAGTTATAAGTGGAATAACATTTCGATATCTTATATCTCTGGCTGTTCAAAATCGTCTATCTATGCAGTTGATGGACATAGTGACTGCATATCTATATGGGTCACTTGATTCGGACATATACATGAAGGTCCCTGATGGAATCTCTATACCGAATCCAAACGCAAATCGCAACATGTATTGTGTAAAGCTTCAAAAGTCACTCTATGGCTTAAAGCAGTCGGGAAGAATGTGGTATAACCGACTTAGTGAGTTCCTTTTGCAGAAGGGATACACTAACAATGATGATTGTCCATGTGTTTTCATCAAAAAGTCCCAAACGTGATTTTGCATCATATCAGTATATGTTGATGATTTAAATATCATCGGCAACCCACAAGATATTGATGAAACACGCAATCATCTAAAGATGGAGTTTGAAATGAAGGATTTGGGTCAAACCAAATTTTGCTTAGGTTTACAACTTGAGCATCTTCCCACTGGAATTTTAGTGCATCAATCAGCCTATATCCAGAAAATATTAGAGAAATTCAATATGGACAAATCACATCCATCCAAAACTCCTATGGTTGTTCGATCTCTAGAAATGGAGACTGATCAATTCAGACCACAGGATGATGGAGAAGAGATTCTGGGACCTCATTATTCTTATCTCAGTGTCATTGGAGCGCTTATGTATCTTGCAAATTGCACCAGGCCTGATATTGCATTTGCAGTGAACTTGCTAGCTCGACATAGCGCTGCTCCTACCAAACGTCATTGGACGGGAGTAAAACATATCCTCAGATATGTTAATGGTACAAGAGACCTTGGATTATTTTTCCAAAGGAACCCAAATCTTAATATGATTGGATACACTGATGCCGGCTATTTATCTGATCCCCATAATGGCCGATCCCAGACAGGTTTTGTGTTCTTACACGGAGGAACAGCCATTTCATGGAAGTCTTCAAAACAGACTCTGGTGGCTACCTCAACAAATCACTCTGAAATAATTGCACTATATGATGCCTCACGTGAATGTGTTTGGCTCCGCAGAGTGATTAACCACATACAACAATCATGTGGCACTGGTGCCATCGATTCACCAACTATTATCTATGAAGATAATTCTGCTTGTGTTACACAGATGGAGACAGGCTACATCAAGAGCAACATAACCAAGCATATTTCTCCTAAGTTGTTTTATCCCCATGAGTTAAAACAAATGGGTGAAATAAACATCTTGCAAACCAAATCATGTGATAACCTCGCTGATTTGTTTACTAAGTCCTTACCAGCTTCCTCGTTCCAGAAATGTGTTCAAGGAATTGGTATGCGACGACTTCGAGATTTGCAAGATTCAGGGGGAGAAATCTCCTAAATGTTACTCTGTCCAAAGCATCATATTGCACTCTTTTCTTTGTATGAGTTTTACTCACAAGGTTTCTCATATAAAGTTTTTAATGAGACAATATTAGCATAAGCGTATGTCGTATTTCCTATTTTTTTCCCATCGAGGTTTTTTAGGAGATATCAATGACATATATTGTCCTCTAAACTATCTATGAGTTTTCTCCTGCAAAGGTTTTTCTCATATGAGTTTACAATGAGACAATACTCATTATATGTTGTATCACTTTCTCCTTATTTTCCCATTAGGTTTAAAGGAGTTTTTAACAACGTATCTATCAAATATTTCTCCTCGTTTTTATCCTACAGGACTTTTTGGAAGATTAATACTATTCATTGATCTCAAAGATGGATTCGATCAAGGGGGAGTGTTACAACTTGTGAAGTTGTACGGATGATCTCATCCAGGAAACATCTGCAGTTACTCTCTCTTTCTCTCATCTGAACCGATGGCTCCATGGAGCAGTTGCCCATGGCGTCCGTACGGCATGTATAAATACATATCAATGATCAATCAAAGGGTAGTGAGTTCATTTGCCATTCACTGTTTCCAGTTTCCATTTACTTTTCACACAATTCTCCATATTGGACTAAACAGTTTTTCCATGTGGACCTGGGAATTTCATTTGATTAATTGCTAAATTAAAATGGATCAAGCCCAATTAATCCAACAGTAAGCAGATGGATCAAACGTTATCGAGGAGATACGCAAACTACTGCTCTTTTAGTTGAATCAAATTGTGCTAGAAAATCATGAGACACCGTGGTTTTCGCTTTGGTTTCAGACTTTAGAGAGAGAGACGCGCATCGGCGCATGTGGGCCTGAGCGCCCACACCTACGAATCCATTATCTCTCCTCTATTCCCGCAAGAGGAAACGATGGAGCGACAACAGAACGGTCGGGGGAGACAAAACGTGGTTCTTGATCAGGTGCAACTTTTCCCTCGTTTGCCTCCTCCGTCTGTTGCTTCCTAATTTCTACCTACGTATCTATACTATCTAAGCCTAGATCTCTCTCCTTTTCTAAACCCTCTCGCTCTATCTCTAGAGTAGAAACCCAGCCTTACATGAGCACACACCGAAAAGCCCCCCCCCCCCCCTTCCTTTTCTATTGACCCTTGGGCAGCGTTGGTCGGCTCTAGCTGGGCTCCGTGGGGCTAGGTTACCTGCCCTGTGGGTCGGTCAATGATGAAAATTTTGCTACTATAGCTTTTTGTGATGTATAGAATTGTATCTATATTTCTGCTATTTGGTTTTCTTTATAGAATGTAATTTTACTACACAGCTTATTCGGCTCTCCACATCTCTAATTTCTGACTCCACCCCTCTCCGCCATGACCGTCAACAAGAGAGTGCATGGATTTTCCAAGGTGCGGAGCTTTGAATCGAATGATTCCAACCCCCTAGATCGACTTGGATTTGCATTTGAACACTGCTCGTTTTAGATCAATGCCCCATAGGAACATACGACGTGGTACACAATTAATATGCGAAGTTCATATGGCTGCACCACTATTTGTCACTTTATCTGCTACAATTAATATGCAAAGTTCATATGACTCGACCACTATTTGTCACTTTATCTGCTACTGCATGCTTACAATTAGCAGCACATCAAACCATGACTTGCACAGCTCCTCTCCCAGAACATAAGATGATTCTCAAAGCTACCACCGTATCCATGATAATCTGTAGGACCGAAGATGGCAATAAAGGTGGGTGAATGATGCCTTAAAATTTTTTCCACTAGTATTCACTTTTCGTTTACTCCGATAGGTACAAACCTATGAAGATTAGGATAGGAATTCAACTTGAATATCACAGACTCACAAAGCTGAGAACAAACAGTAGGAAAAACAATATGGTCGAAATTTGACACCGTGGTCAGAAGTCCACTACCAATCGAAAATCAACGTAGTCGGGATTCGACTACTAGATGAAAATAAATGTGGTCGGAATTCAACATGGTCATAACCAGTGTGGACGAAAGCCAACAAGTGGTCGAACAACTAACGTGGTCAAAAACCAAAGAATGATCGAAAACCCTACGTGGTCGAAATTCAACTACTAATCAGAAATCAACGTGGTCAGAATTCAACTCTAGTGGTCGACGACCAGAGTGAGCGGTCAAAAACCAACGTAGTCAAAAAGTAACATGGTCGAAAACCAACGTGGTCAAAATTTGACTCGAGTGGTTAATGACTAAAGAATGGTAGAAAACCAACGTAATTAAAAGCCAACATGGTCGAAACCAAAGTGGTCGAAATTCGACTTGAGTGGTTAGTGACCATAGAGTGATTGAAAACCAACATGGTCGAAAATCAAATTGAGTGGAAATCCATGTTTTTGAAACTGGTTGAAATCCGACCGGTGTGAACCACTACCAAAGAGTGGTCAATCTATAGGTGGTCGAAACGAGAGAGGTTAAACCAAGTCAAAACACAACTAGGGAGGTCAACGATTAGTGAAAGGTCAAAAACCAATGTGGTCATATTAGTTCGGAATGTTGCCAGGAGGGTCAACGATCAGTGAAAGGTCAAAAACCAATGTGGTCATATTAGTTCGGAATGTTGCCAGGAGGGTCAACGAACAACTAGTGATCGTAACCAGAATGGTCGAACCAATCCGAACTTCGACCAGTGAGATCGACTATTAATGGATGATCGAAAATCAAAGAGCAGTCGAAAGACAAGCATGGTCGAGAACCAACGAGCGGTCGTAACCAGACACGGTCAAAAATCACTCGGAAGAACAGAGCAATCACACGACCGCAAGATCTAAAATCCACATATCTTTTGATTAAAAGATCAAATGGCTGTGAAACTTTGTACGCAAATTAATTAAGGTCTCAAGATAATATTCCATTCTTGAATCGAAAAATCTGTGACAAATTTGAGACCTTTTTGCAAGTTGAGAACGCACACACCAACAAAGAACTAAAAACCAAATCGATGATCAAATCTTGCTCGTGGATAGAAGATAGCTAAGATGGCTTTGCATATGCTCCCGCATGTCACGGCAAGCTGCATCACCAAAGAGATAATATCAAAAGTTCTTGGATCAAGAAATCACCCGATTAGACCAAGAACGTGCAAAAACAGGGTTTCTTGAAAATCTTGCTATTGAAGTGCCTAGGTGATTGGAGATCGATATCAAGAGATTATCTCCATCCCGTTCATGTCCTTGGCACAGCAAGATCAAGAGAAGGGCAGAAGAGAGATCAAACCAACCTAAACAAGAGCAACAAGAAGAGATCAAAAAAGGGTTGAGAGAAGAGAGGAAAAACCAACTCAAAACAGAGCAAACTCAATCAAACAAAAAGATACACAAGATAGATCGAAGATTGATGTATTGCTCATTTAAGATGATTGATTTTACAGCCACTCCACTCAGGAGGACAGAGTCTACAGCTAGAGCACACACTCTCGAACTACCTTCCATAAGAGGGAGGAGGAGCTAGCCACCAAAAGGCTTAGCTAACCTTCTTCAACCCTAGCTCCTGCATCCTCTTCCCTTTTATAGGCTCACAACCTGAACCAAAACCTAATGGATTCACCTATTAGGACAAACCGGAGATAACCCATTAACCTCACCTAACATCGGCTTTTGCTCACGCACGTTTCTCTGGTATTGAGCAATTTTACCAAAATGACCCCCTACTGCTTTGGACGAAGCTTCCTGCTTCATTTTCCACGAAGCATCACACATGCTTCGCCATCATCCACGTGGCCCCAATGACTTACTGCCAAGCCTCTCACGTCTGGATCCCACCGAACTACTCTCGCTTGTAAATGACCCATGTCACTTAGCACACCACATGCCTCTCCTCACGCATGACGGCACCCGGCATCCTTGGCCATCTGCACCTTGACTCCTCCCTGAGCATAGTCCTGGTCCACCTTGTCGTTGCCCATCATATCCATCACTGGCAGCTCCCGCTTCGGTTCCTCGTTGTCTCGGTTTGTAACCACCCCGCAAGCCTTAGTCGTCTTTGGTGTCTCCCGAATATTTTGGACCTCAGCATCACCCTATGCCTAGTCCTGGTCCTCCCACGCCTCACCATACTCTAGCTCCGAAGTCTGCAACCAACACCAATAAGCAAACCACCACGTAGTACCGCACGATACACAAAAGATCATCAATTTGTGCAATTAATGCAAACAATGCTTAATGCAAAATGTATGCACCCAAATATTGATCCTAAACCTAGGACCAAACAATAAATACATGTACACACTAGCAACAACACCTAGGTCAACCCATGACCAAACTCTAAGAATTCCAGAGAACAATTTCAGACTACCGAGAGAAGCCAGTTTGACTGCCAAGCACAAGCAGTCAGACCACTGGCTGGTCTGACACGAGTACTCGGATGCTCAAAGATCACAAAACTTGAAGTACTTGAGAGGCCAACGACCAGCACAACAAATCGCTACGACCATGGATCACAAAGGCTACGACTATCACAACAGATCGCTACAACAACCGATCATAAGGGCTACGATTACCGATCGCCAAGGCTTACGACAACCGAACAACGACCATGTTGAAGCACGACCATTCCGTGGTCGTTCTGCTATACTTGACAAACCGTGGTCGTTCACCGATCTCGCACAATTGCCAATCATACCTCCCGATCGGACCGTCCGACCACGAAGTCGTAAACTTTGAATCCAGTACTCGTAGTCAGACGAACTCGTAAGCCACAAAGTCATTAGATAAAAAATGACCTTTTGCAAAATCCTCAAAAACCAAACTCAAACCTCTGCAGATACTTTAATTCAAAAGTCAATTACTCATTACAACCATAAGGTGACCTCCACATAGTCTCACATAACCAATTCACCACCCAACTGAAATTCTGAGAAGATACTCACCTGCTCTCCACTATCTGAATCAGTTCTAATTCCTGTAAGAAAACGTATACATATTCTTCTGCAGTCAACAGTCTATGAGCTTCGAGTCTAAATAGAACAGTGTATCAGCATTGGTCGGCTCTACAATCTGCTCTCCGGGTTTGATGTGGGCCCACCGACGAGACTGCGTAGATTCCAAGCTACTGAACCGTCAAATCAGATGTTACATTTCCTGATAATCCTACACACTGGGCGTTCAGTATTTTAACTGGCTAGACAACGTTGCATGCAAGACAGCAAATAAGCACAAATTAAATCCAAGAAAAACATTTGCTAGCTAGAGCTCAAATCAAGCAGGGAAAATCATGTAGTAATAGTTAAGAAAAACAAAACCGGTTTTAATTCCCGAGACATAAGAGTCATAGAGATCGAGAGGAGGAGAAAGCTAGGAAGAGAAACTAGAGGAGTCCCCTCTAGTGCCGTACACGAGCCATAGCCGTCTCGACCACTACCCGACCACCTCAGCTCCGGTGCGAAAAGGCCACACGATTGATAGAAAAAGCCATGGATATAGATCGCCTAAAGCCATACATGTTGCGAGTGGGCAGGTCGACACAAAGAGTTTAAAGGGCCACGTCCCACGCATTCTCTTTGACTGGTAAAAAAAGAAGAGCACAAGAGGAGAAGCCCCAAGAATCCATCCATAGCCAAGAAGCATTCGTACTCCTCCAAGAACAAGAAGCTGATCGGTTCATCGATATCGATCGGGATGCGGGAGCGGGAAGGAGGCGTCCACGGCAGCCACGAGGCGCTCCTGCTCCAGGCCGCCGGAGGAGCAGGTGCCTCCGGCGGCGACCACGGCCACGCCTCGGCTCTCCTGCCGTGGTTCGGCCCAGCCGCCGCCGCTCCGCCTTATATGATCCCCCACGTGCCGCCGGCGCCGTTTGGAGCCGAGATGCCGGTGGCCGGGGGGACTTTTGGCGTCGGCGGGTACTGCGAGGGCGGCGGCGGCGGCGGCCTGGGGCATCAGTACGGGCTGTTCGGCCTGGAACTGCCGCCGCAGCACGCGGTGGCCGGCAGCGACGGGGCGCCGTCCCTGCAGATGGGGCAGCAGGGGTCGAGGGTGGTGTCCGGGCTTCTGGGGAGCCTGCAGGCGGAGCTGGGGCGGATGACGGCCAAGGAGATCATGGACGCCAAGGCGCTGGCGGCCTCGCGCAGCCACAGCGAGGCTGAGCGCCGCCGCCGGCAGCGCATCAACGGCCACCTCGCCAGGCTCCGCAGCCTCCTCCCCAACACCACCAAGGTGATCGATGATAATCCATATGTTCATATGATATGGTATGGCATACACATACAAATATACAGATCACAGGCTAATTAATTAATCAACCCTGTCTGTATGATCATCACTATTCATGTTCATGTGCAAAACTGCAAACCCTAATTAAGTCGATGATCGATGTGCAATCACAAGATCTGATCTAAATAAGGAGATTGATCTGTCAATTAGGGGTCCAGCATCCATGAATCGATCGATGGACTAATTAAGCACACAGCTTAAGAAGTAGAAAGAACAACAAAGCAGAAGACGGATCTAGTTAGCTAGCTGCCTAGCTTAGCTAGTTTCTTCCTTGCGACAACTGTTAGTGACACCGGCCAACCCTACACGTACTTAGGTCTTGCAACAAACCCACATAGCATAATTACATGCTTGAAATTAATCATCTCCCTTTCCTTAATTTGCTTCATCTCATGTTGTAATTTCTCCCCATGCGCATATACGATAATCATCATCTACCACACGTGAAAAGCTATATCAAGCTAGCGGGTTTTCTTTTAAATGGAACATACTCACGAATTTCGCAGGAAATAATGCAGCTCGCACAGGAATTCTCTAAATTAGAGAGTTGTAACGAGGGAGGAGACAAAGACAAGGTTGGGTGTGGGCATAGGTTTACGGACTGAAAGGATATAGTAGACTAAGCTATAGAGTACACTTGGTGACAAGCAAGCTAGGCAGGAAAAGATGGCACAGAAGCCTTTGGATTCGTGGGAGACCGCCGCATGCATGTATGCTTCGGTCGCGGGGAGATCGAGCAAAACGCTATATATGCGCGGCCCCGTGCAAGACAAGCGCGCACGCTCGTGTCAGAGCGCTCAGGAGCCAGCCTCACACACCCCAAAAGCGTTGGACGACGCATGCAAAGGCTGCGCCAGGCCCCGTGATTTTTGTAGCTTTTCCTCCATGCTCGCATGCACTCGATCGCCACCCTCTCCTACCGCCACTATAGCTGCCCGCCTGCCTGCCTGCCTAGCAGTACACTGATAACATCCATCCGCCCACTAGCTAGCTACTATGCCATGCATGCGTCCAAAGCTTCGGCCGCCTAATGATGGCTAGCTCTGGTCTGATCTGTTTGTTGGTGCGTTGTGTGCAGACGGACAAGGCGTCGCTGCTGGCCGAGGTGATCGAGCACGTCAAAGAGCTGAAGCGGCAGACGTCGGCGATGATGGCCCCGACGGGAGAGGCGCAGGCCGGGCCGGCGCAGCAGCAGCTGATGCCGACGGAGGCCGACGAGCTGGCGGTGGACGTGGCAGAGGACGAGGAGGGAAGGTTCGTGGTGCGGGCCTCGCTGTGCTGCGAGGACCGCCCGGACCTCATCCCGGACATCACCCGCGCGCTCGCCGCGCTCCGGCTGCGCCCGCGCCGCGCCGAGATCGCCACGCTCGGCGGCCGCGTCCGCAACGTGCTCCTCATCACCGCTGTGGAGGAAGAAGACGAGGAAGGCGACGACGGCCGTGGCGGTGGGAACGACGACGGTGACGACGATGGCGGGCGCGCCGCCTCGCACCGGAGGCACGAGCTCGTCGCGTCGATCCAGGAGGCGCTGCGCGGCGTCATGGACCGCAAAACGGCGAGCAGCGACACGTCCTCGTCCGGCGGTGGCGGTGGGAGCATGAAGAGGCAGCGTATGAACGGGGCGCAGGAGCAAGGTTCGCTCTAGTGGCCGGTAACACTAGCTCCACGCCTCCATGCCTAGCTGCAGGCTGCAGCCCCAAATCTAGCATGAAATATGCATGCATGCTTATGCAATTCAACTTCGTATAGTTATAAGTTATAGTTCACTTCACTTAGAGTTTGGATCTTCTTTTTGGTGTTATGGTGTGTGCATGAGGGAAAGAAAAAAGGAAGGGAAAAAAAATTCTTGGATCGATGACCAAGGTAGAGGGAGAGTTTTACGTATCCCTTATATATGTTTGTGTGCATGTTACTTTGTAGATGTATTGGGGAGAGGGGGCTCTTCGAGAGGTTTACTATTAAACCTTTCGAAAATATGGGGGTGATATGGGTGTACACATGTATAATCTCTGGGGTATAATGGAAGATGGAATTAGTGGGGTAATTTAGTTGTTCATGCATATGGCATGGTGGGTGCCTCTTTTTTTCATTTGTTATTTGTGTCTTAATTTGGATAGTTAATTTATATGCATGCTTAGAATGTTGTCCATTTCGTGGTTTTTTTTTTCTGGCCGTTGTGTCTTAATTTGGATAGTTAATTTATATGCATGCTGAGAATGTTGTCCATTTTGTGGTTTTTTTCTGGCCTTATTTGTTCTCGTACTCATGATTAGTTTGGAATGTCACGAGAGTATGAGAGCCATGCATTATCCCTGTAATAATCTACTTCAGATATAGAGTACCTTTTGAAGTACAGTGTTACTTTCGTAGGTAGCTCCCGGATCTAATTACCTTATGATCTTGTTAGCTAATGTACTTAGCTAATAGCTAGCTAGTAAAACTGGCGTTGCTGCCTCTTTTTCTTTAAAATGGAAATTCTATGTTAACTGTATAATGTAGTACTGGTCTAATATGTTCTAAACATCGAACTAATATTTTGGCATATGTTAGTACATCTAATATTGAGCACTACAAAGCTACCACACAATATACATGTAACTTGTATGCATTTCGTATCTTTATTATTCATCACCCATGTCTCCTACAAAAATATTCATCACTGAAACAATAAAGTTTCCTACAGAAGAAAGATAGGACTACGAAATAACAATATTATGATATAGTTATGAGACCTATAGTTATACGCTTTTCCTACAGAAAAAAGATAGGACTACGAAAGAACAATATTATGATATAGTTATGAGACCTATAGTTATACACTTATAAATACATGTGAATATATATAACGCAATTAATGCATAGAATCTGGATAAAGCCTGTGCATTGGCACTTAATTTTCTTAGAGAATGCACTCTGCTCTATACGATGAATGAAATGACTTCCTGCGACATTTTTACGTTCCTGCAGAGTTATTAGAACTCCTATTGGATGTTCTTTTGATCAGTGGACATCCACACAGGCAGTAGTAGTGTATTTTTTGTTTCTTAGCTCTTTCTGCTTAGTGCTGGATAGATTGAGAACTAGGAACTCTCTTTTTTTATCGTCCTATGTAGTTCTGCTATATTCCGTTTGAATGAATGGAACAAGGGAGCCCCATTTCTTAAGAAAGAAGAACATATACAAGCATGGACTAGCTAGACCACTATGTTTTGTTTGCTAGATCCTTGATGTTCGGATGCTCCTGATCAGATACGTATATACCTGCATCAATTTGAGTTCTGGCTTCTTTTTGGACTTCCTCTTATCGAGTGTACGTATACATTTGTATGCAATGAGAACATGGGACAAAACTAGAAGCCATCGATCCCAAAAGATTAAAGTTTCAGTCACCTAAAGTTGCACTTTGAATCACCTGAAGTTGCACATGTTTTTTTTGGAGGGGGGCTGCAATTTTAGTTGATTGAGAGTGCAATTTCAGGTCACCTGAAGTTGCACTCTGAATCACCTAAAGTTGCAGCTGTTTTTTTTGGAGGGGGCTGCAATTTTAGTTCATTGAGAGTGCAATTTCAGGTGACTGAAACATAAAAAAATTTCAGTCGCCTGTGCAATAGCAAAACTGAAGATTAAAAGTTGGTGCTCGCTATTTGCTACGCTGGATGTTGCGGTAGAGTAGGGCAAAAGCCCCGACAACATGCAGCACGGGGGCGCATGAAGCGAGATGGACCACACATGCCTCCACTTATGTATGTGTGACCCCATGCATCTCCTTATGATTACCATCTTCTCCATGAGTGATTAGGGTGGGGCTTTGTAGGATCCCAACTGGGACTGGGAACAACCGAACAATGCTAAGTGAGACATGCATGTGAAGGATTAACTGGCAATATTCATTATAAGCTAGGTTGGATCGAGTTAGATCATATATTAGTGCAGTTCGAGTGATGGGTTATTTTCTCAGTTATTAGTGGTTTGTGGGATTTGATCTTATGACTCCCTTGGTGTGGTTGCAAGTGCTTCTTACACGTGCTCTGATCAACTCACCTTCGATTTTTAAGCTATTGTTTAGAGTGTTGGCTGCAGCTAAGGAACTATATATTTTTCTTTCACTATAAGAGTGTTGGTAATAAGTGCCACACATATGGTAGATTCAGCAATTCCAAAACCACAGCTAGTTATGGAATTTTTTAAATAATCAATTTATTATTCAGAATTACAAAAAATATATCTATGATTTAAATTTTTGCACTTTTGACCGTATGTCGCCCAGTGGTTGGGCGACTTGAGCTAGTCGCCCAACTGTTATACGACACATAGCCAACTCGCCCAATGATTCGGCGACTTGACATTGTCGCCCAGCAGTTGGGCGATTACTCCACTGGTTGCCAAACCGTTGGGCGACAAGGTCAAGTCGCCTAGCTGCTGGGCAACTAATTCGTCCTTTTCGCTTTGAACCGCCACCCTCATGAGCTCTCTTCATTTCTCTCACAAGAAGAATGAGAGAAGTGAAAAAAAGAGGAGGAGAAGCAGAGAAGCTCAAGAGAGGCAGAGGCTAAGATAGGGAGAAGTAGAGGAGCTCGGGAGAGGGAGTGAAGGAGACGAGAGGAGCTCAGAAGAGGGAGTGAAGGAGATGAGAGGAGCTTGGGAGAGCAAGTGAAGGAGACGAGAGGAACTGGAAGAAGGAGAGGAGCTCGTAAGGTTAGAGAGGAAGACGAAGGAGGCTCGTTGATAAGAAGAAGATGTCTTCACGTGAAGGTAATAGCATCATCCGTTCTTGTTCTCATTATGTAGGCAATGTGTAGCTACGTATTTGTTTAGCACGTATTTAGTGAATGCATGTTGATAAATTGTAGTGAGAAATCAGTCATGTCAAAACCCACAACATTGAAAGTGTATTACGGTGTTGGTATCATTCGTGAAGGTTCATACGATGTTGATCGGAGCAGTTTCCTGTGTCCGTATGGTACTCCCGACGCGGAGAATGCTCGAATTAGAGATGTTCTAGACTGGCTCATACGCAGCTTCTCCTTTGACCCCGAGGTGTGCAGTATCATTCTATATGGGCTTTGGTGTCAGTCTACCACTAACATTCAGTGGGAGTTGAGGAGACTGATGCACACACATGCATGGACGGGCTTTGTGCAAGGCTGCCGGCGACGTAGTTATGAGTGCGCAACGCGTCGTTCATGAAGGGGAGGCGGTGGGCAATGTTGCAAAGGCAAAACTAGAATATCGCACACCACACGCTCAGCCCACCTGATAGGCAGATGCAGATGTTGCTCAGGCTGATCATGAAGATTGTACTACACAAGTTGAGCCCACTGGATAGGCGGATGTAGGGGAGTATGTCGACATCATTGTGCGTCAGATAGAGATTAATGACCAGATGGCATGGGCTAAAGAGGAAGCTTTAGAAGAGAATGGCGACGACTCTTCCGATGAGGATGAAAGCCCCACACCGCAGGCATGGAATACGGTGGATGTTACACATGGAATTCTAGTAAGGGCCAATTACAGTGCCTTTCCCTACTATTTCTCTTTGAAAGTATGCACTAACAACCTCTCCCGTCTACCCAGAGTCCCCGAAACCACTATGTGACTACCACAAGTGGATCAACATAGAGATCCACCCACATGACCAGTAGACTCTTGACTACGAAGAGTGTGATGTCAAAAGGGCCTGCGAGATCCGAGAGGAAGAGCACCGCGACGACGAGCAAATTGAGCATATACATCGGGAGACGAAAGCTCATATCGAGGCATGCATGTGTAGGGAGCCGAGGCTCATGAGAGGGAGTGTGAGAAAAAGAGAGAAATGGTGGCCAAAGCCAAAGAGGCCGTCAAGGAGTTCAACGCCGACCTCGCAAGGAAGGAAAAATGGCCCCAGTCTACACTGTAGGTTGGGCCATTCTGAACTAGTCCCTCGAATGTCCAATTTATTTCCATTCCAAAATGGTGCGTATGTATCATATGAGTACTTCGGTCTATTGCATCATGCATGATGCAATTTCTTATGCATGTAACCAAACCCTGTGCGCCATGTTATTCCCAACTTTATTATAAAGTCTATTTTAATTCGCAGCATCAAATCTCGTCATCTTTTCGCATTCAATTCTTCACGTAGCAATGCATCCAACAACATGAAAAAATAAGTTCTACAAGTACGCACGAAATTTCTACGTATCTTTCATCAACGGTACTATCTAGCATACGTCCATGCTTGTGCTCAGAGGGTGTGGCCCTCAAAAAGATTATCAATCCATATATGTATTAACACTTAATTAAAAGGAGGCTACTATTGCAAAAATAAAATCGCAAGTATAATTTAAAATTTTCAAATAAAAAATTTATTATTTTAAAACAAATTCATGAATTATCTATTGCATCGCAATAGCACTTATCTTTGTACTACAAATCATTGCTACCTTAATCATCCTCACAAAAATTTTCATAAAAGTTATCGCACTACAACAACATACGATGATCGTAAAATGTTATTGTGAGTCTAAAAAATTTTGTACCATTCACAATCTACGAAAATCACAAACAAATCAACCGATATTGTCTACCCTATTTTTTCAAAAAAATATTTACAAACAATACTTGCTAAATGTTACCTACTTACAACATTTGTCATTTACTACCCCTCCACAATTATTTCCATCGGATTAATAACTAATCACATATTTTTTAATAATCACCCAACGGTTGGGCGACTACATGATTATCACCTAACTATTGGGTGACGTGTGCCAAAGTCGCTCTATGGTCGGGTGACATGGTAACGTCACCGAACTGTTGGGTGACTTTGACTGCCTAACCGTTGAGCGACATGCGGCCAAAAGTGCAAAAATTTAAATTGTAGGTATATTTTTGTAATTCTGAATAATAAATTGATTATTTTAAAAATTCACTAGTTATGGCCTTGTTTAAATTGTGAAATCATATGTATAATTTTTTTAAAACTAGAAACCAAAGAAGATGATCAGTGCAAT
The DNA here is from genome assembly GCA_017311315.1 of Dendrocalamus latiflorus. Lineage (NCBI taxonomy): Eukaryota > Viridiplantae > Streptophyta > Magnoliopsida > Poales > Poaceae > Dendrocalamus > Dendrocalamus latiflorus. The sequence goes on from CM029654.1 coordinate 11,103,954, forward strand.
GCAATTTACCTCAAATTTAGATATCCATCCACATTTCACAATATAAGTGCATTTTTTATAGGAAGCTTTTTTCGTACTCTCAGGAGTACATACTTCCACTTTCAATATACCACTTAAACAAATGTGTTGTCACATCCCAAATCTAGGGCATGCAAAAATGAGAAAAATTTTAAACTTTTTTAATGCATTTTGTTTCTTTGGCTCTTTATTGGAGTTTCTTTGAAAAGTTTGAATTTCAAAAATAAAAGTGCTTAGAATGCAATTCAAATTAAAACTCAAAAATCATACTAAAAAGAGGACCAAAAGTTGGCATGAGAAAACTTATGAAAGCCCACTAATATAATTTTGGCACTAAAAATAAATATTAAAGTAAGTTCTAAATTTATTTAAATCAAATAAGTATATTTAAATTGAAACAAAAGCCTTCTCAGATTTTTCTAGAAAAATCAAGAGAAGATGTTGTCAGGAGCATTCGCAAAAAATTTCACAATCTTTCGAGCTCATCTATTGTATCTAATAAGTACCCAAACCTCTCAGCTCACCTCACCTCTCTCCCTCTCGCTGCCATGTGGGGCCTAATCGCAGTTATCATCTTCCACCTCATGCGCCTATGTCAACTCTGCCATGGTTATGGCTCGTGCTGTCCCCAGTTTCTGACACCGCACCCACAATTCTTCTCTGCTGCTACCAACCCTCGCCTACCCGTCGCCTCAACATGACACATCTCTTCCCCCCTTGTCTTCTTCCATGCCTTGCATTCCATTGAGAGAATTTGAGCATGCCGTTCCATCACGCTCGTGAGAACTCGCGCTCTGCCTCAGCCATCCGAACCTACAAAGCCCCCCCCCCCCGCCCCGCCCCGACCATGCCTTTCCTCTTCAGCTCGCCCCTTTGGTCTCTTGCATGCATTTCTTGAGCACTTTGCTCAGTGAAAGCACTGAGAAACCGAAGTCGTATGTGACGCCAGTGAGCACGCCACCGTGCTCTACTCCAGTGATCTTCTCTCCTCCCCAAACTCTGTCACGACATGCCTTACCTCTTCCTTAACTATCCTACTCATTTGATTGGCCTTTCATGTAGCAGATCACTCAGGTTAGGCTTTCTTCTTCCTCTCCGACCAGGACGCCACCATACACCTTCCTCTCTCTAGTGAGCCGTACCTTGATTCCATTCACCCATACCTCCGTATGCATGTAAGAAAGCTCATGCGCACCCCTTTTTTATAGCTTCTCTTTTGTCGAATTTCACTATCGCTGAGAACCTCCTCTTCGCCGCTGGCAGAGTCTCCGACGCCAACCTCCTCCACTCCTCCTCATGCCGCCTCACCTCCCATGAGCTCCCCCTCCCTCATAGTGTATGTGAAGTCAAAAATAGAACTAAAGTAGTTAAACTCGAAAAGAAAACCGTAGTAGTCAAAGTTGAGAAGAGAATTGTAGCAGTCATAGTAGAACTCTTCAACCACTATCATTGTTGAAATCTTCGACCACTGCTGGTGTCGAAATCTTCGACCGCTGCTGGTGTCAACATCTCTAACCTCAGGCATGGTTGTAAACACCGACTGCTGGCATAGTTGTAATCTTCAACTACAGCGGTCGTAATCTTCGACCACTAACCATAGTCATAACTTTCGACTGCTAACAATAGTCGTAAAATGCACTGTAGTAACCGAGGAGTGTTAGAAGTTGTAAGAAGACTGTAGCAGCCAAAGAGCATTAAAAGTCGTAAAGAACACTGTAGGAATCGTAGAGTGTGAGAAGTCAAAAAGAATACCGTAGTTGAAAAGAGTACTGTAGTCCAAGAATATTGTAGCACTCGAAAAGATATGATTCAAATCAAGCCAAATCTCAAACGCTTATAACTTTTGCATACGAATTCCAAATTTAGTGATCTTTATTTCTAAATTTTTCTAAAATCACGATCTTTCTGAATATACAAAATATTTAAGTTTTGTTTCTGTTTAAATTTATCTGGCTCTTATTTGCATTTATCTAGATTTTATCAATTAGACGACGTCGTGCCAGACAAATTTGAGAGCGCACCCGAAACATTCTCTAAACAGCAAGAGCAAGGAAAGTACTCCCTTTGACCATGTTGATCTCAGTATTTCAATTATTTTGTAGTATTTGCAAAATCTATTATGCATGCATGTATGTTTCATTAAAAACGATATACTATGGATAATGGTAGTTACAACCACTCGTATGCATTTAACCTCTTTTGCAGATTTGATATCCCACATGTTGTAACCCTTAGGACATGGTTAGACATAGCTAATATCAAATTTTGGGTATATTACATTAAGTATATATTCTAGATGATTAGCCACATACTAGTTTCTACTAAGCTTAAACTTTCGAACAAATTTGCGCGTGGATATGCTGGTTTCAAAATGTTGAACCAGAGGAGAAATCTCTATTAGTTTGGTATAAAACAAAATAAAAAACCTAGTTTTTGGATACGGGTGAGTTATACGATAAATTGTTAAATGTGAGGAGGAACCTCACATGTAGATAGGGAGAGACTCTCGCTCAGGTCAATTAAGGGCCGAACGCTATTACCTCACTCTAAGTCACACCGTACAACTGCATGTGCTATATGAGTTCTAGCTTTAGCCAATTAAGTTGTCTAGGTCTAGCCTTGCATTGTGGTAGGCGCAAATGTAGTGAGGGCATTCCGAGTGAAGGTCTACTCGTAGGGGCTCTCTTTACCAATGTGTTGGGACCAAAGCTTGCTAATACAATGGTGAATGCCCACTTGGGAGACAGACCTAAGTAAGGGCCTTCGCTTAGGAGATGGACCTAAGCGAGGATTTGAATGCTCTCTTGGGAGATGGACCTAAGATATGTTTGATGTTCATTGGGCTGGTACAAAGTTAGGACTAGATGACCTAAAAGCTATATGATAATCACTTTCATCACACACCCCAGAAAGTGTGTAATGGCCTATAGTGTATTTGATTATCTCGTGTGGATCATGAGCATGCTTGGATGTAGCCACAATGGGTATACCTTTTATTTTCAAAACTGTTTTACTGAACATTATGGGATGGCATGCACGCATCTTCCGTGTGCCATGCCTATAGGTGGGTATTGTGCGATATTCACAGCCAAGGAAGGCTGCGAACAGATTTGATCTACTAGCATGGAAGTTATATGAATATTATTTCACTACATGTGTCAAATGCTCTTTACAATTCCGCTTGCAAATTATTACTTATTGACATTGCAAATGAAATTTGCTTCATACTAAAAATAACTTAGTTCAGAGTCTCATCCTTTGATAGCCTTGCATATATATATATATATATATATATATATATATATATATATATATATATATATATATATATATATATATATATATATATATATATATATATATATATATATATATATATATATATATATATATATATATATATATATATATATATATATATATATATATATATATATATATATATAGACACACACACACACACACAATTTTGTGATACACTACAAGTTTGGCTGAGTACATAATGTACTCAACCTTGCTTAAATTATTATTGATCAGAGAATGAAGAAAGTTATGTGCCCGACGATACACATTTTGCACCCAGCACTAGGGAATTCGACGATGAGTCTCTTGGGCCTAACTCTAGTCGGTTGCCTATGGTTATGATGGTATACCACTAGATACTTTTGCTATTTATTAGACATCCACTATATTTTGTTCTAGACTCCGATATTTATTTAGTTGATCGGCATTATGTGTATAAACCCTATTATGCATTGCTTATATATATCACCCTTTTGTTGTAAACTATTTATGTGTGATGTGTATGGATGTGAACTCAATGATGTAAATGTGTGTACTAGCTACTGATCATGGGACTAGTACAGAGCACATATGGTGATTTCAGGTGTTCTCGCGCCCGAGGTCCCCACAACGTTGGCTAACTGGCTAGTAGTAGGTTACAATGTTTTGTTGAACATCACGTCCTTTCCTTGGAGCAGTCGAGAGAGATAAAATATGCATAAAAGTGGGTTAACACTTGGAGAAGGAAGAAGGTAGGGAGCAACCCAATTTTTCTGGATAGGTCCTAGTTGTCTTCATTTTTATCGTAGGATGCTTGTTCTTCTAGTTGTTTGTCACTGCTGTCTTTTCTAGCCCTGGGCATGATGAGTCCTATGGTAGCTTGGAGATTTATCCATTGTATCTCGGCTACCTTGGTTAGCAATAGGTTTAGAGAGCAATCTTTGGGGGAGTGGTCTTATCCTTCGTAGAGAAAACATTTGACCTTGCTCATTGGCACTTCCCGGGTTGATGGTCTTCATCACAATTGGGGTAGTTTACGAAGCATTGGTCTGCTCATCTTTTTTTCTCCACAATGTCTACATGCCATTAGATTCATATGGCAGTCTTCTTGTTGATAGCATTCCTTGCAGTGGGAGCAGTAGGGGACTGGGCACTTGTAGCAGTAGTGTCCTATTTGTCCGCTGGTAAAGCACGACCCTCTTGTAACTTGTCATAGCGGAGGGCACGATTGGGCGTCATGTCCTATCTTGACGTATTCAAAGCAGCTAATACTTGGTGGGGCTTCTATGTCTGGTAGTTGGACTTTAGCAGGCGTAGCTAGTTCCTTCTTGGAGCACTTATTGGCATAGTGTCCAATATTTCCATAACCAAAACAAGTGATGTCCTTTAGGGACTTGCCTGATGTAGTGCTATTGTTGTTTCCATCATGGTTGAAGATTTCAACAATGCCTGCAGCCGAAGATTTTGACACTGGCTGTGGTTAGAGATTTTGACAATGGTAGCGGTCGAAGATTGGACACCAGCTGGGTCAAAGATTTCGACAATGGCAGTGGTCGAAGATTTCTATACCGGCTGCGCTCGAAGATTTTGACAATGGTAGCGGTCGAAGATTTCTACACCGGTTACAATCAAAGATTTTAATAATGGCTGCGATTGAAGAGTTCGAATACGACAGCTGTGCTTGAGGAGTGGAGGAGGCTGGCATTGGAGACTCTACCGACAGCGAAGAGGAGGTTCTCGGTGATAACGAAATCTGACAAAAGAGAAGCTACAAGAAGGGGTGCGTATGAGCTTGCATGCATGCATGTGGTGGTATGGGTGAGTAGAATTGAGGTACGGCACACCAGAGAGAGGAAGGTGTATGGCAGTGTCCTGGTCAAAGAGGAAGATGAAAGCCTAACTCGAGTGATCCACTACACGAAAGGCTAATTAAATGAGTAGGGTACATAACGAAGAGGAAAGGCATGTCATGATAGAGTTTGGGGAGGAGAGAAGCTCACCAGAGTAGCTAAATCATGGTGGCATGCTTGCTCATGTTGCGTACGACTTCGGTTTCTCAGTGCTTCAGTGAGCAAAGTGCTCAAGAAACGCACACAAGAGACTAAGGGGGTGAGCTGAAGAGGAAAGGCATCGTTGGGGCTTTGTAGGTTTGGACAGCTGAGACAGAGCGTGAGTTCTTATGAGCATGATGGAATGGCACGCTCAAATTCTCACCATGGAATGCGAGGTGCGAAAGAAGACAAGGGGGAAGAGATGCGTCACGTTGAGGCGACGGGTAGGCGGGGGTTGGCAGCAGTAGACAAGAAGTGTGGGCACGACATCAGAAACTAGGCATAGCTAGTTCCTTCTTGGAGCACTTATTGGCCTAGTGTCCGATATTTCCATAACCAAAACAAGTTATGTCCTTTAGGGACTTGCCTGATGTAGTGCTATTGTTGTTTCCATCATGGTTGAAGATTTCAACAATGCCTACAGTCGAAGATTTTGACACTGGCTATGGTTAGAGATTTTGACAATGGTAGCGGTCGAAGATTGGACACCAGCTGGGTCAAAGATTTCGACAATGGCAGTGGTCGAAGATTTCTATACCGGCTGCGCTCAAAGATTTTGACAATGGTAGCGGTCGAAGATTTCTACACCGGTTACAATCAAAGATTTTAATAATGGCTGCGATTGAAGAGTTTGAATACGACAGCTGCGCTTGAGGAGTGGAGGAGGCTGGCATTGGAGACTCTACCGACAGCGAAGAGTGGGTTCTCGGTGATAACGAAATCTGAGAAAAGAGAAGCTACAAGAAGGGGTGCGTATGAGCTTGCATGCATGCATGTGGTGGTATGGGTGAGTAGAATTGAGGTACGGCACACCAGAGAGAGGAAGGTGTATGGCAGTGTCCTGGTCAAAGAGGAAGAAGAAAGCCTAACTCGAGTGATCCACTACACGAAAGGCTAATTAAATGAGTAGGGTACATAACGAAGAGGAAAGGCATGTCATGATTGAGTTTGGGGAGGAGAGAAGCTCACCAGAGTAGCTAAATCATTGTGGCATGCTTGCTCATGTTGCGTACGACTTCGGTTTCTCAGTGCTTCAGTGAGCAAAGTGCTCAAGAAAGGCACATAAGAGACTGAGGGGGTGAGCTGAAGAGGAAAGGCATGGTTAGGGGGCTTTGTAGGTTTGGACAGCTGAGACAGAGCGTGAGTTCTTACGAGCATGATGGAACGGCACGCTCAAATTCTCACCATGGAATGCGAGGTGCGAAAGAAGAAAAGGGGAAGAGCTGAGTCGCGTTGAGGCGACGAGTAGGCGGGGGTTGGCAGTAATAGACAAGAAGTGTGGGCACGACATCAGAAACTAGGGGTAGCATGAGCCACAACCATGGCAGAACTGGAACAGGCATGTGAGGTGGAAGATAATCACTGCAATAAGGCCCCACACGGCAGCGAGAGGGAGAGATGTGAGGTAAGCTAAGAGGTTTGGACATTTATTAAACATAGTAGATGAGCTCAAAAGATTTTGCAAATTTTTTTGAATGCCCCTGACATAGATTTGATGATTGTGTAAATTTTTTAGAGTTTCATCTTCTTGATTTCTCTAGAAAAATCTGAGAAGGCTTCTATTTGAATTTAAATATACTTATTTGATTTAAATAATTTCAGAACTTGCTTTAATATTTATTTTTAGTGCTAAAATTATGCTCGTGGGATTTCATTAGTTTTCTCATGCTAACTTTTGGTCCTCTTTTTAGTGTGTTTTTTTAGTTTTAATTTGAATTGCATTTTAAGCACTTTTGTTTTTGAAATTCAAACTTTTCAAAGAAATTCCAATAAAGAGCCAAGGAAAAATTCATTCAAAAAGTTTAAAATTTTCTCATTTTTGTATGCCCTAGAATTTGGGATTTGACATGTGTTATACTTATTCGGTATGTACTAATTCTAAGATACTTTAATGCAACTGGTTGAAAAAATTTCATCAGGATCCTTTATTTTTGCTATATACCCTTTTTCATATATGGAAGGACTGTATACACAAATTATGCTATAAAAAGTGGGCTTTGATGAAAATTTTCATGAAACTCAGTTTGAAATATCTTATTATTATAATTAGAGTATACTCGGAATAATAAAGAGGTATAACAATATCATTTAGATGGTATATAAGAAGTGAGAGTACGTACTCCTAGGAGTATAGAATCATTTTACTTTTCCTACTGTGTACTTTTCAGAGTAAATTTTGTAAAACTATGACTTTTGTGGCAAAACTACCAGTTTGTTGCTCCTTTAAGAAGGAATTTCACTAAGCTGCACCATTAGGAGACCAAATTCTCGCAAAGCTACAACTCCATCACAAACGGGCCGTCTAACAGCATGGGCCCACATGTCATACTCTCATACCTACCCCAGGGTGCTGACTGTGCACGCCACACAAGTGCCGTGTCAAACCACTAATAACTAGGCATGCCGTGTGAGTGCCACATCATGCCAGCATCACCCTTCTTTTCTTGACTCCCTCTCTGATCTCTCTCCACTTCCCTTCTGGCCATTGTCCACATCATGCCATTGCGACCACCGCCCCAAGAACACATACTTTGCCATGCCCGCCCACGCCTCACACAGCTATGGAGTCGCCACCAATAACTACAACCTACCCATCTCACCGTTGTAAAGGATTGCGCGTAGGCTACGAAAGCAGAAAACAAAACTTTTCTATCGCGCACACAAGGACATCATGCTAAGGAGGGATCATGGATCGTTACCACTAGACGCGCAGCGCAGCGGAAGAAGAGTTGGAGAAACCGATCCAACCACGCGCGTCGAGGTAGTAGTGGAATTAGCCGATCGTCCCGAACAGATCGTCTCCTCCACGCGATCAACCACACCACGAGCAGATCCAATCTATAGGTTCTTGATGCCTATCAACACCGCAACGAGCAGCGCCTCCACCGGTATCCACACGTCCGGGGCTAGAACGCCGATCGCGAGTGTACTAGCACTCGTGAGCGGCTAGGGTTTGGCTCGGGAGGTGGCGTCTAGGGTTATGCTAGAGTTTTTTTTAGCGTTTCCCCTCAGCCCCTCGCCACCATATATATAGACCTCCTCACTTGGGCCTTGTGGACCGAGGCCCAATAGGAGTCTATTCGGATCTCTATCCGAAATGAGCCCACATCCGAATCATATTCGAATTAGTGTTCCAACCTGTTAAGCGTGCGACCCTGTAGGTTCACGTATACTTGGTCACGACTCGGAAACGCCTTTCAGGTCACCCTGTTAATAGCGGCCTCTGGTAAGACATATTAACCCCAAAGTATACGTAAAGATCATATCGGCTGAACCTGTAATGTTCTCATGTACGAATCCCTTTGCCTCGCGATATAGATTGAGCTTAAGGCTAGACCTGTGTCATCCTCTTAATAGCTCAATCACTCTCTCGATTCCGTGATGGATTATAAACTTATGATTGACTCCTCAATCACCTTGGCATGGCTATGCACTTTCATAATCCATTACATCGAGGGGCCCAAAGATATCTCTCCCATAAGGAGGGGCAAATTCTATTTTGATCATTCACATCCCACTACATGTTTCATGGCAAACCCGAAGACTACTTTTATAACTACCCAGTTACGGAGTAGTGTTTAATAGTCCCAAAATAAGCTACTACGCATGTTGGGAACCATGATGATCTCAAGTCTAAGGATTCTACATAAACACTACTTGAGACCAACTGATGACACATGGAATCTCTGCAGTGTCTCATGGCGGGTCTATCCAACATATGTTCACTAACACATGTCCATATTATTGATTTGGTATCACCATACCATGATCCATGAGACATAATCATCAATCAATACATATGCTAATCTTTGAATCATATTTGTTCCTCATATGATATATGATCAGGATCATTTAGAAATAACAACATTTTAGCATTAAGAGTCTCATGAATAAGTCACATACTCATTGATCAATAATGATAATGTCTATTTCAAGGAACAAAGTAATGTACCATAAACATAGTATGTGATTTATACAACATCTCCATGTTGCCTCTAGGGCATATCACTAACAGTCTCCCACTTGCACTAGAGTCAACCATGTAGGTATCTAATACCCATTGCCCTAGTGTGAGCCTCATGCTTTGGCTGGGGAAGCGGCTTTGTCAACGGATCTGCAATGTCTAAATCCGTTTGTACTTTGCATATCTTCACATCGCCTCTCTCCACTATCTCGCGGATGAGATGAAATCGCTGTAAAATGTGCTTGGACTTCTGGTGCGATCTAGGCCCCTTGGATTGCGCAATGGCCCCACTATTGTCACAGTAGAGGTCTATTGGGCTGGAGGCACTAGTCATCACACCAAGCTCAGAAACAAATTTCTTGATCCAAACAGCCTCTTTAGCAGCTTCAGAAGCTGCTATGTACTCGGCTTCTGTTGTAGAATCATCAACCGTCTCCTGCTTGGAACTCTTCCAGCTCACCGCACCGCCATTCAGGCAGAACACAAATCCAGATTGCGATCTAAAATCATCTTTGTCAGTTTGGAAGTTAGCATCGGTGTAACCATTTACAACGAGCTCTTCCTCACCCCCATAGACAAGGAACACATCTTTAGTTTTTCTCAAGTACTTCAAGATGTTCTTTACGGCAATCCAGTGACTTTCACCTGGATCTGACTGGTATCTACTCGTAGCACTTAAAGCATACGAGACATCTGGATGTGTACAAAGCATGGCATACATAATGGACCCAATAGCCGAAGCATATGGAATCACATTCATTTTATCCCGCTCATCAGGTGTACTAGGACACTGATTCTTGCTAAGATTTATACCATGTGACATAGGTAGAAAGCCTTTCTTGGAATCCTGCATGTTGAACCTTTTCAACACCTTGTCAATGTACGTATCTTGGCTTAATCCAATTAGCCTTTTTGATCTATCTCTATAGATCTTGATGCCCAGAATATATGCCGCATCTCCTAAGTCTTTCATAGAGAAACTATTTTTCAATGAAGACTTAACAGATTCGAGCATAGGAATGTCATTTCCGATCAGTAATATGTCATCTACATATAAGACCAGAAATACGAGTGCGCTCCCACTAGCCTTTTTGTAAACACAAGGCTCTTCTTCGTTCTTGATGAAACCAAACCCTTTGATTACTTCATCAAAACGAATGTTCCAACTCCGAGATGCCTGCTTTAATCCATAAATGGATCTTTGCAGCTTGCACATCTTTCCAACTGATTGCGGATCGACAAAACCCGTGGGCTGTGTCATGTACACATCCTCACTCAGATTTCCATTAAGGAAAGCTGTTTTGACATCCATTTGCCATATTCATAGTCGAAATATGCAGCAATCGCTAGAATGATCCAAATAGACTTTAGCATTGCAACGGGCGAAAAAGTTTCATCATAATCAACACCTTGAATTTGTTTGAAACCTTTGGCCACCAATCACGCTTTATAGATGTGAACATTGCTTTATAGATGTGAACATTTCCATCTATGTCTATCATTTTCTTGAAAACCCATTTGCACTCAATGGTTTTAACACCATCAGGTGGATCAACCAAGTTCCAAACTTGATTACTGTGCATGGATTCAATTTCGGATATCATGGCTTCAAGCCATTTCTCAGAGTCTGGTCCCACCATCGCTTCTTCATAGGTCTTAGGCTCATCATTGTCTAACAACAATACATCCCGTTGTTGAGTAGTCAAGAACATGTACCTCTCAGGTGCACGACGTGACCTCTCTGACCTACGTGGTGCCGGTGTGACCACAACAGGTTCTTCAACAGTTTGTTCATCCTGTTGTGGTTCTGTAGGAGCTGAAACGTTTTCAGGTGTTTCTCGAATTTCTTCAAGTTGCACCGTGCTCCCACTATCCCTTCTTGAGAGAAACTCTTTCTCTAAGAAGACACCATGCCGGGCGACAAACACTTTGCCTTCTTCTTGATTATAGAAGTAATATCCTTTTGTTTCCTTAGGATACCTGATAAAGAAGCATTTACCAGATTTAGGAGTGAGCTTATCAGATTGTAAACGTTTTACATAAGCCTCACATCCCCAAATCTTAAGAAAAGACAAGCTAGGACGTTGTCCTGTCCACATCTCATATGGTGTCTTTTCTACTGATTTTGATGGAACCCTGTTTAGTGTGAAATCAGCTGTTTCAAGAGCGTACCCCCAAAAAGACAACGGAAGATCACTTTGGCTCATCATGGAGCGCACCATATCTAATAAGGTGCGATTTCTCCGTTCAGATACCCCATTCCATTGAGGTGTTCCTGGCGGAGTCAATTGTGGAACAATTCCACAATCCTTCGGATGATTGCCAAACTCATGGCTCAAATACTCGCCTCCACGATCAGATCGTAGAAACTTGATTGTCTTGCCTAAATGATTTTGCACTTCATTTTGGAATTCTTTGAACTTTTCAAAGGATTCAGACTTATGCTTCATCAGGTAGATATACCCATATCTACTAAAGTCATCAGTAAAAGTTATGAAGTACTGAAAACCACCTCTGGCTGTTGAGCTCATTGGTCCACATACATCAGAATGTACGAGTGCCAATAAGTCACTTGCCCATTCACCTTGACCGGTGAAAGGTGCCTTTGTCATCTTGCCAAGTAAACAAGATTCGCATGTCTCAAATGATTCAAAATCAAATGAGTGTAGAATACCATCTCTATGGAGCTTCTCCATGCGTTTCTCATTTATGTGACCTAAGCGACAGTGCCAAATAAACGTGGGATTCAAATCATTCGGACGTTGCCTCTTTGCATTAATGTTATAGACCGATGACCCTTCAAGAGTAAGAACGTATAACCCATTCACCAATGGAGTATGACAATAGAACATATCTTTGAAATAAAGAGAACAACCATTGTCCACAGATCTAAAGTCATAACCTTCTGCTTGCAAACATGAAGCAGAAATAATGTTCTTGGAAAGAGATGGAACACAATAACAATTATTCAATTCCAAAACTAATCCTGAAGGTAAAGACAATGGCATGGTGCCAACAGCCACCGCAGCAACTTTTGCTCCATTGCCAACACGAAGATCCACTTCGCTCCTCCTCAAACTTCTACTTCTTCTTAGCTTCTGCAATGATTTGCAAATGTGAGCAACTGATCCAGTATCAAATACCCAAGAATCAGTGGATGAAGTAGCAAGATCGATCTCTATAACATTTATACCTGGAGTGGAACTCGTACTTCCCTTCTTTTTCTCAAGATCCTCTAAGTACTTTGGGCAGTTCCTTTTCCAATGTCCTAATTGCTTACAGTAGAAACAATCTGCATCAGGATGAGCAGCGCCCTTCTTGTCTTGCTTGGCCTTAGAACTGCTCGCGATCTCATCGGGAGCTAACTTTCTTTTGACCGCGCCTTTCTTAACATTGGGCTTGCCCTTGCCTTTCTGCATCATCATCACATGATTGCTGCTTTTCTTAATGCTTTCCTCGGCAACTTTTAGCATCCCATGCAACTCAGCCAGGGTCTTGTCCATGTTGTTCATGTGATAGTTCAGTATGAATGGCTCAAAGCTCGGGGAAAGCGATTGGAGAATCACATCAGTAGCCAACTCTTGGCTAAGGGAAAAACCAAGCTTTTCCAGACTCTCAATGTAGCCAATCATCTTAATCACATGAGGGCTGACAGGATTCCCTTCTGCAAGCCTGCACGCAAACAAGGACTTTGAAGTGTTGAACCTCTCAGCCCTTGCTTGGTTCTCAAACATACCACGCAACCCCACAATGATATTGTAGGCATCTGTGTTCTCATATTGCTTCTGAAGCTCAGAGGATATTGTGGCAAGCATGAGACAGCTCACATCAAGGTAATCATTCGTTTGCTTCTCATAAGCTATCCAAGTAAGATATGACTCCATTGCCCTATGAGCTGCTTGGGGCAAGGCATATCCATCCGGTCCCAGGGCCTTGGTGTATGGTGATGTTGGCCCTTCTGCATCATCTAGCAAGGCTCGGAAGTCTGAACTATTAAGGTGCGGTTGACGGATAAGAGGCCTTCGATATGTTAAGGGAGAGAGGGGAGAGTCATTCCAGAGTTGGGTGGGAATCGTTGATAGAAATTTGGATTTTCCCTAAGGTACGATAGCGTCTAAACTAAAGAAAGGGAATATGATTCAAGAGTCCACAACATATCAAATTGAAGCGCCAGAAAAGGAATTCTGGAATCTATAAAACGTTTAGAATGAGGTTTTTTCTTCCTTCCTACCAAGTCAGCTACACAAGCCCTCTAAAAGCTCTAAGGAATAGAAGCCCGGGGAGTTGCTGATGGGGACCATGATCGAGAAGGCATTTTATTTGCCGTAAAAAGATGAAATTTCTCACTTCCTGCCGGGTACTCGTTTTATGCTTTTTAATTAAAAAATTCTCACTTGGTTGAGGGCAAAGAGAGCGGCTCCATTGATTTGTTCGATCCACTAAATTCTGTGAAAGACGCTTTAGTAAAAGACTGGGAAAGTACTGTGGAGTCACATAATAATAAAAGACGTAAGGCCTATGTTGTTGGCTTCGGTATTATCATACTCTTTATGACCTTAGTGGAGTCGTCAACTCTAGCATCAGGTTTCACAAAAGTGAATATGGATAGTATTGATGTCAATTTTGAGGTCGTCCCGATACAGATGCCCCCAAACAACGAGGTCGTGACTCTAAGGCAAACCATTGAAATATTCATCTAGTGGCCCCAAAGGGACATCTATCTAGAGGCTCCTACATCGGTGCCAAGTCCACGAGAGCTATCTGCACCGGTGCCAAGTCCACAGGAGCTATCTGCACCGATACCAAGTCCACAGGGGCTATCCGCACCGGAGCTACTTACACCAGTGCCAAGTCCACTAGGGTTATCCACAACAGAGCTACCTGCACCAATGCCAAGTCCACGGGGACTATCCGCACCGGAGCTACCTGTATCGACGTGGCAAGGGCATGGTGCATCTACATCTTGTGCTCGGTCGACTACCGTGAAGTCGATCTACAGCCGAGGCAGTAAGCGCAAATCAAAGAAGACCAATGATGATATCCCTTACTTATTGTTAGCCCAAAAATTCATGCTAGATAAGCCATTGGTCATCTTGATAAAGTGCCTCCTAACCCTAGGACTGGTTTACCAGAGATTGCATGTATGGTACATGGAACATGCCAACAAGCTGAAGGGACAACGGCGCACGGGTGTTACTATCAAGTTCAAGCCGTATCATCTTCAGCACGATATTCATGGTTGTGTCTTCACGATGACCTTTGATAGCTTATTCTTTCTCTTCACATCAATGCCTTCGACGCCTCACTCATTCGATGCTGGATATTGTAAGTGTGTACAATCATGATCTACGTTCATGTAATACTGATAAATGTCATATATGACTCATTGCTTTTGTGTGTGTGTACATGGTGACTAAAGCCAGATTAACGAAATCACCTGTTGGTTTCTTTGACCCACGCTTGGTCTCCATGGATATCATCAAGGAGGATGCATCCTTCGTCGAGAATTACATGATGACATTGGTGACTCACCGCAACAAGGAATTCATACTTATACCCTACAACCAGTGGTAAGTGTTGCACTAGTAGCTATACTTGTTGATTTGTACTTTATAAGCAACACGAACTTAGGTTTAATGACCATGACAACATACCTGTGTAGGTTCTACTGGATTCTAATTGTAATTATACCAAAATAGAACAGGGTAATATATCATGATTCCCTAAAGAAGAACAAAACCGACTATACAGTTATCCAACAATTAATTGACAGGTAAACATATTTCCTCTATAGATAACTCTATTATAGTATTTCCTTCTTTCCCATAACTAAGGCTAACTTTATGGAATCACATAGGTCTTTCGCCATGTACGTTGCAGAGATATGGAAATCCAAGGGAGGGATCAACGCCCTGTGACACGATATAAATTTTTTAGTATTCACTAGTACACATTAATCCTAGATAACACTTCATAGTAATGCCTCTCAAACTAACAAATTCTATTTTTACAGTGCCACCAGTAGCCACTAGGAAACACCTGTAGATTCTACATTTGCCACAACTTGCAACTACTCCTCAGTTCCATGAAGACTAATGATCCTTAGGTTTGTCAATCTTGCAATAATTATTTCATACTTATTAATTTATATATGTATGCACGACATTGATCTTCCTACCGATAGTTTGCGCCCATCGCTACAACTGCATTGGAACAGATGGACCTCAAACAAATTCGAGTACAGTATGCATACTTCTTGATATCTAAAGCCATAAAAGAAGATGGGGAGTTCTACAATGTAGAATGAATTTGCTTGGGATAAGATTGAGCTTAATTGTACATGTATGTATTTATTCATGGATGGATAATTTATTTCATTTCAGTTAATTGATTTGTGAAATAGATGTTCTTGTTTCTGAAATGAATAAATGTGAATTAGATGTATATTGTGTTGATATGCTTGTTTCAGAGGGCATGGTTAGTATTTCCTGAGGCTAGCCAACAAACAGAAATAAATTTAGAAATAGAAAAGAATACCATAGACGGTTATTAACTCGTAACCGTCTGTGATATCTAATGTATCACAGACGGTTTCAACTACAATATGTGATTGTTTAATATCACAGACAATTTGTAGTTGAAACCGTCTGTAATACATTAGATATTATAGACGGTTTCTACTAAAAACCATTTGTGATAGTAAACTATCATAAACGGTTTGTTGTTGAAACCATCTGTGATAGTTTGCATCACAGACGGTTTAAAAACCGTCTATGATGACCTCATGCCATTACTGATCTATAAACTCAGGTGGCTCACGAAATCGTCTGTAATGATGTTTTTGAACCTTTTGTGATGACCTATTCTGTAGTAATGTAGAGCACAACTTATTTATCCGTGAACTATTTGCACTTCTAAACATTACAAACATTACAGGAAAAATGGTTCTAAATTTGCCAAATATATATGCAGCTATACGGTAATTTTTTTATTTTGTATGTGTTAGATCAAAAGTTAATTATAATATTATAGACAGTAAAACTCAAAAATCAAATCGTTATTCATTATGAGAAGTCTTGGGGCGAAAAAGAAGTGCGCGGGCTATTTTGCCAGTTCTAAATTAACGAAGAAAAGTAAGGTGTGGAAGTATGGCAGCCTAAAATTGAAGTTAAGGGAGTAAGGTGCCTTGGTGAGAGACCAAGCCGTTCAGGTGCCCCTGGTGCAGTTCACTCGAGATAGAGCACTGAAACAAGAAAAGAAAAGAAGAAATTGACCAATTCGCACCAAGGGCACAGGGGGAAATTTCCCCGAAGAACTGTCTGGTGTTTGATTTGAGGGGGGGCGGGGGAAAATCTGGGGAGACCAGTGGCCCAGAAGGCGAGACCGCAAATTGGCGAACAGGTGGCTCCTGCGAGCCACGCGAACCTAACTGGGCCACAAATATTTCTATTTCCATGCCTGCAAAACGGCACAGGAACCGGCCCACGGAGCAGCAGCACCACCACCGCAAGAACCAACCAGCGCGGGCTGAGAGGCGAGAGCCGGCTCCGACCTCCGAGGCGCGGCGAGGGCGGTGGCGAGAGGCATGGAGGCCGCGGTGCCCAACCGTATCGCTCGCTCCGCGAGCCGCTTCCCGAATCACCACGTGTTGACTGGTACACTCGCGCTGCATCCTCTTGGCTCCTGTCTGTTTCTTGGATGCGAGTTGGGGGGAGCGGTACCTCCGGGCTCCGGCTTCGTACCGGATAAGGTTGGTTGCTGGGATAAGCAGGGGTATGTTCTGGCTAGAACCGTAGGATATTGGATTGCCTGAGTGCAAACGGGGTAATTGGTTGCTGAGAAGGAGGTGCGGTTCTTGTTTGCCAAGAATCGTTGCCGTTACTGATTTTAGGAGTTGCTCGTGTTGGGAAATTGCTCCAAGATTTGGTCAATTTGAGCTTGGGGTTATGAAGAGTCTTTTAATTTCCTGATAAGATATTGCTGGGGTTGTATTGGCAAGGGGAAGGGGGCCTTCGTGTATTTGTTCTTGACCATTAATAGCCAGCGGCTAGAACAGATGATGAATGAGTAAAGGTTAACATCATTCTGTTCCCATAGCTACCTGCTCATTCCTTCAACATGCTCTGGTCATGGACGGTATTATTGGTACTGCGGTTCTCGCCTTTTGCTGTATGACAGTGACACCATGACCAAAGTTCTTTCATATGTTTTAGTTGTCCAGTGGAGACCAACCTGACCTTTGAAGTGTGTGCAAGAGATGTGATGATTTTAATTTCAATGAAACATTTGTTTTGTTGTGCCATCTTGGTACGTTGGTGCCCTTGCAGGATTGTTTTTTCATCTTTGTTTCTCTTTTTGTCCTTGTTATGCAGGTGATAGATCTTCTATTTACAGGGGAAGGTGTCCAAATCTTACCATTCCTATGGCTATGGCAGCAGCTGCGCCAGGCAAAGGCGGTGGCGTGCTTGATCGGCCAATAGAGAAAATTACTCCTGGCCGTCAGTCTGAACTCAATGTGAAGTAAGTCTATTTGCATGACCTATGTTTTTTTTCCTATTGAGTGTAAATTCCAGAAATGGGATAATCGGAGTTTTACAGTGTCAGATCTCAGGACCAGATTCGAAACACTGCTGATTAATGTGTCCTTTTCCACCTAATGATGGAAGCTGAAAAACTACAGAACACAACATTAGGTGATTCCAAAAAGATAATAAAGTTGCAATCCAAACAGTATTTGGACTGCTTCACTGAAAAGGTCTAGTTGTCAACTACTCCGTATTCGTTATTGTTACTGCAAGAGCACACAGCCAATCTATTCCTGGACAAAGGGAAATCAATAAATAAAAAATTATCCACGGGCACCAAAGGGTCTGGAGTTTCTCTAACTGAACTATTTCATAGCTGCATATCTGCTTTTGTCATTTGCAATGTATAACTTTGCTTTTCCAGAAACATGTTCTTGATCTTATCTGAGTTATGTCAATTAGGTTTGCCATGAAGTCAACTGACAAGCTCTATTGCAAATACAGTGGTCTCAGTGAAGACTTGAATGGCCTGCTTTTTGTGCATTCTCGTGGTTTGGTATTGAATGAGATATTTCCAGTCCAGGTTACTGTCAGAACTGTTAGTACAAGGCTTCTTCTAGTGTGTTTTTTTTTTGTACATTTAGACATGTAGTTCTAGAGTTGGATGTGGGTAGGTTGCTTTGTTTTTGGGGAAAAGATGCATATTTCATATTCAGGGTCGCATCAAAATATTCACATTTGATGTCTTCAGGCATAAGCTAAAGCAATTGGTGTAGCACATTATGAACCATGCTAGGTTAATGGGTTCAGGAGTTTGGCTGGTGCTATAACTTGTCTTTTCCGAAAACATCTATGGTTCTTGGTGTATTATGCACAAGGCATATTATCTCATCAAAGTGGTTTATTTTCAAAGGCTTTATAGTTTAAAGCTACAGTAACATGTATTGAATCTAACATCATATGATTATTGGACCTGATGTCTAGTATTCCAAGTGTACTTGTAAAATAGAATGTTGATAATTTTGCCCTTGTCAATGAGCTTATGCCACATATTGAAGCTGTGTGTCTGCACTCTGCAGATTGATTACAATTACTATTCTTGTATATCATATATTGGCACATTGATGTTTGATGCTTAGTAAGGCATGCCATCCTACACACCAGCATCCCCATATTGATAGGCTATATAAAATTCCTTAGACTGTCAGTATTTTCAAGGTGGCTAAATCAATCTAGTTGGGCTATCTTCTACCTGAAAAGATTGTGGCAGTTTTTGGCTCTATACTTTTTTTATTAGAACAGTAGGGGTGAGCCCTACTGAAAAATATATTGATAATAATAAA
This sequence comes from Dendrocalamus latiflorus, assembly GCA_017311315.1. Taxonomy (NCBI): domain Eukaryota; kingdom Viridiplantae; phylum Streptophyta; class Magnoliopsida; order Poales; family Poaceae; genus Dendrocalamus; species Dendrocalamus latiflorus. The sequence goes on from CM029654.1 coordinate 11,123,137, forward strand.
TACAAAATACAGCACAAGAAAAAGGATCCACAGGATCTAAAAAATAAGCCACATTCCCTAACCAACATAATCTGGGATAACCAAGTAAAATAGCTGAAGGAAAACGGACAGATATGCAGTACTGCCTACAAGGATTTAACTTGAAGATCAACATAAACAAATACTCTCCTTTGCCTTCTTGGATGATTTTTATGGCGCGTTCAACTATTCAGCTAACTTGATTCTAAATTCTTAGAACACCAGATATGACAGCATTCTTTTGGTCTGCAGGAAATCCCGCAAAATGACACCTCCATATCGTGTCATCCTGCACAATGACAACTACAACAGGCGTGAGTACGTTGTCCAAGTCCTGATGAAGGTTATCCCTGGGATGACCCTTGACAACGCTGTCAATATTATGGAAGAGGCTCATGTAAATGGGTTGTCAGTGGTTATTATCTGCTCTCAGTCCGAAGCCGAGGAGCACTGCACGTCGCTCAGGGGGAATGGCCTCCGAAGCTCAATTGAACCTGCAAGTGGTGGCTGCTGAAAAGGGTTCCTATTTTGCCGCGTACAGTTTGTAGATACCTCTGCATATCCAGATAAACTGCAAAGAATTACAGGCAACTATTGTTAAGATGAACACGGATCCCTCCTTGCAGATGTAAGTCATGTAGACCAAATATAGTGTTTTCAATTATGGAACATTAGTTACATTGGAGCTACTACATTGAGCACAGCTCATAGCGGTAAGTAATTGATGCATCAAATGTTGATTCGCAAGTTTTCTGCGCTACACAAATGATATGGTGAGCCAGGTCTCTTGCTGCTTTTGTACTGAGGTTTCTGAAGGTATCAGTCGCTTGCCGCTGTGTTGATAATTTGTTCATCTTGCGCAGCTTCTGAAGCTCATTTTTTTAGCAGTGTGCAGACCCGAGAAAGGTCCATTGTTAAGCGAAATGCAGGACGCTTATTAGATCAGCTATCCATCCCATATATTTATGATCCGGGTGCTATTGATCTCAATCTCGGCATCGAACTGGTTGGTTTGTGTTTGAAGGAAAAGGCCATTTTTTTTACTGTCACGTCACCACACAAGTACGCATGTCGTTTCATTTTGAAGATTTATGAACAGATTACCCAAATCTTCAAACAAATCTTGAAAGTGCTTTCTTAGGTACTAGCCGAATATCCGTGTTTTGCTAAAGATAAAAAAATTGTATTATCCTAACATGTTGTGTCGATATTATCAAGATCCATTTGCGCGGCCATGCACTTGGCCGTGTCATGTCTCTACACCCTCAGTTCTATCGTGTATTCAGTAGAGTTCAATTATTTTTTCATGTCAGAGAATATTTAAGGTGATAGAATTTGTAATTTTAGTAAACTGTTTTTTCTGCTTTTGTGAAAGATTTTTAGGGAAGTGAAAAAAGTAGATGAAGCATCATCATCAACAATTTTTTTTAAATATGCTTTGGATTGCAGTTAGACAAGGTAGCCATTGTGCTGAACTCAAAAGATCATACCACATCGGTCACCCAGTTTGCACGATAGTTAGCTTTGCGTGGTTGTCGCCTGCGGCCTGCTTACGATGGTTAATTGGTTCGTGGCCGGGATCGGGGGCACTAGGGCAGCTCAGCACCGTTGGAAGGTCACCAGCCGCGCGTTGGTAGCGGCTAGGTTGGTGCGTGCGCAAGGCAGGTTTTGTGGTGGCCGCACGTTGCGCGCGGCGTTCCGGAGCGGCCTGCGCGGCGCGGGCACCGAGCAAGGGGAGGACAGAGGCGGGGGGCGCGCTCGCGGCAACGGCTGACAACGCGCGGCTGGCAGCGGCCGGGGCCCGTGCGCGCGCGGGCAGTCGATCGACCGTGCGCTGCAGCTTCCAGCCTGACCGAGCGACGTGCCGATTGATCGCGGCGCGCAGATCCTGGCGCCGGCGCGGGGTGCGAGCTTGGGCGACGGCGTAGGCGCGCTACGCTTGGGCCATGCATGCGCGCGCGCGAGATCGAATTCCGCGCTCCCCCGTACTGAGGTCCGGTCCATCTGCTGCGCGCGCGCCGTACGCGTACGTACGTGATTTGTTTGCACCTTACTTAGAGGTGCGATCTTAGCCACTACTTATTTCAGTTTAAATTTTTGGGTTTTAGTTTATTTTTTATTATTTATAAATTTCACCTTTTTTAGTTTTTAGCTTTTCTGTCGGTTTTTTCGTATTCGTTTGCGTTGTCTGTGATAGACTAATCTGTTTTTTCTATTTTAAATTTTTTAAAATTTTATTACGTCAAATAAGTTACCATTAACTACAGTGTAGTTTCAATCAGCTACATTATAATTTTAACTATAAATTAACTTACTTTAGTCTAACCTAACGGCACTAGTGTCGAACAGGCAACGGAGAGATCTTAGTTTCGGCGCTGCCATTCGTTCTGGGGAAAGGCAGATTGAAGTTCCCAGATAGGACGGTGTGCACGCACTCGTCTACAAGCGCATATATGCGTCAATCTTCGCACGCGTGCCGACATTGCCAGATGTCCACATTTCGAGACCCATCTAAAGAGAAGGTTTGTTATTCTCAAGCCTATGCTCTAAACACCAACCACAACCAACCCATAATGCAGTTGGTCGAAATAAATAAAGCTCGCACGGCACAGGCATAGGCACACCACGCCACGCTGCCTGCTTGCCTTGCCTGCCGACGCACGTCGCCATGTCTGAAGCAGCTGGCGGGCGGCCGTGCGCGCGCCGGTGGTGGGATCGCTCCGCAGCTCTTACCTTGCTGCAACGGAGGCCTTGCCGCACCGCACGTACTAGCTGGTAGCAGGCATTCTGTCTCTTCTCTACTACTACCAATTCAATTCGATGTGCCTTGAAGTACTACGGCTCCGGCTCATCCAATAGAGTAGAGGTTATGCTAACTGTGCGACCTGCGCTCGCTAGCTTACCCACCAATTTCGCTGACACCGAAGATCTCTGCGAGATAGGCACGGCTAATTGGCGTGCTTGACCGGCCAAACATGCAGCATCCTCCAGGATTCTACAGTGCTGCGAGACACTAGATTTACATGGAATATTATATTCTACTGTTCTCGAACAGTTCCTAGCTAGTATGATGAAGCTAGGGTTTCTACAACGCGTTGGGGCGATGGCTGGGGTTTGGGACTATGGCGCCGTTCTATTAATTTCTACTTCTGTTTAGAGTCGCTAAAAACTAATATGAATAACTGATTTTTCAAAATAGTTTTTTTACTTCTCTTACTCCAGAGATAGACAGAGGGCCACAGGAGTATCACATGTTTTACTCTCACTCTTGAGTCACACACGTATTTCTACATCACTTTCTCCACCGCTCGCGCTTTCCTTCTAAAAACTATTTCTTTTATTAACTATTATTTATTTCCAGCTAAAATTCATCGACCGTTGCCAATTTGCTTATACGCGTGCAGATTCCTCGATCCCTACTGATCCCTACTAGCATAGATCCAAAAGAGAGTTGAAAATAGTAAAATTAAATATCTGAATATTGCACGCTATTTTCAGTAGCTGAATAGACAGGTTGTCTATTTACAAATTTTTTCGTCCAAAATTGGCAAACAAATTGCGGTATAATGCCACATTCGAGCATGTTGTACATGTCACAATTAATGTGGCGGATACAATGTTCTTATGTTTGCCATATTTCAAGCTATATATGCATGCTTTCAAGAAGTTAACAAATGATCCAACTTTAATTTCTTTTATTTAATTTTGTCCCTACAATAAAGATGTGTAGCACTACCAATGCTCCTAGTTATCTAACGGTGAGCCACATAGGATACAAGGTGATACAGAAGAAAATTAAAATTAATGAAGAGAGCGATGAAAGGTTTATCTAGCATGATACAACCTTTCACGTGAACCAAGAGCTAAGATACAACAGAATAATGCATTGGAGGGGATGTTGTATCTTTAGTTAAAGAGGTTGAGTATAGGACCGGTATGACGATAGAAGAAGATAAATGGTGCTTTTAAATTTTTTTAAGTATTCCAGCTATGAGAAGTTATGAAAATCAAGAAGCCAAAAATTAAAAAAATTCTTGGTGCTACAGTATTTCAACCCACAAAGAGTGAAAAATAGCACTATTTTAAATATGAAAACCATGAAATTTTTGGTCTGTTGATTTAAAAAACTTGAAACTTGAACAAGGCTAGTTTATGACATTAAGAACCTATCCCAATAAAAAAAACTTGAAAGAACTTAAGAGCATTAGGATATTTTAGTTTCTGAAGCTCTGCTGCACTAAAACGAGGCTAAAACCTAAAATTGAGCTAACTCTAAAACCAAAGTTCTAAATCACTTAAAATTTGGTATGCACTTTTTTCTAGAATGTCAGGAACCTATTCTAATCAACAATCAAGAAAATCGTTACCAAAGTTCTAATTTTTTTTCATTTGCAGGTGATTGCACAACAAACGGGTCAAAAACTATAAACGGTGAATATAACTTGCTCGTTGGTGAATGATAGTTAAGATAGTTCTAGATGTGTTCTCACATATCCCAGTAACTAAGAACACTAAAGAAATCAAGATAAAAACAGCTAGATCAAGAAATCACTTGGAAAAGCCATAAAGAACAAAAACCAGATTTCTTCATGAACTTGCCAACCAAGTATCTAGATGGGGTGAAAATTGATTTTCAAAGGTTATGTCTATCTCTTGCACATTCTTGGCACAGCAAGATCAAGAAGCGGAGAGAAAAGAGAAGAAAAAAACAACCAAATTAAGAGCAAATCAATCAACACAATAGAGATTCATAGAGATGAACAAAGATTAATATATTGTTATTTGAGGACAGAGGTTTTACAGCCACTCTACTTAGAGGACAAGTGAGCACAGCACAACACTCAATTTCTCTCAAACCGTAACCCTAGAACTCATGAAAACTTGATCTCAAGAGAGGATGGTTGGATGGTTAACCACAAGTCTTCATCCTAACCTCTTAAATAGATGGGCTAGCCAGCCACATCTAACCTTTATTAGATACTATCTACTTAGCACAACGGGGAAAACCCGATAACCCTACATACAGATTTTAACTCACACACTACACTTATGCACACTTGTCACAACACATAAGCCCGAATTAATTAAGTCCTTAACCTTGATCTAATTTGATCTTCTCAATTTTTCCTTGACTTAAGCCACTCTCCCAAGCACCACTCAAGCACTGCAATTTTGTTTCAATGTAGTTTATGGTATCTTAGTCAAACTACCAAAATATCTTTTATTGATCCAGTCATCTCTTTCCGTTATAAGTAATCACCATACTTGCCATGTGTAGGTGCACCACTGGGTTGCCACGCATTGGAAAGTCTCTCCTGTTTCAGTTCCATCAGGCCACGCCTCACTTGGACCGACCAAATCACATGGTGCAAACTCGTCGTTCGAACTTTCTTTCAATATTTCCTGCTTTTCTTATGCCATGCTTAAGCTCACTGTCTCACCCATCATTTTTAATCGTTCTGGGCCTCAATTCCTCTACGAGCATAGCCTTGATCCTCACGCGTTGGCCATGGTTGGCTCTAAGCGACGTTACACATCCAAAGACAAAAAATAATTTTCGGACACAAGTTCTTTACAATTTAACTCACATTAGGAATAACATGTCTCATACAACCTATAACCACTAAGGTAGGTCACCAAATCATCTTATGACTCAAACTTCCTAAAATCATCAATATATACAACCTGTCTAGAAAAATCTGTAAATGTACAAATTCTAAATTTTTATTCTTCTAAAATAACAATGTCTCATCACAATAAAACTATGGGCCTGTTTGATATGGCTGCGGCTTTTGGCTGAAATTTTTGAATTTTAGCTGTTTGTGACAGAGATTATGGAGAGAGATACTCGCTTGTTATTTTGGTTGATACAGGTGTTGGGCTTTTAACGTGTACTACAATTAACTTGTAGACTCCGTCTTAAGAAAATACTCTGTTTGAAAGTTAAATACTGTAGCAAAAGTCAAAAGCCACTTTTAGGAGCCGATAAAGAAAAGACCCTATGTATTTTCTTATATAGCCCTTTAGTGAATAATTAAAATATGTTGTTGAAAATAGTGTTGTAAATACAGGGGTTAGGGACGTAGTGTTGTTGCTAGATGACGTGAAAAACATTAGAAATAGCTTTAGGGCATGTTATTTACAGCTTTTAAAAGCGGCATTTGGTTTTTGTTACAGTATCTAACTTTCAAATGAAGTATTTTTTAAAGACGGAATCTACAAGTTAATTGTAGTACACGTTACAAGCTCAATATCTGTACAAGCCAAAATCACAAGAGAGTATCTCTCTTTATAATCTATGTCACGAACAATCTAAAATTCAAAAATTTCAACTAAAATCTAAAAATCACATATATAAACTAAAAAAAGAATAGACCCTTAGGATATGCTTGCACTGTGAAATTACTGCAACACACACGACCATCCAGCGAGCGAACGACACACACGAGAGAGAGAGTGAGGTGGTATACAGTACGCAACTATGCACGCTTGGCTATCCGATCAAAAAAGGTGGAGGGAGAGAGAGAGAGAGAGAGAGAGAGAGAGAGAGAGAGAGAGCGAGCGAGACGTAGGGTGTGGATGCTATGGCGGGTAGCAGCGTGCTCATGCTGCTGCTGCTGCGACCATTCCGAGGCTGTGCTGGTTTTTTTCCTTTGCTTATTACTTTTTATTATAATAACTAAATTTTAAATAATATATTTTAAAAATAAAATCTACAGATAGATTATAATAAATACTATACTAAATTTAGTTATACCGGCTAAAATTATATATAATTACTAGTTACCTGCTCGTGCGTTGCAACGAAATTTATTGAATATATAGAGAATCATACTATAGAATATGGTTACTCTGATCAGTTGAAAAATGGAGAGTGGTAAAAAGTTGAGAAGAGGCGGTTGGAGAAGGGATGTACAATCACCAACTCATTTTTTATAATAGTAACGAGTAATGATTTTTCTCTGTGTACTGACTCTTACAAACAGCCAGAATTCAAAAACTATAAACTAAAACCCAGAATCACCGTCTAAAAAAACTAATATCCATCTTTGGGTGTGATCTATATCTTTTAAGTTGTTGCGTGCCATCTGATTTCGAATGGCACTCATCATGGCTACCACTCCTTTAGAAAAATAGCACAGATGCAGCACAACGGCCACAAGCTCCTATTATATAGTGCTCTTTCCATCCGAATGCTCGACATATTCCAATCTCACATGCATCCCCCTCTCGTTCGGTGCGGAGGAAGGGACTCACCGCCTCACCGGTATGCTTTGTCTCATATGGTATTCTTAACATTCATTCCCCCCTAATTTGTGTATCCAGTGTGTATGCACGCATGTGTGTGACACAAATGAAATGTATGATATAAACGCTTCTTCGCTAGTTAATCCTATAAAACTGTAAGATATCCCCTCTTCCATGCATATGTAGAGTTAATTAATGGATATCGTAGATATAATGCAGCTTAGTTAAGAAACTTAAACTCATTTTTGTATCATTTTAGATAATCTGCTGCTAACGACTATCGATGTTTTATTAATTGTCGTCTTGTTGTCACTACAGTTTTCATGTAACTAGTTTTCGAACGCTGAGCAATATGTACACCAATCTTTTATGCGCGCAAGTGTGAGAAACTTTAAATCCATTCTCATCTTTGCAGTATCATGTAGTGCAGAGCCTTGATGCATTGTGTCTAGCTAAGAAATCTTGCTGAAACTCTTGCATCAGGTACTCTTGCTGAACGTACTGTAAAACATGCATTCTCATCTGAATGGTCCTCCAGATTACATCTACTTACATTAGGGTACTCTTGCTAAACTGTAGAGTCCATACTCCATTAAGTGATGAAATATGTAAAGCCATAAGTACAGAAAACTATCACACTTAGGCTGTTCCTTGGCTAATTTGGAGAAACTATTAAGGAAATAATCTATTCGAGCACATCGATTAGTAAAAAGAAAAGGTTGCCGCAGGGGAGGGTTTCAGATTGTACTTTCTGCACTACATATTTTATGGAGCTTGCATGAAATTTCACCATATTCAAACAGGCTCCGAGCAATCTTCTATAGATGCATAGCTTCATGGAGCCAAACAAATAAAATTATATCATCATTTGTTCCACAGTACCCTTGCTGTGCACACATATAATAATAATAATAATAATAATAATAATAATAATAATAATAATAATAAAACGATGCCTACCTAGTTGCATCCTTTAGTTTGATGAAAATCTTAAGCATGCGATTGGAAGAAAACCAAAATTCATAAGATTATATTATCCTTAACAGAGTAATATTTGTAAACTTTAATGCCTAATTAAGATTATTTTTTTGTGAGGAATTAATATTATATTTTTGCGTATAACAAGGTTTTTTTGGTAATTTTTATACATTGATCTCCAATCCAAGTACATCAAAATTATTAGATGAAATCACTTCATATAGGAAATTGCCACAGAAAAGTATACGTTTTTGTATCAAATTAAGGATCGATGTATAACACCAAGCTTATTAAATTAGACACCGATAGGTTTTGAGCATATTCAATAATTGAAACCACGAAGCATATATAGTGCATACCACTCTGAAACTAAAACTAGCCTAATCTCACCAAAAAAAATCCAGTAGCATAGGCATTAAATGTCAAGTAGTCAACACATCAGATCACACACCGTGCTGTTTGAATTTCTATATATCCTGATAGCTAATACAATTTCTTTAGTTCAAGCTACTCTTCATAGGAACCTTTCTATTCTCATTGAAAATTTAGGCATTCAATATGTCCATGTCTCACATATTGCAAATCATTTCAAAGCTAGCTAGTGTGTGTGTGTTGGGGGGGGGGGGGGGGGGCGGGGTCATAAAATCATTAAATTTGCTGTAAGACTAATTACTTGTTATGCTTGGAATAGCATCATCTCACAAAACTCCCTGAAATGTAAGTACATATTATTCTCTTCATAAACAGACAATTATGTGACTGCATGACTATACAAAAATTGATAGGCTTTTATGTATGTTCTATAGTCAGTAGTCACAATTTAAATTGCACTACATGTGAAAACTTGTCTAAGCAATGCAATGGAAAGTAAATATAAGTAGTCCTGGGTCTGCTGTTCCTTGAAAATAAGCCAAATTTTGGTCCATGAGCTTTGGCTATATAGGGATGACTTTGGTATTAAAAATTGCTGACTTTTCTTGTTCTTATCCTTTTGTGAATTTATGTAGGTATCCGAATCTCGTCATTGCAAGTTGAGTTGACAATTTTGCTCATACAAATACTAAATAATTTGTTCTCATAGTTTATTAGGGTTTAATTTCAATAGGTTAGTTGATATTGTATAAAATGCTAAAAAAGGATGCAGGATAAAGTTCATTAATTGGCTTGTACATCAGATCCTTAAAACATAGAGGGCTACATATTGAGCAGATCAAATACATGCAGCTCCTTTTAAAATTGAAGTTTTTGTTCTTTTTGAATATACCTATATGGGAAAAAAAATTTGTGCACACACATCAAGATAAAAAGTAGGAACATATTTCCTTTAATTATGTAAGGAAAAAATTGAAGCTAGTCAACAATATTGAGGGACTAAAATCAGGGAATGTGTTTGTGTAGAGCTTGCACATGACCCTACTTGCCGTCATGTGTATGACTCTGTGTGTTCAATGATTGAACGCACAACATTTCTTCTTTACTTGCTGTCACTCGAACAGTACTTCATTCCAAACTTTGTTATGCACTTGGCATACTAATGGGAGCAAATTATATGTCGAAGCAACTAATTAATTAAGGTTGCCCTTTGTGTATGACCTTTGCTTGATCGACTTGCATTACTATGCTTTCTCCTGCAGGAAGCTGATTACTGATTCTTGAAGAATAGGGCCCGAAGTTACTTTTATTTTGTCTGGTAAGTACAGAAGAAAAGGTTTCTACTTCCACAGCTATGTATACACATGACAATTAGTATCAGGAAGAAATATTTTTAAGGAAAATACTACTGGGAATTATCTGTCGTCAAGGTAGAAGGCAAAAAATATTGACATGACGAGGAAGATCATGCCATTAATTGGACGAAATGGAAGAACTGCGTAATTCTAGAAAATATTACTCATATTAATTATTGAAGTGAAATAGCAACAAGTTTGCCGATAGAAAGCAAATGATTATTCTTTGTGAGACCATATACTCTATTTAATTAGTATGTGACCGGATCAATTGGTATCCTTCAATTTACGAGCACACGCGCGCATGCATACTACCAATTGAATGTAACTTTCTTTGAAATAAGTTTGGCAAAAGTTAATTGTACTGTATCCTTACAAAAGAATAGTTTCTTCCAAACGTTTGACTTATTAGATATATATACATGTAATTAATTAACTTGTAAAAGGTATGTATGTTATTCAGATATATATTTTCCAAAGATAAAACTTCATGCAAAGGATATGCATATCTACTTGCTGGTAGTCTGCTCGGCAGGAAGGGACCAACCATTTACGATCATAACCATCATGCTTTATGCTTTGTCAACTTAGGATTTTGCTTATGGTTCTCCAGATACATGTCTATAGGTATGTCTCCTTGCATGTTGGCCTTCTAGATCTGCATGAATTTTGTGTGAGGAGCTTTGAGGTGATGAGCTCAACAGGTAATATATATGGAATGGAACTCTAATTCGCCGTGACGCTGGAAGAAATATATCAAAACGACTAAATTCTTTTAAAGTCAACCGTCCAATTGAAGTTGGACTTAGACATATATGCTAAATATATGAGCTAGCAGACGAGCCATGAGGCGGTCTACACCATCTCTCTAACCAAAGACCTGAAACCTGATACATCCTTGTACCATGCAGCTCTTCTATAGTAGAAATTCCTCCTCATGCAAATCTATCAATTGCGTTAGTTTAAGCAAGAAATTATTCATTTGACATGAATTGATTCTGCGGAAAATATGTGATCTAAACTTTCAGGAGTACTTAAGTTGCTTCTATCTAGGGTTCAAGGATTCACCTGAAAATGATAGCCCAAACCTTCCGATGAAAATGTGCCTGAAGGATCATGTGCCCATGGAGCACTGGAAAACTCAAAACAACTTTAAGAACCTCAAATTAAGACATCAGCAAACCAAAATCATAGCAGGATTAGTTGAAGAACACCCAGCAGCAACATAAGATTACCCAGTAACTAATTAGTTATTAGTCTCGATTGGCCGGATACCACACACACACGTTATATAATGTATTCGTGACAGAGAACTAGCTGATCGATACCTGATAGTACCTAGCATAGGATCATGACGGTCGAAGGCCTAATCAAGCCATATAGGCCTTCACCTTTTAGACCTAATGTTTTCATACCATGATGCATACAAGAAATCACCTTAATTAGTACTCCTCCGTTGTTGCAGCTCTCATCATCTCCTCGAGCTGGTAGTACTGGTAGTAGTACTCCGATCCGTCCATCGGCTGCTCCGTCGCCGCCGGTGTCGCCCCCGACATGATCCAGTCGGGCTCACCGCCGCTGCGCTCCTCCATGAGCTCCATCGGTGATCCGTCGCCGCCTCTGCTTCGCATCCTCTCCGTTGTCCTCTCCCTCGCCCGTGCCCTCGCATCCGTGAAACAACCGGCGCTCGAGGAGGTCGCTGCCTCCATTTTCTCCTTCAGTACCGGTCCAGCACCAGTCACCGCTACCGGCACGGCGGCCCCAGGCGCTGCCGCGTCGAGGCGGTCGATGGCTGGCCTGGACTGCGTGAGCAGCCAGTCCACAGTCTTGCTCGCCTTGTCGAAGCCGAGCTTGTCCTGCAGCGCAAAGAAGTCACGCGCGACGCCGACCGACAGCCGCATCCGCCGGTCGCGCACCCCCTGCGCCGTGCGGATCTTGCTGTGCCGGTCCGTCCGGAATGGCCGCTTCCGCGGCGCCCCGGCGGCACCGACAAGGTCACAGCCATCCGCCGGCTCCCCATTTCCTGGCTCCCGCTCCACCGGCACCGGAGCCGTCATCGGCTGCCGGAACACCGCCTCTAGAGTCTCCTGGTTGTACTGGTCGGCGGGGAAATATTGGCCGTACTCATCCGAAGATGCGGCCGGCGTGAGGAAAGCAGGAGTAGGGTTTGGTGAAGGCGATTCTTGGTGGGAGATGCAATGATAATGATGAGGAGGAGGGTTGTTAGGGTAAGGAGGTAACATTTGTGCAGTTTCAGTCGTAGTAAATTAAACCAAACTAACTAGGAACAGAAAGTGGATGGAGATCGAGGTAGAAGCTTCTAGTTCCAGTGGTATATATGAAGAAGTACTAGCTAGTGCAATATTGGATCTAGTTCTAGTTCTACTGCCGCTGCTTCAATGTAAAGCTAAGTAAGTATCCATGTCCATTTTGGTGTGATCAGAAGGGAAGGAGGGGCTAAAAGGAGGAGGAAAAGGGAAACGAAAGAGCCGGAGCGGTGCAAGAGAAAGGCAACCAGCTAGAGGTCTAGCGAGGGTAGTGCTCAAGAACGAGTTGAATAAACTATGGACAAATGGGTGGGGGGGGGGGTGTATTGCAGCATTTTACTGCTGTAATATTGTTATCTTTTGTTCTTTTGCATCTGCATCTTTGCATTGCATCTGCATCTTTGCAGGCTCTCTCATGGCATTGGCATTTGATGTGGTACCTCGCAGAACTGTTGACGTACTGGCTGTGGGCTCAGGTAAGGCTGCTTGGTGCTGACGCTGCTGGTGGTGGTGTGGGTGTGTGCGCGCGCGCGAATGATAAAGGCATTATTGTGAAGCCTATGTCTGTGTGTGTGAACACAGGGCCATGTGGGTGGGTGGGGTAGGGTGGGGTGGGGGGGCCTACACACATCTGGGTAGGCCAGATATTTGTACACATTTAGGCCATTGTCAAGCAAGACTATAATAGACGACGTTAAGTACAGCTTATATGCTAGCATACAGTGATATATGCATGATGGGAGATTAGATTGGCGTACCTGTTGTGATTAGGGCATCTTCAACCTAAGAAACAATTGTCCTCTCTGTTACCCTTCGACATTATGTAAAAAATAAAAAATAAAAAGATACAACTAGTCCAACCCTTTTCTCTATACAATGGCCTACAAACTGCAACCATTTTTATAACGTTTTACCCTACCGTCTCTGCCCCCGACTGGTATCCCCAAATTCACGCCAGTGCCCCTGAAATTGCACCTTGCAATCCGGTTTTTTTTAGCAACTTTTGGCTTCTAACTATTGGCTTTTGGTTTAAATTACACTGTAACTGTTATTAGCTTTTTCTGAGTTATTCAATTAAACAAAGTTAGTTCATTAGGCACGGCCCGTTTAGCACGATTTCAGCCATTTAGTCCGATAACTACCGAATATTTGAATTTTCTAGCCATTTATAACTATTTTGGAGTTTAAAATTACAAAAATTCAAAAAAATCTCAAATTTTTTCTATAAATAGGCAGCAAACACCCCTCATTTATCCACTGTCCAACCTCCTCTCTTCTCCAAATTCTCTTGTAAAATTTTGATTCACTTTGTGATAATTTAGAAAAATTCAAAATATTTTGCCAAAATCTGAAAATTCGAAATTTGCCTAAAGTCAAGAAAAGAGGTAATAATACTAATTTTTATATATTTTTTATAATTCTTATTATTCTTTGTTATTGGAGCTGCGCACTTTATCAAACACGCCCAAAGATGTAAAGAAAAGTTAGGGAAAACCATGAGGCAGACACAGCAGTAGTACAATCTCAATAGTATGGCACGTAACTGGAATTAGAGTCCCGAGGTAGCTCAAGACTCCCTTTGTCATTTAATTGCCTCACAGGATCTACCTTTAAACTTTGATGAGTCTGAAGCATTTGAAAACTATATTACAACTGCTCATAATCCTATATTTTCTTTAGTTTATAGAAAGAGAACTTGAGATTTAGTTAAATACTCCAAGAATGGTCGTGCTAAACTAAAAAACTTGACGAGGATAGAATAATCCTCAAATTATTATGTCATTATATTCCTTGAATATACCCCTTATCGATAAGAGGTAAAAATGGCAGGATGGTCGTAAACACTTCTACGACCATATAGTCGTAAGTTCTTCTATGATCGCATAGTTGTAAGTCCTATTGTGACTACCAATATAGTCATAAGTCCTTCTACGATCACATAATTGTAAGTCTTACTGCGACTATCCCATGGTCGTAAATCTTTCTACGACCATGTAGTCGTAAGTTTTACTACGACGACTCTGTGGTCATGGTAATTCCTACGACAAGTCTATCTCCAACCGACTTATCTACGACAATGAACTACAAAAAGCAATGAACTACACTATCAGTTCATCTGACAAGGTGGTTAGAACGTGTGTTAGTCCACTAACCGCTCATGATCTCTCCCTGACAACAACCGCTACACGGTGAATGGCTTCTTGTGTCTCTCTGACAATAACTTCCATCAGGCAGTTATTATTTGAAGCGTCAAGGAGTCTTCCGGCCTGAGAGAACTTCTGTCGCTTCATCGGCTATTTAAAGGTTAATGTCAAAGGGAGAGAGAGGACAATAGGTGAATCATTCATGCAAGATAGCGCTAGCCATTTGTGTAATTCTCTGTTGTAATCCACTTCCTAGCAACTAGCAATCATACTGGATGTAGGGTTGTTATTCTCTTAGGTGAAGGCCCAAATCAGAACAAAGTTTCCCGTGTCTCTACTTCGCTGGCTCGTATGCCAAGTCTCCTAAGAGTTCCCCCAAATCCAAACAAATCATACATAAGGTATCGTTTGTGGAGATTCTTCTTCCAAGACTCCGGTAATTTCCTTGCCGGTAAGTTTCTCTTTTTCCTCTTGATGTTCTCATGGCAGATGAATGGAATGAGGAGAACTAGTTCGACTTGGTCGACTACGCGAGTATCGATATGGAGTCCTGCTATGACTACGAGCAGGTCTTGCTTGCTTCCAACGATGAATGTCTTCCTGGAGATTCCTCCGGTGATCTTGGAGATGACACCGTTGGAAAGGCTGATGAGGGATCAAAGTCCCCCATAGCAGTACGTCCAATGGAGAACTTATCTCCCCCAAGTGGCAAGGGTCAATCCGACCATGATGAGGGCTCCAACGCGACGGTGGGTCCGTCCCCAAGCGTTCGACTCCCACGGCGTCGCCCTGCGCATTTTCGCAGAGCCCTAGACTCTGTCAATCGGGAAGTGCATCGCTAGTTCCTAGTGACGACTCTCCGAACGACTCAGCGAAGGCCATGGGTGGGCATACTTTGTGTTTGTCCACATTCTCGCAGGCAGCAGATTAGGCTGGGGACAGTTATAACCCAGATTTCCCCTACCTGGTGGGGTTTACTCCAGGCCGCGATGCACTCTCGTTGGATGATTCTTCAAGTGAGGGGCCCTCTATCAGAAGTGAAGATTCTAGACAGGAAGTCTTTGCCCTACCCGCAGATTCTAATCGCTCTCTCGGAGGAAGGCCTTAGGATGCTCCCTGCCGATCACACTCTCCCTCCTCTCGTAGGGATGGTGACGAGACCTCTAGTGATGAGCCCGATCAGTACTCTAATGAGCGTGGGAGAAATTCTAGAAATAATTGCTCTCCTCTAAGGCAACCCCAGTTTGCTTCAGGGGTCGAAGATCCTGAGATTGCTTAGCAAAGGCGACTGCTGCCCAGAATGCTTTTCTTGGGCGAGCCTAGTACCAGTCCAGAGAGGCACGGGAACTTCAATGGATCAACAACTTACTCGAGAACCCAACTCAAGAGCTTTCTCGGGCGCCAAGCTACAACCGCTTCACTATAGGCATTGCATGAAGGCTTCACGATGCGATGGCCTGACTTGAGCAGCCTTGTCGATGTTCCTCCAAGAGTCAACAAGGTACGACTGTATCCAGTCATTCACGAAACTTGCCTCGCGGAGTCGGTATGGTGACGGGGTACATCGTACCCCGATTGCAATACCAGCTAGAGGAGGATGCTTCGGACTGCTTGGATTGGCAAGTCGACATTTGGTCACCGCTTCGAGCAAAGAATCTGTAGTAGCATATGGACTATGAGTGTCAACTCCGAATGGACAAGACCTACTACAGGTCCGGTCCGCCTACCATTGGGCATCACCGAGCGCGTTCACTTGGTGATGCTAACTACCCATTTCCCTAGAGGTGATGACGAGAGATCATTGCCAGATGCTGAGCATTTGTGCTCAAGCTCCGAGCAATGTGCTGGCCACCGCGGTTTCGACCGGTGAGCATGGAGAAATTCAATGGGTCTCATAATCCTGTCGAGTTCCTTCAGATTTACACGACTTCAGTATGGGCAGCAGGAGGAGGCAAGCACGTCATGGCCAACTATCTTTTGACAGTGCTTGAAGGATCTGCTCGATCCTGGTTGCTCAACCAGCCTTTTGTGTCGATCTACTCATGGCAGTGCCTCTATGACCTTCTGATAGCCATCTTCCAGGGTACATATAATCGCCCTGGGAAGGAGGACGACCTGCATCGAATGCGCCAAGGTAGCGATGAGACCCTACAATAATTGATCTGGCATTTCAGTTAGGTTCAAAACTTTATTCCAAAGGTCTTTGACGCTTCTGTTATTAGAGCATCTAGACAGGGAGTGCGCAATCGGAGGTTCACAGAGGACTTGAGTTCACTGTTGCCGAGTTCTTCGAGATGGCCAATCGGTATGCAACTACTACCGAAGCGGTCGAATGGACCAGGACCATTAACAAGGCCGGCCACCGTTTTAAGGAGCAAGGTGATGGTGGCAACAGGAAGGGGAATGCCAAAAAATCTAGAGACAAGGCCAAGAGCCACAAGCCTCCTGCCATAGGATCGAAGGAGGTCCTGGCTATGGGCGATAAGGAGCCACGTGACTTCAAACAATACTCCAATCGGGGCAAAGATAAAGCACCTACGAGCAGGAAAAACAAGCCAAGATTGTGCCCTCTTTATAAGAAGGAGGTTCAGAACCTTCACAACTATTGAGTTTTCCCACGGAAACTCGAGGATTATTACTCTAGCAAGGGCCCACTTCTGACAATTGAGGAGTTGGGGCAATCAACTAGTCGAAAGCACTTGAACGAGGACGAGGACATGCCATTCTAGGATTCGAAGCACACTATCGAGCTTATATATGGAGGTTTATCCGCGTATGAGTCCAATTGATAGTATAAGGCTATCGAGCGTGAGGTAAACTTTGTCGACCCTTCCCTTGCCAATAATTTACCTAAGTGGTCGGAAGTCACATCTCTTTTGAGAAGGGTGATTGTCCGATCCCTTCAACTTGACTTGGCCGATTTCCGATCGTGGTTGAGCCCACCATCAATAACTGTTGAGTAAATTGCATGTTGATTGATGGTGGTAGTTCTTTAAATATTTTATTTATTAGTGCTCTAGATGAGATGCAAATTCCTCATACCAGAATAAAGCCTGTATGATATTTATTTCATGGAATAATACTGGGTTCTTCAGCCAAGGCTATTGGCCAAGTTTCTCTACTTGTTACATTCGGTTCTCGAGCAATTTCAAGATAGAGAAACTCTCCAGTGATGTGGTTGATTTTGACTCGGCATATAATGCCATACTCAGACAACCAACTCTGGCACGATTTCTGATAGTTGTTCATTATGCCTATCAATGTCTTAAGTTGCTAGGTCCCAAGGGAGTCATCATGGTCTGTTGTAATACGAAGATGGCACTAACATGCGATTGTAAGTCCCTCGAGATGGTTGGACAGCTACCAACTCGAGAAGCCACTAAGGTGCGGCCTTCGAGCAAGCACTCGAAGTCTAAAGCCGTGTCGAAGCTTAACGAAGAAGTTAATTCTCCTATGGATCCAGAGGAATCTTCGAAGACAGTTTGCATTGGGGTCATTTTCGACCCTGCATAGGAAGATGCCCTTGTCGCTTTCTTATAGGCAAACACAGATGTGTTTGCGTGGTAGCCATCCGACATGCCCGGGGAAGTGATCGAGCACAGGCTAGCTCTACGGCCTGGTAAGAAGCCCGTAAAACAAAAATTATGGAGATTTGCCCCAGATCGATGAGAAGCTATCAAGCTGGAATTAGACAAGCTACTAAAAGCAGGCTTTATAAGAGAAGTCGATCACTCTAAGTGGTTGGCTAACCCTGTAATGGTAAAAAAGTCTAATAGTAAGTAGCGTATGTGTATAGACTATACCGATTTAAATAAAGCTTGTCCAAAAGATTACTTTCGCTTCCTCGTATTGATCAATTAGTATATTCCACCGCTAGTTGTCAAATGTTATGTTTTCTAGATGCATACTCTGGTTATCACCAGATTAGTATGTCTTCAGAAGATGAAGAGAAGACCACATTTATCACTCCATTTGGAGTATTTTGCTATGTCAAAATACCATTCGGTTTGAAAAATGTTGGTCCAACTTTTCAGTGTTTGATGCAATTAACCTTCATACATCAAATAGGCCAAAACTTGGAAGCATATGTCGATGAGTGGTTGTAAAAAGTATCAAATGGCTTAATCATGCTTCAGACCTGTAGGAGACCTTCGACAATTTGAGAAAGCATCACTTGAAACTCAATCCTGAAAAATGCATGTTCGGAGTTTCCTCAGGAAAACTACTTGGACTCCTTATTACGGTAAGAGGTGTCGAAGCAAATCCTGAGAAGATCAAGGCCATCGACCAGATGTACCCTCCGACCATGAAGAAAGAGGGCCAAAAACTCACTGGGTGTATGGCAGCTTTAAGTTGTTTCATCGCACGACTAGGAGAAAAGAGCATTCCTTTCTTAAAGCTTTGGAGGACACATGAGGGTTTGAAGTGGTCGAAAGAGGCCAATGACGTTTTTGAAGATGTTAAGAGGTACCTTACGAGAGCTCCTATCCTAGTTTCTCCAAAAACAGGTGAGACACTCTTAGTGTATCTATCTTTTGTTGGACCCCGGAGCAACAACTCCTAGATCATCTGTGTAAATCGCAATAGTTCAGGTTCAGCTAGTGCACACAGCGTAACAGGGATACATATCAAGCACCAATGATAACTTTATTATTTAAAGGAGTACGGCCTTATGGCCAGCGTTTACATCAATGCTCATTGGCAACAATAATAAGGCAAATAACTGCAGAAGCAAACTGATAAAAGCGAAGCCCAAGCCTGCCCACAGGCAAAAGACAATAAGACGCGGCCTACTCATCCTGGTCCTCACCGAAATCAAAGGCGTCTTCCTCTGTGATGAGATAGAAGAGTGAGTACAAACTTGTACTCCTCAAGTCGCACGAAAAAATGCAACATAATGTTAAAGTCAACAAAGGAAGGCAGATATGGTTAGTTTGAGTATAAAATAGTATTTAAAAAATACAGTAAATAGATTGAAATTGTAGACTTTAATATAATAAGTAAAAATAGTAATTGTAAAAGAAATTAATACCGTTAGTGCAGGCTCCGACCAAACACTAATCTATCCACGGGTATCCCACCTGGACCATCTTTTCCAAAAGATCTCGCATGGACTCCATCTATCCATAAGGTTTTCATAAATGATTTTGAAAAACAAGTCTAATCCATGAAAACTTTACTCAGCATGCCCATGACTGTGGGCATGGCTATCCAGGATAGATTATACACTCTGCAAAGGTTATACAGCTTACCCACAAGACATGATCATCTCATATTGCCACGCGATTAACACACTTCCTTATGTGTGCGGCGGAGAGATCATGATAAGGCCTTTACGATGCAAAGCCTTTAACCTGGCCAAGCCAACACTAAGGTTTCACCCCAGTAAGGAATCCACCAGACTAGAACCCCCTCTTGAGCCGAGTAAGACTTCTCATGGCCTACGCCACGCTCACTTTCAACCTACGACATGACTCAGGTTGGGACCCACAAATTAATCAGCCAGGACTGTCTCATACTAGCCTTGTGGTAATACGATAGAGCTTTGCAATTGTAGCTCACAGACCGGTCCTTAATTGACTTAGGCTCAATCACATACCCCATGTGCCCGACAATCAACATTGTGTCTCCGAACAACAGTGCATGCCTGCACCACCACCTAACCATTAGTCTAAGTCTAAACCAGATTTTATATTTTATTTTCAAATATTTCATAATCCTTCTTGACTCACCGAAGTCAAGAATACATTTAAAAATCTCATCATTTTATTTGAAAAAGTTATCCCAAAACAACGATTATGTCTAAGCAGGTCTAAACATTTGATATAAAATTCTCTAGCCAATACTAGTGTACTAACTAGAGTTTGATTCTAGGGTGACAAGGTATCAGGGAATTCAATGTCAATGGAGGAATTCTACACGTGAAAATGACCCACTAAACTCAAATAAGTTCAAAATAAATTCAAATAAACTCCAAATATTTAAATTGAAGGTAGAAATGGATAGATTGGAATTTTTGATGAATTTAAAATTTTGAATGGGCTCAATCGGAGTTAGGATGAAGGAGAACGGGCTCTCGGAAGTTTAAAATCAAAGAAAAAGGATAAGCGGGAATTTATGGAATTATTTTTCTAAAGGAAAATAGATTTATGACGTGATCTGGGCCAGCCACTCGTCGGCCCAAAGGGGAGAGAGGAAAGAGGGGCGGATGGTGGGAGATGGCCCGTGGGTGACATGGGCGTATCCTAGCCATCCACACCTCGCCCAGGAGAGAGGCGGGAGATTTAAATTTTTAGTTTTTGATTTTGATTTTCAGAAAACCCGAGAAAAGTAAATAAAGCTTAGAAAAATACCAAATAACTTTTGAAAATTCCAAAAAAATTCACAGAAGTTCCTGGAAATATTTTGGACTTAGGAAAAATATTTCTTACTTAATTTGGTGTACTTATTTTATTTTACATTTTAAAATAGCTTTTAAAATTCTAGAAAATTTTGGGATGTCACAAACCTACCCCCTTAAGAGAATCTCGACCTTGAGATTCAAACAGGCTAGCAAAAGAGATGGGGATGGTTAACTTTCAGATCATTCTCTCTTTCCTAAGTGGCTTCATCCTCTATGTGATTGCTCCATTGCACTCGATATAAACGAATTACCTTCCTTCTAGTCTGGCGTCAGATGTCTCAAGGATCTTGATAGGTTGCTCTCGATAGGTGAGGTCTTTTTGAAGGTCAAGTGTTTCAAGTGCTGCCTGCTCCATGAGTACTCGAAGGCACTTTTTGAGCTACGAAACATAGAAGACGTTATGTACCCCTGACAAGGTTGGTGGCAACTCCAACTGGTAAGCAACTTCTCCTTTATGCTCCAAGATCTTGAATGGTCCCACAAACCATGGTTCAAGCTTTCCTTTGGTTTGGAACCTTTTTACTCGGAGCGGGGATACTCTCAAATAGACTAGGTCGCCTACCTCAAAGGTCAGATCACGTCGACAGTTGTTGGCATAGCTCTTCTGATAAGATTGGGCTATTTTGAGTTGTTCCTTGATCTTTTCACCTTTTCTTCGGAGTCTTGAAGTAGGCTGGGTGTTGGGTCTTGAGGTCCTTCAGGTTGTTCCCATAGGAGAGGGGTTCGACACTTCCTACCATACAATGCCTTAAAAGGTGCCATCTGCAGGCTGGACTGACAGCTATTGTTGTAGGAGAACTCAGCATATGGTAGGATCTGGTCCTAGCTAGTGCCAAAATCCAAAGCACATGCCCTTAGAATATCCTCTAATATCTGGTTAACTCACTCCGTCTGACCGTCAGTCTGAGGATGATAGGCTGTGCTGAAGTTAAACTGACTACCCAGTTCTTCATGAAGCTTTTGCCAGAACTTAGAGGTGAACTGACTTCCTTGGTTTGACACAATCTTCTTGGGAACTCCATGCAGGCATACTATTCTGACCATGTCTATCTCTGCTAGCTTACTTTCTAAATAGTTAGTCTTGACTGGAATAAAATGAGCTACTTTGGTCAATCGGTCTATGATTACCCAGATGGAGTCATAACCGGATTGAGTTCTGGGAAGTCCAGTGATGAAGTCCATGCCAATTTCCTCCCACTTCCAATCCGGGATTAACAAGGGTTGCAGATGTCCTACGGGTTTCTGATGGTCTGCTTTGACTTTCTGGCAGGTGTCATAGGCTTCCACAAATTCAACAATCTCCCTCTTCATGCTAACCCACCAATACCTTTCCCTAAAGTCTTGGTACATTTTGGTACATCCTAGGTGAATGGAGTAAGGGGTTTCGTGGGCCTCACGCAGAATTATCTCTTTGATTTGTTGGTTGTTGGGTACACATATACGGTTTTCAAACCAAATGATCTCATGTTCATCCTCACTGAATCCCACGGCTTTTCCTCGTCTCATGTTCTTCTTGCTTCCCTGGATGTCCTCATCCACTTTTTCGGCTTTGTGGATTTGGTCCGCCAGGGTTGGTTGGACTTCTAGGACAAAAAGTATGTTTTTTGAGACTGGGTTCAAGTTTAGAACCATCAACGCCAGGGTTGGATGTCCTCTTGACGTTGGGTCTGAACTACTTTTGGCAGCGTGCAGTTTGTGTAGGCTTTTCTGCTCAACACATCTGCTACGACGTTGGCCTTGCCTGGGTGGTAGTGTATTCTAATATTATAATCCTTGATTAGCTCCATCCACGTTTGCTGCCTTAGGTTGAGTTCCGCCTGGGTGAAGATATACTTTAAACTCTTATGGTCCGTATAGATCTCGCAACGGTTACCTAAGAGGTAGTGTCACCAAATCTTTAAGGCATGGACCACAGTCGCCAATTTTAAGTCATGGGTAGGGTTGTTGCACTCATGTGGTCTGAGTTGGCGAGGCGCATAGGCTAACACCTTGCCTTCTTGCATCAAGACACATCCTAGTCCTTACCGGGAGGCATCACAAAACACCTCAAAATCCTTATGAATGTCCGGCAGGACCAGTACTGGGGCGGTCACTAATCTCTTCTTGAGGGTCTGAAAGCTTTGCTCACATGCTTTCGTCCATTCGAACTTCTTGTCTGTCTTTAGGAGTTGGGTCATGGGTTTGGCTATCTTGGTGAACCCTGCTATGAAGCGGCAATAATATCCAGCAAGTTCAAGAAAATTCCTAACCTCTGTCACTGATGAAGGTTGCTTCCAGCCCAACATTGCCTCAACTTTGGAAGGATCTACTGCAACTTCTTCGGTCGTTATTATGTGACCCAGAAAGGCTACTTAACCAAAATTCACATTTGCTAAACTTGGCATAGAGCAGATGTTCTCTCAACTTTTCCAGGATCATTCGAAGGTGGCTCTTATGTTCTTTCTCATCCTTAGAGTAGATGAGAATGTCATCAATGAAGATCACCACGAATTTATCCAATTGTAATATCCCCCTTACAATCGCGTTCTCCTAGAAGGGCATATATGTTATTACACATATCATATTGGGCTCTACAATCCCCAAACAGACCGGATAGGTTCAGGTGGGGGCCACCCCTACTACAAATTCCATTGTCTTTTATACATCTAGTTAAGTAATACTATTGTGGAGGATTTTCAACATGATTACCCTCTACAAATATATGCATGCAGTGTGGTACGTTTATTTTTCTAATTTGGTAGCTAACATGAAGTAGCTAGTGGCATCAATATGAAAGATCTGGATTTTTGCCCCTTTAAATGGGCCATCGAGCAAACCTCCAGGCACAGGAGTGTAGCCCCTGTACCATTACTTGAGTATATATTGCATGGTACGTACGTACGTATATATACATATGCGGATCCACTACTACAGAAAGCCTAATACTAGACGCCAAATCACAGACGGTTTTGTGAAACCGTCTGTGACGTACACTATCACAGACGGTTTTAATTTGGAAGCCATCTGTGGTTGGAAAAAGGAGTATCACAGACGGTTCTTACCTCTGAACCGTCTGTGATAATGGAATATCACAGACGGTTTTTATTACAAAACCGTCTATGATATTCCAAATTATCACAGACGGTTTTTAAACATAAATCGTCTATAATACTCCTTTTTCCCGCCACAAACACCACAGACGACAAAAGTTCGACAAACAGAGATTCCCAGATTTTAATTCAAGGCAAATTTAATTTATTACAAATCTAAGAGAAAAAGAGATTCCCAGATTTTAATCTTCTGGGCTTCATATGCTTCTTCTTCAACTTCTGGAGTTGGAGGATCAGCCGCTGAGTTCTCGAATGTCGTGAAGATTGTCCTTGCCCTCTCCACTTCCTCCTCTAGCCTGGGTAAATAATTAGCATGGCCCATAATCTCAAAGAGGATGTCATGATAAACTTCAACAGAATCGGCCGATTCTGCTTGATCGGAAAGGTTATCTATCACACTCTACACTTCCGCAAGAGCTTCCTCCGCTTTGTGGACATTGTAGAGAAGAACAAGGCTGAGGGCGGTTTCCTTTTCGTGAGCAGCAACGAGAAACCTCCGTCGACGGCGGATGATGAGGTCTAGTTGACGGACGATATTGGAAGCGAGTCGAGGAAGGAGAGCAGGGCGTGAGCGGAGGAGCTGCTCTAGACGTAAATTGTTGGCCGCCTGTGTAAGGTTGCGGCCGAACAACTCATGATGGATAGATGAGAGGAAGGAGATGAACAAAATTTTAGATGTCATTGTTGAGAAATGTGGTGATGATCGAAGAAGATGAGGGAGAGGACAGTTTAGATCGAAGAAATGGAATAGTGCGTGCAAATATAAGCATTATCACAATCGGTTCATATTCGAAACCACCAGTGACGCTTCGTATATAACCGCCGTCTCTTACATTAATATCACAGACTGTGACGCTTCGTATATAACCGCCGTCTCATACATTAATATCACAGACTGTTCGTAAACTGCCTTATCACAGACGATTCTGAGTTTAGAACCGTCTGAGATAGTAGCCTTATCACAGACGGTTCTAAACTTAGAACCGTCTGTGATAATCCCCTATATATACCTTCTGGCTAGGGTTTTCTGTGTATTCTGCAGTTATTCTATATCTAAATCCCGATCTGCCTCCCCGAGCCGTCGCCGACGCCTCCCTCGAGCCCTCGCCGCCGCCTCCCTCGAGCCCTCGCCACCGCCTCCCTTGAGCCCTCGCCGGCCGCCTCCCCGGGCCGTCGCCGCCGCCTCCCAGAGCCCGTCGTCGCCGCCTCCCCGGGCCCGTCTCCTCCCCGAGTTCGTCGCCTCCCCGGGCCCATCGCCGCCTCCTCCTCCGTCGTCGTCGCCTCCTCCTCCTCCTCCGTCGCCGCCGCCTCCTCCTGCGTCGCCGCCTCGTCCTCCTCCGTTCCCGCCTCCTCCTCCTCTGTCGTCGCCTCCTCCTCCTCCGTCACCAAAACCCTAAGGTCATCAAATCCCTCCCCGAGCTTCATGCTTACTGTTAGGGTTTAGGGTTGATGCTTGATGCTTCATACTTAGTGTTAGGGTTTAGGGCATACTGTTAGTTGATTACTGTTATGTATATGGTTAGTTGCATTCATGTATATGCTTACTATTATGTATATGGTTAGTTGCATTCATGTATACTGCTGTCTGAATATATGCATGCTGAATATATCTTGATCTTGAGATTGTAGAGTTTGTATCTAGAGCTCAAAATACTGAAGATTGAAGAGTATATGATTTAGTAGCGGGACGGCCAAGATTAATCTTGTGCAACCCTACAATTTGAGAGCACAAATTAACCCTAGTGTATCCGGTTCAATGACCTTAAAACACTAGTTTGTGTGATTTGCTTCATAGAACTTTGTTTAGAGACCTTGTAGTAATAGTATATGCCACATAGACCTTCAAGGGGCATGAAGCAAGCTACACACTCTAGTGTATCCGGTTCAATGAACCTGATACACTAGTTTGTGTGATTTGCTTCATAGAACTTTGTTTAGAGACCTTGTAGTAATAGTATTACAAAATTCAAGGCAATTTTATTATAAAAGTTCAAAAAAAAGACATTCCCAGATTCTTCGGTGAGCAGCCGACATAGCCGACTTCTTCGCTGAGCGACTATCCATCTGCTTCTTCCCACTTCTTTTCTTCATCGCTGGTCTCTGGATCACATACGCCAGTAGCGATGATTCAGTTAGATGAATCATCGCTACTGGCGTACGTGATCCAGAGACCAGAGATGAAGAAAAGAAGTGGGAAGAAGCAGATGGATAGTCGCTCAGCGAAGAAGTCGGCTATGTCGGATGCTCACCGAAGAATCTGGGAATGTCTTTTTTTTGCACTGTTGTAATAAAATTGCCTTGAATTTTGCGGGAAAAAGAAGGACTTGATACATTGGTTTGTGTCATTTGCTTCATAGAACTTTGTTTAGGGACTTTGCTATTTGGTTTATAGTATTAGTAACTAAAGTAGGTGCTAAGATAGGTACATCACCCCCTCCCTTCTCCCCCTCTCCTCTACTCTCCTCTCTTCCAATTCAATATGATCACTTTCTCATCTTATCTTAATAGACCCACAAAATGAGCAACATGTCACCTGCGCATAAACAAATCTTGCGATTGTTGCAAAAGATACATTGACCATTTGGGTGGAAAGATGAATTGTTTCGTCAGGCGCATGACTGCCGATTCGAAGCATAGCATAGCATCCGTGGCACATCCGAGGCCTGCTGTTGTGTCTTGAGGAATGCCACATCTGAAGACCAGCTCTTGGCATTCCTCAAGACACAGCAGCAGGCCTCGGATGCTATGCTATGCTTCGAATTGGCAGTCATGCACCTGACGAAACAGTTCATCTTTCCACCCAAATGCTCCATGTATCTAGCCAAAAAACAGTAAATGAAGCAAGTTACATACTCTAGTGTTCCCGTTCAATGAACCGGATACACTAGTTTGTGTCATTTGCTTCGTAGACCTTTGTTTAGAGACCATGTAGTAATAGTATATGCCACATAGGCCTTCAAGGGGCATGAAGCAAGTGACACACTCCAGTGTATCCTGTTCAGCGATAAGGAATTTGTTCTTATGCGAATTTGTAAATGGATATTTTATTTCATTTCAATTAATTCATTTGCGAAATGGATGCCTTATGTCTGTGAATGAAATGTGATGTGAATTGGATATTTGTCAAATGAATTGAGATGTGAATTGTATGTATATATATACTTGTTTATCTGCTTGTTTCAGAGGGCATGGCTAGCATTTCTTGAGGCTAGCCAATAAACAGAAATATATGTAGGGGTTGAAGGGAATATCACAGACGGTTTTTACTCAAAAACCGTCTGTGATAGCTGACAATCACAGACGGTTCGAAAACCGTTTGTGATAGCTGACAATCACAAACGGTTCGAAAACCGTCTGTGATGACCTTCGATTATCATTGACCCATAAATATAGACGGTTCACAAAACCGTCTGTGATGACGTTTTTGAACCGTCTGTGATGACCTTTTCTGTAGTAGTGATCAGAGTATATAGTACTACTTGCAAAGCTACAAATAGCAAATCAAAGGTCGCCAGCTTGTACAAGTAACAAACTGATGCATGTACGTACGTACGTACGTGCAGCTAGCGTTCGTTGGGTTGCGTCTCGTTCTCGCCTTTCCGTTTTTGCATGCCGCCATTGTTGGCTAGCTTCTTCCCCGGCCATCCGGCCGCGGCTAGCTAGCTAGCTGGCTCATGCACCAATCATCGTCGCATACATAGGTAACCTTTGGTCCACAGAAAGCTAGCTATTCTGAGCATACGTCTACTCTTAACTCTCTTTGCTCCGAGATTCCGGTTCAAAGCTAGCTAAAGCCCCGTGCGTTTAGGTTTGGGCTTTTGGTTTTTAGTTTATTTTTTATTATTCCTAAATTTTGTCTTTTTCTAACTTTTCGGGGGGTTTTTAGCTTTTTATCGGTTCTTTTTTTTCCGTATTCGTTTGCATTATACATTCTGGGCTAACCTGTTTTTCTATTTTGATTTTTTTTAAATTTAATTATGCCAAATAAGTCGTCATTAGATACAGTATAATTTCAGCCAGCTACAGTGAAAATTTAGCCATAAACCATAAAAATTCAACCCAACCGATCACAAATATTCAGCCCATCCGAGCCCAGCTGAGGAGAACTCGGTCGCGAGGGTTCACTTGGCATGTCTCGCCATCACACATGCATGCATGTACACACAAAGACATACACATGCATGTGCTGGTTTGTTAATTAATCGGGCATCAAGAGATCAATCTGTTAGGAAACCTGGGTCTGGACTTAAAGTTTTAGCACATGGTGGGTACCTCATCACTAAGCTATAAATAGAGAGTACTGTTGGCCATTTTGTATACGAAATCAGAAAGAAAGCAATAAATAAAGACCAGGAGTTCTCTCTATCTCTCCGTATTTCAATCTATTATTTTCTGTCTTCTGTGATTGATCTGGTTTTGTATAAGTAGAGGAATCGATCGGACTGGTTGCCAGCGACCATTTCTGAACACATTTTCAGCACGAATCGCTCCGGTGAATCAAAGGTAATCATGGAAGCAATAGTAGATTGAATTGTCTATATCTACATCGCTCTAAATTTGTAGATTTTGCCTTCTAGATTATTTTCTATGGTGCAAATCCGCTCTAATCTACTGCGAGAAGACTTGAAGTCATCGACATAATGTCGATCGGTAGATTACAGGAAAAGAGTAGATGTTGATTGCACTGTAGATTAAAGAAAAAAAGAGAGAAAAATGCCCGTGCACAGTCGGCCCCGTACGGCTGCCGTGCGTTAAATGGCCGCTGGTCGCCGGCCTGCCGCCGCTCCGCCGGCACCCCCACTAGCCCTCCTCATGCGTCATCGCCAAGCTGGATCCACCCGAAGTGCCGACCACCGGCTCTGCCACCCGAAGCACCAGCCGCCGGCTCCGCAGCCGAAGCGTCGCCATTTGCGTGCCTCTTGAAGCCAAGGAGCTGTTGCCTTGGACCCCGCACGGCCGACCGTCGCTTCGGCTCCCAGGCCCCGCATGGCCATCCGCATCGCCTCGGACCCCACAGGCCAACCATCGCTTCAGCTTCCGTGCGCCGCATGCGTGCCCGTCGTCACACTCGAGAGCTGCGCCTGCCCCTAAGCATTGGCTCTGCCGCTCGAGCTTCACCCGGGCTCAACGCCGGCACCCGAGCTCCTATCGCAGTCGCTCGCATCGGCTGGACCCACCGCTTGCTTGGCTTGAAGCCACCCACCACCGCGCCGGCTGGCCCCACCGTCGACGCCGGCCGCCTTGCGCCCGCCTGAGCCGCCACTCAAGTCAGCCTGCCGCCGCCACTAACGAAGCACGGGAAGGGGAAACCCTAACCCCAATCTCTTAAGCCGGTCGAACAAGTGGGCCAGGTGGGCTGTATGCAAACGGGCTGGGAAATGGCCCGGCCGAGGGGTGGGGGCGTCGGTAATTTTGTAGAAAAGCCACTGGAATTCTGAATATTATGAAACGATCCTTAGGTTTTTAGATGAGTCCTAAATTTTACAGAAAGGCCCTAGCAAAATCAGAAAATTATGCGAAAAATTTTCTCTGAATTGAAAATTTGTGTATAGGCCCTTGAGAATTGCAGAATTTGCTGAAAATTCATATTTTGGCATAAAAGGGCCTCAGGAATTCAAATTTTGAATTATTTTTAGTATTTGAAGTATATTTATTTCTATCATTATTACTATTTTGATTAATTGTAATTAGTTAAATTGCCTTTAATCACTGAAATTAACATTAAAATTTGTATAAAATGCATAGAAAATTCTGAAACATTACGAGAATGTTTTGTACCATTACCAAATTTATTTACCTGAAGTAAATTTATTCCATGCATGTTTTCCAGCAGTAAGCTTATTTATTCCTTTTATGCACATGCAGATGACTGGCATCACGAATCGGAAGTTCGAGGAGCTAGCCCAGCATGGCCAAAACTACCTGACTTGGGCTTCTGATGTTGAGATAGTACTTGGAACCAAGAAGCTCCGTGCTGCTATTAGGATTGGCGCACCGCAGGACGCCCAACCCATACCTGAGGAAAATGATCAGACACTTCACTTCCTCAAGCACCATCTTTGTCGCACTATCAAGAATGAGTACATGGTAGAGAAGAGTGCGCTAGCATTATGGACTGCACTTAAGAAGCGGTTTGAGAGACTAAAGTACACCATTCTTACTCAGGCAGAGCAAGAATGGATCCACTGAGGTTTGCCGACTTCAAAACGGTCAGGGAGTACAATTTTGCCTTGCATAGAATTTGTACCAATCTTCAACTTTGTGGCAAGCAGATCACAGATGAGTTGAAGATTGAAAAGACCCTATCCACCTTCCACCCCAATGCAGTGCAATCCGCGTGCAATTATCGTCAAGACGGCTACAAGGAGTATGCCAAATTAATCGATATAATGTAGGTTACAAAGGCTCAGGACAAAGTTCTCTGAAAGAACTACATCACACAGCCACCTAGAGCTCTGCTGCCCATGAAGCCAACGCCGAGAGCTACATGGTGCGAAAGCCAATGATGAAGAAAAGGGGGGGGGGGGGAAGGGCAAGGCCCTAGCCCAGAAAGGCAAGTCAGATGCTCCACGTGAGAATAAGGCAAGCAAGCCAAAGTGAGATGGCAAGGCCTATGTTCAGCAAGACCAATCCTATTACAAGTGTGGCAAGCGGGGGCATTGGTCGCGGATCTATATAGAGCCGCAGCATGTCATCGATGCCTTCCAAGCCTAGAAGAAGAAGGATGGCAAAGGGCAGTTTGAAACCCACTTTGTATCTGTTGAGGGGGAGAGTTCTGAGTAGCTGCCTGCGCTAATGGAGGTTGAAACCATTTCGGTTGCAGCATCCCCTTTTGACATAGCAGCTGCTACCGCCATGATTTCTCTCGAAGAGCATATCACCCCCGAGAAAATAGCAGACGAAGTCTCTGATTTCTTAGAAGATTCATTCTAATGCACAATGCACATAATGTATTTGGAGTTTAATTGTCCTTTATTTTGTGTGAAGAATAAGTTAGAATTTGCATGGATTGTACTTAAGCAATTTAATTTTCTCGTGGTGGTTGGATGATATTTGAATAATTCATTCATTTATTCAGTTTATAATGGTATGATATATTTTGATATTAAAGTATTTTATTTATATGTTGATTTCCTTCTAATGCATATTAATAAAATATCTTATATTAGAACACGTGTGGCGCCCTATGGAGGAAGTGTGCTTAGCCGACAGCCGCACAACGAATACCATCTTAAGAGAGACGAAGTATTTTCAGTTGAGTAGTAAGTGTGCTGGTAGCCTTACTACAATCGCCGGTAGTGATGCTTATATAATAGGTTCAGGAAGAGCCACAATTAAACTCCCAATGGGTACAACTTTGGTCATCAAGAAGCCTTATTGTACTCAGAATCAACTAGAACTCTCCTAAGTTTTAAGAATATTCGCGCCAATGATTTCCATGTTGAGACTGAAGAAGAATACGGTAAGGAATACCTGCTCATTACGAAGCGCGAAGCAATTGGAAAAAGGGTATTAGAAAAACTTTCTTCATTAGAAACTGAGATATACTACACCAACATCAAGGCACTTGCAGCCTATACTTCCCTGAAGATAGTATTTAGAAGCTTTGAACTTTTCTGTCTCTGGCATGACAGATTAAGACACCCAGGTCTTAAGATGATGAAAAATATAATTAACAATTCACAAGGGCATAATATTAATATAAAGAATTTCTCGAATCATGAAGATTTTGTGTGCCCTGCATGTGCCGCCGGGAAATTAATTACTAGACTTTCTACTCTGAAAGTGAAGGATAAAATCTCTGCATTCCTAGAACGCATCTAAGGAGACATTGCGGTCCTATTCAGCCATTTTCAGGGCCATTTAAATATTTCATGGTGCTCATCGATGCTTCCTCGAAGTGGTCACACGTATGTTTATTGTCTATGAGAAACCATGCTTTCGCAAAGCTGATCTCGCAGATAATTCGCATTAGAAATATTTTCCCTGATCATCACATAAAGTCCATCAGAATGGACAACGTCGGAGAATTTACTTCAAAGGCATTTGATGATTATTGCATGGTAATGGCAATTACAGTTGAGTATTTTGTACTACATGTCCACACTCAGAATAGACTAGCAGAGGCATTAATTAAGAGACTTAAATTTATTGCCCGACCACTTTTGCAGAATTATAATTTACCAGCTATATGTTGGGGAAATGCAGTCCTCTATGCAGCAAATCTCATCAATTTTAGACCATCAGCCTACAACATCCATTCACCTATGCAACTAGCGCAAGGGTTAGCACCGAAAATTTCTCATCTCTAGATGTTTGGATGCAAGGTTTATGTATCTATACCCCCTCCACAACGTATTGCATTGAGTTCTCTCCAAAAGACTAGGATATACATTAGTTACGAGACACATCTATAATCAAGTATTTAGAACCTATGACAGGAGATTTGCATACTGCCTGTTTCGTTGATTGCATATTTGATGAGGATAATTTCCCAATATTAGGGGGGGGGAGGAAATCAACCCCTTGATAAAAATGTTGGGAAATTATGTGGCAAGCCACGGGAATCCATGCACATGACCCGCGTACTAGTGAAGCAAATAGATAAGTCCAGAAGATCATTGATTTGCAAGCATTAGCAAATCAATTGCCTGACCACTTTAGTGATTTGAAGAGCGTGACCAAGTCGCATGTGCGTACACGCAATGCACCGGAGAGGGTTGAAATACCAAAGAAAGTAGAAGGCATCCCTAACCCCATCCAGAGGCCTCAGAATAAAAGGACGAGAACTCCAGTCCCTCGAATCCTAAGTAATCAGGGACGCCTGGTGAAGAAGGATAAGAAGGACTTGACACAGCCGATCACTGCAGTTCCCCAGAACCAGAAGGACAGCCAGTTGAGACTTGGCATCAGTATGACACCTTTAGAAAAGGGCATACCAGATCTGAACATCTCCATGGAAGGAGAAATCGACATGGATGTGCGCGCACACATCGGAGCCGAAATCTAAAGGGACTTGCCACCGCAACTGGAAGAAGCGATGAGCAAGGAGAAGCACCAGAAGAAGCAACTCATGATGAAATAGCTATAAATTATATGCACGCAGGAGAGTCCATGAATAGGACAACAACCAATATTGATATCTACTTTGCAAAGAAAATTGCCACAATCATCGATCTTGATCCAGAGCCCGCATCGCTCGCTAAATGTAAGAAGAGATCAGATTGGGAAGATTGGAAGAAGGCAATAGAAACTGAATTATTGTCTCTGAACAAAAGAGATGTGTTTGGGCCCGTAAGCTGCACACCTTCCCATGTGCACCCTGTAGGGTACAAGTGGGTATTTGTTCAAAAGAGAAATGAAAGAAATGAAATTGTAAGATATAAAGCCAGACTTGTTGCACAAGGTTTTACTCAACATCCAGGAGTTGATTATGAAGAAACCTACTCCCCAGTCATGAGTGGAATCATCTATATATATTTAACCTCAATGACAGTAAACCTGAATTTAGAAATGACGTTGATAGATGTGGTAACTACATACCTTTATGGAAACTTGGATTCAGAAATTTATATGAAGGTACCTGAAGGTATCCCTGTCCCGGACCAAGATAGAGCAAATAGAAACTTGTACAGTGTGAAGCTTAGGAATTCACTGTACGGACTCAAGCAATCAGGTAGGATGTGGTATAAACGCTTTAGTGACTTTCTATGCAAGAATGGCTACACGAACAATGAAGATTATCCTTGTTTATTTATACGATGATCCTACAACGGATTTTGTATAATCTCAGTATATGTAGATGATCTGAATGTCATCAGGACAATGGAAGACATAAAAGAAAAAAGTTCTTACCTGGAGTCAGAATTTGAAATAAAAGAATTGGGTAAAACCAAATATTGCTTAAGCCTGTAGCTCGAGCATGTCCCTGAAGGAATATTAGTATATCAGTCAACCTACACCCAGAAGGTGTTAGAAAGGTTCGGCTTTGAGAAGGCATACCCATTGAAAGTATAAATGATCGGGAGGTCTTTACAGTAAGAAAAAGATCCATACCAACCTAGGGAAGAGGGGGAGAAAGTCCTGGGACCAGAATTACCATACTTAACTGCAGTAGGAGAACTTATGTATTTAGCAAACTGTACTAGACTGGACATTACATTTGCTGTAAATCTATTAGCAAAACATAGTGCAGAACCTACCAAAAGGCATTGGCAGGGAATAAAGGACATCTTCTGATACCTCCAAGGAAGCAATGACCTTGGATTATTCTATAGAAAGAATCAAGATTTGAACTTGACCGGCTAAATAGATGCTGGGTACCTGTCAGACTCGCATACCGTAAGGTCTCAAACAGGCTATGTCTTCCTATGTGGTGTAACTACAATTTCATGGAAATCATCTAAGCAAAGTCTTGTAACGACTTCAACGAATAACTCAGAAATTATAGCACTGTACGAAGCCGCACAAGAATGTGCTTGGCTTCGACGAATGATTCACCACATCTAGTAGTCATGTGGGATGAATGTTATGCAAGCTCTCACAATTATCTATGAAGATAATGCAGCTTGTGTTGCACAAGTGTAGATGGGCTATGTGAAGCGTCATCTCACAAAGCATATCAACTCCAAGTTTTTATATGCTCATAAATTGCAAAAGACGAATAAAATTAAGGTACTGCATACTAAGTCATATGAGAATCTTGCAGATTTATTCACTAAGTAACTCCCAGCATCTAGCTTTGAAAGATGCGTATGAGGAATTGGAATAATGATACTTAGACAAGTGCAGAATTCAGGGGGGAGAATTTTCTCAAAATCGTTATTAAAACTTGATCTTGAAGATCGAGTACCCAAAGAATAAATCCTGAAGATTGAATAAAATTGGGTGGATTATACTCTTTTTCCCTTGACGAGTTTTCCTGAAGTTTCTCGGCCAAGGTTTTTAATGAGGTAATTCATGCAACGCATCATAACATGTATCATGTACTCTTTCTCTAAATTTTTTCCACTGGGTTTTTATGGAGTTTTGATGAGGCATGAACGTGTCGGATGAGTGCCCAAGGGGGAGTGTTAGGAAACCTGGGCCTGGGCTTGAAGCCTTGGCCCATGGTGGGCACACCACTAGGCTATAAATAGAGAGTACTATTGGTTATTTTGGATACGAAATCAGAAAAGAATGACTAGGAGTTCTCCTTATCTCTCTGTGTTTTAATCTACTATTTTCTATCTTCTGTGATTGATCTGGTTTTGCATAACCAGAGGAATCGATCAGACTGGTCGCCAGTGACAGTTCCTCAACACGATCAATCGATCACACGTGTCAGTGTGTGTCACGGAAAAGGAAGTAGTCTCAAAGAAATAGTGATAAAAAGCTTTGAGACTATGTCAAGGTCAACTTATAGTGTGTGATGAGGTTCATTTTGATGTGCATGTTTTGTGGTAGTTTAAATTTGGTTCTAAAGTTTTTCAATTTTCAAAATTGTTGTGAGGTTTTAACCAGTCTGACCGGTCTAGCAACGATGGTCATACTGGCCATGGGCATTTCTTCGAACTTTATGAAGAGTGGTCTGACCGGCGGCAAGAAAACAGTTAGACTGGCCATATGGCCTTTAAGAAAATGGACACCAAACAGTAGTCTAGGTGTGTTTGAGGATGTCTTTACACTAGGTGTCACTTAAATTAGAGTTCTGAGTTGAAACTAGATAGAGATTAAGCAAAATTCCAGATATGGTATTCCTGGTGTTCTTAAGTAGTCTAATTGATGTGGGACATTGGTCAGACCGGTCTCCTATTACATGAATGAGTTTGAGGGATGTTGGTTGGTCAAACTGGCCCGGTAGGTTCAGAGCGAGATTTAGGTGGAGTGGCATTAGTTTGAATGTGTGCACAACATGGGAGCCTGGATGTGTTGAGTTGTATGTTGTATGATTTGACTAATGTAAGTAAAGTGCATAGAACATGTGCTTGGAATCAGATGGCTTGGTCTTTAGATGTACAGGTGCCAAAAGAGTGGTGGTTATTAAGGAACTATGTGAGAAGGTCAGGCAATATTTGTGGTGAATCATTATTAATGTGTATTGAGTTGAAATTCACATTTGTAAAAGATTTGGATTTTTAGTCCAGTGGTTTTAGCAGCAGATGATTAAATGGCCTTGTGAGCGATCTAACCGATGCAACCAGTTTGATCGATCGATAGGTGGTGGTCAGACCAGATTCTCAGGTTTTTGGGATTGAGTAGTTAGATCGGCCACGGGGATGGCTAGACCGGGCTAGCGGTATGACCGACCACATGATGGCGGTCAGACCAACTAAGGTATGAATGTCGACTAAGAGTTTTGAATTTTGAGAATTTGATCATGGATGGAGTCAAATTGTCCTAGGTTAATGCATTCATGTTACACAAAGCATGTTTGAGCTAATGTAGGTTAAGTTGTGGAGAATGTATGCCCAAAAATGATTTCCTGGTCTTTGGATGTGCAGACAAGTTTGGAGTCAACTATAATCAACGGCAAGGACCAAGACTACGCTCATGGAGGAGCTGAGATCTATAATTATCAAGGATGCTGAGTGATATGGTTAAGCTCAAGCATGGTATAAGGAAGGCAAGGAATTTTGAAGAGAAGGTTCGAGCGATGGGTTGCATAAAGTGGCTTGCTCGATCTAAGTGAGGCGTGCTCCAGTGCGAACTAGAGCAGGAAAGACTTGTCGATCCATGGCAAGCGATCGGTGCATGTAACAGCCCAGCTGTTTCCTTCAAAATTCTCAGTAAAAAATTAAATTAAATTAATTTAAAATAAAATCAAGTGTTGTTTGGTTGCCTGAATTTTAGAGATTTTATTTGCTTGTTTTAACTTGTAAAAAAGGGCTTTTGTTAAAAGTAATTCAATTGAAAATATTAAAATATTATTAAATAAAGAGTATTTTGAATTTCTATAAAAATACTATTTAAAATTAATTATTTCAGAGCATTTGCCTTTTATCCGGATTTTCTGTGTTTTCTGGTTTTTAAAAATCAATTTCAAAGCTAAAAGTACTTTTGTAAAAATTAAAAGAGCAAATTTAAGTTGGAAATATTTTTCCTAAGTCTAAAACATTTCCAGGAATTTTTTTGAATTTTTGTTGGAATTTTCAAATTTTATTTGCTATTTTCCAAGAATTTTTGAAGCTTCCTAACATTTCTGAAAATTAAAAATAGAATTTAAAACCTGCCTCTCTCCGCGGCCAACACGTGTCTGGCCCAGATCAAATACACCTCACCCCTTGATCTAATCTCGGCCGTGCACCTTCACTTACCCCTTCATTTTAGCTCAACGGCCTAGATTCAATCCACCGCCGCCCGATCTCATCTCCCCCATCCATCTTCACTTAAACCCTTCGACGGCCTTGACTCTTTCCCTTGCTACATGCCCTCCACCCGCCCCTTCCTCTCCATTTCTCTCTCGTCGACGCGCGGGCCCCACCTGTCGGGGGTGCCTTCCTACTCCCCTTCCTCCAGCTGAGCACCATGGCCGCCCCGTCGAGCTCCGTTTTTCGGCCGACCACACCTCCCAAGGCACCGCCTCGACCTTCCCCCTTGCCGCCGCACCTCACGCCCCGGCCATTAATGGCCTTCCCCCTTTGCATTTGCACCGGCCGAACCAGCTTTCCCCCGTGAAGTCCGGTGAGCCACGCCGCCCCTCTCCCCTATAAAACCCCTCCCCGAGCACCCCATCCCTCGCACCACCTTCCTCCGCCTTCACTCCCCTCTCCCCGAGCTCCCCTCACCACGTCGTGTGCCACTTTTCCTTTGGGCCCTGGTGAGAACTCACTGTCGGTTCGGGCCGTCCCTCGCACCACCGCCCCACCATCACCTTCCCCATGCACCGGTGACCACCATCTGCCCCTCGACTGAGCCCCAACCCCACCGGAGCGCCGCCGTACCGATAGCCACCCACCGCCGCAGCTTCCTCCTCGTCGCCGGCCGCCACCAAGCCCTGCCGAGCTCGCCACCAGGTGGGAACCGGATTCCCGTCGCCTCCTCTCCCTTCTCTACCCCTTGCCGGCCGTCGCCGAGCGCTGGAGCTCCGGGGAGCCCTCGGGCTCAGTGCGCGCCGCGTTGGCCCAGGCATCGCCAGCGCTCCAGGCTTGTGTGGCAGCCACGAGGCAGCCACATCGGCGCTTGGCCGCCACGTCAACTGGAGTGCCCCCTCGGCCTCCACCCCGACCCGTGGATCAAGCCCACGGTAGACCGGGCCCACTGTCAGCCGCTAATCCGAAAATCAAATCAGGGCTGACGTCAGCATGATGTCATAAACCTGATTTTCCTTTATAAAAATAATTCAGCTCAAAATAAAATCCCCCGCTAACATCATAAATCAAAATTTCAGTACAAAGATAATTCCAGAAAAATCAGCCTTTTCTTTTTCTCTCTTTTAGAACTTCTCGAAGCCCGTATTTCTTCATTTTAAGTCTGATTGGACCCATTCAAATATCTAAATTCTTCCAAAATCCTAAACTACCCATTTCTAGACTCTTTCTGAATTTTTTAATTTTATTTGAATTTTGTGTGAATTTATTTGTTTTGATTCTTCACGCATAGAATACGACGATCTCGGAGAGCACAACTTCGATGACTCACACCAGGACCTTGAGCAAGGGAAGTTACACCTTTGATCATATTGTTCCTATGAATTTAAATTATTTATGTTGTTTTTAAATTACTGTGCATGTGTACTTTTATTCAAATTAGTTCAAATCGGATTTAAACTTTAGTTAAACCGGATTCCTTTGTATATGGCCAAGTTTGCTATTGAATACTCATGCCTTGTGACCCTAGATGAAAACCTAGTTAGTACATTAGTATTAACTAGAGATTCTATAGAATTGCTTAGCCATGCTTAGAATGATTTAGGTGGGATCAATTGTTTCACATAAAATGATAAAGTTTTCAAATGTATTCTTGACTTCGGTAAGTCGAGAAGGATTATGAAATATTTCCAAATAAAATTATAAAAACTGGTTTAGATTGTGCATTGGCATGGTGGTGGGTGCTTGATGGCATGCATTGTTGTTTGGTAACACAATGTCGATTGCCAGGCACAAGGGGTACGTGGTTGGGCCTATGTCAAGCTAAGGACAGGTCTGTGAGCTACTGTTGCAAAGCCCTTCGTACTACCACAAGTCTGGTATGGGACAGACCTGGTCGAATAATTTGGGAAGTTCCAACTTGATTTCGCTATAGGCTGAATGTGAGCATGGCACAGGCCACGAGAAGTCTCACATGGCACAAGAGGGGGCTCCAACATGTGGATTCATGTTGTGGTGAAACCTTAGTGGCAGTGTGATTAAGTTGGCAACGAAACATTGTAAAGGCCTTGTCATGATCTCCTTGCCACACACCAAATGAAGTGTGTTTATCCGGTGGCAATATGGGATGATCATGTCTTGTGGGTAAAGTTGTACAACCTCTGCAGTGTGTATCATCTATCCTGGATAGTCGTGCCCACGGTCATGGGCAAGCTGAGTAAACTTTTTCAAGGATTAGACTTTGTTTTTTAAAATGGTTCATGAGAGAACAGCTTTTGAATGTACTTAAAAAGCGTATGGATGGATAAAATCCACAGGTTAGTGTTTGGTTGGAGCTTGCACTAACGATATTATTTTGTTAAAATATCATTTCTATCTATTGTATCAAAGTCTGCTTTTGAATGTACTTACAATATTTACTTCAATTTCGCTTTATGCTCAATTAACCTTACTATGCCTTTCTTTGTCAATCCATATGCATGCATTAACTCTATTAAACCTTCTGGTGTAACTTGTGGAGTACTTTACTTCAGAGAACAGCTTCGACTTCAATGAGGATCAGAACGTATAGGCCACGTCTTACTGTTGTTTGCCTGTGGGTAGGCTCAGTGGGTTTCTTCTGCTTTGGTTTTTTCCTTTCGCTGCTTATATTTAATTTTGGCTTATGTGCCATTGATGTAAATTTTGGCCATCTGGTCCATATTCAGTTAAATAAAGTTCGTCTTTGTGGTTGTATGCATCCCTATTAACCCTGTGTGCACTAGCTTTTCCTGGAATAGTGCGATTTACACAGTGGGTTCTGGAGTTGTTGCTCCGGGATCCGACAGTGCACCTACACATGGCAAGCATGGCGATTGCTTGTAAGTGAAGAAGTTGACTATGTCAAGGCGATGGTATTTTGATAGTTGGCCAAATACCGAAAACTATGTTAGATCAAAACCGTGGCATTGGAGAAATAGTTTAGGTCAATGAGATGCTGAGAAGATGAAGTCAATCAAAGGCTAATGACTTAGTGGGTTCAGACTCATATTCTTTGAAAATCGTGTATAAGTGAAGTGTGAGTGTAAAACCTGTATTGTGTGGGGGGTAAACAAGTTCTCCTATTATGCTAGTGGATAGCACCTATTAGGGTAGATGTGGGCAAGTTACTCCATCTATTTAACAGGTCAGGGATGAAATTTTGCAAGAAAACCATCTCAACCATTTTCAATCTTGAGTTTTAAAGATAGGCTTTGAGAGAGAAGAGTTAATGTTGTAGTCTGCTCTCTTGTCCTCTATATGGAGTGGC
The DNA here is from genome assembly GCA_017311315.1 of Dendrocalamus latiflorus. Classification (NCBI taxonomy): domain Eukaryota; kingdom Viridiplantae; phylum Streptophyta; class Magnoliopsida; order Poales; family Poaceae; genus Dendrocalamus; species Dendrocalamus latiflorus. The sequence goes on from CM029654.1 coordinate 11,163,586, forward strand.
TGTAAAACCTTCATCTTCAAGTAGTAATAGATAAACTTTGTTCATATCGCATAGAGTGCTCTTGTCTCAGTTGATATGCTCTTGTTTTAGTTGGCTCTTTACCTGTTCTCTCCTTTTCTTGGTCTTGTTGTGTGCGAAGAACGTGTATGTGATGGAGATATCTCTGTATGTCAAATCCTATCCATCTAGGCACCGTGGTTTGCAAGATTTTGAAGTTGCCCTATTCTTGCTTGATTTGGAGTTATTCTCGAGGAATCTTGATCCGATGGATTTTGCTTCGAATCTATGGTTGGTCTTATTTGCTGTGACATGTAGGAATTTATCTAGAGCTATCTTAGCTATTCTTTACCTACGAGCAAGTTGTATCTCTAGTTTTTGAGATTTTCTTGGTTTTACTCCAACCTTGTGTGTTTTGAGGAAAGGTTAGAACTTTAGCCAAGGTCATTGTGATCCTTAAATGAAATAGGTTTCTGTAACCCTCAACAAGGTGTGATACGGACCAACTAAGGATTAGTTGATGCGTAGAGATGGCCCGATCTTTCCTGGTACGTTCAGCAAGTTTCCTTCTCCTTGTCTTGACGCAGCCAACAATCTTGATAAGGGCAATTTGCACTAGTATGCAAGGTGCATACTAGAAGCAATCCACCGAACTCCCCAAACCGTGAATTCAGCAAGAATACACGAATTAGAAGAGATGAACCTTGTAGATTCGATGGGTGATAGACCATGTGGAGGTGACCCCGTGTGTGTGATGAGTAATTGACATCTGTTTTAGGAAAGTCGAGTTTGGTTTGTATGGTTTAGATCATGTCGATGCACGGTGCAATCGGACTCGGTCAAACTTGGTTGAAGTGCTTAGGATGCCTATTCTCTTGATTCGACAGGTTTTTGCTGTTTTATGCTTAAGTTTACTCTTAATGCTATTGATGATTACATTATATCGAGTGGTGCTATGTGATGTGTTTCTTGTCTGTGATGGCTGCAGGACATCGAGGCGGAGTCGTGGCAAGGCACGGGATGACCGGACTAGGCGCAGGCGGTGCCGAGGTCAGAGCGGTCGAGGTGTGCTGAAGACGGCGAGGACTCTAGGTGGCTGCGAGGCTTGGAAGGCAAGGAATGAGGAAGCTTCCCAGAAGGTGCAGGAAGGGCATTTTGGTGAATACGCAAAGCTGCATTAAAGGAAGTGGATTTGGTTAGAGTTAGTGGGTAAAGCGCAAAAGCTTAATGGGCAAAGCAAATTTGAACCCCTTATGCAAATGGTATAAATGGGTTGCATGTCTCCTGGTGGATATATGACTTGCTAGAGGGATTGATGGCTTGTGGGAGTTAGTCTTTTGCTTTATGCTTTTCCTTTATTAGTTGGGAGTTGGTAGGAGAGAGCAGGATTCTGTGTTTCTTGTCTCCCCTGCGTGAGAGTGTCCAGAAAAGAAGCATGTAGCATCTCATTTTCTCCAAATGCGTATGGGGACTCAGTGTGGTGGGTGTTCTTGATGTGTGGTTGGCTGTAGATAAATCCTTATTAAGCATTCATCTCTCTGTATCAAGTTATATATGAGAATGATTGTGTTTGATCTTCTTTGGATTTCAGTTCTTTGTTGTGTTTGTGCCTCTGTTCGTTCTACTCACTGCCCCTTTTTCTTCTTTTGATGTTTGAGTTGTTTCTTTGAGCAAGGAGTAGCAAAATGGGTTGCTTTGAACTAGGGGATGCTCTAAAGCCATTTGGCTAGTTACTCCTGAGAGCAAACCAATTTTAATTTCATATTTCTGTTCTCAGACTCTGTTGTTTCTTCTTTTCTAGGGTTTCTCTACAGAGGAACTTTGGCCCCTTTGATTTCTTTCAAAAGAAGACATGAGATTTGAGATTTCAAGTTCTAAGAAAGTTGCTAAGATGATTGCCAAAGCTCATGAACAAAGGATTGGTGAATGATGACTAATTTGGATTCTTTCTCTTTCACCACTCTATTTTCAGAGTTTAGTGAAAATCTTTAATAGTTGGTTTTGAGTGGGCTTCCCTTGATTCCCTAGGCTCTTCTCACTATTTATGTTGTAGTCTTGCTGTTCTGGGCAGAGGAAACTAGAGGAAAATCTCAGATTTCTCTTTTGTATGAAGTTCTCGGGTTGCAGTATGAATTTCAGCTCTTGCTGTTTTCTAGAATCAATGCCTGGTCAGACCGGTTTCATACCGGCGGTCTGACCGGAGGAGACAGGGCGGTCTGACCGGCCTGCAGCCGGCGGTCTGACCGGCCCACTGCAGGCGGTCTAATCGGCCCTCTTGTGGCAGTTTAACTGAGCTTCTGGAGTCAATGATGTTTTGAGTTTTAGTTCCTTTGTTCTTTCTGTGTATTCGTTGTTTATTTTCTCCTCGGTGTGCTTGAGTCTCCAGTAAGCATAACTTCTTCTTCATAGCATCAATTGCTATCGGAGAAAGTGTTAAGTCTTTTTGGGGGTAATTTTTAAAGAACGACATTCACCCCCCTCAGTCGTCAATTTCGATCCAATAATGGGCAATCTCAAGAATCTCCTATTCTTTCCTTGCACCAACTCAACAAACTCCAAACGAGAAAACCTTGCAATCACGTAATCTGGCCGCCAACAACCATCATGGTGATTTTCTCCTTTATTTCTCAAGCATAAAAACTTATCATATCATAGCCTAGTTACAATGGGGCTAAGGCACTGGCCTTATATTGGTGCACAATGCACGGCCTTGACTAAAACTCACGCACAACCTGGGCTAAGGCCGAAACAAACTCCAATACGAACTAAAAAGGAAATACTTAAACTGCTACCTCTAGATTCTCTCTCAATTTGCGATGTGACCATGAGGATTCTGTGGCTAGCACCTCATCCATTGTATGGGTCCTCGAAATAGCTTTCCAACGAATCCAAGAACGCCCAAATCGGACTCCGTTTGTGAAAGTTATGGACGTTTTAATGTTGGACTTCCTGTCTGACCCAAACCGAATCCGATTTGAATTCAAATCTTTATAGGTTTCCTTTTCTTATTCAATGGGCTTCCAAATCCGTTTGGAACCTGAAAAGGAGTCTTTCTCATCCTTTGGAAAGCCATGGTATAGTCGGATTTTACCCTTACTTGTATTGCAATACTCGGACTCTCTATGTTTGGCAAGTCTCGCTCATCTCTCCGGACAGCCCGTGCAGCAATCAATGAAGTTGCCATAACTTTGTGTAGGAAGCTCCAATCATGCACCGTTTGATTCGTTGGAAAGTAGACTTCATTATCTTTCCAAATATGTATTTTGTGTGCATTAGAAACCTCAGAATTGGTGCTGCAATCTTCATGAACATTGTGGACAGAACTGCAATCACGAGAACTTGATTGAACTTGTGTCTTTCTCTTTACCCAAACTAGCTTTCTTTCTTTACCATCCACACACCTAATTCCATATATTGTTGGCTTGTTTGCATTACGCAAAGGAGGAATCACATAAGCATCCGCACGAACTAGGATATTCTTCATTCTCCCATAACCTATTGCTTCTTTCTCCTTATGCAATTCAGAGCTACTAGGCCTTGTAACTTTAGATTGCATGGGTGAAGCACAAATCAATGTAGTATTCACACTCTTGGCCACATCAAGGTGTGTGCAAATTTTCAAATCATTTGGATGTGGATTTTGATTCTTTCACCAAATTTGGTTTTGGCTCAGACTAATTTTCTATTATAGGAACAGTGGAGCAGTTGGACTGCTCCTAGGCCCCGTAGACCAGTGGGTTGTGGCCAGTTAGACTGAGCACCGGTCAGACCATACCTCTAGTGGTAGTAACACCAATTAGGTGTTCAATTTGTGAGACTTTGTTATTTTGGGTTGTTATTTGGATTTAGGCTGTCAAATCTGATATCCTTAGCTCTTTTGCTACTGGACCGAAAGATTTTAGATACTTGGGAGAAGATTTGTAGAGGGCACCATTCACTCCCCGCTACTGACACTGCCAGTCCAAGAAGTGGTATCAGAGCACAGTTAGCTCTTCTTGATAGATCTTAACCGTTCTTAGAGCCATACCTTTAGAAAATTATTCCACCAGCTACCAATCTTCGATGGGGTTGATTATCTCTATTGGAAGGCTTCGATGGTCGCCTACATCCAAGCCCAAGAACAACCAATTTGGGAGAATGTTAAGAGAGGTTATGTTGTGCCTACCGATGACTAGATCACTCCGACATATCTTGTAAATGTAGAGGCAAACAACAAGGCACGCAAGTACTTGATTCAAGGTGGATCGAGCAGTGCTCAGTTGGCTAGCTAGCCAATGGGCAGAGCGCCCGCACGGGCTCGAGTCCGGGTGTTTTTATGGTGGCACTATTCACATGAATAGTACACCTCTGGTACTATTTTGTGAACAGTGCCCTCTGAGTACATGCATGCACGTGGGTGCATTTAGTGGTCAAAGTGTGTGCCGTTCTCTGGAGACCGAAGGTCTCCGTCTAATCTCAACGTGTGCACTGGACGTACCCACATGGGTGTGTGTAGGGGGGGTGTGTTGTGTGTGTGCGTGTGTAAGTGCGTCCTTATTGCACCCATGATCTAAAAAAGTACTTAATTCAAGGGCTTGGTAGATTTAAGTTTAATCAAGTACCTCACTTGACATCTTCTTACAAGATTTGAAAGACCCTTGTTGACTATCATGAGGGCTCTTTAGCGATTAAGAATGTGAGACAGAATCAATTCAAGAAAGAGTACTCCAAGTTTGAGCAAAGGCTTGGTGAATCTTTGGATGACTTAGCAACTTGCTTGCGGTTGGCATGACTTACTCTAAGTCGGAGAATGCACACCAAGTGCTCGGTTCCGTAGATGTGAAAGTTTAGAGAGATATAGATCACATCCATCAACGATAATACTGTCATGAGTGAGTTACCCATAGATAAGCTCTACTGAAGATTGAAAATGCATGAGATTGATTTCATCTCTTGTCTCCCCAACACAAAGTTGATGGCTCTTTTAGTCGACCCCCCTCAGAGCAGCTCTTCTAGTCCTTCAAACTTTGGTTCTTCAGGGTTTTCCTTGTCCGCCTTGCATGTCCTGAGTGGTGAGTAGTTGGAGAGACTCCTAGAGGATAACTTAGTACTCCTACTATAACATCCCAATTTGGCTTTCTGGAAAAATTTAAATTTAAATTAATTATTTTAAAGTAATTGGATTTTACTTGGCTTTTATTTGATTTTCTGGATTTTCTGGAGTTTAAAACCTATTTTTAAAAGTTAAAAGGTATTTTAAAATATGAAAATTAAATACCAACACTAGTTGGAAATAATTTTTTTAGTCCAAAATATGTCCAGGAGCTTCTGTGAATTTTTCTGGAATTTTTGGAGGTATTTTCATATTTTTCTGAGGCCTAAATAATTTCCTGGCCTTTTCTGAAAATAAAAATCAAATTCTAAAAATCAAATTTCCAAACCCTTCCCTTAGCCGACACGTGGATGGCCCAGGACCGCCCACGTCGCCCCTCGGCTCAATCCGGCCGTTCCTTCCCTTCCCCTCTGCCAAGCGGGCCCGGCCAGCCAGCCCCGCCTTCCCCTCCTCCTCGCCCGACGCGTGGACGGCCTGGATGAGCCGCGTCCCCGCGCCTGGCCCATCTAACCACCCCTTCCACTTATCCGCACCCGCCGCCCGATCCTCCTCCCCTGCCACGCGTCTCCATCCTAGCCGCCTGTGAACCGCTCTCTCCCTTATCTCTCTCTCTCTCTCTCTGCGCAGTGGGCCCCGCTCGTTAGCCGCTCGCGCCCTGCTCCCGCTGCCACCCGGGCCCCGCCTGTCAGGCCGTCGTCTTCCCCGCGGAGCGCCGCCTTCCTTCTTTCTTCCCCCTTTCCTTATTTGCGCCGGCGACCAAATCCGAGCCGCTTCCCCCGCTTTCCTTCCCCGACTCTCTCCGATTTGGAAACCCTGGGACACCGTTGTGACCAAATCCCCAAAACCCCGCGCCTCCCTTCCTTCTCCGCCCCCCTATTTCCTTTTCCCCCCTTTCCCTTCCTTTTCCGGCCGCCAGCACCGGCGAGCGATTGTCGCGCCCCTGCTCTCCCTCCGCCCCTATAAATAACCCCCTAGGCTCCGCCTCCCTCCGCCCAACCCTCCGACGCACTCCACCTCCCTTCCCGAGCCCCGTAGCTCCCTGCCGCCGTGCGCCCCATCTCCGAGCGCCGCCGCCTCCCTTCGGCAAGCAATCCCCGCCGCCGCGGTCCTCCCAGAGCCCGCCGCCGCCACTCCGAGCACCCCCGCGCCCGTGCGAACCTCCCCGACGCCTCGGCCGCCTCTCCCCGCCGCCGGAGCACCGTCGCACTGGAGGACCAGTGCTGCGCCACCGCTTCTCCTCGTCGTCGGCCGTCTCCGCTCCTCGCCGAACCCCGCAGACCCCGCCATCGGCATCTACTCTGCGCCAGGACCCCATTTTGGACCTCACCCGAACCCCTCCACCACTCCCTCGTCGCCGGCACCGTCGCCTCCGGCCATCTGCTGCCCGGCCCCCTCCGGCAGGTACCTCAAAGGAATTACCTACCCTATATGGGTAGGCAAAGCCTCCCCGCCCGACTGGTTACCTGCGCCATCCCTTCCCCCCCGGTTCCCTCGGCGCGCGTTCGAGCCCCCGGCTCCGCACGCTGAGGTTGAACCATTCTTTTAAGTTCCGCGCTGACGCTGGGTCCCACACGTCAGCAGCTGCCGTCTGCGCTGGCCACTGCCGCCTGGGCCCCAACCGTCTGCGCTCCTCACTGACACCTGGGCCCAGAGCCTAGAGGGGTCCCACCTGTCAGAAGCAGGGACTGTTGGTTCACTGTCCAGTGGGTCCCACCTGTCATAGACTCAAAATAAAAGCAATAAAATAGAGATTAAAAATTAAATCCTGCCAGTGGGCCCCACCTGTCAGAAATTTGGGAATTTCTGGATTTATTCAATCTGAGATTTTCAAATGAGCATAACTTTCTCATTTTAACTCCAATTCAGCCATTCAAATTTCTAAATTTGTCTAAAATCATAATCTATCCAAATATGGCCTCTGTTTGAGTTTTGAGTCTTTTTTAATTTTTGTTTGTATTTATTTGTTTTGTTGCTCTGTCTTTTCTCGCGTAGAATCCATCGTTGTCGAAGACCTGTCCACTCCTCAGCAGGAAGACCCCGAGAGCGTGCAAGAAGGCAAGTCTCCTTTGATCATCTTGAACCTATGATTTTGAAATGTTTTAATTATTTTAAATTATGTGCATTGCTATTTACATACAAGATTAGTTCAAATCCTAAGGTATTAGTTACCCCAACTTTGTTATGCCCTCAGTTGAAATTGAATGCCATGTACCCTTGTCTCCTTAGGATTTCCTTTGGCTCTTTAATGAGATTATTATATTCAGTTGTGAATAGTAGATTGGTAGTATAATGCTTAGTCATGCTATGTAATACCCTTGAAATCTTGAAAATGGGAAATTATGAATTGTTGTAATAACTTGTGTTTCTAAAGTCTAGTGGTGATTGGAGTTGCCACTAATCCTTTAAAATAAAATAAAATTTGGAAATTGGTTTAGATTAGGGTGGATGGTTGGTTTGGATTGGTGCAGGAAGCACGAGATCTTGTAAAGTGTATGTTCCACCCTAGTCAACTAAGGACCGACGCTTGTGTTTGTCCAGACTGAGCACTACCGTACAACCCTAAGTCTATATGGGTACGACCTAGCTGATTAACTCATGATAGTCTAGTTTAGGTGTTACCAGTGGAAAGTGGGTGCCAGGGAGTTACTGGTTATTCACAGTGAGGGACAGGGATTTACTATACTCATATGGCGCAAGAGGGGGCTTTGGATTGGGCAGATTTAACCCTTCTGCGGTGAAACCTCAGTGGGTGGTGTCTAGCTAGTCTAGAGTGAGATAAAGGCTTTGTGATAATTTATCTGTGTCTCATGCCAAAGGAAGCGTGGTGACTGTTAAGATAATTTATCTCTTGGGGGTAAAGTTGTACAACCTCTGCAGAGTGTCAAACTATTCGAATAGCCGTGCCCACGGTCAAGGGCGGGCAAGGAATGCATTCACATGGTAGATTTCTGGTTTTGGTTTTAAAATCAAAGTTTTTGTATTTCGAGAGTGGAGGGAACTCTCGGAAGGGTATCCTGGCAGTTGAAGCCAGAGAGGGTGGATGGAACCCACAGTTTTAAACTTGATCAATGGTAATTGGTTATCTAGTGTTGGTAGATGGAACCTTCACTATAAAGTTAATGATAGTTTTGTTAAAACGTTTACTTTATTAAATTGATGCCTTCGAAAATAATTAGTAGTAATTGAAATTAAAATATTGCTTTGTGCAAAAGAACCATATAGCCTTCCTTTGTCAAGCCTTGCATCTATTGCATTTTTCCCAAGACTTGCGAAGTACTTTATGTACTCACATGCTGCACTCAAAAATAATATTCAGAAGAGTACGAAGCTCAAGAAGGCGACTACGACTTCTTCGCGTGTGGATTTGACGAAGGATTCCCGGAGTACTAGGTCGCGCTTCCCCAGTCAATTGCCTGTGGCGTATTGATGGGTCTTCGCTGGATTTATCTTTTTGCTTCCACTGTGTTCTGTGTGTGTGAGGTCTTGAAACCTCATTGTAATAATGAGACCTTTTCGATCAGTACTCTCAATTATTGTAATAACACAATGCTAGTGATGTATTCATTTCTGTTTAACTGTGTGCACTAGCTTTGATCTGGGACTGGTGCAGTAATACACAGAGGGTCCAGGTTCGGAAATCCGGGGTCCCGACACCTACCCACCAAATTCACAAAATCCTATCATAATGTTAGGAATCGAAAGAGGAGTGGCCCCTTCACCTATTTCGAGTGTGGTGAGCCATACCACATTTAGACCAAGTGCCCCAAGCTCAAGGGTAAGAAGGAGAAGGACTTCTGAATGTGTCCTTAAGCTCGTTACGTGAAGCCCAAGCAAGGGCGGACTTGCATAAGGGCATGGGTGTTCAGCTGAACACCCAATTTTTTGTGCAAAATACCAGACATATAATAGATATATTAGATGTATATACTGTTAGTTGGGCAAAAATTTATATTTGTGCCTGCAAATGAATTCAACCCGCACTGCCCATATCTCGTGCGTTGCCATGTAACACACTAGACCTATTTTTCTTCTCACCTCAGCCCTCCTCATACAAGCCCAAAAAGGTAAAGATACAAATAAAACCCTAACATATATTCTCTCTCTCATCTTGTGGCTGTCTGTATGGGAGGCCACTCTGGCCTTCGAGTGGCAAGCGGGTGGAGGCACGGTCTACGAAGGCGAGAGACGGCCGATGGATGCAATGCCATGACACGACATCAATCATGTGTGAGGGGGTACGAGGCTAGCATGTAGCAGTGTGGGTGAGCAGAGATGCATCTCGGACAAGCAGGTGGTGGCACGATGAACAGGGAGGTAGGGAGTGGGCAGTGGGCAGTGAGTAGCATGGCGGCCGAGAGGGAGCACGGCATCAGGAAGGGAACAGGACCTCTAACTCACCATCACGTTCCCCTCTCCAGATCTAGATGTGCTTTGCCCCACTCTACTTATTTTCTTTCTTACTCTACTTTGCTCTACTTTGCTATATTCTGGCTCCGGTTCTTTCTGGAATCTAGCATCTACTTTCTTCGTTCTTTCTAATAGATGCTGTATAAAAATGCAATCTTTGCCTTGAGCAATGGGCAATTAGTTGGACTCTTGTTACATATATTTACATGCTATTTTTGCTATATTTTGCCCCATGGAAGAAACATACAACTTCCTCTTAGATGGACGGTTCTTGCTAACAGGGAAAGAGCAAAAAAGGCAGGATCAGCAAGGTATGCAACTATCATTAACCTCTATAATTTGCTATTTAATTCATTTCATTATGCTTTCCTTATGTCACTCATTTCCTCATAAGAAATCTATAATTTCTATATTTTATGTATTTTTATTATATCTATACACTATCATTGTATCAGTGTTTTGGTAGGATAGGTGTGTCGCAGTATCAATGTATCGGTATTGATATATCCGAGCAACCTAGCTTCAAAGTACAAACACCTATCCTAAAAATCCTGGGTCCGCCACAGAGCCAAGAAGACCAACTACCACAAGTTTGTCAACTGGGTCCTTCTCACTCTCGAGAATGTCAACATGAGCGATGTGGATATAGGGAAAGAGGACAACGAGGGTGATTCCCAAGGCAAGAAGAATTCCTAGGACTTCACAGGCATATTCTTCATAGCCGACAAGGACATCATTGATGACACCATCAACAATGCAAGGGCATCATCGATGACACCATCAACAACGACACTCCTTACAATGATTTTGATGAGGTATGTCCCTCAACTGAGGATATGAAGTGTGTTCTTGTTCTAACTGAAAATGAACTTAAGAAAAAGGCTTAGAAATCAAGAATCAGGATGTTATGATTGATAACTTGAACTTAGAACTTGTTAGGCTCAAATCCATGACTCCTGATGATGAAAATTGTTATTCTTATCTTGCTTTACATTCTGAGTTGTATAAGCTTAAGATTACACATTCTTTTGTTGTTAGCCATCTCATAGATGCTAAGGATGAACTAGTGACACTAAAGTCTAGCAATGACTGTGTTGGCATATATAGGAACTATCACTTTAGATGCTATTGTTTCATCTTGCATTGATTGTGCCTTACTTGAACTAAAACTTGAAAGTGCCATGAAAGAATTGCTCAAGTTCAATCCTAAAACACTCTTGCTCTCATTGTGAGGTTAGGAAACACAAATTGACAGAAATAACTAAAATACTTTTTTTTATCCTAGAACTCAATCTTGTGAAAATTGCCCTAAACTCAAATTAAAATTGAAGCTCTTAACAAGACACTTGAACATAAATACCAAAATAAAAAACTCTTATCCATGCTTACATCTAAGAAATCCATTGATTCTATTGCTTGTGCATTTTGTGTTGAGATTGGAAATAATTTAGATGTGATGTGTGAGGCCTTCAGAGAGTCAAATTTGAGAAGCAGCTGGGTAGGAATAGAGATGCTTATTGTGTGTCATGTGAGGCTTTGAAAGTAGAGGTAGCCATCCATAAAGAGAAATATGTTAGGGCAACCAAGAATATTGAGTGTACCATATGTGCCAATCTAACTAAAGAAAATGACTACCGCAAGATGACCCTTGAAAGATTTTCTAACAAAAAGAAAACCTCAATATAATTCTCAATTAATCTAAGGTGAGTGTGAAGAATAGAGGCCTAGGGCTCAACTCCTAAGAGCATTTCAAAAACCACCCACCTAAGATAGTGATAGTTGTGGAGAGTGTCAAGTTTGAGGTCAAACCACCTAAGCGCTCAAAGATTGTGTTTAAGTCAGTTGGGTTTACCCAAACCGCTTCTAGCAAGTCAAGTGGTTCTACTTTAGCAGATCCAACCCCTCAAAAGGTCAAGTACCACCACACCTTCTACAAGAAGAATAGCCACATTGTTGAGTTTTGCTTCTATAGGGTCAAGTTTGAGAGGAAACAGTGGGTGCGTGCTATGAGATCTAATATAGGAGTTCATACACCCATGAGTGTCCATAGAGCCAGATCTTCAGTCTTGAGTTATCCTAGAGCTAGACCTAGGTTCATATATGACTTCTTTGACTACTTTGGTGGAGCTCGGCAGCACTGTGGGTTAGGTTATCATGAGGATAGACCACGAGTAGCTTCTAGACAGGGGGAGTACCGGTCTTATGGTAGGTTGATTCAAAGAGGTCTAGATGGTTCTCGTGTGCATCCTCCTAATTTTCATACTAACCTTCATACAATTGTTTTTATTGTTGTTCCCACTTGTTGTGCAGCTCAGCACTAGATACTTAAGTTTTTCATTTCTAACCCCAGTAGTGAGGCACTGATGTCTTCTATTTCTACCTATAAGTCTGTCGAGAGAGGAAAGAGGACATGTGACTTGTTGACTCTAGTTGTTCTCGACAAACGACTGGAGATTCTCGTTGGTTCTTCTCCCTCATTCGTGCATCCGGTGATGAGTTGATCACGTTCGGGGAGATTCCTACAGGGACCGTGATGGCAAAGGGCTCTGTGATCACCAACAAGTTCATACTCAAGGACATTGCTTTGGTGAGTAAGCTGAGGTATAATTTTGGGTCTAGAGGTAAGGTTCAAGAGAGACGAGTTCAAAGTTCTACATTCCTCTTATTGTAACATCCTGATTTTTAGAGCTTTTTTTAAGCTTTTAAAATAAAATACACCATTCGAATTTTTCTGGAATTAATTAAAGCTTAATTGGAATTTTTATTAATTAAAAAGATTTAATGTGATTAAGTTAAACATTAATATTTGCCCAAAATATTTTATTTGTGTTCCTTGTGTCACAAGGAATTTTTCTGTATTTTCTGGGATTTTTTCGGAGTTTGTTTGAGCTCAATTTGAAATTTCCAAAAAAAAAGAAAAAAGAAAAAGAAAGAATCGTCTCCAGCGCGCAGCGCGATCCATCTGATTCATGTTCTGTACAGGTTTCCTTCCTTTTCCTCTCTCTTCATAACTTCCAATCCGGACCTCATCTCAATGTCCTCCCAAAAGGAAAGTTGTGCCAAATCACACAAGGAATCCATCCCAACTGGTCTCTTTCCGTTTCATTCATCCGTTTGCCTTTTATCTCCAATTTTCTGAAACGGACTCTAAACCGAAATCCATGAATTGGAGTCAGTTTCTATCTCTTCCAAGCCTATAAATATGACCCCTTGGCTCCTCTAAACCCATCCCAAGCCGTGCCAAGTCCCCTCAAAGCCCAGGACGCCGTCGGCACCGAGCCCCTCCGGTCCCGAATTTGCTCGTCGTGTCTCGAGCTATTCGGGGAGTTTCTCTGTGATCCTTTCGCGTCATATTGTGCCTTCATGTCCCATCTACCTTCTTGCCAAGTTAATTTGGTTTTGGTGTAGCCAATCTCCCGGAATCGAGTTTTCCCCAATCTAGGTCAAGGGCGCTTCCCAACGTCAATTCGTCGCCTCCGGTAAGTTTTAGCTCTTGCCGTAATTTTTCTTAGACTTGCCTCATCGCGTTCTACGCCGTGCTCACTTCCTTTTCCCCAAAAAGCCTCTACAAATTTTGACCTCCGAACCTCGCCATGGCCGCCAATGGCATCTCGTGTCCCCCATCTACCCGGCAATGTTTTCACCAATCCGTTCGCGTCACTTTGTGCCAAACCATCCCAGGTAGCTACCCTCCAAGTGGTTTTAGATTTCGTTCACCGAGCACCAAGATATTAAGTTTTTCCTTTTTCCTTTCCGACGTCGTTCAAACGTCGATTGTGCCATCTCCGGTGGGTTTCTGACCGAGCCGACAATTTTTTTAGCTTCACCAAGCCGTGTTCTAGCCCGTGCTCACCATACTTCTCCATGTTCGATGCCCGGGTTTTATTCCTCTCTTCTACCCATGTCGTTGTAGCCGCTTATGCCGTTACCGTGCTCCGTTTAGCCTGCCGTCGCTTCCTATGTGTGCCTTAGGTCCCTAGCAACCCATTTTGCTAGTTAGATTCACCTCTCATGCCTCCTCTCGCCAGCGCTAGCCTCCTTTCCAAAAATTGCTCTCGGGTGAACAGTAACATCTGTGAATTTCCAGCATTTTCTCGCCCCGGCAAACTTTAGATCGCTCGTTCTACTTCGTCCGAACTCCGATTGACCCGATTCTTTTTCCTAAATTCATATAAAATTGAGCTCTATCTTTTGGTGCTAGTTTTTCAGTGTTTGTAGTTTATTTGGATTTTATTTGAATTTATTTTTTGTGTTTCGTCTCATTTCCTCTCTCGTTAGATCACGCGTTCGAAGGAGCTGAAGCAGGATTTGAAGATCAAGAATTCCTAACTGAGCAAGGCCAAGGCAAGTCGTGTCCTTTGATCATGTTGAACCCAGTTTTCAAATCTATTATGTATTATGTTGCTTTAAATTATCATGCATTGCTACCTTATTATAAAACCCTTGTATTGGTAGATAATGACCTAATTGATTATTCCTCCTTGATAATTTGAATGCCCTAATTCCATTGTCACCATAGAATGAGAAATTACTTAGTGATGCAATATTAGTTGTCACATGGGTTATGCGTTTAATTGCTTAGCCATGCTTATCACTAGTACGTTGGGTTTATCATCACATGTGGTTAATTAATCTTGATTTAATGATATACTTGAACGTGGTGGTCAACCACAGTTATAAAATTTGAGTACCAAGACATGGGTAGTGTCATTGGTGTTGGTTATACAAAATTGGTTCTCACTCGGGCGAAGGATCGTGCAGTAAAGGGGGTGCAGGTTGCACACGGGATGTGGATGTTTCGCCTGGGTAATACTTAAGGACTTAACTTTGTGCGTCATTGATCTCAGCCTTATCGTGCAACCACATGTCCAATATGGGATGGACCTGGCTGATTAATTTGTGATGTTTCAATTTTGGTTCCGCCATTGGGATGTCAGTGGGTGCCTTGTACATTCCACGGGGCGCAAGAGGGGGCAATTACCAGGTTAGGGGGCGAAACCTCAGCGAGGCAAAACTAGGTTGAAATTGAACATTGTAAAGGCCTTGTCATGATCTCCTCGCCGCACACCTAAGGAAGTGTGTAACTCGCGTGGCAATCCGGGATGATCATGTCTTGTGGGTAAAGTTGTACAACCTCTGCAGAGTGTAAAACTATTCGAATAGCCGTGTCCTCGGTTATGGACAATGCTCGGTGATTTCACACGAGGGGTAGAGTTTTCATAAAAACCTGGTTGGGTTAAGTTGGGAAGTGAATGGTTAGTTCACGGGTGTTCATTTCATGGATCTTGGATCATGGTGGATTCCTTGGGGTGAATGGTCAGTTCACTCGTGGTTGGTCTCAATTCCTTTGATTACTTATTTATTATCATTTCCAAAGTTTGATTTTCAATCTATTTATTTTATTTACTTTAAATTGTTGCTTTCTGCAAAATTAACCTTTCAGCCATCCTTTGGTAAGCCTTGCATACTATATTGCATTCTTTGTTACAAACGGCTTGCTGAGTACCAATGTACTCACGGCTTTATGCCCCTGTTGCTCAGTTGAGGAGGAGGAGTATCACCAGCAGGAGGTTCTAGAAGGAGAGTACTTCGACGTCTTCGCGGATTAGGCTTCGTTCTCCACTCGATAGCCTGTGGGCGTGTCGATTGGCTGCTGCGCTTTCTTTTGGATTTCTGCTGCTAGTTTTTGTTAAGCCCTTCATGCTAATAATTGTAAGTTTGGCCATAAGGTCGTACTCTGATAATTATCAATATAATTTGGATTTTCCTTAGAATAACGTGATGTGGATGATATTTATCTTTGTACATACTGTGTGCACTAGCGTGATCCTGGACTAGTACAGAATACACAGGAGAGTCCGGATTTGTATATTCGGGATCTCGAGGTTAGAGAATGTCTTTAGTGCTGATTTCATTGTGTCTCCCAGCTCTAGTCTTAGAAGTCTTATGGCTTATAACTCTCATGATCTAGTAATGTGGCATTATAGACTTGGTCATATAGGCTTCGATCACTTAACTAAAGTCAATAGCATGGATCTTATTAAAGGTTTTTCCTAGGCTCAAGAGTTGCAAGGACCTAGTTTACTTACCATGTAGACATAGTAAGATGGTTGCTACTTCTCATCCACCTTTTACCATGTTTGAGAGACCATGTGCATGTGGAGGTGACCCCGTGTTTGTGATGAGTAATTGACACTTGTTCTGGAAAGTTTGAGTTTGATTTGTGTATTTCATGCTTAAGTGCTTTCTACTGATGCAAATGTATGTTACAGTGTTTCGAGCGGTGCTATGTGATGGTTTCTTATCTGTGTTAGTTGTAAGACTTTGAAGCTAAGTCGTGGTGAGGCATGGGATGGCCAGACTAGGCACAGGCGGTGCTGAGATCAAAGCGGTCGGGAGATACCGAAGACGGCGATGATTCAAGATGGTTGCAAGGCTTGGACAGCAAGAAAAGAGGAAGCTTCTAGGAAAGCGCAGGAGTGGCAATTTGGTGAAATTAACTCAGGCTTGAGGAAGCGGATTCGGTTCAAATTAATTGGTAAAGTGCAGAGTTGTTGGAGCTATTGGGTAAAGCAAGTTGTAAACCCGGTAGTGGAAGACTATAAATAGAGAGGGTTAGGGTTCAGAGGTAGTCAGTCCTTCTTCTTTCTATTGTAGATGTGAGGGGTAGGTTTTTCTTTTGTCTGTTCTCTCTGAGTGAGTTGTTGGGTAGACGTTCTTGTTTTCCTCTTTTGCGTGTGTTCCTCTTAGGATGTGAGATGGGGGATGAAATGGTTGTAGCCTTTACTCTTATGTAATCATTCATCTCTATGAATCCATTTAAGAAATCTTGTGTTTGAGATGCTTTGGTTTCCAGTTTTTGTTTCTCTGCGTTTGCTTCTTTGTTTCTTTGCTACTCTTTGCTCTGTTCTTCTCTAGTTCTTTTTGGTCTGAGATGAATTCTTGTTTGAGGAGCTGCAGAATCTTTATGCTTTGAACTGGGAATCTCATCAAAGCCCCTTGGCCAGCTCATTACCGAGAGAAAAGAATTCTTTAGCAATTTTTCTCTAAGAAATCATTTGCCTTCATCTTCCTCTGTTTTCACAATTTCTAGGGTTTACTATTCATTGCAAGTAGAGAAATTTTGTGCACATGATTGCGCCTACCAAAAGTTATTTGAGCTGTTATTCTTTCTCAATCTGAGGTCATTTCTTTGCTGAAATCAAAAGTCTCATGGTCAAAGGATTCAAGAATCACAAGCAATTTGGATTTTGCCTGACCTGCTGATTTCTTCTTGGCAAATGCAGTATTCACTATTTTCAATTGTTCTTTATCTGCATCTTCTTCTCCCTGAGATCAATTTGTTGTTTAGGTTAAAGTCATGCTCAGGTGACCTGAGAAGAGAAGCAAACTTTCGTCAATTCCCTTGTTTTCGGTTGTCTTCAGTATTTACTGTATCGTCGGTTTCCGGTCAGCTCTTCTCAGTTTCTCTATTCGCCTCTGCTTCTTGCGCTGAGTCTATTCCCGGTCAGACCGGGGATTACACGTCGGTCAGACCGGATTCCCCACTGCGGTTAGACTGGGCTCACTACAGTGGTTAGACCGGCTGTATGTGTGCGGTCAGACCGGCCTTGTTCCGGCGGTCAGACCGGTAGTACCCCTGCGGAATATTTGTGCTATTTCTTTTTAGTTGATTCTTCTAGGCTCTTCAGTTTTTGGCCAAGACTGGTTTGATAGCTTGTAGTCCTTTTGTTTTGGCAAAGTCGATTTCAGTTCCTTTCTTCAGCTTCCAGTGAGCGTTTATCTTCTTACTTCATAGCTTTCATAGTTATCGGAGAAGAAGTGTGTGTGAATACTTGGGGCGGTTTGAAGGCACCATTCACCCCCCCCCTTTGTTGCCATTTCGATCCTACAATGTTAATGACCGTTGCACCTAGACAACTTTTGCACTTAGACACCATTGGTCCTAATGTACAGTCTGTAGGACGGAAGTAGTATGTGCTTGTCATTATAGATGACTTCTCTATGTTTCTTTGGTGTATTTTATTACTTCCAAGTGTGAGGCTTTTGGATGCTTTAGAGAGTTGGTCCATAGATTAACTATTAATCTCTTAGGAGCTTTGAGAGTCATTAGGAGTGACAATGACACTGAATTCAAGAATTCATCCTTTGCCACTTTTCCATGCTGAGTGAGGTCTAGAGCATCGATTCTCTTCTCCTAGAGTCTCCCAGCAAAATAGAGTTGTAGAGAGGTAGAATAGGCCTCTAGTGGAGATGGCTAGGTGTAACATCCCGAAAATTTAAATCTAAAAACATAAAGCTTTTGAATTATTTTTGCAATATATTTTATTTGAATTTGGAGTTTATGGTAATTTTTCGGGAAATTTGGTTGGGGTTCCAAGAAAATTTGAGGTATTGGAAAGAAATCAACACTAGTGAAGTCATAAAAAGGAATATGCCAATGATAGAGAATTGAAGTTTAAAAATTCGAATATGAAAAGATGATCCAGAAAAGGGAGGGAGAAACTTGAACTAAAATGTAAAATTTCATTTTGAAAATAATAGTATAAAGGGGCAACAAAAATAAATATATAAAGTATATGCAAATACGTATACAAAAAGGGCTAGACAATTGAACACATGGAAATGAAAATATACAAGAAAAGAGATAAAGGGAAAATATATGAATATATATATATATAAACACAAATACAAAATATAAAATGAATGTGCAAATAAATAAAAATATATATATGTATATATATATAAATAAAATAAATATGTATATACATATACAAAGATAGAAATAAATAGAATATATATATATATATCTGTATGTACATATATAAATATATACAAAAAAATTAAGAGGTGAAGCCAGGCCGGCCGAAATGGCCCGACCCAACTCCACCCCGCGCCTCTGCCCGCTGGGCCCCGCTTCCCCGCGCCTTTCCCGCTGACAGTCGGCCCCGCCCGCGTTTCTCCTTCTCCTCTCCCCTGCCTCGTCCACATTTCCTCCTCCCCGAGCGCCCGGGGCCCCCTCTCCTCCGCTTGCTCCGGCTAAAGCCGGCCGACACGACAAAGCCGCGCGACACGGCCCCCCCGAAACCTACCGCCCGCCTCCACCCTCTGCGTCGCCCCTACTCTGCGCCCCACGTCGCGCCACCGCCGCCCAGACGTGACCGCCCGGGCGAGCTTCCGATGCCGACCCCGTCCGCCCGCCTTTAAGACCCGCCGAAGGCCCCGCGGGACTCCCCAAGCTTCCTACTCCCTCCCCACTGAGCTAATTGAGTTTTCGCGCAACGAGACTCACCAGCACGGGCATCTTATCCAACGTCGGCCGCCGCCACCTTACCCATCGCCGCCGCCTCCTTGGACAGCCTCTCTTCGATTCCTCGCTTGGGGAGCGTCTCCTCACCGCCCGGAACTCCCTTCAACCATCGGCTGAGCCTCCCGTCGTCGGAGCTCCTTCCTCCACGGTAACCTCCCCGCGCCACCACCAGCCGCCGTCGCCGACCCATCTCCGGTGTTCCCCGGCCTCCACCGACCCTGCCATCGGGTTCCTCGAGGCTCCGTCAATCCGTTTTGCCCGCCGTCGACAATCCTCAGGCCGCCCACCGTCGGCAACACCGCCGCCCGACCGTCGCTCCGAGCCTTCTCTGCTCCAGCACCCACACCATTGGTTCAAGTGATTTCCCCCACCCCTTGCTTTCAGGTAGCACAGTACAACTGAGTGGCTAGCGGCGCTGAGACTCACCCCGCTCACCCGCATTCGAATCCGGCTGACCGCACGGATTAGTAGGTTTTGCCGAGAATAACTGTAGAGTAGGATTAAGGAATAATTAAGGAAACACAATTAAAACTGATGTAAAATTTATTAGCATATAAGTAAGTATAATTAATGTTTAGACATGGTATTAATGCTAATAGTAATTAATTAGTGACTAATGGCCCCCATAAATGCAAATGCTAGATTAACACAAGACACTCTCACTGACATGTGGGCCATGCTCAATTAAATTAAATAATAGCCGGGCCCACCTGTCATAGACACAGTGCACAAAAGAGAAGAAAAAGATTGAATTAAAAATAGAAAGTGGGACCCACCTGTCAGGATTTTAATAATGTTTGGATTAAATTGAAAACTTTGAATGGGTATAATTTATTCATTTCAACTCCAAATTAAATGAGACAAATTCCTAAATTCATCTAAATTCAAGATCTATCCAATGGAACTAAAACCAGAAATTTTAGAGCTCATATTAAATTTGGTGAAAATTATGGACAATTTGAGAATAATATAGGAAATACAGTAAATTTAATTAGGAGGTAAAATAAGGCTACTTAATATTTAATATCTGATTACTTATTAAGTGAATAACTAACATAGCCCAAATAGTTAATTGAGGTCATAGTTAGGTACATAAAATGTAGTGCCACAAAATGCTATATACTCAGACTATAAGATTAACTCGTTAGGCTAAAAGTTGTATACATCGTTTATATATCGCATATGCCCAGAATATTAACACTCGACAAAATGATACCCAACTAACCTCGTACACTGATTCATAGGTCTAACCTAACTCATGGAACTTCCTTGATAAATACCAAAATAATAAAAAGAGATTGTCAATAAAAAGATCAAGTTATCGTATTCTACCACCGGCCTTGCCTCAGATCACTCGAATCACCCATTAACTTATAATAAATCTAAAATAAATTTGTTCATATTTATTTGGGTCTCTTGAGTTATTCACTTTTATTTGAATTCAGTTGTTTATCCCGTAATTAGAAATTGGGAGTCGTGAAGAATCAGTGGATCAAGCGAGATCAAGCCCGAAGTGAAGATAGAGACCCAAAAGCTCAAGAGAAAGCATTGTGTAAACTCAAGACCGCGGTAGACCGTGCCAGGCGAGTCAATACTTTGATCATGTTGAACCTACATTTTCTGCAAATTACTTTGGTTTAAACTATCAAATTGCATTCTGTTATTTTATATGCAAATACATGTTTAATTTAAGATTCTAGTTATATGCCCATTGTTTGCCTTGAATAATGTTACACCTCCTTTGGAATATCTGAATGTGTGAACCTTGTCGCCCCAGCAAAAATTATAATAGTAACCTTTCGAAAATAAGTCCATAATTATACGCCATGCTTAGTACTGTTTAGATAATCTGGGGCACCAAAAATGCCCCAAAGCATCACTTTGAATCATGAGAAATTGGTTTGGGCAGTCATGGTGGAAATGACTGGTATATTTGGTTATGGATATTTTATGCTCCCAAAAACCTCAAGTTGCTTAATTATCTGGGCGGATGGTTCGAGGGTGTGCGTGTGGTGCAGTGGATGCACAAAGTGGGTTAGTGGTAGACCACCCAGATACCACTAAGGACTGAATCTTGTTATGACCTCCTGTGTAAAACAGTACAACCACAAGTCTGTAAAGTACAACTTGGGTAAGTAAATTTATCGAAACCCCCGGACTCATCTCACCGGTAGTGGATGGAAGTGGATATGCAAGGGCAAGGGGAGGCCTAAAGGGACACCAAGTGGAGGGTGAAGTTTCCCAGCTTTTCTAAGCGTTGCGGGAAGTGGAGCCCGGCTGTGTTAGTAGCTGTGGGAAACATCCCGTGCATAGATGGGACCCACCGCAAGTGGGAGAAGCCCATAAAGTGAGATGACAAAAGAGACTAGATACTTTGAAAAGTCACTGTGATGGTCTGCTCAACCACATGACTAAGGAATCGTGTGGGGCAACAAGTTGAATGTCTCTTGTGGTGAAAGTGTACAAACTTTGCAGAGTCAAAACTATTCGAATAGCAGTGCCCACGGTCAAGGGCGGACATGGGAACTTAACCAGATATAGTTCTATTTCAAAAACTTTGTGAGTGGGAATGGAAAAATTGGAGGGCAGTGGAAAGCCCTGATTTGAATTGTCCTAGGTGTCGTCCCAGTGGTAAGTTAAGCGGCTATAACGCTGAAAGATGCTATATGGTGCGGATGCCATGTAACGGTGGATGGAATCTGGATCGCTATTATTATTGCAATCTCTTACACATTATGTTTTTGTTCAAAAATTGCTAGGTCTCAGGAAATTTCTATGTATTGTATTTCTGAATAATGATAATACATCTCACAAAATAAATGTCAGGAAGAATAGATAGAGTCATAAGAAAAGTAGATGATTGATTGTGTTAACCGTATAAAGTTGTTGGTGGATTCATGTCAATCATTAAGGTGAAAATGATAGTGCGGATTCTGAGAGAAATAAATTGGTGGTGCCTAAATGAATATATAGGCTAGAAAGATAATTTAAATGAATTTTTGGGAATTTGGGATGAAAAATAACAAATATTGGAGTATAATCTTGATCAATGATATTCTTGGTGGATATATACTAGCGAGTCGTAGACTTGATCACTTATATTATTCTTGGTGGATATATACTAGCGAGTTGTAGACTAGATCACTTATATTCTTGGTGGATATATAATAGTAAATCATAGACTTGATCACTGATATACTTGGTGGACTAGTTAGAGGTAGATAATGGAAAGTAAGATTGATTATCGGAAGAGCAAATCATGGTCTTGGATCAATAACCAAAAGGATTGAATTGTTAGGGAGTCCTGATACAAATGATATCAGTGGATTTGAAAGTAATTATGTTAGAGAATCATTAGAATTCAGGAGTGAGGAGCTGATGAATAGTAATTACAAGATTGGATTATTAGGAATTCTAAATACAAAGTATGATCTGTAGATTAAATAAATGATGTCACTCGCTGTTTGAAGTCTTAGACAACAATCAATGAAGAAAGTGTATTTTCGGTGGATTAAGTCAATTATGGCAACCATTATGTGGAGTTTAGGTAGCATCAATAACACTAAGATTAAATAATAATAATAATAATAATAATAATAATAATAATAATAATAATAATAATAATAATAATAATAATAATAATAATAATAATAATGCTGCTAAAAGTGATTTTTGGCAAATAAAATAACCCGAGCCTCTCCTTTGATAAGCCATGCATACTATTTATTTGCATTCTGTGTATTGGCTCGCGGAGCATGGTGGTTAGTGTGCTCACACTCGCTGTCATAACAAATCCAGAAGCAGGAATCAGATCACTGTACTTCAGCAATACTTTTGGTTATGATGGAAGAGAAGATGAAGATGTCAAGGGCTAGGTCGCGAACCTCCAGTTGGCTGCCTGTAGGCATGTCCTGAAGGTCCCACTTGCATGCTTCGTTCTTCCGCTGCTGCAATTTAATGATTTCGGCCTAACCGGCCCATGAGTAAGTCTACTATTATATTTACGCTTCCGCATGATATGTATTTTGATGTTCATTTCTGTATCTGTGAGCACTATCTACTGATCCAGGGAATAGTGCGGTGGAATCACAGAGGATTCCGGATTGTAAAATCTGGGACCCTACACTAGGACAATGTTGGATGAGCATAGCACTCATAGGGCATTTGAGTTCTTTCTTAGGCAAGACTTCTTATGAGTTGAGATTCAGTCATAGGGCTAGCGTCTCTCACTTTAAGATCTTTGGTTGCAAGTGCTTTGTTCTAAAACATGGTAACTTAGATAAATTTGGATCTAGATCCTCAGATGGCATATTTTTTGGATATCATGCTCATACTCGTGGCCATCGTGTCTTAAATTTGAATACTAACAAAATTTGGAGACTTGTGAAGTCACTTTTGATGAGGATAGTCCTAATACTAGATCCGATAATGTAGGTACATAGTTACACAGTGATTAGGAGGAGATCTTTATTGATGACGACCCTAACTTAGAGGATAAGGATCCAATTCCTCTTGTTGTTGCTCCTAATTTGGATGGAGAGCATGCTTCCACTACTTCGGCTTCAGTTGAGCAACTTTCTCCTACCTTCCCCAGCGCTTCGAGTCTCTGCTCCTACCTTCATAGCCTATAATGTAAATGCTACATCTGCACTAGGACCACCGCTTTACATCTGGTAATGACACCTTTTGAAGCAAATGATTGGGGATCTTCATAGGCAAGTTACTCACTCTAGGTTTATCTCTCATGATTCCTATGCCAATTGTGCTTTTGTTGCATCTTTTGAGCCCCGAGATGTCACATATACTTTATTTGATGCCGATCTGGATAGCGTAGGATCTTGTTTGTCAGCGAAGGGAGCATCCGAAGTGTCAAAGTCTATAAACGCGTAATTATCCACATTCAACACAACATTCAAATAAAATTTAAATGAACTCCAAAATTTATGATTTTGGTGTTATTGGAAAGGTTTGGAAATTAGATGAATTCATAAATAAAAATCATTGGATTGGGATTTGAAATGAAGAAGTTATAGCCTTTAAAAGTTTGAACCTAATGGAAATTCGAGAAAAAGATAAATGTTTGATAGATTTGGTGGTTGATAGGTGCAGTTCAGTGGGTTTTGATTTCTTTTCTAATTATTTTCATTTGGGAAAATAGGAGAGGATAACAGGTGGGGTCACGGTTCATATGGACTTAGACCACGTGGTTGTCTACAAAGAATGGGACCCACGTGTCAAAGACAGTGGTCCACGTACTGGGTTCATACGATGGTTTTAAGGGTCCGAGTCAACATGTTAGTGACTTATTGGTTTAAACTGAAGTTAATTAGGTTTTCTAACTACGCAGGGCCCACATGTCATACTAACACTAGTTACATACTTAATAGTTTATCTTAACCATCTAACAAGCGGGGCTCACTAGTCAATGAGACCGAACAAAACACTTGTAGTTCATGGTGGAGCTCCTTGGCGAGCTCATCAGTAGTGTGTGAGGGGTTGACCGCATGCTCAACTACGGGCCAAAATGGAGAGCGCATACCAAAACCTAGCTATTGGTAACGAAAGTGCTTGGTGGGGTGCACTGCAGCAATGGCTAACTGGCAGTGAGGAGCAATGCTAGTTGGTGTGACAATGGCAATAGCACAGAGCCATGTTCAGGTCAAGCCAAGTGTGCAAAAGGTCTAGGGAGTTGTCTAGAGCATTTTGGGCATGATTCAGGGACGTAGGGTCATCGGACGAGGGCCGACTGTAAGCAAAGCGATGGCGGCATGGCTAGCAAATACGAACTTCAATTTTTCTACACTAACTCATCAAATTAAAGGTGTTTCCATGCTCTATGAGATAAGGCGAAGCTAACAGAGTGATGCTAATTGGTTTTTGCACGGTGTGCTGTGTTGTCCCCGGTGGCTAGCGATGGCAAGGAAAGGTTGAACATGGCCAGGGCAGTATGGATGATTCAGGTCCAATGTCTAGCCTGTTAGTTTGTTTTTGAGTTGAATTGCAAGGAATTGGATGGCTTGTCGAAAGATGGAGCAAAGAGAGAGAGAGAGATCGATGATGGTGATGGGTCCAGTCGGCATTGGAGAAGATGAGCGTGTACGGGCAGCTCTAAGGCACGGTAATGCAAATATAAGGGTGCATTATCATGGGGAAGTCAAGGCAAGAAAGAATGGCATGATGGCAACGACCGAAGCTCACCCGAGTGAAGGGAACAGGAGCAAGGTTGGTGGTGAGGGCTTCCTAAGGGTTAACGAGCATGGGGAGGTGAGCACAAGGTAGAGGAAGATGATAGAAACTCAAAGTGCATGATGGCATCATCAGAGACTCACCAGACGGCGATGAATCAGGCGGCGAAGCTTGCGGCCAAATTGGGAAAGAAAGGAAATTCTTCCTCTCCGAGCATGAAGAGGACATGAGAGCTCAGGGGATGCAATGAGTGAGTGAGTGAGTGAGTGTGAAGGTTTTAATGCACAAGGCACGTTTTAAATATGGGCAAGCCAAGTGACATAGCACAGGTGCCATGTTTTGGCTTCGGGAGCATGGGAGAGAGCATGCAAGAGGGCGAGAGAGGGCTAGCTAGTGATATGACAAGGTCACGACGATGGGACGATGGCGTGGCACCCAAGGTTTAGATGTAGAGCCCCACAATGCATTGTACAAAGAGCTCAAGGCACATGAGAGAGAGAACGATAGGATGAACAAGCATAGTAAGTGGTGCTGACAGATGGGACCAAGGCCACATGGCAGCGAGAGCGAGGGAGGCGAGACGATGGGCTGGGTTGTGAGCGTGAGCGAGTGAGCACTAGGCCGACTTGGTTGGGCCGCGGTGGGGGAGGAAATTTTAAAAATGCACCAAAAATTTTAGAAATTCATAAAAATTATGCATTATTTATTATGAAGTAAAAGTTGGGTTGTTATAGTTAACTTTGGGTAGTGTTCCACTATAACACTAATGCCATTAACATAGCCAAAAACGTAGTGCAGCATTCCAAGACCAAGCACATAGGCATTAGGTATTACTTTCTTAGAGACCATGCTAAGAAGAGTGATGTTGTCCTCCAGATTGTTGAGTCGGAGAACTAGATCATGGATGTTTTTACCAATGCTCTCAATTCTTCTCGTTTTCCTCCTCTGTGGAGTGAGTTAGGGGTTGTTTATCCTTTCGACCTAATTTGAGGGGGAGTTTGGATCTTTTGCATTCATTGTATCATAGCGCATATTCAAATTTCAGCAACTTGCATTGTAAGATATTAATAGAGCTTTGATTATTGTCCCTGTGTGACATGATATCTTGCTATTACAACTTGTAGGACCAGACAGGCAACATAAGGATGTGAATGGTGCCTTCAAATTCTCCCCAAGTATTCACTTAACCCTTTTCTCCGATAACTACTGAGCTATGAAGATTAGGATTGAAAACACCCTTGGAAAACTAGAGCAACAGAGAGAACACTATAGAAAACAGACCGTCGTCGGAAACTGGCAACTTGGTCGAAAACTTACAACATGGTTGTAAGTTCAATAACGTGGTCGTAAGCTGATAGAGTGGTCGTGAATCCGACTACCAGATGGAAGTACAATGTGGTCGAAAATCGACTACCGAACAGAAGTGACTATAGTCGATAACCACCGAGACCAGAAACAACGTGATCGAAAATGGTTGCAGTCGAAACCGACGTAGTCATAGACAACATGATCGAATGCCAACCAGTGGTCGAACAATCAACATTGTCAAAACCAGTCAACACCGTGGTCATAACCAACATGGTCGTAATCCAACAAGTGGTCGAACAACCAACATGGTCAAAACCAGTCGGCAACATGGTCATAACCAATATGGTCACAAGCCAATGAAATGGTCGAACAACCAACATGTTGAAACTAGACGACAACATGGTCGTAACCAACGTGGTCGAAACCAAACTGCAACCCAAAAGATCAACATGGTCGTAAACCAACAGGTGGTCGAACAACTAACAAGGTCGAAGGCCAACGAATGATCTACAACTAGCGTGATCGATTCAGCTCAAAAACCAACCAGAGAAAATGAGGATCCATGAGTGGTCAGAAACCCCATGCGCTAGAAAAAGTGAAGCGGTCGGAAGAATGAATGTGCTCGATAATGGTGCAATGCCGTCTGGAACTTGACCATGGTCGAAACCAATGTAGTCGTAAAGCTGATCGACTGCTTTAGTTCAGATTCAAAAGAAGAACATGAAGAAACAACAGATCTGAATGTGGTCGTGCGACAATATAAAGCGAAGCACCCGAAAGACTGAACAAAGTCGAGAGCAACGTTCTTCAGTCTAGAACTTGACTATGGTCAAAACCAATGTGATTGTAAAGCCGATCGAGTTCCAGACAGTGAATAGCTCTGTCAATTGAATCAGTTCAGAAAGAAAACTGAAGAACACACATCAATCAAAAAGTGAATGTGATCGAAAAGTAAAGCGCTACGGTGAGAGACTTGACCGTGGTCGTAATTGGAAGTGATCATAACATTCTCAGAAGAACAGAGGAAGGCATGTGAGGCGCACGACTGTAAGATCCAGATTGCAAAGAACTTTTGATTAAAAGATCAACTGGCCACGAAAATTTGTATGCAATAAGATTAAGATCTCAAGAGGTTGCTCTAAACTTTAATTAAAAACTTAGCAAGCAAATAGAGATCTTTCTATGATTTCTCCAAGAGCACACAAAATTGAAGCTGAGAAGGTGAAAACACAATCAGACCATGCTAGTGGGAATAAAATAGAATAGCCAAGATGGCTTTAAATATGATTCCCCAACACCAGGCAAGTCAGATCATCAACAAAGCAAGCAAGAACTTCCTCTCAGATCAAGATGGGAAAGAAACAACCAAAGAACAGAAGAATAGAGGAAGAACCAAATGGAAGCCAACTCAATCAGATAAAGACTACACAAGCAGTAGATAGAAACTTGATGTATTGCTCTAATGATTGGTTTCACAGCCACTCCCCTTGGGAAGACTAAGCTCTAACCCTAGAGCCAACACCCACTCTCTAACCTAACAACCATGGAGGAAGGAAGAGCTAGCCACACCAGACCTACTCACGGTCTACCTCTAGCCTCAACTAACTCTTGCCTCCTCTCTCCTTTTTATAGGCTCACAAACAAAACATAGACTTAATGGATCCAACCATTAGTCCAAACTGGGGATAACCCGTTAACCCCACCTATCACTGGGTTTTACTCACCCACGCTTGTCGGGACCCCGAATTTCCGAACCCGGACCCTCTGTGTATTACTGCACTAGTCCCAGATCAAAGCTAGTGCACACAGTTTAACAGAAATGAATACATTACCAGCTACGTGTTATTACAATAATTGAGAGTACTGACCGAAAGGTCTCATTATTACAAATGAGGTTTCAAGACCTCACACACACAAAACACAGCGGAAGCAGAAGATAAATCCGGCGAAGACCCATCAATACGCCACAGGCAATTGACTGCGGAAGCGCGACCTAGTTCTCCGGGAAGAATCCATCACAGCCGCAGGCGAAGCAGTAGTCGTAGTCACCTTCTTGAGCTTCGCAATCTTCTGAGGTTTATTTTTAAGTGTAGCATGTGAGTACATAAAGTACTCCGCAAGTCTTGGGGAAAATGCATAGATGCAAGGCTTGACAAAGGAAGGCTATATGGTTCTTTTGCACAAAGCAATGTTTTAAAATTTCAATTACTACTAATTATTTTCGAAGGCAACCATTTAATAAAGTAAATGTTTTAGCAGAAATTATCATTAACTTTCTAGTGAAGGTTCCATCTACCAACACTAGCCAACCAATTACAAGTGGTCAAGTTTAAAACTGCGGGTTCCATCCACCCTCTCTGGCTCCAACCGCCAGGATACCCTTCCGAGAGTTCCCTCCACTCTCGGAATACATAAACTTTTGATTTTAAAACAAAACCAGAAATCTACCATGTGAATGCATTCCTTGCCCGCCCTTGACCGTGGGCACGGCTATTCGAATAGTTTTACACTCTGCAGAGGTTGTACAACTTTACCCACAAGAGATAATTTATCCTAAAGGTCAACACGCTTCCTTTGGCACGAGACTCAGATAAAATATCACAAAGCCTTTACCTTACTCTAATCTAGCTAGATACCACCCGCTGAGGTTTCACCGCAGGTAGGCTAACTGCCCGAACCGAAGCCCCCTCTTACGCCATATGAGTACAGTAAATCCCTGTCCCTCACTGTGAATAACCAGTCCATCCCTGGCACCCACTTTCCACTGGTGGCACCTAAACTAGACTATCGTAAGTTAGTCAGCTAGGTCGTACCCATATAGACTTGTGGTTGTACGGTTAATGCTCAGTCTGGACAAACACAAGCGTCGGTCCTTAATTGACTAGGGTGGAACATACACTTTACAAGATCTCGTGCTTCCTGCACCAATCCAAACCAACCATCCACCCTAATCTAAACCAACTTCCACATTTTAGTTTATTTTAAAAGAACAGTGGTAACTC
Organism: Dendrocalamus latiflorus; assembly: GCA_017311315.1. Lineage (NCBI taxonomy): Eukaryota > Viridiplantae > Streptophyta > Magnoliopsida > Poales > Poaceae > Dendrocalamus > Dendrocalamus latiflorus. The sequence goes on from CM029654.1 coordinate 11,192,888, forward strand.
CAATTACCACTAAATTTGTAAAAACAAGGGTATTACAATAATTCATAATTTCCCATTTGCAAGATTTATGAGGTATTCAATAGCATGGCTACCATTCTAATACCAACAATTAAATATATTACTCTCATTAATGAGTCAAAGGAATTTCTAGGGTTGCAAAGGTACATGGCATTCGAATTCAAGTGAGGGCATAACAAGGTTGGATATAGCTAATGCCTTAAGATTTGAACTAATATTTTATATAAATAGCAATGCACATAATTTAAAATAATTAAAACATTTCAAAATCATAGGTTCGAGATGATAAAAGGAGACTTGCCTTCTTGAGGGCTGACTGGTTCTTCTTGCTGCGACTCGACGAAATCCTCAGCGACAGCGGAATCTACACGCGAAAGACAGACAAGCAAAACAAATAAAATCAAACAAAAAAATTAAATAAAATTCAAAAAGAGTCCATATTTGGATAGCTTAGGATTTTAAAAAAATTTAGAAATTTGAACGGCTCAAATCGGAGTTAAAATGAGAAAGTTATGGCTTCCGAAAGATTAAATAGGAGGGAAAAAGGAAATAAAAACTGGTTTCGGAAATTATTTTTGCACTGAAAAATGCTATTTATGACGTCATCAATTTTCGAATTTTCTGAGCGGGAAAACATATTTGAATGACCGGTGGGTCCGGTCTACCGTGAACCGGATCCACGGACCACGGGGTTCACCGACGTGGCACACCGGCCACATGGCGCCCTGCGGGCGCAAGGTGGCGGCCACGTGGCCGTCCACGCGGGCGCACGCGCAGCCGCACGGAGGGATGGCCGGCCGGCGGCCTTGCCGGTGGCTGGCGGCCGACGAGAGGGCAGCGAACGGCGGCGGCAAATGAGGGGAGGCGGCGGCACTCACCGGCGGCGGCGGTGGAGGTGTGGGCAGCCGGCGGCGGCGCTAGGAGGCGGCGGTGGTGAGGCTTGGAGGCGGCGGCGGTGGGGCTTGGAGGCGGCGGCGGTTAGACGCCGGGGGCGGCCGGGAAGAGGAGGAGAGAGGCGGTGGGAGGCGGTGGTGAGGGAGGCCGAGGGGAGGGCGGTATTTATAGGCAAGGGGAGGAGGGGCGGCCGGATTTTTGGAGCTTCGCCGGAGTTAATGCAAACCGCGATTAAAGGAAATAAAAGAGGGGAAACGGCCGGCGGATTAGGGGGAATTGATGGGGCTTCCGTTTCCATACTTCAATCGGGAATTAACGCGAAGAAAACGGCCGAAATCAAAGCTTGATTTTCGGTTTAATGGAGGTGGAGAGAGAGGGTGGGAGGAGGAAGAAGGTGAGGTTGAAGAAGGATATGACATATGGGTCCCATGTGTCATAGAGAGTAAGAGTTAGTGAAGGGGTACGGGCCGTCGGATTCGCGACACGTGGCAAGTGGGTGGATGAGGGCCTTTGGATTTTATGAAGGGGTAAGTTGTAATGTGTGGCTAGGATTAAAACGTGGAGAGAGGTTGATTTAATCTGAGAGCGACACATGGCGGGCTAGGATTTACTTGATTTTTATTTTCGGAATAAATTTCAGCAATTACTAGAAACTTTATAAACACTTGGAAAAATAATATTTAATGTCTAAAAATTCCAGAACAATCATAAAATATTCCTGGAAGCATTTTAGACTTAGTAATAATATTTTTTAATTTCAGATTTGAATTTTAATAATTTTATAAAATACTTTTTAACTTTGAAAATTGATTTTAAATTTCAGAAAATTCTCAAATAATATTTAAAAATTTAGGAAAGGCTAGGAAAAATATAATTTTCCCTTTTTGGCTTTAATAAAATATTTAAAATACATTTTCTTGCTTTAAATTTTGAAATAAAATCCAGAAAATCAAATGAAAGCCAAGTAAAATCCAATTACTTTAAAATAGTTAATTTGAATTTATATTTTTCCAGAAAGCCAAATTTTGGGATGTTACAACGCTCCTCAAAGCAGCTTACATGTGGCCCCAATGACTTGTCGTCAAGCCTCTCACACGTCTGGATCCCACCGAACCATCCTCGCTTGCAAATGATCCAAATCACTTGGTGCACCATGTGCTTCTCCTTATGCATGACGGCACTTTACATCCTTGATTATCTAGACCGCGGCTCCTCCCTAAGCCTAGTCCTGGTCTACCTCGCCGTTACCCATCATGTCCACCTTCGGTAGCTCCCGATCTGGTTCCTCGTCGTCCCAGCTTGCAACCACCTCACCAGCCTTGATCATCTTCGGCGTCTCCCTGTTCGTTCTGGACCTCAACACCTCCCTGTGCCTAGTCCCGGTACTCCTACGCCTCACCATGACCTAGCTTTAAAGTCTTGCAACCAGCACCAACAAGCAAACCATCACATAGCACTGCACGATACACAAAGATCATCAATTTGCACAATCAAAAAGTATTCCAGTGAACAAACTCAGCTCTCGATTGGACTAGTACAGCTTATGAGTATTGAATGCTCAAGGGATGAGGTACTCAAACCCCATGATATCCTACCAGCAGTCTACGACCACTCAGCAGACTCCTACGACCATCACACAGGTTGCTACGACTAAGAAATAGATCCTACAACCATGTAGCAGACGCTATAACCATCACACAGGTCACTACGACCATGAAAATGCTACAACCATCACATAGGTCGCTATGACCATGAAATAAATGCTACGACCATGTAGCAGTCGCTACAACTATCACTCACAGTGGCCACCACTTTACTAAACCTAGTCGCTACGACTTATGACTATCAATCAGAAGCCGGCAGACCTACGACTATCAATCACGACCAGGCAGAACTACGACTATCAATCACGATTAGGTAGAGCTACGACTATCGATCACGACCAGTCAGAGCTATGACTATCAAATCATAAGAGCACCTGCTGACCACAAAGTCGTAGGAACTTTTGTCAACCATCAAGTCGTAAGAACTCCTGCCGGCCACCAAGTCGTAAGAGCCTCTGCCGACCACCAAGTCATAAGAGCCTCTGCCGACCACCAAGTCGTAAGAGCCTCTGCCGACCACCAAGTCGTAAATAGAAGTAGTAGAACCTGCCGACCACCAAGTCGTAAACAGAAGTCATAGAGCCTGCCGACCACCAAGTTATAAACTGTAACATCCCAAAATTTTGAAATTTGAAAATGTGAAGCTTTTGAATTATTTGGCAATATGTTTTATTTGAATTTGGAGTTTATGATGTTTTTCTGAGAAATTTGGTGAAGGTTCCAAAAGTTAAAAGGATCCTGAAGAAGCAAACATATTTAATTAATAGAAAATGAAGATTTAAAATGCGAATCTGAAAAGATGATCCAGTATAAGAAGAGAGAAACCTGAGTTAAAAATATAAAATCTCATTTTGAAAATAATGGCATAAATAGCAATAAAAGCGGATGAACAAAATACAAACACACATACATATATACATATATGTGTATACACAAATTGTGCCAGAAAGAGTTTAGCAATAGGAAATAATAATAAATAAATATATATATATACATATAACGGACACAATAATAATAATAGAAGCTCTCATTTAATATCTGAAAATTTAAAGATTAAATTCTAAATGTCAGGTAAAAATCAGTAATCATAAATATGAAACAAAAATTTAAAATTAAAATTCAGAATTCCAATTCTCAGGTTTTCCTCTCCTCCTCTCTCTCCACTGCCCAGTGGGCCGGCGCACCCGCATCCTCTCTTCTCTGCGCCTGGGCCCAGCTCCGCACGCCCTCTCTTCTTTCTCTCCCCCGTACGCCCGCGCCACTTCTCTTCTTCCCTCTGCCGCGCCCAGCACCTTTACTCCCCGTGGCGCCCATGCGATAGCTCCGCCCACTGTTTTTCCCCGCCGTCGCCCCCAGTTTCTCATGTGCGCCCACCGTCTCCGCAGCCTCCCCCGAGACCATAAGAAGCTCTGCCTCCCCGGTCTTTCTCCCGCATAGCACCCGCGCCCGCACCCACCGTCGCGCCCCCATGCCATCCCGCCGCTCCGGTGACACCCCAGCAAAACCGACCGCGTCACGGTGTGCTCCTAGCAGCCTCCCCCTCCTCCCTCGAAGAATCGGACTCCGGTGCCCCCAGCTCGCCGCGCGGCCGACCTTCCTCGCCGTCGGCCAAAACGGCCATTTTCGCCGCCGTCTGCAACTCGACGCAAGGCGGCTCGATTCCTCGGATGTGAGCACAACCACGCGGCCCTGAAGCTACCCCAAGCTCCGCTCTGGCTTCCCCCTCACCTCGGCTCGCCGACGCCGTGCTCATGCCCGCGCCGCCGCCGGCTCCCTGTGCCAGCCCACCTCGGCCCCTCTCTGGCCCCGCTGCTGCTCCTGGTGGGTTCCCTGTGCCTTCCTCCAGCTCACACCCACCCGCATCTCCTTCCCTTTCCCCTCCGGCGCCATCTCCACCATCGGCCCCGACCACGCCGCCGCCAGGTAAGCCACCGGCCATCGCCCCGGCCAAATTGGCCGGCGAGGCCCTACCTATGGGTGGAGGCGAGCGTGAGCAACCCATTTTTCGGGTGCTCACCTCCAGCCATCGCCTCTGCCGCCGCCGGCAAGGCCAGCGCCGAGCGCCGCCTGGGTGCTCTGTTCTGAGCCAGCTCCCCGCTTGCTTCTTCTAATTTGTTTTCCCTTTGTATCACAGGAGAGTGGCTGCTCTGTTGGCTAGCTGCGGTGTGCTGAGCAATTCATACAGCAGGTCCTGAGTTCGAATCCGTTGGCTGCACTTTTCTCTCTCACATTTCTATTCCATTTTGTAACCCATTTTGATTAATAAAAACCAAGGAAAATTTAAGAATAATTTAGAGGATCTAATAAAAATTAACTAGGATGTAATGAGAGTATTTAATATTTAAATTAGCTCTTATATGATTAATTATATGGTTTGAATAATTATTTAAAAGATTTATTATTACTTAAAGACATTGATAAAGGCATTATGACTTTGATTAAATGTCCCAAATTTAATAAAGATTACCCTTGCATGAAAATTAAAATATATGATTAATATTTATCATGATCGCCATTAAACAAAACCCCTTGGTAGATATAATTAGTAACTATATCAAAACATGAACCCATATAACCAGCCATTATAGATAAATAAATAAATAAAGCTAAGTTTGATAATAACTAAAGCATAGATAATAAGATAATGGTGCCCGTAAATAAACCCTACCGTTAGGCTTAACAACTAATAACGTTGAGCATGGAATAACAAGTTGGAAACCATACCCCAAATGAATACTAATTCAAGTTGAGCTATGCCATGTAATTAGGGTCACATAAAATGATACATATCAAGCCTTGCGCAAATTGCTAAGCTTAAACTAAAATTAGAAATAAAGTTAAGCGTAATAGTAACTAAAGTATAAGCAAGATAATAATAGTGCCATCAATTAAATCTTAACACTAGTTTAGTATGTATGTATTTATATGGAGTATATTAGTATAATTGTACATATATAACAAGCTGGGACCCGTGTAAATAAACCTTAATTCAAATTAAACGTAGCCTAGTGATAAATAATAAAAGAGATTCTTAATAAAAGGATCAAGCTATCGTATTCTACCACTAACCTTGCCTCAAATCACCCATTAACTCATAATAAAACTAAATTGAGTTTATTCGGATTTATCTGGATCTTTTGAGTTATTTGCTTTTATTTGGATTCAGTCGTCTAGCGCGTAATTAGAAATTGGGACTCGTGAAGATTTAGTGGATCAAGCGAGGTCAAGTTCAAAGTGAAGATGGAGACCAGAAGCTCAAGAAAGCATTGTGTGAGCTCAAGACCGCGGTAAACCGCGCCAGGCGAGTCAATACTTTGATCATGTTGAACCTACAATTTTGCAAATTACTTTGGTTTAAATTATCAAATTGCATGCTGTTATTTTATATACAAATACATGTTTAATTTAAGATTCTAGTTATATGCCCATTGCTTGCCTTGAATAATATTACACCTCCTTTGGAATATATGTGAACCTTGTCGCTCTAGCAAAATTATAATGGTAACTTTTCAAAAGTAAGTCTCTAAATATACGCCATGCTTAGTACTGCATAGATACTCGGGGCACTGAAATGTCCCAAGCATCATCAACATTTTCAATCATGAGAAACTGGTTTGGGAAATCATGGAGGTAATGACTAGTATATGTTGGTATGATTATTTTATGATCCCAAAAACCTCAAATTGCTTACTTATCTGGGCGGATGGTTCGGGGGTATGGTGCAGGGGTGCACGAGAGTGTGGTTTGTGGTAGAACCGCCCAGATATCACTAAGGACTGAATCTTGTCATGACCTCTTGTGTAAAACAGTACAACCACAAGTCTGTAAAATACAACTTGGCTAAGTAGATTTATCGAAATCCCCGGACTCATCTCACTAGTAGTGGATTGATGGGGCTACGCTATGGCAAGGGGGCCTGAAGGGACACCAGTGGTGGGTGAAGTTTCCCAGCTGTCCTAACGTTGCGGGAAGTAGAAGCCCGAGCTGCGTTAGTGGCTGTGGGAAACATCCCGCGCATAGATGGGACCCACCGCAAGTGGGCGGCTACCCATAAGGTGAGATGAGAAAAGGGACTAGATACTTTGAAAAGTCACTGTGATGGTCTGCTCAACCACATGACTAAGGAATCGTGTGGGGCAACGAGTTGATTATCTCTTGTGGTGAAAGTGTACACACTCTGTAGAGTCAAAACTATTCGAATAGCCGTGCCCACGGTCAAGGGCGGACATTGGAACTTAACTAGATATAGTTCTATTTCAAAAACTTTGTGGGTGGTAATGGAAAAAGTGGAGGGCAGTGGAAAGCCCTGATTTGAATTGTCCTGGGTGTCGTCCCAGTGGTAGGTTAAGCGGCTATAACGCTGAGAGATCCTACATGGTGCAGATGCCATGTAACGGTGGATGGAATCTGGATCGCTATTATTATTGCATTTTCTTGAACATTATGTTTTTGTTCAAAACCGTTAGGTCTCAGGAAATTTTTATGTATCATATTGCAAAAGTAAAATGTTTTCTCTTCTCGCAAAGTAAAATATATGAGGAAATAAGTAGAGTCTGGAGTAATGAAGATGGAAGTTTGTGGTAAAAACATAAATATATTGGTGGACTCATGTCGATTATAAAAAGAAAACGATAGTGTGGATTCTGGGAGAAATGAGCCCAAATGGATATCTAGACTAGATAGATGATTTATATGATCTTTGGAGTATTAGGAAGTGCAAGGGTATTGGTTGGATTACAACACTGATATTTGATATAAATTCTTGGGAGATGTTGACAATATTGGGATTAATAGGATTTGAACAAGTTCTGGATGGATGAATTGATCTTGGGAGTTTGGAGTATGATAACAATTCCTGGAGTATAAACTTGATCAATGATATTCCTGGTGGATGAATACTGGTGAATCGTAGACCTAATCAATGATATACTTGGTGGCTATATACTAGTGAATCGTATACTTGGTCAATGATATTCTTGGTCGATGTTTAGTCATGAATTAGTTAGAGATAGATAATGGAAAAATAAGATTAGTAATTGAAGAAGCAAATTATGGTTGTGGATCAATAACGAAAGGATTGGATTGTTAAGAATTTAGAATGCAAAAGATACTGGTGGAATAAATAAATGATATTAGATAAATGATGTCGCTAGCTGTTTGGAGTTTTAGGCAGTAATTGATTAGTGGATTATATAAGTTATGATACTCGCTATTTGGGGATTTAGGCAGCAATGAAGGTATGATTGGTGGATTGCATAATTGATGATAATCGATGTTGGGAGTCTTAGACAGCAAACAATAAAGAAAGTGTATTTTGGTGGATTAAGTCGATTATGGTAGTCGCTAGGAGGAGTGTAGGCAGTAACAATAACACTATGATTAAATAATAACAATGCTACTAAAAGTGATTTTTGTCAAATAAAATAACCCGAGCCTCTCCTTTGTTAAGCCATGCATACTATTTATTTGCATTCTGTGTATTGGCTCGCGGAGCACGGTGGTTGGTATGCTCACACTCGCTTTTGCGATAAATTCAGAATCAGGAATCAGATCACCTCGCCTCAGCAACAAGATTAGACATGCTGGCAGAGAAGATGAAGATGTCAAGGGCTAGGTTGCGAACCTCCAGTTAGCTGCCTGTGGGCATGTCCTGAAGGTCCCACCTGTGTGCTTCGTTCTTCCGCTGCTGCAATTTAATGATTTTGGCCTAATCGGCCCATGAGTAAGTCTACTATTATATTTATGCTTCCGTATGATATGTACTTTGATATCCAGAACTGTAATCTGTGAGCACTATCTACTGATCCAGGAAATAGTGTGGTGGAATCACAGAAGATTCCGGATTGTAAAATCTGGGTCTGACATAAACACAAGTCGTAGAGCCTACTTCTGGACAAACCTCAAAAACCAAACTCAATTTCTGCACACTCTAATCTAAAGGTCAATTACTCATCACAACTATGAGATTACCTCCACATGGTCTCGCACAACTTATCATGTCTTATGCTAGTTTTGCTAGATTTATCGTGCCTCTTTATTTGTAGCTTAGATTTTGCCATGCTAGCTTGATTAAATTGGAAACACTTGAACTAAAACATATCTATGTTAGATTTTATGACTAGTTTTGCTTTCACTATCATGCATAGGGTCATTACATGTGGTTTGTAATGCTCATCAGAGGTAGTTTCTGAACCGTCTAATTTATTGCGTTAGTGATAATAAGTGGTTATCACAGCCGGCTCCTAAACTTCTATGATAACTCACAACACAGATAGTTTTTAAAAATAACCGCCTGTGATATATGACATATGATAGATGGCTAATACAAAAAACCATCTATGATGGTCTATGTATCACAGACGGTTTTATGCTAGAAACCGTATGTGATAGTTCTTTGTATAGCTAGAAATATTTCTGTTTTTTGGCTAGCCTTAGAGAATGCTATCCACGCCCTCTAAAAATAAGCAAACAAATTACAGATAAATGACAGATAAGTAAATTACAACTCATTGTGAATTACAACTTAAAGTGATTTACAACTCAAACTGAATTATAACTCAAAAGTGTCAAAATGCAAGCAGATCAAGCAAATAAACTGCATTAGAATACAATATAGGAGAGACATGAGGGGGTTCACGAAGCTTGATTACCTTGGGTTGGAGCTCCTCCAAGAAGAGGATGAGGAGCAAAAGTCAAAGATTCCTAGCCGGCGGGTGGCCTTGACGCAAGTCCCGATCAGAGCCTAGGACGACGTCCGGTGGCCTTGACATAAGAGCCTTGGCTAGAGTTCTTCTACCCTCCCTCTCTATCCCCAGATTGCACAGATCTGTGAGAAAAAGTTGAGGTTGTTAAACCCTAGAAATTAGAAGAGGAGAAGGAGGGGGAGGAGACTAACTTAAGAGAACTTCACCGTGTGGCCGCTGCAGTGGCAGGTGGAGGTGTTTCCGGAGTTGGGAGAGAGAAGGGGAGGTGCGGGTGTGTTGAGGAAAACCTAAGTGTGCGCAGGAGTAGTGAGTTAGGGTTTTGCGCTAAGTGTCTGTATATATGAAAGAATATTATCACAGATTGCTAATATAAAAAAACCATCTGTGATAAGTCACAACCCAGATGGTTTTTAAAAATAACCGTCTGTGATATCCTACAAATCATAGATGGCTAATAAAAAAACTATCTATGATGGTCTACATATCATAGATGGTTTTATGTTACAAACCATCTATGATAGTTTTTTCTATAACTAAAAATTTTTCTCTTTTTGACTAGCCTCAGGAAACGCTACCCATGACCTCTGAAAATAAGCAAGCAGATTATAGATAAATGATAGATAAGTGAATTACAAGTCAAAGTGAATTAGTACTCAAATTCCACTTGGCTATTTCCTTTGAAAAAATAGCCCTTCATGATGATCGACGTACATACAGCTAGCTTCCACATTGAGTTCTTACTCGGGCCTGTTACCACCTCTGAATGGAGGCAACTCGTTAAATTGATTGTACTCTTTCTCATCCATGACATTCTCAATGCAGCAATCCTTCTTTTTCCTTGTAGAACTACGGGGCGGTTCTTATTTACTAGGTCTGTTACATAAAAAAACTTTAACAACTCGCTTAGCGAGTAGGAATAGTTCATATTTGTATCCGACATGTTCGTGGTCCACAATAGTAATGGCGTACTTGTCGATCTTCACATCCTGTGGAAGTTGGATCCAACAGCACCAAAATAGGGGGATCTTGAAAAGTACATAGTTGAGCTCCCAAATCTTCTCTACAAACCCATAGTAGGAGCTCAACCCATATTTCATTATGTTTGGCTCAGCGGTATTGAACTGCTCGTGAAACACATATATATGAACACTGTTGTTTTGGACTGTGTTCTTCTAATCCTAGGCTATCATATAAAATGTGTATCTATTTATGTCATATTCTCGCTATGTTACAATTGTAAATTTTGGTCCTTTTGCTAACCATCGCAATATATCATCACTTGATGACCTCCAGTGAATTGCACTTTTAACCATTCATAGAACTGACAGTTGTACTCTCTCATGATCCAAACCTTTGACCGGCCTGGATTCTCTTTTCGACGATATCTTGTGCTCGTCAATGTACCAGGACACTTCGGTCACATGTTATAAGATTGTGAAATGGGCTTGAACATACTATCCAGATCAGGAGTGATTGTTTTCCTTCCGATGATCCTGATACCCTCCAGCCTCTCCTCATGATGAGATAGATGCACACCTATCTGTTCCACCTAAGCTATGTAATCGATGCAGAACTCAATGGCCTCTTTGGCTGTATAACCTTTAATGATGCTACCCTCAAGCCGAGATTGATTCCGTATATAGGACTTGAGAATTCCCATATATCTCTCGAATAGGTAGATATGACATAGGAACACTTGGCTGCATAACTTTATCTTGTTCACAAGGTGAACACTGAGATAGACCATGATATCTAATAATGACGGAGGGAAATATATCTCAAGATGACATAGAGTCGTCACTACCTCAACCTGTAGAGCATCTAGTCCAGCGGGATCGATGACCTTTTGAGCAATTGAGTTAAAGAAATAACACAACTTCATGATTTTCACTCATACCTTGTTCGGTAAAACATTTCTAATTGCAACAAGAAGCATTTGTGTCATCAGCACATGACAATCATGAGACTTCATACCAATTAATTTCAAATCTTCCATAGAACTAAGTTTCTTTATGCCAGCAGAGTAACTAGACGAAACTTTCACACCACGCAAGCTCTAGCACAGTTCATTTCTTTGATCTTAGACAAAGAGTAGCAAGCTAGAGAAGGTACGTTCAGCCTTTATTGGTCTCTTTTAGTACTAACTCGGTCCTTATGTTCATATCAACCAAGTTGTGCCGTGCATTGACATCATCCTTTATTTTGTCACAAATGTTTAGTTAGAGACCAATCAAGCCATCAGATACATTCTTCTCCACATGCATGACGTCGATGCGGTGGTGAACTTCTAAGTGCTCCCAATAAGGTAAGTCCCAAAAAATTGATTTCTTCTTCCATATGTCCTTTTGATGGATCTTCAATTTATGTCTCTTTCCAAAAATAACATCGATATCCTTAACTATATCATAAACCCCCTTCCCTCTAAATGGCCTTGAAGCTGAATAATCTTCCTTCTTTCCGTCAAATTGTTTCTTCATCTTACGGTATAAGTGATACCTGGAAAAGAACTTACGATGACACATGTACACAATTTTACGATAGTTGTTCAGCCACATACTCTTTGTATCATCTAAGCAGTGAGCACAAGCTTTGTCTCCTTTTGTACTCAAGCCTGATAGGTTACCAAGGGCAGAAAAATCATTGATAGTGCAGAACAACATAGTGCGTAGAGTGAAGTTCTCTCATTTGTCCGCATCCCATACCTGCACTCCTTCCTTTTACAGTGTTTCAAGATATTCTAGCAATGGTGCTAAGTACACATCAATATTGTTCGACATCAAAATATAATTTCACTTCATACATAGTCAAGGAGGAAGGTTGTAGATACATAGATTTACGGGCCAAGTGCTATGGCAGCTGCTCATGTTACCGAAAGATTCATTCCATTTGTACTCAACTCAAACCTTATATTTTGCTATTCCACACCGAAGTCTACAAACATACTATCAAAATTCCTCCACTGGTAGAATTAGTAGTGTGTCTTAGCTTTTCATCTTTCTTACGCTCCTTTGAGTGCCAACGCAGCAATGTTGCCTCCTTTTGTTTCACAAATAAATACTTTAAATGGGGAATTACTGGAAGATACCACAGCACCTTAGCAGGAAGTTCCTGCTTCACCTTGATGCCCTCACCGTCAACATAGTCATTCTTATGTTTATTGGGATACTTCATACACTAGATATACATGTATATTTACATACTCTTTACGATACAGGATGTAATCTTTCGAACATGCATGTATTATTTTTACTTTCATTCCCTAGGGACAGAGAACCTTCTTGGCTTGGTACATAGTTTTGGGCAACATGTTTCCCTCCAGAAGTATGTCTGCTAAGAGACCTAACAACGCCGTCAAACTTTTATCGGACTAATCATTACTTGCCTTCAACTTCAACAGTTCAAGCATGGATGACAACCTTGTGTATTTTGGCTTGCAGCCCGAGAACAATCGTTTCTTCGAGTCCTCCATCAGGCCCTTAAATTTATCAAACTCTCTCTCATTATAGTTCCCTTCTGCATTGCACAACATATGATCTAGATTATCATCATGCAACATATCCTCATCGAAAAAACAACTGACATCCAGTATATCGTTATCTCTCTCGACGATGTTACTACCTTCCTATATAATCTGCTCTTCACCGTGACTGCTCTAACATGTATACCCCTTTTTGAAACCCCTTTGAATCAAGTGTACTTCTATCTACACTGCATTGGCAAACATCTTAAGATTCTCTTAATCAATGCATAGACAATACATAAATTTTATCCCCCTCTTCAACATATCCTGATCGGCAGCTCTTCTAAAAGTAGACACGCCATCAATACACTCTTCACTCGCATGGTTCTCAACGCATATCCAGCTTCGATCCATCTGTGCTACGCATATAACAAATTAATATTAAATTAGATTAATGCTCTCCTATATAGCCATTACATGTACATACACTCTTACACATAATTGTCATTCACCTTAATTTGTCCATCTAAAGCAGCTAACTATATTAATGAACCAATCCAACAAGAATTAAAGTACATAGAAGTGAGACCCACTCCTAAATTGGAGCGAAAACTACCAAGCTAGATCTCTCTTTTCTTGCAACTAAAAAGTGCACAAATCTGGCTAGAATATAATGCATTCCATTATATATAGTACCAATTACTAACCTTAGATCACCAAGAACAAATGGATATACAAACACACTTCCAAATCTCCGGTCTCCTTTTACTAAATCACCTCAAGCCATCGTGCGCCTAACAGGCAGATGAACTGTTGGGACGAGGGTATTTAATAACGCGGTGAATATCACAGATGCTTCCATTCACAACGAATATGTGATAGGTAGGATATCACAGATGGTTTTTCACAAAACTGTCTGTGATAAGTCCATACATCACAAACGGTTTTCTTATGAACCGTCTGTGATATATCACAGATGGTTTATGTAAAAAACCACCTGTGATAAGTAAGTTATCACTGATAGTTCTTACCATCGATTGCAACATAGATGGTCACGCTAGTTAAATGTCTGGGATAACTTTGTTGTAGCTTAACACTAACGGATTCTGTGGAACCATATGTGATGAGGTATCCAGTATAGCGTTCTCTGTGGTAGTGTTTAGTGATCCTTTTATGAGTCATACCATGTCAATAAACTAAGTTGAGTCTTGAATCTAAGTTAAACTTTCGATTGAACTATGTTAGTTCTATGTTGAGTCATGAGTTTACTTCTACTTGGCAATTGTAGCTATGGTCAGGTATTGCTTATAGACTTAGGTTGCTTTTTATCTATGAACTAGTGTATAAATTGAACAAATGATCTTATTAGTGGACTTACATCTAGGGCAACAATTTTTACTATTCACATAAATGGTATTCTAGCCAGTTCAAGCTCATTTCAACTCCCCTAATCTTCCCTCTAATTTGGAAATGCAGATGTCTAATGAAATAAAGTTTTTTGCTTGGCTTCTTTTAGTGGACAGACTCAACACCAAAGATATGCTAAGAAAGAAACACTTCTTTCCTCACACCAATTATCACTGTGTGCTTTGTAATACTCAAAGTGTAGAAAACATTAGCCATCTCTTCTTTGACTGTCCTTTCCCTGCCCAATGCTGGAATGAAATAGGTATCCACTGGCCTTTGGACAATAATATTCTAGCAAAAGTATATGCTGCAAAGAGAGACTTCTCTGGTCACCTCTTCATGGAAAAATTCATACTCATTGGCTGGATCATTTGGAAATTAAGGAGTGAACTCATTTTTCAGCTTCAGCAGCCAAATTCAGTATGTGGAAATCAAGACTTCAACTAGAAGCTTCGCTTCTCAGGCATAGAGTCAAGCTGGACTCTTTAGATTTGCTTTGTTCTTAGTTACAATCCCTCTTATCCCTTCTGCTTTTTTAGTTGTGTTTTCTATCTCGCTGTCCTCCTCCCCTCTTCTTCTTCTTTGTACTATTTTTCTATATATTAATATAGCATAGTAGGAGCCTCTCCTACTATTTTCCATCAAAAAAATTGAACAAATGATCTCGTGTGTGACTTGTTTTCGATCTCAACAATTCTCTCTCTCAAGACGGCTTGCCATTGCACTAAGCATGAACTTAGAGGGAGTTTTGTATGACCAAGATCATTCTCTTAAGCGTAATGCTTGAGGTGGTCAACAATGCCTTGAGATCAATCAAAATTGATTAAATGCAAACTCAAATTATGAAAAAAATGGTTAAAATTTATGAGACAGTTGTGGATAGTTTCTAGTTCAAGACTTGCTTTACTAAGATAAGACCAAAATGTGTTTCAAAGTGACAATTTTGCTTTAATTAAAAGTGCTTTGGCAAAATGATTCATTTTAAAACTTGTAGCACACTAAAATGTTCAATTATAGATTCTTGGTTCATTTAACTTATTAACTTTGCTTGACTCATTTTTGGATTCTTGGCTAAACTAAAAATTCGAGCAACTTGACATATTAAAAATCCATTTAATTTTATATTCTTGTTTAATTGGCTTAGCTTTGTTATATATGGACTACCATAATTTAGATAGCTAGTCCACATAATATGGCTTAGTGTACTCTTTATAAAATCACTTTGGATAATTTTTACAGCTCCATATCAAGGTAAAACTGAATAAAATGCAGCCACTTCATTCCTACGGGGAGAAGATTGGTAAAATGCATATTTAGAGCAAACATTGAAGTTTTTTTTGTGAATTCTTCCTAAGTTAGAGCTTTTGTGCCTTGCTGTGATTTTCTTGATAAATTTGATCTTTTCTCACCATGACCAAATTCAAATAAAAACAATCATTCTTTCATATGGACCTAGAGTGAGATTTCCCTAATTCTTTGGTGGAGTTGAAACTTTTTGCAAAAAACTTATTCTATCTACTTATTTCACTCTATTTGTTGTTCATTTTCAGTTTATGCAATTCATTTTGACCATTTTGAGCTTTCTTTCACAAAATTCCCTTCCTTCTCCAAAATCAACTCAAATTTCTATTTTTTTGGAGAAATTACCAATGCGTTCATCAAAAGTGGATTGAGGGACCACATGAGAGGCCCCAAGAATATTTGTAATGAACCATTGTCAATGTGTGTTGAGTTGAAATTCAAATTTGTGAAAGATGAATTTTTAGTCTGGATGTTTCAGCCACAAGCGGTCAAACCCGCCTTATGAGTGGTCTAATCGGTGCAACCGATCTGACAAGTCAGTCAGTGGCAGTCAAACTGGACTCTCATGCCTTTGGGCATTGAGCGGTCAAACAAATCATGGGGGCGGTCAGACCGGGCCAGCGGTCTGACCGGCCGCACGATGGCGGTCAAACTGACTAAGGTCTAAATTTTGGCTAAGAGTTCTGAATTTTAGGAATTTGATCGTAGATCGAGTTAAATTGTCCTAGGTCAGTGCATTCATGTTGTATGAAGTATGTTTGAGCTAACATGAATCAAGTTGTGGAGAACTTGTATCCAGAAATGATTATTTGGTATTTGAATGTGTAGGAAAGCTTGGAGTCAACTGTGATCAATGGCGAGGACTAGGACTACACTCAAGGAGGAGCCGAGGTCCAGAATGGTCAAGGATGCCAAGTGGGATAGTTGAAGGGAAGATTCGAGTGATGGGTTGCACCAAGTGGGTTGGTCAGTCCAAGTAAGACGTGGTCCAATGGGAACCAGAGCAAAAAAAACTTGCCGATGCATGGCAAACCATTGGTGCGCCTACGTGTGGCAAGCATGGCGATTACTTGCAGGTGAAAACGTTGATTGAGTCAAGGCAAGGGTATTTTAGTAGTTTGCTAAATACCAAAATTTGTATTGGATCAAAACCACAACGCTTTGGAAAGTGATTTAGGTTAAGAAGATTCTAAGAAGGTCAACTGGATCAAAAGCTAATAACGTAGCAGGTTTAGGCTCATGTACTTTGAAAACGGGGATAAGTTAAGTGTGAGTGCAAAACCCTTATTGTGTGGGGTTAACGAGTTTTCCCGTTGTGCTAATGGATAATATCCATTATGGTAGATGTGGACAGGTTACCCCATCTATTTAATGGGTTGGGGATGGAAGCTTGCAAGGAAATCTTTTCAATCATTTTCAGTCTTGAATTTTAGGGTTATGTTTTGAGAGAGAAGAGTAAGTAATATGGTGTGCTCTCTTGTGCTCCATATGGAGTGGCTGTGAAATATTCATCTTCAAGTAGCAATATATCAAAGTTGTTTATCTTTCAAAAAGTGTTCTTGTGTTGGTTGATTTGCTCTTGTTTTAGTTGGTTCTTTGCCTCTTCTCTCATTTTCATGATCTTGTTACATGTGAAGGTTGTATAAGTGATGGAAATGTCTCATATATATATCAAATCTTATCCATTTAGATATTGTGGTTTGCAAGATTTCGATGTTGCGTAATTCTTGGTTGATTTGTAGCTTTTCTTGAGGAATCTTGATCCTAGGGTTTTTACTTTGAATCTTTGGTTAGTCTTACTTGTTGTGATATGTGTGAATTCATCTAGAGCCATCTTGATTGTTCTTAACCCATGAGTAAGTTGTATCTCAAGTTTTTGAGATTTGCCTGGTTTTAGTGCAATCTTATGTGTTTTGAGGAAATGTTAGAGATTTGGCCAAGATTCTTATGATCTTTGGATGAAGTAAGTTCCTAAGACTCTCAAAAATGTGTGTGCAAGGTTTTAAATCATTTAGATATGGATTTTGATGTTTGTACCAAATTTGGTTTTAGTTTAGTCTAATTTTCTATTCTAGGAATAGGGAAGCGGTCAGATCACTTCTAGATCCGGTCAGACCGGTCGCCAGTCAGACCAGTGGGTTGTGGCCAGTTAGACTGCATCTCTAGTGGCTATCAAACTGGCTAGGTGTTGAATCTATAAGAACTTGTTGTTTTGGATTGTTACTCGGATTTAGGCTATCAAACCTGATCTCTTTAGCTCTTTAGCTACAGAATGAAAGATTTCTCGATACTTGGGAAAAGATTTATAGAAGACATGATTCACCCCCTCTATTGCCATTACCGATCCAACAGCTGTCAACGGCAATGGATTAGGATTAGGCGGGAGAGCTATAGTCCGTGTGATCGGGTAAGTCCGAATGAAGCTACATGGCTCAAGTAGGAAGCACAGAAGAGACGAGAATCGTAATGAGACGAGTTGAGGCATATGGTGTGCCATATGACGAGGCTGATGCATGTAGAGATGGTTCGGATGAGTCCGAATGCATAAAGACGTGATAACTAGCCACTAGACACTACGGGTTGCGTGTCAAACCATGCAAAGATGCATTGATGGATTGGATTGGTGTTTTGCGCTATTGGAGCCCTTTAGATGAGCCGCTTTAAAAACGTTCATGTATGTGTAAAACTCGGTATGGTGTTGGATTAACGGATTAGCATATGTAAGTCAATGGAACCTAACTAGGGGTGTTAGTTAGAGTTTCTTGTCAGCCTCCATATAAGGAGGAAGAGGTTTAGCTTAGGTGCTAAGCCTTGAAGAATAGGGTTAGGATTTCTTGAGAGAAACTTTGTGTGTGTGCTCCATGAAAAGAGAGTTTTGTCCTCTAAGAGTGGAGTAGCTTTAAACAATCATCTTCAAGTGAAATAAAGATTTAAGTTTCATCTAAGTGAGCTTTGCCGTGGATTTCTCCTTATGCTTTTGATTATTAATTGAGTGGAGAAATCAAAAGAGATTGATTTTGTAGAAGTTAAAAAAAAAAAGGCAAACATCATTTTTCCCTCTGATATCCGTCATGGGTCCTACAAAAGCAAAGCGGTCGGCGATCGTTTGGTGGTGCAAATAGAGAATCGAAAATTCTTCCGTGCAAAGAGAGTTCGCTTCACCTCCACTCAGTCGCATGATATGATGCATTACCGTTCGCATTTTTTTTTGTGTGGAATTAGTAATGTCTTTAACTATGTCAATGTCGAGTAACCCACGGTAACCGGTGTACAAATTTCTGGTCTGTTAAAAGGTGGTGGTATATATATCTGATTCAGTACGTACTTTTGAGAAAACTCTCTGGCGTGAATTCGATCAATTAATAGCTGCAGCTGTTAGAAATATAGGCAATATTTTAATTCTAAATTTTACTAAAAGATAAATACAATAAGCTAGTGATGCAAAACTCACAACTAACAGCAAACTACTCATCATACTTCAGAATATACACAAGAAAAGTATAGTATCAAAATCGAACGAATGCGCGAACGACTTACTATTGGGCATGATGAAGAACAGAAAACAATGCAGACTTGATGCGGTGCAAAACGTAGACGATGCAGTGCAAGAGCGGTCACGCAAATATGATATCCAGAAACCTTATTTCCGCCCTATGCAGGTAATCTCTGTGGCAATGGTTTGAAGATAACCGCTCTTCCTCCTTTCAAGTGCACGCTAGGAAGAAAGGTTGGCGAGGTTTAGACGGTACAGCACAATAGCACAAGTTCGCAGAGAAGAAAGTATAGAAAGAGAGGTGGAATGCTCTGTTTTTTTTCCTAGATGCCTCCAGGCCCTTATAAGGGCGCTGTCACTAGTAACTGTTATGATTAAAACAGAATTATTCACTGATAACTGCCTCATTAAATCACAGATTAAGCAGTGTTAACTCACTGGTAACTACCTCATT
The DNA here is from genome assembly GCA_017311315.1 of Dendrocalamus latiflorus. Taxonomy (NCBI): domain Eukaryota; kingdom Viridiplantae; phylum Streptophyta; class Magnoliopsida; order Poales; family Poaceae; genus Dendrocalamus; species Dendrocalamus latiflorus. The sequence goes on from CM029654.1 coordinate 11,212,224, forward strand.
ATTCACTGGTAATTGATAACACTCAAACCAAATAATGATAATTAAGCAGTCTCATGACCAATTAAAATGAGATATATGATACATGGTTCAGTAAAAAATAAGGTGGACTTGGTCTGCCAAATAGCGTGCCACGTCACAGCACTGTCACGCGTCACAAGTCATGCGATTTTCACGCGAAAATGCAAGAATACACGAGTGTGCATGCGTGCGCGTGTGTGATTAGCCAAAACTCTCCTCATGCCATCCCATCCATGTGCCACATGATTAAAGAATGGCAAAGGCTCCATCTTATAAATAGGCCTTCACCACCTTGCCTTAGTAATATCGTGCTAAACTATGCATGTTTTGGAATTATACGAAATAGACATCACTAAAATGGGCCTATTCTAACAGTAGCAACCCTACAAATTAATGAAACAAACAATGGCCAACTTGAATTCAAAAAGTTTAATTACATATTTACAAGAGGAAAACGGAACATTAAGGTAGATTATGCAGCCATTCTTCTATGGAGGGTAACTCGATGATAATTATTACTTCTTACAACAGACGATGTCATAAACTCAATTTAAACTAGGGGAACTCGATCGTTTCTTCCAGATTTGTAGTGAGAGTACTTGAGCTAACAAAACTTGAAGTCTCCAAAATTGTAAATTAAGTAGGCCATGAGTGATCTTCAAAGTCCACTAGCACTATCACGGTGACTAAACTGTCTAACCACCGATGTTAGAAATCTTTGGCATTGTACTATTGGCTGGTCATACAAATCTGTGAGCGTCACACATCAATATGTTTGGTGCTGTCCCGTCTGAGAAATCACCTGTCGTGTATACTAACCTGCAAAGATATGGTCATGCGGATAACAGATCTGCCGACTAACTTGTAAAGCAGCCTATTTTTTGGCTTATATCTTATAACTTATATTTTTTAAAATAAATAAATAGAATGTTTTTCGTTGTCATTTTAAAGTGGTTTATGAGGACAGTTTTTCTGAAGTGGCTTATCGATTTTCAGTTCGTTTACATAAACATTCTTGATAAAATTAAAAGCTATTAACAGCAGCCCAAAACATAGCCGAAAGAGAAGGGCGTTTAGCCACCGATCCATATTGCGGTATGCCTGTGTAGGGCAGTAATGTGCTTAGACAAGTGCATAGTATGGTACATGTATGCTATTCTGCCTGCCGGCGTCGCATCCGGCACATCACGGACGACGTACCACGTGTGGATCGAGGGAGCCGGAGGCAAGCTAAAAAGGCGGCGACGACGTACCTCGGTGGGACAAGGCCAGCCATATATACCATGCATATATACAAACATGCGTACGTACATGTGCCATGATGAGGCCGCCATGGCGCCGTCCTTTCGCCATGTGGAACATATGCACGCACGATATCGCGCGCCTTTCCCCGGGAAATCGCTCATTGCCATCAGCACGCGCGCGACCACATGCGCAAGTTGTTCCTGCACAAGAGATCGAGCTAGCTAGCTAGCTAGAACTCCATGGATTGAAGCAACCACCGCTCTACCGACTGGTACCTGTACATCGTGTGGTGTAGGTCGTCCCATGTACAGGCCGGACAGGATGGAGACGCCAAATCATATCACAAAAGTGAGTACCATGTACAGGCCGGGCAGCATGGAAATGCCAAATCACATCACGAAAGTGTACGAGCTAGGCAAAGGAATAGCAGCACGTTGTGTGGTTCTTGCATTCTCGTACGTACTGCAGGCCAGGCGCCGGGTGCGAAGTAGAAGCAGCTAGTAGACAGCAAGTGTAGAGCACGTACGTACGCATGCACGCTTATACATGCTCTCAGATCTTGAGAGCTAGCTTTTGCAGGACGTACGGGAGCCAATGCTAGCAGGCATGCAAGCTCATCAGGAAGATAAGGTACGCATGCAGCAAGCAGATCACAGGATGATGAGCTCATCGATCTGGTCGACAGGTCAAAATTTGCTCTGTCGCTCCTTGCACGCGCGAGAGCACCGCTGATCAAGAAATAATTCAAGTCGACAACCCAAAATGCTTAGTGGGCCGTTGCTTAATTTGCACAAACTTGATCAGGTTCCCGCTCGTTATGTCATCAAGCATGGATCACAGATAGGAGGTAGATGGCGACATTGACATGGCGTGTCTGGGCGACCAAACCTGATCTTGCCTTAGCCACTAAGTAATACAGGTTATCTCTCTCTTTTTTTTTCTTTCTGAACCTAGTCTACCTCTATTTGTGATTTTGGGTTAGTGTAAAAAAAATAGGTTATCGCAGGCCGGATGCCCGGTTCCGGTGACCGCATCCCATGACGCGGTGAAGAGAAAAAAGGCTAAAAGCCCAGCAACAGTGAAGAAATCGTCGTCTTGTCTATCTACACTATTAATCCACCAGTTAAAATTATCCTACATCCACCCAACAATTACTTGCTCCACAGTCATGACCTTAACTACGTCTACACCACAATATGCACTCAGAAATACACCATCCTAAAAACGTCCGCACCAGATTAACTCTCCTCCATTCTCTCTCCTTACTCAACCATATCCGACGGTCATCCTTCAATGGATCTGCAGTACCCCTCCTCTCCCCTCCCCTCCCCCTGTGCTCCGCCCCAAACGCTAGCCTCCCACCCAGATCGCCGCACAACCGCCTCACCCACACCCATCCCCCGGCACATCAAACCCTAAACCCCTCTCTCCTCTCCTCCCCCGCCGCCGCCGCCGCCATGTCGCCGCAGCCGCACGAGGTGCTCAGCGCGACGGTGGCCGGCGCTGTAGCGTCCCTGACCAAGTGGATGCGCGCGCGCGCCGCGGAGGCGCCCCCCAACCTCCTCACTGACGAGCGCGACGACCTCGTGCTCCTCCAGCTCTCCCTCCGCCGGGTCCCCGCCTCGCCCACCACCAAGCCACACCTCCTCCCGCTCCCCCACCCCGTCCTCGCCCACGCTTCCGCCTCCATCTGCGTCATCTCCGACGACCGCCCCAACTCCCGCTCCCAGGCAACCTTGGACCTCCTCGATGCATCCAAGTCCCTCCACCTCCCCGTCTCCGAGGTCATCCCCCTCTCCACCCTGCGCACCGACTACCGTCCGTACGAGTCGCGCCGCCGCCTCGCCGCCTCCCATGACCTCTTTCTCGCCGACCGCGCCGTCCTCCCGCTGCTCCCCCGCGTCCTCGGGAAGGCGTTCTACTCAACCAAGAAGGCTCCGGTCGCCGTTGACTTCACCCGCGCTGGGTGGCCGGAGCAGGTCCGAAAGGTGCTGAACTCGACGTTTCTGTACCTGCGATCGGGGACCTGCTCTGGGATTAAGGTGGGGAGGCTGGACATGGAGGGAGAGGAGATCATGAAGAATGTGATGGCGGCAGTGGAGGCTGCTGTAGTGGATGTATTGGTTCTCTGTGCAAATGCATTCACATCATTTTATTTTGAGGATTGTGGTAGCAAATTACCTGGAACTCCTGTGATATAATTGGCATCATATAGAACTAGATGGCTTTGCTATGAAATTGTCAACGTTGGGACATGAAGTGTAATCATCTTTTTGTAATAATTTTGAAATGTAGTATGCGATCATTTGGTTTGTTTGTGTGATCCAACCTTCAACTCCTAGCAGGTGTCTTTAGGATTTCTATTTACCACCTAAATCTGTACTTATGATTTAAACAGGGTGCCAGGAATGAGATTTTTGCGTTGCAACCAGCACCTATCCAGGTTTCATACATGGGATTCCCAGGCACAACGGGTGCTGCATACAAAGACTACTTGGTTACAGATGAGGTATGATTACATTGGAGATTCTAGGCCTACTAATTCATTGGCTTTAGGTGTTTTTAAATTAATTTGGTTTCTTATAAATGATCCTGCAGTTTGTTTCTCCATCTTGCTATGCACATATATATTCTGAAAAGCTCGTCCATCTGCATCATTGTTATTTTGTCAACGACTACAAGCAGGTTCATATTCATGACTTGTTACGCTCTTTTCCCCTTTTCATTCATATGGTTTCTGGATTTTCTAACTCTGATCACTGTGCCAGAAAAATCGTGATTGTCTTAATCCTGTATGCCCACATAAAAGATCAGATTATGGGTTACCCGAGGATAGGTTCATCTTCGCATGCTTTAATCAGCTTTACAAGATGGATCCAGAAATATTTGATACATGGTAAGTGTTCACTATCTACATGTTCCTGTTATTATTTTTGCAAGTCTGGCAAATATTCTTTCTGTTTATGATTCACATTGGAGCTTTTATTGGTATGTGACTAATCTTTACCGCTTTACTTAAGGTGCAACATTCTCAAACGTGTCCCAAACAGTGCATTATGGCTCTTGAGATTCCCAACAGCTGGTGAAACTAGAGTAAGAGCACGTAAGTAGACTAAGAGACTCCTTTTTTTTACTTTACTGCTAATTCCACCTGAAAAAGAGAAGCATAAATAAGGGAGAGCTGTAGCATCCTTCCTGTCCTCACCGACCTTCTGGAGAGTAAAACCGACAGGTAACTTCTCACCGCTGCTTTTGTGAGTGATTATGATTGCATTCTGGGATTATGTAGAAATGATCATTATTAGCACCAAAGTTTTGATTGATTAATATATGTGTTGTGCCATGCCAAGTGCCATGTCGTCTTACTTGTCATCCATTTATTTATTACATTACAATCCACATTATTTCTCATGAATTAAATCTATGCAGGCATCTAGGCGTTTCATTAGAATTGTTGGTGAAATTTGTCAGAACTTTTGGGCCAGTAATACATTCAACAGTATCAGCTGGTCCATCTTCTGTGGGTGTAGATCTTCAAGCAGAGCAAAGGTATTGGTTCAGTCAACTGCTCTCCTAATATGCCATTGCTAGATTATGTAATGTGATTTTACTTGTTTGTTCATCTTAGGCGGGAGCGGTGCAACCTATGCTTCATTGAATTGGAAAAAGTGAAAAATAAGCTTCCGTTTCTTACAAGGTATTGTATAATCTAAATATGATACATTATTGAAATTGTACTTTTCACCTGCACTAGCTCTGTGACTTGACTGCAATGGTAACCTGCATTTACTGCTTGAGTACTACGTTTCAAGAGTTTATTTGGTTATACAATATATGAGACGTGAATCTTAATGAATCTGATTGTTCGTTTTATTTTTTACAAATTTTATCTTGTTTTGTATTTTACCGTAGCGTTAGCACGGGCACTATACTATATTATTAGGTAGCCCTGACCTTTCTACATTATCCTTCAGAATTTTGACACAAATAAATGATACATTCACTGCCTAAATTGCTTATCTGCCCTAAAACTTCATTTTTTTTCTTGGCAGTATTACTATTTTATTCGGTTGATGGGGCTGAAAGCATCTCATGTGGCATTGGAATGTGCTCTGCAATCGCATCCAAATATGGTTAGCCATCCTGCTTTTCTTTTGTATTGACCTGGTTGTTCCATAATATAAAATTCAGTCACATTAATATGATTTGAACATAATTTACTCATATTAATTTGACTTAAATCATTCTCAGGTTATCCTTGCTGAGGAGGTTGTTACATTACAACTTACAATTTTTGATATTACAAAGCAGATATGTGATGCTATGCAGACAACAGCTGAAAAAGGTAGGAATTAGGCGGTTCTTACAAATCTTTATACTGTAGTGTCAAGTTGTTGGTATTCATGTTATCTTGTGCACATAAATATTATGCAGTTGCATTTTTTCCTGATGGTCATATTATCTTGTGCAGATAAATATCATGGTGTTGTTCTTATTCTTGAAGGCCTTGTTGAGAGTATTCCTGAACTGTATGCTTTGCTTCAGGTCAGTATCATATCAGTACCTGATGGACTCATGTTTTCCATTCAAAGCTTTACTGAACTGAGCTAATTCTTCTAGGAAATCCATGGGCTACATGACAAAGGTGTTTCCGTTGAGAACATCTCTTCACATCTTTCACCTTGGACTTCTGCGCTATTTCAATTTTTGCCTCCATTTTTAGGAAGAAGGTACATAATTTTTTTTAGTATTTAGTAGTCCAAACTTTTAAGATTATGTTTATTCAATTTTGTTGTTTCTGTCATGCGCTTCTTCTCCATCCTGAATCTGACGACTCTGCTTAACTTTCTCACTTCAGTTTATGATTTTGGCTGATCTTTTTTGCTGTATATTTAGTATGTGCTTAAGATGATTCATTTATTGCAGATTGTAAAATAAGATAAATTTTGATATTCAATACTTTTGACGTGGATTCCACGTGTACGCTTATAGCATTAGGTTATGTAGTTAAAATATAGGGGAAGTTCTGTAAAAGAACCCCACCTTTTCATATGATAGATGTTTACTGCATTAGCTTTTGTTAGTTGACACTCATTCTATGATTTCTGAAGTTGTCTCCTTGAGATGGTAACATACCTTACAACCCTAATATTTTGTAGTCTAAACAACTTGTGGTACCTGTGGGCTGTGGTCTAGCAAAATTTGCTGAAAAGGCTGGATAGTTCAATCAGTTAGATAAACATAGCGACACTTGCTACTCACATGAGAAAGCAATTTGCTGTTTTTCGGACTCCATCAGCTCGTAATTTTATTCTTACAGCTATTTGTAACTATATTCGTGTATTCAAAATTGTTATAGTTTATATATATTCTCATATGATACTTCAGGATCCAGCTCAGGCAAACATCTGTGCTATGTCTGCCATTAGAATTGCAGTAGAAAATAGTTGATATTGACAAAGTGATTTTCATGACTTTGTCACTGTAATCCGAAAAATCAAAGTGGTATGGTGAATTTGGCAACAAATTATTTATTTCTGTTTTAGTTTCTTCTATAAAGGTGTACCTCAATAGCATTAGATTTCAACATTGTATGCTACAGTTCAACATGTATGGCCATTCAAAAATTGGCTTTGACAGCAGGGAACAAAACATGTATGGTCATTCAAAAATTCGTTTGGTTGATTTCGTGTGCATCCCTAAAATGCCGCCGTGGCGTTAGCACGGACACTATACTAGTTTATATTAATTACTAAAAACTACTTTTCTATCATAAACAACTTTTCTATAGTATCTAACTTTCAAATGAAATATTTTTTCAAGCAATATGTACATATATATGTACGTACGTATGTATGTACATATGTGTACATATACATATATGTGTGTGAGATATATATATATATATGAAAATTGCACCACTGTGTCTAAAATTATTTCTCTTACACCACTGACAATGGCCGAATGCACCACTAGTTCTTTACTGTATATTCTAGTGGTCAATGTTTCTACTTCTGTTGCACACCTAGTTGTCATTTTCCAACTATATCCCTCTTGAACAAAATTCGACCGTGGCAGACAAGCCTAAACCATGGGTATAGAGGCGCAATCAGGTTGGATTTGGACGGATATTGTCGTACCATATCATAACCCCCATATTTTTTTTCTTAGATTTGGTATCGAATACGGTCAACTCAGATACGAATACGAATTCAGAATATGCGGATTTTCGAAAATGATAAGATTGGAGCGGATACTTGATGGATTCAAATCAGACAACGGATAATATAGACGGATATCATACGCATACAAAACGATACATTCAACATAAGTTTTCAGTAGAATACAAATTCAACATAATCTTGTCCATTTGGATTTGTAAACTCTTTCTACCCATGCTTTGCCCCCACAATCTTTTCAGTGCACTAAACCATAAGCAAAGAGCCCCCCCTCACAAAAAGCATAAGTGAGCTGACAAAATCAGTACACCGAAGTGCAGAAACAAGCAGCCTTAAAATGCTCGCTCATTTTGTCAAACACCTGTGGTGTCTGTGCTACATAGTACATATGTCTACTAGTGCTCCTCCTTGCCACGTCCCAATGCAATGGTTCTGCCACGTCCCTCGCGACCAATGAGCGGCCACCGCTTCCTACCACCAACGGCCGTTCCCGCCGCCAGAGTGGATCAAGCCATACATTGACCTCTCAGACCTAGCCCATACACCTCGGGAAATTTAACTTTTTACCACTCTTAAAGATGGCACCTATCCAAATGCCATCCTTATCGTTGCACTCAACAATTTGCCACTCTTAAGATATGCTTGACTAATTTTTTGCCACTTTTGAGCCCACCAGCGCCAAGTCCACTGCCATGTCAGCGCCCGCGCCATGTCAGCACCCGCGCGCGCGCCCGCGCCGCCGCCGGCCTCCCCGCGCCCGCGCCTGCGTCGCCTGGCCTCCCCGCGCCACCGCCCGCGCCCGCGCCTGCGTCGCCCGGCCTCCCCGCACCGCTGCCCGGCCTCCCCGCGCCCGCGCCTGCGCCGCCCACGCCTCCCCGCTCGCCGCCGCCTCCCCGCTCGCCGCCGCCTCCCCGCAAGATTTCGCTGAGCGCGGGCGCGGGGAGGCCGGGCGGCGACGCAGGGAGGCCGGGCGACGCAGGCGCGGGCGCGGGCGGTGGCGCGGGGAGGCCAGGCGACGCAGGCGCGGGCGCGGGGAGGCCGGGCGGCGGCGCGGGCGCAGGCGGTGGCGCGGGGAGGCCAGGCGACGCAGGCGCCGGCGCGGGCGGTGGCGCGGGGAGGCCAGGCGACGCAGGCGCCGGCGCGGGGAGGCCGAGCGGCAGCGCGGGGAGGCGCGGGCGGCGCGGCGCAGGCACGGGGAGGCCGGGCGGCGCAGGCGCGGGCGCGGGGATGCCGGCGGCGGCGCGGGCGCGCGCGCGGGTGCTGACATGGCGCGGACGCTGACATGGCAGTGGACTTGGCGCTGGTGGACTCAAAAGTGGCAAAAAAAATTAGTCAAGCATATCTTAAGAGTGGCAAATTGTTGAGTGCAACGATAAGGATGGCATTTGGATAGGTGCCATCCTTAAGAGTGGCAAAAAGTTAAATTTCCCCACACACCTCTGCCTCAACTGTCCCACCCACCCTGTCACCGTGGCTCCCCTACATCATTTCCCTCGTGCTCCGCTCCCCTCCCTCCATGCTCGCCATCGACCTCCGCGCCTTCTGCAAGACCTTCCTCCTCCGCCTCTCCCCCACCTTCGTTGTCGCCGTGCTCCACTCCCCAGAGCTCCGGTCCCACCCACTCCCATCGCTCTAGTTTTTTCGCTCCCTCCCCAACGACACCGACCTCCTCTCCCACCCGTAACACCTCCTCAACTGCTACGTCTCCCTCCTGCACTCCTTCGCCAAATCCAGAGAAGCCACCCTTGATGATGTCGGCCAAACGCGGCAGCTTGTCTTCAAACTACGCTCACACAAGGACGCTGTGTTTGAGCACCTCATGCCGCCATCTTCAGCGTCGCTGATCTGCAGCCTCGCAGCTCTCGGCCTTGTCAAGGAGTTTCTATGGGCGTGGAAGGCCATGCGCCTTGCTAGCATCGAGCCGTCCAGGCTGACATACAACTGCCATCTCGATGGCCTTGTTAACGTCGAACTCCTTGACGCTGCCATCAACATGTTCAACACAATGTCCACAGACGATCGAGTCCAGATATAGTAGACAGATATCCGTCCGGTAACTATCCGACTATCCAGCTACCGAAGTAATTCAGTCGGATAATAGCTGTCTAGATTCTATTACCGAATCCGACACACAATATTCTATACAGTTACCGAATCTAACCGGATATTTCATTTTCTTCCGGATTCTATACTAATCGAATTCGGTACCGGATTGATCGGGATTAAGCTAACTCATTTGCACCCCTACATGGGTATGTTAATCTATGGGAGAAATTTACTGGCCAAATTCACATTTAAATCATCATGTGAATATTTCGACCAGCATCTTGACACCCCAAGAATATGCTTTTCTTTTAATTAATTCCAAGCGCCCATTGTTTTGGGCTTTTGGCTCGATTGGTGGAGCTCGCGGCACCCACGTGGCCACGTAGCCTTGCCCAATAGGAGACGAGAACTTGGGTGTGTGTTCTTTAGCGCTCGGAATCATGAACTTGTGATAAGCACAGCAGATAGAAAAATTGGAATTTTGGACATTATTGGACCCATGGACACCCGAAATTCCAGTTTTGGCCCCCAAATGAAAAAAATTCCAGATTTGGACCCCTCCTCACCGCGCGTTTAACGCCAGCGCGACACGTGTCCGGTCGTGCGGTACCACACCGCACGACCCCGCTGCCCTCCGCGCCGCCCGCGCGATCGCCTCCCTCACCGCGCGATCGCCTCCCTCACCGCACGACCGGCGCGGACGCGCGCTCGGGCGGGCGCGGACGGCGCGGACGCGCGCTCGAGCGGGAGCGGACGCGCGCTCGGGCGGGCGCGGACGCGCGCTCGGGCGGGAGCGGACGGCGCGGACGCGAGTCGCGCGGGCGGCGCGGAGGGCAGCGGGGTCGTGCGGTCTGGTACCGCACGACCGGACACGTGTCACGCTGGTGTTAAACGCGCGGTGAGGAGGGGTCCAAATCTGGAATTTTTTTCATTTGGGGGCCAAAACTGGAATTTCGGGTGTCCATGGAGTCCAATAGTGTCCAAAATTCTGGAATTTGGTGAGCAAGGAGATGCTTATTGCTTTCGCCAAAATAAAATCGTTATGCAAAAAAATGCCTTACAATAACTTCTGTAAAAAAATGGTTTGCATGTTCCTTTAGTTTACACTGTAGAAATTTTTCTTGATTATAAGGATCTTTGTCTCGGAACAGACAACGTTTCAGAGTGCGGGCAAGCAGACTTTTTAAATTACTCAGATTGGTTATATATATGAAAATATTACTGTTCTTTTTACTTGACATCTAAAGTTTGACTGCTAATAAGTTTAAAACTATATAAATTAGCTATATAAAATTATATCATTAAATTTATCATTAAAACACTTTCATAATGTAATAATTTTATTAGTACATCTTAATATAAAGTTATAAAAAAGTAACGGTCAAAATTGCATCTCAGAGACAGTAAAAAGTCAAAAACGTTGAGTAAAAAAGAACAGAGGAAGTGTTTCTTTAGAAATATATGAAAACAGTATTGGTAGATTTGTTATCAAAATTTCTTTCTAGTTTTTATGTTTTTTATATTTTGCATATACATAGTACTATAGAAAATTAATAGCCAAAGTGTATACTACCGAAGACTGTCATTATCTAATTAAAACCATATCTTTCATATAGAGTAAAGCCATTTTATTTTGAAGCTATAAGATAGGCACTAGCAACTTTTAATTACTCCCTCCATTCAATGGTATAAGTCCATTTTATTTGAAAACATTGTCCTACAATATAAATCTATTAATGGAATCAAAGTGTAGATATTACGATATTTCCACGTAATACCTCCACTTTAATATTGAAAAGGTAGATGAGTAGTTATATGATATCATTTAATAATAGGGTATGTATGGTCTAATAACATTAACTTTCTCTTAAATTTAGTGTTTCCTTGGTAATATATAATGAATTTAGATTTATATTGCGGGGCGAAGAGGGTACGTAAGAAGGGCATATGTAACATCCTATTTTTGGGAATGATCATATGTTGGGTGTAAAGTTGAAATTTGAGTTCAGCTTTCAAAATATGGCTTTTCAAGTTTTGTTGGATTTCAAAATTTTGTAAAAAAATTGAAACTCTTCTTGAGCCCCTGGCCCATTTCTTCTCCTCTCGGCCTTCGGCCCATGAGGCCTAGTCGGCCTCTCCTCCCTCCTCCTCTTCCCCTCTCCTGTTCGCCCCTGAGCCGAGCCCAGCGCGCACGTCGGCCGCACCGAGCCAGCTACGGCCTAGTGCTACACTTCCTCTGCGTTAGCCCGACGAGCCCGTACCTGGCCTCTCTCTCCTCCCCTGCTGCCTAGCTCCCCTACTGCCATCCCCTCTCAACTCCTCCCTCCACCGTGCATCGCTTCCCTCCTCTCGACGCACCGGGGCCGGCCCGCCCCCGCCGTTCTCGACTAGCCATACCCTGCTCTCTCAGCGCACGGTGCCATACGCGATGACCCGGTCTTCCGGCCAGCCGCTGCCTCGTTTTCTCATGCGCGTGCGTCCTTGAGCTGACCCGGCTCTCCCCTATCTCTGGCGCCAGCTCTGTTCCCCTCTCTCCCTTTCTCCCCCATAGCTGCAGCAAGTCCCCCCTACGCCACTCCTATGCTCCAACAGTGCTGCCACTCCCGCCTATAAAAAAGGCCACCCAAGTTCTCCTTGCTCTCACCACCTCCCTTCGTTCTTCCCTGCCATCTCCCGAGCTCGCCCTGACTTCGTCGTGTGATCCCTTTCGGCTGCCACCAGTGCCAGCCCGCTTCGGTGAGCTTCGTGTTGTGCCCAGCCCCTCCCTGTGATCGTTTTGTTCCACTCGTGCTCCCACGGAGCCTAATCGGCTCCTCCTTCCCTGTAGGCCACCGGTGTTCTCCATCTTCTCCAACACCGGTGCCCCTCCACCCCAGCAATCCGGTTCATCTCGGCACAATTCATCGCGCGTGTAGCACCGTCCGACCTCCCCGAGGCTTCCTCGACCATCGCCCGGCTCCCTCCACCTCGCCGGCGAGCCCGCACCGTCGCTCCTCCCATCGCCAACCCGGCTCTTATCGCCAGCTTAACTCCGGCCTCCCCGAGCCCTTCTCTCTCTCTCTCCCAGTGAGCTCTAGTAGCTCCCCCCTTTAATTGGCTTCTAATCGCCTAGGTCGCCACAGCGCCTTGTCCCCTGATCCCGCCGCCGCCAACTGCTCGCCGGTCCCCTTCGGCCCACGCCAACTCCCTTAGGGATGTGCACAAGGCCAAGCTATCCATTTGGCCATCGTCAGCAACCGGCACTAACCATGATTAATTAGTGAAACTAATGACAATGGTTAGTAAACGTTAATGCATGGCTGACCGGTGGGCGCCGTTCTGGTTTAAATAAAACATGTCACTGACTGTGGGCCCCACAGCCATTAAAAATCTTTTAAATCCCGGTTTTTGAAAATGGTACACTGACATGTGTGCCCAAGCACTGTTTGCACGGTACCAGGCCTCACATGTTAGTCTCTGGGACTTTTTCATTTAAGAAATTATTTTCTTTTAATTTAAATAACCCTAGGGCCCACATATCATCCTCTAAGGCTTTCCTAAATAAATTTAATTTGAAAATTAATTTAAAATTTGTGGGCTCCACCTATCAGGAGAATTCTCTCTCATCTATTTATTTTTGGATTTTTTTTAAAAAAAATAAACTTTGGAGATCATGTTCTTCCTCGTTGTAGCTCCAAAATTAATGAAATTTCTAAATTTTTATAAAATCAAGATCTATCTATGGTGCTAGTTTTGTTTAAATTGGAGTTAATTTGAATTTTCTTTGGTGTTTATTTGTTGTTCGCTTTTCGATGCGCTCTTCCGATTAGAGTTCGAGGAAGTGAATGAGCCCCAGATTGAAGTTACGCAAGAATATCAAAACCAACCAACGTTTGATCCAGGCAAGTCAACATTTTGATCATTTTTATCCTATATTTTATAAGGAGTATATTCATTTAAATTAACAAAATTTCATGCTTAATTTCATGTGCAAATGTATGTCAATCTTAGGCCCCATTTGGCACAGCTCTAGCTCCGAGATCTATGTTGGATCTGTAGTTTGTTGACTAAATTAAAGTGATTTAAATATTTTTATTTAATATATAATATAAATGAAATGAGTCATGTAAATTTACTTAACATACCTGCAACTCTAGATCCAGAATTTCCTAGAGCTACAGATGACCAGCTCTAGGAAATCTACAGATTTCCTAGAGTTAGAGCTCTGCCAAACGGGGCCTTAATATAGTTACATGCCTACTTGAGGATGTAATATAACAATTATGCCACCCTTGATAATTGAAATCCACAAACCTTGTCACCCTAGATTTAAATGGTAATTTTACTAGTTATAAGTCACACTTAAGTGCCATGCTAGTCTTGCTTAAGTACCGGGCATTAATTTGCCCTAATCATCATTCTTTAAACGTGGTAAACTGTTTTGGAACAGTCATGGGAAGTAAGTGGTTGATAATTTAAGACAACTTAGCTTATGCTTTTTAAACCCCTAAAAACCTGCTATACCTATCTAGGCGGATGGTAAGAGGTGTTGGTGCTAATCGATGTCCAAGAGAATTTATGGTTTGTGGTATGTACTGCTCAGATAAATTAAGAACTTAATCCTGTGATGACCTCCTCTTGTAAAACAGTACAAGCACAAGTCTACAAAGTGCAACTAGGCTAAGTAGGGTTACTAGACCTTAGAGTCATTTCACCGGTGGGGGATTGGAGTAATGCATGTGTGGACAATAGTCCAACATAAATGGGACACCGTCGGAGGTGATGTGTACCTGCTGCACTAGACCTATGGAGACGTCGTAGTCCAATTGACCTAGTGATTGGGGTATGACTTCCCGTGCAACTTATGAGACCTACTTCATGTGCAACAAACTCATATGGATCAACTGCAATGGAGCGAGGTAACTATGAAAAGCTGTATGACGGTCCCTCGATCTATATGACCAAGGAATCATGTAGGGCTATCTGGTCAATTGTCTCTTGTGGGTAAAGTGTACAGTCTCTGCAGAGTATAAACTGTTCGAACAGCCGTGCCCACGGTCAAGGATGGGCATGGAAATTTCCTCGAGTTAGTTCTATTTCAAAAACCTTCGTGGGTGGGATGGAAACTTATCGTGCAAATGTAACCCCGACTTTGGCTTTTTCCTGAAGGGACGTACTCTAATATTGATATTAAGGTGGATATACCCTAATGATCAAAACTTAGCATAGGTGGATGGAACCATATAACAGGTGGATAGAATCTACATCGCTATAAATATTGCACAATTTCAATCTCTCTATTAAAGCATATTTTGTTAAAATGATAAGTCATAGGAACTTTAATTATGGTATTTGTAATTGTCGCTTTAAGCAAATAAAAGAACCCAAGCCATCCTTGTTGAAGCCTTACAAGTATAATTGAATTCATTCTGTGTGTTTGCTCGCAGAGCATTATTGTATGTGGTTACCCTCGCTCTGAACCCCCTTCAGAGTCTGTGAACTAGAATTAGTATACTTTCTTCGAGGACCAATGAGATGAAGATGGTGAAGACGATGTAGATTAGAGTAAGCCTGAGTAGTCTGGCCTCTCATTACAGTCTAGCCAACCAAGCTGACATATGGATGGTTCCAATACTAGCCAGGTTCTTGATTAATATCGATCGCACTTGAGTCTTCCCAGTCGCTTGCCTGTGGCGAGATGTGCCTCCTCCTTTGTTTGCACTATCGCTTTCTCATTTATGTAATGAATTCATTTGGCCTGATGGCCCTGTTGTAAACATGACTCAATGTGGCCTATTTAAACTTCGATATATTGTAATATTAATGCGTGGTATGGTTTGCAGCGTGTATTAAATGAATTGATAATGTATCTGCGAGTACTATCTACTAATCCAAGAAATAGTACAATGATTTTATGGAGAATTTTAGATTTATTAAATCCGGATCCAACAGCATAGCTCTTCAGTGCCGGAGAGAGGGGGGCCTGGCACCCCCCAACCTTCTGCTAATCCTTCATTATGTAGTTAATTACATGTGTTTAATTAGTGGTTTGACCCCTCTCAATTTAGCCCAAATGTAAAGTATGTTTAAAGCCCAGTCATATGCAGCCCAATTAGGCCTAGTAGTTGAGGACTGACGCTTCATATTTGAGCCTTTGGCTCTTTGCCGGCTTGCCGCACGCTCTGTCTGTTCGTCTTCTTGTCGCACGCTCTGTCTGTTCGTCTCCATAAAGGTCGGCCTGACCCTCTTCCGGCGCACCGAGAAGGCCAGAAGGGCGCGTGTGAGTCCTCACTTCGATCCCCTTCCGTTCCCAATACTGTGGGATTCAGTCACTACTTACTACTATCTAAATCAATTAGTACAGGAGTACAATTCGTGCGAAATTGGAATTCTCAGGATTCGAGTGTGTTTCTGCTATGAATGTGATTTGCAGTGTGCTTGGATGGGAGCGCGCCATCTGCAGAGAGGGTCTGGGAGTGGATCTCAGAGCTGGTTCATATGAAGAAGAGAAAGACAATTCATAGTTTTTTCAACTTGATGTATGCAACCATCCAAACCTAAGTGCATTACCATCACTTGCTGATCTAACAAGTGGACTAGTTAAGACTGGTAAAGATTCATCTTATCCTATGGTGGACAGGTTGTTAAGATTAGTCTTAAGTCTTCCGGTTTCAACTGCAACCACCGAGAGATGTTTTTCAGCTATGAAACTTGCGAAGACGCGACTTCGAAGTACAATGGGAGATGATTTCTACGAGATTGTTTGGTAATTTATATTAAAAAGGAATTGGCCGTCAAGATTAGTTATGATGATATTATTAAGGCGTATAATCTTGCTGGTAGTCGTAGAGCTAAGTTTAAGTTAATAGAGATGTAATTTTCTTTGCATTGTAATTTGCGAAACATATTACTCTGATATGTAACTATTGGATCGGTAAATCCGGCATGGTTCATTGGTTCTACTTTACTTGTTGTCCATATTGCCCCTTCCTATATCTAATTCCTAGCTTCGCAGCTCTTTTTTTAGTGCAAAGAAAATAACTACTCTTAGGCTCTTAGTTTGTTTTACTGAAATGCCTTGGTGAATCATGACTGGTCCACGACACATGTTAAATCTCGATCTGCTCATTGGTTGGTCGGAGCAGACCCACGAGTCCTCCAACATAATTTCGCAAAGATTAGTTGGGAACGGTGAATTCACGTGCATGTTGGGTGCACGCAAATCTTAGCACCAAGAGATCTGGCTTTGTCTCATTTGGCTCTAACTGGTCCAAACACAATGGATGCTACGAGCCAAGCTAGGTTCTACTGTAGGAGCATCCGTATTGGCTTTTATTAATAATTTTAGCTATGACTTATATTTTTGACTGAAAATAAATAATAGTAATTGAAGGATAGCTTTAGAAGGAGATGTGAGCGGTGCAAAAAAAAAAGAGATATGCATGCTTGTGACAGGAATGAGAGAAGTAGGGTGGGTGATGCACAGTGATACACTCGTAGGCCACTGCCTTATTCCTAGAATAAATCGGTAGCGAGAAGAGTAGAGAAACTACTGTAAGAAACCGTATGTTTATATTAGTTTTTGGTTTTTCTAAATAAAAGAAGACGAAAGTAGAAGTCATGACAAACAGAGCCTACACCGTATTTTCTGCTTGAAGGAAGAGTGCATTGGTTTGAATCATATATGTATACTGGATAATAGTAGTATCTTTTTAACATTCAACGGTTGCTTCTCTGGTACATGTGCTTTGGATGGAACGGCTCTACTTTTCACATACTTTTATATCAATTTTTTATGCAAGATAGAGTAGCGCATAGTTAATTAATATATATCAGATGAATATAAAATGTGAGTAGCCATAAAGTTGTTACAGTCGTGAAGATACCATATCTATTAAATTTATATTTATGAGATATTGTATAGTGGCAATATTTTTCGTACCCTTGTTACGATCACAATATATATAAATTATTTCTATTTTCCATCAGAAATATTAACCTCAAGCAAATCAAGTACTGCTATTTTCGAGGTAAGACTTGCACAATTTTTATAATGACCAAGCTTGCTTCGTTCTATCTGCAAATGGCCCAATCTTAAAAACCCATACTTAATTCTTTTGATAAAACTGAAGGTTGACAATAGGTTATTTGTCAAAAATCAAATGTTTTGATTGCACGTTATGACACTTGTTTTGACAGGAGGTAATGTTAGATGGTTTCTTCACTTATAGAAAATTCAAACATAAACTCAAAATCAGACCAAGTAAGTTAAAGCAAGATATTGTTTCGTACATTTAAAATCTCCGGTTGAGCTACCAAATGCACTCAGTTTGGTTACCGACTGCAACTTGGATCTATGCAACTGTGGACTTGATTTCTGAGGGCATGTATAATAGCCTATCTCCTAAGATTGTTTCTATGCTTTTCATCTTACATAAAGATAGTACTACAAACAACTTCTCTAACAGTAAATTATTTCTCTAACTATTATACTATTTTCATCATAACTTTCTGTCTCACTGATGTGACGATGGCCCGATCTTCCGAGAGGTACTGATAAGTCGATTGTGGAGATCTCGACGTTGATGATCCAAAGGCTCCGACCAAAACAGATCGAACCCCTCGCAATCACTACACCACTGCTCCGTTGGTTATCAACCGTGCCGAACACGATTGACCTCGCCAAGAAGGCTATCTCCTGCAAGCGAATCGAGAACACAAGCAAGAGAGTAAAAGATGCAATCTGAAATTGCGAATAATGTTTAAGTTCACAAGTTGGGGTTCCTCAAACCGAACATGCGGCGAAACTGCTAAGCAGAATAAACTCTTAAGAAAAACCCGAGGAAAACTAAAGGGGTGCGACCTCCTTAAATAGGAGTGGGGGAGGCCGCACTTATCTAACAAAAGGGGATGTGGTACTATTCACGGGTACTGTTCACGTGAACAGTACACCCATGATTAGTGCAGGCCCAAATAGTCTAAGTGTGATTACAAGGCCCAAGGCCCACTTTGACTCGGACTGGAAAAGTGACGCCACTTGTTTTGCAGTTTCTGATCGGCTCGGATGGAATTTCGAGGTGAGACCAGATTCATCTGAAAGTAGACTCCAAGATCTTTCCAACGAGTACTCACGGGCCCCGAGAAACCTTCTAGATCAAAAGTTATGGTCATTTGAAGTAGGCGCTGTCCAGCAGTCCGAATCTGAGTCGAACTCGCGAATATGAGTTGGCTTGCGCTTGACGGTTCCACTTCTACACTTGAGCTCGCGTGGTTCTTCTCCATGGTTCCTAAGGACAAGAAAATCACAAGTCTTAGGAAGTATCGAATGCTCAGCGGAAATATTATTGACTCCTAAAAACGAGTTTACCTGATAGTTGAGTTGACGAGCACGTGCCCGAGTGATTGGACCTTGCCCATCATTCATGGAAGCAGTAAGAGGGGTGTTCATATCAATAGAAGTGATGTCCTCATCACTCACACTCTCTCACTATTTGCGTTGGTTTACATACTCAAGTCGTCTCTTACATAAGAGATAACACATTATCTCTCTCTACACCCTCTCTCCTTCACATAAAATTTTATTTATTTAATATAGCTAAGAGACACCTGAGATAGTAATATTGAAGATGTCCTAAGCAATAATTTCTCGAATTTTTTATTCGGAATTACAAAAATATGCTTGCAATTTAATTTTTGAACTTTTAACCTTATGTCGGCAACTGTTGGGCGATTTGGGCTAGTTGCCCAACCATTGGGCGACATGTGGCCAAGTCACCTAACAGTTGGGCCACCAATTCATCTAACGATTGGGCGACTTGCCCACGTAGCCCAACCGTTGGACGATTATTCCTCTAGTCGCCCAACGGTTAGGCGACATGAGCAAGTCGTTGGCCAACCGTCGGGCGACTGCTCTGTTCTTTTCTTTTTGACCCAACACCCTCACAGGCTTTCCTTATTTCTCTCGCAAGAAGAACAAGCGGAGCTTAAGAAAGGCAAAAAAAAGAGAAGTAGAACGAGAGAGGGAGAGGTTAAGACGGGGAGAAGTAGAGGAGCTCACGAAAGGGAGTGAAGGAGAGGAGCTCGGGAGGAGGAGAGGAGCTCATGAGGTTAGAGAGGAAGACAAACGAAGCTCATTGATAAGAAGAATAGGTCTTCATGTGAAGGTAGTAGCCTCATCTGTTCTTGTTCTCATCCGAATGTAGGCAATATGTACCTATGTATTTGTTTAGCACGTATTTAGTGAATACATATTAACAAATGGTAATATTTGTTGCGAGAAATCAGTCATATCAGAACCCACAATATTGAAAATGTATTACGGTGTTAGTACCATTTGTGAAGGTCCATACGGTGTTGACCTGAGTAGTTTCCCACAAGTCTGTATGGTACTCCCGGATGTGGAAAATGCTTAAATCAGATATGTCATGGACTACCTCACACGTAGCTTCTCCTTGGACTCTGAGGTGTGCAGTGTCGTCCTACATGGGCTTTGGAGTCAGTCTACCCTAGGCATTCAATGGGAGTTGAGAAGACTAATGCGCACGCTTGTATGGACTGGCTTTATGCAAGGTTGCCAGTGACGTGGTTACGAGTGCATACTACTTGTGCAACCATGTCCGAAGGGAGACACAGGTGTTAGTTCAAGCTTTCTTAAGTTGGTTTGAGACTAATTTGTTTATTAGTTATGATATTGTCCAGTCTCACTTGGATATAATTAATAACAATTGCTATCTTGAGATTAACGTGTTTATTGATTATGATATTACTTAATCCCATGTAATATCAATAAATGTCATATATAACTCATTGCTTTCACACACACACACACACACACACACACACATATATATATATATATATATATATATATATATATATATATATATATATATATATATATATATATATATATATATATATATATATATATATATATCTGTGTGTGTGTGTGTGAAAACAATGAGTTATATATGACATTTATCGATATTACATGCACATAGACTGTGATTGTACACACTTACAGTGCCCAGCATCGAGTGCGTCGAGGTTGAAGAGAAAGAACAAGTCCTCAAAGGTCACTTGTGAAAACACAGTCATGAATATCGTGTTGAAGATGATAAGGCCTGAACTTGATGGTGACACCCGAGCGCTATTGTCCCTCCAGCTTGTTCGTCTATTCCATATACCATGCATGCAATCTCTGGCAAGCCAGTCCTAGGGTTAGGAGGAGCTCTATCAAGACGACCAACGGCTTACCTAGCATGGATTTATGGGCCAACAGCAAGTAGGGGATATCATCATCGGTCTCTTTGGTTTGCGCTTGCCACCATGGTTATAGGTTGACTTCACGGCAATCAACTGGGCACAACATATAGAGGCACCGTGCCCTTGCCACATCGGTGCAGGTAGCTCTGGTGCGGATAGCCCCTGTGGACTTGGCACTAGTGTAGGTAGCTCTGGTGCGGATAGCCTCTATGGACTTGACATCGGTGCAGATAGCTCCTGTGGACTCGGCACTGGTGTTGGTAGCCCCAGTAGACTTGGCACCAGTGCAGATAGCTCTCGTGGAATTGGCATTAGTGCATGAGCCTCTAGGTAGATGTCTCTCTTGGGCCACTGGATGAATGTTCCAATGGCTTGCCCTAGAGTCACAACGTCATCATTTGGGAGTATCTGCAGTAGGACGACCTCGAAATTGGTAGGAACACCATCCACATTCACTTTTATGAAAAATAGGCGCTAGAGTTACACCGTGCACCAAGGCCCCGGGACCGGATGGATATGCTTGGCCCCAAGCAGCGAACCGGCAACCGAGGCATATCTCACTTAGAGCTTGTACTTTATAGCCATCTATATAATGATACAAAATTAGCTACTCCAACAGACCTATCAATGAATCGAGCATTCAAAAGATAATAATTATTAGCGGGATATCGAGGATAAGAAATATGTGGTGTCTTTCTGAGGTAGGGTTGGACACACAGCTACTCTAACGGTTGGGGGGCTGGCTAGCACAGGAGCGGCGGGGGCTTCCTGCTAATTTTTCATATACCTTTGCATCTCATCTCTAACATAATCAGCGATCTCCTCTCTAAGGGATGCCTTAACCTCCACTCGTAGCTGTTCCTCGCGCTCGACTTTGGCTCTCTTCCTACTCTAGTATGCTTCAGAGTCCTTTGAGAAACCATATTTCCAAGGAACATAAAGACCAAGGTCTCTCATGCGACCTAGGTGCTCCTTGTTATCCAGGACCACGGAGAGTATATCTCTCTCCCTGGCTACCTAGAATTAGCCTTGGGAAGATTTTACACTCAACACGTCCTACAAGAGCCCAACATATCATTTCACTTCATATAAAGTTATGGAGTAATTACAAACTAGATAGTTCGATATCTTACCAGATGATGGGACACTTCCTCGTCTACGGAGTTTCAAAAGGAGATGGCCCCTGATGACATGGTAGATAACCTCACTCTTATCCAATTTTAGGCGTACTTATTAGGGATCCCAGCAAATGGCAGGGAGGCCTACCATAGGATTGCCCACTTGTCCTCCTCCCTCCATTGTGGGATTTTACCCGCATACCCAACGGTGCCGAGTATGTGGGGGTGTGTGTTTTTTGCCTGGAGGGCCCTATGCGACGCACTTTCACTCCTAAAATTATCTATCATCTTCGTCATCACAAACTCTTGCCATTACAGTTTTAGGAATGGATACTTGTGGAAGGGCGTTAGATCCTTCCCCACGTGTTACTTGATAAATAGGGTCTTGAAGTTCTTCCATGCTTTGCACGCCGCTAGCAACACATGTCATTGCATAGAGTCCTTGTGTTCTTCCGGGATCTCGAATGATTGAAAAACTTCCTTCACCAGCTCATTTTTTACACTTCAGTCACGATCTTCCACGAATCGAATGTGCTCTCAATCTGTTCCCGTGCAAATATTCTGACCATTCTCCGGAATGCAGACACTGCTCAGTGAGGATTGAGAGGGGTCCTAGATGCATTGACATCCGTGATACTAGATTGCCCCTTGGGCTTTTTCGATAGTCCTCTTCCACGGCACTTGGATTTTCCATAGGATGGTGCATTACACACATCCGGCGACGATGACGAAGAATGAGCAGATGACATCTTCAAAATAGAATAATATACTTAAAACATAGAGCATGAAAACAATTAAAACCAGCAAAAAGCTCATGTTTTAATGTGATTATTGCTCTTAGTTGAAGAGTTGCTCAAGATTCACTCTTGGCCCTCTAATACTTTGTGTATACTCTTCACAAATTAGAAATGATTACCATAGTTTAGATTTTGAGCTCTAAAAAGTTTTCAACTGAACAATTCACAGAAAAGGTCCCAACTCACAAGGAGACTACTTACTGCCAGTTAATTGAGTAACAACATGAAAGAATGACCACAAAACTGAACTTTAACAGCTCTAGAAACTTGATCAGTATAGACAAATTTCTGTCGGTCAATAGAATATCAACAAAAGGATTGATCTCGCATAAACAGTACACCTAAACTAGATAATCATACTAATTTTACTACACAAATCTGGAATGATACAGCACAACTACTGAGTACTGAAAATACAAGAGATCACAAACTAGAATGATATAGCACAGCCGACAGAGAATATCTAATGGACTAAAGATCAAATGACAGTAGTAAGCATCAATCTTAGAGCTCAAATCTAAACTAGATAATTAGACTAATTTCTGTAGTCGACAAGTATCTTCATTAAGCATTAACCCGAGCCCACAATCAATATTTGCAAAGTCTCCCAGTGCTAAGATAATTCACCGAAGTTAATTAACTAGCACAACTCACAATGCTTGTAAAGCAAAGAAGGAAAACTGAAAAACTCATAGAGCTAATGGTAATCAAAACCACTGAGAAGAATGAGGGCAAGGCACGCCTAAAGGGTGCTAGTATTGGGGGAGGTAGTGACGGGCTCGGGGGAGGCGGCGTTGGGCTTGGGGGAGGCAGCATGCTCGAGGGAGGAGGAGGGCACCGGGCGCGAGGGAGGAGGACTGCTGGAGTCGAGGGAGGCAGCTATAACATCCCATTTTGGGAAGTATTTGTGCTAATGCAAAGATTTCAAAATATGATTTCAGTTTGCAAAGAGTTAAACTAAATTTCAGAATGCAACTCATTTGGTGGGAAGCTGTAACATCCCATTTTGGGAAGTATCTGCGCTAATGCAAAGATTTCAAAATGTGATTTCAGTTTGCAAAGAGTTAAACTAAATTTTAGAATGCAACTCATTTGGTGGGAATCCAAAAGAGTACAAAATTCAAATTTTCTCTTGGGCTCCAACCCATGAGCACCACGCAGCCATGGTCCAACCATGTCACCTTTGCCAGCACCCTGCCACAACAGTGCCTCATCTTCAGTTCTTCTGCCACGATAACTTTTCCTCCTCATTTTCCCTCCCCTGTGACCGTTGGACTAAAGCATGCGCTGTCATGGTAGCCCCACGTCTCCCACCCTCCCCGTGCATGTGCTATGCTGCCATGGTCCGGCCCTACCACGCTAGTGCCGTCATGGCTCCCATGCCTTCCACGACAGAGCTTCCCCGTCTCGGCTCCCATGCCTGCACCGCTGACTTCTCCCATGAAATCGCCACGCCAAAATGTGCACCTCGACCTCCACTTCAGCGCCCGACCAGGCTCCATGCACGCGCACGCTCTGTCGCATCCCGCCTCAGCTCCCCCATGCCGCGACACACCGTGGTACCTATCGTCATTCAGCACTACTATGGTGAGCTCCGGTTGTCACACCCCACACTGCAGCCACGTCGAGGCTTTGCGACACTAGTCTCCACCGCCACCTATAAAGAGCTGCCTGGGCCTCCCTCAATCTCCAACACCTTCACTCAGCTTCACTCTACATCCCCTGAGCTAGAGCCCCACTCTCGCTACCTCTGCTGCTTGTTCTTCCTCCAGCAGTCTCCTTTGCCAACTCCCCTTGGTGGACTTTAGGACCCCCTGAGCTTCTTCGGGAGTTCACCACTAGTCCCCTCCTCCTCCCTCATCTAATTGCTCCCTCTCCCTCTGCATGCCGCCGGTGAGCAACTTCTTCCCCAATGCCATTACCTCACCTCCCCATCACTCTGTTGCGTCTCGGTCCAATTAGCCGCACGTGGAGCTTCTCTGGGACGTCCCAAAGCTAACACCAGCCATGCCGACCTTCTTCTTCCCCACTGGTGCGCTACCCATGAGAGTCACCTCGCTGCTGAGGCCACTCCGTCACCAGCCCCTGCAGCTCCATCCCGACCACCGGCAAGGCTTCGGGTGAGTTCAAAATCACCCATAGATGCTCCCATGCTAGTTAATTGGGTTTTAATGTGCTACTTATTTGGCTTGCGCCATCCCCTATTCCGACCACCATAGAGCCCCACCACCGGCAGCCGTCGGGCCAAACTAGGCCACGCCCTCAGTGGTGCGTGAGGGGCCCGGGAACCCATTTTGCTAATGTTACTGAGTCGCTATGCCCACCCTCGCCGGCAATGAGCGTTGCCTCCCACCGGCCGAAGGAGAAGGCCACTATAGCTTTTGTAATTAATCGACTAAGTGTTGGTTAATTAGTGCTTAATTATCATGCTTAGTGCCTGGTTAATTTACTCAATGACTAGTGGGCCCACATTTCATTCTCAGAGGCTAGAAATAATAAGATAGTTTAGAAATTATTTAAAAGTCCCAGGCCCACCTATCAGAGAGACATTCCTCTCTCCTATTTTATTTTTGGGGAATTTCCCTGAGAATAAAACTTTGAGGAGCTCGTTCTCTCTCGTCGTAGCTCCAAATTTAACAAAACTTGTTTCTAAAATTTTCTAGAATTGAAATATATCTATTGGTGCTGGTTTTGTTCAATTTGGAATTCAGTTGAATTTTATTTAGCACTTATTTGTGTTTTCTCATCTGCGGTTTATTTTCCAATACATTCTCCAAAGTAGCGTTCAAACGTGCGAATGAGCCCCCGATTCAAGCAACGCAAGACCTCCCAAGCTTTTGATCCAGGTGAGTCAATACTTTGATCATTTTGAGCCTATATTTCATGTGAAATTATGTTTGTTTAAATTATCAAAGCTACATGATAATATGCAAACATATGTTACTCATAAAGTAGCTAAACACCCGCTTGTTGATCTAGTAATATAATACCCTATTCTTGACACTTGAATATCTATGAACCTTGTCACCCTAAGTAATACTATTAATCTTGATAGCTATAAGTCAAACTAAATGATGTGCCAAGGTCTTGTCTAAAGTCCAGGGCACTAGCTTGCCCTGATCATCAATCTTTAAACATGAAAACTAGTTTTGGGACAATCACAGGATGTAAGTGACTGGTAATTTGTGATAACTTAGTTTATACTTCTCAAAACTCTAAAAACTTGCTATACCTGTCTGGGCAGATGGTAAGAGAGGTTGGTGTGGATCTAACACGAGAAATTATGGTTTGTGGTATGAACCGCCCGGACAAATTAAGGACTTAATCCTGTGATGATCTCCCTGTGTAAAACAGTACTACCACAAGCTGGTAAAGTGTAGGCTTGGTTGAATAATTTACTAGACCACGGAGTCCTTCCACATGTGGGGAGTGAAGTTGTGCATGTGTGACCTAAAATCCAGCATGAATGGGATACCGCATAAAGCTGATATATACCCGTTACACCAGTGATGTGGAAAGCCATGGTCCGGCTGTGCTGAGTGTTAGGGCATGACTTCCCGCACTAACTTATAGGGGCTACCTCTTGTGGTTCTCCATAAGGGTGGAGTGGCAATGAGGTGAGGTATTGTAAAGGCCTCGTGACAATCTCTCGATCTACGTGACTAAGGAATTGCGTAGGCCCGTCGGGTTGATTAGCTCTTGTGGGTAAAGATGTACAGTCTCTACAGAGTATAAACTATTCGAACAGTCGTGCCCTCAGTCAAGGGCGGATATGGGATCTTACTCGAGTTAGTTCTATTTCAAAACCTTTGTGGGTAGGAGGAAAACTTGTCGGGCAGATGTAAACCTGACTTTGGAATTTTCCTAAAGAGACATACTCCAGCGTTGTTAATAAGGTGGAAGTAACCTAATGGTCAAAATCTAGCATAGATGGATGGAACCATGTAATCGGTGGATGGAACCATGTAATCGGTGGATGGAACCTACACCGCTATAAATACTGTACAATTTCAAACTCTTTAAAGCATGTTTGTAAAACATTAAGTCATAAGAATTTTAATTATAGTTATTGCAAATGTCACTTTAAGCAAATAAAAGAACCCAAATCATCCTTGTTTAGCCTTGCATATATAATTATATGCATTCTGTGTGTTGGCTCATGGAGCACGGTTGTTTATGCTCACCCTCGCTCTCAATCCCCTTTCAGAGTTTGTGAACCAAGATCACTATGTCTACTACGAGGACCAGGGTGATGAAGGTGGTTAAGATGGTGGAAACTAGAGTAGCCTTTAGTAGTCTTGCCTCTCATCTTAGTCTAGCCGACCAGGCTAACTTGTGGGTGGTTCCAATATTAGTCAGGTCTTTGGCTAATATCGGTGGCACCTAAGTTGTCTCAGTTGCGCCTTACCACGTTTGCCTCCACTTCTACTTCCGCATTTTATGTAATGTAAACATTTGGCCTGATGGCCCTATTGTAAACTCGACCCAATGCGGTCTATTTGAACTCTGGTATTGTAATAGTTTGGTATTTGTTGTGTACAAAATGATCTAGCAATGTACTTGTGAACACTATCTACTGATCCAAGGAATAGTACGTGGAATCACAGAGGATTTCAAGTTGATAAAATCCGGGTCCGACAGCAGCGACGGGCTCGGGGGAGGCGGTGGGCCCGGGGAAGGAGGAGGGCACCGGGCGCAGGGGGAGGAGGGCCACCAGAGTCGGGGAAGGCAGCAACCGGCTCGGGGAGTAGCGTTAGTACAGTGGGGAGACAAACCTTACAGTGCAATATATATAGTGGAATAATCATAGACAATTCTATTTAAGAACTGTCTGTAATATTTATCATCATAGATAGTTCTCAATTAAAACTGTCTATAATAATCAAACATCACAGACAATTTTACTTTAGAACTGTCTGTGAAAAAATATCATAGGCAGTTTTACTTAAAAACCATCAGTGATGTTTTCTACTCACATTCACATATATATCACACATTCTCATATGCATAAATGCAAATTCACATATATAACACACATTCTCATATAAATAAATTCACATATATAACACACATTCTCACGTACATAAATGCGCACACACACACACACACACACACACATATATATATATATTACACATTCTTATATACATAAATGCAAATTCATGTATGTAGCTCATTTTTCACGTTGTTCTTTCTCGACCCTTCTATCGTTTCTAAAAGGAGGCAACTCGTCAAATTGATTCTATTCTTCCTCATCCACTACATTCCCAACTCCGATAATCCTCCATTTTCCATAAGAACTACATAGCACTTCTATTTGCTTGTTCGGTTACATAGAAAACTTGAACAACTTGGTTAGCGAGTATGAATGGTTTGTCCTTGTGTTCGACCTACTTGAGATCCACGGTAGTGACACCGTACTTGTCAACCTTCACCTATGGGAGATAGACCCAACAGCACTAAAACAAAGGAATCTTCAAAAGCACATAGTCGAGCTCCTAAATCTCCTCTATGAACCTATAGTAGGAGTTCCTCAACCCATCAATACTGAATGCACCTATACGGATACCGCTGCTCTAGTTAGTAACGCACCTATACGGACACCGCTGCTCTGGTTAGTAACGCATCTATATGGACACCACTGTTCTGGTTAGTACTCTTTATATCTTGTGCCTGCATATAGAATGTGTACCAATTTATGTCATATCCTTGCCATGTCATAACTATAAATGTTGGACCTTTAGCCAACCATGTCAACATATCGCTTGATGAGCTCCTAGCGAGTCGCTCCTTCAACCATTGGTTCAACCAACTATTGTGTTGTCTCGTGATCCAAATATTCGGTCGCTCCAGATTCTGTTGCCAAAGCACGTCCTTGTGCTAGTCGATATACGGGGACACTTTAGTTATATGTTGCAAGACCGTGAAATGGGCTTGAGCATACGCATCTATATCTAAAGTGATTGCTTTCCTTTCGATGGTCCCAATACCCTCGAGCCTTCCCTAATGGTGAGATCGAGGCACACCTATCAGTTCACCTAAGCCATGTAATCGACACAAAACTCAGTGACCTCTCCAGTTGCATAACCTTTGATGATGCAGGCCTCTGGTCGAGATCGATTCTGTACATAGGACTTGAGGATTCTAATGAACCTCTTGAATGGGTATATGCTACGTAGGAACACGGGCCCGCACATCTTTATCTTCCACACAATGTGAATAATAAGATGGACTATGATATCAAAAAACAACAAAGGAAAATACATCTCAAGATGACATGGAGTCATCACCACCTCGTCTTGCAGAGCATCTAGTCCTTTGAGATCAATGACCTTCTGAGCAAAAAAATAACACAGCCTCATGATTGTCTCTTAGACCTTGATCGGCAAAATATTTCTAATTGCAATAGGGAGCATCTGTTTCATCAGCACATAACAATCATGAGACTTCATGTCAATTAACTACAAATTTTTCATTAAAATAAGTTTCTTCATGTTGGCGAAGTAATCAGACGGAACTTTAACACTATGCAAGCACTGACATAGTTCAGTTCTCTCAGTCTTGGATAGAGTGTAACAAGCACGGAAAAGGTAAGTTCATCCTTTATCGGTCTTTGTCAGTGCTAACTTAGGCCTGATGTCCATATCAACTAAGTCAAGCCGTGCGTTGACACCATCCTTTGTTTTGTCATGAATGTTCGGTAAGATACCAATCAAGCTGTCACATATATTTTTCTCTACGTATATGACGTCGATGCAGATCCCTTTCTGAGCACAATATCTAAATCCTTAATCATATCATAGACATATTTTCTACTTAAATACCTTGGAGCTAAATTGTCCTCCTCTCTGTTGAATTGTTTCTTAATCCTGCGGTATGGGTGAGCCCTCCGAAGGAACCTACGGTGATGCATGTACATGGTTTTGCATAAGTGCTTCAGCCACACACTCTCAATATCATCTAAGCAGTGAGTACAGGATTTGGCCCCTTTTGTACTCTGGCTCAACAGGTTAGTAAGGACAGGATAATCATTTATGGTGCAGAACAACTAAGAGCGTAAAGTGAAGTTCTCTCGTTTGTACGCATCCTATACATATACCCCTTCGATCCACAGTATTTTTAGATCTTCCACCAATAGTGCTAGGTACACATCAATATCATTCCCAAATTGCTTTGACCCTTGGATAAGTATCGACAGCAAAATATATTTTCGCTTCATACATAACCATGGAGGAAGGTTGTAGACGCAAAGAATCATAGGCCAAGTGTTATGTCGGCTGCTCATGTTACCGATATGATTCATTCTATCTGTACTCAATCCAAACCTTATATTCCTTAGTTCTGCACTGAAATCTGTAAAGCTCTTATTGATGTTTCTTCACTCAGTGGAATCAGTAAGGTGTCTTAGCATTACATCCTTCTTACACTCCTCCGAGTGTCAACGCAGCAGTTTTACCTCCTTGGGTTCACAAAAAACCACTTCAAATGGAGAATTATAGAAAGATATCATGCCACCTTAGTAGGAAATCCTTTCTTCACCTCTATTCCCTCGCTATCATCTGATTGATTCTTACGCTTGTATCGGGATGTGTTGCACACCGGACATACATGCATATTTGCATACTCTTTACGGTAGAGGATATGGTCATTCGGACGTACATATGTTCTTTCTACTTTCATTCCCGACGGACAAATAACCTTCTTGGCTTTGTAGGTGGTTTTGGGTAACTCATTTTCTCCATAAGCATGTCCGCTAAAAGACCTAACAACGCTGTGAAACTCTTGTCAAACCAACCATTGCTTGCCTTCAATTCCAGCAGTTCAAGCATGGCTGACAACCTCGCGTACTTTGACTTGTAGCATGTAAACAAAGGTTTCTCCGAGTCCTCTATCAAGCCCTAGAATTTAACATACCCTCTCTCATCACAGTTTCCTTCTGCATCATGAAGCATCTGATCCAAATTTTCATCATGTAGTCTATCCAAATTGGAACCACAATCGACATCATCCGGCGGCATATCATTGACTTCATTGACGATATCATTATTATTACCTTCCTGTATAATCTGCTCTTCACCATGACTAGTCCAACGTGCATACCCCTTTTTGAAACCCCTTTGAATCAAGTGTGCTTCAATCTGTGTTCAATTCTTAAACATCTTTAGATTATCGCAGTCAATGCATAGATAGTATATATATATTCTACCCCCTTATTCAACATATCCTCCTCGGTAGCTCTTGTAAAAGAAGACACGCTATTAATGTACTCTTTACTCACACGGTTCCTAGCGTACATCCAGCTTCGGTCATATGTTATGCATATAACAATTTAGTATTAAATTTTGAATTAATTAATTAGTATACTAGATATATACGATCTAAAGTAGCTATATGTAGCAAGAATAATTAATTAAGTTGAATTGAGTAGAAATAAACTATGAATTGACCAAACCCTAAACCATGTTAGACGTAAATAACCTTCTCTCCACATCAAACTAGCTAGATCTAAACCATCTTCAATTCTCCTTTTCCCAAAAGCTAGATCTAACTTATATTGCAATTAGGAACAAATTACTAACCATAAGTAGTCAAGAACTTAATGGATTTACAATTACTCTTAACAAATAGTGTCATTTCACCAAATAGCCTAAAAGCCTCGCCTCCAGCTCAAAGCAGTAACCTCGATCTAGAATTTAAGACATAGAGTTGACGAGTCTGCGTGCAATTAATATAGTGAAATTATCATACACGGTTTTTAATATAAACCATCTATGATGACGGTTTTTAATACAAACCATCTGTGATAACTTAATTATCGCAAATGGTTCTTAATACAACTATCTATGAAGTATCATAGACAGTTCTTGTTAATAACAGTCTGTGATACTTCATAGATGGTTTTCACCATGAACTGTCTGTGGTATTACCTCTTCACAGATGGTTTTTAGCACTGACAGCAATACAGACGGTCTCTAAATTAAAATCATCTGTGATTGTATTTAATACTGATGGTTTTGGGTAACTGTCTGTGATGTGGCATCTAGTGTTAGGCTTTTTGTAGTAGTGCAAGATTTATCTCCAATGTTATGACAGAATCATAGTCACACACACATATATACACTCCACGTAACTTTTACAATGCTTTTGAAGAAAAAACTCAAAAATAAATTCAGAGTTAAGAGTGGTACAACTCTTGGAATTAAGAGTGGTACCAACTAATTTTTACTAAATAGTGACATGCTAAAATAATCAGAAACACATAAATTACTACCGACTACAGCCTACTCTTCCCAATCTCCATAAGGGGCCTCCATCTCATACGCATCATATTTCGGACCTATCTCACTTCCCTTGGTATAGCTATCCTCAATGTAGACCTCAGCATAACCATGTAGATCATCGTACCAACTCACCTCTAACAAGGAGGATTAATAGCATGGGTGAATACAAAAGTACTTAGCAGGTAGTAATAGCAAATATGCAACTTAATGCTAAACATCATTAGATCAAAATTCTTATATCTTCTCACCATCATTCTTAAAATAAGTTTTTTTTAAGTTTCACCTAGTTAGCACAATGATGACCCCTGTATCAAGGAGGCTTTTCCATCGCCTGACACATGCTAGGGAGGTATATCCATCACCCCTTAGGGGTCACCTTGATAACCAAGTGTCACAGAGACCTTTCCATCACCTGACACATGCTAGGAAGGTATATCCAGCACCCAGCACCCACCATGGTTCATGTCCCCCTTAGCCTTACCCAGTCTCACGTACCCAAATGGAGTGTATAATAAACTTCAATAGAGTAACATATTCTACCCATCCTCAACGGGATCATGGCTGATACGACAATACAGCTCATACACAAGTGAAAGTTGGTTGGATCTTTTATTATAACCATATATAGAGGGTTCCAACCAGTCTTTTTTCTTGACCTAGGCACCCTCCACTCACTTATTATTTACCTATAGGACAGTGGCTTCTCCAACTGCCTACCTTGCCATATTCATCATCATAAATCTCGAGCACATATTCATCATTATTATCATCAAGCACATGAATTCTTTCAAAAATTCATTTATGTAGGGAGTGATATTATTCTAGCATAAAAATAACTTTTTAGCGAAACTACTCTAATCAATGATCAAAGGCATGTTTGCCTGGGATTCAGTAGCAGTTCTCAGTTTCAGGCATATTCAGGTGAAGTCTCCCCCGGCTCGGTTTGTCACCTGCAGTTAGTATGTAGGGTATGATTTAATTTACAAACATATAAAAATATGCTACATCAATTTTCCTCTATGGTGAACTCCTATCGATTCAGATTGATTGCGGTGTTTATATTTAAATCCTAATTTTTGTGCGCTTATTGTTGATTGCTATTTTGCTTATGTGAGAATTTGTTAGGTTAATAATTTAATGTTGGGATTAATTAGTTGTCGCCGAATAGATATTGTCTGCATATTTATGCATATACATGTGCATGTGGGTGGATATCATTACTATTATAAAAGAACGAGTTGGTGGTTGTACATTCATTCTCCTCCAACCGCTCTATTCCCTCAACTTCTCACCATTTTCCACTTTCCAACCGATCAGAGCAACTCTCTTCTATAGCACGATTCTTTATACATTCAATGAGTTCCGTTGCAACATACGGGTACGTAACTAGTTTATACATAAATGAGTGTATACCTGTTTATAAATATACATATATATATATTAATTTCTTTTTCTCTTTTCTTCTTTCATTCCTCTTTTCTTTCCTTGTGTTTCTGTTTTTCCTTCTCTTTTCTTTCCTTTTTCCTGGTTTGGCCCATGCCGGCCTAGCCCTCTCTCTCTTCCTTATCTCTATCTCTCATTGCCTCTCTCTCTCTCTCTCACTCCCTCATTCCTCCCACCGACAACATGTCAACTCCCCCCTCTCTCTCTTCATCCTCCTCTCTGGCCTTCAGCCCATGGCCACCGGTCTCCCCAACAGGATGCCATCGACGCCCAGCGCTCTCTCTCTCTCTCTCTCTCTCTCTCTCTCTCTTCATCACCACTCGCTACTCCCCTCCTCTCGAGCTGCCACCACCTGAAGAGCTGCCAGTTCCAACAGTGGTTGTTCCCGACCATTGCCGCTCCTAGGCCATCGTCAGCTCCTACCATAGCACCACCGCCCGATTCTGCCTCTGGCACTGTCTTCTCTGACTCCTGGTTACGGCCCACTTCTACACGGCGTCCCTCTCCTTGGCTCGCATCTCAGGCCCTCACTGGCTAGATATGCCCCCAAAACTAGTGGTCCCAACCACGGCCTCCTAGATTCGAATCCCCTCACTACCCCTCTCTAATCCCCCCATTTACTACTAAATTTCTTTTCTCTTTTGATTTGCTTCCGATTTGGTGATGTTATTCCTTTGATTTGTTGGTGATTTGGGCAATGATAATGGTGGTGCGGTGCTTCTGTGAGCCAAGGAGCACAGTGGAGCACTGCTGGGTGCGTGCAGTGGCCGATGTTGAGTGTGTCGACACCATCATGGGCCTCTCCTCTGGTATACTCTACTTCCCTTCCCTAGATTTCTTCCACTACTCTAGCCTACATGCGGACGCTATGCTCTCATGTGATGCATGTGGATTAAGAATGTGCGGTTGTGATCCTACTGTGGTGATGTGAATTTGGGGAACGTGATGGAAATGGAAACATTTGGGAGCACCTTGTTGGATCTGACCAGGGCTTGGGAGATCTAGTGAGGAGGTTAATGCTAGCGTCGATGGTCACGATTCATGTCTGTACCCTTGTCCTTGCTTGTTGCCCTTTGGTTGGCCGTCAATGATGAGCTCTCTCTCTCTCTCTCTTCCCTATGATCACTCTCTCGATCTTATCTCTTCCTCCCTATGCCGAGTGTTGTGCTGTGGCTGAGAGATATTTACTACAATAGGGGTGGGCTTTGGTAATTCAGTAAATTCTATTTTTACTGGGTTGGCTTTTGGTGAAAAAAGAATTTGGAATGATTCAGGTTTGTTGTTAACAATGAATGATGAAACCCTACAGCTACGAAAGGTGTCAACTGGCCTCGGATAGTCTGGCATCTTGATGAGTGAATTGCCCATTTTGATATCCTACCGAGGGTTTTAACGGTAATTTGACTTTCATTTATTTATTTGTTCAGTCTTTTTTGGTCTTTTGTTATTGGTTCTTCTCATGATTATTAAATATCGGTTACTATAGCTAAGCAAATATTGATGTAATTTTAATTGCGATGTAATTATTTATATTCTGGATATGATTGTCTTAATTGAGATCGAGACTTGTTAATTGATATAATTGGACTATTATATTTTATTCGATTTAAAGAGTACTTTTAATTATTACTGGGCTAATGTGATTATTTATTGTAAACTAGGCTACACACGTTTCATCATCATTATATGCGCTACTTGTAATTATGTTGAGATGCATTCATACATGTAACTTGCAATTTGTGAGGTGGCTTGTATTTATTAACTGAACTTGCTGTTTGAAAACAATTATATTAATTTAGTTTGTTATATAATTAAAGGAAATGGCTCGCTTGTAATTGATTTAGTTAATTACTTAATTAATTATGTTTAATCATAATTTGTCATTTAGAACGAATTAGAAAATGCGGTTCTTCACACTAACAACCAACAAAATTAGATGTTGACATCTAAAGATATATATGCTTAGTAGCTAATTAGTAGTAATCGCATTCTCATATTTCTATGGACCTCATCAAGAGATAAGCAAACCACCAAATGCAGGAACAAAAAAGAAACGCAGTTGTTGAGATGATCGATATGTCCCTTGATTATCCTGCTCGCGTCTCCCTTTCGAAAACGAAACAATTAAAGGAAGAAAAAGAAACCGCATTAGCAGAGACACTTAGAGAGATGAATTAATTAAGATATTGCAGCGTGATGGGCATCCAAGCACGCGTCACGCGTTGATACGACACCGGTGCCGATTGGTATAGATATGTTTATCTTTAGACATTAATAATGATAGGACGAGGTAGACGAAAGCGAAACGAGGAGGAGCTGTCCAGCTTCGAAATGTCATGTACTTTTCTATATGCGGTCCTAGAATACTTTCTTAGGGAAGTACTAAGTCTGCAACCAATCTCAAAAAGGAATATAGCTAGCTGAGGGGGGGGGGGGGGGGGGGAGTACACCTGATTAAGCTTCTCCAGGTAGTCAGGAGAGAGAGAAGCACTATTGCCTTCAACAATAGCAAAGTCCATATACTGGTTTCTCCTCTCTCTTTCTAGATCTGTAGTGTGGAAAGAAGATGGGGAGAAGGAAGATAGTGATCAAAAGGATTGACAACGCGACGAGCCGGCAGGTGACGTTCTCGAAGCGGCGGAGCGGGCTGTCCAAGAAGGCCAAGGAGCTCGCCATCCTCTGCGACGCCGAGGTCGGTCTCGTCGTCTTCTCCAGCACTGCCCGCCTATATGAATTCGCCAGCACCAAGTAAGTTTGCTTCTTGCTTGCTAGATTGCTGTCTAGTTACTAGATCCGCTAACTATAGATCACACATCTATATATCTCAGTACTAGTTGTTAGGGTTTCTTTTGGGCAGGGAGATAGAGATAGCATATATATATACCTCGTACCGACTTGTGTTGATATATATGTTTAGAAATCCGTCTCTTGGAAGGTGAAAATGGAAGCAATTAGTGAACGCACAATATATTTTATTTGCTAGCTTGCAAGCTTCAACGAATTGATCCAGTGGTGGATCTGGAATTGATTTATAGCTAGGTACGTGCCCAGAATTTGAACCATTTATATGTAGGATATATGAGGTGATAGATTTTATTCGTAAGATACTCTCTTTGCAAGGATTGCAATAAGCTCAAACTAGTCCAAAATCCGATGCTCTATTCATTAGCGACGCACAAACAATTCTTACAAGTAAAAAAGTTTCTCAATTTTTGCTGGGTTCAAACCGGCTTTCAGCCGACTTATGCTTGTACTGTCTACAGTAACTAGCTTTTAAACGGTGTGTTTTTTAAAGCGGGGTCAATAGGAAAATTATAATAAAAAGTGTACTGAGTTCAGTTGTACCTGCTAAAATCACATACGACTGTTTTTCCTGTACATACTACCTCTCGCGAACAGTTAAACCATCAGCTCAAAAGAATCCAGCTAAAATTTCTTACGGCTTGAACTACTACCTCAGCCTAGCTCAATGTATGATGAGCTGTAGATACATGTGAAATACATAAGATACAAACATATGTGCTAATCCTAATAATTTGGTTAAAGACAAAAAATAATATAAACATTCTTCTAAGAAAAAATAATTTTTTAACCGGTCACATGGTGCCATGTGTAGGAGAGCTTCTTCACTTTTATGACACACCAGAAAATAAATAAAATTATATACTCAGTCCTATATATGCTGCTATGCTCAGGGTATACTCCCTCTATGCATCTGTCACAACATCTACATCCGCCACAACATTCTCTAATGAATTCATCTCTGCGTATTTAGGTCTAGTTCGCAATTGATTTAGAGGGTATCAATTGAAAAATTGTAGACCTAAGTTATATTATACTCACTACTACAAAAAGGCTAATAAATTCGAGAACAGTTTGCGTACTTCTTATTGTCGATTCTGAGTTAATAACCATATATAATAGTCTATATCACGGACGGTTCAAAAATCGTCTGCTATGGCTTCATGTCATTACTGATTCATAAACTCAGATGGCTATGCAACGTTTGTGATGACGTTTTTGAACCGTCTATGATGACCTTTTTCTGCAAGAGTGACTCCTTATAAAATATTATATGTATTTTGTCCATGTGCATAAGTATCTAATTAGAAAAGTTAATAATTCAATATAATAGTATTGTAAACTAATTGAAATACACACTAAATGTCTTGGAAATGAGAGACTATATAACCAATATTTGCTCTTCACACATATGCTTGAAAGGAAAAGGACATTAATGCTAAAATAAGCTAGAGATGGGAGCGATAATTTGATAAAAAAGAGAGGACTAAAAAAGAAAATTTTTGACCTAGCTAATATTTTTTGAAGACTGAAATTTGGACAGAGTAAGTATTTAAAATAAAAACAAATCCTTGCAAAAAATTAAAAAATAGAGATCGCTATATTGCCACCACAGTATTTTAACTACGATGCCATTAGAAACGATAATTCTGTTTGTATTAAGAACTAAACAATAATTATGAAGACGAAGCATAGAAAAGATTGTAACGACGCACCAAAAATTATGCAAATAGCATAGTAGTGATAAGTACCTTTGTTTGGCAACTCACTTGCAGCATTTTTTTACAAACTCTTGGTTGTTCATCATTTATACGTTATATGTTATATAGATCGTTATAAAGATATACATAACTGTCACTCTGAGTTAATACATAATTTTATGCCAGAGTCATTTGTCATTTCTTTTAGAATTGATGTAAGGAACTCTTCTATTCTAACTTCATTAAAGAATTAACTACTTGTGATTGAAATTCTCTATTTTCATATGGGGTGAAAACTTTTATATCGAGAATATATGTTATATATGTAGATCGTTATAAAGATATACATAATTGTCACTTCTGAGCTAATACAAAATATAATGCCAGAGTCATTTGTCATTTCTTTTAGAATTGTTGTAAGAAAATCTACATTTCTAACTTCATTAAAGAATTAACTACTTGTGATTGAAATTCTCTATTTTGGGGGTGCCATGGAGATATAATGGTTTTTTCATATTTTTTTTCTCTTTTCTTTATTTTTCTTTAATTGAATATCTCAATCAAAAACTAACAACCACTACAATATATTCCAGCAAAAAGCTAACAAACGCAACTAAAAGCCTTCAGCAAAAACACAGAGCTTAAATTACCCTTCAGTTCTAACTGAAGTTTTGTTGCCGTTGGTGTCTTCTACAATGCTATAGTTTCAATAGAATAATGTGGTAATTATTAAAACCGTTACACGTGTATTCCAATATTATCTAAAAAGTACAAATAATCGAGCAGCAACTCTAATAATAGAGCTTAAATAGAATATAAGCAATGTAAGGATGGGGTTATTTGCGGCTGAATTAAGTCACTTTCCCGCATGGTAGTCTTTACGCTTCTTGCTTGATAGATAACCTCCTTTTATATAAAGAATCGGTATAAGACACGACATTTAACAGTATATACAATATGAGTATTACCGACCCGGATCCTCTGACGTAACATGGTTAAGTCAGAGGCGAACAGTGATGCACAGTGCCGATAGTGAGGAGAAATTGCAAATCACTGTAGCGAGTATTGCCGGTAACGTGCAGAAATCGCTGTAGAAAGTGTACTGTTTTGCGCTGTAGCACTTCTGTGGTAGCCTTTTTCGCTGAAAGCCTTTGTCCGTGGCTATCTTCTATCAGTTTTGTTACTGCACAGTCGACTGAAATTTTTTTATCTTTCAATCACCTGAAATTGCACTCTCAATCAACTGAAATTGCAGTCCCCCTCCAAAAAAATAGCTGCAACATTAGGTGATTCAGAGTACAACTTCAGGTGACCTGAAATTGCACTCTCAATCAACTGAAATTGCAGCCCCCTCTAAAAAAACAGTTGCAATTTTAGGTGATTCAAAGTGTAACTTCAGGTGATTGAAAGATAAAAAATTTTCAGTCGCCTGTGCAATAGTCACTCCCATCTTCTATTGTCTGCCTTTTGACTTCCTTCATCGCTAGTACTAAGGGGTATGATCTGACCCATTCATCTCGGATCGAATGACTGAAAACCACCAAAAGTTACCGCACTGACAATCCAAATCTGAACATTACATATGCTTTTAATGTAATTAAGAGATTGATAATGCACACATCAGGAGTATGCAATTGTGGATAGATAACTTTAGAATATCATGATAAGTATCTGATAAGCATAAAGTATAAAGACGCATCACTAATCTACACCTATTGTAATCTTTTTAACTTACAAGATAATGTCAATTATAGCCCTAAAAGTTTTTAGAGATGGTGCCAATCACAGTGCTATCTTTTAAACTTACAAGATAATGCCAATTATAGCCCTAAAAGTTTTAATTTAGAGATGGTGCCAATCACAGTGTTACAAGATAATGTCAATTGTAGCCCTAAAAGTTTTTAGAGATGGTGCCAATCATAGTATAAGCTAAGATCTTCAACTCGACAAAAGCACTAAGTACTAATAAGAACATGGATTAAATGGGGGACAACACTTATCACGACATAGCAATAAATATTATAAGAGGTAGAAGGGCTTTAGTTTATAGACCTAATTAAGCAATCTTTGAGTTATTATCAAGTGGTAATATTCGAATCGTACGATGGCAAAAATCTTAGATTGCCTAGAAACTTCTTTCGAAACACCTAATACCTAGAAATTTCCCTACCTATTTTATTTGGACATTGTTGGAACTTAGCAAAAACATATATGCAGAATTCATAATTCTTGTATAATAGTACAATCTTCCAAAGTATGCATCGCTGATTCACAACACAGGCTAGAGTCATAGCTAGGGTGTGTATTTGGGTACTTGACTTCAACCGTTTCGCTGAGAAGGTTAGCTTTATTTTATTTTTCCCCCAGAATTCTCCAAAGAAACAAGGACGTAGAAAAGGATTAATTTACACAATTATTCTCTTGGTTGTTAAGGGGAAGAATTCATGTTGTCAATTTACTTTCCTTCCTGATTTTAACATCTCTTTAATCCTTCAAACACTTATTTAAATGAAAGAAATTGACCCAATTAGTACTCTTTTGTTTTCAATTCTCTTCATCCACGTGAATTACTTAAAGAAAGTGAAGTATTATTTGCTTAAGTGCCATTGCCGTCATCATCCTACTGGTGTCATATGTCCTATATATCCACAATAGGCGTACGTACATTATTACTTTTATATATTATTTTGTCATTTGCACTTCCTGTAAACATTCTAATGAAAAATTGAGTTGTGTCAACCAGCATGAAATCTGTGATCGAACGATACAATGAGGCAAAGGAGGATCACCATCTGACCACGAATGCGAGTTCTGAGGCTAAGGTATGCTACGAATTCAATACAATTCATATTCATTTGCCATAGTTGCGTCACATTAGAATGGCTTCTAATTCCAGTATGATGCTTCTAGCAGTTTAAATTTCCCTTTTGCGTGTAGATTGTTTGCACAGAAAGACAAGGCTACATGGTCAATCCTAATTTTCTAATTCAACTTCTGCTAGAAACTGCGGGTGAATTTCGTACATAATAACTAGAAGAGATAATTACCGAATGCGATTGTGATGATACTCGGTCAATTAACCAAGGTCTCGGTTTAATTTTTCTTTCAGATTTACTAATTTTAAGGCATTGTTGTGATAATTCTCTGCAATGACATTTTGGTAGCTGAAAAAAATGTGCCATAATTAAAAAATTACAACACACCAAATGAGTATGTTAAGGGAAATGTAGAGTACAACGGTGTTTGGGTGTCCCTCATATCAACTGAGACAAACATGCAACCCAGAGGCATCCTGCCAATATCCATTCTGCACTAGTAAAGGTAATAACATTAGGGGCTCAAATCACGGGCACCTTCATACAAATATGTCTGAATAATACAAGTCTGGAGTCAATACAGCCAATTCAAGGTCGAGTATCATATGTAGTTTTACATTAAGAGAACATAAAACACATTCGTGCATACATGGTACCCAGAGGTTAAAACAATGCTTATGTCAGTAAAACAAGATGTTTGGGTGCAATCAAGATGGAACACAAGCTTGCACTGTATATTCGCAGGTTTGAACAGAATGGGCTTAACAGGTTCAGGCTTAATGTTCTCGTCGGGTAGGGTAATCTTCCTTGAAGGCTTGAACAAGTATAGCATTAACGTACACATCTAATTATCCAAGTAAACAATACCTGTGATACTCGTCAGGATTGAGCTGGCAGACAATTGCCTGAGAATCAAAACAGAGATGTTTTTTTTTTTTTTTGAAAGGGAGATAGAGATGTTTGTCACTCAGAATTGTCACAAAACCCAAGTTGCAAGCAGATGTGCATAAAACAGAAGGGAAACGTGGCATTAGAATCGTGGGGGGGAAATACATATAGCTACAGAACGAGACACGAGTCATGACATAACATGTCACACAGGTTACTTCAAGAATTCAGTTATGTGGCTTAGTTCAGATTTAAATGTGTTGGCTTCGTTCTTTTTGCACATGAGCTGTCAATGGGTGGATATGGGTTGCCCTTTCCAGCAGTCCAGCCCCTATCACACTATGGGCATGTTTATGAGCTTTTACTGATATCTTTTAATTAATTATGACTGGTAAATAGTAGTGACTAATAGAAACATCTAATAAATAATAGTAGCTGATGAATAATAGCGTATGATGTAAAAAGACGGTGCAACTAAAGGGACATTCGCATCACTATGTGATTTACGAAATTATGATATAATAAAATACAAAGTACGTACACTATTTAAAAATGAAAAGTAGTAGCTCATAAAAGAAGCTTATAGAAGCTGGGACCATTCTTCAGCACCTCCCAGTGTGTGTGACCAAATAGGACACCCTCTGCACTGTGGCACCCCGGCACCATTATCCAGGCCACCAGCACTGGCACCGACACCCTTGTATGTTGTGCGTGCGGCTCAAGGCCGCCCTAGCATAAGTGACCAAGAAAATATGGCATTGCCTTTTGTCATTTCGTATAGCAACTAATCAGGCATCGATTGTTTCTACTGCTGTGGGAATGAACAAGCTTTACTTTAGCACTTCTGGTTATGCATGGACTATCCAAAGTCCAGATCAATTTGCTCCCCACTATATTAGGTTCAACGTGTTATGTGACCAGGGCAAGGTATTCATGCCCAAATAGGAGTTAACAAAGTCAACCCAAGTGGCTGCAGGCCCCGTGAATATGGACTAGTCCAAACTCAACCACAGGCATCGCTGAACACATTTGGTAAAAGAAGCTCTACATAGAGAAAACAGGGATATGAATACTGAAAGAAACAAAGGAAGAAGTCGACAGCAAATGAAGAAAAAAATATCAAATGCACATCTCAAGATTATGCTAATGCTTTCCCATCAAAAGGCATTATGCTTTTCCTAAAAAGAGATAGATTATGCTAATTATTGCTGCAACAGTGAACATGGATGGCAACGTCCAGGGCCTTAATTCTGAGCAGTTCCTTACATCATACATGCATTTTTCTGGTGGTAGAATTAAACTTCTAAATTATTAATAAAACCAACAACCACCTCCAAATTCTAGATGTTCACTGTAGTACTGGAATACAAATCGTGGTTCCAAATCATTAGCTGAATGATGTTCTGGATTCCTGATTGGGCTACAGGACTTTTCTCCATTATCTGACTGACTATAGTCTGAGAAAGATGGAAAGGTCCAGTTTAATAACCAAATGCTCGCTCTAATATGGTCGGTGTTGGTTGGGCATGGGTCCGAGAACCAAGGGTAGGGCACTCGCTCTTGATCGGTCGGCCATGCCGCCACCAAAACTCTGAGGCCTGTTGAAGAAGAGAGAGACTAGAGAATTTTGTTTATTTCTTTGCTTAATGATAATAGATATAATGTTGTCCCTTTTATAGAGATAGCTAAACTTAACCATTAAGAAACATATCTCTATATTAAGAAAACTAATCTCTAATAATAGAAAACTTATATCTAATACATGAAAATAATCTAAAAGGAAATAAACCCAAACAATAAGGAAACTAATTATTATATTTCTAATCCGCGATATACTAGCAAATCCCAATTTTGTGCGCGCTACAGTGCCCGCAGGTACTGTTCACGCGTTGCTACAGTACCCACGGGTATTGTTCACACGTTGCTACAGTATTCACGCGGTACTGTCCATGATTGCTGCAATGCTTGCAGTAATGTTAGCTCGCCTGCTGCGTGCACGTCAGCTCGCCCTCAAGCTGTCAGGTTGTGGCCATAGTTGAAATCATTCATAACTCCATATCGACGAAAGGGCACAATGATGATGTTGCGTCGCATGGAAGAAGATCTGTGAAGCCTCGGTGAGCAACAATGAGAATAGCAACCCTCTAGCATCGGTTGACGTCGCAGTAGTCGCCGGTGGCAAGGTCAACCGGCACGAGGCAGCAGCATCCTTCTTACCCCCGGATGTAGCGGTTGTGCGA
Organism: Dendrocalamus latiflorus; assembly: GCA_017311315.1. NCBI lineage: Eukaryota > Viridiplantae > Streptophyta > Magnoliopsida > Poales > Poaceae > Dendrocalamus > Dendrocalamus latiflorus. Next base: position 11,256,041 of record CM029654.1, read on the forward strand.
GGGATGTGACGACGTCGCTGGCCCCCACCTGTCAGCTGTTGTGCTCCACACTTGCGGAGGCATGGTTTCAGCCGGTCACGTGGAGATGACCGCCGCTGAACAGCGACAACCTTCCCCCTTGGCAAAAGCACCAAAGGTAAAGTATGAAGAGGAGTCATCGTTTGTGACGTGGCCATTGCCAACGCTGGTGCCGAGGAAGGTGGTGGCAGTGCAACCACTATAATGGCACGTGATGCATCTTCGTGCTCCTTCAACTTGTTCACCAACTTCATATCCTTTTCCAAGTTGGCCATCATATTGTCGAGTAAGGATGCTATTCTGTCATTGCTAGCCATCAATATGTCCAAGTAAGATAATTCAGCATCGAAAGTTATGATGAGTGGCTCTGATACCAAATGATATGGTCAATGTTGGCTAGGTACGGGTCCGAGGACCAAGGGTAAGGCACTCACCATTGATCGGTAGGCCATGCCGCCGCAAGGCTTTGAGGCTTGTTGAAGAAGAGAGAGAGAGAGAGACTAGAGACCTTTGTGTATTTCTTTACTTAATAATAATAGATACAATACTGTACTTTTATAGAGATGGCTAAACTTGACCCCATAATAAATGTTATGAATATTGTGTGTAATTCATGAGACCCAAAGGGCAATATATAGAGAGAGTACAAGAGGATATACAGAGGAATATGCCATATACAGATAAAGAAACCAAAGCATATAAGAAAACGAATAACAATAATATTCTATCCTTAACATCCCCCGTCAAACTCATGGTGGATCACACATACTGAGTTTAGAGAGAAAATATAAATGTTGTGCTCTAGTTTGTAGCTTCGTGAAGAAGTCAGCAAGTTGTAACTCTGATGGCACAAACTGTAGAGCAAGTACTCCCTCCTGCACTTGTGAGCGAGTGTATGAAGCATCCACACCAATGTGCTTAGTGAGCTCATGCTTCACTGGATCACGAGTAATACTGATAGCACCTGTACTGTCAGACATAAGTGTCGTAAGTCCCCTCACATGTATGCCAAAGTCTGCAAGTAGCCACCTCAACCAAGTAATCTCTATTGTCGCTGCTGCCATAGCTCTCAACTCAGCCCCTGCACTCGAACGGGAAACTGCAATTTGCTTCTTTGCCTTCCATGCAATCAAGGAGGAGCCAAGAAAAACACAGTAAGTAGAAAGAGAACGACGATCAAAAGGATCACTAGCCCAGGTCACATCAGAATACGCCTAAAGTTGTAGTGAGGTGGAGCTAGGGAAAACAAGCGACGAGAATTTGTCCCACGCAAGTAGCGTAGAACACGAAGGTGAATGTAGTGAAGATTAGTAAGACTAGCCATGAACTGACTCAAGATATAAACAGCATGAGAACTAGCCATGAACTGACTCAAGATATAAACAGCATGAGCAATATCAGGGTGAGTGCTCACAAAATATACTAGACTCCTGACAAGATGGCAATAACGGGTAGGATCCTCAAGAAGATCACCATCAGTAGCACGAAGCTGAAGGGAGAGCTTCGTAGGAGTCTCAGCAGTGCGAATGTCAGTCAGACTAGACCGATCAAGAAGATCCTAGACATACTTCTGCTGGGAAAGGTAATAACTCTCAGGTGTGGAAGAAAACTCAATCCCAAGGAAGTACGTAAGCAAACCAAGATCAGTCATCAGAAACTACTCACTAAGATGCTTCTTCACATATGTGATGAATAAGGAATCGTCACCAGTAATGAGCATATCATCCACATATAGAAGTAGTGTCCTACCTCGAGATGTGACATGGACAAAAAGAGCAGGATCATGGGCATATAGTGAAACCGACAACAGTAATCACTGATGTGAAATATGCAAAGTAGACACAAGGGGCCTGTTTGAGGCCATAAAGAGCACGACGAAGATGACAGCCATGGCCATCTGGAACAGAATAATCAGGTGGTGACTGCATGTAAACCTCCTCATGAAAAACACTATTAAGAAAGGCATTCTTAACATCCAACTGAGAGATAGATCACTGGCGAACAAAAGCAACCGCAACAAGAGTGCGAATAGTGGCCATATGGGCAACAGGGGCAAACGTCTCATCGTAATCACGACCATACTCCTACTGGAAGCCACGAGCCACAAGACGAGCCTTGTAGCACTCAATAGTACCATCAGACCTGATCTTAATCTTGTACACCCACTTGCACGTGATAAGACGACACTAACCACCAGAATGGCATGAACACGGGCATGAACAGGTGCAGAAGTGGACTGCCTAGAAGGAGGCAAAACTGGCAGTGGCAGAGAAGGGCGTGCACCGGTGATATGCCCCCAAAGGCAGAGACTATCAAGTGTGATCTCCATGAGAGAAGACCATAACATGCAGTTCATCCCATGGAGCTTTGTTCCCGAGAATAGGATCACAATAAATGGAACGTTAGTCATCGGTAGGTGGCGCTGGATGGCGCGACAACCAAGGCAATGAAATCTAACAAGCGATGCTGGATGGCGCGGCGGTTGGATCAACGTTATGTTTTTTCTTCTTTTTTTCTTTTTTCTCTCTTTTTTTGCTATTACAAAAACAAAAGAGAGAAGCTTAAAGCTTCTCAAACCATTAAATGGCCGACTTGGCTCGGCTTGGGTGTCGCCGAAGCGACGAGCAGGCGGATGGCGGAGCAGGTGGCCGGTAGAGCAGTGGTCAGCAGAGCAGCGGCTGGTAGAACAGGCAGCCAGCGGCTCAGAGGCAACATGCGGGCAGATGACGGCGAAGCAGCCATCAGCAAAGTGGCGGGCGGCAACTCGTGAAACACAGGCGGCTTCAATCGAGCAATGGCGACGATGGATCGACAGCGCCAAATCTGGCGAGCAACACCAGATCGAGCGAGTAGCACCGGATCGGGTGAAAACGGCGGCAGCCTGGGCGGCGATGGTGGCGGCCTGGGCGGCGGCGGCTTGAGCGACACTGGATCAAGCGAGTAGCACCAGATCGGGTGGAGACGACGGCAGCAGCCCAAACGGAGCAGTGGCCTAGGCGATGAACACGACAGCCTAGACGGCGATGATGGTCTAGGTGGCGTCGAAGGCACCATGTTATGAATATTGTGTGTCAATTCATGAGGCTCAAAAGACAATATATATATATATAGGGAGTATAAGAGGATATACAAAGGAATATGTCATATACAGATGAGGAAACCAAGGAATATAAGAAAACGAATAACAATCCTATTCTATCCTTAACAATAAACATATCCCTATATTATGGAAACTAATCCCTAATAATAGGAAATTTATCTTTAATACATGGAAATAATATAAAAATAAGTCCAAATAATAAGAAAACTAATTATTATATTCCTAATCCGCGATATACCGACAAATCACCCAATTTTATGCATGCTACAGCACCTGCATGGTACTGTTTACGTGTTGCTATAGTACCCGCACGGTACTGTTCATGATTGCTACAATGTTCACGGTACTATTCGCTCATTTGCTACGTGTACACCGAAATCCTAGGTCATATCATCACGCTTGAACAAAATTATGGGCTAAAAACTGAGAAACACAAATAAGCTCTCAGTGAAAACAAGAGTTCATAAACAGCATGCACTGGTCAATTGATTTCTTATAAATAAAGCACCATGATATAACAACATCCATTGCCATTAGTAATAACAACATCCCTTGGCATAATCAGCTAATAAATAGTTATCTGAAAAAGTTAAGGGCACTTAGGCACCGATGACCATTTTAACCCATTAAATAATGAAGGTTGTGATCTATGCATATGGCAGATGATCTTGATCACTTCAACAAATAAGAGCACCCATCCACACAGGCTATTTTTATTTGATCAAAAAATATATAGGAAATTGCTATTCAAAGACACAATAAGAAGACAATGTTGACACGAATGCTTAAGTGCATGATGCAAGGCGTCCTCTGTATGAACTTACAAAGTGAATATAACTTGAAGGTTTTTTTAATTGCGTTGAACAATTGAAAGGAACTCAGAATTGGCAAGTGGCAACTATCTCCTGTGAAAATAAACTCCAATGAGAGAACCCAAAACATCATTACAAATTATGTAGGATCGTCGATGGCAATCAGAGGAGGGTGAATAATTACACCACACAGCGGAAATCTTCTTTTAATTTTCTTTTTTAAATTTTGTAATCTAAAAAATCAGAAATAACAAAACAAAATTTCTGATTTTACTGTAGCAGTACTGTAGCACCGAGAAAACGTTGCCATCGAACAAGAAACAGCGTTTTTCTTTCAATATTGCACTTGATTTTTAATTCAAACTTATTCATGAATATAAGCACAAAAAATATATAACTAGAGATCAATGCATGGAGAATTCATAGGAATTAAAAAAACAAGGATAATATACACGAATTAAAAAACTCACAAACTTTATTTAAAAACTACAACAACTATTCATCCATCAGTCAGTGCATATCAACTCGATCTCGTATCATGCATGCAACGCCCCCTTTTTTTCTTCTATTTCCCGATCGCTCCGTGCCTCGCCACCACAAAAACGTCTCCTTTTTTAATCACCGATTCGGCCGACGTCCACGCTTCTCCAAAAGACGCATATTTTTCTTCTCCACGGCTGTTATGTATTTTTCTCCTTACACTCCGTTCTTTTTATGCAGCTAACTATGAATCCTATTCAATCTCTACTTAGAATCATAATTCATCTCAGAATCCTATTCAATCTCTACTTAGAATCCTAATCCAACTCATCCAACTAGACATGGGTCTTTTTACCTCAACTAGACTTTTGGCCCACTAATTTTCAAGGGACCCGATACCCTTCCTAACACGGGTTTTCACACTTCTGACTTTTCAACTCATCACGTGTCGAAGCCTCCAGGACCGCACCTCCCGTAGCTTCTCCACGCATCATCCATCTCTGATCTCCATGCGCCCTAAGCATGAGCCCAACCATCTCGTGACCTCCTTGACTGTCCAAACCTCGGATCTCCCCATTCTAGTCCCGGTTCACCTCGTTACCGACCATAATCGTCTCCATGCTCAACCTGCACATGCAAAGACCCAAGAATATTTTTCCGGCACAAGTTCGCCCAAACTTGACCAACATTAGTCCGCACACACGCAACACAACTCGCATAACAACGCTAAACAAAATCATCAATTATTCATCATAATAAATTAACCATTGTCAATTATTCATCACCAAAATATCCTAAACCTAACCTCATGGTCTAACAAATTAACTTAGTAATTGCATCATTTTAGGGTTCTATACATCATAACTAAAACTACACTATGCCACAAAAGCAACAACCAATCCAATCTTGCATACAGAAATGCAGGCACCAAGTAGAAAAGAAAACATGGATTTAGTTACCAGAAGCACACGTAGTTTTGGGTGGGGTCGTGGGGATATGGTGGCAAGCATAACTTCACGCCCAGGGTCTGTTGGTTCCTGACTTACAACCTGAGTGCCTCTAGAAGGCACAACATCCCATATTACATTGACTGATCAAGCAACAAATCTCCAAGGAGATATCTAACCAACGCTAATCCTACAAAGTGCCAGTACAGTCAGCCGACAATAAATGACACGAAAACACCAATTCAAGCTTTTCATTTTCTTAATGCAACTGTTACATATAGCTCAAACCTGCCAAGGTTTGCAAGTTTTGGCATTGGTAGGATCACAGAACTGCCCTTGATCACTAAAAGCAGGGTGGGTTTATATTCAATAAGCTACCAAGTTAAGTGTCCGATATTGTTCTCCAATAGAAGGGCTAGCATGAATTAGGATGGGAAAAATAATTGTGACTAATGTTATTTGTGGTTTAGCTACAATGTGTGGCCCTATAGTACCAAGAGCGTAAACATATGTTCTCTAAAAGGTAGGCCTGTTGTACCCTGTAATGTAACTTAATACACCACCATCTTGTGAAAGCATAGGCCAGACCAGAAGCAATTGAAATTTGAAATTTGGTGGGCATGCCCTCTGTCTTTCGATTCTGATCTAGGGAATTTCTTAACAAACAAGTAGACCATAACCATCACGCTAACATGGATCAGTGATAACACATCACTGCTCTGGTTTGAACGCAGATAACATCACTGCCTGCACTGTTTTGAACGCTTTTTGTGCCTCCTGACTACCTTAAAAATTCTAAGTATTCAGGGCTAAAATGTTCAGAATGCATTATTCTATCATTAAAAATCGCCATGTTCAATGAGAGACAACATTTCCTGATGTTTATGTACAACAGTAACAAAATATTGAAGTGAATACAACATAAGAAGAGTAAATGCAACAGAGACAATTAGATACAGGCAAGGTGAATATTAACATGTAAGTACTTCAACGAATGAATATTTCGGTTAAGTAAACAAAGATGATAAATGAGTACAAGGGATCACTACTAATTTCAAGATTCTAATTGTCTCGCCACATAAACAGTTAATAGCAACATCCGAAGACTTACAGCAACAACAGTAACAACAAAGCCTTTTGTCCCAAACAAGTTGGGGTAGGCAACATTCAAAGGCTTAATTTTAAAAAATCTTAAACCATTAAGCATTTTCAAACTAGAGGATAACATCGTATATGAGCTGCTACCTCACAATAGTGTTGTTATACAGTGTGTTTACATAGCCTTCTAGCATCTGGTTGCAGTTATATTTTTATTACTTGAATTCCATATGCTGAAGTAAAAATCATATGGCTGGAAAACTATTCATCTATAGTAAACGAGAGTTTTTCATCTTACTAGTTTTGGCAAAGGGAGGCAACAAGCTTAAGGCAGCAACTACACAATTTGCAAGAGCATCATCGGTATGATCCTCAACTAACCTATAAATGCATATTCAGTCATTGCCAAAGTAAAAAAAAATCATGTAATTACATAACATCTTGCATTATTTTCTAGTATGGTAGTGCTAATGATCATTAGAAATCATCTGTGCCAGATATCAACCTCTTAAATAGAATCATTAGAAAAGATATTATATTTCCATATTATGCTCAGATATGGGATCATTGGGAACAAGTTTTTGGCACGCCATAACAGTTGCCATATGCAATTGGATCAAAGCTTTAGTCATATGTTATGCTGCACCTAGGAGTAAGCCTAACACTATCAAAAAAAAGTTTAACCTTACAGGTCTTGAGGTAAATTATCCAAATTGAGCCTGTGCTATAATGTCCTCAAGTCAAACAACAAAAGGAAAACAGGCCTAAGTTTTGCCAGCTATTTCACCCTCCACTGTTCTTATTTCAAACACGCTCTTGGGGCATGCTTGTGTGACACTTCACTATTACTAGAGATAGTTAAATAACTAATTAGCAATGTACAGTATTCGATAAGCAACCTTTGGGAATAAACCAGCTAAAATCTGTTTCATTTTTCTTACTTGATTAAATTGGTGTCTTACTCCTTACACAGAAATTTTAGTTCATATATTAGTTCAGTTCACCTGTATGCTTGGATAGCCAGATTCTGCACAGATCAATTGTGAAGTTCTTACAACCTATAGAAAAATCTAATCATCATGGTAGTTAGTGTTGAAGTATAAATGAATTACACGTCTTTCCTTATCAGCTTAAACTTTTCGATGAACTTGCTAGTGTATGCAACTCAATATGGTATCATAGCCAAAAAATCTTTGGTTCAAAACTCGGCTGGCACAATTAATGAAATGACAACGCAGCTCTCCTGCGTCGTTCGAGAAAAAAAAAACTCGGCTGGCACAATTAAAAAAGATATAATTGTAGCCCACTTCTATTCTACGTTTTATACCTGAGGAAACCTGCATGTGAGGGGAAATGAAGTATAAGTGAATTGTCCGTCTTTCCTCGTCAGTTTAAGTTTTTGGGTGAACTACCTGGTGCATCTAATTCAATATGGTATTAGAACAATTCACTTATATTTCAACACTCCCCCTCACGTATGACCTCCCTCAAGCCTAAGACATGGAATAAAAATAGGCTGCAATTATTTTTTTAATTGTGATCTCTTGATTCTGGCACCAAATTGAGTTGCATGTATCAACCAATTCACCCAAAAGCTTAAGTTAATGAGAAAAGAAAGATGGACAATTCAATTATACTTCAACAGTAAGTACCTTTGTGTTTGCCCTTTTTTTGGTGGGGGTTGGGTTAACATGTAAAGTGTATAACTTTTCACACACTAAAAAATTGTGTAGCCCAACTACTAGGTTTTAACACCAAATGAACCCAAGCTGCATATAAAAATAAAAAAGGTTTACAAGAAGTAAAGAACTCCATTATACTGGTTGCATAATAAACTAGAAAACCCTAAACAAGTTAACAAAAAAAAACTAAGCACGGCAGCAATTCAATAACAATAGATGTGTTTTTAGAAAAGTATAATAAATGTGCTTATGCAACATGTCATTGCAGGCACTTGTTGGGTCAACAGCTTTCTGGCCTGGATGTAAAAGACTTGCAAAATTTGGAGAATAAGCTGGAGATGAGCCTAAGAAATATTCGTCCGAAGAAGGTTATATTATAGTTTCGTTAAGACTTAAGACCGCATCACCATTTTTGTTTTCTTTTCACGACTGGATATCAATGAGTACTTTTGACTAAAATTCACTTTACAGGACCAACTTATGATTGATCAAATTCAAGAATTAAACCGGAAGGTCTGTTGGTACAATTAATACTAGTGCATTTGGTTCTATATCGAGGCTAATTGACTATGCAAACTTCTTACTGGAATCACAGGGAATCCCCATACACCAGGAAAACGTAGAACTACACAAGAAAGTCAACCTTGTTCACAACGAAAACATCAATTTGCAGAAAAAGGTGCAGGTATGCAGGAATATTTTGCCAAACAATGATGCAGCTTGTATAAGTCATCATTTGTTATTCAGGTTCACTTGACTAGTATATGCACATTGCAAAATGTTATTTCTTCATTTCTCAGGTATATGGAGCCAAGGGAATTAATGGACATCCGACAGGTTCTACCAGTCGATACAGTTTTCCGGCTACAGAGGATGAAAATTTTCCAGTTAATCTTGACCTAAATCAGCCACAAAATGTGGAAAAGGAGAGGTCAGGAACACCAACTCTGGGGCGAGTTCTTGTCTAAATTCAAAAACAGTTCAGATTCAGCAAAGCACATGATTTGAAATAGTTAACTGAAAGTACAGCAGACCTCAACTGCAGTGAGGAACTGAGGATGACCGAAACTAAGAGACCAACAACCTACAAAAATTGGGCAATGATCTACTAGCTTAACTTTAAAGATTCCAGATGCAATAATTTCTGCATGAACAAGAGCATCGATTGTACTTCAGCATGTTAAATATACACATTTGATATTGTGTTGATTAGGACTTGTTAAATACAAATATTGTTAGTTGCTTACTTCTGAAATGCAAAAGACAAAAGCTGTATGGCATACTGGCATATAAGGAACTTACGCACTGGATCATACAGAAAATTTTGGTAAATGATGATGATCTTAAACTTTAAACCACAACAGCTCGATATCCAGTGTACAATACTAAAAGTTAGCGAAAAGACCACCCACTACACACCTGCATGTGCACATGATCACCAAACTGAGTGCTGCTATGCCACAAACAGAAAATCTTAAGCTCTTAGCCCTAGGCCTGCCTACGGTGGAATTCGCGTACACAGGGAGCACTGCTCGGCGGTTTGCAACAGTTCCATAAATTATTTCCTGTACAGTCTTTTTCACCCCAAATAGCAAAAGGATGCACCAGACTACACGCTTTACCCATCCTCACTATGCATTCTTAGTTTTATACTTTTGTTAGTGTATTGTGAAATGAAGACAAAGCAATCCCTGTTCCAAGGAAACATATGTACACCCAACCCCTGTTCCAAGAATATTGCTAGGAATGTTACTCACAATAATATTAAATTGAAAGGAATCTTTTTCAGGTGCAATGCTTCAAAACTTATCCACACTTAGTTGTAAATCAAGCCTACCATCATTATATTATCACACTTCACACAAATATTGTTATACCATGAGAGCTCTAGGTCAGTACATAGCAGCAAACCAGCAATAACCGTATACCAACCAATAAAGGTAGACAACAAAAAACATGGTTCCAACCAAGAACATGTTGTTTGAAAAATAAAAATGATGAATAATACAATACATCAAGAAGACTTTCTTGCAAGTTATGCAGTTGTCGCCTCTAGCTTGTTGCCCCCAATTTCCCAAATGCATATCTAATCAAAACAGTCCAAGGTTAGTTACATAAATCAACTCCAATGGAAGTACTTGTGGTGACGTAGACATAATTTCACTACCAAAACAGCCAATCTGTTATCCAGTTAAATTGCAGCATCAACGCCATGTCGAGGATACAAGAATAACATAGATGCATATTAAGAAAGGGGGTTATGTTGTCCTACAGCTCTAAGCAAATCAAATCAAATAGCACATGAAACAACTTATACGGTGTTTTAGTTTTATACATATTGTGTTTTTACAAACCTATATTATGATGCATGTAGAGTAAAGTAATATGACTTGATTACGCTATTCAAACCTATACCATGACGCATGTAAAGTAAAGTATGTCACAATTAACCAGGCGTATTAAAGATCTATCAGCTAAACTAATTTAGAAAACACAATTAATAGCACCTGGATAGTTGCTTATATCAATTCAGATCCTCCAAATAATGTCAAAACACTCATCCACTTTAATTGTAGCCTCATAAGCACTTTACGTTGGTCAACTTAATGACAAGACAAAGGTGGTGATCGGTTCGGCTGAAAAGCTCGTGGCTTATGGCTGAAAACACTGTAGCTGGCTGAAAAAAGCATTGTAGCTGACATAGGCTTATTTAGCATAATTAAATTTAAAAAAATTTAAAAATAAAAAATATATTAGCCCATTACGTATAATACAAACAAATACGGGAAAAAAAGAACCGGCAAAAAAACTCAACAAAAAGCCAAAAGTTCAGAAAAAGACGAAACTTATAAATAGTGAAAAATAAGCCAGAAGCCGAAGCCGAGTTGATCAGGGCCAAAAGAACTGAAGGCACAAGTGGCACATGGGGGAGCATGCAGCCAGCGTGGCACACCATGCAGTGACCTTTAGCACAAGATATACATGGGTGCCACATGCAGATGCAGGGTACAGCCATCGCTAATTGTGGGCAGCCATGAGGCACGTACAGGATCAACTCACAATAGCCATAAGTCTACACAAAGCATGCAACAGTGATCAAATTGTGCATCAAGGGATGACATTGGGTAGTTAAGATATAGGTTAAAGTGTAATCAAATTAACTAAAACTTGTAAAATTTCACTACCTACGCGATTTCACAGGGATAATAATCTGCAATTGTGTGTTGCTCATATGAAATAGCTTGTGTCACCTTAATGTTGTTGCATGTTTACCAACATAACCCTCTACAAGACAGGAAACATGCAATGTATTACAAACAATGTATACACTGATGAAGGAGGTAACACCCTTTATTTGCAGTAAATCCCCTCGTAATTTTCTTCAGTCACAATACCATATTTATCTTTGTATAGCTTGCAATGAACTGAATGCATAATTTGAAACAATCAATTAATCGTTTCTAACCAACAGGATGTCAAAAGAGGGGAAAAAAGAACATCATATGGCCAATAAGATACAATCGAAATAAATATATGATTCATCAGAATAGTAGAAAGTACCAATATTCTTTAGCTAACAAGGATCCCACTGGCCCTTATATTCCAAGTGTTATAGGAAAATCTTCATGCTAACCCACAATCTTCCACTTGGGAAAAAAATTCTAGAACCCCAGTACTCAATTTACAAAGCGAAACGAGTAAACAATCGAGTTTGAAAAGGCCTCTTCGGCAGTTGCTGCAATCCCCAGATTAGACATTTACACAAGCACCACCTGCAGCATCTCGGGCCTTCCAACCCAAACACTAATTCTACTCCCTCCCTTGGCTGCCCAATGCACTAGGTGAGTAAATGATGTTCCCCTCTTGATCTTAGCAAACATTTAACACTTAAATTTTACCCAACAAGAGAAAATAAAAGAGGAATTTCGAATCTAAAGACCACCATATGTTTCTTTGAGACTTCATGCTTATGGCTTATAGCTTTTGCTACAGTAACTAGTTTTTAAAATATGACATTTTTAGGGTGGGTCTACAGGTCAATTATAGTAGATACCGTACCGACTTCAGCTATATCGGTCAAAATTGCATGTGACTATCTTTCTCTCATGATAAGGCAGAATTCAAAAGCCATAAACTAAAATCCATAAGCTACGGGCCAAAAGAACCCACCCATTGCAATCTGCTTGTCCTTAGACCTACCGATCGATCGCGTCTATCTAGAACGGCATTTTGACTCTCGCTCTCGGCCCTCTCCCGCATCGAAACCGTAAGGCATCAGCGGATCAGAGTTCAGACTCTCCCAGACGAACATCACAACGAAACGCGAAACCGATCTCGTCGGGCAACCCAACAGCGCTAAGCTAGATGACAGAAACAGAATCGAACGGATCGGAAAGAATTGAGCCACGGGCTCACCTGGATCTCTCACCCCGTCGCGAGGCCGCGGCGGTCGCTCTCTATCTCCACTAAACCCTAGATTAGGTTGGGAGATGGGAGGAGGAGGGGTGTGCTATGGTGGGCGAGCGGGAGTGCGTGCAGGTTTATAGGCGCCGCGGCGGAGGCAGGCAGAGCAGCAGGATTAGAGAATTTCGTATTACGGGTGCTTTGGTTGCTCCAAAAACGGTTCGGCTATTGTACCAAAAAAATGGAAAAAAAATTACATAAATAGGGTAGAATATAATCTATCACTCCACGAAATGTAAATCTAAATTCGACTGCACATTGAGAAACAAAAAAAGAAAATCTACTGAAAAGAAAATCCAAAATAAAAGGATAAGTATACTATTCATTGAAATTTTGTCTTTTTTTGTTTCTCAATATGAAAATCGAATTTGGATATGAAATTTTGTGGAATGATAGTTTATATCATACTCTGTATAAATTTTTTTGAAATTTTTCATAACTATTTGAACTATTTTTAAAGCAATGACAGTGTCGGTAACACCATATGTTAGGCGAGCCTTTGGCCCTATTATTTTTTATTTTCTCTTAATAGTTACTATTTATCAAACTAATAAATCGTATCTAAAAGCTATAAGCAAAAGTGTAAAAAAACAGACTCTTTCATTCAAAGGCTGACCGAATATGCCTGCCAACTTAAAAAAGAGAGAGAGGAAAGAAAAACAATTTAGATACGGTGTAACGACGACAAGTATCTATCCAACCATCTAATAAAATAATCAACGGATCATATGAATTATTATAATGGGCATTGGTTCATGTCCTCACAAAAATATACATCATCTCCTGTGTTGGTTTGGTTCCAAACCACGTTTTGTCAAAGGTTCCTTGTCGAAAGTGCTCGCATCACCCCTACATGCGTGGAGCCTCACCTCGTCAACCCTACCATCGTTGCCTCCGTCAGATTCAGGGGGCGTTCGTATGGGCTCGTAATTTATGGCCTTTCACTCCTATTATAGTATTTATCTTCTAAATGATATATTTTTTAAAATAGAGCCTAATTGATTGTAGTACATATTATACCGACTTTAGATATATCGATTAAAATCACATATGACTATCTCTCTTCGTAATCTCTCTTGCGAACAGACAGAATTCAAAAATTATAAACAAAAAATTACAACCTAAAAAACCCACCCAAAACCTCCTTGGCTATTGCCCGATGGCCTTGCTATCGTTGAGGGCCTCATATTCCTACCCCCACCCCTCTCACCAAAGCCCAACCCCCAATCTCAGGCCATTGCTATTGCACACCTCCGTTGCCTCTGGTAGCATAGTCTTCGCTCTCAATGAGTACTAATTTTGGGTATATTCATATTAGTTTCTGCTTTTGGCTTCTACTTCGAGAAGCAGAAGACAATATGAACATTTTAGTTTCTATAAACTGTTTCTATCAGCAACTACTATTTATCAGCCACTACTTTTCACTTTCACATATTGTAATGTACTTTGTATTTTATTGTATCACAATTTCGTAAGTTGTATAGCGGTCCAAATATTGTAGTGTTTTTCGTTGCACCATCTTTCTTATATAATACAATATTATTCATCAGTCACTACTATTTATCAGCCGCAGTCAAAAGCTGTAAGCAAAAGTTAATATAAATAAACCTATTGTATCCACTCTCAATTGATGGGTACTGATTTTGACGCAGGCACCTAGCTAGGTAAGGATAAAACGAGTCTACTTGGAGATTACTCGATGAGATCAATTGGCACCGGAGTGTGCTCTTCGGATTTCTGAAAGAAGAGAATGGCTCAATTCTAGGTGCTTTTCAAATATCAATCAAAGCTGATGAACACATTACATATCATCACCTTATATTGAGAGGGCGAAATATTAGCTAGGACTCTTAGGAAAACTAAAAGATTCTTAGAGAACAGCAAACTAATTAATATTATTAAACTCTAAACTAGATAAAACTGTTAGGAACTAGCTAAATTGGGAAGAACTAGTAGAATGCACGTGCTTTATTACAAAATTAAAAAGTATCATATTACCCAGGACAACACGTCGAGTCGATATTGTTGGGCTTGGCCAGCCCCACGCACTTGACTCCGCCTTCGCGCTGGGTCGAGCTCCAACAAACCTGACATCAAGCCTCCGTGCTCGGTCTTCATCACACCCATGGCTCTGTCACACGCCTGATCGAGCTTCGGTGTTTTTTCTTTTTTCAGCGAATTTTTAGGGAGGTGGAATTTATTTGTTGATAGATTATTCTTTCTTTTTTGTTAAAGATTTTTCTATTTTTATTATAGATTTGTTAGGAGGAAACTATACCACCACCATCACCAACTCCCTTTTTTATATTACTAGTAAGATGTCCGTATGTTGCAACAAGATTCCAAAAGAAGATGATACATATCATCAAATGTGACCTAAATTATATAATGAATATTAAAAAGAGGTATGCATCTTACCATCAAGAGTTAGGTCGGTGCGGCTGGATCCACTGTTGCTAAGATCGTCGCTCCGAATCTGCCCTCCCTAACCCCGCTAGCTTAACGGTTCTTCATCACTTCCGGTGGTGTATACTTCATCCGAGTCGATGTGCTTTGCCTCCCTATCATTGTCCGTGCCGGTGTACTCCATATCCCAGTCATTGACCTTAGCAGTTTACACTTCTATTCCATCGTCATTCTCGATGGTGTACACCAATGCCTCGTTGTGTGCACCGGTGTTCTCCTCTTCTTCGCCACTGAGTACAGCTCCGCCTATCTTCTCTTTTTCGTCATCCTAGTACAACAGTATCATGGTGGTGCATGGGAGGAAGGCATAGTGGAGGGACCAAAGGTGCTAGCCACGTTACCGTTTTTTCATGGCTATGTCGTCGGATTGAGATCTAGTGGTTAGGATCAGCTGAGAGAGGAAGTTGATCTAGATGTAAATAAAAAAACACGTCCGGCCCCCTCTACTCCCACCCAATGACATCTCCTCCCCTCCCTCGCCTCCCCCACCCGCACGTCGGTGCCACCAGGAGCCACCTCTCACCCACCAGTGGCTCCCAGCAGCAGTGCCACCTCCTTGCCTTCCTGGATCCACCATCCCTAAGATCGCTGTCATCGAATGCACCGTCTCTGAGGTTGCCGCCTTCAAATCCAGCTGGTACACCCTTGCCTGCACCTTCGGTACTCCGCAGAGGTCATCGTGCTCTTTGCCAGTGTCCCCAACCCTATGACCGCTTGATCTCGGGATCATCGTCCTTGATGTCGATGTTCTCCACCTTGGCCCAGCGGATCCAACGGACCCCAAGGTCGTCATGTCCTGATCCGACATCCCTGAGGTCACCTTCGCTAGATCATATCGTCCTTGCCTCCACCACCGTCAGATTAGGCCGTCCTCGCAATGAGACTCAAGGGAGCCGTAGTTGGAGCCGGCCGACTATGTCAGCAGAAAAGGAGAAGTGGAAGGAGGTGGCGCCGGTGGAGGAGTGGGGGAGAGAGGTCTTTGCGACCGGACCCAGCCATCCCCACGCCGCTGTGTCGGACTCGAGGGAAAATCCAGAGTCCAACAGATCTAGTGACCCCTGACCACCGCGTCGCTGGATCTGACCATCCTCGATCCTAGCGGCGCTAGATATGACCATCCTCGATCCCAGGCCCACCGTCTTCCTCCTTCCCGATGTCACCTCCTCACTAATCGGTTCATGTCGCCACCTCCTCACTCGCTGAGCCAAGCCACCGCTTGGCAATGACCAGCTTATCATGGGATCGGTCACGAGTGCCGCCACTCATCATAGATTTGGCCTGCAAAACTGGCAAAGTGCTGGTGTAGGGCATGAAAGAGGAAGAGGATTAGAAGAGATTGATCATGGTGAGGAGACGGGGCAGCATTGATCAGGACACTAGATAGCGAGAGTAGCTACAGGTTGGGTCCTCATGGGTGTGACCACATGAGGAAAGGAAGAGGAGCGGTTGGGGTGTAAGACCGTGAGCAGTTTAGGAAGTAGCCGATTGACGACACAAATCCATATGTCAGCATATGTCAAGAGAAGATGCTGGAGTGCGTTGCAACAAAGAGAACAAAAAAGGGAAGTAGTGAACGAACAAACTCACCTTTTATATGGATTGATAGTTTGATCGATTGATAGATAGATTAATATTAGTGAGGACATAAAGAGTTGTTTTATTTTCCCGCAATTTCCTGGCAGCTCGAGCAGTAATGACCATAACTCCCTCGAAACTCTGAATGGCGCAGCGTCTGTAGCATCAAACTGATGCAAACTTAGCTTCAAAGTCGATGAATCAGGATTGCACTGGATTTGTTTTAATTTTGAACATGAATTCCACTGTTTTGCGCTTTCTAGTTGACATATGCGTTCTTTGTTTTCCGCTTCGCACAAGCAAATTTAGGGGCTTGCGAGGCTCAGTTCTTTTGGGTTTACTGTTTGTGGCTTTTAGCTTATGCTACAGTAACTAGATTTCAAACGGTATGTTTGTCTTTTTAAAATGAGGTTTATAAGTTGATTATAGTAGACATTGTACTGAATTCATCTATATCGGTCAAAATCACACGCGAGTGCCTCTTTCTCCATACTCTGTAAGTTAAAACTCCAATTAAATAAGTTTTGGTGATTAATGACAAATGTAAATGTGAGACTAATTGAATTAATGATAAATCTAAATGTGAGACTAACTCTGTTATTAAGTATGTTATTACTTAGTCTCATTTGGATGAAAAAGTGAAAATCATGGAGGTATGCATTCAATGTCATATTCTTATATCTTATTGTATTCCTAAGATCTAAAATATAGGTTAAACTCCACAAAAAGTCTAACTTGAATATGTGCATATGTTTTTATTACACATTCTTATATGCATACATTTATGGGGAGTTCACTCTATGTTTTGTAGTTTTACATATATTGGGATAGCTACTTTGAAACATATCCTTTGAATATATAAAACTTGTGTAGTTCATATATACTTACGTTGACTCATATTGATTTATACTCAATTATCTGTGTATGGGACAAACATGATTATCAGGTGTTTGAAAGGTTTAGTCTCAGATTTTGCTTAACGACTTGGAGATGCATGCTAATATTGACAAGAATATCGATATGGCTCGAGACAAAGGTCATACATGCATTTGAATTTAAATTCTCAAGCCAACTATGCATTGTCAGAAGAAAACGGTAGTATCAAAGTTTGAACGGCGGAACTACCGCAGTGCGGTATGACCGCGACTCCTGAGCGGTACTACTGGAACTCGAAAGTTCCAGATTTATGAGGTGGCACGTTTTTTTCCAGAGAGGACCAAGTTGGACCTCAAGATAAACGGAAGTACCGCACATGAAATCAGAACTACCGGACTTATAATGGTGGTAGTACCACACTTTGAGTTCAAATAATTTTATATTCAATTTATTATCTCATTATTTGTTAAGATTGTCATGAATTATCAAAAATAGAAAGATTGAGAATCTAGTCCCTCCATTATGAGTTAATGGTGAGTTTTGGTAATTAATGACAATCACATTGTGGGACTAATATTTTTTATAAGAGTTAGATGAATAATTTAGATCCCCATGATGATGAAGACTTTAAATGGCTTCATAAGTTGAAGGTCATGAAGAAGAGAATGCATCATATGTTGATGCACATTAAGATTTCGAAGAGAAGATGATCATGAGTTGATCATCAAGTTAAGAGAAAACAATGACCTGACTTGAAGTGAAGATGTACGTTATCAAACTTTAAGAGGATACTCAAAGCAAAGGTATAATTAGTTAGGGTTAAAGATGTGTTTCTAGTCTTTTACCGGTCTTGGTGTTTGGTTGGAAGACCGGATTGCTAATATAAGCTTACCGTACTATTAAGAGGGGTTTTGTCTAGTAGCTTGAGTCTTATCATGTGTTGATAGCTCAATTCTGCTTGCTCTAACTCTCAATGTGTTTTGCAAATAGTTGAGGCTCATGCATCTAATTCTTGTAACATGTGACTATACTTTGCAAATATGTTTTGCAAAAGGTTGAAATCTATATACCTACTTCTTGTAGCATGATCTAAGTTTGCAAATGTGTTTTACAAAAAGTTGGAGATCATGTGTTATCACTTGGCATAGTCTAAGTTTGTTTGTTACTATTCCTTTGACCAGGGAGAAGATTTTAAGAAGTCGTTCACCCCTTTGATTCATCGTACCCGATCCTACCCATACACGCATGTGTGTATTTGTGTATCTTTGCATGAAAATCATGTGACTGTGTCGTGATTCCTCACAAAATGATATAGATTTTTTCTCCTCCACTCTTTCTCCTTATATCTGAACGTTGTGCTATTGTAAGGAGAGTGAGTGGTATCATCCGCGTGACCGCTTCTGTGCTGCACCTCTACTTATATTTGGAAGTACAATGAGTTGTCTCCTGTTAGTTTTGATTATTACATCTTTAGTCTTTCACTATATTTATCTCTTAGTAAAAATTAAAATTAAAAATTTGCTCACACTTCCAACACTAGCAGCTCCATGATTATTACATCATTAGTCTTTTACTGGATTTATCTCATAGTAAAATTTAGAATTAAAATTTTACCCACACTTCCAACACCACCAACTCCATGAGAACACAGAAGAGCACAGCTTTGCGCGCCCATGAACATGGTAGGAGAGAGGGGCCGTGCCACCGTTGTTAATGATGGCAAACCAGTTTTCCCCAAAGTTGCCGCCACGGTGACTAGGACCAGCTTTGTGGCCATTCTTGGCGGCCTCACAAAGGAGTTTGGTCAAATAGGTGGTGCGCGTGAGCAGGGTTCCAAACACCGGCGGTAACCGGCCGATTACCCGGTTACCGGCGGTAACCGGCCTTACCGGTGCCGACCGGGAGAAAAAAACGCTGGTTTTTTATTTAATTCAAATTTAAACTTTTGAATGCAAAAATTAGTTTCTCTAACGATATTTACATTGTTTAACACTAATAGAATGTATTAGGAAGATGCATACACTTTCCGTGCTTGATTTCATACTTTTTGTCATAAATGTATTGGGAATTTTCAAAATTTGAATGTAAAAGTTAGTTTCACGAATGATATTTACATTGTTTAACACTAATATGATGTATTAGGAAGATTCATGCATATGCCGTGATTAACTTCATACTTTTTGCCATGAATATGTTAAGAATTTTCAATTTCAAATTTGAAAAACCGAGTTTTAGCGGTTTTTCCGGTTACCAATTTCAAATTCAAATTTTGGCGCGTGAAATTCGACCGGTTTTTTTTCCAGTTACTGGCCGATTTTTCCGGTTACCGACCGGTAACCGGTACCGGCCGCCCGGCGGAATTTATCCCGGTAGCGGTATTTGGAACCTTGCGCGTGAGTGCATGGCTTACGTGTCCCGGTCAAACGACATTCGTGATAGGAATCCTGAGAGTAGATTAGGGTTTAGGTACCTGTACGTAGAAAGCTACCCACCCTGGCCGCCACCGGCCAGCGCCACCGTCACCAGCTTCTGTTCTGCCCGCAGCGGTTGCCGCCAGCCCACAGGAACTTCTCCAGAGGCATCTGACCCATTTATATTTCGGCCCCTGGAACATTGGGCGGAACAGGCCCAGTTTCAGGCCCGCCCATCCGGACCAAACGCAGAAGCCCACGGTGTCGCCTCCAGTGGGTTTCGGCCCAAGAAGTAGAATAAGGCCACGCGAATGCGACTTTGGTTTCGTGGTTGGGCCCGGGAGACATAGGGATCCACTCGTCTGAAAAAAAATATAGAAAAGGTGTGCATGTCGTGCTTTCAGGTTGATCTTTTCTTACACAAACTAGCAGATGCAGAGCACAAAGTATTGCACCATATATTCCTCATTTTACTCAAACATCTAGCGTAGAAGTAACAGCACGGATAAACCAAAGCTGATGCAGAAGAGATATAGTGGAGAGTACATAAAAAAAAACTAGGCAAAATGTATACACTGAATATTAGCACAGTTTACTGTCAGGTTAGTCAAGCTCATTTTATCAACTGTATTCCCTAGGCAAGCACTCCACATTGCAGAGATGTCTTGTATTTCTTACATGCTAGTTTATCATAAATCATGATCACGGTGCAAGGATTTCACAAACAACGCTGTTTGTCAAGCAATTGTTCTGTTGTTCTCTCCAATCCATGCAATAGGCAGACTCCTGAACTTTGGTAGCAAAAGAAAAACAGACTTGGATTGGAACTTCAGAATTCAGGTAAACTACTCAAACATTCATCAAGTAATAGCTAGACGTGCACCATAGTCTGCACCCACCTAGACGCAAATATATATTCAGGATAAGTTCATACTTCAGTGACGTTGTACTTTTTGGCAAAAATCTTCTGCTGCTAAGGGCATTAAGTACTCCATTTAAGATTTGAGAATGCACTGGAATGAACCAATACCTGGAATTGGAGGACTGTGAAAACAAGAGTTTATAGATGGAAGCAAGTTCAGCAACCTAGAAAGATCACATACTAGGTAATTATACTTGCTATCAAGCAACATCCATAACCAAGAATTAGCAATTTAAGATGCTCTGCTTAAGAGTCTCCACAACCAAGTAGTAGAAAGATACTACAATATCTGGCATTATTGATTTTAGACAGGTCATAAATCTATTTCAGCTGAATATATCGCAATCAAAAAGTAAGATCGCATTTGGCTGGGATCTCAGCAGCTGATATAACTAAACAGGGTACGGGCATTTGACAGCAGTAGATCAGAAAATGTGGGGCATGCCAGAGCTTTGGATTACATTTTTTTTTCCTGAATTTTCTGGCAGATCTTCTATAGATCGTTTTTTAATGGAAGGTCCAACCTACAAAATGTTGCCTTGGATGCTAAAAAGGTGTATTTGAAGAGATACTCAAATTTCTCCTATGTGCTTGATATCAGTGTTACCAGGACTCGGACACTGGTGTCGGAGTCCGACTTGGATGCGGGTGTCCGATTCAGCAAACTTTAGAAATTAAGATTCTAAGATTCGCCTAATATATATATTTAGGGAGGTCCAAATAGAAAGAAATCCATTAAGGAAAGAGTCTATTCATAATTTTCAAAAACGCTTGAGGGCTAAATCACAAAAAAAAACCCTTACTACATAATCTCATCTATAACCCTAACCCCTAACCCACGTTGTCTCCGACCCTGTTGCCTCCCACCTCGCGCTGCCCCCTCCGCACGCCTCCCTCTGCCGCGCCGCCGCCTCCCCCGCCGCTTGTCGTCTCCCTCACCGGCGGCCAAGGGAGCAGCGGTGGAGGGATCCAACACGGGAGTCTGGATCTGGCGGTGGTGGCCATGGGAGCGGCGGCAGCGGCCGACCTGGTAGGATCCGGGCGGGAGGAGGCATGCTGTAGAGGAGGCGGTCGGGAGACTCGCCGGAGAAGAATCTGAGGCGTGTCACCCCGTGTCTGACACGCATCAACACTGGGACACATGTCGATGCGGGAAAAATTTCGAACATGCGTATCTAGGTAACACTGCTTGATATGGACCTATCATGTGGAATCAATTGCCTCAAGAAGCATGAAAAATGCACCCTCTCCTGGCTAAATTAAGGGAAGATGCCTCCCCACAAGAAGCAAAATGTACACAACAAAGTAAGGCATGGAGATCAACACTATTTACCTATATTCGGTAGTGTGCAGCCTAACAAAATCCTAATGAATAAGCAGTTCCTCTTAGATGCATTGTATGGGAGTCATCCGCATATGGACTTCCCAAATGACCGCACTTGGGAATTCTACCATACTCTGCTCAGCTATGGTTGATTGGTTATTAATCCTGCAGAGCCTACCCAAAGGTTCAGACCGTTGCAAGTTTCAAGTTTCAACCATACCCATTTCTCCAACCTTCCTTTAACTATGTGTAGTTTCCAAAGCATAAACTTTTAATAAGGGAGGATGACATGGAAAATTAGACCAAACTCAAACATCATTCCAAAACATAACTTTCTGATGGAAGCTGGAAACTATAGTGAAATTTTTTTTTCTAAAAAAACTTAAAAGTATGAACTATGGGGACAATAAACAGTAATTAATACCCTTCAATCAACATCTCTCTAAATTCTATAATTGCAGTGATATTCTTGTACAAGGCAAGGCAGCTGAGCAAGTGAGCAGCGTAGACACATCACCAAAGCTAGGATCCCTCTGGGGAATTGAAATACATTCTCTCTAAATTCTACAATTGCAGAGTCATTTGTGGCAAGCAGCTAAGCAGCTTAGACATATAAGCAAAGCCAATGATTTCTCCCTTTAATCCAAACCTACTATGTGCAGTTAGGCATCAATTCAGCACTGATATGAATATAACATCACAAACTACAACTCACTCAAGACACATATCCTGAAAAGTTGTTATCTCTTGCTGACCTACATAAGAGAATGAATAATACAACTGTGCAAGCATGGTTATTTCTAATTTTCTAGGGTGTCTTAAAACTTCTACAGCAATGATATAAGGTTAGCAGATGTCCCACAGAGAATCAGATGACTTATCCTATCAGCCGTTCAGGCATCATAGACGTCACATAAATGTTAAGTCCTTTTTTAGCTCATTTTGAGGCTTTAATATAAGCAATACCGTCCAGTGTATACCACCAAGTGTTAATTGTCTCAAATGCAAATTTGCAACATCCTATGATGGACACTTACTGGAACTTTATGACACGTTCTGTTAGTGAATCACAAACAAGCATCAAGGTAAAAAAAACTTACAGACATCAAGGAAAATAACTGAATCTATTACACGCATCAACACAAAATAAAGGGGAATCAAGCCAGCCAATAGCCCTATACCATCGCCACCAGGTGGCTCAGGTAATCTGCAACAGCAACTGAATTATTTCCTGGGTTATTAGTAAGCATCAAAGAAACTGTGTGCTGCCTAATCCTATGATCTATCTTCCTTCCCCAAGATTCTTCGATGTGCGCCAAATTGACAATCAACATTTGGGTAACACCAGGTAATTCCCCATAAACAAGAACTATCTAAACACCCCATCGACAGCCTTCCCCCACAGTCAACCAGCAGTCCCGGCCTAGCACCACAAGCAAAGAAAACCACACTTCCTGAACCAGATAGGCTTACACCCACTTTAACACAACAATTCCCAAATTTCACAGCAGGGTCAGGTCCATTCGTAAATTCACCAAAACGGCGACAAAATTCTCACGGAATGGTAACAAAAGTAGCTAAATTGTAGCATGAATTCCTCACAACTGTGCAACAACGTACCGCATTTATTCAACTAAGGCCAGACATTGCCCACATCAACAAGTGAAGCAAACACGAGATCAGAAAAAAAGATGTAACACTTGCGATAAGAAAGAGAGAGAGAGAGAGAGAGAGAGAGAGAGCGCGCGGGGGGGGGGGGGGGGCTGCTACAGCTTGTGCTTGTAGCGCGCGACCTCGGCGTCGTTGGGGAAGAAGCCCATGAGGCGGCCGGCGGAGTTCTGGTAGGCGTACATGAACCCGCCCATGACCCCGATGAGGCCCCCGGTCACCATCGATGGCCCGCGGATCCCCGGCTTGATCCCTGCACGCAACGCCCAAGAATGCGGGGTTCAGCTTTCGATGGGTGAGAGATAGGATTTCGGAGGGCATAGGACTACGAACCGGAGAGGTAGCCGACGGTGACGGACACGGCGGAGATGGTGGAGAGGCGGAGGTAGTCGAGCGCGGAGAAGTTACCGACGACCTTGGTGAAGGGCGGGTTCCGGTCCACCACCGGGTACTCCGGCTTCGCCGACGCGGTGATGTCGGTGTTCATCTCGTGCGGCGGGGCTCCTCCTCCCGGCCCTGGCGGCGGCGGCGGCGAGCGTAGACGGGCAGATTTGGTCGTGGGGACAACAAGGTGGCTGCGGCACGCTCCCTCGTCTCAGTGGGCGAGGAATCATTACTCATTTGCCCCCCCCCCTGGCGCCTCTTTTTTTCAACTCTAACCCTGAGTATTTTTTGTTTATAAATATAGCCTCTTCCTTAGCTGCGAAATTACTCAAATCTGATACATGGCAAATCCACGCCTAGAGAGCATGTAAAATCCAAATCTGCGGCCCTGTAGCGTGGCTTTCATACTGTAGTTACACGCAGCACAGTAAAAACATTTTCCTCGCTCCCCTAGCGTGGAGTTTAAAAAAATGCGCTACAGTATCACAGAAATAGAGTTTTCAAACTTTTTGGATATGAATTTGCCATATGTTTTTCGTAATTCCACGTTCGAGAAGGAGGTTAGATTTGCAAAAGGGAGGAGATTAAAGCTGCAAAAAAAAGAATGCCGGGACCAATTTAGCAAAGATTTCGTGGGAGAGTAGTGGTGCAAAATGGGCCTGGATGGGCAGGCCCAAACCTCTGCAAAATGGCTTGGCCCATAATCCATCCTTGTGAGTGACGCTTTGCTCGGCCCACCATTCCATCGTCGGAGTTTCCAAAATGGCGGCGACCCCGGCGCCCGTCTCGCTCTCCACCTCCACCCTGCCGGCGCGCCTCGCGTGGCGGCGCGGGCCCATGGTAATCCGCGCCGAGATCCGGGAGATCTTCATGCCGGCGCTCAGCTCCACCATGATGGAGGGCAAGATCGTCTCCTGGACTGCTGCGGAGGGCGACCGCGTCTCCAAGAGCGACGCCGTCGTCGTCGTGGAGTCCGACAAGGGCAACATGGACGTCGAGACATTCCACGACGGCATCGTCGCGGCCGTGCTCGTCCCTGCCGGGGAGTCCGCCCCCGTCGGCGCCCCCATCGCACTGCTCGCCGAGTCAGAGGAGGATGTGTCACTCGCCGTCGCCGTCGCCCAGGCCCAGGCGCTCTCCAAGGGACAGCCCCAGCAGGCCCCTCCTCGTTCGGATTCCGCCGCGCCGCCGCCCCCGCCGCCTGCGTCGGCGGCTCCGGGGGGACGAAGGGCATTGCCACGCCGCAGGCTAAGAAGCTGGCAAGAAGCACAGGGTGGACCTTGCCAAGGTGACTGGCACCGGGCCGTTCGGCCAAATTACGCCGGCCGATGTTGAGGCGGCCGCCGGCATCCAGCCGAAGCCAAAGGTTTCTCCTCCTGCTTCTGCTGCAGTTGCACCTGTGGCTGCTCCGGCAGTGGGCGCGGTGCCGCAGGCTGCGGTTCTTCCACCAGTGCCTGGTGCGACAGTGGTTCCATTCGCTACCCTGCAGGCTGCAGTGAGCAAGAACATGGTGGAGAGCCTGTCAGACGTCAGTGCCAGCATTCCGGGTTGGGTACCCCCATTTTGACCGATTAGCTCGACGAGCTATATGAGAAGGTGTTGCCTTTGGAGACTTTGGGGCAGTACTCAACTGCCTCTGATGCTCTTTTGTTTTTTTGACCAGTTTGGTGATGGTTGGATTGATTTGGTTTGGTAATAGGTCAAGTCAAAGGGAGTGACGATGACGGTTCTTCTGGCAAAGGCCGCAGCTATGGCGCTTGCGCAGCATCCTGTGGTGAACGCTAGCTGCAGGGATGGGCAGAGCTTCACTTGCAGCAGTAACATCAACATTGCGGTGGCTGTTGCTATTGATGTTGGGCTCATTACACCCGTCCTGGAGGATGCCGATAAGGTACATGCTATCTGTGTGACAAATGTGGTTCTATTCAGGAAGTGTAACATGTGAGTTCAAAACTAAATAGCTTAAGAAATGGCGCAATGCAGCTGGATATATATTTGCTCTCACAAAAGTGGAAGGAACTGGTCAAGAAGCCACGCACAAAACAGCTCCATCCAAATGAGTACAGTTCTGCTATGGAACCTATTGCATTGCATAGTGTGTTAAATCGTTGTTGCAAAACTTTTGATGTTAATGAAAATTGTACTTACCTGAAGAATTGGTGGTTTGCAGGGACTTTTACACTGTCCAACTTGGGTATGTTTGGTGTAGCTAGATGTGATGCAATTCTTCCACCTGGCCAGTTGGGGTTTTCTTTCTCCTAATCTACTTATTGCCTAGTAATGCTAAGTGTTTGTATAATTGCTTTACTGATGTATGAGGTCTTAGAATTTGCGTATGAATGCAGGGAGCTATAATGGCTGTTGGAGCCTCAAAACCTACAGTGGTGACTGATAAAGATGGTTTCTTTAGTGTCAAGAGCAAAATGCTGGTATGTTGTCTTTCACACACATAACTTGCATGTGTTAATGCTGCAAATTTGTGATTGTTATGTTAGTATGTTTCTCTGTTCGTGTGCCTATTCATATGTCATTATTCACAGTTTTCACACATGGAAGTGAAATATCTTTCTGCCAATTGGATGTTAACACAAACATGATAGGCTTTGTGTGTGTTCGTTTTTGCCACTAATTCAGAGTGAGTTTTGTTTTTGTCACCGACTTCTCTCAGTGACATGCAAGCCCAGACCCCACATGTCAATGAGATAGCCGGTGGCAAAAACAAGATGTGGGTGCAGCTTAGTGGCAAAAACGAAATTGTCCCTTGCATATAATGTTTTCGGTCTCAGATTCAAGAAATGTTAACATTGCTATATGCTGGGGGTTTTGAATAAACGTTTTGATCTAATGTAGTTTCTGCGATACAATGTTTCAGATGCATCAACTGGAGAGCATTTAAGTCCTAAGTAGTTAATGTTTGTTTAAGTTTGTATGAATAATGTTTGTTTAAGTTTGTATGAATAATAAGTTTTTATGCAGAAATATTGCCTGGTGCTGCTTACATAACTAGGTCCAACTTTTTTTTCAGGTCAATGTCACTGCTGATCACAGGATTGTATATGGTGCTGATTTGGCAGCATTCCTGTAAACTTTTGCGAAGATTATTGAGGATCCTGAGAGCCTTACTTTGTAAGATTTCCTTGGAAGTGTTGTCTATGTGCCAGTCATTAGTTTGATTCCAATTGGAGGTCTATTGTCAAATTACATATTTTTTTTTTTTTGCATCTTTGAGCATTCGACGGGATATTGCTTTTGAGCCGTTTGTATGGCTTTTACTTTTGAATGTTGGATACTGTTGGAGAGATGATACTGTTGACGCCATGGAAGTTTTGGAAAGCAAGAAGTTACAATTGTAGAGTTGTTATGAACTTTATTTCGTAAGGGGTAAACACCACTGAAAGGATGGCTGGGCGGCGTCGGCGTAGAGAGAGACTATAGATAATAATGACATTGTTATTTCTTGCTTGGTTTCTATATAGATGAGCTCCCCCTAACAGATATAATCTAATATTAATCATATCTCTAACAAATATAGAAACTAATATCATATCTCTTACAAATGGAAACTAATCTCTGTTATGAATATTGTGTATATTGAAGAAACCTAATAGGCTATATATATATATATATATATATATATATATATATATATATATATATATATATATATATATATATATATATATATATATATATATATATGGAGTACAAGAGGATATTATAGGGGAATATGCCATATGCAGATAAGGAAAGCGAGGATATAAGGAAAGGAATAATACAATTCCTATTCTATCTCTAATACTTTTAACACCCCCCTCAAATGCAAGGCGTATGCACTTGGGACTGGCTGGCGTCGTAAGGATCGTTAGGGTCTCTACATTCTCGATCGCCTCCACCTTCCATCCACTTCAGTTGCTCCTGCTACGTCTGCCTCTACCGCCACTGTTGTGCCACCTCTGGAGCTTTTACGCAGTGGTATCATTGGTTAGGACACCTGTGCGGGTCCCGTCTTTCTTCATTAGTTCATCAGGGTGTTCTTGGACGTGTTACTATTGATACGCTAAAGTTTTGTCAGGGTTATAAATTAGGCAAGCAGCTAACTTCCTTATTATTCTAGTGAGTCCATGTCTTCTCGTCCTTTTGATTTAGTTCATTCAGATGTATGGGGACCTGCGCCTATTATTTCAAAAGATGAGTACATACAAAACACTCAGAAGGAGTGGTCGTAATAAGGCTACGATTACGTCAGGAAGGGGTGGTCGTAACAATCATCTCTTGAAGTGATCGAAACTTGAAGTGATCATAGCCAACGCACATTGGGTGGTCGTAGCCAATACCACTGAGTGGTTATAGCCAACATTAAGTGATCGTAACCAAAGTCGGACCGGTTCCAACACCATTGATCGCCACTTGTTACCTTGTCGCTCATGAATCGCTCCTCTCGACGACGGCGGCGACGGCGACAACGTTGGCCTCCACGCACACTTCGCCGGGGAAGAAAGGGGAATGTCAAAAGGCAGAAGTAGGAGCTTGCAACGGCGGGAAGGGGGGAAGAAAGTGGTGGCAGGCAGCTGGGGTTAAGAGGGCCCGGATTGACGCTTGCCTGGCCTTTTCCTTCTGAGGCTGTTCACCTCCTTCCTAGTGGACAAACACCCAGCGTGCCTTGTCGGAGATCGGAATCGGATTCTGGGCCAGCGACGCAGGCAGCCTGGCTGACTGGCTTGCACGAATGGTGGTCCTTTTCCTAGCTTCTTAGACTTTTCCCTCTCGACATGGCAAAATCAGAGAGCGCAGCACGATGGGAATCTTGGAAATGCAGCGGGAACGTTAGCGAGCCACCCTTTTTATTCTCTTTCGCGGTAGAAAATCATCGCTATCAGTTTGGCCGTCCAATCCTGCCTTTCTACAACGAGAGCAGTGCAGGCACTAGAGCGGTTTGGAAAATGAAGGGGTGGGCACACAGGTTAGTCAGCGAATGGTGAAACATGTCAAACCAAACACACGTTCACACCACTAGAGCAGGCTTAGATTCTTCTTCCAGGCCGCCACCAACTACAACGACTTTCCAACAACAGCACTGCAACTTGCCTTTGAATAACATTTTTTTAAAAAAAAATAAAAGCCATGCCATGACACGAATACGGGCATGTTCTTTACCTCATAAGTCAGCGGCTTTTAACTTTTACTACAATATCTAACTTTCAAACAGAGTATTTTCTCAAGACAGGATCTACAAGTTAAACGATGTACATGTTAAAAGTCCAACATCTATACCAGCCAAAATCGCAAGTGAGTATCTGTCTATCTGTACCGTAAACAGTCAAAACTCAAAAAATTCAGCCAAAAGCCATAAGCCGCAGCCGAAAAGAACAGTCCCGTATACAGCCTAGAGATTTAGGAAACATTACTGCAATCAGAGCAAACGATTCACAAATAACAATGGATGGGCTCAATAACAAAATTGAAGTATAACATCAGATAAGAGAAAAGTACAGCATCTGTAACAGAGGATGAATAAATTTAACAGGAGGGAGATTGGACTGTTAGGAATGTAAACCCAAAAACAAGGACTCTAAACTGCCAAACTGGAATCAGAACTCAAGCCATTCTCATCCCTACTAAACAGTAAACACGACGTTAAAACTACTATCGATTCCTATAATGTGATAGCAAAAAGCCAAAACTTCTCTAGATCAGTAATAAATACAATAGTGTACTAGTCCTTGATGGCATCCAAGACAAGAGAGCGGATGAGCTTTCAGAATTCTCAGGAAGATTGGATCCCAGTGGAGGTGACGCAAAAACCTGGGGATGCACCAAACTCACATCTCGCCGAGGCTGTTGAAATCCAGGAAGGAAAAGCATAAACATGTCAGTCATCGAATGGCAGTAGTAGGCTTTCATCTGGACATCACCAAGTTGGAAACCGGCACAGGCACACCCATGAAAAGCGGTTCCCCACTGCTCTTGCATACTTCTTCATCAGGCGCTGAATTAAGAAGCACAAAACTTCCACAGGGGCTGGACTCCTCCATGTCTCCCTGGCTGCTGCTACCGCTGCTGGTGTCTGACTGCCTTTTCGAGCCAGATCTTCTGCTCCGCTTTCTCGGCCTCCATTTCAGGTTATCAAACTTCAGAGCATTTGTGAGGTCAGCCAGAACACGTTTCTGATCACATGAAATCGTGTTGCCCAAAGGTTTGTCATCACACCTCTCGTCAGATTCAGATTTTGGAGATGGATTACCCTCTTGCGAACCAAGTTTGCTAATCAAGCCTCCATTTTCACACACTGAAGTAGGGGACAACTGGTATGTGAGATCTTTCCTTTCCTTCAAAGGATTCCACTTACCACCTACCCACTCAAGTGAATGCCGCAAATCATCTTCACCAAATTCAGCTACTCGCTTTTCTCCTGTGGTAAACAATCATAGGAAGGTAAGTTCTGGAGCTCCAATGTTACTAGCACTACGTCCGCTAATGATCATAAGAAGCACACAAAATGTTGATAGTAATTTAGAATGTATAGTTACCTGGAAAATAAACTTGTAGGCGTCCATCATTTCCCCGTCGCAACACAATCCCCTCCCACCAGCCACTATTCCACCATGCATCAACAATGGCCCCAACATCAAAGGAGCATGGGCCCTTGCTATGTTGCACATGATGTGGCCGAACCATTGGTCTTCCAGAGATGCGTATGCCCAACTGATCAGGTTTAGCAATCCTTGTTCGCAAAACCCACTCCTGCAGAATAAAATTAGGTCAAAGATCAGCTCAACGATCCAGTTTAATGACAAAATAGTAACTGATTATATAGAACTGCACTAAGCATACCTCCAAATTGCCTGTCTCATCAGCATCCTGAAGATCTTGGTATCGCACCTTGATTTTATCCCTGTGCCCCTTTAAGATGAAGCACCTAAACCAACAGCCCCTTATACCACTATCCTGTGACAGGACCTCAGCATGGCAGCCAGCGTATAGCTGTTTTTGAAGGTCATGCTCCAGATCTTTGTTGAGAGAATCAGAAGCGTACCCATCAGAACGTAAATACTTCTGCGGATTAGTATCATCATTGAATGCATCACACTTCCTCTTCTGCCCTCCATCTGAACCAGATCCACCTTTAGTGACCTTGAAACGTACCTTTAGAGAAGAAGCTGCATTAAACATGGTCCTAAGTACTTCCTGGTTCCAATACCCTTGCAATTGGGTGATGTCAAAAGGCTTGACATCATCATTATCGATCTGCCGACGGCAAAGATAAGGCTGCCAATAGCAATGTTTGGTGCCACTCTGAAACTTCTCGAAGTGCTGAGCACTCAGGACTGCAGCCAATCCATCAATGCATTCAACATTGAGATCTTGAAGTCCAAGGGAAAAGAAAATTTCTGTGTCTCCAACATCCGAGGGCAATTCAACACCAACCTCATCAACTTTGTCGAACCATCGTACCATGACCATGTTGATTGCATTTGTATCCTCATATAGATCCTCCACATAGGCAACAAGTCTCTTTTTCTCTTCGCTCATGATGTAGACAAAATTATGCACCTATCAAGATAACAGGGACTTGTATCAACCAAGGTTCAACATTTAAAAGTTTAAACTACTAGTAACGAGTGTTAACATTCAAATTCCATCTATTTTAAATGTTTTATAATACCATAAGGTACTCCGGTATCATCTCCAAGTAAAAGAAAGAATGAACAAAAGTTATTACAAACCAAAAAAGAAGCTAATTACAGAAGATCGTAGCTACCCCCCCCCCCCCCCCTCCCAGCTCAATCTCACAAGCCACAAAATTGCCATAACTCATAAACGTGTCATATTTTTATATATTTCAGTTTCAAGTCAGCCTGTATCTAACATATCATATTTTTATAAATTTCAGTTTCAAGTCAGCCAGTATCTATGATGCTAGTATGTGTTCAGTGTTCCACTATATATTTAGTTCAACTCAACATGTCATCTTTATTACTTGATTACTGGCAAAAATTTCTTTGGCGCACACACTAATAAGTAAAAAAAGAAAATACATGAAATGATCAATCATGGACATACCGAAATAGTAATTCCCCTACGGCAGAACGATCTGTAGTGCTTCCATCGTTTTTGGCAATACCATGCAGGACCTAACCATGTGAAGTCTTTCGAATTTTTCCTAACTAATGAAGTAGGAGAAACATCCTGAGCACGGATAAAAGAACATGCATTAGAAATAAGGAATTATCATATAGATTTCAAATACGAAAAAAAACAAATAAACAAGAAATGCATACCTTTAAAGAAACAACATCAGTGAAGTCAACATCATTGCCATCATATGAATTTTCATGGAGCCTATTAGCCATTGAGGAGGGCATGTAAGTACAACCTGCAAAAGCAGCATTCACAATAATAAATTTACCAAGACAAGTCTCACAACATAGAAGCATACAACCCATGATCCAAATGAAAGCAACACAACCGAAGAAAAAGGAAGGGGGGCAATCACGCATAACTAGAGACCACGAAGAACGTTTAGAAGCAAACATACTCGGGTTTCACATTTCATTTTTAAGGATAAATCATATTCAAACTATAAATATCATATGCCCTGTTATGCCACTTCATCCAAATATAAGTTCATATGCCGGCAGGCACACCACAAGTCATACAAAGCGTTTCCACAAAGCTCATTGCCAGAAATAACTGGAAGATTCACGTAACTATTTGGCGTATTATTGAAGCATGCATTATATATGGATTAATTCCATGGAGCTTTCAAGGGAGGCCACAAGAAGGAAAGATCAAAATGGCACCTGATTGACTTTCAATTCAAGCTACTGCTTTTTTTCTCTATATTTCCAAATGCAAGCTTACTCAATTGAACCAAAAAGCAAAGGGGGATAATTCATGATATACCACTTGAAAGAGTGGTGTGGCTCGAAATGTCACTCGAAAGATTTGACTTTGTTGTGAATTAAAGCTTTTCCCCTCATTTTGCCCATGGATGGCACTGCTAGGATGGCTGACAACTGCAGATGGTTTGGTGTTGTGTTTTGTGCATGAAATGGCACAAGACTTTGGTGCCCTTTATGTAATAGCTTAGATGAGGGTATGACAGTACATTGTTTAGTACTTAATTGTTATTGTCGTTCGTCTTCCTGAACTGTTATTGTTATGACAGGGAAAATTTTGGTAGAGTTCTGCCTATGGCAATGTAGTAACAGAAAATAAGAGTTGTTGCAAGATAACTATTGCAAACGACTAAGTTAATTAGACAACCATCCATTGCAAAAGCAATGGTTCATGACACGTTAACTAGATAACCATCACAACCATCCATGACAACAAGTTCCTAAAGCTAACAGATTACAAAACACATATGCAGTGGTCATTACAACATCCGATGGTTGCCAAAGTGAAATCCCCTTTCACATCCTAGTGCAAATCTCACATAAGCAGTGGTTCATAACACATAAGCAGCGGTATTTCTGGTATTTCCTGTAAGTGTGAAAACATGGAACACTAGGGCAAAACGATCATTTTCCATGGCCAAAAAAAGGGGGAAAAGCTTCAATTCGCAATAAAATCGAGGTAATGGTATATCCTCAATCCAAACATCTTTAGAGTGGTATGTACTGGAAGTCAAATCTTTCAAGCGGCATTCTGAGCCACGCCACTCGAATTCGAGTGGTGTAACATGAATTATCCAAAAAGGGAGCCAGCTGAGGCTTCCACTGGGTCACACCTGTATTCTCCACAATCCTATGGAAAAGAAGGCATGAGTTTCGCACGTAACCAAAATATTACTGAATCATATCGGATGAGGAAGACCTATGAGCTTTTGTAGAAGGCCAGAAGGGAGCTGAACCCTACCTCAAGGGAAACGTAAATTAGGCGAAACATGAAAGACGGTAAGAGAGCAGACTAATCCGGCAAACATTCCTCTTCCAGATAAAACTAGACAGGAATCAAATCCACCATGGCAAGAGATGCACCCCAACCAAAAGCGCTAATGAGAACAAAAAAT
Organism: Dendrocalamus latiflorus; assembly: GCA_017311315.1. Lineage (NCBI taxonomy): Eukaryota > Viridiplantae > Streptophyta > Magnoliopsida > Poales > Poaceae > Dendrocalamus > Dendrocalamus latiflorus. The sequence goes on from CM029654.1 coordinate 11,290,283, forward strand.
AACTAAAGCCAGCCGATTGTGCTTGTAAAAATAGTAAGGTTCTCTTCTAGATTGTCCCAACACACGTAGATTGGAAAGTGCCATGCATATAAACAGACGGGAAATAATACAAGAAAGTCGATGCTTTTCTTCCTCAAATCAGGCTTGCCGCCCCAGCAGATGGAACTACTGCATCCGAAAACGTATCCCTTGCCCTAAAACCTAATCCTAAGTTATCTGCCGGAACCCTGGCCGCCACAATCCGCTGCAGGCACAGAAATGGAAGCGCATCACATAGAACAACAGATCCGGTCCAAGCATAAGCAGACCATTCAAACGATTCGATGGCGCAAAGCACTCTTCATCGGCCAGAACGAGCGAAACTAAGGCAGTAGATTTTGCCCCTTGTCGGAAATCACAAACCACAATGGAAACTCCCAAATCCAAATTGACAGCCCAACCGCGTGCACCTGCACAAATGGCTTAAAATCCACGAAACGATCCACCATAGCCAAACAATCCGAGACGTAACCGCAAAAACACAAGCCTAAAACGCATCGGAACAAGCAGAAGCATAAAAGAACCATGCTTGCATCTCAAATCCAATAAAAACACGCAAAAAAATCAGCACAAGACGCGTAGAGTACGAAACAAGCCAGCCCCTCCTCACCCTGCAAATCGGGAAAAACGACGCCCAAATCCCACAAACGCTACGGCGCTCGGAGCAAAGCACCCAAATCGACCGCTCAAACGCCCAAAAAAACCAGGCAGGCGCACGAATCTTACCGGAAACGAGCGAGGACAGCCAGTCCACGACCTCCCGCCTCGACCGCCACTTCCGCGGGGCACCCTCCGCCGCCGCCGGCGACCGGGACGGCGACGGCGCGGCCGCACCGGCCCCCGCGGCGGCGGCGAGCGAGCGCATGAACCGTCCCTGCACCGCGTACGACATGTGCCGCGGGCTCCTCTCCCGCCCCACCACGGCCAGCTCCCTCTCCTCCCCGCCGCCGCCGGGCTCGCCGCGGAGGTAGTAGTGCACCAGGCGCCGTCCCCGGTCGTTTGACACCACGACCTCCTCCCACTGCACCCACCTCCTCCTCGCCGCAGACGCCACCGCCGCCGTCTCGTCCATGGCCGCGAAACCCTAACCCTAGATGGGTCTCGCGTGTGGGGGTCACCTCGCACGAGGGGTCGGATTTGGTAGAGAAAGATGAGAGGCGGGCGAGAGAGAAGGGGGAGGGATTTGGTTTTATTTGGGGGAGTAAAGGTGAATGGCAAGGTTCTGGGGGGTGGGGAGGGTAAGTTTTTTTAATGGAGGTAGAGGGAGGGGCGTTTTGCACAAAGGAGTTTGACTTTTTATTTATTAGGAGTTGCAATTTTGTTTTTGCTGAACATAGGGGAAATTAGTTTTGACCGTGGGATTTGAAAACATTGATTTTTGCCCTAGCTTGATCCACGGGGTGACATATTTGGCATAATTAAATTTAAAAATTTTAGAAATAGAAAATAAAATAGATTAGTCTATCACGGACAATACGAAGGAATACAGAAAAAAGATAAAAAAGCTAAAAAACAAAAAAAAACAAAAATACTAGAAAAAGATGAAATTAAAGAATATTGAATTAAAAGCCATAAGCTATCACTGAAATAAATGGGACCTTTAGTCATTATATTATATACTATAATTAAAATCACTCTATTGTAGCAACGATAGGCTAGTGAACGTTTTGTTCGAATAGAAGCCTGGCTTTATAAAAAAAAAAGCCGAGATGTTTAAGTGGGACTAAAGGGAGGGGTTCTTTGCAATGAAAATTGTATCAGAACACAAGGACGCCTAATTATATAAATGTCTAGGGGTGCCGTTGTAAGGTGGAGGCGCTGACAACGGAAACCGCCGCGAAGCAAACACAGAGACGTGTATCCGTGGAGGGAGACCGCCTTCCCATAGTACCCTCCTTCTTCGAGAAAACAACGAGGATGCCATCCCATAGGATCCTGAAACGTTAGATTGAACAGCAGTGGCGGACCCAGGATTTTTAAGATGGGTGTTCGGATTTCGAATGTAGGTTACTCGGGTATGTCGATACCGCGACACGTCGTTTCCCTCAAAATACCGATATAAGGATACATGTATATAGATGTAATAAAAATACATGGGAGAACATCAGCAATGCTAAATAGAAATGTGGAAGCAAGAGCAATTCATCCTCAGTTCTCTATTGAACTTGAGATGCATAGCATATTAGCATATGCAATCATAATCTACCCAGCTTTAATCAAGTTAACCCAAAGTCCATCTTAATTTGCCAAAAAAAATTTAGAAATGCTAGAGAACAATCTATATGATCTTCAGTTTTCACAAAACAAACTACAGCAGAAACTGGACTAGCATCTAAATTGTGTGAAAGTGAACTTTGTTGCAAGCATGAGTTATATTTTAACCATTGATATGCAAAAATCATAAAATTCCGATTCATCATTTGTATAAGCCAGCAGGGCAGGAACTATATTAAGCCAAAATGTAATAGCAGCAACAACTTGTGGGCGGAATAGTTACAATTCAACATCATGCATTCATGCTCGTCGTCTAGTCGTCTGTACACATCCAGCAATAGTGTTCAAGTAGACAAGTACTCACTGGCTGACTGGCGGAGGCGCGGTCGCGTGGAGCGGACAGGAGCGGAAGGAGGGCCGGAGCCGCGGAGCGGCGCAGCGGAGAGCCCGGAGCCGGAGAACGGAGGTGACGGGCTGACGGCAGACGGCGTGACGCGGTCTGCGGCGGGCCGGTGGCGGCGGAGCGGCGGGCCGGATCCCGACAAACCGGAGGGCGGAGGTGACACGGTCTCGCGGTCGAGTTTGCGGCCGGCGGAGGCGCGGTCGCCGCTCGCCGGTCGCGCCGTCGCGATGCCGTGCCGGCCAAGCGGAGCTGCGGAGGGCCAGATCCGGGATCTGCCGATCTGGCGGTGTCGCGGACGGCGGACCTCGCAGTGCCGGCGCCCGGCGGTGCGGAGGGCTGGAGCGGCGGAGCGGAGGAGCCCAGATCGACGTGGGCGGCGCCGAGTAGGGTTAGGGTTTGCGTCGCGCCGTTGCCGCGTCGGGTCGGCCGCTCGGGCAGCAAATGGGGACCGGGGGTCGGGGGGAATGGGGGCCGGGGGCGGGGAACACCGGAGCAGGCCGTCTTCACGCGCACGCAGAGCGCAGCAAAATGGGCTGGGTGGCTTCACGCGCACGCGGACGCGGGCTGCGCGCTGTGCGTTTTCCATCGGGCCGGCCGGTCGATTGTGGCCAAAAACAGCAAATCTAGCCCAATTATATATATACATATGTATTATACCTCATATATACTAGGTTTTTTGTCAAAAATTTTGGGTGTTCAGCTGAACACCCTTGACCCACTGTAGATCCGCCCTTGTTGAACAGGCAACAGCGAACAAGGGGGCATAGGGCATGACACGTGTGGATGCATCAGAAATATGAGGAATGCCAGCAGGAATGGAACGTTTATCATGAGAAAATTCTGGCAATTCTAAATAGGCTTTAACACTTAACAAGGTCTTATTTGGCATCGCGGCGACTCTGTGAGTTGACTACAATGGGTGGGCTTTTTGGAACGTGTCTTATCGTTTTTAAATTTTAGCTATTCGCAAGAGAGAATATGAAAAGAAAAATATTCATATGTAATTTTGGCTAATATAGATAAATTCAGTATAGTATCTATTATAATCCACTTATAAACATGCTTTAAAAAGACACACCGTTTGAAAGTCGATTACTGTAGCATAAGTTAAAAATCACAAGCAACAAGTCCATATGAGATTCATAAGGATAAAATTTTGAGTTTCCGGTGGCCCAATAACGAGTGGTGATTAGTGGAGGGCAAGGAGGACATGTGATGGTCCGGGTGGGTTAGGTTTTGGAAGACAACTGTGAGAGGTAGTAGTGGCCATGGGTACTAGGGAGTGGGAGCAGAAATTAGGCCCCATTGGAATTCAGATTTCTTCCTAATTCCGTTGTAAACTGAACGTTTTCGTGAAGTTCTTCGTGTTCAGGATATGCCCTTAATATTGCGAAATTCCCATCCGAAACACCCAATAGCCATCGGCGGTTACCTATGATTCGACCACGACGAGCCTCTCTTAAGATTCACCAATGATTAAATTATGAGCTCGTGGTGGCCCGACAAGGAATGGCAGTCAGTGGAGGACGAGGATTACGATGCTGCTCAAATAACTTGGAAGAATAATTTCTTGCTTCTGCTCCTGACTTTTGGCTACAAAATTTATTGTAGCGGGTCTAACAGTTGTTAGTTTTTCTAAGTCAAAAAAATAAGAAAAAATAGTAAAAATGAGAAATTAAAAAACATCAGTATATCTTTTGGGACAATACAAAACAATAATAGGGAAAAGAAAAGACCAAAAAGACCAAAAAACCAAAATTAAGAAGCTGACGCGTTCCAAATCCAGAAGCCAAAGGCTTAGGTAGTGCTTCAACTAACTTCTAGCTGTTAGCTTCTAGTTTAAAATGCACTGTAACAGCCATTAGCAAGAAATTGAGAAAAATAAAAAAAATAGAAAAATAGAAAATATCGTTGTATCTTCACAAACAATGCAAAGTATAAGGGAAAAAGAACAGGCTAAAATAGCTAAAAAGTAAAAAAACAAAATTAAGAAATCAATGTGTTTCAGAAGTTAGAAGCCAGAAAGAAAAACGTTTGAAGCAATGCCTTAAAAACCATCTGGAGCAGGGCATGTGATGGATTTGCGAGTTAGTTTTCGTGAAGACAATTGTGAGCACGGCGGTGAAGACGACAATGGGAGCAGTGCCATAAGAGCAAGTATTATAAGAGGCTGTAAGCTGGCTGTATGCTGAGGTGGAGGAGAGAGAGGAGGAGAGAGAAGAGAGGTGGGCTGTAAGCTTACAACCAGCTGAAGCACAAGAACCAAGAAACTTTGTGAGAGGAAGGGGTAGGTCATACAGCCTTCAGTTGGCTGTAACTACTATATGAGTAGGCTGAAAAGTGAGCTGTAAGTATTCATACAGCCAGCTGAAGGCTGTATTATAAGACTTGCTCTAAGTGGGGCTCGGAGGGAGGTGACATGATGAGAAGGAAGGAGGTGAAGGCGGCGACGATAGGGTCGTTCACAGGTTAGACCCATGCTATTTCCACACATGCATGATTTAATCATTAGTAAAGACACTGATAGGATGTTCCATGGCTTCGTTTTCGTATTGGAGTGAATTATAATAATCGCAATCGGTACAACCGCTTTTCGTATGTTTTGGTGTCTAGTTAGTTGGTTTTCTTCTAAACCATATAGCTAAAAAAAGTCAATGCGTTTAAAACAATAAAAAACACATGAAATTAGTTCCTAAATATGTGAGATAAATAGGGAAGGATAAACCATTGAACGATATAATTTATTAAACTATGCACTAATCTGATCTGCCAAGAAGGTTACTAGATTTTTCACAACTAAAAAACAAGGCAACAGTAATCACAAACTGACTCCAAGTTACATGGCTACAAAATTACTCGATCTACGAAATAAGACGGTGTGCATTCAAACTATTTTAACTTCCATATAAATAGGTTTGTTTCAAAAAAACAAAGAAAAATACTTTCAGTTTTCAAAGGAAAAAAGGGTTCATGAGTGGCAGGTACTCCACAAGAATGAAAACGTTGGTTGCATCCTTCTCGTTCTACTACAGTACTCTCTTCATCTAGATTGATAGGATGTGTTTTTAATAGCCTTATCTATAAATATAATGCAAATTTCATGTTCAATATAAAATTAGTATATATGTCTTTTATATCCTTAATAAATATGTAGTTTTATTTGCCATTTTTCTATATTAAATAAAATACTTAGAGATAATAATTAGATTTAATCTAGTTGTTTTCACTATTTTTTGATCTATATAGAAAATACAGCTTATAAAATTAGAAAGAGCCAAAGAGGGAATCGTAACCGAAGTATTAGCGGAGGGATTCCGGCCCTGCGAGGCTAGCCACGTCGCCCCAGCGCTCGGTCGGCCGGCGCGTGGCAAGAGAATTCGCGTACGGCCGGCCGAGGCACTTTCCTCATATTTTCCGAAAATTACGTAAAGATCCTTTTTCCTCGCGAATAGGTCCCTGCCAGTTTTGTTTTTTTTCTAAAAACACCACTTCACTTCACCGAAATTTTGTATCCTTCGCAGGATAGCGCCCCGCGGTTTTCTAAATTACGTACAGGTCCCCGTTTAGTTACGTACAAGTCCTCGATTTTTTACGAAAAAGACTTTTGGCTTTTCCAAAAATACGCATGTGTCCTCGATTTTTTTTAAAAAAAAAGCTTCTCACAAATTTTCGTCTCTTCTGTTTCGATCAACACGGTGGCTAGCGTGGCGTAGCGCCACACCACGTTGCTAGTTCTTTACTACTAATAGTGACTTTGACGTGAAAATGGCATATTGCGCCTACGTGATTTTTTTTATAGCTGCGCTGTAGTCCATGGCAGACGATAAATGATGATACTATCATGCAAAATGATCGAAATTGCCTACGAGTTAGTGCTGAGCCGCGACCTCCCCACTCCCCAGGCCATGATCTTGTATGTGCTGAACTCAATGGCCCTTTCAGACTTCTGCAAACCATCGAAGGTGTAAACTTTTGCTTCAGACACTAAAGTAGACGTGAGTGATGTCATACCGATCTTTCTAATAAAATTATCTAGCGATTTTTGTTTGATATAAAAAAAGTATCATCTAAGCTCGGTTCTACGCTAGTGAAAAAATTGCTGTTGCTAGCTACTAAATTTAGCACTAAAACTAAATAAATCCATAGAGCACAAATTACCACTTTTAGCACGAAAACATTATAAGTTTATTGTGGCAACCGGTGTTGTTCTTAAAAGAATCACATGACATTACTAAAGATAAATTACACTATGAATCACAATCTATATAAATACGATTCACAAAATCCATAGATATATATGGCTCGCTGTTGCTGGTCACTTTGGTCAAAAATAGACACCTGTAGCACGTAAATACCAAATATAGCTCCCGGAGCACCGTAATTCCGTTTCTAGCCCCCTTCCGACCGCACGTTTAATCTCGGGACGACACGTGGCAGTCGACCGCACGACTGCACTGTTTATGCGAGTCGTGCGGTCGGCGACCGCGCGACTCAATTGGCGCCACTGTGACTCCGTGAGCCATCTGAGAGCTCATGCACTTTTGCTTTTGGTTTTGCCATCCAAACCATCCAAAAGCCATTAGAGTGAGGATGTGACTCCGACTGGCTCAACTGAGTAATAAAACCATCCAAAAGGCATAGAGTGAGGATGGCTCATGGAGTCACAGCAAAAGCAGGAGCCAGTTGAGTCGTGCGGTCGGCGACCGCACGACTCGCATGAACAGTGCAATCGTACGGTCGGTGACCGCACGATTGCCACGTGTCGCTCTCAAATTAAACGTGCGGTCGGGAGGGGGCTAAAAACGGAATTACGCTACTCCAAAGGCTATATTTGGTATTTACGTACTACTAGAGTCTATTTTTGACCAAAGTTCCCGTATTTTCACCATGAGCCCACAAACTACGTATGCTTGTCCACGGCAATAGAGTTGCGCGACGCAGGAGATCTCGCGGAGTCGTCGCCATCCGAGAGGATGCACTCAAAACGTAAGCCCAGGCACGACGAAATCCCATTCAGTGTAATAAACAAAAAAAAAAGTCATCATCGCAGCTGGATCCAGCTCACCTGGCCACCGTCTCCGCGCGCTGGCAAAAAAGCACCGCCCTGCTTCCCACCGAAGAGCCTCCCAGCCACGGACAGGTCGGCCCCACGGAGTCTTGGCCCCACGTGTCATGCACGAAATGCAGCGTCCGTTAGCTACGGGAGGGTGCAAGCTGCAGCGAGGAATACCCGGCGGTGGATTCTGACCCGGCTCCTCGCGAGTCTCGATGGATAGGATTAACCGCACGTGGCATATGCTGTTCTCCCTCGTCTAGAACCTGCGGAGGGGGCGCTGCTTGCTAGCGCGTGGCTCCTAGGTCGGCAATGGCGATCTCTCCACAGTTTGGGCCGGAGATCCGGCCATCCGTTGAGAGATACGATGGCTGAGGGAAGAAGTAAGGCCCCGACGCAATTGAGCACACAGACACACCACCTCTTATGGCTTTCGGCTTATGGATCTGAACTATGAGCTGCTCTTTTAGACTACGATTTAGTAGTCTAATAAATATTAATTATTAAGAAAAGTTAAAAATCACTAAAAAAATTAAAAAGAATATGTTCTATAGATTGTTAATCCAATGGTCTTCATAGCATGGGCGCAGTTCACTCAGATGACAATGCTACATGCAACCAAATTAGATTTCGTGCTTACAAATGCAGAAGGTGCAAACTACACACCTTGATGTGCCCAGTTCCACTGAAAATGCAATCCGATGGTTTATTGGTGCTATTTGTACCACAAGTCGGAGGATCCGGTTCCAAACAACAACTAGAAAATTCCATGCCATTTTTGCATTTCTCCAGGACGCCTAAACTTGAATCCATCACATAAATATCACTCTCGTCAACTTTTTTTTTTCAAATTTGACCACCAAAACATCTATTTTTGTAAATTTAACCCTCTTCCCTTAAGCTACCGTAGCTATAGTGCTACCAAGCAATTGTAGCTCGGTGGGCGTCTGCTGCATGCGTGTCAGCCCTGCTATAGTCTGCCGCGCTGGTAGGTCCGAAGGATAGGGCTAAATTTACAAAAACGGATATTCGGAGGCTAAATTAAAAAAAGTTGGTTGGAGCCATATTTTCGAATTCAATTCCCCAAACTTCTGCGTGGTTATGCTTATATGCACGATAAGTTCCAGAGGCGTTGTGCGTTTGGGGTCAGTTCAGTCACTTCGATCATTTTTCACGCACGTGCCATTGGTGATGATGTACTGAAGTCGATCAACCATCAACCAAGTAACCAGCCAACCAGTGAGAGATTGTACAGACGACTCGTGCCTAACCAACCATGACAGGAGTAACCGATCATGAGCATGACGCCATCATCGCTGTAGTGTGAAGAAGGGGTGCAAATGCAACGCAACAACAGTGCTGCTCACAAGCCACAAGGACATCGTTGATGTGACGTCTGTGAACGACCACGCATGCACGAGTCAAAGGCATGTAAACTATAGTCCAAAAGAATAGGCTTTTGATTACGTTTTTTGAAACGGTGATATTGGAGACACCAATGTATATAATTTTAAATTGAGGAAATCGTTTGAAAAAAATAGCTTTAAAAACCGGAAATTTTATTTATTTGCCACCCTTACGACTCGGGTGGCAACATATTTGCCACCCGAGTCTATTGTCAGTGACTCAGGTGACCCCACATGTAAGTGACATAATCTCGATGTTAATCTTAAGAGTGGCAAAAAATTGAATCTCCCTTAAAAACCCGCTTATAGAAACGGTTCCACTTATCTTAGCTTTCAAATAAATCTAAACTAAAAGCGGAGAGAGGAAAGTCCTCCGCTTCCCAAGTCCTTTTAGCCGGCAAGCGTCAAAACTTGGCGTAGAATCGAATCGAAACGAATCCTCTTTAAGCAACACGACGCGCGCGGTCGACCGCGATGTAAATGTGACATGTCGATAGGAGGAGGAGGATGTAGGCAGGAAGCTGGCAAGCTGCTGCTGCCGCATCTGCATATGGAGCTGCGGGCTCGCGTGTGTGGCCCTGCATCCCCGTGCTGTTGCTGTCAGCCTCCGCAGCAATTTCCCGCCCACTCTCCCTTCATCTCTCAACGCCGTTTAGAGCGCGGGGATATTTTTTGATTCCTCCGAGAATTAAATCGTTTTTTTATGAAATTGTTCAAAAGATGTGTTTGCTTGCTTCACAGGAAAAAAATGTAGAAATTTTGAGATTAAATGTTAATTAATTAGAGAGAACAGAGAGAGAGAGAGAGGAAGAGAGAAGGTGCATTGGAACAATCAAAGTAATTTGCTAACACGAGGTTAAGACTTGTGCTGAAATTCCTTTAAAATTTATAGCAATCTTTCCTATCACACTCATGGCAAAAGTGAAACGGGCGGACGGACGGACGGCCAGCTGCAGAGCCGCTGCTGGTTCCATGCGTGTGAATGATCGGTGGCGGATGGGGAATTGGAATGGGACGACACGACAGGTTTGTGATTTGTGATGGGAGCGCCGGCGCGCCGTGGTACGTGTGGGCGGGCCATCGTGCCGTGCGGCGGAGCAGAGCCGGACGGGCAGGCACGCGCGCCGTGCGCTGCTTGCTTAACAATTTAGAGCGGATCATTCTCAAACGAACGAGAAAACGTCTTGAGAGATATCATCAACCTGTTTAATTTGGGGGGGGGGGGGGGGGGAAGGATCACTGTATGGTGCTCGTGCCAAACCCAAACACAGCAATGTTTTTATTGCCTTAAGTGAACTTACCTGCAAGGATATTTACCTGTCTTTTTGGGTTCTCTCTGGGACCAACTATATCATCTTCCACGGGATGACAAGTAAAAACCAAGCATGTTTTTTTCCATGGCAGCTGAGAGATCTGATGGCGTCAAATGTCAGTTCGCATGTGGCCGTTTTTATTGTTACCAGGTGGGCCGGCCGGTGTGCTAGCTGCAAGTGGTGCATTCAAGTTCTTCAGGAGACGGGCAAAAATGGCGAGGATAGATCGGTAGCAAGCAAGGTCCATGCCTATGTGATGATGCCCATGTGGTGTGTTCTTGACGATTTATCCACAGAGACAGCTGAGCTGAGACCACCGGAGCTTCTTTCCCTTCCCAATGTGATTGTGATCACTAACATGGGCCACAGGAAAATGAGTGGACGATATGCATCAAGTACAGCTTCGGCCTCTGAAACGGCATAATTTCGATGGCTTGCTGTAGATGTAACACCAAAAGGTAGAATATTTTGGATTAGTATTTATTTCTAGTATTGCCAACTCATATATCTTCCTGAAAAGATTTAACGTATCTAATTCTTTCAGTACGTATTGAAAGAGATAGATAGGTAACTGATATTGAGCACAAGGATTCACCAAAACTGTGAAAAGACACGGTGAACTTTCAGTCAAGTTTGTACGCGTTTCAAGATGAGAACAAGAATCCAGTCATTTTCCAATCGGACGCTTACAAATAATCGCACACTGGACTTTCAGCCTTCCACCCTGCATATGTGTACTTCTTTTCAAGCATACATATGCATATCTCAGTCGAAGGTTCTCATAAATCATAATCACCGATTATTATGATAGTGTTAGACTATGTGGATATGTCATGAATATAGTGATGATAAATAATTGACATTTGAGTTGCATTAAAATTTGCGTTTGTGAAAGTTTCAGTCGATGCACTTTTGTATCGGAGAACAGTCGGAGACCCTGGAGTACTGTAGAAGCCGGAGACTCCGTAGTACTGTAGCAGTCGGAGACCCTTGGTAAATTACAGTGAACTAGTCATAAGCTATAGTGAACCGATCGTAAGCGACGGTGAACTGGCCGTAAGCTATAGTGGACTAGTCAATGATCGGTAATCAACGCTATACTACCTGGTCGGTACTCGGTGATCGGTAGTTGGTGCTACAGTACCTAGTCGGTACTCGGTGATCGACAGTCGGTGCTACAATACCTGATCGGTACTCAGTAGTTGGTGCTACAGTACTTGGTCGGTACTTGGTGATTGGTAGTCAGTGCTATAGTACCTGGTCGGTACCTGGTAGTTGGTGGTCTAAGGTACAATACCTGGTCGGTGATCGATAGCTACAGTTCCTGGTCGGTTGTCGTAACTACAGGGCTTGGTCGTTGGTCGTCGCTACTTGTGGCTTTTGAGTACCTCGAGTACTCGTAATCTTCGAGTACCCGTATTAGGCCAGCGGTATGACCGGCGTGCGCTCGGCGGTCAGACCGGTCTTACTGAGTGGTCTGAGGTTGATTTTTGGAAATAATAGAAATTGAGGTTGTGGATGATTTAGTTCGTGTTTATGAATGAACAAGTGTGTGTAGATTGATGTTGGTCAAGTTGGAAAGAACTTATACCGAGAAAATGTTCTTTGGTCTTTGCATATGCAGGTTAGGCGTGGAGATAGTCATGGTCGATAACGAGGAGGACCGGGACTAGGATGAGGAATTTTAAGGTTCAGTCAATCGAGGATGTCACGAGGTAATCGGGCTCACGCTGGAGCACGTGGAGATCAAAGGTAGATGATGCGTGGAGAAGCTATGGGAGATGCGGTCCAAGAGGCTTCGACACGTGATGAGTTGGAAAGAGTTATGGAAGGAGTCTGTAACTAGAAGGTTTAGAGATTTTGGGGGAACCCATGTTTGGAAGGATTTTGGGTCCCTTGATTTTTGAAATCAAATAGAATTTTATGTCTGTGTTGATGAGGACACGTTTTAGGGCTTTAGCATATAAAAGGGGAGAGAGGTTAAATGTTTAGGCAGGGCTTTCGCATGACTTTGGAAAGAAAGCTTTGAGAGTTTTTGTGCTAGGGTTTGAGGGATGCTGTGAGGGTACTCTGTAACCACAGAGTATGATTCAGGAATAAAAATCAGATCTATTCCGAAAAAGTTAGTCAGCGTCGGCGACTTGTTTTCTGAGCGTTGTCTTTGACTTGTTCTTGTTACGAGCAGAGTAGTGCATGGTGAGATAGCGTTCCTCTGTCGACTAGATCACTCGCCTAGTCGTCCACTCGATCGTTGTCAACAGCATTAGTAGGGAGATCAAGTGAGCAGTTGAACGTTGAGCGGTCAAAACCATCATTAAATTTTACGTTGAGCACCAAGTGGTCGGAACCTTAATTGACCACTGAGACATTCCAAAAAGTGAAGGCAATTATTCATCTCCCCTCTGATTACGATATTCGATCCTATAAGTGGTATCAGAGCGAGTTGCTAAGGCATTACAGATGTATGTGAATCGTCCCCCATACTAGATAGTACTGATTTTGCTTTTGAGAAGTGTCGTATGCAGGCTTACATTGATGCTCAAGGTAGTGATATTTAGAATAAAGTTTCGACACCTTATGTGATTCCTACTACAATTACTAATCTAAATAAAACAGATGTTGATTTAAATGCTCAAGCTTGTAACTTATTGTCTTAAGAAATTTCTCGCAAAGAATTTGATCGTGTAGCTCATATTAATTTTGCCCACTTAATATGGAAAACTCTTTGTGATTATCATAAAGGAACCACTAAAATCAAGAAAGTGAGTAAAAATCTGTATAAAAAAGAGTATTCTGATTTTGCTATGAAGCCTAGTGAATCTATTGATAATCTTTTTGCTTGTTTTGAGAAAATATTGAGTAATTTACGTGGTGTTAATGTTATTCCTGCTAATGAAGATAATACAACCATAATTTTGAGATCTTTAAATTTTGAGTAGTTGATGGTGTCACAACTATTAATCAAACTATCGATCTAAATAATTTAACTATGGATGATCTTTATTCTAGATTGAAAACCTATGAGATGAAAGCTTTACCATCTAAAATTGGTAAATGTTCATCTTTAGCACTTGTGACTAACCCCGTGCAAGCTGCATCGTCGAGTTCTTTGTCTTATGTTTCTTTGTTTTTTTTCATAGGAATAATTTGAGCAGCTCCTAAAGAGGACTTGGTGTTAATCTCCTCACGTGCATACAAGGCACTCAACAATGTGAGAATGAGGTTGCGAGGTGGCATTTCAGGTTTGATCAGGTTATTTGAGTGTGGCGAGCCAGGCCACATTAAGATGGACTGCCCTAAGATCAAGGGGAATGTGATCAAGGAAGATAAAAACTATCGTTGTCGGCCATCCAAGAACAACAACACCAATGGTGGTAATTGTCGTTGCAAGTTTGCTGAAAACATCATATTGGCTATTGAGCGTGTTGATTTGAGTGATATGGAATATGAGATTTGCGACGACGACAACCACGATGATGATGATGATGCTAAAGGTAAGAAGAAGAACAACGACGATTTCACGAGTATATGCTTCATGACAAGCAATAATAACATGACAGTGATCTCAATGAGGTAAGACCATCGTATGATGATCTTGAAGATGGTTTGATTAAACTTGCTATTGAATTGAAAAAAACCAAAAAGAAATTGAAAGAAAATAATTTTGTTATTGAAAGCTTGAATTCTAATACTAATAGACTTAGAGCTACCTTTTATTCCTGATAATAAATCACGTGAGTCTTATCAAGTTTTATATTCTGAGTTGGAGGCTGCTATATCTATTAATGCATTAAACCTGATTTAACTTAGGGATGCAACTGATAAATTTGATTAATTAAGATTGGCACATGACTCTTGTGATAAAAAAAATTAAAACCTACTAATAATGAAATTGAAAAGTTCAAGTTTAATTTTACTAAAGCTTATTCTAATTATGAATTGCTGGGAGCTAGAATTAATTTATCTCAGGAATCAATTCAATAAATGTTTTATCATGGGTCATTTTCTTGCTCTAACTGTTCTAATCTTAACATTAAAATAGAAGTATTGACTAGACAACTTAATGATTTTGCTGAAAAAGAGAGGTTGACTCGGTCTAATGCTTCTAAGAATCTTGCAAATGAATTTGTTAAGTCACATCTTATTCCACACTGGCTAAAGAAAATGAGTATATTAAAGACACTTTAGAGAGATTTTCTTTTGAGAAGAAAATTTTGAATATGATTGTAAACAAGTCAAAAATAAGTGTGAAAAATTGTGATGTAGTATTTAATTTTGTTGAGCATGCTAAGAGTAATCCTTCTAAGGTTATTAAGCTTCTTAAACATGGAAAATTTGAAGTAAAATCTGAACCAAAACAAATTATTTTTAAATCTGCTAATATTGTGAAGGATTTATCTACCCAAGTAGGTGCTATGAAGCCAATTGATACGACTTCTCATCAAGTTAAGTATCAATTCACTTATTGAAAAATTTTGCTTTTAAAAAATGAAGAAAGAAAAAAGGGTTAATATAGGGTTCTCGAGTGGCGTCTTTGTAAGCTCCTTATCATTACTTTGCTCCCTCTAATCAATTTTCTGCAGGTTCGGTAGCTTTTGCAACAGGACCAGTTAAAGCAACGTTTTCCACGCGATTAGACCAGTCGGCAGTCAGACCAGCCTTACTGAGGTGGTTAGAGCGCCCGGCGGTCAGATTGGTTTTTCAACGGTGGTCAGATCTGAATTTGATAGAGACTAATTCTTCACTTAAATTTTATTATTGTCTGCTGTTGTCCCTATTTATCGTGTATCTCGATACTGGATTTCTAAATATTAGTTCGCTAGTTAGAAAACGGTGTACTGCTTTCTAACGGTTTTGGTGTGAAGTCATAAGCACGAGGAGCAATCCTACCTTTTGACTCGAAATCAAATGGTTAGCATGAACCGACTACTTCTGAATATTCTCCGAAACCACCATGGCTCTCGCTCTCCGATAAACCTGTCATACATCAGAAGGGAAACTTCAGCTTCAGGAGACTGGAGATATTTTAACGGATGTGTCAATAGCACAAGAGATGTCTGTACAGGTAGAATGGAACCAAATGTTTCGCAGTAGCTTGAAATAGTAGAAAAATGTGACAGGATGGAAAATTCAGGTTTCTTTACCCTCTATTTTCTCTACACCACTGGCTTCGCCGCTATCTTCGTCGTCGGCCACACAACTCTCCTTCAACATTCAATCCTTCAGAGTTCTCTCTACGCCTTAACTAATCCTCAGATTGGATATCATCAGCTTCACAGAAAATTGGACGTATTCGAGATCTGGCCGAACCATGAAAAGGAAGGAACAATGGATACATCATTTCCAACACATTCTGTGGCATATGCAAGAGAGCTTATCTAGATTCTAGGGGATATAACTCGTAACAGCTATCACAAAACGCATAACCATTCTGAGCCAGGACTACCACCAAGTTAATCCATGGGTACTTCTGAATTCATCTGAAAATGAGCAGCGTTAGGAGAATCCGTACGTGCTTGAACTGCAACCGGTTCAGTTACTGCCTACATGGCTTTTGAGATATCCTTTCATATCAATCTTAGCGTTGACGTTGGGCAATTTTCTGAACCTCTTTGATTGACCACTTAAAAGGTTCACTGACACAACTTGAGAAAGTTGCGAAAGGCGGTTAGCGTTTGAAAGGGTTCCAATACTGGACGCTGCTTTTCGCAAAGCTCTACGGATTGCATTAGGAAATTCCAAATCATCAGTTGGATCTAATTTCCGTCGGAGTTTCACCGGCCCAAACCAATGCGTTGCTTTTGCATCATAGCTAGCGCCCACTAGTTGGAAAGGATAACAACACCCTAACAGCATAAAATACCGGGGAATCTGTGAGGTGACAGCTGAAATCGCACCTCAGGCTCAAGAGTCAAGACCACTATATTCTAGTAGCAAACAACACGATGAAACTGAAACTGAGTCCACAATTCCTACGATTTTTGGATCTTTATTTTAAGTTATGGCTTATGATTATAACTTCAATTTTTGAACTGTTCGCAAGAGAGAATATAGAGTAACAGAAACTCACGTACGATTTTGATCGATAAAAATAAAGTCACTACAGTGTGTACTACAATCAATTTATAAACCCATCTTATAAAGATACTGCATTTGAAAGTTAATTACTATATAAAAGTCAAAAAACATATTTATAAGCTGAAAAAAACATGCTCAAAATTAGCATCCTTTGTTGCCAGAGGCACAAGAATGCTGCATTGCAGGCTATGATATATATATATATATATATATATATATATATATATATATATATATATATATATATATATATTTCACTTCTAATATATCCCTTTAATGGTGTTGTTATACCTCTTTATCTATTTAAGTATACTTTAATAATGATTATAATATACTACAAAGTGAGTTCCATGGAAAATTTCATGAAAGTCCATTTTGTATAACATAATTTGTGTATGTACTTATTTTATACATGAAAAAGTGTATATAACAAAAACTAAAGGGCTCTGATGAAAATTTTTCAACCAAGTCACATTGAAGTATCTTAAAATTAGTATTTAAATATACTAAAAAAGTGCTAAAAAGGTATATAATAATTGTTTAAGTAGTATATTAAAAGTAAAAGTATATACTCTCGAGAATACGAAAAAAGAGAGCTAGTACCTGTTAGGATAGTTCTTTAGGATCTCCTAGGGTAGATCTAGCGGGGTTTCATTTACGGGTTCGAGTTCTTGAGGCAATACCGAGAGGGAGAGGGAGAACTGACCGTCGGACGCGTTGGAGGAGGAGCTGGCCATCGTCAGTGAAGCGGTCGGGGAAGAGACTGGCGGTGGCGTCTCGCGGTGGCGACGATCTCCCTGGCCGGTGGTGGCTTCCCGTCGCTGGAGCGCCCCCTCAACAGATCGGGTTAGGGTTTGTCGGTGGGTCTGGCGGCGGCACGGTGAACCTCGTCATGCGTGCCGCCCCGGCCCCCACCTCTCTTTTATATGGCGCTAGCGACAGGGGCCCACCAGCCTATTGGGCTGGGCGCCCCCGATCAGGGCGCGAGCAAGGGGAGGGTATTTGGCCGTTGGGCCAAATGCCCTGCTGAGATCATTCTAACATTCTCCCCCTTGATCTCAATCTATACTTTATCTTTAATTACTTTTTGACTTTACACATTCCATCATAGATTAGTGCATAGAACATGTCTCATCGTCACGGTCAATCGCCGATAGATTCAACAGCTACAATACACCTCTCTGTTCTGAAATAGTTACTTTAAACTTTTGGGCCATCTTTTAGTCCAGGAATCATAGGCTTTCCCTTAAACTCATGCCGGCTACATGTTCTCTGAACACGTTGGGTGGTAAGCCTTTAGTAAGCGGATCCGCTAACATCTTTGCGGTACTTATGTGCTCAAGACTTATAATTTGATCCCGAACTTTATCTTTCACAACATAGTACTTTATGTCAATGTGTTTGGCAGCACCACTTGACTTATTGTTGTGGGCATACGTTACTGCGGGTTCATTATCGCAGTACAACTTAAGTGGTCTATTGATGTCGTCAACCACTTTTAAACCGGGTATGAACTTCTTTTGCCAGTTCACCTGCCCCGTATCCTCATAACATGCTACAAACTCGGCATACATTGTGGACGATGTAGTGACGGTTTGTTTTGAGCTTTTCCACGATATAGCTCCTTTAGCGAGAGTGAACACATATCCGGATGTAAACTTTCTATCATCTCCCGCAAAATCAGAATCTGTATACCCCACTATATGGAGTGAATCTGATCTTCTGTATGTCATCATGAGGCCTTTTGTTTCTTGCAAATAACGCAAGACTTTCTTTATCAATTTCCAATGTTCTATTCCAGGATTGCTCTGGAATCTGCCAAGTAACCCGGTAACAAATGTTAAGTCAGGGCGTGTGTACACTTGAGCATACTGTAAGCTTCCGACAGCTGAAGCATATGGAACCGCTTTCATTTGATCGAGCTCGTATTGGTTCCTGGGGCATTGAAAATCCCGATATCTGTCGCCCTTGACTATAGGTGCAGGTGAAGGACTACTTTTATGCATACCAAATTTCTTTAAGACTTTCTCTGTGTATGCCTTTTGTGACAGTCCCAATATCCCCTTATTTCTATCCCGGTGAATTTCGATCCCTAGAACGAACGAAGCTTCACCAAGATCTTTCATATCAAAGTTTGAGGACAAAACTTCTTTGTCTACAGTAGCAGACTAACATCACTACTAGCTAGTAGGATATCATCCACATACAGGATTAAGAAGATAAACTTCTCATCTTTAAACTTTGCATAAACACAGTTGTCCTCAACATTCTCTTTAAACCCAAATTTTCTTATTGTACTGTCAAACTTCAAGTACCACTGTCTTGAAGCTTGCTTTAACCCATAAATCGATTTCTTTAGGCGGCATCTCATTCTTTCATTTCCTTCCACGACAAAACCTTTTGGTTGTGCCATGTAAACATTTTCCTCCAAATCCCCATTTAGAAATGCCGTCTTTACATCCATCTGATGTAACTCTAAATCATAATGTGCTACTAATGCCATTATGATTCTGAAGGAATCTTTACATGAGACTGGAGAAAAAGTCTCATTGTAATCAATCCCTTCTCTTTGCGTAAATCCTTTTGCCACAAGTCTCGCTTTGTATCTTTCTACATTCCCTTGGGAGTCATGTTTTGTCTTGTAGACCCATTTACAGCCTACTGTTTTGGCTCCTTTAGGAATAATTTCCAAGTCCCAGACTTTATTAGTCTTCATGGACCTCATTTCCTCTTCCATGGCCTCAAGCCATTTTTAGGAATTTTCGTTTCTCATGGCTTCTTCAAATGAGGTGGGATCATCCTCCATTTGAAATTCCTCTGTGTGATAAATCTGATAATCATCAGAAATAGCTGATCTTCTTACTCTTTAAGACCTCCTCGGGGCCTCCTCATTTGGTACATCTACTGTTTGAGGCTGCTGTTGCTCCCCCTCATCTGTGGCAATAGGTTCTATATGATCCTGAAGAATAGGTTCTTCATTCTCATTCATTGTTGCCACGGGAGGAACAATAACAGGTGCTGGCACCACAGTGTCTTGCACCGTCGGTGCAGCGACAGCAGGTAGTGTGAAGAATGGCTCTTGAATCATCGGAGTGGGCGCATACACCCGCTTCTCTTCAAGGTCAATCTCTCGAGCTACCATGCTCCCCCTCATCATTTCATCCTCTAAGAAGACAGCGTGTCTCGTTTCTACAAACTTTGTATATCTGTCTGGACAGTAGAAACGATAACCTTTTGACTTTTCAGGGTAGCCAATGAAATGGCAACTTACTGTTTTGGGATCAAGTTTCCCAAGGTTTGGGTTAAATACTTTAGCCTCAGCAGGACTCCCCCACACACGTAAGTGATTTAGTGAGGGAACTCTTCCTGTCCATAACTCGTACGGTGTTTTGGGCACCGACTTACTAGGCACTCTGTTTGAGAATATGAATGGCGGTTTTCAACGCCTCCATCCATAAACTCAATGGGAGTGTGGAGTAGCTCATCATACTTCGCACCATATCCATCAGGGTACGGTTGCGTCTTTCAGCTACTCCATTTTGCTGAGGTTCGCCCGGCATAGAATACTGGGCCACTATACCATTTTCCTGTAAAAACCTTGCAAAAGGTCCAGGAACTTGTCCATATGGGGTATGTCGACCGTAGTACTCCCCCCATGATCAGATCGGACTATCTTAATCTTTAAATCGTGTTGGTTTTCAATTTCAGCCTTAAATATCTTGAATTTATCCAAGGCTTCATTTCTTTCTTTGATTGGATAAATATATCCATAACGGGAGTAATCATCCGTGAATGTTATGAACGAGTCATAACCATCCACACTTTTCACAGGAAAAGAACCACAAATATCTGTGTGAATAATTTGTAGAATTTCTGTGCTTCTTTTGGCGTCTTTCTTAATTTTCTTTACATGCATTCTCTGCATTGTTTTGAGTCTGAGAACTCTAATGGAGGAAGAATATCATTCTTAACTAGTCTTTCTATTCTCCCCCTCGAAATATGGCCTAAACGACAGTGCCATAATTTCGACGACGCATCTAGAGTTTTCGATCGTTTCCTGTTTACATTCGTAGACGAGGATTCATTCACTTTCTCGCACGCGATGTTCCCATTATCGCATACGACATTCACATCAATGTTCTCACTTTTCTTTGCCATTATCATCTTTAAGTAATCAGGATAGTTCTTTTTGTAGTGTCCCGTCTTTTAACAGTGAAGACACTGATCTTTGTCTACTGCAAACTTATTCTATTGAGGCTGATAGACAGGGGCTTTTCCCTTGTTCTTTGAGAAGGAGTTACTGTTGAAGTTCTTTTCTTGTTGTCCTTCACATAGTTGATAGAACAACCATATGAGGTTTTAATTCTTTCCTCCTCTTGCACACACATAGCTATGCACTTTTCTATGTCCCATTTTTCGGGCTATCAATGTTGTAGTTGACAACAAAGGTGTCAAACTCTTTCGGCAAGGAAGCAAAAACCAAGTGAATAAGGAACTCATCCTTGAGAGCCAAAACCATTGGTTTAAGTTTAGATGCCAAGTTGCTCATCCTAAGAATGTGCTCTCTTATGCCATTGCCACTGCCAGAATACCTTTCTGTTACCAGCTGCTTAATTAGCTGTGTAGCATAAGTCTTTGAAGAGCCAGTGAACTGACTCTTTATTTTATCAAGGTATGCTGTGACAGTGTCACTCTGCGATTGAGCCCACAATTGCAGGCTCAATCGTGTTCTTTATCACAGCCAAACATTTCTTGTTGGCAGTGATCCACTTTTTATGATCAAGATCATATGACATTTTTATGGGAGCATAGTCCCTCTGTCTGGTCTGCCAAACAGCATCAGCCTCATTTTCATCCCTCACCGGTGCCACAGGCTTTGTGGGACACTGTGTGGTGACACAATTCATATACAATGAGAACAATTAAACATAATAACAACAACTGCATGCCTTGGTTTCAACGTTGGTTAAAATTAAAACATACAGTTGTTTACACATTAAATCTACATCACCGTTGGGCAGAAATAGAAATAATGCATAAAAACATCAATTAAAATTATAATACTGTTAACAGCAAAATTATATGCCTTATTTCCAACATTGGTCAAAATACGACATACAATTTAAATCAATTTTATCTATACATTAAATCTACATCACCGTTGGGCAGAAATAGAAATAATGCATAAAATTCATCAATTAAAAAAATTATAATATTGTTATTATCAACGTTGGTCAGAAAATAACAATATCATAATTATCTGGGATTTATCTCTATTTTTCCAAAATTAAATTCTCCCGTTGGTTCGAATTTAATAATGAAAAAACAATCAACAATATCTTTTGCAGCGGAAACTGTAAGTAATTCTAAAATAATTCAATATACAGAAGCATTATACTGTACACTTTTAATCTCTGAAAAATTAACACGTTGGTGCAAAAATTTACAGAGATTTTGGATCAAATTTCAATCAAATTGGCTCATAAATGCTTCTGAAAAAAACAATAAAAATCCATTTTTGGATTTACTGTTCAAAACGGCCATTAGGCCTGTTCCTTTGCGGCCTAAAACCCGCACGGCCCAACAGCACAGGCGCGCAGCCCACTTCACGCGCGCGGCCGCACAGCCCAAAACGCGCATCATCCACATTACTCGCGCGCCGTCGGATCCTCATCTGACGGTCATGCGCGCAATTCATAATCCCGCAGCCCAGCTGCTTTCCGGCCCGAGAAAGAACAGCCGTCCGATCAGATCGCACGGCTCACGCCCGCCTCAGCCGAGTCAAAACAGCCCCCCAAACCCTAACCCTAGCCCATAAGCTCTGGATCATCCCGAAAAAACCGGAGAGGCGTTTGGGGCGGCGGTGGCGGCGCGCGCTCGGCGGCGACCGCGCTGGGCGCAAGCGGCGGAGTCGGGCGGGCGGCTGCGCGGGACGGGGCGCAAGGCGCGGCTGCGCTGGGCGCAAGCGGCGGCGGCGACCCCGAAACTGCGAGGCAGCGGCGGCTCCCGGGCGGCGGCCGCGCACGCGGCGCACGGCAGGGCGCGGCCCCGAGCGGCGTTGCGACGCCCCGAGCGGCGCGGCGGCACCGAGCCCGCGGAGGGCGGCCCCGAGCGGAGCTGGGTGCGCCGGCCACGGCGGCGGCGCCTACACCGGCGGCGGGCGGCGGACCCGAAACGGCGCAGCGGCGGCCGTGCCCGAAAAGTAAGCCCCGATCCCCTTTCAACATTTTTCTTTTTCTTTTGATTCGTTCTTTCCGATCCGTAGATCCATCGTTCTTTTCTTTTCTTTCGATCCGAAGATCCTTCGTTCTTTGCCGTCTAGATCTACACCTAAGTAGGCTCTGATACCATTGTTAGGATAGTTCTTTAGGATCTCCTAGGGTAGATCTAGCGGGGTTTCATTTACGGGTTCGAGTTCTTGAGGCAATACCGAGAGGGAGAGGGAGAACTGACCGTCGGACGCGTTGGAGGAGGAGCTGGCCATCGTCAGTGAAGCGGTCGGGGAAGAGACTGGCGGTGGCGTCTCGCGGTGGCGACGATCTCCCTGGCCGGTGGTGGCTTCCCGTCGCTGGAGCGCCCCCTCAACAGATCGGGTTAGGGTTTGTCGGTGGGTCTGGCGGCGGCACGGTGAACCTCGTCATGCGTACCGCCCCGGCCCCCACCTCTCTTTTATATGGCGCTGGCGACAGGGGCCCACCAGCCTATTGGGCTGGGCGCCCCCGATCAGGGCGCGAGCAAGGGGAGGGTATTTGGCCGTTGGGCCAAATGCCCTGCTGAGATCATTCTAACAGTACCTACACGACGCGGCGGAGGGCGCCGTATAACGCGAGACGCAAGTGCGGGAGGCAGCACCGAGGAGAGTGTTGGTGCGGCCAGCCGAGAGACGCCGGCGGCGGCCATCTCGGCGGTGGTACGGTCGGATCAACCTAAAGCAAGCGAGTTGATCTGACTTCGTGGTGCTTCCTGGTTCCTCTAGCTACGGGCCTCTTTTCCTTAGTCGGCTACATGCACTCCGCTGCACCGCGGTTCAGAATCGGCCTAGCTATTTCCTTGCTTGCTATACTTGCTTTGAGTTTTTTTTTTAAAATGCTTAGCTTTCTTCGTTTTATGTTCGCGTTGCATGATTCTTCCATGGATGAAGCCCAGCTCTACGACGAGGGAGAAATCCGAACTTTGAAAGAGGGTTCAGATTGGTTCGCCATACATGTTGTTCAACAGTGTTGCAGGATGAGAAACGGACATTAAAGTACGAAGCAAACCGGTCTGTGTTGCCCTAAATTACCTCTAGGATCACCAGATCTGACGCAGTGGCGGACGCAAAAATTTTAGAATAGGCATTCAAAGGTGTACAAAAAAATTTCAGTACAAAATATAAAGATCTAGAGTAGCAATAGTTAACATACAATTGTTTGTACTATAGATAATATATCAAATAATATAAAGAAATTATAAAACAATTGCAGAAGTTCACAAATTAACTCGGTGATGCTTCATGCCTTTTGTTGTTTTGAGTTTGAAGCAAAAGATTCCTCAATTGATGATTTAGGTTTTATGAATAAATTGTATTTCTCTTGAGCTTCATTGTGGGCACTAGTAATTGCTCCAACATGTTTGTCAAACCTATTTTTATGGTTCTAATTTCTAAATACCCCATTCACAAAACTATCTCCACCAGCACAATTAGTTTTATCCTTGAACAGATAACAAATGAAGCAGAAAGCAGCATCTCGTTCCACACTATACTCAAGCCAATTATATTGGGCAAACTAACTAGCTAAGAAGAGACACATACCTCCAATATTTTCTTTTGGGAAAATCATGTGACCGCAGGTGGAGTGGAGACGCCGGAGGGCAGAGGCGCGGTCGCGCGGTCCGGTCGGCGGTTGGTCGGTCGGTCGTGAGGCGCAGAGCTGGCGGAGCGGATGGCCGAAGGCGCGGTCACCGGTCGTGCGGCGCGGAGAGCCGAAGCCCAGATGGTGGCCACACAGCACCGGTGAGGAGCGGAGGGCCGACGAGGCGCCGGAGGCCGGAGGCGTGGACCGCGCTGTCGATGCAGGGTCGTGGGCTGCTGCTCGCTTGCTCGGGCAGCTCGGCTAGGGTTAGGGATTGGGTAGGATGGGGATCGGATGGACCGGGCCATCGGGGAGACGGGGACGCCGTTTCTATCGCGTGAATTAATGGGCTGGGCTGCAGGTCGCGGTGCGTTTCCGGTCGGGCCGGTCAGCTGGTTGAATAGTAATGGACTGGAGGCTAGAAATAGTTATTTTGGCCCAATTAAATATATGTATATGTATTATACCTTATATATACTGGGTTTTTTATCAAAAAATTTGGGTGTTCAGCTGAACACCCATGCCCTACATTAGATACGCCCTTGATCTGACAAAAGGCCCGTTCAAAATGTTGTCTTCTGGATGAAATGATACTGTTATTTTTTTCTGACATATTCAATTAAAAAATAATAAAATTAGGAAAAAAACACAGCTATATCTCTATGAATAATGCAAAGTAAAAAGAAAAAAAAGAGGAAAAAAGAGGGGGAAATCATGTAAGAAGCCAACGTGTTCTAAACTGCTTCGGACTTCTAAAGTCAGAAGCTGTTTGCAACAGGGCCGAAAATGACCGAAGTGGCAACAATGAATGGAAGTGTTTATAACTATAGATAACTGTCTCAGCCAGTCCTTGATGCCATGTCTCAACCGTAAGTGCTTGTTTGAAACACCGGAAATTTTCCTAAATTCTACAGTAATTAATATGTTTCTTCTAAAATTTCAGTAAACTTCCTGTGAAATTACTTTATTCCAATGGGACTAAAACCTGGTCGGATAAGCTTACAAATAAAAACATTTATCTCCTTAGCATGTAGTATTATATAAGTTCTTATAATAAATATGCACTAATCTTTGTCCTAGTGCCTATTTGGTTATCCTATGATTAAGTTATATCGCGATTATAGTAAAGGCATCTAAGACTAGTTGAAATTTCTCATTGGCTCTCTCCATCACGAGAATTTCCTAGTGCTACTAGATCCTTTTAAGGCTCATAATCAAATGCGTTGATATACCAAGTCTACTAATCGGAGGGGACTATAATGCATCATTCCTTCTCTACTACTTAGTACATCGAACTACTAAGAAAGCAATTGGGGGCTAGGAGAGATACGACCACTCTTCAAATTAAAAGAAATGACATAAACTTGATTGCTACCAAATGTAAGTTTTTTACATGTAAAACAAAATGTATACAAGTTACATTATAGCTAACTACTTGTTGGAGCTTCCCGACTGGCCACTATCTAATGGAGACCCAACTTTCATCTCATTGGTGATCTTGTTTTTGAAGGGTTTCACATCTTCAAAGAACTTTGCCGCTTCTTCCTCTAAGCAATTGAACTTTGCTTCGAGCGAAAGAAGATTGAGAGAAGAGTTGGATGCCTTAAGCTTTGCTAGGGCAAAGCTAAGTCCATCTGGGATAGCGTCCTGCATGGTTTACTCATGGTTTCTCCTTGAAGTAGCCAACAGGTCTCGAACGATCTTGAATTATCAACCAAGACACTTCACCTTCTCAACTGGTTTCTCTGAGGAGGAGGCAAGTGCTTCTGCGCTCATCTCGGTGAGCATATTATTGAAAAGAAGGATATGTTCTTGAAAATTTCCTTGAATGTCTTTCTTCCTCTCCTCAGTACAAAGAGCCTTTTCGAGTTCTTGAAGTTTTAAAGCTTGTTTTGCATGACTAGCTTTAAGTCAGTTAAGATAAATTCAAAGTATAACAAATTGGTCAGATAAATGATTAGTTACCTTAGTTTTTCTTCTTATGAGCCTCGGTACTTATGCTCAAGGATACTGTTATTAAATCTAGTCAACCAGTCTTCGATTGACTAGTCCTTGGCTTTACACGCCTCTTCTAGCTTTAGAATGACAATTCCCTTGGCCTTTGCTTTCTTTTCAAGCCTTTCCAATTCTGTCGACCATGACAAGGAATGAAATAAGAAAAACAATAAACAATAAAGAAAAAAGAAAAAAGTTTGAGAAGTAACTTACTTCTCAATTGGATATTCTTCTCCTCAAAGGTCTTGAGGAGTTGTTTATTCTTGGTCAGTACTGGCTCGAACAATTCACTCTCCTTTTCTAGGGTATCCTCAAGCACCTTCACGATATTTCCTGACCTGTAAAAGTGTTCGGAGAGTTACAAGAAGAAAGCATTTTACGATATGAAAAAAATGAGAACATAAAACTCTTTACCAGTCATCAGCTTGTCGGCAAAGAGTAGCCCTTTCCTTCTCAAGGGCTAACGATCACCTAGTTGCTTCTTTGACCAAAGCGACTGCCTTCACCACATGCTAAAAAAATATAAAAGAAACTTAGTGAAGTTTTTATAGGACCCAAATTACAATAAAAGGTGATCTTGAGAACTTATCGAGACTGCTTTATTAGCAAAGGTGGAGTAGAGCTCCTTAGGGCTGGTCTTCAACTCGAGGTTCGACACCTTCCTCCATCAAAGATCTTTGAGTCTTTGATTGTTGAAGATATAGCCTCGATCGGGAATGTCCCTCGGATGAGGAGACTTCCTTATTGATGAAGAGCTCTCGACCACCGGTCCTCCAAAAAAGGAAGGAAGAATTTCTACTTCCTTCTTGACCACTGCTTCCACAGCAGACACAGTGGTCTGCTGAGACTTCATCTCCACTTCTACATCCCTTGATGATGTCGAAACTATTGAATTATCTTTGGTCACGATGTGCTTTGTTCCTCCAGTCAATGTTGTTACCAACTGAGGAGCCGCTACATCCATTTCCTCCTTTGATACTTCTTCAATAGAAGCACTCAGGAGAACTGCGACTGGGGTAACAGATGTGCTACAAAACCAGCAAAATAAGAAGGAGAAGAGTAAAAACTTCAAGTCACAAAGAAGTTGAGAGGTATGACTATTTAAATTTCCTATAATTAGCATATACCTAGACTTCTTTACCTTGAATTTAAATCGCTCTAAAGCATAGTCCAGACCGCTTGCCTTCCTCTTTTTCTTGACTAACTTCACCAGTCCATAACTGGTAGGGTTGGTCGGACCCTTGGTGCTTTACGACTGGATGTTCTCACTAGAAGTAACATCCTTTATTCCTCCTCGGGGCAATCAGGGATTGTTTCTCCAATCCTCTACACCTCCTCGGAGGGTCGAGTTTCCTCGACCATCGGAGCACTTGTCTTTGTTGGTGTTGCAGAAGTTTTGAGGGTGACCACCAATTCTTGGACCTTCTCGGCCGTGAGCACCTCAATACTCACGACCAGTGGACCTGTTGCCACTATAGGTTCCATGGTCATGGTTCCACCAATCAGTGGCTACTCCTTTGCTCCTGCTGTCTAATCAACAAAGATAAGCTCGGTGTCAAATCCCTTCATCCAGGAAATGTATTCCCGTCAGTGAAATTTGTCTATTCTTCATACAAGAGTAAGAGTATATTTGTAAAAAAAACTCTTGGGGTCGTAGTAAAAACCTACCTTTGAGGGGATTTCCGCCTTCTCCTTGGGCACTTAGATGGTTGGAGGAGCTTGAGATGATCCCGATGCCCCATACGACTTCTTGATAATTCATCATTTCTTGGGGTCAGAGCAACTTCCTCTATACTCTCCTTTGGCTCAGAGCCATCCATCATAACCATCTACATATACCAAGAATATTACAATATACCTATTGGAGGAATAAAACTTAGGTGAAGAGTATCTTTCGTTACTTTAGGTCTTTTGATCCTATCCTCCGGAGAGGTAACTGGAAGGATTAAAGGGACTCCCTCCTTTTGCTCGGGTTCCCCTTCACAAATTGCCTTCACCCTTTCTCTTTTCTTGGAAGGGGATAAGACTACAAAATGAAAACAAAAGAGCTTCGAATCAGAAAAAATGTACCAAATGAAAAATGATTCAATTAATCGAAATTCTTGATGCTTGTCTTTTGAGGAGTCCTTGGTTGAATATTTCATGCCTTCATACCATAGCATGATATGGTTGCGTGACTTCAAGGGACTGTTTGGCGCATGGTGAAATCGTTCACCACATGCCACGAGGCCAGTCCCTTATTCTTAAGATACACGATGGCTTCAACCCATCACTGTATTTTCTCCTCCTTGGAAGAAGACCTCAATTCTGGGCTCTTCACTACTATTCTTCCTACGAAAGATAGGCTATCATCTTTGCTGGCCGTCATGTAGAACTAGAGCTTTGGAGTACATTGTAATGTATTCCATTGCCTTCCCATCATGGTGATGCAAGGAGCAGCTTCCAGGTGTCACCGCTACTTTCCCTCTCTCTCGAACATCCTGTAGTAGTATCTAAATAATTTCATATTGGCTAGAATCCCCAGATACACCTCGCACATGTAGATGAAGATGTTAAGGATTGCGATCGAGTTGGGAGCAAGGTTCACCAACTCGATTTCGTAGAACTCGAGCATCTCTGACAAGAGAAAATATTGAAGGCCAAAGAAATTGGTGCTTCCCGGATTGGCAATATCCGTAGTATGCCCTTGTGATTTGAGGAACCATGCGTAATCTTCTGTTAGCAATTTTTTTAAAAGAGGCTTTTTCTAGAAAGAATTCAGGGGCATGTTCTTTCCAAAAAAAATGATGCGGATCAATTAGATACTCTGTAAAGGTAGATGGCTAGAACGATCGTGATATGGTTGGCAAAGCTGTGTAGCAAATCTTTCATTATCTGGTTAAGAGCAAGTTTAATAGTACAGATAGTTGCTACCTCCAATACATTTTCATGTCATCAAAAGATAATGATGCAGTCAACTCATACAATAAGTTGGCTATAAGTTGTCTCCACAAGAGCTCTCAATCATTTAATACATACATGGGTATTGATAATTTAATACATGCATGGGTATAGCAATTAGTTCTATGGGTACATGCATGGATAATGCCTCTTTTCCTGTGCTATAGCCTGACTCTTGCATGGGAGTCGACTTGGCTCTCTTTCTCCTTTTCTCTCCCCTCCACATAAGACTATGCTGACATAGATTCCTTTATAGCTAGCACAGTCAGCCTTATTAAACTTGCTCTAACGACCTTCCTCCAACCTATGTGACAGAGAAAGTGTGCAGGTGCACTGATATTTTAATTTTAACAGATTCCCAGAAGATCTCTCAGCTCCAGTTAAGAGCTACGCGATCTTCAGAAGAGAGTGGTTCTACTGAAGACGCTGAGCTCCTTGCTGGTTTTAGGGAGAAGGTATGTTTCACTTTACTTGGGTGAACACCACGTATTTCACTCAGTTAATAATCTTAATACGAATAATTGCCTCCATGGCTGCTTCAGTGGGATGCCATTGAGAATGTCCCATTGGTATACGTCCAGCTTATCTTGCTGCTTCAATTTTACGTGTGGATGTTTTGTTGTCTATTGTCATCCTATTAGACTGACCCCGCTCGGTTGGGCTGAAAAGCTATGGTTTATGGCTGAAATTTTACTGTAGCTGAAGGTGGCTTATTTAGTGTAATTAAATTTAAAAAATTTTAAAAATAGAAAAAAAAATATGTTACCTCATTACGGACATCGTGAACGAATACGGGAAGAAAAACCGGCAAAAAAGATCAAAAGCCAAAAGTTCAGAAAAAGACGAAATTTATGAATAGTGAAAAATAAGCCAGAAGCTAAAACTGAAATGAGCGGGGCTGTAACCTGTTTGCCCGATTATTGTTTCTTTTTGTTCTTCTGTCATGATCTGTAGCTCCCAAACTTACTGGAGGTCTGGAGCTAGTGCGGCTCGGCTACTCGGGATGGTTTGTGTACCGATACCTTCTCTTCAAGGTAATCTCAAAATCATGTAGGACACGTTTTTTCCTCCAAAACTGACGGTTTTTGGTTTTTGCTACAATAACTAACTTTCAAACGGAGTATTTTCCTAAGACAGGATCTACAAGTTAAACGATGTATACGTTAAAAGTTCAACATCTGTACCAGCCAAAATCGCAAGTGAGTACCTCTCTCTCCGTAATATGTAACGTAAACAACCAAAATTAAAAAATTTCAATCAAAAACCATAAGCTGTAGCCACAGCTAAACAGGCCCATAGGCTGGTGACGAGACTGCTTTTCCACTTATTCAACACGAGTTTCTTGAGTTCTCCTTGTCCCTTTATCTTAACTGTGCACACCAAAAAGGCAGCTGGTGGAACTGCGAAAGTTGCACAACTTGCTACTAATGAGTTCTCCATGCCTGACATGTCTTGCAGATAAACAGCTGGCTAGCGTACCACCCTTGTCATGTTTGCCACAGCTCGATCCCAAGTCCTGTGCATGTTTTATCCCAGAAAAAAATTCTACAGAGCATTTTAAATGCAGTTTTCCATGCTAAATATGCTTGGGTGCAGCTTACTTTAAGACACAGAAAATACTTGGATGTTGTACTTTTTTAATTTTTCCAAGTATTAATGTTGATCCAACACGTCTTAATTATATCATATGTATGTTTCCTGACAATCTATTATTCTTTTCGGCATGAAAATCGGGAAGAATTGTCCATTGAGATTGATGCTCTAAAGAAAATGATAACTGGAAATGAGGAATAGCTGTGTGTCCTGGTTTGGAATTCTCTCTCTGCTTTAACATTGTGGTCTAAAGACTTTGTTCTCTTTTTGATGCCCAATAGATTTAGAAATGGTCTAGAAATATTAAGAGTTATTGAGGAATGGTCTTCCACATCTTCTGTACTATCTGCAGCTCAGCATGTTTGCAGTATCGTCTGAGTTCTGAACAGATCTCTACATTTATAGACGCGCCAAAATGCTTGTGATTCTTCAGATATGCTGGTGTGGTCTGTGCTGTCCTGGTGGGGTTCTACTCTCAAATGGCTCAGTTTTATGCTGCACGCTGTAAAATTCAGACTTCAGAAGTGTAAACTGTAAAATTATTTGAAATAAAATCTGAAGTGGATTTCTGCACTCATGCCATGAGAATACCCCATCTTGCTAATTGAGTGACTCATCGGTTTTCTTTCTGCCATTTCTTTTCTTTCCATGTTACCCTGAAGTTGTCGAATTTTTTATTGTTTGGTCCTGTAGCGCCACATTTTTTCAAATCTAGCCTTGTGACATACAAATTTGCAAAAATAGTCTATTTTTCGAGCGTGGGAGGATAGGAAGGCGACGTGTGTCGCCTTCGGGTCGATGACATTGCGGCAACCACATTGAGCGTGGGAGGCGATGTGTGCCACCTCCAACATTACCCCACCGTGGCAGGCCGATGGCATCACAGAAATGTGTCGAGCGCAGAGGGCGATGTGTGGCGGTGGTTCCACCCACCTACTGCGGTATGTGAGCGTTGGAGGTCCTCAGCTCTTGTCGCACTCACCAAGCGCTGGAGGTCGGCGCCTGCTGCGATAGCTAGGGTGTGGCAGGAATCTATCCCCCACGGTCCCCACCTATAAAACCCATCGGTCATTGCTCTCTCCCCCCTCGCTCATTCTACGCTACGTGGGCCGAAGCTCCAAAAAAATATCAAAGAGGGAGAAGAGACAGTAAGGAAAAAAGGTTTCAATTCGATTTTCGAGGCTGTTAGGTAAGTCTCATTCGCATGCAGGTATTATTGTTAATATATGATTAGCATGTAATTAGCGTAATGATGGCGTTATAATGTAGAAATTGATAGTTAACCATGCTTAGTTCATGTACATGTTTCTATACTAATATAAAAAACACCAGTTTAATTAAACCATTTGTCACCCAACCACATTAATACCCTCCTCTCATGATGGTTAGATCAACATAATCTAATAGCTAACATTGCAAGTTGGTCCTGCCATTTGAATATCTACACCGTTTATTCAGTTCATCCAACATTTACAATTACAAGTTGGTCCTGCCAATACCGCTATCCTGCGCATTCGCCTACTCAGGCACCAATGCCTCACGTCGCGCCCCCCGGCAATCAAGCATTTTCATAAGATTATTTCTATTGGCGCCACACCTCATGCCTATAATCCATTGGCGTCGCCCCAATGCTCCCCTATTCCTGTGATGCCCCTGCTCCGCCCTACCCCCATGCTCCACCGCTCCACAGCGCCGCTCCATCCCCTCCACTCCCGCCTGGCCCCCTGCTCCCCTGCTCCGTCTCCCTCTGCTCCCCTGTCGCCACCCTCCGCTCTTGCACCGCCCCCTGTCCCGCTGCACTACCGCCCTCTACGCTTTGCCCCACTCGGCTCTCGTGGCGCCGCTCTGCCACACTCCACCCCCTCTAGTCCGTGCCCTGTGTCCCCTCCTTTGTCGCACCGCCGCACTCCGTGCTTCGCCCCACTCGGCTCCCGTGTGAAAGATCGAGGAGTCCAACTAGGGGTGAATAGGCGATTTTAAAATTCTTTTTGGTTAAAACCAAGTTTATAATGCGAAAGCAGAAATCAATTTGGTTTAGCACAAATAAGGCGTAAATCAACTAGATTCATCTAAGTGCACCAACAACCTAAGCCTATATCAAAGGTTTGCAATCCTATGGTGAGAAGCAATCAATTTAATTATATGAATATAAATTGCTTGAATGTGAATTGAGTATAAGAAAATAAACCATAAAGACACGATTTCCTTTTACTGTAGTGCTCGGAGACTTGCTAGTCTCCTCTAGTCTTCGTTAAAGTAAGCACAAACTAATTGGACCGGCTTCATGAATTAAGGCAAACACATCAATCCACTAGTGGTAGCTCTTCTCCGCTCTGGGTAGGTGAACTTCAATCTTCACAACATGCCAGGCCTTACCATAAGCTTCTTTGAAAAGATCACCAGGCACGATGCCTCCAACACCGTTTAGGAGTCGGCAACATCTAAGAGTAACAAGTCAAGCCCCTTACTTGACTCTTACCATGTGCAACAAATGCACAAACTTAAGTGGACACAAAATCCAGTTCTAGATACAACACATGCAACTAGAGACATTTCTCCTTGCTCACAAGGTGTAACACACGCACAATTGAGAGGAGAAACTCACACTAACTCAAGAGAGTGAAATGGAGTGTCAAAAATTATCTCCCAACCAGCCAAGGTGGTATTTATAGCGCACACCATAAAAACTAGCCGTTAGAAGCAAGAATACTAAAAAAAATCAGCATTTGCGATACTACTGCTGTTATAGGAGTGGTAATACCTTTTTTTACCATAACAGCTAAAAATAGCCATTATTCAGCATTTGGAGTACTACCGTAGTTATAAGGGCGGAATTACCATTTTTTGATTATACTGTAGTTATAAGGGCGGTACTACCATTTTTGGTTTTTCAGCACAGACGACACTTGAAAAAACGGTCATAACTTTTGATTCCGATGTCGGAATTGAGTGATCTTGGACTCTACGGAAAGTTTATTCAAAGGGGTACACCCACCTATTTGCATGATCTCAAACACATTAGATTAATTTAGAAATTATAAGAGATGTAAAGAGTCATTACCATGGTCTAAGTCCAAAGAAATAGCAACAAACAATTTTAGACCATATCAAGAGATAATGCATGACCTCAAACATTTTGCAAAACATATTTGCAAACTTAGATCATACCACAAGGAGTAGGTATATGGACTTCAACTATTTGAAAAATATAATCACATCTTTCAAGGATTATATGCATAAGCTTCAATTATTTGCAAAACACATTTGCAAATAATGACATCATGCCACGGAGAGCTAAAGCAAGTGAGATTGAGCTATCAACACATGATGAGACTCAAGCTACTAGATAAGACCTCTCTATACTAGCAATCTGGTCTTCCAATCAAACACTAAGGCCGGTAAAAGACTAGAAACACATTCTTAGCCCTAGCTAGTTATACCTTTGTCTTGAGCATCCTTTTGAAGTTTTATGACACACATCTTCACTTAAAGTTCAAGTCATTGTCTTCTCTTGACTTGATGATCAACTCATGATCATCTCTTTTTTTCCCCTATCCTTCCGTGCTCGAGGTACTGGCTATGTTTGCAAATTCGTATGCTCCGAGGCTAGATAAAAAAAACTTTGAAGTTGTTGGCTTGCTGCCACCAAACCAATGTGTGTTTGTGTGTTGCCCTGCAGCTTCATGCATGGGTTATTGTATATGAATCAATGCTGCATGATGACACGAGTCTGTAATGAATCATCCCCTATTACGCCCCGCGGGGTTCCCCGCAGGAGGAGCCTCCCACGTCGCCCGCGCGCGCGCTCCGGCCGACGCGTGGCGGCCGAATTTCGGTACGGTCGGGAGACCGTTTTTGCGAAAAAGTCCCTGTATTTTCCCAAAATTACGTAAAGGTCCTCTGTTATCGCAAAAAGGTCCCTGAATTTTTCAAAAAAGACCCTGCGCATATTTATTTTTCGTTGATAACGATCCGCAGTTTCTGAAATTACGTACAGGCCCTCGATTCTTTCAAAACAACCCCTGATTTTTACGAAAAAACCCCTCTGATCTCCTTTTATTGCGAAAAGCCCCTCGCTTTTTTTGAAAAAACCCTACGCTTTTCTTTAGCTACAAATTTTCACCTCTTTTACTTCGGTATACACGGTGGCTGGCGCGGCGTGCCGCCGCGCCTATGAGGCTAGTATCTAATATATGCCGAGGCTAGTATCTAATATATGCCGTGTGAACGCTGTCAAATGGCATCCCTTTCTGCTATTAAGATGAAAACTAACGTGATGTGCCGAGCAGTGTGTGCCTGTCTCTGGACAGGGACACGTTTTAGGGGCCTGGAAGGATGAGGAAATGTTACTCGTGATAGCAACTCTGCAACGACTGCTGGGCTGCAACTTGCGAGAGATTATTATTTCTTTGACAAGATAATGTACGGATGCAAATGTTTTTATATATCACCTTTTTTTTACTTTTTAAAAGATCGTCTAAAATTGAGAGGCGCCTGTTTTGCACGTTTAGCACACAAGCTGGCCAAATTTGTCCTATCTAGTTCTAAAATTTGTCAGCTAGATAATGTCCATAATTCATCGGGCCTCCCTTTATGATGTTTAAGGTTCACAGGTGAATTTAGAAAATATTAAAAAAATTACGATTCTTGCTTGGAAAAAAAATTGAAGCTAGAGCCACTCGTTTGATCTTTCGGAGCATCGTCCAAGATCACCTTACAGCAAATTAGGCATGTCATAGCTCAGTGATTAAAACTAATTGCTATTACGCGAATTCACATATTCAGAAAACTAAAATAAGACACTTTTTTTACACCAAGTTGTAAAAAAGAGTAAACTTGTTGGCTGGTAACCCCAGCTTGATGTAAGGCTTTATATTTGCTTTCAATGTAAGCAGGGAAAACATTTGTCCAAATAAAGAGAGTAAAAACTCTAATTTTACCATGTGACCTGAATTTCCTTGTAGAAATTCTGAGCATTTAGACCTCTAGCAAGTAGCAACTGAAAACAAAAGCATCTTCCATCGCCAAAAAAGAAGAAAAAAAAAGACAACAAAACAAAGCATCTTTGAGAACAAATGGGGATTGCTATACAGCTATTATTTTCTGACATTTTCTTCTTCAGAGTTTGAACAAGGGAGGAAGAGTCAGAAGTCAACAAGGCAAGAACGAACTTTATGCTGTGCAATACAGCATGACAGCTTTGGCAAATGATATTGCCCCCCTTATTCTTAGCCTTTTAAGAAGGGTTTTGGTTTCGATTTATTTAGTAATTAGTATTTATTGAACTAATAAACCGTAGCAAAATAAAAAGAATACCTCTATTATGTGTAAACTGTGCACGATGCTAATGGCCATTTCCCTTCTCTAATCACGATGAGTAATTCACTTATATTTCAACACCCCCCTCACGTGTAGGCTCTCTTAGGCCTAATACGTGGAATAGAAGTAGACTGCAATTAATTTTTTTTAAATTGTGTCAGCTAGGTCTTGAACTCGAGACCTCTTTGCTCTGATACCATAATGAGTTTCATGCACCAGCCAGTTCACCCAAAAGCTTAAACTGATGAGGAAAGATGAGCAATTCACTTATACTTCAACAGATTCTGCATATATAATCACAAGTTTTTTTCCCCCGGTCGTATGCGTCATCAGAGATCTTTGTTTGTTTTGAGATGTCATGTTTGTTTTTGACAGGTCAGCAAGCACAACCTCTCAATGCCATGTTGGCCCCACCGGAACCCGGACCCACATGTCAGGGAAGCACGTAGCACTCACCGGTTGTACAGCCCCAAGAGAGAGAGGAGCTCCCAGGGTATATCCACCGACCACGCACACTGCGGCTACCACAACCCGCACCATTCCTCGCAATGATACGTGGGCCCCAATACAATTGGGTTCCCACACGTCATTGACCGTTATTTCTAGCCTTGCCGTGGCGAGGGGTGTCGGTGGGTCTGCGCCGCTCATGTGGCACCACTCGATTGGCGCATTGGCCGCAGCCTCGCGATCGCCTTTTACTTATATAGCAACCCCCACCCCGGGCCGCGCGACACGAACCACGACGAGCGCGACGCGACCCCCATCCGCTGCGCCACCGCACGCCTCGCCACCCCGGAGGTTGATTTCTTCTCTTGGTCTTCTCCTGTTTGATCTCGCCGCATGTGGTGGTGTTGGTACGTGAGACGCGAGCGTGCTGCGATTTTTTTTTTTTGGGGGGGGGGGGCCTGTTCCGTGCTGCGGCTAGATCTGGTGGCCTCGGTGTTGTTTGGGGATTTTGGTTTGGTTTCGATTCGCGAGATCTGAGATCCCGAGCACGTGCTGCGCGTAGATCCGACCGATTTGGTAAGCCTTTTCGTGTGAAAAATGGGGGGTTTTTTTGTGTGTGTGTTTGGTTTCCCCTTTTGTGCTGAGCAACCGTGTAGTGCTCGTTAGAGACGTAGACCGAATATCGATTTTTTTTTCTGGGGAAGTAGGCTGATCCGGGCGATTTAGCTGTTCGTGATGCGGTGACTAGATCTAGATGTACATGTACCTGCGTTTACTCATTTGATCAGGTGTGATTTCTCGTTTAGTGGAGTGTCCATTGTGTGCGTTTTGTCCCTGTCGTAGAAGGTGTTGGGGTAGTTTGTTGATCTGAAATACCGGTGACTATATTTGATATTTTTGTTTGGTTTGATGCATACTTTTATAATTTTTTGATGGTTGCCTTATTCAAAATAAGATGATCACAACAGATTGAGACATGATATTAGCCTGTTTGTTTGTAATCTAATGTGGACCTGAACTTGGATGCTAGTAAACCAGTTGTAGCCTTTTGGAGGGACTGCATATTACCGGTTGAATCATATTTGCAAGATTTAGTGTAATTATTAAGAAATGTTTGAATAGTTATGTGTTTGTTAACAACATACATGAATGAGATGAATCACAAAGTGTTGTTCTGAATTGGACAGTGATATTCATACAATTTTTTTTTCATAATTTGTGTATTTTAGTTTATTGCTTGGTACGTGATTTTGGCGATAGTATTTTGTTTGTTGGTGCAGTAAGTTACCCTGTTGATCAAAATGTCACGGGAGGAGAATGTCTACATGGCCAAGCTGGCTGAGCAGGCGGAACGGTATGAGGAGATGGTTGAGTACATGGAGAAGGTGGCTAAGACAGTAGATGTGGAAGAGCTCACTGTTGAGGAGCGTAACCTCCTGTCTGTTGCCTACAAGAATGTCATTGGGGCTCGCCGTGCCTCGTGGCGTATTGTCTCATCCATTGAACAGAAGGAGGAGACCCGTGGGAATGAGGAGCATGTTACTCTGATCAAGGAGTACCGTGGCAAGATTGAGGCTGAGCTGAGCAAGATTTGTGATGGTATTCTGAAGCTGCTTGACTCACACCTTGTGCCTTCCTCTACTGCTGCTGAGTCAAAGGTGTTTTACCTCAAGATGAAGGGCGATTATCACAGGTTGGAAGGATGCAATGCTATATTGATATTCTGTAGTTGAATCGATATTCTGTAATAACTTCCTAATTTGTTAACTATCTAATTTCGAGCAGGTACCTTGCTGAATTTAAGGCAGGCGCTGAGAGGAAGGAATCTGCAGAGAGCACAATGGTGGCTTATAAGGCAGCTCAGGTTGGTTCATTACACTGCTGGGATAAGACATGTCCTGTACTACAAAATCCACTTCAAGTTTACCTTCTTTCATCAGATCTCATGACTATTCTTTTCATGGACAACGTACTAGACTGGACATTGTTTTCTGAAAAATGCCTATCCTACAATTCATTGTGTAGGATATTGCCCTGGCTGAACTGGCTCCTACACATCCCATAAGGCTTGGACTTGCACTTAACTTCTCAGTGTTCTATTACGAGATTCTGAACTCTCCAGACAAAGCCTGCAACCTTGCAAAACAGGTTGGTGGCACAGTTACCTTTTTATTTCTATTGTTTTTACTTTGTATGAGGTTCTTTGTTGTAGACCTAGTTTATTTTCTGCGCATTTGAATCTGCACTCAATTAGTTGTTACAAATTATGCAACACTGGGTCTTTTTAAGTTTTAACACAATGATTTTACCTTTTAACTGGAGATTATTATTTATTAGATCCTTTTCTTGTTTGTTCTTGGTTACACTTGGATAAGTATTCTTGATTGCGGGTCTTATGCTACAAAGTTCATAGAGATTATTTCTGGTAGAACATTTTGCTCTTAGGGGTTTATAGTGGTAATCATTTATAGAGCCAAAGAAAAAAGAGTCAGCAGCTTATTTGGACAGAAGAAGTCTACAGTACATCATGATTTTCTATTGTGCCTTTACCTTGGTAACGAGATATTTGTCTCCTATTTGACAGCTTGGCATAGTTGGGTGCGACATGTCGTATCCTATTATTAATTTTACTTTGGTATGATGAGTGTTTGGTCCTTTTGCCTCACATTCTAATCTAGGCAGTGGTATAAACTTGCGAGCAGTTTGTGTCATTCGTAGCCCGCCTTGTTCTTTGTGCTAGAATGTTGGTATTTGTTACTCTTTGAGCAGGCTGTTCGTGGTCTCTTCTCGATGGAATTATAACCCCGGAGTTTACATTTCTGGATATTAACCTAATAAGTTTGTAGCATGCTCCGAGCCCGAGTTTGTTTCCATGTCGTGGGAATCTTGTGACTGATGAACTATTCCCTACAGGCGTTTGACGAGGCTATCTCCGAGTTGGACACCCTTGGAGAGGAATCTTACAAGGACAGCACGCTGATCATGCAGCTCCTGAGGGACAACTTGACCCTATGGACCTCCGACCTCACGGTATCTCCTGTTTCATGACTCTTTAACTGCGGTGTCCTTGTCGTTTGGACCGTGAAAATATTTGCCAGCAATCACCATCTGAAACTGTGTATTGTGGCAGGAGGACAGCGCCGAGGAGGGCAAGGAGGCCTCGAAAGGCGAAGCCGGCGAGGGGCAGTAACTGGGCGGATGGATCAATCAATGGGTCCGGTCCGCGTGTTTCTGGAGCCCATTGTTGTCTTTGAGATGCTGCCGTGCTGTTGACGGCCCGTGCGCTGCGCTCTGAATTCTGCTGTTCTAGCTGGGGTAGTGGTCGAATTTAAGTTCCATTGCTTTGCATTTGCTGCTAGTTGGCACTAGGTCCATGTGGACTGATTGTTCTCCCTGGACTCGACTCGCATGTGTGTGATCTCTCGCTAGTATTTTGTTGCTAAGCGATATTTAAGCTGCCGTTTTCACCTTGCCCCAATTGATTGGGTGCTATTGCACTGTGATTTGCATTATTCTTAAATGGCTAGCTATTCGGACGGCAGTTAAGCCGAGATGCTCAGGTGGTTCCGTCTCGCGCTTCTGCCCTGGAACGTACCGTTGCGTTGCACCTGAGACTTACCCTCAGGCGAGCGGTG
The DNA here is from genome assembly GCA_017311315.1 of Dendrocalamus latiflorus. Classification (NCBI taxonomy): domain Eukaryota; kingdom Viridiplantae; phylum Streptophyta; class Magnoliopsida; order Poales; family Poaceae; genus Dendrocalamus; species Dendrocalamus latiflorus. Next base: position 11,330,550 of record CM029654.1, read on the forward strand.
AGCAGTCGCCTGTCCGTACGGAATAGATTGAAGCCCTGTTCTTCCTTGCTTATAGTTTCTCGGAAAATCAAAATAAATAGAGTGGTTTTATAAAGCAGATTTTTTAAGTGATTTGAGTCATTATATGTGCTGTCTGTATTACCGTCTATGCCATTTGTTATCATTTAAAAAATATTGATAAAAATTATCAACCGCAGCTCAGAAAAGCAGCACCAGAGGCGACCGAACGAGAGCCCTACACAAGCGGGCTGTGCGATGTGATCCCTGAGCCAGAGCATTGGGCTGTTTGGGGAGCAGGACCCGACAGATGATTCGGTCCGATCAATTTGAGGTGGAGCAATTTTAGGCCCTGTTTGGAATGCGGGAATTTTTCCCGATTCCTGCGGGAATTGAACTGTTTTCTGCAAAATTCCTGTGAAATTCCTCTGTTCCAAACAGGCCCTTACTAGGGAATTACTACTATACATATGTACAGAGCAAGAGATAAAATCGGACGAAGCTATCGAGCCCTTCGCTTCCTCTCTCCTTCTCACCTCACTCACTATCTTCTGAAGAAGAGGACAAAGTGAGACCCTGCAGATTTCGATCAGATTCCCAAAGCCTCCTAAGGGTGCCCTATAGTGCCACTCCCCGCTGCTCGATCCACCGCTATACGACGCCTGGATCCGACGAGTTCTTTGCCGTAAGCCCCGGATCCGGGCAAAACTCTCAAGGCTGCCCTAAAGCGTCGCTCCCCGCTACTCGATCCGCCACTATACAGCGCCTAGATCCGACGAGCTCTTTGCTGGAAGCCCCAGATCCGGGGCAGGACCGAGCCCTTTTGGTGGCCTCTTTGCTCCAGACCGAGATAGGTACCTGTCATTGTCGCATCCTCCTCCTGGTTAAGATTTCAAGTATGTTTTCCCACAATTTTGGTGCATTTAGGGGGTTGGTTTTTGTAGAAATATTTTTGCATACGGTGGTTAAATTTGTTGCACACATAGCTGAGAAATGTTGTACACATGACCCAAAAATGTTATATCATGACAAAAAGTGTTGTGACCGAGCATCTGGAAGCTAGCGCCCGGGTCGGATCCCATTTTACTAGGGACCAACGAATCAATCAGCCATGAGAGGAGGGCCGTAGGCAGCAAAGAAATAAGCAAAACCGACTAATCCTACGTCCATACTGTTGAGGAACCGTCGCTGGCGACCAGTCCAATCGATTCCTCTGCTTAGAAAAAGAACGAATCAATCACAGAATCACAGAATAATAGATTGAACACACAGAGAGATAGAGAGAACTCCTGGTCTTTCTTTATTGCTTTCATTCATATGTACATAATGAGGGGTATAGGTCCCTATTTATAGACTACAATGAGGTGCCCACCATGGGCCCTGGGCTGCTGGCCCAGGCTCATGTTTCTTAACACTCCCCCTTGGGCACTCACCCGACACGTTCATGCCTCATTAAAACTCCATAAAAACCCAGTGAGAAAAATTTGGAGAAAGAGCACATGATACATGTGATGTTGAGATGCACGAATTGCCTCATTAAAAACCTTGGTCGAGAAACTTCATGGAAAACTCGTCAAGGAAAAAAAGTACAATTCACCCAATTTCATTTGGTCTTCAGGACTTTATTCCTTTGGGTACTTAATCTTCATGATCAAGATTTAATAATGGGCTTGAGAGAATTCTCCCCCTGAATTCTGCACTTCTCTCCCTGAATTCTGCGTTTCTCTAAGTTTCATCATTTCAATTCCTCACACGCACCTTTCAAAGTTAGATGCGGGGAGTGACTTAGTAAACAAGTCTACATGACTTAGTGTGCAGTACTTTAATCTTGTCCATCTTTGCAATTCATGAGCATAGAGGAACTTGGGGTTGATATGCTTACATAGCCCGTCTGCACTTGTGCAACGCAAGCTGTATTATCTTCATAGATAATTGTAGGGGTTTGCACAATGTTCATTCCACATGACTGCTAGATGTGGTGAACCGTTCATCGGAACCAAGCGCACATTTGTGCGGCTTCATACAGTGCTATAATTTCTGAGTGGTTCGTCGAAGTAGCTACAAGGCTTTGCTCAGACGATTTCCAGGAAATTGTAGTTCAACCACACATGAAATACATAGCCTGTTTGTGACCTTACGGTATGCGGGTTTAACAGGTACCCAGCATCTACATAGTCAATCAAGTTCAAATCTTGATTATTTCTGTAAAACAATCCAAGGTCCTTCATTCCTTGGAGGTATCGGAAGATGTCCTTTATGCCCTGCCAATGCCTTTTGGTGGGCTCTGCACTGTACCTTGCTAAGAGGTTCACGGCAAATGCAATGTCCGGTCTAGTGCAGTTTGCTAAGTACATGAGCGCTCCCACTGCACTCAAGTATGGGAATTCCGGTCCCAGGACTTCCTCCCCCTCTTCCCTAGGTCGGAAAGGATCTTTTTCTTACTGTAATGACCTATCGATCATCGATACTTTCGAGAGAAATACCTTCTCGAAGCCAAACCTTCCGAGCACCTTCTGGGTGTAGGTCGACTGATGTATCAAGATTCCTCAGGGATGTGCTCAAGCTGCAGGCCTAAGCAAAACTTGGTCTTGCCCAAATCTTTCATTTCAAATTCTGACTCCAAGTAGGAGCTTGCTTCGTTTATGTCTTCTGCTATCCCGATGATATTCAGATCATCTATATACACAGAGATTATACAAAATCCATTCTGGGATCGCTGTATAAATACATAAGGACAGTCTTCATTATTCGTGTAGCCTTTCTTGCAGAGAAAGTCGCTTAAGCGATTATACCACATTCTTCCAGATTGTCTCAGTTCATACAGTGACTTTCTGAGTTTCACACTGTACAGATTTCTATTTGCTCTGTCTTAGTTCGGGAGAGATATTCCTTCAGAGAGTTTCATATAAATCTCCGAATCCAAGTTACCGTAAAGGTATGCAGTCACAACATCCATCAATTTCATTTCTAAGTTCAAGTTCACTGCCATTGAGATCAAATATCTAAAGGTAATTCCACTCATGACTTGGGAGTAGGTTTCTTCATAATCAACTTCGGAACGTTGAGTGAAACTTTGGGCTACTAGCCTTGCTTTGTATCTCACTACTTCATTTCTTTCATTTCTCTTTCGAACAAATACCCACTTGTGCCCAACGGGGTGTATGTGGGGAGGTGTGCGGCATACAGGCCCAAACACCTCTATTTTATTCAGAGATAGCAATTCAGTTGCTATTGCCTTTTTCCAATCTTCCCAATCTGATCTTTTCTTACATTCAGCAAGCGATGCAGGTTCGGGATCAAGATCGATGATTGTGGTAATTTTCTTTGCGTAGTAGATATCAATATTAGCTGTTGTCCTATTCAGGGACTCTCCCGTGTGCACATAATTTATAGCTATTTCTTCATTAGTTGCTTCTTCTGAAGCGATTGCTTCTGCTGGAGCTCTACCTTGCACATCACTTCTTTCAATTGCGATGGCAAGTCCCTTTAGTTTTTCGGCTTCGATGTGTGCGCACACATCATGCCGATGGGGATATTCAGATTCGGTATGTCCTTTTCGGAAGGTGTCATACTTGTGCCAGGTCTCAACTGGCTCCCCTTCTCATTCTGGGGGACTTCAGTGATTGACTGTGGTAAATCCCTCTTATCCTTCTTCACCAGGCGTCTCCGGTTACTAAGGATTCGAGGAACCGGAGTTCTCGTCCTCTTTTTATTTTTCTGAGGCCTCTGGACGAGATTAGGGATACCTTCAATTTTCTTTGGTATTTCAACCCTCTCCGGTGCAGTGCGTTCAGGCACATGCGACTTAGTCACGCTCTTCAAATCACTAAAGTGATCAGACAGTTGATTTGCTAATGCTTGCAAATCTATTGTCTTCTAGACTTCTCTTGTCTTCTGGACTTCTTTTGTCTTCTGGACTTCTCTATTCGCTTCACTAGTGCGTGGGTCATCTGCATGGATTACCGTGGCTTGCCACGTAATTTCCCGATATTCTTCATCAAAGGGTTGATTTCCTCCCTCTAATGTTGGGAAATTTTCGGTAGTGACCCTTGCGCTAGTTGCATAGGTGAATGGATGTTGTAGGCCGAAGGTCTAAGGTTAATGAGATTTGCTGCATGTAGGACTGCGTGTCCGCAACATGTAGTTGGCAAATTACAATCATGCAAAAGAGGTCGGGCAATAAAATTTAATTCTCTTAATTAAAGCCTCTGTCAAACCATTCTGGGTATGGACATACGGTACCGAATGCTCAACTGCAATTCCCATAGCCATGCAATAATCATCAAATGCCTTTGAAGTAAATTCACCGGCGTTGTCCATTTTGATGGACTTGATGTGATGATTAGGAAATCACATTTCTGATGCGAATGATCTGCGAGATCAATTTTGCAAAGGCGTTGTTTCTTGTGGACAATAAACCCACATACGACTACTTCGATGAAGCGTCAATGAGCATCATAAAATACTTAAATGGCCCTGAGACGGGCTGAATGAGATCGCAAATGTCTCCCTGGATGCGTTCCAGGAATGCAGGGACTTCATCCTTCACTTTCAGAGTGGAGGGGTCTAGTAATTAGTTTCCCGGTGGCACATGTAGGGCACACAAAATCTTCATGATTTGGAAAATTCTTCACATTAATATTATGCCTATGCGAGTTATTGATTATGCTTCTCATCATCCTAAGACCTGGGTGGCCTAATCTGTCATGTCAAAGACAGAATAGTTCAGAGCTTCTAAATACTGTCTTCAGAACAGTGTACGCTGCAGGCGCCTTAATGTTGGTATAATAGAGCACAGTTTCAAGTGAAGGAAGTTTTTCTAATACCCTTTTCGATTCTCTTCGCGCTTCGTAATGAGCAGGTATTTCTTACCGTACTCTTCGTCAGTCTCAACGTGGAAACCATTGGCGCGAATATCCTTAAAACTTAGGAGAGTTCTAGTCGATTCTGGGTACAATAAGGCTTCTTCAATAACCAAAGTTGTGCCCATTGTGGCTCTTCCTGAACCAATTATACATGTATCGCTTCCGGCGATTGTCGTAAGGCTGCCAGTGCTCTTACGAATCGACTGAAAAAACTTAGTCTCTCTTAAGATGGTATGCATTGTGCCGCTGCTAGCTAAGCACACTTCCTTCATAGGGCGCTACACGTATTCTAATATAGGGTATTTATTAACATGTATGAGAAGGCAATCAACACATAAATAAAATACTCCAATATCAGAACATATCATTCCATCATAAACTGAATAAATGAATGAATTCTCAAATATCATCCAACCATCACGAGAAAATAACAATTCTTAAGTACCATCCATGCAAATTCTAACATATTCTTCCACACAAAATAAATGATAATTAAAGTCGAAATGCATTCAGTGCATCAGACTTCTTCTGCTATTTTCTCGGGGTTGACATTCTCTTCAAGAGAAAACATAGCATCGGCTGCTTCTAGGTCAAAAGGGGTTGCTGCTATCGTGATGGTTTCAACCTTCACCAGTGCAGGCACCTACTCCGAACTCTCCCCCTTAGCCGATGCAAGGTGGGCTTCATGCTGCCCTTTGCCATCCCGTTTTGGCTTGCTGGCCTTATTCTCTTGTGGAGCATTTGATTTGCCTTTCTGGGCTGCGGTCTTATCCTTCATTCCCCTTCTTTTCATTAAGAGCTTTTCGCACCTTGTAGCTCCCGGCGTTGGCTTCACGGCCAGCGGAGCTCCCAGGTGGCTGAGTGACGTAGTTCTTACGGAGAACTTTGTCCTGAGCCTCCGCAACTTGCATCATATCAATCAATTCGGCGTATTCCTCATAGCCATCTTGACGATAGTTGCGTGCGGATTGTGCTACATTGGGGGTGGAAGGATTCTCAATTTTCAATATTGGGGTACAAATCCTGTGCAAGGCAGAATTGTATTCCCCGACTGTCTTAACGTCGGCAAACCTCAGTCTGATTCACTCTTACTCTGCTCGAGGAAGAATGGTGTACTTTGACCTCTCAAACCGCTTCTTGAGTGCGGTCCAGAGTGCTAGCGCGCTCTCCACCATGTACTCATTCTTGAGAGTGAGGCAGAGGTGATGCCTGAGAAAATGATGTGCTTGATAATTCTCGTCAGGTGTGGGTTGAGCGTCTTTCTGTCTGCTTAGCCCAATAGATGCGCGGAGTTTCCAGCCCCCAAGCACAATCTCGACATCGGATGCCCATATCAGATAATTTTGGCCATGCTGGGCCAGCTCCTCGAACTCTCGGTTCGTGATGCTAGTCATCTAAATGTGTATAAGTCTACTGCTGGTAGACATGCACGGAATAATTCACTGCAGGTAAATAAATGGTACAATAGGTTCTCGTAATGTTTCATAATTTTCCATGTATTTTCTATAAATTTTACTGCTAATTCAGTGATTAAAAGCAATTTAAACAATTACAATTAACCAAAAATAGTAAATAAATACAGAAAATACATAAAACAGTAATGGCATAAATAAATAAGCTTCAAATGCTAAAAATAATGCAAAATTCGGATTCCCGAGGCCCTTTTATGCTAAAATATGAGATTTCAGCAAATTCTGCAATTTCTAGGGGTTTATACGCAAATTTTCAGTTCAGAGAAAAATTCACGCAATTTTCTGATTTACAGAGGGGTTTTCTGCAAAATTCTGGACCCGCTCGTAAATTTGAGGACCTACTGGTAATTTTTGGAACTACCGAGGCCTTTTATGCAAAATTTTGGGCTTAAATTAAAACTTTAAGGGTCGGTTGGTTATTTCTATCCAATAGGGGGTCTTTTCTGCAAAATTCCCAATGCTCCCCTCCCGGTCGGGCCACTTTGGCCGATTGGTTTTTTTCTTCCCCACCCCGCCGGCCCATCTCTTTCTACCCCGGCCGGCCCATCACGCCCGGGCCCATGCGGCCTTTCCTTTTACTCCCCCGGCCCAACCTGTTCGCCCCTACCGCTCCCCCCGGGCCCAGCCTGCTCGGCGCATGTGGCCTGTTGGCCCACACGGCTGACTTATCCCCCCCACGCCCGGTAGGGTTTCCCCATTAGGTGGCGGCGGCGGCATTAGCAGCCGAGGCTGTTGGCTCGGACGGCGGGACCGGCGGGAGACGGCGGCGGGGCCAGCGGCTCGGGCGGGGCCGGCGGTAGGAGGCGGCGCAAGGCGGGCGCTGCCGGGGGCAGTGCGGCGGCGCGGGAGAGGCCGGGCGCCGTGCGGCGGCGCGGGAGCGGCCGGGGGCCGTGCGAAGACGGTGGGGCCGGCGTGCTGGGCGGTGCACGGTGGGAGACGTTGGCGTGCGGGCCGCGCTGCGGGAGGGGCGCCGGCTGCGGGCGGCGTGCGGCGGATAATGGCAGGAGGCAGCTGGGTGGTCTCCGGCCAAAGCAAGGCGCGGCGGCGCCATGCGGGGCTTAGGCCGGCTGACGCCATGCGGGGCGGCGTCGTGCGGGACGCAGCGGCAAACGACCGTGGGCAAAGCGACGCATGCAGGCGCAGTGAAGCCTAGCGGTGGAGATCGCGCGTACGGGCGCGAGCGCGCGTGCAGGCGCATCAATGACGAGCTGCAGAGGGTCGGCCATGGTGGCTTTACCGGCGATGGCTTCTGGCCATTGCATGTTTTTTTTCGTGCAGGGGCCAACCAAACAACGATAAAAGAATAGATGCATATATCTTTCGTGCAGTGATCATGCTGGATCAAACAAAGCCATGCAAAATTTCAGTTTTCAACCTATGATGCAATCAACATCTACCCCATTTCGTAATCTACCGATCGACATTGTGCCGGCGATTTCAGATATGCTCGTGGTAGATTTGGGGCGGATTTGCATCGTTCTACAGTGCAATCAACATCTACCCCGTTTCACAATCTACCGATCGGCATTGTGTCGGCGACTTCAAGTCTGCTCGCGGTAGATTAGGGCGGATTTGCACCGTAGAATTTCAATCTAGAACGCGAAAAGAAAATACAGATTCAAAAGCGATCTAGAAAATTCAATCTGTGCTTCGATGATTACCTCGTTCACCGGAGCGAAGTCGTGCTGATAACGTGTTGAGGAATCGTCGCTGGTGACCAGTCCGATCGATTCCTCTGCTTAGAAAAAGAACGAATCAATCACAGAATCACAGAATAATAGATTGAACACACAGAGAGATAGAGAGAACTCCTGGTCTTTCTTTATTGCTTTCATTCATGTGTACATAATGGGGAGTATAGGTCCCTATTTATAGACTATAATGAGGTGCCCACCATGGGCCCTGGGCTAGGTTTCTTAACACATACGACCACCCATGGCTCCCGCGCGCACCTCTTCCACTCATCTTGTCGGAGTTAAACTGTGGCAGGTGTGCATACATACGCTCTTGGTTAGGCAGCAGGTGGCAAGAAACACGATGGTAAAGAAGACGGCGGTGGCTGATCAGACGGCGGTGGACCACTGCCGACGCCGGCGTTCACCGTCCCCTCCTCCCATCTTCGTACGATTCCCCTATTTGTTGGCCGGTCGGCCTCGCCATCGCCCTCTTCAACCAAAGGTAACTGATCGAGCAAATTAATTACATTAGCCCAACCCTGATCAATCCCAAGTAATTAAGCAGCATCCGTGATCTTTGGCATTGCTAGCTAGTGGTTAATGCTCCTGGAAAGAATTAATAAATAGACGAAACAAATCATCGTGTAAACGATTGCGGACTTAGGTTGCCCCTGTTATACCATGGTGCTGTTGCCATCCTTGTACAGGATAGTAGTAAGCTGAGCAAGCTCACACAAATCTCATGCATGCTACTCACCTCGAGCCTAATCCCTTTGGGTAAAGCTGTCAATTGAAATATATATAGGCACACATAAATGGTGAAAGTGAGTGTAGCATCGAGTATGGTGAGTGGGGTAGATGATTCTTTCAAATATTCTCTCAAATATCAACAACAATATACGAAAAACAAATTTATAACCCTATCAAAGCCCTAGGCCAATGAAGCAAAAAAACTCCAGAAAATCACGGCCTCACTGGTCAAACCATAAATTACATTCGGTTAGATCGAAAATTGAAGCCGATCAGACCTCTGGGAATAGCAGTTAGACTGCTATGAACAACAATTTCAGTCGGATGAATGGCACTGTTTCAAGTCATAAAATCAATGTAACTTTTGATCCCGATGATCCAAATAATGTGAAACTTGGTATGCACATTCTCTAGGATATCATGAACCTATTCCAATCAATGATCGAGAGAATAGTTGCAAAAGTTGTGACTTTTTATTTGAGTGAAGGGTGCATCAAAACTAGGTAAAATAGAAAAGTCTTGATCTGCACTTACTCGTGAGTCCTAGATGATTTAGGAGACCTTAGATGGATTTTCATATGTTATAGCAAGCTAGATTACAACACGAATTCAATACAAATCACCTACAAGAGCAAAACCTTAAAAATCATGTCTCTTTTGAGAAAAACTGAGCAAACTCAGCAACTTCTTCTAGATCATGCCTGGATGAATGAGATCTTGTCTCCAGGACATGCCTCCACCTCTTACATGTTCTTGGTACCACCAAAAAGCTTAAGAGAAGGGAAATCCAAACAAGAAAACTAAGTAATCAGGGGATTCATAGTACAACTCATCTGGTCAAACTTTAGATGATCATTTTACTTGGAGAATAATATTTCACAGCCAATCTCTCAGTATAGCAGAGCTACAAGCCTAGAGCACATACTTTACCACCTCTCACTTAACCCTAACATCCAGCCATTCTTTAGTGGATCACACCACTTAAATATAGGAAAATCAGATAACCCGCACATAAATGGATTTTACTCTCACACACACTTTCATGTTTGTCAAAGCGCAATTTACTAAAGGCTTCATAAGTTCGATAAGACATCCCATTTACAAAGACATGATCAAAACCACTTAGGCTAGCGTTGTGGTTCTGGAAACTACCACTACACCCGATTTGGATAGTTTCCTCAATTGCCACCCGTAGATCTTTACGAACGATGCGATGCTCATGACTTGTTGCCAAGATCACACGCCTACGCCGAGACCGTTACCACTTGAAATACCCAAGTACCATGGCATATCAATATCACTTCACAGTCTGTGATGCCTAATGCCTTGCTGTCAAGATCGTATGCCTGCTATGAGAAACGTTGCCACTTGAAATGCACAAGTCCGATTGGCACATAACATGCACGTATTACCTCTTCATGACCTTTGTCTTTCTCTAGTGCTTCTCGGCTTGAGATGTTGCTCCACCCATACTTACGTGACATGTTATAGCCTCAGGACTGCTTCTATAGCCTTGGTCTCATCATTGGCCATAACAATCATCAAAGTACCTACACATCAAAGAACAAATCAATTGATCCAAACACAAATGACATGCACTTAACTCTCAATTAGTAAATTATATGTATGGACACATCATGACTCACACATGCATGGACTCCCTATAATGATCCTTAAATCATTACAGAGTAAACATCGCCAAGGGGATAGATGAGGGAGAAGAACTTTGGAAGGGAGACTAGATTAATTCATCTTCATTACTTGATACCAATGGTAGCTTGTGGCTCCTTTATTATAGAGGTGGTGTCCCTAACAACTCAATCTAATCTTTCCTATTAACAAGGATAATCTTACTAATAGATAAGATTTTATCCTAACAATAACTTGGTTGCTAAGGAAACATAATCTAATCCTTAATTAGGCTGGCCCTATGTAGCACGGACACGGACACGGATACGTCGACACGACACAACACCGACACGAGAATTCGCCATTTTCCCAAAAATACCGATACGGTGACACGGCTATATATATTTAAATAATAAATATTATATATATATATGCATTATTTTCTATGTTTCCACATGCTTATTAAACTGCAATAATGTAAATTGTAAACTTGTACTTTGTAAAGTGTATACTTGGAATATGTACCTCATCAATTGTTTGGTAACCCTGATGACAATTGTTGATGTGAATACCATTTCCAGAAGTAAGAATTCCATTAACCTGGGAAAAAATAACATAATCAGATCGGAAAGACTACAAAGATAACATATTAACATGTATATTTGATTCGTAAACAATTAAAGCAATGGACTAACATGTATATTTGCATCTCCATTTCACATTTCCTCCCCCTTGACCACCCCTGTCTAGAATATCAACATGATTCCACAATGGAAGCTTTGACCTACTGTGGCTTGTATTTTCCTCCTCTTTAGCATTAGAATTAGAGGCTTCCATTTTTTTAGAATGATGAAACAAACAATCAAGCATAAATGTTATTGCATACTGCATCTAAATGTTATTGCATATTGCATAAATATTATTGCAAACAAGCAATCAAGCAAATGTTATTGCATACTGCATAAATGTTATTGCAAACAAACAATCAAGCAAACAATCAATCAAGTATAAATGTTATTGCTGACTGCATCTAAACCATACTGCATCATAGAATCTAAATGTTGTTATTGCCGACTGCATCTAAACCATACCTGTGCGGCTGTGCCGACTGCGAGGCGGAGGCTGACGGCGCGCGGGGAGGAGGCCGGCGAAACAGCGGAGGCGCGCGGGGAGGAGGCCGGCGAAGCAGTGGAGGCGCGCGGGGAGGAATCCTGGGAAGCGACGGCGGCGCGCGGGGAGGAAGTCGGGGAGGCGTCGGCACGTGGGGAGGAAGCCGCTCGGGTAGGGTTAGGGTTAGGATGGCCATTGGCGCACGGGATGGGCCAGCTCTCTCCTGGGCCGGCTCTAGGCCAATTGTGTCCTGGGCTGTGTCGGACTCGTGTATTTATCGTGTTCGACACGTGTCGAGAATTTTAGCAATTAAAGTTAATTCCAAAATTGCTCGATACGTCGCCGACACGTGTCCGAGCCGTGTCCGTGTCGTATCCGTGTCGGACACGGATACGACAGTTTAGACACGTGTCCGTGCTACATAGGGCTGGCCTAGGAAGGTTCCTCGCTGCTGCTACAGTACCCACGAGTACTGTTCATGTGCATTATTTTTTGCATATGACAACTTCTCTCTTCCTTAATTTGCAACAACTCATCCTCGAGCTGTGGTGGCGGCGGCCATGGTTGCATCCTTGGAAGTACCACAACTGCAATAGGATGCAACCCTTGGAGGTAGACCATGGAGTGGATGACACCGGCTTCATGGTGCCGAGGACAATACCCGCATCACAGGAAACCAAATTGGGGCAGCACGAACACCCTTCACTTTCACTCCCCGAGACACCATGGCCCATGGTGGTGGGAGGGAGGCTATGACATTGCTGTCCCCTACACGGCAAACGCCATGCTCCACAATGCCAATGGCATGATGTCGATCAACGTCATGGAAAAGATGGCTGTGAGGCAGTGACCCTCTCTCTCTTTGATGGCAGTATTGGTGGTGACCTTGGCACTAAGGGCAACACTGCTCCATCCACTATTGCCATCATCTTCTCTAGGATGACCTTCATCTTCTTGATAGTTGCCATCATCTTGTCAGTGATAGCCATCATGTTCTCATTGTCGACCTTCATCAAGGCCAGCTACTCAGCAGCATAAGCTATGGTGTTCGCTCTAATACTAAATATAATTATCCTTAAATTATGACGAGGTAAACACCATCAGGAGGATAGTCGGGCGGCGTCAGCTTGATTGGGATGAGGAGCAGACTATAGATGAGGGAGAAGAACCTTAGAAGAAAGACTAGATTGATTCATCTTCATTGCTTAATACCAATGGTAGCATATGGCTCCTCTTTTATAGAGATGGAGCCCCTAACAACTTAATCTAATCTTTCCTATTAATAAGGATAACCTTCCTAATAGATAATATTCTATCCTAGCAATGACTTGGTTGCTAAAGAAATCCAATCTAATCCTTAATTAGGCTTGGCCAAGGAAGGTTCCTCGTTGCTGCTGTAGTACCCATAAGTACTATTTATGCACGTTATTTTCTGCATATGACACTCCCCATGACTAACACTTATACAACACCCGCTGTGACTAATACCACCAAAATCACATAAAATAAGATCAACTCACACACCTCACCAGGGCCGATCTGACCGCGGCTTGCAAGCCGGTCAGACCCCCTGGCCGGTCTGACCGATTCTACAGAGAAGCACAAGTGAAAGTTCAATTTTACAAAAATCAGACTCAATTGATAAGAGCAAAACACAAATAATATCAAATACTCATCACTCTTATAGGGCTGCCACTATATGGTCTTACAATGAGGCTATAGGCACACGTAAATGGTGAAAGGTAGGCTTGTTCAGATCCATGCCTGCATTACGAACGACCAAAATGAGCTCTGCAACAGTTGAGTACAGTACATGGCATAAGCGTTCAAATCAGGTTAATGATCCCTCATCTCTGTTTGCTCTTTCACCATGCCGTGTGTTTATACTGTACAGTTAGTGATCGGAGGACTGGAGTGTTGCATGCACATTAGGTGCTTGTTGTTTTGCCTAGCGAGGAGCTTATATAATTTGTATTTCAGTTCCTGTTATTGTCCTTATCGAACAATATTGTGGGAACAGCTTCGAACTGAATTTGTCGGCCTAGTTTCTTTTCGGTAGTAATTGGTAACGGCTCTTGCTTCCGGTGTGTTGTGTTCAGTACTTGGGAGATGGGACTGTTGCCAGAAACTTGATTGGTTTATCTTGGTATTGAGTTAAATGGTCATTTAATTCTGATTTCCAAGATCTTTTTTGTTTTGTTTTTGTTGTATTGCTGTCATTAATTGCATGGATATATTTTGACTGTATCTTGTACCCAAGTGGTTCATGCAGATTATTACGGGAGAAGTGAACACAAAGTGTGCACCTTTCATGAAATCTAATGCGCTTCTCAAAAATTAATCCTTTTGCGTGATCATGTAATCCTGAGAGAGAAAATTTCGACGAGGACCGCAATTGCAAGTTGGGACATGGCCCGTGATGTCGAGTATGATCAAATGTAAGCTTGTGTGACATTGAGAAGACCATTTTCTCTTTCCGGAAAAGTTACGGATTTAACTTTCATGTACAAGGTTTAGCAGCAAAATAAAAGAAAGAAAGCAAGTGACATAGATGGCAGGCAACGCTGCACATCTGAATCAGAGTTTCAGCAGGGCACACAAACCACCATACTGTTAATATATCTTCACTATTACCACCCAAAATACGCTGCTCAATATGAACCAATGCTGCCAATTCTATGAACTTCTGGTGTGAGATGGCAATTACCATGCATGAAACATTTTGGCGGAGTTCTTCACATGTGATGGTATAAGGCAGGGCGTTAACAGATAGCACTCCAGTCCACATATCAACTCAAACAAAGCATGCAAAGCTAACATTCTTGCACTCCAGTCAAAAGGACTTTCCCCATGGTTCGAACTCAGGCTAGAGTGGCAAAAATGACTTTTCCTTGGGTCAAAAAGGTAAGAAAAAGCATGAAAAGACAAGAAAATAGCGGAAATAACATCGTGTAAATCTAAATATTTTTGAAGTGGTATCTGGAGTGGCATAGTATGAATTTTCCCATATTTTGTAGGCATCAAATTTTGTTGAAGTTGTGGTCATATCAAAACGACATGGTCGATAACTCATTCCAATATTCCTCGAACCAATCAAGAAGAGATCATTAGGTCGGAGTTAGGATCGAATGGTCCTAGAACCAACTGGTATGGTTCGTCAAATTAAACACCACCTCCATAACTCCATTGTGCATTTGAAAGTACGATGGCTTTCTAGTGGGAAAATATTTGCACGTGCTTATTTTGTTACCTAAGAAATGCTTTGCTAGGATTCCATTAAGTTTCGACGTTGTTGTTGTGCAATCTAACTCAGTGCAGTTTTTCTTTCCGTTTGTCTTGCAGGAAAGAGGACAGTGCTCAACGACGATAGTGAATTAGTGACGACGACTGCTGAAAATTTCAAGCAAACAATTAATCAACATCAAACCTACCATATTACGCCTGATTAATTCTTGCGACTCGATCCATTGACATGTGAATCCCATCCTACTTAATTTGGGTACGTTGGAGACAGTTTATATTCACGCGTGTGCGCATCCCCTTTGCCCTGTGGACTATATGTAATGCCCCCAATTTTTGGGACCAGGGACGTCGTACAACCTGCAACAGCCCAGGAGTTCTGTTACGGCTTAACAGTGTATCATGTTTGCTTATAAGCCATTTAAAAAGAGTTAATTGGATTAAAGTAAGACCTAATGGCCAGCTTTAACGACAATAAGGGCATTCAAGCCCAAAACTTAACTTACATACAAAAGAGCCGAAGAAAACTCCACAGGAACGCTTGAGTGCGGTCGTAACCCTAATGCGAAATCTTGAATTGCTTCCTTTTTCTTCTGGTATCTTTTGGGGGAAAATTTGGCAAGCCTGAGTACTCCCACCCCGTACTCAGCAAATCACATGTGGAAATACTATATAACTAATTGCCAGGGTTCTCGGGTGGAGGGTGTATAGTGGTTTTATTATGAGGTGGATGCAGTTTTATTTGCAATCAAGTAAAACTTAAAACATTTGCTCCTTAAGATCAGGGGTTTTCTGTTATCAGATAAAATCTCATCAATACTCAATTTAACAACATCAGAAACACTACTTATGCCTCGTTATTGGAATCACCCAATTAACACAGCTTCATTAACCGGAAGCACGGCGTATTCGAATACCATTTATTTCACTCTGCAGAGTTGCTCAACTTTACCCACACGATCCCTTAACTCCCGCGACAGAGTTAAGAAAGTCAGGTCGGTTCACTGCTCCACTCTTTATATAGACTCTACCCGATAGCATCACTCAGTCACGGCTACAATTGCGCACATACTCTTCTCTAGCCGCTTGTGAGTGAATACTACCGTTGTTAGGTACCCGCAGCATACCTAACTCCCCGTCTACCTGTCATCACAGCCTGTAGAGTTTCAATTGGATGGAGCAGCTACTAGACCAGTGTTGACAAGTCAACTCCTGTGGCCTGAGCGTTGACTATGTCTTTTACTTGGCACAAGGTTCTCGTCCTTACATTTTTCACCTGAGGCATCCAACCACGTCTCCCTCTGTGCCTACTGGCACTACCACCACCCATCCATACCAGCCTCTCACTTGGGTAAGGTCGTGCCGTAGATCACCGTGTGATTTCCCACAGTACACCCTTCCCAGTCTCAATTCTTCTAAGGTAAAGTCGTGGCGTAGATCACCGCGTGATTTCCCACAATACACCTTTACCTTAATATCAATTCCTCTAAGGTAAAGTCGTGGCGTAGATCACCGCGTGATTTCCCACAGTACACCTTTACCTTAGTATCAATTCCTCTAAGGTAAAGTCGTGGCGTAGATCACCGCGTGATTTCCCACAGTACACCTTTACCTTAATATTAGTTTTCAAATCCTACCGGCCCACAGCCAACACCTTAGAAGTACATACCAGCATCACCGACCTAGGGTACGGTGTCCCATACCACCCTACCCTCTCCGGGTTTTTCAATTCTACCGGCCAACGGCTAGGGTCACTTAGTAGTGTATCATACTGAATGAAATGATCTTGTATACATTTATATCATATGTTACTTCTTACTAAGGTTGTCAAGGTGAATATGGCCATCAAGGTAAACAGGGCTATTTATCAGTGGTAGGATTATCTAGATAGCATGCCATTCTAAATCTTTGTTTTAAGCAATTATCAGTTCGCAACTATCAATAATGAAAATACATTAAATAAATAATGTAATTTAATGGGATTTAATATGATCAAAAATATGTGACTTGCCTTGCGGACTTATAATTTCGACAATTTCGTATTCTTCAACTTCTTGGCCTTGACCTTGATCCGAGGCTTCGTATTCTTGAATTAGCTGATCCTCGACGTCACGTGCTAGCGCAAAACAAAGAAAATCAATTTAATTTCACGCTCGACGAAAAATGAGCTAGGAATAAAGAAATGGACATAATAAGATAATTCACCAAAATTCAAATAAAATAGGTTTGGAATTTTTGGAGGCTTGATATGACTATTTGGAGCTAGGAAATGGATTGGCGGGCTCGAAACGGATCTAGGGAGTACAAATATGTATTTTTGAGTTTGGGTCAAGCACTGTTCACTGGGCTCGGTCGGTTACTGTTTACCAGGTTCGGACCAGGCGCGGCGAGCTGACTCGGTCGAACCGCGTCGCCCCAGGTGCGGTACTGTTCCTCGGCTCGGCACTATTCCTCGGGCTCAGCCGAAGTGGTTCGATCCAGTCAACTCGGGGCGGCTCGGTCGGGCGCGCCTGGTGCGGGCGGAGCTGGCTTGGCTCAGCCAGCTCGGGCTGGCCAGTCGAAGGAACAGTGCCGAACGGCACTGTTCTTCTTCCTCCTTCGTCACGCGCCCGCGCAGAGAGAACAGAGGAAGGGGCGGCGACTCCCAGTGGGGCTCCGGTGAACTGCGACGGCAACCGAGGGTATGGTTGGGGTCGTGGGGGCTAGGGGATCTCGTTTTCGGTGGTTAGAGGTCCGGCGAAGGCGGCATTCGCCGGCGGTGAGGACTTTCCTCCCACGGCCATTTTTGAACTTGTGTGCTAACGGGGAAGGTTCCAAGCAATTGGGTGGGTGTTAGAGCATCCTTGGGACCAAGGCAAGCTCATGGGAGTGGTGGTTCGGCCCGGGGAAGTCTGTGCGAGGCCGGCCACAGTGGGGTGCCATGGCCGAGCAGAGGAGCTCGGGGGTGAGGGAGTAGAGGGCTCAGGAGCTTAGAGCAACGGTTCGGGGAGGTTTTGGGAGAGGCTAGGGAGCTGTTGGAGGGAGGAATTGGGGAACGGCGGTGCGGAAGACCGGAATTGCTTTAGGGCTCCGAAATAGGGAATTCTCCCAATTGCTGGCAACAGAGAAGGAAGCCGGAGCTTGGGGTGTGCGGTGAGCTTTGGGGTGGCGTATGGTTTCTTGCGGAGGGGTGGGGCGACTGAAACAGGCCCCGGAAGGCGGTTGGCACCGAGGGCGGGCAGCGGCAGGGCAGGGCACGGAGAGAGGGCAGGGGCAGCTGGCCGGGAGCGGTCCCGAAGGGCAAGGTGGCAGAGCTGGTGAGGTGGCAGAGGAGAAGAAGACGCGAGAGCGAGTGAGAGGTGGAGGCGGCAGCGAGAAAAGATCAGGCGGCGGGGATATTTTCGGATGCTACAGTGTTGCGCGAAAAAAACAGGTGTAGGGCAGAGTTTGCTTGGAGATTGGTGAAAATTTTGCTTGAGATTGGTGAGGATTAAGCTCTAGTTTGAGATTTTGCAATAGAATTTGGAAATTCAATTGTTTTTCAAATTTTTGAAAAATTCAGGGCATCACACTATATATAAAGCTCCAGTAACACTGTTGGTCCACAAATTGTGCCTTTCCAAAGGAGCAAGGGGATTAAAAAGTGTTTCTGTTTGATATGACATGCAAGTCTTCTTAGTTGGTATTTTTCTGGTTAAATAATCTTAATTTGTATAGACCTGAAAACTTTGGGACATGTAATTAATACTCCCTTCATCTCGCAATACAAGTCTAAATCTCACCCATGCATATAGACCAAGGTGACTCTAAATTTTAAAAAAAAAGTTAATACCATTAAACTATACACAACCCTACTAAATGATATATTATAATTACCCAGTTATTTTCAATATTAAAGTAGGGGTATATGATGGAAATATTATAATAAATATACCTTTAGTCTCCGTAATAGACTTATATTATAGGATAACGTTTTTTACGAATGATGACTTATATTGCGGAAGGGATGAAGTAGTCTAGTACGGCCTCCGTTCTTCTTCATTTGGAGTTATTGACCACATATAATATTTTGCTGGTTAAATAGTCTTAGTTTGTATAGAACTGAAAGCTTTAGTGCTCTACTAACCAATTGCTTCTTCTTCCTTAGTATACAAGCGAATTTGTATGATCTTAGTTTGTATAGACCTGAAAGGTCTGAGACATGTAATATCTACTAGCAAATTGACCGCATATAAACCGCACAACCAGTGATTGTTGTGCACGCATGTTCGTGGTCGATCGATCGATCTTGCATTCTTGCAGGAGAGCTTCTGTGAGTATCAAGTTCTATGGTAGATTTCGTGCAGCGCTGAAGCGAGAAGGCCTGGTCCTGGGAGATGGTCGCGAGCTGCGTGTGACCAGATGGCTCGAGCTGCTGAACTTCCCGTGGTGTGATGATGACAAGAGAGGAGGCAAAAGCGGCCGTGGCAAAACTTTCAGAAAAAGGCTGTCTTGTTTTATGGATAAGCTCATCTCTTACAACCAAACTGCGTTTATAAACGGGAGGTTCATGCTAGAAAGTGTAGCAAGTGCACATGAGATTATTCATGATGTGTACCGTAGCAATACTAGTGGTTTTGTTCTTAAACTTGATTATGAGAAAGCTTATAGACTGAGATTTCCTTTTAAATATGATGAAACAAAGAGGTTTTGGGAATAAGTGGATAGGTTGGATGAACTCTATGTTGTATAAAGGTTCTGTGGACATTAGGATCAATGATGAGGAAAACAACTTTTTTTAAACTGGCGAAGGTTTAAGACGGTGATCCGCTGTCTCCTTTATATTCAATTTAGTTGCTGATGTTTTCACCAAGATGCTAGTTAGTTATATTTGTTGTAAATATTGCGGTATAAGCATATTTGTATATTTAATTCCAGCCAATACAAACACATAAAGAACATATTTCCAGCATAATAAGAATGACATAAATTGCATGTAAAAATGTAATTCTATCTTGCCATTCAAATTCACATATATATTCAAAGAATATAACATTAATACTGCTGGGAATAACAATATATAGAACAGTCCTAAGAACAATGGAACAATTAAATCTAGCATAAGACAAATTAATTGTTTCATTATTGCTCTCAGAACAGAGTTGCGCAAAATCAGAGATTTTGGCCTTCTCATGCATACGTCATAACTCTTCATAATTAATCTAACAACTATGACTTGAGCTCTAATTTATTTACTGCCAACAGACCCAAACATATGACAGATTTCTGTTCAATATCAGTTCTACCAAATGATTACAGACAAAAGACAATAGACAGTGATCTAAAGATGTTCAGATAACTAGCAGCAAACTGAACAATGTATATATATAAATTGCAGTAATAAACAAGTCCAAAGACAGGACTGAAACAAGAAGTATACTGCACCAATAATATAACCCAATCAAGATTTAACAGATCACTTCTCACTATTTCTATGGCATATAATCAGATCTAACAGATAGAACTATAGTGGTCAACAGAAAGGTCTGCAGAAAACAAATCTCAGAGCTCAAGTCTAACAATTGTTGTCTAGATTAATTCAGTATATGACTAATTTCATCACAGAGCATACAAGTGCGCCCACAGACATTCACAGCAGCCCTCAATAATTTGATTAAAATTACAGATCAAGATATACTGTTGTAAATGAGGAAAAACTGAATATACTCACAGTACAGACAGTATTCGAAACTGTCCAGGAGCCAAAAACCAGCAGGAGAAAACCAATCAGTGCGGCAAGGCACGAAGAATCGCTCACCCAGAAAATCTATCAACCCACTATCACGCGCGAGTAGATGATTCACGGAGATACAATGCCGCTCTTCACTTCTCAGCCACAACCAAGAAACGAAGTCGAGGTTCAGAGATATGCCGCACAAGATCACAAAGCACTCCGGCCAAGAGTACTCAATCACAGTAGGAACCAGCGCCGCCTCTTCTCTTCTTGGGCAAAACCGCAAGCTCACTGAATCCCCACACCCAAATTAGGGTTTCACACAGGGAATCAAAGAACCGGCCTCAATCGAAGATGGCCGAAACCACCAACTTCAGTGCAGCCCGCAGAGGAGAGGAGGAAGAACTCAAGAGAGCAAAAGTCGATCGGAAGTCAAGAAGATGGATCCCAAACCGTGTAGCCGAGCCGGCATATGAAGGGGAGACGAGGTGAGCCGCGAGTTGGCACGAGCGGCCGGCTCCGGAGAACCCGGGCCTGCCCGCGCCTCCACCGCCGCTTCTTCCTCGCCACTCCCTCCATCTTTCCGCCCAAATCGCCAGATCCAAAAGGAGGAGACGAACGGCCGCGCCGAAATCGCACGGGAGGGAGCCACCGACGCCGCCAGCGAACGAGTCGGGGAGGAGACAAAGTCTCCTCCCCCTTATCTCTTCCAGCGTGACCGACAGGTGGGCCCCACCATTTAGGGCACCCTTTCATTCTTTTCTCAATTGGGAAATTCCCAAATTGCCCCTCTCTCATACAACAATATTAAGGGTTTATTAGATAATTTCTGCCCCGGTGGAGTGATTAGTCTGCAGTATGCAGATGATACTTTACTTTTCCTACAGTGTGGTCTTTTCTCTGCTATGAATTTGAAGTGGCTTCTTTCTTTTTTTGAACAACTCTCTGGCATGAGAATCAACTTTCATTAATGTGACATGATGCCTATTCATGTTGATAGAGAGGATGGTATTCCTTTTGCTCAAACTTTTGGTTGTCAGTTGAAAGATTCCCCATTTAAATATCTTCGTGTTCCTTTGCATTGTAAGAATCTAAGAAAAGAGGATATGCTACCTGTGGTAGATAAAGTGATTAAGAGAGTAGCAGGTTGGAGAGGGAGACTCTTATCCTTTGGGAGTAGATTAATCCTAATTAAATTTGCTTGGCTAGTATTCCAATTTACCTCCTGCCTGTAATTAAATTTCCAAAATGGGCCATTGATCTGATTAACTCTCAAATGGCTAATTGCTTATGGGACGATTTTGATGGTCATCATAAATATCATCTAGCAAACTGGAACCTTGTGTGTCAGAAAAAAGAATACGGTGGTTTAGGTATTCAAAACTTAAAAGAGTTAAATCTGTGCTTGCTTGCTTCTTTGGTTAAGAGATGTAGTCTAGATGAAGGTAAACTTTGGAGAAGAATCATTGATTTTAGATATGACACTATTGAGCCTAATATTTTTTACTGTAATCTGAACATGCCTCTCTCTTTTGGAAAGGAATCATGTGGGCTGCTAAAGCTGCAAAGCTAGGGTACCATTGGAATGTGGGGAATGGTAGGAAAGTGAAATTCTGGGAAGATTCTTGGTTTGGTAACTCCAGTTTAGCAATTCAGTACCGAGATGTTTATATTTTGGTTAATGATCAACAAAAATCCATTGCTGAAGCTTGGGATGGGTCAAAACTGATGTTTACTTTTAGGAGATGTGTAAATGACAGGATTTTGGGGCTGGCTATTTTTCGCGTTTCCGATTTTTGAATCCTTGCCTGATACATATGCGAGTTTATTTCAATAGGAATTTTATGAGAGAGTAGATTTATCCCGGACTCCATCTATCTAGATATGTGCTAAGGAGGCGCACCCACGTGTGCGCGCCTGTCGTGCGTGTACGTCTTTCTTGCAATTGCGAGAGAGAGAAGGCAGACTATTGCAGGGCACAGAGGAGAACCCGGTGGCAATTCAACGGGTGAAGGTGGAGGTCCTCTCCCTGGTGAAGATTTAGAAGGAACTTTTGGAGATGGTGTGGTGTGCGTTCTGGATGTAATGTTATGGGTTTGTGATGTGGTGCTGGTGATGGATGTAATAGCGGGTTGATGTTAACTGTTTGGCCTAGAGCCAAAATAACTTGTGGTTTCGTTTTTTTTTGTAAAAAAAGGGGGACTCCAGGTCTCCCTCTTTGGTTTGAGAAAAAGCGGCCGTGGCGGCGGCGGCGGCGACCGTAGAGGTGCAGTAGGGCATATATTGGGTCGCCGCTGTGCTAAGCGCCACCTTGTGTAAGAGATGGACTTGTCTGTGTGCATTGTGGCTGTTGAAACTTCAAAGGTCTTGCTCATGCTTGGTTACTGCTGCCCTAGCTAGGAAATGCTTCGCTGCGCCCTGTCAAGCTTCGATCGAGTTCATTTTGTTGTCGAGTAAATTCGTAATGTTGGCGATTTCCAATCACTCGGTATATGTATTCGGTTGTGTCTGTCTGGCAGAGAAGAGGAACCGTGTTACACGATGGCAGCGACGATGGCTGCTTCGGAATAAACCCGCAAGCCGTTCATTTTTTCCTTTAAATTTAGCCCTGACGTCTGTTTTTTGAAAAATTAGCCTCCTCTCTGAGCTTGATAAATGTAACAGGTGATATGTGTTATCTATTGCGCCACCTAGGCTCGGTAAGCCGGCTGCAGGTGAGTGCGACAGGCAGAGGCAACAGCTGGTGTGAGCGCGGCAGGCTGGCGACAAGCACAACAAGCAGGGCTACCGAGCACCACTGGCTCAGCAATTGCTTTCGAGCTCCCCTGGCTCAGCAGGAGCTGCTGAGCTCTCCCGGCTTGGCAGCTTTGCTGCCTTAGCTGCAGTACACATACCCCGAATCCCGATGGCCGTTTGCCTGTGGGTGAAAAAAATATCTGATTTTAATAGAACTTTTTTAGAGAGACATAATAGGGGATTTGGACAGGCAGATGAACTCACACCACTAACTCTATCTTTTAACTAGTACAGATACATTATTGAAAAAAATAGGAATGGATCATATGTAGCTAGGCATAGCATTTTGCGACGAAGGTGTGAATTAACAACGGTTCTAGGGTTAAAATGTGGAACCATACGGCACCCACATGGCGCGATGGTCATCCAAACAGTGTGGACGTGGCTAGTTATCACGGTAGTGGCAAACGCAATTGTAGCTTGGGTTGACACAGAGCACGGGTGGTAGTTTTTAGCGAGGTGCACCACCTCCTTGTTGTTCCTCTCCTTAATGCTCTACCTACGGAGCCTATCTTTGTTGGTCCTCTCAGTCTGAAGCTCCTCCCATAATTCTTCTAAGTGGATGTGCTGTTTATGGGTGTAAACTTGGGCGGATATTGGATACGATAGATCCACCCACTAGGTCAACTTGCAATCCGTTGTTTGCAAACAAGACGAGGTTAGTACAAGCATTTCATATGTGCAAATATACATAGGTAATGAATGATTTACCATGAACAGTGAACAGTGAAAGAATCAAGGTCGTAGGTGGATGTTGTCATCACAAATCAGCACCACCACATAAACGTTGTGCTTTCCTTGCGGCCTAGGCTCAGGGATGTGTGGGTAGTCCTGGAAAGGATTTCTAGGAGTGTACGACTCCCTAGTTTCGAGCAGTAAATCGGAGCTTAGGGGGTCGGGGTCCAGGGACTATAATTCTCGTGTCTTTGAGGTAAAGGTCACAGCCTCGAAACCCAACCCATGCCTACCATCCCTTCTCACGCCTTGAGCTTCCAACCCTATTTACCATGCTTCTATTGTTGTAGTGCGATTCCCTATAATACAGATTATGATGTTTGAGTGTCTGTACAAAATGTGCATTAGAAGCATGTATCAGTGTGGAAAAGAACGTGGCAACATTAGAAGTGAACTTAATTTAAAATACACATAATTTGCATCATCGAACATTAATTTGATGCTAGTTACATTGCAGGATGTGTCAGGGTAGGTGTAGGTGCTATAAATCAATAGGTCTACCGGGTGGCCGACAAAGTGGGTCTATTTGGGTAGTTTCTTATGGAGTGACCTATTGTCTTGCATAGCCTACACTTCTGTGGCCTCACCTATTGGCCATGTTGATTGTCTCCATATCGTTACAAATGTGATGGAACTAACGTCTTCTGCACCCCGACTGCTTCAATGCGTTGTTTGGCACCCACTTCACTTTCCCCAACCAAAGGTTCATATAATGCATGTCCACTCCGTAGGAGTTAAACTCAGCGCTCCAAGTTTTGCATAAATGATGGATGTCATAGTATTCCGAAATATAATGCATGGAGGATTGCTGTCATGTAGCACACATGGCGTAAACATAAGAGCAAGGCTTGTGAATGAGCATCAGCTTGTTGCACGTGTAGGTTGTAACTTCACCGATGGTGCACGCATGCTTGCGATCACCTCTGGCGTGGCCCACGATATACTTGTCCCTAAAATGAATCTCAAACTTCTTCCTCCCCTCATCCATGGTCCGAGCGACATGCGAATGAGCCTTCATCTTTTCTACTTCACGTACGCCTACATAACTTCTAACAGTTGCCTCCCTTCATCTAGGTTCTTCTTTGCAATCATGGTTCTATTAACGAAATAACCGATAGTGCAGTTCCAACTCTTATACATAATTGCAGTGATCGGGAGGGAGCGCACACCCTTTAGCACACCGTTTGACACCTCGGACATATTGGTCGCCATCGGTGTTGTGAAGAATGAAAAGCCCCAAAAATTCAAACTAGAAAATTTCATTTTATTTTTGCTGCATTTTTTGGTGAATTCTTGGAGACTTTCCCTTTTTGGAAAGCCCCCTTTTTCTGCTTTCCCTTTTTGGACATTGCCGCCTCCCCTTCTCCTTTGGCGCCCTGCCCCCTTCCCGCTTTCCCCTCTCTTCGGCGCCTCCCTCCGCTCCCTCCCCGCTGGCGCCCAGCTCCCTCCCCGCCTCCTCCCTCGTGCGTACGCTGCGCCTGCGCCTGCTCCCCGCACCGCCTCTGCGCCACGCTCCTGGTTTCGGACCGCCGCTCCACCCCGCCGTCCCCCGGTCCGAAGGAAGCCCCCTCCCGCGCCACGCGTTGCCGCCTCCTCCACCTGGACCCACCCGCCAGCCTCTCCTCCCCTCTCCCTTCCCCCGCAAGCTCGAGCTCGCCCATGCCGTTCGGCCAACAGCCCCGCTCCGCCACTCCCCGCCTTAACTCGCTCTGCCAGGCCGGACGCCACTCCATGCGCGGAGGAGATGCCCCAACTACTCCCCCCGTCCTCCTTTTGACCCCGGCTCCATCGCCCACTCCTCCCTCCCTCGGATCCTTCCCTCTCTGCTCGGGTATAAAACCTCCATCGGCTCCCGCACGCACCCTTGCTTCCCAAGCTCTCCCACCACCCTCCATCGCCTCCTACCACTCCAAGGATCACCCCAGAGCAACCGATTGGACCTTCATCGCCCCAGTCGCCACCGCTGCTCTCCCCTGCGCTGGCGACCCCGTAAACCGGATCTCTCCCTCTCTTCCTCCATTTTCCAATTGCGTTCACCAGAAGCGTCTCCATGCTCCACTAATCACGTTGATACTTGCCTCTGGACAGGTGATCGCCCGTAGAGTGCCAGCACCGAGGCTCCCTTCCGGCCGCCGCACCCTCTCCGTGGCCAGACTCCTCTGCAGCTTCCCAGCCCCCATCTCCGCCACCAATGTGAGCCCCTTGGCCCCCTGTCCGTGTAACCGCAACCGATTGGGCTATCTCACCACCGGTGACCTCCCTCGCCACCAAATAGCCAAAGCACTCCCTTCTCCTTCCTGCCTTCTCCCTCCTGCCTTCTCCATCGATCCCCTCCCCTTCCACAGCCCCAAAACGGGTTCCCCTCTCGAAAACCTACCCACTGATGCCCTCAGTTGCCGCCGACAAGCCCCCTGGCGCCCAGGCCGCCGTCTCCACCGTAACGCTGCCCCGGGGGCACTATAGCAGCGGGAGGAGGAAGACGACCCCCTCCCCGCGACGTGGCCCTCCCTCCACTGTCCGATCTTCTTAATCCCATTCCCCCTCGTTCGTCCGATCCCCGTACCGGTTCACTCGTCCCCGTTGTGTCTTAGCCGTCCGATCTTCGTAAACGCCCCACCCCACAGTCGTCGGATCACCCGTACCGCTTCGCCGCATCCCCGCTCCGTTGCCGTCCGTCCCGCCACGCGGCAACCATCCGGACCGCACGGGCACGCGCTATTGGGCCGAGCCCACGGCCTGCCTCGCCGCGCCGCGCGCGCATGGGCCGCCGGGCCGTGCGTTTGAATCCCCGGCCGGGCCGCACTGTAGCACTGGGCCGGACATTCACTGTTCATCCCGATTTTCCCGAGTTTATTGATTTCTAAAATCCCAGAAAATCCAAATAAATTCTAGAAAATCCCGAAAATTCCCAAATTTCACCACTTTGCTCAGAAAAATATATTGAATCCATTTTTGGTCTCCTTGTTCCCAAATTCATACCAGATAAATTCCTAAAATTCTAATTTGAGGATTTATACATTTTACTCCTTTTTAATTAGTTTATTTTTTTTCCTCGCTTGATTAGTTTCAAGCTGGACTTATTTATTTTATGTGTTTGCGCTAGTTTCGGAGATCCCGAAGGTTCAAGTGCAGGCTCAGGATCCAAGTGTTTCTTCGTTCGAGCTAGCTGAGATCATCCGGATTGACGTCAAGTCCCAAATCTTTTGATCATGTTGCAACCCATGTTATTTAATTATGTTATTATGCTATTTGCATTAAGCTAGTTCTGAAATGTTAGTTCAAAGTAAAATAAAATGTTTAGAATGACATGATATGTAGTTAAACCTACCACCGACATATGCCATGTTAAACTTGTAGCCATGCCTTTGTAACCCTAGAAATAATTATCTGTTAATCTAGATAATGGTAGGTTATTATTATTATGCAAAGTCTTTACACTAAAAAGGTTGTGGCTGAGGGCCAATAGAATTTGGAAAACTCGACTCTAGGGCAGGGTGGTATGGGACACCGTACCCTAGGGCGGAGTATATCGACGTGCAGAATAGGGTAAGGGTTCATACCCTAGGTTGTATGGTCGCGGACCTGACCGGGGTTGCGGACTCCGGGGGAAAAATGTAAGGACCAGACCCTTACGCTGAGCAAATGACATGGTGACCGCTCAACCACAGGAGTTGACTTGTCAACATTGGTTTAGTAGCTGCTCAACTCGATTGAAACTCTACAGGTGTTGAGAAGTAGGTGATTGAGTAACAAGGTTAGGCAGGCCGTGCTGCGGGTGCCTAACAACGGTAGAGTTCACTCGAAGCGGACGTTTGTTTTCTTGTGCCAGACCCGAGTGGATTCTACCGGGTGGAGCCTATATAAAGAGTTGAGCAATGAAACGACCTGGCTTTCTTAACTCTGTCGCGGGAGTTAAGGAATCGTGTGCGTAAAGCTGAGCAAACTCTGCAGAGTCAAATAAATGGTATTCGAATACGCCGTGCTCCCGGTTATTGGAGCTGTGTCACTTGGGTGATTCCAGCAGCGAAGGTTAAGTAGATTTGTACATGCTTAACTTGTTTAGTTGGTTAATTAACCTTTCATGAAAAACCTCTGAGATCTTAAGAAGTAGTTTTGGGTCCGTTTTACCAAATTGTTTGCAAATAAAACTGCATCCACTCAAGTTAATAAACCAAGTATATTCCCTTCCATTGTTAATCCGTGCATGTAGTAAGATAGAGTCCCTTTGGGGCTTGCTGAGCCGGTTGTTTGGCTCACGGCTTGCTAATTCCCCTCTTTAGAGGATCAAGACGAAGGTGAAGGTCTCCCCGTCGAGAACGTCCCGGGGGATCTCTTCTTCGACGAGGACCCGTGGCTTTAGGTCTTCGCCACGCTCAAGCGGATTCTGGAAGTCTTTTGCAATGTAATTATACTTTGGGCTTGCACGCCCCGCTGTGAAAACTGGATGTTAATCCTTATGTGAAATATATGCTGGACTTTTGTTGTAAGCATGCAATGGTATACTCTTGCGCGACACTCCATAACTGTTCATGCGTGAATAGTTGCGGAATGTCATGTCCGTACGTGCCCCTACACACACCTCCTGAGCTTAGGGAGACCAATCTCCTTTAGCTTCAGAGCCTGAATTACGGTCAATTCACAACTTTGAAGGTCCGTCCCACGCAGTCCGTTCTGTATGACTCTCTTCCCATAGAACACGAACGATTATTCTATATCTGATAGCAGGTACCTACCACCAATGCAGACAAAATACACTTATTTCAGACGATACTAAATACAAATAAACATAATACAAAATAATCGTCAATATGTACATAACTGAGCTACCAATTATATATGCCTGCAACCATGTGCTAATAATATCCGTACAAATATTTTCTACATTATCTGCAATATCACCAAAGCAATACATATATATATACATATGTGTGTGTGTGCGCGCGCGCGTGTGTGTCTAATTTGCAAATAACGACGATAAGTGTATAAATAATAGTGCAACCTCTTTTACCGTTATTATCAAAAAAAAGTATAAAAAGGTAAAAATAATAATAGCATACAAATAACAACAGTGTACAAATAATACATCATTAACATTACAAATAAAGATTTAAAAAGGTACAAATAATAACAGTATACAAATAACAATAAAAGGTCAGCTAGTAACAAAGAATCTTTATTATCGCCACTAATACATCATTAACATGAGTAATTACAAAATATCATCTGCATTAACTAAATACATATGTCATCTAAACATCATTAACAAGAGCATTCTATATAGCCAAACCACCGTACGCTAATGAAACGTTAATGACATATTAAGTGTATTCTCGCAAGCGAATGAAATATATCTCTTCGTAAAAGTCTTCACCAGATCCACACTATTTCCAAATACGAAATCCCCTAAATCACACCAAAACCTTGTCAAAAAACTAATTCAAACCCTTTTCTACTCTCCCTTTCTTTCTTCTCTCTTGGCTCTCTCTCATTCAGTAGGAAAGATACTCAACTGTGCGGTTTTGAATGAGATAGCGAAGAGGGATGCGATCCATTTTATGTGCGCAGGAAGGCATTACCAACCGACAGGCCCACACAGATGCATGCGAGCGCAAAGGGCAACACCAAGTCCAGTCGAAAGTCACGGGAATCACTACCGAGCGCGTCGCATGCGTCGCGTTAGTCAGCCACCCAAGCACCTACTGAGCCAGGCTAGCTCGAAGCCAAGGGAGCTCGATAGCTCCTGCCGAGCCAGTGGTGCTCGGCAACCTCCTGCGTGTCGCGCTCGCTCTCTGCCTACCGTGCTACATCTAGCTTACCGAGCTTGAGTGGCGTGGTAGGTGACACGTGTCGACTGCTACGCTTATTGAGCTTAGAGAGAGAGAGAGAAATCTCTTTTTGTAAAAAATAAGTGTTCAAAACTAAATTTGAAGAAAAAATATGCTAAAGTGTTATATGTGTAAGCAGCTCAAAAGTTGCACATACGTGTCATGGTTCGGTGAATTGTCGTATTCCGTTCATAGTGCTTCCATTCCAGTCTAAGTTACTACTTACGTTTTAACCTACCATATACCGTAAAAAAACGACCATACTAGGTGTACTATATATTTTTCATCTATCAAAACCTACCAATGTGGCATAACTGGCAAATAAAAAATGCCTCAATGATATAAAATACCAATTGACGCACGAGGGAAATAAGACTGAAAGAAACACAGGCAATTCTTAAACTATAACTCTTAATCCAGTTAACCCGACACTAAAACTTTAATGGCGATGTATCTGATGAACAAGAGATGCTTTGTGAACATGTAGACAAACTCGATCTTGTCCATCTGAATCTATCTCGATGCCTTAGATCGCACGTAGATGATCCTCTTCCCACTAATCCATTTTTGCGATTTGCCCCCCGGTGCCATCGCCTGCTAATTTACGGAAAACATCCTGCACCGAGTTGTGGCTAGGGGTAAAAACGGATCGGATAGTTTCCGCCGGATCCGGACGGATACGGATATGGATTGTGTCGGATCGGATTTTTTTCGGATAGTTCTCGGATCGGATACGGATACGGATTTTTTTTATCAGATACGGATACGAATACAGTAAGCCTAGTATCCGTCGAATACGGATACGGATTATCCGGATAATACGAAAACGGATATCCGAGGGGAGGGGAGGGACTTTAATTTTGATTTTTGATTTTTGGATTTCAGAAAAGCCTGGGAAATTCATTTAAGCTCAGAAAAATATGAAATAAACTCCAAAAATTCCAAGAAAATTCACAGAAGTTCCTGGTGACATTTTAGACTTAATAAAAATATTTTCAACTAATTTTGGTATTTAATTTTCATACTTAAAAATACTTTTTAATTTCAAAAGTAGACCTTTAAACTCCAGAAAATCCAGCAAACCAAATAAAAGCCAAATAACTCCAAATAATTAATTTAAAGTAGGATTTTTATAGAAAATCAAAATATCATTTTATTTAATATCTATTTTTTTGGTTTTCACTTAATTTACTTTTCAAATCAGGCTTTTTCAAAAACAGAAAATCCAAGGCAAAACCCAAAAATAAAATTTAGGCAACAAAAATACTTATTTTAATTTAAATTTTATTTTAATTAATTTTTATTTATTGATTTATTGATTTTTATTTTAATAAAAACCTGGGCTGTTACAACTTGATTGATGAAATGGAGGAATGAAATGTTCTTATGTTTGTTCAAATTGCTATCGTGTCATCATGTGTATTCCATGAATTGCACGTTGTTGTTACTTATGTAGTTATGTTATGATCGACTATTAGGTATATTTTCATTGTGGATGAAAAGACTATGCTTGTTTAGATTTCATGAATGTTTTGACCAGATGAACTATTTACGTATTTTCGTTAATTTTGGATGTATAGTTTAAGAGGTTTTCATGTTCCGATAAATATTCGTAACCGTATTCGTTTCGATTCGTATTCGATCTGTATCTGTATTTGATATTATTCGTATTTGTATTCGTATTCGAGTTATCCGTATTTGTATCCATATTTGAAAAAAAAAATATGAAAACAAATATGGTAGAGACATTATCCATCCGTATCCGATCCATTTTCACCCCTAGTCGTGGCCAGCCCATCCTCCTCCGGTCGATCCCCTCATCGTCTGCTGGGTTAGGGTAGGCTGTTGCCCCTACCTGACCCGCTCCGGCGAAGCTGCCTCCTCCTCGTCCTCTGTTAGCGTCGTCAACTCCTCCATCAGCGACGCTGCTCCCATCCGCCCACGACACCGCCTCGAATCTGAGGCGATGCTCCGCGGCCCCTAGCCATCCCCCCGCGATGTTGCTCCGCCGGTGACTGTCCTCCATCCGAGTGTCATCCTTCTTCACAGGCGGCTTCTGGAATCCTCCACCATTGGCGCCGACTAGTTCAATTACCATGACCATCAGAGGTGGTGGCACAAACTTTGCTTCTTCAACTGGTGGATGTAACATATGTTCTTGCTGTTTTTATTTCTTTTTTCTTTTTCAAAGAGTGTTCTTATTTGTTCAGAATCAATATAGTTCACAGAGAGTAATAAAATTATTGGAATTTGTAATTAATGGAATCTGTGAAAAATTGCTTCCAGGTGCTTCTGTTCCTTATATATGAAAAGCTGTTTTTGACAAATTTTGATGACAACAGCATAACACTTGTTTCATGATATATGAATCATTTGAAGCGTTGGGCATCAATAGCCCAGGCTACTAGTTCTTCCCCGAGCCCTTGCAACCATGGATTGATATTTGAATTGTAAAATTTCACTCTGATTCAGAGACGTCAATGTATGAGGATATACAGTTGAATCTGGTAATTCTGGATGAATGATACCAATACTTTTCACATAAGAAGTAAGAAATGCTTGTAGTTTACAATTGAACAAGACAAAAACCATTTGCGTTTCACATTCAATCATGTCTGAAAGCTGCTACCATTTTTGCAAGCTGACAAGGGGGCATAACCATAGTTATTGCCATTTTGCTTAATGCTGTTGCACTTAAAATTGACATAAACCTGGTATTGCTCATGAACCATACATTGCCATTCTCATGAGTTTGGTTCCTACTTAAAATTCACAAAGGCCACACAACACAGCTGCAAAATTCACGAAGATCATACAACGCGGCCCATGTTCCAGAAATAAAAACAACAAGAACATATATTACATCCATCAGTTGAAGAAGTAAATTTTGTGTCGCCACCCCCAGGTCATGGTAATTGAACTGGTGGGCGCGCTGGTGGAGGATTCCAAAAACCACCAGCAAGGGAGGAAGACACTCGGATAGAGCCTCACTGACAGAGCGACATCGAGGGGGTCGCCTCAGCTGGATGCACCGTCACAACGGATGGGAGCAGCGTCTCTAATGGAGGAGGCGGCAACATCGCTAACAGAGGACAAGGAGTCGACGGCCTTGCCGGAGCAAGGTCTGGTAGGGGCAACAGCCTGCCCTAACCTAGCTGACGACGAGGGGATCGACCAAAGGACAGGCTGGCCATGACTCGGTCACAGGGCATTTTCTGTAAAATTTGCAGGCAATGGCACCAGGGGCAAATCACAAAAATGAATGTGGGAAGAGGATCACCCACGTGCAATCTGAGCCACCGAGATAAGAGTCCGATGGGTAAGATCGAGTTTATGATCGAGTTTGGTGGTGATCGGTTCGGCTGAAAAGTTTATGGCTTATGGCTGAAAACACTGTAATTGACTGAAAAAAGCACTGTAGATGACAGAGGCTTATTTAGCATAATTAAATTTAAAAAATATAAAAAAATATGTTAACCCATTACGTATAATACAAACAAATACAGGAAAAAAAAGAACCGGCAAAAAAGCTCAACAAAAAGCCAAAAGTTCAGAAAAAGACGAAACTTATGAATAGTAAAAAATAAACCAAAAGCCAGAAGCCGAGTTGATCAGGGCCAATCCATATGTTCAACAAACAGCTCTTGTTCGCCAGATCCGTTGCCAACTTTAATACCTGGTTATATAGTCTGCAAATGTCACCTAGAGTATGTACTACGCGTAAATCCCTAAGCAGAACAAAGAATGACAACGAGAGAGAACCAGAAACATTTCTCAAGCCCCGGACATCCTAAGACGGGGCAATCAGACTTCAGAAACACCACTGTAACAATCCAATGGGCTCGCTCATCACATTTGCGCGCGACATCGTGTATCTTTAAAAACTATCTGCCATCTTATTGCGGCGGTTCCGGCGCTTCATCATCAAACTCGTTCATGTGGTCCAAAAGATAGTTTGCAGCGAGCTGCTCATCCTTGTTGCACGCAAAGAAAACCTCTAGAACCAGGTCACGATCGAAGCCCATTTGTTCAAGCTGCATATGGACAACATAATGTGATGATATTACAAATGTGGAACTGTGGATAAAGCAACGGGTAACACAAAATCAGTGATTCATCCTTGTGCCATGCAGTATGCAGAGAATGTGGAGGCTGGCACATAGATAGTGAGGGAGGGGGTTGAATCTATTGGCTTACACGTAGTATGGCTTCATTCTCCTCAGGTGTGACGGCTACTGTTTGAGGCATTCCGGCAGCAAACTGATCTAGCAAATTCCTGGTTCAGGTACCAATAGTGTCAAGCACAACACACAAACATTGCCAGACAAATATCAGCATAAGTTGTAGCTACGATTTCATACCCTTGAGCTCCCTCTACAGGTTCATTTATTAAACGCAGGAACTCAGCCTGGTTTTCCTGAATCAGCTGCAAAATCTGTGGATTTTGTTTCCCCAGTTCTTGAAGCAAAGGCTGCAGTATAAGGAATTGTGTGTCAATGGAAATGCCACAAGGATTAGACGATTAGAAGGAAATGATAATAAAGGATCATGAAAAATACCTGCAAAATTTGAGGGTTAGCCTGCACCAAAGAAAGCAAGCCACGGAACTGTGAGTTGTTTCGCAAAACATCAAGATTTCCACCACCAGCATTACCAGAAGTCGCAGAAGCATTTTGAAGGACCTGCAAATCAAATTAAATAGAAGTCAGATCTCAATTATACCATTGTGCAGGGCCCGGGGCGGGGCGGGGGGGGGGGGGGGGGTGTTACAGAGAGAGAACCTGAGGAAACAGGTCCAAGGGATTAGCATTGGGTCCAGACGATGGAATTGCAGGTTGAGCTGATTGTAAAGCCTGAACTGGATCAGCTGGTTGGCCACTCGCAGGAAGTGCTTGAACTGCCACTGGGGCCTCTACCTGCTCGGGAACCCCCTATATCAAATACAAAATGACATCAGAGTAGGCACCAATAGAAACATTACATGCTAAAATTGTGCCAGAACAAGAGCTGAATATATTGGTCCTCCTGTGGTCCATAATCCCAGAGAAAATCTTGAATCACACAGATATACAGTATGGCTTACTACAAACAGATGCCTCCCATCGGTAAATTTGCTAGTTGTAATTCACTATTTGTTTTGTACGACCCCACAAACTAAGAATTCATCCAGGGAGTCCAAGCAACTAGGAAGGAAAAAACAATTGAAGAAGAAAATTGTGGTTCTTACGGAATACAAATACTCAACAGCCCGCTCTGGGTTGTTGTATGCAGCCCGTAGAGCACGCACAACAGTGTCCCGGTCCCATGCTCCTCCACCCATTTCAAGAATCGATTGAATTGTTCCTTCCAAATTGCTGCCAGCAACAAGGTTTGACGCAGCTTGACCAAAAGGATCCGCTTCAGTGCTGTTCAAATCACAAAATAGAGAGTATCATCAAATGGCATTTCATGTCTTGCCAGCGAAGAGTGCCAAATAAAAGCAGGAACTCAATATGGGGAATTGATCAGATTTGTAACTTAAAAGGAAACACATAATAACTCACATTGCAGCAGCAGGAGCTGCGACGGCTGTTGCAGTTGGAACAGGTGCAGTCACAGGTGGGCTGCTTCAATAAACATAAAAAGGGATACTATTAGCTAGCTACTAACAAAAAAAATGTTTTAGCAACTACGATTACCAGAAAAATATTGAACAAGCCCATAATTTAATATTAGCCAGACTAAGAACGGTTAGATGAGAAGAAGCAGACTAGCATATCTTTCATAAGTTACAAATGAAGGTGCAGACCAAAAATATCCCAGTAACAGATTTAATGACCAAGTATACCATTATTTTGACTCTAAATACAGCTATTATTAGAGAAAAACAAATTTGAAATTTGATAAAAGTGAATCCTTGTGCACAATAAGAATTTTTTTTTGTTAGTCTGGCCAACATGAATGGATACTTACACAGGTGCTTGTGCAGCTGGGGGTTGGGTTGCAGGGGCAGAAGGCATCGCCCGATCAACTGAGGGCTGCAAGAGAAATACATATTATTTTGAACTGGGCAGCAAAAAAAATTGAGAAAATCTACGGAAGGAAACACAACACGCAACATTAAATTTGGAAAAGAAATTGACAATTCTACCAGCCAACAACCACAAGCATATGAAAACACAGCACAAGCTCATATCCATGGTTGTCACGGCCTAATTGGTGACCACGGCGCCTAAGAGGTGCCAAGACGCCATGGCGACGCCACGGCAAAACGCCATGAGTTGGGAGAGAGCAAAGGTTACGAGTTATGAGGGGAGGAGGCCGCTCCATGTACATGTATTGTATGCATGTAGTGTATGCCTAGCGAGGAAGACAGGGGGGCGGTCACGGTGCTCCATGTTGTCCCCCCTAGACCGCCACGACGCCTAGGCGTCACCAAGGCGACGACTTGGTGACGCCGTAACAACCATGCTCATATCACATATCATAACATGTATAAGTCTTGACTTATCAATAGAGTTTCCTCCCATCATTTAGTTGGCCTGGACATTATGTATCCAGGAAATTATATTATCAAAACTGCAACCATGCAAGCAAAATATAAACGTAAGCAAATTTCAAATCGACCTTAATTGTACTTCCCTCTTAAATGAGATAATAAAGCTACCATAAATATGTGGAATAAGACCTAGCACACTTGCTTTATTGTTCGGTAATCTTCTAGGAGAACGACAGAGCACTAATAAACAATAAGGGGAAACAATAATGCGAGACAAAAAATGTGAAATATGGTTATTCCATAGCTCTATCTCACCTGATTGTTGGGATCCTTGGCAGTATTTGAAGCAGCACTTGATGATGCCTTCTGCAAAAGATTTGTCTGAGTTGTGGTTAAGAAATGTCACATTGCATGCATGTAAAGTCTACTAACTTTTCAACAAATACTTGCATCATATATCAAAAGGTAACATGATCATCTTCATTGGTACCCCAAGCATTTCTTGTATATAAGTGATCACAAAATTCTCAGCTCTATACTATACTACGAGAATATGAGAACTTAGCATACCTTAGACAACATTATAACAATGAAGTTGTTCTCCAGAACTTTGTTCTCTTCAAGTGTTGTGTCATTCTTAAGAACATTCCCCTGATGAATGAGCATCTGTTGATCAGCTGGGTAGACATTCTGTCCTTGTGTAGTCTCAATAAGACTTTTAACATCGGCGACCTGCACAAAAGCATTGCAGTCAAACAAAATTTCGTGTGCATTTTTACTATATAGGAATCTGGGTTCAATTGCCAAGGAAACATCGTCAGACAACAAATCATCAAAGAGTGTAGCTAATTAATAAGACATATTAGGATTCCAGCCATAGATTGCAATGTAAATTAGCAAAGCTCAAAGACGACCATCTAACCATAATTGATACTAATCCGCAAGCAATATTGGCAACAATAATGCCCTATTCATCTATGGTAACATAAGCAACATTTGTCATGTGCATATTAATATATTCCGAACTAGTTGAACATATCTGCATACTCAACCAAACATGGATAAATGAGCTTTTTTTCCTTCCCTGATCATCACACCACAGCAAAAATAAATAAACAAATAAATCATATGAACTTTTTAGCTCAAAACTCTAAAATTAAAGGTGGGACACCTTTGCTGGTGTTGATATCCCTAGTCCTAATCTTAGATTCAAATAACACTGCCGAATGATGATACCATTAGTCCATTATCATCCCACATCCTAGTCATATAACATTCCCGGTAAATAACCTGTTAAGTCATACTTGTGCAACGATACCAGAGCACATCGACTTAACGGGCTGCCCATTTGGATGGTCATTTATTACATCCTACTCATGCACGTACTGTAAAACTTAAGATGTACAACAATCCACTCACCACACACCAATTACATTCTGCAACAACCAAGACCCACAACTAAAAGGGCGACCAGCGATACAGATATGT
Source organism: Dendrocalamus latiflorus (assembly GCA_017311315.1). Lineage (NCBI taxonomy): Eukaryota > Viridiplantae > Streptophyta > Magnoliopsida > Poales > Poaceae > Dendrocalamus > Dendrocalamus latiflorus. The sequence goes on from CM029654.1 coordinate 11,368,303, forward strand.
GTTGATATCCCATTCTACGCTGCACCATCAAGCAGTTGGCACGCATTCCATAAGCCTAACATCGCTTCCCCACAGTGTCAGAAGCAACCACGCCATCAGGACACAATCCAACTCAGCGACAGCTCCCCAGAACAGAACCTACCCCCACTCGCAACGCAACCACGATCCACACCAACCTCGCGGGCAAGGGCAAGCACGAACAACACCTCATACAACGAATCTACCAACGCAATATCACGCTCTAACACCACCCCCCCCCCCCCCCAACCACAACCACCACCACAAAAAAAGCCAGCAGATTCGCACCAATCTGATCCGAATCCCGCAACCCTAAGCTCGTCCCGCCGCTACAACGCTAAGAACCCTAACACGCGCCCCTCCGAGACCAACTCGACACAACCATGCGACCGCCGAAGCCAAAATAATCACCGCGGAAACAAGTAGATTCGCACGGAGCCGCACAGATCAGGAGGCGGCGGCGTACCTTGCTGGTGGGCTCCACCTCGATCTCGAAGCTGGAGCCCTTGAGGGTTTTGACGGAGACCTTCATCGCGCCGCCGCCCGCCGCGCCCTCTCCCTCGCGCAGCCTTCGGCGTCGAGCTCGAGGGTTCGAGGAAGAGTGGGGAAGGGGAAAGAAGAAGAAGAAGAAAGGAAGGAAGAGCGTCAGGAGGTGTAGTAATATAGGGGGCGATGTGAGAAAAGACCCCTCTTTTCTTTCTGTTTCTGCGCTACTTTTGCGAACTGGGTCCTCCAAGTTGTTACTAATTGCGAAGGAGATAATTCAGATCAATTTGGATCCGCTCATTTCGGCTTAACTTTTGGCTTATTTTTCACTATTTCTAAATTTCGTCTTTTTCTGTATTTGTAGCTTTTTTGAGCTTTTTTTGCCGGTTTTTTCCGTATTCGTTTGCGTTGTCCGTGATGGACTAACTTATTTTTTCTATTTTTAAATTTTTTAAAATTTAGTTACGCCAAATAAACTACCATCAGCTGCAGTGTAATTTTAGCCAGCTACAGTACAATTTCAGTTATAAATCAGATTATTTCAGCCTAACCGAGCGGCACCTACCGCTTGGAAGACTACCAACTACTAGAATATCACTCTAAAGTTCTTTTTAAAAAAACAAATACCACTCTAAAGACTTTTAAATTCACACAACACCATCCTAATATCTTCTTTTTGCATTTTCCTGATTTTTCATTTTTGCAAGCCATACGAAGTTACCTATTTGCTCCCCATCGTGCTAACTGGTCCCATCCCCCCCCAATCCCTTGGATCCATGGCACTGGGAGTAATTTTGCTTAGCTAGATGTAATGAACTTGTTTACACTGAAGTATTTTGCTTAGATTAAGTAATGAACTTCTGTGGGGTTTGAGGCATTCTGTATGTAGCTGCTACAGTATCATGTTGCTTCTTCCGTAATTATTTTCAGTATGATTCAATGCATCATTTCGTACTGTATTAGATGAAAAGATGAAGATAGCACCTCTTTTCTTCTATTCTAAGAGCAGAACAATTTTCTTCTAATGCTTTTTGGAACATGTATAAATTGTCAAGTTGGCACGATGGAGAGAAGCCAGAAGCCGTTTGGATGGTTGGATCTGATTTGGTTGGCCGTCGAGCCAAACTAGGCATGTAGTGCATCCAAGGGCAAATAAGTAACTTCCCATGGCTTGGAAAAATGGAAAATCAAGAAAATGCAAAAAAAAAAAAGAAGTATTGAAATGGCGTTTTGTGAATCCAAAAGTCTGCATAGTGGTATTATCTAAAGAAAAATCTTTAAAGTGATATTTCAGTATTGACAATTTTCGGAGTGGTATAATATGAATTATACCTTTGCTCAAAGGTCCCCCTATTGTACGATGAGCTTCTTAGAAGCCCAGTGTAAAGTGAACATGTATTTGGAGAAGAAAATTACTTTTGGTTTTTTGTTTATGACAAATAAAGCAGTTTTTTATTTTATAAATGTGTGAAGAAGAAAGTGCCAACAACAGCTCACAATATAGATAGCGGATACCACGCACTGTGACAAAACATATTAATATCGCTCTTGATAACTTATCATAATGAGCATGGCAATCATCGTAGAGAACTTGGAGGCTATTTTGCATGTTGAAGTAGTATTTTTAACAGTAACCTAAAATTCCTACATTTCAAACGGAGCCTGAGGATAGTGCACCAAGTGTTGTATAATCTTGATTGATGCAATGTAAGGTAAGTTGGTTGGTATGCATCACTTGTGCCTTGCTTTTCTCAAAACAATAAAAGAAAATTCATGGGATTATAAAAACGAGGGAGTACGAAAAATGTAGTATTGCATTGCCATGGCTTCTTGAATCCTATAAGATTGAAAACCACATGAATTTGCAACGAAAAGTGTTTGACTACACCACAGAAAAAACATAGAAATTTTTTCCAAGAGCTTTGAGTCAATGTTTAGTTCCTATGAAATTGAGTGCATAGGAAAATAGTCCATAGAAATTATACTATTTCAATCCTACAAATCAAACAACATATATAGAAAAAATTCCTAAGGATTAGAATCCTCCAAAAAATCCTTTGAAAATCCTACAAATCAAATCAAAGAGGCCAACGACTACATCACCAAGCAAAGTGGGGCAAGCTACTGAATCCATGGTCAGCAAACGGCAACACACTTTGCTATTTCGTTGTGCATTTCAAGAAAGTATGTTTCAATCAAGCCGTTACTCCCATTATTCTTTAGTGTGTGGTTCAACTAGACTCGGACTCTAAATAGAGATAGAAAAGGATATGTAGTTCATAATTGAGATGATCTATTGTTATTTCTAGCAATTCACATTGCAACGCACCGGGACGTAGACTTCAAAATAGCAGCAAATTGTAGCTTACGAAGAGCTCGATCCATTTCTCTTAAACTCAGGCATGACGCATCCAAGAAACAAGCGACTGCACCAAACCTATCACAAAAGGGGTGAACTGCTCCAGAACACCAAACTCAGAGAAGCCATTGCGTCTCCTCAAGCCCCAATCTGCAGAGGAGCCCAACACACACAAGACAACACAAATCAGTAGTCGCTACTCAGATGCGGTTTACCGTGATACGTTCAAAGCAGAGACATCCAACTTGCACTCCCTCCTTGCCAATGGATGGCCACTTACAAATTTACCTGACATACAGTGTCGCTCATTGGGGTTTTTGCGCATGAACAATTAATTGGCTCTTGCAACCTCGGATTTTGATGAAAATATTAGTTGGACAGATAAATAGTATCTAGAAAAGGTATTTTTCAATATTTAGGATCGATACTACAGCGAGGCGGCAAGATTGATGAAGACATAAGCCACAGGATAAAAGCAGGGTAGGTAAAATGGCGTCAAGCATCAGGTATCCTGTGTGATAAAAAGTCTCTCGAAAGTTAAAAGGGTAAGTTTTATAGGAGGATGATCAAACCTGTGATACTATATGGAGCGGAATTATGGACGACTAAAAGATAACACATACAGAAGATGAATATATCGGAAATGAGGATGCTATGGTGAATTTGTGGTCACAAAATGCGGGATCGAATCCACAATGATGATATAGGTGATAGGGTGAAGGTAGCACCAATTGAAGAGAAGCTTATCTAACATCGTTTGAGATAATTTGGATATCTCCAACGGATACCTTCTATGACACCGATAGGTAGTGGAATTTTAAGACGTACTAAAAATGCAAGAAAAGGTAAATGTCGACTAGGACTGACATAGGAAAAAGCAATTAAAAATACTTTGAGAAATTGAAATATATTCAAAGAATTAGATTTGGATAGGAACACATAAAAGTTAGCGATCTACGTACCAAAATCATGATATAAGAATGTTTAGAGCCAGTGTTTTAGACTCTTTACTCAGATGGTAAAATGCAGACTTAAGGTTTTTGCCTTATAAATTTTATTACAAGGATCTCGTTTCGTAACCTTAAAAAGGTTTTATTCCTAGCCTATTCATGTGTATGCTTTACAGATTACATAGTTTAAATTATCTATTATCCTCATTAATCGTAATGTATTGCCTCTCACGGGCATCCTGGGTTACATTTCTCGAAGGGAATGTATCAAGATAACAGAGCTGGTATAGTGTTACGCATTGGCCAGCAGAGCTAGCAACATTAAACTGCCCCTAAGTCGAAACACCAGCTACTGTGCACAAGTTTTACTACAAAGAGAGAAGGTTCGTCACAATCAGTACCCAGTGACCCTAGGAAGATGAACACAGTCCAGGGAAGAACGAGGATCAGAAGCACTATCACTGGTGTGGATAACCGTGGGGGTCATGTGGTGCCCAGGCTCCAGTGCCATAGCGGCTCCCAATGGACGTATAGCCACCACCATCATAGATGCCTTGCAAGCCCATCCCAGGAGTCATCACCATAGGTGGTCCATAAGCTCCATGGCTGCTGAAACCTAAAATTAAATCATGTCATAGGCTAACCGCAATTGATTTCAGTAACTTAAATGCAAGTGAGAAAATGAAACCTACTAGGTGCCCTTCTCTTCTCAATCTCAGCCCTTAGCTTCTCAGCCTCCTGAGCCATAGCTACAACATCCTTCTCCATTGCCTGCACCTGTGCCGTCAACTCTGGTTTTGCTTTTTTCTCATACTCAAGGGCCGCCCTACAGTGATATTAATAATTAGCCGCTCTTACACTCAAACAAAAGGAAAAAAAAAGGAACTGAAACACTGCATTAAATGCCCCCTTTGATCCACCAACTTAGACTTCACATTAAAACAAAAACAACCATCACAGAAGAAAAACAAACCAGAATTATTTAATACCTAGTCTGGATTAGTTCCTGACGCAGACCATCACGTTCAGCTATCATGTCAGGTATTCGCTGGCTTTCAGCGTTCTGATGCTCAAGCTCCTTTGATAGACCCTGCACCTTTGCAGTCAGCTCTTGCCTCAAAGACTGTAGTTTACCTGCTTCATATCGTAGCTGCAAAGCATCTTGCCTAAGGGGCTCTAAGGAGCGTAGCTCAGCTTCCAGTTTCAGATTCCTCTGAGTCAGCTCCCTAAATTCAAGTTCTTTCTCTGCACGGAGCTTAGGTATAGCCTGACTCGAGGCATGGAGATCTTCTTTCATACGAGGCATTACTTGCCTGAGACCAACAATTTCATCCACCAGATGTTGGTTGTCATCACGGATTCTGCGCATCTCACCACGGCGGCTAGACAGTTCCTCGTCCAAGCGACGCGGAGAGATGGGCCTTGGTCGTGCAAGCGGAGGGGGACCATCACGAAATCCTCGAGGTTCATCATAATATTGGCGAACTATGGGGCGTCTTCCTGCCATTTATAGGCCCTAATCAAGAATAACCAGAATTTGGACAAGAGGGTAAGAATAATAAACATTTTTCCTGAAAAACACACACAGAAACAATGAGAACCGTGCACCTTATATCCCGAAGGTGTATGATTTATTAGGCACATTACACAGATATATAAATACTAAAATCGAAGACTTCATTAAATTTTGTTGGCAATGCCACTGTCCATGTGAAGTTTCACTTTCCAGAACAGGTTCTCCATACATCTTCACAGGCTTCAGAGAATTAAGTGAAATCAATTTCTTTAGTTAATTGATGAGTCTAATTTTACTAACAAGAAGATCTTGTTCAGGATGTTTGTTTTAAGGGGCCTCTCCAAGTGGCTTCGGCTTCTACCTTCCAAAAGCTAGAAGTCACTTGGAATGCCTCGGCTTCTTATTTTGGTTTTTTTGGCTTTTTTGCTTTTTCTTTTTTTCCTTATTTCTTTGCATTGTCCATGAAGATATAACGGTGTTTTTTTTCTCATTTTTATATTTTTAATTGAATGACTTAGAAAAAGTTAGACAACCGCTACAATATAATTTCAGTCAAAAGACTACAGCTGGAAGCTAAAGCCAGTTGGAGCAGGTATTAAAACTTTTCGGTACAAATACAAGAATATAGACATTGCAACAACCATGCTCATCAGAGTTATATTCAGGATAATACTATAAAAGAAAGGTTAATCAATGCTAGAACAAAGTGGAAGATATTTAGAAATGGGAGAAGAAAGGGAATGATGGATAGCACACACAATACCACCATAATTAGTAAGCATTCCACGATATTAGCAGTACTTAGTGGGATAGTCTATTATGTCTTATACAATACACTTAAGGCTGATCAAGCATGCCATTTCAGGACTTAAAAAAAGACATTTGGGGGAACAGTACACATGTACAGAAAGTCGCCACTTACGAGTTCATCTAGATGTACAACTGATAAAACTAATCCAAAAGATGTCCAGAATTTGAACTGAATGGGTTTATGTTTGGTTTACAACTCCACATATCAAAAATCAGTATTTCTCAGTGAAGAAGCATACAAACGACTTAAGGACCTGCTAAATCCTCCTTAGGCTTGAGGAATGAAAATAAGCGACCCATGTATTAAAGGATTTCAATATAACTTTCTCCGTGTCCAAAATATATATAGTTTTCTCCAGTTCTCCAGTGGAATATGGTAGAAAAATAACACCTACTTCTGCAAGATCTAGTTAGGTGAATGTTCGAAAGGAATTCCCCAATCACAAGTGTTCATAATTGCATGTTGCTAACATCATGGTATTGTTGTTCAATATAAGATGCTTTCAGTTCTACAGCAACTTGTGGCAATGATGAGCATATACCATCTCTGATATACCCCTTGAGACCCTAAAATATATAAGAAGAAAGAAAGGTGGAAAAAAAGAGATATGGCACACTGACCGTCGTGCTTGTTAATTTGATGGGAAGTCAATTCCTAAGGGGTCAAGCATGGCAGAAGGAAAGAAAGTTAATAATTATTAATCTATTCACAAGGGCCACACCTACTAACTGGAAGGAATCTGACTGCTTAGTGTTATAGACAGCAGTAGGACATGCATAAGACCACATTGTACAGACAATAAAAATCGTGGAGTTACATAACACAAGTGCCACTTGGTAAATACGCAAAAAAGAACATTGGAACAGATGGTTTCTAATGAAATATAGGCCTGAGTTCTTGCGGAAAATTGCAACACTATTTGCTGAACTGGCATTCAAAAAATAGATGCAACCTATCTTCCACTAATGGAACAGATGGTTTCAACAAGAGGCCAACACACACTTTAAATAACAAATAGAATTACAATAGTGCCTATCAATGCAGGAGAAAACATAATGTCAATATGCAGTTATATCACTTATTAATATGATTCGATCAAAGGTAGATACTTTTGATGTTAAAGAAAAGGTAGCATGCTCCATTTGTTTAAAGTCTTGAGTACCGACATATACCCTTTCGATATGATTATCTTTTGTGCTTCTTCGTAAACCATGTGATTTCATAATTTACAATTGTCCAACTTCAGTGTCTGCAGAAATATTTCAGTGTGAGGATAATTAAGCTCCATCTATCACCACATACACTGCTAGAGCCTACAATCCGGGTGTCGATCCATGTACTGCAACCTATGTTGCTCTACCCAACCAAGCATAGGTGATCAAAGGAATATAACCACCCTACATATAATAGTATGACTAAAACATTTCATCGATCAACAACATACCTGACGTTAACAATAATTTTTTGGGTGGCTATTGGTTTGGTTTATTAGAAAAAGAAGAACTTATGTTGTACTAGTAAGCTATTTTCAGAGATACACCTCATAGGGGTGCCCCTTTCTTTTATAGCAGATTCATTTTGACCAAAATATGTTTAATTATACTAAAATATAGCAAAGGTTTGCAGAAGCTGGATTACTCAAAACTTGCATTGGCCTGAACAGGGACAAACAAGAAGCAATAGCAGCGTAGGATAAAAACCAAGCTGCACCTCCAAAGGTAGGTGTTGTGGTTACAAACCAAACAGTGATGTGTGAGTGTAGTAGTGGAGATGACTAATGAGCAATGCGTGGGGGTCTTCCCCATGCCCAGGAGAGCTTTATATATATTCACATAGGGAGTATTTTACAATTATGTCCTTACACCCAATTATCCCTCTCAAGGGCATTTATGTCTTTATACGTACCCCATGTTGGGCCTTACATGCCCCATGTTGGGCTTTACAACCCTCTAACAGGCCGTAGGGGCCACCCCTACAACAGTAGGCATACAATCACAAACCAAAAGGCAATAGATAGATTATAGCTGACCAAAGGTACTAGGATGTGATCCAAGTAATGCTCATCTGTTTCACCAATTAACCTATATCCATAGAATCTATGTACCACTGATACGCGATACGGACAGCGATACAGAGACATCAAATCCGCAACTAACTGGATAGATCGGGGTGTATCGGAAAGAAGTAAAAGATTTGGATTTGATTGCTCATAGCAAAGAACAAGCAAAGCTCCGTTAGGGCTTCCGTACCAGTAGATGGGCTCGGAGGAGGCAACCTAGGACTTGAATAAGGCAGCGCCCAGCGGCGAGAGGCACGGCGGTGGCGAGTGGCGACAACCGAGATCAGAGGTGTGGAGGAGGGGACGGGGAGGCGTCGAGGGTTGGGGAGGGGAACCGTGGAGGTGATGGGGTCATTCGGGGGGGTGGGGGGGGGGGGGGTAAGGACGGTGAAGTGTTGGAGGAGGGCTGACATGAGTGAAAGCGCTCCAGCAAAATACGTTTCTATCCTAAGAAAACGTTTGAGATCGACAGAAAATAGAGAGGAGCTGGGTGAGAGAAATTTTAGGGGTGTCTGGAGCATAGGATTTTTTTTCAGGAATTTTGTAGGAATTAAATTCTATAAAAAAATTTCATACGTGGCTCTCTGGAACAAAGGAATGAAAACTTAGGCTTTCTATGGAATTTTTATGGAATAGCTCATTCTAGAGGAATTTTAGAGGAAAGAAGCATGAGGTACAACCCCTCACCAAATTTGTGTGTTTTTTCCATGTGAAGCATCCAAACAATCGATTGGCTTTGTTTCCTGGTCCTGTAGGATTTCACTGGACATGCCACCCCAATTCCTATGATTTTCTATTCGTGTGTTTCCAATTTCTGCGTTCCAAAAAATGCCTTAAGTGTTATGTTTGCCAACAGCCATAAAATAGGTGCGCTTTTTTACCTATTGATAATTGCAGGACTATAAGAATGAGGTTTATACAGATTCATGTAACTAACAATTTTCACTTACACTAACAACCCATCTCTAAAAGCTCCAATCCAATAGTACAAACAACGAAACTTTGAATCTAGGCGTCATCAAGAATCGGGGCTTTGGGCATGTTCTTTTTAGTTTTGACTTATAGCTTTTGGTTGTGATTTTTGACTTTTAGGTTATTCGTGAAAGAAAGTACAGAGTAACAAAAACTCACATACAATTTTGATTGATATAAATAAAGTTGCTATAGTATGTACTATAATCAACTTGTAGACCTCGCATTAAAAAGACACTTTGTTTTAAACCTAAGTTACTAAAGAAAAGCCAAAAAAACATCTTTTAGAATTTGAAAAAAGATACCCTTTATATGCATAGCTAAAAATTGAATTGTGCAATTATTCAGTTTAAACATAGGAATGAGAGATACAAAGACTGGATATCATATTATTAAAATCACCACATTACAACATCAAGTGCCTGTCATAGATGAAAAGTCTCATCATTCATGAAAAAACAAAAATCTTGAATATGATACAATACATGTATTTAAAAAATCCATTAGACTTTTGCAAGTACATGCTTAGATATTTTTAGCAAACCCTCTAGAATCATCTTATCTACCCTACTCTATAATACACCAAAATTATCTTTACTAAATCCACCCCCTCAACCACCCCCACAGTCATGCCTAACCTAAGTCCACCCAGATTTGTGTACCAAAGTAATCCAACTCCATACAAATGAATGGCTTGGATCTCTCCTCAAACCTTATTCTCTTACTCATTGAAGATCCTAAGGTCAAAATCATTTGGATCATGCACATCATTGAACCGGTACCTACCCGCTCTCTCTGATCCCCAGCTCGCGAAAATTCCGCCCTGCTCACCCTGCCCCCAACCCCCCACACCGCGCCGCCTCCTCCCACCTCCCACTCCGCTGCACTCCGCCCTCGCTCCTCCTCCCCCGCTCCGCCGCCGTCTCCTCCTCCCCCCACCCGTCCGCTCCGCCGCCGCCTCCTCCCCTCCCTCCCACCCCACGCTCGAGGCCGCCGCCTCCTCCTGCCCCCACCCCGCGCCGCCGCCGCCTCCTCCTCCGCCCCACCCCGCGCCGCCGCCTCCTCCCCTCCCTGTGGTTTGCGGCGGCTGATCCGACCGATCTGTCTGTTCCTTGATCCAGTCGCTGTGCAACGCGTGCGGGATCCGGTACCAGAAGAAGAGAAGGGAGGCGCTGGGCCTGGATGCCGCCGAGGGCGCCGAGCAGCAGTAGCAGCAGAAGAAGACCAAGAGGGAGCGGGAGGAGGTGACGGTCGAGCTCCGCATGGTGGGGTTCGGCAAGGAGGTGGTGCGGAGGAGGAGGCGGCGGCGGGGTGGGGGCGCGCCGAATCAACTCCCCCACGTCCCCGTCTCCCCCGTTCTCCGCGCCTCCCCGCCTCCTCCTCCCCCCGCTCCGCCGTTCTCCGCCGCTCCGCCCTCGCCTCCTCCTCCCCACCCCGCGCCGCCGCCGCCGCCTCCTCCCATCACGACCACCGCCCAATCCCAGATCCACCCGGCCATCGTCGTCGTCGTCGTCCTCCTCCGCTCCGCTCTGCTCCCTTCACACGCCCCGCGACGACGAGATCCCCCGCTGCCAACGTGCACCTGCGGCGGGAGATCGAGATCCAGCACGGCCTCGACCACCCCAACGTGCTCCGCCTCTTCGCCTGGTTCCACGACGCCGAGCGAGTCGTCCTCGTTCTCGAGTACGCCGCCCGTGGCGAGCTGTACAAGCTCCTCCGCACCGTCGGCCGCTTCTCGGAGCGGGCCGCCGCCACCGTGAGAGCCCCTCCCCTTATCCTTTATGTTCCGTGTCATTTTCCCCCAGTTGTGTGATACTGATGCAATTAGGCCAATTGTTATTTGTTGCTACCATTTGTGACCTAAACCGTATGAAATCCAATCCGCATAGACTTGGTCATGTTAACTTTTGACAGCTCCACAGAAAAATCCCCACAGAATTCGAAAGGAAACTTTTTCTAACACATCTTACTGATGAATTACTGCGATTGAAGTCGTGAAAGGCAGGAAGATCATTAGAAGGAGCACAACATGCTTTTAGTACTATCTTACATGCATTTAGTCATATTCGTTTGTGTGCATTGTTTGATCTTGTGACAATTTTTATAAGCTATTCATTTTATTGGGGTTTGATGGATCTTTGTATAATTGTATCTCACTTCAAGATGAATAACTTCTTTACAGGCTCTAGAATTTTTTTAAAAAACACAAGGCAAGGCTTCACTCCTCTTTTTATACATGAAACTGAAACAAAATATACATTATTCAGTGCACAAAATACACCTAAAAAATTACACATGCAGTCTACTCTGAGAATTAAACCACCCAAGTACCCAACCCAAACGTGCACACAACAGATGCAACAATATCTGCCTTAGCATGACACTAACTCAGTCTGTGAGATTGCTTTTCTTGCGATTTACCATTCTTTGCATTGGATTTTGTGTTGACCCAATGACCTTTTTGTTTTAGTATGTTGCAAGCCTTGCTGGTGCGCTGGCATACTGTCACAAGAAGCAGGTAATTCACAGGGACATCAAGCCGGAAAATTTGCTCCTTGATATTGAGGTTGGTTGTACTCTCTGCAATTGTTGTACCTCTCTTACTGTTATACTTCTTACCACAATCTTTTTTTTAAGCATTTTCACGGGGTAAAAACTAGACAGGCAAGTGAATTTAATGGTGTATCATGTATGTCTTATTGTCTTTGTACTTTTGCTCTCTTTCATTTTTGTTATATTCTTTTGTAAGCCTATGGTCCCTTCACAACATGGAGTCTGCAAAAAACATTACTATAAGCTTTGCTCACGAATAGAATATATAGCTGATATGACATATATTCATATTGCAACATGAAGAGCTACTTGTGTTGCAATGGGGATTATCAAATGCTAGCGGATACATTGTAGTTGTGTTGTCTATGTCCATTAGAGTAGGAAATTAATAAAGAACAAACTTGATCCATTGGATATTAGGGCTGATGGCTGATGCCACTTCAACTGTGTCTCGGTGCATTAGATGCTGAGTTTTGTTTGAAATAATTAGTTTACTTCCATTTTTGCAGGGCCGACTTAAAATTGCAGATTTTGGATGGGCGGTTCGATCAAATGCTAAACGTCACACACTCTGTGGTACAATCGATTACCTGGCACCAGAGATGGTAGAGAAAAAGGCTCACGACCATGCTGTTGACAACTGGACTTTAGGAATCCTGTGCTACGAGTTCTTATATGGCTCACCACCTTTTGAAGCTGCGGAGCAGGATGATACCCTGAGGAGGTAAGAGAAAGAAGTTTGTATTTTGCCCAATCTTCATTTGTTACATTCTGCGCAACATGAATTTTGTGCAGTGTTTTGCCCAATCTTCATTTGTTACATTCTGCGCAACATGAATTTTGTGCAGGATAATCAAAGTGGACTTGATGTTTCCTTCAACTCATTATATATCTGCAGAAGCCAAGGATCTTATTTCCAAGGTAACATCTGAAGGTATTGGTTATATCCTTTAAAGGAAATGAAAGTGGCTTAGACCTTGTCATCACTCGTTACGAGGAAGTTCTCAACAACGGCCTGCACAATAGTAATGTACACGTAAATACACGTAATAAAAACATGTCAAGGAAGGCAAAAACATACTGTTATATTCTTTAAGAGATCATAGGTGACATCTGCAGATCTATATGACCTTGGATGCCATTTCCCCTCAGACCAATCAACATGTGTAACCGACCAATTAGCTATTCCACCAGGATCTACCATCTGAAGTAAAAGTATTTAGCAAGCAACTCAAAGAAACAAGAGGTAAATGCCACTCCGATAGATTGTAAATACTGACATTGAATAGGGTTGGCAAATAATGCTCGTCAGCAATGCAGTTGCGCTTTCCTGCTGGCTGCAAATCACAGGAGAAAGGTAGTTCCTTTTCAAAAATTGGCTTACCAGAAGAATGTTTAAGAAAGCTAGAAAAGTGAAAATCATGACTCAGACTTCAGAAATGACATTTACAGTGTAGCTCAATTGCTTGCAGCATCTTAGGAGGTAACTTACACCATGAGGAATGTATGCAGTGCCAACTGCCATCCCATGCCGATTAAATTTATTTAATATGTTTTACATATTGCTATGGAAAGAAAAAGGACAACTTTGCTTGGTGATTTACAATGTACATATTGCTTGGTCGGTTACACATGTTGATTGTAGTGCTGCATTCGTTCAAAGCTAACGTATCATTTTGTCTGGACTGGTGTAGCAATGCATTGAAATAGATTAGTACAGCCATACAGGGCATGCTGGGAGCATCAAAGGGCAATTTTTTTTAGCTGGGGTGGGCTTGCGAGTTGATTTGGTTCCTTGGTTTTGTGATTTGGTGCAGGTGGGATCATGCCGGTGCCACGTTCGCCGTCAGAGTTGCTTAGTGAACAGCTCGATAGTGTGAAGGTATCATGTGGTATGCTTCCTTCTTATTCTTGGTGTTCAGTGGAATAGTAAGTTCATGTGTGGAGCTGCTAATTTTCATAGATATAACTCAATAGATTCGGCAAACTGTTTGATTTTCTGGTAAAAATGTTACTTGACAAAGATAGCATTTAGTTTCGAGATAACTTTAGTTTATCAATCAGATGCCCCTTGTATGTGTGATGATTTTATGATTATGTCATTTGTGCTTATTGCAAAAGAGACGGTGCCATGGACACCTAGCTACTTGTCATTAGTGACCAATGTGCAAAAATTTTGCTACGCTTGCAATTGGAATCATTAGATTTTTTATTGAATGCTTAATGGGGGGATAAGGGTGTAGTAGTGTAGATCACTCTTTAGACTCCGAGGGTATTTGATGTGGTCTGGAAGATTGATTGATCTTTCATCTTTGTGTGGGTTGGTTTTGTTCGAGACATGTGCATTTTTGGCTGCCTACTGAAGTCTCATCCATTGTTTGTCTTAATGTAACAATGTCGTTTTCCCCATTGTTAATTTGTCATGTGTTTTCTAATTGGTATACTGCTTTGTGAATCAGATGTTGGGTTTGTTCAAAGAAAGCCTGGTCGTGGTGATACAACATTGTCAATGAGCTTTTTTGACAAAATCACTCGCTGGAGTGTTGTTGGAATTCAAGGTTTGTTGGCCATGACCATTTTCCAAATTAATGTGGTGGCTATCAGTAAGTTTAAAATTTTCCAACATTTTGCTGATATTCATCATGCAATGTGAATGCAATAATGTATGGTTCAAACCTGCTAAAGTAATATAGACATGGAACCTGTTGGTGTTCTTCACTACCAGCATTACTTTTTCTGGCATCCTTTTTTTTGTTGTTATATTGTTGCCCCTTTACTGGCCACAAAGTGCTTGATGCTCTCACTGGATCAACTGCAATGAACTCGTGCATTTATGTTCATTTACAGGTGCATTGCTGTCACACATTCTGGAACCCCTGTATTTGTGCACTATTACTTTTGGACAGTCACCAGATGGTGCTCCTGAAGGGTTATCTATTTGAAAATAACATCGAGAAAGTTCTTGATGCTCGCCTGTCTTCTCTATCTGATAAATTACCTGCCCCTTTTAAATTGAACAAGGTTGGTGTTTCTTTGCTTGTACTTCTCCAGTAACTTCTCCATGACAGGGATCCTTTCTATGCCTGCAGCCACTATTTTTTGAGGCACCTATTCCTCCACAAGAGTTTCAACAGACTTCTGGGGACATACCCCCTTTGACATGCGGGTAGTATATGGTTTGTTGCTTTGTGAACTCAACTCTTTTTTGGCTCTTATTATATGTATCTTTTTTTTTGTACTTTAAAACAAAAGCTTAGCTTTGCAATTTATCTTTTACTAGGTACTCAATATGCTGGAATAAATCTGGTTTGCATGAAGTTGTCTTAGGGACAACTGGGAGAAAACAAGGCACATCTTCCAAGGCAGCATGCTTACCCTCCACCGAGTCATTGCCCTACAAGTATGAGAGAGTTTCCTTTCCTGTTCCAAGCATCCTGATGCTAAACTGTTGTGATAAACTGTGTTTTCATGGCAGGAGAAGATTGGCTGAAGCCTTTATGTCACTTGAACATCCATTGGACTCAAAATTCCAATGTGAGGAACTGTCTTATCGTGCAATGAAGGTACTTCATCTTATTTTTAGAGGACCTAATTGCTTAATAGCACATAATGCACGAAACCATACAGTTGGATTGTGTTAAAAGATTTATGCTGCTTTACTTGTGATGAATACAACAAGCCAAGAATTGGTTACCGAAAGGCGTCCGATTTCTGTTGCAGGACATGGCTCATGAGCACCAGCAGACACTTGAGCTTCTTAGACAGGCCCCATTTTTATGCCGGTGGTGTGCAAAGCCAGCATCGCTCGATTCATTTTCAGTTTCACGGCGATGATCATCCCAATTTGACACCAAAGGTTGTTTCTTGCAGTTCTTTGGAATTATGTTTTGCACGGTGGTTTTAGCTGTTAAGTGTATCAACTTACTTAGGACATGTATGCTTCTATACAACTCTGAACTTCTGGATAAGTTGTAGCCTGTAGCGCGTGGAGGCCGACCGGTTGGCCGGGGGCTGGCGGTCGGGCGCGCAGACGAGGTGTTTTAGCACCGGTCGAGCAGGCGGCCGGCGACGCACACATAGTTTCCGGCGATGTCGGCGGCGGCGACAGGAACGTACTCTCCGGCGGGGGCTGCTGGTGACAAGCGGCGGGAGAGGAGAGAGAGAGGTAGAGAGGAGAGAGAGAAGATGTTGTCGGTGGGTGAGTCCAATGATGTTGTCGCCTCCTTAAAGGATCAGTCGCTATATGATATTTATTATGTGACAAAAATATTTGGTTATACAATATATGAGACATGAATATTAATGAATCTGATTGTTCGTTTTATTTTTTACAAATTTTATCTTGTTTTGTATTTTACCGTAGCGTTAGCACGGGCACACTACTAGTGCTATAAGTATCTGGACGTGCCACCCCAATTCATGTGGTTTTCTATTCCCGTGTTTCCAATTCTTGCGTTTCAGAAAGAACCTTAAGTGGTATGTTTGCCAACAGCCATAAAATAGGTGCTCGTCTTTTACCTATTGATAACTATAGGGGTTGTAAGAGTGAGTTTTATACGGGTTCACGTAACTAACAATTTTCACTTACACTAACAACCCATCTCTAAAGTTACAATCCAACATTACAAACAATAAAACTTTGAAATCTAGGCGTCGTCAAGATTCAAGGCTTTATATGCATAGCTGGAAAATTGAACCATGCAATTATTCAGTTTAAACATAGGAATGAGAGGTACAAAGATTGGATATTGTATTATTAAAACCACAGCATGACAACATCAAGTGCATATCGAGATGAAAAGTCTCATCATTCATGAAATAAACAAAATTGTTGAATATGATACAATACATATATTTAATAAACCCATTATATTTTTGGGAATTATATGCTTAGATATTTTTTTTAGCAAACCCTCTAGAATCATCTAATGCTATAAGTATCTAAGGGGACATATCACATGGAAACCATTGGTTCCATGGAAGAATGGAAACTATCATGATAGTCGTTCAATCAGGGACAAGAGGCTCGTATCCATGTGGGGTTCACCTTTACCCTCCCTCCCACTTAATACACTTATGCAATAACAATCCAGCAACCCCTTGCAATCTTGCATCGACCCTTCTCCTTAGCCTATCACCCCATTCACCCATCCCCATCCCCATCCCCAATTGCTCCCACAACTTTGTCGTCACCCATCCTCACAAAGTGACTTGACCCCCGCCTCTCCCTGAATCCTCTATCAATCTCTTGCTGACTCCACCGCACCCACTTCTCCCGACTCGCCTTGAGCCACCACCACTGCTGCCAATCCAGATCTGTCCTAAGCTAGGGTTTAAGCGATGTTGACTAACATCTGTTGACTATCCAACCCCATCGAGCTGACCATCCTTGAGTAGTGTCCCCTCCACTCGAATTTGTAGCCTCGTACTCTCACCGCGCCATTGCACACATTGGTGTTGCCCTAATCTATCGATAGAATAGCATTAATTGTTCTTATTGTGTATGATTGAGATTTCTATTATGTGCCAAAATTCTTGACAGCATATACTATGTGATCTTAGAAGAGTTTATTAACTTTGTTGTGTTTTCTAGTTTGGTTTTAGGCAAAATGTGTTACATGACGAGAGCAACTATGTTTCCTCACCATTTGTTGGCATTCCTTACGATATAATGATAATTTATCAATACACCCACAAGCGCACGGTATCGTCATAGCATTTCACCATGGAATATTCTAGGGTATCATATTTTTCTCAGCGAAACACTATGAGTTAGGAATATCGAATTAACAAGTATCTAAATATTAACTAACTTTCCAGAGCAGAGAGCCTAGAATTGAGTATGGATGGGTTCGAACCACACATAGATCAAACCACAACCAAAGGTAGGTGGCTAACCTGAGTCTAAGTAACCAATAGGAGGCCTAGGAGTGAGTATTGCAGTTCCTATGTAGTGATTTGGTGTCAGGGCACATGAAAATCTATTATCGAACAACAGAAACAAAATTGTCCAACCTTCAAGAAAATTACTATTTTATACTACTTGGGAAGACCTTGAGGTAAACCCTACTAGGACACTACTTGGCACTGTGTTTATGCTGTCACCGTCCATCCCCGATATAGATCACAAGTCCATTTTGTATTCCTAGGCAACTACTAACCTACACATATTTAGGTTGTTGCCACCTAGCCCGTAATTACTTGTGTAAGAGGAGAGCGAACAAGCAAAAAAGCAAGACAAGGAATGTAGTAAAAAACAAGTAGCACAACCTTAGCTAAACATAATCCACTAATAAGACAATATGTAAAATGATAATGATCACTTTATATTGTAAACACAAAGTGCTCCATAGATAAGAAAGGTACATGGAGCCGGACACATACCAAATTACCGAAGATGATTCTCTGGAACCTCGACTTTGCATAGTCAACCCAGCTCCTATCCTTGCTACATGGCTACTAGACCTCATATGTACACTACACAATGGTGTGTGTGGAATGGATGGAGAAGTGGTGGAATGATGTCTCATTGAGAGGGGGCGCTGCCCTTTATTTATAGTGGTGGACAGCTAGTGTAGGTCGATGGGCCAGTTAGGCTAGGTCGGTTCGCCAGTCGGGTGACGTGGCACATATGTGTGGTGGAATAATCCTCAAGTCAGTGTAACAGCCCAGATTTTTGTGAAAATAAAAAATAAATAAATAATAAAAATTAGTTAAAATAAAATTTTGAATTAAAATAAGTATTTTTGTGCCTAAAATTTTAAATTTGGATTTGCCCTGAATTTCTGTTTTTGAAAAACTGTATTTGAAAAGTATTTTAAGTGAAAACCCAAAAATAATTATTAAATAAAAGTATATTTTGATTTTCTATAAAAATCCTAATTCCAATTAATTATTTGGAGTTATTTGGATTTAATTTGGTGTTTTGAGTTTTTCTGGAATTTAAAAACTATTTTTGAAATTAAAAAGTATTTTCAATATAAAATTATAGAGCCAAAAATAGTTGGAAATAATTTTATTAAGTCTAAAAAGTGTCCAGGAGGTTCTCTGAATTTTTCTGGAATTTTTGGAGTTTATTTCATATTTTTCTGAGCTTATTCGTATTTTCTGCCAATTTCTGAAAAGCTGAAATCAAAAATTAAAAATCCCAACCCTCCCCTCCGGTACCACGTGGACGGCCAGATCTTCTCCACGTCGCCCCATCCCAGCCGCTGCTCCATCCCGCCTACCCCCTCCCGATGGCCGCCACGTCGCTCCTCTCGGCCCATCTCCACCACCCGCATGTCAACGGCCCAGATCGGCCACACCCCCCTCGCGCTCGGCCCATCCGCCGTCCACCCTCCCCTCCTCTTCGGGCCCACCTGTCGGCGCCCCTCTTCCCTCCCTCCGCCTCTCTCTCTGCCCGCGGACCCCACCCGGCAGCCGCCCGCTCCCGCTGACAAGCCGGGCCCGCCTGTCAGCATCGTCCCCTACCCCGCCCTTCTTCCCCGGCCACGCCGCCGCCAGGCCGTTGCGCCGCTCCACCCTAACAGGTGCCTCCCCCACTCCCTGAGCTCACCGCCCCCGTCCCATCGTGCGCCGCACGACCCGCGCCCATGCGCCCACCTTCCCCCGCTTTCTCCGCGCCCCACCTCCCCCATTTCCGCCCGCAACCGCCGCCATGACCTCGTCACTCCGGCAAGAAATCCCCGGCCACCCGCTCCCCCTCGCCCCTATTTAACCCCTCCCCCGGCTCCGCCCTTCCTCGCTCCACCTCCCCCTCCACTTCCCTCCCCCCTCCGGCCACTCTACCGCCGTCGCGCCGAAGCTCCCGAGCCGCCGCCGCCTTTTCCTCGCCGTCAGCCGTCCCTGGACACCACCGGTAAGCCCGCACCCTCTCCCGAGACCCCCGTGGCCCCCTCTTCCCCCTCCGCCTCTCGCCGCTCACCGCCGGCCACCGGAGCGCCGCCACCACCGTCGTGCCCGTGCGCCGCCCCGACCGGCCGGCCACGTCAGTGCCAGCGTAGCATCTGCGTAGCACCCCACATCAGCGCCACCTCACCCGTCCGTGCCCCGTCAGCGCCACACCCCCCACCCCGCCACCTCAGCGCCTCCCCTCGGCCGTGGACCCGGTTCATGGACCCGGGGCCCACTGTCAGTGGGCCCTTCCCCTGGCTAACGTCATGCTAGCGCAGTTAATCCGAATTCGCCGTTGAAAAATAATTCCGGCCAAAAAGAAATTCTCTGCTGACGCAATAATCCAGATTTTCTTTTAGAAAAATAATTCCAGAAATTCCTCCTTTTCTTTTTCTCTGAATTTACATTTCCCGGAGCCCGTTCTCCTTCGTCCTAACTCTGATTTAGCCCATTCAAATTTCTAAATTCATCAAAAATTCCCCTCTATCCATTTCTGGCCTCAATTAAAATTTTTGAAGTCAATTTGAATTTAATTTGAATTTATTTAGATTTGGTGGGTTATTTTCACGTGTAGACTTCGACGATTCGGGAAAATTCGACGACGAAGGTTTGAACCAAGTTGAAGAGCAAGGCAAGTCACACTCCTTGATCATGTTGATCCCAGTTTTCAAAATAAAATTATGTTGATTTAAACTATATTGCATGCATATTTTTATTCAATGTATTTCAATTCAGTTTTAAATTTAGTTATTGCCTGTTTGTTAATCCCTCCATTGCTATTGAATTCATCGATACCTTGTAACCCTAGAATCAAACTCTAGTTGGTACATTAGTATGACTAGAGAATTATTATATCAAATGCTTAGACCTGCTTAGTTATAATTTTGGGATATTCTTCACATAAAATGATAACACTGTTTACATAAAATGATACGCTTTTGATATGAACTCTTGACTTTGGTGAGTCAAGGATATTTATGAATTATTTTGGCAAACAAAATACAAAACTGATTTAGAATTAGGCAATTGGTTAGATTGGTGGGTGCAGGCATGCCCTGTTGGTTGGAGCCGCAGTGGTTGACTGTCGTGCACGGGGGTACGTGGTTGAGCCTAAGTCAGATTAACTACAAGGTTTTGACCCTAATGCCACGATCAACTTTGCAACGACACGAAATTGGTTGCAATAGGTAGGGGCTATTGCCACCATTTTCATTTTTGGTTGCGATAGTTGACCATGTTGCCACGGATATTTTTGCGTGGCGATTACCATGCATTTCGTTGCAATTGGTAGGTGCTATCGCCACCATTTATAAAACAGTTGCAAGTACTTGACAATATTGCCACGTAATGAATTTGCGTTGTGATTCGTTTGATGTGCGTTGCAATATGTCGACATTATTGCCACGCTTTTGCTGATGGTTGCGAATACTGGACAGTTTTGCAACGGATTTGATTCGTTGCATGAATCATTGCTTGCGTTGCAATAGGGCTTTATCTATCGCAACGAAATTTGGGTTCGTTGCATCTTCTAGGGTTGTATTGCCACGGTTGTTAGTCGTTGGTATAGAAGACTATCTTTCGTTGCAATAACAAGGTTGTCTTGCCACGAAATTTGAGATCGTTGCATCTTCTAGGGTTGTATTGCCACAGTTGTTAGTCGTTGATATATAAAACTATCTTTCGTTGCAATAAGACAGCTTCCGTTGTTTGAAAAGAAAAATATTTGTATTAGCACTGGCTAGTGGGATAATAGAAAAATACTAGTAGAAAAAATAAAAAGTAACTAAAGCGCAAATACCTAGTTAATTTGTAGAGGGATAAAAATTTAGAAAATTAAAATTTCATTTGTGCTTGGTAGGAAGCGCAATTATCTAATTAATGTGAAGGGGCCTCGAGGGATAAAAATTTAGAAAATTAAAATTAAGGTTTCAGTTGTGCTCGGTAGGAAGCATAATTATCTAGTTAATTTGTAGGGGCCTCGAGGGATAAAAAACATAGGAAAATAAAATTTTAAGCTACGCTAAGTGGGACTCGAACCAATGACTGGTCAATTAAACACTGCAGTGCTTACCACAGAGTTACCAACTTATTATTGCACAAAGATGCAAATATTTTCTATCTAAAACTTCCACATGGGCAATTTGAAAAAAAAATTGAAAGACTTATCTAGTTGGTCTTCACTTGTCATGCACGTGAAAGACTTATCACAGCACTGCCTGGAGAAATATCTGCTTTTGCTGACCGTGTGGGGGCCTGGAAAAAGATAAGGTATACACAATCCAGGTGGTGGGTTGGTTTCCGCGGCATGTACTCCAGGGTAGCCGATGACGTGACAAGGCGCCAACCCCTCTGGCTGACGCCGGCCGCGCGGGGCCTTCCACAACGGTACGTACAGGGCCTCCTCCCATCTCGAATCCACATTGCGTACCACGTTTAACATGCCACACATTTAAACATTCATTTCTTAAGATCGGCAATTTTCCGTTGTAACATGTCACACATTTAATTCTCTTCTAAATTACTGGTTCAGCATGAGGAAGGCAACAGCAGCAACCGCAGCGCAGGGGTGCGAGGAAGTAACCAACTCACGACTCAACTTTAGTTACGACAAGCAGCACCTTCACCGCGCTAACGCTAAGAATTACACTCCAGGATGCATAGAAGCACACAAGACTACATACCATGAGCAAGTGAGAACAAACAACCTCCATGTTGATTTCCCATGAAAACACCTGTATCAAACTTAACAATTGTTTCCATTCCAGAATACAAGCACTCAGCACAGCAAGAGTAAGCGCGCAAACGACAAGCTTTTTCATATCTACAGGAAGCTTATCTTTGGTCAACACTAGGTTTTCTGTATACATTCACCGCAACAACTGCAGGTAAAAGGGCCATTTCTTACAATAGAAGTGCTGGAGGATATTGAAACATATGCCTGTCTAGCCAGCAGGTGGTGGTGTTCATTGAGTACTTGCTTTAGTACTAGGCTTTGTAATTTTTAGTTCTACTTTTGCTTAATTAAATTGACAGCACTCCTTCCATAGGTAACTAGTTTTGCTTAATTCTACTTTTGCTTAATTACAACCATGTTCTATCCGAATCTCTTTACATTCTGTGCACGAAGTAGTAAACTTAATAAGTTTCTAATACCCCAATCTTATTCTTTTGGTCAGTAGGTGGACAAAGTTTGAGTGGGAGGCTCAGAATCAAGCAAGGACACAGCCGACATGTTGCGCTGCTAGGAAACCCTCGAGTGCTGCATAGATGTAAGGGAGTCTTGTACTGCTGCAAGTTTTAAAAAGTTGTGAAATAATGAGTGAACTGTACACTCGTCTATGATTTTAGATACTACTTCAATGGATTGTCAACTTATTGAATGATTGAATATAATTAATATATGTGAGTGAAATCGTTTTTATTATGGTTTATTGTTTTTGCAATGACGATTTATTAAACCACAAATCAAATGCTACTAGTGTTGCAATACAAACTATGCCAACGAACTGCTATACGTGGCAATATGGTCTATGGCAACGAACTCACTTGAGTGGCAATATGATCTCTGGCAACGAATAACATTGCGTGGCAAATGGTACTATTGCCACGGCATGACTACCGTGGCAATAACGTATTATCTCTCGCAACGAATAAAATTGCGTGGCAAATGGTACTATTGCCACGCCATGGCTGCCGTGGCAATAACGTATGTTCTCTCGCAACGAATAAAATTGCGTGGCAAATGGTACTATTGCCACGGCATGATGGTCGTGGCAATAACACCTTTGGCAACAAAATTATGGCGTGGCAATACAGACTATTGCCACGACGTTGTTCGTGGCAAATGTCTCTATTGCTACGCTATGGATCGTTGCATGTACCACCTCTTGCTACGAAGACGGGCGTGGCAATTGCTTATATTGCAACGACCGTGAATGTTGCAACAACGTCCTATTGCCATGCTTGGCAACGGACAGCTATGGTTGCAATAAACCCCAACAGTTGCAACGCCAAACTAGCAACGGTTGCAATACCTTATTGCAACGCGACTTATTGCATCCATTGGCAACGAACGTGATTTGGTTGCAATACATACCGTTTGCAACCAAATTGGGCCTATTGCAACGTTTTCTCGTCGATGCGCAAGGGTAAAACTTTAGTAGTGATTAAGGACCAGTCTGTGAGCTACTGTTGCAAAGCCCTAATCGTACTACCACATGGCTGGTATGGGACAGCCCTAGCTGAATAATTTGCAAAGTCCCAACCTGAGTCAAGTCGTAGGTTGAAAGTGAGCGTGGTTGGTGCCATGTGAAGTCTCACTTGGGCGAGCGTGGTTAAGCCATGAGAAGTCTCGTCTAGGCTCAAGAGGGGGTCCCGGTCTGGTGGATTCCTTACTGGGGTGAAACCTTAGAATTGGCTTGGCCAGGTTGAAGGCTTTGCATTGTAAAGGCCTTGTCACGACTCCTCGCGCACACCTAAGGAAGTGTGTAATCGTGTGGCAATATGGGATGATCGTGTCTTGTGGGTAAAACTGTACAACCTCTGCAGAGTGTATAATCTATCCTAGATAGCCGTGCCCACGGTCATGGGCATGCGGAGTAAGAGTTTTTCATGGATTAGACTTTGCTTTTCAAAAATGATTTTCGAAAACCTTATGGATGGATGGAATTCATGAGAGGATGAAAACCTTGTGGGTGGACGGAACCCATGAGAGAATGGTAGCTTGTGGATGGATGGAATCCGTGAGTGTTTGAAAGCGTGTGGATGGATGGAATCCATACGAGATCTTTTGGAAAAGATGGTCCGGGTGGGATGCCCGTGGATAGGTTGGTGTTTGGTCGGAGCCGGCACTGACGGTATTACTTTCTACTACAAGTATTGTTTTTACTTACTGTATTAAATTAAGCAATTTTAATCTACTTATTGTATTTCTTAAATGCTGTTTTATGCAAACTAACCATATAAGCCTTCCATTGAAGCCTTTATCATTATGATGCATTTTTCGTGTGACTTGCGGAGTACAAGTTTGTACTCACCTTGCTTTTTTCATACAGAGAAGGAAGACGTCAACTACGGTGAAGATCTGGACGAGTAGGCCGCGTCTTACTATCGTTTGCCTGTGGGCAGGCTTGGGCTTCGCTATTTATCAGTTTGCTTCTGCAGTTCTTTCCTTTATTTATCTTTTGCCAATGGACGTTGATGTAAGACTTGGCCATAAGGTCGTACCCTTTTATTTAATATATTAAGTCATTTGTGCTTGGCATTTATCTTTGTTGTTATTGTGTGCACTAGCTGATCCTGGACTAGTGCGATTTACACAGAGGATCCAGGAGTCGTTACTCCGGGTTCCGACAGTCGGGGAGGTAGTGAACTTGGGCAGCCGGTGTGGGTTGCTTGGTAGGCTCGTGTAGGCCACGTGGCCAGCCAGTATGCGTTGGATGGACGGCTGGTGTGGATGGACAATGAGGATTAGTCGAAGATGGCACTAAGAAAACGTCTTTATGCAACACGTTTGTGCGCAACCCAGATGGTGTGGATTGAGTTGGCCAGGTGACCAAGTCTTCATTGGAATGGGCATGTGGGCTACACACTGAGTGGTGTAGGTTGTGCCGATTGGTGTGATGAGTTGGGCCATCTATGAGGGCAGCCTGGGCTTGGCCTCTCCAGGGTAAGTGAGCAAAGATGCTTGGTCAGCTGATGTGATGGGCTTTGCCAGCTGGTGTGATGAGCTTCCCTAGTCGGTGTGATGGGCTTGGCGGGCCACCTAGTGAGCCTGGGCTCGACCTCTGTAACATCCTATTTTGGTAACAAAAAATTATTGAAGTGAGATTGAGATTCTAGCACAACTAAAATGTTGTCAATAAGCTTGAATTCAAAATGAAATTTAAATTTTGAAACCAAAAATAAAATAAAAAATAAAATAAATTCAAATCTCCAACCAGGCCAGTAGCTCGACCCAATCTCCCTTGGCCCAACCGGTCGGCCCAGCCTTCCCCTCAGTCTTTCTCTTTCTCTTTCTCTCTCGCTCCTTTGCTACTGTGGCCGCACCCTGACCCATGCATTACACATGCTCGTGCCTTTGCCAAGCGCTCACGCCCGCGTCACCTCGCCTCGACTAGTGCCCCTGCCACACTGTCGTGTCCTCGCATCAGCTGCGCTGACGCCTCGCCATATGTGCCTCACTCAATTTGATACCTCCTCAGTCATACCTGCACCTGCACCGTGCCACCTACGGCGGTGATTGAGTTTGAGGGGCTCGAAAATGGGCCGGCGGCGAGGTTTGGCGGTGGTGGCGCTCGAGCGTTGGCGGCGAGGGCTCTCCGGCGGTGACCTGGCTCAGTGGAGGGGCGGAGGAGGTGCGCATGGTCCCGATGAAGGCGAAGACGACAATGCCGTGGCACGAGGCGGCCGGAATTCCTCATCGGAGTTCAGGGCGGCGGCGAAGACGGAGAAGCACGGTGCGGGGGCGGTGGAGCGCTTGGGAGGGAGTGAAGAGTGGAGAGGGAGGTGGTGCGAGGGTAGGGGGTGCCCGGGGAGGGTTTATACAAGCGCGAGGAGGAGCTTGCCGGCGCTAATTTGTTGCCAGAGATCACGGGGATCAGCGGAGATTGCGGGGGATTGGGGGAGCGGGCTCGGGAATGGGGGAGGAGGCGGGCGCAGGGAGTGTGGTGCATGAAGGAGAGAGGTGGGGCGGCGCTTGCGTGGGAAGGGGGCGTGCCCGAGAAGGGCGGCGGCGATTTCGGTGGGGATGGCGCAGTGGTTGCGGCCTGAGGAGGAAGGAGAGACGTAGGGAAGAAAGAGGCGCAGGCTGACAGTGGGGCCCAGCCGTCAGAAAGAGAGGAGAGAGGGAGGGAGTGAGCAACCAAATGATTGCCACATGACACAAGGAGGAAATCGGGACCGCCGGACGGAAATGAGGGGTTAAGTGAAGATGGAGTGTCGAGATTAGATTGGCGACGATAGATTAAATCTAGACCGTCGGATGTATGGTGAAAGGGGTAAGTGAGACCAAGCCCGAGGAGGCAGGCCAGCCTTCCCTCTCCCAGTCGCCTCCGTCGCCTCAATGCTACACTTGACGCCGCCGTCGCGATCCTTCTCCCTCCGGACCTCAGGAGTGACTCTTTTTGGTACTTGATACCAAAGGGGGAGAAGAGTGGATAGTTGGGCTAGGAGGGCTTTACTTTAGGAGGGCTTTTCTTCATATCTATCTATTTATTTTGCTTGGAATGTAATGCACTATTTACCTTTGAGTGCTTTGGTTGTAATGACACTATGCTTTATTTATCATTTGGATGCTTGGATGTAATAACTTTATGCTCTTGGATAATTATCATGTCTTTCTCGCTTAATGTCCATTAATTTCCATTATATGATATCTCCTTGTCATGTGCATATTGTCTCATATGTGATAATGTTTATCCTCTTTATATACATGCACATATTTAGGGGGAGTATCTTCTCTCTTGAACTTTAAAATAGAAATAATTCTCCTTATGACAAGACAAAAGTTTATTGCAAGAATTATTCTCATTTAAAGTCACGATAGAATATACAACTAGTTGTCAAACAAGTGGTATATTGAAAAACATTATTTGCAACATAAAAAATGTGTTGTCATCAATTACCAAAAAGGTGGAGATTGAAAGCATCTAGGCTCCTAAAAATGGTTTTGGTAATTAATGAATTTATGTGAATATGGGACTAACGTGTTTAATGAGTATGCAAAGGTTAAGTCTATATGTTGGTGATAAGATGCAAACCAAAGGATAAATGTGAAGATCAAAAAATGGCTCAAGGCAAATGTATACTTAGAATATGATTCCTTTTATTTTTACCGGTCTTAACGAGAAAAGGTGGAAGACCAGATTATAGGGTATATAATCGTACCATAAAAAGGGATCATGGCAAGTAGCTTGATAGCAAAAATTATGTGCCATTTGGATCAAACTAGAAGCATGCATTCATCAAAAATCAAATTTAAAACCAAAACTATGCTCTGTCTGGAAGAGCGGTAGCACCGCAGTTTTCAATGTCGGAACTATTGCAGAGCGGTAGTTCCGCTGGTAAAATCAGTACTACCGGCAACCGGAAGCTCTGGAACCCAAGCGGAGCCTTTTTCCAGAGAGCACCCTCCGGACGCAATCTGAGATTTCGCGGAGCGGAAGTACCGGCGATTTCAAAGCCAAAATTCGCTATCCAGAGCGGTACTTCCGGAGCCCGGAAGCTCCGGAGGGGAAGCGGAGCCTTTTTTCCAGAGAGCGCCAAGTTGGGACTTTTAGAAGTTCGGCTCAAGCGGTAGTACCGCGCCGACTTTGCGGAACTACCGGCGAGCAGTGTTACCGGAGTTTTCAACGGCGGTAGTACCACGCCAACATTCCAACGGTCACTGCAGAGCTCTGACATAGCCGTTCTGCCTCGCCAGAAATGGGAGCGGTACTACCAGCCTTATAGCGGCGGTAGTTCCGCTCGTCTTGAATTTTTCAGGAATTTGTTCCAAACGGCTAGTTTTGGTTGGTGAGGGGTATAAATACCCGTACCACTGCTCAAGGACAAAAAGAAGAGACCCATTGAACATTTCTTGAGCATAGAGCATTCACCCCACCCCTTGTTCTCACTTTGTGCATTAAATTTGAGGTGGTTGAGCAAATAGTGCATTGCATTCATTAGTTGATCCATTATCACTCATTTGCAATCAAGTGAAGCACTGGTTTATTACTCTTGGTGTTTGCAGGCACCTGGACGATTGGGCGGAAGATTGATCGGTGATCTTCTCAAAGGAGATTGTGAGAAGACCCGACGTTCGGGTGAAGGTTGGAGCTCACCTACCCGGAGCGGGGAAGAGCTACCACTAATGACCGAGATGCTTCGGCTTAATTCGTGGAGCTGATCCGATTTGTTCGGGTTAACCTCAACGTGGATTAGGAGAAACCGGCAAGTTCCCGAACACCACGATAAAAAC
The DNA here is from genome assembly GCA_017311315.1 of Dendrocalamus latiflorus. Classification (NCBI taxonomy): domain Eukaryota; kingdom Viridiplantae; phylum Streptophyta; class Magnoliopsida; order Poales; family Poaceae; genus Dendrocalamus; species Dendrocalamus latiflorus. The sequence goes on from CM029654.1 coordinate 11,396,882, forward strand.
ATCGATTGTGTACATCTCTTACTTTCTTTCTTCTAGCTCTTATTTGTTTGCTTTATTGTGATCATTGCTTGATTTAGAGCTAGCATTGTTACTTTCTTGACTATAATTGTGTAGGGTTAATTGATTTACATTCTTGCTATTGAAATTGTAAAGAATTAATTAAGTAGACAGGAAAAATTTAAAAACCTCCTAATCACCCCCTCTAGTCGGTATCCTTGATCCTACAGTGAGGCAGCCGGGTCGGGCCGGCGGGGCCAGCGGCGCGGGCGGCGGCCTACACATCCTGAGCGGGCGCGAGTGGCTACTCGACGGCGGGGACCGGCGGCGGCTGGGGCGAGCGGCTGCGGGCGAGGCGCGGCAAGCAGCGGCCGAGACCAGCGGCAGCGCCGTGCGGGGCGTGGCTGTGGCGGTCGAGCCGGCTTCGAACAGCGGGCGAGTGACACCGTGCGAGCGGCGGCCACGGCGGGCGACGGGCATACGGGCGCAGCAGCCGAAGCAGCGGCGGGTGGCACTCGCGTGCTGGAGGAGCCGGGGCGGCATGGCTGCGGACTGGCAGTGGCGGCGCAGCGAAGCCGAGGCGGTCGGGCGGTGCTTCAAGTAGCGCGCGGCAAGGAGGCGGGCAGCTTCAGGCGTCGCGTCGGGCACTTCTGCCGACTAGCGGCTGGCGGCCGGTGGCGTGCATGCGGGAGCGGCGGTGGCGGCGGCGCCTCGTGTGGGAGGCGGCGGTCAGCCGGCAGCGGGCCGACGGTCGATCTCCCCCCTTTTTTTCGTGCAGTGGCCGTGCATAACCGATGCAAAATTTGCAAAATTTTTCTTTTTTTCTTTTCTAATCTACAGTGCAATCAACATCTACCCCGTGATGCAATCTACCGATTGACATTGTGCCAGCGACTTCAGGTCTGCTCGCAGTAGATTAGGACGAATTTGCACCATAGAAATTCAATCTAGAATGTGAAAACTGTGAATTAGACGATCTAGATAATTCAATCTGTTAGAGCTTTGATGATTACCTTCGATTCACCGGAGCGATCTCGTGCTGATAACGTGTTGAGGAACCGTCGCTGGCGACCAGTCCGATCGATTCCTTTGCATAGAACAAATCGAATCAATCAGAGAAGCCAGAATAATAGATTGAACACACGGAGAGAGGTAGAGAGAACTCCTGGTCTTTCTTTATTAATTTCTGATTGCATGTATACAAAATATGCCAGTACGATTCCCTATTTATAGTCTCCGGTGATGTGCCCACCATGGGCCAGGTCAGCCAGCGCAGGCCTAGGTTTCCTAACATTAACCACTCCCTTTGTTGAACAATCGTTTACAAATGTTTTATTCTTTTCGTTGCTCATGATTTTGGTTTCTTTATAAACTGAAATTAATAGAACGGTCTCTTTAAGTGGTTTTTTAACTTAAAATTATATACACTATCTATAGCTTATTTAAATGATATTTTAAAAACTATTTCTCTAAAAACTTTCTAAAATATATTATTTACATCGATATTTTTATTTTCTAGACAAAAATAATTAGCCGCACCTCAGATAACATACACGTCAAACAATCCCCATGCCCCCACAGCCTCCGCGTCCTCGAGGGGTAGTCCCGTCCATCTAAAAGCCGGATTCGTGTCCATACAGGACAGCCAGCGAGCGAGCGAGGGAGAGAGAGAGAGAAAGGTATTAATTGAGCTGAGCGCCCTCTCAAAATCACATAAAAATATGGTCTTGGTCTTCTCGTCCCACAGGCCGCAGGCGGCGAAGTGCAACAAGGAAAGGGTCCAATAGAAAAATCGGGAGCAGCGACGGCGACGCGGCTCGCGGCGGAGGCGACGGAAGCAGCAGCAGGGAGGCGCCGCCGATCGATCGTTCGCGTGCCCGGCCTACCCCGTCGGCTCGGGCGGGGTCAAAAGGGGGAAGAAAAAGCTGCGGGGGAATTTCTTCGCAACGCGGCGCACGCAAGGAATCCAGCGAGGAGGAAGGGAAGGGAGCGGATGGGACGGAAGGGTTCGGATTCCAGTTGAGCCCTGGGCACGCGCAGGAGAGAGCCGGCGGCGGCGCGGGGTTTGATGACGAAGGCTGGAGCAAAAGGTATACGCAACCCTAGATCTTAGAAAATCTGAGTAGTATCTCTGCCTGCTGATTTGCTGGCTCCCGACGCCGCCGCGGCGCCCGGATTAGGGGGGTCTTAACCGGCGGGCTTGGTCGGCCGCCGCCACGGAGATCGCCCTGTGGTTCGCCGGTTCCGTCGTGTGCTGGGGATGGAGGACAGGTTCTCTCCCGTCGGTCGTCAGATCTGCTTTGTCTGAGGGATTTGGACTTCTGGCCGCGGAGTTTGTCTCGGGTCAATCTACGGACTTGTAGCTGTTGTTCATCGTTTCTGTGCATCTGCCGGAAGGAGGTGCTTGTCGGAAATTCTTCCAGCTTCTAGATGACTAGATCTGCCTGTATTCCTGGGGATCAATTGTTTCGGAAGAAGAAGAATTGATGTTCTCTGTGGGGCGGAGGCTGAGGGCCGAGGGCTGAGGGCAGTTGACTTGTCTTGTGGAGGAGCTGCTGTTTTGTTTTGTTGCCATGGGGGTTCAGCCCTGGCAGGAAAGCCTTACTTTTGGTCTAGCTTCTGGTGTTCGATTTGTGCAGCAAGACAAAAGTACTTGTTTGTAACCGTCGGGCTGGAATTTCGAAGTATTTTCTTAATTTGCTACTGAAAGTCGGGCCAGAAATTCGAAGTTTTTTTCTTAATTTGCTTACTGGAAGGGTTGAAAGTAGTGGCTGCTGATGGGTGTCCGGGGGGGGCAGGTGCGGCGGAAGCAAGTTTTGTTTTTAACTCTTGCTTATGCGCATGCTATGTGGACTGTGATGCTATTATTCTTCAAACAATACATCCTAAGCTTTGGAGGTGTGGTGCTCAACAGCAACCTTCTGTTGTTTTTGTTTTCCAGAGGATTTTGAGGGATCTATTGGATCTGAGGTTGCGGTTGATGTGAATTGATTTCCTATTTCCACCGCAACAACAGGAAGACCGGATTTGATGGTATGCACATGAGTCGCAAAAACTTTGGTTTGTGTCTTTCTTGTACTCTCTGCCTAGCTAAAAGCTTGTCATTGGGTTCAGGTTGCCAAGCATTGGTGTTCTACCTTGTCTGTCTTTGATTTTTAACTTCTGCTCTACGGGATTTGATGACTAGTTTGGTTCTCTTGGCAGATTCGATTGTGTACTTGTACTGGAAGGTCTTCATCGTCGTCACTTCGTAATCTTAATAACACAGATATTTCGATGACTTGCAAAGGCTGTGGTGGTGAACCAACAGCAGACAGAGGCGGGCCGTCGTGTAGTAGCAAGCTTAACACCATGGGCTTGGAGCTCCCAAGACCTATTGACCCTGAGGTGAGATGGAAGACTGTAAACAGAAGGCAAAGAGCTGCAAGGAGAGCAAGGACCTCCTTCTCTGGAGAAGACAGAATGAAGGATGAAATTAGATCTTTCTATGAATGTGGCAATGCCACAAGTCAAGAGATGGCACAAGTAGATGGCCCAGTCTCAGAATCTGAGAAGGTTCTTATTTTCCTCCTGTAGAGTAGATGAAATAAGACAATAGTTAATACAATTCATGAATGCCAATTTTCTGAACTATGCAATTGCATGTTTGCAGCTTGGGGTATCTATTCTTGGTCGGCGCTTTAGTGACCCTATGGAAAATGTTCCAATAAAAAAGAGAAGATTTCATATGGATTCTTCTCCATCACCTCCACCCACTCCATTGCTAGTGGATCCGTTTGAAAAAATACTGAGCAGATCCTATGGAGGCATCTCATCATATGGGAAGTGTCACAAGGTTAAAATGCTAGGAGGTGAGTACAGGGAGGAAAAGAAAGGGCCTTTTGATGCTGATGATTTTTCTGGTATATCAATACTGGCCGCCGCTGCCTGTGAGAGTGAGATGGACAGCGGCATTTTAAATGGTGAATGTTTGAAGTCAGCCTACTCTCTTGAAGAAAGGAAGCTGGAGAATATCACGGGTTGTTCTGAGTTGAGTCTCCTACATGAAATCAAGGAGGATAAGTTAAATATTCCGGATGCTTCACGTTGCAAATCAGACAGGCCTGTGGAGTCATCTGAATCTGCTCCTGATTTAAAACCCTTGTTTCCCACTGCATTAAACAGCTCAGAAAATCATGTTGAATCTTCACCTGTTCCCAAGGCTAATCATGCGCTTTATTCTGCATTGAGCAGTGCAGAGAAAACAGATGATTCTTCATCTGCTTCCGATGCGAAGTCTTCAGGTGTTACCATGTCAAGCAACTCAAGTAATCCAGATAAATCTGTAGGCTCCTTGCAAGATACGGTTGTGCAAACAAAGTGTTCGAATGGCACTCATGATTCTAGGTTGCACTGGGATCTTAACGTTTCAATGGAAGCGTGGGACACTAATTGTGGTGATGATCATCATCATATGGTTGGTCCTGATCCTGTAGCTTCTGCTTTAAGCATTTGTAATGATGCTGAAAATGAGATGAACAAACCACAGACGTGGCAGGATCTTTTTGACTCAACAGTAGCTGGTGACGTACCTGATCTTTCTGGTGACGAAATTCATGTGGTTGATGCACCGAAAGATGTTAGGACAAAGGGTGAAAGCGATTTTCCAGGTGATAGTTCATCTCATCCTTTGTGCAGTCGGTCTCAAAATGTGGACCTATTGGAATCTGAATCTCTAGATGGGAATGATTCATCTGCAGAAACTAAGGATTTTCCTGATCAGCAGAAGAGCAGTTATGCTTTCAAAGTGCAATCACACCTAGGATCTAATCCAGATTGCAATTCTTTGGCTCCTATCACGGAGCATGTTGCTTTGACTGCAGATGTGGAGAAACTTGATGTTTTACATGCCTCACCACTGGATTGTGAAGGTTTGTCTCACTTGGCTTCTGCGGATGGTCATGGTGAAGGTAATTTAATCCAAACAAGTGAACTGGGCTCCAGAGTGAAGCCTTTGGCAAGCCTATTAGTTTCCGAGGAAAGCACAAACCTTGCAACAGTAACTGTTTTCAATAAGAGTTTTACTGATCTTGGCTGGAGTGATAATAAACATGGGCAAACTTGTCAACAAATCATATCGGAATTTAAGAACCAGGAACTTTTGGATGTTGATTCAGGAACTAGTAAAATCGATCAGTCAGTTAATAACAAGGCTGAACATGGCACAAATGTATTGGGTCTCACCAAGAGAGCTGCAGAAGCAGACAATGATTTGGACCTCCCTGATCCTCATCCAGAGAACAACCCAGGTTCTTCTAATTGCGATGTGGCCTATGAGCATGCAGAAGATGTTGCAAGTGCGATGATTAACCATAAAAATTGTTTAATCACTTGTGCCAACAGTAGCAGTGCAGAAACATATTACATTACCGGTGATGCCCCTCAGGTTCCCGGCCCCAATTCAAAATGCACCAAACCGGTAGTTACTGACATGGACATTATTGTGGATTCACAATCTGCAGCACAGAGCTACCCAAATGGTTACAAAAATGAGCTTGGGAAGGTTGCATCAAATAATTGTCTAGAGCACTGCTATGAAACAAATGCATTTCATATTAGCAAAGATCTTTCTGGGACTGGCAAAGTAGATGTTGAGGATGATGATTCTCAATATGAGGATGGGGAACTTAGGGAATCTGGTGAATGCTATTGGGCAGATGATGGGTATGAAGAAGTTAAATGTGTCAATTATCAGGTATCAGATTACAAGGATGAAGGTGTCCCTGATATTCCTCCTCTTCCTGTTCGCTCTATTCCAAAGAATATGGGCATTCCAGTTGCTGATTACAATGAAACACAATCCAGGAAGGAAGAGGGTGATGTTTCACCTGTCTCATCGAAGCGTTCATGGTCAACTAACTGCTTAGATGATGGATCGGGAATGATGGGTGCTGTAAGTGCTGGTGAAAAGGCTCGTAGTGTTCATTTGAGAGTGAAAGGTGAGACTCGGATGTATGAGATGAACCCAGGCTGTGTAATAGCTGGATCTGCTGCAGCAGTTAGGCAGACCGAAAGGGGCAGTGATGGTTTAGGGGATGATCTATTAAGTATCAGAACAAAGTCCACAGGGTGGGATATGTTGCCTGATGATCAGAAGCACTCTCGACATGATTCAAGGGACGGAATTGATTCCTCTAACCGGTATGTTTTGAGCACATTAGGCGCAGCTGGTGGTGGTGAATTGTTGCGACAAATGGGGTTATCGAATAGAGATGTGCAACCACCTGTGGATCGGCCAATATCATTTGACAGACCCCACCGAAATGAGTTTTGCAGGTAAATTAGTGACTTTGTTTAGATGTCATCTTTCAGGTAATCCAATTTCTGATGACTTAAATGTCATGATCCTAATAAATAATTTTATGATCCCCCTTCCTTTGTCCAGATCTGATGATGGTTACGTCTCAGACTCAAAAGCTGAAAGGACCATTGATTCTCATGGACTACATGGGAGGGGTGGGGCATCACAGCATATTCAAGTGGGCAACCGAGGGGAGCAGTGGGTGGAAAATTCAAATCATTCTCGTTCAACCCAGCGTAGATCACCTGATTATTATGATTATGGCCCACCTGGTCCAAGGAATGCTGCAGAAGCTGCTGTCGCAAAGATGGAGAGCAATGGCTTTGTTGTTGCATGTGATGGCACTTTGGTAAGAGCTGCTGATGCAGCAAATGCTGGTAACATGGCAAGAAGGATGAGAAACACTTTAAGTGGCTCATACCGCCCTTTGTCCGGACGGGGTTCTCCAGTTGACAGAGATGGAGCTTGCAGGTTGTCCAGAGGTCCTGCACATGCTAGGGAAGTATCTCTAGAACGACGCTTTGGTGCTAGTGGTAACCGGTCTGGTCGATATGCTCCTGAGATGGATAAAGATTGTACTGATGATCGAAATACGAGTTCAATTCATTGCTCACTGTCCAGTCAACAACGGAGGTTCCCACCGCATAAATTCCCACCACATAGAGCCACACTTAACCTTTCACGTATTCAGAGCAGATCTCCTGGATCAAGGTCTCGATCCCCACATGCTTGGACATCACCTAGGAACAGAAGGGACATGGCAAATGGAGCTTCAAGTTTGCGGAGGCATAGTAGATCTCCACCTCATTACATGACTGAAGTTAGAATGGGTAGAATGACTTCACCTCGAAGACAGCCTGGATTTGATGATCGGGTTATGTGTTATAGCCCTTCATCAAGACATCACACTTACTCTCAACATACTTCAACATGGGTTGATGGAAGGAACTGCTCAACAGCAGATCTTTCTGATCATAAGAAACGGTATTTAAGGAGGAGCCCACCTCTGAGAATTACATCAAGAAATGACAAGTTTGATGTAATGGATCCCCAAGGACGGCCAAGGTCTGGAGAATTGTACCGCCTGACACAGGGAAGACTTCCTCATGGCTTCGAAAGGGGAAGGGGAAATAAGCACGATGGTGATGGTGATGATCAAAGGGAATACGCTGATAGATATGAAACACGTTCTGTCAAGCGATATGACCGGAATGGTTCTGTGAAGCAGTTCAGAAACCATAACGGAGATAAACTTCGGCCGCGTATTTCTGATCCCAGATCACTAGAACTCCAAAGAAGGGGAAGCCCTCGGAGATTTGACAGGGGCTTTGAGAGGCAACTGGATGGGGATTTGCCTCGTGGAACCAAAGAAGATAATAAAAATCCCTTTAGATATGATTGAACTGGAAAGGATAGTGCTGCCAATCCATGCTGGAATTCAGTCACTACTATTTGAAAAAGGCTATCTTGACAGCATTGCTTGTGTTCTGCTTCTGCTTCATGTGTTCAAGCCTCAGAAGTGCTGAAATCATTCACTTCTTGGGAGGGAAATGCAGATTGACTTCACAATTTTCCTGCTTTTGCTTGTAAATATTTATATTGGTAGTAGAATCACTGCTTTGAGCTTTATGTCTGTCCTTTTTTATTTCTTATATTTTCTTAAGTTTTCTCCCTTATCGCACTCTTTTTTAATGGGCATTATCCCTGTATGAGGTCCATTTAAACATGATCAATGAATTAAATTTGAGCCGAAGCATCTGGGTATCTCTCTTATTTCCGCTTTTCATCTAGCATCTTGTATTATCCAAGTGCCTGTGGTCTAAGTGGTCAAGTGGTTCACGTGTCCTGGAGATGGTGTCTAATACATATTTGGCTCCCAGTGCCTGAGTCTTTGTAGTGTTCAGATTGGACCATTTGAACCTCTGTACTTGAGTGTACAATGTTCACGGTGAACATTCTTTTTTCCCCTCTAATTACTATTTTCCTTTCTTGGCACAAAACTTTATTTTGGCATTCTTTTTTCAGGACAAAGTTTGGAATAGCGTACTTGCACATGCGAGGGGATTCCAGGGTATTGCTCTCATTCCCGCCTTCCCGGTTTAATTCCATGTTCTGAGTATATTTAGGAACGTCTGCTTACTGGTGCAAACTTCAACTTTCTGCTGCACACGAGTCTTAGCATACCATTTTCTGTACCAAAAGGGGCATAGCTCCAATTCAATAGAAATAAAGGGAACATTAGCCTACCATTGTTTTTGGTATTTACTGTAGTTTATGTGATCCAATGGTTATGAACGTAGAGCTGTCAATGGTTCCAGCCAGGTCAGGTTTGTGCGTGGTCAGTTCCTGAGCCCTGACATGGTCCCATTTAACAATCAGACATGAGCACGGTATGATTGTAAACGAGCCAAGAAATGCTGACATGAATACGGCAGTATCACCATTGAATGGGTTTACATTACACAACACAGTTGACATGGTAGGTATTGTTTTTAGTGGACTAATTGGAAACAAGTCCACACAAATGGATCGATGTTGATGTGATCGATGTTGATGTGTGCTGTTAGTTTAGGAAAAATGTAAATAAAATTATCTAAAAATCTGAATAAAAATACTGTTGACAGATTGTAATTTGTTTGTCAGCATGCCTTGTTTTGTTAAACGTGTCAACCATATCAAGTAGTTAAATCCAACCTGTTTATCAAAATATTAGAAGTGCCATGTTATGCTGATCAAACTTGTATTGTGTCAGTGACTCAGTGCCCTATTATCATGCCATATTTAATTTTGACATCTCTATATGAAATGCCTTCAGACGTTGGTTCATTGTCTTGCCAGAGAAGGCAGATATTGATATATTCAATCATTGCTAAATTTGTTGCGGTGCTGTCACATGCTCTTTATGTGTGAATTCCATGTTATTTTTAACAGCAACAATGACAAGGAAGATCATTGCATGCAGTACTAGCCCAAGGAATGTATCACATTTCACCGTGTCATTTATACTCAGTTCATAATTACCTGGTTGGGACTTGGGCCTACCTTGTATAGTGTGATTTATTTGGCAAACATATGAGGTGTCATGTGTGATTAGTGCATGTTCTGTTATTGCATAGTATAACATGACTACACATGATCTCAAATATTAGTGTGTGAAGATCGATGTGTTGCTGATTCAGACATTTAGTATTGCTCCAATGCTGCACTCCTGAATCCATTGCATGAAACAGTTGATTTTTGTGGTGTGTTGCAGCCTGCAGATTGTGACATCCTCTGGAACTCGTGGCCTTTGTTTGCCTTATTGCAAGATGGAGGCCCTTGTGTTTGATCGTGTGCAGGATAAATTTGAAACTTGCAAGTAGGCATCCATGTTTTTGGCACCAGAGGTTCCGCCGATTGGTTAGTCAAAGCTGATATGGATGGTATGTTGACGCTTGCTTCAGTTGAGTATCAGTGACTAAATTCATTACTATATTATCATGGTAGCAGCATTTTGTGGTACCAAGTTGCATTCTTGGACTGGGAAAGGCAGCGAAAATGGGGAGAAAAGAGAAGAAAATGAGCGCTTTTTTTTTTCATAAGATGATGTGGGTTTGTTTGCAGTACTCAACAGTCAAGACTGATTCTTTTGCATGACTCTTGTGGTGAAAGAAACACTCGATTTTTCTCTTGTGGTGAAAGAAACACTTGATTTTGCAAGATCAATAATCCCTAGAAGTTTCATGGTTTCTTCAGCTCCCAAACAAGAAAGTAGGATTAACTTGCATTTCCAAGACAAGCTATATATGTTATGCATTTCAATCACTTTTTATCTTTTCTTTATACAATTTCCCTCCTAGATTCCTGAGTTAAATTGTGAGTGTCAGCTAGATAACTGCCCATACCTTCTGGATGCTAGCTCAAACAACATAATGTATTGTCCAAAAAACGCAAGGTTTTCATACATGCGTTGGAATTTAATAAAAATAGCGGAAATGAATGATCTCTTGATTCTTGAGTGCCTTACCTAGATGCTAGCCTGCTCCGTTAGTTTCCAGTGGCCGGGGATGCTTTTATGTATTTCCCCTTCCCCCTTGATGCTTAAGAATTACTGCTTTCGTGTAAAAAAAGGACTGAGGCACAGTTCTTTCAAGTTTTGAGTTTTGACTGTTATTTCCTGGATTCCTCCAATTAGTATACTGGAGCGTAGGAAAATTTCGAGGAGGACACGAGGGCACAAATGCTCCGAGCGCAACCCATCACAACGGGGTGAATTATCTATAGAAAATCTTACAAGCTACTATTCAAAATGCATAGTTTTTATTGCCGGAATTTTGCTTGATCCTTCACAAACGCTTAGCTATCACACAACCACAGTGTTCCTTCATTGTCCTTAAATAAGATGTTTCTTGTTGTCATGGGATTGGGCCTGGGCCGAGTCGGTTTATTACTAGGAAGTTAGATATTCGTTTCTATTTGTTCGAGATATGATTGGGGATATGATATTAGTTTCTATTTAGATTTTATCTGTTAGGGAGAGCTCATCTATATAAAGGAGGCTACGGCATGCTATTAGAACCAAGTAAAAAATAGCAAAATCATTCTTATCTATAGTCTCCTCTCCCCCAACCGCGCTGTCGCCGCCTGGTCATCCTCTCGGCGGTGTTTACCCCCTATGAACTTAAGCATCATAACAATTTGGTATTAGAGCCAACATCATGGCTTTTGCTGCCGAGTTATCATGTGGCAAGATCATTGTTGGCTATGAAAAAATCATCGCTGGATTCATGAATGTAGAGAGTATGTTGAAGAAGATGTAACCAAAGGAGAAGGCAGAAGCAGCAACATCAGCTGTTGCTGCTTGATCTGCGGAGGGGTAGGAGCAATGGTGGCCGTGCCATGGCAATAGCGCTGCTACTACTGCTCCTTCATCCAGCATGGGCAGCGGTGTGTCTTCAAGCGACGCTGGCGTGGTATTTTCCAAGGTGGATGCACCGGCTATAAGCTACACCTCGTGACTGTGACGACACTGCTTGAAGAGGCGGCTTGGACCCCTTCCCTACCCCAGCCGCCACCATCCCCGCCACTAGCCCCCACCCATCCGACCTGAGCTTGCAACCATGTCGCCCAAGTTCGACCCGGCCCAAGTGGTGGACGTGTACATCTGCGTGATCGGCGGCAAGGTCGGCGTGGCATCGTCCCTAGCCCCCCTAGATCAGTTTGCTCAATCTGTCCCTGAAGAAGACTAGAGAGGACATCGCCAAGGAGATGGCCTCGGATTGGAAGGGCCTCCGCATCACCGTCAAGCTCACGGTCCAGAACCACCAGGCCCCTCTCGGAGGCGGTCTGTCTGCCGCCGACGAGGAGGGGGAAGACTACTGCCCCTCCGCGGCTACCACTCCCGTCTCCGGGGGCCAGCTCATCGCCACCATCCGTGCGTACCGCCGCCGTTCCGCCGCTTCTCCTCTGACCAGGAGAAGGCGCGCCATCGCCCAGGTGGCCCGTCTGCCGCCGACGAGGAGGAAGGGGTCTTCCTCCCGAACCGCAGCCGCATCATCTTCTATCGCTAGATCCCAACGACCTCGTCGTCGGACGAGCTCCGTGCGCACCACCGTTGTTCCCGTAGCTTCTCCGACCAGGAGAAGGCGTGCCACCGCCAGGCGCTGCTCGGAGGCGGCCTGTTCGCCACCGACGAGGAAGGGGGAACAACTTCTACCCAACCTCTCGTCACCCTCGCTGACGCCGCCAATTGGAGCTACCCCGACTGATCCGGCGACTCTGCCGCTCCCGCTCTCGCCTTCGAGGGCCTCCTCGACGTGGCCTCCTTCCCCGCCGTTGTCTCCGTCGTCAACGAGGTGCCGCTGTCCCACCACCCGCACCACCTTCCGCTGCTCCCCACGCTGGAGTTCGCGCTCACCATCATCGAGGACAACTTCGCAGCGTAGGGCCTCGCCGTCGTCGGATCCTACCACGGCAACGTGCGCCGCGACACCGACGACCTTGTCGTCGGCAAGCGCGTCGGGGATCACATCTTCTACTTCCCCCGCGACGCCGTGCTGCTGTTGGACAACGAGAAGCTGGAGGAGGCGGTCAAGGGGAAGAGTCGTGACCCAGTCGTTTAGCTATGTACTAGAGATTCATTAAAAACTTGCGTCAGGCTGGATCAAATGGAAGCACGGCGACCCAGCCAATAAGATGGCGCAGCAAAATAAGTTAGACGCGAGTCCTGTCATCAACAAGGATCGCCTGAGACTGCAACCATGACCACCGTCTAGCAGCTCGAGGACGACCTATATGTCCGGGAGGGGTGTAATGTCATGGGCGTGGGCCTAGGCCTTGGGCAGTCGGTTTATTATTAGGAAATTAGAGATTAGTTTCTATTTGTTGGAGATATGATTAGGGATATGATATTAGTTTCTATCTGTTAGAGATATGATTGATATTAGATTCTATCTGTTAGGGGAGCCCTTCTATATAAAGAAGGCTGCCGCAAACTATTAGAACCAAGCAAGAAATAACAAAATCATTCTCATCTATAGTCTCCTCTCTCCCCCAACCATGTCGCCGCCATCCGGCTATCCTCTTGGCGGTGTTTACTCTGTATGAACTAAGGTTCATAACACTTGTTCTCTAGGTTGCACTTCTATTGCTATCTGGATTAAATGTTGCATTAAGAGAATAGTTTTAATATCAGTAGCAATTATCAAGGGCAAGACATGCATGAGAAACTGCCCCCTTCCCCCTTATTTAAGAGGTGTTTCAAATTCTTTCTTTACTTTCCTCCTTTTGTCTCTCTATATTAAGTCAAGAGGTGCGTTGACTGCACATTTTCTTATTCACAAATTTTTCTTGAGTGACCTGGACGTAAGGGGGTTTAAATAGTAAGAAGGCAGCCTGTTAAGACTTTTAGGTAACAATTAACGGTATCAAGCTGGTAGTGCCATTTGCTTTTTTTTTGGTTGAGGCTCAGTAATTGACGCTTCCAGCAGTGTAGTAAATAGTACTGTTTGCAACTTTACATGGTAGTATAGATTAGTCAGGCCATAAAATAACTTTTTTAGATCTTAAACAAGTCTACATGAAATTACTTTGGTTACTTTTGTCACTATTTGTCTCAGTCTATTTAGCTTATGTTGCAGGCGTTCTCGGATGAAGTTTGCCTTTGAACTGAACAAAACATAATCGGAATTGCATGGCCAGATAACAGTAGTGTGAGCCTGTGATCAGTAATCTCGCAATTATCAGCCTAGTTTGGCTGGACGGTGAAGTTAAGGGATGAAGTTGAAGTAGAGTCCATAAACAGCAATTTGGCGATGCTCCAAGCTGTGTTGAATACGCCAGAGAAACGGTGATCAAGGATGCACTTCTCCGTTTCTCCTGTTTTCTATCAGTGTTTTTTTTCTCCCTGTTGAACAAATATGTGTTAGCATTTTCCTTGCATAATGCATATATATGAGTTGCGCTATCGATGGATTAACGTAGAGGTTGGATACTGAAATCGAGCAGCAATGACACTAGAATAGTTCATTTATATATGTTTCTCTTCTTTTTTCTGAAAGAGCTACGTGTTTATTTAACCTGCATTTTTTTTGTTTTAGCTTATGAAAGTTGGCATGGGAAGGTGAGTTTCTTCAACGTGGATTCCATTCCACAAAACTCCGTCACTGTTATAAACCATCAGATTTTTTATATATTTTTAATTCTTGATGATATTAGTCTTACATTATGATCTGACATATCTTGGTTGTATGGTCAGAGTGACGCACTTTTCAGAAGTTTCCATTTGGAACCGGCTATTTTCCAAGTGCTGGGAATAAAGTGTCGCTGGCTCACAATTTGTGGGGCATGTCTTGCAATGCCCCCTTTTCTGTTTCAGTGACCTCAACGCTTGCTCAAGCGCATCAACATGCCATCTTGAAGCAGACCATGCTGAGAATCACCTGAACTGTCACAAATCCACGCTTTTTGCAAGCTTCTGGCATAAAAATGCAAGTGATGTAACCTTGGGCGCTCATGGACCATCTGAATTTTGATAGCCTAAGCTAGATGTGATTGAAAAGATGTCAGAAAGCGCTGATGGATTGCACGATTGTGCCCAGAGCAAAGATTCTCAAATCCATTTGGCGTACTATTAGATTGCATCTGATTACCTATATGTTTACGGAATATTAGCCAGCTCATTTTGGCTTCACTCTAAACGGTTTCTGCTTATGGTTTTTCTTTTTTTCCTGCCTTTCTGGCTTTTAGGTTTTTTCTTTGTTTCTCCTTTTCTTTTGTACTGTCCGATGTAACATTATATTTTCATTTTCATTTTTATATTTAATTACGTAGAATAAGACAATAGTAGCTATAGTGTAAAATAAACTGTAAGGACTGGCTTATAAGTCACTTAAGAGAGCCCTCTTCACCTTCTCATGCCAGAAGCAGACTGGCAACTGTATTTTATTGCCGTGAAATTAGCGCCCTTATTTGCTGCTAAATTTGGTCAGTTGATTTCTTGCTGATAACGCGTAGAAACGTGTCTGATATAATTATTCTCACCCCTGATTTTAAACTTCTATAGCCTTATGAGAGTCCTTAAGTACAAATGTATTCAATTGAATCAGTTTTTTGTTCTTTTTGAGATGCGTGTTCAGTTGAATTTGTTACACTCAAATCATTTCATCTATGTAATTAAACGAAGGAGACCTGCCGCATCCGTGCTGTTGCTTCCAAAGACCCAGGATATTGATAAAATCTAAGTTTTTGTTTTTCCTAATGCAACAGAACATCGACATTGTTTGAGAGCGACTCCCTGTTTATTCAGCTAATTTTTACAAACTTCCTACTAGTTTTAATAGCTTTTAGCATATTTTTGGACATTAGATTACCATGGTCCGTCTGGTTGTACTCCATACCCTTCTCATGGAAACATAAGCCATGACATCCTAACTTTCTTGTTTACGAGGCGAAGAAACAAGAAATTTCAAGAAATCAGTAAGCCTGTAAAACGAGGCTTTTCACTATGTTCAACTGTATGCATTGCGTGTCAAGCAAAGATGAAAAATTTGACAAGGTGCACTGTACATTCCACCGATGAGGTTCAGAAGCCAAATGCATCTTGTTTGGCTTGAGATTTAAGCCCCCGGCTGAAACGGAAGTTCATAGTCCAATGAATCTTGAAATCTCAACCATCAACTTTCAGTTTCAGGTGCATGCCATATTCCCCTTATGCCTTGTTGACATTTCTTTTTTGCAAGTTGCAATAAGTGGAGACAAGTAGCTGGTGAAAACAAATACTTCCCTGTGTTTTTTTTTTCATTTCTTTTTTTATTTTGTTCACTTTTGTTTTCTGCAACAATGTTCCACCGATGAGGTTCAGAAGCCAAATGCATCTGTATGGCTTGAGATTTAAGCCCCCTTGAAATCTCAACCATCAACTTTCAGTTTCAGGTGCACGCCATATTCCCCTTATGCCTTTGGCATTTCTTTTTTGCAAGTTGTAGTAAGTGGAGACAAGTAGCTGGTGAAAACAAATACTTCCCTGTGTTTTTCAGAGAATCATCTATGGCGAAAGTAAAGAGAATATAATAAAGCCAATCAGAAATAAGTTTTTCTTTAAGGGATTGACTAGTACATATACTGAAAGAATAAGTTGTTCGTACTTCTGAATTCCGACAAAATTTTCTTGGAGCGAACATTTAACCTCACAATTAGAGCGACAAATTAACGCGATTGAGATATGAATTGTTTGTGTAGCAGTAGCACAACTAGATCTCTGATATTTCCTCCTGTCCGGAGATTGCAGGTGGTGGTGTTTTCACTTTGTCAGTGCTTTAAGTGGTGTATCTACCCTTTCTAGGTTGGTGTTGTATCTCCTGCCCTTGTTTTTTAAAAAATATTTCCTTCTTCTACAGCTGTGGATTGTGATCACTGAACCGATCAGATCTTTGTACCCCAGTACCCCACTTACTATTTGCTTATCATGGCTTTGCAACTGCAATGAAATCATAAGCCCAACTAAAATACCTTTGCCTTAAAACAATATGGTTCAGTATCGAAGATATGCTACTTCTTTTCACCTAGTGGCAAGATTGATTGCCACACCAGTTGTACTTAACTAATGCAGTTATCTTAACTGTACCGGTACCGGTTTGCCACTTTATACCAAAGCACACTCACTCTCCACCCACTAACACACCCCAAACTAATCTTGTTTTCGCCAGAATGGCCTTCTCTTTTTGGTCAAAAACAAGTCAAACACCTTTCTCCATCTTGTTAATATTTATAATTGCACAAACAAGCACAAACGACCATAAGGAGGAACGAAAGGCACTCAACATGTACGCCAAAACGGTTAAGAACTTGCGTCCACACAAGGGAGATTTATAAAAAAGGTCCTGAATTCGATTCCCGACTCCCTTGATCTTCTTATCAGTGCCAAGTGAGGGTTCTTGTGTTGGCGTGACGGACTGCGATGTGTGTTGGCGTGTGTATTGCTATTTTCTAACATAACAGAATAAAAGGAGGGGGAAAAAGATTAAAAGGAAAGACCAAACCAAGTAACCACTAACCAACCTGTGAAAAGAACAGATTTAAGGCTTGTTTATATTGGCCATGGTTGATGATTTTTCGCTATGACTGATGACTTTGGCTGAAAACAAATAGTAGTAGCTGAAAGAAGCACCTTTTAGAAGGAGGGGGTGAGCGGTGGGGAAAGTGAGGGAGAAATATGTGTGCGAGAAGGGAGTGAGATGAGTAGAGTGCGTGATACGCCCATATCTCTTTGCTTTATCCCAAGAGTGAGACGGGAGCGAGAGGAGTGAGGAAGCCACTTTGGAAAGCCAATTGCTCATATTATCTTCCGAGTTCTCCAAGCAAAAGACAGAAGCAAAAGCTAATATGAACATGCTCTTAACAAAACTAGGCAATGTTAGTTACGCGTTGGGATGTGCCACTTTCATGGTTGTAGCACCTCACATACCAATATAAGATACTATTATGGAACGTCATCGCTAAAGTAAAGAACACATAATAAAAGCAACCATAGAAATCACAAGGAATTTAAAACTTTAAGAGTACTTTATTAGAGAACCAACAAAAACTGAAAT
Organism: Dendrocalamus latiflorus; assembly: GCA_017311315.1. Classification (NCBI taxonomy): domain Eukaryota; kingdom Viridiplantae; phylum Streptophyta; class Magnoliopsida; order Poales; family Poaceae; genus Dendrocalamus; species Dendrocalamus latiflorus. Next base: position 11,414,288 of record CM029654.1, read on the forward strand.
AAATATTTGAAACATGAGACTGGTCCACTTCTAACCAAACGGAGAATAAATGAAATAACATAAATGGTGACAAGCCACGGTGCTGAAAACTCGAGTGCTTCCACCCATACAGGATGTTATCACTTTACTGGTCTTTTACCGAAGAATCGAAAGGGTAAGTTTGAGATTTAAAAATCTCAGCAAGTATCTAACAATGGTCGCAACAAGGTGAGCAAAGGACAAGTAATGCAAGCAAGTAATTAATACAGGTTAAAGCAATGAACTAGGTTACCGAAAATACTGATAGAAATCGGAGGTAGAGATAACAGGAATGGTAGAATTAAGGATAACTATCATTTAACAAGTTATAGCAATAACACAAGCGATTACTTTTCACATACTCGATTATACAAGAATAGTCAGGCACGACACTGTCGTCGACTGTATAACCGCAGACGGGATGTAATATCCTAAGTAACGAAAATGTATACCCTCTTGTATGTTACTAGGGGTGGTAATCTCCCCTATATATGGGTAACCCCAGGCCAGGTAATCGTTATATTATAAACATATTATATGGTAAAAGATTGAGATAACTATGAAGGATTAGGATGAGATTATGATACGTGGAAGGACTTGCTAAGGTTGAGACTAGAAAAGCATAATTCTCGCTATGAGGCGATGAGGGATGATATTATGGTGATAGTGATTTAGGAATTATTCTAAACAGGCGTTATAACATAACTCACACAAGGATTATCAACCATCCAAGTTTTGTTACGTGATAAGTGGTTATTAGTCAGATTGACAGGTATCATATATATATATATATATATATATATATATATATATATATATATATGTCATGACTCACAAGCAATCACATACGAATAATGGATCATAGAAATAGGGTAATATAAACATAGTATCCTAATGTTAAAAGATTATTAGTGGTTTAACCCTAAGTTTGAACATACTCATATGCTACCCCGATCAATGATTTAATCATGAATTCTAGAATATTATTAATTGAGTATTACCAACAACCTAAAAGCATGTAAAAACAACTACCTAAAATATCATGGCATTAAACTATAATAATAGTTTATAACTAGGCAAACATTAACAATATGATAATTGTACTCAATGGCAAGGGTGACAAGTAATTAGGGAAACATGGTATGTGAAACGGAAAGATTACGACTGCGAGGTACTTGCCTTGAGCATATTCGGCGGACTTGCTGCACAGGGATCAAAGGTATGTAACTACCTGAACGTTCCCTCAAAGGCTACGTGCGATCCTTTTTTTCTTTTGGGAGTTGAAGGCTTGTGCAAGATAGAAATAGGGTACCCCTTTTAACCAGCCCTTAAACTCAAATTAGGGCTAATTAGGGTTTACTTTAGTGGCCCATTCTAAAAAAAATACCAGGACGCTACAATGGTGTGTTTAGGTCTTGTTTTTTTTAGGTTTTTGGCTTTGGTTTCTCTAGAAGCCGAAACAAATGGGGTGGATTCTCCAAGCGACTTTCTAAGTCTAAAATCATATGTACCGTCCGTGTCGATGTCTCCACCATACGTTACCGTTTAAAAAGCATAGATAAAAGTCATTAACTGTAGTAAAGAACCATCAATCGTAGTCCAACAGATCTGGGCCTATATATAGGCATGATGCTTAGTTCAAGCTGCCATTGCACTTGCAAACAAAACACAAGACCAAATACCTGTCCAAAATGGCATTGGTCATAGTCCTAGCGCTTGCTGCATTGCCACTCTTGTTCTTGCTGGCCAAGGCCATATGGGTCACCGTCTCCTGCTACTACCTCACGCCGGCGAGGATCCGGATGGTCTTGGCCAGGCAAGGCGTCCACGGTCCCCGGCCGCGCCTCCTCGTCGGGAACCTCCGCGACGTCTCCGCCCTCGTCGCCGAGGCCACCGCGCGCGACATGGGCTCCCTCAGCCACGACATCGTCGGCCGCCTCCTGCCGCACTACGTCCTCTGGTCGAAGACGTACGGTGAGTAGCGCACGTTGCATTGCCGGCCGGCGTGCGAGGCTGAGCATAGGAATTAATTCCCGGCGCCGGCGTTTGCGTTTTGCAGGGCGGCTTTTCGTGTATTGGTACGGGAGCGAGCCGCGGCTGTGCGTGACGGACGCCGGCATGGTGCGGGAGCTGCTGTCGTCGAAGCACGCGCACGTCACCGGCAAGTCGTGGCTGCAGCGGCAGGGCGCCAAGCACTTCATCGGCCGTGGCCTGCTCATGGCCAACGGCGCCACCTGGTCCCACCAGCGCCACGTCGTCGCTCCAGCCTTCAAGGCCGACAAGCTCAAGGTAGGTACACTTCGACGTCTTACGTCGTCGTCGATCGAAGCACCGTCCCCGGCGCCCGCACCACCATCCAGTGGCTGTTCTTGAACTCTTCTCGGCTTGGCATGTTGATGTGACGGCAGGGCAGGGTGGGGGACATGGTGGACTGCACCCGGCAGACGGTGCGGGCGCTGCGGGAGGCGGTGGGGAGGGGCGAGAACGAGGTGGAGATCGGCGCGCACATGACGAGGCTCGCCGGCGACGTCATTGCGCGCACCGAGTTCGACACGAGCTACGAGACCGGCAAGCGCATCTTCCACCTCATCGAGGAGCTGCAGCGCCTCACCGCCCGCTCCAGCCGCTACCTCTGGGTCCCCGGCAGCCAGTGAGTCAACCACCACCACAAATATTATTGCTCTCCTCCGCGTACAAACAAAACATTAAAAATAAAGTAACAGTACATATTCTATTATTAGAATGTCCGCGGGCAAGTACAGCGCGGTTGCACGCTTCGAAAGTAGGGGAATTCTTTTCCACTACAGTTTATAATTTATAGTTATAATATATGATTTTTTGATCTAATGTAGGTATCTATATGAACGGATTGAATGCCGATATGCTACTTCAAAAAACTGTCTTGATAAAATGACAATGAAGAAATTATCTTATTTATTTATTTAAAAATAATTATAAGTTATAAATTGAAAACAACTTGGCCAGTGCAACTGGCCTCTGCTTGTCACGAACATTGGTATGTTTCTTTGTTTTGGGCAAATGTTTGTATTTAGTGGTATTGCACGCTCTCTAAGTAACAATACTTCTAGTCCTACTGAATATTAAATTTATTTTACGCATGATTTAAAATATAATTTTCTTTTCAGGTATTTTCCTAGCAAGTACAGGAGGGAGATAAAGCGGCTGAATGGGGAGCTGGAGCAGGTGCTGAGGGAGTCCATCCAGCGGAGCCGCGAGATCGCCGACGAGGGTCGGACGCCGTCAGCGGCAGCGTGCGGCCGGGGGCTCCTCGGGATGCTGCTCGCCGAGATGGAGAAGAAGTCCGGCCATGGTGAACTGGGGTACGACGCCCAGATGATGATCGACGAGTGCAAGACCTTCTTCTTCGCCGGCCACGAGACGTCGGCGCTGCTCCTCACCTGGGCCATCATGCTGCTCGCCACGCACCCGGCGTGGCAGGACAAGGTCCGCGCCGAGGTCGCCCACGTCTGCGGCGACGCCCCGCCCACCGCCCACCACCTCCCCAAGCTCACCGTCGTAAGCCACTAACTCCGGCGAACCATTCATTCCACTCACTGCATGTACACGTCAGTGTTTAACGGCGCGTTTCGCACGTGTGCAGCTGCAGATGGTGATCAACGAGACGCTGCGTCTGTACCCGCCGGCGACGCTGCTGCCGCGGATGGCGTTCGAGGACATCACGCTCGGCGGTGAGCTGCGCGTGCCGAGGGGCGCGTCGGTGTGGATCCCCGTGCTGGCCATCCACCACGACGAGGCCCTGTGGGGCTCGGACGCGCACGAGTTCAGGCCGGACAGGTTCGCGCCCGGGAGCGCTCGCCCGAGCGCCGGGCGGTTCCTGCCGTTCGCGGCCGGGCCGCGCAACTGCGTCGGGCAGGCGTACGCCATGGTCGAGGCCAAGGTCGTGCTGGCCATGCTGCTCGCGAACTTCCGCTTCGGCATCTCCGACGAGTACCGCCACGCGCCGGTGAACGTGCTCACGCTCCGTCCACGCCACGGCGTGCCCGTGCGGCTGCTGCCGCTGCAGCGCCCGTAGGTCGCCGTCTTGGGTTTTGGTTGCCTACTTGCATGGTGTTTGCTACTACTAGAGTACTAGTGTTAATCTTGGTTCTTTGCAATTTTGGGGTCGTCTTTGTTTTCTTCTCTTGATTGCTTGACCAGAGATAATTTTGTGCTTCGCTTCGGGATGGATGGTCTGACACGTAGAAGTAAACCTAATATCCGGAGGGAATGAGATTTTGCCGATAATGTTTTTGTCTTTAGCAAATAATCTTGCATATGATACAATGGCCATGTAAAATGCTGAGTAAGGAGATCCTTTCCTACTGTTTCTATTCAAAAAAATTGCTGAGTAAGGAGAATATGGCAAACCTCGTTCCCATGGTTCAATTTGTCCGACTAAAATATGGTCAAAATTTAAATGGAGCTTGCAATGGATAGGATACCATCCGTTTCCATCCTAACCGGATAGACCGGAGCCGTTGGATCTCTCGTACCCTCTCCAACACTGCTAGCTTTTCCACTCGTCTCTTCACCGCCGCCGCCATCTCCTCATTTCCCACCGTATCGTCTAGCCTTCTCTTATCTTATACCACCACCGGAGGCCACCGTCAGTCGAAATCGGTGCCTTGTCGTCCTGCCTCTCCACTGCAACCATCCAAAAATCTAGCTCAACTCTTAAAACCTTTTCGTTTGCTAAGTGCCTCATAAGTGGGCAATAATTAATCCGTGCCAGGGTCTCTTGTCCTTCGGGCTAATCGACCGAGCATTGTTCATTAGTTGAGCATCAAAATCCAACTTGATCATTAATTGAGCTACGGTTTTGCTAGCTTAATTAATGAGAGAAGCTAGGGAACACTATATTGTTAGGAGAGCTTCTGATGACATAGCCTTTCTCTCCTTCGCCTCTCCTCCCCTTCTCTGCTGCTCTTCCTCTCCTCTCTCTCTTCTCCTACGTCGGTGCAGTTTTCTTCGCCGGCGAGCACCCCCTCTCCTCCCCGCCGTTCCCTCTCCCCCTCTTTCTTCTTTGATGCCGATGTAGCTTAGCACCCCTCCCCCTCCCCCCGCCCCTCCTCTACCACCAACAACCGATGGCAACCTCGCTGCCTCGCCGTGCCTCCCTTCGCCGCTACCCACCATCGAACCATTGCCTCCTTGGCCTTCCTCTATATCTGGAGACGGTGAAACTGTCATCATTGACGGCAAACCCTATTGAGCAAGAGAGAGAAGATGCTATATAGTTCGTAAGGTGCGTAGTGTTTTCTAATTTTACTCTTAATTCATTTGATCTGATTCGACGTACTAAATAATTACCGCATACTAAGTAATCACACAGGACAGGCTGCTGCGATCTGGCACTTGCTAGCTTGGTTCCTGGCCCGGCCATGTTGCAACAATCTTCTACTTTTGTGCTGGCGATTGGAAGCCGAAAGACCCCCCCCCCCCCCTGCCACCTGGGCATGTGCCTATGTGATGTACAATCGATCAACGGTTGCATTTCTGTCAGTCTGTGCGAATCCGATCCAAAACACTGTGGTCATGTTGATCGAAGGAACCAACAAACATGGTGGGCACAACAGCCTTCGGGCACCTGCATGACGTCACGCAGGATCCTTTGCGGCGCAAGTGAAAAATTTGTTGAAAACATAGGAGAAATACGCATTGGAAAGTGTTGCTGTAGGACTGATGCCAACAATCAGAGGAGGGTGAATGATTATTCAAAATTTTTTCCCAACGGTATGCAAAATTTTTACTGATGTGACTATAAGAATCACAAGTTCAGATTGCACACCAAACATACTTTACTGAACAAGACTAGCGGTATAAGCTAACAAAATCAGCATCCTTCAGCTCAATATGGGTCAGACTACCATGGAAGAGCCGGTTTGACCATCACGGTCGGTCTGATCATAGATTTAAGACTGATCTAATCGGTAAGCTTCTCTAAATAAAACTTAAATCTCTACAGCCTGCTCATTTCCTATACCCTATGTGAAAACATGGGAAACAATAAAATGCCATGGGTTAAACATAAGCCAAAAACTACATATTGTGCATTTCTCTTATTGTGGTGGTAACCGCACAATGGAGAGAGGACATCTTTTGGATGGTCTTCGAGCGGAGAGCCTACGGGCTTGACATTGAATTTCCTACATTAACAAGAATGCGGGTTTGTTTTTTAAGCTTTTAAAAGCTGTTTTTTGACTTTTCTACAGTAACTAGCTTTTAAACGGAGTATTTTTTTAACACGGGGTCTACAAGTTAATTGTAGTACACACTGTAGTGACTTCATTTATATCGGTCAAAATTGTACGTGCGTTTCTATTACTTCGTATTCTCTTTTGCGAACAGTCTAAAAGTTATAAGTCATAAATCGAAGCAAAAAAGAATAGAGCCTACATTGTCAATTTGGTCTCGGGGTGTTCATTTTGAACTGGATTACCTCCAAGGAGAAGAGACTCGGGTGTATTTTGAATTGCAATGTAGAGGATCCGTTTCCTCGGGACATGAAGTGACGCCCCTGATTAGACTTGGAAAATAAAGCCGTGTTTTGTGTTTTACAAATTAAGGCAAGATTGAGCCAGATATACTATCGTTTATAGAGCTTTTGTCGTCTTCTGTCTCTTAAAAAAATATTTACTCTTGCATTTAATTATAACAATGCTAAATAAAACTTCCACGTTTGCCTTAAAGAGTTAGAAATTCTCTTAATTATTTGGTAAGCCTAGATTATAATATTGTAGATTAATTAGATAAAGATATTAGAGTTATTATGATTGTATAAAGAATACAACTATACATATTCTCAATCATGCATTTGAGTTGTATAACGACTAAAACCCTAGTTTAAAATATTGAGATAAGTTTTGTATTATCTAATCGTGCAATTGCAAGGACATTCTGTTAGTGACATATGAATTTATACGTAGTTTGAAAAGCTAGCTACCAAAGGTGCCAATATTTCTTTTAGCACACGAGGAACAAAATAGATACCCTACAGTTTCTAAGAAATCGGGTATGTGAGGCCCAAATGAAAAGAGACACGACGTAGCGAAAAGGGAGAATATATAGCAGAAAAAAGATTTTTCCCTGAAGAGATATATAAAGGAAGAGTTGCATGGTCATGTTAGAGAATGTAACAAGGTCCACTATTTTGGCCAGATGGCATACCAGTTTATCGCCCAATGGCCAAGCGACACGTAAGCAATCCGTCGGCCGTTGGGCGAATTATTGCAGCCGTCCGATTGTTGGGCGACTGAAGTCCAGTCGTCCAACGACCAGGCAACTAGAAGTGGGGATAAAAGCCGAGCCCGCTCGGCCGCCGCCTCAATAGAAGCAAAAAGAAAAGCAAAAGATGGCCGAGGAGAGGAGGAGAGGAAAGAAAGAGAGAAGAGAAAAGGAGAGGGAGGGGAGGAGAGGAGAGGGGAGGAGGAGAGGGAGAGGAGGAGAGGAGAGGAAGGAGGAGGGGAGGAGGGGAGGAGAGGAGAAGCAAATCTAGGTAATTTTTTTTGTATTTGCAATGTTGTATATGCAGTACATATATTATTTATTGTTAATGTTAGTAAAAAATTGTAGGTATAGAGAATTTAGTTAATGTAGTTTCAGGAAATTAGCAGCCGTAAAAGCATGTAGGTATTTTTCTGTATTTGCAATGTTGTATATGACTGTTAGTGTTAGTAGAAAATTGTAGATGTAGATAGAAATAGTTCAATTTTTGTCGTAGGGGTGGCCCCCACCTAAACCCAGCAGGCCTGGTAAGAGATTATAAGGCCCAGAATAGGCCATGTGTAATGACATAACTACCCCCAGAGGGGATAACCAGATGTAAGGGTATATCTGTAAAAGCATTCCTCATGTGTATATATATATGGGTAAGCCATGGGGAGGACCCAGGCAACCGCACTTATCTTCATCACTCTCCACTACCATCTCTCTCTCTGTTTGGTCTGTAGCCACAACAGTTGGCGCCGTCTGTGGGGAGGACGAGGACAAGCCTGAAGACCGAAGAAGAAGGATGGCACCGAAAAAAGCTTCTTCAGCGGCGGCGAGGGGAAAGAAGACGGATGGGTCGGAGCAGCGCGTGAGCACCAGGGCTTCGGCATCGGCCGCCGAAGGAGTTGGCGGCGGCGTACGCGCCGTGGTCGCGGGCGTCGACGCCCGCGCGGCAACAACCGACCCCGCCAGCACCGCTACAACGACACCTGCGGTCGAAAGCGCCCTACTAGTAGCCTTTAACGCGTTCCAGCGGGAACTCGGGGACCTTCGCGGGGCCGTTCGAGATATACAAGAGGCTCGGAGCCAGCAGATCGCGTCGGTGGTCGCGCCCGAGCCCACGCCAGAGAAGGTGGACAGCCGCGAAGCCCCCACGTCTAGCCGTGTCCCGCTGAGACGCGTAGATCCGGAATCTCCGCTTTCGGCGGGATTGCAGCAGGCGGCGTGGCCCGAAGACTTCAAGTTCCCTCGCATCATCGACCCGTACAAAGGCGACACGGATCCTCGTGAGTTCGTGCGCGTGTACGAAACCGCAATCGAGGCCGCGGGCGGAGACGACACCGCGAAGGCGAAGGGACTCCCCCTCACACTGCACGGAGTGGCGCTCTCTTGGTTTTTTACCATAGAGCCGGGCTCCATCTACGCGTGGGAGCAGCTTCGCGACCGGCTTCGTAGCAACTTTCAAGGACATTATGTCGAGCGGATCAATGCGGACCAGCTCTTCGCTGTGAAGCAAGGACCCTCGGAGACGCTCCGGGGCTACTTCAAGCGCTTCGACAAGATTCGAGGCCAGGTAAACGATGTTAATGAAACCACAGTCGTTAATGCAGCCATACAGGGCCTTCGCCCGGGCCCGATGGCTGAATACAACGCGCGGAGGCCAATCACGACAGTCGCCAAGCTCTTCGACAAAATGGACGGGTATGCGCGGGCGGAGGAGGATGCGCGAAGACGCAGCATCACCGCCCCCGGCCTCGCCCGTGAGGAGCACCCCCCGCGCGAGGTCAGGGTGGGTGGTCCCTCCTCGAACCTGGGCCGTAGCCAAAAGCCCCGAGGAGGCCCTCCCCGAGGCAGGGAGGCCGAGGTACAGGAAGACTCCTCACGGTGCAGCCCTAAACCTCGGCGCCGCCAGCGCCGGTCGCAGGCGGCCCACCATGTCCTCGCCACCGAGAGCGCCCGCCAAGGACCCGACCCCGCCTCACGGAGGGGAGATCGGGGATCGGAGGGCGGATTTGACTACGGCAGCCAACCCCACGCAGAGCAAGAGCTCCTGCACTATGGCAAGTGGTGCGAGGTACACGGCTATGGCGATCATTGCACAAGGGCATGCATCGCGGTGATGGAGCTGCGGAGGGCGACGGCCGGGTCTCGGGCTCCGCCTACTCGTCCCCCCGCCGAAGCCCACGTAGGGCACCCAAGGGATAGCCCCATACGGGCCACCGCAACGGAGGGCGCGCAGCACCGCACCATCAACGTCATCACCGGAGGCTCCTCTTCAAAAGCCCCCGGGGAGCAGCCGCATCTGTGGATGCCGCCCCGCAACATCACCTTCGACCTGAACGACGCCAGGGGCGTGGAGTACCCCCACCAAGACCCTCTAGTCATCCAGGCCCACATTGCACGCTGTGAAGTCAGGCGCGTCCTTGTCGACGGGGGAAGCTCCGCGAACATCTTATTCGCAGAAGCCCTCGACCTCATGGCAATCCCCCGAAGCCGGCTAGAGCAGCCAGGAGCTCCACTTCAAGGCTTCGGGGGTCAACTGCTGCAGGTCCTGGGGCACGTGTCCCTCCCTGTCACTTTCCGTCAAGAGGGCAACAAAGGTAACATCCGGACCGAGCATGTCACCTTCGATGTCGTGGATACCCCGCACACCTACAACGCCATACTGGGGCGACCCGCCATCAACTCTTTCGAGGCAATCCCGCACCACGCCTTTTTGTGTGTAAAGCTCCCGGGCCCGGAGGGTGTCATCACCATCTTCGGTGACCAGGACTTGGCCAGACGTGCCGAAGGCGGCAGCCGCGTCCCGCATCGCCCGGTGCATGCCCTCTCCGGCGCGCCCGGTGATGGGCCCTCCGCTCCCGGGTGGACGCCCAAGCCTCGACCCGAAGGCGGCGTCAAGAAGGTGCCGCTCCAGGCGGAGGGGCAGTTTGTGTCCATCGGCGAGGGGCTCCCGCCGGGGGTCGAACGGGAGCTGCTTCGAGTGCTTCAGAATAACGTTGACATCTTCGCATGGTCCCCGGAGGACATCAAGGGCGTAGACCGAGTAGTAATCGAGCATTGTTTGGCGGTCCTCCCCGACGCCAAGCCGGTCAAGCAAAGGCTCCGGCGTATGTCGATGGATCGGCAACAGGCGGCCAAAGCAGAGATGGCGAAGCTTCTTCGCGCCGGGGTCATCCGCGAGGTCCACCATCTAGAATGGCTCGCCAACCCGGTGCTAGTCAAAAAGGCCAGCGGGGCCTGGCGCATGTGCATCGACTTCACGGCACTCAACAAGGCGTGCCCGAAGGACAACTACCCCTTGCCGCGCATCGATCAGCTGGTTGATGCCACCGCTGGGTGCGAACTCATGAGTTTCCTGGACGCCTATTCCGGCTACCACCAGGTATACATGGCCGAAGACGACGAGGAGAAGACCAGTTTCATCACACCACTTGGGACGTTCTGCTTCGTCAGAATGCCCTTTGGCTTGAAGAATGCAGGCGCTACCTTCACCCGACTCGTCGCCATTGCCCTGGCCGCCCAGCTTGGGAGGAACATCGAAGCCTATGTCGATGACGTGGTGGTCAAAACTCGGCAACTTGCTCTACACGGCCGGGACCTCCAGGAGACCTTCGACAACCTCCGGAAGGCGGGCATCAAGCTCAACCCCGACAAGTGTGTCTTCGGGGTACAGGCGGGCAAACTCTTAGGTTTCCGCGTGTCCGGGCGGGGCATCCAGGCGAACCCCGACAAAGTAGACGCCATCCTGGGTATGGAGCCGCCCAAGACAACGAGGGAGGTTCAGAGGCTCGCTGGCCGCATGGCAGCATTAAGCCGCTTCCTCTCCAGGGCGGCGGAGCGGGGCCTGCTGTTCTTCAAGACACTCCGCGGGTGTGATGGATTTCGTTGGGACGGAGACTGCGCGAAGGCCTTCGATGAGCTCAAGCAGCACCTGGCAAGCCTCCCAACTCTAATCGCCCCAGCACCAGAGGCTCCCCTCCTGCTCTATCTGGCCGCGTCAGCCACCGCGGTCAGCGCCGTCCTCGTCTTAGAGGAGGGCGCCACGCAGCGGCCCGTCTACTTTGTCTCCGAAGCCCTTCAAGGTGCCAAGACAAGATACACGGAGCTTGAGAAGCTCGCCTACGCGCTGGTCATGGCCTCCAGGAAGCTTCGGCATTATTTTCTGGCTCACCCAATCACAGTGCCTTCCTCATTCCCCCTGGCAGAGATGCTACATAACAAGGAGTCCACAGGGCGTATTGTTAAATGGGCCGCCGAGCTCGCTCCCTTCTCCTTGACGTATGCTTCGCGGACGGCAATTAAATCCCAAGTCCTGGCGGATTTTCTCGCCGAATGGACCCCGCCCGCCCAACCCGGCCAGACGCACGATGATCCTGTCTGGACGCTTACAATCGACGGAGCTTACAGCGTCGCCGGCGCGGGCGTAGGGGCGGTGATCATCACGCCCGAGGGACAGCGTTTGCTGTACTCGGCGCGCCTTGCCTTCCCCGCCACCAACAACACGGCTGAATACGAGGCACTGCTCTTTGGCCTGGCAAAACTCAAGGCAGTCGGCGCGAGACGGGTGTTGGTCCGCACCGACTCGCGCTTGGTGGCTGGCCATGTGGACAAGTCATATCAAGTCAAGGACCCTGAGTTGGCCAAATACCTCGTGGCGGTGAGGGCGAGGGAAAGGCACTTTTTGGGTGTCACCGTCAAGGCCATCCCCCGGGCGGAGAATGAGCAAGCCGACGCCCTCGCCAAGGCGGCTAGCCAGCAAATGCCCCCCCCGAGGGGGCATTCTGCGAGGTGTTAGCAAAGGCGGCCATCGCGCAGGACAACCGGGACGCGGCACTTGTCCACCACATTGATCGGCCAGGAGATTGGCGAGAGCCCATTTTCAATTTCTTACAAGGTCTCGCCGAGCCGGAGGACCCTGCCGAACTGCGACGCTTGCAGCACCGCGCACGGTCCTTCCAGGTGTTCGAAGGGACACTCTACAAGAAAGGGGTTTGCGCGCCGCTCCTGCGCTGCCTCTCGGCTGCGGAGGGAAAGGAACTCTTGGCGGAAATCCACGCGGGCGTATGCGGATCCCACCTGGCGCCGAGGTCATTAGTCGGCAAGGCGTTCAGACAAGGCTTCTACTGGCCGACTGCCATCACCGACGCCCAGGACCTCGTCCGTCGGTGCCAAGGGTGCCAGTGGATGGCGCGCATCATCCGCAGGCCCCCGACAAGCCTCAACCCAATTCCCCCGGTGTGGCCACTGGCGCGCTGGGGTCTCGATATAGTAGGACCACTTGCCCGAGCTCCAGGGGACCTCCAGTTCGTGGTAGTCGCGCTGGAGTATTTCTCCAGATGGCCGGAAGCGATCGCTCTGGCCAAAGTAACTTCTGCGGCCATACAACGCTTCCTATGGCAAAACATCATATGTCGCTTCGGTGTGCCTCGGGAGCTCACGGTCGACAATGGCCTGCAGTTCGACGCCACCCTCTTCAAAGATTATTGTGGCAGCATGGGCATCACCCTCCGTTTCGCCTCGGTGGGCCATCCCCAGTCCAACGGGGCGGTCGAACGGGCGAATGGCGCCATTTCCGCCGCCATCAAGAAGCGCCTGGTTGGGTTGCCGAAGGGCAAGTGGCCAAGCGAGCTTCACAGCGTTCTATGGTCGCTTCGCACAACGGTAACACGCCCGATGGGATTCACGCCGTTTAAACTCCTCTTCGGTGACGAAGCGGTGACGCCCGAGGAAATCAAGGCCGGCTCGCGAAGGGTCCTCGTCCAAGCACCCGAAGACGAGCGCCGTGTGTCCTTGGACCTCCTCGACGGGATACGGGCAGACGCAGCCCACCATGTCGAGAAGTACGCGCGGCAGACAATGCGTACTTGGGACCGTTCTATATGCCCGCGGGGGTTCAAGCCTGGGGATCTCGTCCTCAGAGTGGCGCTCCAGGCCGAAACCGTTGGCAAGCTGGAGTCCAAGTGGGAAGTCCCGTGCATCGTAACAGAGGCATTGCCGAAGGGGGCGTACCGCCTCGCCACGCTCGAAGGACAAGCCTTCCGGCACACATGGAACGCGGACAGGTTGCGACGGTACTACGCCTAGAAGCAGGACAGCAGGCGTAGAGCCACCAGCCCGTTGTTAGGCGATGCTCGCCCGCGCAAACGGGAGTTCAATAAAGGTTGCTGTTCCCAGAACATCCCCCGTCCGCGCTGAGCAGAACAAAGTCCACGGACTTTAAATAAGACGTAGCGTTGAGCCTAGCTCCGCACGCGAGAGTCTGCGGACTATAAATAAGACGTAGCGTCGAGCCTAGCTTCGCACGCACCAGTCCACGGACTTTAAATAAGACGTAGCGTCGAGCCTAGCTCCGCACGCGCGAGTCTCCGGACTATAAAGAAGACGTAGCGTCGAGCCTAGCTCCGCACGCACCAGTCCACGGACTTTAAATAAGACGTAGCGTCGAGCCTAGCTCCGCACGCGAGAGTCTGCGGACTATAAATAAGATGTAGCGTCGAGCCTAGCTCCGCACGCACCAGTCCACGGACTTTAAATAAGACGTAGCGTCGAGCCTAGCTCCGCACGCGAGAGTCTGCAGACTATAAATAAGACGTAGCGTCGAGCCTAGCTCCGCACGCACCAGTCCACGGACTTTAAATAAGACGTAGCGTCGAGCCTAGCTCCACACGCGAGAGTCTGCGGACTATAAATAAGACGTAGCGTCGAGCCTAGCTCCGCACGCACCAGTCCACGGACTTTAAATAAGACGTAGCGTCGAGCCTAGCTCCGCACGCACTCTACGGAGTATAAATAAGACGCAGCGGGGGGACGCCTCCGCGCGCACTCTAAGGAGTATAAAGAAGACGTAGCGTCGAGCCTAGCTCCGCACGCACCAGTCCACGGACTTTAAATAAGACGTAGCGTCGAGCCTAGCTCCGCACGCGCGAGTCTCCGGACTATAAAGAAGACGTAGCGTCGAGCCTAGCTCCGCACGCACCAGTCCACGGACTTTAAATAAGACGTAGCGTCGAGCCTAGCTCCGCACGCGCGAGTCTCCGGACTATAAAGAAGACGTAGCGTCGAGCCTAGCTCCGCACGCACCAGTCCACAGACTTTAAATAAGACGTAGCGTCGAGGTTCGCCTCCGCACGCGCGAGTCTCCGGACTATAAAGAAGACGTAGCGTCGAGCCTAGCTCCGCACGCACCAGTCCACGGACTTTAAATAAGACGTAGCGTCGAGCCTAGCTCCGCACGCGCGAGTCTCCGGACTATAAAGAAGACGTAGCGTCGAGCCTAGCTCCGCACGCAATAGTCTACGGACTTTAAATAAGACGTAGCGTCGAGGTTCGCCTCCGCACGCGCGAGTCTCCGGACTATAAAGAAGACGTAGCGTCGAGCCTAGCTCCGCACGCAATAGTCCATGGACTTTAAATAAGACGTAGCGTCGAGGTTCGCCTCCGCACGCGCGAGTCTCCGGACTATAAAGAAGTCATAGCGTCGAGGTTCGCCTCCGCACGCGCCACCCCACGGAGTATAAACGAGACGCGCAGACCTGCCCTCCGCGTTCGGTGGCAGGTAACACCAAGCATAAGGTGCTATTTGGTTCCATTATAAACGCAAGGGGGTTACATGGTTACAAGCGTAGGACGCAGAGCGTCATCCCCCTGCCCTCCCGACCAACCGCTCAGCCTTGGCGCGGCATGGACGAGCCCGCGCCGTCGTCACCACGGCGCTGAAGGACCCCTTCAAGCCACTGGAGGAGGTCCCCCTCCCCATGCAACGTCTGCTGCACGGCGACCCTCGCCGCACCTTCCCCGAAGCGGCCCCAGATCCGTTGATGGAAGTTCTGCAGGCTAGACCCGATGGAACGGATGGCATCCGACATAACCTCTGGGCGGTCGGGAGGATCCAGTTGAGGGTTCGCTAGCTCATGGGTATGCCTACACCCACGAGTGTGAAGCAGGGCGAGGGCGAAGCACGCACCAACATAGCCGCAGTGCTCGCCAAAGGTCCTGGCGCCACGAAGAGCAACGCCGGCCCCCTCCTCGATCAGCCCGAGCGACTCCGACAGGGCCTCCAGCCTGTGCGTAGTGTCCGGCACTCGGACGCACAGATCCCGGAGGGTTTGGTTCAGAGCCTCCATGGCCCGCCATGCCGACAGGGATGCATTTTCCAGGGCACGGCGGTTCTCGGCAGCAGACTCCGCCAGCTGGGCCTTCTCCCCTTCTAGGACGGCGATCTGCTGCATGAAGGTGGTGCGCTCCCCAGCCGTGGCGATCTGAGCTTTCGTGGCCTCGAGTTGTGCGGCCACCAGGGCGTCCCCCAGCGCGCGAAGTTCTTCATCCTTCGCGGCGAGAGCAGTGTTTGCTTCGCGGAGGCTGGCTTCCAGAGCCCTCCGTTCCCGGACGCGGGCCTCGTCAAAGGACCGGCTGAGGGCAAGCGTCTGGCAGAAACAACAAATCAGCAGGCGCCCAGAAATACCTTACAAACGGAAGCGCACGTATTTACCCTCATCTCGGAGGCCTGCAGCGCGAGCGCTAGGAGGTCCCCCGCGCATGACGACAGCGCCTCTCGGTTGAGGCCGTTATCGGCACGCTCTGCGGCTGCGGTGAGGTCGCAAAATACCTCCGGGCGAGGGAGGAAGTCCGAGCGAGCGAGCCCCGGCCCCAAAGCGCCCAGATTTATCGCGGCCACGGCCACGTCAGCAGCAGCGGACACCTGCGGGGCATCCTGCACAAGGCTCCCAACTTCGCGCATACCTCCGCTGCTCGATCCTTCGCCACGTACGGGAGACGTCGTCTCACCTGATGTCGGCAGAATGAGCGAGCAGATCGGAGAGAGTCTCGCGAAGTCAGGTGAAGAAAGGGACTCACACCTACCTCCTGCGCCCCTCGTCGCGGTCGGAGGTGGCGCCGGTTCGACCGCCCAGGGGGAGGCAGGCGCCTCGACGCTCGGGGAAAACGTCTTCTCGGCTGTGCCAGGCGCCGTAATCCCGCGGCAAGGCCCCGCAACAGCGTATCAACCCCTAGTTTGCGGCGGGGACTGCATCCGAGGACGTTTCGCCTGCGGTGGCACAGGCGAGTCTTCCACGGCAGGACCAGCTCCAGTCACTGTTGCCCCCACGGCTTCCTCTGTAGGGGGCACGCCCTCGTCGGCCGCTGCGGTTGATAACGCACCTTCCACCGCGGTTGGCTCGCCAGGAACGGCGCCACCCCCCGGGTTGATGAGTTCCAACTCAACGACGGCCGCGAGCCCAAGCACGGGCTCGTGGGCGTCGGCAGAAGGTGCCGGGGGATCCGCGGCGGTGCGCCCCTCCGAAGCAGTATGGCCAGGCCCACCGCCGGTCGCACGCCTCGTCTCAGCTGGGCTAGCCGCCGGGGGGGCTGCAGGGTCGCGTATGGCGGCCGGGGAACGGGCCCGGCGTCGCGAAGATAGCACCCCCGAAGGGCTACCACCGCCCTGAGCGCCCGGAGTCTCGGCGGGAAGCTCTTCCGGCACCGCACGCTCGGGCACAGCAATGCCCACAGCCTCGCAGGTGCGGTTTACCCGCCCCTGCTTAGCCGCCTTGACTGCGGCCTCGCGAGCCCGGTGCTCCTTTAGCGTGTACGGGCCGAGGAGCGCCGCAACCGCGCGCTCCGCATCTTCTAGCCGGGCCACTGCGCAGGAGATCGCGTCAGTCAGGCGGAAGCCAAACAGATACAATGGCGCGCGTAAAGCGTACTGGGCGACTTACAAGGGGCGGACGGCGGCAGCAGGCGAGACACGGATGGGTCGAACCCGTCCTCGCGGGGGCCGTTCTGTCCAATATACTTTCCCCGGGAGGAGAGTGGCGCCGCCCCATACATCGTGAACTCCTCGGCTAGGTCGCGCACGCTCATTCGACGGGCGACACCGACAAGGCTCTGTAGCTTCTGCGTGTCGTCGATCTCCGCCTTTAGACTCGGCGTGCTGTTAAACGAGATCGGCCCACCTCGGCAATGCATTCTGCTCTTGTCGGTCACGGTGTAATAGAACCACCACCGTGTCCAGCCGGCCGCCCACTGCCCTGACAAGGCTGGCACAGGGAACAACGTCGCGCAGGACGCCCGGAGCACGAAGTCCACACCGCCGAAGTTGGACACCGCCCCGTCAACCTTTTTGGGTCGACAGTGTGCGTCGTACAGGGTGGCGAATAAGCTCGCGCTGGGACGCCACCCCTCTGTCCGCATCGCCCACGTGAAGACGGCTAGGCGCAGTATCGCGTGGGGCGTTAACTGGGCTAGCTCCAACTGGTAGGCCCGCAGGACTTCGCCCACGAACAGCGTGCAGTGCATTCGAAGGCCGGCATCGAAGAATGCCACGAAAACAATAGCCTCCATGGCCCCGGGCTTCGGCTCCGTCTCGTCCCGACGGGGTAGGCGAGCCCCATTGCGATCCACGATCTTCCCCTCATCCACGAGTCGCTGCAGCGTCCCTTCAGTCATGCGGCTCTTCCCCAGCACACGGGAGCAGGAGCCTCCCGAGTGCTCCATGACATTCCACCACTTGTTGGCGCGCGAGCTCCCCCGCGGCACCAATTTGTACTCCTGAGAAGGATGGGTCGCCTCGCCCTGGCTAGGCAAGGAACCACTGCGGGGGTGGTAGGCGGCGTCGTCCTGGCTGGCCATCGCTCTTCGCGACAAGGGAGGAAGATGCAGGCAAAGGAGCAACTGGCGTGAAAATTAGCACGGGCGGAAGCGAAGCGGCAGATCAAAAAGCAAAGCAAGAAAGGGTGCCTCCACCCCAACACTAGCACCTTATAAAGGCCGCTCGCTTGCCTTGTGGCTCAGCGCACAGACGGATCAAATTCCCAGCGATTCGGTTATCCAAGATTTGGAACGAAGAACCGCCAGAACCTAGAGGGCCGTGTTAGGTAGGTGGCCAAGCAGCGCACAACGCCCCTACATCTTCAACACGCGTCCAACTTCCCGAGGGACGAGGCGAACGGCCGCGGTCACGCAACCGCTCACATCCCACGACGCACCAATCGTGAGTCGCCACGTGCCCCACCTGCAGCAGGGCAGACTGCACGACGCGACAGCCTGACTTCTGCCAGGTCAGGCGTCGGCGTGATTCAAGCCGCCATTAAAAGCGCACTACCAGACTGAAAGGTCACAACAGCCACGGAGCGCGCGCGTCTACTTCGACTTGGGCGCCAGCTTCGCTGCCACCCGTTCGAAGGGTAGGGGACGGAGCGCGCGCGTCTACTTCGACTTGGGCGCCAGCCTCGCTGCCACCCGTTCGAAGGGTAGGGGACGGAGCGCGCGCGTCTACTTCGACTTGGGCGCCAGCCTCGCTTCCACCCGTTCGAAGGGTAGGGGACGGAGCGCGCGCGTCTACTTCGACTTGGGCGCCAGCTTCGCTGCCACCCGTTCGAAGGGTAGGGGACGTAGCGCGCGCGTCTACTTCGACTTGGGCGCCAGCTTCGCTTCCACCCGTTCGAAGGGTAGGGGACGGAGCGCGCGCGTCTACTTCGACTTGGGCGCCAGCCTCGCTGCCACCCGTTCGAAGGGTAGGGGACGGAGCGCGCGCGTCTACTTCGACTTGGGCGCCAGCTTCGCTGCCACCCGTTCGAAGGGTAGGGGACGGAGCGCGCGTCTACTTCGACTTGGGCGCCAGCTTCGCTTCCACCCGTTCGAAGGGTAGGGGACGGAGCGCGTGTGTCTACTTCGACTTGGACGCCAGCTTCGCTGCCACCCGTTCGAAGGGTAGGGGACGGAGCGCGCGCGTCTACTTCGGCTTGGGCGCCAGCTTCGCTGCCCACCAGTTCGAAGGATAGGGGACGGAGCGCGCGCGCCTGCTTCGAATCAGGCGTCCGCCTCCGCTAACACCATCCAGACTTCGGCTTCCCAACCACAAGCTTGGAGGCATTCACAGGCCGCAGGGGACGAAGGGGGCCAAAGGACTCGGCGACATGGCTTCGGCCCTGTGAAGCCCTTCACCATGAGAGGCTCCTGTCGTAGGGGTGGCCCCCACCTAAACCCAGCAGGCCTGGTAAGAGATTATAAGGCCCAGAATAGGCCATGTGTAATGACATAACTGCCCCAGAGGGGATAACCAGATGTAAGGGTATATCTGTAAAAGCATTCCTCATGTGTATATATATATATGGGTAAGCCATGGGGAGGACCCAGGCAACCGCACTTATCTTCATCACTCTCCACTACCATCTCTCTCTCTGTTTGGTCTGTAGCCACAACAATTTTTTTTATGGAAAATTTAGTTAATGTAGTTTTAGGAAATTAGCAGCCGTAAAAGTTTGTATTTGTGTATAATTTAGTGAATATAGTTTTACAAATTTAGCATCGTTAGCAAATTGGCATGCGTACAAAATTGTAGTTGTAGAAAATTCAGTCACCGATACATACAAATTAATCATCCGTAGAAATTTATAGGTATTACAAAATTTAGGAAATATTTATATTAGAATTTCATAATTTGATATGTAAATCGATATTTAAATCAATATGCATTATGTTAGAATTTCAATATTTATGTTACCATTATAACTGGTATATAGGCATTTAAATCGATATGCCATATAAATTGTCGAAACCATTAGAAATTCTTTCATGTAGGGGGTAACTAGAGTAGCGAGAAAAGTGTGGCGTCGGTGCGCGGGGTGCTGATAGGAAGTTCATACTACGAGGTTAGTGTAGTTGGTTACGACAGGCGAATGATCGGCGAAATGTGAATTGCAGTACATCAGCACTTTCGTAGTGTGCGATGCGATTTGACATGTTGGAAAATTAAAATATATATGCAGGCAGACATAAGCAATGCCGATACCCACTACATTAAGAGTGCGTTACGGTGCTGGAACTGTTCGTGAAGGTCCGAATAGTGTAGATTTGAGTGGTTTTCTGCAAGCCACTCTAGTACACTCAGACGGTGAGAATGCTCGAATCTCAGATGTGATGCATTGGCTTACCTGGAGTTTTTTGTTGGGCCCCGAGGTGTGCAGTGTCGTCGTACAAGAGCTTTGGAGCCGGTCTCCCACGGACATCAGATGTGAGTTGAGAACATTGCTGCGCACTATTGCGTGGAAGGGATTTGTGCAAGGGTGCCGGCGCCATGGATACGAGTGTGTACTGCTTGTGCAACTATGCCCATTAGAGCTATGCAAGGTCACGCGTACGGCCTTGCTTTGGGAGGTGCGAGTAGCTCGAGCGGCCCGCATGTTGGTGAAGAGAAGGAAGATGTTCGTGACGAGGCTGATGCGGTACATGGAGCAGAGGTGATGAAGCGGAGCATATTGAGTATATAGTGCACCGGATGGAGTGTGATGACCAGACGGTATGGGCTAAAGAGGAAGCTGTACAGGAGGATGAAGGATGAAGCTCCTGTCCCGTAGGAATGGAACTAGTTTGATGCTGAGGGTGTTTCCGCACAAGACGAGCACGAGTCACCGTGGGAGTATCATGAGACAGAGGTTCAGTTGCATTTAATGTTTGCTAACAAGGCATCGCTGTAAGATGCCATCAAGCTGTGGGCCTTTTCAATGTAGCAAACTTTTTAGGTCGTGAAATCTAGCCAGGAGCAGTACACCATGAAGTGTGAGCAGGCCGATTGTCCTTGGAGGGTGCACGCACGTAGACCCAAGTATGAGACTCACTGGATTGTGTCGAAGGTGGAGCCGCACTCTTGCATTCTCAGTAGTGTTTTGACGAGGCATCGTAACCTAACGTTTGCCTTTATAGTCAATTTGATGTATGGAGAGATAGTGGAGAGGAAAAACATGGAGGCTACGAACATCGTGGTAGCTATCGAGAAGAAATTCAAGTACAAGATTAGGTACACGAAGGCGTGGCGTACGAAGCAGAATGCAGTTCCCAAAACAACTGTTGATGAAGCTATTCAATCGGACGAGGCTCGGGGGTCAGCTTGGGGACGGCCTTGTACACCGCCAGGGCAGTTATTTGTGCGTCATCCGTACATCTCCGGCTTCCCCACGCAGGGGGCGTACTTCGTGCCGTACATCCCTCCAGACACAATGGCACCAACTGAGGGTACGCTTCGTCTCTTGTCGGTTTTATCCCAATACTTTATCTCACGACCCGGACCAGTACTTTTCGGACTGGCCTAGGTAGGCGTCGGGCTTTGCACCTTGAGCCACACTACTAGAGGTTCTCTCCGGGAGTGCCCTCACCGGTGCACCGGTGCCCACATAGGTGGCGGTGCAGTCCACTCCACCAGCTCAGGGGTGTGTGCGATGGTCTCCTGATCATCTTACATTGTCAGGGCGTCGTCATCCGTTGCAGCGGAGGGCAGCCAGGCGGGGCCATATGGGAGGATGCGGACGCGGAGACGGAGGAGGCCACGGTGGCGATGTGGGGGTGGGTGGGGTGTGGGGGGTCGTTAGTGCTGACTGTATATTTCTTTGTTCATGTATTGTTTATGTTTGTTGTTTACATAGTGATGTTTACAATACTGTGGCGAGTTTAGTTCTACTTCTCCTTACCTTGTTAACGCCTGCACCAAACGACTAGTGAACTGCATTGAGGGCAACCGCAACAACGTATGAACCATTCGAATATATGCTTAATGACATTGAAAAATATTTTGAACAACAGGCCAGAGTACAACGGTACAACTGTACACATCATTGCCTATAGGTGGAAGGAGCCTCGTGGTACCCACATGGAGCGTTGTTGAGGGGGCCGCCTCGGACGTGGTTGGCCGTTATTATAGTAGCAAGCACATATACAACTAGGGTTCACGCAGCAGCATGTTGGGTCGTACGAACTCCCTATGTTGATGACCTCCTCGTTGCCCCTCTCGTGCTCTATCTGCTGACAAAGGTCATCGTTCTGCTCTTCAAGACTTTCAATCCGTGCCTCCAAATCAGCGATTTGCTCCCACAACATATGCACGTACCTTACAACATACCGTTCATGGGGAGGATTAATCCATCGCACGAAGTCACATTTATCCATCTGCTACAAAGGAACGTTAATATGGAAACTCTATTAGTAGTACTACAAAATAGACGAGTGCCTACTTGTATCCCAGAGTATGGGCATCAAAAGAAATGTCGACCGCCATCCATATGGCCTTCTACCACCTGCACCACTGCATCCTGCATATGTTTGCATTTTGGCCACACTAGCTGAGCGCGCCTGTTTGACAACAACCGGTACATAGCGCCGAAGTCCTCCTTCCATTTGAGTGGAAGGTTCCCCTTTGGTGACCCATATTCGACTGGCCCTTCGGTGTCTGCCACGGTAGCTTATTCTATGACATAGAAGATAGTTGTTCTACCAGTAATGCCTCATCCATTCATTTTATAGCGTATTTGCGGTGTCATGGCGTCATTTTTGTTGCAGGGCAGCTTTGCCCAGTGACAAGACCACATGGGCAGCTTTGCGTTGTGACAAGACCACACGGGCAGCTTTTTGCACATCGACAAGACTACACACGTTAGCTTTAATCACTGAGAAGACCGCATGTGCCAGCTTTGCTCAGCGACATGACCGCATGGGCCAGCTTTGCTCAGTGACATGACATGACGGCCCAGCTTTTCGCAGTAACATGACAACACGGGCCAGCTTTGAGCAGTGAGAAGACCGCACACGCCAGCTTTGCATAGCAACATGATCGCACGGGCCAGCTTTCCGCAGTAACAAGACCAGACAAGACACCTTTGCGCAGCGACAAGATCTCATGGGCCAGCTTTGCATAGCGAGAAGACTAAAGAGTGCAACTTTTCACAGTCCAAAGACCTAACTGGGCAGTTTTGCATGCCCACAATACCACACTTGGTAGCTTTGCGCAGTGACGGGACCACACAGGCATCTTCATGTACCAAGAAGGCAACAAGGGGCGCTATAAAAGGAGGTCAAAGAAATTTCTCAGAGAACACTGTACAAGCTAACACCAGACTATACCGGCGTTTGCTTCACCATACTGGGATGGACAAGAGGCAGAAGAAGCAATGTGACAAGATAATGAAGCAATGGGAGGAGACCCGCGACCTAGAACGGTCAGCTGCCGCCCGCGATGAGAAAACAAGGGCTGTTGCGGCCCGGGTAGAACAAGCCCAGCGTGCTACGAGGTCAGCTCCCCGTAGTGACGCGCCTCATAGCAACAACTCTATCCCGAACGTTCCTACCAAGCGTTCACCGCAACACCCACTAGAGAGGGAGACACCCCCCTTTGTTTGTGCCGGGACCTGTCAAGTTCTTCAAGTCTAAGCACCGCTTCAGCCTAGGTATGCGTTACTAAGGTTGCGCAAACTACTCCAATGACTATCCCGATCGCCATCTAGACACCGCAACCTATTGCCAGCCGGTAAGGACCAGGTGCACCGATTTCCCTTACTTTTTCTCCTTCAAAGTATGCAGTAACAACCTCTTTTCTTGTCACAGTCCCCGAAACCCCTATGTTGTTACCGCAAATGGATCGATCTTGAGATCCACTCAGAGGACTAGTGGGCCCTTGACTTCGAGGAGTGGAACGGCACATGGTCCTCCAAGATTTGGGAGGGGGAGCACCACAAGAACGAGCAAACCCTGCGTATACAACGCGAGATGAAAGCTCATCTTGAGGTATGCACGCGTAGAGAGTGGGAGGCTTGCGAGAGGGAGTGCAAGAAAAAGAGGGAAATGACGACCAAGGCAAAAGAGGCCACCGAGGAGTTCAACGGCAAGCTGGCAGGGAAGGGAAAATGGCTTTGGTCCACACAGTAGGTCATACAAGCAGTTGGGTTTTTTAGTCACACATGATACTTTATGTTATGCATGTAATCAAAAAGTACATGGCTTATTACTCCCAACTGTATTATGAAGTCTATTTAAATTCAGACAAGCTTATTTTCTCGTCTTTTCGCATTCAATTATTCCCATAGCAAGTCATCCAACAATATTAACATACCAGTTTTTCTCTGTGTATGAATTCCCGGTAACATCACAATATCATTTACCATCGTGCTTACCGATCGTTCCAAGTTCAATCGTTCTTAAAAAAAAGTTTTACAAAATTTTTTACGCTCCAACAACATACAAAGATCATAAACTTTTATTACAAATCCAACATATTATCTTCCAATTATAATCTAGAAAATTCACAAAACCAACAAATTTCATGGGGTGGAGCATCCAATCGCTCTACTGGTGGGTGACTCCAGATGCTGTCGCCTTGTGGCTGGGCGATAGGTTCCAGTCGCTCAACGGTCGGGTGACTAGAGCCTATTTTTATAAAAAATATTGCCGCGGGTATATTTCTATTATTTCTAATAAAAATAGAATGTTCGTACAAAAAATTCGCATAGCCAATGGGTCAAACCCACACTTCGCCCAAGATTTATATGTTGACCATGAACAAGCTAGTTGAATATGAAATTTTCTAATACAAGGGAAAAGCTAAGCTAGCTAAATTTCATACTAGCTAGGGTTGATTGATCATTTACCCACATTTACCCAAGATTAATATTGTTAATCAAGGAAAAAAAATAGAATATATATGCGCACTAGCCTTTCCCCCTCCTAAATAAAAAGGATTGAAGAAACGTGGATTCTCAATACATCATCTTACTTCCGAAAAGAAAGGACACTAGTTCTCATTGCTACAAAAAAAATTATACTGGACATCTCATCACAGTCAGTTCTGGGGAACCGTCAATGTTGCAATTATCACAGACAATTTTATAAACATGACTGTCTATGTTACTAGCTATGGTTAGAACCGTCTATGATACATAATTGTCATAGACGGTTCTTGTTAATGGCTTTTAACAAGAACCGTTTACGATATTATCACAGACAGTTCGGATTAAAAACCGTTTGTGATGTCTGCAATTATCACAGATGATTTTTAATCCAAACTGTCTGTGATAATTCATAGACGATTCTTAACAAGAACCATTTGTGATAATTCCATATATCATAGACAGTTTTTAATCTGAACCATCTATGATAATGCCGCATCACTGATTCATGGCATCTCCCCTAGGATCCCGATCTCACCGTCCATTCTCCCCACATTGAACGGTAGGCGCCGATCTCCTCCCATCTCTCGCCCCTTATTACTTCCCTCTCGCTTTCCCCCAATTTCACTCGAAGCATCAACACTGATGAGGACATTCCTACTGCTCCTAGTTTATCCACTCCTTTGCAAGAAGCTCCAACTCCTCCAATTGAACTAATAGGGCTGATTACATGGGCACGAGTAAAGAAACTACAACAATAGGTGAATTTGTTCTTTAAATATTATATTTTTGGTAAGAATTTGCTACTTACTAATTCTAGCGTGCTTTGTGAACTTAGGTATGAAGAGGAGGCTACACACAAGGCCCATTTGACTGTCCAACGTGTCCAAAAACTTCAAAGGGCGTTTTGAGGCCCTAGACGACGTTTTTTGGATATTTTATTTTTTTGAGCCTCGCAAATGAATTATAACTTTCCTTATAAATTTTTGGATGTAACTTTCTATTAGCTTTCAAATGAGTCTAAGAACATCGAAAATGGAGTCCGTTTGAAAAAATTATGGCTATTTTTATTGAATTTCGCTTTCAATTGATTTCTAAAATGGGTGTGCTTGTTTCTGAAATGAATATGAATAGGATGTATACATGTACTTATTGTATTTCTGCTTATTTCAGAGGGCATAGCTAGCATTTCCTGAAGCTAGCCAATAAACAAAAATAGATTTACCAATACAAAAGAATATCACGGACGGTTCCTTAGGACAAACCGTCTGTGATACATCAGCTATCACAAATGGTTTCATCTACAAAACATCTATGATAGTCAACTATCACAGATGGTTCTGAGTTAATAACGGTCCACAAAATGTCTGTGATAGTCTGCATCACAAATAGTTCAAAAACCATCTATGATGACCTCATATCATTACTGGTACATAAACTTAAATGGCTCATGAAACTGTCTGCAATGACGTTTTTAAACTGTCTATGATGATCTTTTCTGCAGTAATATCCTATCTTCAAGGCCTCCGGTGAAATGCAGCTAGTCAGATTCAGAATCGATACTTCAGAGCACGGCTTAGGGCAGCTTAATTCGTGATTATACTTGCTGGACCCAAAATTATTGATGCACGTCATTAGTTAGTAAGTGTTGTCCAAATTAAAGTTCGGGTTATGAATCCTCTTGTGGTGATTATATATGGGTATCAAAGGCCCGTATCGATAATGGTTTTATTAGCTACCAGCTGCGTGTTTAAACAAATTGTTTTCGTAATGCATGTATTTGTCATTTGGGTTACAGGAATTGATGGCCTATAACCTTGGGATTTCACTGTTGATCTATGAATTTTATTCTCCTTCTTAATACAAAGACATACACATTTCCTACTCATTCTGGAAAAAAATGCCCATTAAATCATTTTTTACATTCTACTTTCCAAGTCCACAAATAGAGATGTAAAAAAAAAAGCTTAAGGCACACGAGCTGCTCGAGCTCAGCTTGAACACTAAACAAGTCAAGCTCGAGCTCACGAGTATTAACGAGCTGAGCTTGAATAGCTTGTTAGGACTCTATTCGAGTTTGAATATTAATGCATGTTAACTCTTACCGAGCTTACTCGAGCCGAGCTCGAGCTTGAGGATTTTTATTGTTAAAAATTAATGCATGTTGAATTGTTTTGATTGTTATTGAGATTACTCGAGCCGAACTCGAGCTTTCTTTATGGTTAAAAATTAGTGTATGTTAAATTATTTTGACTGTTATCAAGTTTACTTGAGCTTAGCTCTAGAATCACACCCCAACTCAGGCTCGCTCGAGCCCGAGCTTTTCTTATTGTTGAAAATTAGTGCATGTTGAATAGTTTTTGTTTGTGATATGCTTTAAAGACAATCATAGAGATGATTATATCACCTCTATGTTTATGATCTTTTGAATAATATGCTATTTTGCCCCTTTAATATATTGATCAATAAGTATGTGACTTGTTTGTGGAACTCTCTATTCATATTTTTATGTTATTCTAAAACATCCTTGATCTTATGTCATTATGTGGGACAATTATGATTTACAGATCAGCACATATATTAATTGATGATCATATTTCACGAATCATGTATATGGGGATATCAAATCAATAATGTGGACGCATGTTAGAGAACATAGTGTGGGATTGATCTACTATGAGACATTGTAGAAATTGTTATATTGTTAAGTATCATCAGTTGATTCCATACAGTGTATGTAGGATCCTTAGACCTAAGATCGTCATAGTTTCCTAATGTGTAATAGTTTATTTAGGCGTTGCTAAACACTACTCCGTAACTGGATAGTCATAAAGGTACCTTTCGGGTTTACTATGAAATATGCCGAGAAATGTGACCGATCGAAATGTAATTTGCCCATCCGATATAATGGGAGAGATATCTCTGGTCCCTCAATGTGGTTGGATTACGGAAGTGCATGCCCATGCTGAATGTCATTAAGGAGTCAATTACAACTTAGTAATCTACTACAGATTTGAGTGAAGAATCGAGCTATCATGGGATGACACGCTTTTTACATTGAGTTCGATCTGGTATCATGAGGCAAAGGGATCAGTATATAAGCACTATATAGGTTCATCCGATATGATCATTATTTATATTTGAGAGTCATTATGTCTTGTTAGGGGCCGCTACTGACTTATAGACCAGAAAGGAGTTTTTGACCTATAGCCAAATATACATAAACCTACAGGGTCATATACTTAATGTGTCAGAATGATAAGGGTTCAGATGATAGACTCTGCGTGGGATACGATCTCTACTTGTATTGGATAAACATCTAGTCTAATGCTTTTCGAGTTGAATACGATATCTGATCGTATCGGATAAGAATTCGATTGGAGGTTATATAAATAGAGGTGTGGGGCTGAGGGAGGCATCCTGAGATACACCCATAGAAACCCTATCCGTCACCCCTTATAGCCCTTGCCATGCATGCTGGTGCTACCACACCGACACATGGCGTTCCATTCCTGAACGTGTGGACTTTGGTAGAGGTGCTGTTGTGACTAGGACGCTTATTATGATGACGCGAGGAGGAGACGGTTGGTCAAAGAATGATGGACTACTTCCACTACACTGACGCACGCTTTGTTGAATCGATCACTTCAACTCTACTTCTGCTGTACTGCATGTCTAGTGGTAACAATATATGATTTCTTACTCGTATGACTTTCTAGTTTACGCAGTAGAAAATTTTAATCTACACTAATATAGCCTACCAATATCCCAATAGTTTTGACTGTTATTGAGGTTACCCGAGCCGAGTTCGAGCTTTTCTTATTATTAAAAATTAGTGTATATTAAATTGTTTTGACTGAGTTTACTTGAGCCGAGCTCGAGCCTAGGTTTAGGCTCGCACCTTAACTCAGGCTCGCTCGAGCTTAGGAGGCCAGGCTCGCTCGAAATCGGCTTGTTTATAGTCTACAGACAAGTCTAAAATGTTAACTATTTCCCCTGCATGCATGCTTCCTTCTTTTTGGCTTATCTATAGTAACTAGTTTTCAAACGGTGTATCTTTTCAATGCGAGGTCTACAAGTTGATTATAGTATATATTGTACCAATTTCATCTATATCGGTTAAAATCGCACACCAGTGTATATCTCTCCATATTCTCTCGTGAACAATCAGAATTTAAAAATTAAGCTAAAAATCATAAGGCACAGTTCAAAAGAACCCATCCGCTTATTAGCTTCAGGTGCACAATTTGACTGTCAGAAAAGGCTTCAGCCTTCATCGACATTTATCTTTGCCAGCTGATTTTCACCTTCATCGACATTTATCTTTGCCAGCTGATTTTCAGTCTGCTCTTCTAATTAATAACACTAACTTTTTTTTAGCAGTGCGTGCATAACCCTGAATATATGCTAGTGACTAACTACAAGTTGCTATGCCAACATCTTTTCAGTTTTTTTTGCTTGACACGATGCTGCTTTTGGAGTGCACGAGTAGGTAGGCCACAGATAACGAACCTGTCAAGATCCCTCGCGCACAATGCATGGTTTTGACGTACGCGTAGCCTTCCACTAACAGTCTCTCACCTTCAGCTCTTAAAAAATTATACCACTAATAATCCGGCCTGTCTCTCCTGTAGCGTGTTGTGACATCCCAAATTCGGGTAACAGAAAAAATTGAGTAACGAAAGTGGGGAATTTTGAACATTTGCATGTCATGCTGTTAACATTTGATTTTTTGCGGATTTTTATTTGGAAGCTTGTTGAGAAATTTAATTTCTCAAAAACAATTAAGAAAACGAAGTTTCAAAACCAAGGATTAAAACAATGTGTTGGAAAAGCAAGTTAAAGTGGGAAACTTGAAATTGAAAAGATGATCCAGTGCTTAAATAAGAAATCTAATGAGAAAACAATTTGAATTGCGGTCCGTGTTTGAAAAAGGAATTGAACTTGCATTAAATTGAATGGAAAATTAGGAGGATTAAAAGAAAATTTCAAAACCCAGGTTGGGTCAGTCCACTCCTCTTTCCTTCTTTCTCTCTCCTTTTCTCCTCCCTGCCCACCTCGGCTTAGTCCCAGTCCGCTGGCCTCCCTTCTTCCTTCCTTTCTTCTTTTTTCTTCTACCCCAGCCTAGCTCACGCCCGACACCCCTCCTTTTCTTTCTCCCCCTCCCAGCCACAGCCCATGGCTGAGTTGCCCACGTGTCGGCCACGGGCATGGTCGTCGCATGTCCTTGCCCCACCGCTGTTGCCGTGCTAAATGCTGCACAACATCGCATCGCACTGCGCTGCGTCCTCACCCCTATTTTTTTTGTTGGTATGCCGCCATACTGCTCATGCCTGCCATGCTTAACCGTTGCCCTGGCCCCATCCCAGCACCCCTGCTTGCACGCTAAAGCTGTTGTAAATATGCACAATATTTTAATTTAGATTTTACCAGGAGGCAAATATCGTTGTAGGATCGGAAATGGTAACAGAGAGGGGGGGGGGGGGTGAATGGTGCCTTCAAAAATTGCCCCCAAGTATCCACATGCTTTTCCTCTCCGATAGCTATAGAAGCTAAGAAGAAGGAGAGTTCATGCTCACTGGAACCTTAAACACACAGAAAGGAAAGCGAGACAAAATACAACAGAGAGCAGCACAAACTGCAAGGGGGCCGGTCAGACCGCCATACCAGGGCCGGTCAGACCGCCGGTTCATGACCGGTCTGACCGCCCTTGCTGTCCCAGCCCGACTGCAAAAGGACTCCCGGTTTGATCGGAGCTACACGGCCGGTCTGACCGGCATTGCCTGACCGATCTGACCGCAGGTCAGGGAGCGGTCTGACCGGTCGAAACCCTAGAGGTTAGACCGGCCCCCTAAAAACAGAGCAGTCGACTGAAGCTTTGCACAGTTTTTACTGAAAATGCAGAATTCAGGGAAATTGTCAAATTGCTACTGTTCCTTTCTAGTCAAATGAGCAAGACTCTAAACTAAATAGCATCCCCACCTTAGAAGAGAAGAAGATGCAATCTCAGACCACTCTAAACACAGTAAATACTGATTTTGCCAAAAGACTCAGCAGGAAGGCATAAACTCCATTTTACTTATGATTCTGAGATCCTTTGCTTACGAGACTTTGGATTCACCAAGGAAATGGTTTCAAAATAAAATAACTCATATCTCTAGCATCTTTCAGTTGGCACAATTATGAGGACTCAAATCCCCTGACATCAAACCCTAGGAATTTGAGAATAGAGGAAGTGCAGCCGAGGACAAATTAGAAGCTAACTGACTTTGAAATCTTTTCTCTCGGGACATAGCTGGCCAAGATGGCCTGGTGATCCTATCCCAGTTCAGAGACAAACATTTTGCTGCTTCTCAACCAAAGATTCAACTCACAGACAAAATGAACAGAGAAGAACTGAGAACCACAAAAGAACATAGGCAAAACACAGAGAGCACAAGAAATCAAATAACTCAATTAAAGGACATCTCAAACTGATTTCAGAGACATGAATGATTACATGAGGTGCTCTACAGCCAACACACTACAACCCCATACGCAATTGAAAAGAAATGTCTACACACTACATGCTTCTCTCCTGAACACACTCACGCAGAAGAAAGCACACACCCAGAGCTCACACAGGAGAACACTGCTTTCTTGCTTACAGACATCAGAAGAAGGCAGCACCCCTCCTCCTCTTATCACACATCACACACCCTCAATTAGAAATTCAAGAAGTGGCAGCCTGCATCCACTCCCTAACTCCCACACACTTGAGGCAAAATCCACTCACATGCAAAAAGAGAGAGGAGAACCAGGATTTGAGCTTTCCCTCCAAAACCTAAACTCCTCCTCTTTTCCACTAACGGGTCTCCAATTCGTTATCTTCAACCGAACCCGCTTCCAATTTTGCAGCCTCGCGCATTTTACCGAAATGCCCCTGCCGCAACTTCCTGGAAGCTTCCTGTCCTCGCACGACCGCACCTGGCATCCTGACTGTCTGGACCTCAACTCCTCTCTGAGCCTAGTCCCTGTCCACCTCGCCGTTGCCCGTCGTGTCTACTTGACTCCGACTGACTAGACCTCCGACTCCACCTGAGTCTAGTCCTGGTCTGTTCCGTCGCACACGACCGCTACCGACATCCAACCGTCTGGACCTCCGACTCCTCCCTGAGCCTAGTCCCGGTCCTCCTCGCCGTTGCCCATCGTGTCCACCTCCGGTAGCTCCAGCTCTGGTTCCTTGTCTCCCGACTCGCAACCACCTCATCAGCCTCGATCATCTTCGGCGTCTCCGACCGTCTGGACCTCAACACCTCCTGTGCCTAGTCCTGGTCCTCCCACGCCTCACCATAACCTAACTCCGAAGTCCTGCAGCCACACAGACAAGCAAACTGTCACATAGCTCCGCACGAAACAACATAAACAACATTAGCACTAATGAAAAGTACTCAACCCTGGAATACCCAAAACAAACTCAAACTTGCTAACTCAAGCGTCAATTACTCATCACAAACATGGGGATACCACCACATGGTCTCTCAATCGCAAATAATTAGTGATGCATAAGTCAATACTAACAATAGGCAACACATTGCACTTCAAACTATGCTCAAGAACATTATATAACAGAGTCAATGTGTGACATGAACAACTTATAGTTGAGCTTGATGAAGAACATGAAGTAGTGTAGGCTTGATGTAGAGCAAAATATTGATAAAGCAACGAAGTGAGCGGTCACATAAATGTGCACAGCCCAGAAACCTTATTGCCACTCTGTGCAGGTATTCTCTACAACAATGATCTGGAGATCCTGCTCTCCTACCTTCCCGGTGCATGCTAGGAAGAAAGGTCAGCGAAGTTAGGCAGCTCAACATTCCAACACAGCTCACTAGAGGAGGAAGAAGATGTGGGAGAGGAATGGAGAAATTTGAGTATTGAACATGGATGTCTCTAGTCCTTTTTAGGACACACGACAATCACTCTCAAGTAACTAATGCCATTAACACAAATTAAACTAAATTAATCCACCCGTTTGAAATTGCATTCAAACAAAATTAAGAGAGAGATAACTATATGATTTAGCAAAATAAAAGATGAATTTAATATGCCATGAGACATGCTACGACATGGTGCGATCACTCATTGCAAGTCACAAGTCACACAATTTTCCACATGAAAATACGTGTGTGCGTGTATACGCATGCGTGCATGTCTAGCCAAAGTCTTTCTCATGCCATACCCATTCTATGTGTCACATATTTCATATGGTGGTAAGGACTCCACCTTATAAATTACCTTTCCACCACTTAGTTAGGCAATATAGTACTAAACCACGCATGCTTTATTATTTCT
The DNA here is from genome assembly GCA_017311315.1 of Dendrocalamus latiflorus. Taxonomy (NCBI): domain Eukaryota; kingdom Viridiplantae; phylum Streptophyta; class Magnoliopsida; order Poales; family Poaceae; genus Dendrocalamus; species Dendrocalamus latiflorus. Next base: position 11,447,296 of record CM029654.1, read on the forward strand.
AAGGAAATGGGCCTCAACTCATGGGCTATTTTCAAACAATAGCCACATATAGTCTTCACCGCACCGCATGCTCATCAGTGCCATGCCCTCGCATAGGCCCACGGGGAGCATCATTGCCCTCACCTCGCACCGTGTGTTGGCCACTGCTCCTCTATAGCGTTGCCGCCCGTGCCCTACATAGTGTGTTGTGGACGCACAGCGTTGCGCCATCCCTCTCCCTATTGGCAATAAATACTGACCAAGCCTACATGCATCACCTCATTCCCTCCTCACTTCTTCCCCCCTCATGATTGCTTCCTTGAAACCATACCAAGCTCGAGCTGAGCTCGGAAATTTAGTTGTTGTGCACCGGTCATGACTCCACCGTGTGAAGTTGCATCTCCAGTGAGTTTTTGCCATCTCCAACCATGTCCAATTGTGTTCCCAAACCCCTCTACCTTTGCTCTCACTTAATTCGTGTTTTCATCCACAGGAGTTTGCTGTCGGCCCTTTCTTCCCCAATTCTAGCCAAAACCACTGCCCTTACTGCCATTCCTCACCCGGTGAGTCTCGGTTCAATTCTTTTTGCTTAGAGAATCTCCTTACCTCACCAAGTCATTCACTACCTCTAATTTTGGACACCGTTTTCTCTAGCTCATTGTCGTTGTTGTCCTCATCGCGCCACCTTGTGTTACCATCTCCAGACCACCTTGGACCACCCTTGACCTCGTCATCTTCTACGGTGATATCCCTTTGTCCCCTAGATGCTCACCGTGCCATCCATTTCCTCGCCGCACCACTACAAGCATGGTTGCCATGGCTCATCGTCAGCCACGCCATCACCATGTATAGAGGCGTCAGAGTCTCAGCAAACCATTTTGGGTATTACCGACCCTTGTCATTGCCTGTATCATCAGTGATGTACTTGGGAACGCCATGCTACCACGATTGCTTTGTATAGGTGAGGGAGACAGAGATCACTATAGCATGGCCCATGTGTTAGTGTCTTGCTGATTTCTAGTAGAAAATTAATAGAAAAAGAAAATAAAAATTCTAGGGCCCACCTGTCATCCACAGTAAAATTTCTGGTTGGAAACTTAATTCGAAACATAATTTAAAACAATAGGGTCCACATGTAAGTCACAATATCATTTTCTAGGAATAAAATAAATGAAAAAAATCCTCCTTTTCATTTTCTTGGATTTGTCCTTGGAATTAAAACTTTAGGAGAAACCGTTCTCTTCCGATTTAACTATGATTTTGACAATTTTCATCTCTAAATTCATCTAATTTTGAAACTATATTTTAGAACCAAAAATTGTATTTTTGGAGATTATTTAAATTTATTTGATTGCATTTGAATTCTTTTGGATTTATTTGAATTTGGTTGGTTCTTGTGCAATTAGATCTCGAAGTGCTGGAAGACCAGCTGATCAAGCCCAACCAAGGTCTACTCAACTGTGAGCAAGACAAGTCAATATTTTGATCATTTTGCACCTATGTTTTAAAAGCACACTGTATTGTTTTAACTTATGAAGCACATGCTTTAATTTAATTACAATTATATTGCTGTTAGCTTATAGTTAATGCCCTGTTATCAATTGTGCTAGTAAATTTCATACTTTGACTATAGACATAATACCATGTTGCTTTGGATCTAATGGTATACATAACTAGCTAATAAGTTCGTATCTAAGTATCATGCTTAGTCTTGCTTAGACACGTGTTTTGGGCAATCATTAATGGGATGTGGCTAGTATGTTGAACTTAGAAAAGATTTTTAAAACCAAAAACTCAAAAACTTGTTTTAAAATTGGAAGAATGGTAAGTTGGGAGGATATAGATAGAGAACGAAATCTTGGAATGTGATAGAACCACCTAGGTCAATTAAGGACCAAATCTTGTGATGGCCTCCCCGCACTAATAGTGCAACTACAAGCTATCATGGATGTCTTTGACTGATTAATTTGTTCTATCCTAGTGTTAGTTATGTGATATGGTGGAATATATGAACTGTGTTGGATGGAAATCCTTTTCCATATAGCGTAACAAGGGCTTCTGGGCTATGTGGACAAAACCCCCTAGCGGTGAAACCTTAGTAGGCATAACTGCGTTAGGGTGGTGCATTGGAAAGGCCTTGTGATGGTCTTCTTGATCTGTATGGCTAAGGTAGCATGTGGTGTAAAACATGGTGAACATCCCTTGTGAGCAAAGTTGTACAACCTCTGGAGAGTGAAAACTGTACAGATAGCTATGTCCATGGTCATGGGTGATGCACAGGAACTTGCTCGTGTTAGTCTCTATTTTACCAAAATCATTTGTGGGTGGGATAAAAATTGGCAGGTAGTTAGAACCCTGAATTTGATTTCCCCTAGGTGGATAGAACCCAGTGAATATAATAGATTTATAGAACCCTACAATAAAAATAGCATATGGTAGATGGAAGCATGCTTTGTAACAGGTGGATAAAACTTGGGTACATTTATCACTACATTCTCTTAAATTCATTTAAACCTAGTTTAGTTAAAATTCTAGGTCTCAAACTTTTTATATATTTTATTTCAAATGTGGCTTCTTGCAAATGAAAGAACCTTATGCTTTTCTTTGTTCAGCCTTGCATCTATCATAATTGCATTATGTATGTTGGCTTGTTGAGTACCTTCGTACTCACTATTGCTCAATTACTATTATTCAATAAGTAAAGAAGAGAAAGAAAAGCCATGCGGTCGTCTAAATGCATTGACAAGAGTGGAATATGAAGAGGCCAAGAACTAGATTGCGAGCCCTAGTTGATTACTTGTCGGCATATCCTGAGAGTCCTACCTATGTGTTGTTTTCATTTCCACTGGACCTCTTTAAAGGTTTTTGACTGATCGGCTAGTGTGTAAGTCAAGGAACATTAGGTCTATTTATGTATTGCCCACTATTATTGTATTAGTATTGTTAGACCATGTGGAGGTCATGACAATAGTAATGATGAATAATTGATATTTGGGTTGCATTGAAAGTTGCGTTTGTGAAAGTTTCGGTCGACTACGGTTGGCGATCGGCAGGTTTCGACCACGATTGGTAGTCGGTGGTCCGAACGACCTTATGTTGGGTGGTCCGATCAGCAGACTTCGACCACAATCGAATGACCATAGCAGAACGACCACGGTAGATCAACCACAGCAGAATGACCACGATAGATTGACAACGGTTAATCAACCACAGTAAGTCGATCATGGCAGAACAACCACTGTTGGTTGTCAGTAGACTTTGACCATGATCAGTGAACCGATCGTAAGCTACTGTGAACCGATAAGAGCTACACTGTACCGGTCGTAAGATATATTGGTCGTATGCAAAAGTGAACTAGTCGTACACAATAGTAAATCAGTCGTATGCAATAGTGAACCAGTTGTGAGCTACAGTGAATTGGTCGTAGCTACAATACTTTTTCGATGGCCATACCTATAGTAATAGGTTGATATATACTTGATGCTACAATACCTGATCTGTGATCAGTAGCTGTAGATTTTGCAATCGGTTGTGGTAGGCTTCACGGTCGGTACTCGTAGGCTTCGAGTGCTTCAATTCTTGTAATCTTTGAGTACCACGAGTACCACAAGTACTTGTGTCTGATGGATCAGCGGTCTGACTGGCCTATGCATGGCGATCAGGCTGGTCTTACTTGGTGGTCCGAGGTCGATTTTTGGAGAACGTGAAAATTGAGATTGTAGATGATTTGGTTTGTGTTTACTGATGGTTAAGAGTGTGTTTTGCGTGTGTGGACTAATGTTGGTCAAGTTGAGAAGAACTCGTGTTGGGGAATTTGTTCTTTGGTCTTTGCATGTGCAAGTTGGTGTGGAGATGGTCATGGTCAGTGACAAGAAGGACCGGGACTAGGAGGGGAAAATATGAGGTCCAGACAGTCGAGGATGTCACGTGGTGGTCGAGCGCACATTGGAGCACGTGGAGATCAAAGGTGGATGATGCATGGAGAAGCTATAGAAGGTGTGGTCGTAGAGGCTTCATCACGTGATGTGTTGGGAAACGTTATGGAAGGTGTTCATAACTTAAAAGGTTTAGAGATATTGAAAACCTGTATTTGGAAGAGTTTCGGGTCCCTTGATTTTCGAAAGAGATAGGATTTCATGTCCGTATTTGATGGGGACATGGTTTGGAGCATTAACCTATAAAAGTAGGGAGAGCTTAAGGGTTAACGTAAGGTTGGCGAGGAGAAGATTGAAGAGGATTTAGTTTTTGGCTATGCGTTTAGGGGTGCTTATGAGGGTACTTTGTAAATCCACAAAATTCTAGCAATAAACATAATCTTGAATCAATCTGGTTCTTGATTTGCTCAAAAAGTGCTGATGATTTCAGTTGGATTGAAGTTTACGACTATGTGCAAAAGTGTCAAATCACTGCTTGAAAAACAAAGGATTTTGAGTACGTACGAACCAAGTGATCGAGCGAGCTGATCGATTGAGCGCTGAGCAGTCAAAACCTTCTTCGAGTGCTAAGAGATTCCAAGATGTGGAAGTAACCATTCACCCTCTCTGATTGCAGCAGTCGATCCTACAAGTAGTATCACAACAAGGTTGTGATGGTATCAGAGAGGTATGTGAACCGTCACTCCATACTAGATGGTATTGACTTTGCTTTTTGAATGTGTCGTATGCAAGCATATATTATGGCTTAAGGTAGTGATATTTGGAATAAGGTTTTTATACCTTACGAGGTTCGTGCTACTGTTACTAATCTAAATAAAATAGATGTTGATCTAAATACTCAAGTTCATAACTTGCTGTTTCAAGAAATTTCTCGTAAAGAATTTGATCATATAGCTCATATTAATTCTGCTCACCTAATATTGAAAATTCTTTGCGAATATCGTGAAGGAACCACTAAGATTAAGAAAGTGCGTAAGAATCTATATCAAAAAGAGTACTCTGATTTTGGTATGAAGCCTGGTGAATCTATTGATGATCTATTTGCTTGTTTTGAGAAAATCTTGAGTGATTTGCGTGGTTTTGATCTTATTCCTACTAATGAAGACAATATAATTAAAAGTTTGAGATCTTTAAGTTCTGAGTGGTTGATGGTTGTGACAACTATTAATCAAACTATCGATCTAGATACTTTGACCATGGATGATCTTTATTCTAGATTGAAAACCTATGAGATGAAAGCTTTGCTATCTAAGATTGAGAAATCTTCATCTTTAGCACTTGTAACTAACCCTGTGTAGGTTGCTTCATTGAGTTCCTTATCTTGTGTTTGTTTGTCTGCTTTGTCTTCTTTTTCAGAGGAACAATTCGAGCAGCTCCCTGAAGTGGACTTGGTGTTGATATCCTCATGTGCAATCAAGGCACTCAACAACATAAGGATGAGGAAGCGAGAAGGCGCTTCAGACTCGATCAGATGTTATGAGTGTGGTAAGCCAGATCACATTAAAATAGATTACTCCAAGCTCAAAGGGAAGGTGATCAAGGAAGACAAGAACTATCGTCATCGACCATTCAAGAACAATAGCAAGGGTGGCAATTTTCATTGTAAATTAACTGAAAAAGCCGTATCAGCAATAGAGCATCTTGATTTGAGTGATGGGGACTTTGAGAGCTGCGACAACATTGACAATGATGATGATTCCAAATGTAAGAAAGAAGAACAACGACTTCACAGGCATGTGCTTCATGGCAAGAAGTGATGACGATGACGTAAGACCATCATATGATGAGATTCCAGATGGTTTAATTAAACTTACTATTGAATTGAAAAAGATAAATAAGAAATTGAAAGAAAATAATTTTGTTGTTAAAAATCTTAATTCAAAATTGCTAGGTTAAGAGCTCTGGTTCCAGGTGATGATTCATGTTCTTTATGCACTAACCTGTTAATTGAGCTTAATAATGTTAGATTTATTAATACAGGTTATATGAATAATTTGACTCTCTTAATACTAAATGTGAGAAATTGCATGCTTGTTTTGCTATTGGTACAACTGTCCATGCTTATGTTCTTAATGATTTGTTTGTTACTAAGAAGAATTGAAAAAGATGAAAGTTGCTCTTGCTGCTAGTTCACTAGTTCAATCCTTTTGTGCTAAGAACCTTAAGTCTAGCAAACCTTCTGCATGTAAAAGATGTGAATTGCTAGAAGCTAGACTTAATTCATTCAGGAATCTATTCAACAAATGCTTTTTCATAAAAACCTTTCTTGCTCTAATTGTCCTAAGTTAAATATTAAAATTGATGCTTTAACTAGGCAGTTGAATGAGTTTGCTGAAAAAGAAAGGTTGGCTCAATCTAGTGCTTCCAAGAATCCTGTGATAGAACCTGTTAATTAATCTTCTTGAACCAAGAAAACTTAAAATAAAATCTGAGCCAAAACAAATTATGTTTAAATCTGCTGGTATAGCAAAGGACTTCTCTACCAAAGTGGGTGTTGTGAAGTCAACAAATAGGACTTTTCATCAAGTTAAGTATGAATGCACCCATTGTGGTAGAGATGGTCATTTGGTTCAATTTTGCTTTTTCCCATGATCAAACCAATGTGGCCGGACCAGAATTTTGACCAACATTTTCCACTAAGGGTACTTGACCTACATTTTTCCGTGGTCAAATCAACGTGATCGAAGTAAATTACAACCATTATTGTTCACCTGATCAGACCGGTCGTCGGTCAGACCACCCTTGCTGAGGTGGTCAGACCGCCCTGAGGTTGGACCAGTGTTTCACCAACTGTTTGATCGGAATCAAATAGAGGCTAATTCTTCACTTAAATCTTTATTAGTGCATGCTTTTGCTCCTGTTCATCGAGTATCTCAGTACTAGCTACCTAAATATTTATTCTCTAACCCTAGTACTAAGATTCCGATAATTGTTCGTGCTTTGTGTGCTCATCGCATGTGGAAGGATAAAACATGGTTCATTGACTCTGGTTGGCACATGACCGGAGACTTGTGATGCTTCTCCTCCCTTACTTGTGCCCCTGGTAATGAGATGATTACTTTTAGGGAGAACTCTCAAGGATGAGTTCTTGCAAGAGGTATCGTGCACGCCAACGACAAATTCATGTTAAAAGACATCACTCTTGTCAGTAAGTTGAGCTATAATTTGCTTTTAGTTTCACAGTTGGTAGATGATAATCTTGAGATAAGCTTTAAAAATCGCTCATGCTGCATTTTAGATTTATCTGGCAATCTAATATGCAAAATTATTCGAGTTGGTCATTTATTTAAGGGTGTCTTCTAATTTTTTATCATCTTTTTATCTTAGGTGTCTTGTTTCTTCTGGTTATAACGACTTGTTCTACTAGCAATGTAGGTTAGGTCGTATTGGTTTTGATCATCTTACTCACATCAGTAATATGAATCTTGTCAAGGAATACCTAATCTCAAAATTGAAAGGTCAATGGATCTAATTTGTTCACCCTGTCGACATGGTAAACTGGTCTCATCATCACATCCTCCAATCACACTTGTCGTAACTGAAGCTCCAGGTCAATTGTTGTACATGGACACTGTAGGTCTTTCTAGGGTTCAGTCTGCTAGAGATAAATGGTATGCTCTTATTATTGTTGAGGATTTCTCTAAATACTCTTGGGCTTATTTTTTGGCATCTAAGGAAGAAGTTTTTAGTCATTTTAGAGAGTTTGCTCTTAGGCTTGCTAATGAACATCCATGAGCACTTAGAATAATTAGAAGTGATAATGGAACTAAATTCAAGAGTACATCATTTGCTTCTTTTTATGCTAAAAAGTTTTAGATCATTAATTCTCTTCGGCTCATGTGCCACAACAGAATGGTGTTGTAGAACGTAAAAATGGAACCTTGGTTGAGATGGCTAGAATGATGTTAAATGAACATACTACTCCTAGGAAGTATTGGGCTGAAGCTGTTTCGTCTGCTTGCTATATTTCTAATAGAGTATTTTCACGAGCTAAATTGCATAAGACTTTCTATGAGTTTCGTTTTGGTCATTCTCCTAATATTTCTCACTTGAGGGTGTTTGGATATCGATGCTTTATATTTAAATATAGTAATCTTGATAAATTTGAATCTAGATCCTCAGATAGCATCTTTCTTGGATATGCAGTTCACACTCGAGGTTATCGTGTACTCAACTTAGAAACTAATAAAATTGTTGAGACCTGCGAGGTCACTTTTGATGAGCCTAGTCCTGGTACTAGACTCGACAATGTTGGTATATAGGTAATTGATGCACCTGAGGACATCTTCTATGACCCTGACAACAACGAAAGGGAGATCCCGAGTCACACTTCGACACACGTATCTACACCTATGGATTCTACAGCTAGTGGCTCTGCTCCTACCTTTCATGAGGTAGAGGCCACTATGGCATTACCTACGACCACTCCGCAAGCTCCTCTACATATTCAATGACGTCATCCCCTTGAATAAATGATTAGTGAGTTAAGTGAGAGAGTTCTTCGCAACAAGTACAACTCCAATACCTTATATGCTCATTCTGCGTTTGTTTCCTCCTTTGAATCCTAAGATGTAAGTCACACTTTATCCGAGAGTCTTGGATTAATGCCATGCATTAGGAATTAGAAAATTTGAGTGTAATAATATCTGAACCTTAGTTTCACCTCCTCATGGTCATAATGTTATCGAAACTAAATGGGCTTTTAAGAATAAACAAAGTGAGAATGGAGTTATTATTCGAAATAAGGCTAGACTTGTGGTTCAAGAATTTTCCCAGGTAGAAGGTTTTGACTTTGGTGAAACTTTTGCACCTGTTGCTCGATTAGAAGCTATTAGAATTCTTTTAGCATTTGCTGCATCAAATGGTTTTATACTGTATTAAATAGATGTTAAAAGTGTTTTTCTTAATGGCTATATTGAGTAGGAAGTTTATCTCAGACAACCACCTGGTTTTGAGAATCTTAAGTTTCCTGATTATGTCTACAAATTGTCCAAGCTTTATATGATTTAAAACAAGCACCTAGAATATGGTATGACAGGCTGAAATCATATTTGTTAAAAAATGATTTTTCAAATGCAAAGTAGATAAAACATTGTTTACTCTCAAGTATGACAATGATCTTTTGCTCGTTCTGATTTATGTGGATGATATCATCTTTGGTGGTTCATCTCATGCTCTTGTTTGCAAGTTTTTAGATATTATGAGTAGGGAATTTGAGATGAGCATGATGGGAGAACTCATGTTCTTTCTAGGCTTTCAGATCAAGCATTAATGTTAGGTACCTTTGTTCATCAAACTAAGTATACCAATAATCTGCTTCATCGCTTCGACATGCGACAGTCAAACTAATTTCCATACCCATGGGATTTGCTACTGTGTTGGATCTTGATAAAGATGGAGAGCCTATTGATCAAAAGGAATATAGAAGTATGATTGGCTCACTTTTGTATCTCACTGCTTCGAAACTAGACATACACTTTGTTGTGTGTTTGTGTGCACAGTTTCAGGCTTCTTCGCATGCATCACATCATCAAGCGGTAAAGCAAATTTTTAGATATATTCAGTCAACTTTAGAATTTGGCTTATGGTACTCTTCTTCGTCATGCCTTACCCTTAGAGTTTATACAGATACAAATTTTGGGAGTTGTAGAATTGATAGGAAGAGTACTTCTCGCACATGTAACTTTTTAGCACATCTCTTATTTCATGGGTTTCTAGGAACAGTGTAGGATCGGAAATGGCAACAGAGGGGGGGGGTGAATGGTGCCTTTTTAAAAAATAGCCCCCAAAAGTATCCACATGTGAGACTCCTCTCCGATAGCTATGAAAAACTATGAAGAATGATGATTCATGCCTACTGGAGATCAAAGAAGAGAACACTTCAGAAAAGAGAAAGAAGAACAAGATAATTAACTAAGGCTGGCAGCAGACACACATGGCCGGTTAGACCTCAATGGGCCGGGCGGTCAGACTGCAGCAGCCAGGCCGGTCTGACCGGTTTTACTAGGCCGGTTTGACCGCTCGGGTATGGCCGGTCTGACCGCCATCATATATTCGGTCTGACCGGATTTACACCGCCGGTTCGACCGCCAAACAACTTCCGGTCTGACCGCCGTTCAGGGAGCGGTCTGACCGCCCGAAACCCTAAAGGTCAGACCGCTCCTCTGAAAACAGAGCACGAACAGCTGAAATATTCTTTTTCACTGAATTTACTGAAGAAGCTGAAATCAACGAATCTAGAGGAATTGATCTGCTCTTTTCAAGCCTAGAGAGAGACTTTAAGCTAAATAGCAAGAGCTCCTAGGAAACCAAGGCATTCAACCATAAGAGCAAGAAATTGAGATTAGAGCAAAAAGACTGAAAGTTGACAGTGAAAAAACCAATTTTCAAATTGCTTGAAATTCCTCCATCCTCTCCTCATGAGACTTTGCATTTAGTTTAGCAATGGCATGAGGGCATGTGAACTTACATCTGGGCACATCCTTTGAAGGGAAATCAAGAGAAATCAAAGTGTCCTGACATCAAACCCTAGCACAGTACCAAACAGAGGAAATGCAGAAACTAAAATTCATTCCAGAGAAGGAGAAACCAAACTAAAACTCTTAAATAAATTCATTCCCATGAATGATTACAAGAGGTACACAACCACTAAGTCCCCATACGTAGTTGATATAAGAATCACTACATGCTTCTCCTCTAAGAACACACGTACACCCACACAGAAGCTCACACACTTGAGCTATTTCTCTACTGGAATGGACTCACTCCCTCATTTCTTGCTATGGATGAACTGAACCTACTGCCTCCCTCTCCACATTTTGAAGGCAAGGGCTAACCCCAACATGGAAAATCAAGAAGTGGCATACCAAGCCCACTCCAAGACCTCACATCCATAAGAAACAAAAGTCAAAGTCAATCCATTTTGGAGGGAAACCAGCCTCCTCCAACCAAACTTGAGTCAAATCTCCAATTTGCCCTCAAGTACCTTCCCGGAAAATTCCCGCGTCCAGTACCTTGACCGTCTGGACCTCGACTCCTCCCCGAGTCTAGTCAGGTCTGCTTCGCTGCACACGACCGCACCCGGCAACCTGACTGTCTGGACCTCCGACTCCTCCCTAAGCCTAGTCCCGATCCACTCGCCGCTGCCCGTCGTGTCCACCCGACACTCCACCTGAGTCTAGTCCTGGTCTGTTCTGTCGTGCACGACCGCAACCGACCTCCAAACCGTCTGGACCTCTGACTCCTCCCTGAGCCTAGTCCCGGTTCTCCCATCGTCGCCCGTCGTGTCCGTCACCGGTAGCTCCAGCTCCGGTTCCTCGTCTCTCGACTCACAACTACCTCACCAACCTCGATCATCTTCGGTATCACCGACCGTCTGGACCTCAACACCTCCTGTGCCTAGTCTCGGTCCTTCTTGCCTCACCATGACCTAGCTCTGAAGTCCTGCAGTCACACAGACAAGCAAATCGTCATATAGCACCGCACGAAACAACATATCAATAATAGCATAAATGAAAGGTACTCAAACCTAGAATACCCAAAACAAACTCAAACTCTCTAAACCAACCGTCAATTACTCATCACAAACATGGGGACACCTCCAAATGGTCTCTCAATCTCCCCCTTGATGAGTATATTGACAAACACCGAAAAAGCGCAAAGATTGAGTTTGTTTGAAAGTCAAACATGGTCCAAGAGAAAGAAAATGAAGCTAATCACTACACCATGACATAGTACTTAGCACAATAAAACTGCCCTAAAAAATATAATATAGGGGCATAATATTTGCCGGTAATATGAAAAGGTTTTTACGTCATACTATATGCCGGAAATACTCTATTACTATAGCACATCATCTGCCCTAGATTAATTTGTATTAGCTGCTAATAATCTGCCCCCAAAACTTCCTTATAGGTCATCGTATCTGCCGGGACTTTGGATTATCGGGAAACACCAAAATTTTGGCGCGATATCGGACCGCGAAAGAAAAAAAACGGTGGCCCAATCACCCCAAATCTCCATCCAGTACACCCCATGCCCTAGCTATCTCAATGTGCCTCCTTGCTTGCAGCCGTGCCCTCCTGGTTGCGCCGCCATCCTCCTCGCGCCGGCAACGTCGCCCCAGCTGCTCCAGCCATTCCTTCCCCATAGCTCTTCACCCACCTGCAGCCATTCTTGACCCCATAGCTCTCCTCCCCGTGCCAATATCCTAATCCCTAGCTATTCCAAGAACAACTAGCACCAACAGCTCTCAAATCTTGTACTGACTGCAGGTTGCTAAGGTCAATCCCCTCCAACAAGCATCCCTCCTTGTCTCAGATCTACAGGTAAACGAATTATTATCAAGTTTTGTAGTTCAATTTCGTGCATGGTTCCTGATTGGGGATTTTTCTGATAGGTGAATGTAGAAAAATGGGAAGAACAACCTGGGGGAAGGAACCTCCTCTCCAGCCATTTGCTCTGTCGATGGTGCTCTCTCTCTCTCTCTCTCTTTCTCCCCATGCATGGAGGAGGGCCCTTCTTGTGGACTGTGTGGTGCATATGCCAAAAGTGCAGCTAGGATAGATGTGATGCATCCTGATATTCATGGATCTGAAACTTTGTCTTTTGAGGCTGATGTAGCATGGCTTAGAAACAGTGGATTTGCATTTCAGGGAATCCTACAGAATGTTTACACATGTATATCCCTTACAGGAGGAGCAGTGAATTGTTCCTGAGGAAGAATGGTATGGTTTCATGAGTATGCTCTGGAAGCCATTACGAACCATCAGAATTAACGCGGTTGCGAGGTAATGATGTTTGCTCTGATGTAACAATCTACTTGCACATGATTACTGTAAGGGATGTGTTTCTATGTTTTTCTCAATAGTGATTTGTACAATTAATTGTGTTTATTTGGTCTGACAGATTGGCTTTAATTGAATTGAATGGCAAAGCAAGTGACTTATGAACTGTTCCTGTCAAGAAGTATCTGAGTTTGAACAAAAGCACACCCCAAATCATGATAATAGGATACAATAGTTTGCCATAGTAAGAGATGACCAAACGCTTACAATTTTTCTTAATCCAACCCACTTAATAATTTATTTGAGGTTCTATGTTCTACACTTCTATGTGAATTACAACAGATAGGCTATCCAAATGTGAGTGGCTGAAAATACACCTATAATCATTACTGATCCTAACCCCTTAGGAGATGTTGATTTGCATGTTAGCAATTATTATTTGATTAAAAGTTGCATCAACTATAAAATAATTACCTTAATAGATAAACTCCAAAGTACACAAGCAATGAAAACCACTGGTAGTGCTATCTTCCAATGGATGGGTCTAAAAAGTAGATATGAAACTAGCCATATTTACCAACATGTCTTCACTTGTTTGCCCCTGTTCTTGTCATGCATGTATATTTAGTACCACAAGGGTCAGCTGAAACTTTCTCCATGCTCAAGAACTATGAAACAAAAATGACTATTCAGAACCTGAGTGATTCAAATCGATATTAGTGATCAGAAGATTTTACAGTGTAGAGAGTAAGGAGGGAATAAAATCAATAATTGTTTGTCATGCAAAACAACACCTATTCCTATTTCAGTGAAAGCAATTTCTTCTTTTGAAATCTCTTGTATTCAGTGGCTGCAACTTGTAATGACACACACAACCACAAAGTAAATGAGTGTAATTGTATAATATATAGTTCTCAAGTGTTAGCTAGAGATATGACAGGAAGACTTTAAAGTTTGCACATGCAGAAATTTTTCTATGATTCTGTGAAACTTACACTCCACTAATTCATAGATTGGGTAATCTCAACAGCTAGCTCCAAATAGATTAATCCTTAGTTTCTAATATAACATCTGAATATAAAACCTGGATCCTCCTTTTTTTTTAGGATACACTAGCATTTTTTTTGCTATTATTTGAATTCAAGTAACAAGTATACTTCTCTCCATTTTGTGATGCATTTGTGTAATGTCACATTTCCGTTGTGTTTAATTGTCTACAAGGTATAAATCTATTTCTGATTATATAACTATTTGGTTTCTTGGCGCAGTTTGGTTATGTAAGGTGCATCCCCCTGGACTACTACTGCTGACTAGAGAGGCGTGAACAACATAGGTTAGTGCTCTTCATCTATAGCATCAATTTTATTCTTAAACTTAGTCTTAAATGTTGTCACTCACATTCTAGTCATACTTGTGCAATGTTATTCAATTGTCCATTAGCATAATTTGATAAGATTGATAACCAGAAACCATCATCAAACAGACATTTTTAGTTCCATAGTTACTGACTGTTTATATAGTTTACATAATTTAGGTGTCCTGATAAATTTGATTGTCTATATCAAGAATGGATAAGAGATGGATGGACTTTCCTAGGTACAATTTAACTGAGTTTCTACACAATGGTTCACTTCTTTTCTATTTCTAAACTTACAGAAAATAATTGACTATAGGCACACACCTGAATATGTACAAGGGGTCAAAGAATTTATACAGTATGCTTTTACCCATTCGGCAAAGGCAAATACCATATTATGCCCTTGTAGAAAGTGTGTGAATAGTTGCTGGAAGGAAGCTAGTGCTATCTATGTCCATTTAATATGTAATGGATTTTTAGAAGGGTATAAGACATGGATATTTCATGGAGAGGCAACATCTTCTTTTGCACAACATGGACAACAAACTGAGTCTGATGAGGTTGTGGTAGAGGATAATTTAGAGGAGGAAGATGGGATTTTTGACATGCTTCACGATGTAGCACACGGGTTAGATACAAGGGATTTAGGTGGAAATAGTGATGGTTTTATGGATCCATGTCAAGGTGAAGAAGATTTTCATGATTTATTTGGTGATGCAAGTGAAGAGCTTTATCCAGGTTGCAAGAGCTTTTCAAAGTTATGCTTTATAGTCAAATTACTCAACATTAAATTTCTTGGTGGTTGGAGTGATAAAAGTTTTGATATGCTGCTAGAACTGCTTGGAGAGGCATTCCCTGATGGCTCAGCAGTTCCTAAGAACTTTAATGAAGCTAAGAAAAAGATTAGATGCTTTGGGCTTGGATATATTAATATTCATGCATGCAAGAATGACTGCATATTGTTTCGAAAGCAGTATGAGAATTTAGATATATGTCCCAAATGTAACACTTCTCGCTGGAAATCAGTGAAGACAACTCTTGATGGGAAACATACACATAGAGTTCCCCAGAAAGTTCTTCGCTATTTCCCTGTAAAGAAGAGGCTGCAAAGATTGTTTGTATCTCCAAAGACAGCAACTGATGTACGATGGCATGATGAGGGGCGAATAAAGCACGGATTGTTGAGGCACCCTGCTGATTCCCCAGCTTGGAAGCATTTTGATTGCATGCATCCAGAATTTGCTAAAGATAGCCGCAACATTAGGCTAGCTTTAGCTTCTGATGGCTTTAATCCATTTAGATCGATGAATTGCAGTTATAGCATTTGGCCAGTTGTCTTAATTCCGTTGAATCTACCACCATGGATGTGTATGAAACAATCAAATTTTATTCTTTCTTTGCTAATCCCAGGCCCAAATTCACCTGGGAAGGATATGGATGTCTATTTTGAACCACTAGTGGATGATTTGGTAGAAATGTTTGAGGAGGGTGTTAGAACTTATGATGCTTCAAGGTGTGAGTTCTTCCAATTACATGCTGCCATAATATCAACCATTACTGATTACCCAGGATTAGGTTATGTTTCTGGATGTGTAACTTCAGGCAAGCTAGCATGTCTTCATTGTAACTCACATACTTGTTCTCTTCGTTTGAAAAATGGTAGCAAGTCTTGTTACATGGGTCATAGGAGGTTCTTAGATGCAAACCACAAATATAGGTTTGATGTGGCATCATTTGATGGTAATGTAGAGTTAAGGCCAGCACCAAAGCCACTAACTGGAGATGAGATTTTGGATCAAACAAAGGATCTGCCTGTAAATTTTGGAAAAGACCCAAACAAGAAAAAAAATCAAAACAGACATGTAAGGGCAAGAGTAAGGACAAAGAAATAATATGGAACAGAAAATCCATCTGGTTCAGGTTACCATATTGGAAAGATTTGTTGCTTCCACATAATTTCGATGTGATGCACATTGAGAAGAATGTTTGTGACAATATCATTAATACCTTGTTGGGAATTGATGGAAGATCTAAAGATAATCTGAATGCTAGATTGGATCTCAAACTTCTTAATATACGAAAAGATCTTCATCCTATAGAAGTTGGAGATTCTTTTTTCTTGCCTCCTGCACCTTTCTCAATGAGTTCTGAAGAGAAGAAATTATTTTGTCAAATTCTAAAAGGAGTTAGGTTTCCTGATGGTTATGCCTCTGATCTGCGTCACCACATTCATGTAAATGATAAAAAGATAATAGGACTGAAGAGCCATGATAACCATATCCTTGTGCAAAACTTACTTCCACTAGCTGTACGCAAAATATTGCCAGAAAATGTTAGTGCAGCATTGATTCATGTGAGCAATTTCTTCAAGAAAATCTATTCTCTTGTTATTTGCATTAGTGATATGGAAAAGCTAGAGGTTGAAATTGCTGAGACACTAAGCCTTCTAGAGACTATGTTCCTTCCATCTTTCTTTGATATTATGGTTCACTTAATGGTACATCTTCCTGCCCAAGCGAGACTTGCTGGCCCAGTTCATTACCGCAACATGTACCCAATAGAAAGGTGATGTTCAAAACTAATTATTAATATCATACAATATTTAACTTGTTTATAATCTGATGTAGTGTCAACTCTATGTAGGTTTTTAATGAGGCTAAAGGGATATGTACGTACCAAGAGTCATCCTGAGGGATCAATTGCAGAAAGCTATGTGTTTGATGAGAGTCTTACCTTTTGCTCTCGTTATTTAGAAGGATGTGAAAGTAGGTTCTCTCGTAAATGTAGAAATGGTGCAGCAGCTGAAGCTAATACTGCATCTAGCACCATGCCATTCTTTTTCAATAACATGGGTCGGGATTTGTTTGTCAAGTGTATTGTGACCTTAGACTACAAAACATGGCTGCAAGCGCACAGATATATCTTATTTAATTATGACCATATAGATCCATACTTGAGGTAAAATTTTTAACTATTTAATTACTGAAGCCTATATGGTTTTTTATCAATTTGCATCTTGAAACTAAAAATTAATTTTTGCAGAAAAGATATTGACTACCTATCATCACTGGGTCATGAAAACAACAATGAAATCAGTCGCATTCATTATGAGAAGTTCCATGAATGGTTTGGATTTCATGTGGCAGAGTTATCACATAGTGGTGAACAAGTGTCTGATGAAATTCAAACTTTAGCTAATGGGCCTTTTATAGTTGCAAAGAAATACAATAGTTACACTATAAATGGACACATTTTCCACACTAGGTCTTACGATGAGGGTAGGTCTGTCCAATGCAGTGGAGTGGCTCTAGTTGCTCAAACCTCTTGCTACTCATCTGTAGGAAACATTGATCTGTTGGCAGGAAAGAAAACTTATTATGGTGTTATTACTGAAATCTTGAGTTGGATTATAGTCACAAAGGAAGTGTTGTACTCTTGAAATGTGACTGGGTTGATAGCCGTGTACAAGATAAATGGGTCAAAGTTGATATATTTGGTATCACCGATGTTAACTTCAAGCACTTGTTCAATACCGGTGATAAGTTGAGTGATGAACCTTTCATTTTGGCATCTCAAGCAACCCAGGTGTACTACGTAGAAGACCCAGCTCGCGATGGTTGGTGTGCAGTTATTCAGTCAAAGCCAAGGGACTGCTATGTTCTATTTGAAGTACTGCTTGAACATTTAGAATGTGAAAATGAGCCTCTAGTCCCATACCCTGATATAAGTGGTAACATTAATGTTACAGTTGATCCTAGAGATGTGTTTCAAACTAGGTCAGACATAGATGGAACAATTGTGGGCTCAAATGAAAAGCAAAAGTATGCTGTTTTTCACTGCCACCTACTATCTTGACTTTAATTTTACGCATTTATATTTATTTGTTTACTATTAGTCATACTATTTCTCACTATGGAAGGAGTTTGATGATGCAACTGTGTTATGCAGGAAAAAAATGGCAAGCGGAGAAGGAAGTAGGTATGACGAAGAAAGGCGAGAAAGAATAAGGAGAAACAATGAAACCCTGCAGTTCATCATTGATAAAAAGCTTGAAATGACTAATATGCTGGGGGGCAATCTTGGATCTGGGGCATCTGATCAGTCAAATAAAAAGAGAAAGGTAGTCACTTTTACTTGACATAGCAATATATATGCAAGTAAACTATCTAAAGGTGTTAGCCATGTTTTTGTAGAAAGTTGCTTCCACAAAGAATGAGCCAGCCCAAAATGAAATTGGGCGTCCAAATCTGCGGTCTAGGGTGGCAAGGGTAGGTGTAGGGAATAATGTAGAAACACGGTGTGAAGAGGATGAACATGATTCTAATGGAGATAATACTTGCATGCCTGGTGAGGAAATAAACAATGGAAACATGGAAAATGATGATCCGGTGGAGGATGAAGAAAATGAAGGTACCTATGTAATAAAACCTTATACCAGCTAGCACTTTTAAACCTTATTTATTAATTGCTGTTTAATTCTCAAGTAGAATGCAATTTAAATGATGGTCAAGCCAAAAAAAAAAGAAAGATGGAAGGAAGTGCACCAAAAAGTACGACATCTGGAAGAGAGGTGACCAACCACCAATTCAGCTGGTTATCAATGAACATGGTCAGCCTGTTGGAGAAAATGCAACAGAGCTATCTAACTTCATAGCTACACTTGTGAAATCCAAGAATTTTTCAATTGGACTCAAGGATTGGAGGCTGGTTCCCTTAGCACAAAAGTTGAAGCTGTGGAAAGATTTAAAGGTAATACTTCTTAAATCTATCATCTGAACTTCTTAAAAATAAAACCATCAATACTCTACTCATACTTCTTTTTTATGTAGTTGTTCTATGAAGTAGATGGAAGAGTACAAGACTGGGTTATGGGAACAGCAGCCAAGATATGGAAGGATTTCAAGGTAGACTTGAAGGCAGCACGTTTTGATGAGACAAAGACTTATAAGCAGCTTCTTGCTGCTTGGGATGATAGAGTTAATAAGGATGACTGGAAATGGCTTATTGATCACTGGAGAAGTCCCTTAGGCAAAGTAAGGAAAAAATGAAATATCAAATACAATGCTTCTTACACTATCATTTCTGTTTCGTTTACTACATCTATTATTACAGGAGTGTAGTGAGATAGGAAAGGCAAACCGTGCAAAGATCTCTAGGCTACATACATCTGGCAGCAAGAGCCATGCTCGTGTTAGCCATGAAATGGTATGAAATTTTCCAATGATGCTATTACATGAATGATTCTTCTATCTGTATTATATACTACCAACAATTTAATTAGCATGCATATCATTGATGGAGCCACATTCAATCAAACAATTTTTTAATGTAGTGCATTGAGAATGGTTATAAGCCACGTCGAGACGAGGTGTACATCAAAACACACACTCGCAAAGACGGTATTGCATCAGAAGATGTAGAAACTAAAATTGTAAGTATTTATTAAATGACACATATATTTACTGAGCATTAATTATTTTTAGTTGCATATGGTTTTTACAATTTATATTTGTGGAAAGCACTACAAGATGCAGCTGAAGAACATCCAGAATGAACAGAGAAATCCATAAGTGATGGTGACATCATGTCACGGGTATTTGGACCTGAAAGGAATGGTTATGTTCGTTCAATAGGGAAGGGGCCAACTCCAGGAGATCTAGAAATGCCTGGAAGGAATAAATACAGATCAACTAAGCTCCAAATGGCTATTGAAGCTCACCGACAAGCAGAATTGGACAAAGAGGATATAATAAAACACTTTGAAACAATGAAATCAGACAGTGATAGAAAACTTGATGCTCTTAGTCAACAAGTGGCAAAACTAAGTGAACTATTGCTTGCTAATTCTCAAGATGGACGACTGCACATCAGTCCACAATATGCGTCAAATTCTCCCATTCATGAGGTAAATGCAGTCCATAAATTTCTGATAATTAACAACTCATTGGTAAAGAATAGTGGGTCTTACTTCAATTTTTATTTATTTTACCAACTATATAGAATGAACATGAGGATGATGAAAACGGTGAGGCACAGTCAGAAAACATGATCTTTGGGCAGGTACATCCAAAATGTATATTTTGTCTTTAATTGTGCTACAATACATATTTAATTATTGTGATATTTGCACATGTAGACACCCAATAGATATGCTGCTTCTTCACAGCAAGGCCATGAAGTAGCAAAATTTCAGGTCTTACTAGTTTCTTTTGTTTCGACTTTCTATTCAGCTTCTTTGTTTTGCTGAATTTATATTGATATACTGAACTATGACATGTTATAGGGTGGAAAAGACATTATATTGTACAATGTTATTGGCCAACATGATATCCCTGTGGCTAAGGCTACTATTTTGTCAACAAATCAGATGACTGTAGTGGGTGGTACTCCATTGGGTGTTCAGTATTGTGAAGTTGTGGTTAATCTTGTGCTGAAAAGAATGACTGCACTGCCTCGTCCATATGCAAATATGAATGTCATGGCTGATGCACTTGGGAGATCTATTGCATGGCCACACCATCATGTAACCATACTTCCAGATTTTACTTGCCTTAATACCCTTATTTATGTACTAAATTTCCATTTATTCTGTTTTGCAGATGAAGGAAGAAAGGAAGTCACCACCGCAACAACTAGCTAGCCTTAATCAAGGTAAGGAAAACATGGATATGCTATATGCAATTTGCTAGTAAGCAAAATTTTGTAGTTATCAGAAAATTAGCCATATAAACAACTTGTTGCCATATATTTTACCTAAATATGTACATGTGTGAAAGATAGACTGTGTCAACCTAAATGTATATACGCCATCATCCACATCCTAATTTCTGGCAAAATGATTCAAGCTAGATTTCTGCCTACTTGTATTTAAACACTTGCTTTTGCCTACAAAGTGTTAAACTAGAGAAAAAAATATCATTACAGAACTAGTTGGAGTTTGTTTCATCAGAACACTATTCATCATCTGGATAGGCATGACATTAAACATGCTGCCTTTGGTTAAATAGAGTAGGCATCATTATGGCGTCCGGGATTATGGCATACCCTAGGTATGCTTGAAACAGAGTAGCTCCCCCTTTTACTTTCATTTTGTTTTGGTGAGTTCAAGGTACTGGGATTTTTTTCTTTCCCTAAGAAAGACAATTATCGACTAGCGCATCCATCTTAAGACAAAAAAAAAACACACACACACATTGTTTTCCATATATTCTATAACACACGAGTTTCGAAATTGGAATAGTGGTATTCATTATTGTAACTAGGTGTCGTACTGCAAAGCTATTACAAGTCAATTTTCAATCACATTGACACGGTAGTATCCAAGAGGTCAAAATTGTTTTTTTTTTCATTTCTCCCGCAAGCTTCAGCCTCAGCTAACGAATTACAGAGATGCCTCCACACGTGGAATATCTCCTTACCTAATGCGATCTTTTGCCTTTTGTTTCTTGCTACGAGAAAAAAAAGGTTAAAAATAAAAATGTGACAACATCATTAGGACAATTCGGAGCAATGCGCCCACCTTCCCGACGGAATATTGATAAAATCCTACGTATGAACAATTAAATTGGGAGTTTTGTCCTAAATATGTAAATGTGTGAGCTTGGGCTGATGTTGTAGCAGTACAAGACTTTTTAGCTTGTATCCATGGACTGAAATTTGTAAAGGGTTTGTATTGAACAAAGAGATCCTTCACTGCATACATAGTGAAAGCTAAGGGAATGGAGATAACTTTTGTAATTAGATAAGAACTTGCTGCCACTAACCACTTTATACATAAATGACTGTATATTCTTCCCGCGTGATTAAACTTGATTTTTTATAGTCATTTACTTCCATTTTTCAGGTCGCAACAAGGGTCGCTGAATCTATTGAGTGCTAAGGATAGCCTGGTATTGTGATAAAAGAAGTTGGAATTGTTCCCAAAAATGGCCCCATTTTGACTTTTGTATGAATGCTAACTAGTTTCATGGCCTCTATGTATGCAAGTATAGAGGCACATGTGTTGTGTTGTGCCCTGGAAACAAAACTTTGTTATATGTATTTTGAGAACTCCTTGTAAAATCTGAATTTGGTCTAAACTTTGCAATGACCATTTAGTTGTTATGCATGTATAATATTTGCAGAGTATGTAATGTTTTATGCCATATCCGTGTTATTCTACTTTACACTGTAATATAATATAGTGAACAATAATCCCTATCATAACTCTAATTAAAATTCTGAACTGCTGGAAAAAAATCTAGGGTAGTTACGCTATCGGCGATTATTAGGCGTGTTGGGCAGATCATTTGTCGGCAATACAAATAACTGCCAGCAATGCAGAGTCAAATCCTGGGCAATTAAGTGCCAGGAATCAAATATCTGCCGGCGAAGCTAAAGACCATTCAGGGCAGTTAACTGCCAAGGATCAAAATATCTGCCGGGAAAGTGAATTGCCGTCAGCACATAACCGGGCAGTCTATAAGTGCCGGCAAAAATTATTTCCGGCACATAATATGCCCGCTAAAACAGTTTTCTAGGGCAGATTTATTGTGCTTGTTATTGGGTCGTGGTGTAGTGAATGACCATGTTGACAAAAAAGCAAAAGAAAGAGCAAGTCTTCCTCAAAGGCTCCAAAGCTCCCAAAAAGTGACTTTTTCTCGAACTATTCTCCCCCTTTTGGTAATAAAATCATCAAGGTTCTTTGGAGGAAAATAAAGCTTGACGTGGATGAAATGGCTGAATTTTATTCAATCTAAGCAATTAGAGCCATGAAGATTATGCAAAATGACCATTTAGTATTACACCAAGCCATAACTCAAAGGAATGCTATCAAGATCATAACGAAATATTAGATGAATTTCTTAGCATGTCAAGCCATTCAAGATCAAAGTCTAGCTAAACATATCTAAAGATGATGCAAGCCATGTCAATAGTCTAAGTGGAACCGAGAAGCTAGTATTGAGTCAATTTAGAGTGCTACATGTTCAAGAATGAATTATTTGTTCAAGTACTTTAATATTTTTGGAGTTAAGCAAATTGAGCACAATAGACATATTTTTCTTTGAAACTCATGGTCGTTGCCAACCAAAAATTTTAGTCATATGCTAGATCTCAAGCCTTATGCGATCATTCTAAGCAAGAAGCTTAAGGAGATGATCTTGGTCATCCAAAACTCCCCCTGAGTTCATGCCTAGTGCAATGGCAAGCAGTCTCATGAGAAAGAATTGGTGAGATCAGTTCTTTCGCACATAAAAGAGATCTTTTTGTTTTCTTAAATAGTTGTACTAACTCATGGTTTATCAAGAAACTATAATAGCTCAAACTAAAGCTCAACAAAGATGAAGACTCAACTCAGCCTATTTGACATGGCATAAATCATAAAAGGATAACTAGAGATAGACTAATCTCAAGAGCTAAAATGACATGTCTTAATTGTTTAATCAACTTATCAATGGCAAAGGCTTGACGATACATATAAAGACATGATAAATCTAGCAAATAAGCACAATCATGGCAAGATGTAAAGCATTGTAAACATGTCATATAAGGATAATAGTCATGGCTCCATGTAATTATATTACAATGCAGAATGCTGAAATGAAAGAAAATCCAGCTCCCCCTCAACATGTGATGCACTTTTAGTTCAAGTTGAGTTATGTCAATATTAATCTCCAGAAGCTCCCAAATGAACTCCCCCTGAACCAAAGCTAGAAACTGAGAAGCTAGGAAAGAAATAAGAAAAGGCAGTCCTTAAAGCATAGAGAAGATATAGAGGATACTATAGCTCAGACTAACTCTCATCTACCCCATATGACTCTAGGACTATCAACTGTTCTACTAACTCACTAAGGAGCAAACACATTCCCTGTCTACCCAAGGGTGGCCCAACCCTTGCTAGAACCTATAAGAAGTGAGTGAGCTCAACCTAGTGAGAAGAGAAATAGCTAATACACAGCATCCTAGAGCACAAGATGAGAAGAAAGAATCTAAGCTACTAGACAAGAGATACACTCTAATCTATGCTAGGAGGACTAACCTGAATGCACCCCGATGCAATGCAACAAAAATGAGAGCAGGAGCATAATAAGCAAGATAAAACAGTAAAACACAAAGCTCCCCCTCACTACAATCCATAAGGACAAACCACCCCAAGCTCTCCCCGCAAGACTGAAAACCTAGAGCTATCCAAAAGCTTGGTAAAGATATCAGCCAACTGGTGGTCACTCTCCACAAACTGGAGCACTATGTCACCCTTCTCTACATGGTCTCTAAGGAAGTGATATCGAATATCAATGTGCTTGGTCCGAGAGTGCTGCACTGGGTTCTTAGCAATGTTAATAACAGAAGTGTTATCACAAAAGAGTTGAACACTGTCTATAACTAACCCAAAGTCCCGCAGGGTCGAAGCCATCCAAAGTACCTGGTTGCAGCAACTGGCTGCAGCAACGTACTCGGCCTCTGCAGTGGATTGTGCGACACCGGACTGCTTCCTAAAAGACCAAGAGACCAGAGAAGTGCCAATGAATTGGCAGGTGTCAGAAGTGCTCTTCCTATTTATCCTACAGCCGGCAAAGTCTGCGTCCGAGTAGGCTCTGAGGGAAAGACAGGAAGAGAAAGAGTACCAGATACCATAATCAATGGTAGCTCGAAGGTACCAAAGGATGCGCTTCACCGCCTGGCGGTGAGATACACGAGGAGAAGCCTGAAACCGAGCACAAAGACACATAGAAAAGTGTATGTCCGGTCTCGAGGCAGTGAGGCACAAGAGGGAGCCAATCATGCTTCTGTACTCTTTTTGATCAACTGGCTCGCCATCCTCATCTGGGTCAAGTGAAGCTTTGGATGCCATGGGAGTTGACACCGGCTTGCCATCACTCATGTTAAAGCATCTCAGGATGTCACGAGTGTACTTGCCTTGATGCAAGAAAGTACCCTCCCGAGTCTGCTTGATCTAGAAGCCAAGGAAGAAAGTCAACTCACCCATCATGCTCATCTCAAACTCTGTGCTCATGACATTCGAGAATTGTGAAACAAGAGTATGAGAAGAGCCGCCAAAGATGATGTAATCCACATAAATCTGGATGAGTAGAAGATTAGTGCCATGCCTACGAATAAACAGGGTCTTGTCTACCTTACCCATCTCAAACCTATGACTCAATAAATATGACTTAAGCCTCTCATACCAAGCTCTAGGGGCCTGCTTAAGTGCATACAATGCTTTGGAAAGCTTGTATACATGGTTTGGGTATTTGGGGTTCTCGAAACCTGGAGGCTGTCTCACATAGACTTCTTTCTCAATAAACCCATTGAGGAAGGCACTCTTGACATCCATCTGATAAAGCTTGAAACCCTTAGAAGCTGCGAAAGCAAGCAGGATTCTAATGGCCTCAAGTCTAGCTACAGGGGCAAAGGCCTCCTCAAAATCTAGACCCTCAACCTGGGAGAAGCCCTGAGCTACCAGTCTAGCCTTATTTTGAATGACTACCCCATCCTCACTCTGCTTGTTCTTGAACACCCACTTGGTCCCAATGACATTGTGACCTCGAGGGGGCTCAACAAGCGACCAGACCTTGTTTCTCTTGAAGTTCTCTAACTCCTCATGCATGGCATTGACCCAAGAGTCATCAGAAAGAGCATGACTAACATCTTAGGGCTCAAATGAGGCAATGAAGGCAGAATGGAGATAGAATTGTGACAAGCCAGACTTTGAGCGTGCGACGCGCTCAAAGAGATCTCCAATCATCTACTCAGAAGGATGATCCTTTTGGATGTTTCAGGGAGGTCCTGGATGAGATGAAGAAGTGGCCTCTACCTCATGAGCTGATGAGGTAGGAACAAAGCCACTAGCTCCAGGGGAAGCAGAAGGCATGGGCTGATCTCCTCGAGGTGCAGTGGTGGAGGCAGGCACCTCGAGGGGAGGATGAGGAACTGGATCAGGTAGACAACCCTCATCTCCATCGTCCTCATCATCCACAAAGATGGTCTCGGACTGCTCTAAAGAATCTAAGATATCGGGACTAGTCCCCGGACTGGCCTCATCGAAGGTCACCTCACAGGTCTCTACCATCTTACTAGTTTCGCAGTTCCAGACATTATAAGCCTGCGAAGATGTCGAGTAGCCTAGAAAGATCCCATCACAAGAACGTGACTCGAACTTATCTAGGTTCCCGAACTTCAGACTGAAACACTTGCAACCAAACACACGAAAATGAGATACACTGGGCTTTCGCCCATATCTCAACTCATAAGAAGTGCGGTACAAGTGTGCCCTAAGAAAAGCTCTGTTCGAAACATGGCACGCGGTGGCTATAGCCTCAGCCCAAAACTTCCTTGGTGTAGAGTACTCATCAAGTATCGTCCTGACCATCTCGACCAAGGTACGGTTCTTCCTCTCCACAACGCCATTCTGCCGAGGGACGTATGGAGAAGAGAACTGGTTCTCTACACCTGTCTCACCGCAAAACCTCTCAAAGTAAGAATTCTTGAACTCCGTGCCATTGTCACTGCGGATTGCTCATAAGGCACCCGGGAGCTCAACAGAAAGCTTACTAAACAAACCCCGAAAATGGGTAAACGTCTCATCCTTCGAGGCTAAGAAAAACACCCAAAAATACCTCAAGAAGTCATCGACTATGACAAGAACATATCACTTACCTCCTGCTGACTACACTCGAGCTGGTCCAACTGTGTCCATATGGAGCAGCTGTCCTGGTACATCGGTCATAGTCACTATGACCGGAGGATGAGAAGCGGCAACCATCTTGCCATGCCGGCATGGAGCACAAACTAGATCTTTGACCATCTTGAGTTTCGGCAGACCACGAATGAGGTCGTGGCCGCTAACTTGAGTCAAATGGTCAAATCCAATATGACCAAGTCTCCTATGCCAGACAGTAAGGTCACGGGACTCAGAAGCAACTAAACACCTGAGATGATCACCAGAAGACTCAACAAAATCAGCACGAAAGATCCTCCCATATCGAGAAATCCTGCAAACCAGACTACCCGAAGAATAAAAAATTTTGCAATTGTTTTTCTTAAAGCTTATCTCGTAACCGTCATCGGTAAGCTGAGAAACAGAAAGCAAGTTGTACTGTAGCTTACTCACTAAGGCAACATCTTTTAAAATAAATGAGTCATTAACACGCACAGTACCTTTAGCGATGACGCGCCCAGACGAAGCGTCTCCAAAGGTGATAGTCTCATCACCTGTAGCACAGGCTAAGGAAGTTAACCAACGTGAGTCTCTGGTCATATGACGAGAACAACCGGAATCTACAAGCTAAACCTCTCCCTTCCCAGCCCGGCAAACCTCGTCGGAGTCGGAGTAACGCTCGCTGTCGCTCACGTCGCCCTCATGTGCCATGAAGCACATGCCGGAGAAGTCGTCGCTACCCTTAGGGTCTTGCTCGTCCTTCCCATCATCGTCGCTCCACCCCTCCACCTCGCTGAGGTCGAGGTCGTTGAAGGCGGTGAGGACGCGGTGGAAGAGCTTCTTGGCTTTACCAAGGTTGCGGAACTTCTTCTCTTTACTTGGCGGCTTCTTGTTGCGGTTCTTGTCGGTGTAGACGTTCTTGCTCGAACCGCCGAAGTCGTTTTTGCCCTCCAGCTTGAGACAGTTTGCCCGAATGTGGTTGGGGCTACCACACTCGAAGCAAATCACACGTCCTCCTCCTCTCTTTCTCTCCCTAACCCTCTTGTAAGCATGGGAGAATTTTCTGGCTAAGAGGGCTAATTGGTTTTCTGGGAGCTGCTCCAAATGATCATCATCAATTTCACATAGAGCAGCTAAAGAAAAACCAGAAAGAGTGTCAACAGAAGAATCAGAGGTAGGACTGGGATCAGTGACCAAAGCCATCGACTGTGACTTTGACTTGCGAGAGACAATGTCAATCTCGTGAGTCTTGAGGCGTGAGTACAACGCATCAAGAGTAAAAGTTGAGAGGTCCGTGGTGTCTTTGATGGTGGTCACTTTCATCTCCCAAACACGCAAGTCCAAGGCTGCAAGCATCTGACGAGCGTTGTCCGAGTCGGGGTATGTGAGACCGACCGCTTGGAGGTTGCTCAAGATCTTGTGGAATCTCGCAAAGCATTCGTCAAGGGACTCTCCAGCGAGAATTTTAAACTTATTGTAATCTCGCTTGAATTGGTCATGTCGAACCGTCTTAATTTGGGTGGTGCCCTCATGGTAAGCATCGAGGGTCTCCCAAATATCGAAGGGCCGATGAAAGATGAGAAATGCGATCAAACTCATTTCGGCTCAAACCTTGGATGGTGATGTTCCTTGCATTAGCATTCGCCTCAACATCAGCCATGTTTCCGGCATTGATGTTCTCATCGGCAGGAACAATAAAGCAAACTTTGACCTTGCGCCAAATCGCATAGCCCTAAGCCTGTATGTAGGTCTCCATCTAACTCTTCCAAAAGGGATAGTCGATCCCATCGAAGATCGGGGGCTTGGTGGAATATTTATCCGTTGCCATGACTCACAGACCGGTTAAAGATCTATCAAGAAGAGCTAACCGGCTCTGATACCAATTGTAGGATCGGAAATGGCAACAGAGGGGGGTGAATGGTGCCTTTTTAAAAAATAGCCCCCAAAAGTATCCACATGCGAGACTCCTCTCCGATAGCTATGAAAAGCTATGAAGAGTGATGATTCATGCCTACTGGAGATCAAAGAAGAGAACACTTCAGAAAAGAGAAAGAAAAACAAGATAATTAACTAAGGCTGGCAACAGACACACATGGCCAGTCAGACCTCA
Organism: Dendrocalamus latiflorus; assembly: GCA_017311315.1. Lineage (NCBI taxonomy): Eukaryota > Viridiplantae > Streptophyta > Magnoliopsida > Poales > Poaceae > Dendrocalamus > Dendrocalamus latiflorus. The sequence goes on from CM029654.1 coordinate 11,476,100, forward strand.
ATGGGCCGGGCGGTCAGGCAGCAGCAACCAGGCCGGTCTGACCGGTTTTACTGGGCCGGTCTGACCGCTCGGGTATGGCCGGTCTGACCGCCATCATATATCCGGTCTGACCGGATTTACACCGCCGGCTCGACAGCCAAACAACTTCTGGTCTGACCGCCCGAAACCCTAGAGGTCAGACCGCTCCTCTGAAAACACAGCATGAACAGCTGAAAAATTCTTTTTCACTGAATTTACTGAAGAAGCTGAAATCAACGAATCTAGAGGAATTGATCTACTCTTTTCAAGCCTAGAGAGAGACTTTAAGCTAAATAGCAAGAGCTCCTAGGAAACCAAGGCATTCAACCATAAGAGCAAGAAATTGAGATTAGAGCAAAAAGACTAAAAGTTGACAGTGAAAAAACTAATTTTCAAATTGCTTGAGATTCCTCCATCCTCTCCTCATGAGACTTTGCATTTAGTTTAGCAATGGCATGAGGGCATGGGAACTTACATCTGGGCACATCCTTTGAAGGGAAATCAAGAGAAATCAAAGTGCCCTGACATCAAACCCTAGCACAGTACCAAACAGAGGAAGTGCAGAAACTAAAATCCATTCCAGAGAAGGAGAAACCAAACTAAAACTCTCAAATAAATTCATTCCCATGAATAATTACAAGAGGTACACAACCACTAAGTCCACATACACAGTTGATACAAGAATCACTACATTTCTTGCTATGGAATGGACTCACTCCCTCATTTCTTGCTATGGATGAACTGAACCTGCTGCCTCCCTCTCCACATTTTGAAGGCAAGGGCTCACCCCAACATGGAAAATCAAGAAGTGGCATACCAAGCCCACTCCAAGACCTCACATCCATAAGAAGCAAGAGTCAAAGTAAATCCATTTTGGAGGGAAACCAGCCTCCTCCAACCAAACTTGAGTCAAATCTCCAATTTGCCCTCAGGCACCTTCCCGGAAGCTTCCCGCGTCCGGTACCTTGACCGTCTAGACCTCGACTCCTCCCTGAGTCTACTCCGGTCCGCTTCGCTACACACGATTGCACCCGACATCCTGACCATCTGGACCTCCGACTCCTCCCTGAGCCTAGTCCCGATCCACTCGCCGCTGCCCGCCGTGCCCACCCGAAACCGACCGAGAACTCTGACTCCACCTGAGTCTAGTCTTGGTCTGTTCCGTCGCGCACGACCGCAACCGACCTCCGAACCGTTTGGACCTCCGACTCCTCCCTGAGCCTAGTCCCGGTTCTCCCGTCGTCGCCCGTCGTGTCCGTCACCGGTAGTTCCAACTCCGGTTCCTCGTCTCCCGACTCACAACCACCTCACCAACCTCGATCATCTTCGGCATCACCGACCGTCTGGACCTTAACACCTCCTGTGCCTAGTCCCGGTTCTCCTTGCCTCACCATGACCTAGCTCCGAAGTCCCGCAGCCACACAGACAAGCAAACTGTCACATAGCACCGCACGAAACAGCATATCAATAATAGCATAAATGAAAGGTACTTAAACCTAGAATACCCAAAACAAACTCAAACTCTCTAAACAAACCGTCAATTACTCATGACAAACATGGGGACACCTCCACATGGTCTCTCAAACAGTTGTCTGTTGCACTTTCCACTGCTGAGATTGAATATGTAGCTGCTGTTTCTGGTTGCTCCCAATTTCTTTGGATGACAGCTACATTTAAGGATTTTGGCTTAGAATTGGATAGTGTTCCACTTTGCTATATAATACTAGTGATATTAGTGTTGCTAAAAATCCTGCGTAACATTCAATAACCAAACACATTGATATTCACTATCATTTTCTTAGAGATCGTGTGGAAAAAGGAGATATTGTCTTGCATTTCATTGATTCCGATTCTCAAGTTGTTGATATTTTCACTAAACCGCTTGATTCTTCTCATTTTGCTTGCTTGCGAAGTGAGTTGGGCGTGTTGCATCCTATGGGATTATTCTGAGCGGGAGCTTGTTATTTAAACAATTTTAGAAGTTTTGTTTATTATAATTGTCAAATAATTCATCAAGTCTAAGTCATTGAAAACATATGAGTTGTAGAGCTCTCTTTATCATATTTACTCATATGCTATGTAGCCTTGATCATGACTGGTTATAATCAATTTGCTACATTTGAACTAACACATGACATTGTAGAATACTTTGACTAGATTGATTATAGATAGTACTTTGCATTGTTCATCTAAAAGGATTAGCTTGATTGTGAGTCTTATTTTAAATCTTGGCTATGAGGCTCATATGTTTCATATTGAAATTTTTTTATGATCACTCAATTTGGCATGTTATGAAAAATATAAAAAAGAGAAGGTTGAAAAGATGTATGCTTCAAGCATGCCATGGTTAAACAAAAGAAAAGACACAAAAATTGCACAATTGAAAAGAAGTATGCTTCAAGCATGCCACTATCTAAAAGAAGTATGCTACAAATATGTCATCATGAAAAGAAGTATGCTACAAGCATACTACATGCTTAAGGATTGAGAGTGTAGCAATAGATTGCTATATGAGACTGCTAGCTCATCTAGACTTAAAGTTTATTTCAATTTTAGGCTTTCACTTTTAGTTGTGATATCTCGTTGTGCTCTTTATAATTGGTTTGGTTATTGTTATGATGCCTGTTATTAATCTAATTTACTTAATCATGCTAAAGACTAGTTGTGACAGTGCTATATGATATATAACTTTATATTATCTAAGGAGCTCTACAAAAAGATGGCTTGGTTAAATTCTTAAATCAATATAAATTGACTTGAATAACTTACAAAGCTTTTGGATATTTACTCTCATTGCTCCCTTTTAGAATTATTCTAACTCTGAAGTTCTTGATGATTACATTGCCAGGGGGAGAAAAATAGGAAAAATTGGAGAAATTTTCTTCCCTTGTGTTGAGGGGGAGTTTTTTTGGAGTTTACTCTGCTATTGTGGTTCATCAAATTCTTTCCCCTGTGGTTGTTTTGATCCTTGAAGCTTCGAAACTTTCTTTTCGTAAATTTTGCTTTTCTTTTGTTAATGTCTTCATCAAGGGGGGAGATTGTTAGACCATGTGGCGGTCATGACTACAATAATGATGAATAATTGACATTTGTGTTGCATTAAAAGTTGCGTTTGTGAAAATTTCGGTCGACCACAGACACGGTTGGCGATCGGCAGGCTTTAACCACGATTTGTAGTCGGTGGTCCAAACAACCTTGTGTTAGGTGGTCCGATTGGTAGACTTCGATCACAACCGAATGACCACATCTGAACGACCATGGTAGATCAACCATGGTTGTACAACCATGGCAAATCGACCACAGTAAATCGACCACGGGATGTCGATCACAACAGAATGACCACGGCAGGTAGTCGGTAGGCTTCAACCACGATCAGTGAACCGGTCATAAGCTACTGTGAATTGGTCGGAGCTATAGTGTATCGGTTATAAGATACATTGAACTGTTCATATGCAACATTGAATTGGTCATATGCAAAAGTGAACTGGTCGTATGCAATAGTGAACCGATCGTATGCAACAGTGAACCGGTCGTGAGTTACAGTGAATTGGTCGTAGCTACAATACTTTTTTGATGGACATAGCTATAGTAACCGGTCGATATTCAGTGCTACAGTAACCGGTCAATGATTGGTGGAGGTAGATTTCGCAATCGGTTACCGTAGACTTCACAGTCGGTACTAGTAGGCTTCGAGTGCTTCAATTCTTATAATCTTCAAGTACTTCGAGTTCTCGCATATGATGGATTAGCAGTTTGACTGGCATGTGCATGGTAATTAGACTGGTCTTACTGGGTGGTCTGAGGTTGATTTTTAGAGAACGTGGAAATTGAGATCGTAGATGATCTGGTTTGTGTTTATTGATGTGAAGAGTGTGTTTTGCGTGTGTGGACTAATGTCATTCAAGTTGGAAAGAACCTATGCCGGGGAATATATTCTTTGATCTTTGCATGTGCAGGTTGGTATGGAGATGGTCATGGTTGATGACAAGGAGGACCGAGACTTGGAGTGGGAAATCTGAGGTCTACACGGTCGAGGATGTCACGAGGTGGTTGGGTTGATGCTGGAGTACGTAGAAATCAAAGGTGGATGATGCGTGGAGAAACTACGGGAGGTGTGGTCCTGAAGACTTTATCACGTGATGATTTGGGAGACGTTATGGAAGATGTCTATAACTTGAAAGGTTTAGAGATATTGAAAAATCCGTGTTTGGAAGGGTTTTGAATCCCTTAATTTTCAAAAGAGATAGAACTTCATGTTCGTGTTTGATAGGGACACAGTTTGAGGCGTTGACCTATAAAAGCATGGATAGGCTAAGGGTTAACGTAAGGTTGGCGAGGAGAAGATTGAAGAGGCTTTAGTTTTGGCTAGGTCTTTAGGTGTATTTGTGATGCACTTTGTACAAAAATCCAATGATAAATATCATCTTGAATCAATCTGGTTCTTGATTTGCTCAAAAGGTGCTAGTGATTGCAGTTCGATTGAAGTTTATGACTATGTGCAAAAGTGTCGAATCGCTGCCTGGAAAACAGAGAATTGCAAGTACGTGCAAACCAAGCAATCGATTGAACTGATCGATTGAGCGCTGAGTGGTCGAAACCATCTTCGAGCGCTGAGAGATTCCAAGAAGTGGAGGTAATTATTCTTCCCCTCTATTGCGGTTGTCGATCCTACAAGTTTTGCTCTTTGCGGGATGTGTGTTTGATATTCAGCAATGTATCTATATACACTATCTACTGATGCAACGAATAGTACGATGAAAACACAGAGAATTTCGGATGGTAAATTTGGGGTCCTACATGTGTGCTAGAGGAAGAAATCATATCTCTATTAAATAAGTTCTATATGCTCGCGACCACAATTCACCTGTGCATAAAATCTATTTTCATTATATGTAGGGATGGCAATTTCCCCTGTAGGGATGGGGCCTCACCAGGATAATCCCCATGGGGGCGGGGGTAGGGGGGTGGTGGGGGGACTCCTCCCTTGGGTTGCGGGGGTGGGGCCCGTTAGTTGACGGGGCGGGGGAAGGGGCCAAAGAACCCCTATGGGGCCTTATGAGGCCTGTCAAAAATTAAAAATATATTATTTTATTTTTATGATATAGATTTTTAATATAGTATATGTATTGTTTTTATATATTTAGACAAAATGTGCATTTATACATTATGATTTATGTTTTGAAGCCATATTTTCATAATATATATATAATAATTAATAAAGCCACTTTAATATTTTAAATCTATATAAAATACTTTGTTTATCCCTGCGGAGATCTCCATGGGGGACGGGGATAGGGCCGCATTGCCCCTGTCAAGCTTCGCGGGGTGAGGCGGGGGAAGCTTCGCGGGAATCAGGGCAGAGGCACGGAGCTGTCCTGCCCCATTGCTATCCCTAATTATATGACTGTCTAACCTTTTGTTTAGCAAAGCCGATTATATATTAACCAATGGCACCCCAATCCATTCTTAGCGTATCAAGGTATTTCGATTAAAGCTAGCACCAGTCAAAACTCAACACGAAAAGCAGGACTCGATTCTGAAATTTCGTTGTGCATGTGGAGCTAGCTAGTTATAAACTTATAATCCGGGATGTGACAATGTTAGATTAGCTCGCTGCGACCGATCTTTGCAAATGGGCTGAGTAGAGCATATATCCCGGCGTTTGTCTGATGGATTTTAATGTTATCCAGCAAAGATAGGGGATAGAAGAACCTGCATGTTACTGGCCAAGGCGTACCGTCTAGCTAATCGGTTTCGTTTCTACTCGACGCCGATCGCGACCGATATGACCGAAGGAGAATGACAATACATGGTACGCACAATACATATATCTCGCTCATGGCATCTTTTCCCTTATAATTTCGTGCATGTCGTCGAATCCAAATAGGTGACATTAATGCCTTTTTTTAAGGGTAATTCGAGAGCATTATTACTCGTCAACAGAAATTACATCTTCCCGGAGGGGAAAAGTAAGTAATTGAGGACACATAGACCGCCACTCTGAATTCCCAAACTTCCAAGCGAACATAGCGCAAACATGAGCTGCACCATTAGCACCCCTCCCAAATTTGAGCTTAAAACCGACATAGCTCCTAGATAGCTCTCTATTTCTGACAAGATGCAAGCGATAGATTGAAACAAAACCGAAATTTCAAAAATAATTTGAATTCTTGTTTGGATTTAATTTCTAGTGAATCCTGCTGAAATTCCGCATCTATCCCAGCCATCCAAGCCTCAATCTCCTCGCCGCATTGCTTCCTTGAACCGTTTTCGTGCAAGCACTGTTCACCGGCTGAAAATATCACCGCCGACTGATCTTTTCACCACCGCCCCTTCCCGTTACTTACTGCTGCTGCCACGCCCCGACCAACTAGTCAGAGTCCATACTACCTCATCTCTCCCGCCTTTGACACCCTCTTAATTACACCAGCAACGCGTCAACCAACCAGTAAGGCTCGCTGCCGCCATAGCTTTTCCTTGCACCCTCTGTTTTCCTCTCGGCCGACTGCTTTGCGCCGCAAACCACCTTGCCGCCCTGCCAGCTACTGCCAAGTCAGTGTACGACAACCCTGACACCTGACACACTTATTAACGGACGCAGCTTTCACCTAGTCGAGCCATCATGGCAAATTCACCGCTACCGTCCAAATTCACTCTCTGCTCACATCCTCTCACTGTCGACCTGACTCGCCTCTGATCGCTTTTGACCACCACAATGTTGTGCTTGAGACAACCCATACCTCCCCTCTGCCAGTAGCGCCGTGCCTTCCTACACCTTCCCGACCTCTGGCATGCGCCACCGCCACCTTAGCCCCGCCCTTGTGCCGAACTGCCATGGGATAGCTATAAAAGCCCGAGACCCCTCTCCAGAAATCGGAAAGGCATCCAGTGAGCCACCACCACACCCCAATTGAGCTTTCGATCAAAGCCTCGTTGGTGACCACTCGAAGACCTCAAAGTAAGCCAAGTTTCAATTCCTTTCATTCAATTGATCACATTCCGATTGCTTTTGCCTGTAGCACCTTTATGCTCTTAGAAACACGACCGAACCATTATCTTTAGCCCCTCGAGCACCTTACCGCGCTGACAACTAGCGCCGCCTCCGACCTTAAGACCTCACCGTGGACAGCTTGGCTCGACCATCCTCGATCACACCTGAACCCAAAAATAATCCTTGTGACCCTAGGAACCCACCTATGATCGTCAATTGTTGTTTCGATCATGGATTCTCCAACCACTTCCCCGCCTAAAATCTCTGACCACTTCCCTATTTGAACTCTCCGATCGCTCCTCTGTTTGAACCCTCCAACTGCTCCACCACTTGAAGTCTCCAACCACCCTGTAGTCGAGAGAAACTTTGGCCGCGCCGCTTTGAGTCCTGAGTAACATCACTCGGATGTCGTCCAATGCTTTTGAGCCACGCGTACGCCATTCAATGCCCTTAACCACCCAAACGCCATCCAAATCTCGCAACTACTTGAACATCGTCCGATCTCAGTAGCAACTCGTACACCGTCCGATCTCCGTTAACTTCACACTCGAAGTCGAACCTCGATTGACCATCCAACTTCGTTGTCATACCTGAAACTGCTATGACTACTTAGTTGTCATTACGACCATGTTGTGGTTTACGACCGTGCTATGGTTTATGACCATGCTATGGTTTACGACCACACTGAATGCTTGGTCTCAGTAGTCGTAACTTGATTACGACCATGACATCCAGCTCCACAAACACCTCCACTCGTAAGCAAGATTTGTGCCAACAGAGACCACTCGAGTACTCGTAGAGTTCTCTGAGTACGCAGTGACAACCCGATGAGGACCAAACCTTCTGTGAAAAGTAAAACCTAAGATGATAAGTACCAAGCCCGTTACTAGTCATGAAACTCCAAAATGCATATATACATCTATTTCGATCATTTTGAACCCGTCTATCCATTCCTTAGCTCCGTTTTCCCATACCAAACTCCTATAATCCCCAAACCCATATTATTTGATTTTTCTAGATTTTATTTATTTCTTCCTAGCTCAATCCTTTGAGCATGGAATTGATTTATTTTCTTTTGGTTTGCGGTAGCACACGATACTGAAGATCAGCCAGTCTAGGAAGGAGAAGCTCAAGTACAAGCACAAGACTCGGAAGAATACAAAATCATATAATGCATTGATCCGCAAGGCAAGTCACATGTCTTTGATCATATTGAACCTATATTCCTTTAATTATTTTTTATTAGTATTTTCATTATGTTATTTGCGCATTGTTATTTCTTGGACAATAAATATTTAGAATGACATGATATTAGTTATGCCCTACCACCTGATAAAGCCCAGCTCAAATTGATGGCCATATTCACCTTAACAAGATTTAATATTATTATAAATACTATTTAAATAATCATGGTAGGAACTCAACTGTTTTATACTACTAAGAAACTTGGCACTTTGCTGGTAGAATTTCAAAAGTGATTGTAGGATAAGGAGATATCACAGGAAACCACGGGATGGTTGGGTCTCATGACTTTATCCTAGGGTGGAGGCTTGGACTAGAAAAGTGGCGGTGCGGATGGGCACCGAAACAGTGTAGATGGACACTGAAATAGTGTGGATGGGCACTAAAAATGGTGTGGATGGGCGCCGAAACAGTGCGGATGGGCACTAAAACAGTGCGGATGTGCACTGAAATAAGGGTTTTTTTGGATGAAAGTTGTCTCGGTGAAAATGGAAGGACTAGAACCTTCTACCAAGTAAAGAACATAGTGATCGCTCAACCATAAGCATTGATTCGTCAAACCTGGTTAAGTAGTTGCTCAAGTTCGATTGAATATCTACAAAGGGTGGAGGGAGATGAGGGAGTTTTTGTGGTATGGGAGGGGGTATAACCATGCTTCACAACAGTAGGACCGCTTCAGATCAGGCAAGGCCGTGGGCCACTTGAGTTTGTTCAGAAACAGTCCCTACTGGGTAGAGGCTATATAAAGAATTGAGCAGCGAAAAGCCTTGTTTTCTTAACTCAGTCGAGGGGTTTGAGAGATCTTGTGGATAAAGTTGGGCAGCTCTGCAGAGTCATAATTTAATGGTATTTAAATACTCCGTGCTTCCGATAATTGAAGCTATGTTTAATGGGTGAATCCAACAGCAAAGCATAAGTAGATTTTGGAATTTGTTAAGATTGTTAATCAAGTTGTTAAATCCCCAATTTCTTTAAGAAGTTTGTGATTTTGTGTTTAAAATTGTTTTCAACTAAAATTGCATCCACAAATTATTAAAACCACTATACTCCAATCCCTTGGAAGATCCTGCATGTAATTAAATAGTACTTTCCCATATGACTTATTAAGTACGGTGATTTGTACTCATACTTGCTAAAAACATTAATAGAAAGTGCATGACAAGAAAATGAGAAAGTCTACGAGGATGACATGATGGAATACTACGAAGTAAAAGATGTTTGGAATTAGGGCTGTTCTCCGCTCAGGCATGCCTGTGGTGTTCTTTTGTATTGTAATGTATCCAAGGGCCGCACGCCCTGCTGTAAAAACTTGGCTAATAAGCCGTTATCTTGGAATAAAGTTGGATTTTGTATTTGAGTATGTGTTGGCAATGGTGTATATTAGACTGTAATACATCGCAGCTGAATAGTCCTAGACAGTTACGAGAGATTTATGATGTCCCTAGAAATGGGAGCGTTACATAGATGACCTATCATCTTGCCGATTCCATGCACTCTCCAACTTATGGCAGTCCATCTCCAAAATAATGTCTGAATGCCCCAAAAGACAACCATCACGACATGCCGGAGCTTCGATCACCAACGGCTCAAGATGGCACTATGGCTACTTTCTTTTCGGCTACGGCTGATAGCTTATAACTATAGTCGATAGCTTTTGGCTCTAGTACGAGTATTTATGCGAACAAAGTAAATACTGATAAGTTGTTTTAAAAAAGGCAGGCCGTTTTGAAAGACGACAAAAAAAATCGTTTCACTTATTTATTCGAGAAAAAACATGAGCTATAGCCTGAAAAAATATTATATCTTCTGGTTGCCGCCGCGATGAAACTTAGCTGTGCACCACTGCCCTGGATCCTGCCACTGATTCCCCTGTGCGCATAGCACTATCAATATTAATTTTTACCCAGGGATGAGGGGAAGCATACCAGCCAACGCTATTAATGCCTTTTTAATCACATCGCCTGATGATCCATCCCATCTTTTCTTCTCTGTGCCTTTTTAATCACATCGCCTCATGATCCAACCCATCTTTTCTTCTGTGTACTTTCTCTCAAATCGATCTAGCTAGCCCTATCAATTCCTTCGATTGTTTTCAATCTATGTTTGATCGATATTTTTGCACAGGACGTGAGCAATTTGCGGGCCAGGCTATTGAAATATCGATTAATTAATCAGCTTTTTTCAGCCTGCAAATTCCTAATTAGGCTAGGCTCGAAGCTAGAATATGTCCTATGAGCCTAGCTAGGTCATTTGAGCTATAATTTATTTGTCTAATAAATAGTAATTATCGAAGGAATTTGAAGCTAAAAGTCGGCTGAAAAGTCGAAAAAAATTAGGATCTAATAAGATTAAAACCGCACGCATATCCTAGCAGTATACCTAGTCCTGTGTTAGGTCTATTCTGCTTACAACTAATTTTGAGGTTATAAATCATTAGTGGGACAACGCGAGAAGCACAAATTAAGCAGGTATCATGTGGGCAACTAGCTGGGAGGAGCGAGGACTAGAAAACAAATTTCGTTGGAACCGAAAATGGGTTAGAGACTTAAGCCCGTTCGAAACGAGGAATTTTATTGGAATCGGTTCAATTCCCATATTCTAAACGGGTCCTTTTAAGGGTAGTGTTTGCTAAGTTCCTGAACCATCTAGCTAGACTGCTAGAGTAGTTTTTATTCATTTTTTTTTCAGAATGCGCACAGGTTTTCTTCATCTGGAAACGGCAATTTCCCTTACAACATTTCACCTTCAATGTCTTCCCAACTATTCCTAATGTAGAATGAAAAGGCATGCAATTAATTGGTCAGCTAGCTCAGATATGTATGTATGGGTATTTTCTTTTAGGTTGCAGTTTATGATGTTCGTGGGAGAAAGTACGGAGTAAGAGAAACTCATATGTAATTTTGGTCAATATAAATGAAATCGCTACAGCGTGTACTACAATCAACTTATAGATCCTGTTTTAAAAAACATTTCGTTTAAAAGCTAGTTTATATAGAAAAACTCAAAAATAGTTTTTAGAAGAAAAAAAAGGCCTATCACTGCCCGGGTACACATGTTTCATATGTTGCAAGCGTATGAATGCATTCCTATCTAGCATGTTAGTCTAAAATTACGACGATCTCGATAGTCCACTGACAATGTGCGCCTCCTTATCTAGTTTGCAGAGCACATGGATCGTTTTCTTATGTTTCGGCCGCCTGCCAAACTTATGAGCACAAAGATTTAGCTTGATAACGACGACACGTTCGGATCAGCATGACCGGCCACTGGAACCCCGTATGATCCTGAGTAAGTCTGGACAAGTCATTTTCTTCAGAAAGGTGAAGTTGATAGCCAAATGGCACGCTAGATAAACATGCCAATCTTTTTAGAAAACTAAACATCGAGGAGGCCGTACGATTGATGTTCTACACGATTTACGGTTGTTACTTGGCACATCGATTAGCCTACGGGTCACTGTATGTTGGATTGGCCTCCAGCCTTCCTCATATGAGCCCACAACCTCACGTTCTTCTATAGTTACGATCAACCGTACCTCATGCTAATAGAAGGTACTGAAATTCAAAAGGTTCTTCAATTCTAAAAACAAAAGAAATTCATCCCTACCTGCACAATCTCAGACGTGTGCAAACAGGAGCACTCATGGCATGCGTCTCTTAGGGACACATCCACTGTGGTACTTAATAGAAATCCACAAAGTTCCTTAGTAAAAAGTTTTATATAAAGGGTCCGTTTATATTGGTTTTTATTGATGACTTTTGGTTGTGGATGATGAATAGTAGTGACTGATAAATAGTAGTATATTATGTAAGAAAGACGGTACAATGAAAGACACTACAACATTCGGACCGCTATGTGACTTATAGAATTATGATATAATAAAAAATACAAAGTACGTTACAATATGTGAAAACGAAAAGTAGTGGTCAATAGAAGCGGCTTATGGAAACTGAGACATTTGTATTTGTTGTGGGGGTGGCCCAACCCTCCGTGACTGGGCCTTACAACTGGCCTAATATGTAATAGACCCGATAGTGTAGAGGAATATACTCATATAAATACACCAATGTACCCTTATCCTTTGTAAGTACTAAGGGGTAGAATGGAAATTTTCCATTCTCCCCCACTCATGTATATAAACCCCATGAGGGGTAGGAGGAGGGGTATCCTCTCATTCTTATCGACTCTCCCACAGATCTAGCTCTCCACTTCTCCTTCTACTAGTCTCCTTCTTTACTGTTTGGTCTGTAGCCACAACAATATTGATTTTCAAAAGCAGAAATCAATATAAATAGACCCAAAATAGCATAGTTTTGGCAAATGCATGCACCACCCAATCCTAAACTTAGTCCTGAAATATTCAAATTGCTTCTCTAGTTGGAGTGATCGATGAAAGCATCAGGTACATCACGCCGGCCGTGTCATCGTCATTCAACTCGCGCGAGCTGCAGAGTGTACTAATTGATAACCCAGCAATTAATTAAACGCAAAAGGAGCCAAGCTAGTGCCGTACTAGCAAGCAAGCACGCGTGCATGTGTGTAAAGCAAAAGCCTGCATTCTGACTAGCAGCCTATCGGAGAGATCGACCTCGCCGACGTACCTACATATCCATAATCCATACTAATGAGTAATGAAACTTGCGAGTAAGTAAAACAGAAAGTGTTCGCTAGATGGAATCAAAAAGGAAACAATGCAGGAAAGGTGAAGGTGAGATATCGAGAATTAAGGTCAGTTACAACCAGCAACGATTTCTGATTTCTAGAAACACGTTGGTTTTTTAAAGTAGTTTTTTTTTCTTTTTATCCTTTGCATTACCCTTAGAATTATAATGTGTTTTTATTTTACCTTTTTTTTAATTAAATATCTTTAAAACTAACAAACACTGTAATAGTATTTTAGCTAAAAACTTTGGAACATGTGATAAGTCGGCAGAACTAAGAGGACCTGCGCGCGCTGAAATGCAGCCGGTGGGATCGATGGATGTTTATCTGTTTGTGCCCGTGGGCGCGGGCGTGGGCTTCGGCCGCCGGCGGCGGCCGATCCAGCCAACCGCACGGCTCGGTGTTGCGCCTCCGACGTGCGTGCATTAAGTGCAGATTAATACAGATGCGCGCGTGCTCTCTCTTTGGCTTTTACGGATCGAAGGGCGGCGGCACGAACAGAATAAACATACATGCAGTTGCACTTGTTAACTCAGTGGCCGTACAAAAGGGACGTCCATGCTAGAGTTGGGAGTAGGGCCAGGTTTATCCGTGCCAGTCTGAGATCTAGCTGGTCTGACACAGTCCAAGCATGACACGGCCTGTTACGTGGCGGGTCATATTGGCACGGTATAAATGGTGGGTCGGGCTTGATCTGAAAAACCGGCCCGTCAGATGGCACGGCATATCGTGCCGTGTTTGGGCTGGCCCGGCCCGGTGAGCATGGGGGCATGGCCGGCACGGGGCACGGCCGACACGCCAGCGCCCGCGGTTGCCTCGGTCTCGACCTCCCGCCTTCCGTCACCCTTATGTCGCCATGCCATCCCATGGATTCCCCATAAGACATCACAGAGTAGAGAGCGAGGGAGTAGAGGGGGAAGAAGTATACCAACTGCCGGCTTGGTCTGCTTGTCACCGTCGTGGGTGCTGCAGGCAACGTGGAAGATGATGTTGTTGGTGAGGTTGAAGATGAGCTTGCCGAGGTTGATGACCTCACCACTGGACCTCGAGACGGCCCCACCCCTGGACGATGGCGGCGACCTCCCCCCACCCCCCGGAGGCCCGGAGCAAGGGGTCACTAGGGGAGGAGCTGGAGAATAGATTGGGCTAGGCCAAGGAGTAGGGAGGCCAAGCCAGGCGATGGCACAGGTAGCAGGTGGCCGAGGCCGAGCTGGCTAGGGCTGGGCCCAAAACTACAAGCGGGCCAGGCGAATCCGAGTGGAGGAGGCGGCAGGGAGGTAAACCGGCAGATGCGCAGGAGTGGAGACCAGATTGGGGAAGATCCATTGGAGGGAGGAGGCCGGTGAGCAGGGCGGCTGAGCCCAGGGTTGACGCCCAGGCGAGGGGCCAAGGAGGCGCAAGTGTAGGAGGTGAGCTACAAATCGGGTGGGGGAAGCTTTGGGGAGAAATAGAGAAGAAAAATGGGGAGGAATGAGAAGAGGGGAGATTGAGAGAGGAGGAAGATGAAATGGAGGGCCTGGAGGCTTCGGCTGATGTAACATCCTGATTTTTAAAGTCTTTTTGAAGTTTTTAAAATAAAATTCACCAGTTGGATTTATTCTGGAATTAATTAAAGATTAAATGGATTTTTTATGAATTAAAAGGATTTAATACAACTAAATTAAACTTTAACATTTTTTGAAAGTATTTTATTTGGGTTCCTTGTATCTCAAGGAATTTTCAGGAGTCTCGCATCCAGCCGTCCGAGTCGCCCTCTCCGCTAGTCGTCCGATCTCCTCCTTGCCACGTGTCTTGCATTCGAGGTGTCGGCTACTGTTCATCTTCCTCCTGAAAGTTTACCGTCGTGTTCGTTTCGAACTCTGCCGCCATCGTCCACGTCGTCCCTGCCTCGGCATGCGTGCCCGAGCCGAACTCCGTCGCCGTGTCCGACCGCGCTTCCTCGGCGTTCATGCTATAAAAGTCGTGCCCCTCCTCTCGTTTTCCTCATCCCACAGCCGAGCTTGTTGTGTGCCCTCGACGTCCGTGCCAATCTAAGCGCCATCATCCCTGCCATTGTCTTCCGCTCTGGCAGTCGTTGTCTCCGCCATTTGTTGCCGTTCGACCAGCACTGTCTGTCGAGCCACCACCAGCGAGGTTCCGCTCCGGTTAGGCTCGTCTCGCCCGTCCTCCGTTCGCACCGTCAAACCCATCCGTGTCGTCGCCTTAGTTCGCATGCCAGTTTCCTTAGTTCATGAGCCACGGACGTCACCCCGCGCCTGCGCGCCCCTTCGTCTCCTCCGTGGACTTGGTTCGCTGCGCACCGAGTAACTGACATGTGGGTCCTACATGTCAGGACCCTATTCCGTAGACCCATGCACCAAGTCACACCATGTATTGTTCCGTTAACTAGGATCACCGTAAACCAGCCTTTCTATGCATCAGGTTCACAGCACAGTAGCTTTTCTAATTTTCAGCCTTTTTCTTTAGATTAGATTTTTCGAAAACTCGTTCTCCTCCGTCCTAGTTCCGATTGACCCGTTTCTTTTTCCTAAATTCATATAAAATTGAACTCTATATTTTGGTTCTAGTTTTGTGGTTTTTATAGTTTATTTTAGTTTTATTTGAATTTATTTTGTGTTTTATTTTATTTTCTCTCTCGTTAGATCACGCCTTCGAAGGAGTTGAAGCAAGATTTGAAGATCAAGAGCCATTAACTGAGCAAGGCCAAGGCAAGTCATGTACTTTGATCATGTTGAACCTAGTTTTTAAATCCATTATGTATTATTTTGTTTTAAATTATCATGTGTCGCTATTTTATTGCAAACCTTTGTATTGGTAGTTAATACGTACTTGATTAATTCCTCCTTGATAAATTGAATGACATGATTCCATTATCACCATATGATGGGTAATTATCTAGTGATGTATTATTAGTTGTCATATGGGTTGTACGCTTAAATTACTTAGCCATGCTTATAGTCGCGTTTGGTTCATCATCACATGTGATAAATTAATTAATTGTGACATAATGATATATTGGAATGTGGTGGTCAGCCACAGTTATAAAATTTGAGTACCTTGACATGGGTAGTATCATTAGTGTTGGTTATACAAAATTGGTTTTCACCTGGGCGAATGATCGTGTAGTAAAGGGGTGCAGTTCGAACATTGGGATGTGGATGTTTCACCTGGGTAATATCTAAGGACTTAACTTTGTATGCCGTTGATTTGAGCCTCGCCGTACAACCATATGTATAGTATGGGATGGACCTAGCTGATTAATTTGTGATGTTTCAATTTTGGTTCCACCGGTGAGATGTCAATGGGTATCGTTATACATTCCACGGGGCGCAAGGGGGGTGGGTGGTATGATGCGAAACCTTAGCAAGGCGGAACTGGGTTGAGATTGAGTATTGTAAAGGCCTTGTCATGATTTCTTCGTCGCACACCAAAGAAAGTATGTTAATCATGTGGCAATATGAGATTATCATGTCTTGTGGGTAAAGTTGTATAACCTCTGCAGAGTGTAAAACTATTTGAATAGCCGTGCCCCCAGTTGTGGACAATACTCAGTGATTTCACACGAAGGGTAGAATTTTCATAAATATCTAATGGGATTAAGTTGGGAAGTGAATAGTTGGTTCACTGGTGGTTCATTACGTGAATGGTAGTTCACGGGTGGTTCACTAGAGTGAATAGTCAGTTCACTTATGGTTGCTCTTAATTTCTTTGATTATTTACTTATTAATCATTTTCAAAGTTCGCTTTCAATCTATTTATTGTATTTACTTTAAATTGTTACTTTACGCAAATTAACCTTTCAATCATCTATTGGTAAGCCTTGCATACTATATTACATCTTTATTACAAACGACTTGCTGAGTACTCTATGTACTCATGGCTATATCCACATTTGCTCAGTTGAGGAAGAAGGACCAGATCAGCAGGAGGTACCAGAAGGCAGATACTTCGACGACTTCGCGGATTAGGATTTCGCTCCCTAGTTGATTGCCTATGGGCATGTCAAGTGGCTACTACGCTTAATTTCTGTTTTTCCGCTGCAAGTTTCTTAAGCTATTTAGGCTATTATCTGTAAGCTTGGCCATAAGGTCGCAACTATGATAATTATTAATAATATTTGAGTCTTTTCTTAGTAAATCGTGATATGATCGATATTTCATCTTTGTTTATACTGTGTGCACTAGCGTGATCCTAGACTAGTGCAAAATACACAAAAGAGTCCGAAATCAGTAGATTCGGGTCTCGACAACTGAACAGGAAGGAGGGGAGGAGAGAGAGAGGTTAGATAGGGAAGAGAGAGATTAGGCACCAGTGATTAAATTCACGTATCATGGTATAGGTCATTCTATCGTGTAATTAAATACCCTGTTAATTTGGTTAAGTGTACTGTAAATCATATAAACCCATTAAGCCTTGTTCTGGATTGTTAAAATAAGTTAAACATTGCTAGTAGATTAAAACTTGTACATGTATAGATTAAATATGTGTACTACTGTTTATATTATTCTAGTGCATATTTAATTACCTAGATAATTTTGTTAACCATACTTAAGCTATAGAAACCCACTAATAATTATTTAGGATTATTAGAATGAATTAATTCCATCAGACAACTATGATCTATACACGACTAACTAATTAAATTATCATAACATCGTTTAGCCACTCCATGGCATATTTTAATACATTAAAAGCCATTTTAATTATTATAATAAATTGAGTGCCATCAATAGATTAAATCATAGCGCACACCGATTAAATTAGTGTATTGCCAATGAATTTGTTTGCAACGCTAGTTGTGCCATCTTGTTACATTCCGATGCCATTCAAATAGCTAATGTGTGCATCTCTTTTGCTAGCTATCTCATAATATATGCATGCATGGTGTATCTCATAATATATGCATGCATGGTGTATGTTGTCTTGTCACTACGCTCAGAACACTCGGGAATCACAAGCATCGCTACCGACCATAGAACCATCGGGTATCGACTACCGAGTACCAACATGTACTGTAGCACCGACAACCACTACTAAGTACCTGCCTGATACTATAGCATTGACCACTGATAACCGAATGCCATGCACAGATTAGTCAACCATTGACCCAACACGAGTACTCCAGGTACTTAAAGATCGCAAGAATTAAAGTACTAGAAAGCACTCGAAGTTTACAAGTACCAATCATGAAGCTTACGGCAGCCGACCTCAAAGCCAAGCCTAAGACTATGATAATAGTCTACAAAGTCTATGACTATAACAAAAACTGTGAAGTCTACAACTATCGAGTACCACCAGTAAAGTCTATGAATATCGACCAGTTACTGTGGCTAAGACTGGTTCACTATAACTCACGACGGGTTTACTGTTTCTTACGACCGGTTCACTATTCAAGTCGAAGCCTATCGATTACTTGTAGTAGTCGTTCTGCCGTGATCGAAATGTCGTGGTCGAAGTCTGACGTGGTCGAAATACCATGATCAAAATGCCATGGTCAAAACCTGCAGTGGTCGACTTACCGTGGTTGAAGCCAGCCGAGGTCAAAATGCTGTCCTAAAAATTCTAGCAACAATAGCGTATACAAACGCAAATCTTAATATAACCTAAATATCAATTATTCATCACCATTAAATTTATGACCAAACTATATGGTCTAACAAGGGGGCCAAACGTGGAATTAAGATGGGGCCATATCTAGCATCCACGGGATGCGGGAGGCCAGAATGGCCAAAAATTCTGCATTGTCATCGCGCTGCAGATACCCTTCTTGCCTTCACAAATCCTTGTTTGTTTGGGTGGGGTGTCTGCCATGTTACGAGCAGGCTGGCCCATTTGGAAGGCTGGATTCTCGCACGAATTCAATGGCGGTGGATGCGCATAATTCCCCTATTAAGCCCGGGGCGGAGAGCCCCGCCACGTCGCCCCTGCGCGCGCTCGCGCCGGCGCGTGGCGGGGGAATCTCGGTACGGTCGGGCGAGTTCTTTTGCGAAAAAGCCCCTCTATTTTTCCGAAATTACGTAAAGGTCCTTGATTCTCGCAAAAAAAGCCCCTGCTGGTTTTTTTTGAAAGCGCTTTTTCTGAAAACACCCCTCCACTTTTGTATACTTTGCAGGATAGCGCCCCGTGGTTTTCTAAAATACGTACGGGTCCGCGATTAGTTACGTACAGGCCCTCGATTTTTTACGAAAACACCCTTTGGCTTTTCCGAAAATACGCATTTGCCCTCGATTTTTTTAAAAAAACTTCTCACGAATTATCGTCTTTTTTACTTCGGTAAACACGGTGGCTAACGCGGCGTGACGCCGCGCCTATAAGGCTAGTTTCCCCAAATCCCCGCAGAATCAAAGGGAGGTCATCGCAAGCAAGTCGGTGCGTGAGGCCCTCACAAACGAAAAGGTCGGTGTGTGATACCCTAACTGTGGGATCTCGTTGGATTTGGAGGTGCACAGCACAGCATGGCAGCGGCAAGGGGCGACAAAGCCCACCGCTGACCGAGCTGGCCTCCTCGCGGCCCAAAATGCGTCGTCTGATTCCCGGAGGCGGAAACAAGAGGCCCGCGCAGGCCGCGCGCGTACGTGCAGTGCCGTCGGAGATGGCTCTGTTCGTTCACGTACGATTGTGGGGATTGGTCAATTCACCCGAAAATGTCACATCACCTACGCCAACGGGAAACCATCTAGTCAGAAACCCCCAGTGGCTCCAGATTTTTTGTACCAATAATTTATTTTTTATTTAAAATTATAGAAATATACCCGCGATAATATTTTTTAGGCTCCAGTCGCCCAAAAGAAGGGTGACTGGAGCCAGTCGTCCAACGGGGAAACGACACGCGGCCAATATGGTAACGGTTGGGCGAATAATTACTGTCGCCCGAGCGTTGGACGACTAGAGCTCCAATCGCCTAACGGTTGGACGACTAGAGCTCCAGTCGCCCAACGCTCGGCCGCCGCCACCCCTGCCCATTCCGCAAACCAACCGAGCGACCGAGAGAAGAAAAGAGAGGAGAAGAGGAGAGGAATGAGGGGGAGAACAGGAGAGGAGAGGAGAGGGAGGAAGGAGGAATGGGAGGAGAGAAGAGAAGAACCAGATCCAAATATTTTTTTATTTGGTATATTGTATTTGCAGTATATTTTTTATTTAATGTTAGTGTTAGTAAAAATTGTAAATATAGAAAATTTAGTATAGGAAATTTTTAGTATAGAAAATTTGGTACAAGTTTTAATATAGAAAATTTAGTTAACGTAATTATAAGAAATTAGCAGGCGTAGAAACGGGGAGGAGAGGAAGAAGCAACAGTAGGTGTAGATGTAGATAGAAATAGTTAAATATTTAGTATACGAAATTTATTAAAAATATAGTTTTAGAAAATCAACAGCCGTAGAAGCGTGTAGTTGTGTATAATTTAGGGAACATAGTTTTAGAAAATTAGCATCAGTAGATAATTTGCATGCATATAAAATTGTAGTTGTAGAAAATTCAGTCACCGTAATGTACAAAGTAATCGTCTGCTGAAATTTGTACGTATTAAAAAATTCAGTAAATATTTATGTTAGAATTTAATTAATTCATATGTAGAAACGTTGGAAAAATGTTGGAAAAACCGATAGGAAGTTCATAGTACGAGGTTATTGTAGTGGGTTACGACATGCGAACGATTGGCGAAATGTGAATTGCAGTATGTCGGTACTTTGGTACTGTGCGATGCGATTTGACATGTCGCAAAATTGAAACATATATGCAGGCCGACATCAGCAATACCAATAGTCACTACATTGAGAGTGCATTACGGTGCTGGAACTGTTTGTGAAGGTCCGAATGGTGTGGATTTGAGCGGTTTTCCGCAAGCCACTCTAGTACATCCGGATGGCGAGAATGCTCAAATCTCAGATGTAATGCATTGGCTGACCCGGAGTTTTTCGTTGGACCCCGAGGTGTGCAGCGTCGTCGTTTAAGGGCTTTGGAGCCGGTCTTCCACGGACATTAGATGCGAGTTGAGGACATTGCTGCGCACTGCTGCGTGGAAGGGCTTTGTGCAAGGGTGCTGGCGTCGTGGATACGAGTGTGTCCTGCTTGTGCAACCGTGCCCATTAGAAGCTGTGCAAGGCCATGCGTTAGGCCTTACTCCGGGAGGTGCTAGTAGCTCGGGCGGCCTGCATGTTGGCGAAGATGATCAAGTTGCTCGTGATGAAGCCAATGCAGTACATGGAGGAGAGGTATAATGGTCAAGCCATAGAGAGGAAACATGACAAGTCGATGAAGGGGAGCATATTGAGTACATCGTGCATCAGATGGAGTGTGATGATCAAACGGCATGGGCTGAAGAGGAAGCTGTATAGGACGACGATGAGGATAGTTTGAATGAGAATGAAGCTCTTATCCCGTAGGAATGGAACCAGTTTAATGCTGAGTGTGTTTCCGCACATGATGAGTATGAATCGGCGTGGAAGTATCATGAGACAGAGGTTCGGTTGCATTCTATGTTTGCTGACATTGCAGCGCTACAGGATGCCATCAAGCTGTGGCCCCTTTCAATGCAGCAGACTTTTTGGGTTGTGAAATCGAGCCAGGAGTAGTACACCGTGAAGTGCGAGCAGGTTGGTTGTCCTTGGAGGGTGCATGCACATAGACCTAAGTATGAGACTCACTGGATTGTATCGAAGGTGGAGTCGTACTCTTGTATTCTTAATAGTGTTTTGGCGAGGCATCGTAACCTAACGTTCGCCTTTATAGCCAATTTGTTGTACGAAGATATAGTGGAGAAGAAAGATATGGAGCCCATGCATATCATGGTAGCTATCGAGAAGAAATTCAAGTACAAGATTAGCTATGCGAATGCGTGGCGTGCCAAGCAGAAGGTGTTGAAAAAGCGTTTCGAGTCTTTTGAGGTGGCATACGACAATTTTCCTCGTATGCTTAAAGTGTTGCAGGACAGGAACCCGGGCACATATATCACTGTGCAGGACAAGTCGTCCACAAGTCCACCAGGATATGCGGTGTTGCAGAGAACCTTGTTAACATTTGGTGCTTGCATCAAGGCATTCAGGCACATGCCGTCGGTGATCTCTGTTGATGGGACCTTTTTGACAGACAAATACAAGGAGCCGATCCTAACAGCCATAGGCGTTGACTGCAACAACCAAATATTATCGCTGACCATCGCATTCGTGGAAAGTGAGAATTATGAAAGTTGGTTGTGGTTTCTCAGACATGTCAGAGTTGGAGTTGTCGGCATTCGTCCTAGTGTGTGCGTAATCCATGATCGCCACGCCGAGATTGTAAAGGCTATAAGAAAACTTCAGGAAGACCCCGAGGAGCCCTTTTCTTGGCCGGACATGAGGAATAGGTGGTGCATTCGTCACCTAGGAACGAACTTTTTCAAGCAGTTTTTGAAACAACTATTGATGAAGCTATTCAAGAGCCTGGCTATGCAAAACCAGTGGAGAAAATTTGGTGCTTTGTGGGCGTTGTTGGATGAGCACAGTAGGAAGCACATCGACGAGAGGACCAAGGGGCCAGTCATGCCTGGGGCGGCACAACCGAAATGCTTGCCAGCACTCAATGAGCCTAACCCAGCTGGTCCAAGAAGCAGGAGCTCACGAAACATCAAGTGCTTGTTGCAGTGGACCAAGGGAGAACCATTGGAGAAGTGGTCGCTGTTGCATGACACGGACAGCGCAAGGTACAGCATAATGACAACTAACCTTGCTGAGGTGTACAATTGGGTTCTCAGGGGCTTCCGTTCTCAGCCCCTTGTCGCCATCGTGAAACATGTTCTTCACAGCACAATCGGCTACTTCAGGGAGAGGCACGCGAATGCCGCACTTCATGTGGCCAATCCTCGAGCACTGTATTCATCGAAAATTACGGCATACATGGAGATGAAGGCACAGAAGGGTCAATTGCACACAGTGCAGGTCATGGGCAACAGGGAGCATCATTTCGACGTGGTACTCCATGATAGAGCCAGATTTGGGATGGCTCGTTCCCTTGTTACCCTTGCAGATCATGTAAACGAACCTAGTTGCACGTGCAACAAGTTGAAACTGTTACACAAGCCATGCTCTCATGTCCTCGCTGCATGCGGGACCATGGGTATGGATCCTTTGAATTTCATATCGGAGTACTTCTTTAAGGAGAGAGTACTTCATGCTTGGTGTGGGGAGCTCTAGGGTTCAGGGTTGTCGAAAACTTCGCCACCTTAGACATTGCAGCGAGGACCTAGATTCCAGATGGTAACATGCTGAAGGGTAGAGAAGGTCGACGACAGAGCTAGCGTATTAGAAATGACATGGACGAATCGCAAGCCCAAGCATCTGGTGCACGTTGCGGGTGATGCGGTCAAGAGGGGCACACAGTTAGACGATGCAACGCATGTGCTGATCAGTAGGCAAAACGGCATGGTGTGTACTACTAGTTGTTAGAGACTAGAAATAAATTTACATTGTAAACTGTGTTTGTTTAGTATGCACTTATGACGTGCGGAATGTCATACTAAATGTATCATATATTTCATGTACCATTTGTACAGCTGCTATGTTACATCCCCCTTTTCTATAATATAATTGGTGTTGTGCTGGTAGCGTAGTATTGCTCTGTTTATTTACTTACAAGTTCTATTTACTGTTAGTTTACATACGATGTTTTTTGGTTCCTAAGTGCTAACTTGAACTCTTTTTTGCAGGTATGGCTCATGATGGTCGTGAGTCGGACTGGCGGTACCCCCTGTTGGATGAGTACGTAGACCGCCTACATCGCGCTTCCCGTCGTGTGCCGCCTACGGGGAGTGCGGATGAGCCAGCTGAGCTGGGAGTGGTCCGGACACGCACACCTCGCGTGGCCTGGAGACTCGACCCCTGTTGGACAGTCAGGTTTGCACTCTGCCAGCATTTTAGTGTTACCGTAAGTACGTTCCATGTTGACCTTCACTTTGTTTGCAGGCTGTGGGATGCCGGACTACTCCCTCTTGCCAGGATGGTGCAGGCCACTAACGAGGATGGGCCCGTCATGGCCGCGGGCGGGGACGATGTCGTGGAGTGACCACGACGCTTCCCGTTTGACTATTTTTCCCTATTGATGGCTTTGGTGGCCCGAGACACACACTTTCCACCTCCCATTCGGATATATGACGCCTACCCCGCAGGATGTGTCCCTGCTACTTAGCCTTCCGATCGCGGAAGCCGCTGCTTCCTACCGGAGGCCTCGGCCGAGTGGCGCGCTGACCTGCTCGGCAAATTTGAGGGGGTACTTCCGTCGGGTGCCGCGGATGACTACTACATCTTCCCTGCGAGTTAGACACACGGGTCGTCACTGAGGTGGCTTGCACAGTTCCGGGTACATGCTCTTTATAATCGGTCATGTCATCGAAGCTCTTATTTGCGCTATTACGTACTAATAACATCTTGTTTGCATTTAGGTGGAGCGAATGGATCCAGAGGCGGATGATTAACAGGTCACGCGCCACTTGGAGGCATACTTGCTATGGCTATTTTGTTGGATGCTCTTCACCATCAGCCACGGCAACACCATTGACGCGCGCCTCATCGCTCATGCTAGGGCGATCGCGGATGGCGAGGCCCCCGAAGTCAGCTAGGGATTGGTCGCACTTGCCACGACCTACCATGGCCTGTGCGACGCGTGCTCGAGGACCAAGATGAACTCGGTCCTCGTGGGTTGTCCACTGCTACTGCAGCTGTGGTCGTTCGAGCACTTTAGCCTCGGACGTCCTTTGCTAGAGGGCATGAGTCCGTACGGGGCAGAGATGTACCCTAGGGGAGATGTCGACTGGCCGACGATGGGTTCTATCTGGTGCCATCGACGGGTAAGTATTATGAAAATCAGCTATTTCCTTCGTCTTAACAATGGTCGTACGTAACAACTGTTCTTCCTTGCAGGTACAGTTCCCGCACGTGCAGGTCACGCGGGCGTATCTGCCCTTTGTGGAGCAGTTCGACTGCCTCATAGCCGATGACGTGCGCTGGGAGCCATACTCACCTACGATACTGCAGGACTATGCTCCTGACGGGCTATGCATGCTGTGCTGGCGTGACTGGACTTTCTGGCTAACGAGCGCGGAAGCTCGTGTGTGATATCTTCGTAGATTACTACGCGCCCCAGCGAGTGATGTGGCAGTTTGGTCTACGTCAGGCGTTTCCTGTACCAGTCGTACCACTTCTCATAAATCTGTACATACTTACTACTCTGTTTGCAAGTATCAACAAAATGGTCCTATAAGCAGGCACTCTAGAAAGGGAGTTAAACGCGACATGGACTGGATGACAAAGATGCAGGGGTGGACTGCGCAGTGGGAGGGTGCACTCGACGACCGTGTGGAGGAGGACCGCCCCTACGACAGCAGGGACTACGCAGAGTACCTGCGCTGATACCAGAGGCGGACACGTACGAGGCTCGTACATGTCATTGACCCGCCCACACACCTGTTGCCGCTCCGACAGACACGTACCCCGCGCACCTTGTGTGGGACGCTCACCTTGCGGTATGTTACACGTAATTTTTAAAGATTACCTAATGGCAATGTCACTTCGATGATTGACCATTTCATGTCTTTTCCTTCAGGCTGACGTCGGTACTTTGATTTGGAGAGAGTCCTTCACTATGCTAGATAGGCTCGTCGCAGGTGTTGAGGTGACCCATGAGGAGAACGTGAGCGCTTGACATCGGATGGAGGCCTGGGGTAGATGTATCGTAGCCTTGCTGTCCTGCACGAGGATACCAGTGGCACAGCCACGCCCAGTGCACAGACGGTTCATCCACCGGTGCTGCCCCGACTAGCGTGGCACAACTCCGGAGGTTCTACGTGGGCACGTCCTACACCATCTCACCCGGACGAGGCTGGGGGCTCTACCTGGGGATGGCCTCGTACACCACCAAATCAGCTGTTCACGCGTCCTCCGCACATCCCCAGCTTCCCCACGTAGGGGGTGTACTCCGCGTCGTACGTCCCTCCTCCAGACGCGATGGTGCCAACTAAGGGTACGCATCGTCGGATCTCACTTTTATCCCAGTGCTTTATGTAATAAACTAACGATATTACTATTGCAGGTCTTTTCTGCCCCGAGCAGGGATATGGCATCTCCCCGAGCCCGGACGATCCGGATCAGTACTTTTCAGACTGGCCCGGGCCGGCGTCTGGCTTTGCAACTCAGGGCACACCACCAGAGGTTCTCTCCGGGAGTGCCTTTACTAGTGCACCAGAGGGCACACAGGCAGTGGTGCAGCCCACTCCACCAGCTCAGCGGTGGGTGCGACGGTCTCCTGAGCGTCTTACGTTGTCTGGGCTTCGTCACCTGTTGCAGTGAAGGATGGCCAAGCGGGGTCGTATGGGAGGACACAGATGTGGAGACGGAGGGGGCCAGGGTGGCGACATAGGGGGTGCTGGGGATGCTGTTGGGGGACGGTAGTGCTCACTGTACACTATTTGTTCATGTACTGTTTACGTTTGTTATTTACGTAGTTAACTTTTACTTGTACTATGTCGAACTTACATCTACTTCTCCTTACCTTCTCGATGTGCACAGCAAATGAACAGTGAACTGCATTGATGGCAACCGCAGCAACGCACGAACCATTCAATTACATGCTTAACAACATTGAAAATTATTTCGAACAACAGTGCTAAGTACACCGGTACAACCATACACATTGTTGCCTACATGTGGAACGAGCCTCGTGGCACCCACATGGAGTATTGCTGAGGGGGCCGCCTCGGACGTGGCTGGACGTCGTTGTAGTGGCAAGCACATATACAACTAAGGTTTGCGCAGCAGCATGTTGGGTCGTACGAACTCCCTATGTTGATGACCCCCTCTTTGCCCCTCTCGCGCTCCACCTGCTGACAGAGGTCATGTTCTGCTCTTCAAGACTATCAATGCGTGCCTCCAAATCAAAGATTCGCTCCCACAATGTATGCACGTACGTCGAAATATACCCTTCGTGGGGAGGATCGATCCATCGCACGAAGCCACATTTATCCATATGTTACAAACGAACGTTAACATCGAATCTATATTAGTACTACAACAAAATAGATGAGTGCGAACTTATACCCCGGAGTATGAGCATCGAAAGAAATGTTGACCACCATCCGTATGGCCTTTTGCCACCTACACCACCATGTCCTGCATGTGTTTGCATTTCGGCCACACTGGCTGAGCCGCCTATTTGGCAACAAGCGGTACGTCCTTTCGAGCGGAAGGTCCTCCTTCCTTTCGAGCGGAAGGTCCTCCTTTGGTGACCTATGTTCGACTGGCCCCTCGGCGTCCGTCATGGTGGCTTACTCTACAATGGAGAAGATAGTTCTTCCAACCAGCACCACCTCGTCCATTCATTTTATAGCGTAACTTCGGGCCATATTTGCCCAGTGACGACATGACGACCCAGCTTTGCACAGTGAGAACCCCGGGCGAGCCAGCTTTGCGCAGTGAGAAGACCGCACGGGCTAGCTTTCCTTAGTCACATGACATGACGACGCAGCTTTTCGCAGTGACATGACAGCACGGCTCAGCTTTGCGCAGTGAGAAGACCGAACATGCCAGCTTTCCTCATGACATGACATGATAACACTGCTTTTCGCAGTGACATGACAGCACGGCTCAGCTTTCCACAGTAAGAAGACCGAACACGCCAGCTTTCCTTAGTGACATGACATGACGACGCAACTTTTCGCAGTGACATGACAGCACGGCCCAGCTTTGCGCAGTGAGAAGACTGAACACGCCAGCTTTCCTTAGTGACATGACATGACGACACAGCTTTTCGAAGTGACATGACAGCACGGTCTAGCTTTGCGCAGTGAGAAGATCGAACGTGCTAGCTTTCCTCAGTGACATGACATGACGATGCAGCTTTTCACAGTGACATGACAGCATGACCTAGCTTTGTGCAATGATAAGACCAAACGCGACAGCTTTGTGCAGCGACATGACCGCACGTGCCAGCTTTCCACAGCGACAAGACCTCATAGCCCAGCTTTACCAGCTTTGCACACTATAAAATGAGGTCGAGGAAATTTCTTAGAGAATACTGCGCAACCAAACCGCACACTACACCACGCTTCCTTCACCACACCGGGATGGACAAAAGGCAGAAGAAGAATGGGATAAGATGATGAAGTAATGGGAGGAGACCCACGACCTAGCACGGTCAGCTGCCGCCCGCGATGAGAAAATAGGGGCTGCTGTGGCCCGGGTAGAACAAGCCTAGCATGCAACGAGGTCAATTCCATGCAATGACGGGCCCTGTAGCAACAACCCCATCCCAAACGTTCCCACCGAGCATTCGCTGCAACTCGACACCCCCTTTGTTGGTGCAGGGACACGTGCAAGTTCTTCAAGTCTAAGCACCACATCAGCCTATGTATGTGTTACTGGGGTTGTGCAAACTACTCCAGTGACTACCCCGACCGCCGTCTAGACACTGCAACCTATCGGCAGCCGGTAAGGACCAGGTGCACCGTTTTCCCCCTACCTTTTCTCCTTCACAGCACGCACTAACAACCTCTCCCTTGTATTTACAGTCCCCGGAACCCCTATGTGGCTACCGCAAATGGATCGATCTTGAGATCCACCCTGAGGACCAATGGGCCCTCGACTTTGAGGAGTGGAATGTCGCAAGGTCATCGGAGATCCGGGAGGAGGAGCACCGCAAGAACGAGCAAACCCTGCATATACAACGCGAGACGAAAGCTCATCTCGAGGCGTGCACGCGTAGGGAGCGGGAGGCTCGCGAAAGGGAGCGTGAGAGAAAGAGGGAAATGGCGACCAAGACAAAAGAGGCCGCCAAGGAGTTCAACGCCGAGCAAGTAAGAAATGGAAAATTGCCCTGGTCCACACAGTAGGTCGTACGAGCAGTTGGGTGGTTAGTCGCACATGATGCTATATGTTATGCATGTAATCAAAAAGTACGCGGCATATTACTCCCAACTATATTATGAAGTCTATTTAAATTCAGACAAGCTTATTATCTCGTCGTTTCGCATTCAATGATTCACATAGCAAGTCATCTAACAATATTAACATACCGGATTTCTTCGTATACGAATTCCCAGTAACATCACAATATCACTTACCATCATATGTACCGATCGTTCTAACGTCAATCATTGTTAACAAAAATTTCCCAAATTTTGTTATGCAACTACAACATACAATGAACATAAACTTCTATTACAAATCCAGCAGATTATTTTTCAGTTATAAACTACAAAATTGACAAAATATAAAAAAATTGATGGGGGATAGAGCTCCAGTCGCTCTCTGGGTGGGTGACTGCCCATCAAGTCGCCCAATGGAGGGGCGATTGGTTCTAGTTACCCGAGGGTTGGGCGACTAGAGCTCTGTCGCTTGGCCATTAGGCGATTGGCTCCAGTCACCCCCCATTGGGCGACTGGAGCCTATTTGTGTAAAAATATTGGCGTGGGTATATTTCTGTAATTTTGAATAAAAATAGATTATTCGTACAAAAAATTCGTGGCTCCACGGTGTTTAGAAAAACAGCCTCCAGGAAGGGAGAGGTGATGCAAAGCATCGACACTACATGCTACGGAGCACGGTCGCCAACCAAATTTCCTTGGCGCTGCCTCCAAGGCTTGAGGCTGCATCCACCATTAAAAAAATTGTATGATCACACCCATCAATGGTGCGATGTGGTGGTAAAGTTTCCACCGCTGCTGGTTGAGCTCTGTCGTGTCCCTTAGCTCAACACCACCGCTGTTGCTGACCTTCGTCGGGCACATGGGACATGTTCGCTGCTATCTCGGGCCTCCAATGAATGTGAGAGATATTTGTGACAAATCAATGTGGTTGTAGATCCTCCTACGACTAAGCTATACTCCGACTGACCCATCTACGACAACCCATAGCGTTGTGGGCCTGTCTAGCAGGGCCATTAGCATAAGTATTTATTCTTTGAAATAAGTACACATAACTTTACCTTAGCAGAAACCGCCACACAATGAGTGAGTTATCAAGTCTCTAATAACTCTTGTTGGATGGTTATCATTCGAAGCATTAAGGCATCATATGGTGAAGAGAAACTGCTGCCGCCATGCGTGCTATATAAAGGTGGACATTAGGGAGAAGAAAGGGATCCGGCCAGACCCAAGGGAGAGTAGCAGTAGATCTTTTTTTTCGTATTACATTCTCCATTGTAATCAGCTCCACTGTAATTAGTTCTTTGCGCAATATCCACACAGGAAGTAGGGTTGTTATTCTCCCTGCAGAATGCCCAAAACTGTATAAAAATCCCTATGTCTCCTCTCTGCGTAGTTGTAACTAGGTCTTCAAGAGTTCCCCAGAACCCATACAAATAATTACGTAAGATCGACTCTAAAATGTGGACATGTTAGATATTAGATAGTTGCCCCATCTACTTAATGGGTTAGGGATGGAAACTTGCAAGCCAACCATCCCAAGCATTTCATTCTTGAGTTCTAGAGTTAGAGTTTAGAAGAGAAGAGTGAGTGCTGTGATGTGATGTGCTCTCGCTGTGAAATCTTCATCTTCAAGTAGCAATATAATCAAGTTTGTTTATCTCTCATGAAATGTTCTTGTTTTGATTGATTTGCTCTATTCTTGTTGGTTATTTGCCTCTCCTCTTCTTGGTCATGTTATGTACTAAGGACGTGTAAGTGATGGAGATAACTTATGTAAATTAGATCTCATCCATTTAGACACTATGGTTTGCAAGATTTCGAAGTTGCTTGGTTCTTATTTGATTTAGAGCCTTTCTTGAGGAATCTTAATATGAGAGTTTTGGCTTCAAATAATTCAATAAGGTAGGCCTGATGCCGCAACAAATTTGCAATACTGATACTATAGCAAACTATAATGTATCTGCCCGAAAAATTGAAGTACCAAGCGTGCTTCAGGAGTGGCTTTGGACTGATTGAAATTGTATAAGGTTGCAAGTTGAATTTGTACACTAAAATGAGTACTTTGTACAAGGAATACTTTATACAAGGCAGGAGCAACCATTTAAGCATTCAAGCTTGCCCAGGTAGTGTTGATGCATCATTAAAAAAGCCTGAATGCATGCGTTAGCTTGTGTGCCAGGTTGTAACCTGGAGCTATTTATTTATTTATTTATTTATTTCCCTGCTCACAAAATCAGCAACAGTAAACAAAAAAATGTTTGCTTACAAGTTGCAACTCCCAATTCAGGTCTGCCAATTTTTACAACTCTGACATAACGCCAATTTATACCCCTTCACAATTCAAGCAGATGTAGAGATATTTTACATGACAAAGCCAACTCTGAATTTTTATATTCTTACAACTCACCAAATGATTACAAATTTAATCTCACATTTTCTCCAACAAACACTCACAATACAAATACAAGTCACAATACAAAAGGCAGGATGGATCATCAG
Organism: Dendrocalamus latiflorus; assembly: GCA_017311315.1. Taxonomy (NCBI): domain Eukaryota; kingdom Viridiplantae; phylum Streptophyta; class Magnoliopsida; order Poales; family Poaceae; genus Dendrocalamus; species Dendrocalamus latiflorus. The sequence goes on from CM029654.1 coordinate 11,507,401, forward strand.
CTGGGCCTCATTCATGACTTGGGAACATGAGAAGTTAGCACTCGAGCAAACGTCGCCAGAACATGGGTTTAGTACTTGAGCTTCATTCGCTGGTGAGGTGTTTTTTCCCAGGCTACAATGTCTCTTTTCGATGGAAGGCAACTTTGTTGTGCATCGCGTGTCGACACGGCCTCCCATGCTGTGGATGGAGTCTGTGTAGTGTGATGTTGGGGAGGTGGCGGTGTTGCGTCGTGGCGCAGCCAAGAAGGGATTGGATTGCGGCGAGGAGGCGGAGGCAAAAAGGCTGTGTTGGCAGGCACAAATCGAGCGGATGTTGCAGCTAGCTCTCCAGGGCCCTCGCCGCCGCACACGTCGGGATGGAGGGAGGCGGCAGGTTGGTCTACCGACGTGGAGGGCGGTGATGGCGTTGCTGGCCGGTGGGTAGGGTTGGGCGCCTCACCCTAATTCGGGAGCCATAGGAGGATTGGGAGGGAGCAATGGGGATTGGGGAAGGAATGAGTGAGATGATAGGGGATTTGCAATGAGGCCGCGCCGCTCTAGGGTTTCTGCAAATGGGATTGACATCCTAGATCGGACGTCTCACAAGACCTTTTGCAATTTACCACTCAATTAGACTTTTGTACTAGATATACTACCATATCTGTGGGCTCTATTTTAAAGTCAATGGTTGCCTTTGTACACTATTGAAAAATGATAAGGGTAGAGACTTGCTGTGAATCCCGGCTTAGAGGCACTGTGCATGCGTTAAGCGAAGATCGATCGACCTCGCATCAAAATAAACAGAGTAGGCCCACGCCATGTATAAAACACGTACCCGACCTTGCCTTTGCAACCACAACCAGTTAATAATTAAACAAACAGGGCATGCCATGCAGGTCGTACTAGGACAATACGACAATGTGTTGCTGTAGTGCAAGTTGCCACCAACACAATCTTCTTACCTATCTATGTTCTCTCCATACTGACCTCTAAAAACTATTTTTTTTACAGTAAATAATTTTTCTACGTTAATTAATTTTTAAATAGGGTATCTTTTTAAGACGATGGCTACTAATCGATTCATTTATATCGATTAAAATGATACGTAAGTTTTTCTGTACAAACTTCTCTGAAAACTGTTATTATTTATAAGCGAAGACTAAAAACTAAAACTAAAAGCCAATATTGATGGGACCTACGAGTGCACGAATGCAAGCACTGGTCCAAAACCTCAGGTTCGTACGTGGTTTCTTTAAGCATCACAACAACTCTGCGCTCCCCAACGAGGTCGGCCGGCCGGCCATTAATAACACGAACAGCCGACTCCGGCATGCATGCAGATAAACGAGCCTTGCAAGGTGACAGACGCATCGAGATGGAATAATAATCCGAAACACTGCCGGTCGGTCTCTGCCCCCCGGGCCCACACCCGGCGCAATTATAAGTATAGTAGATCTTACGGACATGATGCCCTGTCTGCTGCCGTGGCAAGGCACTGTTAGGCAGACAACAGGCACAGGCGGCTATATACCAGGCTACCTGACAAAGTTTGCCACTGTTTCCTGTGTAACGACCACAAGCCTCCAGGACGAGGCTGCAGTCGTTAGCCAGACACGTCCCTAACTTGCTCATTTAGTTAACATGCGAAATGCCCGTGCTACTGCTAATGGACGAGGATCCGAGAAGCCACGTGCTATTATCATCATCATTTTCTTCTTCTATCGTCGTCGTCTTCCTCCTCCTCCTCCCGGCAATCACGGGTTGGCACTCCCGTGACTCACGGCCTGTGTCTGTTTGTGCATACAAATCGCTGATCTGAACCGGAACGAGACAAAGGTCACCTGCTCAGTTGTTTGATGGCCATCGCTACACGTCAGCGTTATGTATGCATGGCGTAGGATTGGCAATGGAAGCATAAGGTGAACAATGAATTCTCAAACTTTTTCGGAAGAACTAGAAAACTTCTACTCCGAGCTCAAGAGCTAACAAAATTACATTTCACATACCACAACCAGAAACAACAAAGATGCACAAACTCTGCACCTAACTAGTCTGACCGGCAACAAGCCGATGGTCAGACTATCCGTCGACCTGATTGGCGGTCAGTCTGACAGGCCTTAGGAGCGATCTGACCGTTCCCTTGTTCTCAGAACAGAAAATCAGTCCGAGTCCAAACCACTTTTGGTGCAAACTTCATAATCCGTCAAATCAAGTCAAACTTTGCACGCATCTTGCTGAGCGTCTCAGGAACATATCTTTACTATTATAAAAATATGAGTTGGTGGTCGTCGGTCCGTTCTCCCTCCTCTCTTCTCAGCCGTCCGATCAAAGATCAGACGTCCAGATCCACATGTAGGTAGTTCTTCTGTTCTTCGTAGAAAATGTCAGGCCGACGCATGGGCCGCGCTTCTCCACCTCCCGCAACCGCCGCCTCCTTCTCTCCCTCGAACCCTCATGCTGTGCCTTCTCCTCCTTAGCGCCGCCACCAATTCCTTCCCCATACGGCAGTGTCTGGTCGCAGTCCCTCAACTTCCCCCAGTAGCTTCGCATCCCCTCATCGTCGTCTCCTCAACGCATTTGCCCACCGCCTCCTCTCCCCATCTGCCTGCCGCCGCCTCCCCGCCTCCACCTCCTGCAACTGCCGCCTCCTTCTTCCCCGAACCCTCGTGTCGCCCCTCCTTCTACTCCTTGGCGCCGCCACCAATTCCTGCCCTGCACGGCAGCATCTGGTCGTAGTCCCCCAACTTTTCCTAGGGCACCGCCACCAATTCCATCTCCCATCACCCCTCTAACCAGCGGCACGACGCTCGACGATAGTGGCCGATGGATCAGAGAGAATGGCACTTGGCGATAGTGGCCAGTGGATCAAAGAGAAGGGAACTCGGCGATGGCGGTGGCTTCCTCTTACTACGACCGCCCACGGGGCTCTCCCCCACCGCCGCCGCCCAGCAATTGCTTGCCTGGTGAGCCTCTCTATCTTCTCCTGCTCTTCGCTCGGAGCCTATCACGCTGTCTAGCGATTTGGTCTCCCAAGCTGGTCGTCGAAGTTTGTGCCATGGTCGAATGGGGCCATAACCGAAGTCGAGAGGACGTGGTTGAAGTTGAAGCCATGGTTGAAGGGGGCCGTGGCCGAACTCAAAGATCCGTGGTCGAAGTCGAAGCCGTGGTCGAAGTCGAAGGGCTGTGGTCGAAGTCCAAGCCGTGGTCGAAGGGGGTAGTGGTCGAAGTCGAAGGGCTATGGATGAAGTCGGTCCGCGGTCGAAGTCGAAAGGCTGTGGTTGAAGTCAAGCCGTAGTCGAAGTCGAAGGGTCATGGTCGAAGTCCAAACCGTGGTCGAAGAGGACAGTGGTCGAAGTCGAAGGGACGTGGATGTAGTCGGTCCACGGTCGAAGTGAAAGGGCCGTAATCAAAGTCGAAAGGTCATGATCAAAGTCCAAGCCATGGTCGAAATCGGCGCCGAGCAGGCTGGCACCGGCAGTTGGGCGACAGGGCACAAGCGCATCAGAGGCCTGCCAATGTACGATCACCAACGATGATCGACCGCTCCCGACCTACGATCACGCGCGATGGTCGATGGCTTCTAACTTACGACCACGAGGTGTGATTGATGGCTTCTAATTTACGACCATGAGCACTGGTCGATGTATTTTGACTTACGACCATGAGGTGTGGTCGATGTCTTTCGACTTACGACTACGAGTGCTGGTCGATGTGTTCCGACTTACGACCATGCGGTATCCTCGATGGCTTATGACTTACGACCACGAGCGATGGTCATCGGCTTCCGATGTACAACCATAAGCCATTGTCGAAGGCTCCCGATTTAGGACCACGATCGATCGCCGACTATTGCCAACTTACAACCACCAGTGATGGTCGACTGCTCCCGACCTACGATCTCGCGTGATGGTCAATGGCTTTCGACTTACAACGACGAGGTGTGCTTGAGGGCTCCCGACCTACGACTACGAGGTGTGGTCGATGTCTTCTGACTTATGACCACGAGGTGTGATCGACAGCTTTCGACTTACTTGACGGATTTAAAAACTTTTAGAACATGTTTCTATGCAGATTCTAAAATTTTTTACCACTTGTGAGTTTTAAAACATGTAATATGATAAATTTAAAAAATCCGTAGCAACACATGGGCATTCAGCTAGTTATATCTAACGATTGCAAGGATTTTGGTCAAAGTCCTAACCTTTACTCAAAACATGTAAGGCTGCACCTAAATATGGCAAAACTTTGAGAAACAACTTGCTTGTGGGTTAAGAATAGATAAGATGGCTCTATATGCGTTCACACATATCACAATAAGCAAAACTAACCATGAACCAAAGCCAAAACCATCATATTAAGATTCCTCAAGAAGGGCTCTAAATCTTGCAAAAACTAGACAACTTTGAGATCTTGCACACCATAGTGCTTAGATGGATGAGATTTTATCTACATGAGTTATCTCCATCACTTACACTTCCTTGACATACAACAAGATTAGGAAGGGAAGAGAAGATGCAAAGAACCAATAAGAATAAGAGCAGTTCAACCAAGACAAGAAAGATCCATGAGAGATGAAAAACTTGATTATATTGCTACTTAAGAATGAATGATTTACAGCCACTCCATAAGGAGGATAAGAGAGCATGCCACAGTGCTCACTCTTCTCTCACAAACCCTAACTCAATAGTGAAAATGGTTGGGATAGTTAGCCACAAGCCTACATCCCCAACCCACTAAATAGATGGAGCAACCAGCTCACATCTAACCCTAATGGATACTATCCACTAGCACAATTAGGGAAAACCCATTAACCCTACACAACACAGGTTTTACACTCACACTTAACTCATGAACGCTTTTCAAAATGTATGAACCTGAACCCGCTAAGTCTTTAGCCTTCGATCCTCCACTTGATCTTCTCAACATCTCCTTAACCTAAATTGCTTTTCCAAAAACCACTCAAGCATCGCAGTTTTGATCCAATGAAGTTTTTGGTGTTTGGCAACTACCAAAACATCATCGCTTTTACCCGATCTTCACTTTCCCTTGCAAGCAATCGATATATTTGCCATGAGTAGGTGCACTAATTGCTTTCCACGCATCAGCAAGTCTCTCATATTTTGGTTCCACCGGACCACGTCACACTTGGAGCGACCAAGCCACTTGGTGCAACCCGTCGCTCAAACATGCTCTTCAACATTCCTTGCTTTCCTTATGTTATGCCCAAGCTCAACTATCTCATCGAGCATCATTGACCGGTCTGGACCTCAGCTCCTCCATGAGCGTAGTCCCAATCCTCGCTGTTGACCATAGTCGAACATAGTTGACTCCAAGGTTCCTTGCATATTCAAAAACAAATAAGTCATTTTTGAACACGAGTTCTTCACAAATCATGATACACCCGGTCAAACCAATGTGCACGGTTGGTCTAACCAGTTGCACTTGCAGCACTAGTGTGATCGCTCAGCAAAGCTGATCAAACTATTAGGGAGTAAAATCAAACTAAAAATCCAACTCTTTTACAAATTTGAATTTTAAATTCACAAACATTGACAATGGTACATCACAAAAGTTCCTAGCCCTTCTCACATGATTCCTTAATCTCTCTCTTGATGAACACATTAGCAATTTCTTCAAAAATACAAATTTGAGTTGATTTTAGAATTAGTGGGGATTTTGCAAAAGAAAGCTCAAAATGGTCAAAAACGGATTACAGAAGCTGAAAATGACCATATGAGCAAGAAATGAAGTAAAGCAACTAGATAGAATAAGTTCTCCACAAAAAACTTTAACTCCACCAAAGAAATTTGAAAATCTCACTCTAGGTTCATAAGAAAAAAATTGTTCTATTTGACCTTGGTCATAGTGAGAAGAAATCAACGAGATCAAAAGAATCATTGCAAAGCACATATTCTCCAACATAGCAAGAAATCACACAAAAATTTTAAATTTTGCTCTAAATCTATATTTTTACCAAACTTCTACCCCTTGATAATGAATTCATCAAGATGCATGCACGAAAGAGCATGTAATGAAATAGGTCTTTATGAACCTAAATATAAATAAAATGCAGCCAGTTTATTTCATTACATACTCTTTCGTGCATCTATATATAGCAAAGCTAAGCCAACTGAGCAAGAATCTGAACTTAAATGAATTTCTTAGCATGTCAAGTTGCTCAAATTCTTAGTTTAACCAAAGATATCCAAAAGTGAGTCTAGCCATTTTAATAAAATAAATAGAACTAAGAAGCTACAATTGAATCATTTTAGAATGCTACAAATTCAATATTGAATTGTTGTTCAAACGCGTGGATTTTAGCATAAATAGCACATGAAACACTTTTTGAACCACATTTTTTTGTCTTATCTTAATAAAGCAAGTCCTGAATTAAGAGCTATGTGCTAGATCTCAAGCCTTTGTTGACTACCCCAAGCAATAAGCTTAAAAGCATGGTTATGATCATCTAAAACACTTCCTGAGTTCATAACTAGTGCAATGGCAAGTTGTCTCATGAGAAAAATTAGTGAGATTAGTTTTTTCACACATAAAAGATATTATTTTTTATTTTATTATACTTCAAGAACAAAGGGCTACTCCTGAGTCCGTAAGTAATACCCGACTCGAGCTGCAAAAGCCTAGGAGAAGTAAACTCATGCTTCAACAAAGAGCTGGCATGGCTCAATTAGATTTACTGAACTTTGTCTATTTGATATGGCATAAATCATAGAAGTATCATTAAAGCAAAACTGGCCATAAGATCAAACATTGACATATTTTAATTCAAGTTTATTCACATTTAATCAAGCTAACATGACAAAAGATAAGCTATACATAAAGATACATGATTTATATAGCAAAACTAGCACAAAATATGGTAACTTGTAAAGCAAGATATCATATCACACGGAGATAATAGTCAAAGCTCCATTTATATCTTAAAATGCAGATTACTAAAATTTAAATATACACTATGATACAATGGATGCACAAAAGCCAAACTCCCTTCAAATCAACCCAAAAAGATAAATAACCACCAACTCAACCCACAAAGAAGCAAAATAAGAAGATTCGAGAACCTTGGTGAAAATATTTGTGACCTAGTGCTCCGACTCTACAAATTGGAGGACAACATCACCCTTCTCAACACAGTCCCTAAGAAAATGGTACCTAATATCTATGTGTTTGGTTCTAGAATACCGCACTGGATTTTTGGCAATGTTAATGGCACTAGTATTATCACACAAGAGTGGAACACTACCCAAGGCTAACACATAGTCCTACAGAGTAGATAAGATCCGGAGAACCTAAGAGCAACTACTAACAAGAGCTATGTACTTTGCCTTAACAGTAGACTGTGCAACAGAAGGTTGCTTCCTAGATGACCATGAGACAAGAGATGTACTTAAGAAGTGACAAGTACCTGAGGTACTCTTTCTATCTATACTACACCCATAAAGTTTATGTCTAAGAATGCTCAAAGAAAAAGTGAGAAAGTAGAATAATACCAAAGTCTAAAGTCAAGAGTGACTTGAAGATATCTGAATATGCATCACACTACTCAATGCTGAGAGGCACAAGAGGAAGCCTGAAATAGAGTGCATAGACACACAACAAAGTGTATATCATGCCTTGAAGTTGTGAGGTAGAGGAGTGAGCCGATTATGTTGCGGTACTCCTGTTGGTCCACTGGCTCGCCATCCTTATTAGGATCTAGAACTACCGAAGTAGCCATGGGAGTAGTGACAGGCTTGCTGCTTCCCATGTCAAAGCACCGAAGAAGATCTTTGGCGTACTTGCTTTAATGGATGAAGGTACCTTTCTTCGATTGCTTGATTTGAAAACCAGGGAAGAACGTTAGCACACACATCATACTCAACTCGAATTCTCTACTTATTGTATCTGAAAATCTAGACACCAAAGCATAAGAAGAGCCACAAAAAATTATGTCATCCACATAAATCTGAATAAGAAGGAGATCACTACCATGCCTAAGAGTGAATAGAGTTTTACCTACCATTTCTATTTTAAAATTATTCTTAAGTAGAAAACTATTAAGTCTATTATACCAAACTCTAGGTGCTTACTTCAATCCATATAGGGCCTTGGAGAGTTTACAGACATGGTTGGGAACATAGGATTTTCAAAACTAGGTGATTGCTTGACATAGATCTCTTCTACCATAAAACCATTAAGAAAAATACTCCTGACATCCATTCAAAATAATTTAATACCCTTAGACACAACAAATATTAGCAGAATATGAATGGATTCTAACATAGCAATAGGTGCAAAGGTCCCCTCCAAGTCTAAGCCCTTTACCTGTAAGAAACCCTGAGCTACTAGTCTAGCTTTATTGCGAACCACTAACCCATTCTCACTTTGCTAATTTTTGAATACCCATTTAGTTCCTATGACATTATAACCAAGTGGAGGTTCAACTAAGGACCAGACCTTGTTTCTTTCAAAGTTCTCAAGCTCTTCATGCATGGCATTGACCCAAGAAGTATTAGATAAAGCATGGGTGATATCTCGGGGCTCAAAGGATACAACAAAAGTAGAATATGCATAGTAATCTGGAGACATAAACCTAAAGTGAGTAAGTCACTTATAGAGATCCCCAATCATCTGCTATGGAGGGTGTTGTCGTTGAACATGAAGTAGTGGTCTTGGTACAGATGTGGCCTCTACCTCATGGGCTGTGGAGGTAGGAGTAGAGCCACTTAAAGTGCTGGTGAAAGTGGGAAGAGGCTACTCAATTGAAGCTAAAGTAGTGGAAGCAGGCTCTTTAACCAACTCAGAAGCGATAAGAGGAGGGATTGGATCCTCATCCTCTAAGTCAAGGTAGTTGTCAAAGAAGATGCTACCTTGATCATCATGTACCCATGTACCGGCACTGTTAGGTCTAGTACTAGGATTAGCCTCATTAAAAGTGACTTCACAAGTCTCTAAGATTTTGTTTATATCCAAATTTAAAACATGATGCCACGAGTATGAGCGGGATATCTAAGAAATATGCCATCTGATGATCTTGATTCAAATTTATCCAAATTGTCATATTTTAGAATGAAGCACTTACAACTAAAGATCATAAAATGAGAGACGTTAGGCCTATGATTGAACCTCAACTCATAATAAGTCATGCCTAAGGACAATCACAAGAACACCCTGTTTGACACATATGAAGCAGTGGAAATTACCTCAACCCAAAATCTCCTAGGAGTGCTATACTCATCTAACATGGTCCTAACCATCTCCACTAGAGACATATTATTCCTCTCTATAACTCCATTTTGTCAGGGAACTCTAGGAGAATAGAATAGGTCCTATAGACCTCACTCAGCACAGAAAGTAGCAAAAGATAAGTTTTTGAATTCATTATCATTATCACTCCTAAGGACTCTCAAAGCTCCTAAGATATTAACAACTAATCTAAGGACCAACTCTTTAAAGCAATGTGTCTAAGTGCAAGAGCTGTCTAGGTGCATCAGTCATCACTATGAGGTGGATGGGAAGCAGCAATTATCTTACCATGTCTACAAGGTAAGCAAACTAGATCCTTGCAACTCTTAATCCTAGGAAAACCTCTAATAAGATCCATGCTATTGACTGTAGTTAAGCAATCGAAGCCAATATGAGTAAGCCTACGATGCCACATTACTAGATCATGATAATCAAAAGCCACAAGATACCTAGGGCTAGAGCTAAGAGAGACAATTAAATCAACACTAAACACATTCTCCAACCTAGAAACCCCAAACACAAACTTATCAAAGCAATCTAGAACCCCTCACTCACCTCTCTTGAACCTCACCTCTAGACCCTCATCTAAGAGCTAAAAAACAGAAAGCAAGTTATACCTCAGCTTACTTATTTAAGTAACATCCTTGAGCAAGAACTTGTTGTTGACGCGTAAAGTGCCCTTAGCCATCACGGTTCTGGTAGAAACATCCCTAAATGTGATCAACTCATCATCGGATACGTGAGTAAGTGAGGAGAACCATCGAAAATCTCTAATCTTGTGTCGAGAACACATAGAGTCAACAAGCCACACGTCCTCCTTCCTCACTTGATGGATCTATAGGGCAGAAGCAGGACAAATTGGTGCCTCAATACTGGGGTTAGAAATAAAAGACTTAGGAATTCAGTACTGCACCACATGACGAGTAGGAACAACAGTAAAAGTAGTAATAGAGCAGTTAGTACAAATATCATGAGAATGCACATGAGAACCAGCTAGATCTCTCCAAATCGGCCTACTAAAAGACCAGTACTCCTCTGTCTAATGCTACTCGTTGTCTATCCTCACAAACTCCTAACCCACAATGTTGCCTAGCTCCACCAAAATAGTCAAAGAAGGAACCTACGAACCTAGACCTAACTCTAGGAGCACTCAAGACTAAAGGCCTGGCTCTAGAGACACTTATGGGTGAAGAGTTTCCTCTAATGGATCTCAAAGCACACACCTACTCTCTCATCTCAAACTTGACCCTGCGAAATCAAAACTCAACAAGGTGGCCTTCCTTCTTACAGAAGGTGCATTGGTATTTGACCTTTTGAGGTATCAAACCTACTGAAGTAGAAGCACCTGATTTGCTAAAAAGGATTTGGGCAAATCTAGCTGGCTTAAACACAATCTTTGAAGGCTTAGGAGGTTTGACCTCAATCTTGCCACTCTCTACAAATCTCTCTAACTTAGGTGGATGGTTTTTGGACTACTCTAGGGAGTTGAACCCTTGACCTCTATTCTTCAAACTCACTTTAGATTAGTCGAGAATCATGTTGAGGTGTTTCTTTTCACTAGAGAATCTTTCAAGGGTCTTCTTGAGGTAGTTATTTTCTTTGGTTAGGTTCACACATGTGGTACACTCCAGGTTCTTGGTTGCGCTAACATATCTTTCTTTGTGGACAACTACCTCTACATTCAAAGACACATAAGAGACATCCTTAATGCTACCTAGCTGCTTCTCAAACTTGACTCTAAAAGTCTCATGCATCTCATGTAAATCATTTCCAGTCTCATTACAGAATACACAAGGAATAGAATCAATGGAATTCCTAAATGCGATCATGTATAAGATTTTTCTATTTTTATCTTCAATTGTCTTGTTAAGAGCTTCTTATTTATTAGTGAGCTTGGGAAAATTTTCACATGATTCAGTTTTAGCATGATGAAGCAATCTAGTTGATTCTTTTAGTTTTTGCTCCCTAAACTCATAATGAGAACATGAATGTTCAAGACTGAATTGAAGCAAGGTTTTAGTAGCACTATCAAGTTTTAGTTCAAGTAAGGCACAGTGACAAGGATATAATAATCCTCAAATTATTATTTATCTATAATGATATTCTTACGTTGTTATACTCCTTATCTATAAGGGGGAGGTTTCACAGGGTAGTCGTAAGCTCTTCTATAATCACTCCTTAATCATAAGCTTTTCTACGATCACCTCATAGTTATAAGTCCTTCCATGACCACCTCATGATCGTAAGTCCTTCCACGACCACCTCATGGTGACCACCCTGCGGTCGTAAACACTCCTGCGACAAGCCCATCTCCAACTAGCTTGTCCACAACAACCTACCATGTCGTGGGTTATCTGATAAGGTGGTTAGAACATGCGCTTATTCTCTAGAGTAATTGCACATAACTTTTCTATAACAATAACCACCGCATGACGAGTGACATACCATGTCTCTCTGACAATAACTCCCATCAAACGGTTATCACCCGAAGTGTTAAAGCATGTCTTGACATAGACAACTGCTACCGCTTCACAGGCTATATAAAGGTGGACATCAGGGAAAAGGAGGGGGATGAAGGGAAAAGATTCAACAAACCTGAGGGAGAATAGAAGTAGAGCATAACATTTCTCATTCCTCTCTCGATTGTAATCAATTCATCGAGCAATACCCACATAGGAGTAGAGTTGTTATTCTCCCGAGACGAGGCCCGAACCTGTATAAAAATTCATGTGTCTTTTCTCTATGTGATCATGGCCAGGTTGTAGCAAGAGATCCCCCAAATCCAAGAAATCATACATAAGATCATAATAAAACATCGACAATTGGTGTCGTCCATGAGGATCTTCTTCCAAAACTCTGGTAATTCCTTGTCGGTAAGTTATCTTCTTTCTGATATCCTTATGGTAGGGGAATGAAATGATGAGAATTGGTTTGACCTAGCCAACTACATAGACCTCAACATGGATGCCTGCTACGACTACGAGTAGACCATGCTTTCATCCAACGGTGAGGCTATCCCTGGACATCCATCGTGAGATCTCAGAGATTGCACTGTTAGTAGGACTAAGGAGGGATCCTTGTCCCCCATAGTATTACGCTCAATGGAGGAACAAGTTTCCCCAAAGGGCAAGGGTCAATCTGACCACAAATAGGACTCATAACATGACAACGGGCCTTCCCCCAAAGTGTTTGAGTCCCCCAACTGCTGCTTGATATGGGATAGCAAGCCCTGGAATCTGTCATCCTATGAATCTATCAATATCTAGTGGTTGTGACCCTTCAGTTGTCCCCATAGAGAATATGGGTGGGCTCCCTACGAGTTCATCCAAGTCGATCAAAGTACCAAAGAGGCAGGCGAAGGCAGCAAAGGGAATGAGAAGATCAAGAAATCCAAGAACAAGGCAAAAGGTCAGAAGCCTTAAGCCAAAAGTTCTAAGCAGGTCTCGGCCGTGGGGCGACAAGGAGCCATAGAATCCCAGGTAGTACTTCAATTGGGGCAAGGAAAAAAATCCCCGCTCAGAAGGATAACAAGCCAAGGTGGTGTCCTCTCCATTAAAAGGAAAGACATGACCTTCACAAGTGCCGAATTTTCCAATGAAAACTTGAAGACTACTACTCCGGCAAAAGACCACTCCCTACACTCGCAGAGGAAGGACAATCGAGTGGTCGAAAGCAACCAAACGATGATGAGGATGCTGTTCCAAGATCCAAAGCACACTATCGAGCACATCTAAGGAGGATCTTCAACATACGAGTCAAAACGGTAGTATAAGGCTGTTAAACGAGAGGTAAACTCTATTGACCCTCCTCTTGTCAATAATCTTTCTAAGTGGTCAGAAGTCACCATCTCCATTGAGAAAAGTGACTATCTAATCCCTTCGACTCGATCAGATCGATTTTCGATCATGGTCGAGCCAACCATCAACAACCGTTGAGTCAATCAAGTGTTGATTGATGGTGGTACCTTTTTAAATATTTTATTTGTAACTGCTCTGAATGAGATGCAAGTTCCTCAAATCAAAATGAAGCACGTACAATACTCATTCCATGGGAACGTACCGGGGCCTTCAACCAAGCCAATTGGCCAAGTTTCTCTTCCTGTTACATTTGGTTCTCCAGGCAACTTCAGGACAGAAAAAGTCTATTTTGATATGGTTGATTTCGACACAGCATATAATGCCATACTCATATGACCAACTATGGCACATTTTCTGATCGTTGCTCATTATGCACAACAATGTCTTAAGATACCAAGTCCTAAAGGAGTAATCATAGTCTGTTGTGATAAGAAAATGGTTCTTACACGCGACCACAAGTCCCTTGAGATGGTCAGCCAGTTGCCAACTCGAGGTGCAAGCAAGGCGTAGCCTTCAACTAAGTACTCTAAAACTGCACTAAAGCCTAGTGAGCAAGTCAACGAAGTCCCTCTAAATCAAGACAAGCCTTTGAAGACCATTCGCATCGGGGTTATTTTCGACCCTCCACAGGAAGACGTACTCGTCACCTTCCTCTAGGCAAACGCAGATGTATTCATGTGGCAACCATTTGACATGCCTAAGGTCCTCAGGGTGGTGATCAAACATAGGCTAGCTCTACGGCCTGACAAAAAACTCGTAAAACACAAGTTATGGAGATTTGCACTTGATTGATGGGAGGCTATTAGGTCTGATTTGCACCGCTTGAAACTCAATCCCGAAAAGTGTGTGTTCAGAGTTTCTTTAGGAAAGATGCTCAGATTCCTTATTTGGTAAGAGGTATTAAGGCAAATCCTAAAAAGATAATGGCCATTGAGCAAATGTGCCCTCTAACCACTAAGAAAGAAGTTCTGAAACTCACCGGGTGCATGGCAACTTTGGATCATTTCATCACACAACTGGAAGAAAAAGGACTTCTATTGTAGCATGGCTACAACAGGGGTACAAGGTACCCTTCTCCATAGGAGACATAGCACCAAGAGAGCTAGAGAGAGAGCTAGTGGTCAAAATGAGGGGATCTTGCCTCCTCATACCCCTCTTGGGGGCTTATATACATGAGTGGTGTAGGATGGGAAATTCCCATCCTAGCCCTTAATAATTACAAAAGGTAGGGGTATGTTGGTACATTCTTTTATACTATTGGGTCTGCTGCAAGGCCTAGTTGTTTGGGGCTGGGCCACCCCCACAACAGTACTCCCTCGACAACAAGCGCAGAGGTCCCGAGGGGCGAGCTGACGTAACCAATTGGCCCAGCCTGGCCTAGCCCCCCCCCCATCCTCTGGCCGCAAGCACGCAGGTGCCAATATGCAAGTTGATGTAGCTGGTAGCCCAGCCCCTGGGAGTGTGGACGTTGTAAACCTCTCGAAGCAAGGTAGTTCCATTGATCTTGATGTGGTCGTGGAATATACCAGTAGAGGCCCGGGTGCCCCATCGGGTTGGTGCCTCTGACACGGTTAGCGTGCAGACACGGACGACGATGGTTGAATGACCACAAGTTGGCCACGAGGTGGTCAGAGAAGGCCTCACGACTACGTCGCTCATGATGTGGTCATGGGCATCGATGTAATCGACGACAGGGTGAGGACTTGAAGCGTGTGCACTCCGTCCCCCACCACTAGGATAGTTGTCAGTGGAGGATCGACAAAGGCACAACCACAAAGTGGCCGAGCGTATGTCGGTGAAGTTGTGACCCTGACGTGGTCGTGCGTGGATGAAGTGTTGACAAAGTCTGGACCCTGTAGTGGTCGGACGATTGCAAACGAGGTCAAGACCATGAGGTGATGGACAAAGTTGGGACCGCGAGGTGGTCATTGATGTGGATGGGGTCACGACCATAAGGTGGTCGGACAGCCGTCGACAAAGTTCCAAAGGCGAGGTGGTCATAGGCGTCGACCAAGGTGTGACAACAAGATAGTCATAGAAGTGGCCAACAACTACATCGAGGAAGACGTGGTTGTGGGCATCGACAAAGCGGCGGTGGGACGAGGGCTGTTAATGAAGATTCGACCATGAGGGGACAGATGACATCATTGAAGGTGCGACCACGAGGTGGTCGTAGGTGTTGACGAAGTTGGTGGTGGGACGAAGGGTTTTAATGTGCACTCCATCCCAACCACGAGGGTGTCTATGACCCCGAGATGGTTGGACAAAGTCACGGCCATAAGATGGTCAGATGAGCGTCATTCGACCACTTCGTCTGACCACAAGGTGGTCGGACGAATTCTACCATGGTAAGGTGGTCATACGAAGTCTATGACCATGAAGTGGTCGGACAGGCGTCTACAACCACAAGGAGGTCGGACAAAGTCAGGACCACAAGGTGGACCGATGAGTCTATGACCACGAGGTGATCAGGCGAAGTCGGTGGAGGGATGAAGGCTCGAAACGCATGCTCCATCCCCACCCTTTGGATTGGAGATGATGAAGTATCGACCATAAGGTGGTCATAGCCAGCGGCTTATTCTTATGTCATTATATTTCTTGAGTACACCTCTTATCTATAAGGGGGAGGTTTCACAGGGTAATCGTAAGCTATTCTACGACCACTCCTTAGTCGTTAGCTTTTCTATGACAACCTCATAGTTGTAAGTTCTTCTACGAGCATGTTTAAGTTCAAGCCCTATTAAGTTAGTTTTGGTGATAATGATAAATGTAATTATGAGACCAACTTATTTATTAACTATGATGTTGTCTAGTCTCATTTGGATGTGATAAATGACAAATGCAATTGTGAGACTAACGTATTTATTGATTATGATATTACTTAGTCTCATTTCAATGAAAAAGTGAAAATCACATAGGCATGCATTCGACATCACATTTTATAACTTAGTGCATTCTTCGGATCCAAAATATAGATTAAACTCCATAAATAGTCAAAGTTGAATATGTGCATATGTCTTTTTATATATTCTTGTATGCATACATTTAGGGGGAGTTTACTCTATGTTTTGTAGTTTCATTAGTATTGATCCATATTCCTTCTTTCACATATTAAGGATCTTTACTTTAAAACATATCCCTTGAATATATATAGTTTGTGTAGTTTATATATACTCATAATCGAGTTATCATCTAGTTTCTCCATTATATGTTAATGGTTGGATGATTAATGATAACCGGATGTGTAAGCTTTGCTAGCAATTAATCTCAAAGACAAACACTTCCATTCAAATGATTTAATTACTTTGAAAGCTTATCCTAGAGTATACAAATGTTGTGTATATGATGTATACTCATAAATCAATTTCTATCTTATTATTTGTTGAGATTGTCATAAATTACCAAAAAAAGAAGATTGTAGAATATAGTCCCTCCATTATGAGTTAATTGTAAAGTTTTAGTAACTAATAGTAATTGATTTGTAGACTAACATTTTTTATGAGTTGGATGAATAGGTTATGTTCCAAAACTGGGGTTGACATGAGATGACTTCATGTGTTGAATATTATTAAGTCAAGATGCGGGATGAAAGATGGCTTCATGAGTCGAAGGCTATCAAGAAGAAGATGCATCATGAATTGATACGTGTGCATGAGAAGATGATCATGAGTTGATCATCTAGTCAAGTGAAGACCCATCATGTGTTTATGGAGTTCTAGTGAAGGATGCATCATAGGTTGATGCATATCAATATAATGACTCAAGGCAAATGTATGACTAGCTACGGCTAAGGATATATTTCTAGTCTTTTACCGGTCTTGGTATTTGGTTGGAAGATCGGATTACTAGTATAGGTTGTCTATTATTAAGAGGGGTCTTGTCTAGTAACTTGAGTCTCATCATGTGTTGATAGCATGACTTCACTTGCTCTAGCTCTCCGTAGCATAATGCTTATATTTGTGAATGTGTTTTGCAAATAGTTGTAGCTCATGTGTTGAATCCCTTAACATAGGACTATACATTACAAATGTGTTTTGCATGTGTTTGAAGTCCATGTTTCCTACCTTGTGTCATGATTTCAAATGTATTCAAATGTGTTTTGTAACTTGTTGAGAATCATGGTTAGCCCTTGTATGCATGATACTATTATTTGCAAATGTATTTTGCAAAATCTGTTGAATTGTATGCACTTCTCAGGAAAATTGAAATTACCGCAGTGTGTCGTGCAGTACTACCGCTGGGCAGAACTACCAGCATTGTGATCATGGTACTATTGTGTTTGTTGGTGGTCGTAAGACTAGAGTGGTCGAACCAACGTAGTCGGTGACCAACGAGGTCAAACCAACTTGGTCAGAGACCAGTGTGGTCGAGCCAAGGTGGTCGAAGACCTGTGTGGCCGAGCCAACATGGTCAGAGACCAGAGTGGTCAAACCAAGGTGGTCGAAGACCAGACTTAGTCAAACCAACAAGGTCGAAGATCAAAATGGTCGAACCAGCATGGTAGAGCCGACATGGTCAAACCTATGTGGTCGAACCAATGTTATCAAAACCGATATTGTCGAGACCTGTGTGGTCGAAACCAACGTGGTCGAACTGACGTGATTGAAACAACGTGGTCAAAGATCGACATGGTAGTTGAAGATATGTGTGATCGAAGATTGACATGGTCGAAGATCAACATGGTCGACGTGGTCGAAACCAACGTGGTCGAAGATCAGTGTAGTTGGTGACCTATGTGGTCATACCAGACAACGTGGTCAAGTACCAGTGTGGTCAACAATCGGTAGTTCTGGTTCTGTGTGAGCGGTCTGACCTGTGAGCGATACTACCAGCTCTGTGTGAGCGGTACTACCGAGTTGCAGAACGACTGCTTGTGTAGTGGTACATTTTCTCCAGAGAGACATATTCGTGGGAATCTTCTCCACACGTGTGGAGCGGTACTATTGTAGAATGGTAGTACCAGACTTTGTGTGGCGGAACTATTGGATTTGTTGAATAACGGCTATTTTTTTTACCATTGCTGAGGGGAGCAGTAGTACCAGCATTTTTCCTGCGATACTACCAAAAATCCTATTTTTTGTCCTCAACGACTAGTTTTGAAGTGTGGGGTATAAATACTCCCTTGTGACCGGTTGGGATTAGACATTTGGCACTCCATTTCACTCTCTTGAGCTAGTGTGAGGTTCTCCTCTCAATTGTGTATGTGTTGCACCTTGTGAGCAAGAAGAAGTGCTCTAGATTGCATGTGTTGCATCTAGAGTTGGATTTAGTATCCACTTGAGCCTGTATATTCGTTGCACGTGGTGAGAGTCAAACAAGAGACTTGACTTATTATTTTTGGAGGTTGCTGGCCCCTAGACGATGTTGGAGGCGTTTGCACAAATGATCACTCAACGAAGGTTCTCAGAAGACCCAACAATTTGTGAAGGTTGGAGCTCACTTACCCGGAGTGAAAAAGAGCTACCACTAGTGGATTGAGGTGATTGGCTTAATTCGTGAAATCGGTCCAATTCATTTGGGCTTCCCTCAATGTGGACTAGAGGAGACCGATAAGTCTCCGAACACCACGGTAAAAATTAACCGTGTCATTGTGGTTTGTTTTCTTGTGCTCAATTTACCTTCAAGCAATTTACATTCATAGAATTAAATTGATTGCTTGTCATCCTAGAATTGCAAACCTTGACATAGACTTAGGGTGTTGGTGCACTTAGGTGAACCTAGTTGATTTAGGTCTTGTTTGTGCTAAACTAAATTGAGTTAAGTTTCTGCATTATGTACTTGGTTTAACCAAATACTTGATAGAAGATAATTTTTAAGACTGCCTATTCACTTTCCTCTAGTCGGCCTACTTGATCTTACAGCATGGCGTAGTCGTAAGTTCTTCCATGACCACCTCATGGTCGTAAGTCCTTCCACAACCACCTCATAGTCGTAAGTCCTTCCACGACTACCTCGTGGTCATAAGTTCTTCAACGAGAATGACGTAGTCGTAAGTTGTCATATGACCACCCTATGGTCGTAGACTCTCCTGTGACTAGCCCATCTCCAACTAGCTTGTCCACGACAACCTACCATGTCGTGGGTTTGTCTGATAAGGTGGTAAGAATATATGCTTGTTCTCTAGAGTAACTGCGAATAACTTCTCTCAAACAATAATCGTCGCATGATGAGTGAGATACCATGTCTCTCTGACAATAACTCTCGTCAGATGGTTATTACCCGAAGCATTAAGGTGTCTCTTGACATAGAAAGACTATTGCCGCTTCACAGGCTATATAAAGGTGGGTGTCACGGAGAAGGAGGGGGACGAAGGGAAAAAGATCTGACAGACCTGAGGGAGAATAGAAGTAGAGCAAGACATTTCTCATTCCTCTCTCGATTGTAATCAGTTCATTGAGCAATAGTCACATATAAGTAGGGTTGTTATTCTCCCAGGAGAAGGTCCGAACCTATATAAAAATACCTTTGTCTTTTCTTTGTGTGATCATAGCCATGTCGTAGTAAGAGATCTCCCGAATCCAAGAAATCATACGTAAAATCGATACTAGAACATCAACACACAAATAGAGCAAGATGAAGCAATAGCGCCTAAAGCAACATCACGTATGTTAACATGATCATTGCTAGACTTGAGTGTTACTAGTTTATCCTTAGTATCCATGAGTTGTCTAACAACATACGAATGAGCAATCCTAAGCTTATCCAACTCAGCCTATAAAGCAAGGCAAGAATCACATTTTTTTCATCATTAGAAATTATGGATTTGAGCCTAACAATTTCTAAGTTTAAGTTGTCAATCATGAAATCCTGATTCTTGATTTTCTTAGACTTCTTCCTAAGTTCTCTTTCAGCTCAAACAAGAGCACGCTTCATATACTCGGTCGAGGGACATATCTCATTGGGATCATTGCAGGGAGTGTCATCGTTGATGGTGTCATTGGTGATGTCCTCATCAGTCATGAGCACATGCCAGTGAAATCATAGTTCTTATTCTTACCTCTAGAGTCATCCTCATTGTTCTTTGTTCCCAAGTTCATATTGCTCATGTTGACAGCCTCAAGAGCAGCAAGGACCAAGTTGACAAACTTGTGGTAGTTGGCCTTCTTGGGCTTTACATCTCAAGCTTATGAATGCCTTCAGAAGTCCTTCTCATCCTTGTCCTTCAGCTTGGGGCATTTAACCCAAATGTGATTTGGCTTACCACACTCAAAATAGGTGAAGAGGCTACTAATTTTATGGTTCCTCATATTGTGTCAAGCTTTTATGAATTTGGGGGATATGAGTGCTAAGTCCTCTTCTAGGAGTCTCTCCAACTGCTCATCACTTAGGGGATGCAAGGAGAATAAGGGAAAACTAGAAGAACCAAAATCCAAAGAATAGAAGAACTGCTCAAAGTAGGGTTGTGAGAGACCATGTGGAGATAACCACATGTTTATGATGAGTAATTGACAAGTTTGTTGCAAAGTTTAAGTTTGGTTTGAGTGATTTGTGCCAGGTTGGCATTTGGCGCAATCGGGTATGGTTGGACGGTCTTATTGCATATTCGTCTTCCCGATTGGTCGTTTAGGTGAGTTTATGCTTCATTGATGCTATTTATGCTTTCATGTATCGAGCGGTGATATTTGATGTGTTTCTTGTTTGTGATGGCTGCAGGACGTCGAGGTGGAGTCGTGGCGAGATACGGGGTGACCAGACTAGACACGGGCGGTGTCAAGGTCAGAACGGTCGGATGTGTCGAAGACGGCGGAGATTCGAGGTGGTTGCAAGGCTTGGACGACAAGGAACGCGGAAGCTTCCCGGAAGGTGCAGGAGGGGCGTTTCGGTAAAAACGCAAAGCTGCACAAGTGGAGGCGGTTCCGTTCGGGATTTCGCGGGCGTAACTGGTTGGAGACCCGTTAGCCAAAGGCTATATAAGGAGGAGGTGCCTCCTTGTGGCCATAAGGATTCTAGGGTTTGAGAGGTTAGTAGTGTGTTGCTTTAGTCAAAATGAGCTTTGGAGAGTTTGTTTTGGCTTTAAGGCTTTAGTGGGTGAGAAGGGCAGAGGATGTCTCCTGTAGTGCTCTGTGTATGTTTCCTCTCCAAGCATGTAGAGTGTGGGTGTTCTTGAGCTTGAGAGTGGGAGAGGATTGAGCGGAAACTCCTTGTAATCATCCCTATTCTAATGTCCAGACGTATGGGGACTCATCTGTAATCCTCGTTTGATATGGAATGAAGTTCTGAATTTTATCTCTTGTGCTCCAGTGTTCTTCGTTGCCTCTCTGTTGAATTCTTGGTTTTCTCGTTGTCTTGTTGTTTCTTGTGGAGAAGGCCCAAAATGGGTTGCTCTGTGATGGGAATAGGTCCCAAGAACATTTGATTGGTTTCTCCCTAGAGCAAAGTGATTGAATCAAAGATTTGCCTTTTTCAGTTTCTCTGTTCGTGTTTTTCATTTTTAGGGTTTTTGTGCAATTGGTCATTCCCTTCATGAGATGGTACGAAACTTGACATGTTGAGTCCTGAGGCTATTAAGTGGCTATCCTCAAAGTTTCGTGGCCAAAGGATCAAAGATTGGGGAGTATTTTGGTTTTTTGGCTCAATTCGTGCAAGATTTCAGATTTTTACCATATTCTGAAATCTTGTCCTTAAGTTTGATTTCTTCGTTTCCCGGAGCCCTCTTGCTATTTAGTTGGTTGTGGTAGTACTCTGGGCCAAAAAGATCAAGAAGAAATCCTCCATTTCTTAGGTTTTCGAAGTCTGAATTTGTGTTCGAGTTTTCAGCTCTGTCAGTTTGCTCTCGGGTTGCCTGGGAGTCAGGGGAGGCCGGTCTGACCGGACCATGCATGGCGGTCTGACCGCTCGAACCATGCCGGTCAGACCGGCCCTGTTCAAGCGGTCAGACCGGCAGCAGGGTTGCGGTCAGACCGCCCAGTCACCTGCGGTCTGATCGCCCCCAGCAGTTCTGGTTTTTGGTGTTGATTCTTTTTAGCCTATTTTCCCTCTTGTTCCTCTGAGTTGTCTGCTTCTTTTCTCCCTTGTCCAGTGGGCTCATCCGGAGAACACAAGTCTTTCTCTTCATAGATTTAATATCTATTGGAGAGAAGATTATTGTGGACGCTCCTCGGGGGATAAGTTTTAAGTCGACATTCACCCCCCCTCTGTCGTCATTTCGGTCCAACAATTGGTATCAGAGCCGGTTAGCTCTTCTCGATAGATCTTAACCGGTCTCTAGAGCCATGGCGATAGACAAGTACTCGACCAAACCCTCGGTCTTCGATGGGATCGACTATCCCTTCTAGAAGAGCCGGATGGAGACCTACATCTAGACTCAGGGCTACGCCATCTGGGGTAAGGTCAAAGTACGTTATGTTGTTCCTGCCGATGAGAACATCAACGCTGAAAACATGCTTGATGTTGAGGCGAATGCGAAGGCAAGGAACATCATAATCCAGGGGTTGAGCAGAAGCGAGTTCGATCGCATCTCTCATTTGTCGTCGGCCTTCGACATCTGGGAGACCCTCGATGCGTACCATGAGGGCACCACCCAGATTAAGACGGTTCGATGGTACTAGTTCAAGCGAGTCCTTGGATGAGTGCTTCGCTTGTTTTCACAAGATGCTGAGCAATCTCCGAGCGGTCGGTCTCACATACTCCGACTCGGACAATGCTCGTCAAATGTTGTCTGCTCTTGATTTGCTGGTTTGGGAGATGAAGGTGACCACGATTAAAGACACGACCGACCTCTCGACCCTGACTCTTGACGCATTGTACTCGCACCTCAAGACTCACGAGATTGACATAGTCTCTCGTAGGTTGAAGTCGTAGTCGATGGCCTTAGTCGTCGATCCCACTTCTGGATCTTCTTCCGAGTCGCTTTGTGGTGTCTCTCTTGCTGCTCTCTGTGACATAACTGATGATCAGTTAGAGCAGCTTGCAGATGAGCAGTTGGCCCTCTTAGCTAGAAAGTTTTCTCATGCTTACAAGAGGAGGAGGGACAGAAAGAGAGGAGGACACGTGATTTGCTTCGAGTGTGGTGGCCCCAACCACATTCGGGCAAACTGCCCCAAGCTGGAGAAAGGCAAAGGTGACTACGGCGGTTCGGGCAAGAACGACTACATCGACAAGAACCGCAACAAGAAGCCTCCAGTTCACGCACAAGGCAAGAAGAAGTTCCGTGACCTTGGCAAGGCCAAGAAGCTGTTCCATCGCGTCCTCACCGCCTTCGACGACCTCGACCTCAGCGAGGTGGAGGGGTGGAGCGACGACGATGGGGCGGACGAGCAAGACCCCAAGGGCGGCGATGACTTCTCCGGCATGTGCTTCATGGCCCTTGAGGGCGAAGTGAGCGACAGCGAGCAGTACTCTGACTCCGACGAGGTATACCCTTCATACGACCAGCTTAATGGTGCTTTTCTTATGCTAGGTAAATTCCATGCTAGATCTAGAGCTAGGGTTAGCGAGTTGGAGAAGGAAGAAGAGAGCTTGTCACGGGAGCTTACTTCACTTAGATCTGCTCCCTCCCGTGATGATTGTGATGTATGTACTGCTCTGCTTGGTGATATGGATATGGAGAAATTAAGCACCTCTCATGATAGTCTGTCTTCTGAGCTTGACATGCTTAAGGTGGAGAATGTTAGTCTTTTGGCGGAACTAGAGATGAGTAGGTTTGTTACTCCTGCATCTACTGTTGTTGATACTACATCTTACACCTCATGTGAGGATAAGGACAATGCGTTTAGAGGTCTTTATACCATATTGCTCGATCTGCCCGAGACTTGTGAAAGTTGCAATAATTTGAAGATGAACCTAAAACGGACAGATCAGGCAGATCATAAAATTGCTGAATTACAAGCTTTTCTTCTTGAGCCTGTTGCTTCATGTGTGAATTGTCCCAAGCTTACGGCTGAGCTTGAAGCTGTCTCCAAACAGTTTCAAGAATTAGTTGATGACAACAACAGATTGGCCCAATATGCTTCTAAGGACCCTATTAGCTCACCATGCATTAATTGTAACAAACTAAAATCTGATTTGGTTGCATTGGATGAAAAATGTGTGAAGCTAACTAAGGACCTTCTAGAGAAGCCACTTTCTGCTTGTAATGTGTGTGCGGCTGTGGGGGAGAAGCCCAAGGGTAAGGTAGAGACGCCTAGCGACGTGAACAAACTGGTTAGCAGTAGGACTGTCCTTTCTGAGTCGGCTGAGCGTGCTCAAGCCATTCGTTCCTCTGCTATTGGTTCTTCTTCTACTCCCTTACCTTCTGCTGTTCCTTCTTCCCCCTGCTCTTCTTGCACCTCTCTCTTTCGGGAGTGTCAGTATCTTATGAACACTCTCGAGAGATTTGTAGGAAGCAAGAAGAAACTTAATCTTATTCTAGACCAATCTAAGATTTGCAGATTCAATCAGGGTCTAGGATATGATTTCTATGAGGACATGAGGAAGCATCCACCTGCCGTGCTTAGACCCATAGCCGCAGGTGTGATCGACATTGAGCCCAGGACCGAGAAAGTCCAATTTAAGTCAGCGGGCTTTGTCCAAGGGATTTCTGACAGCAAGGTGAGTTCACCTGTTGCTTCGGCCTCTCAGAAGGCGAAGCCTCTTCGTGCTACTTCTACCTCTCAGAAGGTGAAGTATCATTGTACCTTCTGTTAGAAGGATGGACACTTGATCGAGCGATGCTTCAGGCGCGCCAAGATTGCGCCTATAGACCGTGTTGCAGCTCTTAGGCGTATTCAGGGTCAGCCCCAGACCTTGAGTGCACGTAAGACCAACACGAGGTCTAGGTCTGCTCCAGGTGTTTCTAATGGGTTTGGGCATCATCGAGGACTTGGTTTTTCCGAGTTTTCTGGTTTTCGTCCTCATGCTCTCTTTGGTCGTGACTTCCGCCGTTCTGAGGGTAGATCTCGTTTCCCCCGGCGAGATCAGCGTGTTGCCGGTGCTCCGACTCGCTCTCCCATAGCAGTCGGACCCAGCAATAGCTTCAGGTCTGCTCACAGACCTTCTACTTCTTTGAGCGACAGAGAGCGTAGGGTAGTTAGAGGTCAGTCGTGTTTGACTACTTCTGCTGCTCGACGTGTTACTCAGTATTGGGTGCCAAAATCACTCTTGATTTATTCCAGTACTGAGCCTTTACTCTCTGTTTGACTCAGGTTCGCCGGGCAGGGAATTGAGAGGTTTGGCTTGTTGACTCCGGTTGTTCTCGACATATGACCGGAGACTCTCGTTGGTTCTCTTCCCTAGCCCGCGCTCCAGGTAATGAGACGATCACCTTCAGAGACGCCTCGTCTAGGCGCGTCATCGTCAAAGCTACAGTGCGTGTTAATGAGTCTTTTATGTTAAAAGATGTTGCCTTGGTTAGTAAGCTGCATTATAATTTGCTTTAAGTCTCTTAGCTTACCGATGACGGTTATGAGGTGAGCTTTAAGAAAAACAATTGCAAAATTCTTGATTCTTCGAGTAGTCTGGTTTGCGGGATTTCTCGTTATGGGAGGATCTTTCGTGCTGATTTTTCTGAGTCTTCTGGTGATCCTCTCCGGTGTTTGGTTGCTTCTGAGTCCCGTGACTTGACTTTCTGGCATAGGAGACTTGGTCATATTGGATTTGACCATTTGACCCGAGTTAGCGGCCACGATCTTATTCGTGGTTTACCGAAACTCAAGATGGTCAAAGATATTGTTTGCGCTCCTTGCCGACACAGCAAGATGGTTGCCGCTTCTCATCCTCCGGTCACAGTGACTATGACCAATGCACCAGAACAGTTGGTCCACATGGACACAGTTGGACCAGCTCGAGTGCAGTCAGCAGGAGGGAAGTGGTATGTTCTTGTCGTGGTCAATGACTTCTCAAGGTACTCTTGGGTGTTTTTCTTAGCCTCGAAGGATGAGACATTTACACATTTTCGAGGTCTTTTCAGTAGGCTTTCTGTTGAGCTCCCGGGTGCCTTACGAGCGATCCGCAGTGACAATGGAACGGAGTTCAAGAATTCCTACTTTGAGAGGTTTTGCGATGAGACAGGTGTAGAGCACCAGTTCTCTTTTCCGCACGTCCCACAGCAGAATAGCGTCATGGAGAGGAAGAACCGTACCTTGGTCGAGATGGCCAGGACGATGCTTGATGAGTATTCTACACCTAGGAAGTTTTGGGCTGAGGCTATTGCAACTGCGTGCCATGTTTCGAACAGAGTTTTTCTTCGGGCACACTTGCATCGCACTTCTTATGAGTTGAGATATGGGCGAAAGCCTAGTGTCTCGCATTTTTGCATGTTTCATTCTGAAGTCCGGGAACGTAGACAAGTTCGAGTCACGTTCTTGTGATGGTATCTTTCTAGGTTACTCGACTTCTTCGTGGGCGTATAGGGTTTGGAACTGCGAGTCTAGTAAGTTGGTAGAGACCTGTGAGGTGACCTTCGGTGAGGCTAGTCCGGGGACTAGGCCCGATATCTCAGGTTTTTTAGAGCAGCCCGAGTCCATCTTTGTGGATGATGAGGACGATGGAGATGAGGGTTGTTTACCCAATCCAGTTCCTCATCCTCCACCCGAGGTGCCATCTTCCACCGCACCTTGAGGCGATCAGCCCATGCCTTCGGCTTCCTCTGGAGCTAGTGGCTCTGTTCCTACCTCGTCAGCTCATGAGGTAGAGGCCACTTCTTCTCATCCAGGACCTCCTAGACACATCCAAAAAGATCATCCTTTTGAGCAGATTATTGGAGACCTCTTTGAGCGTGTCACACGTTTAAAGTCTAGCATGTCACATTTCTGTCTCCATTCTGCCTTTGTTGCCACCTTGAGCCCAAGAATGTTAGTCATGCTCTCTCTGACGAGTCTTGGGTCAATGCCATGCATTAGGAGCTAGAGAATTTTGAGAGAAACAAGGTCTGATCGCTTGTTGAGCCCCCTCGAGGTCACAATGTTTTGGGACTAAGTGGGTGTTCAAGAACAAGCAGAGTGAGGATGGGGTGGTTATTTGGAACAAGACTAGACTGGTAGCTCAGGGCTTCTCCCAGGTTGAGGGTTTAGACTTTGAGGAGACCTTTGCCCCTATAGCTAGACTTGAGGCTATTAGAATCCTGCTTGCTTTCGCAGCTTCTAAGGGCTTCAAGCTTTACTAGATGGATGTCAAGAGTGCCTTCCTCAATGGCTTTATTGAGGAAGAAGTCTATGTGAGAGAGCCTCCAGGTTTCGAGAACCCCAAACACCCAAACCATGTCTTCAAGCTTTCCAAAGCGTTGTATGGACTTAAGCAAGCCCCTAGAGTTTGGTATGAGAGGCTTAAGTCCTACCTGTTGAGTCATGGGTTTGAGATGGGTAAGGTGGATAAGACCTTGTTCATTCGCCGGCATGGCGCTGACCTTCTGCTCGTCCAGATCTATGTGGATAACATCATCTTTGGCAACTCTTCTCATACTCTTGTTTCACAGTTCTCGGATGTCATGAGCACCGATTTTGAGATGAGTATGATGGGCGAGTTGACCTTCTTCCTTGATTTCCATATCAAGCAGACTTGGGAGGGTACCTTCTTGCATCAGGGCAAGTACACTCGTGACCTCCTGAGACGCTTTGACATGAGTGATGGTAAGCCTGTGTCAACTCCCATAGCATCCACATCTTCTCTTGACCCAGATGAGGACGGCGAGCCAGTTGATCAAAAGGAATAACGCAGCATGATTGGCTCCCTCCTGTACCTCACTGCCTCGAGACTGGACATACACTTCGCTGTGTGTCTTTGTGCTAGGTTTCAGGCTTCTCCTCGCGTATCTCACCGCCAGGCGATGAAGCGCATCCTTCGGTATCTTCGAGCTACCATAGACTATGGTATCTGGTACTCTACCTCATCCTGTCTTTCCCTTAGAGCCTACTCGGACGCAGACTTTGCTGGCTGTAGGATAGATAGGAAGAGCACTTCTGGCACCTGCCAATTCATTGGCACTTCTCTCGTTTCCTGGTCTTCGAGGAAGTAGTCTGGTGTTGCACAGTCCACCGCAGAGGTCGAGTACGTTGCTGCTGCCAGTTGTTGCAGCCAGGTGCTTTGGATGGTCTCGACCCTGCGGGACTTTGGGTTAGTTATCGACAGTGTTCCACTCTTTTGTGATAACACTTCTGCGATTAACATTGCTAAGAACCCAGTGCAGCATTCTCGGACCAAGCATATTGATATCAGATATCACTTCCTTCGAGACCATGTGGAAAAGGGTGACATAGTGCTCCAGTTTGTGGAGAGTGACCACCAGTTGGCTGATATCTTTACCAAGCCTTTGGATAACTCTAGGTTTTCAGCTCTGCGGGGAGAGTTTTGGGTGGTTTGTCCTTATGGACTGTTGTGAGGGGGAGCTTTGTGTTTTACTGCTTTATTATATTGATTATGCTCTTACTTCTATCTGTTGCATTGCATTTGGGTGCATTTGGGTTAGTCCTCCTATCATAGATTAGAGCGTTTCTCACGTCTAGCTGTTTAGACTTCTTACTCTTATCTTGTGATTCTAGAATGTTGTTTATTAGTTGTTTCTCTTCTCACTAGGTTGAGCTTACTCACTTCTTATATGTTCTAGCAAGGGTTGGGCCATCCTCGGGTAGACAGGGTACGTGTTTGCTCCTTAGTGGGTTAAGTGATCAGTTGATAGTCCTAGAGTCATATGGGGTAGATGAGAGTCAGTCTGAGCCATTAGTATCCTCTATATCTTGTCTATGCCTTAAGGACTGCCTTTTCTAATTTTCTTGTCAGCTTCTCGATTTTATTGCTTTGGTTCGGGGGAGTTCATTTGGGAGCTTCTGGATCTTAGTATTGCATAACTCTAGTTGAACTAAAAGTTGCATTACATGTTGAGGGGGAGCTGTATTTTCTACATTACATTTTGCATTGTAATATAACTACATGGAGCCTTGACTATTATCCATTTGTGACATATTTACAATGCATTACACCTTGCCATGACTTGTGCTTATTTGCTAGATTTATCATGATTTTATATGCGTAGACTAGCTTTTGCCATGATAAGTTAATTAAAAATGCTTAATTTGAATTAATTCATGTCATGTTAAATTTTTGAGATTAGTCTGCCTTTAGTTATCCACTTATGATTCATGCCATGTCAAATAGGCTGAGTTGAGTCTTGAATCTTTGTTGAGCTTTAGATTGAGCTATTCTAGTTTCTTGATGACACATAGTTAGTACAAGGCTTATATTCATGAGAATGCAAAAAGATCTCTTTTGTGCGAAAAAACTGATTTCACCAATTCTTTCTCATGAGACGGCTTGCCATTGCACAAGGCATGAACTCAGGGGGGGTTTTGGATGACCTAGACCATCTTCTTAAGCTTCTTGCTTGGAGTGGTCGCATAAGGCTTGAGATCTAGCACATGACTACACAAAAATCTGATTGGAAACGATCATGTGATTTCTTAAGTAAAATTATGTCACTTGTGCTCAATTTGCTAAAATTTACAAGTACTTGAACAAATGTCTCATTCTAGAACTTGTAGCACTCTAAGTTGATTCAATTCTAGCTTCTTGGTTCCGCTTAGCTTATTGACATGGTTTGCATCATCCTTGGATACCTCTAGCTAGACTATGATCATGAATGACTTGACATGCTAAGAATTTGCACTAAAATTTCAGATTGTGACTTCATTGGTTTAGCTGGCTTATATATATCTTGTCATGATCTAGATAGCATGTTTATGTGTTATGGCTTGATGTAATTCTCATATGGTCATTTTGGATAATCTTCATGGCTCTAAATGCTTAAAATAAACAAATTTCAGCCATTTCATACATTCTTGTGACCTTATTCTCTCTTTTGCATCCTTGATGTGTTTATTGCCAAAAGGGGGAATAGCGGAGAAAAGGCCATTTGGGAACCTTCTTGAGCTTTGGAGAATAATTTGCTCTTTCTTTTGTAGCTCTAGTGTTCCTTCGTCGATATGGTCATAGCTTCTTTGATTTCTCTTGGACCATGTTTGACTCTTGTCTCTTTTCAAACACAACTTTGTGCTTTTTCTGGGTTTGTCAATATACTCATGAATGGCGAGATTGAGAGACCATGTGGAGGTAACCACATGTTTATGATGAGTAATTGACAAGTTTGTTGAAAAGTTTGAGTTTGGTTTGAGTGATTTGTGCCATGTCGGCATTTGGCGCAGTCGGGTATGGTTGGACGGTCTTATTGCATATTCGTCTTCCCGATTGGTCGTTTAGGCGAGTTTATGCTTCATTGATGCTATTTATGCTTTCATGTATCGAGCGGTGATATTTGATGTGTTTCTTGTTTGTGATGGCTGCAGGACGTCGAGGTGGAGTCGTGGCGAGATACGGGGTGACCGGACTAGACACGGGCGGTGTCGAGGTCAGAACGGTCGGATGTGTCGAAGACGGCGGAGATTCGAGGTGGTTGCAAGGCTTGGACGACAAGAAACGCGGAAGCTTCCCGGAAGGTGCAGGAGGGGCGTTTCGGTAAAAACGCAAAGCTGCACAAGTGGAGGCGGTTCCGTTCGGGATTTCGCGGGCGTAACGGGTTGGAGACCCGTTAGCCAAAGGCTATATAAGGAGGAGGTGCCTTCTTGTGGCCGCAAGGATTCTAGGGTTTGAGAGGTTGGTAGGGTGTTGCTTTAGTCAAAAATGAGCTTTGGAGAGTTTGTTTTGGCTTTAAGGCTTTAGTGGGTGAGAAGGGCAGAGGATGTCTCCTGTAGTGCTCTGTGTATGTTTCCTCTCCAAGCATGTAGAGTGTGGGTGTTTTGAGCTTGAGAGTGGGAGAGGATTGAGTGGAAACTCCTTGTAATCATCCCTGTTCTAATGTCCATGTGTATGGGGACTGATCTGTAATCCTCGTTTGATTTGGAATGAAGTTCTGAATTTTATCTCTCGTGCTCCAGTGTTCTTCGTTGCCTCTCTGTTGAATTCTTGGTTTTCTCATTGTCTTGTTGTTTCTTGTGGAGAAGGCTCAAAATGGGTTGCTCTGTGGTGGGAATAGGTCCCAAGAACATTTGATTGGTTTCTCCCTACAGGAAAGTGATTGAATCAAAGATTTGCCTTTTTCAGTTTCTCTATTCGTGTTTTTCATTTTTATGGTTTTTGTGCAATTGGTGATTCCCTTCATGAGATGGTACAAAACATGACATGTTGAGTCCTGAGGCTATTAAGTAGCTATCCTCAAAGTTTTGTGGCCAAAGGATCAAAGATTGGGGAGTATTTTGGTTTTTTGGCTCAATTCGTGCAAGATTTCAGATTTTTACCATATTCTGAAATCCTTGTCCTTAAGTTTGATTTCTTCGTTTCCCGAAGCCCTCTTGCTATTTAGTTGGTTGTGGTAGTACTCTGGGCCAAAAAGATCAAGAAGAAATCCTCCATTTCTTAGGTTTTGGAAGTCTGAATTTGTGTTCGAGTTTTCAGCTCTGTCAGTTTGCTCTCGGGTTGCCTGGGAGTCAGGGAAGGCCGGTCTGACCGGACCATGCATGGCGGTCTGACCGCTCCAACCATGCCGGTCAGACCGGCCCTGTTCAAGCGGTCAGACCGGCGGCAGGGTTGCGGTCAGACCGCCCAGTCACCTGCGGTCTGACCCCCCCAGCAGTTCTAGTTTTTGGTGTTGATTCTTTTTGGCCTATTTTCCCTCTTGTTCCTCTGAGTTGTCTGCTTCTTTTCTCCCTTGTCCAGTGGGCTCATCCGGAGAACACAAGTCTTTCTCTTCATAGATTTAATATCTATTGGAGAGAAGATTATTGTGGACGCTCCTCGGGGGATAGGTTTTAAGTCGACATTCACCCCCCCCCCCTCTGTCGCCATTTCGGTCCAACAGGTTGACTACAAGAGCCATTGACCCTGTCTTAGAGAGAGGAGTCAATCTTATGCGTCTTCAATCTCGAGTAGAGTTTATCCATGGTAAGCTTACTCATGACAGTATTTTCATTGATAGATGTAATCTTCATCCCCTAAACCTTCACATCCAGGGCACCAAGAACATGACATGCAATCTTAGACTCAGAGTATGTGTACTCATCCCCTAAACCTTACACTCACATTTGACTCATACACTCTTTTGAAAGCACATGAGTCTAAACCTGCTAAGTCTTTAGCCTTTTATCAACTTGATCTTCTCAACATTTTATCGACCTAAAGCGCTTTGCTAAACACCGCTCAAGCGCTGTAGTTTTGATCCAGTGAAGTTTTAATTTTTGGCAAACTACCAAAATACCCTCGTCATGACCCAGTCTTCATCTTTATTTGCAAGCAATCGACATACTTGTCACTTGTAACTGTACCAATGGCTTGTCATGTATTGGTAAGTCTCTCCCATTTGGGTTTCACTAAAACACACCTCACTTGGACTGACAATGTCACTTGGTGCAACCCATCGCTCGAACCTTCTCTTCAATATTCTTTGCCTTCCTTTTGCCATGGTTGAGCTCAATCATCTCAACCAATATCATTGACCATTCTAGATATCGGCTCCTCCATGAGCATAGTCCAGGTCCTTGGTGTTGACCATAGTTGACTCTAAGCTTCATTGCACATCCAAAGATAAAGAAATTATTTTTGGACACAAGTTCTTTATAACTTGACTCACGTTAGCTCAAACATGTTTCATAAAACATGAATGCACTAATTTATGACCAAATTCCCACATTGTAGATCAACCAGCCAAAAATTAGAATACATCCAGTTAGACCACTATGCACAGCCAGTCTGACAGCTGAGCAAGGCCGGTCAGACCGTTGTGCATGGCCGGTCTAATTGGTTGCACCAGCTGCATCGGTCTGACAGCTCAACAAAGTTGGTTAGACTACTAGGGACCGAAACAAGACTAAAAATCTAAATCTTTCACAAATTAGAATTTTAACTCCACAAATATTAACAATGGTTCATTACAAAAAAAAATTATAGACTTTCTCACATGTCCCTCACATGCACAAAGCAAACTGTTAGGCGCATACATTGGGCCATCAGAAAATGAGCAAGCTGTGGGCCCTGCCCAGCTAGTTAATTACCTCGATGAAATGTCAAGCAGAAATGGGTAGGCCAGGCCCAATATCCCAGTGGTTATGGCCCTATTTAATTCACCTGCAGCTGATGGCTTTCGACTAAAATAAAACTGTAGTGGCTAAAAAAAGCCGCAGTTGAAACTATGGGTCTTCAATTTAGCTATTGGCTTTTGGCTTATATGATTTGGAAAAGAAAAGGAGAAAAACTGTGATGAAAATTGAAAAGGAGTAAATGAACATGAAAGAAAAAATAAAAATAAAAAACCGATGGGCGGTGGTAGGCAACGCGGGCGAGGCCAAGGAGGATGGGCAGCGGCGAGCGGGAGCAGCACTAGTGGGGCCAAGGCAGGAGAGGCGATGGCGGAGGCAGAGGACAACACCGACAAGCGCAACTAGCGATGGCTACCAGATCTGGCCGGATCTGCATAGGCCCAACCAAATCTATATGGGCTCAACCAAATCTAGCCTTATCTGACCATGGAGGAGCGCCGGCGACAGCCAATCGACCGCGGCGGTGATGGAGTTGACGAAAACAAGGTGAGGCCAAAGCGGACAGGGACGATGATTCGGGCGAGACAAGAGCGAAGGAGACGTCTCCAGTGATGGAGGAGCGAGGAGGCAGCGGTAGGGGTGGACTGGGCAGAAGTGGTGGGAAGAAGAGGGGCGGGGCAGAGGCGGTGGCAACGGGTGAGGCGGATAGCGGTGATCATTAGATCTGGCCGGATCTACATGGGCCCAACCAAATTTGGCCGCAGAGGAGCACCGGCGATAGCCAATCGGCGGCAACAGCGATGGAGTTGATGAAGATAAAGCGAGGCCATGATGGATGGGGATGACGATTCAGACGAAACAAACACAGAGGTGACGGGAGAAGACGGCATCGGTGGCGAAGGGGGCGAAGGTGGCGGGGGCGGACCTGGCGGAGGTTGCGAGTGGAGGCAACGACGACACTGGTGCCGAGTGAGGTGGCGGGAGGCTAGATTCGAGAAGTCACTATAGTACCTTGAAGAAGCGGCTTGCAGAAGTCGTTTCTAGAAGTCAACCTGTTTAATTTGACTTCCAACTTCAGGAATCCAGAAACCGAAGCTATTTGGAATGGCACATATGTAACACACTGAACTAGTGCAAAATATGGCGCGCCTAGGATAAACTAGGCGTCTTCAAACCAGTAGAAGATAGGAATCAGACCTGTATCCTCAACTAATGCTCGACTACCTAAATGCGTACTCACACCTCACTACAGGCAGCCCACAATGTACACAAGAAAATTTTAGTTATGGTGATCGATCGATCATCACTTGCCCAGACAAGTAGCTGTAGCTTTTAGTTACACAGTTTGTTAAGCATTGACCAGACTTACTAGCTGAACAGCTAGTGAACACACGTTGATACCGACCCCCTCCTCTGCTCTGAAAACAGTGCCACTACAACTTCATCTGTGGATCAACTTTCTTTTAACCGAATTCGCTCGCAGACCAGATAGATACTTAGCTCTTTTCTTTTTAGCTTTTTAACTTTTTCAAAAATTAAAAAACCAAACATCAAAATAGGACAACCTCTTAAAACAAATTCTTCAAACGGTTTTCTGAGCCCAAAATCGCGTATGCCATCCACGTCAACGTTTCTGTCATCCGCTGTCGTATCGAAAAACGTAGACAAAAGTCATCAATTGCAGCCAAAAGCCACCAACCACAGCAAAAAACCATCAGCCCTAACTAAAAATCGTCAGCTACAGCTTAAAAGAATACACCCTTAATGGATGGATGTTGGTGATCCTACAACGAGCATTTCTTTGATTGATGTGATACAAGATATCAGACAGCTCTAGATACCTTCCTGCACAAGCTCTGAACGGTGAGCACGAAGTTTCCAATGGAACGTTTGCCCGGCCGGAGGCAAGACTCAAGAGCCTGGAGTGCAAGATCGACGACGGCAAAGAGAAAGTGATGCCATGTACATTTTCCCCTAATTTTGGCCGGGAGCCCAGCCGCCAACGAATCCACGCTTTGTAGTCCTCTGTTCCGTGTCCGCCTACATACGCCACTTAGCTTGTCCCGTGCGGAAGGGATGGCTACCTAGCTAGCCACCATCATCATCCAACGAAGAATTAAATCTTAACGCATCATTCGTGTTCTTAGTTCTCTTCCGAGTTAAACCATATTGATTATATGTCGTTGAAATATAAGTGAATTATTCGTTTTTCTTCATCAACTTAACCTTTTAGATAAATTAGTTGGTGTATATAACTCAATATAATATCATATTTAAGAGGTCATACGTTCAAGACCCGGTTAGCGTAATTAAAGAAATAATTATAGCCCACTTATATTCACATCAGACAACACATGAGAAAAGTGTTTAAGTAAATTATCCGTCTTTTCTTATTAGTTTAAGCTTTTGAAAGAATTGATCGTGCATACAAATCAATACATGTAATCGTGGTAGGACACGGTCGCGTTCTAAGTAATGAGCCGCATCTAGAACAGCGACCAAAACAAATTAGACACAGCGCAGCACCTGCCGATAAGACCGGCCATCTCACATGGCCCTTGCTGATGTACTAGCAATACCACAACTCATAGGTTGTCTTGTATTATTACTCTACTTTTCAAGGATCGCGAACGCAATAATTTGCAGCCCCCACGTAAGAACATCTCGCGCGAAGATGCCCATATAATAATCGACAACTGATAAAAAATTAGGGGATTAGGTAAGTAGACATGATGCTTGACACGCTTACATCGCATTTTTTAGTTTATAATTTTTTAAATAAATAAACGAGATTATTTCAGTTTATTACATTCGATTTATTTATAAATATTTACGTTAAAACTTAGGACATGTTTGTTTCCACTTAAGATTATTATAATCTAGCTTATAAATCATAAGTGGAAACAAACAGCTCAGATTATAAGGTAACTTATTATAATCTAATAGACCAAATTATTGTAATCTAATAAGCTCAAAAAAGGAGCTTATTTCAGCTTATAGATCCACATTTTATCTTAATGACCATAAAACTTTAGGAATATTACCTACCTTTGCCATTCATCCAACCTCCTACTCCCGTGCCTCTCTCCCAGGGTATTGTAGTCTTTAAACATTCAAATACAACAATCTATAACTCTGATAATCCAGGCTGCCAAACACCTGACAGCTTATTTTCCACCAGCTTATTATAAGCTAGCTTATATAATCCCCACCTATAAGCTAGATTGTAATAATCTTAAGTGGAAACAAATAGAGCCTAAGAGGCACCGTCCACGGCAGAAAAGAACCTACCTTTATATTTCCGCTCTCTCCCTCCTGATCTCACGTTGAGTCGGTAATCTCGTTTGCGGCGTGTAAACTCGTGTTAGGCTCAAGAACGAAAGGTGTAGGTGAGTGTGCTGCTCATGGGCAACGCCATAGGCGGGAAGCGGCGGACGGCGAGGGTGATGACGGTGGACGGGACGACGTACAAGTACCGGGCGCCGGCGGTGGCGGGGGCGGCGCTGCGGGACCACCCGGGGCACCACCTGTTGGAGTCGGAGGAGGTGAAGCGGCTCGGGGTGCGGGCGCGGCCGCTCGACGCCTACGCGCCGCTCAAGCCCGGGAAGCTCTACTTCCTGGTGGAGCTGCCCCGGCTCGGGCGCACGCCGGGCAGGACGTGGTCGGGCGCGCTCCGCGTCGGCGCCGGCGAGCGGCTCGAGAGCCTCATGCTCTCACGCCGGTCGGCCTCGGACGTGGCCGCTGCGGTGATGGCGTCCCCGGCGTCGTCCGTGGAGTCCGCCGCGGACGGCGCGGTGCGGCTGCGGATGCGCCTGCCCAAGGCCGAGGTCGCGCGGCTCGTCAAGGAGAGCCGCGACTCCGCCGAGGCCGCCGAGAAGATCATGCAGCTCTGCGTCACCAGGGACCACCGCTCCGCACCGGCCACGCCCGTCGTCCCGCTCCCGGCTGCGCTCACCTCATCGGAAAAGAAGCAGGCCGCCGGCAAGAAAGAGGTAAACAACCTTTGCTCGCTTTCGCTGCTACAAACCAGAGTTCTTCATAAAACTTTCGACAATGCCATGTTTTCATGCATACCCAAGCTTATTCGGAGTATCATCATCTCAAGCAGCTCTTTCAGAAAGCCATTCTCGTGCGTATTCTTGAAAAAAAAAAATTCCAGTAACTGATTACTAACTAACTAAGCCTGACGCCGATAAAGCCATGCGTTTTCTAGTGTTTCTTTTCTGCGAGGAATGTCGTGCCAGTTCGTGAGTATGAGAAATCAATCAATTATAGTCGAATGTAGTTGAAAGGATGATTTACTTAGCGTCATGCCAATCTTGTTCGTCATTGCAACACGTAAGTGTCCTGTCCATGATCCGTTGACTTTTCCACGCCACGTCCACCTCGGAGAGAAATTTACTACTCCATGTGCATGGTTTCGTAATGGGTGGTGCAAGCGAAGCTATCTCCCTCGCCGCTTTTTTTTCCCAAGAGTACAACGGTGGATGCACGTACGCACGTATAATATATTCCACATCAGAGTGACTATTGCTCAGACGACTATTCTTTTTATCTTTAGTTACTTTTTTACATTATAATTTTAGATGATTGAGAGTGTAACCTCAAAAGTTGATAAATTATTATACTGCAACGTTAGGTGACTAAGAATGCAATTTTAGAAAACTGAGAGATAAAAAATTTTAGTTGACTGCGCAATAGCAAAACCGATATTGGGATTATCCATGCATAGGATCCGCGATAGTGAACTAAGATGGGCCAGGCGTTCACTCATGCCAATGACCACTCGAGCTAAGCTCGGTCCTCTTCCTTGCTGCTTTGCCAGTTTGGAAGTTGGCAGCATGCAAAGGGAAGCAGAGAAGGAAAAGGAGCGTGTATTGTGGCCTAGAGTAGGTGGGTGATGTGGCCAGACATGTGATGAATGGGACAGGCAGCATGGGTAGCCCTGGTTAGTTAGTAAGCAGTACTTGATGAGGCCTAGCCTGATTGTTGTCCATTGGTCATCTCCAACCTCCCAGAGTTAAGAGAGGAGCAAATCAGGTCAATTTCAGGAGCACTGGCCATTGATGTGCAGGTGAGAGTAGTCCTCTGGCTGGTGTGGCATCCGTGTTGTCCGGCTGATTTGAAATCCAAAGTTCAAATTGTTCACCGTGTTATACATGCCAGGTCACTATATCTAGGGCAATATTACTTAGTATCAACGCAAAGATCGCGGGTCGAAAAATACTATCCAATATGTTACTGATAGGTGGTCCTAAGTCCCTAGATGTCATTCTTACAAACGATTATATTTTTTTTAACTTCATAATCTTTGCAATGGTACTGAACCAAATAATTCCTATATTCCATCGTGGAATTTCTAGGATTTGATTCTGTGATCTAGTGGCCTTTCTACTGCACGGCGATTATCTTACTTAGGATATACATTATGTAGCTTCACTGATTACGTGGTTGCTTCTATTGAAAAAGAAAAAGAAAATTCCATGTGGATCAGCTTGGTTTGCTTTAAATTGTTAAGGCTTGGTTCTGTTCATAAAAAACAGGTTGTTTTTCAAAATAAGTGCAGTTAAACTTTAAAAACTTTAGTTATTATTATCTTTTTAAGCATTTAAATTAGATATATAAAAATCATATGCGTAGATTCATCTCGAAAAGTACTTTCATAATATTATAATTTTGTCAAATTTTATAAATATATTATAATAACAATTACTTGTCAAAGTTATATTGCAGAGACCACGTTGATGAACGACTTATTTGTGTGAACCCGGAGTGGGTTCTACCCTGCATGCCATGTGCTTAGATTCTGACATGTAGCAATTAAACTGAACTAACCACCGTAAGCACGAGAGTCGATCGAGACCTCTCGTGCTGATTTCTAAAGCGGCTAGTAGGTTTTAATTGCAAACGTGGACTTGATCTAACTAGCTTGTACGCACAAGCTTCGACGTACAAAACAGAGCACTAATCAATTAATTACCTTCACGTTGCCACTTAATTTAGTGGGGACGATCGAGTCTTCGATCTACCTCATGCTTCCGAAGAGTTGATAGGACTAACCTCTCTACAGTTGACTATAGTGCTAGGGGTAACCAAACACGAAGCATATGAAGCATCTCCCCATGTGTCCTCCCATTGATTCTTCTAATCTGCAGCCGCGTGCTACTCCACATTACTAACCCAACTGCTAGTACGATTTGTGCAACTTAATTAGTTCTTTGGAAAGTGTGTGAAAGCTATGGACTTTATCTTATGGAGCCTCCCTTTGTATGTGGCCTGAAATTAATTCTTCAGTTTTCTTGGGAGATTAGACTAGCTATGGAATGAATCTTATCCCTTGCACTTCTACGCATCAGCTGGCTAGTGTTCTCACATGTTCATATCTGTCTCCAATCCCTTTGGAGGTCAATTGATTCTTAACAAATCACAAGTTCGCTTAACCAGAAAGATGGGCGCATTATTCCAATCACACCTCCACAGCATTTCAGTCAATGAGACAGGCATAGACTGGTATGTTGTTTCAGTAACGAAATCAACGCATGGCGTTGTCGGTTTGGTGGTGGATCGTGCTGGTATAGTCGCCTGTCCGGCTGGACAATCATGGCCGTCCCCTCTCGGTTAGGAAGGGACAGAAGCCACACGATCGAAAGGTTGGTATGCTTCGCTTTTGTTTCAAGCAAAACGTGCTTCTGCAAAAGCTGCCACGACCACAACGCCATGCGTCCATGTAGCTAGATAAAAGCAAATTTACAATGGCAAACAGTACTGAAACACACTGCAGCAGCAGAGGCAACACACGATCCCTGTTCGGTTTCTTTTCCATGTTGCGAATCAAAGAGATTAGTACTAACAAATCAAAGAGATTAGTACTAATAATTAAACTTGGTTGCTGAATCTTTCTGAATTCTCAGCCCTGTTTTCTTGCTTGTTAATTTTCAGAAGAGGACGAGGTTCGTGACCGTGCCGGACGAGATCATCGGGTTCTGAGACCACCTGAAACCGTCAGTCGCCACAGTTTTGCGGTCTCCGGCGTCGCCTGAAGAAGAGCACCACGCACGCGTCAGGCAGACACAGATCATCTGTGTTAAATCTCCCTTCGTCTGCGATGGTATCTGCGAGAGAGAAGAGAGACTGCAGGCTGGGAACACGAGAGGCTGCATGTGAAGCTCGAATAGAATGGCTTCCATTCTCCCCGGCAGTTCCTTGGCAGTGCGAGGTATACATGTGCAGCCATCTAATCTTTTGCTATAACTTTGCCTGCTAATTGTAATTGACTACTTCAGGCTGTACGCTGGTTGTCGTGTGCTGTGGCTTTTGTAGCGTTTTGCATGGTATGTGTGATCGCAGGCTACTCTTGGTACATATTGGGTGCTTAGTGCGAATCCACCTTCCTTTCTCTCGCTCTCCTCTCCCTAGTGCGCATCTTGTGCCTTTCATATGGATTTTGACCTTGCGTAAACAAAGGTAGAGTATGGATTCATTTCTCCTTTTCTTAAAAAAGGGCAATTTCAGGAGTTAGGGCCCCGTTTCTGGGCTCTAAGCTCGCTCCAGGAGAAACTGGAGCTCAAGAATTAAGAGCGTCTAGTGTTACAGCCATATTCGTATTGGCTTCTAAAAGACTGTTTTTCTACAGTAAATAATTTTTTTATAGTATCTAGCTTTCAAACGGAATATTTTTTAATGTGGAGTCTATTAGTCGATTGTAGTATATACTGCACGACTTTATTTATATCGGTTAAAATCGCACGAAAATATATCTCTACAAACTTCTCTACGAATTATTACTATTCATAAGTTAAAACCAAAAGATAAAGCTAAAAACATATATGAACAGTCCATACTAAGGTTGTGGTTTCTCTCCTCAATCGTGGGGTTGAGAGGCAGTGAAGCTGATCGACATTGCTTCGATCTCCTAATGCAAACCGAGCTCTAGCTTCAACGGGCCGGGCTCACGGGGAAAGCTAGGCCCTGGGGTTCGCCGTTTGGGCCGGTAGGTAACTCCGGCTTCTCGCCAAAAGCTAGGGTTTGATCCTAGCCAAAGAATTTTAGCAGCGAGAGAATTTTCACGGTAGCTTCTACTGCTGGCCAGAGAGAGGGGTAGTGTACATGAAGGAGCTCCGTCTTCTTCTCCGTGAGGAACCCCAACCCTGTTTACTATCATAGTGACACCCAGGGGCGAAGCCAGGATAAAATACCGCCGGGGTCGGCAGGCCAAAGGCCAAAGACCAAACCGTGGCAGCTGTGATGTTGCTGCACGTCCACAAAGGCCGAAGGCCTAAGGCCAAGCGTACTGGGCATGCCGCTTGCCGTTGGTACCTGCGGTTTGCATAGTTGCATCACAAGGCTGGCCAATTGGGCTCTGCCGCGCTGGGCTGCTAGGTGCCCGCCGGGGTCAAACAATTTTTTTGCCGGGGTCTACGCTGGCCAAAAATTGCCTGGTACGGGAGGCAGTCGCCAAGTCGTCGGGATCGGCCGACCCCGACGGTATAACGTAGCTTCGCCCCTGGTGACACCAGCAATCCTGCTGAATTTTTTTTATCTTGCACTACTGAATAAACAGGATCCTGTTTGCCATAAGCAAATCCCGAAGCTTTTGGAATTCCAGTAATAATCATCATGACGTTCATCATTGCATGGTTTGATAGCCCTGTTCCACTACTGGACGGTGCCTCGATTCGTCACATCATGACACTCGCTTTTCGCTTCTCGATCTCACTAGAGAGGAAGGTGATGTCTCACGATTCTATCGGGCAGTAGTCCATTTTTTTCATTTAATTCCTTTAAAAGTCAAACTGCTAAACATTTAAATAGAATGATCTCTTAAAATAGATTCTCTAAATAGCTTTTTAACTCTAAAATCGTATATATCATCCACATTAACGTTTTCACTATTCGCTATTGTGTCAAAAAAACTACAAACAAAAATTATCAGCGACAACTAAAAACTATCTACCACCGTCCAAAAAACTCCAACAGTCTTTCGGTTTGGCATAAACAGAAGCACGGTTCAAGAAAAACCATACATTATGGCGATAGATCTCGGTTTGTAGGCCACACCTGGTACGTGTGATCCTATATATAATTGAACGCTCAAAAAAAAAAGAAAAAACAAGGGTTTAAAAACATGTGCTTTCATGCAAGCAGGTGGAGACATAGACACCATTAGCGGATCAACGTTGAGACCTGCTCGAAACAGAAAAAAACACGGGATGGCATGGCATCTGGATTCCCAAAGGAACCGAAAAAGTAGGAATCTTCAAAAACGTCATTTGGATGCACACGGAAAAACACATGAATTCGAGATACAAAGAGAAGAAAACACGATGATCCGTGTTAGTTTTCCTCGAAAATTATTATGAAATGAGCATAGTGGCCCACGTATTTATATAGCTAGATTTATTTTAAAGTTTTTAATATCAAATATTATAACTTAGATGTTTGAGAATATGTTTATATTTCTTGTAGACTATTAGGATTTTAATACATCATAAAACATTAAAAATAATAATAGAAGCTTAAAATAAAATACAACTTAAGGAATGTAATTGAAATACGAGCTTGATAAATTGATGTTCTTAAAAACGTAAACCTCTCCATTATTCATGGATCATGTAGTTGCATGTCCCTATTCTTCCTCCATTAGCTACTCTTTTCTAAAATGTATGCATGTGCATGTAGTTCTATTTAATCTCAAAGTAATACATTGATTATATGTGCAGTAATCTTATTAGTTTATATAGTATTACAGTATATTACTCACGCATATACCGATGCACCATGGTGTAAGATCGAGGAGGCCGACTAGAGAGGGTGAATAGGCGGTCTAAAAAATTCTTCAAGTTAATATTAACAATTAAAGAGCTTTTCTATTTGCCTAAACCAAGTATACAATGCGGTAGCTAAATTCAAATTGGTTTAGTACAAATAGTGCCTAAGTCAAACGAATTCGCCTAAGTGCACCAACAATTCTAGCCTAGGTCAATGTTTGCAATTCTAGATTTACAAACAATTAAAATAATGCTAAGTAAGTAAATTGCTTGAATGTAAAAAGAGCATAAGAAAGCAAACCACAAATGACACGTTCTCTTTTTACCGTGGTGTTCGGAGACTTGCCGGTCTCCCCTAGTCCACGTTGAGGTTAGCCCAAACGAATTGGACCGACTCCACGAATTAAGCCTTTTACCTCAAATCCACTAGTGGTAGCTCTTCCCCGCTCCGGATAGGTGAGCTCCAACCTTCACACACGCCGGGCCTTCTCACAAGTTTCTTTGAGAAGATCACCGGGCACGACGCCTCCCACGCCGTCTAGGAGTCGGCAAACTCCAAGAGTAACAAGTCAAGTCCCTCACTTGACTCTCACCACGTGCAACGAATGCACAAACTCGATCCGGACACAAAGTCCTCCTCTAGATGCAACACATGCACTCTAGATCACCTATCCTCTCTCACAAAGTGCAACACATGCACAATTGAGTGGAGAGCCTCACACTAGCTCAAAAGAGTGAAATGGAGTCACAAAAACCTTACCCAACCGGCCACAAGAGAGTATTTATAACTCACACCTTAAAACTAGCCGTTGGAGTCAAAAACAGGATTCTGCGGTACTACCGCCGTTATAGGACCGGTACTACCGCTCCCCACCATAACGGCTAGAAAAATAGCCGTTAATCAGCCATTTGTGGTACTACCGCAGTTATAAAATGCGGTACTACCGTTCTGCGGTAGTACCGGGAAGTCGGCGCGGTACTTCCGCTTCAGCACAGACAGCACTCAGAAAAACGGTCATAACTTTTGACTCCGATATCAGAATTGAGTGATCTTGGACTCTATAGAAAGCTTATTTAAAGGGTTACACAACACATCTATTTGCATGATCTCAAACACATTAGATCAATGCAGAAATCAAAAGATATCCAAAGAGTCACTACCATGGTCTAATGTCAAAGGAGATAGCAATAAACAATTTGCAAACTTAGATCATACCACAAGGAGTAGGTACATGGACATCAACCTTTTGCAAAACACATTTGCAAAGTAT
Organism: Dendrocalamus latiflorus; assembly: GCA_017311315.1. NCBI lineage: Eukaryota > Viridiplantae > Streptophyta > Magnoliopsida > Poales > Poaceae > Dendrocalamus > Dendrocalamus latiflorus. The sequence goes on from CM029654.1 coordinate 11,551,449, forward strand.
AGTCACATGTTACAAGGATTTGCCACATGAGCTTCAACCATTTGCAAAACACATTCGCAAATGCAAGCCTCATACCAAGATGAGCTAGAGCAAGTGAGGTTGAGCTATCAACACATGATGAGACTCAAACTACTAGACATGACCCCTCTTAATAGTACAGCAACCTATACTAGCAATCCGGTCTTTCAACCAAACACCGAGACCGGTAAAAGACTAGGAACACATCCTTAGCCCTAGCTAGTCATTCCTTTTCCTTGGGTCATCATCTCGGTATGCATCAACTCATGATGCATACCTCTCATCAACTCCATCAACACATGATGGTCTTCCTTGACTTGATCAACACATGATCATCATGCATCAACTCATAACACATCTTCTTCTTTGGTAGCCTTCAACTCATGAAACTATCTTCTTCTTGATCTTGACTTGATGATCTTCAACCCATGAAGTCATCCCAAGTCATCCTCATTTGTGGAACCTAACATATTCATCCAACTCATAAAAAATGTTAGTCCATATAACAATTGTCATCAATTACCAAAACTCACCATTAACTCATAATGGAGAGACTAGATTCTCAATCTTTCTCTTTTGGTAATTGACGACAATCTCAACCAATAATGAGATAATAAATTGAATATAAAATCATTTGAATTTAAAGTGCGGTACTACCGCCATTATAAACTCCGGTACTACCGCTCGCCGGTAGTTTCGCAAAGTCGGCGCGGTAGTTCCGCTTGAGCCGAAACCAAACTTGGCGCTCTCTGGAAAAAAGGCTCCGCTCTACCTCCGGAGCTTCCGGGTTCCGGAAGTACCGCTCCAAATTGCGGAACTACCGCACCCTGCAGTAGTTCTGGCGTTGAAACCGCCGGTACTTTCGATCCCGCGAAATCTCAAAAGCGTTCGGAGGGTGCTCTCTGGAAAAAAGGATCCGCTCGAAAACCGGATCTTCCGCTCCCCGGTACTACCGCTTCTGGGCGCGGAACTACTGTTCTCCGGTAGTTCCGACGTTCAAAACTGCGGTACTACCGCTCTTCCAGACAGAGCACAAGTTTGGTTTTAAAACTGATTTTCAATGAATGCATGCTCCTAGTTTGATCCCAATGTATGCATAAAAGGAAACATGGATCAATACTAGTGAAAGTCCAAAACATAGAGAGATAGCTCCCCCTAAATGTGTGCATACAAGTATATATGAAGAAAAACATATGCACATATTCATTAGAACTATTTGAGGAGTTCAATCTATATTTTGGATCGAAGGAATGCATTAGTAAATGAGAAAGTGATTTTGAATGCATACCTCTTTGATTTCACCTTTTTATCCAAATGAGCTAAGCTATAATATACTTTGAGCAAACATATTAGTCTCATATATACATTTGTCATTATCACCAAAATAATATAAAAGTATTTGTCATTAACATCAAAATCTCATAATGGCATTTGTTATTAACACCAAAACCAAATTAAACGAAGCTTGATCTTTCAATCTCCCCCTTTTTGGTGATTGATGACAAATCCATTTATGATAATAGCACATAGGTGAAAATGACTAAATGAAAGGAAATTAAGTGCATGAGAGAAGGTGAAAGTATTATTCGACATATAGATTAAAAAATTTAATTTCTTCCCAATGAATATGTTATCACATTTCTCCCCCATTAGCATTGGCATTTCTATTATTTCTCCCCCATTTAGCATTATCACAATTTTAAATTTTTCTCCCCCATTATCCAAGGCTATTATCACAAATTTCAATGCTATTATCACAAATTTCTCCCCCATTTGGCATTAAGCACCAAAAAGAGACAATTATCACAAAATAGCATTGATTATCATTAAAAATAAGGGAAGAATACAAGTTAAGCCATGAAAGGAGATATTTTATCATGAGGAGCTTGATACCAATTGTATTGTTATCATGAGGAGTTTGATACCAATTTGATTTAACTTAATATGGTCATAAAGAAATATGAAACTAAATGCAAATGACCAATTGAAACCACTTAAAATAGCTAAAGATATTTGAAACACATTCAAATAATCTTACTCAAGAGAGCTTCTTGAAGACTTTTGAAGTTTTCTTTGTTTGGTATTTGATACCACTTGATGTTATACCACTTGAGTTGATACCATTTGCATATAAAACACTTGTAGCATGTGGGTCATTTCCTGATTTTGCATTCCAAGTGGTCTTCAAAAGCTTCCTGAAAAACTGACTTACAAATATCCCATAAATTTGAGAAAAATTGTCAGTATAGTTCAATATCTGTGGATCAAAAGTCATAACTATAGCTTCCTCAGATTATGATCCTAATTAAAGATAAAAAAATCATAAATCAGCTCAAAACATGATATTTCAGAAAGCTGAAAGTCTGAATTTTCAGACTTTTGCATTTCACTTAAGCTTCTAGAGAGAGATGGAAAATTGATCAAATGCTCTTTATAAATTCTGAGAAAATTGGAAACTGAAGAACCACTATAGAGGATTAATTTTCATTATAGTGACTTCCTCTAAATCTGAATCAATTTGAAGATATAAAAATCACAAATTGCCTCAGAATCATGGAGATTCTGAAATTTTCAGCATTTTGCTCAAGAGAGAAAAAGTCACAACTTTTTCAAAATAACTTGAAACATTTTCAAACTTTGCATATTTGAACTTGATGCTATTTGTGACTTTTTCCAACACGAATTTTTGAAAAAGAAGTTTTCTTTCAAAAGATATGCCTAACTGCGCTTTGAAAGCAAGAGGAGGGATTGATTTTGCATCAAAAGCTAAAAATCCAAACCAATTGGATTTTCATGGAGTACTTTGCTTTCTTAGCTTCATAAGAGTTATAAATACTATTTCAAGCCAAGATACACAAAGAAATCTTGCTCAAATAGCTAAACTCATTATATACAAGATTAGGTCGCTTTGGGTCAAATGAAGTTTTTGGATGAGATTCAAATGAATATAACTTTTCAATGATTGGTCTTTTGCAAAGGTTTTGAACTAGAGAAATGTTTGAAATGACCAACCATATGATTTTAGTATTGACCACTTTTTCAAATACTCAATAGATTTTGATATAAGGAAATATGTCGTTTAATTCAAAAACAAGATCATATAAGATCCTTTTGGGGCCAAATCTTCCTTTTGATTTCTAAAATAGAAATTTTTACTCAACAGGCTTTGAAATTATTTGAAATACATAGTTAAGTACTTTTATTTAGTTTTTCACAATGTTAACCTTTTTAAACAAGATTTTTTGATTTTGACCAAAGAGGCTCTGTTGAAAAGGTAATCTTGCATATCATTTGATTATTACTCCATGAATACCAAAAGAAGCTAATGAGAATGAAACACATTCATTCCCAAGAACCATAAATCAATTTTTGAGTAAATAAATAAAATAATTTTTTCTATAGTAATATTTTACACTTTTTGCTTTAGTGAGCACAAAAGTACTATATATGTTTTTCATAAAGAAAAACTCCCCCTTACACAAAGATCTCTTCTTAGCAATTTCTTTTCCTTTGACACACAAAGGGTTCTCCTCTTCTTGATTTTCTTCTCTTTTCTTATCTCTTCCTCCTTTGATTAACAAGGATACTTCTTATATCATCGAGCACAAGGATTAATGGGTATCACTTTAAAAGATAGGAATGAAATCATGCTGAGGTCAAGTTAAACAAAAGTCTACCACTCTTTTAGAGAGGATGCCATTTTAATGAAGAGGAATCAAAGTAAGAGCAAAATGGCATATGGAGTCAATAAATACTTGAGGGTAGCTAGCAAGGGTTTGCAAGGATCAACTTGACTGAGAGGAGCAAGAGGAATGGCTGAGGAAATTGGAAATCAAATTTTGAATCAAATCAGCCACTTGCCAGAAATATCGATAGTACCGCAATTTCACTGCCGGTAGTTCCGGAATACGGAAGTACCGCAGGATGATTGCCGGTAGTTCCGATTTTTCTAAGAGCATGCCAAGAGATGGGGATCTTTGAGAGGAGGATTGATATAATGTTGTACATTGCTCCAAAGTTTTCACAAAGAAACATAAATCTCTTATGGAGCATTTCTAACTATATGCCAAGATTAAAAACTTTTTCAATATAATTTTTTAACAAATTAAGCTTTCAATTTTTGAAAAACAAGCTCATTTTCAATGAATACTTCAAGATTGCAAAAAAAAATGAGCATTTAGGGTAATTTTAATCATTCAATTTCATGTATGAGTTGTAAATATCCTTGTGAGCCAATATATGCCAATAGATTTAGCTCAAATGGCAAAACTCACTTAAGTGCTAGATTGTGACCACTTAGGTCAACTCAATATTTTGGATGAGTTTCAAAACTAAATAACTTTTGATTGGTTGGCCTTTTGGAAAACTTTTGAATACCAAAAATGTTTGAAATAGCCAACTCTAAGTTTTTGGTATTGAACATATTTCCAAATTACTTTTAGAATTGATTTTGTGGACTTTTTTGTTTAAAACCAAAACTAGATACTTAATTAATAGTTTTGAGTTAGAAACTCAATTTTACTTGAAATAAGATTTCTAAAGCCAAAAACTTTTGTAAAGCATTTGTATACATTTTTCAACTAGTTTTGCAAAGATATATTAATAATTTTGAAATTTTTGACTTTTGGCTAAATGGCTTAATTTTGAAAAACAATTCTAGCACTTAATTAATTTGGGCACACATATGGATGTGATATACATGAATATGATTTAGCACTCCCCCTTAATGTGCCACTCATATCTTGCTCATGATTACAATAATGAAATTTTAGAACAAGAGCAAGAGAACCCCTTTTTAAATGATTTTCATGCAATGCAACCTACACAAGGTTAGGGGCTATATAAATTCAAATGTAGATACTTGTTACCGAGATGGCATTGGTTCATGATGTGGCAAGATTATCTTCAAGCTTGGCTTCCATTTCGCCCAAGGTGGAAATCACCTCTCCATGAATACGCCAAGCCTCCAATGCCTCTCCAAGTACCTATTAAGCTTTTAAGCACATTTTGGTACCCAAAATTTGGTTGGGTCCATTAATGTTAGTCACAATAGATTTAGGCACCCAAATGGCCCTAACATTAACTTTATGTAAACTAACATTTTTAGCAAACACATTGCCATTCTTATCCTTCCTAAGCAAATCATGTTCATTGAAAAGAGATGGCTTAGGAATGATACCTTTGGGACAATCCTTACTCAAATGTCCATTTTCCCGGCAATTATAGCAAGTTTGACAATTATTACCTCTTCTAATCTTCTTGCCTTGGTCATTACCGGTTTGCCTCTTCTTGAGTGGATGTTTCTTATTTTCCACCTTGTTGGGGCACTTAGAGGTGAAGTGACCCGTTTCGTTGCAACCATGGCACTTGACTTTTTTCGTATGTCTTGCATTGTGCCTTGTCTTGCTATTCTCCTTCTTCTTGGAGATGAAGCCAATACCCCTCTTGTCATTTGATTTTCTTTGACTTCCTAATATTTTACCAAGAGAGGCTTTCCCTTTGTAACTTTTCTTCAAGTCATTCTTCAAACTTATGACTTGGGCCTTGAGTCCATTATTCTCCTCTACAAGGTTAGTATTGCAATGCATAGAGCAAGTAGAAGCATTTATATTTAAGCAACACGGTAAATCTAACAAATCATCACTAGATGTGGATACACTAATTTTAGATGAATTGTAAGAGTTAGGAACTACACATGGCATGTCATCAATTAAATTACATGTAATTCCTACATCCACCTTTGATTTAGAATATTCCTTGAGAAGAAGAATTTCATGTTCTTCTTTTAGCTTATTATAATCATTTTGAAGGGGAAACATGTTCATTCTTCAAAACTTTATATTTAGCTTTTTCTTTTCCAAGGAATTCATTAAGTTCTTCTAACATATCCATCAACTCATCATAAGAAGGTGCATCATCATTATCATCGAAATTTACCTTCTTTTTACCTTTTGCCATAAAGCATCGACTTGATGTGGAGGGAGTGGTGGACTCTTCATCGTCGGAGCTAGAAGTTGAGCATTCTTCTCCCGACGTCCACTCTTGTATGCAATCTTCATCACTTGATGTGGATATTTCATATTTGTCTTTAATTTTAGTCCACATGTCATGAGCGTTATCGAGATTGCATATTTCATTGAACACATCTACATTCAAAGTACTAAATAAAGCGTCAGTAGCTTGAGCGTCGAGATGTGAGCATTTCTCATCCTCAATTGTTGGAGCAAGAAGATCCTTAGGAGGAGAAAAGCCCACATCTACAATTCGCCATATTTCTGGGCTTATGCCCTTAAAATAGCTAATCATGCGGATTTTTCAATTATCATAATTTAAGCCATTGAATAGAGGTGGTTCATCTAGGTGCACAACCTACAAGTCGCCATCCTTTTACTCTCAAGGCGGTTAAGCCTAATAAATGAGAGACCAAGCTCTGATACCACTTGTAAGATCGAGGAGGCCGACTAGAGGGGGGTGAATAGGCGGTCTAAAAAATTCTTCAAGTTAATATTAACAATTAAAGAGCTTTTCTATTTGCCTAAACCAAGTATACAATGCGGAAGCTAAATTCAAGTTGGTTTAGTACAAATAGTGCCTAAGTCAAATGAATTCGCCTAAAAGCACCAACAATTCTAGCCTAGGTCAATGTTTGCAATTCTAGATTTACAAACAATCAAAATAATGCTAAGTAAGTAAATTGCTTGAATGTAAAAAGAGCACAAGAAAGCAAACCACAAATGACACGTTCTCTTTTTACCGTGGTGTTTGGAGACTTGCCGGTCTCCCCTAGTCCACGTTGAGGTTAGCCCAAACGAATTGGACCGGCTCCACGAATTAAGCCTTCTACCTCAAATCCACTAGTGGTAGCTCTTCCCCGCTCCGGGTAGGTGAGCTCCAACCTTCACACACGCCGGGCCTTCTCACAAGCTTCTTTGAGAAGATCACCGGGCACGACGCCTCCCACGCCGTTTAGGAGTCGGCAAACTCCAAGAGTAACAAGTCAAGTCCCTCACTTGACTCTCACCACGTGCAATGAATGCACAAGCTCAATCCGGACACAAAGTCCTCCTCTAGATGCAACACATGCACTCTAGATCACCTCTCCTCTCTCACAAAGTGCAACAAATGCACAATTCGCAAATGCAAGCCTCATGCCAAGATGAGCTAGAGCAAGTGATGTTGAGCTATCAACACATGATGAGACTCAAACTACTAGACATGACCCCTCTTAATAGTACGGCAACCTATACTAGCAATCCGGTCTTACAACCAAACACCGAGACCGGTAAAAGACTAGGAACACATCCTTAGCCCTAGCTAGTCATTCCTTTGCCTTGGGTCATCATCTCGATATGCATCAACTCATGATGCATACCTCTCATCAACTCCATCAACACATGATGGTCTTCCTTGACTTGATCAACACATGATCATCATGCATCAACTCATAACACATCTTCTTCTTTGGTAGCCTTCAACTCATGAAACTATCTTCTTCTTGATCTTGACTTGATGATCTTCAACCCATGAAGTCATCCCAAGTCATCTTCATTTGTGGAACCTAACATATTCATCAAACTCATGAAAAATGTTAGTCCACATAACAATTGTCATCAATTACCAAAACTCACCATTAACTCATAATGGAGATACTAGATTCTCAATCTTTCTCTTTTGGTAATTGATGACAATCTCAACCAATAATGAGATAATGAATTGAATATAAAATCATTTGAATTTAAAGTGCGGTACTACCGCCGTTATAAACTCCGGTACTACCGCTCGCCGGTAGTTCCGCAAAGTCGGCACGGTAGTTCCGCTTGAGCCGTAACCAAACTTGGCGCTCTTTGGAAAAAAGGCTCCGCTCTACCTCCGGAGCTTCCGGGTTCCGGAAGTACCGCTCCAAATTGCGGAACTACCGCACCCTGCGGTAGTTTCGGCGTTGAAACCGCCGGTACTTCCGATCCCGCGAAATCTCAAAAGCGTCCGGAGGGTGCTCTCTGGAAAAAAAGATCCGCTCGAAAACCGGATCTTCCGCTCCCCGGTACTACCGCTTCTGGGCGCGGAACTACCGCTCTCCGGTAGTTCTGACGTTCAAAACTGCGGTACTACCGCTCTTCCAGACAGAGCACAATTTTGGTTTTAAAACAGATTTTCAATGAATGCATGCTCCTAGTTTGATCCCAATGTATGCATAAAAGGAAACATGGATCAATACTAGTGAAACTCCAAAACATAGAGAGAGAGCTCTCCCTAAATGTGTGCATACAAGTATATATGAAGAAAAACATATGCACATATTCATTAAAACTATTTGGGTAGTTCAATCTATATTTTGGATCAAAGGAATGCATTAGTAAATGAGAAAGTGATTTTGAATGCATACCTCTTTGATTTCACCTTTTCATCCAAATGAGACTAAGCTATAATATACTTTGAGCAAACATATTAGTCTCATATATACAATTTGTCATTATCACCAAAACAATATAAAAGTATTTGTCATTAACATCAAAATCTCATAATGGCATTTGTCATTAACACCAAAACCAAGTTAAACTGAGCTTGATCTTTCACATGGACGACCTACCTTGAACTTATAATACCTTACACGCTAGCTGCCCCACTGAACCGTGTGTCTTCTATTTCTTCTTACCGTTATAACTTCTCTACTTCAATCTCCGACAGTACGTCCAATTATTGATTGATCCCTTTTAACTGCTACTCATTCCAATACAATCTCTTAGTTGCTACTCATTCCAATACAATACTCCATCACATATTTTCTTCTATTTCTCTTAATTGTTGCTTAATGTTGACTATTGCAATATCAAACATGCATACACGTGCAACCATCGTTGATCCCTGCCGAGGATATCAGTCACACTCTCTAGGGTGGCCCTAAGTCTATTCCCTATGGTTGCACTATCTCTACTTCGAACTCTTGCTCCTTTGCTTTTGTACATTCTTGCTTATATATATATATATATATATATATATATATATATATATATATATATATATATATATATATAAACACACACACACACACATGTATGATGTCATACGTGCTCGAGGTCCCTCTTCTCCCATGTCAATTGCTCCTCTTTTTCAACATTGGCCATCTTAATATTATGGCTTCCTCACTAACCACAGTAATCTACAATCTTCACTTGATATCGGTGTGTCTGCTTTAGTCACTATCTAACTATATGGAGAATTTTCTCACTATCATAGGTGATGTCGTGCCCCTTACCAGCGATGGCACGCTCCTAGCTACCTGATAACCCTATATCGTTATAGCCCATCTTCAATGCAAAGCTTTATCTCTCATCTGCTAAAACTTTTCTATTATCGAACTTATTTGAACACTGGCTTCTTCAACAATGTTGACACTCACCACTCATCGTCATGGCCTTAGTTCCTTTGACTCTAGCTTTTCTCTTCAACGACTTCAATGAGTAGCACAATATTGTTCTTGTCGAATCGCTAAGGTGGGTAGCACAACATTGTCCTTATCTTCTGTGCCATCTCCCCGGCTCTTCGCTTCCCCGTGGGGTCAATATGTTCTTGTTAGACAAATTAACACCATTGCAATTTTTTGTGGTCTTCTCTAATACCATTCGTGCTATCTTTACTATAACTTTTATTTTTATTAAAATTTTTAGTTGTTTTAATTGGAGTTCGCATACAAATTAAATTGCTAATTTTATTTAATTTATATTGAATTTTAGTTATTAAAGGTTTTTACTTTGCAATTGTATGGAAATTAAATTGCAAATTTTATTTTGTCTTTACTCCAAATTTCAGTTTTTTGTTGAAATTTGTTTACAAATCCAATTTCTAATATTTTTTAACTTTTTATTTGGAATTATATTTATTTAGAGATTTCACCTTCGAATTTGTATCAAAATCAAATTGCTAATTTTATTATATTTTTATTTTGAGTTTCAATTATTTTTGGTTGGAATTCGTGGACAAATCCAATTGCTAATATTTGTTTAATTTTTATTTTGAATTATATTTATTTACGTATTTTACATAGGAATTCGTATGGAAATCAAATCGCTAATTTTATTTAATTTATTCCAAATTTTAGTTATTTAAGGATTTTACTTTGGAATTATATGGAAATAAAATTGTAAATTTTCTTTTGTTTTCTATTTTGAATTTCAATTTTTTTGTTCGAATTCATGTGCAAATTCAATTGCTATTTTTTTATTTTTTATTATGATTTACAATTGTTTAGATATTTAATTTGGAATTTGTATCGTAATCAAATTGATTTTTTGTTGGAATTCATATATAAATCCATTTGTTAATTTTTATTTAATTTTAGTTCTGAATTATTTTAAAATAATTACTTAGAAATTCGTATGGAAATCAAATTGCTCATTTTATTTTATATTTTATTCTGAATTTCACTTTTTTTAAGATTGTACTTGACATGAACTTTTTCTTCTAATATAGGCTATTATAATCTGACCTCATCACAATCAACAATATGGACCTTTATCTTTTTTTTTCTCCGATTAACGTAGAAACTGTTACCCCTTGATAGTTAGCGTGCTAGCTCTTGTGTCTTTGCTTTAATAATATAATTGATAGCCCATCCCATAAGAATTTGAAGGAATTCTTAGCGGCCGTTCCTTTTATTTCGAAAGGAAATTTTTCTACAGGATACTCATTTTTTAACAAAGGCAGGAGCTCTGCTAAATTAATTACGGAGAAGAAAATAGTTTGCTGCATTCCAGTAGGATCCAAATCATCTGCTTATCCTTTGATCCAAACGGGGCCTAAGGCTGGTTGGACGGGCGTCTAACTTCACCGCCGATGAGCAGCGGATCTGAACAGAAGCTTGCGCAAACTTCCTGGTCAGTGGTCACCTAGAGATTTGGAAATTCAGTAATTCACTGCATCTCACCAATTCCTTACTACGCTGCTAAATGCAATGCTTCGCCTGTTTGTGGGTCGGCCAACCCCAGGAGACATAAATCAGGACAAAACCGATTTTTATTGTGTTCTGTTTTTGGGCTAGCATGCATGGCCCGTTGCAACTAGCAGCATTTGCGAACTGCCGTGAGAAGAGACGTAATTATGCTGCTGAAAGTGCTCTTTGGAAGTGTTCTATGACGGGCGTAGCGTAAAAATGGTTCTACAGTCATTAGAAAGATTCTTACACCTTTTCAGTGGCACATTATTAGTTGCATAGTCCGTGGCAAGGATTTTGCTTTGTTAATTGCACCCCTCGGTAGGGATGCAAACGGATCGAATACAGACGGATAATGTCTCTACCATATTTGTTTTCATATTTTTTTTCTCGGATGCGGTTACAAATACGAATACCTCGGATACAAATACAAATACGAATAATATCGAATACAGATACGGAGCAAATACGAATCGAAACGAATACGGTCACGAATATTTATCGGAACATGAAAAATCTCTTAAACTATACATCCAAAATCAATGAAAACACATAAATAGTTTATCTTGTCAAAACATTCATGAAATCTAAACAAGCATAAGTATTTTTATCCACAATAATCATACCGTTGTACAGATTTTAAATCTTCAAGTGGCAGTTAATTTTTTCTAAAGTCCTAAATAATTCTTAATGGATTTCTACCATTTACCTGTGACTAATAAATTAATTAAGTATTTAAATTTGCATCAAAATTATTTAAATGGGAGTACATCAATTTAATCGGTACAAATTTTAATCCACTAACAATATTAAATTTATTTTTTAATAAACATAAATATTTTCTAGTGGTGTTTGCAATTTAATATGACTAAGAAACCTAATGCCTAATGATAATGGAGGCTTATGGCTTGGTTGGGCTAGTGGGCTGGTGGCAGGGGAGATGAGAGAGGCTGACTTGGGCTGGGCAATGTTGGGCTGAAATCCTAGATATCCGTTTTCGTATTATCCGAATAATCCGTATTCACCGGATATCAGGCCTACTATATTCGTATCTGTATCCGACAAAAAAATCCGTATTCGTATCCGATCCGAGAATTATCCGAAGAAAATCCGATCCGACACAATTCGTATCCGTTTTCATCCAGATCGGTCAGAAACTATGCGATCCATTTTCACCCCTACCCCTCGGTGTGCGGCCTACAAAAACAAAGATCGGTTCATAAGGCGTCTCAAGATCATTTTCGGTGGCCTCCAGAGCTCTTTATGTGATGTTATTAGACCATGTAAGCTGTTTACAAAATTTGCTATACAGAATATGAGATAATGTGGAGGAAAGAGGAGAGACATAGAGAATTAGACCGTCTCTCATACAGTAGTCGACTGTAATACGATAAATAAGACATATAGTATCATGAGGAAACTATTTATAGAGACATATAAAAAGACAATTTATTGTATAAATTGTCTTTAGTGCTATTTGTAGATGACATGAATGATATTATAAATAACAGTTATATGTACCACTGTATATGTCAACGCAGACATTTTATCAGAAATGATACTAAGTGTTCAAGTTAATTATTGAGGTTGTCCTAATGATACTGACCGGTCGACCTACAAATTCATCCTCTCTAGGCCCATTCGTCCTATTTTGAGGCCCAACTTCCCGTCCATACAGTAGTACAAGATGATTTGGATTTTTCTTTTCTTGGGCTCTGTTTCATCAGATTTTTCACCTCATGTCCAACCTCCTAGTGCAAGAAGCATGTTCCTTTAAGCAAACATATGCTTTCGAATTTATCAGATGGTGCTCTAGTACATTTGAGTTTAAGCAAATGATATTTCTACCATGATAAAAAAAATAAAGATACACTGCAAAACGACAAGCATATATAAACTGCAAAAAGAAAAAGAAATGCCTGCACCAAACACATTTCCTTTTCCAAGGTTGTACAACACCAACCAACCATTGACCACTCCCTGTAAGCTCATACAGGAACAAACTCCCTGTAAGCTCTTACAGGAACAAACCAACATCACAAGAAAGTTCTTGCCAAGATCCCAAGTAACCTTACAAAAGACCTCGTATGCTTTACTAGACCTCAAGTCTCTTGCCCACTAAGGAAGCTGCGCATTGCAAACTCGGATTAAAATGTAAAGCACAGCCAAAGATAACCAGCTCATGATTAAACCATCAAGCAGAAAAAAAAAGCTAATCAAGGCAGCAATATCAGACACCATCTGCTTCCTTTGGCCTGATCCTTTACAACATCTTCTACCACTTTTCCGGGCATAATTGGCACCAACTTTGGTAAATACAGCTCATCCCACTATCTAACCTTGTGTGATCTTTCTGAAGCACATGTCATCACACAATGAGAAAGATTCCTTTCATCCATCATTTCTGATGACTTGCAGGTTTCTCTAGCTAGTCCTACTAAGTTTCTTCCGATGGCGATATATCGCATTCGGAAAAAATATCTTTTTTTTCCTTTTCTTCGCAACAAGAACCCTGGTGACACCCCACATCTTTGACAATGGCTGTGAAGAGATGGCCAGCCATTGCTGTCTGCCAACTTCTCTCTTTCCAAAGTCGTTTGCTTTACATTTCTGAAGCTTTTCAGTTCTATACGCCGCGGGAAGGAGAAGATGCACACGTGTACTTCTCATCCTTTTCAGTTCTACGATACGTGCGTGCACAACAGTAGTATTTCTTGGACAAGTAATCATGATAATTTTTTTAGAGTAAGTAATCACGATCTTAGTTGTGTTTCTGAACATTACATATGACGACCTGAATGGCTTATTCCTGGTGTGACTTGTGATATGACAAGGATCTAATTTTCATAGAAAAAAGGTGAGACCAGAACACTATTGGTCCGTTGTTTCTGCACACCATATTTAATGTGATCTTGTTGTTTTATGAAAGGCTAGCAGGTGGGGTGGTGTACTGATGTCCCTCCATTGGCCATAGCATCTCTGCACTGTTTGCTTCTCTTTTCAATACTGCCTTCTTGCTCTTGGCATTTTCCTTCTTGTTCAAACATACATCAGAGCCCCAAAGATAACATTGTTTTCTCAGTGACATTATCTGTGCCTAACTTTTTTAAAAAAAAATACCTGATGTTATCTACATATTTTGCATGCTTATTTGTAGAGATTTGATTGGGCCTTTTGGTTTCTGTCTGCAAAATTAGGATGCAATAAACACATTTAGTTTTCTTTGCTTTTCTCATTTTCCAAGTTAAGTTACTAATCCCTTGCAGATGTTTCAACTATTCACTTTTACACTTTGCTTACATTTATGTGAATACCGAGAAAAGCAGCAAAGGGACAGCTAAAAACTGCCAGACTATTTAATTTATCTCGCAGGCAAGAGACTTAGATTTCTGTTACCCTGAACTTCTGAGTGCAATAATTAGAATTTGCAAATTTGCAAGTTAATGTCATTTTGTACTGCGAAAATGATCTGTACCAAGATAATGCTCTTAAACCACTTGATCTGAGATTCAAAAGGCGTGCGCCAACTTGCTGTACTGGTTGCAGCTCAAACTCAAGACTTTTTTTTGCCCTCACACATAAGCCGAATCCTGTGTCATGACTATTTTTTCAGCTTCTAAAATCTATTTTTTTGCTTTTCTATAGTAACTTGCTCTCAAACAGAGTGTATTTTGAAGGTGAGGTTTACAAGTTGATTGTAGTACATACTGTAGTGACTTCATTTATATCTGCCAAAACTGCATGTGAGTTTCTGTTACTCTGTAATCTCTCTCATAAACAGCCCAAAAGTCATAAGCCGCAGCCAAAAGCTATAAACCAAAACAAAAAAGAACAAGACTGCTGTGCTAGTACTACACATTGGAAATGTCATTATATTCTTAGATTTGAATGGCATGCGTCAACTTGATTGTTGATATACATATGTGCCCATTCTTTTCAGCTACGATTGACGGCCTATGGCCGTAGTTGATGGTTTTTGTCCTTAAAACGAATGCTTGTTGCAAATAAACCGAATGCCGATAAACCGTTTCGAAAAATCTGTCCCGATAAGCTGCTTCGAAAAGGTAGCGAAGAAGCCACTCTATTTGTTTGTTTAAAGGAAATCATAAACTAAAAAGAATAGGGCACCGATCACATAAATTCAGATTTTTCAATGCCCGGACACGTATGCAAAATCATTCTTGATAATATACTGCACACAGATAAGGTTGGCAAAAAGAATTCCATAACTAAGATGTCATATCATGAACTCAACGAAAATGACAAACCAAAGAGTTATCCGCGTCTAATCCAGGAACATTATTTGATAATATAACAAATCACCGCTTGGTGACCCTGACATCCACAACTGGGGCTGAGATGACCCCAAGCAGTAAAGATGTGGCCCTAGATGATCCTGACAACCCAGGCAAGCTGGCCAAATTTTGGTTCAAATAATCCAGTGGTTAACCCTACACCTAGGGCACAGGTTAACATAAACAGTTCAGCACCACCCATGATCCAACAACAGTGGCCATGCAAAGCTGGCAAAACAATTCCAATCATACAATTAATTTGCTTAGCTATCAAACCATAAATGGTTCAGGTTGAGTGCATGGCTCCATTTGGTTTCCTGCATCTCATGAAACATGCAATGGCAACTTGTGATGAGGATCAGGACTGGAGGAGAGAGACCTAGGGTAGATTGCAAGCGTATGACCCTCTCAATCTCTCATGGAAGGCTTTCATGGGGGTGGTGTTGATTTGTGATTTGGCTATGTGGCTTTCAGGCGGTCCTCCTGTGGCTGTGGGTGAGAAGCATCTGGATTTTCATTAATTCTGACGAGAAACAGGGGGTCTGAGAAGGAGGTGATGATGGACCCAGCTTGCCTATCAAAAGATCATGCTCTCCCAGGTGACTTTTTAAGGGGAGAGCTGTAAAGCTGAAGGGCTGACTAGACTACGGCAAGTCGGCAATTGTCCTAGGAATTCTAAAAAAACATTTAGTAATTAAGAGGGTAAATACCTAGTGTTAATCTATCTATATATATATATATATATATATATATATATATATATATATATATATATATATATATATATATATATATATATATATCCTGACGTAGACATACGTGTGCTTTGGGTAGAAGTTAAGAAGGCGCGGAGGAGAGAAGTCCTGTAGGCTCTGCAGAATTTCAAGCTCAAACTCGATCGAATTTAGGAGATACGTAATACCGAAGTTTGGCGTGAATTGTGATCTCCGCTGTTCATCGCTATTCCTTTTCATTGCTTGTCAATCTCATTTCATTCCAGTTTTGACTTGAGTTTGGTTTGAACACTTTCGCGGGGCCATAGAACGTGCCACCACCCTCTTGTATACTTTTATTTCTTGGAACTTTTAGAAATCTCTACGTAGGTCTTATAAAAGTGTATATAGATCAAGAGCTAAGAGTGTTCGGTCAGAACATACGACGCGCGACCAGAACTGTACTCATTTGGAACACATGGATTCTACAAACAAGAGTTCGCTTCAACACAATTAACCAATGCAAAATCTCAACGTTGTGAATTGCTGTATAATCTTCTCTAGCGACCATGCAGATCAGTAACCGAAAAAGATACTCTTCTGTTCTTTTTTTACTTGACGTTTTTAATTTTAAAAGTGCTTTTATACTTTCTTCAAAATGATTAACATAACTTTTAAAGCAGAATTAAATAGTGCATAGTGATTACTTATCTCTTCGTGTGCTTTGAGATTAATACATCATTGTTAGAGTAGAAAGCATGAAAACACTATTCTTTTGACTTTTATAGTCTTCAAGGTGTGTCTTTGACTACTACTCTTTATAACTTTAGAGTAAAATATACTAATAAAATTATAATATTATGAAAGTATTTTTAATGATAAATCTATTAATATAATTTTTATATAGCTAATTTAGATAGTTTTAAATCTGTTGGTGATAAAACTTTATAAAGTTGACATAATAGATTCTAAAAAGTTGGATAAAAAAAAGAACGGAGGGAGTAAGCGGCAGCTAAGTCAGCAACGGGATCTGGGAACAAGGTGGGCGTGGGCGGAGCGGAGGCCACCACCTCGATCGCCTGGGGATGGGGGCGGCGTTCGTCGCCACCACCGCACCGGCCAGATCCGGGAACAAAAAGCTGGCGAGCGGGCGACGCAAGGGATCTGGGATCGCGCACTTTTGATGCAAGCAAACTTGGCCGCTTGCACCGCCATCCACCGACGATGATGATGGTGGTGGTGCCTCATGCCCGCCATTCCATCTCCTTTTCTTTCCATCGCTTCCCTCCACTTTTTCCTACTCGATCCTGCTCAGTCCCTGCTACCTACTGCTCTGCTAACGACCCCTGTAAACAGCGGTTGCCAATAGGATTTGGGGTCCATCCTTCTGTTATGTATCGATGTATGCTATGAACCACGCTAAGGGCCGGTCTGAAGCACGAGAAATTTCTCAGATTCTGGTGGTTCGGTTCTTTTAAAGCTTTTGATTTCTATATTTAATTTTTTTTAGTAACTAGCTTTTAAATAAAATCTTTTTAATATATCATCTATTAGTTAATTGTAATACATACTGTACCGATTTTATTTATATCGATAAAAATCGCACGTGAGTTTCTATTATCATGTAATCTCTCGCACAAATAACATAAAAACCACAAGCTACAACTAAAAATCATAAGTCTCAGTTAAAAAGAACAGATCTTCGAACTGTTTCGTATGAAATTTTTGCGTTTTTTTGTTGTGCGCTTCAACTAGTGCATAGACTTGCAACTGTTGTAGCTATTTCGATCATGTTAACCACTCAATCAAAAATATCCGACCAAATGTGCTCGCAAGAGTCAATTTTAGTCTTAACATCTATGCGCACACAGTTTCTCGGTCACGTTCTCTTTTGCACTAATCACACCTGTTGCTAGTTCCTTCTGCTACTGATCTCCTTCCTGCTCTTGGCATTCCCTATTTCTTTTTTTACAGGGGATCGTTGTCCTCAAACAAACAAAACCCTGCAGATTTCACATGCTAATTAGTCAGCTCTCTTGTCGGCTTGCCGCTGCTCGTGTACCTAATTGATCTTGTGTATATGGTAGAATCAATCAGTTTATCACCTAAACAGTAAGTTCATTGTTTAGTTAGCTTAATAGTTTTGTTCTTTTTGGTTTTCCAATAGATTTTAGCTTTAGTTTCTCTCGACAATCACTATTTATTAGATTAATAAATCGTAACTCAAAAGAACGGACCAATAGACTATTCATCTGTTGCACGCACTGTTCCTGCCCATGCGGTGGGCATGACGTCACCGTCTCCTCAGTAGAGACACGTTTTTGTCATTAAAAATGATTAATGAAAAAAAAACGTCCAGCTCGATTTCCTTCTGGCGATGACATGGGTAGCACGAGTGATTCCCTTATCCCGTGTTCAAATTGTCGGGAGAATTTGGCTGAATATATCTTCTGGTCAAAGAAACACTAATTTATGTAATTTGGATAAATTCCAAAGCTGATTAACTCGTATATTTGTCTAGTGGATAGAACTTTTTTTTTTATGATTTTCCATGGCAGCAAGCAACAGCTGAGCTGGGTAGCTGGCCAGGCTTCGTGTATGCGAGACACTGCATCGATTGAATTTAGTTTGACTTCAAGAAAACAAACAAACAAATAAATAATAGAATGCTAGCCAGTACAACCAATTTGTTTAACAAATTTTGATACAATGCGGCTCATGAAATGTGCAGCGCAGTGCTGTATTGTATTGGTGGCTCAAAACACGTCCCAGGGGCCAATTTGAATAGGCCTAACTCGTTTTAGAGAGAGAGAGAGAGAAAGAATTAGCGATGGAAAAAAATATAGCGTATTGCGGATGTTTTGATGGTAAAAAAGGCAGAAATTAAGAAGCTTCACGGCCTCCTTCCTCCAGATCACGGAATGTGTGGTTTGAATATTAGGAAATCAGAGAGTCAAAATTAAAAAAAAAAGCGAATGGGCCAAAAAAACAGAGCAAACAAAAAAGGAGATATGCACATGCATATGATGCATCGCAACGATGAATGGCCAATTATACAGGCAAGTTTGGATTTAAATCAACTTAGAATTAGATGGACCGGTATGACAGGTTCGAGTCGAATTTGAGGCACGTGCCCGTCCGGTTTAATTTGACCGTTGCAAGTTAATTTCCCGCTTTGTTTTAGCTACTCGAAACGTGAGTTTTTGTTCTCTTCTTTTTAGATTCTAAAAGCTACTTTCCAGTTTTTCCACATGAATTAACTTTCAAACAAAATATTTTTAAAGATGAGTCATATATATTAATTATAGTACACACTGAGCGACTTCATTTATATTGCATAAAACTATATGTGAGTTTCTGCTACTCCATACTATCTCGCACAAACAACTCAAAAGCAATAAGCCACAGCCACCCCCAAACAAAAGGCCCAACCATTGAAGCTAAAAGGTTCACTGTATTCATGCGCAACATAAATGATGAAACCAATAGGAACACACCTCCAGAAAAAAAAAGGGCTGTTTATGCATGTCTATGGCATGTTTGGAGCGCATGAAAAAGTTTCGCAACAAACAATATAATTCCTGTAGAAATTAAATCGCATGAAATTCTCTTTTTCCCAAACGGCGCGAGAAGAAAACACTGTTTGAGTGGTGACCAGGTTACACCTTTCTCACTAGTAATTCGTACAGTAGGTTCGACCGGGCTAAGTTTTGGTTTCTCATTTTCTACTATAATAATTAGTTTTTAAATTATATATCTTTTTAAGGCAGAGTATACAGATATATTATAGTAGACACTGCATTGAATTTAGATATACCAGCTAAAATCATATACAACTATTTACCTCGGCGTGTCGTCTCTCGTGAATAGTTAGAATTTAAAAAACATAAGCCAAAAGTCTCAGCCACAGATCAAAAGAACCTTTGTAGAATAGAAAAAGGGCCCTTCAGGCAACGATTTTGCAGCAGTTTTCTGATAAAGCCGCAGTTTTGCAATGCCATTTCCGAAATGTCGATCGCATATTGGATGACCAGAGCCAGCCAACAAATGTTTGCCTTCAAACTAGGCAACTTCAAATGAAGCAAGCAGTAGTACGTGCATACTGTACTAGCTGCTGATCGGCAGAAATAGATAGCATATGCATTTCCGGCCTAGATGCCATGACAGCTCGCAATGCCCGGCCGGATGCTGTGCCACCGGCTCCATATTGATTCGCTAGGAGTGATACAGGTGATCCGATCTTGCGACGATGACAATCACACGACGAACGATGATAACTCGATGGCAGCAACACGGACTGATATTAGAGCAGTTTTATATGGAGCAGACGACCAAAACAGTAGCAATCGCAATACAATGACTGTGATCGTTTTGCCTTCAGCTTTTAGCTTCCGACTTATTTTTCACTATTCATAAATTTCGTCTTTTTCTGAACTTTTGGCTTTTTGTTGAGCTTTTTTGCCGGTTCTTTTTTCCCGTATTTGTTTGTATTATATGTAATGTGTTAACATATTTTTTACATTTTTAATTTTTTTAAATTTAATTATGTTAAATAAGTCTCTATCAACTACAGTGTTTTTTCAGTCAGCTACAGTGCTTTTCGCCCAAATGATCAACACCTCAAACCTACAAATTGGATGATCACGACGGATCAATCAAAGCAATCTCGGAGAAAAATATAAGAACAGTAGAAGACAAGGAACATACGGATTCCTGAAAAACGACAAACACAAGTTCTTAGATTCAATCTGATAATTAGAGTCGTCTAAGCAAGAGCTATCGACGCCGATCTAGTGACGAATCACTTGGCCGTGCCCTCTGGCGACGGCTTACGGTGGAATCTATCGATCGAATTCCATGGCCCGGCAACAAACGGCGGCTTTTGTTTCGTTTAAACTTTTAGTTTCTTCAAAAAAAAATCAAAATAAATAAAATAATTTTCTAAAGCAACTTTTTAAACAGTTTCTTAAGTTTAAAATTATATGCATTATCTCTACCAGCTAGCGAGCTGAATAAGCAGGCCGACAGCGTCAGTTTGGCATGCTTGGCCTGCAACATAAATCGTTAACGTACCAATTGCCCCATTGGTACGGCACAGTAATTTTTCTCCGGATAAATTAATGGATGGGAAAAGAGATCAGCACGCTAGAATTGCAAAAGTCAGCAAGGTGACTGGAGTGGATATCGACTGTACTGCCAAGCAGTCTGCAATCTGAGAGTAGCCACCGGACAGATCTCGCGAATTGGATTATGTATGCAATAAACAAGCCAAAAGTATTTTTATGCTTTTCTTTTAAATAAAAATAATACCAATCTTAAAATGTATATAAAGATAAACAACATCTATTCATTATTTATCGTGCTTTAAAATTATACAAAATACTATTAAGAAAAAGCACAGAAGCACATTTCTTAACTGTCTATATATATTTGAAAAAAGTCAAGAATCAGTTCCTTTCTTGTTCTATATGCAGATAGGTAAAACGTATTAAAAAAACTGATGAATCAAATATGACTAGTTTTAGCCTTTTATTTCATTAGGGTGTTTAATTCACCTTATCCTTTTAGGTGTACCGCCAACGGCTAGCTCATGAATACTGTCTTAACCAACCGATTAAGAGCATTTTTTTTTTTGCTGTGGTTTATAACTTTTGGACTGTTTATGAAAGATAACATAGAGTAATAGAAGCTCGCATGTAGTTTTGGCCGATATAAATAAAGTTACTACAATGTATACTATAATCAATTTGTAAACCCCACCTTGAAAAGACACTCCATTTGAAAACTAGTTACTGTAGAAAGCCAAAAAGCAGCTTTAGAAACTAAAAAGAAGAGACCCTAAATCATCCACTTTTATTTTTGCTGAACCATGCATCATTCTTTCTCTTTGTTTGAATGAGATTCAAACATTTAAATGAGGCTTTATTGGGTTTGATAACAGGCAGTTACCAGTGGGTAAATAGCTGGTTAAATATGTCAGTTACCAAAGGGTAAATGACTGTTTTAATCATGTCAATTATCAGTCCATCTATATATATGCTGGAGACGTCCAGAGTATGTGTGAAGAATTTGACTGCCTCCATTCTCTTCCCCCTGCGAATTTGTGTGCTATTGTGCTGTGCCGTCTGAACTTCGTTGACTCTTCTTTCCAGCGTGCACCGTGAAGAAAAGTAGCGGTATCCTCGTACCATTGCTACCGTGAAGACCTACACGGGGCTGGCAATAAAGTTTCTGGGCAGCGCACATCTGTGCGACCGCTTACTTCATTACGTCATCTACGTTCTGCATTACATCAAGTCTGCGCTACTTTCTGTTCTTCATCAAGCTCAAAAGTAAGTCACTCGCGCATTCGTTTGACTTTATTGCTATATTTTTCGTGCGTATATTCTGAAGTATGATGAATAGCCTGTTGTTAGTAGTAAATTTTGCATCACTGGTTTATTGTATTTTGTCTCTTAGTGAAATTCAGAATTAAAATATTGCCTACATTTCAAACATTCCAAAAACCTTATTGTGAATTTTGTTGCAATACAGCAATAGCTAGTGCTTCTGATGTGATGAAACCTAAGAGGTTTTCTGATCAAAACTTTCGTAGATGACAGACTAGAGCCAAGTTTTGGCTCATGTCTTGGGGTTGTGGTGGGTTATCCACTTGCAGTATCCATTTACGATTAAGCAGTTTATGTAGTTTGAAAATGTGAACAACACTGCTCTTGGCTGTATTCTGACTGTTCTAGCATATCAGCTCTATGATGTGTATATGGACTACAAGTCCGCCACAGAGTTGTGGGGATACACTAGAGCATAAATATGCAGAGGCAGAGACAGGTCGCTGGCTCTACATGTGTGAGCAATTTTTCGATTTTAGTACGGATGAGGCTAAGTCCATAGTTGAACAAGTTCATGATCTCCAACTACTAGTTGGTGAGATTGCGCACCTGGGCTTGTATTGCCTCCAAAGTTTGTGGCTGTAGGCATTGTTGGTAAACTCCCTGTCTCTTGGTGGGATTTTTCCATTAGCTTGAAACATAAGAGGGAACATATTTCTGTTGAGGATCTCATTGCAGCCCTCGATGTGGAAGACAAAGCAAGAGCAAAAGATGCACCTAGCACCTCTGGCCAGAACAATGCAAATGTTATAGAGAAAAAGACTGCTGCAAAGAAGTACAAATCCAACAAACTGAACAAGACAACTAGCTTTAAGAAGAAGAAAATTGAGAAAAAGAATTTGAGAAACATCACCTGCTTTGTGTGCAGAAAAGATGGTCATATGGTGAAGGACTGTCGCTTCTGCAAGATCAGAGATGGTGAACAACCAAAGAAGAAGACTGTCAACGTGATCATAGGCGATGCCTCGACTTCAGGAGGGTATGGCAATCCACCTGTTGTCTTTTCAGCATGTCAATCTACTGATTGGTGGGTTGATACTAGTGCTAATGTTCACACATGTTCTGATATTTTCTTGTTTTCTTATTAGGCAGCAGGGGCTTCCTCCATTCTAATGGGAAATAGGTCGCATGTTTCTGTTCTTGGTGTTAGCATGATGAATTTGAAGCTTACTTCAGGGAAGACTGTCCACTTAAAGAATGTGCAGCATGCTCCTACAATAAACAAGAACCTCGCTAGTGGTTCTCTCCTATACAGCGATGGTTACAAGCTAGTTTTTGAGTCAAATAAAATTGTAATGTCTAAGTTCAGAAAATTTGTTGGTAAAGGCTATGAGAGCGGAGGCTTGTTCCGCCTAAGTATTTTAGAGTCTTATTATAATCTGAATGTTGCAACTGGTTTAAATAAATGTGAGGCAAATATTTTTCATTCTCGTTTCTGTCATATTGGTTTTAATAGTATTGCTAGAATGTCCAGATTAGATTTACTTTCAAAATGTGAAATTGTCAAAGAATCAAAATGTTAGTCATGTGTGCAAGCAAAGCAACCTCGAAAACCCTTTAAGAGATTAGAGGACAAAAAGAACTTGGCACCATTAGATCTTGTTCATTCAGATTTGTGTGAAATGAACAGATTATTGACAAAAGGAGGCAAAAGATATTTTCCAACTTTTATTGATGATGCAACACACTACTACTATGTGTATTTGCTAAAAACTAATGATGAAGTTTTAAATTACTTTAAGACTTATAAGGCCGAGGTTGAGAACCAACTAGAGAAGAAAATAAAATATTGAGGTCTGATCATGGAGGAAAGTACGTCTCTCATGAATTCTCCCAATTCTGTTCTGAGCATGGAATAGTCCATGAATTTACATCACCATATTCACCCCAATCAAACGGGGTAGCTAAGAGAAAAATCAGACACTAAAAGACTTGGTTAATGCCATGTTAGAGAGTGACGGTATGCCTAAGGCGTGGTGGAGGGAAGTTATACTGACAACAACCTTCATCCTAAATAGAGTTATCACTAAAAAGAGTGAGATTACTCCATATGAGGGATGGAATGGGAGAAAACCTAATAATTTTCTGCAAACTTGGGGGTGTTTGGCAAAAGTCAATATACCATTGCAGAAAAAGAGAAAACTTGGACCAAAAATAGTCGATAGTATTTTTCTAGAATATGCTAAAAATAGCACGGCCTATAGATTTTTAGTAGTTAAATCATGAACTCCTGAGATTATTGCTAATACAATAATGGAGTCTAAAGATGCTTCTTCTTTTTTGAGAATATCTATCCTATTAGAACAACAGGCAGTACTTCACGAACAAAGAATGTTCAAACTGATAATATTGAAAGTGGGGATAATAAAACTTCTGAACTTCCCACCATTTCTGAACTAATATGTGATATCCGTGAGAAGGATAACAATCTAGTCGCAGAAGCTCCTCGCAGGAGCAAGAAACAAAATGTTGAGAAAAACCTTTTGGCGATGATTTTATTGTATACCTTGTGGATGATGTGCTAAACAAAGACTCTTTCGGAGGCTTATGCTTCTTCTGATGTTGAGTATTAGAAAGAGCCAGCCCATAGCGAGATGGACTCTATCATGGCTAATAGGACTTGAAAAATCACTAATCATCTTTAAATAGAAATTAAGGTCTGATGGTACTATTGAAAAGTATAAGACAAGATTGTGGCCAAGGGTTACACCTAGAGAGAGGGAGAAGATTTCTTTGACACCTATTCTCCTGTCGCCAGACTAACCACCATCAGAGTGCTCCTTGCGTTAGCATCTTTCTATGGTCTACATGTTCATCATATGGACATGAAGAGAGATTTTCTTAATGGAGAGTTGGAGGAAGAAATCTATGTGGATCAACCGGATGGTTTTGTGATTTCTGGACATGAAAATAAGATATGCGGATTATTAAAATCTTTGTATAGCCTAAAACAAGCACCTAAACAATGGCACAAGAAGTTTGACAAAACTTTGATATCCGCTGGCTTTGTTGTGAATGAAGCTGATAAATGTGTGTATTATCATTATGGTGGGGGGTCAAGGAGTGATCTTATGTCTGTATGTAGATGACATACCTATATTTGGAATAAACACTACCGTAATTGATGAGATCAAATCTTTCTTATCACGGTATTTTGATATGAAAGACTTGGAAGAGGCAGATGTCATTCTGAATATTAAATTGATCCAAAGAAAGGATGGGATCATTTTGAATTAATCCCATTATGTTGAGAAAATATTGAGCTGGTTCGGTTTTGAAAACTGTAAAGTTTCTCTAACACCCTATGATTCAAGCATTAAGTTTAGAAAGAACTAGAGGTTAGGAAAAGATTAATTAAGATATTTACAAATTATTGGATCACTTATGTATTTAGCTGGTTCCATAAGACCTGACATTTCATGTGCTGTGAGCAAATTAAATCGATTTACTTCTAACCCAGGAGATGATCGCTGATAGGCACTTGAAAGAGTGTTGCGCTACTTGAGGGACACAACATCTTTTGGAATACATTATACTGAACACTCTTCTGTATTAGAAGGATACAGTGACTCTAATTGGATCTCTGATGCGGATGAGATCAAAGCTACAAGTAGTTATATATTTACTTTAGCTGGTACTTACACTAAAAGACTGGTATATTAATAATACTTCAGTATAATTTCTTTGACATCTTTTTATTTCGTACTTTGGAATTGGCGGAGGATTGTTAGAAATTGGCCTATATGAGCATGACCCATTTTCTTAATTCCAAAGTATGCATGGTTTAGTACCCATATTGGTAAAGCAAGGTGGGGGACCAATTTATAAGATGGAGTTCTCACCACTACTTGAATATGGATAAAGATGGCATAAGGAGGGCTCTGGCTAATCATACATGCGCACGTGTATTCGCGTATTTTTGTGTGAAAATCGCGTGACTTGTGGCGCGCGACCGTGCCATGACATGGCGCGCCACTTGGCAGACCAAGTCCACCTTTTATTTTTGCTGAACCATGCATCATTCTTTCTCTCTGTTTGAATGATATTTAAACATTTGAAAGAGGCTTTATTGGGTTTGATGATAGGCAGTTACCAATGGGTAAATGACTGGTTAAATATGTCAGCTACCAAAGGGTAAATGACTATTTTAATCACGTTAATTATCAGTCCATCTATATATATATATATATATATATATATATATATATATATATATATATATATATATATATATATATATATATATATATATATATATATATATATATATATATATATATATATATATATATATATATATATATATATATATATATATATATGCTAGAGACGTCCAGAGTATGTGTGAAGAATCTGACTGCATCCATTTCCTCTTGCGAATGTGTGTGTGTTGTTGTGCTACACCGTCTGAAATTCATTGACTCTTCTTTCCGATGTGCACCGTGAAGAAGAGGAGCGGTATCTTTGGACCGTTGCTGCCGTGAAGACCTGCACAGGGGTGGCAATAAGGTTTCTGGGTAACGCACATCTGTGCGACCACTTCACTGTGTCATCTATGTTCTGCACTATATTAAGTCTGCGTTGCTTCTTGTTCTTCATCAAGTTCAAAAGTAAGTCGTTCACGTATTCGTTCGACTTTGTTAGTATATTTTCCTTACGTATATTCTAAAGTACGATGAGTAGTTTACTGTTAGTAGTAAATTTTATATCACTGATTTATTGTATTTGTTTTCTAGTAAAATTTAGAATTAAAATATTGCTTATATTTCAAATAAATATAGACTCCGCTGAAATAGGAGCATGGGAAGTAATGGCCCCAGTGCTTCCCAGGCTCACAGGGTAAATAGCTACTACCAGCCCTGCGCAAGGACTGTCGTGAGCAGTGAAGATTAGTACCGGTACAGTAATTCGAGGGCTGTCATGGCTGAAAGAAATTAATGTTAACAAAATGGTGATTTTACCCTAAAAATAAATGAATGTTAACCAAATGGTGATTTTATCCTAAAAACTAAATGCTGTGTTTAACAGGAGTATGGGCCTGTTCTTTTCCTCCGAAGCCGGCGGCTTTTGGCTTTTGCTACAGTACCTAACTTTCAAACGGAGTATTTTCTCAAGACGGGGTCTACAGGTTAAACGATCTACATGTTAAAAGTCCAACATCTGTACTAACTAAAATCGCAAGTGAGTATCTGTCTCTCCGTAATCTGTACCGTAAACAGCCAAAATTCAAAAATTTCAGCCAAAAACCATAAACCGCAGCCGAAAAGAACAGACCCTATACATATTTATGCTGGAAGAAGAGGATATTTCCTTCTTGTTTTGGTCCCGGCAAATTAATCCGTGCCTCTATATTATTCTTGATTCCATGTACTATATTTTTCCCTATCACATATCGTATGGAATTACGAGAGGAAACTAAAAATAACGTTAGGTGATTGAAGGTTTTCTTTTTTTTTCTTTAAAGTACACGAGGATGTATATCACGCGCACGCATGCACACCTGAGTAGGTGAGAACGAATGCTCTCGGTTTCACATCATTGGCCCGTCCCTTTGGGTGATTGACCCAAGGTTCCGTCACCAAACCATGGAGACATTTTTTAATTGTACGGAAAGATTTATTGCATAAATTTTATTTAAATATATAAGACTGATATGTTTAATTAATATTTTTTCCTTACAAAAATAATTTCTTTTAAAATGGTGCGAATTTTGGATAGTATAAACTATCCGTGCTTCTAAGATAAAATTGCTCACTTAACCCACAGAACGGATTATCCAACAATATATCCATTAAGAGAATCAAGTGTAGTTATTACAGTGTTATCACTCTCTACCCCTACTTAAATGTTTTAGAAGATGCTAAATAGGAGATATGTATGATCATTTTTCATTAACTTTTTCTTAAATTTAGTGTCTATATAGTCTATGCGCATGATAAGCCATGGACAGATATTATGAAACAGAGGGGGCTATATAGTAATATCACGGTGTAGATGACTCATGTTCTGAAGTACGGAGGCTTTTGGCTGAAATAGTTCTATAGCGGATGTCAGATTTTTCTGAGATATTTAATTAAAGAAAAAAATACTATTATATATCTATAGATAATATCAAGGGAAAAAAAAGGAAAAATGAGTCAAGAAATCAACATGTATCAAACGATGTTTTTAGCTTATGAGAGCCAGAAATGATATGGCATCGTTGTGTGGAGCAAAGCCTAGATGTAATTACGCATTTGTACTAATAAATAACATTTGTTTCTGACTTACAAATACTCTTCCTCCATCCGCGATTAATAGCCCCACCCCTTCCTCTCCTTTCCGCCATTGCCGAAAGCTCTCGTCTCTCTGTCGCCCCCTCCGAACTCCCAACTCTTGTCCGGCCATGCCGTCCTCCCCCTCCGACGTGAACCCGAACGCCAACGCCTCTGCAGCGCCCGCCGCGGCGCGCGCGTAGGCGCAGCCGCACGACGGCCGGCCGGCGACCTGACCTATGCCCCCCGACCAGTCGGGCATTGGCTGACCCCCAAATGCCTCGCACTAACTAGCCGCCGCTTGTACGTAAACACCACCACTAAAAGCTGAAGAGAGGAGAAGGAGAACAAATCCCCACACGTTTTGCTAATCGGGTCGCCTCTGCAGCCGCCGTCGCCGTCGCATCGCCGGAGAGGAATTTTAGCCTCGGCGGGCGCCGCGAAGGCGTGCACTTTGTATTTTTTCCCTCATTTTTAGGTTTTTTGTGTGATTTTTGGAGTGGGTTTCACGGTCTGGTGGCGATGGGAGTGGTGGACTTCTCGGTGCTGGGGGCGGTGCAGAAGTTCAGATCCCTCATCGCAGGCCCCACGCCGGCCGCCGACGAGGACACCCGCTCGCCGCCATCCCCTGGGAAGCCGAGGTCGCACAGCGGGGGCGCGTCCCCCGCTGACTCGCCGCCGGCCGCCGTGAGATCAGCGGGCAGGCGCCCCATCGCCCTCCGCCGCCAGATCTCCTCGCCGCAGCTGCTCCGCTGCCTTGCTGTCAGGTAGGGTGATACGACCCCGTTTCCACCTCCTTGTAAGGTGCTGCTTACATCGCAAGCTTTCATTTTCTTTTACTTGCTCTGGACGAAAAGGGAAAAGTGAGGTTGAATTTGCTTGGTGTTAGGATTTTAGTAATTTTTCGCAAGGTCTTGAACTTTTTAATTGGTAGTACCGTAGTAGTAGTAGGGTTAGAGGGACTAGTTTGTATGTTTATGTTTGTTAACCTGCTGTTTTATGATTGATCAAATTATTGTGCTGAATCATTGAGGAACTGATTTTTGTGGATGCAGGCGAGCAGATGACGAGGACGATGACGAGCCTGGGGTTCAGTTTTTCACCCCAGGGAATGACTACTTACATGACTTTTCGGACACAGATTCTGTTAGTGTTAGTACCCCTAACGAGATCAACCGGTCCATGACCCCAAGCTCCTTGGAGAGCCCGACTTGGATGGTGAGGCAGAATGACGGCACGCCAACATCCAGGAGGAACGGCCTTTTCAGGCTGGATTCTTTTGGTTATGGCACAAAGCTAAATGATAGCATTGCTGAGAGGAGTGGAGAAAGAAACCAGACTCAATATCCTGTTGATTTTGATGCCAATATTTGGTGCCCACCGTTGCCAGAAGATGAGGATGACGACGTCGAATTGAGATTATTTGGATTTGACGACGAGGATGATGAGGTTGGGGACTCGAGCAAGCTTCTTGCTCTTGGTAGCTCTAGCACTAACAAAATAGTTGGTGTTGACATGGTCACAGATATAGCTCACAAAGAGGGTCTGAGGAATGCTGTACTTGGTCATTTTCGAGCTCTTGTGGCTCAATTACTGAAAGGAGAAGGTATCAATCTTGAAAATGACAATGGATCCAAAAGTTGGCTTGAGATCGCGTCCTCCTTAGCTTGGCAAGCTGCTAGCTATGTGAGACCAGATACCAAGAAAGGTGGCAGCATGGATCCTACTGATTATGTGAAAGTCAAATGTATAGCATCAGGGGATCCAAGTGATAGGTGTGTTCTTACTTTTGTCATTTGACTGATATTTACATGATTGTACTTGCCATCATGTGAAACTGATGGGTAATTCCTTCTATACAGCAATCTTGTTAGAGGAGTCGTTTGCTCTAAGAACGTAAAACACAAACGCATGGTCTCTGAACATAGGAATGCGAAATTGCTCATTTTAGGGGGAGCACTTGAGTACCAGAAGGTTACTAATAAACTAGCATCCATTGATACTATACTTGAACAGGTTTGCACTTATTCATATTCATGTTGCAAATTTATATTTTTTTTCTGTTTCTTCTTTTGCTGAAGAAATGCCCTTAATGCAGGAGAGGGAGCACCTGAGAACGATTGTTGGAAAAATTGAGTCTCGGCGACCAAACGTGCTGCTAGTTGAGAAAAGTGTCTCATCTTATGCTCAGGAGCTCTTGGCAAAAGATATTTCATTAGTTCTGAATGTTAAGAAGCCACTTTTGGACAGGATATCAAGATGCACAGGAGCACAAATTGCCTCATCAATTGACAATATTGTGTCAGCAAGGCTAGGTCAGTGCGAAATGTTCAAGGTGCAGAAAGTTCTGGAATTCTCATCTGGAAAACAGACAAACAGGAGGTCAACAAAGACACTGATGTTCTTTGAAGGCTGCCCGAGGCGTTTGGGCTGCACGGTAATTATCTCTTTGCTGTTCCAAGAACATTTGATTGGAATCATGTCACTAACATAAAATACTTGGTTGTTAAATCCATTATACAGAGTACTAGCACTAAGCCTGTAATTAGCTTTGAAAATAAATTTCTAATTTTCTTCTTACACCTTTTATTGCATTTCTAGTAAATATGGCTCAATTTATGTAGGTTCTACTGAGAGGGTCTTGTCAGGAGGAACTAAAGAAAATTAAGTGTGCAGTACAACTTGCAGTTTTTGCTGCTTATCACCTCTCTCTTGAAACATCATTCTTTGCTGATGAAGGCGCAACTCTTCCTAAAGTTCCTTCAAGACCTGTGATAGTGGTGCCAGATATGCGAAGTGGTGCAAATAACCATTTTTCTGAATCTGCTGCTGTTGGTATTCCTCGTAGGCTACCTGTACAGGGCAAAGGTTCACAGGCTACTACAGTCAACGGTATATTTGAGGAAATTTCTGTTTCACCTAGTTCATTATCGTTGAATGAGGGCAAGGGGATAATCTTTGAGCATAGGGAATCTGAATCTCCTATTGATCATATGAATTCCCATGACCATTACTTATCCCATGCAATTGATTCATGCAATGGGTGTAAAATATCTCCATGTTCCTTGGACCATGACTCGAGAGCTTCAGGTATTGTGATGCAATATCAACATGTGCATGACTCTACACAGTTTCCCATTGCAAATAATAACCATCAAGATGAGGTTTCAGGAAAAAAATATCAAGAAGTAGACCATTGGAATCATCAACCACATGCTGACTGTCGGACAGGAGACCTAGATGACCGAAATGAGTTTTCTGGTGAATACTTTCCTGCTACTGACAACCATCAGAGCATCTTAGTTTCCCTGTCAAGCACTTGTATTCCCAAAAGCTTGGTATGCGAGCGTTCCCAGCTCTTCCGCATTAAGTTTTATGGTAGCTTTGATAAGCCACTTGGGAGATACCTGCGGGAAGACTTATTTGATCAGGTACATCCCATATTCATCTGCATGTGTAGTATCATATTGGAACTTCTCATCATAGTTTTTGAAAATAATGTTTTGTCCATGTCCTTCATCAGGCGTATTGCTGTCCATCATGTAAAGAGCCATCAGAATCACATGTAAGGTGCTATACTCATCAGCATGGGAGCTTAACAATTAGTGTTAGGCGGCTTCTGTCTCAGAAGTTGCCAGGCGAGCGTGATGGGAGAATATGGATGTGGCATAGATGCCTAAAGTGTGAGCGTAAGGATGGTGTGCCACCTGCTACGCGGAGGGTAATTATGTCAGATGCTGCTTGGGGCTTGTCATTTGGGAAATTCCTGGAGCTAAGCTTTTCAAATCATGCTACTGCTAACCGAATTGCAAGCTGTGGACATTCTCTCCAAAGGGACTGCCTTCGTTTCTATGGGTATGTCTCTGCTATATCTTTACCGATTAACATTGTTCGATCCTCCAATGAAATTTAAACTTACCTGCTAACCTATACAGGTATGGACACATGGTGGCTTTCTTCAGATATTCTCCTGTTGATATTCTATCAGTTAACCTTCCCCCCTCAGTGCTGGATTTCAACTGTCGCAGTTCACAAGAGTGGATGAAAACGGTGGCAATTGAGGTATGTGATTTTCTCAAAGTTATGATAATCATGTTCATTTCTGCATCCTATACAATTTTTGTGACCTGAAGAATAATATTATGCCCATCTATTTGCTTTTGAAGATATATGGCAAAATGGAATCCTTACATACGGAGATATCTGATTTTCTTTATCGTACTGAAAAGAGTATTATAACTGAGGATGAACCGGTGAGGACAGGTGTTCAAAGGCAGATCATTGAGATGAAGGATTTGCTTAAAATGGAAATAAATGAATATGAGGTGGGTACAGTCGTATTTTATTGTAGTATACTCGTATTTATTGAGGTTTGCTAATATTTTATGTTGATTTTAATATGCCCCCTACTTTTTTTCCTTCTGCAGATTTTGCTGTTGCCAGTTATTAGAGATAGTAATTGCTCCATGCGGGCATCAATTGATATTCTGGAGCTCAACCGCTTGAGGCGCAGTCTTCTTCTTGATGCTTACATTTGGGATCGGAGACTATGTTATGTAGATTCACTTCTTAAAACAAATGGTCATGTTTCAGAGACGACCAATTCTGCTAACACCGAAATTTTCCTAGACATCAGACCAAAGGAGTGGAAATCTGATTTACTTCAGGGGGATACAAATATTGGAAAATCCACATGTTTGTCACACAAATTAGGAAGTCCAAGAAAATCTTTGTTATCCAGAGAGGGCTGCTTGAATGATAATGAATACATCATTGCTGAGACAAATTTGCGGATTGGTCTGGTGGATCATCCTGCGGATGATGCAGAAGATCTTGACAAAGTCTTCAGCAGATTTAATGGAGAGAAAGAACAGCCAATTACTAAAGTTGCCATCGATATGGAACCTGTTGAGAGGTTACCCTCACTTGCATCTATTTTTTCTGATAAGATTGATTCGGCATGGACTGGATCTAGTGGGTTACAGTATGACCTTCCACAAGGTGTCACCAACATTGATGAAAATGGATCCTTAAATTTGTTGGACAGTCCAAGTTATGGGAATGCAGTAACCCCTGTTAGAATTCATTCATTTGATTCTACACTGGGATTACGTCAGCGAGAACGCACTGGATTAGCCCCTGCTTCATTGCATCTGTTGTCATTCAAATCTGCTGAATTCTTTGGGGATTTTACAAACATCCTGAAAGATCCAATGCCAAACATACGGAGGGCTTGTTCTCAAAGGTCTCCTGGGGCAATAGATAAATTAAATGTTATTCTTACTCGTACACTCACATATATCTCATCCGCTTCACATATGGTTGATGATGGGGCACGGCTGCTGTTGCCTCAGATTGGCTATGAAGATGTTGTTGTTGCGGTCTATGATGATGAGCCCACCAGTATTGTGTCATACGCCATGACTTCACAAGAATATGTGCAACAAGTCACATGCAGACTGAATTCAAGTTTGAGTTTTTCACATCTTCCAAATGCCACTGAGTTCAGCAGCCATGGACTTGAGGGGTCCTTGCCCTCACAAGAAGACCATGTGGATTCTAAGGGAACCCATTTTAGGTTTTCTTTCGATGATGAATCACGACTTTCTGCAGATAAAGCGAAGTTCTCTGTGATTTGTTATTTTGCAAAGCATTTTGCTGCGCTTAGAAAGAATTGCTGTCCAAAGGATATTGATTACATCCGTTCACTAAGTCGCTGCAAGAGATGGAGTGCGCAAGGTGGAAAAAGCAATGTTTACTTTGCAAGGACACTGGATGAGAGGTTCATAATCAAACAAGTCACCAGGACAGAGCTGGACTCTTTTGTAGAATTTGCTCCTCAGTACTTCAAGTATTTGATGGAATCCTTGACCTCTGGTAGCCCGACTTGCCTGGCCAAAATAGTAGGATTATATCAGGTTTGTTTTTCTTCACTTGTTGTTGCATGATTTATTTAACTACAAATAGTAAACGATCACCCTAAATTTGATTTTTCTGGATTTGCTTGACTTCAGGTTAGCGTCAAGGGCTTGAAAGGTGGGAGAGAAGTAAAGATGGACCTGATGGTGATGGAGAATCTTTTCTTTGAAAGGAAGATATCTAGGGTGTATGATCTGAAGGGTTCATTACGCTCTCGCTATACATCTGGCGACAGTAAAGTCCTCTTAGATTCAAACCTCATAGAGGCATTGCATACAAAGCCTATATTTTTAGGGAGCAAAGCAAAACGAAGATTGGAAAGAGCCGTCTGGAATGATACTTCGTTTCTTGCGGTATGTATTGCTTTGTGCATACTGTTTATCCAACAGATTTGTAGATCTAAGGCCCCGTCTAGAACACAGGATTTGTTTTTCCTGATTCCTGCAGAAATTGAATTGTTTCCTGTGAAACTGTGAAATTCCTCCATTCCAAACTGGGCCAAATGGAATTTCCATGTTGCCACATTATTAGCACCAATTATACTGTGCCATAACTTATACTGTATATAGTTGTTACATGATTGTTTTGGGATTTACGAACGTATAAACTATACTTTTTTCAATCTCAATGAAAGAACACTGTTTCTGTGTTTTATGTGATGGTTTTTGTCTTCCGTGGGCTATATGCTTTGTTTTTAGTTTGCGAGTCGTGTAGTGAGAACAGAGTACCATCATGAGATCATTTATCGGCTTATTGAAACAATATATCTTGTAATGCTTGTTACCTTGCTTGCTTATTCCCCTATTTTATTGAAGTAGTTTGTCTCAAATGATCATGTTAATCCATCTCATTCCTTACCTACATATATATTTATTTCAGAAATGGCATTGCACTATATAGTCATTTCAGAGTAAATTGCACTACCTGCCATGTTAAGTCAGAAGTGGCTTTTTAGCACTTCATGCATTGGTCGTCTTGTCCCAGCAAGTGACATTCATTACTGAAAATTTGACGGTTGTAATTCGATCTACCTTGCAGTCAGCGGATGTCATGGACTACTCTCTTCTTGTTGGAATTGACGAGGAGAAGAAAGAGCTCGTTATCGGCATCATCGACTACTTGCGTCAATACACCTGGGACAAACAGCTGGAGACCTGGGTGAAGGCCTCAGGCATCCTAGGCGGTCCCAAGAATGAATCCCCTACCGTCATATCTCCGATGCAGTACAAGAAGAGGTTCAGGAAAGCCATGTCCAAGTACTTCCTCACCGTCCCGGACCAGTGGTCCTCGTGACAACTAACCGATTGATTGTTTGCTGTAACCAGATGATCAGAAGCATCATCAACATAGTAATTGTTGCGTAAAGGTTGCGTCGAGACGCATAGTCCATTCTTTCTGTGCCTATTGTGAAGATTAGCCGATTCAATTTGTACCCACTTGTATCATGCTGTAGCCATAGATATATAGGATCATCCTCTCCCTGGATACCAAGCATGGTCATTGCAGTGTCCAGCCACAGATAAGAGGCTTGATCCATGTACATTATGACCAACATAGTTAAAAGGAAAATTTGTCGACAAGTGCGGAAATTTCGTTTTTGTCCTGGCTGCTATTATGCTCCCTAGTCCGGCCCTACCTTGTAGAAATGTCAGTGACATATGAGAACATTTCTAGTACCGCCAAAATTCATGCTACCGGTGCTTCCACTCGTCAAAAAAGGGTTCAACTGGTCATAAAAAATTCTGTAGATAGCGCACAATATAATCTATCATGCCACAAAATTTGAAATCTAAATTCAATCTACACATTGAGAAAACAAATTTTAGTGAATAGTAGCTTTCTCTTTTTCCTTTTTTAATTTGGATTTCCTTTTCAGCATAATTTATTTGTATCGATCCTAAATCTTTATTTGTGTTGCTTTTGTTTAAGTTTTTTCCCATCAAAATTCTATATTTGTTTTTCCTACTGGTGGTAGCAAGAAAATTAAATCTCAGTCTGACCAACCGTTGTACTCCTAGTATGATCATACAACCAGTCTAACCGCGACCGTCGTTTCGGTCTGATCTCAGAAACTTTCAGAATTGAGTTAACTTGATCTTTGCTTATATCCTTTGTTAACCTTTTGCCCTTTGCATATACTTCGGTTCTAATTGAAGAATATAGCTTTTGAGTACTGTTAGGACTTTGCATGTTTGATATCATTCTTGAATTTTGAAATCAAATTATTAGATATCTTGTGAGTTCTTGATATATGTGCTGACCTTAGTGCAAAAGAAAAGCAAAAGAAAATAATACAAAAAAATAAAGAAAATAGAAAAGAAGTGAGAAAGAAAGAAAAGAAAGAAGTGCCGTGGTCAACACTTTTATTAAGTATAAATTCTATCCCAAAGATCGGTATAGTTTGTTATTCTTGTGTGCAAATCTGTAGCCCGTTTATATTAATTGCAATCAAGCTAGCGTCTTTTAACTTGTGCAACATGAGTTATTTTGTTCGTCATTTATACCTAGCATTATAGCTCATTTCTTGGTCGCATTAAGTTCTATTATTATTACACGTGAGTTGCTTTGTTCTTCAATTATATCAAAAGATCAGTAATTAATTACACATTGGATTTCTAGTTTGGATTATTACTTATCATTACAATATCTAGAATTTTAATTACATAGGATTATACTAACACTCTGAGCTGCACAAATAGCCCCTATCGTTTTCATTTAATCCATCACCTTCGAATTGTCTACTGTCACCAAAGTACATACAATTCTTCAATCTGTGAAGCAATTATAAGAACTTTAGTAAGCAAGAGGTGAGATTGAGTGATTCCATATTATACACATACTATTTAGAATGAGAATTTTTATTTGGTGCAACTAATCATGGCAGGTTACAGGTATGTGGAACTATCTTTCTATGGAAGTACTGATCCAGAGAAGTACATTGAATGGTTATAACACATGGAATTGGAGTTTAAATCTTATAAGCTATCCAAAGGCAAAGAATTGATACAAGCCACTATGGAGTTCAAGGATTATGCTTGCAATTGGTGGAAGCAACATCCCGAAGATACTTTGTGAGGACTTAGCAAGAATTAAAGGGGGTCACGAGGGAAGAAATTATGTCATATGAATATGAGCACGAATTGTTTTATCAAATGAAGAGCATTAAACAAGGACCCTGAATTGTCCAAGCTTATTACGAGGAGCTGAATTATACTATGCATCGTGCCAATATCATGAATGCATCTGAAGTAAGGGCATACTTCAGAAGAGGTTTGAATTATGATATCACTGCTATTGTTCATTTGAAATATAATGATGATATGCAGGATCTTGTGAATTATGTTATAAAGGAGGAGAAGAGAATTAAGGATAAGTGTACACCTCGATCCAATTTGGGTTGAAGCCTTACTTCTTCACCTACCGTATCAGCTAGGTTTACTCTTGGGTTATCTAGAGCTAACAAGGGAGAAGTCCCTGCTATTGTAGCATCAAAGAAGGTCACACATTCAATTCAACAAGATGAAGATGAAGCTCTAGTCATAGAAGAGATACATTCATTGGTTGTTTTTTCTGCATACAAAGTGCTCTCGTGTCACCAATAGAGCATCAACAAGAGGTCGTGGAGATGATCGAGCATGTGACTTTCCCTTCGACTGAGGTGTTGAGTAGGGTTGTACCGCCACTACCCACAGCACATGACAAGGTTGTGGTTGATGGTGAATGCACAATTGCTAACCCACAGTCTTTGAAAAATGAGATATATCAAAAGCTATGTGAGGATGAGAACTAAATAGACAAAATGAGTTAGGGTGTTGAAAAAGTGAGCTATGTGATTCCACCATATGTGAGGTTGAAAGTATCCAAATTGAATGTGAGAAAGATACACAAAAAAAGAGAGGAGTAGATGATTGAAAATGTAAGATTATGTCTAAAACTAACGAATTAATATCTACTTCTAGTTGTATTTCTTTTTTTATGCAGGTTGATACTAAAGAAGAGGAGTTGAACATTAAACAACCCACACTCATTAAAGAAGGAGAAAACATTGAAGACACATCACTTACAACACCTACATAAGCCGAGGAGATTGAAAAAGATAATAGCAAAGGTGTTGAAATGAATATGCAGCAAGATTCAATAAGTAAAGGTGATAATATGCATACTGCCGATGAACTATGTAAGAATTCTTGTGTTTACATGAGTTTTCCATATTCTCAATTTTATGCACTTAATTTGCATAATATGGCATTGATTACATATAAAGAAGTTTTTACTAGAATAACCTCGATGATTTTTTGTGCTACATCATGTTCTATGATTATGTAAGGTTATCTAGTGTGATTGAGAAAGTTTCAGAAATTTCATGTCTAAAATCACTAGTTAGTACCTACACCTACACTTGCAGATTCAATATAATTGAAGATTATGGTGTAGACAAGAAATTTCATGTTTTATTGAATATGCATTACCTGTGACAAGCTTGCTCAAATGAATTTGTATGTTTTGGACAAGCCATATTTTGAGCTATGTTTAAGTAATCAGAGTAGCGCAGTTGAAGTATGGAAGTCACTAAACTTTTTCTCACCCATATTAGAACGATGTGATATAGTGTTGTCCACTACTAACTTGTATGCAAACTTACAAAAGTCAAAATGACTTTTCTTGATGTGAGAGGGAATGATATGGATATTAAACATGTTGAATTGATATATATATATATATATATATATATATATATATATATATATATATATATATATATATATATATATATATATATATATATATATATAGATATATAGGAAAATTACATAAGGCACCTAGATGCCTAGGCACCCACATCAAGAACCATCCGATACACGTGTATAATTGATAATTTTTTTGAGTTTGGGTATGGAAATGTTTTATACCCTTGATATATTTATGGTAAGTAAGTTTTGAACTCAGTTCAAACTAGTTTGAACTACTTTTGAGTTCAATGCGACTACAGTGAGTATATACCATAAAAATAGTTCAAACTAATTAAACTGAAGTTGAATTTAATTTTTTTCGGAGTTTGACATCTCAAATATACCTTTTTATGGGTATATGAAGATACCCACATCAAACGTTGCGAATCTTAAAGCAAATCAACGGGTATTGATATGGGTGCCTAAGGTGCTTGAAACACTCGTCCTATATATATATATATATATATATATATATATATATATATATATATCATGCATATATGTTGATCTCTTTGTTTGGTACAATTTTATATTATCAAAAGCGATGATAGCTTTTCTTGAAGAATGGGAGAATGATGTGGGCATAAGCATGCTTTGTATTATCAAGTTCAAGATGCTCAAGCCATTGATTTCCTGGAGGGAGTTATTGAGGCAAATAAAAAAATTAACAGGTGAATTCCTTCCCTAATGAATCTGCACATAATATTAAGAATTGGTTACTACCTAATGCATATATATTATATCTACTTAGGTTTAAAATCGTTGTTGACTTGGAAGCCGAGAGGCAATAATGTGAGCTTGCTATCCACAAAGTTCAAAAAGATATCTATAGAAAACTCAAAAGAGCATATGTTAAATTATCTATCTTGTCTCACAAGCAAAACAAATCCAAAATACATTTTCCCTTCAAAAGCACAGTTCAGCCGGCATATGTACTGTAGCGGCCTGAAATACCATAGCTCAATCACTATAGCCCAGATGTACTGTTCACCGACATATGTGTTGTACCATTGAGTGCTGTAGCGTGGCTTACTGCTGGCTACTGTAGCTCCGCTTACCGTTTAGTACTATAGCCCATGTTAGAGGCTACTGTACAAGGGTGCCTCCATGTAAATTTAAGCTTGAAACTTAAAATTTTTAAAATTATACTTCTTTGTTCTAGGGTTTGAGTAAAGCATTTTCACCTCCTTAGAATTGGGAAATATGTGATTCTTGTCTCTGTCATTATTGCATTTGGCTCCGTGATTGTAAGTATACATTTACTCCACATGATGAAGTATACAAAAGGATCGAAACGCGTGGTTGGGTGAATCGAATGTTATAGGTTGCCGTAACAAAGACAATGATAATGGCGTCATTTATCATGTTATTCGAGTCCAGTTATCTCCTATCCTATAACATAGAGATGGGACCAATGCCCTCCCCGCATCATTGGATCTTGCGTGCGTATAGTCTCTAACCTAGTACCCCAGTCGCATGAAGGCTGGCCATACGCGAGATGATGGGGTTCGTGAGGGGAAAACGTGCGTTGGGGGCTAGCTACTGCACCCACAAGTCAAAAACTCACCAACTTCATTGGCTGGGGCAATACTCTACCTAGCTACCTAACCCTAACCGGTGACCAGGTGCAGATGCACATTCTCAAATGGGGGGCACAGGCCCTCGCACCTATTTTAATTTTTATTGTTTAGAGTCCAAGCTTACATAGTGTGTGCCTCCACATACCAAAAACTAGTGCCCCCACATACCAAGAACTACATATATCTAAAAGAAAGAAGGTTTAAACACGTTAATAAACAGGTGGAGAAAAGAAAAGAAAAACATGTAGGGCATTGATGAAGTAAGACACTAAAAAAATACGTGTAAGTTGAAGTTGGCATGACATAGCATATCAATCGATAGTGAAAAGAGAACAAAATAACAGGGGCCACTTGAATCGATCAAGCATGGGCCACTAGCCGGTCTAGCCCTAAGCCAACGCCAGCCCAAAGCCCAATCGTCCAAGCCAGCACTAGCCCTAAGCAAACCAAATAGGCAGTGCCAGGTCCAGATGACGCCTTACCTACCTTCTCCTATTCCCCACACTACGTATGCAACCTTTGGTGAGTTGGTCCTTTTGTCTGCAGCGACAATGGGCCCGGTGTCGGAGCTACCATTGTCTAGGAGCACACCAGCCGTTCTCGCCTGTGCTTGTGCACGTCGGACTCAGATGGTATGATTAGGTTTCTTGTTGTGCTAATCTCACTGTGTGTGCATGCAAATAGAGTAAATCCCAGTATATGTTTCAATGTATGCAATATGAACGATGGTCAGGGCAATATGTGAAGTCATCCACTGACCACTCATCGTCTCGTTCTGGCTAACTCGCACCTTGCTTCAATGTTCAATGATCTTCATATCTAATGAAGTAACGATCATCCAATAAAAATAGGTACTAACTTTTGTGATTTAGATTTTAGGGTTTCAATTCTATGATCTTTAAAATATTTGTGGGTTAGGGCTTTAATATTAGAATGCCCTATTTCAATTTTTGCAGCAATTGAAATAGAGAAAATTTCACTGTGTTTCAATATCTAATTCAGTGTGTTTCAGTAGCAAATCATCTTCTATTCTCGGATTCATTCTAGATCATTCACTAGTAGTACATTTCTTGATTTTGATATGTTGTCTGACAAATAGTTATTAACCATTGAACTTTGACATAAAGTTAGTTGATATTATAAAATTTAGAATATATTACTATCTACTATATTGTTGATGAATACGTTGATAAGTACATGCATAGAGCATGAGGCCTCTGCATCATTTTTGTTCTAGATCTGCCACTGCTAGTGACCTTAGCTACTCTGAACGAAATTCAAGCTTGAAAAAGCCAATCTCATCTTAAGGGTGGTGTCAGTGTAGGCCGTACTTTTGCCGTCTATAAAATGCTCCATCCAACCATTGCTCAACATATGTCATTCTTGCATGCTAGCTATAGCTTGCTCCTCCTTGTATTCAAAACTCATGAGTTAACAAAGGTAGACTATCTCACTGTACATCTACATGCTACCAAGTGCATCATGTTCAGATCGATTGATCGATTTGCAGTGTTGTAGCTAGAATATATAGTAGTCCAGCAAGATCATGAGGTAGATGCCGTAGCACAGTATTTCTAGTCTTGTACATACCTAATGATCTATTTTTGTGTTTCATGTAGGGTTTGAGCCGATCTTAGGTGATGTGCATCTGTGTATAGGTGTGGTGGTTTGGGTGTTCTATATAGTCTTTGGTATATGTATAGGACCGATGCCAACAATTAGAGGAGGTAAATGACATTCAAAATTTTTACTTAAGTGACTATGAGAGTCATCAAGTTCAGATTACACTAACTGAGTTACATAAAACAAAGCTAGAGACCAAAACCAACAAATTCAGCAAGCTTCAGCACAAAGTCGATCAAACTAGCATAGATGGGCTGGTTTGACCGCCAAGTCTAGTCAGACCATAGGGACAAGGGCAGCCTCATCGCAGGTCCAAAGCCGGTCTGATCGGTCCCTGTTTCAAACCTAGAAAACCTCTTGGGTCAAAACTCAAATCTCATCTAAACGCTTTCAAATTTTGCATAAGACATGTTCAAGGCATTACGAACTTAAACCAATCAAGAATCACAAGGTTCTTAGGCTCGGGTTCACTAAATTAAAGAAAATCAAATCTAAATCACAAGAACACCCAAAACCATAAAATCTAAGTTAGTTCTTACTTGTGGGGATCTAACATGAGGCTTTTCAGATCTACTTCCTCATGTCATAGCAAGATAAACTAAGCAAAGATTTGGGATAAACCACCTAGAACACGATTTCAAATTTTTTGCTCCAGAATATAAAAAACCAAACAAAGAACAACTAAAACACCAAGAATGGATCGAAGAGTTGATCTATTACCAGTAGAGTAGGTGATTCACAAGTACATGGATGGTTATAAGTACTCCTAAAGCACCACCTTTGCACACACAACATTTCTCACACAGGGAGGGAGAGAAGAAACAACTCAAGACTTAGACTATATCTCAATGTCTCTCTCAAAGCCTTTACCCTAGCTCTCCCCTCTCCTCTCTTGTTTAATCAGCACCACTTAGTGGGTCCCAACCCGCTAAGCACATAGGGAAATTAGTTAACCTCAATAACATGGGTTTTACACACACAAAAGCGTTTACAAAACTCAACCCGTTAACACCTTAGTGATTGATTCACTTAGCTAAACCAGCTCACCTTAACTGAAACTACTTCCCTTTATGCCTCCTTGTGTCGTGGTTTCGTCCA
Organism: Dendrocalamus latiflorus; assembly: GCA_017311315.1. Taxonomy (NCBI): domain Eukaryota; kingdom Viridiplantae; phylum Streptophyta; class Magnoliopsida; order Poales; family Poaceae; genus Dendrocalamus; species Dendrocalamus latiflorus. The sequence continues at coordinate 11,594,995 of CM029654.1, forward strand.
AGGCTCAAACTCAATAATTTGGTAAACTACCAAAATACCCCCAATGAAGTTTCTAAGCATCTTCCCTTGACTCCGTCACCTCCTATGTGGCCCCAATGATTTCTCGCTAAGCCTCTTGCGTGTCCAGATCCTACTGAAATGTCCTTACTTGCAAACAAGCCAAATCACTTGGTGCGTCACATGCCTTACCTTGCACCATGACTACACCTCGCTTCCCTGACTGTTCTTAACTTCAACTCCTCCTGAGCTTAGTCCCAATCCACTTTGCCGTTGCCCGCCATGTCTTCACATCAAAGTATCTCCGTATGTTTTGACACGTAGCTTGTGGCATCCAATGACTTGGCCGTCAAGTCTTCACGCATTTGGTCTCCATCAGATCGTTTCTACTTACATCGGTTCCAAGTCACTTGGCACACCATATGCATTAAGTCACCCTTCACAATGTTTGTCTTTCATGTGATTCCTGCTTGAGCCAAGTAACCTCACCTGAACTTCACAACCGCTCGAATATTAGCTCTCCTGCTTAGTCCTAGTCACTTGCTATCGACCGCTAATGTTCTCCAAGCTACATGCACATCAAAAGACCAAATAATCATATCGAGCACAAGTTACATATACTTACTCACGTTAGTCAAAACGATGTAACATGCAACACAACACACCCTAGCACCAGCACCCATGCCATGCATATACTCAAACCAATTCAATGTCCATTTTTATCAACACCCCAGACATGTCTAGCCTTTGTAAAACCTCTCTGGATGTCCCAAACATGCCTAGAATACCTCCAGACATGTCTGCCCTTGAGCCACCAGTCTAACCGCTCTCCCCATAAAGGTCGAACTGGGCCAATTAAACTACTAACCAAAATCCGGTCACACCGAACTAGCGGTCAGACCACCAACACCAGTCGGTTAAACTACTCAACACACACCGGTCTAACCGCAATTGCATGCCGGTTAGACTGCCCTTAACAGATAGCAAAACTGAATTTTGCCGCTTTTGCAAAACCAAAATCTAACTAAACAAATATGGCAATTATTCATCACCAATTAACTAAGAACCTTCTTACGTGGTCCTTTTAGTATGTATGTTTGTACTAGCCTCATAGGCGCGGCGCCACGCCGCGCCAGCCACCGTGTGTACCGAAGTAAAAGAGGCGATGATCCGCGAGGAGTTTTTTAAAAAAACCGAGGGCACATACGTATTTTCGAAAAAGCTAAAGGGTTTTTTCGTAAAAAATCGAGGACCCGTACGCAATTTACAAAACCGCGGGGCGCTATCCTGCAAATTGGAGGGGCTTTTTCAGAAAAGAGCGCCGCAAGAAAAACAGGCAGGGACCTTTTTGCGAGGAAAAGGACCTCTACGTAATTTCTGAGAAATACAGGGAAACTGACTCGGCCGGCCGTACGAAGATTCCCGCGCCACGCGCCGGCCGGGGCGCGCGCGGGCGACATGGAGGGGCTCTCTGGCCGGGAAACCCCCCGCTTGTATAGGCTGGGGATTTGGGTGATGTGTTCCTTGCCGTGATCTTTGTCAGGTAAACAGTCTTTGGTGTTTCGGCCATGCGTTCGTTGTCTGTTCGACCGCGTATAGATCCAACGGTTTAATTAGTCTAATATCGCTAGAAAATCTTAACACTACAATACTCTCGCCGTTCTTTTCTTAACGATGTTATTTGACTTTTCATAATTTTTGACATGTGACTTTCACCATTACTTTTAATAACTTTATATTATTATAATTTTATAAAATTAAAATATTTAAAAATGCTTTTACTGTATGGATTTTAATTAAGCATCATTTTTTTTATAAAAAAAGATGGACTACTGGTTATGGAGTGAGCTGATTAGTGCGTGCATACATGTTTTCTTGAGAGGAAGTGCATGCACATCTCAACAGCTAAATTTTTGAAGCACACCTCAATTTGGCAACGCGGTAGCATATTTTGTGTTGGAAATGGATTTGTATTAATTTACATAGCACACGGGGCAAATGCTTCGTCTTATTTAAAATAGCACATGTGCATCGCCCTTGATTCTTGCGTTTTCGATCGTGATCTTATCCTCTCTTTGAACATGCAAATTACTACAAAATAGTCTATTCACCATAATTTAGTCGGCCGTGTTGATCCGTGTATAAATCGAATTTATTTATGACAAAGCCCAAATCCAAATGCCATGGTACGTATTGTACTTGTAGTATATGAGAGGGGTTTTTTTGGGAATTTCCCAATTGAAAAAAATGGAAGGAAACCCTAAAGGTGGGGCCCACCTATCGTTCACCCGAGCAAAGAGATAAGGGTGAGGAGACTTTGTCTCCTCCCCGATTCGGTCCCAGGCAGCGGCGGCGCCTCTCTCCCGTGCGACGGTTTTTGATCTCCTCTCCCAGATCCAGTTTCTTCGGTGCTTGAGGGGAGATGGCGAGTGGAGGGGCAGCGGCGGAGGCGGGTGCTGGCCCGGGTTCTTCAGAGCCGGCCGCTCACGCCACCCCGGTGCCATATCTCCTCTCTTCTTCAAAAGGGGAGGCGCAGCCCGACGGTTGGTATCTCTTTTTTGATTTCCGGTTGCCTCTCTCGACTGATTATCCTCCCTATTCTTCAGTTGGCGGAGACTTGATCTTCGGGCTATCTCCGATTGAGACCTTGCTTTCGGTTCCGTGTGAGAACCCTAATCGGGGTTTGTGCATCTCGGGACTTTGAGGGGTCTAGCCGAGGAAGAAGGAGGCGGTTCATACTCTCTACTGTGTTCTTGATTGCTCTCGGCCAGAGCAATCTCGTGGTCTTGTGTGGCATCTCTGGACCTCAGCTTCTTCTTTGGCTTTCGGCTGAGTGAAGAAGTGCGGCATTGTATCTCCGTGAATCATCTACCTGCTAGTGACAGTGGGTTTCTTCGTGCCTTGCCCGATTGCTTGAGTTCTTCGACTATTTGCTTCTGGACAGTTGGATTACTGTCTGCTCAGTGAGTGTATCTATTTCTTTATCATTTACAGCAGTAAATCTTGATCTGTATTTTTAATCAAGTTATTGAGGGCTGTTGTGAATGATTGTGGACGCATTAGTTTGCTCTGTGATGATTTTTTGTCATATACTGAATTGATCTAGACAATTGTTTTAGGCTTGAGCTCTAGGATTTGTTTTTGCAGACCATACAATAGATGTTTGTATTACTGTCAGATTTGATTACCTACAATAGAAATCATGAATAGTGCAGTGATTTGTTAAAATTTGGTTAGATTGTATGTTTGGTACATCATTCATCTTGTTTAGGTTTTGTTTGACTTATGCTATTGCTGTCTACATACAATTCGATGAGCTGCTAATTGCCTTAATATCTAAAGATCATTGTCTATTAGTTCATTGCTTATAATCAAATAGCAATACAGATTTTTGAACAGAGATCCCTTCTCTGTTTATTCGGTCTGTTGACAGTCAAATAATTAGAGCTCAAGTCTTTTCTCTCAGTTGTTGGATCAATTATGAAGAGCTATGACATGTGCATGAGAATGCCAAAATCTATAATTTTGCGCAACTCTGTTATGAGAGCAACAATCAAACAATTAATATGTTATATACTTAATTCTATTGTTCTTAGGACTGTTTTACACATTGTTATTTTCATCAGTAATGATGTTATATTCTTTGAATATATATATATATATATATATATATATATATATATATATATATATATATGTATATATATATATCTGTATATATATATATGTATATATATGTATATATATATATATGTATATATATATGTGTATATATATATATGTATATATATATGAATAGGAATGGCAAGATAGAATTTCATGTTTATTTGCAATTTATGTCATTCTTATTATGCTGGAAATATGTCATTTATGTTATTTTGGTTGGAATTAAATATGGAAATATGCTTATACCGCAATATTTGCAACAATCCAGAAAATCTATATTTAAAGAAATGGCTTCCTCGTCTGTTGTCGTAAAACCTGAAGTTTTTGACGGAGTCAATTTCAAGCACTGGCAGGCGAGAGCCAAACTTTGGCTGACTGATCTTAAGCTCTTCTGAGTCATTTCAAATCCACTGGCGTTTCCGCTGGAGATCCCTGAAACGATGAGATGGGAAGAAGCTAATAACGCAGTCTTAGCTCGTTTGCTGGCCATCCTGTCTAATCGTTTGTTTGACGTCTATGTCAACTTCACGAATGCCAAGCAACTTTGAGATGAGCTCGATGAGAAATACTCCGAAGGAGATAATGGAAATGAGTCCTTTATTACAACCAACTACTTGAACTACAAGATGGTTGAGGGGCGGTCGGTGATAGAGCAGCTCCACGAGCTTCAATTCCATGTACGTGATTTAAGTCAGTATGACTGCATCCTGCCAGAGAAGTTCCAAGTGAATGTCATTCTGGCTAAGTTACCGCCTTCGTGGCGTGACTTTGTGACCGCTCGTAGACATATAAAGGAGCGCTTGACGCTCAATGAGCTGTCAGCTGCTATCAATGTGGAAGAGCATGCTAGAGCCGGTGACGGCATGGGAAAGACTCAAGTTCAAGCTCATCAGGTGGAGGTTAAAAGAACTGGAGGCCCTGGGAAACCCAAATTCAAGAATCAGCCCCAAGTCAAGCTCCAACCAAAGAAAATGAAGAAGAAAAAGGATGACATCGTCTGCTTTGTTTGCGGTGAGGCTGGCCACAAGGCCAATCATTTTCGCAATCGAAAGGGCAGGGGTCCATCTCCGGGTCAGCACAAGAGCCGCAAGGCTGAGGCTAATCTCGCGCTGGCTAACACCAGCTCGGAAAAGTACGTACCTATGGCCTTTATGGCAAATCCATCTATTGATTGGTGGATTGATACAGGTGCTACTAGACATATATGTGCTGATCGATCTTGTTTTTCTTCATTTCAGGGGTGAAGGTGGTGGATCCGTCCTAATGGGCAATGGAGCCGCCGCAACAGTACGTGGGATTGGACAGGTTTGCCTGATGCTCACTTCGGGCAAAACACTCATCCTTAGAGACGTGATGTATGTGCCTGCAATGACTCGCAATCTCCTTAGCGGGTCAATGTTATGTAGGCAAGGAATAAATCTTGTGTTTGAATCAATAAGGTCATTTTGACCAAGTTTGGTAATTTTGTGGGCAAAGGCTATGATAGCGGAGGCATGTTCCGCTTATCCATTCTTGATTTGAATAATGTAAATGTTTATAACGTTTCCCATTGCAATAAAGTTCATGATATTTGGCATTCACGGTTGTGTCATGTTAATTTTGAAGCCATTATGCGGTTAAGCAAGATGAGTTTAATTCTAAGCTATAATTATGAAAAGGGTTCAAAGTGCGAAGTGTACGTGCTAGCTAAGCAGCCCCGAAAACCTTTTCATGGCGTTGAAGGGCGGAGCACTTCTCCACTTGAACTAATCCATTCTGACCTTTATGAGATGAATGGAATATTAACTAAAGGTGGCAAACGATATTTCTTAACTCTCATAAATGATGCGACTAAGTATTGTTATATTTATCTACTTAAGTCGAAAGATGAAGCACTTGAATACTTTAAAATCTACAAAGCTGAAGTTGAAAATCAACTAGAAAAGAAAATCAAACAGTTAAGATCAGACCAAGGCGGTGAATATGTCTCACATGAGTTCTCCCAATTCTGTGAAGAAAGTGGAATAATTCATGAAGTTACTCCACCATACTCACCCCAATCTAATGGAATAGGCAAAAGGAAGAACCGAACTCTTTGTGACTTGGTTAACACCATGCTTCAGAGTTCATGTATGTCGGACTATTGGTGGGGTGAGGCAGTTCTCACAGCTAATTATATTCTGAATAGGGTTCCACCTCGCAATCAGGAGGAAACACCCTATGAAGGATGGAAGGGGAGAAAACCCAACTTGTCCTATCTTCGAACGTGGGGATGCCTTGCAAAAGTGCATATGCCGTTGCCGAAGAAAAGGAAGTTTGGTCCTAAGACCGTTGATTGTGTCTTTCTAGGATATGCTATAAATAGCACAGCTTATAGATTTCTAGTGGTCAAATCCGAGGTGAGTGATATCACTACAAATATAGTGATGGAATCTCATGATGCAACATTCTTTGAGCATGTGTTTCCTATGAGACCGAATGAAGGTAGTGACCATATCGATATAGATGATCTCTCTATTCTTCCTAGTGTGGATAACACCGCTCCAGATTTGGAGTTGAGGAGGAGTAAGAGACAGAGGACCGGGAAGTCACTTGGCGATGACTTTGTCACCTATGTCGTGGATGATGAACCACGAACCCTTTCAGAGGCGTACACATCTCCGGATGTGGATTACTGGAAGGAGGCAGTCCGTAGCGAGATGAATTCCATCATAGCTAACGGAACTTGGGAAATTACATATCTCCCGCCTGGTTGTAAGCCAGTAGGTTGCAAGTGGATCTTTAAAAGAAAGCGCAGACCTGATGGTACTATTGAAAAGTACAAGGCCCGTTTAGTTGCTGTTTCACGCAAAAAGAAGGAGAAGACTATTTTGATACATACTCTCCTGTGGCTCGTTTACCCACAATTCGAGTGCTTCTAGCGCTAGCCGCTGCATACAAACTCCTAGTACATCAAATGGATGTAAAGACCGCTTTCCTAAACGGAGAGTTGGATGAGAAGATTTATATGCAACAGCCTGAAGGATTTGTGGTTGAAGGGCAAGAAAAGAAAGTATGTCGATTGATTAAATCATTGTATGGTCTAAAGTAAGCTCCTAAGCAATGGCATGAGAAATTCGATAGTACGATGACGTCGGTCGGCTTCTGTGTAAATGAAGCCGATAAATGTGTCTACTATCGGTTTAATGGGGGCGAAGGTGTCATTCTATGTCTTTACGTAGATGACATATTGCTTTTTGGGACCAACATGGATGTGATCAATAACACTAAGTCTTTCCTTTCCCATAATTTTGATATGAAAGATCTGGGTGAAGCTGATGTTATCTTAAACATTAAGTTTATAAAGGGTGAGAATGTGATTACTCTTTCGCAATCCCATTATGTGGATAAAGTCCTAACCAGATTTGGTTTTATGGACTGTAAACTAGCAGCTACACCCTATGATCCAAATGCAAAGCTACATAAGAACACCGGGCATGGGAAGGATTAACTTAAGTATTCTCAAATCATAGGATCTCTGATGTATCTAACTAGTGCAACTAGGCCAAACATCTCATATGTTGTAAGCAGATTGAGTCGTTATACATCCAATCTAGGAGATGATCATTGGATAGCACTAGAAAGAGTACTAAGATATTTGAAGGGAACCTCTAATTTGGGAATACATTACTCGGGTCATCCGGCAGTCTTGGCAGGATTCAATGATTCCAATTGGATCAGTGACTCGGATGACATGAAGGCTACGAGTGGCTATGTATTCACTCTAGCAGGTGGGGCCGTGTCGTGGAAGTCTTCTAAACAGACTATTCTTACACGGTCCACCATGGAGGCTGAATTGGTAGCTCTTGATTCAGCAGCTGTAGAGGCAGAATGGATACGAGAACTCCTTTCTGACCTGCCTGTGCTAGAAAAGCCTATTCCAGCCATTTTGACCTACTGCGATAACCAAACCGTTCTGGTTAAGGCGAAGAGTAGGAAGGACAATATGAAGTCCTCAAAACACATAAAGAGACAACTTAAGTCGGTAAGGCATGCCAAAGAGACGGGTGTTATTACTGTAGAATACATCTAGTCTGAAAGGAACTTGGCAGATCCTTTCACTAAAGGATTGGCACGGAAGGCCATTCAAGCAGCGTCACAGGGAATGGGGCTCATACCCGTATAAAGGCTCACATTGGTGGTAACCTATCCTAGGAGATCAGAGATCCCGTGAACTAGGCTCTAGGACAACAAACTGTGTGAGATTAAAAAGAGCACATCTAACGGGTCCCATTAGCTGCAGTGCTCTGTCTGTATGGAAGGTTGAGCATTAGCTCTTAATGAACTCAAGGTATATTTGACTTATGGAATCGTCCTACAGGATTCCTAAAAGAGTTCACCTACGTGAGTGAGATTGTGAGGTCGCAATCAAAGAAAGATAAGGGTATACTTTCTTAAGCACTCATGAGCTAGATACGAGGACATGACCGAAATGTCCCAACCCGAGAGGGAAAGGGCAAGCCGCCCAGTACAGAATGTGATTTGGGCGAAAATTCTCACACCAAGGCATGGATCAAGACGAAGTCCTCCTTTGTCTATGCAGAGTCGTAGTCCTTATCGCTAGACTTTAGGTTCAAACCCGCAAGGTACCCATAGTCGAATAGCTGTATATTAAACAAGACTTTGTACATCTTTTATCAATTGATAAATTGGTGGGGACTGTTGTATATGAGAGGGTTTTTTTGGAAAATTCCCAATTGAAAAAAATGGAATGAAACCCTAAAGGTAGGGCCCACCTGTCGGTCACTCGAGCAAAGAGATAAGGGTGAGGAAACTTTGTCTCCTCCCTGATTCGGTCCCTGGCAGCGGCGGTGCCTCTCTCCCGTGCGACGGTTTTTTATCTCCTCTCCCAGATCCGGTTTCTTCGGTGCTTGAGGGGAGATGGCGAGTGGAGGGGCAGCGGTGGAGGCGGGTGCTGGCCCGGGTTCTTCGGAGCCGGCCGCTCACGCCACCCCGGTGCCATATCTCCTGTCTTCTTCAAAAGGGGAGGCGCAGCCCGACGGTTGGTATCTCTTTTTTGATTTCCGGTTGCCTCTCTATACTGATTATCCTCCCTGTTCTTCGGTTGGCGGAGACTTGATCTTCGGGCTATCTCCAATTGAGACCTTGCTTTCGGTTCCATGTGAGAACCCTAATCGGGGTTTGTGCATCTCGGGACTTTGAGGGGTCTAGCCGAGGAAGAAGGAGGCGGTTCATACTCCCTGCTGTGTTCTTGATTGCTCTCGGCCAGAGCAGTCTCGTGGTCTTGTGCGGCATCTCTGGACCTTGGCTTCTTCTTTGGCTTTCGGCTGAGTGAAGAATTGCGGCATTGTATCTCCGTGAATCATCTACCTGCTAGCGACAGTGGGTTGATAGATTTTCTGGGACAGTGAGTTCTTCGTGCCTTGCCCGATTGCTTGAGTTCTTCGACTATTTGCTTCTGCACAGTTTGGATTACTGTCTGCTCAGTGAGTGTATCTATTTCTTTATCATTTACAACAGTAAATCTTGATCTGTATTTTTAATCAAGTTATTGAGGGCTGTTGTGAATGATTGTGGATGCATTAGTTTGCTCTGTAATGATTTTTTTGTCATATACTGAATTGATCTTGACAATTGTTTTAGGCTTGAGCTCTAGGATTTGTTTGTGCAAACCATACAGTAGATGTTTGTATTACTGTCAGATTTGAATACCTGCAATAGAAATCATGAATAGTGCAGTGATTTGTTAAAATTTGGTTAGATTGTATGTTTGGTACAGCATTCATCTTGTTTAGGTTCTGTTTGACTTATGCTATTGCTGTCTACATACAATTCGATGAGCTGCTAATTGCCTTAATATCTAAAGATCACTGTCTATTAGTTCATTGCTTGTAATCAAATAGCAATACAGATTTTTGAACAGAGATCTCTTCTCTGTTTATTCGGTCTGTTGACAGTCAAATAATTAGAGCTTAAGTCTTTTCTCTCAGTTGTTGGATCAATTATGAAGAGCTATGACATGTGCATGAGAAGGCCAAAATCTATGATTTTGCGCAACTCTGTTCTGAGAGCAACAATCAAACAATTAATTTGTTATATACTTAATTCTATTGTCCTATTGTTCTTAGGACTGTTTTACACATTGTTATTTTCAGCAGAAATGATGTTATATTCTTTGAATATATATATATATATATATATATATATATATATATATATATATATATATATATATATATATATATATATATATATATATATATATATATATATGAATAGGAATGGCAAGATAGAATTTCATGTTTATATGCAACTTATGTCATTCTTATTATGCTGGAAATATGTCATTTATGTTATTTTAGTTGGAATTAAATATAAAAATATGCTTATACCGTAATATTTGCAACAGTACTTTGTTCGTTTTGTACATCCATTTCGTGTGATAGCATCATGGCAATTTTTGTCAGTACTCCATATCATCAACTATACAAACCCGGGGGGGGGGGGGGGTTCGGCCTCCTCACCGTGTCCACGTCGCCCCCAGCGCTAATGGGGCGACGCGTGTGGGGGCGGTGCGTCCTCCCGTTCCGTCCGTCCGAGTGGCCACCAGGCTGATCTGGTGCTGAGGCGCGTTTTTGTGGTGCGGTCGTTGATGCGTTGCGAGCGGCGCTTCATTTGCCTGCGGCTTCGTTCGTGCGAGATGCGATCGTGACGCGTGCAATCCAACGCGCGATGCACGATCGAGCGATCGCCTGACGGATTTGGTGCCGCGCCACACTTCATCCGTTGGACACGTGGACTCCATTACCGCTTCCGGATGGTTCGCCGCCTTGCGGACTTGGCCAGAGCTTTTTGTTTCGTGTTTTCCTTTCCGTCATGCGTCCGGTTCTTTGGGTTGCTTTTTGCGTCTCGGGTGCTGGTCTTCGCTTCGTCTCCTCCGCTTCTCTCTTGGTGCTGCTATTCGCTTCGTCTCCTCCGCTTCTCTCTTTCGAATCTGCTCATTTCCGTTGGTGTTGCGCCGCTTGTCCGTTTGGATTTTGATCCATATCGATGCGCCTTCGCTTTGGTTAGGTTCTGCGTATTTACTTCGGGTTGCATTAGGCCTTCCAAGTGGTTTATTTGCGAGCGCTTTTTCGAGTCCTGAGTATTTTTTGGTCGCTGTCTTGTGATGCTTGCTTTGGTTTGCGACGCCTTGACTTTTTGTAGATGTTTTGTTCTTTTTCGCCGTTGCCTTTATCCGCTACTGTTGACCATCGTTTTCTTCTCATAGTTGGCCCGGCGTGTACTGCGTTTGCGCTTTTGCTCGTTTCTGTTGTGTTTTATAGGTTTTTTTGGTGCTGTTGGTATCATGGTTTTGGGACATCGCTTTCTTGTCACAGTTGGTGCGTCATGTGTTGCGTTATCGTCGTTGGTCGTTTTTGCTGTGTTTTGGTTTTTTCCCTTCTCCAGTTGATGTCGCTCTTTTCTTGATTTTTTTTCGCATACGTTTAACATGGGTGCCTTTTACATATTTACAGGGATGATTTGGATTTAATCATCTTTTGGTGTTCTTCGTTGGTGGAGATCTGCATACGGGGTAAGAATCATTTGCGCTACTTATTTGGTCCATAGGTTGTTGCTGTCGCTTTTCCATTCCCTATTTACTTGGTATAAATGTTAGTATTTGTTACGTTCGCGATTTCATTGCTTCATTGATAAAATGTACGTTATCCTTATTGGTGTGCGTTTTACATATTTACAGGGATGATCTGGATTTAATCATCTTTTGGTGTTCTTGGTTGGTAGAGATCTGCGTACGGGGTAAGAATCATTTGCGCTGCTTATTTATCCCATAGGTTGCTGCTGTCGGTTTTCCATTCCCTAACTTGGTATAGATGTTAGTATTTGTTACCTTTTTGATTTCATTGCTTCATTGATAAAATGTACGTTATCTTCATTGGCGCTTGGCTGATAACGATTGCCTCTTTTTCGTTGTGTTACCTGTTCAGCTAATTTAGCCATTTATATATATTGTTACGTGGTGATTATGCTATGCTCCCATTGATCTCTCTTGCTTTTATTCTGCCTGTATCATTAATGCAGGATTATTCAAACTTCGCTCACCCTTCTCTATCATGTGAGGATCGTTTGTTTTATTCCACCGCCTTTGTTTCTCAGTTTCGGCGCACTGATAGTTATGTTTTCTTCACTCTTGCCTACTATAGTGCTTCTGCTTTATTGTTACTGTGGTCGTATTTATGCTTATATAAGATACGTACTTATATACGTTATCATATAGTGATTACATTATATTCAGCTATACTTATTTTATTAGGTGGGTATTACATTATGTTGTAGCATACATTATTGGTGTAGCTTTTTGTGTCCCTATTTATTTGTTATAAGTTTGGATTTTTTCTAGGTTTTTAATTTCATTACTTTATTGGTAAAATGTGGGCTATTCCTATTGCTGTTCTTACTGTAAATTAATTCTGCCTGCCTGTTTGCCTTCGCATTCTGTTTAGATTTAGTCAATAATTATCTTATGATGTCTTATATTTTATGATCTGCTTTAGTTTTTTGTATCTGTTTAGTTAGGTCTTTGAAGGCATTGGTTTATCTTTTTTTTAGTATCGATGCTGTAGGACTAAAAGATCATTGTGTGTTACATAGTGTGAGTGGTTTTTTGAGTACGTTTATTAGCCTATAGGTTATGCAGCTTCGATTTGCATCGTCTTTACGCTGATTTGCCTTTTTTTATGTTTGTTTGTATTTTTATCACGTACGTTATTCATATTGTTTGATTGGTAAAATGTACATTATCTTTATTCGTGCTTTTGTAATAACAGTTGCATCTTTTACATTATCTTAGCTCTGTTCATAAGGAATAGCTATTTATAGCTATTATTTACATGTGTCCTTGTTTCTATGTTGTTTATAATGTTTTTTATTTTATCATTTATGGTGCTAGGTGTTTTTTTAGCCGCCTTGTTTCTATAATCTAGCCATTTATGTATACTAATATGTAATAATTATGTTATACGCTCATGGATTTCTCTTGCTTCTGTTCTTTTTGTTTCGTTGATGCAGGATTATTGATAGTTGGCTCATTCTTCTCTGTCGTCTGAAGATCGCCTGTTTTATTCGACCACTTTTCTTCCTGAGCTTCGGCGCGCTCATAGTTAGGTTTTCTTCGCTCTTGCCTGCATAATATAATGCTTGTGCTTTGCTGGTATCACGGTGCTATTTATGCCTGTATAAGATACCTATTTATATACGTCATTACATAGTGATTATGTTATATTTAGTTATACTTAGTTTATTAGGTAGCTATTATTTTCAATTAGACCGTATATTATTGCTATATCTTTTTCGCTTCCTATTTACTTTTGATAAATCTAAATCTTTGCTAACTTTTCTACTCTATTATTTCATTGATAAAATGTTGTCTCTACCTTGCTCATTTTGTATTGGGTTACTCTAGCCCTTACTCTTTCCTATCTATCCAGCTTCATTATTTCATTGCCGAAACCATCTTATTATTAAATAGATATTATTTTTTAGTCCTCTCCTTTTCTTTATAAACTTTGCTTCTTTCTTTATATAATCTTATTGTTCATATCAGATAGTTATTTATATACATTATCATAGAATAGTTATCTTATATTGAGCTAGGCCTCTTTTATTACTTAGCTATTATATTGTATTACACTGTACATTAGTACTCTTGGCATTCATAAAATGATATCCCTATTATGTAACCTATAATTCTTATCTTTCTGCTTTTGTTTACAAGCTTCTATAGTTTCTTCATTCTGTATTAAATTACTATTATATGGACTTTATTTTTTACTATCCTCCTTTTCTTTACAAACTACCCTTGTTTCCTAATTTGGCATTGCTATTTATATCAGAAATATATGTACATGAAGTATAATGTGATACTTATATTATATGAAACTATACGTATTCTATTAGCTACCTATTATATTGTCTTACATTACAGGTTATTGTTCTTGTTTTTTCATACCTTACTTATTTATTACAAATCTAAATCTTTACTGGTTTACCTATTGCATTATTTCATTGTTAAAATAGCATTACTATTATCTAAAGTATAGTTCTTACCTTCATGCTTTTGTTTATAGCTTTATCAACTTTGCTCGCTGATAGTTATTGTAATCCTTCGTCTTTTCTATTTTTCTGATTTCTTCATTTCACTAAGCAAACTATCTTAGTATCGTGTAAACTTTGTTTTTTAAGCCTCTCATCTACTTTAAAAGTTCTTATTCTTTTCTCGTTTGCTCTTATTCTTTCTATGAAATACTTACTTATATAGATTTCTATAATTCTTTTCGCATCTCATTATGTCATTGATAAAATAGTATTTCTATTATGTAAACTATAATTCTTATCTTTGTGTTTTTCTTCACAAATTTGTATGTGTCCTCTACTCTGTCTTTTTTATATAACAGATTTATATACATAAATTATGATGAAAGACCTATATTATATTGAATTTTATGTATTCTATTAGCTACCTATCATGTCAACCTTGTTTTTTTACCCCCTCATCCTGTTTAAAAATTCCAGTTCTTTCCTCATTTACTCTTATTCTTTCTATGAAATACTTGCCTGTATACATGTCTATACTTCTTTTCCCATTTCATTATGTCATTTCTAAAACGCTATTTCCATCATGTAGACTATAGTTCTTATCTTTGTGCTTTTCTTTACGAAGTTCTGTACTTTTCTTATTCTGTATTAAATTAGTATTATAATTCGTCATCTTTTCTACCTTTTCAATTTTGTCATTTCATTTGTGAAATCATCTTAGTATTATATAGGTTTTGTATTTCGCTATTATGAAATACCTATTTATATACATCATAATGAAATACTTATTTATATACATCGTAATGAAATACTTATGTACATTATAATAATTGTGTGTTCTATCAAATATTTATTTATATACATCATAATGAGATGCTTATATCATATTCAGTTATAGTTATTATATATTCTATTAGCTACCTATCATGTAAACCTCGTTTTTTACCCCCCTCATCCTGTTTAAAAATTCCAGTTCTTTCCTCATTTACTGTTATTCTTTCTATGAAATACTTGCTTGTATACATGTCTATACTTCTTTCCCCATTTCATTATGTCATTTCTAAAACGCTATTTCCATCATGTAGACTATAGTTCTTATCTTTGTGCTTTTCTTTACGAAGTTCTATACTTTTCTTATTCTGTATTAAATTAGTATTATAATTCGTCATCTTTTCTACCTTTTCAATTTCGTCATTTGATTTGTGAAATCATCTTAGTATTATATAGGTTCTGTATTTCGCTATTATGAAATACCTATTTATATACGTCATAATGAAATACTTATTTATATACATCGTAATGAAATACTTATGTACATTATAATAATTGCGTGTTCTATCAAATACTTATTTATATACATCATAATTGCGTGTTCTATCAAATACTTATTTATATACTTCATAATGAGATGCTTATATCATATTCTGTTATAGTTATTATATTACCTAACTATTATATTACATTATGTTATAGTCTACTGCTGTTCTTTATTTATTCGTTGTTTATTTTTTATAAATTTTAATTTCTGCTATTTTCTCCTACTTCATTATTTTATTGCTAGAATGACCTCACTACTATATAAACTATAGTTCTTACCCTTGTGCTTTTGTTTACAGATCTATCTCTTTTCTTCATCTTGCATTAGATTATTATAAACCTTAGCGTTTTCTATATTTGTGGTTTCATTGTTTCGTCGGTACAGTCATCTTAGTATCATCTAGATTTGATTTTCTGGTATTTTCCTTTTCTTTTAGAACTTTCTTTCTTTTCTGAGTCACTATTAGTCTATTATAGATCTTAATTACTATGTTACACCTATAGGTATGATCTGTATCATACCATAGATCCTAGGTAATAATTATATTGCGTTTACACTTATGATCTCTGTTGAGTTGCTACTTATTTCAATGTACGTATTTTCATAGCATTTACATGAATCTATTTTAAAAACTATATTTTTCATATGGTTTTATGCTGATTTATTTGGAGTCGGCCATTTTTGTTGATCATTGCTTTTATCTATTGCCATTTAGTTTTATGGATCCATCACGTTCTGCTAGAACTCATCGTGAAGAGATACTGCGTGGAAAACAACCAATTAAATCGACAGCCCCTTCACTATTACATCCACACCTTTTCCCTGATACCTTGACACGATCGCTTTGCCAATCAGCATCACAGCCATGTATGATTACTCTTGATGTTACGTACTTTATAGACAACACCATTTTCACATTTTGTAATTTCCTTTCAAAACTCAGTTTATGTGTTGACCTGTTGTTGTGGTTTCATTTATTATCTCACAGCACTTATCCCAGATGTTACTATGATTCCTCGATCAAAGCGTCAGCATGGTTATCCACACTCTTTATGCCCAATTTGTTAGTTTTGTAATGGTTTTCATCTACTTTTTTATTGCGCGGATTTATTTATTTTGGTTGCCTGCATAATAGGAGACCATTTTTCCCCGTTGCTTAGTTCAGCTGAATCAACTAACAATAGGAAAAAAGGAGATTATCCAACTTGCAACGTGCTGCTGCTAAAACAGGTGTTTTTCTTTTATTATATTGTTTTATAACTTTTCTTGTGCTTTCCGTTTTCCATTCCTTTCAAACATACACATTTTAACATCTCTTAGTTTATATCTCCCTTTGCATTTTGTTGGCGTTTCAGGTAACGCATTGCTTTTTAACTTAACCCCACCTAAAGAACCAACCGTTTGTTTTTCTAAGGAATATGTTTCCTTCCTAAAAGGTTCACGCCTATTGTTGAAGTTACATTATTCATTCTGAGTGTTTTCATATGTCTGCCAAAATTATTCCTTTTTCCTTCTTTTATATTGCTTTTTACACGATTTCAGCCACTTATGATAATCGATCATACTATGGTGGCCCAGACTATGAATGTAATAGATGTGGCGCTATTTTTTGGTTCCAAGAAAAGTCTCACCATAGAAGTTCTTCTAGGCATCACCGAATTATTTACAATAGATGTTGTCGTGGTGGTAAAGTTTCGCTTCCAGCGCACAAGCAATTTCCATATCCACTTCAAGAACTTATTGGTTTTGATAAAGGCCAAGAATCAAATCAGTTCATGCGTTTGATACGCCATTATAACTCCCTATTTGCATTCACTTCCTTGGGCGTAGATGTTGATAGAACCATTAACACTGGTGAAGGCCCTTATGTTTTCCGTATAAATGGTGTTGTTCATCACCGAATTGGTTCATTGGTTCCTAGACCAGGCCAAAAACCACAATATGCGCAGCTTTATATCTATGACACAGAGAATGAGGTTCACAATAGGTTATCTCTTTTTGGCAAAGAGGATGCTGCAAATGATGAAGCGGATAATAACATAGTTGCTGCACTAATTCATATGCTTAACTGCTTCAATCCATTAGTAAAACAATTCAGAATGGCACGAGATCGCCTCTTCTCTCAACAGAATGCAGAAATTAATATTCGCCTTATTGGTTCATCTGACACACATGATGATCGGTATTCTTTACCAACTGTCTCTGAGCTAGCTGCCTTAATTGTGGGCGATCTATCTTTGGAAAACAATAGATTTGATATCATTGTTGAGACTCATCCTGGTGAACTAAAACAAATATCGCCTCTCAATCCTGCTCTAATGTCTCTTCAATATCCATTATTATTTCCATATGGTCAAAAGGGCTTCCATCTTGGTATTAAATACAGATCTACTGATGACAATCTCAATGCTGTTAGAGATGAAGTCTCAATGCTTGAGTACTACTGCTATGAATGTCATTATCGTAAAAATGAACCAAATCCTTACACATGTTGTGGCCGCCTCTCAAATCAAATAGAGGTTGATTGCTATTCATGTATAGAAGCAAATCGTTTATCATTTCATTTCATTTCTTCAATCAAAATGTCTTGCGTTCAGACACATATCAAGGCATTTCAGATGCACTTGGTGAGGGCACATCAGAAGGCAAAAATATTGGGGTTCGAATCTTACTTCCTGCCAGCTTTACCGGTAGCCCTCGATACAACGCACTCAATTACCAAGATGCTATGGCTATTTGCCGTGAATATGGCCCTCCTGATTTATTCTCTACCTTCACATGCAATTCAAGATGGCCAGAAATTAGTGACACACTCAGACACGAACCTGGCCAAAAATATCTAGACCGTCCTGATATTGTAACTCGAGTATTTCATATGAAGCTTACTGAATACATTTCCGATATAAAAAGTGGACACACATTTGGTACTATACGAGCAGGTTAGTTTTTTCTATCCTTTAGATATTGCTTTCTTTTCATGTGCTATTTTCTCTCTCTCTAAATTATCTTCCTTGCTTTTTACAGTTTTATACACCATCGAATTTCAAAAAAGAGGTCTACCTCATGTTCATACACTTATATGGCTTGCTAACCGCACAGCAGACCTATCTACTGAGTTCATAGATTCTCTTATATGTGCTGAAATTCCTGACCCATCTATTGACCCACTTGGGTATGCTCTTGTTGAAGAATTCATGATGCATGGTCCATGCGGAAATCTTAATAAAAGCTGTCCATGCATGAAAAATGGTATATGTTCAAAACAGTATCCGAAAGAATTGAGCCTAGAAACATTCATTAATGAATGTGGCTTTCCAACATATCGTCGCCGAGATAGCAATCATTTTATTACCAAAAATGGAATCAGATTGGACAACAAATGGGTTGTTCCATACAACATGGGTTTGCTAAAAAAATTCCAAGCTCATATCAATGTTGAATGGTGTAACAAAACAAATCTTGTCAAATATTTATTCAAATATCTTACCAAAGGACAAGATAAAGCAAGGATGACTTTTTCTACTAATGACCAACCATCAGACCCAAGTAATACACAAGTTAAGCAAGGGATAGATGAAATTGCAAATTATATTAGATGCAGGTAATCCTTTCGTTATAGATTACATTAAATCTTTCCAGATTATAATTGTTTTTAGATTGCTTTTTTCTGTCCTACATTAATACTTTTATATACATAACAATTATGTAGATACTTATCTTCATGTGAGGCAATTTGGCGACTATTTGAATTCGAAATACATGGCCGAATGCCTTCCGTTGAACGATTAGCTGTTCACATGCCTGGTATGAACAAAGTGATATATCATGAAGAAACAGGCTTGGAACAGATTGTTGCTGATGCAAGAGCTTCTAAAACTACCTTAACTGAATGGTTTATTGCTAATCAACAGTTTGTAGAAGCAAGGGTTTCTACTTATTATCAGTTCCCATCAAGTTGGAGATGGTGTAACGATAACAAAAAATGGATCAAAAGGAAACGTAAAACATCAAAAACCGGCCGTATATATAATGTGCATCCAAGCACTGGTGAATTATTTTACCTCAGAATGCTTTTAATGGTTGTCTCTGGTGCACAAAGTTATGAAGATATTAGAACCTTCAATAGTGTTCAGTATCTTACCTTCAAAGAAGCTTGCAAAGCTCGAGGCTTAGTTGGTGATGATACAGAATGGTTTTTACTTTTTGATGAAGCAATTATTTGGGCCACTCCATACCAGCTTAGGCATCTCTTCATGGTGGTACTTTCTTTCTGCAGTGTTGTTAATCCCCAAAATCTATTTGATAAATATTGGTGCTACCTTGCTGATGACATACAATATAAAATACGACAAGCACTGCAAAATCCAACATATTCAATACCAACTGCCTATCTACAGACCCAATTGATAAATGAGTTGTTTAATATCTTTTCAAAAAATGGACTCAGTTTTGCCACATACAACATAGGCAGTGATTTAACACATGATGGTCCTCCTTCTGGTAACAGACTTGTTATTGAAGAACTAGCATATGATAGAGCTGATATGTTAGCACATGCTAACTCATTATGTGGTAAACTCAATGCTGAGCAATCTGTCATATACAACAAGATTATAGCATGCGTTAACCAGAAAAGCAATGGGTTTTTCTTTGTGTCAGGGCATGGTGGAACTGGGAAAACATTTCTTTGGAATGCTATAATAGCCACATTACGAGCTAATGGTGAAATAGTTCTTGCTGTAGCATCATCTGGAATTGCTTCACTTTTGCTTCCAGGTGGCCGCACAGCTCATTCTCGGTTCAAAATACCTCTTGACATCAATGAAAAGAGTTTATGTAACATAGCCCGATGAACGATGCTTGCTGAACTTATCAGCAAGACTTCTCTAATCCTTTGGGATGAAGCACCTACAACTCATAGACACTGTTTTGAAGCACTTGATAGAACATTGCGTGATATTATGTCTATTGAGGATGGTGGCTATATGAATATACCTTTTGGTGGAAAAGTTGTTGTCCTTGGTGGAGACTTCCGTCAGGTTTTACCTGTTATTGAGAATGGAACTAAAGCAGAAATTATTCAAGCTTCACTGATTAAGTCATCACTTTGGCATCACATTGAGATACTCAAACTGTCTACTAACATGAGGCTTCATAATCCAAACCTTCCATTTGCAGAACGTGAAGCCCTCTCCAAATTTGCTCAATGGGTACTTAATATTGGAAATGGTCAAATCCCAGTGATTCAAAAGCCAGGAGAAATTCATTCAAACTGGATAGTCATACCTGATGAGCTTCTTCTTCTACCAACTAATAACAACATGGATACGATTGTCAATGCTATCTATGATTCATTTCCTACCAGCTATCAAAACAGTGAATACTTAGCACAGCGTGCAATTATTTGCCCAACTAATGCTGTCACTGATGAACTAAACAGAGCTGTTTTTGATAAGATTCCTGGTGATAGCAAACAATATCTCAGCTTTGATTCTATTTCTCAGTCTGATACTCGAATTGGTGATGCTAATCTGTTATATCCACCTGAATTTTTGAACTCTATAACAGTCAGTGGTTTCCCAGATCATGTTATTTATCTCAAAGTAGGTGTTCCAGTAATGTTGCTCAGAAATATAAATCAATCTATGGGTCTTTGTAATGGAACACGATTGATTATCACAAGGCTTGGTGATCGAATTCTTGAAGGATCTATAATTACTGGAATGAATATTGGCCAAACTGTTTGTATCCCAAGGATTGTCCTAAATGCAAACAGTCCTCGATGGCCTTTTACGCTACAGCGACGACAGTTTCCAATTAAACTTTCATATGCAATGACCATTAACAAAAGCCAAGGCCAGACTTTAAACAGAGTTGGGATTTATCTACGAAACCCAGTCTTTTCCCATGGACAGCTCTATGTGGCAGTATCACGAGTAACATCACCTTTAGGCTTAAAGATACTCATTGAAAATGAAAATGGTGTTGCCTGTAATCAGACAAAAAATATAGTGTATAAAGAAGTGCTTGCTTGTGTTTAGTACATTTCGTTACTTCTCTTGTTCTGTTCTCTGATTCATATGACTTACTTAATAGCTTTTGTTTGCTCCTCTGTGTCCGCTGAAGGAAACAGCCACAAAAAGCGCTTTCATTTCATGCATCTCTGTTTCGGTGCCTCAGATTGCAATATATACTTCTCTGTTTCTTCAAAAATATTGAGCGCCTACTTTCTTACTTGTATACACATCGCCATTTGTGCTTTTGTTTACACTTACAGTGACAGCTATGAAAAGCGCTTTGATTGCATACATCTCTATTTCTATACCTGAGATCATAATATACACTTCTCCTTTTTAAAAAAAATATACAACACATACTTTCCTACCTATATACACATCTCTGTTTATATCTTTCTTTGCAGTTATCATATATACATGTCTTGATATATTTGCTTATCCATGTTGAAAACATTACCACTCTACTCATTATGTACATCATTATGTACATCCCTGTATTTCCATCATGTTGCTAGGTTTTGCTGCCTTTTTCCCTCTACTATGATACACATATTATTATGCTTATTAACTTGTCCACTTTAATAACGCATTTGTTAGACTACACTCACACTTTTTCCCATTAATACACCATCTATAACTTACGTTCTATTTGGTATACTTCAAAAATATTCAGCGCCTACTTTCTTACTTGTATACACATCGCCATTTGTGCTTTTCTTTACACTTACAGTGACAGCTATGAAAAGCGCTTTGATTGCATACATCTCTATTTCTATACCTGAGATCATAATATACACTTCTCCTTTTTTAAAAAAAATATAGAACACATACTTTGCTACCTATATACACATCTCTGGTTATATCTTTCTTTGCAGTTATCATATATACATGTCTTGATATATTTGCTTATCCATGTTAAAAACATTACCACTCTACTCATTATGTACATCATTATGTACATCCCTGTATTTCCATCATGTTGCTAGGTTTTGCTGCCTTTTTCCCTCTACTATGATACACATATTATTATGCTTATTAACTTGTCCACTTTAATAACGCATTTGTTAGACCACACTCACACTTTTTCCCATTAATACACCATCTATAACCTACATTCTATTTGCTATACAGATTCCATATGGCATACACATTGCTAAATCATATAAACCAGAATTCACACAGATGGAAAATCCTTGTGCGCTTACCACGAGTTTGGGAATTTAAAAACCCACGTGATGCAACACATGTATACCATCTAGATTTCATCATGCTTGATCAAGAGGTATGTAATACCTAACTCTTCTATTCAATTCATACAAATGCTCTTTCGCTGCTTTACAGCATTCTTATCTTCACTCTACACACATTATCAATCCATTACAGCTGTTACATTTATCATTCTCTATATGCAATATAGTGTATGCTTTCTGTGCCTAAACTATAATTTATGTTTTTCAAGGGGAATGTTATGGAAGGATTGGTTCCCCAAAGATGGCTTGATAAATTCACGTCCCTCTTGAAAGAAGGATCTATTTATGAAATCGAATACTTTGAGGTTCTTCCAGCAAAAAACACATACAAAGCAGTTGACAGCAATAATTTAGTGCGCTTTTCGAAATACACCAAGATCACCAAGATATTACCAGAACCAGAAGGATTTCCTGTTTATGCATACAATGTTGTCCCCTTTTCTGTATTAAATGATCGCATTGGAAAAAATGACTTGCTATCAGGTTTAATCCTTGTTACTTTTCCATAAATATACTACCCTATGTGTATTTGCAGCATCTTATCTGTCCTTTTCTTTATTTGCCCATAATTTATCAGATATTGTTGTTCTCATAACGGCCACTTCAGAACTCATGCAGACAACAACAAAACTGGGCCCAACTGTTAAACGAACCATTAACATTACTGATGGAAGGTACATATTTTTACCACTATTTATTCTTCTATAATTCCTTTCCTTTTTTCGTTCTATGCTTACGTTATCCTCATGTTTCCATAAAAAATTGTTCTCTTCTATCTGTTTATAGCCAAACTGTGATCATAACACTATGGGGCCATCATGCCGAATCATTCAATGCAGAAATGTTGTTAACTGTCTCCCAAAATACACCAGTTGTTGCCTTATTTGTTGGCATGCTTGTTGGTACATACTCAGGTATATCATATTTCCTTTCTTTACAAAAACACAGGCAACAACACATATATACACTATGCACCATATATACCCAATGTACCTATCTTCATCATTCCCTCACATGAGTCTTTGTCCTTTGCACATATAGGTCAGCTAGCACTGCAAAGCACTTCTGCATCAAAATGGTACATCAACATACCAATTCCTGAGATACACACTCTACAGAACACGTATTGTTCCTGCCTTATTCACACAAATATACTACCACATATCCATGATACATTTTTTTCAACAATACCTTCTTTTAACAACAACTTATAATATAATACACAGAGTTAGCAGCCATCCACACCAAATTCAATGGCAAGAAGACAGACATCATGATAACATTCCTATACCCACAACAGTACGCGAACTAATAGACCTCATACCCAATGAAGCTTTAGTAAGATACACCTAAACTTTATACCTCTCTTTACATCCCATCTTTTGCACAGACTAAATACTAATTCTTCTCAAATATTGTATACACAGGGCCAACGCTACAAAGTCAATATTCTTATCACTGATTTAGTGCCAGAGCAATCATGGTGGTACATATCATGCTCTTCATGTTGGAAAAAAACCTTTCCACATGGAGATGTGTATGAATGTCAAAGATGTGGTACTACAACAGCGGAACCAAGGTATATACCTACTCACGCACACCATACATTTTTTACATATCATCGTTACCTGATTATCAATAAACCTAACATACACTCCTGTCTTCAAATCCTTGAGCAGATACAAAATAAACTTATATGGCATTGATTCTCACGACGATCAACAAGACAAACCAGTCTATGCAGAATTTATGTTTTTTGGCGACATAGCCCAACAACTTGTTGGAAGACCTGCCATGCTTTTAGTAGCAACAACTCAAGGATAGACACAGTAAGTCCCATCTGAAATCGCAGCAATTATTGGCCACAAATATGAACTTGTTGTTGAGATGTCACAAAGGTCACTTCAAACTGATGCCCCAACATTCCATGTCCGTTCAGTGACACCTCAGCCAGATCATACTCCGCTCCTATTACCAGGTAAGCAAAAAAACTTTATCTTCAACACGTAATTCACATCACGCCATTCAATATCACAAAAATGGCAACAATAACATCTTTTTTTACCATTCATAGGCCCATCTGTTCCTACTATCTGTCCACAACAAGCTACCCCAGCAACAGACATCACTACTTTACAAGTAACAAAAACTATACCATTATCATTTGTTTTCCTGTAACCTCAAACACCACACGCTTTACATAAACTGCCTTTTTTACACATTATTTCTTCTGTTTAACTGTTTATATATTTTTTGCAAGCCTACATCGTCACCACGCTCTGAAAAAAGAACACATGGATCTACTATGCCTGTAGAAACTGATGAGAATCCTTCGTCAGCGGCATCAAATAAAAGGTGTCTTTTTCAGTGTCCCTCATTACATTCCATACTGCTCTTTTAATATGCAACTATACATGCTCAAAATATATGCTTTCTACACTTACCATATATACTTCTCTCCAGACCAACACATGTTAGCCAAAAAAGTAAAATTGCAAAAGAGCTCTTCCCTGATGCAAAAGATGGCGCCCAGCATTAGGTAAATCACCCTGCGCTCCTCAAAAACGCTACCTTGTGCTGTACGCAAAATACACATTTACGAAATTCTAACACTAATACTTTTCTAATTTCAAGATTACAAAAAACAGGTGGTCTACTCAAAGCAGACAACTACCTTCCTACCACGTCATACACCCAGCTACTCAATGTTCTTGTTTCTGTCCAATGTATAAACATCACTGACATCTTGGCTACCATCAAAAGTTATCCCAACCGACACCACCTATTTTGCTGTACAGGATGCCCCACAAACAGCTATTTCGTTGTAAAAAACTATCGTTGTCTATGATGTTTTCACCAGTAAATTTACCGTCCCTACATACCATCCTAGAATAATTTACACTATATTGACTTATCGAAATTTGCTCTATACTATTCATCTCTTCAAATCCTGCCCCTGTACTCATGTATCTTTTGACACCAATTATTTTGCGCTGCCTTACGCATCCTATCCTGCGCGGCGTGCCGCCGCGCATACGCCGCTAGTATTATATACTAGGTGTAGCATGCTGTGCACAATTGCACACGTGAATAGCCAAGGTGGTTCATTTGCTGATTTGCACAACCACCATGGGTAGTTGTCAGTTTTGAATGTACTTCTGTTTCTGTCTGATACTATGATCCATAAGTACCTTGTTTTTGCCCTGTTTGTTGGAAAAAAAGTAGTACCTTGGTTTTGCTCACTTGCTAGTTCTACTTGACATACATCAAGGCTGAGTAAAAATCTGTTGCTCTCTGATGTGCAAATTAGTTCTATGACTTCTATGTTGGTGTCTCTGGAATTAGTTTTGTTTTCTGTACGCAGTCCATTTCTTTATACAAGGGTAGACAAGCATTCAATCCATCACTAAAGCTTGCCATAGTAAGCCCTACCATCTTCCATATAGACGATTGTTTAATACACGAAACATTGATGATTCTTTCCTAAACATGGCTTGCGTTGCAAGTTCACGGTTCTGTTCTGTTTTGTTTTGTTTCCATTTTGAGATCTGATATTGAATTGTTTACTCCACAGAAACCACTTGCGATGCGTATCCGGATGTCTTACAAAGTGAATGGCGAGGACAGGCTGGAACAAGGGCAAATCAACAATTTTCCCACTGGACTGTAGTGCCACCTGTGTCTATAATGTTGTGATAGCTCTTTCAACATGCTGCAGGCGAAGGCGACTTTTCCTTTTCTTCGTCAGCATTGCTTTCCCTTTTGCTTGCCTATTAGTGAGTTATGTACGCCGCTGCTAGTTTGTTTTGGCCATTCATTCTTCCTTTATATTGTATAGTATATGGCAGCAGTTAAAGATATATCTGCAGTTTTGCCAAAATGTATTCATATGTTGGTGTATGTCACACTCGAGGATAGCCGAAAATTTCTGCCTCCCCCTCATTTCAGGCAGCAAAGGAATATGTTGTACCATTCTATTCTTCAATGTAATTATTTGTTTTTGTTTAGACGAGCTGATAGCCACCAACAGGCTTACTATGCGCACGGTTCGATCTTTTTGTTGGAAAGCTTTTCTATGTTTTGCACAAAATTTCCCAACCCTTTTAAATTCAACATTTGGCTGCGTTTTATTCGGTGTCCCATTGCACATTACTCAAAACTATTCAGGTGCAGTTTACAATTTACATCCTGACAAACTATTTGGAATGAGAACTTTGTTAACCATGCACAGATAAACTTTGGTCTGGTAAGCACTCGAGCTTTTTCATGGTACATCCCAAGGTTCCAAATACCGGAACCGGAAGAAATCCCAGTCGGCGGCTGGTAACGGTAACCGGGCGGTTACTGGAAAAACCGGTCAAAAATTGAATTTTGAAATGTTTTGAAACCGGTAATTGAAAAAACCAGCCAGTAAACAGAAAAACTAGCCGGTAACCAGAGAATCCGAAAAAAACTAGTCAAAATTTGAAAATCAAAAATTAATACCAACCAGTTTTTTCAGTTACCGGCCGGATGTACTGTGAAAGTTGATGCCCTATCCATGGACCATCCATCAGAGGAGTCAGCATCAGACTGATTGCACACTGCAGAGTGATAGCATCATCACCATTCCAGAACAGTTGGTTCCACTGCTCCAGTAGTAACAGCGTTCAGAACTCAGAAGCCTTTATTGTCATTTGTCACCTTGCGTTCCATGCCTTTGCCTAATGTATGTTAGTGTACTTGTGATTTGGTTTTCTTACGCAACTTATTATCAACTAGCTGCATGAGCGCGCCGCACGCTACGCTAGCTACTGTGTGGACCAAAGTAAAAGAGACGAAAATTCGCAGGGAGTTTTATAAAAAAAATCGAGGACACGTGCGTAATTTAGGAAAAATCAAAGGCCTTTTTCGTAAAAAACCGAGGACCTGTAAGGACCTGTACTTAAGTAAATAAAGACCTATACGTAATTTTGGAAACCCGCGGGGCGCCATCCAAAAATTTTTTTAAAAAAAAACTGGGCGCAGGGACCTTTTTGCGAGGAAAAAAGACCTTTACGTAATTTTCGGAAAACAGAAGGGAAATGCCTCCCCCGGCCGTACGCAAAATCGGCCGACACGCGCCGGCCGAGGGAGCGCCGGGGGCGACGTGGCCACGCTCGCAGGCCGCGAATGCTTCCGGCTTTGTATCGGTTACGATGCATCATATTGGTGCATATATGGGAGCTAGCACAACGGCAAGGAGTTTTCTGGCTGAGGTAACCCGGGCAACAGTACGGCACAACTAATGTGCATGTGGCGTCCTCTGGGTCGGAGAACACAAGGCCGGCAGAATTACGGTCCCTTTTTTTACTGTGTTTTTACCCCACCGGTGAGTTTGTATAAATAAATCGAATATCAATAAGTCGTTTTAAAAATATCGTTTCGATAAATCGCTTTAAAAATATGATAGAAAAATTGTTCTATTTATTTATTCAATAAAAGCTATAAATTATAAATTAAAAACAACGAGACCTTAATCCAGCAGGCATACACAAGGAGATTCATCCTATCTAGTCTCAAGGAAAAAGGCTGTAAGAAAAATGCACTACCGCTTCCTCTCAATCATCGTTAGTAATTTGTCGCATTGCAAGCTGGTTTTTTTAGTGTCTATACAACATTCGACTGTTACAAAAACAGTCAGATTTTGAGCCATTAGATGGAGATCCAACGCTCTAGATCATTTTTTTAGAGGGGGTCATTTTTTTTGGAAGGGGGTTTATATGGGTGGATCCGTTGGATGAAGATCGAACGTCCCAGATCAATCTGACTGTTTTTATCTTAAAAAACAGTCGAATGTTGTATAGCAATACTCTTTTTTTTACGAGGATTGCAAGCTGGTTGAAGTTTTTCTTTAAATTTTTGTGAGTCATTTGTCAATGAGATCCTCCATTGATCGATCGACCAAATCTTAAAACAGTGAAAGTTTTTTCTTGAACAGCTAGCAAGAGCGACAGCTAGCACAGTTACACAATGCAACCAGCTCGATCGACAACAGCCTGAGTGTTTTATTTATCTTACAATGCTAGATCTTGCATATATATAGCAGGCGATAGAGAGGCCATATATGCTTGTAGCCACGATGGGGCGATATTTCAGCTGCAGCTTACAGTCGTTAGTAGCATCCTTGTTCATTTCTTTAAGCTACATATCGATCTTTGTCGTTCACATCCATGCTCAACCAGATGATTCTGGTACGTAATCAATTATGTATCATGCATGCAGCTTAAAAAATTGATTGTATATATTATCTTTCGTAAATTTAATGTTGATTTGTGTATTCCCGCCAATTTAATTTGGGAAGTAGTGGATAACTGAACACACACATACATACACACACATGTATGTATGTATGTATGTATGTATGTATGTATGTATGTATGTATGTATGTATGTATGTATGTATGTATGTATGTATGTATGTATGTATGTATGTATGTATGTATGTATGTATGTATGTATGTATGTATGTATGTATGTATGTATGTATGTATGAAAATAAGTTTGTGTTAAATTTGAGAGTCCTAAAACTTTTGAAATTTGCTTCAGAGTGTTATTACAGGTTTCTTAGACAGGCATATATAATGGGCCTATTTTTTTTTTGAGCTACAGATTATGATTTTTAGTTGTGATTTATTAATCTAATGAATAGTTATTGCTGAAAGAAGTTAAAATAAAAAACCAGCTGAAAAGTGGAAAACAACGAGGCAACAACCTTCAACTAAATTACATATAGCAGTTTTCACATGGCAGCGCCGCACCTCTACAACATTCTACAGCCAAACTGTGCTACTAAGAATATAATAAGTGGCGTGTGCAATGAGTATAGGTCAGTTAGCACATATTTATGTACTAGCCACGTAGGCATGGCGTCACGCCACGCCAGCCACCGTGTGGACCGAAGTAAAAGAGCCGAAAACTGAGGGCCTTTTCGCAATAAAAGAAGAGTGGAGGGGCTTTTTCGCAAAAACCCGAGGGTCTTTTCGGAAGAAATAAGGGCATGTTTGTAATTCCGGGAAACCACAGGTCGCTACCTAGCCAAAAAAGTGTGTAGCGGCTTTTTTGCAAGAATTTAAGGACCTTTCTGCGAAAATCAGGGACCTAAACGTAATTACTAAATCTTGACAG
Organism: Dendrocalamus latiflorus; assembly: GCA_017311315.1. Lineage (NCBI taxonomy): Eukaryota > Viridiplantae > Streptophyta > Magnoliopsida > Poales > Poaceae > Dendrocalamus > Dendrocalamus latiflorus. The sequence continues at coordinate 11,624,463 of CM029654.1, forward strand.
GCTGTTTCACGGGGGCTGACACGTGGACGGCCTTGCGGCCAGAGAACCCCGTCATAATATATATAGTGCTAGCTGCATATAAGCGCGGCGCACGCCGCGCTAGCTACCGTGTAGACAAAAGTAAAAGAGACGATAATTCGCAGGGGTTTAATAAAAAAATCGAGGACACATGCGTAATTTAGGAAAAATCAAAGGTCTTTTTCGTAAAAAAATCGAGGACTTGTAAGAACCTGTACGTAAGTAAATAAGGACCTATACGTAATTTTGGAAACCCGCGGGGCGCTATCAAAAAATTTTTTAGGGAAAAAACTTGCAGGGATTTTTTTGAAAAATCCAGGGACCTTTTCGCAAGAAAAAGGACCTTTACGTAATTTCGAAATAGTAGGAGGGAATAGCCTCCCCCGGCCGTACCAAAAACCGGGCGCCACGCGCTGGCCGGCCAGGGGCAGGCGGGTGACGTGGATCGCTGGGGGGCCGGAATCCCCCAGGTTTGTATGGCTTGCGATTCCCTTGTTTCAACGTTGTAATAGATGTACCGTGAACAGCAGAGACCCCCGAAGTTCACTATCAATTGACCATGACAGGGAACAAACAAATTTATTGAAGTTAACATTATGGCATTATCGATCGCCATGTCATCTAAAATTCTAGGCAACACAATACATCAACAAACATACAGAAAACCAAGCAAATAGGAAAGAAAAGAGAATGGAAATTGAAGCAGGTGCTTAAAATTAGGCAACTCACCAGTACTGGCAGTCTGGCACAGAGCAGAAGTTGGTGCAAATCTTCAGGCCATTAGTCCACAATCCTTATTGTGGCAGCTCAACTGATTTGCTCCCAATTCTCTTGCTGCTCATGGACAAGGAAATGCTTATAGGCCCAGCATAAGAGCAATATCTCTAGTTATTTGCAATAAAAGCTTTGTTCTTGAATCTTGAGACACCACACGATGCAATGCTCCTGAGCAAATGTTGCCCGAACTTACCAGATTATAAACTCTAATGGTTAACGCACACCATTAACTTAGCATTTTGCTTTGATCACTACACAGGATTTGTGGAGGATTGATCGTGATCCAAAAAAGACACATTGTCCTCCTTTCTCTACAAAGCTTCTAGGTCATAGTAATAGCATTGGACAAAGTTCAACAACGGAATCACAATTCTAAGTGCACTGTCACGTCACATATAAGAAGTAAAAAATGCGAGCAGGAACTGAACGATACAATCAAGAATCTATTCTGAATTTCTACAGAGACAATAGAAAGAAGAAAGGAACAAAGAAAAAAAACGAGTTCTTCGATGGGACAACGGATTATTTGCCACTCTAAAAGAGTGGTATCCATAAAATGACACTCTACCCGTTGTAACAGATTCGTTCCCAACCTCAAGGGCCAAGGCCACATGCGGCCGAAGGCCCAGTTTTCTCAGATATAAGGTGTGGTGGAAGACGTACGCCAAGTGTTGAAAGAACAGAAAATTTCTAGATACACCCCTCCACTATTTTCTCAGATGCTTGACATCAGTTATTCTCGATGGATTCAACGACGAGGACAACAAAATCTTTTATCCTAGATAAGTTAATATAGACTAGAAATATAATTATCTAAAGATTAAAAAAATAAAAGGCTTATAATAAGTTTATAAGACTAAAACTATAAGACTAAACTGAGAGGCTAAAACACCGTTTATTAACCTTCTCCTTATGGGTCTGCCATCAAGGTTAATTCTTGATGGATTCCTTCCAAAAAATTGTTTCTGAATCTTTTATTTTCGGCTTAGTAAGCGTTTATTGGGCCTGGCTTTGGACTCTAGGTGGTCAGTTGGAAGTTTTTTTATTTTTTTTGAAGACTGTCAGTTTGAAGTTGGTCTGGACAGCATGAACAACGCTTGTGTGTGTCTTCTCTCTTGCTTAAGCTAGGCTTTGCACTTTTTTCGTGGTCAGTTTTGGTGCAGCCCATAAAGGAAAAGGTTGAGTAAGCAATGAAGAACTTTGCAGAATTCAGAATTGACTATTCTAGTAGATGAGCGACAGAGCGAGCCTACAAAAAAGAGTTCTTTAGGAGGTTTAAGGCTAAGGCACGCGGCAAAAGAAACTCACTCTTTCAACCGATAAGAAAATAAAAGTACACCTTTGTGTTTTTTTCCGAAGACACATGCACATACCTCACTCATACATATATACATGTATGCACCTTCTTAGCACACACCTCATGGATAGCTGAGATAAATTAATAACATCATAGAATTTTTATTGAAATATACTCACGTATCATTACTATTATAAAAAAATAAATTGATGGTTGTACGTCACTTTTTCTTCAACCACCTTATTCTTAACTTTTCATCACTCTCCATTTTTCAACTAATCAAAAAGGTCCTCTTTCATAACATGATTATCTATATATCCAATAAATCTTATTGCAAGGCACAAGCAATTGACTAATACTTAAAAACGATCAACAGGCCGAACACCCATGACTCCACTTTTGGCAAAAAGGTAGTTCTCCGCACATTCGTGTTCTAAGCTTCTGCCTCTTTGTTTTCTTAACACATAGACAGACTGAGAATGTGAACTAAATAGTTAATTTGGAACATACGGATGTGGCATTTTACAGTAAGCAGCGCAATCCCTACTCAATCGTGACGACGTGTAATTCTCGTGTACAGTAAGTAATTCTCAGATCTCGAGGACGCGGACGTATAAACAAAAACGCAAACACTAGAGGGTGTATAGGCAAAATGACAAAAAAAAAGTGGGGGACCGGTCACCGAGGCGGGAGAGCTCGTGCCCGAAAGAGGCTCATAAAAGCGAACCACCAGAGCTGGGTCTGCGGCGAGCACGGTCGACCCACCCATTCACCCGGCCCCCGACAGGTAGGCCAGAAAGAACCTGGACCCCACATGTCAGCGAGCGAAGTATCAGGAGCACGTGGTGCTCCTGTGTTTTGACTGCTTTCTGAAGCAACCAGCTGCAGCACACAGACCCAGCTTGTACCCACCTTCCATATCTCTCGCGTACGCAGAGTGTGTACACACGATTCCATGAACGTCACTGACGTAAGGGCCCACATGAGTTATATTTACGTGTTTTTAGCGAGAGTAACGCAGTGTAAAGTAACTTGCCCCGTGTCGCCGTAGTATTTTTTATGTGGGGAATCGGGTGACAGGTGGCGTTCGGCCGAAGCGAATGCGTCCAGCGCCAAAACCGTAGGCCTCAAACTGAGTGGGAAAAAACAAAGGAGTTTTTTTTTTCGCTTCCCTCTTTCCCTCGCTCGGCTCGGAGCCGTGCCATCTACTCGACGTGTACTGCAAATGACGATTCTACCCCTACCCCTTGTTATTGTCAGAAATCTCTTGCTTATATATCTTTCTTTTTTGTATCTAACTATCTATGCCAGATATGCAAGGTGTACCACAGCAAAATCAGCCATCGCTAAAAACATCCGGTGAAACGGTGTACATTTTAGTCATGCTTAAATTGCAATATAATTATGGTTAAACTGACTTGGGTGGTGATCGGTTCGGCTGAAAGCCTCATGGCTTATGGCTGAAAACACTGTAGCTGGCTGAAAAAAGCACTGTAGCTGACAGAGGCTTATTTACCATAATTAAATTTAAAAAAATTTAAAAATAGAAAAAAACATATTAGCCCATCACGTATAATGTAAACAAATACGAGGAAAAAAAGAACCGGTAAAAAACTAAAAAAAGCCAAAAGTTCAGAAAAAGACGAAATTTATGAATAGTGCAAAAATAAGCTGAAGCCAGAAGCTGAAGCCATATCGATCAGGGCAGGTTTTGTTGTGCGTAAATTAAAAAACGAAAGGCCAATAAGGTTCACGCAAGGTCAACTTATACTCGAGGTGTGGCTTAGGTAGAATTTAGGTGCCGCTAAGTTGGGCTAAAATAAGTTGGTTTATGGTTGAAATTGCACTGTAACTGACTGAAATTACACTGTAGCTGATGGCGGCTTATTTAACATAACTAAATTTTAAAAAATTTAAAAATAAAAAACATGTTAGCCTATCACGGACAATGCAAACGAATATGAAAAAAAATCCGTCAAAAAAGTTCCAAAAAGCCAACAAGCTAGAAAAAGAAGAAATTTATGAATAATGAAAAACAAGCCAGAAATCAGAAGTTTAAGCTGAAATGAGCAGAACCTTATGATTTGTTTATTGTATTAGTTTGGGGAAAAATCATTTACCTCTCAACCATTGCAAGAGTCCGTACACTAATCCTCAACTATAAAACAAAATATCTACACCATTGAACTCTCAAACCGGTGCAAAAGATCCCTCTTTCCCTAAACCACCATTGTTTAGGCTTATGTGACATCCGAGGTGGTATATATATTGACATTGCATGCAATGAATCAATAAAATGAAATGAAAAATCAACAAATGAAATTAATAAAAGGTCCTAACCCAATGGGTCCTGCATGGCAATGAAACCTCTTCTTCCTCTGTCCTCTTTCATCTCTATGTGCTTCACCATTCTGACCAATAAACATCAGCAAAAATCACAAATATAAATGCACATCCATCAAGCATGGCATCAAACATCAACACAAATAGTCCATCAAACACTAGTTGGAAGGTCCACTAGGATCTGAGAGAGAGTGGAGAGGAGCTCTAATCCAATGTCATCATCGTTGATGAAATGCTCGTCGGTGACGATGAAGGCAATAGAGGTCACCCACCCAACACTTCATATTTGTCCTATCGGGTTTGCATCTCCGACACGCACAAATGGAGAGCAGCTCCTTTGTGGTGATTACTTCGTTCCTCATTTTGGACTGCTCCATCCACTACCTCCTCACCACCCAAGTATCTTAGGGGGCGTTTGGTTCGTGGTACCAAGTTGGATGGAATGATCCCGTTCGAGACAGTGTGGATCGCTCGATTTTGTTGAACAACACAATACAACATCTGGACAGAATATTTCTCACCAAATCAACTAAATGGAACCATCTTGCCCGAAATTGAATGGTTCCATCCACCGAACCAAACAAGGGGACAATGCCTCATCCGAGATGGAATGGTTCCATCCCACGAACCAAACACCCCCTTAGTCGTCGGATCCGTCCATGTTCTACTTGCTGAAGCCTCTTATTTGATTGCCACCCACTACCGGAGATGAAGGTGACGCACGTAGACACAAAATGACTGCAACAGATGGTGCGTCACCTAATGGTCATCTCCTACCTCGGAACGTGCGCTTTCACTAGGCTTAGCTTGGGCTTAATCTGATTAAGCGCTAAAGAACTATGTTGAGAATATCATTAAGGCTGTAAAAAAACTCAAGGCTCACGAGCTACTCAAGCTCGGCTCGTTTTAGGCTCGATTCAAGCTCGGCTTGAACTTTAAATGAGCCAAACTCGAGCTTGATCTCAAGCTCACGAGCTTCACCGTGCCGAGCTCAAATAGTTCACGAGGTTCAATTTGAGCTTAAATAGTGATACATATTAACTTTTACTGAGCTTACCTGAGCTAAACTCGAGCTCGAACTTTTCTTATTGTTGAAAATTAGTGCATAATAAATTATTTTAATTGTTATCAAGCTTCAACGAGCCGAGCTCAAGCCTACTCGAGCTTAGGTCGAGTCGAGCTCGAGTCTATGTCCAGGCTCAAACCCCAACTCGAGCTCGGCTCGAGCTTCTATCGAGCTCAAGCCTGGAAGGCTAGGCTCGCTCGAGCTCGGCTCATTTACAGCCCTAAATATCATTGCTTCATGTGTGTTGAACAATTAACAATTATGTTAAATTGAGATTTGCATTTGTGAAAGTTTGTTCTTTTACCTCTTAGGTATCTTTGCTAGAGACAGTTTGACCAGCCTAGGGCAGGTGGTCAGACCACATGGAAGCTACAGCTGACTGATTGGTGACGGACAAACCTATTGAGGGCCAACAATTTGACCAGTGGTCAGACGTCAGTGTGACCGGCTAAGGTGGCGATCATACCGGGGGTTGTGATGCGACCCAAAAATAGTTGGCGGTAGATATTGTTCAAAGAGGATATTTTTTGGGCCAAGCAAGAGCAGTATGATTGTCCAAGGTGGCGTTCTGACTGGGGTAAGCAGAGCGCTCTAATCGGCCACTCCATGGCAATCAGGCCGACTAAGGTCTGTTGGTTTTGAATCTTTTGAGAAATTAGGAGAATTGGTCATGGGTTGATTTGTTGAGTATAAGTCATTGCATTCATGGTGCATGAATTAAGTTTGGACTAATATGGGTCAAGTTGTGAAGAATTTGAACTTAGAAATAGTTTCTTGGTCTTTGATATGTAGGATGCTTAGAGGCAGCCGTAGTCGACGGTGTGGACTGGGACTAGGCTCAAGGATGAGTTGAGGTGCGGTGAAGGAAGCTGGGGGTGGGATGGCTGAGCTTAAGCGCAACACATGAGAAGACAAGGGATGTTGAAGAAAAGGTTTGAGCAATTGTTCATCAAATGATACAGTCGGTGCAAGTGAGGTGTGGTCGAAGGGAATCGACACGGAGAGACTTAATGATGCATGAGCCATTGGTGGATCTACACGTTGCAAGCATAGGGATTACTTACAAAGGAAGAGATAACCATGGATTAGGCTTAGGGAAGAGGCGGGGAAGCCAAAATATCAAAAGTGACAAAGGGACCAAAACTGTGGCACTTATAGGGCATTTGGAGCATGGATTAGGTCAAGAAATCGTTGAGAAAACCAAGTGGATGGAAACTTGCTTATTAGCGAGTCTAGACATACGCGTTTTGAATAATGTGCATAAGTCTTATGTGAGTGTAAAACCCGATGTGTGTGGGGTTAATGGGTTTCTTTGGTTGTGTCAATGGATAGTATCCATTAGGGTTAGATGTGGGCTTGTTAACTCATCTGTTTGTAGTGGGTATGGTTGGTGGCTAGGTTATGAAGGTGAGAGAGGAAAGCAACTAACACACCTTGTTGGTTTTTGGGTGAGTACTCTTGGAAGAAAGAGCTCTATCCTCCTTGGTAGAGAGGCTATAAAACATTCATCTACAAGTTGCAATAAATCAACCTTGTTCATCGTCCATAGTGTGTTATTGATCTTATTGGTTCTACACTTATTTTGGTTGGAGTTTTTGCTCTTCTCCTTTCCCTCTTTATCTTGTTGGTTTCAAAGATATGTAAGTAATAGATATGTCTCATGAGGATCATATGCCATCCATCTAGGGACTAGATATAGCAAGATCTTAAAGTTTGTCTAGTTTGGCATGATTTGGAGCACTTCTTGTTAAATCATGATCCGAGGATTTTGGACTTGAACCTTTAGGTGCTCTAGCTTGCTGTGGTATGTAGGAACCTATCTAGATCTATCTTGGCCATCCTTAACCCATGAGCATGTCGTAAGTCAAGTTATTGAGTTTTGCCCAATTTTAGTGCAACCTTGATTATTTTAAGGAAAGGTTAGAACTTTGGCCAAAATCCATGCGGTCCTTAGATGGATTGGGTTCCTGATATCCTTGGCAAGATGTGTGCAAACTTTTAAGTCATTTGGACTTGAATATTAGAGATTGCACCTTTTTGGGTTTTGGCATCGGTTGTTTTTTGTTCTAGAACTGGGGAAAGCGGCCAGATCACACCCTAGTAGTGGTCAGATCGGAGGCCGATTAGACCGGTGCTCATAGGCGATCAAGACCACCAACCAGTCCAACGTAGCTATCTGACCAGTTGCCTGGAGTTGAACTCCATTTTGCTTTTGCGTTGTGTGAATTCTTTCTTAGTGAGCTAATATGATCTTTCTAGCTTCCATAGCTAGGGGAGTGAAGGTTTTGGAATATGATATAGGGAGGTCAAATTTGAAGGAATCATTCAACCCCCTTTTATTGCCATCTCAAGTCCTATAAGTAATATTTGAGCCCGATTTGCTCTTCTTGATAGATCTTAACCAGTCTAAGTGCAATAGCATCAAATTGCTATTCCATCAAACTACCAATCTTTGAGGGCATGAATTTTCGTTATTGAAAGGCTCGTATGACAGTCTATATTTAGGCCCAAGGGTAATCCACTTGGAGAAAGTTAAGAAACCCTATGTTGTGCTTGTTGATTACTAAATCACTATGGCAAATACCATGGATGTGGAGGCAAACAACAAGACACATAATTTCTTAATTCAGGGGCATAGGAGATCTGAATTTGATTAAGTAGCTTAATTGACTTCTACTCACAAGATCTGAAGCACCCTAGCCAATTGCCATGATGGCTCCACAACAATTAAGGGAGTGAGATATAATCAATTTAAGAAAGAGTACTCTAAGTTTAAGTAAAAGCTTGGTGAGTCTTTGGATGAGTTATTTGCTAAGTTCATCAAGATTCTGAGCAACCTTTGTGTGGTTGGCTTGACTTATTTTGAGTCTGAGAATGCACATGTCGGATCCCGGAGTAACGACTCCGAAACCCTCTGTGTAAATAGCACTAGTCCAGGAACAGCTAGTGCACACAGCCAAACAAAGATACATATCGAACGCAAATGACCAAATATATTAAGCAAATGGGTACGGCCTTATGGCCAAGTCTTACAATGATAAATCAAATAAAGGGGATAAATAACAGCGGAAAAAAAATAATAAGATAACTGGCGAAGCCCAACTGCCTCCCCACAGACAGACGATTGCAAGACACGTCCTACTCATCCTGGTCCTCACCGTAGTCGTAGACATCCTCCTCTGTTAAGATGCAGCAAGGTGAGTACAAACTTGTACTCCGCAAGTCACCCGGGAAAAATGCAACATAATGATAAAGGCTTCAACGGAAGGCTTAGAGGGTTAATTTGCAAAAACAGCATTATGAAATACAATAAATAGATTGAAATTGCTGAATTTAATACAGTAAGTAAAAACAATATGCTTGAATAAAGTTCATACCGTTAGTGCAGGCTCCGACCATACACCAACCTAACCACGGGAATCCCTCCCGGACCAATTTCCCAAAAACAAATCCATGTGAATTCCATCCATCCACACAATAACCATACGCTCATGGACTCCATCCATCCATAAGGTTTTTGAAAACATTTTTGTAAAACCAAGTCTAATCTATGAAAAACTTTTGCTTAGCATGCCCGTGACTGTGGGCACGGCTATCCAGGATAGGTTATACACTCTGCAGAGGTTGTACAGCTTTACCCACAAGATATGATGTCCTCATTATGTCGGCCAATACACGCTTCCTTAGGCGTGCGACTGAGTAATCATAACAAGGCCTTTACAATGCGAAGCCGTCAACTCGGTCAAGCCAACTCTAAGGTTTCACCCCAGTAAGGAATCCACCAGACCGGGACCCCCTCTTGAGCCTAGGTGAGACTTCTCATGGCTACAACCACGCTCACCCAAGTGGGACTTCGCATGGCACCAACCACGCCCACTTTCAACCTACGACTTGACTCGAGTTTGGACTCCGCAAATTATTTGGCCAGGGCTGTCCCATACCAGCCATGTGGTAGTACGTTAAGGCTTTTGCAACAGTAGCTCAAAGACCGGTCCTTAATCTGACTCAGGCCCAACCACATACCCCCGTGCACGACAATCAACCACTGCGGCTCCAACCAACAGGGCATGCCTGCACCCACCACTCTAACCAAATGCCTAAGTCTAAACCAGTTTTTATATTTTATTTTGAAATAGTTTTGTAAACTTCCTTGACTCTCCAAAGTCAAGAATACTATCCAAAAGCTTGTCATTTTAAGTGAAAAGGTATCCCCAACCTAAGTTTCATCTATGCATGGCTAAGCATATGCTATAAAGTTTTCTAGCCATTCTATTGAACTAACCAGAGTTTTTAATCTAGGGTTACAAGGTATTGAGAATTTCAAATTCAATGAGGAAATAACAAGTAGGCAATAACTAGATTTAAAACTGAATTGAAATACGTTGAATATAAATACGCATGCAATATAATTTTATTTGCAATTCTGGGATCAACATGATCAAGGAGGGTGACTTGCCTTGCTCTTCGAATTGGTGAGATCCGTCGTCGAGGAAATCTTCAGAATCGTCGTAATCTACACGTGAAAATAACCCTCCAAACTCAAAATAAATTCAAATCAAATTCAAATAAACTCAAAAATTTAAATTGAGGCTAGGAATGAGTAGAGGGGAATTTTTGATGAATTTAGAAATTTGAATGGGTTAAATCGGAGTTAGAACGAAGGAGAACGGGCTCCGGGAAGTTTAAATTCAGGGAAAATGAATAAAAGGAATTTTTGGAATTATTTTTGTATAGGAAATTGAGGATTATGACGTCAGCACCAAAATTATTTTCGGCCGAATTAATTTTCTACGGAAAAACCTGAGTTTTTGCGTCAGCATGATGTCATCTCGGGATTGGGCCGGTTGACATGTGGGCCTCGGTCCATGGACCGGGTCCACGGAAGGAATAGTGGCCGACGTGGCGGGGAGGTGCGGGTGGCGCTGACGGGGCGGCCTGGTGCACGGGTGGCGCCGACGTGGACGCCACACAGGCCTGGGCTGGCTGATGTGGCTCGGCCACCGGCGGGGGCGCACGGGTCCCAAGGGTCGCCGGCGGTAGCGACCACGGCTGGGGACGACGAGGGCGGAAACGGGGAGAGGGGCGCACGGGGAGCAGACCTATACCTCCGGCGAAGCTCGGCGGTGGACGGAGGTGGCCGACGACGAGGTGGAGGCGGCGAAGTGATCGGGTTCCGGCGGGCGGGGCTCTCCGGCGGTGCTCGGGCACAGGGCAAAAGCGGAGGAGGCTCGGCGTGAGGCGGCGGAGCTCGGGGCGGCCTCGGCGAAGCTCGAGCGGCTCTCCTTCGTCGGCGATTCCTCGCCGGAGGAGAAGGCGGCGCGGCGGAGCGAAGACGCTCAACAGGGGAGCTCTCGGGCGCCGGAGAGTGCAAACGGGAGGTGGAGCGAGGTGGAGTGGGGAAGGGTGGTGCTCGGGGGTGGCTTTTATAGGGCCGAAGGGGTGGAGGCGCTGCGGAATCCCTCTCCGGAGAAAGCGGGGAGGTGGGCGGCGGTTGCAACGGGAGTGGCCGAGTGCCGCGTGGGAGACGTGGGCGTCGTGCGCGGAAAACGGGGAGACGGGGCGCGGGCTTGCGGCGCACGAAGATAGGGGCGGCGTGCGGAAGAGATAAGGGGGAGGAGGCCGGTTAGGGCGGAGCCGGCCAACGGCCATGGCGGCGGCGCCCGCGTGAGGGCCGCGTGAGGGGATGGGGGTCGGGGATGACAAGTGGCGCCGGGGCAGAGAGAGAGGGGCGGAAGCGGGTGAGATCGCAGGGCGGGGAGATCGGACGGTGGAGAATGAACGCGGGGCGTTAAGTGGAAGGGAGCGGCCACGATGCGATCGCTGGGATCGGGCGGCGGTGGGAGAAGGAGGAGTGGGCGGGCGAGATGGGCCGGCGTGGCCGCTATCGGGCCGCACGCGTGGCGCGCGGGGAAGGAGGAGAGGCGGGATGGAGGAGGCGACGTGGGCGGCATCTGGCCGTCCACGTGGCGGCCGAAGAGAGGGGTTGAATTTTCTTTTTTTTTGATTTTCTGGAAATCCGAAAAATGACTTTTAGGCTTAGAAAATAGCAGAAAAATCCAAATAAATCCCAGAAAAATCCTATAAGTCTAGAAAAATGCAAGGAACCCAAATAAAAGCATTTAAACTTATTTTGATCACAATTTCTTCCAAACTTACTAATTTTTAAACAAAGCAATAAACAAAAGAAGGAATTTAAATTCCAGAAAAGAAATTAAAATAAAGGAAAATTTGGGATGTCACAAACCTACCCCCCCAAGGGAATCTCGACCCCTAGATTCGAACAGGCTAGCAAAAGAGGTGGGGGTGATTGGCCTTCAATTCTTCCTCTCTTTCCCAGGTGGCTTCATCCTCCGTATGGTTGCTCCATTGCACTCGGCAGAAACTAATGGTCTTCCTTCTGGTTTGACGCTCTGCTGTCTCAAGGATCTTGATTGGCTGCTCTCTATAGGTGAGGTCTTCTTGAAGATCGAGGGTCTCAAGTGCTGCCTGCTCAGTGGGTACTCGAAGGCACTTCTTCAACTGGGCGACATGGAAAACATCGTGGATCCCAACCATGGTGGATGGCAATTCCAACTGGTATGCTACCTCACCTCTGCGACTCAAGATCTTAAAGGGTCCCACGAACCTTGGTGCGAGCTTTCCCTTGGTTTGGAACCTCTTGACTCCTCTAAGTGGGGATACTCTCAGGTACACATAATCATCCACTGCGAAGGCCAGGTCCCGTCGACTATTATCCGCGTAACTCTTCTGTCGCGACTGAGCTATCTTTAGTCTTTCCTTGATCTTTCTGACCTTCTCTTCGGCGTCCTGCAGGAGTGTGGGCCTGGGGTCTTGAGGATCCTCTGGTTGATCCCAAAACAACGGTGTTCTGCACTTTCTTCCATACAAGGCTTCAAAAGGGGCCATCTGCAGACTAGATTGATAGCTATTGTTGTAGGAGAACTCCGCATAGGGTAGGGCTCGATCCCAACTGTCACCAAGGTCTAAGGCACAAGCTCTCAACATGTCCTCCAACACTTGATTGATCCGCTCCGTTTGGCCATCAGTTTGGGGATGATAAGCCGTGCTGAAATTTAGCTTACTCCCTAACTCTTCGTGTAGCTTCTGCCAGAAGCGGGAAGTGAACTGGCTTCCCCGATCTGACACAATCTTCTTGGGAACTCCATGGAGACACACGATCTGAGACATGTACAATTCTGCCAACTTACTTCCGGTATAGGTAGTCTTGACCGGTATGAAATGTGCAACCTTGGTCAAACGGTCTATTATTACCCATATAGAGTCGTATCCGGACTGAGTCCTGGGTAGTCCGGTGATGAAGTCCATGCCGATCTCTTCCCACTTCCAATCGGGTATAGGTAAGGGTTGCAAAAGTCCAGCAGGTTTCTGATATTCCGCCTTGACTCTTTGACAGGTGTCACAAGCGTCGATGTACTCAGCAATTTCCTTCTTCATACTGACCCACCAATACTTTTCCCTGAGGTCTTGATACATCTTGGTACGACCGGGGTGTATGGAGTATGGGGTGTCATGGGTTTCTTTCAGAATCATATCCTTGATCTCCTTATTGTTCGGTACGCAGATTCGACTCCCGTACCAGACGGCTCCATGTTCATCCTCGCTGAACCCAGGGGCCTTGCCTCTTCTCATATTCTTCTGTATCTCCTTAATATCCTCATCTATCTTTTGAGCTTCTCTGATTAGCTCGGGCAGGGTAGGTTGGATTTCCAAGGTCATAAGGTTACCCTGGTTCTTGGGCTCCAAACTAAGACGGGCAATTCCTTCTTGAAGTCGGGTTTGAACCTCTGCTGACAAAGTGCAGTTGGCATAAACCTTTCTACTCAATGCATCGGCCACAACATTGGCCTTGCCTGGATGGTAATGAATTCCAAGGTTGTAATCCTTGATCAACTCTAACCATCGTCGTTGCCTCAGATTGAGCTCCGCCTGGGTGAAAATATACTTTAAACTCTTATGGTCCGTGTATATCTCACAACGGTTACCGATGAGGTAGTGCCGCCAGATCTTCAATGCATGAACCACTACGGCTAACTCCAGGTCATGAGTGGGGTAATTTCCTTCATGAGGCCTTAACTGGCGAGATGCATAAGCTACCACTCTTCCCTCTTGCATTAACACACAACCAAGTCCTTGCCGGGAGGCATCACAATACACCTCAAAGTCCTTACGAATATCTGGTAGTGTGAGTACCGGAGCGGACACTAATTTGCTCTTGAGTACCTGGAAACTCTGCTCACAAGCCTTTGTCCATTCAAACTTCTTTTCTTTCTTCAGGAGCTGGGTCATTGGTCTGGCTAGCTTGGAGAACTCCGGTATGAAGCGACGATAATATCCAGCAAGTCCAAGAAAACTTCTGATTTCTGTTACTGTTGTAGGCTGCTTCCAATCCATTACTGCTTCAACCTTAGAGGGATCCACGGCGATTCCTTCAACCGTCACAATATGACCAAGGAAAGCTACCTCCTTTAGCCAAAATTCGCATTTACTGAACTTGGCATAAAGTTGGTGGGCTCTTAGCTCCCCTAGGATTATCCTGAGATGTTCTTCATGATCCTCCTCACTTTTGGAGTAGATGAGAATGTCATCAATGAAGATTATCACGAACTTATCCAAATACTTTAGAAACACCTTGTTCATCATGGTCATGAAATATGCTGGGGCATTTGTCAACCCAAACGACATGACTGTAAACTCATATTGACCATAACGAGTTGTGAAGGCAGTTTTGGGTATGTCCTCTTCCCGGATCTTCAGTTGATGGTACCCGGATCTCAGATCTATCTTAGAGAAAACTCTTGCTCCTTTCAACTGATCAAAGAGATCGTCGATCCTAGGTAATGGATACTTATTCTTGATGGTGGCTTCATTAAGTGCCCTATAGTCCACACACATCCTCATGCTACCATCATTCTTTTTGACAAAAAGGACGGGTGCACCCCAGGGTGATGAGCTAGGCCGAACATAGCCCTTATCTTCCAACTCCTGAATCTGCTTCTTAAGCTCGGCTAACTCATTAGCGGGCATTCGGTACGGCCTCTTGGAGATAGGGGCGGTACCAGGGACTAAGTCAATTACAAATTCAACTTCCCTGTCCGGGGGCATCCCAGGTAGATCCTTTGGAAACACATCCGGGTATTCCCGCACTATTGGCACTTCTTCCAGGACTTGAAGGTGAGTAAGGGTACACTGGTTCATGTTGGGTATCTTGGGTACAAAGTTCACCTTTACTCCATGATCATTGGTGATGGTGATGGACCGGGAAGCACAATCTATCTTGCCTTTATTTTTGGACAACCAATCCATACCAAGGATGACGTCCAACCCGCGAGAGTCTAGGACGATCAACTCGGCTAGGAATGGTACTCCTTCCACGAGTAACTCCACTCTTGGGCATAGGGTACTGGCTCTCATCTCTATTCCAGGGGACTGGACTATCATGGGAATACTAAGGGGAACAGGTTTCATCCCATTTTGAACCACAAAAGTTTCAGAAATAAACGAATGGGAGGCTCCGGAATCGAACAAAACAGACGCTGGGATTGAGTTTACCAAAAACTTACCCAGAACAACATCCGGTGAGGCTTGGGCTTCTTCCGCAGTAATGTGGTTCACTCTGCCCTTGATAAAACCTTGAGGCTTCTTAAAAGCTGCTCCTGAGTTCTGTCCCCCTGCACTAGCATTGGCTTGAATCTTCTTGGGGCACTGCCTGGCAAAGTGCCCTGCCTCCTTACAATAGAAGCAGGTCGTCCCATCGGGCTGAGCGGGGGTCTTCTGTGCTGATCCACCGGAAACAGGAGTCCTCACTGGCTGCGATGAAGGGCGACTGGTTTGGAAAACTGGGCGCTGAAAAGTTGGCTTGAAACTGCCAGGGGATGGCTGGGTGTGGCGAGGCTTAGGGAATCCTCCAGTATTGGCCCTCTGGGTAGCCATCCTCCGCTTGCGATTCTCCATCTCTACGTACTTGCCCTCTTGGCGGATCGCCTTACTGACCAACTGGTGGAAGTCGGAATAGTCACTCGAGAGGAGTTGAACGGAGAGGTTGTCATTGAGGCCCTCCAAAAACCTTTCCTGTTTAGTTTCATCCGTGGCAACATCCTCAGGTGCATAACGTGCCAGCTGGTTGAACTTCTGGAGGTACTCACTCACAGTACGACCTCCCTGGCGCAGAGCTCGAAACTCTTTCTTCTTCAAAGTGACAAGACCAATTGGGACATGGGCCTTGCGAAATTGCCGAGAGAACTCTTTCCATGTGACGGCTTGAGCATCAGGTTGCGAGGTGATGAAAACATCCCACCACTCCGCGGCAGGTCCATGCAGCTGGTAGGAAGCAAAGAGGACTCGCTCCCGATCAGTGCACTGCAGTAAGTCCAGTTTCTTGCCGATCCCTCGAAGCCAGTCGTCAGCATCCATAGGCTCGGGACTGCTTGAAAAGGTCGGTGGGCGCATCCTTATGAACTCTGACAGGCGGGACTGAGGCGCCTGAGCTGGCTGCGGCTGAGGAGCTGATGTCGCAGGGTTGGAGACGGTCTGGACCAGCAGCTGAATCAGTTGGTTTTGGTTGGCCATCAATTGAGTCCAGTCGGGTCCGTTAGCTGGCGGGGGTGGCGGAGTGGTCTGCCTCTCTTGCGTCCCATTGAGATTGCCATTGCTGTTGCTCCTTGTGCTCACCATCTGTTTTCCTCCAAGGTTTAGAAGAGAAGAGAGAGATTACCTGGGGTTCTATTGTTCCATCCCACACACAAAAACAAGCAAAAAGGCAAATTCCAAAGAAAATAGCAAAACACTTCCTTTATTAATTTATTTCATCCTGATAATTTTGTGGCTGATGACAAGGAAATACAGCTCACAAATGTGTTCTAATTTAGCCTAAGGCCTAATTCTAAAGAACCTCCTACTGGGCTGGCTTGAACTGAGCTAAGTAATGCTTCTTGATGCCGGTGCGACGCCTCTTAGGTGCAGACTCAACGCTAATCCCGCTGACTGAGGAAGCGCAATCTTCTGCCCCTCGGAACACGGCTAACTCCTCCTCTGCTCTCCGAAGCTTGTAGGCGAGGTAGCTCAACTCATCCATGGCCATCTCATAGGCTCCATCCAAAGCCTGAGTGAGCTCTACTTGCTGCTTGAGCCGGGAGTCGCCTTCGGTCTCGGTGGATGCGTAGATGCTGCGTGAACTCGCCGGGTATCTGCGGGGGTAGTACCGGAATGCGGAATCCTTGAGCTCAGGTGAATACATCTCTCTCAATCGTCGGATAGCCTCCCGTGCTGCATCCTGGATACCAGCAAGGAAGGTGTCTCGCCTCTGTGGGGCATCAAAGATGTGGAAGGCGGCTATATCTCCCACGTTGGCGAAAATCCGAACCTCGACACGCCAGTACTCTTGCTCCCCGATGGTCTGCTGGTACCCCTGATAAATTGGGCAGCCTTGGAAGCCTATCTCTTGCAGAAGACTCTGAAGACAGGAGGCTGAGTGACCGGCTTGGGTGCCAAAAGTGACTTGGGTAGGGGTCTCGGACATCTACAATTTGAAGAAGGAAAGGGGGTTAGAAAGCGAGTGGAAGGATGTTGAGTAAAGGAAGAGAACAGACAAGATTTTACAAGATCTTTCAAAAATTATTTTAAAGAAATTATGTCCTTAGTGGTTCCCATTCTATTCTACCTACGGTCGCGTCTCGGAGTCATCGCGGCTCTGATACCACCTTTGTCGGATCCCGGAGTAACGACTCCGAAACCCTCTGTGTAAATAGCACTAGTCCAGGAACAGCTAGTGCACACAGCCAAACAAAGATACATATCGAATGCAAATGACCAAATATATTAAGCAAATGGGTACGGCCTTATGGCCAAGTCTTACAATGATAAATCAAATAAAGGGGATAAATAACAGCGGAAGAAAATAATAAGATAACTGGCGAAGCCCAACTGCCTCCCCACAGACAGACGATTGCAAGACACGTCCTACTCATCCTGGTCCTCACCGTAGTCGTAGACATCCTCCTCTGTTAAGATGCAGCAAGGTGAGTACAAACGTGTACTCCGCAAGTCACCCGGGAAAAATGCAACATAATGATAAAGGCTTCAACGGAAGGCTTAGAGGGTTAATTTGCAAAAATAGCATTATGAAATACAATAAATAGATTGAAATTGCTGAATTTAATACAGTAAGTAAAAACAATATGCTTGAATAAAGTTCATACCGTTAGTGCAGGCTCCGACCATACACCAACCTAACCACGGGAATCCCTCCTGGACCAATTTCCCAAAAACAAATCCATGTGAATTCCATCCATCCACACAATAACCATACGCTCATGGACTCCATCCATCCATAAGGTTTTTGAAAACATTTTTGTAAAACCAAGTCTAATCTATGAAAAACTTTTGCTTAGCATGCCCGTGACCGTGGGCACGGCTATCCAGGATAGGTTATACACTCTGCAGAGGTTGTACAGCTTTACCCACAAGATATGATGTCCTCATTATGTCGGCCAATACACGCTTCCTTAGGCGTGCGACTGAGTAATCATAACAAGGCCTTTACAATGCGAAGCCGTCAACTCGGTCAAGCCAACTCTAAGGTTTCACCCCAGTAAGGAATCCACCAGACCGGGACCCCCTCTTGAGCCTAGGTGAGACTTCTCATGGCTACAACCACGCTCACCCAAGTGGGACTTCGCATGGCACCAACCACGCCCACTTTCAACCTACGACTTGACTCGAGTTTGGACTCCGCAAATTATTTGGCCAGGGCTGTCCCATACCAGCCATGTGGTAGTACGTTAAGGCTTTTGCAACAGTAGCTCAAAGACCAGTCCTTAATCTGACTCAGGCCCAACCACATACCCCCGTGCACGACAATCAACCACTGCGGCTCCAACCAACAGGGCATGCCTGCACCCACCACTCTAACCAAATGCCTAAGTCTAAACCAGTTTTTATATTTTATTTTGAAATAGTTTTGTAAACTTCCTTGACTCTCCAAAGTCAAGAATACTATCCAAAAGCTTGTCATTTTAAGTGAAAAGGTATCCCCAACCTAAGTTTCATCTATGCATGGCTAAGCATATGCTATAAAGTTTTCTAGCCATTCTATTGAACTAACCAGAGTTTTTAATCTAGGGTTACAAGGTATTGAGAATTTCAAATTCAATGAGGAAATAACAAGTAGGCAATAACTAGATTTAAAACTGAATTGAAATACGTTGAATATAAATACGCATGCAATATAATTTTATTTGCAATTCTGGGATCAACATGATCAAGGAGGGTGACTTGCCTTGCTCTTCGAATTGGTGAGATCCGTCGTCGAGGAAATCTTCAGAATCGTCGTAATCTACACGTGAAAATAACCCTCCAAACTCAAAATAAATTCAAATAAAATTCAAATAAACTCAAAAATTCAAATTGAGGCTAGGAATGGGTAGAGGGGAATTTTTGATGAATTTAGAAATTTGAATGGGTTAAATCGGAGTTAGAACGAAGGAGAACGGGCTCCGGGAAGTTTAAATTCAGGGAAAATGAATAAAAGGAATTTTTGGAATTATTTTTGTATAGGAAATTGAGGATTATGACGTCAGCACCAAAATTATTTTCGGCCGAATTAATTTTCTACGGAAAAACCTGAGTTTTTGCGTCAGCATGATGTCATCTCGGGATTGGGCCGGCTGACATGTGGGCCTCGGTCCATGGACCGGGTCCACGGAAGGAATAGTGGCCGACGTGGCGGGGAGGTGCGGGTGGCGCTGACGGGGCGGCCTGGTGCACGGGTGGCGCCGACGTGGACGCCACACAGGCCTGGGCTGGCTGATGTGGCTCGGCCACCGGCGGGGGCGCACGGGTCCCAAGGGTCGCCGGCGGTAGCGACCACGGCTGGGGACGACGAGGGCGGAAACGGGGAGAGGGGCGCACGGGGAGCAGACCTATACCTCCGGCG
This sequence comes from Dendrocalamus latiflorus, assembly GCA_017311315.1. Taxonomy (NCBI): domain Eukaryota; kingdom Viridiplantae; phylum Streptophyta; class Magnoliopsida; order Poales; family Poaceae; genus Dendrocalamus; species Dendrocalamus latiflorus. The sequence continues at coordinate 11,643,915 of CM029654.1, forward strand.
AAGCTCGGCGGTGGACGGAGGTGGCCGACGACGAGGTGGAGGCGGCGAAGTGATCGGGTTCCGGCGGGCGGGGCTCTCCGGCGGTGCTCGGGCACGGGGCAAAAGCGGAGGAGGCTCGGCGTGAGGCGGCGGAGCTCGGGGCGGCCTCAGTGAAGCTCGAGCGGCTCTCCTTCGCCGGCGATTCCTCGCCGGAGGAGAAGGCGGCGCGGCGGAGCGAAGACGCTCGGCAGGGGAGCTCTCGGGCGCCGGAGAGTGCAAACGGGAGGTGGAGCGAGGTGGAGTGGGGAAGAGTGGTGCTCGGGGGTGGCTTTTATAGGGCCGAAGGGGTGGAGGCGCTGCGGAATCCTTCGCCGGAGAAAGCGGGGAGGTGGGCGGCGGTTGCAACGGGAGTGGACGAGTGCGCGTGGGAGACGGGGCGCGGGCTTGCGGCGCACGAATATAGGGGTGGCGTGCGGAAGAGATAAGGGGGAGGAGGCCGGTTAGGGCGGAGCCGGCCAACGGCCATGGCGGCGGCGCCCGCGTGAGGGCCGCGTGAGGGGATGGGGGTCGGGGATGACAAGTGGGGCCGGGGCAGAGAGAGAGGGGCGGAAGCGGGTGAGATCGCGGGGCGGGGAGATCGGACGGTGGAGAATGAACGCGGGGCGTTAAGTGGAAGGGAGCGGCCACGATGCGATCGCTGGGATCGGGCGGCGGTGGGAGAAGGAGGAGTGGGCGGGCGAGATGGGCCGGCGTGGCCGCTATCGGGCCGCACGCGTGGCGCGCGGGGAAGGAGGAGAGGCGGGATGGAGGAGGCGACGTGGGCGGCATCTGGCCGTCCACGTGGCGGCCGAAGAGAGGGGTTGAATTTTCTTTTTTTTGATTTTCTGGAAATCCGAAAAAGGACTTTTAGGCTTAGAAAATAGCAGAAAAATCCTATAAGTCTAGAAAAAATGCAAGGAACCCAAATAAAAGCATTTAAACTTATTTTGATCACAATTTCTTCCAAACTTACTAATTTTTAAAACAAAGCAATAAACAAAAGAAGGAATTTAAATTCCAGAAAAGAAATTAAAATAAAGGAAAATTTGGGATGTCACAGCACACCAAATGCTTTGTGCCCTAGATATGAAAGTTTGGGGATGAAGATTATATCCATCAATGACAACATTGTCATAAGGGAGCTTACCTTAGATAAGCTCTACTTGAGGTTGAAGACATATCAGATTGACTTCGTCGTGTGTCTTCCTAAGATAGAGTCGATCACTTTTGTGATCGACCCCATGAAGAATGGCGCTTATTAATCTTTGGGTTTTAGCTCTTCTGAATTTTCCCTGTCCGCTTTTGCATGAGATGAGTTATGAGAAACTTATGTAGCTATCTAAGAAAGAATTAGCCCTCCTATCCACTAAATTCACAAAATCCTATTACAATGTGAGGAATAGGAAGAAAGGAGGTCCCTTATTCTACTATGAGTGTGGTGAGTCAAATCACATTTAGGAAAACTACCCCAACCTAAAGGACAAGAAGGAGAAGGAGTACCACAAGTCTTCTCGAGTCCGTGATAACAAGAAGAAGTCCAACTACTGGTAGTTCATCAACCGGGTCCTTTGCCACTCTCGAGACCGTCAACTTGAGTGATGTAGACTTGAAGACCAATGATGACAAGGATGATCAGAGAGGCAAGAAGGAGATCACCAACTTCACGACATGTGCTACATAGCCCTTGAGGACATTGCCGATGGCAACTCTGAGGATGCATATAACGATGGCTCCATCTTTAGCGATTTGGATGAGGCTTGCCCCTCTACCGAGAATATGAATGTGTGATCATTTACTATGGTAGAGAACTTGAGAAGTCCAAGAAAATTGAGAATTAAGATTGTGTAATTGATAGCTTGCAGAAAGAACTTGTTGACCTTAGAGCTTTAGTTCCTAATGGTGAATATTGTGATTATTACCTTGTTATGAAGTCTAAGTTGGATGAGATTAGGTCTACACATTATTCTATTGTGAGCTAACTCATTAATGCTAAGGATGGAAATAGCACACTTGAAGTTTAGCATTGATTTTGATTGCTTATACGTTGGTGCCTTAGATGCTAAAGCTACTTCATGTCATAATCATGCTTTGCTTGAGCTTAAGCTTGAAAGTGCCACTAAGACATTACTTCAATTTAGTCCTAAATATTCATGTTCTCATTATGAGTTTAGAGAGAAAAAAATTGAAATAATTGACTAAAATAGTTCTTTATTCTAGAACCGAACGTGTGAAAATTTCCCTAAGCTCACAACTGAAATTAATGCTCTTAACAAGATATTGAGGTTAAATGTAAAAAAAATCCTTATCTGTGGTTGTATCTAAGAAAGTAATTGATTATATTTCTTGTGCATTTTGTGTTAAGATTGGAACTGATTTAGATGAGATGCACAAGGCTTTTAAAGTCAAGCTCAAGGAGCAGTTGAGTAGGATTAGAGATTCTTCTTGTGTGTCTTATGAGGCCTTGAAGCTAGAGGTAGTCACCCATAAGGGATATATGCTAGGGTAACCAAGAATATTAAGTATGCCAAACTATCCAAAGAGAATGACTACCTCAAGAAAACCTTAGAGAGATTTTCTATGGTAAGAAGAATCTAGATATAACCTTAGGCCAATCCAAGATAAGTGTCAAACATATAGGACTAAGGTTTAACCATATTGAGCATTCCGAGCATTCCAAGAATCACATTTCTCAGATTGTTAGAGCTTGCATAGTGGCAAAATAGAGGTAAAACCACTTAAGTCAATCAAGACAATTTTTAAGTCAGCTGAATTTACCTAAAGCTCTTCTAGCATTGTTGATACTTCTAATTCATCAAGACCCCCTCAAAAGGTAAAATAACAATGTACCTTTTACAAGAACGATGGCCACATAGCTGAGTTCTATTTTAGAAAGGCCAAGTTTGAGTAGGAAGAGCGTGTGAGTGCCTTAAGGGCATTAGAGTGCTATTAGTCAAGGGTTTTATTGATCATATACCCTCCCCTTAGATGGAAATTCAGGATTTACCCTCCTGGCCCACGCGTCAGTGACTTATGATGACCCCACATGTCATTGAGGTGGGAGGGTAAATCCTGAATTTCCCAACTAAGGGGAGGGTATATGATCCAATCCCCCTTAGTCAAGAGTGCACCTAAAGCTAAACCTAGAGCTTCCATGGTTCCTAATATCAAGTCCAAACCTAGGTTTGTAGATAATTTTTATGACTCTTTTGCTAGTGCTCAGCAGCGCACAAACTTAGGTTATGTGGGTAAGAGTAGACCACGAGTGACTGCTAGATAGGGGGACTGTAGGTCTTTTGCTAATGGACCTAGGAGAGTGCCCAAGAGAAGTCTATGTAGTGCTCATGTAGTGAGGAGATAGACTTTTCAGGTAGTGAGGAGATCATGAATATCATGGATGCTATTTTGGGGTCTTCTTCACTTGGACCTCTGGTGATGTCTATCATCTTTGAGCCTGCACTGAGCCAAGTGATATTAACTTTGGATTTACAAGTTGTATCAAGTGATCACAGGGACGAGTGGTATCATTTCTTGAGCTCTTTTCAGATTATCAATTTCCTATTGTTATTATTGCATATCATCCAGGTTGTAAGTGAGGATCTAAGTTTGGGCAGATGTTCTCTCTCTCTTAGGTCGCTAGAGTCTTTTATCTTGTCCAGGTTGAGCTAGTTTCTTCGGTCACTAGTATCTAGTAATAGAGGTACCTAGTGATGTTGATTCACTCCTTAGCTTGTGTTTCTCTTGACCTAGATACCTTTGTGGGATAGAGAGTTGTATCTTGGACTAGTTATCTTGTGCTTGTTGTTTAAGCCTTAGTGACCCTAGTTTCTCTTCCAATTGGTTGTAGTCTCTCATTTTAGATTCTATTTCTCCAATTGATTTATTTCTTTCGTGCAAATGGTATCGATTCCATAATTGATATCTTTCTGGCTTGCTTTGGTTCTCTTCCTTTATAACCCATGTTGAGAAAGGTAGAGTAATGCTCTTGTGTTGAATTTGAGATTTATCTTTTTGCACTCTTTTGACCTTATATTTCTCTCGTTTTACTTCTTGAGGGGATTTTGTGGTTGTTTGCCTTTCTTGCTTGGTTTGAGAGGAGTTGATTATTTGTTGTATTCATGATAAGATATTGCATATCTAATTTCTTGCACTAGATCTAGCTAAATATCCATGGAGTTTTGACTATTATTCATGTATGATATACTTTTGTGAAATTGCTCATTGCCATGATTTATGCTATGTTAACTAGATTTATCATGACTTTTCATATATAGATTAACTTTTACCATGCTAGCAAATTAAAATTACAAGTGGAATTGCAAAATTTGAACTAAAGCATGTCAATGGTTGATCTCATGATTAGTTTTGTTTTATTGATCCTTTTTTGATTCATGCCATGGCAAATATGCTCGGTTGAATCTTAAATCTAAATTGAGTTTTAGATTGAATTATGCTAGTTTTACTTCTTCTAGTCTTTTGCGGCTACAGTCGGGTATTGCTTAAGGACTCAGGAGTAGCTCATTATTCTTGAACGAGAATTTGAAATGAAAAATGATCTCTTTTATGTGTGAAAAACTGATTTCAACAATTCTTTCTCATGAGACGGTTTGCCATTGCACTAAGCTTAAACTCAGTGGGAGTTTTTAGATGACCATGACCATTCTTTTAAGCTTATCGCTTGGGATGATCGACATAAGGCTTGAGATATAGCACATGGCAAATTAATGTGAAGAAAAGAAAATTTGTGAAATGGTTGGAGAGGAGATTGTTGTGGATGGTTTCTAGTCTAGGACTTGCTTTGCTAAGATAAGACTAAAATGTGTTTTCATTAGTGCTAAATGTGCTCTTTCTGCTCAATTCCAAAGTGATTGAACAAAATGATGCAATATTGAACTTGTAGCACTCTAAATGATTCAATTATAATTTCTTAGTTCCATTAAGTATATTGATATTGCTTGGCTCATATTTGAATACCTTTGGCTAAATTAGAATTTTGATCATTTTGACATGTACTCAAATTGACTTAATTCATCATCTTGTGCTAGTTTGGCCATGCTTTGCTATATTTGAATTGTCATGATCTAGATAGCTTCTAATTATCTTATGTCTTGTGGTAATTCATATTTGAATCAATGCGGATAATCTTCATAGTTCCTTGCTAAGATTAAATGACTAAAATGATATCTTTTTCATTAGCATCATGCTCTCTCTTATGATATTATTCGATCCCTCTATTTTGTTAAAACGAGGAGAATTTGTCTCTTGCATCTTTTGTATAAGCTTACTAGAGAGACATTTGAACTTAATGAATTCATTATCAAAAGGGAAAAATATGCCCAAAAATGCTCATTTCAAGTGAATGTGCATGTAGGGGGAGAAATTTGCATGAAAGGAGGAGTTAAAAGTGGTTTTTGAAAAAATTGAGTTTTCTTGATCTTTTTTTATCTCATCTCACTACGACCAAGGTTAAATAAAACAAGTATTCTTTCATATAGATCTAAAGTGAGATTTTCCACTTCTTGGTGAAATTGAAGTTTTTGTTGAAAACATGCTCTATCTAGTTGCTTCACTTTATTTCTTGCTCACTTGGTCATTTTCACTCTTGTTTGCATCTTATGGACTAAGTAGAGCTCTTTCATAAATTATTCTTACTTTCCAAGTATCAACTCAATTGTGCTTCATTTGAATTTTTGAGGTATTGCCAATTTGTTCATCAAGGGGGAGATTGAAGAACCATATTGATAATATCATTGGTTCATATGTATTGAACAATCGATGATCATGTCTAGTTGAGATTTGCATTTGTGAAAGTTTGCTTTTTTACCTCTCTGGCATCTTTGCCAGGGGTGGTCTGACCAGCCTAGGGCTAGTGGTCAGACCGGCTAGGTGGTGGTCAAATTGGCATGGAAGCCACAGTCCTATCGGCCAGTGGCGGTCAGACCGACCGAGAGTCGGTGGTCTGACTGATAGTTAGCTGCCGGTGTGACTGGCCAAGGTGGCGATCATACCAGGATTGCGGTGTGACTGAAAAATAGTCGGTGGTAGCTATTTTCTAAAGAGGATATTTTTTGGGCCAAGCTAGAGCGGTATGATTGGCCAGTGTGGCAGTCCGACCAGGGTAAGCAAAGCAGTCTGACTAGGTACTCCATGGTGGTCAGACCAACTAAGGTCTGTTGGTTCTAGATCTTTTCGAAAATTAGGAGAATTGGTCGTGGATTGAGTTGTGGAGTCTAAGTCATTGCATTCATGATACATGAATTAGGTTGGACTAACGTGGTTTAAGTTATGAAGAGTTTGTACCTATAAATAGTTTCTTGGTCTTTGATGGATAGGTTGCTTGGAGGCAGCCATGGTAGACGACATGGACCGAAACTAGGCTTAGGGATGAGCTGAGGTGTGATCAAGAAAGTCGAACGGGATGGTTGGGCTCAACCGAAGCACAAGAAAAGACAATGGATATCCAAGGGAAGGTTCGAGTAATGGATCATCGAATTGTGCGATCAGTGCAAGCGAGATGTGGTCAGGGGTAACTGATATGGGGAGACTTACCGATGTGTGAGCCATTGGTGGACCTACATGTTGCAAGAATGAGGATTGCTTGTAAAGGAAGAGATTATCATCAGGGAAGAGGTGAGGCTTGCTTCTTACTGGAAACCAAAATACACCATGGCTATTGGAGGGTGTTTAGAGAGCAGTTTTAGTCAAAAAAAAATCACTAAGGAAGCTAAGTAGATGGAAGTTTACTTCTTAGCGGGTTAGATTTACGTGCCTTGAAAAGTGTGCATAAGTCATATGTGAGTGTAAAACCTGGTGTGTGTGGGGTTAACAGGTTTCTCTGATTGCGCTAATGGATAGTATCCATTAGGTTTAGATGTGGATTGGTTGCCTCATATATTTGTTGTGGGTGTGGTTGCTAGCTAGGGTATGAAGGTGAGAGAGGAAACCAACCAGCACACCTTCTAGAGTTTTAGGTGAATACCCTTAGGGGAGAGAGAGAGCTCTGTCATACTTGGTGGAGAGACTATAGAATATTCATATATAAGTTGCAATAGATCAATCTTATTCATCATCCATGGTGTGTTATTGATTTTATTGGTTTTGCACTTGTTTTAGTTGGAGTTTTTGCTCTTCTACCCTCCCTTTTGATTTTGCTGGTTCTAAGGATATGTAACTGATAGAGATACCTCATGAGGATCATATGACATCCATCTAGGGACTAGCTATAACAAGATCTTGAAGTTTGTCTGGTTTAGCTTTATTTGGAGCACTTCTTGTGAAATCATGATTCGAGGATTTTGGCCCTGAATCTTTAAGTGTTCTTGAGTTTTTGCCCGATTTTAGTGTAACCTTGCTTGTTTCAAGAAAAGGATAGAACTTTGGCCAAGATCCATGCGACCCTGGATGGACTAGGTTCCTGATATCCTTGACAAGGTGTGTTCAAAATTTTAAGTCATTTGGACTTGTATTTTGGAGATTGCACATTTTTGTGTTTTGGCTCAGGCTATTTTCTATTCTCGAACAGGAGGGAGCGGTCTGACTGGTTCTTGTGAGTGGTTAGACCGCAAGCCGATCCAACCGCTGAGTCCATAGCGATCTGATCGGTTGCCTAGAGTTGAACTCTATTTTACTTCTGCATTTATGTGAGTTCTTTCTTGGTGAGATAATAAGATCTTTCTAGCTTCTATAGCTAGTGGAGTGAAAGTTTTTAGAATATGATCTGGGGAGGTCAAATTGGAAGAAATCGTTCACCCCACTGATTGTCATATCGGATCCTACAAGCGCCATCATGACTATGGCAGTGGGCATGGCTATAAAAAAACTCGAGGCTTGTGAGCTGCTCAAGCTCGGCTCGAGCTCCAAATGAGTCAAGCTTGATCTTGTGCTCGCGAGCTTCAAGAGCCGAGCTCGAATAGCTCATCAAGGCCCAGTAAATTTCCCAGCTTGCCTGCACCCTTGAGTCTTTTCCCTTTTACATTGTTACTATTAAGACATGCATGCTATTATGTTGTGAGTTGTGATAATTTTTCTTTTCTCACTTGTTGAATATTGCTGAATGTTAGCAGTTACCGAGCTTACAGGTTGAGCTCGAGCTCAAGATTTTCTTTATTATTGAAAATTGGTGCATGTTGAATTGTTGCCAGTTATCGAGCTTACCCGAGTTGAGCTCGAGTAGGGCTGAGCTCAAGCCCAGGTCTAGTCTCGCACCTCAACTCAGGCTCACTTGAGATCGGCTCGAGCTTCTACTAAGCTTGAGCTTGGGAGGTCAGGCTTGTTCAAACTTGGCTCGTTTACAGCCCTAGCAGTGGGTGAGCATGGCTACGATGACGGCAATGACTTGCTCGGCTAAGTCCAGGAAAGTGGCCATGGCAGTGGTGAGGATAGAGTTGAGAGAGACAGAAAAGAAGAAATGGGGAAGAAGACATTAGAAGCTGGGTCTCGCTGTATTTTTCAACTTCATTTGTTGATTCATAAATAGAGGAAGGGAAATGGTATCCAATGCCATCTATGGTAGTCATGTTAGTTGAAAACTAATAATGTGGCTGCCAATGTGGCGAAAACCACGATGAAACCATCTTAGGAGTGAAAATGAACGGTTTTGACTGTTGAGAGGGTCGAAGTACCCGATTTTATAGTTGAGGTTTCAAAACTAGATTCAGGTAATAGTTGAGGGATCAAATGGACTTTTTCTTATTAGTTTCTGTGGATGAGATTAGAATTTGTTTAAAATATATGAATTTTGTTGAAAAATGGATAACTCATCTATTTTCTTCGCAGAGTTCTTTAATCTGAGATCATTATTATTCCGTTAAACACTAGAATATCCTACGTGATGTGTTGTACAATAGCAATAATACGATCAATATAAACTAGTACATAACTAACTTATAAAACATTGTTATGGCATTCCTAATAGTTTGTTACTAGAGAAGAGAGAATGTTGAGATGAGATTTTAGATACAAGCACTCTAATAGTTTATTATTAGAGCTTGTTTGTAAAGAACTACACAATAAATAGCCCCACTCTAAATAGTTTCAGCTTATGAGTTTTTTGGCTTCTGTTTTTTTAAGTTAGATGCCACTTGGAACGTATTGGCTTCTAATTTTATCATTTTTTTGGATTTTTTAGTCTTTTTGTTTTTTACTCTTTTCTCCATTTTCCCTTTGCATTGTTTATGGAGATATAATGATATTTTCATTTTTTTTCTCATTTTTCTTCGTTTCCTTTAATTGAATGACAAAAACCTAATAACCGCTATAATGCAATTTCAGCCAATAGCTAGAAGCTAAAACCAACAACAAGTTGGAGCGGCCCCTAATCTCTACTCCTTAAAAGTGTGAGTTAGTTGTCGTCAGTCCATTCTCCGTCAACACTCTGCAGCCATTCATTCTTCCTTGACTCTTCGCACCAGTCCAATCAAATGTGCATGGCTCCTCCCAAACCGTCACTTTTCGAACCGCTCCCCACTGTGCCCACTACTTTCCTTCTCCAATCTCTCTCCAAGTTTCCATGCCTCCACTGAGCCACTCTTTGTCGAGGCCAAGTTGCGTCAGTAGCAGATGTGGCCCAACCTCGCCTACTCATATCGGGCTATGCCCAGGATCGCCTACCTCGTCTTTGAATCCGCCGGCGATAGCGCCACGCTGCGCCAGACGCTCAGGGTGCTCTACCACCCGGCCAACCTATATGTAGTGCACCTTGACCTAGAGGTGCCGGTTGCTGAGTGCTTTGAGCTCGCCACTGCCGTGCATGCCGCCCCATCTACTCACAATTCTAGAATATCAAGGTGGTCACCCACGCCAACCTGGTCACCTACCGGGCCCTGACCATGGTGGCCAACACGCTGCACATGGTGGCCATCCTACTGCATGAGGGCAGCGACTAGGACTGGTTCATCAACGTCTTCGCCTCTAACTACCCCCTCATCACCCAGGACGGTAAGCACAGATGTGATCTATTCTACCCCAAATCCACTCTCTTGTCATGCTATCCTCCTCCGCATCATCATTACCTAACCAGTGTCTCGCATGTTCTCTCCTCACTAGCCCCTCATCTACATCGTAGCTGCTCAGCCACCGTCTCGCCTACTATCTCCTAGTGCCACCCCACCAAAACCCCCTTCGCCTCCAACCGCGCCGAACCGAGTGAGCTGCCTCGTTGTCATTCCCTGACCAAATCTGGTCATCGCCATGCCTCTTTCCTCCCTCCCTAAAGTCTCTACCTTGGTTGCTAAGATGGACGTTTCGTGGTGTATCTGCTATGGTGGCATCCCAGCCTAGGTCACGATGTAGTCCCTACAGGACAAGGCATCAAAGTGGAGCAACGTGGCGACCGGTGACGCCTTCGCCATCAACGACTGCAACCTCTTCAAGGCGCTCAACGGCACCCACAACCCTTCATCGACCTCTCCACCAACATCTACACCAAGTTTGCTCCTTGGTTTCTCCTATCCCGTCATCTCTAATCTAGGTTTTCTTCTTTCCTTCCCCAATTTCTTTTTCTGATCTATGGCCTCGATTGGATTAAATGAAACAGGGTTTATGAGGATGAGGAGTGGATTTGGGCGATATTAGTTTCGTGTAATTTAGGAGGACATGTGGTAATCATAAGGTGTTTGAACTTCGAAGGGCAAGTTATGGTCGTGTATTAGATGATTCCAATGTGATTTCAAAGCATATTAGATGATGGGTATATGTACATCTAATACAAAACTGTACAAAACGCTTCTTTATGGAAGCACCAATTCTTTCCAGAAATTTCATCTTCAGCAAGTGGACTAACCTCTTAAGTCTGGCCTCAGTACAAGAATAGTTCTTCCAAGTTTGTCCTTATAGTCAGCCCTATAAATCTTTCCAGTCTCTGCTTCATGTGCAATGTCTTCCTGAAGGTTGAAAGATGAAAAGGTTACATTACATTGTAAATCTAGAAATGTGAAATACTTCTTAAGTATGAGTACAATTTGTTGGTGCCTAAAATGAACTGACAATGCTTATTCCTTTTGTATTAATCTTACTTTACATCATTCTTAAATAATACATGTGGTTCTCACCAATGTTTCAATTACATTGCTCTTTGTATTGCCCATATACACATCTTTCTTGAATTGAACATAAATACAAAGATTGATTGAACCAAGCGTACCCAGCAGATCATTTTTAGCTTGTATGCTACTCGCCACTTTACAGCCGCTTTTAGCATTTACTTGCTTTCTGCACATTCTAGCTTCTTGCTCGATGAAATCTCGATACAGAGGCATATGAAAGGAAATTTTGTATTGCTATTGATGAGTGTTCGATAAGCTCCTTGCATAATTCATTTATCTGCTCATTAAATAGCACATCAAAATGCCTTAAGATAAGTACTTTCATAGAATCAAGTGGAGATCTACAGTCCTACTTTCTTACTTTCTCTTGCTATTCTTCTAGGGTCAAGTTTTGCTCTGTTGTACCACTATTGGTTGACTTGAATATATAGGCTATTTTAGTAACTTGATGGGGATGACTCTACTAGATATGTACTTGAAACACGTGCATAAATAATATCAGAAGAATAAATATGCATAAACTACTTTTTGATCAGTTTATTTGTGTGAAACAAACCAAGCTACAAAAGAACAGAATGATAGCTTTAAGAAGTGGGTGCGAGAAAAAGTGTGTGACTAACGAAAATTCAAGTAACAAAGGCAAAACTAACAACAAAAATGCTACTCTCACTTTTATGTGTAGCAGTTGATTAGTAAAATTCCATATGCTGGTACCAGAGTGATATGCTGCATGAGAAGCATTTCAAAGATTTCAGAAGACAGTGAGAAGGGCTACCTTCTATTGGAGCTTATGAATTAGTTCAATTTCGCAGGACACATCATGGCCATGGTATAAAACAAAATAACATAGGATGCTCATAACTAAACAACGTACAACTCCGAGAGCAGGGAGGAAAAAACAGCACATGATAGATTATTTACAACCAATGATTGAACCACAAATCATGGAAAACCCATAAATGGGGGAAACCTAGCAGGGCAAGCAACTAAATTCTACTCTGGCGTCAATAATACTGATGCATAGTGGAATAAATAACTATCAAGATGCGATAGCACAGTCGAAGTCAAGGTAGTAATAGCTGAATGCCCGTATGTTGGCTATGGATTTCAAAAATTTTAGTACATGTTTGTATGCATGTTGTAAAAATTTTTATCACCAAGGAGTTTTAAAATATGTAGTATGATAAATTTTAAAAATTTATAGCAACACACGGACATTCAGCTAGTTATTACATAGGACCCACTTATCATTCTCCCTTGCCTTGTCTTTTCCTCCTATTTCCCCACCTTCTCTTCTATTTTCTTGATGGGAGTGCCTAACTTATTAGGTATGCAAGGAACAAATATCTTTTTTTGCTCTCTTTCCTCGGTGTCTTCTACGTCACCGAAGAAATAGGGCCTGTTTGGTTGGTGCCTAACCTTGCCATGCCTAAGCTTAGGCAATATGTGGCTGCCACAGAAAGTGTGGCTAACAAAATCGAAGCCACACTTGTGGCAAAGTTTGGCAAGAAACTGAGTCTATAACGTGTGGGGCCGGGTGCTAAGAAAGTGTGGCATGCCACAGTTACGTCAGTGAACCAAACAGCTACCTAAAAACTGTGGCACGCCTAACTTGTGGCTAGGCAACTTCTGGTCATGAACCAAACAGGCCCATAATGTGGTATAAATTTAGCAACAAGGAAAAGAGACCATTGAAAGCGCCCCTGCAAAACAAACGAACCAGAGCATTCCCCACGCCACCGCGCCTGAAAGCCTGAAGCCACCGGACGATCCAGACCACCACCACCAACACCGAAGCCCGGAAAAGCCAACCCCGAGGCTAACCCGGTCATTTCACTCCAACCCCCCCCCCCCCCGAAGCCACCGCACAGGCCAAGCGAGCGCGCGCGAGCCCTCATCCCCGCCACGTCACCGATCCGCGTGCTTCCCTCGCCCAACCGTCCGATCTCGCCACCCAAGCGATGGCAGCCGTCCGTCCGCGTTATCCTACTCCCCCCGTCCCCGTCTGATCCACCTCTCACTCTCCATTTCTTATCTATCCTGATCCCAATCCGCCTCTCTCTTCTTTATATCATCCTCTTGGGGAAAAATTCCCCACCGCTCTCGTTGCCCTCTCCTCCTGCGCTGAGCTCGTCGCTATGGCCACCGACGAAGCCGCCAAGCCGCCGCCGGCGCTCCCGCCCTACCCCGAGGTGCGTGCGCGAGAGGATTCTTGCCCTGCCGTTTCTTGCGGTGTTTTATTTCCTGGTTCCTGGGTTTGTTAGTGGCGGGAATTGGTTGTTGGTTTGACATGGGGTTTGTTTGGGCTGTGCTGGTGGTTCTTGGGTCTTAGATGATACTGGCAGCGATCGAGGCGCTGAACGACAAGAACGGGTCGAACAAGTCGGCGATCTCCAAGTACATCGAGGGCAAGTACACCGACCTGCCGCCGGCGCACGCGTCGCTGCTGGCGGCGCACCTGGCGCGCATGAAGGAGTCCGGCGAGCTCATCTTCCTGAAGAACAACTACATCCGCGCCGACGCGCCCGACGCGCCGCCCAAGCGGGGCCGCGGGCGCCCGCCCAAGCCCAGGGACCCCAACGCTCCTCCGCCGCCGCCCAAGCCATCCTCCCCGCGCCCCCGCGGCCGCCCTCCCAAGGCCAAGGACCCGCTCGCCGCCGCCGTAGCCAAGGCCACCTCCGGCATGCCCAAGGCCCGCGGCCGCCCGCCCAAGAAGGCCAAGACCGCCCCCGCCCCCGCCCCCGCCGCCGACGGCTCCGCCCCCGTCAAGCGCGGCCGCGGCCGGCCCCCCAAGGTACGCCCCGCCGTGCCCAGCGAGACGGCGGCAGCTTGACTCCTCTCCGCCGCGCGCGCGCGCGCACGGGAGGTGAGGCGTGGTCAGCAATTGGTTTCTTCTCCGGATTATTCGTGCTTCGTCGGGTGCTTGTTAATCTAGGCTTCGGTTTCTCTCTTCTCTAATTAATGTTGCTCGCTGCGCTGCTAGTAGTCGCTTAATTAGTTATTAATGGAGTAATTGGGAGGGTTTGCTGTGTTGCCGTGTTGCAGTAGTGGCATCTGCTGCTGCTGGTGGTGGTGGTGGTGTTGTAAGCTAAGCTTAATTCGGAAGATAGTTCAATTAATTAAGCTAATGTGAATGTGTACAATTAATGGATGTGGATGACGATGACGGTGGTTTGAGGATTTCAAGTGCCCCCTAGTTTGACTCTGCTGGTGATAACGACCGTGTTAATTGTGATGATGTGCTAATCAGCGGGAGTAGTTAGCTGTTGGTTTGACTTGCTCTGTCGTCCGCCACATTGTGCCTGCCTGCCCGAGAGATGGGTGTTGTACTGGTACTTTGCTCTTTTGTCGTCTAGCTAGCCAGCCTTTCGGCTGATGACTGCGGATGCTTTTGGTCTTAGCATGATTGTATGTGTTTCAAAAAGATTATTGCTGTGAACTCATTTGAAAAGTTGATGAGAAATTGTTTCATTTATTTGTTTGGGGAAGCTTTATGCTGAAAAGAAGGGGCTGTATGTTTGCATTGATGTGTGGGCTGGTGAGTAGAGCTGGGCATAACTTCGGTTAGCTTGAAATAAGCTGGTTTATAGTTGGAAACTTGAAATTGCACTGTAGCTGATTGAAATTACACTGTGATTGATGGTGGTTTATTTAGTGTAACTAAATTTAAAAAATTTTAAAAATGAAAAAACAGATTAGTTCATCACGGACAATGTAAATGAATACGAAAAAAGAATCAGTAAAAAAACTAAAAAAAAGTCAGAAAGCTAAAAAAGATGAAATTTATAAATAGTGAAAAATAAGTCATACGTTAGAAGCTCAAGTTAAAATAAGTGAGGCCTAAGATGTGCCCTTTCAGACCTTGGAATTTTGCAGTGATTTGGTATGGAATAGTTCAATTCTAGTAGGAATTTGTAAAAATTCATACCTTCCAAACAGGGCACCCAGTGACGATTGGTACTCTTGATGCGGAAGGTGATAACATTGTTAGAGGTATTGTGCATGTTTATATTGGTTTTTATTAATGGCTTTTAGTTACAACTGATGAATAGTAGTGACTGATAGAATCAGCTGGTAAATAGTAGTATATTATGTAAGAAAAACGATGCACGAAAGGTACTAAAAATATTTGGACCGCTATACGACTTACGGAATTGTGATATAATAAAATACAAAGTATCTTATAATATGTGAAAGTGAAAAGTAGTGAAAGCGAAAAGTCGTGGTTGATAAATAGTGGTGGCTGATAGAAGCTGTTTGTAGAATCTACGGTTTTTTATATTGATTTTTTGCTTTTGAAAGTAGATGCATAAGCCAATATGATTAGGCCCATTGTCATGAGCAGAAATGAAATGATGTTGCTGGTTTACTAGTTGGGCGGGTTTCTCCATTGCTATTCTTGTTGCATGTTTGAATCGCTGATGTTCATGCATTTGTCTTCCAAGCTCTCTTTTTTTTTGCATACTCTCTTTCCTCCACATAGGATATATGCTGATGTGTACATGCATATAGCTAGCTGACTCAGACCATTGGAGATACCCTTAGAGCAAGTTTAATAAGGCTGACTGTGCTAACTATAAGGGAATCCATGTCAGCATACTCCTATGTGGAGGGGAGAGAAAAGGAGAGAGAGAGCCAAGCCAACTCCCATGCAAGAGTCAGGCTATAGCACAGGAAAAGAGGCATTATCTATGCATGTACCCATAGAACTAATTGCTATACCCATGCATGTATTAAATTATCAATACCCATGTATGTATTAAATGATTGAGAGTTCTTGTGGAAATAACTTATAGCCAGCTTATTGTATGAGTTGACTGCATCATTATCTTTTGATGACATGGAAATGTATTGGAGGTAGCAGCTATCTGTACTATTAAACTTGCTTTTATAGATAGTTCTTTAGAATGCTAGCTTTAGTGTGTACTATATAAATGATTAGCTATAACTATTGGCAGTTGTGTTAATAGATTAGTATATAATTAATATGCCCAAACTAGACATTAATTCCTTCCTTTATATGCATGGAGCTAAAACAACATCAATTTTGGACCGGATAAAGTGAAGCATTTGGTGTTTTGTAGTAGTGGCATAAATGCTACTACTTAATGGAATTGAATTTTGCTTCCTCTCGTATAATATAGATGATGTTTTAGCTCCATACACACATAAAACAAGCCAGTGGTTAAGATCTTAATTTTTCTTACATAGTTTGTCTATCATTTGCATACTCATCTCACTAGTACTACTACTAATAAGCAATTTATAAATGCATTTGGTGGAAAGTATTGCCTAAAAAAAAAGCAAATTGATTCTTTTGAAACTTCGTCTATTTTGGACCGGAGGGAGTATGAGCATACAACTACACTAGCTAGTCACAGGAAGAACGATCATTCTTGAGTAATTTGTGAACGCACTGAAAATTTTGCTACCACTACAAAATACTGATGGTAGTGCAGATCAGATACGATGTTGTAGCCCCGGCCACGCAGTGGGTTGGGTTATCGAGTAGGGGTCAACACAAGAGTAAGTTACATAAGAAATATGTGGCCATTTTCATGCTTGAAGCATTTGTTAGGCCTAATTTCCATTATTTTCTTGCACTCCACTACTCCAGTGAAAAGGGGCTAAGTGGGTGCTCTGGTTATGAGTATGTCAAGTGATGTATCACCTTTTCCCTATCACGTGTGATCCCAATCAGCCCATGTTCTACTCCATTTGCTAAAGAACAACACTATACCCAAAAAAAAAAAAGAGTGACATAGCTTACTTGTGAATGATGCCCTGTACCAGTTCATTTTTGTATGATAATTTGATTTAAAGAATATGCATGCGTTATACTAAAAAAACTAAACAATTTTTTCTCTAGACATCTCACACCAAATTTCATGTAATTAATTCCGTTCAATTCATAAATCTAATGAGCCATTACACACTAGCCAACATCTTACAGCGTGTTTAGGAATGGAGGATAGCAGGGGCAGGAGCGACTCACGCCTGGCTCTAATTCGGGCCTAAAGGGGGCAAAAACAACTTTTCTCACAGGTCAAAAGGTAGATGAAGCAGAGAAAAATATAAGAAAATAATAAAAATAGTATTATGCGAATCTAAATATATTTAGAGTGGTATACTATAAAGAGAAACTTTTGGAGTGATATCCTAAACTATGCCACCCTTTAGAGGGTTATATTATGAATTTTCCCAAGGAACAAAGAGTCTCTTTACCGCATTTTAAAAACTGGACAGGACAGCTGTAGATGCTTGGGCTGTTGTGCAACATGATCTGTTTCGATGTTGGATGATCCTTTGATTTGGCTGGGCCTTTTTTTTCTTCCTTCGAAATGGAGAGTTGGCGCGGAGGCATGTGCCAAAAATTTGGCAAACCAAGAGGTGACGGAGATGATATATCCTTGCTCATTGTGGTTTATAAATCGTGGTTTATAAATCGTGATTTCTGATTTTTTGTCACATTGTAGTTGCAGCAGTTAGTTTTTTCTGAGTAATTAAATTTAAAAGAATAAAAATTAAAAAGTTATATAATCATAGATAAGGCAAAGAAATAACACTAAACTATTTTTAGAGAGAGTATTTTTGTTTACTACGGTGATGTGCATGTACCTTAGGCGTAGTAGGATGCGACGGCTGTGTGAGAAGACGCAAGGGCGCAAGGCGTGGGAGAAGGTGCGCGAAGAGGCGGCACGAGGGGATGCAACAGGATTCTGATGGACCTTGCCATCACCGGTGGCACATCGACCAGGCGGTGCGGTGAGTGATCGATGCACGGTGGGGAGAGTGGTGGCACGGCGAGGGAGAAAGGGTTAGGGCTATAATATGGGGTGCCTCCGCCTGCAGCTACGGCTACAGCTTAGCTTTGACGAAATCTCCGCAGGTTCGCCGGGAACGCCGTACTGTACGTCGTGACGTCTTCCCGGCGTCCGGCCATGCACCGCCGAGCTCCCCCTCAAACAACTGCGTCGCCACGTGTTCCACATATCACTGATCTCTTCTGGTCGCTTGACTTCTATTTTCCACTGCCTACGAGCCGCGCCGCCGTTGAAGCTTCTTCTTTTCCACCATGGTCACCGCCGCCGGCGCACTCTAGAGCTTCATTCACTGGAGAGCTTCAAAATGTGTCCCTCACCTCGGTGATCTAAAAGCCCCCAATCAATTCCTTGGATTGTGCAGCGCCTAGCCGGAACCGGTCGTCTTCCCCATCTCCGGTAAGTTCCTGGAGACCTCCTGATTCTCATGCGCTAGCAAAACCCGGTGTAAGCTAGACTGTGTCACGTACTAGTATACGATTTGAGGCAGCCGTAGGAGCTGAACTAGAACTGAAGCTATTAGTCGTTATCACGATGAGCGAGCCATGATTTTGTTGCAAAGTTGCCAGTATGGGGACAGGAGATTCAGCTGGATTCTAGTGGTTACACGTCGATCCTTTTCTATGTTTGTGCTAAATAAACATCCAAGCACATCTAGCATCAGAAAATTCGAGCTGCTTTTAATGCCCCCCGTTCATTCTTGCTTCGGCTTTTGACGCCGGAATAAATGCGTTACCTTTTTGATTTTTTCCCTTTGTATTGTCTATTATTTTATATTTTTTAATTGAATGATTCATAAAAGTTAACAGCTGTTATAGTACAATTCCAATCAAAAACTAAAAGTCAGAAGCTGCTAAAAGGCCAGATTGAACAGGAGCTAAAGATATCAGGAATATGATAGTGAGCAAAACCGTTTTAAAAAAAATGGAAATATCACACTGGAAGAAAATTGCTGAATAATACTACTCCAGTCTCCAAAATCTCTCTCTCTCTCTCTCTCTCTCTCTCTCTCTCCCTCTCTCTCTCCCTCTCCCCTTTTTTCAGAGAGGAAATACTGCAGTTCCCCGCTCGGCCCAGCCTAAGCCATGCTCACTAACTGCCCAGATTCTCCAAACGCCCAACCATGAAGAGATGGGCTCGCAGTTGAGAATTGACGAGCCGGTCCGGCCCCCTTATAGTTCGATCCGATCCGCAGACACAAACCATGAAGAGTTGGGAATCATGATTGTTCCGTTGCCAGTAAAATTGTGTTAGCTTTTCATCGTATTAGCCTGTGTTATATTATCTGTCTTGTGCGTGCATCACATCCAAATTATAGTGCAGGAAATTATTGTGTACTGTTACTAGAGTGGCAGTCTAAAGCTTCCTTTTTTTTATGATGAGTCCCCTCCCACAATACCGATCTATGGTTGATGAGTATTGCTTAAGTGGATAGTGTGTATTGTGGTGTATATCTCGTGTTATACTTTGATATCTCTTTTTATGCACAACAGCTCCTAGATAGGATTAGAGTTGAGAGATATGATACAAACGTGCACGATATCAAGAATGAGATAGATAAATTTCGTAGAGAGAACCAAAATAACGATGGCAAAGATAGATAAATTTTGTAGAGAGAACCAAAATAATGATGACAAAATAATCACGACAAAAGAGAAAGATTTAGTGATTCCGACCGCAAATTTCTTAAGCATGATCTCAAAAGAGAATAAGGGATTGTCTCTCTCTTATAACCTTTTGAACCTTTTAGGACCATCGGATCCTTACCCTATAAAAAATCTAGTGCTACAGAATAACCTATCTTCTGATTCTCTCGTGCCTGCCGTGGTTGCCAGCGGTTGCACTGCCCGATCATGGGTAGCCGAACCGCTGTAATTCTGTCGCTCGGTCTTCTGCCTGCGGGGGAGACGGGGGGCTTTATAAGTCGCGACTGTGGGCATGCAATCGTTCCCCTTGGCCGCTTGCTTGCTTGTGCGTTCCTTCCCATTTTCCCTGCGCATCGTGCTGCTACTCTTGCATCCGTGCTTGCCCGTTGCCGCAGTAGGAATGGCTGCGCGTGACGACCTCCCAGCTAATAAGGGTGCCGCCCTTGCCGATCCTGCGCGTCGCCTTAGCGAGAGCGCCTCGTCGAGCCAGCGCTGCCTGACGCCCCCACCGGCGGAGTACCGTCTGGTTCCGCGCGACAAGAAGCAGACCCACCATCGCTGGGATGCCGTGAAGAGGTCCAAGGGTCGCTGCTCCCGTGTGCTGGGACGGAGCCGCGTCACGGAGGAGACTCTCCAAACCCTTCTTCGGGAGAAGAAGCTGGAGGAACGTGCCGGGGCTCGCTTGCCTGGGCCTGACGAAACGGAGCCAACCCCGGGAGAGTCGGAGGCGATCGTCTTCGTGGCGTTCTTCCATGCCGGGCTCCGAATCCCGGCGACATACTTTGTTCGCGAAGTGCTGCGAGCGTATGGGTTGGAGCTGGCGCAGCTGGCTCCAGCCGCGATCATTCGGCTAGCCATCTTTACTTGGGCGATGCGGATGGAGGGTACCCGTCCCAGCGCCGAGTTGTTCGCCACCCTGCATGACGCCCGGTGCCAGCCGAAGAAAGTGGAAGGAGGGGCTTACTCGAACTTTGGCAGCGTGGACTTTGTGCTGAGGCCGGAGTGCTCGCACTTGTTTCCTGCGTTGTCTTCGCGGGAAAAGTGGGAGTCCGGTTGGACACGGCGGTGGTTCTACTACCTCGTGACGAGCACGAGCGGCCTCTGAAGCCGGGGAGAGCCGATATCATTCGACCGCTGTCCGGACGTGACGCTTCGGCCCAGCGACGAGCAACAGGCGCGGAGACTTGCTGGGGTCGCACTCCGGTTCAACATGCGTGACCTCGCCGAGGAGTTCACCATGTACGGGATTTCTCCGCTTTCTTGTAACTGGAAGTACGAGCGGCGGGGGCCCGACCGGAAGGACGGTGTCCACCCGGGGGTGTCTTCGCTCCATAGGCCCTCCGCACCCTGTAAGTATCCTTGCCATAGGACGAATACCCCTTGGTTGGGTGCAAACCCTGACGTATGATATTCCGCTTGCGCGTGCAGTGCGCCGGTTAGAAGATGCGGAACACACCGTGGTTGCGGTTCTTGGACCGTACACGGCGAAGGAGCACAAGGCCCGTGAGTCCGCAACTTCCTTGGCAAAGCAAGGGCGGATTAATCGGGTATGCGAGGTTTTGGAGATTCCCGTTCCGGAGCGCCTGGTGCCTGCGGAATCGCCGAGCGGCGCGACGGCGGTGGCGCCATCCCCTCGATGCGAGGTCCCATCGGAGACCATCGCCTTCAGCTCGCCGGTCGTGCCGCCGATCGAGAGCGGGAGGATGGGGGGCTAGGCGGGCGCTGAGCTCGGATCGACCGGTTCGGGGAGGCACGTCACTCCCGACGAGGCCTTATATGGTGGCGATGCGACGGGCGCACGCCTCGTTGTCCTTGAAGATGACGCCTCGTCACCTCCTGCGGCAACCGCAGCGTTGTCTCTGACGACGGCTTCCGCGGCCGCCCAGGTAACCACGGAGGCTTCGCTTGCGACTCCGAAGGCGAAACGGCCTCAGGTGCAGTCGCCGCCATCTTCGAGGGGCCGGTTCAGCGTGGCAGGCCCAGTGACTGAGGTCCTGACATCTAGCGGGGATGCTTCTGAGGCCGGGGGGGGGGTTGTCGCTCCTCAGGCCAGCGAGGTGATCATGACCCAGGTGGAGGCCGCAGTAGGGGGTACTGGAGGTAGGTGTAGTTCGTTTTCCTCCTGCAACTTCGCGAAACTCTCCCCGATTTGCTCGCTTATTTCATCGACATCAGGCGAGACAAGGTCTCCCAGACGAGGACAAGAATCGAGCAATGGGGGTGCCCGCGATGTCACCGGCCTGGTTGGGCAGGGGACTATGCGCGCCCCAACTGGTGCCGAAGGAGCTAAGACGGAGGCTATAGGGCTTAGCGTCTCTGACTTCGTCCCTCGATGGGAGACGCTTCGCGCCTGGAGCGAGGTGGCTGAGTATGCTGGTAGCCACCTCGATCGACAGGCGCTGCAGTCCTGCGGGGGCGACCTTTTGGCGCTCGCACTGGGTGCCTCGGAAATGAGGGTAACGGTCTCTGTCCTTGCTGCATATCCTTTGCTTATCTGATGGATAACCTTTGTTGTTACGCTCGTGTAGACGCTTGCAATTAGCAAAGCCCTCGAGGAGACCCGCGCGCGCGAGTGGAGGGCACTGGAGGACCAGCTGCGCGTCGCGGATGACGCCAAGGATGAGTACATTCAGGTCCGCGACGCCAAGGATGAGTACATTCGGGTGCTGATGGCGGAGCGGGACGAGGCTATCGACGACGCGCAGTTGGTGGGCGCGAACGCGAAGACCGCGGCAGTGGCCGCACAATGCGCGATGGAGGAGGCTCAACGCGCTGCGACGGAGGAGCAGGCCGCCCTTCTTCAGCGAATCTCCGCACTAGAGGCGGAGAAGGGACAGCTTACTGCCTCCGTTGCTGAGAAGGCGTTATCCTGGGACAACGCATGTGCCTCTGCGTGGAGTGCGATGGAGTCTTTGGAGCGGGCCCTCTGGGGGCTTTTCGTGCATGTGGAGGACGCCACCCATAGCCGCCAAGACCTGATGGAGACGCTTGGGCGAATCGAGGAGGGCTCGAGCGTTGCTCTTTCCGGCGCCAAGGCTTTCGGCACCCACTGTGGCTTCATGAGTGCTGGCCTTGCTGCACGTCGGTGGGTGTGAGCATGTCAATGAGCTGGCAAACCCTCAACTTGACCTGCCTACCCAGCCCGGGGTGATATCTGATGCCGTTCGCGCTGCCCAGCCCGCCACCCGAAACTTCCATGACCGGATTTGGAAGTACATCGGGGAGGGCGCCGCCACGGTTGCTTTACGGCGGACGCTGCGGAACGAAGGGGACGTGCTTCGCTGGCTCGAAGAGGTCCCTCGGTGCAACGAAGGCGGTGCGGGCACTCGTCGCGGCGAAGATGGCGCGAACTCATAGGTTTTAGCGCGTTCCGCGCCGCGCGCATGTCTGCCTCTGTAATGAAACTGTCTTACTTGGGCTAAGCGACAACTCTCCCGTGCCCTTTTTGTTATGTAATATGTTATGAGCTGAGGGGCCAGCGGAGCTGGTGCCAGGACCACGTCTTATTTATACTCCGAAAAGTATGCACTAGGGCAACGCCCATGCGTGCGCGGTGTTCGCGTCTTGTTTATACTCCGTAGAGTGCGTGGGATCGACATCCACGTCTTATTTATACTCCGAAGAGTACGCACTGGGGCAACGCCCATGCGTGCGCGGTGTTCGCGTCTTGTTTATACTCCGTAGAGTGCGCAGGGATAGCATCCGCGTCGTTTTCTTTTATACTCCGAAGAGTGCGTGCAGAGGCGGACCTCGGCGCTACGTCTTATTTAGAGTCCGTAGACTGCGCTTCCGCGCGTTGCGGGTGGTGAAATTACGTGCGGAGGCGAACCTCAACGCTACGTCTTATTTATACTCCGTAGAGTGCGTGCGGAGGCGGACCTCGACACTACGTCTTATTTAGAGTCCGTAGACTGCGCGCGGAGGCGAGCCTCCACGCGTTGCGGGCGGTGAAATTGCGTGCGGAGGCGAACCTCAACGCTACGTCTTATTTATACTCCGTAGAGTGTGTGCGGAGGCGGACCTCGACGCTACGTCTTATTTAGAGTCCGTAGACTGTGCGCGGAGGTGAGCCTCCGCGCATTGCGGGCGGTGAAATTGCGTGCGGTGGCGAACCTCAACGCTACGTCTTATTTATACTCCGTAGAGTGCGTGCGGAGGCGGACCTCAACGCTACGTCTTATTTAGAGTCCGTAGACTGCGCGCGGAGGCGAGCCTCCGCGCGTTGCGGTCGATGAAATTGCGTGCGGAGGCGAACCTCAACGCTACGTCTTATTTATACTCCGTAGAGTGCGTGCGGAGGCGGACCTCGACGCTACGTCTTATTTAGAGTCCGTAGACTGCACGCGGAGGCGAGCCTCCATGCGTTGCGGGCGGTGAAATTGCGTGCGGAGGCGAATCTCAACGCTACGTCTTATTTATACTCCGTAGAGTGTGTGCGGAGGCAGACCTCGACGCTACGTCTTATTTAGAGTCCGTAGACTGTGCGCAGAGGTGAGCCTCCGTGCGTTGCGGGTGGTGAAATTGCGTGCGGTGGTGAACCTCAACGCTACGTCTTATTTATACTCCGTAGAGTGCGTGCGGAGGCGGACCTCAACGCTACGTCTTATTTAGAGTCCGTAGACTGCGCGCGGAGGCGAGCCTCCGCGCGTTGCGGGCGGTGAAATTGCGTGCGGAGGCGAACCTCAACGCTACGTCTTATTTATACTCCGTAGAGTGCGTGCGGAGGCGGACCTCGACGCTACGTCTTATTTATAGTCCGTAGACTACGCGCAGAGGCGTCCCCCCATGCGTCTTTATTCATGCTCATGCATAGTGCACACGAAGGTGATCCTTCGCGCGCTTTTGGTATGAAAACGGGAGAATTTGCATGAACAATGCACTTTATTAAATTCCCGTTTGCGCGGGTGAGCGGTTACAAGGGTTAAGGCACTAACTGCTAGCCGCTTGCGTCCACCGAAGCCGTGGAAGGCCCTTGCCCTTGTGTGCTTGACTTAGGCGTAATACCGCCACAGCCTGTCCGCATTCCACGTGTGGCGGAGCGTGTGCCCCTCCAAGGTGGCTAAGCGATACGCTCCCTTCTGCAGGGCCTCCGCGACGATGTACGGGCCTTCCCATTTGGACTCGAGCTTGCCTACCGTCTCTGCGTGGAGTGCCATCTTCAGGACGAGGTCACCCGGTCTGAATTCGCGCGGGTACAGCGAACGATTGCGACCGCGCACTATCTGTTGCGTGTATTTTATGACGTGCTGTGTTGCGCTTGCCCGGTCTCCGTCAAGGAGGTCCATGGACAATTGGCGTTCCTCGTCTGGTGCTTGGACGAGGACCCGTCGCGAGCCAGCCTTTATTTCTTCAGGTGTGACCGCCTCGTCACCGAAGAGGAGCTTGAAAGGCGTGAACCCCGTTGGGCGTGTGACCGTTGTGCGAAGGGACCAGAGGACGCTGTGGAGCTCGCCCGGCCACTTCCCCTTTGATAGCCCGACGAGGCGCTTCTTGATCGCAGCGGAGATGGCGCCGTTTGCCCGCTCCACCGCCCCATTGGACTGTGAGTGTCCGACCGAAGCGAACCGGAGGGTGATGCCCATGTTGCCGCAGAATTCTTTGAATGGGGCTGCATCGAACTGTAGACCGTTGTCGACGGTGATCTCCCTAGGCACGCCGAATCGACATATGATGTTCTGCCAGAGGAAGCGCTGCAGAGCTGCCGAGATAATCTTGGCCAGAGCTACCGCCTTCGGCCACCTGGAGAAGTACTCCAGAGCAACCGCGACGAATCGCAGGTCTCCTGGGGCCCTGGGAAGCGGTCCCACGACGTCGATGCCCCACCGCGCCAACGGCCATACCGGGGGTATGGGATGGAGGCTCGTCGGGGGCCTGTGGATACCCCTTCCCATCCATTGGCAACCTTGACAACGGCGCACGAGATCCTGGGCATCCGCGACAGCTGTTGGCCAATAAAAACCCTGCCTGAATGTCTTGCCCACCAGAGACCTTGGTTGGAGGTGCGAGCCGCAGAGACCTGCATGAATTTCTGCGAGGAGGCGCTTTCCTTCTTCGCGTGGGAGGCACTGCAGAAGCGGTGCGCAGACCCTCTTCTTGTAAAGCGCCCCGTCGAGCACCTGGAAGGACCTAGCGCGGTGTTGCAAACGCCGGAGCTCGGAGGGGTCATCCGGTTCCGCGATGCCCTGCAGAAAAGCGAAAAGGGGTTCCCGCCAGTCACCCTGCTGGGTGATCTGGTGGACGAGGGTCGCGTCCCGATTATCCTGCGCTATGGCCACCGCTGGCAGGGTTTCGTAAAATGCCCCTTCGGGAATTGGGAGCTGCTGACCGGCAGCTTTGGCCAGGACGTCAGCTTGCTCGTTGTCTGCTCGAGGGATGGCCTTCACCGTGACACCCAAAAAGTGCCGTTCCTTCGCTCGTACGGCTGCTAGGTACTTGGCTAGCTCCGGGTCCTTGGCCTGATATGACCTGTCCACATGGCCCGCCACTAACCGGGAATCAGTGCGGACGAGGACTCGCCTTGCTCCCATCGCTTTGAGCTTCCCGAGGCCGAAGAGTAACGCCTCATATTCGGCCGTGTTGTTCGTAGCCGGAAACGCTAGGCGCGCCGAGTACTCCAGGCGCTGCCCCTCGGGCGTGGTGATAACGGCGCCCACCCCTGCGCCCGCGACCCCGTACGCTCCGTCGGTGTTAAGCGTCCACACCGGGTCTTCGACCTGGAGGGCGGGCTGAGCTGGAGGGGTCCATTCTGCGAGGAAGTCCGCCAGAACTTGAGACTTGATCGCCGTTCGGGAGGCGTATGTTAGGGAGAATGGGGCCAGCTCGGCCGCCCATTTACCAATTCGCCCTGTGGACTCCTTGTTGTGCAGTATCTCCGTGAGAGGGAACGAGGATGGCACCGTTATCGGGTGCGCCAAGAAGTAATGCCGGAGTTTTCTTGAAGCCATGACCAGCGCGTAAGCAAGCTTCTCGAGCTCGGTATATCGCGTCTTGGCGCCCTGGAGGGCTTCGGAGACAAAGTACACTGGCCGCTGGAGCGCGCCCTCTTCGAGGACTAGGACGGCGCTGACCGCCGTTGCCGAGGCAGCGAGGTAGAGCAGGAGGGGAGCCTCTGGTGCTGGGGCCACCAGAGTGGGAAGGGTTGCGAGGTGTTTCTTGAGGTCGTCGAAGGCCTTTGCGCAGTCGTCGTCCCAATGAAACCCATCGCAACCGCGGAGAGTCTTGAAGAATGGCAAGCCCCGCTCCGCCGCTCTGGAGAGGAAACGGCTCAAGGCCGCCATGCGGCCTGCCAGCCTCTGGACCTCCCGCGTCGTCTTGGGAGGCTCCATGCCCAGGATAGCGTCAACCTTGTCGGGGTTCACTTGAATGCCTCGCCCGGATACGAGGAAGCCCAAGAGCTTGCCCGCCTGTACACCGAAGACACACTTGTTCGGATTGAGCTTGATGCCCGCCTTCCTGAGGTTATCGAAAGTCTCCTGAAGATCGCGGCCGTGGGAGGCGAGCTGCCTGGTTTTTACTACCACGTCGTCCACGTAGGCCTCCACATTCCTTCCTAGCTGGACGGCCAGGGCCAGCGCGACGAGGCGGGTGAAGGTTGCGCCCGCGTTCTTCAAGTCGAAGGGCATCCTCACGAATAGAGATGGCAACGGGCATAAACCCGCTGGGTTTTGCTATCCCAAACCCGTGCCCATGAAAGTTGGACGTGCCCGCTAAAAAACCCATGCCCATGACGGGTGCAGATTTTTGCCCAGACCCATACCCACTGGGTTAACGGGTACCCATGGGTCGCCCGTCGGGTCAGTAATGCGAGCTGCAACAATGGTTAATGGAGGGAGGAATAAGTTCACCGGCCATCTTTGTTGGAGCCGGAGGGCAGCGCCATGGTCAAGGGCCTACTGCTGTGATGCGCGTTGGCTGCGGCGTGGGGCGGCGGGCTAAACTGGAAGGCGAGGCGATGGCGAGGGCGTGCGGGAGGACAAGAGTGCGGCGAGAGTGATGGGAGCAGGAGCGGGAGCTGTGAGATGGGAGGGCGAGCGTGGAGACTGCCGGAGACCGAGCACGGAGCGCTAGATGAGCCGCCGCTGCGGCGGCTGTTGAATTGGGGTGGGGACTGGGGAGGAGTGAGTAGTGACCATGGCGAGTGCTAGCTAGGGTTAGCCGTATGAGTAATGAGGCATTGCCGCATTGGATTTGGGGGCTTGGGGCTAAATGGCTAATGGGTTATGGGCTTGGCTGGTTTGCCTGGAAGGCTGGGAGCCTGGGTTTATAACTCCTATGGATCGGGTTTATATTACCCATGGGTTTATGGGTTTGGGTACTATAGGAACGTACCCGAACCCGGCAGACCCGATGGGTTGGGCTTTTTGCCCATTAAGAGACCCATGGGTTAAGAAATTGACTCAAATCCATGCCCTAATAGAGTAAAAACCCATCGGGTATCGGGTTTCGGGTACCCATTGCCATCTCTACTCACGAAGCAAAAGGTCCCCACCGGCGTAATGAAGCTGGTTTTGTCCTCGTCATCCTTGGCCATGTAGACATGATGGTAGCCGGCGTAGGCGTCCAAGAAGCTCATGAGCTCGCATCCGGCGGTAGCATCGACCAATTGATCTATGCGCGGCAGAGGGTAATCGTCCTTCGGGCATGCCTTATTGAGGGCGGTGAAGTCGATGCACATGCGCCAAGCGCCGCTGGCCTTTTTGACCAGCACCGGATTGGCGAGCCAGTCTGGATGTTGAACCTCGCGGATGACCCCCGTGCGAAGGAGCTTTGCCACCTCCACCTTGGCCGCTTGCTGGCGGTCGATGGACATACGGCGAAGTTTCTGCTTGACGGGCTTGGCGTCAGGGCGGATCGCGAGGTTATGTTCGATGAGGGTGCGGTCCACTCCTTTGATATCTTCCGGGGACCACGCGAAGACGTCTATGTTGGCCTGGAGGACTCGGAGCAAGTCTTGCTCTACGTCCGGAGGGAGGCCCTCGCCTATGGATACGAATTGCCCCTCCGCCTGGAGCGGCACCTTCTTCACACCTCCCTCCGGGTGGGGCTTGGGTGTCCATCCCGGAGCGGATGGCGTGTCTGCCTGGTTTCGATGCTCCGAGCCATATCCTGATCGCCGAAGAGGGTGATAACGCCCCGCCGTCCTGGGAGCTTCATGCATAAGAATGCGTAGTGTGGGACCGCTTCGAAGGAGTTGATGGCAGGCCGGCCCAGGATGGCATTGTACGGATACGAGACGTCAACGACGTCAAAGATGACATCTTCAGTCCTGGCGTTGTCGACCTGGCACAAGGAGACTTGGTGGCGAATCTAACCCAGAGCCTTCAAAGGCTGCCCTCCGAGGCCCTGTAGGGGGGCTTCCGAAGCTTTCAACAGGCTTCGAGGTATTCCCATACGATCAAGGGCCTCCGCGAACAAGATGTTTGCGGAGCTCCCTCCGTCAATGAGGATCTTGGTGGGGGAATTCCATGCCCTAGGCATCGGCTGACGTGAAGGTGATGCTACAATGGGACGCCCGCAGAAGTAGTTGCACCGGGGAGGTGCTCGACGAAGAGCCTCCAGCGATGACATTAATACCCCGGCACTGGGTCTCTCCGGGGGACCCAGCACGCAAGGGACTGTCTTGCGTACGCTGTACGTGGGCTATTGCGGGGGTCCGTGTCTCCGAGGCCCGTACAGGGGCCACCGCTTGCCGTAACGCCACAACTTTGGTGCATGTCCGCGTGAAGTGGCCCCCATAACTGTGCACCTCGCACCATCTGCCGTATTCTAGGAGTTCCTGCTCCGCCCGCGGCTTCTCATCACGGCCCCCTTCGCGCCTCCCCCCGACGCGTAGCACGGCTTCCCGGGGGACGCCTTGCGCAGCGAGGACGTGGCGGGCCTTGCGGGGTCTTCGCCGGTTACGCCGGGGCTGACGGCTGTCGCCTGGTGAAGTTTGGTGTACCCCGTCGTCGACGGGCTAGCGAGTGTCGCCTACGGACACTTTCCTGTGCTTCGTCCTCAGGCTGTCTCTTGTGCTGCTCCTTTGCGACAAGTCCTCCGTTTGCCCGGCGTCGAGGTCGGTGCCGCTGCGCCCCCGCGCGTCCTCCTCGGCTCGGGCGTACGCTTCCATTTTGTTGAAGAGCTCTGCCTCCGACTTGAGTGGCTTCCGCGCGCTATACTCAGCGAGCGGTCCCGGGCGGAGACCTTGTACCGCTGCGTTGACAACGGTTGCCTTGCTAACGTCCCTGACTTGGCAACATACCTTGGCGAAGCGTTTAAAGTAAGTCCGGAGCCCCTCCTCGGGTTTCTGTTTAACTGCGAAGAGCTGGTCCGCATCGATACGCTCGACGTAGCTTCCGTGGAAGCTGTTGTAGAGCCGATCGCGGATCTGCTCCCACGCGTAGATGGACTGTGGTTCGATGGTGAAGAACCAGGACAGCGCCGCTCCTTGCAGCGCGAGGGGGAGTCCTTTTGCCTTTGTAGAGTCGTTTCCGCCAACGGCTTCGATGGTGGTCTCGTACACGCATACGAACTTGCGTGGGTCGGAGTCACCCTTGTAGGCTTCGACGACGCTCGAGAACTTGAAGCCTTTGAGCCACGTCGCTTGCTGCAGGTCCGCGGAGAGCGGGGACTCCGGGTCTATGCGCCGTAGGGGAACGCGACTGGCGTACTAGCGTCGCGGCTATTCGCCCTCTCCGAGGTGGGCTGAGACGTCGCCCCAGTGTTGTGCGTCGGCTCCGAGCCTCTTGTATGTCTCGCACGGCTCCGCGGAGGTCCGACAGCTCTCGTTGGCATGCGCTGAGAGCCGCCAGCAGGGCTGTTTCCACCATGGGCGTGGTTGGGGCCGCCGGCACACTCAGCGACACGACCGGGACGGCGGCGAGCACGGTCCGCACGCCGGATCTGCCCGCAGCGCTGGCAGTGTTCTAAAAGGCGGGCTGGGCGGCCGCCTAGGCCCCGTCTAGGCGCTGGGCAGCCACCCAGCGCCTCGCCTAGGGGTGTTGGGCGGGGAGGAAGCGGCCAGGCGGCGAGGTGGCCGTCTAGGCGGTGAGGCGGCCGTCTAGGCGGCGAGGCAGCGTGAGGCGGCGAGGCGGCCGGAGACCACAAGAACAGCAAAACGGGAACGGGGACTGGGGAGAAGCGTCGGCATTCGGGGAGCCGGGGAGTAGCGCCGCTGCGCCAGCCTGCCGCCTGCGGGGAGCTGCGCCGGCCTGCGGGAAGGAACGTCGGCCTGCGGGGGGAGGAGCGCCGGCGGCCGGCCTACGGGAAGCTGCGCAGCGCCGGCCTGTGGGGGGAGCCGCGGGGGGACGAGGGGAGGCGGGCGGCTAGGGCGGAGAGATGGGGGAGGCGGCGGCGATCTACGGGGGAGAGATGGGGGAGGCGGCGGTGATCTACAGGGGAGAGACAGGGGAGGCGGGCCGCGGGATCTGCGGAAGAGGCGGCGGCGATCTGCGGGGGAGGGGAGGCGGGCGGCGCGGGCGAAGGGAGGTGTGGGGAGAGCTGGCGGCGCAGGTGAAGGGCTGTGCGGGGAGCCTGAAGGGTTAGGGTTAGGGTTAGATATATATAAGGATTGATGAGTTGATCTGAGACGTTGGATTTTCATCGGACGGTTTAAAGTCTGACTAATTTTCTTAATATTGGTTATAGGATTTGATGACACGATCTGGGACGTTGGATCTCCATCGGACGGTCTAAAATATGACTAATTTTTATCTAAGCATCAAATATATACTTATCTTCTACCTGTTGTCCTCATTTTTAATTCAGCCGCCTAGGCTCCCTAGGCGCTAGGCCCCACCTCGCCGCCCGCCTAGCGCCTAGCGCCTTCTTGAACATTGAGCGCTGGTGCGGAGGATCCCGGAGCTGGAGACGAAGCCCGTGTCGCCGCCGGGAATGCCGACCGCTCCCGCGCCGAGTAAAGAAGTGGACGCGCCTGGGTTGTCACCGCTGGGGTTGGTGGTCGGGGTAGTGGTGGTGGGGTCGGGCGTCGCGTCGTGGACGCCAGCGCTCACGGGCGTCGCGTCGTGGATGCCGGTGCTCATGGTTGTCACATCCGCGCCGCCATCTGCACCTACAGCCACCAGGGCCGAAGCCTTGATATTGACGCGAGATTTACCCACCTCCACCTTCTTTTCCCTTGCCACCGACGTTGAAGCTTTCCTTGGTGTCATCCTCCTTCAGATCTGGAGGCTTGCTCTTGTCCTCCCCACGGACAGCGCCAACTGTTGTGGTTACAGACCAAACAGAGAGAGATTATGGTAGTGGGGAGTTGAGTAAAATGAATGGCTTCCGGCGCTTCCTCGTGGCCTATGCCACATATCTATATACCCAAATGATGAGTGTTTGTACAGCAATACCCTTATACGTGAGTATTCCCCTCAGGGGCACTCGTGTCATTACATATGTCCTATTTCGGACCTTACATCCTCCTAACAGGCCTACTGGGCTTAGGTGGGGGCCACCCCTACAACATGCACCAACAAGATAAATCTATGTCAAGGTTTGCAGTCCTCGGAAGACAAGCAATCAATTTAATTCTATGAATGTAAATTTCTTGAATGTAAATTAAGCATAAGAAAACAAACCACAATTGACACAGTTGCTTCTTACTGTAATGTTTGGAGACTTGCCGGTCTCCTCTAATTCACGTTGAGGTTAGCCCAAACGAATTGGACCAGCTCCACAAATTAAGTCGAAACACCTCAATCCACTAGTGGTACCCTTTTCCGCTCTGGGTAGATGAGCTCCAACCTTCACAACTTTGCTGGGTCTTCTCATAACCTTCTGTGAGAAAATCACCATGCACGACGCCTCCAACGCTGTTTAGGAGTTGGCAAACTCCAAGAGTAATAAGTCAAGCCTCTCGCTTGACTCTAACCATGTACAACGAATGCACAAGCTCGAGTGGATACACAATCCACCTCTAGATGCAACACATGCAATCGAGAGTCTTCCTCCATGCTCACAAGGTACAATACATACACAATTAAGAGGAGGACCTCACACTAGCTCAAGAGAGTGAAATTTAGTGCCAAAAGTTATTCTCCAACCGGCTACAAGGGGTATATATACCCCACACCTCGAAACTAGGCGTTGGGACAGAAAAACAAGATTTCTGGAAGTACTGCAGGTAAATGGTCGGTACTTCTGCTTCCCTCAGCAACGGTTAGAAAACTAGCTGTTGCAGGAAAATATGGTACCTTCAGCATGCAAAGTCCGGTACTAATGATCATCGGAAGTACCGCAGCACTCATGCAGAACTACCGATTTTCTTGGGTACGAGAAGACTCCACACATGTGTCTCTCTAGAAAAAAACGTACCGCTACACAAGCCAATCATTCCTCAAATCAAAAGTACCGCTCACATAGAGTCAGTAGTTTCGCTTGCTGATCGGACCGCTCACAAAGAGTTGATTGGACCGCTTACACAGAGCTGGTTAAAAGTACCGATCATCGACTATACTGGTCCCTGACCACGTCGGATGGTTCGACCACTCAGGTCTCCGACCACGTTGATCTCTGACCATGTTGTCCGATTCGACCACACAGGTCTCCGACTATGCTGGTCTCTGACCACATTGGTTTCGACCACTTAGGTCTTGACCACATCGACTATGTCGATTTTCGACCACGGCAATCTTCGATCACATAGATCTCCAACCACCATGTTGATCATTCGACCACGTTGAATCAATCACGTCAGTTCGACCACATCGATTACGATCACACAAATCTCGACCATGTCGATTTGCCATGCTCATGTTGACTATGTTGGTTTTGGTCACATAGATCTCGACCACGTCAGTTCGACCACACTGGTTTCGATCACACAGGTACCAACCACATCGGTTTCAACCATTTTGCTTTGACCACACTGGTCTTCAATCACACAGATCTCGACCACGTCAATTCTGGCCACGTTGGTTTTGACCACTTCGATCTTCGACCACACAGGTCATCGACTACGTTGATCTTCGACCTCGTTGGTTCAACTACATCTACTTTGACCATGCTGGTTCTCGAACACATTGATCTTCGACCATACGGTCTTTGACCACATTGGTTCGACCACAATGGTTCTCGATCGCACAGGTCTTGTGACTACCAATGGATGCAGTAGTTCTATGATTACAACACCAGTAATTCCAACTAACGGTAGATCCACATAACACACTGCGGTAGTTCCAATTTCCCTGAGAAGTGCATATGCTTCAACATATTTTGCAAAACACATTTGCAAACTACAATATCATGCACACAAAGATTATCCATGATTGTCAACAAGTTGTAAAATACATTTTTACACTTTTAGAATCATGACACAAGGCTTATATATATATATAAGCTTCAACCATTTGCAAAACATATTTGCAAATGTAAGCCTTATACTACAAAGAATGGAAACATGGACTTCAATACTTGCAAAATACATTTGCAATGTATAGTCCCATGTTACAAGGATTCAATACATGAGTTTCAACTATTTGCAAAACACAAGTCTCATGCCAAGAAGAGCTAGAGCAAGTGAGGTTGAGCTATCAACACATGATGAGACTCAAACTACTAGACATGACCCCTCTTAATAGTACGCAACCTGTACTAGCAATCCGGTCATCCAACCAAACATCAAGACTGGTGAAGGATTAAGAACACATCCTTAACCCTAAATAGCCATACCTTGCCTCGAGTTATAATCTTGACATGCATCAACTTATGATGCATCCTTTACTTCAATTCCATACATACATGATGGATCTTTACATGACTTGATGATCAACACAAGATCATCTCTTCTTAGACATGTATCAACTCATGATGCATCCACCACTTGACTTGATGATCTTCAACACATGAAATCATCCTAAGTCTTCCTCATACCTAACTTGTTCATCTAACTCATGAAAAATGTTAGTCTACAAAACAATTGTCATCAATTACCAAACTTCACCATTAACTCATAATGGAGGGACTAGATTCTACAATCTTTTCTTTTTGGTAATTTATGACAATCTCAACAATTAATGAGATAAAAATTGAATTGCGAATATACAACATATACACAACAATTGTATACTCTAGAATAGGCTTTCAAAGCAAATCTTACTCATCCAGTTGTTATTAATCATCCAACCATCAACACATAATGGAATAACTAAATGACAACCCGATTATGAGTATATATGAACTCCACAAGCTATATATACTCAAGGGATGTGTTTCAAAGTAAAGATCCTTAATATGTGAAAATGGAACACGGATCAATACTAATGAAACCACAAAACATAGATTGAACTCCCCCTAAATGTGTGCATACATGAATGTATTGTAAAAGCATATGCACATATTCAAGTTTGACTTATTTGGTGAAGTTCATACTATATTTCGGATCTGAGGAATGCAATAAGATAAGAGTGTGAAATTCTGAATGCATACCTATTATGTTTTTCACCTTTTCATCCAAATAAGACTAAGCAATATCATAATCAATAAACATATTAGTCTCACAATTGTATTTATCATTATCACCAAAACTAACTTAATAGAGCTTGAACTTACACCCTCGCCACTCCTATGCTGGTCACCCCTAACCGTCGGAGTAGCTGTGCGTCTAGGCCTACCTCGGAAAGCGACCACATATTTTGCGTCGATGATATCCTGGTAATAATTATTATCTCTGGAATGCTCGATCCATTGATAGGCTTGTTGGAATACCTAATTTTGTATCATTATGTAGGTGGCTATGAAGTGTAAGGTTTAAGTGAGATATGCCTCTATTGTCCTGTTTCTGAAATGAATGTGAATTAGATCTATACATGTACTTGTTGTGTTGATCTGTTTATTTCAGAGGACATGGCTAGTATTTCCTGAGGTTAGCCAACAAACAGAAAGAGATTTAGGAATACAAAAGAATATCATAGACGATTATTAATTCAACCATCTGTGATAGTTGACTATCACAGACGGTTTGTAATAGAAACCATATGTGATATCTCATAAATTACAGACGGTTTCAACTACAAACCATCTGTGATATTTAATATCACAGATGGTTTGTAGTTGAATCTGTCTATGATATATCAGATATCACATATGGTTTTTACTAAAAACTATCTGTGATATTCAACTATCACAGACGGTTTAAAAACCGTTGGTGATGATTTCATATCATTATTGACCCATAAACTCTAACAGCTTATGAAGCCATCTATGATGATATTTTGAACCGTCTGTAATGACCTTTTCTGCAGTAGTGCGTGTAGACTATAATGTTCCGGAAGAGTGCAACTTCAACATGAGTCTTGCCAACAGTACGCTGAGCAAGGTAAGTTACACACCTTGACCATGTTGATCTCAGTTTGTAAATAAAATTATGTTGTTTCAAATTATTCTGCATGCTTGTGTTTACTCAATGTATTTAAATTCTAGTTTTAAAGACATAGTTAATATCTTCTTGTTATGATTACCTTTGACATTGATCACCTAAATATCTTGTCACTCTAGAATAAAACTCTGGTTAGTACATTAGTATTGGCTGGAAAATTTTGTTGCAAATCTTAGACCTGCTTAGAAATAATTCTAGGTTTAGTATAACTTTTTCACATAAAATGATGATTATTAAAATGTAGTCTTGACTTTGGTGAGTCAAGAAAGTGTGTGATATATTTGACAAATAAAATTAAAAAACATGATTTAGATTTAGGCAACTCGTTTGGTGGTGGGTCCTTGGTGGCACAAGAGGTATGGAATGGTGCTCTTTTTTGCTCCCACATTGCCTTGAACATAAAAGAAATCTAGTTGCAGAAATTCAAGGTCAGATGTTGCGAACACCATCCCATCTTTTTACATGTTGAGTGCTGCCAGGGGTGGACCCACCAGGGGTCACCCAGGGCTAACACCCCCTACCGTTGGTCGGCCCGTGGGTACCCACAACTGTTGTGCCCATGGGAGCCAAAGCGGAGGAGGAGCACCTAGCCGTGCATCATTGCGAGCGCACCAAGCACATGGTGGAGCGGCTTCTTGAAGAGGTAGAAGTTGCCGATGACAAGGAGGGACAGCGGGCTTGACGGGAGGCGACGGTGGCGCTTCCTACTCTTGATTCTTCAGAGGAGGATGAGAAGGAAGAGGGCCATGGCTAGTGAGAGGAAGAGGAAGGTGAGCATTGTAGAGTTCTCCATGGTTGGATCTTGTAGTAGGGGTTGGGAGATGGGAAAGGGGGAGCAAATAAGTAAACGGTGCTCATGGACAGGGTTGTCGCACAACACGGTGTCTGTGATTTTGAGTGATTAAAAAAAGAAGTGCCGAGTCGAGCTCTTGGAAGGTGAGGAGTAGAGCCTCTTTGACATTTGGAAGCCCATC
The DNA here is from genome assembly GCA_017311315.1 of Dendrocalamus latiflorus. Lineage (NCBI taxonomy): Eukaryota > Viridiplantae > Streptophyta > Magnoliopsida > Poales > Poaceae > Dendrocalamus > Dendrocalamus latiflorus. Next base: position 11,680,773 of record CM029654.1, read on the forward strand.
TTGCACTACGGCCCCAATATTCTGTTTGTTTTCACCCACTCTCACAACCCGCATCTCGCTGATGGCGGTAATTTCCTCTTCAAAGGCTTTGCCGGCGACCACCCCCGCCCCAGGTTCGTTGCAGGTGAGTGGCTTCTCCACGGCTATGAAGTCGGCCTTCTTCTCCTCTCCTACGACTTTGGTGAGGATGAGGAGCTCGCCATGTACGATCCCCTCGCGTGGACCGCCGACTTGTTCCGCCGGCCTGAAGCCATCCAATTCAATTTCGGCTTCCGCTCCATCCAGCCCTCTTGGCTGATGCCTCGCTCCATATGGTTGCTGCCTAGTTCTATTCGGACCACGTGATGGCCGCTGTCTTTTGCTCTTGCACCAGGGAGTGGGTGCCACTGCCCTCCTTTAGCAAAATGCGATGTGTATCATAGCTTTTAAGATAGTCCGCTATAGCCGCAATATCATTTTCTTATCTCTCACTGGCAGTGCGGTAGGCTACCGTAGGTCGGTAACTCAGCATTCGACAATCCGATGAGCAAATTCCGTTACTCTCTTAAATTTTGATCTGAGTCCACCACTAAGCACTGCAATGCTGGTAGCATTTTGTTTTGTGTATTCAGTTTATACACCACGCAGGCAAATGCGAGTGATTGTTTGGATCTGTGACTATATTGTGTTGTGCAGCATGTGCGTGTGTTAAATGCCCAATGGCAAGAGCGGTGCATTTTCCGAAAGAATGGTGCGCAAGTTGACCTATACGGAGTACATCCCGTCGGTTTCATACGAAGATCTATGCAGCGGTGGGCCAAGCCCGTACAAATCTGTGGCCTTCAGGCACCACGGGCTGCCTTGCTTAGTTGCTTACTTCACTAGAGACGAAGATTGAGAAGAAGAAGAAGAAGAAGAAGAAGAAGAAGAAGAAGAAGAAGACGACGACGCGACGTTGGTGACGGGCGTACTGCGTCTGGCAAGAGTAGAAATTGAGCAAATTTGGAACGCAGAAGCCTAGCTCTAAGAATGGGCCGGGCTTGGTCCAATCAAATTTCGGACGGGCCGACGTCAAGTCTAGACTATGGACAGGCCGAGGGGAACTGGGCCTGACGCTGTGTAGGCCGACTTTTCCCCAGGTGTAGCTAACTGTATAGTAAATCTAAAAAAAGCTAACTGTATAATAAGTGTAGTATATTCCTCTCTCTCTCTCTCTCTAAAAAGAGAGGTAACTGTAGATCGTGTGCCATTATCACAAGTTCAACTTTATGGTGCAGCAAGCCAGCAGCTGTGGTGTACATGGTCAACGTAGAGGTGTCGATAAAATAATCACGGAGGGACGATCGTCAGATTCTCCAATGATCTTACGCGCAGCTTTTGTTCCACAGAAGCATATACGCCTGAGACGCACGACGCCCCGGCCGGCCCACCGGCCACCGTCCGAGCTTTGCCGCATCAACACGATATGATCGAGCTCATGTCATGGCCGGCCGGCGTGCACGGCTGATACAACCACACCACCCAAACGCGGCAACACGGCGTCCAAAAGGCTGGCCTTTTTCCATGCCATCGGCCTCTGCGAATAATGACCGAATTCACACTTCCACTACAGGCGACAGTATAGTAGAAAGCCACGGTTAGCACCAACCACTGTCGAGTCCGTATATAATACTGACTCATCTCATCCGCTCAATGGATCGATTGCTACTATTCAATTTTTTAATTACAACGGAGAATATACACTCACTCGCACCACAACACGTATACATACGTATATGTCTCACAAACATATACTAGAATTTAAGAAAGGTTGCTGAATAAATCCTAAATTTTTTAGTATCTTACGGAGCACGAGCACATAATTTTTTTTACAGAACACTATTCAATTCAATTCCCTAAAATAAGCCACGGCATTAGAAAGCCAGCCAGTGGTGTAGTAGCATTTGAATACATGCATGGATGTTTGGTGGGCGATCAAATCATTAGCCACGGCACCAAATATCCACCCTATCACTGCTTTGGATTTGTGCCACAAGTTATAGCGACTCGGCAGCTGCACGCTTTCGCCCCCAAAAGCGAGTGGTTTGGTAGGGTTGACGCTTGCAGCAGGTTTGCGCTCCTGGCTGGTTGTTGCTTGCTTTTACGTGTTTGTTGTGCATGCAACAACCATAGTATATGCAGGTGCAGGCGCAGGGATATGGTGGGGGCATGCAAAGCAAAAACAGCCGAAGGCTTCACTAGTCGATCACTGCCTCTACCTAGCAAGGTGTTAATACTGCCTTTTCTGGTCCTGACATACCAATTTGTTCGTGGAGTATATTATGATGCGGTGAGGCGTTTCTTTTTTTATCTGCCATGGTGCATGACTGCATGCCCCTCTTCTTTTTTTTGAAGGCAAGGATTGTTTGGTTTTAAGTTTTGTCACTACTACAGAAAGCCTAATACTAGACGGCCAATCACAAACGGTTTGACAAAACCGTTTGTGATTGACACTAACACAGACGATTTTAATTTGGACACCGTCTGTGTTAGTGGTCGAGTATCACAGACGGTCCTTACCGATGAATCGTCTGTGATACTTTAGTATCACAGACGGGTTTTTATTAAAAACTGTCTGTGTTGTGTAGACTATCACAGACAGTTCTTCTTAAGAACCGCATGTGAATGTTCACAGACGGTTTTTGACAAGAACCGTCTGTGATGTCCCTTTGTCTGTCATATTTTGTTCATGATCAGAGGTTAATATATAAGTACATATTGCTTCTAATAACTTAACTACAGAACTACGGAGACAAAAGATCACAAATTAAAGGCAAATTTATTAATTTCAATTAGAGGCAAATTTATTACAAAAGTCGCACAAGTAAAGAGTTTCCCAGATTGTAATCTTTTGGGCTTCGTACGCTTCTTCTTCGACTTTGGGACTTGGAGGATCAGCCACTGACTTCTCGAATGCCGTTAAGATTGTCCTTGTCCTCAGCACTTCCTCCTCCAACCTGGGCAAATAATCAGTAGCATAGCCCATAATGTCGTAGAGGATAGCATGAAAAGATTCCTCAGAATCTGCCGTTTCTGCTTGATCGGCAAGGCTATCCATCAGTCTCTCCAATGCGCGTAGAGCTTCTTCCGCTTTGCGCACATTGTGGAGAAGAACCAGGGTAAGGGCTGTTTGCCTTTCTTGAGCGGCAGCGAGACGCCTCCGTCGACGGCAGAAGATCAGGTCGAGCTGACGGATGCAAGAAAGTCGGGGAAGGAGAGCAGGGCGTGTGCGGAGAAGCTGCTCCAGATGCAAATTGCTGGCCGCCTGTGTAAGGTTCCGGCCGAACAATTCTTGATGAATAGATGAGAGGAAGGAGATGATCACAAGAATAGTAGAAGCCATATTGTACGTACGTAGAAGAGACCTGGATTAGACGCGCATATTTAACCTTTAGCACAGACGGTTCGTATACCCAAACATTAATGATATAGACGCTTCGTATAACGATTGAGAGACGTTAATTAGACGATCGAAACACGAAGCGTTCTGAGATAAAGCTTATGACAGACGGTTTTCTATAAAAAAAATTTATCACAGACGGTTTTTAAACTTAGAACCGTCTGTGATATTGATATCACAGACGGTTCTACGTCTAGAACCGTCTGTAATAAGCCTCCCTATAAATACCCTCTGGCTAGGGTTTTCCCCGTATGCTGCAGTTATATTCTACATCTAAATCCCGATCTGTCTCGTCACCGCTGCCTTCCCGAGCCCTCGCCGGCCGCCTCCCTGAGCCCTCGCTGGCTGCCTCCCCGAGCCATCCGCATTCGAAGACCGACGCTCGGCTCGCCTCCACGCCCGGCGCCTCCGCTCGCCCGTCGCCTGCGGCCGCCTCCCCGAGCCCTTGCCGGCCGCCTCCCCGAGCTGTCCGCATTCGATGACCGACGCTCGGCTCGCCTCCACGCCCGGCGCCTCCGCACGCCCGTCGCCTCCCCAAGCCCTCGCCGGCCGCCTCCCCGAGCCGTCTGCATTCGAAGACCGACGCTCGGCTCGCCTCCACGCCCGGTGCCTCCGCTCGCCCGTCGCCTGTGGTCCCCTCCCCGAGCCCTCGCCGGCCGCCTCCCCGAGCCGTCCGCATTCGAAGACCGACGCTTGGCTCGCCTCCACGCTCGACGCCTCCGCTCGCCCGTCGCCTGCGGTCGCCTCCCCGAGCCCTCGCCGGCCGCCTCCCCGACGCATAAGCACTAAGGTACCCTTGTCTGGCCTTTATGTGATGCTATGATTTGCTCTTTAAAAAAAATGATAGTGATTGAGTATAAATATGTTATCATCTCCTCATGGTGTTGCATGGTGTGGAGCAATAATAATATACACTAGTTTGTGTCATTTACTTCATAGAACTTTGTTTAGAGACCTTGTAGTAATAATATATGCCACATAGACCTTCAAGGGGCATGAAGTAAGTGACACACTCTAGTGTATCCGGTTCAATGAACCTGATACACTAGTTTGTGTCACTAGCTTCATAGAACTTTGTTTAGAGACCTTGTAGTAATAATATATACCACATAGACCTTCAGGGGGCATGAAGCAAGTGACACACTCTAGTGTATCCGGTTCAATGAACCTGATACACTAGTTTGTGTCATTTGCTTCATAGAACTTTGTTTAGAGACCTTGTAGTAATAATATATGCCACATAGACCTTCAAGGGGCATGAAGCAAGTGACACACTCTAGTGTATCCGGTTCAATGAACCTGATACACTAGTTTGTGTCATTTGCTTCATAGAACTTTGTTTAGAGACCTTGTAGTAATAATATATGCCACATAAACCTTCAAAGGGCATGAAGCAAGTGACACACTCTAGTGTATCCGGTTCAATGAACCTGATACACTAGTTTGTGTCATTTGCTTCATAGAACTTTGTTTAGAGACCTTGTAGTAATAATATATGCCACATAGACCTTCAAGGGGCATGAAGCAAGTGACACACTCTAGTGTATCCGGTTCAATGAACCTGATACACTAGTTTGTGTCATTTGCTTCATAGAATTTTGTTTAGAGACCTTGTAGTAATAATATATACCACATAAACCTTCAAAAGGCATGAAGCAAGTGACACACCCTAGTGTATCCGGTTCAATGAACCTGATACACTAGTTTGTGTCATTTGCTTCATAGAACTTTGTTTAGAGACCTTGTAGTAATAATATATGCCACATAGACCTTCAAGGGGCATGAAGCAAGTGACACACTCTAGTGTATCCGGTTCAATGAACCTGATACACTAGTTTGTGTCATTTGCTTCATAGTATTAGCAACTAAAGTTTGTCACCCGCGCATTCTTCAACATCATCGCCGGATGCGTCCCCTTATATATGTACGCACCAATTCTAAGGTTTGTCAATCTTCCCATATTTATTTCATACTTTTCAGCTTATATATGTACGCACATTGATATTCCTATTGACAGGCTGCGCCCATCTCTACAACTGCATTGAAACAGCCGGACTTTGCAAAAATTCGAGGAGAGTGCGCTTGGTTTTTGTGGTCTAAAGTCATAAGATCAGATGGAGAGTTGCACCGCGCACAATGATTTTTTATTGCTCTTATCACTCTGTAATTGTGAATTTGTTAATGGATATTTTATTTCATTTCAATTAATTCATTTGCGAAATGGATGCCTTATGTCTGTGAATGAAATATGATGTGAATTGGATGTTTTATGTTTGTCAAATGAATTGAGATGTGAATTGTATGTATACATATACTTGTTTATCTGCTTGTTTCAGAGGGCATGGCTAGCATTTCCTGAGGCTAGCCAATAAACAGAAATAGATTTAGGGGTAGAAAAGAACATCACAGACGGTTTTTAGTTACAAACTGTCTGTGATAGGTGACATATCATAGATGGTTTGTAAATAAAAACCGTCTGTGATAATCAGCTATCACAGACGGTTTGTAACTAAAAACCGTCTGTGATATTGATATATCACAAACGGTTGTCGAACCGTCTGTGATAACCTTGGATTATCACTAACCTATAAATTCAGATGGTTCAGAAAACCGTCTGTAATGATGTTTTTGAACCGTCCGTGATGTTCTTTTCTGTAGTAGTGTGTTTTGTTGAGCCATGGATGGATGAAAGTGGCCGGCGGCCTAGAGGCCACTTTCATGTGTAGTGACATTGTGCCAGCATACATATAGTGACAGTCAGTCAACATACATATATGGTGACACTGAGTCATTATCCCTCGAGCATCTAACGAAATTCTCAAGATGCAAGCCATCGGATACTGTAGCTATCTACTGTACCGGTTTGAGGTGTTACAATGATTCCTTGCGTGGATTGATCCGATAGAATGAAGTCCATGACAAACGTGTCACCCGTTGATTCGTCTCTTTGATGTGATCGATCACGACCCTATTCGTGAAAGACGAAAGTTTCAAGATCTCCTAAGCAAACATCGTCGTCCTTCAATGGTCAGCAAGTCAAGCAGAAGTGAACAATGTGTCGTTTAAATGATTAAGAGAGCTAAACCTAAATGCGAAGTAACCTTCGCCGCCGTCTGCTAAAATTTCAGTCGTGAATTAATTAGCGTGTGGCTTGAAGCTCTCCAACTTTCACATCGTAGGCCTCCATCATCTACCAACCCAAACGACCATCAGTGAATCCAAACCGGTTAGTTTTCTAAGAAAATTCAACTTCTAGAAAGGAGAACCTGGACTGAAGTATATCGGATAACATGATCGTAAACCTTTCATGACAAAATGAACGAACATCATGCTTGTGTCACTATGTACCAAGTTACCAACCGCGAATATACCAATCCAGAGGGAATACAGCAACACCAACATATAACAAGTTAACAACACAGAAATAGTCAAAACAAATTAAATATAACAGAAAGCGACCACGGTAGGAGGACTTAGAAACAACTGGATCTAGAGAATGAATGGCTCAGATCAACGCAAGCAGCTTACTTTTCCATGGCCGCATGCGTTGTTTGATCCGAGAGGTTCTATCACTTAATCGAACCACCACAAAGGGCATTTTCTCCCTCGATCGCCACAGTAGGAATCTTCCCATTCTTGTTAACTTGATTGTCGAGGAGGAAATAACCAATAAATGGGAAAACAAGCGGAGGTTTAAATTAATCTTGGTTTGTTTGTGTGTCATGAATCGACTTGATCGTGGCGACTAACATGTCCAGGAAAAGAGTGATGCTTCGAGATTAGTGATACTCTTATTAGAGATGAAAACATTGAAGCGCTGCTCCTAGGAAAAATAGGTTTAAACTTGTGCTCAAGCTTCTTTGAGAAGTTCCATTCATGATTGATTCAACATAATAAATTAATAACTTTCTTTTCAAATTGATGCCTTTTGAATTAATGAATGTTAATAGATTTGTCTGATATATTATAAATCATTACACTTGTACGTATCTAAAAGTAATTCAAAGACAGGAAGACTTGTGTCTAAATATCAATATGAAAACTGTGCACGTTGGAATATTCAGTGTGATTGACAACTCTAGTATTTTCTTGACTTACTATTAGCATTTAGCAAAGCGGGAGAGTTACAGAGGGATCAAGCGACTGATGACAAGTGGCAAGTCAACACAATATAATGAGAGAGAGAGAGAGAGAGAGAGAGAGAGAGAGAGAGATATGAATGGATTGATGGATGCAGTGGTTACATGTGCATGACTTCATCATGTGCTCATGATATATTGTTGCGTTCTTCGACAGGGGATAAGCTGTAAAGTTTGGTGTAATATTAGGTTCGGTTGTAGTAACATCCACAACTACGTACGCTCTAATTAGGTAATTTCGATTGAAGGCAGCTTATCTCTGGTATTATGGATTCATTCACTATAGGAAAACTGCACCAAATTTAAATTATATTCAGTTTATAATATGTGTGTATACTTTGTGATCTTACTAGCTCATAGGGTTTTATTTCCCATCTTATATAAAATTATCCTACCAAGTCAGTATATGCCAAAAGCAGGTTCGATGGTTCCTGGTCAACCTTTTATTTTTTTAAATCTTTTCTCAGTTTTTTCACCACTTCCGATGCTATTTTATTCTAGGGTGAAACCAAAGGTTTGTAACTCTTTGTACACAATTGTACCAGGACACGAAATAACAAAAGCCTAATGTATTGATAGGTGGACACATAAACAGAAACAGACGAATTAAGGTTCATAACCGATTTCATACACGATATATTGCTAAAATCCTGAAAGATTTCTGCCATGTATAGCGCTTGTTGTGTTCGTAGCAAGCTAGGAACATATTGTGAGACAAAGCTAGATTTGACACTGTTGCGTACTGTATTTATAAGCTGTATGCACATTGTATTTATAAAAATAGCACTTCTGTCGTCCGATGGGTAGACGGCAGTGCCAGCGAAGCGACACGTGGCGAGGCCGCTGGTGGCAGGTGCCTGCCACTCGGTGGGGGGACAGCAGGCAGGCCTGCCATCCGATGAGAGCGTGGTAGGTGATTAAGTCGACTGATTAGCTAGCTTAATTACTTGCCTTAATTTTTTATATTTAGTGTTTGTTTGAATTTTTAAATATAACAAATGAGCTCAAAAAATTATAAAAATTTATATATAGCCTTCCGAAAAAACATACGTCATATTATAATTTTGGGTAGTTTTATCCATTGTGAATATTGTTTAAAAATTCAAAGATTTTTGATATTTTTATGAGTTTTTTACATATAGCAAACGAGCTCAAAAAATTACGAAATTTTATGTGAAGCCTTCCGACATAGTCATAGTTATTGTCTAATTTTTTAGAATTTTTTGTGATTTGAATTTACCATGTTTATTCGGATTAATTTAATCATGAATTTAATGATGCTTACTTTTGAAGTGCCTGACCTCTGTGCTTCGCGCATGTGTCGGTCAACGTGCTATATTTTCTTTTCTGCTATTTGGTTCACACAATTATCCTCTATTGTTCGCACTAATATTGTTATGTTCATGTCGTCCCCCCTCGCCCGCTCCCTCGTTTACACATTTGTCAGTGTTACCATACCGTCCTCCTCACCCGAAGCGCCGCTCGTGACAATGGGCCCTCAATGTACGGGGTGAGTGCATCGGGTTCACTTTTCTCTTGGCCATAAATATGAACCTCTCGCAGTTTATCGTTGCTCATTTCAGTGGCTCATCACAGAAACTCATTTTCGCGGTCGTCGCTCAAAATTGGGAGTGCGTAACCCATTACTTCGAGAAGCCAGTGTATAGCTCAAAATTGGCAGTGTTGTTTGCTTCTCCTGAAAGGCAGGTAATTTTTTATTGCATGCTTTCGATGTTATTCCTGTAATCCTAGTCAATTAGTATTATTTAGTTAGTCGTGATTAATATAGTTTGTATTATGAAGTAAATAGGTCTTACTAATTTAGACATAGTTTTTACTATTTTTGTGTACGTACGGTACCTATAATTTGTTATTGAATGGAAATATGTAATTAAATAGTCGTAATTACTGTAGTGGCAATTAAATAGGGGTTCTTGACCTTTCGCCAGATGGCGTAGCCCTAAGCCTGGATGTAAGTCTCCATCTGGCTCTTCCAGAAAAGATAATCAATCCCATCGAAAATCGGGGGCTTGGTCGAATACTTGTCTGTCGCCATGGCTCTAGAGACCGGTTAAGGTCTACGAGGAAGAGCTAACCCGCTCTGATACCAATGTTGGATCGAAATCGACGACAGGGGGGGTGAATGTCGTTCTTTTAAAAATGACCCCCAAAAAGTATCCACATACGAGCCTCTTCTCCTATAGCTATGAAAAGCTATGAAGTAGATGATATAAGCTCTCTGGAAGACCAGCTAAACATAAGCAAGAAGGATCGGTAAAAGAAACAACAAAAGAAATTCAACAGTAGAGGAAAACTGAAACTACCATAGCCTGCAGGGGAGGGCCGGTCAGACCACCACAAATGGACCGGTCAGACCGCCCTCTGGCCGCCAGTCTGATTGCCCTTATGTGGCCGGTCTGACCGCCTGGAACCGGTCTGACCGCTCAGCGTATGCCGGTCTGACCGCCATTGGTTCTCCGGTTAGACCGCCAACCAGACACCGGTCTGACCGCCCCTCGAAAATCAGAGCAGACAGCAGGGAGAAATTTCAGGCAACAAATTCAAGATTTCAGTCAGCAGAGAATTTAGAGATTTCCCTCTGGTTTTCTCAGCCCAGAACAGCAAGATAACAACCCAAATAGCAAAGGGGACCTAGGAAACCAAGAGAATCCATCTAAAAAGCAAGATTTTGTGATTTGAGTCAAAAACTGAAATCTTGCAGAGAGCTGCACCAAAAACCAAATTCCCACCTAAACTTTGATTCTTTGACCTTGAAACCAAGAGATTAGTTAAGCAATAACCTCAGGCCCTGAAGGAACACAACAAAACTCAATCCTTTGAAGAGAACAAAAAGATTCCATTGAGCTCTGTACTCAAACCCTAGAAAACCAAATACAGAGAGATTTTGACGAGGGACAGAAAGATCACATAAAGCATTGATTTCTCAAATTGCTCTTAGAAATGGGATGGCCAAATGGCCTGGAGTCTTTACCACCACAGAGCATCTCATTTGCGAATTCCTGAGAAGAAATCAACACACAAATCAAAAAGGAAGAGGAAGAACAGAGAGTGCAAACTCTGAAGTAAAACACATCACAGAGAGACAAAACACAAGCCAAATCGATTCATCCCCATGAATGATTGAATACAGAGGAATGATCACATGGAGTATCAACTCATCTCCTCTCTCCCACAACCATAGGGCTCTCAGGAACAACCCAAGCCAAGAACCACACAGGAGAACACAGTCAACAACAGAAAAACACTCTTCTGCTCTTACCCACTCCTCAACAACTAAAGCACAAAGCAAAAAGCCTCTAACCCCTCTCACAAGCCATGCATGCACCAGGAGACAACCCTCCTTTTATAGGCTTTGGTTACCGGGTTTCCAACCCGTTTTGCCTGCTAATCTCAAACGAAACCGCTCCCACTTGTGCAGCCTTGCGATTTTACCAAATCGCCCCTTCTGCACCTTTCGGGAAGTTTCCTCGTTCCTTTCCGTCCAAGCCTCGCAACCACCTCGAGTCCTCGCCGTCTTCGGCACACCTCGATCGTTCTGACCTCGGCACCGCCTGCACCTAGTCCGATCATCCTGTGCCTTGCCACAACTCCGCCTCGATATCCTGCAGCCATCACAGACAAGAAATACATTACGTAGCACCGCTCAAAACAAGTAATTCTCATTAGCATCAACAAATCATACTCAAGCATGAAATTGCTCAAACAACCAATCGGAAAGAAGAATACGCCTCAAATCCGTCTAACCAAACCTAACTGCGCCAAATGCCGACTTAGCACGAAACGCACAAACCAAACTAAAACTTTCCAGAAACCTTGTCAATTACTCATCACAATCATGGGGTCGCATCCACATGGTCTCTCAAGTTCATTGGCCTTGTCGCGTCTTTGGTGGATGTTGAGTTTGGGGTGATGCCTCGGTACAGCTGGGGATCAACGGTTCTGTGCACCACATATCAGGGGTTATATGACGCTTGCCAGCGTGCCACTGCTGGTACCCCCAATCTGGCTATCTACTACGTGCTCTTGCAACTGTGGAGTTGGGAGCACTTCCCTATCAGGCGTCTGACTATCATGAAGCCAGTGCACTTGTTCGGCAAATTCACTGACCTGACAGATGGGCCCACTATGGGCATCCAGTGGACTGCTGCCCGTCTGTGGTGGGCAAAGGGAAAACCGTCTTGGTGCTACTTGCTGTGCCACAGTAAGTTCAAGTCATTGCACTACAGCGACATCATATGGGGTTCATAGATTGTAGATTTTGTGCATCATGTATCACCGCACGGGCTATCCCTGCAATGCCTGGAGGATGCGGAGCTATGGGTGAACCATCTGGTGTTCTCGTACATGGGGGAGGCCTACACGCCACAGCATGTGATACGACAGTTTGATTTGCACCAGGTCGTGCCCCCTCTGGACGGTAGGTTCCTACCACAAGTCGTACACCGGTGAGTCAAACTCCATCCGACTAATGTGTATACTTTGTATGTCTTGCTATGTAACGTCGATGATTATGAAAATGCAGACAATCATGGGTTGGTCAGCATGGTACGGACTGACGGGCACTGCAGCAACAATGGATGATGGTATGGGCGGACAGGGCATACCTCGATGTTATCATGGAGCAGTGTTCATACGACGTCCAGATGTACGACGAGTACCTGGAGTGGTACGTACCCCGGTCATGCAGCAGACTCACCATTCCTCCACCAAATCGCCCCGAGCAGATCACACATGAGGAAAGTGTACAACACTCGATCGATCCCCACAGCGCTTCGCGGCGGGATGACAGTGTAAGATAGTTCAAATATATTATCGTTTCATTTAAAAATTTATACTGGTCGTTACTGAACCTATTTCATATGTCACTTCAGTTGGAGCGGGTGCAGCGCATCTCAAGTGCGTCGGAGGCCGCCATCAGCAGCCCGGAGACACCACCAGCCCTGCAGAAGACTATGAAGTTCATCCTAAAGTAGCCCCAAAAATAGTGCACAACATAAACTGTGGCTGTTACATGGATCACACTGTGCATAGAAGCCACCCAATGGGGGCACCATGCTGACCCACTAGGTCATTGCGACCTAGCGAGTCTGGCCAGCCATCGCAATCTACTAAGTTTGCCTAGCGTCATAGTACAAGCCGCCAATCATTCGTGCGCCATACCGATAAGGAGGTAACTTACGTATGAACCTATATTTTATTTTCCTATTAGGCCTTGAGTTCTACTAACATCATGGCGTTCTCCTGCCGCAGGTCTGTCGTCGAGATGCATCACTTTTGATGTCCACACCACTTGCGTAGACTACTACTCCCTGTAGTTCATCTTTGTTGCACATTTGGGAGGTATGAGATTCGCATTGTACATCCAGAATATTTATTGTAACTAATATTGTTTTATCTTGCAGCCTCCAATTTAACGTGGGGGTGATATTGAGTCCACTGATAATGACGTTGGCCTCCCAGATGCTTCCAAAGAGCACTTCATGGCGCCAGGGTTTGCAGCGTACACAGGGCAGAGCTCAGCATTCACAGCATACCCAGGGTTCGGACACTTCGGTGGGTAGAGCTCCTTCAGCTTTGCTGCCACATTGTACGATCAAGGTGAGAGCTCCTTCACATCACGAGGGGGTTTCTAGAGTCTTTCATTTATGATATTATTGCGGGTGACTCACAGTTCGACATGTCTCAGCTGGAGGACTTGACTCTTACCGGACCCAGCCTACTATACCTGAACCTACTGGACCACCGCCAGCACTAAGCAAATAGAACGGTCTCCATACGTCCTCCGACCCAAGATGCAACCTCCGGACTGATTGACATACATACCCATAGGACATGCTCGTGCTCAACGGAAGACAAGGCTATGTACAGGGAGGCAGACGTGGCGAGGAAGTAGCAGTGACTCAGATGGATGAGCCATATCATATCAGTGTGATGCATTTTTTGTACCACTATAATTACTTTTACTTGTACAAGTATTCCTAATGTATAAAATTGTAAAAACAAATCATGAAATATTTGTAAATTCATGATTAAATTAACCTAAATAAATGTGGCAAATTTAGACCACATAAAATTTCCAAACAATTATACAATAACTATGGTTGTGTCAGGAGGCTTCACATAAAATTTTGTAATTTTTGGAGCTCATTTGCTATATGTAAAAACTCATAAAATTATCAAAATTGTATGAATTTTTGAGCAACATTCACAATGGGTAAAATTACCCAAACATTACATTCTAAGATACGTTGTGTTTGAAGGCTATACATAAAATTTCATAATTTTTTGAACTCATTTGTTAGATTTAAAAATTCAAACAACTACTAAATGTAAAAAAAATTAGGGTAGGTAATTAAGCTGGCTAATCAGCTAGCTTAATCACCTACTGCCCCATCACTGGATGGTAGGCCTGCCTACCGTCCCCACTGGGTGGCAGGCTACCTGTCGTTTATTGGCGGGGCGGCAGGTGCGTGCCGTCGGCTGTCTCACCACATGTCGCCTCGCCAGCGCTGCCACCCGCCCACCAGATGGTAAAAGTGTCATTTTTGCAAATACAGTGAACATACGACTACTTTTGTAAATACAGTGTGCAACAGTGCCAAATCTGGCTTTGTCTCTCATATCGTTGATGCACATACAGTAATACAATACAAACATGTATAATTCCAATTTATTTTAACACTAATTTATTATTGATTCACATGCTTCCAGGCCAATTCCCAAAGAGTAAGCGCCAGTTCTACATAGTACATTACCCCTAGACCCTAGTGGGCCCTCCAAACACCACTGTTCACCATCCATTATCAATTCAAAGCTTTCTGAACCTGACCCTTCACTGATTTTCTCTCTCGCTTTTTGGCACTTGTTTTTGTCTTACCGTCTTTCATTTGCATGTCTTGTAGTTGTTGTAGTAGGTTTATTTGGTGGTGTTGTTGTGTGCGTATGCTAGATAACTACGAAGGAGCCACACGAGCAACTGGAGGGAAAGACAACAACCCTAAAGCCTACAACGGAGCGAACGCCGACTACGAGTTGCAAGAGCTGCAAGGCAAGCCACGATTCTTGATCATGTTAAATTCCTATTAGTAGGATATATTATACTATGTATGTGTTACTTCCTACAATATTTAATTATTAATGTTATTTATTATCAATTACTTTTGAATAATCCTACTTATGTAGTTAATACCTTTAGTTACATTGTTTAGATGTCATCCTTGATAATAATCTGATTTGGTTTTCCTTGATAAATTTAGAGCTAGTGTACCATACTTTAGATTAACATGGTAGTGGAATAATACATCACAACTCTCATTGTAGTCTACCGTCACATGTTGAGACATCGAATCAAAATCTATAATGATATGTGATGAATATTGGATTGCTCATGTAGAGAAATGATTTGTGAAATGTTAATTAAGGGCGAAGGTTGGTTCGATGGTTTGGGGGTGACTATGTGCATATGCTACCCGGTGGTTACGTGCACTAGTTCTCTATTTGGAAGGTGGCTTCGTTAAAAACATATAAGGACTAGAACCTTACCATGCAATTGACATAATTATTGTACATCCACGGGACGTTGAAATTAGGATTAGCCAATTATGTTGTCCCACTTCATGAAGCCTGTTGGAGAATTCTCTATGTCAACATGTAATGTGTGAAATCGGGAGTGAACCTTGGGTGTCACTAGCTGCATTTCCACAACAGTGGAACCCATGTAAGTAGTTGACATGTAGTCTTACCTTGGCCTATCTTGTTCTCAACTACTAGGATGGACACATAGTTCACTGAGCATAAACTAATGTTTTGGGACTCTCGAACATTATGTTGTTTCTCAATGATTGCAAATTGTGGACATCTCATGGGTAAATCTTCTCTGTAGAGATAAACCTCAATCATTTGAATTTGTCATGTTTCTAGCTTGTGAAACTATGTTGTGGGGTGATACCTAAACTCAAGGCATAAGTAGTCTTTTAGTAGTCAAAATGTGGTAATTGGTGATGATGATGAATCACTACACTTGCTCTTGAAAATTTAATTGTCAAGTCTCTTGTTTTAACTCAAAATACGTACAAATAAAACTATATAGGATACTAGTGGTGATAGGTCCAAAAAATACCTCCTTGTCTGACATTCTTTGAAATCTCTTCACTATAAATATTACCACTATGGCTTGTTGAGTATGAATGCACTCATTTTTTCGTATGTTAGTTCATACGATGAGTACTATGATGAGGATATGCTAGCTGATGATGGGTACTACGATGGTGAAGATCACATGTTCTAGGTCGAGCGTACACTCAAGTGTAGTACGATGGTGAAGATCACATGTTCTAGGTCGAGCGTACACTCAAGTGTAGCCTGTGGTGTGGTCATATTTTGTCTATAATTTAAATAAGTTTGGCTTGGAAGCCATTATACACTGTAATCAATTGCTATGTCGTACTTTATGTAAGAATTTTATTATGGTATTTTACGTGAAAGCAAGACTGTTTATCAATCTGTGAGCAACTGAAATTCTGGATAGTTGCCGGAATATAGAGACTCCTAAGAAATCCGGGTGCCCCCACAAACTTGGTCTCAGAGCCTAGCTTTATTGTTGGTTAACCTAGAAGGTTAGTAGTCGAGTTTTGTCAAAAAATTTATTTTTCAAGTAAGAAAAGATTCTAAAAATCATAACTATTGTTGCTTCATACCTCATCTATGCTTTTCTTCTTATCTTTTCTTACCCACTATTTTAGTCTTATTTTCTAATGTAGGTTTTGATTTAAACTATTTTCATCAATTATTCTTTCCCCAACTTCAAAATTTTCTAGTTCTTGTCTCATTCTCTTGTAGAAAATAGATTTTCCCAAGTTAGACATTGTATGTTGCCTAAAATAACCAAGTTGTAAGTTAAATCCTTTAGGATTTCTTGCTACATCTTCAGTATATTTATGTTTTTTGCTTAACTGTTTCTATTTCCCTAGCTATACTTATGCACCATGTCTTGCAAATTGCTTTTCTTTCTGCTCTTTCCCACTCTTCTTACTCTATTCTACCCTGAACTCTCTAATTCATCTATCTTCTTGTCTAAACTCTTTGCAAACTGCTGCAAGTCTAGCAATCCGGCTCAGTTGTCAAGATGTCATGTAATGGTAATGGTGGTAGTGAAGTGCCTAGTTTGGCCAGAATTCTTACTACCTTGGAGAAAGATCATAGCGTCAATGCAGAAAATCATACGAAGTTGCCTGAACAGATTGCATCTTAGCTAATGCAAGGGGGATCCACTTTAGGAGTAGTAGCTACACAAGGGATAGGAATGGGAACCTATTGGTCAGACTTTCAGAAAACCCGTCTGCTAGTGTTTGCAGGATCAGTAGTGACTCTTAAAGCAGATGATTGGCTTCATGACATCGAGGGGAAGTTGAATACCGTCCGATGCTACAATTGTGATAAGGTTTTGTTCACGTCACATCAACTTGCTGATAGTGCATCTACTTAGTGGAGCAACTATGAAGCCAAGCATACTAGCAAGGATACCATCACTTGGGAGAAGTTTGTCAAAGAATTATGGAAGGTTCATATTCCAATCGCAATAATGGCTGCCAAGTGCAGGGAGTTCCTTCATCTCAAGCAAGGTGGAAGGAGTGTAAAATAGTATGTGCATCAGTTTACCAACCTAGCAAGATATGCCCTCGATGATGTCAACACTGAAGCCAAGAAGATTGAGTTATTCACTGAATGTTTGTAGTAGTCACTGAAGTTCCACTGGCAGGTTTCTAGTTTTCCACCTTAATGAACTCATGGATACTACCATACTAAAGGATGAGCGTAGGGTTGATATGGAAGAAACTCACAAGAGGAAGTCTAGAACACAACGAGGATCACCTCGTATGCTCCTTGAGGTAGGATGATTCCAAGATAGACTATGCTAGTCTACAGGGACCAATATCTAGCACACACCCAACCCCTCGACAAACTCTAGTGACATGCATGTTTCCTTGTGGGGGAATTATTTCTAGAAGGATTACCCACAAAAGCACCTCACTTCTTTCCACTATGGCCAAGATGGTCACACCAGACCGAACTGTTCTTAGAGACACCTCCTTGAAGCCTGGTCCACAGCTCCAAGGGCAAGTCAGAATGTTGCACCCAACCACGGAGGAGTGCCAATTTGTGGAGAATTTCAGAGTCATGGAGGTCAAACTGGAGGAAGATTCAACCAAGGAGCACGTAGAGGCCATGCAAACCATGTCACAGTTAAGGAGGATGAAGAAGTAACTGATGTGATTGTCCATAAGTTCTTGATCAATTCCAAACTTGCTTTTGTTTTGTTTGACCCTGGAGCTGCACATTCATTTGTTTCAAAGAGTTTGCTCTGAAAATTTAGTTATCTTTGGTTTCTGTAGAAGCATCCCATGTGATTCAGTCACCAGGGGCAAGGTTGTTATCTCTATCTAAGTGTAAAGTAAAATTTGATATCGATAGAGTGAAGTTTTCAACATATTTGCTTCTCTTGAACATATGTGAGTTGGATGATATTCTCGGTATGGATTAGTTGTAGAAACACAAAGGAAAAGTGAATTGTGAGAAGGTTGTTTTAGTAGTGAATCAGAATGGATAGAGATTACAATTCGGAAGTGATCCTAAGATCATTCAGGTTAAGAAGGATAGTTTGCACGTTGTAATATCAGATAGAGTATTGTCAGCGCTAGTAGCATGTGAGTATCCAGATGTATTTCTAGAAGATCTGCTAGGGATGCCACCAAACCAAGAAGTTGAGTTCAACATTGCGTTAAAGGTAGGAACTAAGCCTATCTCAAAAGGACTATACAGGATGTTGGCTATTACACATGACGAGTTAGGGAGACAAAAGGATGAGTTGGAAGCTAAGTGTTTCATCGAGCCAAGTGTGTTAGAATGGTCATTTCCAGTGTTGTTTGCAAAAAAGTAGGATGGAAGTCAGAGGATGTGTGTAGATTATCCTACTTGAATGAGGTGACAGTCTAGAACAAGTACCCATTATTTAGAATTGATAATTTGTTTGACAGATCGAAGGGAGCCAACATCTTTTTCCAGATTGATCTATAGTCATGTTACCATCAGTTGATGGTTCACAAGGAAGACAGACCAAAGACATCATTCACTACAAGATATGGGTTATATTAGTTCACAATCATGCCTTTTGGAGTCACCAATGCGCCAACAATGTTCATGTGTTTCATGAATTAGACTTTGATGGATTAGCTTGACAAGTGTGTAGTGGGGTTTGTGGATGACAATCTCATCCACTCACAGAGTGAAGAGGAGCATGCATAACACCTAAGACTAGTTTTAGAGAGGCTAAGAGAAAAACTGTTCTATGCCAAGTCCTCCAAGTGTGAGCGTTGGATGAAAAAATTAGCATTTTTGGATAGATTATTTCAGCAGAAGGAGTCAACGTGGACCATAAGAAAGTGAAGGTAGTGTCAGATTGGAAATGGCCAAAGTCAGTGATGGAAATCAGGAGTTTCTTGGGTTTGGCATGATATTATTGCTATTTCATCGAATGTTTTTCCAAGATTGCAAGACCGCTTATTCATTTATTAGGAAAGGACAAGCCATTTTAGTGGTCTAACAAGTGCGAAAGGAGCTTTCACGAGTTGAAGACATAACTGACAACAACCCTACTTCCTGTGTTGCCTGACAGCCGAAAGGACTTTCCAGTATATTGTGATGCTTCTTAACAAGGCTTTTGTTGTGTTCTGATGCAAAATAGAAGAGTAGTTGCTTATGCTTTAAGACAACTCATACTGGGATGAGAGTACAAAAGACTATGGACTAGGAGGGAGTTAGCAATGAAGAAGTTGTTTGGAGATTGGGATGCGAGATTTGATAAGCTATATGAATGGACGGTAGAGGTTGAGAGGAGTTGTCCAGAAGTATATTTTGCATTGATCACATGACATTGAAAGGCAAAATAAGGTCCAGTAGGATGTTTGTTGCACTTAAGCAATGCATTGAATGTTTCTTGGCCAGATGCAGGCCTTACATGGTAATTGAATTGTAACAGCCCAAATTTGGGTTCAATTTAAAATTTTATGAATTTTGTGAATTTTAAAAACTTTTATGCATTTCAAGATTTTTTTGAAAGCCTTACCTTGAATTTAAAATTCTAAAACAAATTTTCTTGGCTCAAAAATCAATTTTCACAATTTCAAAGTTCATTTGTGTGCTTATCAAAATCACCTAGAATCCCTGTGTGGAAAATCCTTCCCAATTTTGAAAATTCAAATTCAAAACAAAATTTAAATCTCAAATAAAATATTAAAACTCTTTCCTTTATTTCTTTCCCTCTCTTTCTCCTGGGCTGAAACCCAGTCGAGCCCAGTTGCAGCCACTAGCCCACTCTCTTTCCCATTTCTCTTTCTCTTTTGTGTAGCCTGCGCCTACTCAATGAGCCCACCAGCACTCGACCTAGCCATTGCTCACTCTCTCTACAAACTGGCCCCACCTGCCAGGCCGAATGAGAAGCAGTAGCACTGTTTTTCTTCCTTGACATGCTTTCCCTTGCTCGCTTGTTGTTGAATGTGCATGCACACCGTGTTAGCCACCACCTCAAGTTCTGTAGCATGCACCACAAGGTAGTCACATCGCCATGACCTAGTCCCATCGTTGCACCAACCAAATGCCAGAGAAGTGTCGAGTTTGTGTGCCGCTCACGAAATCTCATGCCAAGCGCACCCCCTCTTTTCCCCATCTCCTCCCTCCTCCACTCCTTCATTTAAATTATGCTTCCCCTTGCCCCCTTTGGCCTTCTACAACACACTTGAGCCACCTTCTTCATCCCCCAGCTCAAACAGAGCTTGAGAGCTCACCATGACCGCGCTGACCGCCACCTCCACCCAATGTTCTGGCCAACTTGATGAGTTTCCCCAAATCACTCGCGTTACTCCGTGTTCTACACCTCCAAAAATGTTTTCCCCCAACTAATTTTGGATTTCCCTCACAGCAACTAGTGAACATTGCCATCCCCTCAACTCCGGCCAAAATTGCCCCACCGCCGCCATCCCTCCACCGGTAGGCTTCCTCTCGATTCTTCCCCACAGGAGCCTACCGATTTGGGCAACCTTTCCACCTCGCTGCTGCCACGATGAACCCACCACGCTGCTCTAGGTCTCCATTGTCAGCTTACCATGGCTCTCCTCTGCCACCATCGTCTGCTTTGGTGAGTTCCGCACCACATGTAGATGCTTGTGACACGCTCCAATTTCTGAGGTAGTCATAGTTTGGCTGTTGCCATGGTCATCATGCTACCGCCACCATTCATAGTTGTGCCACTGCTGTGGCCCATCTCCGGCCATGTCGTCATCACCCCTAGCTCCCTCTCCCTCCCAACAATCCATTTTTGAGGCTACCGGCTCCCCCTCCACAGCCCCTCACCAACATTGAGCTCTCCAGAGCCCAGTTGTGGCCTTCCCCTATTTATCCCTTCTATGTGCACTCTCCCTATATCTTTCTCTTTGCTTAGGGTAGCTGATAATGGGCCTTGCCCCTTTTGTTTTGCTATGCAAACCAATTCCCAACCAAGACTCAATGACCAGTGGGCCCATTAGTTAGTGACCAAGAGAGGAAGTAGTTAGTACTAGTATGCCCTAGGCCAATGAACAACAGCGCATCAGAATGGCTACATTTAGGAAAATTTTAATTATTTAATGTGTGATTTAAGCAATGCTTAGTTGTATGGGCCACCTAGTTAGAGGTTTAATTAAAATTTATTAGTGCTTGATGTTGTAACATCTTGAAAATTTGAAAATTGAAAATATAAAGTTTTTGAATTTCTTTTTGCAAATGTGATTTAATTGAATTTGGAGTTTATGGGATTTAACTGAAAAATGTGGTGAAGGTTCCAAACAGTTAAAAGGACCAAGACGAAACAAGCATGTTTAAATAATAGAAAATTTAAAATTTAAATAAGAATCTGAAAAGATGGTCCATAAAAGTAAGAAAGAAATTTGTTTTAGAACATAAAATATTATTTTTGAAAATAATGGCATGAAAAACAATGGAAGCAAGTAAATTAAAGGCCAACATTAGTTGGTAATATTTTTACTAAGTCCAAAATGTCATCAGGAGCTTTTGTGAATTTTCCTGGAATTTTTGGATATATTTTCATATTTTTCTGAGGTTTATTTAATTAACTGCGCATTTCTGAAAATCATTTAAAATCAGGAAAAATTTAAAAACTCAACACATCCTCCGGCCACCACCTGGACGGCCAGGATCGGCCCACGTCGCCCGGTCGATCCCGCCTCTCCCCTTCCCCTGCTCGCCAAGTGGGCGACCGCGATGCCCCTTCCGCCGCGCCCCGGCCCATCTGGCCATCCGCCCCACCTAACCGCGCCCGCCGCCCAATCAGCCTCCCTGCCATGCGGCTTCATCCGCACCGTCGCGCTTCCCCCTCCCCTCTCCCACTGGCCGGTGGACCCGCCCTGTCAGGGTCTTTTTCCTCCTCCCCCGTCTCTTTCTCTCTGCGCGGAGGACAGAGTCCTCGCTCCCCGTGGCGCTCATGCGCCCCGCTTCACCCCTGCACCGCTGCCGACCGGTCAGCTCGCGTGCGCGGCGCAAAAGGGGTCTAAACGGTCGCGTGCGCAGCCCAGATTCCCGCTACAGCCCGCCGCCTGCCATCGCCGCCTGCCCCGACGCGACTGCTCGAGCGGGAGCGCCGTTGCCAGCTCTCACCGCCCCTCTATAAGAACCCCCGAAGCCCCCATTGTCTTCCCCGCGCTCTCAGCTCTCTCCCCCTCCAGGTAATCGCTCTGTAAGCCCCTCTCCACCGCCGGCGAGTCGTTCTCTCCCAACTCCGGCGAGTACACCTCATCGCTGTTCCACAGCACCAGAGCCCGATTCCCTTCGCCCAAACCACCTCCGGAGCGTCGCGGAGCTTCCCCGACCCTCGCTCGAGCTTCCCATCGGCCGTACACCGCCGGCACAGAGGACCTCCCCGAACCGCCGCCACCGCACGCTGCCGACCATCCTCCGGTGCTCCTCGGCCCCAGCTGACCCCACCACCGGCACCAACGCACACCCGGGAACGCGTTTTGGCACTCGTCCGAGCCTCCTCGACCACCACTCGCCGCCGGCACCGCAGCTCCACCGTCGCCTCCGTCCACTACTGCCCATCCCCTCCCGCAGGTATCCCTCAAAAGGGTTATTTACCCTTTATGGGTAGGCAACGCCTCCCCGCTCTCCTGGCTAGCGCGCTCACTCTTCCCCCCTGCTCCCCGGCCGCGCACGTTCGAGCCTTCGGCTCCGCAGCGCTGGGTTGAGCTTTCTCTATTTTTCCCTGGGCTGACAGGTGGGCCCCACCTGTCAGCGGCTACAGCACCCGAGCGACCGCTGACCCTTGGGCCCCACCAGTCAGTGGCACACTGACATGCGGACCCCACAGAACAGTAGCCGGCCCACATGTCAGAGACACAGCACTTAAAGAAATAAAAATAATGTAAATGAATTAAAAATAACCAGTGGACCCCACATGTCAGAATTTTCCATTTTTATGGAATTTCACAGAACTGAGATTTTCAAATAGGCATAACTTATTCATTTTAATTCCAAATCAAGTGAGACCAATTTCTAAATTCATCTAAAATCAAGATCTATCCAATGGAACTAGAACCATAATTTTTGGAGTTCATTTGAATTTCTGGTGATATTTTGAGTGATTGATTGCTTTTCTTTTATTTGGGTTTATCGCACGAATAAATATCATACGAGGTTCAAGAAGAGGAGGTTGAGGCAGCCAGCTTAGAAGCTTCAGAAGACCAAGATCAAGATCCCCGCGAATCAGGCGAGTTAACACTTTGATCATATTGAACCCATGTTTATGCAAATGTTAATTTCTTTTAAACTATCAAATTGCATGGTATCATTTTATGCGTAATATTACTTTGGTTTTTAACAAGGCTAGTTATAACCCTGTTAAATAAGCTTGTTAGTAAACTCCATTGCTCCATTTTGGATAAGTGAACATTGTCACCATAGCAAACTAAAAATTATCGTAGCTTTTGCAAATAAGTCCCTAGTATATAAAGATGCTTAGAAATGCTAGATAAATGGGGTACCTACATGCTCCAACAATCGTCACATGCAAATATGAAATGTTTTGGGCAGTCATGGTTGGAATGACTGAAGTTTATTTGTACATTATTTTATGCTCTCAAAAAGCCCCAAACAATGCTAAAAATTACCTGGGTGGATGGACTGGGGGCTGGAATGTAGTGCAGTGGATGCACAGATTGGGAAATGTGGTAGAGCCATCCAGGTAGCCCTAAGGACTGAATCTTGTCATGGTATTCCTTGTAAGACAGTACAACCACAAGTCTGTAAAGTACAGCTGGACTAAGTAGTTTTATCGACACCTCCAGTTCATCTCACCGGTAGTGGATAGAAGTGGCTTTGCTAGGGCAAGAGAAGGCCTAAAGGGACACCGAGTGGAGGGTGAGGTTTCCCAGTCGTACTAGCGTTGAGGGGAGCGGAGCCCGAATAACGCTAGTAGCCGTGAGAAACATCCCGTGCACAGATGGGACCCACCGCAAGTGGGAGCAGCCCATAAGGTGAGATGATAAATGAGGATAGATAGAATGAACCGTCACCGTGAGGGTCTACTCAACTACATGTCTATGGAATCATGTGGGGCAACGAGTTGACCATCTCTTGTGGGTAAAGTGTACAAAACTCTGCAGAGTCAAAAACTGTTCGAATAGCCGTGCCCACGGTTAAGGGCGGACATGGAAACTTAACCGGATATAGTTCCATTTCGAAAGTCTTGGTGGGTGATATTGGGAATGAGAAAGGACTGCTGATGGTCCTGGTTTGGAATTATCCTGGGTGTTGTCCCAGTGGTAAATTAAGTGGCTATAACGCTGAAATATGTTATAGGATACAGATGCCATGTAATGGTGGATGGAATCTGTGTCCATTATGAGATCAACTTACTTTACCAATATCAGACTTGAGTTTACAATTTGCTAGGTCTTAAGGAATTTTTAATTAATTGTATTCAAAAGCACTCCCTGCAAAATAAAAATAACCCTAAGCCTTCCTTGAAAAGCCTGGCATGTTATATGTTGCATTTCTGTGTGTTGGCTCGCGGGCACGGTGGTTTGTGCTCACACTTGCATCACACAACACAGAAACAGGGTCGCAAGACCATTATGCTTTCGAAGGGTCCCCCGTCGCGGAGGAGAAGGACAACGAAAGGAATTAAGGCGTAGGTCTCGATGGTTAGGCATTGGCAGGTAGACCCATGGCGTTGTGTACACGTATGTTACTGATACCCCGGTGGCACACAATGTACACATTACCCTACTGGTCGCTTGCTTGTGGATTTTGGATTTACTTTTGCTACTATTTCCGCTGCATTTATGTAATGAAGACATTTGGCCAAAGCGACCCTTTTGTAAATATTCACCCGATGTGGTGTATTTCAGACTCTGTAATATTATTGTGCGATGTATGTCATGATTCAGCAATGTACCTGTGTGCACTAACTACTGATCCAGGGATTAGTGCAGTGAAACACAGTAGATTCCGGATTGAAAAATCTGGGTCTGACATAACATCAGACAATTAATATGTCATTACTGTTTGTGCCAAGGTGCGCTTTCATTTAAAGGACAATGATAAAGTATATTTTTTGTATACCAAAATGACCGACGAATCCTAGGTCAATAATTTCCACGTGAAGATATAGATGGCTATAAAACCTAGGACTGGTATGATCCGCCCCGCCTAATGTTTATTAAAAATTTCCTAGAGATAAACATGAACTAAAATTTATCATTATATCATTAATATTTAATTTAAAGTACTCCAATTGTCAAAAAAAATATGGTTACATATATATATATATATACATATACATATACACACACACACATTATATTGGTGCCCTAGGACTAATAGTAAATATTTCAGGTTCAAGTTAAATAGAAAGTTAGGTTTGACACCCAAACCACCAGCACCCTAAACAATTATAGTTAGTAAATCTAGCATTAATGTTATTGCTCAATTAACCTTTTTATTAACCATTAATGTTATTGCTTTATTGTCTACATTAATCCTTGTTATTTTTAATATTGGTCATGTTTGTGTTCAAGTAAATATCTTGTGAATCGTGGATAAGAAATTATAGTTGGAAGTTGTGAAAGATGGATTATATTAGTAAGGAGGAGAGACAGCAGTGATATTTTGGGCTCATATCGGGCTGGGTGTTGCAGAGATATATACACACCAATTCAAGCTTCTTGTTAGTAAAACACAAAAAGTGTCAAGGCAAATGATTGATTCACAAATTTCTTGTAGGTCTGCATCTAATAGTGGCTCAAACCAACTCGAAGGGGCCTTAATGGCCCTTGTCTTGTTGTGGAGGCTATCACACCTCCTACCAACAGGAAGGGGAAGGGGAAATGCAAGAGGAAACCCAAAGTTGCACTACTAGATAGCCAATCCATGGGGACTAGAAGCAAGAACAAACCACCACCAGACAGCTCATCCATGTGGACTAGAAGCAAGAAGTTGCTAATTGATTAATTCCGTCACCTAAAACATGATCTGTGTTTTGTGCACTTGGTGACTATTTTGTTGTCAATGTGAACTTGTAATGTGTTATGGACTTGTAATCTATTGTTTTGTTGTCAATGTGGACTTGATTGTAACGTGGAATGGTAATGTCAATTATACCAGTGGACTTGTAATGTTATGCACTTGTGCGATCTATTTGTTTCATGTTCTATTATGTCAAAGATTATGGACTTATAATCTCTCCATGCTCTTTTATGTCATGTAAAAGTTCATGCTCTCATGTCAAATTATGGATTACTAATATTATGAACTTGTACGCCATAGAATACTTGTTGCACATATCCCTCTCTAAAGGGAAAAAATCTTGCTGTTGTGCTAATACATACTGTTTATAGTCTTGTATGCCATAGATATGCATAGCTAGGATGGCAGACAATCACTACGACAAAAAGGGTCATCACAGACGATTCATAACTGTCATCACAGATGGTGATCAAACTGTCTGAATTTATGTGTCTGTGATAATAGGTGGTTATCACAGACAACTCTCAGACCGTCTGTGATATATAAGGGATTACAAACGGTTCTTAAATATAACCGTCTATGATATGCTAATTATCACAGACAGTTAATACCAAAAAACCATCTGTGATATGTCATATATCACAGACAGTTCTCAAACATAGCCGTCTGTGATATCTTACATATCATAGATGGCTAATACTAAAACCCATCTGTGATATTCATATAGCACAGATGGTTTATTGCTACAAACTATCTGTGATAACTATTTGAATATCTATATTATTTCTTGTTTTTTGGCTAGCCTCAGAAAATGCTAGCCATGCCCTCTGAAAACAAGTAAACATATATATAGTACACAACAATCATTACACAGATCTCACAAATAAATTAAACAACTAAATGAAGTACATTTCAATGAATTGTTTGATTAAGCATAATTGAGTGATTACAATTGTATCAAATGTTTCAACATCTAATCTTCATCGCCGGGTAGAACTCTCCAGTCTTGTTTATGACCTCCGCTATCAAGAATTGGGAGAGTTTTTCTCAAATTTCGTTGAGTTTGTCAAATCGAATATACTTGCATCAAATTCCATGCACTGTCACTAGGAGTGTTAAAGTCGTTAGTGTGTGTGTATTAAAAATAACGAGTGCTCCTTGGTGCCTGAGTATTAAAAATAACGAGTCGTTAGACGGTTATTAATACGAACCGTATGTGATAGTGGCTCATTATAGACAGCGAACGGTTACTCCTGTAAAACCGTTTGTGATAATAATAGCACATATGATTTTTTATGAAGCATCTGTGATGAGACGTGTAGTATCGTTTATTTTGTAGTAGAGAATAGAACTACAAGGATGGCCAATAATAGAACAATGTCATGGAGGGAAATGTGACATCCGAGGGTAAAATGGTCTTTTCTTAGGGCTTAAGGGAGGGGTTGTGACGGATATAATTTGGTGACGGCGATAGGGTGTAGTAGAAGAGATTTTGAATATGATAGCATAGAATGGATAGGGACTTATGCGGTGGTGAATCACAGAGCTGAGAGTTATTCGATGGAAAATAGTAGATTTTCTCGAAAAGATCACGTTTGCCATAAAACAACGAGCCAAAGCTATAGTTCTCACCACCTAAGAAAATCTAGCAATCGTAGCAAAGGGAAATTCAAAAGCAAAGTAGGGTTTTCCACGGCAGATATATTAAATATTTAATGTTGTAGTAGCTGGGGAGCAGTCTACTTGCGTCATCTATGCACGTAGACAATGACGTAGATCACTCACGATTAGGCTTCTCAATGTCTAAAATGTGGACTAGAAATGGATATATATATATATATATATATATATATATATATATATATATATATATATATATATATATATATATATATATATATATTTTAATATTGTGTTAGCAAAGTCTTAAGATAATAAATTTTTGACTCTGATATTATATTGAATTTTATGCTCTAACTACTCACCTAAGTTGTTAGAAAAAGGTAGGTAATATAATACGACACTTATAACCTAAGGTGTGTTTGGTCGCACGAATGTTTTCATTCTATATGAGGTGTTGCAGGTGCGGAAGATTCTTCATATTCTATTGAGGTTTTCATAATAGTTTGTCATGAGCAAGAAAATGATTACATTCTCACACTTCCATTTCTCCACGCATGCATACACATGGGTACCGGCCGGGCCGCACTGGTCTATAGCACGTACGGTGCTGCATTCACGAGCACATGTCCAGTAATTTTCATATATTAGTCGGTGTGGTCAGTGCCTGAAATGTACCGTACTTAATTCGTTTAATGTTTAGGTGAAACTGACGACTGAGGATCGAACGGTGGAATTATGTCATGCAATTTTGGTCTCCGGCCAGCTCGCAAGTTGCATGACTTCTCGCAGCTGGACGTACTTGCCTATTGATGTGAGCACGTCACTAGGATTGCTTATACACCGAGTTCAGTGGTGCAATGATCTAGTTTATTTGGATTAAACTATGAAAATATTACTTAGACTGAACTGAATTTACCTGCGTTATACACTAGATATTTTTTAACACCTTAGGCTGAAGCCCACCTTACCTAAGGTGTGGTTTCGCCCCCTAGATGTGAGCACGTGGCTAAGGATGACCACGTGCATCTGCATGATATAGCTTTTTTTTTAAGGATGATCTAGCTATTTGTATGTTCCAATTGTACATGCACAATGATCGTTGCATTGTGGATAGAGCAGTGCTTCCAATTGGGCATGTAGGTCGATGAAAAACTTGTCTTTGGTAGATTGTGCTTTGCTTGACTTGATTTTGTATGCCATGTATGCCAGTTGCAAGAGGACGATGAGAATTTTGTGGTTCAAGGTGGATGGGATCAGTCAAAGTGTTACAGGAGTAACAGGTGGATGGGACACGAAATTCTCATTGTCCTCTTGCACCTGGCATATATGACATAGGAAATCAAGCAAAGCACAATGTACCAAACTTGACAACCATCAACATCATCTGGTCATTTGCTCCTACAATTCTTGCTTTATCATTAACATGTCACATTCACAAATAAAAGGGCAAACCAAACAACATTTTCTTTAATTCATAGATTGCCTGAAGCTTCCTTTTCAGTTTACAGCATATATGTGCCAAAGACTTACAGGCTGGAAGTAAAGAAAGTGAAGGCTGGGAAAAAGATGAAAAGCAAAGATACAGCTAAATTTTACTACCCAACAAGCATTCTCTTTTACTCCTAGCTAGTGTGAATTCTTCAAGAACGTCATATCACACTACACTAATGCATCCAAGGAGATTAACCAGAGTTGCAGTAGCAATTGACACAAAGATTTGTCCTGTTTAGTTTGGTTATTAAAACACCGAGTTTAATTTACAGAGGTTAATTCGTAATTAGAAGAGCTCAAGCTTGTTCCATGCCTCCTGGTCAAACGCAGCGCTACTTCTTTGGTATTGGTAAGCGTCGTTGAAGGTGTGCTCGTACACCGGCGCCGGCGGCTGCACCAGGCAGTCGTCCCATAGCGACGGCACCGCCGCGATCATGTCGTCCAGCCCCATCAGGTACATGGTGTCCGGCCACTCCATGATCGGCAACAGCCTGTCCTCGTCGACGCAGCTGGTCGACGCCGACGACGAGGTGGAGTAAGAAGGCGTCGGTGTCGAGGCGGCGGCGCACGTTGATGTTGGTGGCCGCGGCGCCTGGTTGCACAATGGCACCATGATCTCGTCCGGGTGGATCATCGGCACCTCGTCGGTGCAGAAGCCAGGCGACTTCCTGAGGAGGGACTCCTCATCGAGCAGGTTGGCCGCGGCCTCCGTCTTCTCCTCCTCTGGGTGCTTCTGCTCCGGTTGTGGTCCTTGGATTTCCGGCGAGTCGCCGGCGAGCGGTGGATGCCGGTCGTGCTGCTGCTGGGGAGCGGGCGGGAGGGGCTTGTGGGTGAGGGGGTCGATCCCCATCTTCTTGAGCTTCTTCTTGATGTGGGTGTTCCAGTGGTTCTTGATCTCGTTGTCCGTCCGCCCTGGCAGGTGGGACGCGATCTTGGACCACCTAACATATTTTTAAAGAAAATACAAATTTAGCTGTAGCCTGCACTGGTAAATATACCATTACTTTGTGATTATAATTACGATAATGGTATATTAGTACCTGTTGCCCAATTGGGCATGTAGGTCGATGACAAGCTTCTCCTCCGCCTCCGAGAGCAGCCCCCTCTTGAGGTCCGGCCGGAGGTAGTTCGTCCACCGCAGCCGGCAGCTTTTCCCGCACCGCAGCAGCCCTGTTTGCGCAAACATATATAAAAATTTTCATGGATAGAACCAGAAACTGGGACCGCGGTTTCGCGCAATCCGGTAGATGATGATCACGCACCGGCGAGCTTGGGCACGGCGCGCCAGCAGCATTGGCCATTGCTGAGTATGAAGCTGATGAGCTTCCGGTCCTCCTCCGCCGTCCACGGCCCCTTCTTCAGCCCCACCTTGTCGCAGCACGGCTGCCTCCCCATTCTTGCTGCTTCTTGCTCCTTGTTGCTGCTTCCTCTAACTTTGTTTCCAGCCAAGTGATAGACAACAACAAACTCACAGCTCACACTTAAGGCAGGTAATTGATCAAGAACTAAGCAGCAATGGCGGCACAGGCTCTGATCGTAAGTTGGGATGGATGAGGAGTACTAAGGAACAAGGTGCAATGCTCACCTTCCTTTATAATGGGGGAGACGAGGAGGGAACATGACAACCAGCAGCTAGCGAGCCAGCAACTAACTAGATGCAGTAATCACAAAGGATGTCCTTGTGTGTGCGTGTCATGTGGATGTTGTGTAGTGTCAACGTTATTGGACTGCTAAACCAGCGTCCAATCTCGAGTCCAGTAAACCAATAGTTCAGTATCAGATAGTAAGGTCACTATAGCTGTAAGCCCAACTAATAAAGCAATAATGTTATAAACGGTCTTGGACCATCTCCCTAAAAGACTAGTCTTGATAGGTTAGTACAATCCCACCCTTATAATGCTCTGCCTCCTCTCACATCTAATGCGAGACTATCCTAACAAATCTCCTCCTCATACAACGGGGATACTCCCCGACAACCATGAGGCTTTAGATGTATCTAGGATACCTAAACTCTGATACTAATTGTTATGCAGTATCAGTGTCATTGGATTGCTAAACTAGTGTCTGACCTTGAGCTCGCTAAACCAGTGGCCCAGCCTAAGGTAGTTGGGCCGTTATTCCCGTAAGTCCAATCGGCAGAGCAATAATCTTATAAATCGTGCTCTGCCTCCTCCCACAGTCAACGTGGAACTTTCTCGATAAATCTCCCCCTCACACATCAGGTGTGCTCCCGGGCAACCGTGAGGCCTGAGATGTATACATAAATCCTTGTCTCTGGTACCAATTGTTGAGCGACGTCGGCACCATCGAATAGGTAAACCAGCGTTTAACCCTAGTCCCATTAAACCAGCGTCCCAACCTTAAGTAGTTGGTCCGTTATATGCGCAAGCCTAACTGATAGAGCACTAACCTTAGGGGTCTTAGACCATCTCCTATCAAAAGACTAACCTTGATAGGTGGGTATACTCTCACCTTTATAAATCATGTTTTTTCTTCTCTCATAACTGATATGGGACCTTTTCAACATGGAGTTAAGCCTTTTATTCATTCATTCATTCATTTTAATTTGCTCGCTCCATGCATACGTGTCGTGGCGGGCCCAGCGCGGGCGGCGGCAGTGGTGCTGGGGGAAGCCTACGTGCCACCATGAGGCCTGAGCTGCTCATGGGTCCCTTTTGCTTGCTTTGCAGTTGCAGGTGCTGCACTACAAAGCTTCCATGCTTTCCCTTTTGTGTTTAACAAAATTATCTTCGGTTGATCATTCGTTTTTCTCCCTGGGGTTTTTACGCGAAAATTTCACTCAGTTTTACTTAGTCTTTCGTTTGTCGGATTATGTGGTGGTTGTGAACTTGACCTCCGCGAGTACTTGTTCAGTCATTGTTCTAGAGCATGGATAAAATTTCCCTTCCTTTTTGTTTCTGAAAATATTAAGGTATTGCGACGGAACGCGCGTATATAATGCATATTAACCAATGGTCAGCAATTCAGAGGTTTGTAGCCGCATTCTACTCCACTTGGTAGACAAAATTTTGGCAGCCAGCGGGCTGCAAATTTTGAATGATGCAATGCATGTAGAGGTCAACATTTTCACTCTTCTTGTCCTTAACGAATAGATTGTGAATCTTGCAAGGACAGTTGGAGTGAATTTGAAAGGTTAAATATGACATGAACGGCGCATAAAAGTTGAGTGGTGAAAGGAGTTCTGAATTGTAGCAATGGCAGCAATGGCTTCATCAGATAGTAAGCATGTATTTGGTTGTATTAGTTGACCTTGGATTTAACTGATCCACCAACCAACAGTACCCATCAAGACTTTGCTTCAGGAACAGGTCATATGTCAATCCTTTCTTTTTCAAAAAAAGGATCAATTTTTTTGTTTCCTTTCCTCCTCTTTTTTTAGATGAATTATCACCGAGCAAGCTAGAACCGGAATGCTTAATCTGAATTTTCCAAGTCAAATTAGAGTATACTGGTTCACTTTATCATTTCTTTTCTCTCATAATCAAGAAAGCAGAGATGATCCTAGCTAGGCAGAATAAACATATCTTAATCGGCACCAACACAGCTAATTAAGCACTCTTGAGACAATCAAAGCATCTGACGACCTGAAACTAGCCGTCAGTACCCGTTGCGAGGTCCGATTTGCCACTCATGAGAAGGAACCATGAAAAATTAAGAGATTATTATCATGGGTGCACTTTTGTTCCTATCATCTTTAATCCTTGCACAATTAAAGGGGTTGTTAAGCCTTTGACATGGGATGTGAAAGCATCAGCACCCTGAAGATGAGGAGGAGATCCAGGTGCCATTACCAAGCCTTTTCTTGAGCCACTTCCACACAAAGAAAGAGATCAGTTCAGCATACGTGATGGGGTGGTCCAAAGATTGTGTCCTCCCGACCAACGCGTCCTCACTGCTGTCTCATGCAAGAATCAAGATTGCATCTAGCTAGCTCATGACATATGTATCACTCACAATCACAAAGCTCTCTTTTTGCTGTTGCTCTCTGCAAATTCAGAGCCTCCAGACGCGTGTATCCGGGGGTGTTAGTGCTCATGTAAATGTCATGGATTGGTGGTTAGTTCTAGGATACCTGACGACGGTCACCGACACAAAAAAATGTTTTAAGGCTGTGAGGTAGCTGCTACTGTATTTTTTGTGTGAGAAAGGAGAAGTGTCCTTCACTTCAGTTCATGGCAAGGAGCAGGCGACTGGATGGAACAGACCAGCTACTGCCTTGCCTTGGAACTCACTAGTGATGGGTGTAGTAGTAAGGCTCCTTTGTGCGTTGAATTTCAGGGGATGTATCGAGCGCCGCCACCTGTCCCATCGTTGTCCATTTTAATTCTATAATGTTTTTTTTAAATAGGACTACACTACGCTCTGCATGTGCGTGCCTTGATACGCACACTATTCCATATATTACTATATGCGCAATTGGTTCCATATATTACTATATGCATTCCTTACTACACGAATATTATATTGCTATAATACACATTCTCAAATCCTCTAAGGAGCAAGTCGGTATAAATTTGAAATTAAGTTGAGACACACATGAAAGCGAAATGACTATAATTTTCAAGCAAGGTAATAAATTTGAGAACAAAGTCAGCATGAATTTTAAATTTGGGAGCAAGTTGCTATAAATTTAAAAGCAACTTGGATACACATGAAAATAAAATAAGTATAATTTGCAAGCAAAGTCATAGATTTGGATGCAAAATCATGATTTACCTAAAGCAAATTTTGTCCAAAAATTCAAATCAGTTTAAATTTGGAAACAAAGTCAGTATAAATTTGGGAACAAGTCGGTATAAATTCAAAAGTAAGTTAAGATACACATAAAAGTAAAATAAGTATAATTTTCAAGAATGGTCATAAATTTGGAATTAAAGTCATGATTTACCTAAAGCAAAATTTTGTACAAAAAATCAATTTAGTTTAAATAAGGTGGTGCTTAGGGAGCACTCGAGTGTTTTTAGGGTTGGGAGCACTTATATTTTTTAGGCGTTAGATCTCCATCCAGCGCCCCAGATTCGGAGCACTCATATTTTTTGGAGGGAGTGGTATGGGGGATCCGTTGAATAGACATCTAACAGCACATATTCGTTTTTTTGAGAGGATATGAGAGATTCGTTGAATGAAGATGCAACGCTCCAAAATCTGAGTGCTCTCAATTCTAAAAAAAAAATACTAGGTGCTCCTTAACGCTTCTCTTTAAATAATAGGTAACTAAAACGTTAATACAAAAATCAATGAAGCTATATGACAGAAAAATCCACATTGCTTTCCTGCCTTGACGAGCAATCACATCTTGCAGTGACTAAAGTGATCTGACGGCTTAGACAGGTGTACATGTCATCCAACCAACACGCACATACGCGGAAACAAGAATTTTTGAAAAAAAAAATGCTCGGATACGCCCGCGACGTACGAATTTTGCTTCTTTGGCATGGAACACCCGTTTCCGGTTTCGCATCGAGGAGTCATGCATGATCTCACCTTTATATGTGGTCTAAACTGTGAAGATTTTTTCTTTTCCTTTTTTTTTTGGTTGAGAACCTTCTAAACTCTAAAGACTTCCGAGAGTATGATATCTCCATCGGTAAAGTTAGATTCGGGCTTCACCGCGGTTAACCGTTGGATTCTCTCGGGAAAGTGATTGCTGGAGAGCAATGGAAACGCATGAACCACAGAAATTTATTTTGCCATGGTTTTCCCCTTTCGAAAGAGATTATACTTACTTCAAAATTTTGTACGAAATTCTTTCGAAAACTAATCTCCACATTCAATGACTACCCGCATTCAGATTCACCATGATATGAAGTTTCAAAAAGAAAAATTCACATTGATTTGTGCTCACCTGACCCTGAATTATACCCTCCATTCAGATTTTACAGAGGTTTCGGAAAATAGTTTTAGGGAAAATAGCATTGCTCCTATGAAAGTTGATGCAAATTTGGAGGCAAAAGATCAGAAGCACGCTGAGAACATGCAGACTACCATTCTGCAGTATCGTTCAAGAATATCATGATGCATGCTCCAGTCAGCATACAGAACGCTTAAACATTTATACAAAGGGGACCAAAATGATCTGGTAAGGTGAATAATGGTGTCCATCCTTCAACTATCATGTTGTTCACACTGTGGTCTGGAAAGTTAACACATCCATAGGTATGTGCCAGTTGAGAGCATTACTCTCTCATTCAGACAACATGTTGCACAAGTCCATGAAGTCTACAGCCACTTCATTTGACAAAACCAATAGATAATTCACCATTACAGTCCGTCCAATTAGTCTCATAAATAGCAAATGCTGGTACAGAAACAGTAGTTGCACATCTAAGTACCCAATTACTTGTGGTGACAGAAGAGGGGCAGAAGTGCACTTCTGATAACCTTCTTCCAGACTCTCAAGTGAGGTACCGAACTCCTTGCAACAGTGACAGGTAAAGTGGCCAGACGGTGACAAAGGGACCTGCAAATTTTCATGCCTCTCGCAGTAGGGCCTATTGCATGTGGTACATTTTGGGAGCTTAAGCCAACAATCCATGCACAGAATCGCACTGAGCTCCTCCAAGTCGACGCATCCACCACATGTTTCACATCTAGCAACATTGAAGAAGCAGCCTCGGCACCGAGGCCAACTGTCCTTCACTTCCCTGAAATATAATCAAATTATAAAAAATGGAGGTATACCAACCTTCTTTTTATAAAAGGAAAAAAAAATCCAATTTACAACCCTGAACTCTAGCCTCGGTTTGATTTTCAATCCTAAACTTTGAAACCGTTCAAATCGAGACCTCGAAACACCCAAACCGTTCATTTTACCCCCTCGACACAAATCAGAGTAGTTTTCCACTGATGTGTCATCTAACATGGGCTCGACGTGTGAAAGTTTTGCTTACGTGTCATCCACATACATAGATTGGCCGAGTAAAAAAATTGGCTCAGTAACCCCCACATGACAGCATCTTGATTAATCAACCCCATCTCACTCTCTCTCAACACCATCCTCTATCTGCTCATGTCCGAGCACCATGCTGGGCTTGGCTCGACGGCCTCATCGCTGGCCACCCATCCAGATTCTTTCCCAAATCCTGCTAGATCCCAATGTACTCGATCTGACCGCTCTGCGGCAGCCGCAGGCACTAGAAGATCGACAGGCGATGATGGATATGATGAAGCACGGCGGTGTCAGTCAAATGGCGGCGGCGACAGAGAATAAGGCGAGGAAGCGGCAGCTGGCCTTGCAGCGCAGCTGCTTCTCCAACTCCGTCTCAATCATGCCACTGTTATTGCTTTGCTCCGCCCGCCCGAGCATCCAAAGCAGAACAAACAAATTCACCCCAAGATTTAATCTTCTCTTTTCCCTTTCTTTTCTCTTTTCTTTTTCTGCCATGAATTGGGGGAGCAAGCAAATTGACCACGATTCCAATGAATTCTACTGGCGCCAGAGGTATCAGGCAGGTTCTTTGATGGATGCTTCCTCTTCCCCGGACCACCGCCAGAGCCGGCTCTCCATGGCCGCCGCCTCCGTGAAGCATCATGCCGCTGCCCCCGCCGCCTCCGTCATTCAGGGTGTCGTCCGTGCAGCCAATGGCGCCGCTGTCGTCGACTACCAGCTTGAAGCTCATGGCAGTGGCCAAGAACGGTGGGACGCATAGAGGGGGCGGCGATGCGGGACGCGGCTCTCCCGCCGCCAGCCCTGGAGCTCTCTGGCACAACCGCCTCGATGTCGAGGCCGAGGTGGTGGTGCTGCAGGGCCCGCCTCAACATTGAGGCCAAGGTGGTGGTGCTGCAGGGCTCGCCTTGATGTCGAGGCCAAGGTGGTGGTGCTGCAGGGCCCACCTCGCCGGCGTCGACGGCTGGGGCTTGTGGTGGTGTTGCTCGTGGAAGAGCTGGAGGTGGTGGTGGTGCCTTGTGGCAGCCACCTAGTGCAGCAGCTGCTGCGTGAACAGTATCCCCCGACAGATGTGAGCTGCCCAGCTCCTGCCCCCCGGCCTCTACCTACCCCTAGCTCTTGCGGAGAGAAAGAGAGAGAGAAAGGTTTGATATGTCAGCAAGCTCATGCCAACATAGCGTCCAAGTCAGCCCAATACCGCTCATTCCAATACCACATCAATATCACGTCATCGAAAACCACTGTGGTTTAGGATAAGGGTTGTGTTTTAGACGGTTTTGAGAGTTCGAGGTTGTAAAGTAAATGGTTTTGGAGTTCAAGGTTGATTTCCAGACTAACCCGATAGTTGAGGATTGAAAATTGGACTTGTTCCTTTTTTAAATATAGTCAACAAACATTTAGAAATACAAGAATGTTCAAATATTTGAAGCAGTTATTCCAAAGACAAGAACAACAAAACAAAAAATAATCACCAAGTTGCTTTCATGTAGCCCATAGGGGCGAATAAATGGGTTTTGGGATCATTACTTAAAAGCTATTCAGAAAAGAAGACATCCCCAAGTCAGCTATTGCACAACCACAGGTGAGCACACAACGGCACAAGCAAAAATATCTACATGTACTGACTCTTGTGGCCATCATAAATCAAAGATGAGTCATGAACTAACAAGAAAAAAACGACAAAACAATGCTAATTCTTCCAATAAACTGCAAGGGGAATTTCCAATGAGAACATATAATTGGAATTCAAAGGATCACAAGGTGCATACCTACAGTCATCCCTTGTACAACCAAACACCAGCCTCACATTTGTGTACATAGGGCAGATATCAACATCAATAGGGTGTTCATCATTGGTGTTGAGCACTTCATGGACTGTATTGTTGTAGAAAAGTGATCTCCATCCTGTTGTAAGTTAACCAAACACCAGCCTCACATTTGTGCACACACGGCAGACATCGACATCAATAGGGTGTTCATCATTGGTGTTGAGCACTTCATGGACTGTATGGTTGTAGAAAAGTGATCTCCCATCTTGTTGTAGGTTACCTTTGCACATGAGAGGGTTGATAATATCGAGATGACGCCTAGTCATTCTGCAAATACCATGGAGCTAGAGACGATTTAGATTCCCCTCGTGTTCATGCAGAAGGTGGTCAATATTCACCATATCATCAGCAGTCAAGCCAATACATCTGGGCATGTAGAGCCGCAAGTTAAAGAATTAAGTTAATTTAGATGCATCTAAAGGTCAAGCAGCTATTGCATAAGAGGAAATGAGAAAGAGTCCTCAGTAAATGTTATATTTGTTAGATGTGTATAGTGTATCTGTGTATTTACCCCATTGTATAAGGGGTTTCTTGCATATATGCCACCTGTACATGTATATATATATTGGCCCTTTGGCCACATGAGGAATACAAGCGTTGTTCCAACATGGTATCAGAGCCGGCTTCGTCATACCTAGGGTTTTATCACACCTAGGGTTTGCCTGGCTTGCTGCTTGCTATCTCACCGTCGTTTGTCGCTGTCTCGCCGCTGATCTCCTGTGTGCCGCCGCTCGGGAGTTGCTCTTCACGCCGCCGCTCGGGATCTCGTCATCACGTCCTCTTCCCCGCACCAGATCTGGCCGCGGTGAAGATCGGGACGCCGCCGGAGGCCCGGAGCACTGGAGGTTCCTCCTCTCAGCCGAGTTCTGGTACCCCTGACACTCAGCAGCTTCTCACATTGCTAGGCCGCATGTTTGCTTCTGCATCGTCTGGTTCTGCTGGTTCTGCTGCTCAGTCTTCCGGTGAGAGACCACCTTCTACTTCTCCTTCCTCAGGTACATCACCTTGGTTTCTTGATTCTGGTGCTTCTTTTCATATGACATCTGATTCCACCTGTCTTACTTCCATTAGTCTTTTAGCTGCTCCTATCATTGTCCACACAGCAGATGGTACCTCTCTTTCTGTCACAGGACGAGGCACTCTTTCAAATACCTCTTTTCATGTTCCTGCTGTGTCTCATGTTCCAAAACTAACCATACAGCTCATATCTGCTGGCCAGCTCACTGATCATGGTTGTCGTGTTATTTTCGACTCTGACTCTTGTTGTGTTCAGGATTGTCGCACGGGGACTCTGGTTGGTACTGGCCCTCACCGCCGTGACTCCCAACGGCTTTGGGAGCTTGACTGGCTTCGCCTTCCTTCCGCTGCCCCAGTCAGTCTTCTCGCCTCCACCTCTGCAGCTGCTGCAGCCTCCACTGCTTCGTTTGCTCAGTGGCATCATCGCTTAGGACATCTTTGTGGTTCCCGCATGGCTTCTTTACTTCGTCGAGGTCTTTTAGGATCTGTGTTTGGTGATGCTTCTCTACATTGTCAGGGTTGTAAGCTTGGCAAACAACTGCAACTCCCTTATCCTTCTAGTGAGTCAGTGTCTCAACGTCCTTTTGACCTTGTTCATTCTGATGTATGGGGACCAGCTCCTTTTGTTTCGAAAGGAGGTCATAGATATTATATCATTTTTATTGATGATTTTTCTCGCCATACATGGATATATTTTATGTCATCTCGTAGTGAGGTTTTATCTATCTACAAGACCTTTGCCACCATGATTCGCACTCAGTTTGACTCTCCTATTCGTGTTTTTCGCGCTAATTCCGCTGGAGAATACTTGTTGGGAGTCCTTCGTGGCTTTCTTGCTGAGCAGGGCACTCTCTCTCAGTTTTCTTGTCCAGGTGCTCATGCTCAGAATGGTGTGGCTGAGCGCAAGCATCGTCATCTTCTTGAAACAGCTCGTGCTCTCATGATTGCTTCTGCTGTCCCACCACATTTTTGGGCTGAGGCTGTTTCTACTGCTACTTTCTTGATCAATATTCAGCCCTCCTCTGCTCTGCAGGGTGGGATTCCAGTTGAGCGTCTCTGTGGCCAGACTCCTGATTATTTCAGACTTCGCCTCTTTGGGTGTGTGTGCTATGTTCTTCTTGCACCTCGTGAGCGCACCAAACTGACCGCTCAGTCAGTTGAGTGTGTTTTTCTAGGCTACAGTGCTGAGCACAAGGGATATCGTTGTTGGGATCCCGTTGGCCGACGGATGCGGATTTCTCGGGATGTTACTTTTGATGAGTCTCGTCCTTTCTATCCTCGTCCTTCTCCTTCTTCCACTTCAGCATCTGTTGTTGAGCCGCTTTCATTTCTGACTTTTCCTTCCAGTCCTATAGTCACCACTCCAGCACAGTCTTTGGTTTCTCCGGTGCCTCCTTCTCAGTCCGCCCCTTCTTCACCACTGGCATCCTCTCCTGAGGTTGCTCCTGATCTTGTTCCTTCTTATCCTTTCTATTATACTCGTCGCCCGCGAGTTGAGGATCCTTCTGATATGCCCTCCCCTTCTGACGGGTCATCCCCTTCGGCCACTCCTCGTTATGCTCTTCGCGATCGTCAGTCTATTCGGCCTCCTGAGCGTTTTGGTTTTGCTGCCGCTGCTCTTGCCGAACCGACTTCTTATCGTGATGCTGTTGTTCATCAGGAGTGGCAGCATGCGATGGCGGAGATCGCTGCCCTTGAGCGTACTGGCACGTGGGATCTTATTCCTCTTCCTGCGTGTGTTACTCCTATCACGTGCAAGTGGGTCTATAAGGTTAAGACTTGCTCTGATGGTTCTCTTGAGCGTTACAAGGCTCGTCTTGTAGCGCGTGGTTTTCAGCAGGAGCATGGCCGTGACTATGATGAGACCTTTGCTCATGTCGCTCACATGACCACCGTTCGCACTCTTCTTGCTGTGGCCTCTGTTCGACAGTGGTCCATCTCTCAGTTGGACGTCAAGAATGTCTTTCTTAATTGCGAGTTGCGTGAGGTCTACATGCAGCCACCCCCTGGGTATTCTGTTCCTGAAGGTATGATTTGTCGTCTTCGCCGATCTCTATATGGCCTTAAGCAAGCTCCTTGTGCCTGGTTTGATCGTTTCTCCTCTGTTGTTACTGCAGCTGGTTTTTCGGCGAGTGTTCATGATCCTACTCTTTTTATCCACACTTCATCTCGTGGTCGGACGCTTCTCCTTTTGTATGTGGATGATATGATCATTACTGGAGATGATCCTCAGTATATCACGTTTGTCAAGGAGCGGCTTCATGAGCAGTTTCTTATGTCTGATCTAGGTTCTCTTCGCTACTTTCTTGAGATTGAGGTTATTTCTACTCCTGAGGGTTTCTATCTGTCCCAAGAAAAGTATATCCAGGATCTTCTTGATCGTGCCTCTCTTACTGATCAGCGGACAGCTGAGACTCCCATGGAGCTTAATGTTCATCTTCATCCCATGGATGGTGAGCCTCTTGCTGATTCTACTCGCTATCGTCATCTTGTTGGGAGCCTTGTTTATCTTGGTGTCACTCGCCCTGACATTTCGTACCCTGTGCATATCTTGAGTCAGTTTGTTTCTGCTCCCACTCAACTCCACTATAGTCATCTTCCTCACGTTCTACGATATCTTCGTGGAACTATCTCTCGTCGTCTCTTTTTCCCTCGCTCCAGCTCTTTACAGCTTCAGGCATATTCTGATGCTACCTGGGCTAGTGATTCCTCTGATCGCCGGTCTCTCTCTGCTTATTGTGTTTTTCTTGGTGGTTCTCTCATTGCTTGGAAGACTAAGAAGCAGACAGCAGTTTCTCGTTCGAGTGCTGATGCTGAGTTGCGGGCTATGGCTTTGTTGACTGCGGAGGTTACTTGGCTACGGTGGTTACTTGAGGATTTTGGTGTTTCTGTTTCTGCACCGACTCCTCTTTTGTCTGACAGTACAGGTGCTATTAGCATTGCTAAAGATCCGGTAAAGCATGAGCTTACAAAGCATATTGGTGTTGATGCTTCCTACATGCGGACACAGGTGCAAGACCAGATTATTGCTCTTCAGTATGTGCCTTCTGAGTTTCAGTTGGCAGATTTCTTCACAAAGGCACAAACCAGGGCTCAGCACAGTTTTCATCTCTCCAAACTTCATGTTGTTGATCCACCATAAGTTTGAGGGGGGGTGTTAGATGTGTATTATGTATCTGTGTATTTACCCCATTGTATAAGGGGTTTCTTGCATATATGCCACCTGTATATGTATATATATATTGGCCCTTTGGCCACATGAGGAATACAAGCGTTATTCCAACAATATTCTGCAGTAAGTATAGATTATTTGTCATAAACATATAATCCTGATTCTATCATCCAGAGATCACAAAGCAGCAATCAAACAAATATATTTGCAATCTGCACTAGCAAACAGATTTACACAATCGAAGAACCGCAAATGCTGGACATCATCTATCATGCAGATTAAACAACAAGATCAATAAAAATAGATGCAAATGAATTCAAAGTTTCATACAGCAATCAGCTCATGTAAGTAATTCTCATTTTCTTTTTGGCTAGAACCTCCTAAATCATTCTGATAATTCAAAAGTGGCAATTTAACAAGATCAGTTGCTCCGCACAATGTTGGGATCAGCAATCATGGTTTTGGAATGAAACTTGTTTCTATTAGTGACCCAATACTGGTTCCCAGATAGTTACTAGGAAGATTCCTTTTTTTTAAAAAAAGGAAACTGTTGGTATTTAGAGGGAGCCTATCATTTCAAAGGAAGAGGCTGTAAACCAGTGATAATCAGATTCTAGATAATGTAATTAAAAAATATTTAAACAAACTTCATCTATGCCTAAGTCCTAACCCTGTTCATTTTGAAAGTTACAAAGGTTATGAGGAGTTAATAGTGGCAATCGACCTGTGACTTACACTGGGGATTTCAGAAGATAATAGCTTCAATAGTGGAGATGCCAATATATAGATGACCACATGGGCCACATAAGCCTATAGTATATGGGCCTTGATATACTTAACACCCCTCTTCAAACTCAAGATGGAAACAGAGGTTCTGAAGCATTGAGTTTGAGCAAGTGAAGCCGATGTTGCTCTCGCGTTTGTGCTTTAGCGAAAAAATCTGTCACTTGCAGTTCTGAGGGCATATACTGAAAAACAATTGTTTTCTGATGACAATGAGACCGAGTAAAGAAGGCATCAACGCTAATATACTTTGTAAGTTTATGCTTCACAGGATCATTGGCAATCTGTATGGCTCCAGTATTGTCACATAGAAGAGGTGTAGGGGCATCACAAGAAATACCAAAATCTGCTAACAACCATCGAAGCCATACAATCTCTGAAGTGGTAGTGGCAAGTGCTCGAAGTTCTGCCTCTGTACTAGAACGAGGTACAGCCGCCTGCTTCTTAGACATCCATGCAAGAGGAGAAGAACCAAGAAGAATGCAATAACCTGTGATAGAACGGCGATCTGTTGGATCACTCGCCCAGGTGGAGTCCGAGTAAGCATGAAGCTGAAGCGGACTCTCACGAGCATAGAACAAACACTAAGAAAATGTTCCCCTTAAGTACCGTAGTACACGAAGCAAATGTCCAAAATGAATGGAAGTAGGAGCACTCACAAACTGACTCAGAATATGAACCGCATGAGCAATATCAGTTCTAGTAACAGTGAGATAAATAAGGTTGCCCACAATATGCCGATATCGAGAGGGATCCTCAAGAGGTGTACCATCAGTAGGACGAAGTTGTAAATGAAGATCCATAGGTGTCGCAGCCGTTCGACTATCTGTAATGCCAGAACGAGCAAAAAGGTCTTATATGTATTTGGACTGAGAGAGATAGTAGCCCTTTGTAGAATGCAACACCTCAATTCCTAAGAAATAACTCAGAGGACCCAAATCAGACATCTGAAATTGCTCCCCAAGTTGCTTCTTCACATGAGAAATGAGTTCCACATCATCTCCCGTAATCAACATATCATCAACATATAGAAGAAGCAAAGTACGTCCACGTGGAGAGAATGAATAAATAGAGCAGGGTCATGATCACTAGGTGAAAACCCAGCAGCCCGTATCACAAATACGAAGCGCTCAAACCAAGCACAAGGAGCCTGTTTAAGACCATATAGAGCACGATGAAGGCGACAAACATGACCAGGAGGAGCATCAACACCTGGGGGTGGTTGCATATAAACTTCTTCATGCAAATCACCATGAAGAAAAGCATTCTTAACATCCATTTGAGAGATGGTCCAAGAAAAAGTAGCAGCCACTGCAATGAGAGTACGAACAGTGGTCATATGAGCAACTGGTGCAAAGGTCTCATCATAATCTCGACCCTGAGTTTGCTAAAAGCCTCTGGCAACAAGACGAGCTTTATATCTCTCGATAGAACCATCAGACTTGGTCTTAATTTTAAAAACCCATTTAGATGTAATAG
Organism: Dendrocalamus latiflorus; assembly: GCA_017311315.1. NCBI lineage: Eukaryota > Viridiplantae > Streptophyta > Magnoliopsida > Poales > Poaceae > Dendrocalamus > Dendrocalamus latiflorus. Next base: position 11,725,222 of record CM029654.1, read on the forward strand.
GCACTGCATGTGACGGTAATGGAATAAGATCTCAAGTGCCTGTACGATCAAGGGCAGCAAGCTCCTCAACATAGCAAGCTGCCATTCCGGAATATTAGAAGCTTCCTGGTAAGTGGATGGCTTATCAACAACGGCATTCACACGTGGAAAACCAAACTTGTCAGCCGGACCAATAGAAGTACGATCTCGTAGATTATATCTTGGACCAACCTGTAACTCATCAGGAACAGTATGAGACTCATCAATATTATTAGAAGCATCAACAGCGGTCATATCAGGACTGGCCGTGGTGGTAGAGCTAGATGGAGGCGCTGTGGGGTTTGTGGGACGACGATGGAAAACACGTGTAATAGGTGGTTTAGAATGAAATGGAGGTGGTGCAGGAGGTGTAGTCTCCTGTAAAGGTGGTGTGATGGAAATAGAAGGAGCAGGAATGGGTGTAATATATGGGGAAGGTGTAGTGACATCATTATTGGGTGAAATAGGAGGAAGACACAGGAACGATGTGGGTTCTGTGGGAGAATATGAGGGCTGAGTAGCGGGGATATAAAAGAAAGGACGGTCCTCAACAAAGGTCACATCACGAGAGATACGTATGCGACGAGAAGAAGGATCATAACACCGATAACCTTTATGCTCAGGACTATACCCCAGAAAAACACACTCAACAGATTATGCAGTCAACTTAGTTCGCTCACGAGGTGCAAGCAAAATATAGCAAGTACATCCAAAAACTCGGAGATGATCATAGCTGGGAGAGGTACCCAAAAGAACTTCACCAGGACATTGGCCAGACAGTTTGGATGAGGGCTATCTATTGATGACATAGACAGCAGTAGAAACAGCTTCACCCCAAAAATGAGAAGGAACAAAAGATGAAATCAAAAGTGTGCGAGCAGTCTCTATAAGATGACGATGTTTGCGTTCAGCAACACCATTCTGAGCATGAGCGCCATGACAAGAGAGCTGAGCAAGTGTGCCCTCAGAGGACAAAAACTGGTGAAAAGCATCAGACAAATACTCACCACTAGAGTCAGAGCGAAAAACTCTAATGGGAGTAGAAAACTGTGTGAACCATGCGAGCAAAAGATTGGTAATGGAACACAACTGTGAGCGATGTTTCATGAAATAAGTCCATGTATATCGAGAATGATCATCAATAAAAATGCCATAATACTTGTGACCACCCTTTGTAGCAAAAGGTGCAGAACCCTATACATCTAAATGGATAAGATCAAAAGGTCTAACAGAATGAGAAACACTAGATGAATATGGTAGTTGTATCTGTTTTCCAAGCTTACAACCCTTACAATGAAAACTAGACTCAATAGGTGTATGACCTAAACAACCTTTATTTATTAATGTAGACAACCAGGACCCACAAAGATGACCAAGATGATGATGCCACTGGGCGAAGGAAGAGGCGGAAGACGAAGCAGCGGATGACACATGAGCTGGAGACTCAATGGAAGAAGGAAGACGCAAGGTGTCTAGGATGTAGAGGCTAGGAGCACCTTTACAGCGATGGCCAGTCCCAATCACTTTCCTGCTTCGATGGTCCTGAATAAAACAAGATGAGTCATCAAATCCAACAAAGCAATTTTGGTCGGTAACTTGACAAACCGAAAGAAGATTCATGGACAACTGAGGTACAAAAGAAACATCGGATACAAAAAAATGAGGATTGCAAAGTGAACCCTGGTGAGTGATATGACAAAATGTACCATTAGCTGTCTGAACAGAAGCTCCATTAGTGACCGGCTTGCAAGCTACCAACTAGGACTGATTAGATGTCACATGAAAAGAAGCCCCTGAATCAAGCACCCAAGACGACGAAGGAGCATTAACAGGCGAAGCAGCAGCAACATACACTGAACCTCTAGGAGTGGAACCAGTACCATGACCACGAGCAGCACGACGTGCATGATAGTCAGCCAACTTCTCTGGATAATGAGAAAAACAATTCTCTGGAAGATGGCTAGTCTTGCCACAATGCTTACAGTGCTCTGAAGAACTTTTTGGTGCACCAGCCCTCTGAGAAGCTGCCAACGCACTATGAGGCACAAATGCAGAAGAAGACAGACTTGAGACGTGTTTCTTCTGCAAGCAAAACATATAATGCCTGTGCCATGGTGAGAGCAGAAGAATTGTGAAGCAATTGTGTATGAATGGAATCATACTCAGCCCGAACTCCCATGACAAATTTGTAAGTAAAAAACTTTTCAATAAACATATGTGTTGGACAAGAGACAGCTGTACACTCAGGTATCATGGAAGTCAATGATCCCATCAGATGATCAAAAACATAGTACTCATCAATGGACATATCATTCTGCTCAATCACATGAGTTTGCTGCATGAGATTATGCAAAAGAGCACCACTATCTTGAACATAGCTCTCCTTCAAGTTGTTCCATATGCCCTTGGCTGTTTTGAACTTAGAAAGACTCAAAATCATAGATTGCTTAGTACTATTTGTTAGAGTACAATATATTTGGTAGGATAGAGTCCATTGGGATTACAATCCCTTGTACCATCTTGCCCCCCAAGTCTTGTACCTCTATATATACTGCCCGAGAGGCTCAATGCAATACATCTAATTCCACCCAATTCTATCTTCCTTCATGGTATCAGAAGTCTAGGTTTAGATCCTAACCCTAGCCGCCGCTCGCTTCCGCACCGCGCGCCCCCGGGGAGATCTATCTCCGCCGGGGGCAGTGCCACCGTTTAGGCGACGGATCCTATTGATCCGGCCGCCGTCGTCGTCGTCGTCAAGCAGCAGATCGGGCGTACCTCCTTGCGATCGTCACGCAGTAGATCGGGCCTCCCTCCTCGCGATCATCCTCGTCGCGGTCGGGCTGCCGCCGCCCCGTTCCCCAGGCTCGTCGCTGGGCCGTCGCCGTCACCCCCTTCCGGATCTTCGCCGCCCCGTCCTGCACCGCCGTGGTGGCGGCCGGGCTTGGCCGCGCTCCGACCCTGAGCCGCTAGGGTGGCGGCCGGGCCAGGACGCGCGCCCCACGCCAGTCTGAGCGTCGCCGCCGGTGGGTGGATCTGGCCGTCTCTATCACGCCGCCCCCATCCTCGCGCGACCGGGCCCTTCCGCCCCGCCGAGAGGAAGTCGCCCGTCGCGGCTCCTTCTCGCTAGATCCGCCTCACCTCGTCCGCCTTGTCTGCCTGGAGAGGTCGCTGCCTCGCCTGGGGAGCCGCCGCCGACCGCCTCTGTTGGGCGCCTGGGGAACCGTCGCCGACCGCCTCTGTTGGGCGCCTGGGGAACCGCCGCCAACCGCCTCTGTTGGGCGCCTAGGGAACCGCCGCCTACCGCCCTTCCCGGGCTGCCGCCGGATCCGCGCCTTCCGCAGCCGGCCTTGGACCACCCGCCCCGGATCTGGCTGTCGCGCCTCAGATCCGGCCGCCGTGCTCGCGCCTCGCCCGCACCGCCGCCTTCGGACGCCACCACCCGTTTTTCTCCGTCTCCAAGCCGCCAAGGCGAAACCGGATCTTTAGTCGGTGAAATCGCCAGTCAGTGGTTTTTCTGCGGGAGCTTGGACCTGCGCCGCCTGGAGTTTTCCGCCCGCACGGATCTTTTGTGTCGGTCGGTGCCGCCGGGACCCTTTTGTGTCGGTTGGTGCCCGGATCCCACTGCTGCTGCCTCTTTTCTTTTTTTCCGATCACTGATCGGGGTTGAGTCGCCCACCGCCCGTCGATCTCGCACGTATCTACTCCGACATCGGCGTCGACTACACCGGCCTCTACCTCTTCAACTGTGCGGCCAGGCCGGGCACGCGATGTCCAGGGGACGCCTTCGCGCGTCGCGTCTCGGTCATCCCGTCAGCACGTCTTCATCGCCGGTTCGTCATCGCCACCACAGATCGGGACGCCTCCATCGACTTCTTCCATCGTCGTCCCGCCTCGCGCGTGCTCGGTCTGATCAGCCGATTGTGCGCGATCCACCCGGCTCCCGTGACGTCCATCGTCGAGAACTACGCGCATCTTCTCCGAGCAACAGGGCTGCTGCTGTGTCGCCTCCTCAGGCCGCAGCACCGCCGCACGTGTCCCCTCGCCGTTGCATCTACATCGTCGTCCCCTGTGCATCGACGACTGTGCTGCACAACCTATTGTGCGCCATCTGTCTGCACCTGGTCTTTGTCATGCTGATTGGGACCTCATCGCCGACATCGAGTGCTACCGCTGCCGCCGTACCTTGCGTCAGGACTGCTCGCCTTCGCGCAAGAGCGTCCGCCCGGACTGCTCGCCTTCGGGTAGGAGCGTCCGCTCCCGCATTGCTCCTTCTTCATCCAGCACAACCACGCCTGGTTGGGGCCCTCTCCCTTGTACGTCCGGTACTGGCAACACTGGTGCGTGCTTTCGTCCCCGACACGTTGCCGGGTCTGGCAAACCTGGCACACACCTCGGCTCTAGCGGCTTGACTGCATCAACTTCGGCATCGACTGATGTGACGATGGCCCGATCTTCCGAGAGGTACTGATAAGTCGATTGTGGAGATCTCGACGTTGATGATCCAAAGGCTCCGACCAAAACAGATCGAACCCCTCGCAATCACTACACCACTGCTCCGTTGGTTATCAACCGTGCCGAACACGATTGACCTCGCCAAGAAGGCTATCTCCTGCAAGCGAATCGAGAACACAAGCAAGAGAGTAAAAGATGCAATCTGAAATTGTGAATAATGTTTAAGTTCACAAGTTGGGGTTCCTCAAACCGAACATGCGGCGAAACTGCTAAGCAGAATAAACTCTTAAGAAAAACCCAAGGAAAACTAAAGGGGTATGGCCTCCTTAAATAGGGGAGGGGGAAGCCACACTTATCTAATGAAAAGGGATGTGGTACTATTCCTAGTTACTATTCACGCACGTGGTACTGTTCATGTGAACAGTACCGGCCCAAATAGCCCAAGTTACAAGGCCCTTGGCCCACTTTGAGTCGGACTGGAAAAGTGACGTGGCTTGTTTCGCAGTTTCTGATCTGCTCGAGTGGAGTTTGGAGGTGAGACTAGATCCATCTGAAAGTAGACTCCAAGATCTTTCCAACGAGTACTCACGGGCCCCGAGAAGCCTTCTGGATCAAAAGTTATGACCGTTTGAAGTTGGCTTGTCAAGCTGAATCCGAATTGATCTGGAGGCCGAATTGGATTCCAAAACCTGTCCAAGTTGAACCCTTGCTTCAATTGGTTCCAAAGTGATGTGGTGCTACAAATATATATATTTTCATCATTAGGTAGCATCATATTCTCATTTAAAATATGTTGAAGTTGAAGAAACGAATTCACCTTTAGTTCATTCTTGATATTGGCCGCTATGGTCGTACGTGTTGGTGGCGTGGTCACATCATCCTCCCCTTCTTGATGGAAAACCGTCCTCGGTTTTAACATATGTGTAGTGTCACGTATTGCATGATCTTGATCATAAATCTTGGTGTATGATAACAAACGCAACAAACTCTCATTATGTAATATCATAAGTTCTTTATCAAATAAAGTAAAATCTCTTTGAAACGAGCTCACCTCATAATTTAAGGGATGCGTAGGAGCTCTTGTAATTGTAACAACAAGTAGAGCAAATATGGTTGTATCCATAGGGTTCATGTTCTTATCATCCTCCCCTTCTTGCAAACAAAGCCGTCCTCGGCTCTTGATAAGCTGAAAATATGATAACAAAGAAGCCAAGGTGTATGCATGGTATATGTATATGTCATCCATTTTAACAGTTTTTCGTTGTTGCACAATTAAGGTTATAAAACAGCAGCAATCATAAAAGCTAATTGTATTATTAACCCAAGAGTAATCATATAAGTTAATGAGCAATTCAAAATTTGTCACACAGTAATTGTTGCAACTTGTTTTGCAAATGTAAGTGAGGAACAATCCTGCTATATAATCATATCTCAATCGAACAATAGCAAATTCATCTAGCCAGGGTGAAAAGATTTGTATGTTCTGCCATAATTCATCATCTTTATTCAGATTGTCTATACTAGATGGTGTAAAAAGAGTTGAATACATAGGCATTGGATGAGTACTAAATTTTACTTCCCTCTCACTTTGAACATGATTCAGCATACAAGAATTGTTGTTCCAAATAGCAAGTTTCAATTCATCCATGTGATCGCAAGTTATGCATATTCGATATACAAGAAATTGAGTTCCCACATCATAATCTCCAATCAAATTAAACTTATATCCAGGGGTGTAGGTACTAAATAAGAATTTCGAACATGCAAGTTCAGAAACTTTCTCCATAGCATGTGACAATTTCATAGGTAGATCCAACATGATGTAACACAATGAATTAGCAGGAGAAATTCTAGTCAAAACTTCTTTATGTGTTATTAATTTAACATGTGCAAAATTATGAGAATTTAGATCAGCACATGGTTTATTTAAGTCAACACAAGGAATATCAAAAGATTGCACTACAACAGGTATATACTCACAAGGTTGCTCTATGTCTTGTTGTAGCACCAAATCAATACCGTGAGCGATGATAGTACCATGTTCTTTACCTTTTTGGGTCTCCTCAGATGATGTAAGTGCATCCATCTCCTTATCTTCATTCTCAACCAATGGGGTCAGTGATTCAATCAGCTCATGCTCTTCTTTGGCATGGTTCTCAACTACCTGCAAGTTGTTAGTCACAGAAAATGGCACAAACACATGTTTGTTCTCATGTTCATCACCACTACCTGCAAGGTTAGCTGCAAGAGCATATTCATTCTCAACATCACTAGCACTTACATAACCACCATCTTCTGTCGCAATGTACGCCCGCTGACTTGGGCAATCTCTCATGACGTGGCCCATCCCATTACAACGGTGGCACACAATGCCCGTCGTACGGCCCGTGGAAGCAACCGATGAAGAGCTCTTTGCTGGTGCTTGCACACTAGTAGATTTGCTCGCCTCGGGTGCTCGTGATGGTGGTGGCAGTGCTGCTGAACGCGCCCTACTCACAGAGGGGGCAGCAGCTCGAAAAACAGGAGGTGGGGCTGTCTTGGGTTGCTCCTGTGTTGGTCTCGATGTAGACGTACCTCCAAAATTGCTCCTTGTCCTTTGTTGTCTACCCTGCAATTCTTTCTCTGCCAAACAAGCAAGCTGGAACAATCTATTGATATCATTATACTCTTTGTAATCAATTATGTCCTGAATTTCACGCCTTAATCCCCCATAAAAACGAGTCATCTTATCTTCCTCATCCTCTTCAACATTACAACGCAGCATGCCTATTTGCAGTTCTTGATAATATTCCTCAACAGATCTATTACCTTGGTCTAAGCGCTGCAATTTCTTACGCATTTCACGTTTAAAAGCAGGAGGAACAAATCTAGCACGCATAGCTACCTTCAATCTATCCCATGTATCAGGGGCTAAGCCAGAATTAACTACTTGAGTCCACCAAATGATAGCAAAATCTTTAAATTCACTAGTAGCTTGTCTGACTCTATGCACTTCAGGAACTAGATGAGCATTAAATTTTTGTTCAACTGTCATCTCCCAATCTAGATAAGTTTCAGCATCATAGGTACCCGCAAAAGATGGTATGGAAAATTTAACTTTAGCAAACGGGTCATCATGAACATGAGCATTGTGATACTGAAAATTATTGTTACCTCCCATACCATGACGGTTCTGATGAGGATGGTGTCGTGGCCGTGCAGCACCGGCGTCACGGTTTTGTCTCTCATTATCATCTCCCTCCTCATGATCTTGGCCTCCATTGTTTGGTGGCCGATTCACCATTCTTTCAAGGCGTGTAGTGAGTGTTGCAATGCTCTCATTGATGGAAAGTTGCATTGTATCTATCTTCCTATCGATGTCATCAGTAATGGCAGCGCGTTGTTCATCCAAAAGCGTCATGAGCTCTCCCTTTAAAACACACTCTTGCGCATCAGACGTCTCACCTGCCATGGTTAGTAGCAAACAAAAGACAACACAAAGGTATTATCCCTATCAACTACTAGGTGGCGAGAAGTAGAATCACACACTCTCAAGCGTCTTATCACACTCTTACAAGTGTTCTTACCAATGTAGCAGGTGGTACAACCGGTGGCTGGTTCGTGACACCGTGTCGAGCGTGGGTACGATTGCAAGAGGGAACCTGTTCTGATCAAGAGTAGGTGTAGCTTGGAAGGCACAATATGGTAGCAATGGAGAACAATCAGTTCATTTCAGAATTGCATAGAATTGAATTATAGTTCGTATCTAGCACTTAGCCTATGTTGCTGATCAACCAAGGATGGAAGAAGGCTAAGAATAAGTGTATGGCAAAGTGTAGGAGTGGTAAATACAAGATAATTCAATCCAATTCAATCTGGAATTGAAGAACACAAGGATTGACCCAAAACTGAAAACTTCAGATTTCTGTCCACTCGACAGCACGTTGGTAATTCGGCCGTAACGTTTTGTCAGATGCCTCTTTTTCACTGATTCTTTTTTTTACTGTTTTCTGACGGCTCTTTCTACAGATTTTGTTTTGGGGCCAACTTCTGAATCCCAACACAGAAATTCGCACAAAAATCACAACTGCTGACTGTTGCAGATTCAGAACAGATAATTGGGTCAACTTTCACCGCACATATCTCTTAACTGCCTGGCTGGAATGACGTGAAATTTTACAGATAGATTGATAAGGAATTTTTGAATCTAATGGCGGTGGTCCCACTCAAAAATAATCTCGGAATCAAAAGATATGATGTTTTTGGTGGCGGCTGCAGAGGAAGGAAAAATCAGCCGAAATTGGAAATTAGGGTTTGGGGTGGGGAATTTTTTTTTGTTTGGATTTTCAATGGAACAAAGATATGACCAGCAACTAGACAATACTATGACGGACACAAATTCAATTTAGCAAACCAAAACTAACAGATTGAAAGGCACAACGGGGTTTGGACAGCGGAAATTAACTCTTTTTGTGGGGCAATTTTTTTTTCTGGACTATAGGAAATAAAAAACCAATCTACTAACTAGGGATACAAGAATTACCTCACGGGCAACCGTTGCTCTGATACCAACTGATGTGACGATGGCCCGATCTTCCGAGAGGTACTGATAAGTCGATTGTGGAGATCTCGACGTTGATGATCCAAAGGCTCCGACCAAAACAGATCGAACCCCTCGCAATCACTACACCACTGCTCCGTTGGTTATCAACCGTGCCGAACACGATTGACCTCGCCAAGAAGGCTATCTCCTGCAAGCGAATCGAGAACACAAGCAAGAGAGTAAAAGATGCAATCTGAAATTGCGAATAATGTTTAAGTTCACAAGTTGGGGTTCCTCAAACCGAACATGCGGCGAAACTGCTAAGCAGAATAAACTCTTAAGAAAAACCCAAGGAAAACTAAAGGGGTATGGCCTCCTTAAATAGGGGAGGGGGAAGCCACACTTATCTAATGAAAAGGGATGTGGTACTATTCCTAGTTACTGTTCACGCGCGTGGTACTGTTCATGTGAACAGTACCGGCCCAAATAGCCCAAGTTACAAGGCCCTCGGCCCACTTTGAGTCGGACTGGAAAAGTGACGTGGCTTGTTTCGCAGTTTCTGATCTGCTCGAGTGGAGTTTGGAGGTGAGACTAGATCCATCTGAAAGTAGACTCCAAGATCTTTCCAACGAGTACTCACGGGCCCCGAGAAGCCTTCTGGATCAAAAGTTATGACCGTTTGAAGTTGGCTTGTCAAGCTGAATCCGAATTGATCTGGAGGCCGAATTGGATTCCAAAACCTGTCCAAGTTGAACCCTTGCTTCAATTGGTTCCAAAGTGATGTGGTGCTACAAATATATATATTTTCATCATTAGGTAGCATCATATTCTCATTTAAAATATGTTGAAGTTGAAGAAACGAATTCACCTTTAGTTCATTCTTGATATTGGCCGCTATGGTCGTACGTGTTGGTGGCGTGGTCACATCATCGACCCTCCCGTTCCCGTCCCGTCTGCCTCGATTGCATCGCCGTTTTTCGTCTACATCCTCGACGGTCCTGATTGCGTCGACCTCGGCATCGCCCCCTTCCACGACGACTGCCTCGACGCATCTCCGTCATCACCATGGCGCCTCTTTTGCGCCCGCGGCTTCATGAGCGACCGCCTCGACGCATCTCCGTCATCACCATGGCGCCTCTTTTGCGCCCGCGGCTTCATGAGCGACCGCCTCGACATCGGTAACCCGACCACGACTACGTCGACCACGGCCATCTCCAGCACGGCATCCTCGACCACGACTACTCCGCCCTCGCGCTCGGCTACTTCGACATCGGCACAAAGGGCTACCGCCTTGCTTGAGCTACTCGTCGATTCCTGCTCTAGTCACAGCATACGCGCCGCATTGACGATTATGACTGCGGGGGGATGTTAGCTCTTCGGCTTCTTCTCCAGTCTCACCGTCTGCGACGCTCCCGTTGTGACTGCGGGGTGATGTTAGAGTACAATATATTTGGTAGGATAAGTCCATTGGGATTACAATCCCTTATACCATCTTGCCTCCCAAGTCTTGTACCTCTATATATACTGCCAGAGAGGCTCAATGCAATACATCTAATTCCACTCAATTCTATCTTCCTTCACTATTGACCATGGCAGCCATTACTTTCCCATCATTAATATGCCATTCTTTTACTGCAGCAGCATTACTACCATCATCCTTAAGCACAGGTGGAGTTTTAGTTAAGTGAAAAAGTAAACCATAGCCTCTCAATGCAGTCTCTACACAGAAAGCCCACTTTGGATAATTCTGACCATCTAGGGTAAGATTGATAACTATTGCATTTATCTGAGACATGTTGAGAAGTGCTAGGACTTGACAAACAGCAGGCAAAACAGCAGAACAGAGGACAGATAGCGGTTACCACAGTGGAAGTGTTGACTGTGCAGAGATATCACCACGTAGCAGAGACTAGTGAAGATGAGCAGCAGCAGACGAAGAAGATCCACGGGCGAAGGACGAGTCCCACCAAGAAGCCACGGGCTGAGGGCGGCGAGATCGGAGCAGCCGCCTTTGGTGGAGTCACCGGATCTGACGAGGCACCGGATCTGACGAGGCGGATTCCCCAGGCAACGGCGGCGGCCCGGACAGATCCCGACAGACTGGACGATGAAGAGCCGTGACGGGCGGCTGCAGGGACAGCGGTCGAAGAAGCCGCGATGGGCAGTTGCAGGGACGGCTGTGACGGGCGGACGACGGCCGAAGAGAGCTGCAACGGGCGACGGCGGCCGAGCCGCGACGCAGAGACAACGGCCGAAGGAGCCGCAATGGGCCTAGGCCACGGCCGAGCCGCGACGCAGAGACGGCGGCCGAAGGAGCCGCGACGGGCCGAGGCCGACTAGATTTGGATCGTGGGAGGAGGACTAAAATAATCTTGACCTAACCCTAATACATGGCTCTGATACCATGTAACTTACACTGGGGATTTCAGAAGATAATAACTTCAATAGTGGAGATGCCAATATATAGATGATCACATGGGCCACATAGGCCTATAGTATATGGGCCTTGATATACTTAACACGACCAACTAACCCTACAAATCTTAACCCTGGATGGGATGATATTGTCCATTAGTAATCTACAAGACTACAATTTTCTAAACTGAGGATCTTTCCTTACTTAAGAAAAAGAGATATGCAAATTAGAGAGTAACAACTAACTACAGTACAATGTACCATATAGGATTTGATACATCCAAGGCAAATCTATCTCGTATTGTCCCCAGCAAGGCAGGCCAAGGACAACAACAAAGGCATCACAACTTGAAGATAATATATGATTTGCAAATATTGCAGTGCCCTAAGTACTTCAGCATTTTGTAGCCAAGAATAAACAAGCATTTCCAGTACAAAATACTGTATAGTTTTTCATACATCTAATGCAAATCTATCAATGATCCAATCAATGAACTGTATACTTCAATGTATTGATGTCAGTAGAGACTGTTGGTTCCTTAATCCCAATAGCTATCAACATTAGCCAAGGGTAAGCACAACATCACAGTGAAAGTGAGGGAGAGAAATCCAGCAGGATTTGTAACTTCATTCTTTTTAGAAAAAAAAAAGCACCCTGTATTACACCGCACAGGAGTTCTGCCTATGCAGTGGCTTCATAATGAAGCTGTGTGATTTAAGGAAAAAAAATACTCCACAATGAGATACATCTTGTACATAAAATGAATCATTCAACAATAGTAAGTTAAAATACTGAAATCATGTCAAACACAAGTTGAATAAGCAAGAATATCAACCAACCAAAGAAAAAATAGGTAAGGTGGTTCTCAACTAATACCCGCCCCTGTCTAGGATCTTTTTCTTAAAGCCTTAAAGGCAGTGGTGGAGCCAGAAGTTTATACCCGTGAGGTCAAATATACAAGTATTTATTAAAATGTTGTATTAGAATGGACCTCTCTACGATAATTATATGTATTAGGTGGTGGAGCCAGAAGTTTATACCTGTGAGGTCAAATATACAAATATGATGTCTCTCCATTCCAGTTACATCGTACGTAGCACATGGAATTGTACCTTAAAATGGGCAGCAATGGCCAAAACCAGAATATGAAGTAAAAGTAATGTTATGAAGAAGGCTCATTTGCCAACTTACAGACTAATTCTTCTTCGCGCGCGCGCACACACACACACAAAAACTCATTTTAATGGCTAATGAGATCATGATGGTGGAGAATAACAAATATGAGAACTGTTGCTCTAAAATTTTCTGTTGTAAATGGATCAGCTATAATAATCATAACATAAAGCCTTTATACCAGTAAATGTTCTACAGGAATAAAGATTTGTCACATCCAACTTGCTATCTGCCACTAGATGCGCTGATTTGGTGCATCTCTAAACTATGCATTTGTCCATGCAGCATGCTGTTCAAGAGGTCTTACTATGTTGGTTACATTGCAACTTGCAGAATAAAATGTTCACCTATTAAGCACTTGAGACCAATAGGAAACCTCCAACAAAATGTAATTGAACCCTCAAGTAGTATTTGGTGATTGAGGGCAAACCCTGTGGAAAAGCTTAATCTGGTGTGATGTGCTAGTCTACTTGTAAATTAGCCCATGGTCAGATCTCAAACAGTAGTACTATGTTAAAACAATATAAACAAATAAAATAAAGCACGTGAGGAAGAGAAACTTTGCTTTCCTTTGTTTCTTCATGTTCTATCTTTTTCTTGAGAGAATTACTGTTTCTTATTTTTGTCATGTATAACCAGTGGTTATGCCAGATTCTGTCCAAACAGAACTTCCACAAGAATTTTTTTATACATGTTTTTTTTTTAAATGTAAGGAAACAGGGCATTTGCAAGCTGTTAATGTTTACAATGACAGATGTGAAGAAGAGATCATCCAGAGCTCTGCAACTAGCACACTTGTTAGTATCCCATGGAGAAGAGATCATCCAGAGTTCTGCAACTAGCATACTTGTTAGTATCACATGGAATCACTGCACACAGGTCACAGGATACAAAATGGGAACCAAAGCAACCAGCATCCTAGCATTCGCACTTGATTGAGCAATGTGCTCCAGTGCTCCACAAATTGAATCAGACTTCGTGGTTGTATGAATTCATGCCCTTCCCGAAACAACTAACTTTTGTTGAGACTCGAGACATCATAAAATGTTAGAAATTTTGTGTCAAAAAGGTCCATATGACAAAATTTGGACTAGCAATATTCGCCATCAAAAGACAAATCTTCTACCTGTACTTCGAGTTGTTCTTCAGTAACAACTAATAACATATTATTTCCTACAACAATAACTAGAAAAATATGATTGCATCCTAGCCTTCGTGGCGTGTTATCCACGTGTGGCCATAGCACCGCAAAGCTAAGCCTAACCGAGCTCCAAATCATGAGACAAATTACACAATTTTATTTAATAACAGTTCGTACGGGAAAACATCCAAACTTGAATGGTGATAACATGAGCCAAGTTGTTGAACCTAAGCAACCACAGCGTGCGGGCATAACAACAAACACTACGCGCGCCACCCATTCCACACCGAAAAAATTGATCATATACCCTCCATTTAGATGGAAATTGAGGATTTACCCTCCTGACCCACGTGTCAGTGACTTATAATGACCCTACATGTCATTGAGTTGTGGAGGGTAAATCCTCAATTTCCCAACTAAAGGGAGGGTATATGATCCAATCTCCACCTTGCGACTCATTCACCAATTCACAGTTTCACACACTTAAGGAACAAATAACCACGCGCAGGAAACCTCCCAAATCCTCGGTGATGAAGGAGTTGCGCTCGACGACGCGGAGCAGGCCGGCGTCGGAGACGCGGGGCACCCGAGGAGGGGGAGGGACCGGAGCGTCCCCTCCGCCCTCGCTGCCAACTCGAGCAGCACGTCGTCGGTTATCCGGTGGCTGAGCGGCGGCTCCACCGCGACGCGGCGCCACAGGAGCGGATCCCCCGCGCGGCCTCGCGGAGGCGGCGGCACACGGGCCCGCACGCCAGCAGCTCGCGCAGCCACAGGAAGCCCAGGGCCAGGAGCAGAGCAGCGTGCGGCTCGCCAGGGACAGCGGCCCGTGGCGGCGAAGGCGCTGAGGCGGTGGCAATAGTCGGGAGCATTGAGTGGTGAGGATTGTTGCCTTGAGGGAGGAATAGACGCCAGCAAAATGGGAACCAAATGCGCGTTCCCGGGAAAAAGGTAAATCCTGAATTTCCATCAAAATAAAGAAGGGTATATGATCAATAAATTCGGAGAAAAAGGGAAGAAGGGGAGAGCCGGAGAGGCGGTTGCCTGTGACGATGGGAACCCATCTGGCCCCGTGATTTACAATGGAGTCTCAAAAGAAGATAATATATATAATTAAATATGACTCTAAACAGTATTATGAATATCAATATTATCTTATAAATATGTTATGAAATATATACCACTCAAAATAAAACTTCCAGGTGAAGCACCATAGAGATCCTTCGACAAAGATGTTGAATGAAGCAATTCTGAGCTGCATTGACTTCGGTCATTTGATAACTGTTTCTCTCCAAAGATAAGTATGTATCATAGTGCAATAAGAGTGCCAAAAATAGCTAAAATAGCAATGCAAAACATACACAGATCACATCAAGTGAAAATATATCTAGTTTGAACAGTGAGTACATCAAAGACTGTGTTTCTTTATCACCAACAAATTTAGAGGATAGATGAAATTCCCAAAATGGTTGAATTATGAGATGATTTTGCCATTTTGGGCAAACCTATCTTTTATATATATATATATATATATATATATATATATATATATATATATATATATATATATATATATATATATATATATATATATATATATATATATATATATATAATCGAAAACCTAGATAGCAATATCTATGCTTGGAACAAAAACTTACTCAATGGCACCTCCATGGCAGCAACAAATTGTTTCACCAGTGAAGATGGAGGACAGGTTAGATTTGTTGAAGAAGTTGGCTTAGGTTCTATGTTCGAGCCATCCTCATATGCTGAGGGTATTATTTCTGAGAATTGGAAGCGAGAAGATTTTTTCAGCTTATGTGATGATGCAGTTGTTTCAACATCTAATTGGATTTATAATGAGAAACATCACAAAATGGACTGGCAAGGATTCAACAAAGAGGCCTCTAGGTGGATTAGAAAAACTGTATGGGTACTCAATTGCTAATTAAAGAATCATGCATATTAGTCGTGCACCGCTCTCACAAACTCAAGCTTTAGTTCAATTCACTAAAATATAAACTTCCACCCCCACCATGATCAGTTACTGAAATTCTAATATATGAAAAGAGCTTAAAGATTCAAACAAGTCACTGCATACACCAAACTGAGCTTACGAGCCCAATCAAACAAGTCACTGCTACTAACTGAAAGTTTTGAATTTCTTCTATCCCCATCCATGATCATGTCCAACTCAAAATCTCACTGTCGATGCTAGGTGCAATCACTTGAACAGATTCACCCACACTAACTTGAATTTACCGATAGTAGGGAAATAACAACACTTGTATACCAATTCACCACCCTAACACGACGAATCAATTACCTCATTAGTCACCATGTACCATCCATCACACCACGCACCTCTCACTCTCACCTCACCACCATGAGGGCAACAATTCCACACACAAAGCAATGGTCAATTCGATGGGAATGCCAAAACATGCGTACGTCATCGCGCGGCAACTTCATGTCCAGCATCTACGCCGTGGTGACCTGCTGATCCAGTGACGTCCTTGAGGAAGCGCCCCATGCCCATCAGATTCGTCCGCATCTGCAAGCACCGCAACCGATTCGAACCAGATCTCATTAGATTCGAACCCTGAATCGAACAGAGGGGATGCGTGAGGGCGTGCGTACCTTGGAGAGGTCAACCTTGATGTTGGTGAGCATGAGCTCAGCACGGGCGGTGGAGTGGATCACCATTCGCGCGTGTGACACGAGCAACGTCAAGGCAGGGGCTGGGGGGGTTGCTGCATGGCGGGGCCTACTTGGCAGTGACACGAGGGAGAAGATAGTGAGGAGAGGGAAGAGGAGGAGGAGGCATTGGGAGAAGCAAAGGTTGGAGGCTAGATATCTAGAAGGAACTCACTAACATGTCTAGCGATGTCGTGACAGGGGCGGATGAGGTAGCATTGAGCCGACTCAAAGATGACGGTGAGAAGGCAACCATCATAGAGGTTGCACCTAACTCATATGCTCAAACCCTAGCATCTACCCATTCCCCATGCAATGCAAGGAAAGGGAAGAAATCAGTAGGATAGTAATGTGCGAGATCAGAACGGCATAGGGAGGATGAGGTCCCTTATGACGGGAAGGTAGGGGAAATAATGGGAAGGATCGATGGTGGAGTAGTTGCAAGAAGCGGGAGGGGAAATAATGGGAAGGATCAATGGTGGAGTAGTTGCAAGAAGCGGGAGGCATTGTAGACTGGGACTCGCACGTGTTTAAACCAGACGATGGACAAACCATGGCTTTATCATGGGAAGAGAATGTAGTGTGGTTGGGGTGGGTAAACGTGGGATCGTGCGTAGTGCAGTTGGCTGCACAGTAGGAAGGATGGCTCAGATTCTTCATGATTAAATCCGATGGCTAGAAAGAGGTGAGAGAGAATGCATCGACGACTACTAACTCATATAGGAATGGTACAGTAGGATCAGGTTATGTTTGGTTGGGTTAACCACGAGGGATAGGATGGGATGGTCTTGAATATACCCATGTTCTAGAATTTGGTTAAGTGAATGGAATCAACTCATCTTGAATGAAGTAGTACAGATTTCAAGAATATTTCCATGAGATGTTGAATCATTCCATTCGACGAAATCTAGTGAATGACGTGGTACAGGACGTGCTCGTCCACTCAACACAGGGTGCCCTCACCCCTCGTCCACTCACCTCACATCACCTCCCTCTCGCCACTATTTACTCGCCTTGTGTCACCTCCCTGCTGGCCATCGCCTCACCTCTTGACCATTCCCTAGGTGCCTCCTCTCCTTCTCCTTCTCCCTTCCCTCTCCTTACCTTCATCCTCTATTGTGCACTAGATCTGACCCCATCACTCCTTCTTCCCAGATATAGGTAAGGGCATAGAGGAACACCGACGCCTACGGTGACCTGATGATGGCGATGACTAGATCCGAGCTACCGCCTTCCCATCCCAACGTCGATGGTGACTGGATCCGAGTTGCCGCCTCACCTTCTTCTTCCTCCCCTCCCTCACCTGCGGGGTGAATTTCCGGCAAGAACCAATGGTTGGATCCATGTGTTATTCCAAGTTGTCAAGTTCTGATTTGTTGGTTCATGTTCGTTCATCTTGTTGTACTTTATTCTCAAGTTCTCAATTCTGATTCAATGGGAATGCCCACAATCACTAACCTAGTGAAGATCCCTAATTTTGTTTTATGGATTATATTGCTTGATTTTGTTAGTGCGAAATAAATTGTTGTTACACAAATATTCACTCTTTCTTGTGTTCTTGATTTTGCCTCTTCAATTTGCGGCACTCATGATTTGTATATGGACAAGAGGAAGTTGAAATGAAGAAAGATGTTGATTATTGGCGATGCTGCATATGTTGCTACTTGCATGATATTTATGTTTGTATTGTTTAGACATAGAAATAGGAGAGAACATATTTTGTACGAAAGGGATACGACTAGAATTGATTATCTCACTAATAAAATTTAGAAGAATGAAACAACCTATACCAACAGGATAAGGCTTAAAGAACCCCTTTCTTTCGGTTGTGCGAAGTCTTGAGAGAACGTTGTTTGCTTCATGACACTATACATGTATGTGTTGAGGAGCAAGTTGTCATGTTCTTGAACACAATTGGACACAATCTAAGGAATAAACTAGTTGGTACTAACTTCACTAGGCTAGGTGAAAATAGTTAGCCGATATTTTAAACATGTTCTCCATGGCACAGGTGAGCTATGAAATGAACTTATTAGACCATCTTCATTGGAGACGCCAACCAAAATTGCAGGGAACGCAAGATGGGATCCATATTTTTAAGGTATGATAGCTAACAACTATGGCTTAGAGATTTCTGGTGAAAATTTTGTGGTTACTGATTTTTTGCTTATTTCTTAACTAAATGGAATTGTATTAGAGCCATCGATGGTATACATATAAGGGTATTTGTTAGTAAGTCTATGGAGGCAGCCTTTCGTGGTGGAAAGTCATTTGCTACTCAAAATGTGATGGAAGCCATAGATTTTGATCTTCATTTCACACATATGTTGGCTGGTTAGGCGGGGATAACACATGATTCTATGGTGTCAGCAGATGCAATAGAGCATGAGAATGGCCTACGTGTCCCCGAAGGTAAATAAAATCATTCTAGCAGTACATGTCCATACCAAATTATTAAAAACCAATATTATCAATGTGTTCATCATATCTTAGGGAAATTCTACCCAGTGGATGTTGGATATGGAACCAAACATGGGTTTATGCCACCTTTTCCTTATGTGAGTTACCACTTGAATGAGTGAGGGAACAATTCTCCCCTAGATGAAAAGGAATTGTTCAATCTTAGGCACTCATCTCTACGAGTAAGTGTAGAGCGCACCTTTGGATCACTCAAGTGTAGGGAGTGTTCATATTGGCTATGATTGATGGCTTTTGACTAAAAATGAATAGTAGTGCCTAAAAAAGTGGCTTTTAGGAGGGGGCAAGCAGTAGGAAAAGTGAAGAAGAGATATATGCGCGAGATGGGAGTGAGAACAGTGAGGTGTGTGACACACCCGTGACCCCTTACCTTATCCTCAAAGTAAGACAGGAGCGAGAGGAGTGGAGAAGCCACTACAAGAAGCCAGGTGTTCATATTGACTTATGGCTTCTCCAAGCAGAAGCTAGAAGTAGAAGTCAATACGAATACCCCCTAGGTTCATAGTCCTTAATGATGCCACTCCATTCTTCCCTTTCTCAACTCAAGTTGATGTTGTCATAACTTGTTGCATCCTAAATAATTGGGTTCTTTCTCAAGAGACCGACCGTTTCATTCTACCGGAGACTACTTGGACACCTAACCCTCGTATGACAGCAAGGGAGCAAGCAAATGACCATAGAGCTATGGTTGGCCAGAGGCAGACTCTTGCTAAACAAATGCGAGCAGCTCGTTAAAACTACTAAGGCCATTAATTATGTAGGGACTTTAAATAATTATGTGAACATTGTAGAGTGATTTTCATGTAAACCTATTATGTGTGATGAGTTCTATGTGTACCTTTCATGGAAATATATTATGTGTGATATGTTCTATGTGAACCTTTAATTTAAACCTATTATGTGTTTTTTTGCCATGGATAGACTTGTTTTTACTATTTTATGTGATTTACTTTTTGGATGCTTTTGATACATTTGGTATATTTGATTTAACTACTATGTTTATAGTTAATAGGCAATGGACTTGGACCAACATGGCAATAACTAGGGGGTAACAATGGTGGTGGGGTTGTTTGGACAAATGCAATGTCTGCCTTTGTGCAGAACTACTTGGCTAATCTTATGGCTAGTGGCACTAAAAACCTGCATTGGTTTCAACAAAATTCATCTTAACAATTGTGCAAAGGCCTTGAATGAATATTTAAAGGTTAGTGTCACTAGAGATCAGGTTCAAAACCACGTGAGGAAGTGGAGAAAAGATTGGGCAAGGATAAGCAAGCTCTAGAAATTAGGTGGTGCTCTTTGGGATGAAAATATGTGCACTATCAAACTTGATCATGAGCATTACACTGGTCATGTGTAGGTAATTCCAAAATTTGAATGACTAATGTGGTGTGTTGTGACTTGAATGGAAATTAATGAATGGAAGAATATTTGCTACAATTTTCATCTGTCTAAACTCTAGATGAGCTACTATTATTGGTATACTATTGCTGCTCTTACAATTGTCAAGCAATTTCTTTAAACTTGTAGGCATTCTATAAATAGCAACTTATTTGTTCATTGTGTAATTTTTGCTAGGACAATTGCTATGATGATGATTACTTGAACACTACACTTGAGCACTATAATGAGATGGCTATTATCTTTGGGAATAGAATGGCTACAAGAAAGTATGCAAAGAGATCAAACAACCCTCTTGGTGTAGATGTCACTGAAATAGATGACCACGAAACAACAAAAGCTCCAACATATTCTCAAGGTAAAGTGAAGAAAAATGAGGGTGTTGAACAGGTCACAAAATTAGGGAATTATGGAGGTGACTCCTCGGCAAGTAAACCACCACCAAAGAGGGCCAAGATATGCACTAATGACAAGATGTTTTCTTTCATGGCTAGTGGGCTTGATAAACTTGTTAAAGCTATAGAGAAGGCTGGTACTGCAGATACCGATGTTCTTGAGGACCTGTGGGATAATTTGTGGATCTTTTATGATTTGAGGAAGCACATCTGAACCGCTACTACGCTCATTTATGTGAGAACATTGCTCTTGCACGGGCGTTTAACAAGCTTAGCGACACAAACAAGATTGTTTGGGTTACTATATACATTACCAATTATAATCTCTAAAACTATATGGTACCAGGTACATTTGCACCCTCTTTCCTTGTACCTTGCTAATTTTTTTTCTTATACCATGAAGTATGTTCTCATTGCCAGCTCCCCTATTTCTGATGGCCTGATGCTACATTAATGCTTCTTTTAGTAGTGAACTAGTGATGCTAGTTGTAGGTTGGATTGGCCGAGTGTCATTATCGCAAAATCATCTTGTAGGGAAACTATACTCATTGAGTCAATTCTATTTACTTATGTGATTGTACTTGTACACTAACTTTTTGAGACTAATGTTATTAGGGTTGAATTGATAGAGTACCATCATCTAAAAATATTCTTGCTAGTTGCCTCTCCTCCTCAAGTCTCTACTCTGTCTACACTATTATGTTTTCTGATTGGCAATGTTAATCTAGTTGCATACTTACATATTGTAATAATTTCTTGCTTAGCTGTACTATGCATATTGATACGTTGATATGCCTTTCTTTCCTATAGAGTAAAATAGAAGAGATATGCTCTTTTATTTTTATTGAATCCAAAGTCACTTCTAGTCTTTTAAGTGTAACTTTCCAGTTTAAGGTGGCTAGACTGCTTCATTTGTTATGTTTGGATGCCCTCTCCTATATTGGTTGATGTTACATTATGTGAAAACTTTTGCTTTGTACATGATTATAGACTATGATTTTATAAACATTGCATCATTCAGTCCATGTCCTCTTTGATAATACAATGCAAAGTAATGTTGCATGCACACTAATGCAAGTCTGTTAGCATCTAGAATTTTTTACCTATGTTGACAACACATGTTTTATCTGAATCTCAATCTTAATTTTTAAGAAACTGTTTGGTAGCATTCCTGGAGTTGAGCTATTGCAAACTCTTGCAAAAAGCTAGAGTGGAACTATGGGCTTGTTTAGTGAATGATAGTTCAATTTTATTTTTACATGTTTTAAATGTAACATTGCTCTTCCCAGTTCATGACATCCTTAAATTTTTTAAACATGTGAACTTCATTCGTGGTTTCATTAGAATCATAATGTTAAAAGATTATTGTGCTTCCATGTAAGGATGTAAGTATTAGAATCATTATCAAGGGAAACAAAAATGCCAAAATCAATCCATCGCCTAGAATCACAAAGGCCAAAATCAACCCATTGCCCATAATCACACAACGTGGCAAATAGGTTTGAGAAAACAAAGGAATTTGATACGTAATCGCATGAACGAATGCAGGTTCAACAAATGATGCGTCAAGGCGAAGGATGGTATATAGTAAGTAATCTCACCACTCATGGACAAAGGTTATCATTACCAATCTCATTAACCCTCATCCCTTCAACTAAACACAAACTTGGATCATCCCATCCACTCCCATCCCACCAACTGAATAACAACTCATACTATCACATTCACCCAACCAAACAAGCAACCTAGATCATCTCATCCAGGATTATCCCATCCAAGTTGAATGGAACCATCCCATCCACTCTCATCCTATGAACCAAATACATCGTTATAGAATCAGTTAAGATCATGACTTAAAAATTGTTTGACTTTATAAACCAATTCAGTCTTCTTTGGCTCAATTGATTTGACATGAAAAAACATGAACATAGCAAGGAGGTGACCTAGAGAGGAGCAACGTGAGTGTGCTTTGGCCGTCTTCTACCACCATGTCACTTCGGGTTCATCGCATAGTACGTTGGGGATGGAAAGAGTTTGCCTTGTCCTATGTTGTGACTAACATAAAGCATCTCATGGCACACTGGAAGACCACCTCGTCACACTGGTGAAGAATCTAAACCCATCATTATGAGTTAATAATATGTTTTGGTAATTAATGACAGTCAAATTGTGAAACTAATGTTTTCAATAAGATGGATGGATAGGTTATGTCCCATGGTGGTGGATGACTTGAGATGGCTTCATGTGTTAATCGTCATCAAGTCAAGCAAAGGTTATCATGTGTTGATGGCTTTATGTATTGATCATCATCAAATCAAGCAAAGGTTATCATATGTTGATGACTAAAGTCAAGAGCTTGGACTTGAAGTAAAGATACGCATCATCAAGCTTCAAGAGAATGCGTAAGGTAAAGGTATAACTAGCTACGACTAAGAATGTATTCTTAGTGTTTCCCCGGTCAGGTTGTCGTACTATTAAGAGGTGCCTTGATAAGTAGCTTGAGTGTGTCATGTATTGGTAGCTCACTTACTTGCTCTAGCTATCTTTAGCACAATACTTAGATTTGTGAATGTGTTTTGCAATAGTTGTAGCTCATGTGTAATCTTTGTGATATGTGACTTAGATTTACAAATGTATTTTGCAAATTATTGAAGTCCATGCTCCCTACTCCTTGAGGCATGATGCTATTATTTGTAAATGTGTTTCGAAAATAGTTGAGGATCATGCAATATGTTTTTAACATGTGACTTAAATTTGCAAATGTGTTTTTGCAAATAGTTTGAGTCCATGTCTCCAATACTTGCGGTGTGATTCTGAAGTGTATGAATGTAATTTGCAACTTACTGTGAATCATGTTTTGACCTTGATTGCATAATACTACAATTTGCGAATGTGTTTTATGAATTGCTTAGAGTATATGCATCTTGACTGACCTATGCTGACCTTGGCACACTAGTCAAACCAGCCAAATTTTTTGTCTAACCGGGCTAGCGGTTAGGTTGACCCTAAGTTGGTGGTCTAATCGGCAACACCGATTAGACCGACCGGTGCTACAGTCTGACCGGCCCATGGATCGACTAGGCTTTGGTAGCTGGTTGCTTTTTTCTAGTGAATTATGTTTCTCTGAGTTTTGGTCTGGTAGTTTGATCGGAACACTTGCGGTCTAACCGGAGCTAGTGGTATGACCGATCCCTATGTGGGCGATCTGACTGACAACGCCTGTAATGGCTAGTTTTCTAGCCATTCTGGAGGTTGCGGTAGTACTGGCTATTAGTTGGCAGAAGTACTCGGCCTCAAGCTAATCTTTGTAGAATTCTTGCTCCAACGGCTAGTTTCTCTGTGTAGGGTATAAATACCCTCTTGTAGCTAGTTGGGGAACAATGTTGGTGCCATATTCTTCTTCCTTAGCTAAGAGCAAGCCTTCTCATTTGTTCTGTGCATGTGTTGCATTTAGTGAGATTGGAGAGGAAAAATCCTTGTGGATGTATTGCTCTTAGCAGTGGACTTTGTGTTCATTGAGCTTTGACACTTTATTCATTCAAGTGAGCGTCTCTAACTTGTTACTCTTAGAATTTGCCTGCTCCTAGATGACTTAAGAGGCGTGGTGGTCTGGTGATCTTCTTAAGAAGCTTATGAGAAGGCCTAACTTGTTGTGAGTGGTGTAGGGCTCACATCTCTGGAGTGGAGAAAGAGCAACCCAAGTGAAATTGAGATTGTTGGCTTAATTTGTGGAGCCTGTCTAATTTGTTTAGGCTTACCTCAAGGTGGATTAGGAAAAACCAGCAAGTTTTCGAACACCACGGTAAAACATCATGTGTCATTTACAGTTTGCCTTTTTGTACTAATTTACTTGTAATTTATATTCATGGCAATTGAGTTGATTGCTTATCACCCTACAATTACAACCTTGACATTGAATTAGGTTGTTGGTGCACTTAAGTGTACCTAATTGATTTAGACTTTAATTGTGCAAAAATCGATTTAATTTATGCTTCCGCATAATAAATTTGGTTTTAGCCAAAGAAAATTTAAAAATACCTATTCACCCCCCTATAGTTGGTCTCTTCATCCTTACAAGTGGTATCGGAGTTCGGTCTATTATTTTATTAGGCTTCACCGCCTAGAGAATAAAATATGGCTACTAGTGATATAGTGTACCTTGGTGAGACACCTCTATTTGATGGTACAAATTATGTATGACATCCTAATTTTGAAAGCATTTTTGAAGCTTTTAAAAATAAAATTCACCATTTGGATTTTTCTAAAATTAATTCAAGCTTAAAAATGAATTTTCATTAATGAAAAGGATTTAACAAGATTGAACCAAACATTAACATTTGGTGAAAGCATTTTTTTTAGTTCCTTGAGTCTCAAGGATTTTTATATAATTTTATTGGATTTTCTGGAGTTATTTTCTATTTTCTAGAGCTCCTTTGATTTTATTTGAATTTATGAAAATAGAAAACCCTCAAAAATCCTTAAACAGTAATGAGCCGAGCCCACCACTGTTCATCTAGCCCAATTAAACCCCAGCCAGTCCACTTGTCCCTCCGCTTGGCCCAGCCAGCCTGCCTCGCCCTGGCCACGCATTAGCCATCTGTCGCTCGCCCACCCGCATCCAGCCGTCCGAGTTGCCCTCTCTGTCGGCCATTCGATCTCCCGTGTGCCACGTGTCCTCCATCGACGAGCCCATGCACTGTTCACTATCATCTCCATTTCGAACTCTCGCCTCCGCTCGCCGTGTTCGCTTTGAAGTCCATGCCACCGCCGTCTCAGACTTCGTCCCGTGTCCGACCTAGATGCCTCAGTGTCCGGGTATAAATAGTTGCGTCGCGCCCCCTTGGTTCCCTCGTCCTGAGCTGCTTGCCATCTTTGCTGACCATCGAGTTCACCGTCGTTGTTGCTAGCCATTGGAGTTCGTCCCGAGCAACTCGCTTGCCGTGTGCCACCTCTGTTTCGCCAAGCTCTACCGCACGCCTTGGTCGCCGCCGCTGTCTTCCGCTCCGACAACCTTCACCTCCGTCGTCGAGGACGTTGCCGTCTTCTCCATCTGCGCTATCGATCCCCATAGCCATCTGCCTCACCGCCAGTGAGTCTTCGCTGTTCGCTGTTGTCCATCTTCGCTGCCGCCCTACCATTTCATCTTGCCGCCGGTCAGTCCACCACTGCCATTTCGCCTCGCTTCGCCGTCGCTGTGTGCCATGCACCACCCCCTCGGTCCACGCACGGCTGAGCTAGCTCAAACCCCGCCGACCACGTCTCCTCAAATTTCCATGAAACTGTTCCACCATAGACCGAGCCACTAATGTGTGGG
This sequence comes from Dendrocalamus latiflorus, assembly GCA_017311315.1. Lineage (NCBI taxonomy): Eukaryota > Viridiplantae > Streptophyta > Magnoliopsida > Poales > Poaceae > Dendrocalamus > Dendrocalamus latiflorus. The sequence continues at coordinate 11,751,229 of CM029654.1, forward strand.
TCCCACATGTCAGCGTACTCTATTCCATGAACCCGTGAACCGCCCATGCCTAGTCAAAAGCCACATCGACATCCACGTCGGCCCTAGATGCTGAGTCATCAGCCACGTCAACCTATCCACCACGTCAGCAAGCCCAGTCACCGTGCACTATTTCGTAAACTGGGTTCATCATAGAACAACTTTTCCGTGAGCCGAGTCTATAGCACAATAACCTTTTCCAATTTTCAGCCTTTTCCTTTAGATTAGATTTTCTGAGAGCTCGTTCTTCTCCGTCCTAGCTCCGATTGACCCTATTCTTTTTCCTAAATTCATCTAAAATTGATATATATCTTTTGGTTTTGGTTTTGAAGTTTTTGGAGTTCATTTGAATTTGTTTTGTGTTTTATTTTGTTTTCTCTCTCGTTAGATCATGCATTCGAAGGAGCTGAAGCAAGATTTGAAGATCAAGAGTCATTAACTGAGCAAGGTCAAGGCAAGTCGTGTCCTTTGATCATGTTGAACCTAGTTTTAAAATCTATTATTTATTATTTTATTTTAAATTGTCATGCGTCGCTACTTTATTATCAAACCTTTGTACCGGTAGGTATTGTCCAAATTGATTAATTCCTCCTTGATATTTTGAATACCATGATTCCATTGTCACACTAGGATTGGTAATTATCTAGTGATACAATATTAGTTGTCGCATGGGTTGTACGCTTAAATTGCTTAGCTATGCTTATAGTAACGTTGGGTTTATCATCATATGTGATTAATTAATTAATTTTGACTTAATGATATATCGGAACGTGGTGAGAAATTTAAATTTAAAAATATGAAACTCTTGCATTGTTTTATAATATATTTATTGAAAATTTATGGTGTTTTCCTGAGTTTGGATGAGGTTTCAAATTTTTAAGAATTTATAAAAGACAAAGACAAACAATAATAATACCAAAAAAGGGGATATGCAAATAATAGAAAATTAAAATTTTAAAATACGAATCTGAAAAGATGATCCAATATAAGGAGGGAGAAACTTGAGTTAAAATATAAAATCTCATTTTGGAGATAATAGCATAAATAGCAATAAAAGTAGATAAATAAAATACAGACACATATACATAAATACATATACACATAAGTATGAATGAATAAACAAATTGTGCAAGGAAGAGTCTGTCAAAATAGGAACTAAGCATAAGCAAATTAAATGAGCCAGCAAAGTAATAATATACGAATTATACATAAATATATACATATACATCCATGAGCACACATATTTATAAAATAATAATAATAATAGTAATAGCAATAATATATATATATAGGCATGAGGGAAATATATACATATATATAATTAATGTGCAAATAAATATATATAAATATAAATAAAATAAATGTATATGTGCATATACAAAAATAGAAATAAATAAATATATAAAAAAAAGAAGAAAAAAAGGGGGGATGAAGCCAGGCCGGCCGAAGCGGCCCGGCCCAGCTCCACCCACGCCCCTGGCCGCATTTCTTTTCCTCCCTCTGCCCGCTGGGCCCCGCTCCCCCACGCCTTTCCCCTTTTCCTCTTTTTTTCCCCAAGCGCCTGCTCCTTCTTCCGTGGTAGAGCATCTTCCACGTCGCCCCTTCCCTTCTCCCCTCCGCTCGGCCAAAAGCCGCGCCCAACGCGCCCGCATCAGCGCACGCATGCCGCCGCCCCTGCCTCCCTCGCGCACTGTAGCCATGCCGAGCCCGACCCCGTGCCCTGCTCCACCGCCACTGCTCGCACGCCGCCCGGTCGGCTCGTGGCCCTTAAAAGCGAGATGTCTCTCCCGTCCACCCCGCCTCATCTCCCTCGTCCTCCCATCGCGACCAATTGTCCCCAATCATCCTGAGCTCGCCGCATGGCCATTTTTCCTCAATTCCGGCCACCGCCACCATTGTCGCCACCGTGGCTAACTCGGTGAACACCGGTCTAATTCCGTTTGTCGAGAGCATCACCTAACCTCCACGGCCCTCCCCCGAGCACCGCCCTGCCCTCCGCTTCATCGTAGCACGCCGGCCACGGTGACCCCCTCGCGCCGCCCATGGCTATCGCCGCCGGCCCATCGTAGACTCTCCCCGGCCCAACCAGCAACAGGGTAAGCTTCCTCGGCATCCCCTACTGCTTGTGCACCGCCGGATTCTTTCCCCTCCCACTCCGGCACCGCCGTCTCCGTTTCCACCTCACCCCGCCGCCCGAGCAGCCACCCCCGCCGACCTGCGCCATCCCGGGCCGCACCGCCTCCCCCACCGGCTTCCACAGCACTCCGGGGACTCATTTTGCCGGCCTACCTTTCCCCTCTGGCCTCCCCTCGCCGGAGCTCCCGCCGCCGGCCGTGCGCCCCCACCTCCTCTGTTTCGGCCAGTGATTGCCTCTGTGAGTTCTCAGCCCATCGCCTTATCAGCTTACTCGTCCTCCAGTAAGGCAAGAAACATCGTTCGGTTGGTTGGTTAGCTTGGCTAAGCGTTAACAAGTCCCAGCCCGAGGTTGTGGGTTCGATTCCGGCCGGCTGCAACTTTTCACCCACACCTTATTTCATTTTTGTAGCTCATGTTAATCTATAAAAATCAAGGGAATAATTGGGGAATAATTTAGAGAATATAATAGATTTAGTTAGGATGTAAAATAAGATTACTTAACATTTAATATCCGGTTATTTATTGCATAAGCAACTAATGTAGATTAAATATTTAATTAGGTCATAAAACCAAATTGATTAGTATATAAATATGGATTAAGTTATTATGTTTGAATAATTAATCCTATTTGAATAATTAACTAAAGGACTAAATTAAAGACTTCAATAAAGAAAAACAACTTGTGGTAAATGACCAAATAAAGATTGTCATTAATTAAAATTAAGATTTATGTCTAACATTTAAAATGTTGCCATTAAATGAACTCTAGTGGTAGGTTTTGCTAATTATCAAATATTGGAATATACCCTTGCTAGATAAATAAATTTTAACTAAAGCTAATAACAATATAATTCTTGCGTTCACCGTAGGCCCTACTAAAAATATATACATGTAGATACTACAACAAAAATACTGCCAATCATGAATTCTTAAAATGATAAGCTTTAGTAAGTGATGATAGCCAAATACCATCATGTTTAGCAGACTCGAGCTACAAAGGGATAAAATATCTGAAACAGTAGTTTTTAGAGAGCACTCATATTAAAAGGTTATAATAATATACAGATACTAAAATGTAATAGCCCTAGGTCATCAAGCATCAAAATAACCTCACCGACATATAGATACACTAAAGTAAATATGTAACCATTAACATGAGTAATTAGGGTCACGTAAAATGATACATATCAAGCATTGCTCATATTGCTAAGTTTAAACTAAAATTAGAAATAAGGTTAAGCATAGTAGTATGCATAATAGTAATTAAAGCAGAGATAAAATAATAATGGTACCATTAATTAAATCTTAATACTAGATTAATAAATAATAATGATGAGCATGAAATAATAAGATATGACTAGTGACAACTAAATGCACAAAAAATGTCACCCCATAAAATGATATTCACCTACACTCTAAAATTTATTCAGTAAGCCAAAATGCCCTGAAAAGTAACGCTCGACAAAATGATACCTACTCATAGGCCCATCCTAACTCATGGAACTTCCTTGATAAATATAAAAATAATAATAAAGGAAATTGTTAATAAAAGATCGATTCATCACCGGCCTTGCCTTAAATCACCCAAATCACCATTAACTCATAATAAAACAAAAATTGAGTTTATTCGGATTTATTTGGATCTCTTGAGTTATTTGCTTTCATTTGGATTCAGTCGTTTGTCGCGTAATTAGAAATTGGAAGTCGTGAAGATTCAGTGGACATAGTGAGATTAAGCTCGAAGTGAAGATAGAGACCAGAAGCTCAAGAGGAAGCATTGTGTGAACTCAAGACCGCGGTAAACCGCGCCAGGCGAGTCAATACTTTGATCATGTTGAACCTACGTTTTCTGTAAATTACTTTGGTTTAAATTATCAAATTGCATGTTGTTATTTTATATGCAAATACATGTTTAATTTAAGATTCTAGTTATATGCCCATTGTTTACCTTGAATATTACTATACCTCCTTTGGAATAATTGAATGTGTGAACCTTGTCGCCCTAGCAAAATGATAATAGTAACCTTGTGAAAATAAGTCCCTAATTATATGCCATGCTTAGTACTGCATAAATACTCGGGGGCGCTGAAATGCCCCAAACATCATTGTCATTTTTAAACATGAGAAACTGGTTTGGACAGTCATGGTGGGAATGACTAGTATATATTTGGACATGATTATTTTATGATCCCAAAAACCCCAACTTGCTTGAATATTTGGGCGGATGGTTCGATGGGGTGTGTGTATGTGGTGCAGTGGAAGCACAAAGTAGGTAGTGGTAGAACCGCCCAGATACCACTAAGGACTGAATCTTGTCATGACCTCCTGTGTAAAACAGTACAACCACAAGTCTGCAAAGTGTAACTTGGCTAATTAAATTTATCGAAACTCCCGAACTCATCTCACTGGTAATGGAAGGAAGTGGATACGCATGGGCAAGGGGAGACCTAAAGGGACACCAAGTGGAGAGTGAAGTTTCCCAGCTGTATTAGCGTTGCAGGAAGTGGAGCCCGGCTGCGCTAGTTACTGTGGGGGAACATCCCGTGCATAGATGGGACCCACCGCAAGTGGGAGAAGCCCATAAGGTGAGATGACAAAAGGAGCTAGATATTCTGAACAGTCACTGTGACAGTCTTCTTGACCACATGGCTAAGGAATCATGTGGGGCAATGAGTTGAATGTCTCTTGTGGTGAAAGTGTACAAACTCTGCAGAGTCAAAACTATTCGAATAGCCGTGCCCACGGTCATGGGCGGACATGGGAACTTAACCAGATATAGTTCTATTTCGAAAACTTTGTGGGTGGTAATGGAAAGGTGGAGGGCAGTGGAAAGCCCTGATTTGAATTGTCCTGGGTGTCATCCCAGTGGTAAGTTAAGCGGCTATAACGCTGAAAGATGCTATATGGTGCAGATGCCACGTAACGGTGGATGGAATCTGTGTCAATTATAAGATAAACTTACTTCACAAATTTAAGTCCTGAGTTTAAAATTGCTAGGTCTTAAGGATGTTTAAGTAACTGTATTCAAAAGCACTCTACGCAAAATAAAATAAACCCAAGCCTTCCTTTGATAAACCTTGCATATTATCTATTGCATTCTGTGTGTTGGCTCGCTGAGCATGGTGGTTTGTGATCACACTTGCTTTCACAACAAATCCAGAATCAGGAATCAGATCACTACACATCAGCAACACGACTGAACATGATGGCAAAGAAGATGAAGATGTCAAGGGCTAGGTCGCGAACCTCCAGTTGGCTGCCTGTGGGCATGTCCTGAAGGTCCCACCTGTGTGCTTCATTCCGCTGCTGCAATTTATTGAATTCGGCCTAATCGGCCCATGAGTAAGTCTACTATTTTATTTATGCTTCCGCATGATATGTAATATGATGTCCATTGCTGTAACTGTGTGCACTATCTACTGATCCAGGGAATAGTGCAGCTAAACACAGTAGATTCAGGATTATAAAATCTGGGTCTGATAATCTGGCATATTAATTTGTGAAGTCTCAACTTTGATTTCGTTACTGATGTTGTATTGGTGCAAGAGGGGCAATTATCGACTAGGTGGTTAGCTTACTCAACGGCGAAATCTTAGCAAGCGAGATTGGGTTAAAATGGAGCATTGTAAAAGCCTTGTTGCGATTTTCTTTAACGTGAGGATTATCATATCGTGTGGGTACAGTTGTGCAACCTCTGTAGAGTGTAAAATTATTTGATTAGTCGTGTCCTCGGTTATGGACAATACTCGGTGATTTCACACGAGGGGTAGAGTTTCCATAAAAATCTGGATGGGTTAAGTTGGGAAGTGAATGGTTGGTTCACTGGTAGTTTATTACGTGAATCTAAGTTCACGGGTGATTCATTGGAGTGAATGGTCAGTTCACTTGTGGTTTGTCTCAATTCCTTTGATTACTTATTTATTAATCATTTTCAAAGTCCACTTTTCAATCTATTTTTTGTATTTACTTTAAATTATTGCTTTACGCAAATTAACCTTTCAGCCATCCTTTGGTAAGTCTTGCATACTATATTGCATTCTTTGTTACAAACAACTTGTTGAGTACTCTATGTACTCGCGGCTATATCCACATTTGCTCAATTAAGGCAGAAGGACCAAACCAGCAGGAGGTACCTGAAGAAAGATATTTTGATGACTTCGTGGATTAGGACTTCGCTCCCCAGTCGATTGCTTGTGGGCATATTGAATGACTACTACTCTTATTTCTGTTTTTCCGCTGCAAGTTTCTTTAGCCATTCAGGCTATTATCTGTAACCTTGGCCATAAGGTTGCAACTTTGATAATCAATAAGATTCGCATGCCATCTTAGTTTAAGGCCATGTGTCCTAAAATATGGTCGATTGTTGATGTGGGTTTTTCTCCTCCAATGAATTCTCTTGCTCTAACAAATGGGAAAGAGAAAATTAGTTCTCAACGTTCAAGCAATCAATGCTTTATATAGTACTTTGAGTGTAGAGGTATTCAATGATATACGCGATCTCAAGAGCTCTCATGATATGTGGACACAATTTCAAGGTGATTATGAAAAGTCCACCTCAACCAAGGAGGATTGCATAGAAGAATGAATGTCAGGAGAAGAATGCTCAATCTCTAGCTTTGACAATGATGAGTCCACAAGCCCATCTATATCACCTCATTGTTTTATGGCTAATGATAATAAAAAGGTAAACAATGATGTTGAGCCTACTTATGATGAGTTTATGGACATGCTAAAAACTTGAATGAGTACTTTGGCAAGGAGAAGTCAAAATTTAAGGTCTTGAAGAAAGAAATTTTCTCTTAAGGATTCTTATGAGGAGATAAAAGAAGATTACGAGACTCTTCTTCTCAAGGACCTCACCAAGTCCAAGGTGGGTATAGATATTACATGTGATTACTAGATTATATGCCATGCATAGCTCCTAGCTCTTACATTTCATCTAAGGTTAGCATATTCACCTCTTGTGATGATTTAATTGATATTTCTTGTTACTCTAAATTAGATGCTTCAATTTTTTATATGTCTTGTGATACTAACTTTGTAGATGAAAATAAAGAGCTGAAGATCCAAGTCACAAAATTGAACAATGACTTGAAAGGGTGCTATAAAGGGAAGGTCTCTCTTGGCAATATCTTAAGCTATCAAAGGAAATCAAATAACAAGAGAGAAATTGGCTTCATCTCTAAGAAGAAAGAGAAGAGAAAGACAGAGTATAATGCAAGACACATGAAAAATGTCAAGTGCTTTGGATGCAATGAGAAGGGACGCTTTGCCTCGGTGTGCCCTAACCAAGTGAATAAGTCAAGATCTTCAAAAAAGAGGCAAGCTAGCAATAAGTAAGATACAAATATGAGAAGGGGAAGCAAATCCCAATTTGCTACAATTGCCGGGAAAGGGGAAACATTGGTAAAGTGTCTAATGGGTAAAACTTCTAAGCCTATTATCTATAATGACTATTATTTTCTTATCAAGGCTAGAGTTGGTAAGGTGATTGCTAGATGTATTAGTTCACCTAAGTCTATTTAATACTACAAAACAAGCTATACTGGACAACTCATCACAGGCGGTTCATGGGAAACCATATGTGTTGTAATTATCACATACGGTTTTACAATCGTGATCGTCTATGTTACTAGCATTAGCTAATGCTGTGTTAGACCCAGATTTTACAATCCGGATTCCTTTGTGATTCCACCGCACTATTCCCTGGATCAGTAGATAGTGCTCACAGTTTACAGTTCTGAATATCAAAGTACATATCATGCAGAAGCATAAATATAATAGTAAACTTACTCATGGGCCGATTAGGCCGAAATCATTAAATTGCAGCAGCGGAAGAACGAAGTACGCAAGTGGGACCTTCAGGACATGCCCACAGGCAGCCAACTGGAGGTTCACGACCTAGCCCTTGACATCTTCATCTTCTCTGCCATCAGGTCCAATCGTGTTGCTGAGGCGTAGTGATCTGAATCCTGATTCTGGATTTGTTGTGAGAGCGAGTGTGAGCACAAACCACCGTGCTCCGCGAGCCAATACACAGAATGCACATAAATAGTATGCATGGCTTATCAAAGGAGAGGCTCGGGTTATTTTATTTGCCATAAATTGCTTTTGGTAGCCTTAGTATTATTAAATCATAGTGTTATTGTTTCTACCTTAACTCCACACGGCGATTGCCATAATTGACTTAATCCACCAAAGACACACTTTCCTTACTGATTGCTGTCTAAGACTCCAAATAGCGAGTGACATCATTTAATTATTCCACCAATCATACACTTTCTATATTGATTGCTGTCTAAAACTCTAAACAGCGAGTGACATCATTTAATTAATCCACCGATCATATACTTTCTATATTGATTGCTGTCCAAAACTCCAAACAGCGAGTGACATCATTTAATTAATCTACCGATCATATACTTTCTATATTGATTGCTGTCTAAAACTCCAAACAGCGAGTGACATCATTTAATTAATCCACCGATCATACACTTTCTATATTGAATTCTATCTAAAATTCCAAACAGCGAATAACATCAATTATACAATCCACCAATATCTTTTGTATTCCAAATTCCTAACAACCCATTCCTTTTGTTATTGATCCACAACCATAATTTGCTCTTCCAATAATCAACCTTATTTTCCATTATCTATCTCTAACTAATTCACTAGTATACCTCCACCAAGAATATCATTGAACAAATCTATGATTCACTAGTATACATCCACCAAGAATATCATTGATCAAGTCTATACTCCAAATATCATATCTCCAAATTCCCAACAATTCAATTGACCCATCTAGTAATCGATCAAATCCTATTAATCCCATTATCGCCAATATTTCTCAAGAATTTATATTAATTATCAGTGTCATAATCCAGCAAATACCTTTGCACTCCCTAATTCTCCAAAAATCATTTAAATCATCTATCTAGCCTATATATTCATTTAAACTCCACCAATTTATTTTTCCCAGAATCCACACTATCATTATCCCTTTTATGATCAACATGAATCCACCAACTCCTTTATGCGATTCCATAAACAACCATCTTCTTTTCTTACGACCCTATTTATTCTTCCTGACATTTTATTTGTAAGAAGTATTATCATTATTTAAAAATATAATACATAGGAATTTCCTGAGACCTACCAATTTTAAACAAAAACATAATGTGTAAGAGAATGCAATAATAATAGCGATCTAGATTCCATCCACCGTTACATGGCATCCGCACCATATGCTAACATTTCAGCGTTATAACCGCTTACATTACCACTGGGACGACACCCAGGACAACTCAAATCAGGGCTTTCCACTGCCCTCCACTTTTTCCATTCCCACCCACAAAGTTTTTGAAATAGAACTATATCTGGTTAAGTTCCCATGTCCGCCCTTAACCGTGGGCACGGCTATTCGAATAGTTTTGACTCTGCAGAGTTTGTACACTTTCACCACAAGATACAATTCACTCGTTGCCCCACATGATTCTCTAGTCATGCGGTTGAACAAATCATCACAGTAACCATTCAAAGTATCTCGCCCCTTCCATCATTTCACCCTATGGGTCGCTCCCACTTGCGGTGGGTCCCATACGTTGTGCCGGATGTTCTCCTTCTGAATGTCTAGCAGCTGGCTACTCCCCTGCTAGCCCGCCACAGCAGAACTTCACCCTCTGCGAGTGTCCCATTCAAGTCGTCACCCAGACAGCCGCTTGCACTACCTCACCACCTCCTCCTGTGAGGATGACTTTCAGGGTCCGGTAAATCTACTAAGCCAAGTTGTACTTTACAGACTTGTGGTTGTACTGTTTTACACAGGAAGTCATGACAAGATTCAGTACTTAGTGGTATCTGGGTGATCTACCACTACCCACTTTGTGCTTCCACTGCACCACACACACACCCTCGAACCATCCGCCCAGATATTTAAGCAAGTTGAGGTTTTTGGGAACATAAAATAATCACACCAACATATACCAGTCATTACCACCATGACTTCCCAAACCAGTTTCTCATGATTAAAAATGATATTGATGCTTGGGGCATTTCAGCGCCCCGTGTATCTATGCAGTACTAAGCATAGCGTATATTTACGGACTTATTTTCGAAAGGTTACTATTATAATTTTACTAGGGCGACAAGGTTCACACATTCAAATATTCCAAGGGAGAATTAATATTAATCAAGTTAAATAATGGCATATAACTAGAATCTTGAAACAATCATGTATTTGCATATAAAATAACAGCATGCAATTTGATAATTTAAACAAAAATAATTTACAGAAAATGTAGGATCAATATGATCAAAGTATTGACTCGCCTGGCGCGGTTTACCGCGGTCTTGAGCTCACACGATGATTTCTCTCAAGCTTCTATTCTTATCTTCTCTTTGCTCTACCACGCTTGATCCCTGGAATCTTCCGGACTTTAGTTTCTAATTACGCGACAAACAACTGAATCCAAATAAAAGCAACTAACTCAAAAGATCCAAATAAATCCAAACAAACTCAATTTAGTTTTATTATAAGTTAATGGGTGATTCGAGTGATTTGAGGCAAGGTCTGTGGTGGGGTGCGATGACTTGATTTTATTAATAATACCTTTTATTATTTTTGTATTTATCAAGGAAGGTTCATGAGTTAGGTTAGACCTATGATTTAATGTACAAGTTTAGTTGGGTATTACTTTGTTGAGTGCTAATATTCAGGGCATTTTGTCTTACCAAATTAATTTTAGGGTCTCGGTGTAGAGCATTATAAGTAAATGTAATCTTTCATTGCATGTGGATATTTTAACCAAAATCGCTATATTTTATTCATGCCTTCATTTGCTAATTTGACCTCATTTAACTATTTAGTCTAAATTAGTTATTCACATAATAAGTAATCCGATAGTAAATATTAAGTAACCTTATTTTTCCCTCTAATTGAATTTACTACATCCCCTAGATTATTCCCAATTTATCCATAATTTTCACCAAAATTCATATGAGCTCTAAAATTCCTAGTTTTAGTCCCATTGGGTAGATCTTGAATTTAGATAATTTTAGAAATTTGTCTCATTCGATTTGGAGTTAAAATGAATGAGTTATGGCCATTTAAAATTTTCAGTTTAATTAAATCCAGAAATTATTAAAATCTTGACAGGTGGGTCCCACTTTCCAGCTTATAAATCTCTGTTTTATTATTATTTTTATTCTCACCCTCTAGCCATTGACATGTGGGACCAGCTACTGTTCTTTAATTAAGGGTGGGGTCCACATGTCAGCGAGGGGTTTTTAATTTAATAAACTATTTTAAGCAATTATGGCAATCATCAACCATTAATTAGCATTAATTAACCCTCTGTCTGAACTAATGAGCTTGTTATATATTTAAATTAATCTTTAATACTCACTTAATCCTTTTTAATATTTTTCCTAATCTCTTTTAACATTTCCTAATTACCCTTAACATCTCCTAATTTCTCTTAATCATTTCCTAATTACTCTCTCTACTGTAGCTCGGCAAAAATATCCAAAAATCATATTCCATTCTCGCAGCCGAAGGGAATCGAACCCGGGTTGCTGAAGTTAATGCGCACGCGGTTAGCCACGGTGTCTCAGGGTGTTACCTGATGGCAGAGGCGAAGGAAAACCAATAAGCCGGCCGTGCGGGCGTTGCAGCAGAGGAGATTCGGGGGCGGTGAGGTCGGTGGCGTCGGCAGCGAGGGGTGGCTGGTGAGGGCCGGGTGAGGGCTAAAACGCGTTGTGCACGTCGAGGTGAGGCCGGTGGAGGCGTTGGCGGGGACCGGGGACCTCTGGAGCGGGCTGGCGGCGTGAGTCTACGGCAGAGCGATCATGCGCGCGGCGCCGGCGACGTACAAGCGGCGAGGGCGCTGGCCGGCAGTCGGCGGAGCTTCGGGAAGGTGTGGAGATGCTCTCCCACGGTGGAATCGAGCCGAGGGGTTGCGAGTGGAAATGGCGCTGGCGGCAGCGGCCGGCAATGGGGAAAAAGGAAATTCTGGCGAGCTCGGACTGCACTTTTCCAATTGGACCGGAGAGAAGGTAGAGGGGGAGTGGGGTTACACCAGGGCGCAATTGATTTAGAGATTAAGCGGCTGGCGCGGCGGGACGACGTGGAGCCCCGGCGGTGACCGATGCTCGGGTGCAGGACGAAGGTGGCAAGGGGAAAAAGGGGAGTGCGCGAGGAAGCCAGAGCTATTTATAGCGAGGGAGGGGGCTACTGTTGCGCCGCTGTAGCGGGCGACCGGGGTACAGCTCGCGGCATGGCGACAGCGCCGTGGGCGGCATGCGGTTGCGTGGAGGGCGGCAGGGTATGGGTGTCGGGATGGGGCACGACGTGCACGCGGGGGCGTGCGAGGCGCAGAGCGAGTCGGCGCAGAGGGAGGTAGGGGCGGCGGCAGGCTCTGTTGACGCGGGCGCGGCGGGTACACAGGAAGAAAGATGTGGAGGAAATTCAGCCAGAGAAGGAAGAGGGGAGGACGAAAAAAAATGAGAAGGCGCGCGCAGGAGTCGGGCCCACATGGAAGTGAAAGAGAATAAGGAAAGGAAAAGAAAAAGGGAAAAGGAGACTAAAGCATTACTTGGAAATTTTGATTTTTAAATTTAAATTTTTATTTCACTTGGGTTGAATAAAATTTTGAGTATTCAATTTTTGGGTTTTCCATTTCTTTTAATATCTCTCTTTTTTATATGGGTTATCTATATATTTTTGGCTGCCCCATTATAATACTTTGTCATTGTCAAAATTTTAATTCAAGTTTCTTCCTCCTTTTATGGATCATCTTTTCAGATTCGAATTTTAAATTTCAATTCTCTATTATTGGCATATTCCTTTTTATGGCTTCACTAGTGCTAATTTCTTTCCCAAACCTCAAATTTTCTTGGAGCCTCAACCAAATTTTCAAAAAAATTACCATAAACTCCAAATTCAAATAAAATATATTGCAAAATAATTCAAAACCTTCACATTTTCAAATTCAAATTTTCAGGATGTTACATACTGTCTTTGATACGCAATTATCACAGATGGTTCTTGTTAATAACCGTCTGTGAATTACCATATACAATTATTAATAAGAACTGTCTGTGATAATTGTAGACATTATAGACGATTTTTAATTAGAACTATCTGTGATATTACCACAGATAGTTATTAATATGATTCGTCTGTGATAATTGTAGACTTTATAGACGATTTTTAATTAGAACTATCTGTGATATTACCACAGATAGTTATTAATATGATTCGTCTGTGATAATTATGTATCATAGATGGTTTGTGGTTAGAAGTGTCTTTGATATGTATCTATTATATGCATGAATGGTGCTTCAACTCTGCGATGCGTCTCTTCATTTCAGCTCCACAATGCGTCTCTTCATCTCACATGCTGAATTTATTCATTGTTTTATAAAAATAATCATCCACAACCAAAGATGAATCCCCACATCGTTGATCTACTCTAAAGCACAAACAAATGGCTCCCTACTTTTTCTTATCGCCAGCATTGATGGCCTACCTAGCTATCCTGTACGAGCACATCGCCGGCCGTACGTTAGCAGATATTGCAGAAGGACACTATGCCAACAACGTCCTTTCTCCTATGTCCGAGAATTTGCCAGAGCAGGTGATGGCCACCTTCTGCCATCTTAACATCCTCCTCCACTGCGTCTTCTGGTTGGTCTCCAACTCCAACAAACTAATCTCGACATTGACCTAGTCCTCTACAATGACATTGCACATCTCCAGGTGGCTTACCATCACTTAGACTACTTAGTTGAGGTGGTGGGCGACTGAGTCAACCTTGTCGAGACCTCTCAAGTAAGGAAAGAGAGCCTATGGGTTCAATTTGACTTGATTCATCAGTCGAAGGGTCTTTGGGAGACACTCGCACGAGCGCGTCAGTAGGTGGACACATTTCCTACTTCGATCATTCATGATCCTGAACTGTCTGAATTGATTATTTAGGTTTCTACTTTTTTAATCTTTGTAAGAAGTGACTGGCCATGCTGTTTGGGCATATATAAATACAAAAAAATAAACAAACCAGTTTAATTTGTATTTACTATTTTCTATATTTGTAAATGGTCTCAGTATAATGACATGATGGCATTACTGACTGAAAAATAGAATATGTTTAGCTATATAAGGAACTATCACAGGTGATTTAGTGGAACAAACCATCTGTGATGTATATTTATTACAGACGGTTCTAACTTAGAACTTTCTGTGATATGTATTATCATAGATGGTTCTAATTTAGAACCGTCTGTGATGTCTAACCTATTTATATTCAAACTCTAGGGTTTGCCCGTACCCCCACTCAAACACTTAATATTCTCTAACTCTCCCCCGAGCATGAGCTGCCACCTCCTCCCTAAGCACGAGCCGCTGCCACCTCCCCGAGCACATCGTATGTAACATTCTTTTTTTCTGTTTATGATATGGCAATGAACAATGTATCATCGTGGTTACCAATCATCCCTTTTGCTCTATTGTTGTTTCGTCAATACACGTCCCGAGGATGAATGCCTGGGCTTAAGTTTCAATTATGCCCTTTTGATGTCAATATCCTAAAGATGAATTGCTAATGCTTTTAAGCATCAATTCCTTGAATAAAAGATAAGTCATATTTCAGTTCTCTTTGGTCCAAACAGAAATAAATGCAATTATATAATAATCATTAAATATGGTAGTACACATATTCTACCAACAATATATATATATATATACACACACACACACACATTTCATTTGTTATATACTTCATAGAAAGCTATTAGTTATATATAGATCTCAAGTCAATAACTCGCACAATTATAATTAAATAAAGTTGCATTTGATTTTCTTTAGCTATGTAAAATATGTTAAGTTTGATATCACTATCATCTGATCTATATATCTTGGGTGCTTTCACTCCTAGAGACCAGAGAAAATTTTAAGAATAAGCTTGATTGAACTGATAAACCTTACATAAGGCTTACCATAAAAGTTACTGTAACTCCAGTAGTAACACATACTACTGGAGGTCGTTTCTCGCGTATATTGATACTAGAGGGAGATCCAAGGGAGGGAAAAGCGCCCTATGATACGATCTAATTTTTTGGTATTCGCTAGTACACATTAATCATATATAACACTTCATAATAATACCTCTCGAACTAACCAATTCTATTTTTACAGTGCCACCAGTAGCCACCGGGTAACACCTGTGGATACTATGTTTACCACAACATGGAACTATTCCTTGGTTCCACAGTGACCAGTGATCCTTAGTTTGTCAATCTTGCAATAATTATTTCATATTTATCAATTTATATGTATGCACGACTTTAATCTTCCTACGAACAGGTTGCAACCATCGCTACAATTGCATTGGAACATGCCAAGCTCCAAAACATTCAAGGACAATTTGCGTACTTCTTGTTGTCTCAAGTCATAACCCAAGCTGAGGAGTTCCATAATGTAGTTTGAACTTGATTGGGATAAGATTGAACTTAATGGTACATGTATGTATTTGTTCATAAATAGTTAATTTATTTCATTTGAGTTAATTGATTTGTGAAATGGATGTTCTTCTTTCTGAAATGAATGTGAATAGGATGTATACACGTACTTGTTATGTTTCTACTTGTTTTAGAGGGCGTGGCTAGCATTTTCTAAGACTAGCCAATAAACAAAAATTAATTTAGCAATACAAAAGAATAAAAGAATATGATAGACGGTTTCATGTACAAACCATCTGTGATACATAGCTATCACCAATGGTTTCAACTATAAACCATTTGTGATAGTCAACTATCACAGAGGATTTTGAGTTAATAACTATTTGTGATAGTCTACATCATAGACGGTTAGAAAATCGTCAGTGATGACCTCATGTCATTACTGACCCATAAACTCGAATGGCTCATGAAACCATATGTGATACCATTTTTGAACTTTTGTGATGACCTTTTTCTGAAGTAGTGATTTTTAGGGCCATTTGGGTGCCCAAATCCATTGGGACTAATATCTAAGAACCCAACTGAGTTTGGATACCAAAATGTGCTTAAATACCTAATAAATACTTGGAGATGCATTGGAAGCCTGGCTGATTCATGAAGAGGTGTACTCCACCATGTGCAAATTAGAACTAAGCTTGAGGATCATCATTTCACATCATGAACCAATGCTATCTCGGTAACAAGTATCTAAATTAAAGTATCTAGCCCTTGCTTTTGTGTAGTTGCATTGCATGAAGATCTTTTTCAAAAGGGTGTTTTTTTGCTCTCATTCAAAAATTTCATAATTGTAATCTTGAGCAAGTTGGTAGTGGTACATTAAGAGGGAGTGCTAGATTATAATCATGTATATCACATCACTAAATGCAGAGTTGGTACACTTTACTCACAAGAGATGATCCAGTCGTTGCTCCACACGATTCCTTAGTCATGTGGTTGAGTAGATTATCACAGGACTGTTACAATGCGTAGTCCTAATTAGGGGTGGAAACGAATCTGATACGGTCGAATAGTCTCAAATACGAATACGAATCCATATTTTTAAAATGAATACGAATACGAATTCAAATATTCTCAAATACGGATACAGATATTCTCGAATACGAATACGGATATTTTTGAATACGGATTTTCTCGGATACGAATATCGAATAAAACAGATTCCTAGCAGTTTTGCCGATTTTTCATCGGTTTTTGACCGGTTACTGGTTTTAAACCACCTAAATTCAAATTTTGAAGCACAAAATTTGTACAGATTATTCATGGGTTCTAGAAACTGATCGAATATAAATCGAATAGTTTCGAATACGGATACGAATATTCTTGAATACGAATGCGAATACTCTCAAATACGAATATGAATATTCTCGAATACGAATACGAATATTTTTGAATACGAATTTTGCTTACCATATTCGTGTTTTCTCGGATACGAATATCGGATAAAACGAATTATCCATTACCGTTTTCCACCCCTAGTCCTAATGTGGTTACGCCCGCTAAGGTCTATCTTCTCGTAGGATGCGACCATCCTTGAGAAGGGTCCCTCGTGAGCCATCACAGGCAAAGGCGGGGATGAGACCATCCATCCCTTTGCTTGTGGTCACACCTTCACGTAACCACTTTAGGGCTACACAATTAGTTAGCCATGCCTACAATTTGCCAGCTTGTGGTTGTATTGTTGTACACTAGGAGGTCATCACAAGATTCGGTCCTTAGGGTTATTTGGGCGGTGCTACCACTAACCACACTCTCGTGCACCACTGCACTACACTCTCGGACCATCCACCCAGATATTTAAGCAAGTTGGGGTTTTTGGGAACATAAAATACCTATGTCAAAATATACCAGCCATTTTCACTATGACTTCCCAAATCAGTTTCTCATAATTTAAAAGTGATGTTGGGCATTTTGGTGCCCCTGATTATCTAAGCAGTACTAAGCATGGCGAATAACTGTAGACTTATTTTTGAAAGGTTATCACTATAAATTTTCCTAGGGCGACAAGGCTCAGATATTCAAGTGTTCCAAATGAGTGTAATACTAACAAGTTCATTTAATGGTATATAACTAGAAGCTTAAAATCAAACATACATTTGCACATAAAATAACAGCATGCAATTTCATAATTTAAAATGGAAATAACATGCAAAAAAGGTTTCAATATGATCAAAGTATTAACTCGCCTTGCACGGTTTATCATGGTCTTGAGCTCACTCAAAGCTTTCTCATTTGAAGGTCCTGCTTCTGGTCTTTATCTTCACTTCGATCTTGGCCTCGCTTGATCTATTGATTCTTCAATACTCCAATTTCTAGTTACGCGATAAGCAACTGAATCCAATAAATGCAAATAACTCAAAATATCCAAATAAATCCAATTTAAACTTGATTACTTTTTATTATGATTAAATAGGTGATTTGAGGTTGAGTTGATTGGACACGAAGTATTGAAGGAATCAAACGGAGTTGGAGCGAAGTGATAAATGGCTAGGGAAAATCCGTTGTGACGGGTGCTAGGGAAGGTTTATAGCGAAGGAATATTCATGGAAATATTCCTCTTTAGGTTCAAGGATGGCTAGGTATAGCTGACAGTAGAATACCATGGATCGATCTTTTATTTAGTAACTTCTTTTGGGTATTTTTATACATATTAAGGAAGTCCCATGAATTAGGTTAAACCTATGGATAGGTGTATGATTTTAACTAAGCATTATTTTGTCGAGCGTTAATATTTGGGGCATATGTTAATGATATGGGTTATTATTATTCTTCTTTTAATGGAGCCTCCCGCTATCATATGAGTTTCTTACAAAAATTGGGTTGGCTGTATATCTATCCTCTATTCTTTATCTTGCTTTTCTTTAATGAACGAATAATTATTTATTCTTACAAAAATCCAAATGAGCTTTAAAATTCATGATTTCAGTTCTACTGGATAGACATTGAATTTAGATGAATTTAGAAATTTGTTTCACTCAATTTGGAGTTAAGATGAATATGCTATGCTCTTTTGATGTCACCAGTTTAAATAAATTTGAAATATAATTAAAAATCTAACAGGTGGGACCGGTTACTGCCAACAACATGGTCATAAATCCGAGTGGTCATAAGCGACTTCATAGTCGTAAGTTCGACCGCGTTGTTGTAAAGGACTACATGGTCGGTAACGACTACGTGGTCAAAAACGACTGTGTGGTCGGAAACGACTATGTGGTCGTGAGTTCGATCGCGTGGTCGGGAGTGACCACGTGGTTGAGTGTTTGACCGTATGGTTGAAAACGACTACGTGGTCATGGGTTCGACCGCGTGGTCGTGAGTTTGACCGCGTGGTCGTGAATGATTTTGAGTGGTCGTAAAGGACACAGAGTGGTCGTAAATGACTATGGAGTGATCGTAAGCAGCTATGAATGGTCGTAAAAGACATTGAGTGGTCGTAAATAACTATGTGTGGTCGTAAATGATTTTGAATGGTCGTAAACGACTATGTCCACGGCAAAGTACTCGCAGACGTGGTCGTAAAGCATTACCACTACGACTACAAAGCAGGAAGGCGTGGTGCTTCGACCACGGCAGTGCAAGGGTGAACGTGGTCGGAAGGAGTTACGACCACGTTGTGAAGGAGTGAATGTGGTCGAAAAATGCTTCGACCACGTTGTGAAGAAGTGAACGTGGTCGAAAGGTGCTTCGACCACGTTGTGAAGAAGTGAATGTGGTCGGGAGGGGTTATGACCATGGTGGACAGTGATCGGTAGAATCACTGTGTGGTCGTAGGGAGCTACGACTACGAAAATTAATTGTGGTCGCAAGAAGGCCACCGCAGTGGCGAAGAATGTGGTCGAAACTTTAGCAGAAATTTATGATTACGAAGTCAGAGCGACCGAGGAGCGATCGGAGGGCTACAACGCAGTCAAAACGACAGTCTGTGTGGTCGTAAGACCGGCAGAGTGGTCGTAACGCAGCGGGAGGTGGTCGTAGCCTCTTGTACGCGGTCGTATGACTACAGGAGATGGTCGTAGCGGTCGTAAGACCCTGGAAGCAGTTGTAGAGATTGCCACAGCGGTGAGGTGGGCAGATGGCGGAACACGGGAGTGGTGGAGAGGGCAAGATAGGGGAGTACAAGCACTTGGGAGGTACCAGAAAGCTCACCATGTGATTGGCCGAGCCAGAGCAGGTCTGAGGTGAGTCGGCGGCAGAGGCCAGGTGCAGCGTGGGGAGTCCACCATGGAGGGGGAAGCTCGAGCGATGGGAAGCTCAGCCAGCGGTTGGAGAAGGTTCAGGCCACCGAGGAGTTGCTCCCAAAGCGAGGAATCGGAGGGAGGTCGACCGAGGAGGAGTTGGCGGTAGCAATGGTGGTGACGGCCGATTTTGGGGAAAACGACCGTGTGGCGAGCCGTGGTGCACGGGGTGCAAATTAACTTGGGAGGGATGAACTAGGTGCTCGGGAACACAGGATGATGCGCTTGGATTGTGGGGAAAGTGGCCGGAACGGCAAGGAGGGAGTGGTGGGTCGGCCGACACACGGGCAGGCGCCCGAGCTCAGGCCGAGTAGGGGAGGAAGAAGGAGTGCGCAGATGCAAAGGAGGTCTGGGGCTGCTATTTATAGCCATGAGGGCGCCACTGTAGAGTTACTGTAGCCAACGACTGAAACACAGTGCTCGGCAAGGTGACATGAGCGTAGGGCATGGCGCGAGATGACGGGAGCGGGCGTGGATTGTGCGGCGATGTGGGCGTGAGCGCCGAGACACCGGGGACGCGATGTGGGCGATGCGAGCACAGTGACATGGTGATGGACTGACCGTGACAGGGAATGGTGAGGGGATGGCCGACACAACGGAGGCAGGTGGCGAGGCGACAAATGCAGGGCAACTGACGCCGTGCTGGCGCAGGCGCGGTGACGCTCGAAACAGGGGAGAAGTAACGGAGGCGACACGGCGATGCAGGTAGTTGGCGGGGACGGAGGCAAGTGCGGCTGGCGTGGAGGGGATGGAGGAACAGGGAAGGCGGGGCCGAGCTGACGGGAGCGAAGACGGAGAGCAGTCGGGGCAACGCGGCGCGAGCGCAGCCACGAGAAGAGAGAAGTGAGGAGAAGAAGTAAGGGAAAAAGAAAGAGAAGGCACCTGGCCCACAGGCAGTGAAGGAAGAGAGAGAGGGAGGAAGAGGAGAGAGGAAAGAAAAGTGGGGTCGACATGCAGTGACAGTAAAGAGAAGAATGAGAGAAAGATGAAAAGTTTTAGCAAATCTTTTGGGATTTTTAATTTGTTCTAGATTTGTGTATAAATTTTTGAAGATTTGACCTTGGGTTTTGTTTGCTAATTGAATTTAAAAGATGGATTTTTTGGTTTAATCATTTAAAGATAGAGTCTACTATTCTTTTGGTTTTATTTTATTGACTTGAATTTGAATTCAAGATTTGGTATTTTGAATTCATGATCTGCAATGTCATTTTATATTTTTATTATTTACATGGTCATTATTTGCACCTGGGATTATTCTTGGGTTATTAATTTGCAGGGCATAAAACTCAAAAAATTTCAAATAAATATTCAGAAGAAATTTGAATGCCAGCAAAATTCAAGAAAAGTTTTAAAATTTTCATATTTTCGAACATCCAAATTTCGAGATGTTACGTAAGGGAGCTACTGGGGACTAAGAGGGACACACTAGAGGTGATGCCCGGGCTAGGGAGGCGCGGAGCGGGTTGGCGACGTTGAGCCAAGGTGGCACAAGGGAGGAGCACGACACCGGCGACATGGAGGCAACAGCGGTCCAAACTGGCAGTGGGGATCAACGGAGGAGGTCATGAGGGGGCTCCAACCGGGTGGAATCGGCTGGAGATGCTTGGAGTTGGTAGTAGGTTGACCGGGCACTGGAGTTCAGAAAGAAGGGGGGCCTCCGGCGAGCTACAAAGCCAAAGAAGCCAATTAGATGTGGTGTGATAAAGAGGGAGGTGGGGCGATCACATTGACATGCTTGAAGGAGGGTGAGGCTCACTAGAGAGATCCACCAATGGTGAAGCCCAAACGACGCTGAGCGGTGGTGATGGCGAGGAGAACCAGGGTTTGGCACAGTGAATGAGAGGGAAGGGGGAGCAATGGCGGAGTGAGCAAAGGCTCAGGAGACCAAGGTTGCAGCTTAAATAACCTTGGGGAGCAATCGACCATTGGGGTGGCTTCATTGCATGCATGAAGGCCACGCTTGGCGAGGCACAGGGCGGGGAGGGCGAAACCAGCGTGCGGCGTGGAGGGGAGTAAATGCCGATGGGATGATGTGGAGACAACGGTCAGGCGTGAAACCTGAGCAAGTAGTGCGAATGCAGCACGGGAATGATGAGCACAGGCAATAGAGAGAAGAGGGAGATGAAGGCGAAGCCTAGGCGAGGTCGGTGTGGAGCTGGCGAGCACAGGGACGTGCACAGTAAAGGGAGGAGGGGCACTATTGGTGCACAAGAGCCGGGGGGCGCGTGGCATGGCACGTGCATGTGCAGAGCGCACACGGCGCAAGGAGAGGGCGACATGGCACGCAATAGAGAGGGAGGGGAGGAGATGGGCCGGGCTGGGCCAAGGCTAAGGGTCAGGTCGGCTGGAAGGGGAGAGAAGATGGATTGGGCTCGGCCCAACCGAGGTTTGGACTTCGGATTTTGCAATTCGGTTTGAATTTTGAGTTGAACTTTGATTTGAATTCAATTTTCAAATTTATTTCAAGCACTTTGATTTCCCCAAAATAGGATGTTACGACGCCGAAGAGAGAAAGCAGAGGAGAGGACCCATGTTAGTGAGGGTCACTGATCTGGTGGTCCCACCTGTTAGGTTGGTGGTAGTAGCAGACAGACCATCCCTTTTAAGTTTTAAGATAGTAAAGATATGAATAAAGTAGGAAAAGATAGAAAAATAAAATAAAAAGAGAGGTGGAGAAGTGGAAGTGAATAGTGGGAAGTTTTCATGTAGGCAAAGCTACATGTTATATTAACACATACACACACATACATATATATATATGTATGTATATGTATATATACGTACATATATATGTATATACATATATATACTTTTCTATTTCTCTCAACCTTTCATTTTGTAATGTTGTATACCCTAATTATGGGTCTTCTGCTATAATAATAGTTGATATTATGTTTGCAAAATTGTTTGGGTTGCTTCCTGCTCTTTTTAATTCTTGAGAGAGGTTGGGATTATTTTCTACCCATTGTTCCCATAAAACTTTCACAGATTCTCCTAAGAATGTTTCTAAGTATGTTATCATATCTTCAACTTTATTTCCTATATTATGCTGATTTTGTATATATCTTTGTACTATTAAACCTTTCCATATACTTATAATATTTGGCCAATCTATGGGATCATGTGCAGCTAAGTTTAATATTGCCCCGTCACTTTTATAGTTTTGGCCCCAAGAGATTTACACAAGGATAGAAAATATACCTTACACCAGAATTTACAACACACTTGTTCTTGATGAATATATTACAATGGCACTCTTACTATGAACTATGAGCGAGAGTGGGAGGTGGAAGGAGGCTGTATGCTGGAAGGCTTCGATCTCCGATCCCCTCGTCTTGCAGATGAAACCATCCTTTTATAGTAGCTGGAGGAATCCATCCTTCATTATTTAATTCAGATCTATAGTTTTTAGGGAGTCCTGGCTTGTGCTGTCTTGGCACCTATTTTTCTTTCTGAGGTGACACGAGATGGCTGCGGTCGTGCTCATTATGCTTCTTTATTCAATAATTGATGTACTCTGCCTTCAAATAGTGGTATGCATAATTGGTGGAGGCAATTCGTGGCACACAGACTTCTGTCTTCTTCTGTCGGCAAAGAATTATGCGTGGCACACAGACCTCTGTCTTCTTCATGCGTGGCATAGACCTCTGTCTTCTTCTGTCGGCAAGGATTCCTTCTTATCAGGGGAATTATTGATAATAAATAATTCATTACTATCAGCGAGACTTTTATGGTTATATCTTTTTAGAGTAAATTTGGAGGCAGTCGGCACGAATTGCCTCCACCAATTATGCATACCACTATTTGAAGGCAGAGTACATCAATTATTGAATAAAGAAGCATAATGAGCACGACCGCAGCCATCTCGTGTCACCTCAGAAAGAAAAATAGGTGCCAAGACAGCACAAGCCAGGACTCCCTAAAAACTATAGATCTGAATTAAATAATGAAGGATGGATTCCTCCAGCTACTATAAAAGGATGGTTTCATCTGCAAGACGAGGGGATTGGAGATCGAAGCCTTCCAGCATACAACCTCCTTCCACCTCCCACTCTCGCTCATAGTTCATAGTAAGAGTGCCATTGTAATATATTCATCAAGAACAAGTGTGTTGTAAATTCTGGTGTAAGGTATATTTTCTATCCTTGTGTAAATCTCTTGGGGCCAAAACTATAAAAGTGACGGGGCAATATTAAACTTAGCTGCACATGATCCCATAGATTGGCCAAATATTATAAGTATATGGAAAGGTTTAATAGTGCAAAGATATATACAAAATCAGCATAATATAGGAAATAAAGTTGAAGATATGATAACATACTTAGAAACATTCTTAGGAGAATCTGTGAAAGTTTTATGGGAACAATGGGTAGAAAATAATCCCAACCTCTATCAAGAATTAAAAAGAGCAGGAAGCAACCCAAACAATTTTGCAAACATAATATCAACTATTATTATAGCAGAAGACCCAGAATTAGGGTATACAACATTACAAAATGAAAGGTTGAGAGAAATAGAAAAGTATATATATGTATATACATATATATGTATGTGTGTGTGTGTGTGTTAATATAACATGTAGCTTTGCCTACATGAAAACTTCCCACTATTCACTTCCACTTCTCCACCTCTCTTTTTATTTTTGTTCTATCTTTTCCTACTTTATTCATATCTTTACTATCTTAAAACTTAAAGGGATGGTCCGTCTGCTACTACCACCAACCTAACAGGTGGGACCACCAGATCAGTGACCCTCACTAACATGGGTCCTCTCCTCTGCTTTCTCTCTTCGGCGCCGTAACATCCTATTTTGGGGAAATCAAAGTGCTTGAAATAAATTTGAAAATTGAATTCAAATCAAAGTTCAACTCAAAATTCAAACCGAATTGCAAAATCCGAAGTCCAAACCTCGGTTGGGCCGAGCCCAATCCATCTTCTCTCCCCTTCCAGCCGACCTGACCCTTAGCCTTGGCCCAGCCCGGCCCATCTCCTCCCCTCCCTCTCTATTGCGTGCCATGTCGCCCTCTCCTTGCGCCGTGTGCGCTCTGCACATGCACGTGCCATGCCACGCGCCCCCCGGCTCTTGTGCACCAATAGTGCCCCTCCTCCCTTTACTGTGCACGTCCCTGTGCTCGCCAGCTCCACACCGACCTCGCCTAGGCTTCGCCTTCATCTCCCTCTTCTCTCTATTGCCTGTGCTCATCATTCCCGTGCTGCATTCGCACTACTTGCTCAGGTTTCACGCCTGACCGTTGTCTCCACATCATCCCATCGGCATTTACTCCCCTCCACGCCGCACGCTGGTTTCGCCCTCCCCGCCCTGTGCCTCGCCAAGCGTGGCCTTCATGCATGCAATGAAGCCACCCCAATGGTCGATTGCTCCCCAAGGTTATTTAAGCTGCAACCTTGGTCTCCTGAGCCTTTGCTCACTCCGCCATTGCTCCCCCTTCCCTCTCATTCACTGTGCCAAACCCTGGTTCTCCTCGCCATCACCACCGCTCAGCGTCGTTTGGGCTTCACCATTGGCGGATCTCTCTAGTGAGCCTCACCCTCCTTCGAGCATGTCAATGTGATCGCCCCACCTCCCTCTTTATCACACCACTGTGAACCCACATGCCGAAGTCCTAACCCAATTCGATTCCAATCCTGACCATTGATCTCGGCTCCCCACGAGAAGACCCGCACTTAGATCAGATTTCTACGTACACTCCTGCCACAAACGAACGCGCTACTTCACCACCCCGAGCAGGATAGAAAACGGGGCGGGAGGGCGAGAGGAGCCTAGGCTAGGGTTTTGATTCCAACGACGTCCTCGCACGCCGCCTCCGCAGCTCTCTTCTCCCCATCCATCCAACCCTCCTCCCCTTCTGCCCCTCCCTCCCCGGAAGCGCCTCCGCCTCCTTCCTCCTCGCAGCAGCCGGCGGCAGCGGCGGAGGCTCGAGGAGACCAAGGTCGGAAGCATCTAACGAGCCCCGAGCAGAAGCAGCACCGGCCTCCCTGAGCGCCGCAAGAGTAAGTCCGCCGGCTCGACGCACCCTGTGCTCTTGTCGATTTCTTGGTCGATCCGGTTTGGTCGGTGGTAGTTGCTAGGGTTAGTGCGGAATTTGATGTGGAATTGGGGGGGGGGGGGGGGGGGGATTTAGGTTCCAGTTCGATCCTTGCGGGATTGTGCGATGCCTTGTCACCGAGCCGCAGCATGCGCGTCGCTTCTTATGCTCTTGCAGTTGCGAGTTTGACTCTAGATGCAGAGAGAAGGGGATAGATGTGGTTGTCTAGATGAGATTGACATGAATTAGTGTGAAGATGCTGGTTTTCCTTTCTTTGTTTGAGAGTGAGGGACTGGACCTTAGATGTTTGCTTACCGCATTTGGTGTATCTTGAGTTCGAACATGTACTTGGCAAGTTGAATTCGTTTTTGCTGGAAATTTAATCAACGATGATTCCCAAATAGGGTGTCCCGAATAGGTGAATACACATTTTTTTGTCTCACTTGATCTTTCCAATCTGCCGCTTATGCCCAGTGTGATCCAACCCTGGCTACGGGAATTTTTTGGTGCTTTAGATGTCCAACAGGCCTTATGTTTGTTTCTTTGTAAGTAGTGCCACATGGGAATTGTAATAATAAGATGTATGCTTAATTGATTAGTGCTACACTCCTGGTATTCCTGATAGGGTCAGTTTGACCGGCAGTTGGTGATGATTGGCACCGAAACCTGGATAATTACCGAGTCGGTTGTTACTTGTTAGTTACTACTGATTCTTTTTATTGAAGTCCTTAGTATAATCCTTTTGATGCTTGTTGTCCCCACCTGTCTTGCATTTGCTGCTTGTTGAGTTTTGCTTTTCTTATTTGCCTATCCATATGAATGTATTGTGATGGATTAGACTTTGCTATTCATTTATTTTCAGTACACTTCACATCTGTAGGCATACATCTTCAGTTACAATGTACGTGTTTGTTTGGTTTCTTGTGAGTTTGGATTATGGAGGTATAGTCATCTCTGACTCTAAATTCTAAAAATTATCATCCGTTCTGCAGGTTGTCATTGTATTATTGGAGGCTTGTTTTATCTGCTGGTGACTGAAACAACTTTAGATATGGCATTTTATGCCAGAAGGGGTGGAGATAGGGGTAGTGGCCATATTCAAGGAGGAAGTGGGCGAGGTGGACATGTCCTGCGTGCAAGATCAGGCCTGCCTCCTCGAGGACCACTCGGGGTTAACACCCGACCATCTGCACGAACTATTGCTAAGGCAAGGCCAAAACTGACACTATGTTTTTGTTCATGGTCAGATTCCTGAATAAAGTAAGAAACTGAATGAGGAGAGCATCTCTAAGATTTTACTATATGGAGGGGCAGAAATAACAGTGTTGTTTATCACTAATGGACCCTTTGTTGGCTAGAGCATCTCTTTTATTATGTGGAGGGGCAGAAGTAACTTTGGTATTTGTCTCTAATGAATACTTTGTTGGGTAGAGGCGTAGAGCATCTCTAAGCTTTCATTTATGGAGTGGCAGAAGTAACTGTGGTGAACACCTCTAATGGAAACTTTGAAGGATACCACCTTTTCCTCAAATGATTGGAAGGAAATAAATGCGAAAGAAACTTTATGGAGTTCTTGCATTTTGATGTGTATGGTACATGAGGCACTGAATGAGGAATCGCCACTGATCCTCTTGCTATAGCTGGAACTTCAATGAGCCCCTCATCTGACAGTTCTGGAATTTTCTCCGTTGAAGTGCTTCTAGGTTGTCTCAAGAGCAAGTGCTCTAGCCATTTATCTACTTGGCTTGTGATATTGGTGGAACTCTCTTCCTCTCCATTGTTAATGCAGTCTTTATATTTTAGCTGCTTATCAGTAAATTGTTGCTACTCTATCATAAAGATTGATATTAAGTCAATGTGGCTCCTGATAGTTGGCATAATCATATCAAACAGTTTGTGGTGGTATTCTTCTGTGAACTGTGATGGCATGTTTCCTCACATGCTGGATGTTTGGCATTTTTCAGTCTTTTAGCAGAACCAAAGACATGACCTGGAGACCTGATCTGTTTAGTGATAGTATGGCGGCTAGTGGAATAGAAACTGGTACAAAATTGTACATTTCAAACTTGAACTATGGTGTTTCCAATGAGGATATAAAGGTTTGTGAAACAAGTAGATGGCCTGAAGTTGTCTTTTCACTATTCCTTGATGTAGAGCTGACAAACTAACGAATTTTCAATTTGCATTGTAGGAGCTGTTTTCAGAAGTCGGTCATTTGAAACGCTTTGCTGTTCACTTTGATGGTTATGGTCGCCCAAATGTTCGTATTTCCTCTAGTATTTTATATTTACGTATCAAGCATATTTAGCATACCTTTTTAAGAAATTTGTATGCATCATTCAGTTAGGTGTTATATGTGACCTTAGTGATTTTTTCTTTACTTTACTTGTCAATGCAAATTAGATCATTTGCCATACTTCATGGAAAAAAAATACACATGATAATTATATGTTCAATTGCATTTGAGGGTATTAAACCCTTTTCCATCTGCCCCTTGGTAGTTTCAGTTTGGCCTAAATGAACATACCCATTTATATACTTATCTTATAGATGAGAATTTATATCTCGCATTTGAGGTCATGAGGATATGAAAAAGGCGGGAGAGGAGAACATGTTTTTGTAGAAATATAGGGCTAATGGCTAGCTAGTTCCTTCTCATATTGGACCTTGCGATGCAAAAGAATGTTTCAATGCATGCCTATGCATTTCTGGTTGGAAAGTGCAGATGATCATCTGCATAGAGAAAGTTTACTTGAATGCTGGTGTTTGCTGCAATGATATATTAGTCTAGAAGCGTAATTTAATTATTAGTTAGCTTTCCAAACCAACAATGCGTAAAACTGTAACCATTGTTGTGTTTACTCTGTAAGATAAAAGAAAAGCTAGAGATTAGGAGAAATTACCTGAAGCTTAGGCAAATTGTCCAATTTTAGTGTCTTTCATAATAGTTTACATGGCTGAGATATTATATAAGTTTATCTTTCGTGGTCACTGGGGCCCTTTTTTTTTGCTGGTCACCTTTATTTTGCCTCTATTGTTGTATTAATACGAGTTTTTTTTATATCTAAAGGGTACAGCGGAGGTGGTGTTTACAAGGAGAAGTGATGCAATTGCTGCATTGAAACGTTATAATAATGTTCTACTTGATGGAAAAGCTATGAAGATTGAAGTTATTGGAAGTGACTTAGGTTTGCCTATGACACCTCGTATAAATGTTGTCGGGGCTTCCAATGGCAGAGCTATGAGAACAGTTGTTATGACGTGAGTGATATTTTTTTTTTCATTTTTTGCTTATTTTATCATGTGTTTGTTAAACTTTTATTTGTTGTCCAACTATTGCCCACCAGAAGTGTGTTGCTGGACGTGTCAGATTGTTGTCAGTTTGGATATTTTGCTTCATCTAAGTTCAATGATGTACTTGTGATGCGCCAAAACTTTTGCTTCCTATGTCTAAATATCTAGTTTAGCTTCTGAGTACCAAAAAATTTACCTAAAGCCTTAGCTAGCTCACCCATTACAATGCATTGTGTCTTTGTCCAAAGTTTAACAGTAATTGGTTATCGTGAGTCCATGTTGCTGGCAGAGAAACCTTCTTCCTTTTCTTTGTGTCAATGTACTGCAAGCTAATCTACCTTCTATGTCTGACCAGCAACTTCTGTCAGTAAGTTTCTTCATATACCTGCATTTTAGTTGTGCAGTTATCACGTAAATTTGCTTTTGGATTACTGAAAGTGCATATTGACTTGCCAGTATCACCTTTTCATGTTATGACAGATTCAAGTATTTTGTGAAATATGCCGTATGCGGTATCTACAGAACTATATTAGTTTGAAATGAGGAAAAAATGCCAGCTATTAAATATGTTTCTTCACGTTTTGTCATTAGCAGTTTAAAATTATGATTCAATAGATAACTTCTGAGGCTTTTGTTGTTCTCTTTTGTCTTTGAGTGGTGTATATCTACCTCATTATGCTATATCTCAATAAAAAAAATTGCATTTCAGGCCAGAGCTTGGTCGACGTGGCGGCGGTTCCAGCAATAGGCCTTCAGGGTAAAGCTTCTCATGATATCAACTTCTTTTAGTTGTGACATTCGATGTTATTTATTAGGTAGCAAGTAGCAACTGTAACCTTTATTGGCTTGTTTAATTTCGTAGTACATGCTTTATCATTGTGCTATCATATTTACAGTGAAGCGATCGCTTCGTGGTTATTACTAGCATTAGATGTTTGGCTACTTTCTGGAAAAGGTACTTATTAGGCACTTCATATAAATTCTTTCTACTCATTCTGCCCACAACTTGCAAGATCAATAGTGAGCATTTTCTTGCTTTTTTTTATTTATAAAAAACGTGTCAAACACAAAGTTCAGATGTGAATGATAATTGAATGTTACTAAATTTCTAGCATTAACCAGTAATGCTTCCACCTGTTCCTGCCATAGGACAAATTTTGCTAGTTGAGTCATGGATATAGGTATCTGAGGCAGACAAAAAGAGAAAAAAGAATGTTGCTTTTTAATAATTATGTCTTACTATGTGGTTTAAGGCTTTCGGCGGTTGTTGATAATCGGGTCACTTGGCAGCCTGTGGCTTCTTTGAGTTGATGCCCTCAAACATAGAAAAAAAATGTCCTGAAGCTTCACAAAAGTTTGTTTGATCTTTTGCTGATCTGTCGTTCTCAATCTGCCATTCCAGTAATTCCAGCAATAGATGGAACCATGGTGCTTTCCAAGCTGGACGAGGCCGAGGCAGGGGCCGTGCCCCATTCCAGGCCCAGGGCCGAGGCAGGGGCCGCGCCGCATTTCAGGCCCAGTTCCAGGGCCGAGGCAGGGGCCGTGGTCAATTCCAAGGCCGTGGTCGTGGAAGGAAGCAAGCGGAGAAGACTGCAGATGAGCTGGATAAAGACCTGGAGACTTATCATGCCGAGGCAATGAAAACCGACTGATTGCTGCAAGTCCAGTGATGGTGGTGGCTGTGTTGTGAGCGCTGCACTTGGCATCTGCTGCAGGATTATCTTATGATAGGTTGTACCGGTTTGAGCTGTAGCATTTATGGGAGCAGAGAACAGCTTTCTGTTTTGGTTTTCAAAAACAATTCTAGTAGTTTGAACGACAGCCGTGGCTTGTAGTGTTTATCTGGAGTTTGTAACCTTAGATGTTAATTTTGTGTATTGGTTGCTCTAGTGATTATCGTGTTAAGCTGCAAAAGAAAAAAAACCAATCTAGAGAGGCAAAATTGATCATATACCCTCTTCATAATTCAAAATCTAAGATATACCCTCCTACACATCCAAATTCATAATATACCTTTCTCCAATCTATTTGCTTTACAAAACACCCTCTTTATACCTTTCCAGTGTATTTTTTCATATCCTTGTGTATTCTATCACTTGAAATGACCAAAATACCCCTGATTAAAGTTTGCAATTCCCATAATAAAATTACTCCACCCATAATAGCAAGCAGCTCACCCATACTTCAGAGCCATCCCAAATCGGAGCAAGTACTCCGCAGGAATCTCTGTATTCAACTTCAGAACCATTCTCTGACTGCGCACCAAATCCACCACTAATCAGGAATGGACCGGTTGTTCAGCTGCATCTCAAATCGGTCCCATGATTCAGCCCGCATCTCTGTGATCATCATATCATTCTCCGGCGCCGGATAGTAGTCCTCCCGTAACTGCATGTCCCTCAAGTTTGGCATTCCCAGGAAGAAGCTCATGAAGTGCTCGTGAGTGGTACCATGGATGAAGAGCTTCCTGAGTCCATTGCAGCGCTGGAGCAGCCCCACAAGTATATTGTCCAAACTTTAATCAGGGGTATTTTGGTCATTTCAAGTGATGGAATACACAAGGATATGAAAAAATACACTGGAAAAGTATAAAAAGGGTGTTTTGTAAAGCAAATAGATTATCCGAGTCTTGGATGCTCTTTCACGGCATTGTGTTTCTTTGTCCGGTCATGGTACAATTGCTCAGCGTGATATCTACTCCCATGTTGACGCTGACTCCCAATTTGATTGGTCTTTCAATAATCTGCCTTGTCGGCAACATCAAGGGAGAAGATTTACTGTGTCAGACGAATGGCGATTCGTCGATTTGTCATTTCAGTCCGTGGTTTGCATGAAGAAACCCCAGTTTCTTGTCCAAATCGTTTGCCATGGTTTGTGCAAAATCTGGTGGCTATTCCTCTCCTGTTGCACCATCATTTTGCTGCTGTGAGCTCTGCATCCTATCTGAAACTATTCCAGCAAAAAAAATTCTGACGAGAAGGACCTAAACAGAACTACATGGCAAGCAACTCCTATTTACAACACAAGAAAGGGAGAAACACAGCAAGTGCTACAACCTAATTCAGCTAAGCTGCCAATCCATGTGTGGATCACACAGACAGCATGCTGAAACACTCTACTACCTATTTACATCACACTGATCAAGGGAAAGGGAGTGAGAGGAGTGCAAATGTTTGCCCTCAATCTCCAACCGAGATGGCCTGCCCGGCGCGGCGCAGGGGCGACGGCGAGGCCTGCCGCGCCGGCTCGCGGAAATCGGCGACCGGCCTCATCTCCAGCAGCTGCAGCCTCTGGAGGAGCTCCCGGGCCTTCTCATCCTCCTGCTTGATCTTCCTAACCTGGCTGTGGATCAGCACTTCTTGCTCCACCTTGAACACACCCCTTGCACCTTGCTCCATCTCCTCCATGGGAGCAAGCAACAATGACCTTGTCATGCACACAACCTTTGCTTGGTTACTTACTTCCAAACCATTAGCCACTGGTGTCACAATATATATACAAGGGCTAGAGAGAGAAAGGAAGAGAGAGAAAGTGAGAGGTAGCAAGGACTTGGTTTGCTTGAGAGGGATTAAATTTTGTAGGAAAGAGCAGGTGGGTTGGAATTGTAAAAAATAGTTATGAATAGTTGGAGAGAGGCTCTTTTCAACTGTTGGGAAAGAAGCGAGGCCAACCATCTTCAATATAATGCTCCGAAGCCATGACATTTTCGGCCACATTGTCATGGCCTCTTGAAAACATTGCTAGGAGTAGATCAGTTGGATGGTTGGAAAGTTCGTCAATTAGACAAAGCGTTAGTAACTCTTGGCAAAGTCATGTAAGAGAATAATAAAATTGTTAAATTAGACTTTTTTTTCACCATTTCAGATGCCATGCTTTGGAGAAAGATGAAAGGAATGGATCATTACAATTTACAACTACTTCGTGAAGGGAAAAAATATACAATCCGGTGTGCCACACCATGGTCAGTAAAATATGATTACCGTCAGAGAAGTTGCATTACCTGCTATGTGAAAAAAATGACATTAACGAAGAGTGCTGCTTAGGACAAGACTATTGCCTGCGTTACTCTCCAAAGAAGGCAACGACCAAAACTGATGGTTCCCTAGTCTTTTTCGTCGGGAGCGTGGAAGAAACGGCCAAGGGTTGGTACAAACACAAGATTTCACATGGAAATTTCGAAATCGAAACATGACTTCTGTCTCTGTAAGTCTTTCATGGATAATCGTCTGTCGGCTTGCGTTCGATGGCTCATACGAATAACCGTCTGAGATATTTTCACAGACGATTATTTATACGAACCATATATGATAATGTAAGACATCACATATAGTTCTTATTAATAACTGTCTGTGATACTTTACAGACGATTATTGATACAAACCATCTGTGATAATGGCAGACATCACCGACGGTTTATATGAATAACCGTCTGTGATAGTTCACAGATAGTTATTAATACAAACCATCTGTGATAGTTTCATATCACAGAAGGTTTGTGGTTGGAACCGTCTGGGATACGCCGCGTTATTAAATTGCCAACGTGGTCTCAATAGATTTGTCTTTATTGTGCTCATTGAAGAAGGCGACTGGCTTTGGGAAGTTCAGTGAAAACATACCGCTTGTAGATCTAGCTTATAGATCGATTTGTTCTTAGTGATTAGAGGTTAGTATTTACTTCTAATAACTTATATACCTTGTAATAGAGAGAGATGATATCTAGGTTTTTAGATTTAGCTAGGTTTAGAGAGAGATGGTAGCTTGCTCCAATTTAAGAATGGGTTAGTACTTCTAGTTTACTTCAATATATATATATATATATATATATATATATATATATATATATATATATATATATATATTGCTTCATGAATACATAGCTAGCTACTTAATTTAGATATGGATAATTTATTATAAGGTGAATGACAGTTATGTGTGTAAGTAGCTAGGCTAGTTAGCTATATTAGTATTAATAATCCAATCTGATACTAATCTATTACATGTGTAGCATAGATGGACCGAAACTGGATGTACATTGAGAACCGTGCGAGCGAAGAGTATATTAATGGCGTGTCTATTTTTAGAAGACTGGCCGAGCAGGATATGTTGAAGAAGGGGGTGAAATATATGTACTGTCCATGTATTGATTGCGATAATCTGAAGATGTTTACCAACTCAGCGCAGATTGAAACTCACTTGATTTGAAGGGGTATACATGTTGGACGGTCATGGTGAAGAGAAGATTATACAGAAAGGTAGTTATAACATCGTTGATGGAGACAATGATATGCTAGTTGTGGACTATGTGATGCAGAAGAGAATTATAGTGAGAAAGAGTTGGGTAAATTCGAGGGTTTGATGGAGGACTTGAACAAACCTTTATTTCCGGGCTACAAGCTGTAATACATAAGGTTGCCATCCATTCTTGAACTACTAAAATTGATGGCAAGTAATAGTTGGTTCGACAAGAATTTCACGTCATTGTTAGGTCTCCTAGCGAAGATCCTTCTAGAGGGAAATGTGTTGCCGAGAACTACCTACCAAGCCAAGAAGGTTATTTGTCCATTGAAAATGAAAGTAAAAAGAATAAATGTATGTCTGAATGCTTGTATCCTCTACCATAAAGAGCACGCAAGCTTACATGTCTGTCCGGTGTGTAAAGCATCCCGATACAAGCATAAAAATGACTCCGATGATGTGGAGGGAATCGAGGTAAAGCAAGGACCTCATACTAAGATGCTGTGGTATCTGGCTATAATTCCTTGTTTGAAGCGCTTATTTGCAAACCGAAATGATACAAGATTGCTGTGTTGGCACTGGAGCAGCGTAAGAAAAATGGAATGATAAGACATACTGTTGATTTTACCCAGTGGAGGAACATCGATAGGATGTTTATAGACTTCAGTGTGGAGCCGAGAAATATAAGGTTTGGGTTGAGTACAGATGGAATGAATCCTTTTAGTAACACGAGTAGCTGATATAGCACCTGGCCTTTGACTGTATGTATGTACAACCTTCCTCTTTGGCTGTATATGAAGTAGAAATACATTTTGATGTCACTACTTACCCAAGGGCTGAAAAAAATTTGAGAATGATATTGATGTGTATCGAGCACCATTGTTGGAAGATCCTGTGATACTATGGAATGAAGGGGTACATGTATGGAATGCGGACAAATGAGAGAACTTCACTCTGTCCGCCATGTTCTTCTGCACCATTAATGATTTTTCTGCCCTTAGTAACCAGTCGGGGTTGAGTACAAAAGGAGGCAAAGCCTGTCCGCACTGCTTAGATTATACCGAGAGTGTGTGATTGAGCAACTCATGCAAAACTATGCACATGCGTCACCGTAAGTTTCTTCCAAGGTATCACCCATACCGCAAGATGAAGAATCAATTTGATAGAAAAAGAGGATATCGATATGGTCAAGGATATCGATGTTGTGTTGGAAAGGGACGTAAGTTGAGGGTCCATCAGAAGAACATATGGAAGAAGAGGTCAATATTTTGGGACTTGCTTTATTGGGAGCACTTAGAAACTCGCAATTGCATTGATGTAATACACATAGAGAAGAATATATATGATAGCTTAATTGGTCTCTTACTGAACATTCGTGACAGAACAAAGGATGGTGTCAACGCACGGTGTGACTTGGTCGCTGTGAACATCAGGACCGAGTTAGCACTGATAGAGACCATTAAAATCCAGATGTACCTTCCTCCAGCTTGCTACACTCTGTCTAAGTCTGAGAGAGCTGAACTGTGCCAATGCTTGCATGGTGTGAAAGTTCCGCCTGATCAACCCGCTAGCATGAAGAAACTTGTTCCAGTGAAAAATTTAAAATTAATTGGCATAAAATCTCATGATTGTCATGTGCTAATGACACAATTGCTTCCTGTTACAATTACATGTATCTTACCGAACATGGTTCGGGTGATAATCATGAGGCCGTGTTATTTCTTTAATGCAATTGCTCAGAAGGTCATCGACCCCGATGGACTAGATGCTCTGTAGACTAAGGTGGTGATGACACTATGTCATCTTGAGATGTATTTCCCTCCGTCATTTTTTGATATCATGGTCTATTTCATTGTCCACCTTGCGAAAAAAATAAATATATGTAGCTCCGTGTTTCTACATCATATGTACCCGTTTGGAAGGTACATGAGAATTCTCAAGTCCTATGTATGCAATCGATCTCGGTTGGAGGGTAGTATCATCGAAGGTTATACATCCGAAGAGGTCATTGAGTTCTACATGTATTACATGGCTCAGGTCGAACCGATAGGTGTATCTCTATCCCGTCACGGGGAGGGCTAGAGGGTATCGGAACCATCGGAAGGAAAGCAATAACTCTGGATCTGGATACGTATGCTCAAGCCTATTTTATGTTTTTACAACACATGATTGAAGTGACCCCGTATATTGAAGAGCACAAGGTCATGCTACGCCAAGAGAATCCAAGCTAGTCAAATGTTTAGATCATGAGACAATTCAACCATCGGTTCAATGAATGGTTAAATGCGTGATTCACTGGGAGGTTGTAAAGTGAAACACTGCAATGGTTGGCAAAAGGGACAAAATTTACAATTGTGACATGGCAAGGATAAGGCATTAATAGGTATACATTTTATACAATAGATAAGGATAGAAAGAGTATAATGTAGAACTCAGGTGTCTGCATAGATGCATTTCATGCGCACTTCAGTGTCACTGGCCCAAGCTCATACTATGAGCTTGTAGAGGATATTTGGAAGCTTGACTACGTAATTCTCAAGATCCCTCTATTTCAGTGCCATTGGGTCTAACTCCCATGGGGTGTACAGTTGACAAGTACGGCGTCACTACTGTGGACCTCGAACGTGTAGGATACAAAGATGAATCATTCGTACTCATGAGGCAAGTTGTTCAAGTTTTTTATGTAACCAACCCAGCAAATAAGAAGTGCCATGTAGTTCTTTGTGATAAAAGAAGGATTGTCGGAATTGAGAATGTCATTGATGAGGAAGAGTACAATCAATTTTGACGAGTTGCCTCCATTCAGAGACAATATCAGGCTCGAGGAAGAACAAGATGATGAAGCAAGCTATATGCATGTCGATCATCGTGAATGGCTTTATTTAAAAGGAATTAGCTAAGTGTAATCAATGATCCCACACGGCGAACACCTATTTAGAAATTATTGCAATGTAATCATAATTAAGAAACTTGGCATGTAATTATGGAACTATTTCATTGTAATTGATTAAGTAATTAAGAAATAATTATATTTATGATTATGCTTGCTTTTTTCATAGAGCGTGGCTAGCATTTTCTGAGGCTGGTTGAAAAACAAGATTTGTTGGAACTATCACAGGCGGTTTGGCCAAAAAAACCATTTGTGATAATACTATCACAGACGGTGCTATAATGGAACCGTCTATGATATGTTGCATATCACAAACGGTTTTATAATGGAACCGTTTGTGATATGTGGCATATCACAGACAATTCCATTATGGAACCGTCTGTGATAGTTTCTCTATAAATAGGCCTTGCTAGGTTTTTACGCTATCACTCCTCACTCATGCACTCCTCTGTCTCCACCACCCCTGCTAGGTTTTGCTAGATCTCACCGCTCACTCGCGCACCCGACGCCGCCTCTCCTTCCCTATGCCGCCTCTCCACCCGACGCCGCCTCTCTTTCCTATCGCCTCTCCTCCCTAAGTTATGAATCCCAAATCCCACTTCTTTTGGAGGTAGATCATGGTGAGTTTGGTAGATGAGTGGAGATGTGGTGGCTCTACACATGAGGGAGCCAGGAAGCGGTGGCACTAGGAGAACTATTGCATGATAGATTGTAGGCTTTTCATTGCTCGATGAGGATATTTGTTAAAACTGAAGTCATAGTGACAATCTAGACTTATTCTGCTAGTTTGATCTCTCATATGCTTGTTGTTTATTTCTGTGGAGTGTAGTTTGTGTATGGCTCTGTCAATTGCTTATGCTCAGTTCCCCGCTCAATATTGCTTCCTACTGCTATTAGGCTTTGCTGAAAATATATATTTATGTTGAATCTGTAATTACCAAAAAATATATGTTGAGTCTGCAATAACTCTACTCTATTACTAGTGCCTAATTTCTTCCAAAATATGTCGTTTATGCATGCTCTTAACATTGATACTACATTGAGGTATATAATATTCAGTTAGTCAAACTAGTAGAATCTTTGAAGGTTTGTCACTGTGATGATTGAAAAATTGGCAAAAGTGGAAGAATGCCAAGTTTGTAACTTGTGCAACTCCTCACCTGAGAGCAATACTTTGATGATCTTTTATTATGCTGGAATCAAATCTGAAATTTTGCTAAAATTGCATTATGCCCTATATTGGCCGAGTACAAGGCCGATTAACATATACTCGCTACAAGAGAAACATTACAGCACTGAACACCTGAGCTTCAAAAGGATTGAAGATGTGTGTGGTGCTTTAATATTCATCTTGTAGTTGTTGAGAAATACATGTTGTGGTGAGAATATTAAAATCATAGCTAGGGAATGAATTTATCTCTAAATAATAGATAGGGAATGGATTTATCACAGTAAATTGATTCCTTAGATGTTGGTAGATTTCGTGTTATTGCTACAAGATCTATTTGGAATGGCATGTTACTATTCACAATGGACCTTTTAGCAATAATATATGCCACATAGACCTTCAAAGGGAATGAAGCAAATTACACACTTCAGTGTGTTAGGTTCTACGAAGTAAGTTGTGGCTGCTATCCTAGCACACAACATGAAGAGGAAGAGATTGCGGCCATAACCAACTTCATAGAACTTGAGACACTAGAGTGTGTCATTAGTTTCATAGAATTTTTTTTACACTCATAGCTCACTGTAATTAGTTTTTTCTTGTAAGAGAGATGATGTCTGTTAGTAAAATGTTTCGTAGTATTTTAAAGCATTTGGCTTTTATTTGGATTTTCTTTGATTTTCTGGGATTTATTTGGATTTATCTGGATTTTATTTCAAGCCTAAGAGTAATAAAATGTACCTTAAATATTTCATTAAAGCCAAAAAGAGTTTATTTTGCTTTTCCTAAGCTCCCTTGAATTTTATAGAATTTTGAGATTTTTCTAGAATTAAAAACCAATTTTAAAAGCCAAAAAGGTATTATGTAAAATTTTTAAAGGCAAATTTAAATTAAAAATAGTTTTCCTAAGTCTAAAATAACTCCAGGAATTTTTATGAATTTTTCTAGAATTTTAGACATTATTTATTATTTTCTAAGTATTTATAAAGTTTTCTGGTATTTCTGAAAAGTTAAATCAAAAATTAAATCCGGATTAATCTCGGGCTGACACGTGTCGCACCTGGCCATCCACCACAACTTACCCCTTCATTTATCTTCAACGGCCGAGATTTGGTTCTTTTGCCACGTGTCCCCTATCCGTTCGACCGCCCCTTCCTCTCCCCTCCTCTCTCCCGCCTGTCATAAGCATCTTCTACCTCTCCCTTCTTCTTCCTTGGCTTCTCTCTCTCTTCTCCCACCATGCGTCGCCATTGCCGCCCCACCCAGTTCCATTTTCCGGCCGTTCACCCCTTCCAAAGCACCGCATCGGGTTCCTCCCTCGCCGTCGCACCCCCGCCGGCCCATTGAATGCTCTCCCGCTGTCGTTCTCACCCCGAACCAGCTTCTCCCCGAGGATCTCCGGCGAGCCGCGCCGCCCACCCCGCCCTATAAAAACCCCGACCCCGAGCCACATTTCTGCATCCCCTCTTTTCGCTCCTCCTTTCCCCTACCTTGGCCGAAGCTCTCGCCCACCCGAGCCGCCGTCTCCGAGAGCCACCGCCACCGCTCTCTCTCTCTCCCGCCGCCGGCCTTCTCCAGTCCTCCCCAAGTACGGTGTCGGGTAAGGTCCGAACCGCCACCGCCTCCTCTCCCTTCTCCACCTCTCGCCCGCCGTCGCCGAGTGCCGAAGCTCCGGCGAGCTCACGGCCCCGTGCGCCGCTGCGTGGGAGCCAGCCAGCCCTAGCTTCCCATGACAGCATTTTGATTCAAAATTTAATCTCGCCAAAAATTAAAAATCTGGCTGACGTCATAAATAATCTTTTTCAGTACAAAAATAATTCCCAAAAATCAACCTTTTCCATTTTCTCTCTTTTTAAACTTTCAAAAGCCCGTATTTTATTATTTTAACTCCGATTTGAATTTTTGAATTTTATTTGAATTTTGTTTGAATTTATTTGTTTGGTTCTTCGCGTGTAGATTACGACGATTTCGGAGAGAACGACTTCGACGACTCGAAGCAGGACCCTGAGTGAGGCTAGTTACACCCTTGACCATGTTGATCCCACTAGTTTAAATTAATTATGTTGATTTTTAAATTATCATGCATGCGTAATTTTATTCAAGTCTAGTTTAAATTCAGTTTAAATTGTAGTTATGCCTAAATCCTTTGTATAACAAAAAACTGGTTTGTGGAAAATATGGAAATCTTTTGGAAAGATGGTCCGGGTGGGATACCCGTGGATAGGTTAGTGTTAGGTTGGAGCCTGCACTAACGTTAATATTTTTGTTAAAATCTTGTTTCTAATTATTTTATCAAATTGAACATTTGTTCATACTTAATGGTATTTACCCCAATGTTGCCTTTTATGCAAATTAACTATATTATGCCTTCCTTTGATACTCCATATGCATGCATTAATTTTGTTAAATTCCTGGTGTAACTTGTGGAGTACTTTATGTACTCACGTTGCTCAATCTAACTTCTTTCCAGAGGAAGCCTTCGACGACTACGGTGAGGATTGCGAGTAGGCTACGTCTTACAGTCATTCGCCTTGTGGGAAGGTTGGATGGGCTGCTACATATTTATCTTCCGCTATCTTCTTTTGCTGTTATTGTAAACTTTGGTCATAAGGCCATACCTTGCTATATAATAAAGTGTGGTTGTTATGTGAGATATGCATCACTGTTGACCCTGTGTGCACTAGTTTTTCCTGGGATAGTGCGATTAACACAGAGGGTCCTGGAGTTGCTGCTCCGGGATCTGACATTTTTCAACCTGCCAATAATTATTTCATGATTATCAATATATATATATATATATGTGTGTATATATGTATATATAATGACTTTAACACTCCTATCGATAGCATGTGGAATTCGACAAACTCGCCGAAATTCGAGGAAGGCTCTCCCAAAAGCGGAGGTCATAAATAAGACTGGAGAGTTCCACCCTGGTGATGATAATTAAATGTTGAAACATTGGATACAATTGTAATCACTCAATTGTGTTTAATCAAACAATTCATTCAATTATACTTCATTCAGTAGTTTAATTCATTTGTAAGATCTGTGTAATGATTGTTGTGTGCTATATATGTGATATATTTGCTTGTTTTCAGAGGTATGACTAGCATTTCCTGAGGTTAACCAGAAAATAGTAAACAATATGGGTATTCAAAGAGCTATCACAAACGTTTTTTAGTATTACCAGTCTATTATATATAAGGTATCACATGCGGCTTTGTTTGAGAACTGTTTGTTATATATGGCATATCACAGATGGTTTTTGGTATTAGTTGTCTGTGATATTCAGATATCACATGCGGCTATGTTTAAGAACCGTCTGTAATACCTGATATATCACATATAGTTATTTTGAAAAACTGTCTGTGTTGTAATTTTCACAGATGGTTTGAGAGCCGTCTGTGATAAGCATTATTATCATATATACATAAATTCAGACGATTCAGAAACCAATTGTGATGACTGTTTTGAACCGTCTGTGATGATTTTTTTAGTAGTGTTAATTGACATCAACCTTGATGATGCCTTGTACTGACACATTGGTCAATACAGATATACTTTTGGATGGACGCATGCATGGGTTAGCCTCCAACCTTTCACCTAATGCTCGGATAAGGCCACTCCACCAGCTAGCTGCAGTTGACCAGATGGAAGCGGCAACGCAACTACTACTACTACAAAAGAAGAGCTTTCTTAGTCGTCAGAGGGGGAAAAAAGCTTTGATTTCACTAGTATATGCTACTAGCAATTGGTGCAACCATCTATTCTAACCATCTCTTTTCGCAACTACCCGTTTGGAGACACATACACATACACTGTAGTTGATGCTTTTGGTTGCTTGTGTAATCCACTGATGTGTCGTATGAACGATTAAGGTAGCAATC
Organism: Dendrocalamus latiflorus; assembly: GCA_017311315.1. Lineage (NCBI taxonomy): Eukaryota > Viridiplantae > Streptophyta > Magnoliopsida > Poales > Poaceae > Dendrocalamus > Dendrocalamus latiflorus. The sequence continues at coordinate 11,793,654 of CM029654.1, forward strand.
TCATGTCAATTTAATTAATGGCACTGTTGGTAACTTGGTATGGAGTTCGTGTTAAGTCCCTTAGGCGTACGTGTATGCCACTGAATCATGGAAAGCACGAAAGTTGGGTTTGCTTTTTTTGGTTTTGATTTATAGCTTTTAGTCTGTTCGTGAGACAGAGTACAAAATAACAAAAACTCGAGTGTGGTTTTAGCTGATATAAATGAAGTTGCTATAATATATACTATAATTAACTTGTAAACTCTTTCTTAAAAGGACGTATCGTTTGAAAATTAGTTACTGTAGAAAAGTTAAAAAGTAACTTTTAGGAGTTGAAAAGAGGATGCCGTTATCGGTTCAAGAGAACAGATAACGAGGAAGAGAAAGGGACTCGCTTGACAATTTGACACGTTACAGGATTTAGTACCATGAATTATATTGCCTAATGGTATTATTCTAAGAGCCGTGTATATTGTTTCGGAGGATTTTACAGAAAAAGAAGTAAGAGAGGCTATCTTCCAGATGAAGCATAACAAGGCTCCTGGACCTGATGGTTTCCCGGCGGAATTTTATCAGGTGTTCTGGAGCCTTATTAAAGATGACTTAATGGCCATGTTCAGAGATTTCCAGTGTGGTAAGCTACCCCTGTTTAGTCTGAATTTTGGTACCATCGCCTTGATTCCCAAACTGAAAGAGGCAAAACAGATACAACAGTTTAGGCCAATTTGCATGCTCAATGTTAGTTTCAAGATCTTTACGAAAGTCTTGGCTAACAGATTGACGGGTATTGCTAATAGGGTGGTAAGACCATCACAAACGGCCTTTTTACCGGGAAGAAATATTCTGGAAGGTGTTGTAGTGTTGCATGAAACAATCCATGAACTACACAAGAGGAAAAAAGACGGAGTCATTCTTAAACTAGATTTTGAGAAGGCTTACGACAAAGTCAATTGGGCTTTTTTGCAACAAACTCTCAGAATGAAAGGATTTTCACCCCTTTGGTGTAAGTGGATTGAGGCGGTGGTTAGCCAAGGTAGCGTAGGGGTTAAAGTGAATGAGGAAATTGGCCATTACTTTCAGACTAGGCAAGGACTCAGACAGGGGGATCCCTTATCCCCAATTTTGTTTAACCTAGTTGCTGATATGTTGGCCATTCTAGTCTCCAGAGCTAAGATCAACGACCAATTCAAGGGCCTAGTGCCTAATCTAGTGGAGGATGGCCTCTCCATTCTCCAGTATGCAGACGATACTATACTTTTCATGGAAAATGATCTTGAGGGAGCTAACAACTTAAAGTTGGTACTAGGTGCTTTTGAAAAGCTGTCGGGCCTGAAGATTAATTTCCACAAAAGCGATCTGTTTTGCTTTGGTTTGGCAAGAGACCGGAGTAAGGAGTTTGTAGAACTCTTTGGTTGTAAGGAAGGTACTCTTCCCTTCCGGTATCTTGGAATTCCAATGCACTATCGAAAGTTGTCAAATAAGGATTGGAGTCTGATTGAGGAAAGGTTCCAAAAGAAGCTTAGTAGCTGGAAGGGCAAGTTGTTATCGTACGGAGGAAGACTAGTGTTGGTAAACTCAGTTCTGTCTAGCTTACCAATGTACATGATGTCTTTCTTTGCTATTCCTAAAGGAGTAATTAAGAAACTGAACTACTACCGATCTAGATTCTTTTGGCAATGTGATGAGCATAAGAAAAAGTATAGACTTGCACGTTGGAACATCTTGTGCAAACCTAGAGATATGGGTGGGCTGGGCATTTTAGATTTGGAGGTACAGAACTCTTGCCTCTTAGCTAAGTGGTTATTTAAGCTGCAGAATGAAGAGGGTCTTTGGCAAGATGTCTTACGAAAGAAATATCTGAAAAGCAAAACTCTTTCCCAAGTAGTTAAAACGCCGGGCGACTCGCATTTCTGGGCGGGGCTCATGGACGTAAAGGACATTTTCCTTCAAAAAGGGAGATTTATGGTCAATAGTGGAACCCAAACTAGATTTTGGGAAGACACCTGGATGGGCCAGGAACCTTTAATGGAAAAATTTCCGGCATTATACAATATAGTGAGACGGAAGAATGACACGGTGGCTAACGTACTAAGTACCTCTCCTCTTAACGTCTCTTTTAGAAGAGCGATAGTTGGGGAAAAGCTACAAGATTGGCTCAATTTGGTCTCTTTAATTCTACCCGTCAACCTAAATGATAATAAGGACAAGCTCATTTGGAATTTAAGAAAAAATGGGACGTTTACAACACAGTCTTTGTATAGAGATATCATGAAAAACGAGAGGATCCCGGGAAAGTTAGTGTTCTGGAAGGCTAAAATACCTCTAAAGATTAAGATCTTTCTTTGGTATTTAAAAAGAGGTGTAATTCTTACAAAGGATAACCTGTTAAAAAGAGGTTGGAAAGGGGACACGAAATGTGTCTTTTGTGGCTTAGATGAATCGATTCAGCATCTTTTTTTCGAATGCTATAAAGCTAGATTGTTATGGAACGTGCTGTTCATCGCTTTCAAGTTCCAACCACCTAGAGATATGACCCTTTTGTTTGGTTCTTGGCTATTGAGTTTCAATACGTCGATTAGGAACCAAGTAATAGTGGGTTTAGCGGCGATGTGCTGGGCTCTATGGTTATGCAGAAATGATGCGGTCTTCAACAAAACAAGCACTAACTCTTTCCTGCAGGTCATTTTCAGATGGACTTATTGGATCAGACACTGGTCTCAGCTGTCTAAAGAGGAAGAGAGAGTGGCTTTGAAGGAGGGATGCAGAAGAATTGAAGTCTTGGTACTCGATTTTTTCGGAAAGATGGAGTGGAGACATCGGAGAAGAATTGAGAACTAAGTTTTGGGTGGCTTCGTTAGAACCGTTTATTCTTCTTTAGTTGGTGTTGTGCTGTTTTGTATCCCGTTTAACGGTTGTGGATCTTAGCATCCTTGGAGTTGTACTGAGTGGCTGTACTCATTCTTTCGGGAATGGGGTAGGCCGGAAACTTTGTGTTCCTCAATCTAAAAAAAAAATACTAAAAAAACATGGAGGATAAAAAAACAAGGACTGTTCTCATGTGAGGACCCATTTGAGGGAGCTGGTCCTAATATTAGGATGGTCATTATAAATATAATTTATGTGTAAATATAATGAAACAGTAAAAAGAGCACGACAACGAAGAAGGGTTAGTAATGTACAGGGAATACATGTTGAGAGAAGAGGAGATAAAAGAGAAGCCGGGAAAAAAATTAATAAAAAATGTGTGCATCCATACGTTAAAAAGTGGATGCCCCACGTGATATTAAAAACTATAGGATAGCTTAGCAGTTAAGACTAGTTGTTGTTGGAGAAGTAAACTTACAATGCTACAACTTTTGGAGTGTAATAGCTAGGGAATGAATTTATCTGTAAATAATAGCTAGGGAATGAATTTATCACATTAAATTGATTCCTTAAGTGTTGGCAGATTTCGTGTTATTGCTACAAGATCTATTTAGAATGGCATGTTATCATTCAAAATGGACCTTTTAGCAATAATATATGCCACATAGACCTTCAAAGGGCTTGAAGCAAATTACACACTTCAGTGTGTCTGGTTCTACGAAGTAAGTTATTGCTGCTATCCTAACACACAGTATGAAGAGGAGGAAGAGACTGTGTCCATAACCAACTTCATAGAACTTGAAACACTGGTGTGTGTCATTAGCTTCATAAAACTTTGTTTACGCTTATAGCTCACTGTAATTAGTTTTTTTTGTAAGAGATGACGTCCGTACAGTCATCGTCGTCGCCATCGATGTCGCCGAATGGGTCTGACGTTCCAAAGATCGGGGTAACTAAGCGTGCCAGAGAAGTATCAAAAAGGCCACTGGGCTGAATGACCATCAAAGTGGTCTCTCTAGATGGGGTCCCTCTACAACCGAAGAAAGTGTGTAACATCCTGAAATTCGTAAGTCCAAACATTTGTGAAAATTTAAAACTTTTTCATTGAATCATATTGGCATTCAAATTTCATCTACAATTTTATTTGTAGTCTTTTTGAATTTTGTACAATACAAATTAACAACTAAGAATAATTCCCAAATGTAAGTAATACTCATAACAGCAAAATATAGAGAGTAAATTAAGGCAAGGGGTGATAAATGTGAAAAATAGAATTCAAATTTTGAATATTATGCAAAGCTCAAAATCAATAAAGCCTAATGTGAATTAAGAATACAAATAAAAAATCTGAATTTCAAAAATTGGCATAACCCTTTCTTTTTCTTCTCTTCTCTCTCTCTCTCTCCCCTCTTTCACCTTCTTCTTTTCCTTTCTCCTTCTTCCAAGTCGTGGATGTGGCGGCAGTTGCGAGTGGATAAGTGCGAAGCTGGTGTAAGAGTGGGGGAAGGTGGGCACGGGAGTGGGGTAGGTGGGGTGGTGCTTGCGCGGGAGAAAGAGGCGGCTGGAAAGGGCGGGGGTGGTGCAACGGCCTGGCGGCGGGGATGGCGCGGAGGAGGCGGCGTGAGGAGGAAGAATGGGGCGAGGAAGAAGAAAGTGCGGCTTGACAGGAGGGCCCCAGCGGCAGCGAGAGAGAGAGAGAGGGAGGACAGAGGGGAGGTGCGGGCGGCAGATATTGCACCACTGGCGAGGGGAGGAGATCCGATGGCCAGGGAAGAAAAGTGGGAGTAGACGGGGGAGATGGGCCGAGTTGCGGCGCGAGTGGATCCGGCCCTTCCACATGTCGAGCGGAGAGAGACAGAAGGCGGGATGTCGGGCGGCAACGTGGGCGCATCCTGGCTGTCCACGCGTTGGCCGGAGGGAGGGCTAGAGGATTATTTTTGATTTTGGATTGTTAGAAAAGCCGGGGAAATTCAAAAAGGCTTAGAAAATATAAAATAAATTTTAAAAATTCTTTTGCAAGCCCAATCATCTCTTCATTTTCTGAGAGGTTTTGTATCTGCTTTTTTGGTTTTTTTATCTACTGCTAATATAGCAGATGGAAGCGGCAAAGCAACAACTACTACTACTACAAAAGAAGAACTTTCTTAGCCGTCAGAGAGGAAAAAAAGCTTTGATTTCACTAGTATATGCTACTAGCAATTGGTGCAACCATCTATTCTAACCATCTCTTTTCGCAACTACCCGTTTGGAGACACATACACATACACTGTAGTTGATTCTTTCGGTTGCTTGTGTAATCGACTGATGTGTCGTATGAACGATTAAGGTAGCAATCTCATGTCAATTTAACTAATGGCACTGTTGGTAACTTGGTATGGAGTTTGTGTTAAGTCCCTCAGGCGTACGTGTATGCCGCTGAATCAAGGAAAGCACGACAACGAAGAAGGGTTAGTAATGTACGGAGAATACATGTTGAGAGAAGAGGAGATAAAAGAGAAGCCGGGAAAAATTAATAAAAAATGTGTGCATCCATATGTTAAAAAGTGGATGCCCCACGTGATATTAAAAACTATAGGATAGCTTAACGGTTAAGACTAATTGTTGTTGGAGAAGTAAACTTACAATGTTACAACTTTTGGAGTGAGTTGCTGTGTTATGTTTCTCAAAATTCTTTTCCCCCTCTCCTTTTGTAAAAAAAAGGGGTTGGCACTTAAGAGCATCTCCAACAATCCCCCTAAATCTCCCCCTAAATCAAATTATTAGGAAATTGTGTAAAAAGTCTTCTCCAACAACTCCCCTAAACACCCCCCTATTTCTATTCCCCCCCAAAACTCTCCCAAAACCCAGGTAGAAACCGGGAACTTTCAGGGGTCCCGTATCCTCGCTCCCGCCGTCACGCGCGCTGAGAAAAAAAGTTCCCGCGACACCGTCCTTTCCAGTGCGCTGCCGTCCTTTTTCTCCCCTCTGCAGATCCACCTCCCTTCTCCACCGGCGCCACCACTCACCACCTCCGGCCGCCGCGACTTCTCTCCTCTCCTCTTCTCCCTTGGTCTCCCCCTTCATCCTCTGCCCTTGCGCCGCCAGTCCCCTTCTCTGCCTTCTCACCCGCACCGCCGGCCAATGCCGCCGCTCCCTACAGCCTCCCTCCAGTGCGCCACCTGCATCCACTTCTTCATTTGCCCCATCTTGCTTTTCTCCCCATCTCTTCCTTCGGCACCACCGCATCCACCGCCGATCTCATCGCCACTGACACCGACCTCGGCGACCGGGACCCCGTCTCCATCCACATCGCCGACCCCAGCTCCTCCGCCGCCGCGACTTCTCCACCCCTTCAGCGCCGCCGCCCTGCATCTTCACCCACATCTGCTGCACCGACATCTCCACGGCTTCTTCCTCTACAACGAGCGCCGCCGCCGGCCACCACTTCATCGACATCGCCTGCATCCACTTCACCGACAGCCTCAGCCCTCTGCTGCTTCTACTCCCCTCGGTCTATCTCTGCTTCTTCTCCCTCTCTCTTTGTTGTTCTTCATTTACTGCTCAATTTAACTGCTCATGATATGTGTGATGGGAATTATGCACTGTGATGGATGCTTGTGCTCACTGTGAAATGTTATTTGTGATGTATGCATGTGATCTGAGAATTTGTGATTACGCTCTGTTAGTTATTTCCAGTTTGCTCAATGTGCATGTTGCAGTAGTTTAATACTAGAATTTGTGTTTATTTGTTATCTACTATGGTGCCGTGATCTTGTGTTAGTCATTTAATTGTATCTGTGATCATTGTTAGTACCTGTGAAGTTTTGTGAGCACGATTTAGTGTTTTGTTTTCTTGAAATGCTAACTGTTCTGTACTATTTTAATAGGCATTTTCTGCAATGGAGGGACAGGGCTATTTCATGGGTTTGATGAACCAGAGTCCAGGAAATGCCGGAATGGGATGGGATGGCACAGGAAGCCCTCCGGAAGAGCAACCTGAACCTACTCCCACAACAAAAGGGAGCACAAAAAGTAGTAACAAGAACTTCAGCGAAAATGAAGATATACTACTCGTGAAAGCTTGGTTGAACACTAGTACAGATCCAATTCCAGGAACAAATCAAAAGCGTGCGGCATATTGGACAAGGGTACATGAAGCCTTCATTTGTGAAAAGGATGTTGTATTAGATCGTACTCCAAATTCTCTATCACATCGGTGGACAGTGATTCAAGAGTGTGTCAATAAGTTTTGTGGGAGCTTTGCTGCAATTGAAGGAAGAAATCAAAGTGGAAAGACTTTTGAAGATAAGGTACATGTTTTGATCACTATGTCTGATTTCTATTAATTTTGGTTGGCAACTAATATAATATTGTTTTTTTGTAGCTTATGGATGCACGTGCTTTGTACAAGGCTGAGGATAAAGAAAACAAATCCTTTACTCTATTGCACTGTTGGCACGTATTAAGATTTGAACCAAAATGGCATGACAAGATGGCTCAACTGGCAGCTCAGAAACCTACCCAAAAGAAACAAAGGGATCTTGGAGATTCAATTCTGGATTTGACAGGTGATGGAAATGAAGAGAATCTCAACTGTTGCCCAGATCCTCCAGTTCCGAAGCGGCCAATTGGTAGAAAGAAGGCTAAACAACAGCTCCGTAATGGAGTAGGTGATGCTTGCATTGAGGCATTCGATAATATGTGGGAGAAAAAGAAGATATCCGATGATTACAAAGAAGTAAAAAAGGATGAAAGGTTTAACAAATCCTTGCAAATTGAACAAGAGAGGCTGCAAATAGAGAAGGACCAGTCGAAGCTGAAACTTATGTTAGAAGAGGAGAGAATCATGACAATGGACATTAGTGGTCTGCCTATTGAGCAGCAGCTTTACTATAGGAGCCTACGGAGTGAGATACTCACTCGTCGAGGGATCAACAGTATGGTCTGATTTTGCTCCTTATCATTCAGTATCATCTGTTTTTAGTTTATTTCAATCAAACTTTGTTTAGGTAATTGATTCTGAACTTCCAAGGATCTTGTATGATCATCAGATTTTACTAGTTCAAGTTACTTTTGCTAGTTGGCATGGAAAGCTTTACTACTCTGTAAAATAATGTATCTTAGCTTTACTACTCTGTAAGGTGTCAGTTATATGCAAAACAATCAATTAACAGGTTCTGTCAATGTTCTCAGTGGTCTAAGCCTTACTACTCTGTACGTGACTTCTCAGGCAACAATTTTGCTGCTATTGTTGCTTGCTTGATAAAAGGTTCTGAGAGCCCCACTGATCAAGGTGAAAAGAAGAAAGGTCTGCAGACAGGTCCGCTTGTGGGGATAGTTGTTGGCTCGATACTTGCTGCCTTGTGTGTACTACTTCTTTTGGTATTATGCATTCACAAGATTTTGTAGGTCCGCTATCAGTAAACATAGAGAGAGGTACTATTCTTGTTCTTCTTATGCTGACATGTTTTCTTGTGGTATTTTTCTTGTGTAATCTTATGTTATTGTCAGTTAGCTGAGATACCTTATGTTTATTTTTATTTTTTTCCTGTTGCCAAATGTCTTTATGGCTGTCACCATGAGAAACAAGACTAACAAGTAATGTGGATGATTAATTGATCATGCTATTCCTGTCTTGTAGTTTCAACAACTGAGTGGAAATGAAGAACGTGGATACTTAGTTGAAGAATTGTGTTTTGTTTACTAGGCAAATACATCTGTTATCGGTTTCATATTCATTGCTGATATTTGCAACTGATACTTATATATTTGTTCTGCAGTGCATGCTTTAAATAAGCTACCATATTCTAAGCTAGACTCGAAGGCCACTGGGATCACAAATGGGGTTGTTTTTGTAACTTATAGCTGCTTAATAGCATGCTCTGAGAAAGGCCTTTCCCGTTTGCAGCAGTTGGTACAGTGGTGTGGATCTGAGTTTGATGGTCTTCTAGTGTTTGATGAGGTAAAGCAGGAGTGCAGGACCTCGTTTAAACTCACTAACAGAAAGAATATAAGATTTAACAGAAATAATGTATCTTGTGCCCATAAAATAAAAATAGAATCCATAGAAAATAATGTATCTTGCACCCATAATGTATCTTATTAATAGACACAAAAAAAAAATCTAGGCGTGATGATCAATATGTATCCGGCTTATGTTGCCATTGGTGCTCTATTAGGTCTTCTCGTAGTTGATGATGAACTTCTTTGTCTCTTATTTTTTTCCTTGTCTCAATGAACTCCATAAGATCAACAGTATAGTTATGAGAAGCTCGGACATGTTCATCTTCAGAGTCAAAATGTTCTTCTGCATCTACATCACACTCGTCCTCTATAATCATATTATGCATGATAACACAAGCTTTCATAATGTATCCTAATGTCTCTTGATCCCATAAACGAGCTTGACCTCGAATTATGGCAAAACGAGCCTGTAAAACTCTGAAGGCTCGCTCGACATCCTTTCTGACTGCCTCCTGTGCTTTGGAAAAATATTTTTGCTTATTGCCCTATGGTTGAGAAATGGTCTTCACGAATGTTGCCCATGATGGGTAAATTCCATCGGGAAGATAATACCCCATTGTATAATCATGACCATTGACTGTATAATTGACTTCAGGTGATTGACCTTCAGCTAATTTTGCAAAGAGTGGAGAGCGTTGAAGAACATTGATGTCGTTGTGAGATCCCGGTAAACCAAAAAAAGCGTGCCAAATCCACAGGTCTTTAGAAGCAACAGCTTCTAATATTATAGTTGGCACTCTGACATGTCCAAAATACATACCGTGCCATGCTGTAGGACAATTCTTCCATTTCCAATGCATACAATCTATGGATCCTAACATTCCTGGAAACCCTCTTTCTTCTCCTATTGCCAGTAAGCGGGCCGTATCCTTCTGATTTGGCGCTCTCAAATACTCATCTTCAAATATTTGAACAACTGCAATGACAAGCCGTCTCATACTCTCAATAGCGGTACTCTCTCCAATACAAATGTACTCATCTGTGGAATCAGCTGATACCCCATAAGTTAGCATACGAAGTGCTGCTGTTACCTTCTGTAAACAACTTAATCCAAGTACATTAGCTGCATTTCTTTTTTGCACAAAATATTCATCATGATCCTGTACCGCATTCATTATACGCAAGAAAAGAGGTCGGCTCATTCTAAACCTGCAAATAAATACAAAATTATTACAATCAATAATAACTAAAATATTTAAATTAAACACTAAACATGACACAATACGAACCTACGTCTGAAGAATTCTGGTCCATATGTAGGATCATCGGAGAAATAATCTTCATATAATTTTTGGTGTCCTTCTTGTCTCTTACGACGAACAATTTTATGCCCAGGAACAGAACCACCCTGTTTAGGTGCACTCATGGATGTATAATACGTATGAAATATATATGCGGACTGGATAAAGAAATCATCATCATCATCCGATGAGGACGAGTCCAGTACTTGTTGCAACAAAGACTTGCGCCCGCTCATAGTTCCACGTATCTACAAGGACGCACCAAACTGAAGCAGCATCGGGAGATCGAAATCGGACGCGGGCGCCGGGCGACGTCCTTGCGGCTGATGGCGATGCGATGGAAATCAAAAACTCAAAGACATGTACAAAGTAAGAATTCTCATCTCAATTATCTAGTCTCACGTCACGTACTGCATGTGTTTTCTTCATTTTCTAGTCGGTCCTGATTTCTAATCACCGTTTGATATTTATACGGCGGCCGTCGTCCGCGTACGCACACGCACGGGATTGGTTCAATCTCCCTATTCTATTCGGTTGGATGGACCGACTTGATCACTAATAAAAATAGGTATCGAGCAAAGTAAATGGGCCGGTTGTTAATTAGGGGAGCTGTTGGAGGAGGAGACTAAAATAGGTTAACAAATTTTTTGGGCTGCCCCTAAAAGGTGTCTTTTGGGGTGGGTTTTTAGGGGGATTGTTGGAGATGCTCTAATGCACTTAATTTGTTCATGGGCCCAGGAATGTCTGATTGTTTGAAGTTATTAGGCTGAAGCCCAAGAAACAACTCTCTTCCTCCGTGGCCATTTTTTAAGTAATTGGCTTGTTTCGGCCAGCCATATTGGGCCGAATCTACTGCTATGCTTTTGCAAGCCCAATCATCTCTTCATTTTCTGAGAGGTTTTGTATTATCCGCATAGGAAACAACTTCGATATTAGTAGAGATCACACTAAGATTACATATATTTTTCATTGAAAGAGTATATAACGAACGCACACCACACGCACGCCCAGATCACACATATTTATTGGGAGTCTTGGTCAGTGACTCAGTCGACAACTGAAAGACAACGGCCAACTGTTGGCTAATTTTGAAAAGAACCTAAGTAGCCTGATTTCGTGCCTAGATGAAAAGCTTAGACCTCCCTTTCATTAAATTTTTTTTGACACATCTCATCGTAAAGGGGGAAAAACAGAGAAAGGTTTTATTCATCGGAAGCAAAAAAAAAAAAAGGCAGAGTGCAAAAGTGGCGTGCCTCTGGGCACTTTTGATTCGTCGGATTGAAACATGGACATCATGGACTCTGTTACAACACACATGCTACAGTATAACTGCTGCAGTGATGCTTTGCTATAGTACTTGGAACTATGTTTTTTACGGCTTAATACTATTGTGGTTTGCATTTTGTACTATTGTGCCTTGTGCGGCACTGTGCACCAATACCTCAATGAAGGCAGATGTGTTAGGGTTAGCTCTTAGGCTTTAGGATCTCCTAGGTTAGATCTAGCGGGGTTCTTCTCTGGGGTTCGTGTTCTTGAGACAAAACCGAGAGGGAGAGAGGGGTACAGACCTTCGGATGTAGAGGAGGAGGAGGCGGCCATCTCGGGGACGCTCGGTGAAGTCTGCGCACGGGCAGCGACGGTCGGGGAAGAGGTGCGGGGCTCCTCGGCGGCGTGTCCCGGGCGGCGGCGTCTTCCTGGCGGCGGTGAACGGCGGTGGGGCTTCCCGTCGCTTCAGCGCCCCCTCAACAGATCGGGTCTTAGGGTTTGTCGGTGGGGTGACGGCGGCGCGGTCAACCTCGTGATGCGTGCCGCCCGGCCCCCACCTCTGTATTTATAGCGCTGGCGACAGGGGCCCACCAGCCAAAACGGGCTGGGCGCCCCCGATCAGGGCGCGGTCAAGGGATGGGTTTTGGCCGTTGGGCCAAAGCCCTGAGATCATTCTAACATTCTCCCCCTTGATCTCAGTCTATACTTTATCTTTAATTACTTTTGACTTTACACATTCCATCACAGATTAGTGCATAGAACATGTCTCATCGTCACGGTCAATCGCCGATAGATTCAACAGTTACAATACACCTCTCTGTTCTGAAACAGTTACTTTAATCTTTGGGCCATCTTTTAGTCCAGGAATCATAGGCTTTCCCTTAAACCCATGCCGGCTACATGTTCTCTGAACACGTTGGGTGGTAAGCCTTTGGTAAGCGGATCCGCTAGCATCTTTGCGGTACTTATGTGCTCAAGACTTATAATTTGATCCCGAACTTTATCTTTCACAACATAGTACTTTATGTCAATGTGTTTGGCAGCACCACTTGACTTATTGTTGTGGGCATACGTTACTGCGGGTTCATTATCGCAGTACAACTTAAGTGGTCTATTGATGTCGTCAACCACTTTTAAACCGGGTATGAACTTCTTTAGCCAGTTCACCTGCCCCGTAGCCTCATAACATGCTACAAACTCGGCATACATTGTGGACGATGTAGTGACGGTTTGCTTTGAGCTTTTCCACGATATAGCTCCTCCAGCGAGAGTGAATACATATCCGGATGTAGACTTTCTATCATCTCCCGCAAAATCAGAATCTGTATACCCCACTATATGGAGTAAATCTGATCTTCTGTATGTCATCATGAGGCCTTTTGTTCCTTGCAAATAACGCAAGACTTTCTTTATCAATTTCCAATGTTCTATTCCAGGATTGCTCTGGAATCTGCCAAGTAACCCGGTAACAAATGCTAAGTCAGGGCGTGTGCACACTTGAGCATACTGTAAGCTTCCGACAGCTGAAGCATATGGAACCGATTTCATTTGTTCGAGCTCGTACTGGTTCCTGGGGCATTGAAAATCCCCATATCTGTCGCCCTTGACTATAGGTGCAGGTGATGGACTACATTTATGCATACCAAATTTCTTTAAGACTTTCTCTATGTATGCCTTTTGTGACAGTCCCAATACCCCTTTGTTTCTATCTCGGTGAATTTCGATCCCTAGAACGAATGAAGCTTCACCAAGATCTTTCATATCGAAGTTTGAGGACAAAAACTTCTTTGTCTCCAGTAGCAGACTAACATCACTACTAGCTAGCAGGATATCATCCACATACAGGATTAGGAAGATAAACTTCCCATCTTTAAACTTTGCATAAATACAGTTGTCCTCTACATTCTCTTTAAACCCAAATTTTCTTATTGTACTGTCAAACTTCAAGTACCACTGTCTTGAAGCTTGCTTTAACCCATAAATCGATTTCTTTAGGCGGCATCCCATTCTTTCATTTCCTTCCACGACAAAACCTTTCGGTTGTGCCATGTAAACATTTTCCTCCAAATCCCCATTAAGAAATGCCGTCTTTACATCCATCTGATGTAACTCTAAATCATAATGTGCTACTAATGCCATTATGATTCTGAAGGAATCTTTACATGAGACTGGAGAAAATGTCTCATTGTAATCAATCCCTTCTCTTTGCGTAAAGCCTTTTGCCACAAGTCGCGCTTTATGTCTTTCTACATTCCCTTGGGAGTCATGTTTAGTCTTGTAGACCCATTTACAGCCTACTGTTTTGGCTCCTTTAGGAATAATTTCCAAGTCCCAGACTTTATTAGTCTTCATGGACCTCATTTCCTCTTCCATGGCCTCAAGCCATTTTGAGGAATTTTCGCTTCTCATGGCTTCTTCAAATGAGGTGGGATCATCCTCCATTTGAAATTCCTCTGTATTATAAATCTGATAATCATCAGAAATAGCTGATCTTCTTACTCTTTGAGACCTCCTCGGGGCCTCCTCATTTGGTACATCTACTGTTTGAGGCTGCTGTTGCTCCCCCTCATCTGTGGCAATAGGTTCTATATGATCCTGAAGAACAGGTTCTTCATTCTCATTCATTGGTGCCACGGAAGGAACAATAACAGGTGCTGGCACCACAGTGTCTTGCACCGTCGGTGCAGCGACAGCAGGTAGTGTGAAGAATGGCTCTTGAATCATCGGAGTGGGCGCAAACACCCGCTTCTCTTCAAGGTCAATCTCTCGAGCTACCATGCTCCCCCTCATCATTTCATCCTCTAAGAAGACAGCATGTCTCGTTTCTACAAACTTTGTGTATCTGTCTGGACAGTAGAAACGATAACCTTTTGACTTTTCAGGGTAGCCAATGAAATGGCAACTTACTGTTTTGGGATTAAGTTTCCCAAGGTTTGGGTTAAATACTTTAGCCTCAGCAGGACTCCCCCACACACGTAAGTGCTTTAGTGAGGGAACTCTTCCTGTCTACAACTCGTACGGTGTTTTGGGCACCGACTTACTAGGCACTCTGTTGAGAATATGAATGGCGGTTTTCAACGCCTCCATCCATAAACTCAATGGGAGTGTGGAGTAGCTCATCATACTTCGCACCATATCCATCAGGGTACGGTTGCGTCTTTCAGCTACTCCATTTTGCTGAGGTTCGCCCGGCATAGAATACTGGGCCACTATTCCATTTTCCTGTAAAAACCTCGCAAAAGGTCCAGGAACTTGTCCATATGGGGTATGTCGACCGTAGTACTCCCCCCCACGATCTGATCGGACTATCTTAATCTTTAAATCGTGTTGGTTTTCAATTTCAGCCTTAAATATCTTGAATTTATCCAAGGCTTCATTTCTTTCTTTAATTGGATAAATATATCCATAACGGGAGTAATCATCTGTGAATGTTATGAACGAGTCATATCCATCCACACTTTTCACAGGAAAAGGACCACAAATATCTGTGTGAATAATTTGTAGAACTCCTGTGCTTCTTTTAGCGTCTTTTTTAATTTTCTTTACATATTTTCCTTTAATGCATTCTCTGCATTGTTCTAAGTCTGAGAACTCTAATGGAGGAAGAATATCATTCTTTACTAGTCTTTCTATTCTCCCCCTCGAAATATGGCCTAAACGACAGTGCCATAATTTCGACGACTCATCTAGAGTTCTCTTTCGTTTTCTGTTTACATTCGTAGACGAGGATTCAATCTCTTTCTCGCACGCAACGTTCTCATTATCGCATACGACATTCACATCATCACATAATGATAACAAATAAAGCTCATTCTGTAATATGGCAATACCAACACATTCTTTATTAAACATTATTTTGCACTTGCCATTTCCAAAATTGCAATCATAACCATCTTTGTCCAAATTTGACACACTAATCAAATTCCTCTGTAAAGAGGGTACAAAAAGGACATCTCTAAGTAGAAGAGTGGAGCCATTAGCTAATTCTAATGAAAGATCGCCAACGGCTTCAACTTCAGCTTCGACTCCATTTGCGACTTTAACGCATCTTTCTTTTCTTTGCGTAGTCCTCGTCGAACGGAATCCCTGTAAAGAATTAGCAACATGAACAGTTGCTCCTGAGTCAATCCACCAAGTGGATTTCGAATATTGTACATACAGGCATTCATTTATAAAGGTAATAATGTTCTCACCTTTCTTAGCCATTATCATCTTTAAGTAGTCAGGACAATCTTTCTTGTAGTGTCCCGTCTTCTTGCAGTGAAGGCACTGGTCTTTGTCTACAGCAAATTTATTCTGTTGAGGCTGATGTACAGAGGTTTTACCCTTGTTCTTTGAGAAGGGGTTACTGTTGTAATTCTTTTTCTTGTTTTCCCTCACAAAGTTGATAGCACCACCATGTGAGGATTTGATTCTTTCCTCCTCTTGCACGCACATGGCTATGCACTTTTCCATGTCCCATTTTTCGGGCTGCATATTATAGTTGACAACAAAAGTGTCAAACTCTTTTGGCAAAGAAGCAAAAACCAAATGAATAAGGAACTCATCCTTGAGAGCCAAATCCATCGGTTTCAGTTTAGATGCCAAGTTGCTCATTCTAAGAATGTGCTCTCTTATGCCATTGCCACCGCCAGAATACCTCTCTGTTACCAGCTGCTTAATCAGCTGTGTAGCATAAGTCTTTGAAGAGCCAGTGAACTGACTCTTTATTTTATCGAGATATTCAGTGACAGTGTCACACTCTGCAATTGAGCCCAAAATAGCAGGCTCAATTGTGTTCTTTATCACAGCCATACATTTCTTGTTGGCTGTGGTCCATTTCTTATGATCAAGGTCATAAGACATCTGTAAGGGAGCATGATCCCTCTGTCTTTTCTGCCATGCAGTGTCATCCTCATTCTGTTCCCTCACTGGAGCCAAAGGCTCAGTGGGACGTGCTGTAGTGAGGACCCAGTCCACCTCAGCCAAGATAAAAGCTAAATCTAACTTTTTCTTCCACTCTCCATAATTATCACCTTTGAGAGTGGGGATTTCTCTAATACAACTCATTAAGTTGTATCCTCCTGAAAAAATATTTCAAATACAGTGAGAACGAAACATCAAAAATTATATGCCTTATTTCCAACGTTGGTCAAAAATACGACATACAATTTAAATCAATTTTATCATGCATTAAATCTACATCACCGTTGGACAGAAATAGAAATAATGCATAAAATCAACATTAAAAAATTTATAATACTGATATTAACAACGTTGGTCAGTAAATAATAGTATGATAAATCTCTGGGAATTTTAATCTATTTTTCCAAAATTAAATTCTCCCGTTGGTTCGAATTTAATAATGAAAATCATTTAACTTTTGCAGCGGAAACTGTAATTATTCTAAAAATAATTCAATATTCAGAAGCATTATACTGTAAACATTTAATCTCTGAAAAATTAACACGTTGGTGCAAAAATTTACAGAGATTTGGATCAAATTTCAATTAAATTCATCAAAAATGCTTCTGAAAATCATTAAACATCAAAATTCGGATTTTACTGTTCAAATCGGCATTTCGGCCTGTTCGGCCTGCTCAGCCCACGGCGGCCTGCCCGCGCGCGGCCTCGGCGGCCCGCTCGGCCTGCGCTCTCCCGCGCGCGGTCACGACGCGCCCGCGGCCCACTCGGCCTGCGCCGCCCGGCCTCACGCGCGCGCGCCCGCGCTGACGCCAAACAGCGCCGCGGCCCAGCTAATCTCAGCCGTCCACGCGCGATCCAGCGGCCCGTCCTGCGCATCGCAGCGCCGCCTCGCGCTCCCCGCGTGCCCAGGCCGTCGGATTCACATCCGACGGTTCCCGTTCCTTGTGGCCGACCGCGCTGGCGGCCGCAACCTGGGCCTGGGCCGGGATTTCTTTCGCCCGCCTGGGCCGAAAGGCAGCCCGACGCGCTCGGCGCCATCTGAACCGTCCGTCGCCATCCGACGGCTGCGAGCGAAAGTCGCCCGAACAAAACCGCCGCGACGGACGCCCCCGAAAAAACCCTAGGTCATTCTCTCCTCTCCTCTCTCTCGCCTCACGCCCGAGCGGACGCAGCGGCGGCGGCGGCGACAACGTCCACCCCGCCGGAGAAGGAGAAGAAGCCGGCGCCGCCGCGGGCCCTCTCGCCGGCGTGCGCGCTCCCCTGAGAGGGAGCGCGCCGCCGTCGAGCGGCTCCGTGTCGGTGCCCCTCCGAGCGCGCGCGCTCGGATCTGTCCCGCGCGCCGACGGTGGCCTGCATGTGGAGCGCTGGCGAGCCCAAGGCTCGGCCGATCTCCCGCACGCCAGCGACGACGACGGCGGCCCCGGTAAGTCCCGGTCTTTTCTTTTCTAGGGTTAGGGTTCGGGTTAGGGTTAGGGTTCTTCCTTCCCCTCTTTTCTTTCTTTTCTTTTCCCCATCCCAGGATCGTAACCTGGCTCTGATACCATTGTTAGGGTTAGCTCTTAGGCTTTAGGATCTCCTAGGTTAGATCTAGCGGGGTTCTTCTCTGGGGTTCGTGTTCTTGAGGCAAAACCGAGAGGGGTACAGACCTTCGGATGTAGAGGAGGAGGAGGCGGCCATCTCGGGGACGCTCGGTGAAGTCTGCGCACGGGCAGCGACGGTCGGGGAAGAGGTGCGGGGCTCCTCGGCGGCGTGTCCCGGGCGGCGGCGTCTTCCTGGCGGCGGTGAACGGCGGTGGGGCTTCCCGTCGCTTCAGCGCCCCCTCAACAGATCGGGTCTTAGGGTTTGTCGGTGGGGTGACGGCGGCGCGGTCAACCTCGTGATGCGTGCCGCCCGGCCCCCACCTCTGTATTTATAGCGCTGGCGACAGGGGCCCACCAGCCAAAACGGGCTGGGCGCCCCCGATCAGGGCGCGGTCAAGGGATGGGTTTTGGCCGTTGGGCCAAAGCCCTGAGATCATTCTAACAAGATGCCCCCTGCACCTACCTGAAAGAAGTCAGTTAAAGATTTCAAACCATTGGATTTGCCCTGGGATTCCACCCTCCTCAAGCCCTAAAAACACTTCTCTACCCCTTCCCCAGCCACCATCACCGTTCACTCATGCACCCTAGTCTGTAACTTTGTATCTTGCCGCCTCGTCCACTGGTATGCCATCCCTTGCAGTGACTGCTAGCATCGAGGGCAAGTCCTCTGCTGCCTTCCTCCTTGCTCATAATCTCCTGTACAGGCTACAGCTCAATCGACATCAAAGTCGTTGCCATTGAGAACCGTTGTTGCCTGCCCCAAAACCTTGACTACTCTTCGTTGCAGCACAGCCAGCTTGCTTGTCAGACAGCTTACGTGGTGGAAAATTTTAATCTACGTCAGTGTAATCTACACGTATCCCAACATTTACTCCGTCCATAAATCATACAAAAAATGAATACACATAATAGAATGGTACACATAAAAGAATGGTTCAGCAGTACACCTGTGACAAACAGCAGCGGTTTATGCACTCGAGGGGAGACGATAATAATAACCAACACCAAGATTAACAGTAGTAAAGAATGGAGTAATTAACACGGAGGTGGAGAGCGCGTGGCGATCTCCGCGGCGTCGGCCATCGGCATTGATAGTGTCTTCTTCCCTCGCCGCTCCAGTCCAAACCTGGCTCTTCAGTTCTTTCACCTCATCAACCTGATGGCTGATGAGATCTCCCCCTCACCTCACGCCGACGTCGATCCCTATGCTTGCGCGCGGAGCCCCAGCCAGTAGTTGGCATGCAAGTTGTGAAGAAAGGGGAACAAGATTAGAGAGGTGAATGTTGAAATTAATCTTGTTCTGCTTAGGTTATCTGAATGTTTAGTGTTCTGCATTGTTCAGTCAGTCTAAAGCTTCAGTCAGTTAGTCAGTCTAAAGCTCAGTCAGTTAGAGTCCAATAAAAGTTCAGAGTTGCTCAAAGTTCAGGACTACAGATTTATGTTTGCCTGTAGGTGTTTTCTGGTCCAGGATCCTGTGAATACAGGGAACACTCAGGTCGCGTCAGTTTCATATGCTCCTTATAACACACGCACACACGAGCTAATCAGCCCGTTCCACAACGTGCGCTACTAGCCGCAAGATTAGGATCATAACGACTAGCTTAGCGCCTAAACTAATGCATTTACATGCAACTATCCTAGACACCAACTAATACACGTCCATAACAACTCACGATTCATAACCAATGCATGCATGCAAAGTTGGACTGCTTCCTACTCCAGGACGTGCACCGCGACTCAATTCTGCATGCAACAAACTAACGCACCATGTCAAGATTAATTTCCAACATTCTCCCCATTAATCTTGACGTTATTTGAGTATCTTCTTGTCAAGCCTCAAAGTAGCGTCGGTTCGTCATCGGCATCAGCCATAACGAGATGTGCCTCCTCCTTTTTCTTGTGGCATTCGGAAGCAAAATGCCCATAGTCATTGCAATTGTAGCATCTTACTTTAGTCTTGTCAAATTTGCGATACCTGCGGTTTCGGCCACCATTGCCATCGGAACCGTCGCCTTCACGCTTTGACGATCGGGCCTCCCACTTGACCCGCGTGAGAAGAAGATGTTCGTCATTGTTGTGGTCACCCGGAATACGTAGACGCTCCTCATACGCCTTGAGGCGGCCGATCGCTTCTTCCACCGTTATTGTCTTCATGTCTCCAAATTGCTCAATGGTTGAGACAATCTGTAGGTACTTGTTCGGGACAGCGCGGAGAAGCTTCTTTGCGACATAGCTTTCCTCCACCTTGTCACCAAGATTGTGAATCTAGTTGACGAGAGTCGTCAACCTCACAGCGAAGTCGTCCACCGACTCCGTTTCCTTCATGCGCATCCCTCGAACTCACTCTTAAGGGTTTGCACACGCGCCTCCTTGACGCGATCGGTGCCGATGTACATCGTCTTGAGTGTGTCCCACGCAGCTTTCACCGTCTCCTTTTCGGCGAGTAGGAGGAGGGTCTCCTTTGGGACTCCTTGGAAGATGGCCGCAAGAGCCATCTGATCTTTGCGCTCATCAACGTTGTTGGCCACCATAGCTTCCCAGACGCCTTGGGCCTTCATGAACACCTTCATCTTGATTGCCCACGTGGCATAGTTGCTCTTGTTCAGCATAGGGTATTGAAGAGAGATGCTGCTTTCTCTTCCCGATACCCTTGACGGACCACCGCCGGTGACAATGGTGTGACCCGACGGCGACACCGATCTTGTCCTCGGCATGGCTCTGATACCAAATGTAGAAAACACACCAGGAACTACTCACCCGTGGACACTTCTCTTACAAGAACACGCACACATACAGGAGCAAGCCTAGAGTACTCAGAGAGAACACATGCACTCCTATTCTCTTGTACTACTTAGCTCAAAGAAGATGAATATAGGGAACACTTAGAGACGCCTAACTCAGGTCGCATCTGTTTCATATGCTCCTATTTAACTTGCCTTAAACTGGTTACATGTGCAATATTTATAACACGCGCACACACGAGCTAATCAGCCTGTTCCACAACATGCGCTACTAGCCGCAAGAATAGGATCATAACGACTAGCTTAGCGCCTAAACTAATGCATCTACATGCAACTATCCTAGACACCAACTAATACACGTCCATAACAACTCAAGGTTCATAACCAATGCATGCATGCAAAGTTGGACTGCTTCCTACTCCAGGACGTGCACCACAACTCAATCCTACATGCAACAAACTAACGCACCATGTCAAGATTAATTTCCAACAGTGGCCAAGTCATGTTTAGTAGTGGCATGATTTTCGGATCTGCAATTGCCGCCTGAATTGTGTCCATGTGTTTAGTTGTTCAGTTGTCGTTTTTCATTTTCCAGTTGACTCTAGCTCTCCTGAAGCATTGAATAATAGAGTAAAGTAGAGAAAAGGTGCGCAGTTCGTCATCACCACACATAGTCGTCTCTGTGTTCATCCTTCTTTGTGTGAGTGATAGCAGCCATTGTGTTTTGCGTGTGTCCAGAGATCCTAGGGGCTGACATTTGGTATCAGAGCTCAGAAGTTTGATGCCCAAGATCATGCTGAAAGGGAGCGAAATCAGCGACACCTCATCATCTGGCGCAATGATTTTTGCGAAGGAGAGTTCCACCGTATCACTCCACTACCTAATGCTCACGAGGAGCATCTACTCGGCATGGCAATCAAAATGAAGGTGTTTGTTAGACCATGTGGATAGGTTGTGAATATAGTGATGATGAATAATTGATATTTAAGTTGCATTGAAATTTACGTTTGTAAAAGTTTCGGTCAGTGCTCTTTTGCAAAACTGGAATCGGTAGGCTTCGACCACTATGAAAGACTGGTCAACTTTTTAATGAATTGTCCGATCAGCAACTCCGAACGGCAGGCGTCGACCACAACATGTTAACCACGGCAAATCGACCGCGGTAGGTCGAGCACGACAGAACGACCGTAGCTGAATGACCACGGCAGAACGACTATGCCTATTAGACGTTGGTAAGCTATAGCAAATCAGTCGTAAGCAATAGTCAACTGGTCGTAGGCAATAGTGAAATGGTCTTAGGTACAGTGAACCGGTCGAAAGTCGTAAGCTAGTTTGCTACAGTAGCTGGTCGATGGTTGTAGCTACACTACTTTTTGATGGTCGTAGGTACATTGCTTTGCTGATAGTCAGTGCTGCAGTACCTAGTTGGTACTCGTTAGTCAGAGCTACAGTATCTGGTCCATGATCGGTAGCAGTAGACTTTGTTGTCATAGTCGTAAGCTTCACGATCTGTTGTCTTAGACTTTATAGTCGGTAATACAAGATTTTATTATTGGTAGTTGTAGACTTTGTTATCAGTAGTCTAAAACTTTGTGATTGGTGTCGTAGACTTTGCAGTCGATGGTTGTAAACCTTGTGATCAATACTCGAAGGCTTCGAGTGCCTTAATTCTTATAATCTTCGAATACCTCAAGTATTCATGCTTGTTAGGCCAGCAGTCTAACCAGCCCTATGCATGGCGGTCTAACTAGTCTTACTGGGTGGTAGGTGGTCGTAGATGATCTGCTTTGTGTTTATTGATGGTTAAGAGTGTGGTATATATGTGTGGACTGATGTTGATCAAGTTGGTGAGAACTTGTATCAGGAAAACGTTCTTTGGTCTTTGCATGTGCAGGTTGGGTGTGGAGACGGTCATGGTTGGTGACAAGGAGGACTGGGACTAGAAGGGGAAAATTTGAGGTCCAGACGATGGAAGATGTCACGAGGTGGTCCGGCTCACACTAGAGCACATGGAGATCTAAGGTGGATACTGCGTGGTGAAGCTATGAGAGGTGCGGTCCTAGAGGCTTCGACACGTGATGAGGTGGATGATGCGTGGAGGAGCTACGGGAGGTGCGGTCCTGGAGGCTTCAACACATGCTGAGTTGAAAGAGTTATGGAAAGAGTCAATAGCTGGGAAGGCTTAGAGATTATGGAAAACTCGTGTTTGGAAGGTTTCGGGTCCCTTGATTTTCTGAACGGATAGAGTTTGATGACCATGTTTCATGAGAACACGGTTTGGAGTGTTAGCCTATAAAAGTAGGGAGAGACTATGAGTTAACGCAAGGATTTGATACAACTTTGGAGAGAAAGCTTTTGTACTAGGATTTGAGGGATGCCGGGAGAGCACTTTGTAGGCATAGAACATGTTTTAGAAATAAAAGATTAA
This sequence comes from Dendrocalamus latiflorus, assembly GCA_017311315.1. Classification (NCBI taxonomy): domain Eukaryota; kingdom Viridiplantae; phylum Streptophyta; class Magnoliopsida; order Poales; family Poaceae; genus Dendrocalamus; species Dendrocalamus latiflorus. The sequence goes on from CM029654.1 coordinate 11,816,662, forward strand.
ATCTATTCCTAAAAAGTTCATCGAACGCTGGGCAGTCAAAACCTTCATCGAGTACTAAGAGATTCAAAAAGCGGCGGCAATCATTCGCCCCCTTCTGATTGTAGTAATCGATCCTATAAGTGGTATCAGAGCGCGTCGCAATGGGATCATATCGGGATCATTTTTCAAGTAAGCCATTGTTTTTTGTTGGATCGGATTATCTCTACTGGAAAACTCGTATAGAGGTGTTTCTAAAATCACATGGTAATGCTATTTGGTAAAAAGTTGAAAATTCATATGTAGTGCCTCCTGTTGTTACTATTAAAAATACTACTGATGTTGAAGCTAATGCGAAGGCTAGAAATATTTTATTGCAAGGTTTAAGTAGAAACGAGTTTGTCAGAATTGCTCATAGTAAATCTGCAAATAAAATTTGAACTACTCTAGCTGATTATCATGAAAGTTCTAAATCTATTAAATGTGTTCATCAAAACCAATTCAAAAAGGAGTATTCTAAATTTGAGATGAAACTTGGAGAATCAATCGATGCACTTTTTGGTCACTTCAATAAAATTGTTATTAATTTGCAATCTGTTGATATCCCATATTCTAATTCTAACAATGCTCGTCAAATTTTAAATGCTTTGGATATGTCTGTTTGAAATGTGTTAGTCACTACAATTAATTATTCTGTTAAAATGAAAACACTCACTTTGAATGATGTTTATTCCATGATGAAAATACATAAGATTGATGTTTTGACTAGGATAAACAAGTCTAATTCTTTGGGTTTAGTGACTAGCCAAGCTAACAATTATTCTAGTTTCTCTATTGTTCCTTTGTCTACATTTGTACTCTATTTCAGATGAACAATTAGAGAAGATTTCAGAAGAGTGGCTTGTAATTTTCTCCAATAGGGTGACCAAGGCAATCGATAAAATCAGTTCAAGGTGGAGAGGCGGTCCAATCAAATGCTATGAATATGGTGAGCAAAAACACATCAAGATAAATTGCCCCAAACCGAGGAGCAAGGAAGTTAAGGATGACAAGGCTCCAACTCGTCGGTCTCAAGTCAAGATTGATCCAACAAGAAGCGCAATTATCACGGAGTGGCCAACAAAATAATTTTAGTACTTGATGAGATTGATTTAAGTGATGATGATTCTAGAGGTGACGATGAGGACAATGGCAAGAAGACAAAGGAGGTAGACTTTACAGGGATGCGTTTTATGGTTACAATGAGGAGCTTGACAATGATGATCCTTACAGTGATCCTAATGAGGTAATCTTCTTGCATAGATTTATCTCATGCCATGTTTAGATTGATAGAAGAGTTCGAAAAGTATAAAAAGAAAATTAAAAGTCATGATTTTGTTGTTGAGAGTTTAAATTCTGAAATCAATAGATTTAGAACTTCTATTCCTGATGATGAATCATGTTAGTCTTGTCAAGTTTTACATTATGAGTAGAGTCTGCTAGAAAAATTAATATATCAAACTTTGTTCAATTTGGTGATGTAACTGCTAAATTTGATGAATTAAAATCGGCACATAACTCTTGTGATGAAAAAAAATTAAAACCTACAAATGATGAAATTGAAAAGTTTAAGTCTATTCTTCTACATGTTTAGAGCTAAGTATTTCAAATACTCAAACTAAAGCTTGTTCTAAGTGTGAATTGTTAGAGGCTAGACTGAAGTCATCTCATGAATCAATTCAACAAATGCTCTATCATGAGACTCTTTATTGATCTAACTGTCCTAAACTCAACATTAAAATAGAAGTTTTGACTAGACAACTTAACGATTTTGATGAGAAAGATAAATTGGCTTGGTCTAGTGCTTCTAAGAATCTTGCAAATGAACTTGTTAAGTGTACATCTTGTCCCTCAATTGGCTAAAGGGAATGAATATCTTAAGGACACCTTAGAGAGATTTTTCTTTGGTAAAAAAATTGAATATGATCCTAGATTAATCAAAAGCAAGTTTGAAAAATCGTGTTGTACTATTTAATTGAGTTGAATATGCAAATAATAATCCTCCTAAAGTTGTTAAGCTTCTTGAACCTAAAAAATTGGAAGTAGAATCTGAACTAAAGTTAGCTGTCGTTAAATCTGGTGGTATAGCAAAGGACCCCTCTACCAAAGTGGGAGCTGTGAAGTCAAGTAATATGACCACTCATGAAGTTAAATATCAATGCACTCATTGCGGTAGAGATGTTCATTTGGTTTAATTTTGCTTCCGAAAAGTGAAGAAAGAAAAGAAAGATAGGTTAAGGAAGCATTCTCTTGCTCCCTCTAATCAATATTCTGCAGGTTCGGGAGTTTTTGCAACAGGACCGGTTAGACCAGCTTTTTCCTGTGGTTAGACCAACGTGGTTGGACCAGAGTTTCGACTAGTGTTCTCTACTCAATTAGACCGATCAGCCTTACAGAGGTGGTTAGATCATTTTCGGCTAGTGTTTTCTACTCGATTAGACCGATCGGTGGTCAAACCAACCGTGCAGAGGTGGTCAGATCATTTTCGACCAATGTGTTCCACGCGATCAAATCGATTGGCAGTCAGACGAGCCTTGCAAAGGTGGCTGGACCGCCCCATGGTCGGATCAACGTTTCGACCTGTGCCTGCTATTGCTCCTGTTCGTCGTGTGTCACAGTACTGGATTCCTAAATCTTATTTCACTAACCCTAGTACTGTGAGACCGGCGTCTCCTATGATGTAAGACTAGCTAATGTGGGATTGAGAACATGCACTTGATTGGGTTCTAGTCTTTTTCATCAACTTGACTGGAACACCTGATGGTTCTTCACCTTCTTTGATGATGTCTAAGAGATTTCACCTTCTAAGAAGACCATATGCAAAAGGTGATGTTGTCATACACCTGGTTGAGTTCCTTCTTCAGATTACTCATTTTCTCTCAAAACTGCTTGATTCTTCTCTTTGTGCTCGGTTGAGAAATGAATTGGGTATGTTGCATCTTTTGGGATTATTCTGAGGGGTAGCTTGTTGTTTAAAAAACTTCAGAAGTTTCGTTTATTATACTTGTCAAATAATTCATCAACTCCACATCATTGTTGTTCAAATGAGTAGTAGAGCTGTCTTTATTATATTTACTCATATGTTGTGTAGTTTTGATCATGACTAGTTAAAATTATTTTTACTATACTTGAACTAAAATATGACATGGTGGAATAATTCCACTACATTGATTATAAATAGTACTTTGTGATATTCATCTAAAAAATTAGCTTGATTATGAGTTTTATTTTAAATATTTGCTATGAGGCTTGTATATTTCATGTTACAATCTTTTTATGTTCACTCAAATTGGCATATTATTAAAAAATGATGAGCAAGAGAAAGTTCAAAAGATGTATGCTTCAAGCATACCTTAGTTAAACAAAAAGAAAATGTATAAAAAGTGCACAAATAAAAAGATGTAGTCGAAGCTCACTTGATTCCAAGGGGTTTTAAAAAGGGGTATACATGATGGACCATTCACGGTTAAGAGAAGATTATATAGAAAGGTAGTTATAACATCACCGAGGGAGACAATGATATGTCGGATGTAGACTGTGCTTTCGATGAGGATAGGTTGCACAATGGCAATCTGGATCAGATGCTACTCGATGCAGAAGGTAACTATAGTGAGAGAGTGTTTGGTAAATTCAAGGGCTTGATGGATAACTCGGAGAACCTTTATTCTTGAGCTACAAGCCGCAATACACAAGATTGTCATCTGTTCTTGAACTGCTAAAATTTAAGGCACGCAATGATTGTTATGACAAGAGTTGCACGGCTTTGTTAGGTCACTTAGTGAACATTCTTCCGGAGGAAAACATGTTGCCAATTAAAAACCACATACTAAGCCAAGAAGGTTCTTTATCCATTGGAAATAGAAGTAGAAAGAATACATGCATATCCAAATAATTGTATTTTCTATCATAAAGAGTATACAAACTTACATGCTTGTCCAAAGCATCCCGATACAAGCATAAGAATGATTCTGATGACAGTAAGGGCATCGAGGTGAAGTAAGGATCTCCTGTTAAGGAGTTGTTATATATGCCTATAATTCCCCGTTCGAAGTGTTTATTTGCAAACCGAAAGGATGCAAGATTGCTACGCTAGCACTCGGAGGAGTATAAGAAAGATGGAAAGGTAAGGCATCTCATTGATTCTGCCTAATGGAGAAACATCGATAGGATGTATATAGACTTCGGTGTAGAATTAAAGCAACTTTTCCTAGATACAAAAAACTCATTTAATACCCCCCTAGAGGCCACCCAAAAGACACAAAAGATCCAGAATTCCATCAAGGAATTGGCTCAAAAATACAAGTTTTAACAGAAAAAACTGAACTAAACCTAGAGCCAAAATACTCACTAGAGATCACCACAACCGCCTTGGGATGTTGGGATTCAAGGGATTTGAAGAGAGGAGTGATCTGGGGAGATGCAGACTTGGATTTGGGGATTTTCTAGGGAGAGTGAAAGAGAGGATATGTATGTTACAGGAGAGTAGTCAGTGTCAAGATATGTATGGGGGAGAGAGAGAATGAGAGGAGGCGATGGTAGACTTGGGGATTTTCTAACACATGTATTATTGGCTTCAGTTTTTACAAGTTTTGATGTCCTCCAACCACAACTGTTGAGTCTCACTTAAAATTTTAGCTTAGGGTCTAAGCCGGCGTTTGAAATCTCTAGCATTTATAAACATTGTCTTTTGTCGAACTTGGCGAATGCTATGTGCCCTTCTTGCTTCATTTGGCCGATATTTTTAAGCGTTGGTTTGTGATCTAAGCTGACATTAATATATGCCCTTGTTGATTAAAGATTTACCGATGCTTATATGTGCCATCGTACTTTATAAGTCGGCACATATAAATGCCATTATACTAAACGCCCAAAACTAAGATAAATGCTGTGAATTTATTATTTTGTAGCATTTAGGCTAAACGCCTGATTAAATTAAACGCCCTCCGTGTTGTAGTGGTACTCGTACGGCATAAGCTGTATTCTTGTGTTGAGCGAGACGCTAATATATTTGTACGTTGTAATTTCTTTCATTTACGAGTGATTCGTACGCATAGGATATGCGCGCGTACAGATCTAATTAACTTAAGTTCTTCGATTGGCAGTGCACGTATATACCAAGGAGACCTATACTCAAATTTTGAGCCTAAATTTAGATCTAATGAATTTTACCCCTCTACTCAAGTATATAATTAAATTCCTCCTACTCTTCCCTGGCCTCCCCTCCTCTCAAACCCTACCCGCCGCCGCCTCACGCCCCGGTCGCCGGCTTCGTCCTCCTCATGCCATGCAAGTATGCAACACCTTCGACTGCCACCCTACAGGCTCTAGCGTCGCCACCCCCAACCTAACTTGATCGTCCTGCCCCTTGTCATCCTGACTGCACGCTGAATTTGTCACCACTGAGATCATGCCATCGCTGGAGCACGAAGCTTGATGAAGATCTCCAGCGATGAATCTTTATGAAGATCCAAAGATGTGAAATTCGAATACTCTCAACCCAAAAAAAACTCCTGGTTACTAGTTAGGAATCTCCATATATCAAAAGTATGTACTCCATTTAGATCGTTGTCAGTCCAAATTAGTATTTACCATGCATGCAAGGCGACATACGAACCGTGCACCACCTTTCTAGCTCCCTGGCCATCACTGACGTAGCTGCAGCTAGCTAGCTAGCTCATATCACTTTCGCGCCAATGGCGTATGTTTTTCGCCTATAGCTTAGGTCCCCCATCCGTGTTCCCAACCAGCTGCAGCATATGGCAGTGTTCGTACCCGAAAGGGATCGATCATCCATTCGTGGGCACATCGAATTAATCATGCACATATACACAAAAATATTCCCATATATTCTCATCCTTGATTTCAACATTGCTAGCCCAAAATGTTTATCTATAATGCGCGGTACCGTACGACAGACTTTTTTTTTTGTTGATGCCGGTGTTTTTTTTTTCACTTATAGAGGACCTGAAAGGAGTAAGTAACTGTAAAACAAGAAAAAATAGGCAAATGTAGGAGTGCAATTTTGAGGCATCAACAATGAAATTAAAAACCAAATTACATTACATAAACAGTGATTAGGGCATCTGTAGTGTATATAACCCAAAGGGTCTTAAGGTGGGTCCCATCTAAACCTTAAGACCAACTCCATAGTGTATATAACCCAAGGGGCCTTAAGACGGTCCCACATGGCAGATAAAGAAAAATTGTATTTTAATGCTTATGGCCAGGTCTTTAGCTTGAGGACCAGCCTTAAGCTTTTTTTGCTTAGGGTCTGCTTAAGGTCACCCCTGTAATGTATAAGGTTGACCTTAAGGTGGCTTAAGACCTCCTCTTTTCATACACTACAGATGCCTTTATACATAACCAAATGTAGGTTGTATGGTGATGAATGAGTGACAGTAGACGGTGGTCCAAACCTGTGCATCTCCCCATCTGCACGGGGCCAAAAGGCCCTATGCAAATGAATGACGAATTCCAGGTGACATGTAGCATAGTGCAATGCAGAGAGAGAGAGAGAGAGAGAGAGAGAGAGAGAGAGAGAGATCGGACAAAACAATTTAATGGACACAAATGCTGCACAGGGCATCGCTTTATTTCCTTTATGCTGTTTAGCTTGCTTTTTTCCTTCTTTTGCCTCAAATCTCTCTCTCTCTCTCTCTCGATCGTGAATACTGAGCAAAAGAACCGACAATGTAAACAATAGAAGGACAACGATAAGGGGACAGACAAAGATGGTGGCCACTGCTAAATGATTTTGCAATCCATTGCTTATGATTGGGCTCTTTCTTTTTCCCTTCTACTCCATTTAATTTCATTCTTCTGTTTTTTTGGCACCCTTTTATTTATCCCATTGCTGTCTGAAAACAATGTGCATTTCTTTCTTGCAAGTAACGTATTATATAACTGTGTTTTACTGTCACATTGTCGATTTGGTCCTGCCTCCCTTCAAGGCTTCGATATCCATTACTTCATCTTATTAAGAGCACACTGATTTGATCTACTTTGGACTTACTTTTCCATAAACTAACTTCATTTTTGAATAAAACTCATGAATATATGTAGCCTGTTCGTTTTGACAGGCCACGGTAGGCTTAGAATCACACCATGTAGTAAATTCCTAATTGGAGGTGGTACTTTTTTTTTTAACTTGGAGAATACTGTGCACATGATATTTCTTTATCAAATCAGCTTTATAAAGAAACAACATTGTGCAGATAATCAAATTGTCTCTCATCATGAGAGCGCTAATTAAACCCTCTCGTATAAGATGAGCAATGAACTTCCATTTTGGCATTGACTTAACAATCTCAAGTTTCATACCAGGTCATGTATTCCGTTACTCAAGTAGACTTATTACAGAGACAAATCTAACTTATTGACCACATGTGCATAACAGTATGAGCACAGCATATGAATAGTAGTTCTTGTATGGTTTCAAAAAAAATGTTGTTCTTGTACAACATACTGACAATTATTGCTTGGCGCAGCAGCTACTTCAAAGAAATCCAAATAATAATTGTGTTAAAACACAATAAGTAATGCCCAACTGTTGAGGTGGCTGTTAGATCCGGACCTTGGCACCCCACCAGGTCCAACTGGGTTTACTTTCCGGTCCTCAAATCTTAAATGGACTGCGCATCTAAGCCCATGGGCTGCCCGTAGGCAAGCCTCTCAAGCAATAACCTTATAAGTGGTATTGTGCCTTCTCTCCCTAAAAGACTAGTCCAATAGGTAGAGGTTCCTTCACACTTATAAGTTATGCTTTTTTTCTTTCCCAGTATCCATGTGGAACTATTTCCCAGTAATCTACCCCTCACACATGGATTGTGCACACCACACTCTTGGAAGATATTAGGTGGCTAGATTCTGACACCACTGTTAATCTTGTTTTTGATAGGAAATATTGAGTTTTGTTAGGGTTCGTAGAGTTTGTCATATACGAGTACGAGTCAGTTCCCTAGTAGAAACTGTTGTAAATTGTGCGGAATTAGCATATTTTTTAAATTTAATTCCAGCATAATAGCAACACTTACAAGCACAACAAACATGGCATAAAGATGACTTAATCAACATATTAATATATAAATCATTTAAGTCATTACAAAAGAAACATATGCTCAATATAAATGCCATATAAGAGTGCAAGACTAGCATAACCTCATATACACAAGTGCATAGAAAAGCTAATCTCAACCAAAATTTAACACATATGACCAAATAGATGTAGCATATGATCTACAAATTGAATTTTATGTGCTCTCAGAAGGCTAGTTGCACAAGATTTAATCTTGGCCATCTCCGCCATGACAAAACTTAATCTTGATTATATATGACAGTTATAGATTAGATCTTAAGCTCAAATTAAACCTTTCTATTGCCAAAGTGTTAATAGATCAAGCAAACAGCTTGCTGGACAGAGCAGAACTAACCCTAAAATCAATCTTCCATACATGCACAGAAAATGCTATTGATTCAACAGGTTAAAAGGGTTCGGCATAGACCAGACAAGATTAAAAATTACCACTGCACAGACCTAATAGAGATCAGCAAAATGGATAGCAAGATCAAAGACCAGAGAATGAACAATAATTGATTTCATAGAAAGCACAAGATCAATTTACCATCACATCCATATATAATCTCAGTTTTGAGTCATTTCATCACAGAGCAATTTCCTTTGCAAGATTCCCTCTAATGGACTTACTGATATGCAAACTATATCAAGAAATTGCAAAGAATCAACAGCAAGTATACTCACAGCAGTGGTGATACTCAAAATCACTGTGAAGAAAGTAAAAGTAGCAAGGCACGCCCACAGCGCTGACCCAGAAAACCTAGCACCCCTCTGTGCTGCTCGCAGAAGAGGAGTGTGGTAGACAGAGATACAATGCATACTCCAACCTTGGGTAGCTGACGCCGGAGACGAAGGTCAGGGTGATGCTACACAAGACCGATGAGTGCTCCGGCCGAGAACACTCATGAACACAAGAACAAGTCACAAATCTCCCACAACCTTAGCACAAGTCCGAGCTAAATCAACCTCTAGAGGTTAACCCCAGACCTTTCCTTTCGGCCAAATCCAAGAAAAAGGTTCAAGGAAACCGCACGGGGAAACCCTAGAATGCCGATTAGCGCTCCTCAACCGACGGCGACCGGTGAAAACTCGGCCGGCGGCTTTCAAGACTCGAGATTGAAGAACCACGGAGAGATATTTGAGATCGGAGAGGGGAGGACTCACTTCTGCATCCGGCCATCACAGAGAGGAAAGGCACCATTTAAAGGGGAGTGGGGCAGAAGCCGACGGGCTGTAGCCACGGTTGACGCCGAAGCATCCACGCCGGTGGCGATCCTTCGCCGCCTTTGCCACCGCTCGACTCGGTCTCCCGGACGACGTGGACGCGGAGTTCAAGCAAAGGAATACAAATTGGTTCCTACCAATATGTCCGCTTGAAATGGTTCCCGAGGAGGTAATAACCGACTTGTATGGTTATAAAAACTTACCTAGGGTAACTTTTCTTACTTTCTCCACCTGCCTCAATGCTCTTTGAGCTTTCCGTCACTGACCAAGCCTTCTTCTTTTTTCCTTAATTTCTTCCAAATCCAAAGCAACTGCTTAGAGAAAATGATGAAATCTCCCTTCAACTGGCCGGTGTCAAAGATGGATAAGGTGAAGATGAAAGCTTTGGTCAAAGCAGAGAAGATCCCTCCAAAGAAATTTGTATGGTGGATTGAAATTGCTGGACAAAACTAGCCATAGGGGAGATTGGGCAAATCCCAGTTTTCCAAGCTTATTGTGAGTGTGGACATCAACTTCCTGCTCACCGAGCCCTTTCCTCGCAGTCGTACTTGAATACTTTGGGGTGGAATTAGTGAACTTGGTACCCACTTCAATTACCATGTTGAGTGTATTCGCGTACATGTGCGAAGCCTATGCGGGGATTCCTCCAGATCTTGATCTTTTTCGGTAATATTATGAGATGAGTACGCAAGCCGGAATTGCTAGGAACTATGATCTGAAGCTTCATGATGGCAAGATGGAGAAATATATTCCAATGTTTACTCGGTCATTATGGCCAAACTAGAAGAATAAATGGTTCTACTGGGAGACAATTAGAGAAGACAACCTTTCCTTTGTGGGGAAGAGTGCCGAAAAAATCTCTTCTTGGAACTCGATCCCAAAAGACCTCACTCGGATAGCCCCCTACATCCAAGCCATTAAGGAACTGAGGGAAAAGGAGCTCACCAGTTGGCATGTAGTGAAGAACTTCACCATGCATTGTATTAGCCCTCCAAAAGAAACAAGCACACCCAATGTAGATGTACTCGGGGGGCCAAAGATACGACGAGAGACTAGAAGGATAGTAAGTAACAATCGGACTCATTTTCTGAATTTTGAGTCCTGTTTACCAACCACTTTCATATGTCTATGCAGATCTTCGCCCGGGTCAAGGCCATTTGTGAGAAGGCTCCTCCACCTAATGTGGAGGCTCCTCGTATTTTGGTGGATGTATCCACTGAGGAAAGAAATGAACATCTAAAGGTAATTGAAATTTGACTTCTTCTTTAGGCTTTCGTAGTCGTGAACTATGAGTACTCAATATTCTTTCTTAATGTGGAATGTTGGCATGAAAAACCATCAAAATGACCAAGATGTCGAATTGATGGTAATTGAAAAACAGACGGAGGTAGCCATAGCTCCTCTGGCCAAGAAATGTCACTGATAAAAGCTATCAACAAGCAAAGTGAATGTTCGAGTGCTGCTCCTTACTTTCTTCCTCCATCTGTCCCATCGAGCAGTTCCTTATAGACGTAGCTGCTGCAGAGGATATTGGGGTGGCTGTAATAGAGCAACTGACTCCTAAGATCAAGGTACCCTTCTACTATGATGACAAAAATCTCTCAGCTAGTGCTTCTCAAGGCTTTATTAAGCGACTTGAAAAGGAAAACTAGAAAAGTTTTGTATCTTTTATGAAGGAGACTGCTGTAGCAGCAGAACCTATGATTAAAAGGAGATTGCTATTCAGGTGGTCGAAACCTGTCGTGACCATCAAGAAGGGGCCAAAGGAAGGAGTAATAACGGTTGCTTACGGTCTACGACGAGATGTGTTCGAAAGTGACCTCGCCATTCAACGACTAGATATGGTCGTTAAGAAGAAGTTGAAGAAATCTTCCTTAGAAAAAATTCCTTCTAAATTCAAAATCATGGCTAAGAAAACAAGGTATGTAAATAAAAGCACAAAGATAACATTTTACCCTTTTTATCTTCTTAAGTGCCCATTCACTTCTCTTCTCTTGTCGTTTTAGCCTAGCATCCCCCTCGTCTGAGGATGCTTCTATCAAGAAGACACTTGCCATTCTCCCTGAAGTCGAAGAAACTACAAAGGCAGTGGTCAAAGAAATGATCACTGGTCGAGAAGGAGAAAATACTTCCGACCACTGTGTTGAGGATGGAAACATCGAAGAAGCTCCTCCTCATCTCCAAAGAGGTGCAGTCAGAGAAAAAGAGCAATCTAACTTCTTATCTAAGTATTTCAATCCTGCTTTCGTAGTGGGGTATTTCCCATGTCAATCTCATGACCGAGTTCCTCATCCCAAAGATATTCCGATCAAGGGGAGTGTCTTCAATGACGAGTGCCTCGATAAAGTATGGTGGAACAAGGTCGATGAACTAGAGTTGCCTTTTTATAATAGTTTCATTATAGATATGTGCTGATTGTATATAAAAATTAGCAAGGATGTGATAAATAATCATTGAAAACTTTGAATTCGAGTATGTTTTTCAAAGGCACGTACTTATTTGAATTGTTGTAGATGGGTATATACCATAAAACTGACATTTTTGAAAAATACACCCAAATTTAGGTTGAATTTGAGCATTTGAAATCATGGTGCCTGAGCACCATGGTGCCTCACACATACACACATATATGTCAACGTTTTATAGTCAATCTTATGTAATGATTTGTATGGGTTCTATGGAATTCTTGAAGACCTGGTTACGACTACGCAGAGAGGAGGTAAAAGGATTTTTATACAGGTTCAGGCTTTCTGCAGCGAGAATAACAACCCTACTTTTTGGTGGATATTACCCAATGAACTGATTACAACGGAGTTGATTATAATGGGAAAGTAATGTGAAAAAGCCTACTCTAATGCTACTCTCCCTTCGGTCTGGCCCGCCACCCTCTTCTCCCTGATGTCGACCTTTATATAGCATGCATGGTGGTAGTAGTTTCTCCTCACCATAAGATGCCTTAATGCTTCGAATGATAATCGTCCGACATAAGTTATTAGAGACGTGATAACTCACTCATCATGTGGCGGTTTCTACCAGGGTGAAGTTATGTGTACTTATTTCAGAGAATAAATACTTATGCTAACTGCCCTGCCAGATAGGCCCACAACACTATGGGTTGTCGTAGACGGGTCAGTCGAAGTATGGCTTAGTCGTAGGAGGATCTGTGACCACAAGGTAGTTGCATGATACCTTACAACTATGCCATGGTTGTAGGAGAACTTACAACTACGCCATGGTCGTAGGAGAACTTACGACTATGCGGTGGTCGTAAGAAAACTTCACTACTACAGAAAAGGTCATCACAGACGGTTCAAAAACGTCATCACAGACGGTTTTGTGAACCGTCTGAATTTATAGGTCAGTAATAATACGAGGTCATTACAGACGATTTTCGAACCGTCTGTGGTGCAAATATCACAGACGGTTTTTAACTAAAAACCGTCTGTGATAGTTATAATCACAGACGTTAGCTAAAAACCATCTGTGATATATAGTTATCACAGACGGTTTTTGGTTAAGAATCGTCTGTGATATGTAAATATCACAGACGGTTCTTAACTAAAAACCGTCTGTGATATTTATAAATCACAGACGGTTTTTAACTCTTCTACTCCTAAACCTATTTCTGTTTATTGGCTAGCCTCAGGAAATGCTAGCCATATCAACATGTACATGTATACATCCAATTCACATCTCAATTCATTTCACAAACATAAAACATCCATTTTTATTAAGATATCCAAAAACAACGAGCAGGTTTCACAACAAGAACAGAGAAAAAGCAAAGATCCTCTGTGCCTTCTCGCCTCTGAAGCAACGCATGAGCTGGATGTCGTTGACGCCCACCATCGTCGGCGTTGATTGAGCGTCTGCACGGTTGGCACGAGCTAGTTGCTTCTGCGGTGTCTTGCCTCCCGTAGACTTGTGCGTCGTCTGCAAGGAGCAGGATAGCAAGGAGGAGGACAGCAAGGAGGAGGAGAATAGCAAGGAGGAGGACAGCAAGCAAGAGGAGACTAGCAAGGAGGCTGGGTTTTGGTTATATTTATAGGGGAGGGAGAGGGAGGGAGAGGCGGGAGTTCGAAATTTTTGGCGCGGGAACGGAGAGGCGGAGCTACAATCCGTGGGGTAAGGATTGGTGGATTTCTATTGGCTAGGATTGGGTTGAGGAGGATCGACGGGCCCGGCGGTCAGATTATCACAGACGGTTCTATATATATACCGTATGTGAATTAGAGCACAAAATTTTATATACCGATGCAATATAAAAAACTAGTCTGAAAAGATAAAATAGCAAACTTTTATATAGTTTATATATACTCATTTGAAAGGTTTCGATGAGATCTACAACTTTTCAGTTGAAGCAAAATCCAAATTCTGAAAGGAAGACCAAGAAAAAGAGCAAAAACAGAAATCAAAAACTTGCGACGTAGGTTTAGGTCCAAAGATGGCCGATTTTCGTGGTCTTGGAGGGCAACTAGTGCAAGCAGGTCATTTTTTTTGGATCGGACTCGTCGTTAGCTTTCCAACGAGTACAGGAACGTCAAAAATGGACACCGTATACAAAAGTTATGACCGTTGTACCGAAGGTGTCTCAAAACTGAATCATACTCGGACTTAAGCGGGAAAATATGAAATTTTGAGGGATTGCAAGGCGGGAAACATATCACAGACGGTTTTTATTATAAAACCGTCTGTGATACTGGAATATCATAGACAATTTTTATTATAAAACCGTCTATGATATTGGAATATCACATATGGTTCAGCGGTAAGAACCGTCTGTGATATTGGAATATCACAGACAGTTCAGCGGTAAGAACTGTCTGTGATACTCCTTTTTTCCGCCACAAATACCACAGACGGCCTCCAAATTAAAACCGTCTATAATAGTGTACATCACAGACTATGAGGTAGTAGTGCTTACAACGATGAGGTGGTTGTAGAAGAACTTGCGACTATGAGGTGGTTGTAAAATAGCTTATGACTAAAGGGGTTGCAGAAAAGCTTACGACTACTCTGTGAAATTTCTTCCTTATAGATAAGGGTATATTCAAGGAGTATAATGATGTAATCATATTATTTACATATAAATAATAATCTAAGGATTGGTTATATCCTCATCAACATACATACATAAATACATACATACATGCATACATATATGTATGTATATTTGTGTGTATATGTGTGTGTGTATGTATGTGTGTATATTTGTATATATCATATACATACATATGTATATATGAATATGTATACAGATACATATATGTATATATATATACATATATATGTGTATATATGTATACATATACATATATGTGTATATATGTATTAATTTATGTATATGTATATATGTGTGTATGTATGTATGTGTGTGTATCACAAAAAAAAACATCACCAGGTTAGATTTTTTTTTCTTTTTCCATGTGCAAGTGATACATCACACCAGTCACTAAGTCACCAAATAGAAATAGTCTTCCTACTCTAGCTGATCCCCTCATGAACAAAGTACTGTAATTTCATGCCCAGAAGAAAGACGAAAGGTAACGAAACTACGCAAAGAAGAAAGAGAAAGAGACAATATTGTGCTCTTTAATTTGACAAAACATAAAACCACTATTTTCCATCCTTCTCTTGTTTCATCACGTGCACCTTGCTGAATTTTGGCAACACACTGATCAAAGTATGGTCATAAATAGTATAGCTGAATGTGCAATGCACGGGTCTAGTTAGCAAGAGCAGCTAGTCGTGATCTGCACCGTGCCAGTTCGGTCGCCCTAGTGTGAACTCGAGGCTAGGGCAGCTCAGTTCATGGTTGGATACCTGCAAGCTACTTGATCTACAAGGCTCTACGTCCTGACCCAAATGAATAAAATTTTAGTGTATTAATTAAGGAAAGGAAAGGAAGAGATAAAATGAAGCGCATGTGTACCTCAGCGGTGGGCGACACTCCAGCCGGCCGATGAGCGTCCGTGTTGCACACGTTTGATGACAGCCATAGATCTCTGAAGAAAAGTTTTCTTTGGAAAATCTGTTAGTATAGAGTTGTGGATTTTGCAGTAAACAATACGAGGTACTATATAATACTCCGGTAGGAGTACTACCAGCAATGCTTTTAATCCGGAATAGTAACAGTACGGAGCAGCAGCAATCATCGATCACAAAATGCCTAGCCATTGGGTCACATATAGCTCTCTAGGAAACAAGTCATTAAAAAGACTATGTTGTTGGTACAAATATGTGCAGTACATGCACAGCAGAAATCACGATTTCCCGTGTAAATTACTAGAGTTAAGAAATATATTACTAAGAACCATACGCATGCTATCTGCACCACCGTAATTAAGAGAGAGATGCCTCCGCCTTTGCTTAGTTTGAAAAACTAGCTCAAGTTGCTCTATTACTAATACAATTATTTGGAAAAAGGGTGTTAAAACTATTTTTTAGATCACACACTAACACAAATCCTAGTGTTGTACATTGTATATATCATATTATTCCTTTTACAGAGAGAGAGAGAGAGGTCATACTTTTCTATGTTAGATATCAACAAACAGCTTCCTTTAGATCGTTCCATAAGAAAACCATACCTTGTTTACCACAACACACAACACCAATTCCCTTACTAAAAAAAATGTGTAATAGTCCTTTTGTTGTTATGAAAGAAATTCTTCATGTACTAAAATAGTTTGATAAAAATTATATCACACTTCAATACTCATGATATATAAAATATACCGATGATCTGATCCTACTTATCACTATTGTACACCCTCCAATCTAATTTTCTACAAGTTTTGTGCATATAAGAATTATTTGTGTGTAGTGATGTTATTAAAGCAATATCATTCATGAATAATCAATGTATGCTAATTATATTTTAGAACGCTTATAACCATAGTTGTTATATTTGGCATATGGGTTTTGCTTTACTACTTATTTTAAAAACTTCACGAATCTCGAACCAAATGTTGTTGTTAATGACGGGGGAAATTTTGCACTAACTAATATTAAATAGTTTAATTTTGCACATTTATCCAAATAAATATCATCACTTTCAAGATATATGTTTCTCTTTGGATCCTAATTAATTATACACTCTGGCAGATGAAGACGTTCTATTGGAGGTCTTAGGGATCCTAACTAACACACACATGGATGAAGTATTTTCGGCGGTAGACGTGTTGTAAACTTTTGCTTTCAGATTCGTAAGCTTTTAAAAGAAGAGTGCTGAAGCAAAAATGTTGATAGAAGAGCCATTTCAAGACTGCATGACTTCTTGAGGTAGAAGAATGGTTGCTTGTAAACATAACTGAGTTTTATACTTAAATTACCCAATTTGTTTTTGGCAAAAAGTGGTAAAGAAAGGTCTGGAAGAGCTTTAGCATGCCATGAGCAACGCCAGACATGCGTGCAAATACCGCAGACAGGCACTTTTTATCGAGCAGTGACTTTGGCAGGCAGGCAAAAAACATCAAATATCGTTATTTCTACGATCGAATGGGCTCAGAAGGTACATAATACAGGAAAGAGAGAGGGGGAGCACATAGGAAGGAGCAATCTTTAGTGTACCATAACCTGCACATTTTCTCGCATTTGTACCTCATTAAATTAAGAACGTGTCAGTGAAATGTGCTATGGGCAATCTGGAGGAGATTATATCACTTTTATATTTATGATCTTTTAAATAATATATTATTTTGTCTATTGGATAAATATCTTTTTTATTGATCAATAAGTATATGACTTATTCGTGGAACTCTTTATTTATGCTTTCATGTTATTTTAAATTATCTCTAATCTTATATTATTATGTGGGATAATTATGATTTATAGATCAACATATGTATTGATTGATGATCATGTTTAACGGATCATAGATATTAGGATATCAAATCGACAATGTGTACATATATTAGAGAATATGGTGTTGGATTGACACATTTTGAGACATTGTTGAGATTGTTATATTTTCATATGTCATCAGTTGGTCTCAAGCAATGATGATGTATAATCCTTATACCTAAGATTAGTATAATCTCCTACATACTTAATAGTGCACTTAGGAATTGCCAAACGCTATTCTATAACGGCGTAATAAAGGTAGCTTTCGGGTATGCTATAAAACATGCAGAGAAATATGACTAGTTGGATATTTGCCTCTCTTACATAATAGGAGAGATATCTCTGGACCACTCAATATGGTCGAATAAAGAAAGTGCATGTCTATACCACGAGTGGTCAAAGAGTCGATCATATGAAGTTATCCATCACTAGATCGGGAAAAGATTGAATAGTCCATAGATATCACATTTTTCATCTGGAGTTCAATCAGGTATGTGAGGCAAAAGGAGAATATGCAAAAGGTCGTTTAGTCCAACCAGGTACGAATTGGTTATATGGGTATATTGACTAGTCGTGAGTTGGTCGAACATATCACATATTAGTCTATAAACTGGTCGTATGGGGATACAGACTAGTCGTAACCAGATATGAAATGGTCATAAAGAGTTATGAATTGATCGTGAGTGACTAAGATCTGGTTGCAAATCATATTGAATAACGTTCATCCAGTTTAATGTTTGTGTATATTTAGGGGTCGATATGTTCTGTTAGAGACCATTATGGACTAGTGATTGGAAATGGTTTCTAGGTTACAACCAAGTGTACATGAACATGTCACACACTTGATGGGTTGGAACAATAAGGGTCTAGATGATAGACTTCACGTGAGATACGATCTTTACTCGTATTAGATCAGGATCCGATCAAAGGCTGTTTGAGTGGAGTATGATCTACACTCGTATTGGATAAGGATATCGATCGGAAGCTCTATATAAAGGAGAGCATTGGGCTATGGGTTTAAGAGATAGAGAGATATTGCAACACCCACCAAAACTTTAGCCACCTCCTTCCAAAGGCTCTATTGTACGTGTTGGTGCTAGCACACCGGTACACGACATTCCATCCCTGAATGTATGGGCTTGGTAGAGGCACTGCTGCAACTGCGGCGCTGATCAGGACGATATGCGGAGAAGACAATTGGCTTGTGGAGATTGACTATCACTAGAGGATGAGCAGTTTTCGACGATCGCTTTCCAGTGACGTTGGATGATTGACTACTTCCGCTACATCAATGCACGACAGGGTATACTGTACTGTACGTCTAGTGGTAATGATCTATGATTTTCGTATAGCTTACTAGTTTATACTGTAGAAATTTTAATTTGTGTTAATATAGTCTACCCATAATCTCCTAAAAAAGAAGCACGAACAGTGCTCTAATGAAAAATAAAGAGGACAATATGATCTGAAAAGGCTGACAGTCAAGGAACCAGGAGCACAACATGAGTCCTTGGTTACACATTTCTAGGATGTCAGGTCAAAGCTCACCTCCCCCTGGAGACAGCCATGCATTGATAAGAAAAGGTATAATTAAGCAGCCAGCCAGCCAGAGAGAGGACACAAGGGCAAGGCTCAAGAAATTACACACGCTCTGGGGGGAGGGAGAGAGAGGGAGAGACACAGAGACCATGTATGCTGATCAAGTAAATGCATGGGAGGGGCCTCATGGGGTATCGGCTGTCTCACATATGTGTATGTGTAGGGCACTACGGCCAAACATCTTTTGAGCTTTAGCTGTTATCACATTACCATTATACCACTACACCTTCTGTTCACAAACTTTATGTTTGGTTATCTTTGCTCTTAAGCTAGCTAGCTGTCACCTTATCCCATGACAAGCTACTGTCCTGATCGAGAAGAAATGGCCTCACTTTGTACAACAAAGAAACGCAAAACGTGGCATGCGTGACAAACCAGACGAAACAGCCAAGAACGGAAGGTATGGAAAGATGGAGATTTTGTGTGTACTTCTGAAGAAATATATACCTTGACGAAGTGCTGCGCACCGTGGTGTCGGACTTGACGGCGGCTGAGGAGCAGTCAACGTCGCCGCCACCAGGGCTCGCCGCGCCCTCGGAGGAAGACCGGTGCTCGGTGAACAGCCGCGGGTTCATGTCGCCGCCCGACGAAGCCTGCCTGACGTTGATCGAGAGGTCGCCGTCGCCGCTGCCGTCCATTGGCCCTAAAGAATCACACACGATGTATGTACGTAGTAGCAGGGTAGTAATTTTTGGAACGAAAAACATGGGAGTGATTAATTGATTAATCAGTGCGGAGCAGTATGTGCTTGACGGGGCATTGCCAAATGGAGTTTGGCAATGGGAATATATGGTTTACCTGAAGAGGCTGCAGGCTTGTGATCAGTGCTCTTCACGGTTCTATACATCTGGAAAAAGAGCAGCAAGAAAAGCATAACCAAGAAAGCAAAGGTGCATATATAATCTGTTTGGGATAGAGAGAGAGGGAGCTAATAGTAGTGGTAAAAGACAGCAAAAGGATGGATCAAGAAATGGCAGCAAAGCAAACACCACGAATATTGGACAAACAAAAATACTATGGTGTCATGTCTCTGGACCTTAGCCCGCCTCTCGCGCTCTGGACGTCCTCTCTTTCCTCTCTCTGTACCTCCTCTCTCTCTCTATGGCTGGCTGGGCTCCTGTTACCTTGTTGAGTGCTTGGCAGCGCACACACATTGTATTATTGCCTAATGATGGCAACTTTTTCGTTGCACAACCCCCACACCTCTCCTCTCTCTCTAGCTCCTCCTCTCCTCTCTCTAGGGAAGGCAGTTTCTTGCCTAGTGGAACAACTCTCTCTCTCATCCAATTTCATCCGAACCTGTGCCAAGATTGGACCTCCTCTCCTTGTGCAGGCGCCCCAACGAGAATAAATAGTCGCAAGAACAACACAAAATTAAAGGAATCGGACGGTATAACCAGAAAGCAATCTTGGAGTTAATTGGAATTCACCTGCAAATGGCTCTTCACATGCGCTAGAGTCAGATCCTTCACGTCCATCAGCTCGAGCACCGACTTCGGCGTCGCACCTGCACGCGCCGATCGATCGAGAAATTAACCGAAGATTTTATTTCATGAAATGATCCCAAATCCCAATGTTGCAGGGAGAATGACTCGCGATTGCAAGCGGAATTGGCGGCAGCTGCGACTCACGCTCGTGGCCGCCGAGGAGCTCGACGGCGTGGACGAAGCGGGCGTGGAGGGTGCTCGTCCACCGCATCCGCGGCGCGCGCATGTTGCGCCGGGAGACCGGGAACTTGGGCATGAAGCAGGAGGAGGCCAGGCCGAAGGGCTGCCCGCCGAGGCCAAGGGCGCCCACCCCGGCGCTGTAGCCGCGGAGAGTGTCAGCGAGCGCGTCGTGGAGGCGACCGCTGCTCGACAGCATACGGTGGTACGCGGACGGCGACAGGAACGCCGCCGCGGGGTCCAGCGATGGAGTGGGCGCCGGGGCTGGGGACGTGGAGCACAGGGACGAGGGCCACGTCGTCGAGTGGTAGGGGTTGTAGAGCCCGACCTTTGGGTGGTGGTGGTGGTAGTTGCCGCCACCGAGGAACGGATGGCCAGCGGCCGGGCTGCTGCAGACAGGTATTCCCCGGATCGGCCTTGCCGACTCCGCCGCCGCCGCGGCGTCCAAAGAAAGCATCGGCACGGTCACCGGCAAGGACGTCGCCGCCGCAGCGGCGGACGAAGCCGTCGTCTGCCTCAGCGGCCACGGCAGGGCTTCCGCCTCCTGCGGCGGCTGCGGCTGCGGCGGCGACAGCGACAGCTCGGTCGTCGCCGTGGAGCCGTTCAGCCGTCGCCACGGGTCCCCGCCCGCCGCCGCGCCTCGCTCACCAGCGCCCGGGCCCAACCCCGGCGCAGGCGCCGGCGTCCCGCTGCTCTGCAGGCTGATGTGCAGCGACAGGTCCCGGGAAGCCGCCGCCTCCATGCAGCCAACCCCTTCCTTGGCGATGGCGGCCGCGGCACGCTCGCGACGATAGCTAAATGCTCGGCGCCTCCGCGTGTGCAGCTAGCGCTAGTACTATAAGGATGGAAGGTTCTTGGTGTTCTTGTGAGGTGTCGTGTACTCGTGTTTGTTTCTGGTTGTGTTTTGTGATGTGGGTGGTACTGGTGCCTCTGTTTTTTTTCGCGTGGGTTTGTGTGTGCAAGTTTCTACTACATGAGCCTATATATCTCTCTCAAGATATCAGGACAGACA
Organism: Dendrocalamus latiflorus; assembly: GCA_017311315.1. Lineage (NCBI taxonomy): Eukaryota > Viridiplantae > Streptophyta > Magnoliopsida > Poales > Poaceae > Dendrocalamus > Dendrocalamus latiflorus. The sequence goes on from CM029654.1 coordinate 11,838,095, forward strand.
ATAGGTATGAATAGAATGGAATTGATTTCTTGGGTTGTCTTGGTTACTGGTGACTGATAAGAGAGAAAGTGAAGGGTACAAATAAATGTAGAATTGAAGAGAGGGAGATTTCAATTCCAACCAGGAGAAAAAAAGGGATAATGTGGGAGGCTAATGTTGTTTGGGAGCTTGCACTGCACGTAGGAGAAAGTGACAACCCTAGGAGTCAAAAGCAAAACCTAATATGCTTTTTTCGTATCTACATGTGTCTATGGTGTACAAATACGGAGTATAGGAGTAGTAGAAGTAGTATATTGCGGAGGAAGATCGAGTAGTCAAAGCTGTGGGATGGAGCTCGTGTGCATGGGATTCCTCAGCTTTTCACGGTTCCCCCATGCCTTAGGGATTTGGGCTGCCCTTTTCTCTCTCCACAAATCCCTTTCTCTTTCTTTCCGTCGCAACCTATGTGACTCGCTGTACTAGCTCACTGCACCCCCTTTTACGGGGGAATGATAGGGAGCAATCCCGCTTCGTGCAACTCTCATTCTTGACTCTTGAGAGCTGAGGCTTGCTCAGTTGGCAGGAGCCCCCGCCCGCGTTGGAGCTTTATTCGTCGCGCGCGCTTGAGGCGAGGGTACTGTTGCTGTTTAGTGAACAGGGCTCTCTAGAGAAGATATACATGCGTACGCATTTCGTGATATAGCGCGTGCCTAATCCTCAGAGATTGTTGAGCATCCGTTTAAAATCTTAGCATGTGTAGAAGATACGCACGTGTGGTATGAGTGAGTGTGCGTGTGGTATGTGCGTATGCCTTGCACCTAAAAAAAACTCTCTCATTCTTGGTGGTTTTGGGATTGGATGTGTTCCCCTACAGAGGTTGTGAGATGGATAGCTACATCCCTGTTCGTATTAGTTTCTGTTTAAAGAAGTTAGGCGCTAATATGAACACATGGTTTCTCAAAACGGTTTCTCCACTCCTCTCGCTCCCATCTCACTCTGAGAATAAGTCAGTGGGTCATGGACGCATCACATAACTTATTCCTCTCGCTCTCGTCTCGTGCATGCATCACTCCCTCACTTTTTGCACCACTTCCTATCGCACATGTCTCGTGCATGCATCACTCCCTCACTTTTTGCACCGCTCACCTACTCTTTCTCAAAGCCACTTCTTTCGGCCATCACTATTTACTTTCAGCAAAAAAATCATCAGCAGAAGCCAATGTGAACACCCCTATGCTCTCTAGGATGAAGCTAGGGTCTGCAGCCATGCAGAACAAAATGTAGAAGCACAAAGGGGACTGGGCTTGTTTCTGATAGTCGGATCGAGAAATCGACGAAATAGATTGATGATAGGATCTAATAAGAAAAACACCCCCTTAATTATTTTTTCTCACCATTGCCAATTTGGGTCGTTAATTAGCTTTTGGTCGAACGGGCTACACATCTTGCAGATGAACTATTCACACTTTTACCACTGTAATCACTTTTTTTTTTCAAATTTGACCTCTGAACATTCGTTTTTGCAAAAATAGCCCTGTCCCCGAGCTTAGCAGACGACACATGCCACCAGAGCTCGGTAGGAGCTAGCGACTGCGACAGCCGAGCCAACGGCAGCAGGCGAGGCAACAGTGTAGTAGCCGGTGAGGCCCACTGGGCTACCAAGCACCCGTACCTCGGCAGCGCCTATGCCGGCTAGCTGGCTGCACACCCCATTTAGCCTTTTTTGTGCTAATTAGGTGAATGAGCGGCGCTTTGATATGCATTAATAAAAGCATATTATTTCGACACGTCGACTCGACATTATCGAGATTCGTAGGCCCACGACCTCACCTCCTCATCCGCGGTTGCTTGACATGCCTCCGCGCCCTTGGCTTTGTTGCACATCGGGTATAGCTTTGTTTTTTGTTAGAGAATTTGTAGGGTGGTGGAATTTGTTTGCTTGTTACATTACTTTTTTCTGTATCAGGGTAGAAATTTTGTAGGGAGGTGCAAAGGGAGTTCAGAGGGGCAGATGAACCACCATCACCAACTCCCTCTGTTAAGTAGTACAGATACGTTATTGAACAAAAAATTGTCATAATGGACCACGTCTAACCCGACATAGCACTTTGCAATGAAGGCACGAATTACATGGTGAGTAGGGTTTCGTTAGGTGCATATGTTTGCCTAACCGCTCATACAATACAAATGGCAACATGCACGAATGATCAACCTGAACAATAGCTAAGATACATGTATGCCATTTAGAAGTGATACTTGTAGTTATTCATTGTATACATTTGGGTCCATCAGTACTATTCTATTGTCTCATTTGCGATACTTAGCCTTCACAATCGGTGCCCAGTGCTTGGCTTCCACAACTTCTATAGGCTTGTCCCAGCTTGAAATAACCTAACATTCAATGAGGGCATTGAAGACCATCGACGCCTTTCCCTTGTTGTCCGGGGTGTAAGGTTTTTAGCGAGTGAAGTTCTCCAGCACCACCGGGTAGTTGAGCATGTATTTCTGTTTTATGAAAGCCCTGTCATACATCTTCATGCCATTGATTTATTAAAAGAAGTAGCAACACTCTGTGGTCTGCCGTCATGCACGGAGATGATTAGCGATGTGTGAAATAAAATATGTAATGTGATTTGTCAATACATGACATTAGCTTACAAGAATTTCATCACATGTGTAGTGCGCTAGGAGAGCAATGGCTCAGTGTGTGGGTTAAATGATATGTGCAAGAATTATCGTGGAAACTCTAGCGGCATAGGTTCATCCTTGCAAGAATTATCAGTGTAGGATCCTTTCTTGTTGGTCATCTACTTCCGCTTGTGAAGCATCTCTCCATAGTTTGACATCCCTAATAGCGGTACAGTGCTGTCGTCTACCTGTTCTCTCTCCTCTCTTGCCTCTTCCTCTATTTTGGAGACCAGCTTGAGTGAAGTTTCCAATTTAGTTGTGGAGATTGACTAGACTTTATAAGTAGTCTTTGCGTACTGTTCAGGAGTAAATTATGCCACATCATTGGTAACTCACCAAGAAAAGCTGGCACGTGTTGTCCATTCACTGTGAAAAGTTGGTCCTTGCTGTCAGATCATTGAGAAAAGGTGATGCATGTTGTCAGCTCACCAAGAAAAGCTGGTACACATTATCAACTCAGTGAGAAGGTTGCTATGCATTGTGAAATCACTTGGGCAAGCTGGTGTGTGCTGGCTACTCCATGAGAAAAGTTGTTTCATGCTATGTACTTAGTGAGACAAGTTGGCGTGTCTTGTCAACCCAATGAGAAAAGCTAGTACAAGTAGTCATGGCACTAGAAAAAGCTGGTGCGTGCTGTCAACTCAACGAGAAAAGCTATTGCATGTTATAAACTCACTGACACAAGTTGTCGCTTCTTGAGAAGTAAACGAAAAAACTAGAGTGTGCTGTCAATTCACTAAGAAAACTTGCCTATTGTAAAATTCCATTACCCGCATCGACAAATTGCAGATCATATGGTACAATGGGGACAAAGCATAAATGAGTACGTAGTTAAGTTCGACACTTCGAGCAGAAACACATGATCAGCGAAACAACATCTCGACATCCTTGGTGCAAAGTGCTATGACCGGGCGCTGCATAGGGTCAAGGGTGGTCCTCATGCCACTTCCTCAGGTGGTGAAGCTAGTCCTCAAGGAAAGTCTGCTTGTCTAAGGAGCATTGTATGTCATGTAAGTTGTATTGCGGTGGCCGAGTGGGAACTGGGGCACTAGACAACTGACAAAATAGGTCAATCATGTATGCATGATTAGTACAGTGAAAAATGAACTTGAAATTATTTACTGTTGCTTCGTGTCTAGTGCCAACCTGTCAACATGTGTGGCCTTCGGTGGGGGTTGCGGAATGGCCCCGTTAGTCTGCAACATGTGTACGGCACATACCACTGTAAGTACACAAGGGTACGTGTCTAGGTTGTACGACCTTCGCTCCTGCTCAACCTACGTCCTCACCGACTCCTCCCAGGCCGTGGTCCACATCAACTATGTCCCTCTAGTCATCGCTCTTCTATTCCTTCTTCATTTGCCTAGGAAAAAAGGGCATGGTATGCAATAGTAGTTTTAGTGTGGAAACAAAAAAATGAGTTGTATGCAACTTACAAGTTAAAGCAACAAATTGTACAAAAAAGCTAACAAACAAATTTACTTACAGGTGAACAAGTCTAGGTAGTGGTCAACCCAGTGCTGGTAGCACTTACTGATGAAGCCCGAACAGTCGCATGACTTCGTTGGGGGGCATAGGGCTCCACCATATGGGTGAAGATGATAAGGCAAGTCATAAGCCAGTAGTCTCTGTTCTGCTTGCATTGCTCTAACAAGCTGAAAGGCATAGTCTCCAAGATGAACTATGTGGTCCTGGTGCAAGGCTCAACATGTTGTGGAACTTTGGGTATACTCGGCATAGTCTCTCCCTGGACCATCCTAGCTTGCTAGTAGTCTAGTGAGTATCCATGGTGGGTCTGTCCATTGGGTCCTTGCCATTGTCGTGACCATAGAACTATGACTCCAACTGGTACAGGTACACGTGCACCTGAAAGTATGGCTAGCCAATAGGGAAGTGCTCCTACGACCCTAACTTCAACAAGATGTAGCAGACAGCAAGGTTTGCTCATCAATAGCATGCTGTGAGCCATCGTACAAACACATGTAGGTTATGCAAAGTATAGGTGTTTGTACGATGGCTTGCAGCATGCTATTGATGAACCAAACCTCGCCAATTGTATAGTAGGACCTCTACACACTCGGCGTCTACTAGGGACTCAACAAGGTGGATGTAGCTAGGGTACACCCAATCCCCCTGAGGCATTGGAAACAAAAACCACCCGAACATGAAGAGCAAGTAAGCAACTAGGTGGGGACCTCACAAGCTCTGCAGGCGCATCTTCTGGACATTGCCTATACCGTCGTAGCCACAAATGTTGTACTGCATGGATCCTGTCCAGAATAGGATGAACAAACAAGTGTAGTAGATGTGCCTTCCAATAAGCTAATCTAGGGGGTGGAACAATGGGACGACCTCATAGTGGCAGGCCGATAAGGTAGGCAACATCTTGCAGGGTGATGGTCACCTCTCCCATCGACAGTGAAACATGCAGGTATTCGCCCTCCACCGGTCACCGAGTGCCAATAGAAGCAGCGAGTCCAACATGAATGAGTGTCTAATGTGCAACATCCTCACTATGGGTAGCAACCCAGCCCACTGCAAAATTGGAACATATCGATCGTTGAGAGGCTAGTCCCCCTAAGGACCCTAGAGAACAAAGAGAGGAAGTCCATTACTGCTCAACCATGCCTAACAACAATGCTAGTCATTCCAAGATGGGTCTTGTGATGTACCACGCTCATGACCGTCACTAGCAACCATTTTCTGCAATATAGAAAAGAATGTGTCGATGTTCGATGATGCTAAGTACAACCTAGCATAACACGGAATAATATGCACACATACATAGCTAAGATATCAATTATGCCTATGGACATGTGCTTATATGCATGTATATAGGTACAAACGTATATACATACATATCTACACAGATACTACAACTAGTAGTGTATACGTCTGCAATCCAGACATCATTTTATACAATATTTTTTAATCGCACAAGAGCAATACATATATATGTGTATACTTACGTACATATTTTCTAAATTTCTTACACACTGGGAACACTAAAAATAACAGTTCGTATTTATTCAGCGATATAGAAAAAAGCATCATTATCACAACTAGTATGTCCTAAACATGGCTAATATGTCCCAAACATGGCTAATTATCAAATACATTCGTCAAATAAACGTACTTACTAAGCACATTATACACTACTAAACCATTGTTATGCTAATGACATATTAAGCGCATTGCTCACATGTGAATGAAACATAACTTGTCTCCAATGTCTTCACCGGCTCTATACTTCTTCTAACTGCTAAATTTCCTAAATCATAGCAAAACTATCACAGACGGTTTTTTTTATAAAAAACCGTCTGTAATGTGAGTTATCACAGACGGCTTGGGAGCCGTCTGTGATAACCACCTATTATCACTGACACCTAAACACTGACGGTTCAAGAACCGTCTGTGATGACGGTTCCGAACCGTCTGTGATAGGTCTGTCTGTAGCAGTGCTACTTCATCCACTCCTTATTATTTTCTACTTCCTCCCCTAAATTGAAATGGCCCATCCCCTCCGCCTCCAGTTGTGACACCACGGTTCACTGCAAAAGACACTCTTGTTGGAAGTGCCATAAGAGTGTCTTATGTAGTGTCACCGTTGTGACACAATGATGATGCTACCGCTGCCTCTCCTTCATCGCCAGTGATATATCCCCCATCTAAAATTGTTGGATGGCTAGGGTTTCAGCCATATAAATCTTGACGCTCATGCGTATGCAAATTAATTGTTGATGCATTAGTTCTTGTGATGATTGATGGATGGCTAGGATTTTGGCCCTTCTTATAATTCATGTTTTATTGCAGGATGAAGATACCACACCAAAGTTTATTGCACGATGATCTTCTCATAAATAGGCCTACTTGGTTCATCTGCTATTTTGTAGTGCAATTAGAGAATGTTGATGAACTAAAGAGGCCTATTTATGAGAATGACAGAATCACAGATGGTTCTTAACTAGAACTGTTTGTAATAATAGACTATTACAGATAGCTATGTTTAAGAATAGTCTGTGATAACTGACATATCACAGATGGTTTTTTTTGAAAAATCATATGTGTTGTGACTTATCATAGATGATTTGAGAGCCGTCTATGATAACTACCTGTTATCACAGACACATAAATTTAGACGGGTCAAAAATTGTCTTTGATGATAGTTTTGAACCGTCTATGATGACCCTTTCTGTGGTAGTGGATTGGCCCGATTCTTCTTCCTAAATTGATGTAAAATAGAGCTATATCTTTTGTTTCTAATGTTATAGTTTTTAGATTTTATTTTAATTTATTTATATTTCATTCGCTTTGCCTCCCGTTAGATAATGTTTTCGAAGAAGCAAAATTAGGACATAAAGTTCAAGAGTTGGTAACCAAGTAAAGCCAAGGCAAGTTGTGATATTTGACCATGTTAAACCTATTATTTTAAATTTATTTATTATTATTATTTTTAAATTATTGTGTATTGCTATTTTATTACAAACCTTTGTACTTGGTAAATATCAACCAACCTGACTAAATCCCTCATTGATAATTTGAATAGCATGATTATATTATCACCATAGGGTGTATAATTATCTAGTGATATAATACTAGTGTTCACTTGAGTTGTACATTTAGCGTGATTTGCCAGGCTTATAGCATATTGGGCTCGTCATCACATGTTGATCAATTAATTAATTTTGATTTAATGATATATTGAATCGTAGTGGTTAGCCATAGTTATAAAATTTATGTACCATGACATGGGTATTGTCATTGGTATAGGTTAAACAAAATAGTTTTCACTTGGACGATCGTGCAGTAGAGAGGGAAGTGTGGTCAACACTTTTTGGATGTGGAAGCCTCACCTGGGTAATGGTTTGATGATGGGAAAATTGGTGCAAACCCGTCTCCGTGTCATTAGAGACAAGTTGATTAAATTAATTGAAAAATATGAGATAAAGAAATCAGGTATTGCAGGTGCATTACTTTAGAATTAATATATTTACATAAAAATTCTGTTAATTATATCTCTTTGTGAGAAAATCTCTGATTAAGAATTCCAACATAAATATTGCAGCAAAATGACAACATATGTTGATTACAAAATATAAAAGAAATGGTCTTCAATCTTGGTGTCGCTAATGGATGCTTGCTGGGGGCAGGTCCAGCATGGCAAAATGACTATGGCATATCAACCATGGCATATTGACCATGGCAGGTCGACAACAGTATATTGAGCATAATATTTGCAACATGATCCGTGGCATGTACCGACCATGGTAGATCGACCACAACGGATCAACTATGATATTTGCAATGTGATTCATGGCATGTATCAAACATAACAGATCGATCATGGTGTATCAACCACAGCATATCAACCGCAGTATTTGCAACATGATCTATGGCATGTATCGACCATGGCATTTGCAACGTGATCCGTGGCACGTATCGACCACGACATTGGCAACATGATTTGTGGCATGTATCGACCACAGCATACCGACCACGGTGTATTGACCTAGGTATTTGTAACACGATCCGTGGCATGTATTGATCACAACATTTGCAACATGATCCATGACACGTATCGACCACGGCAAATCGACCACGGTGTATCGAGCATGGCATGTCGACCCCAGATGGTTGTAGCTACAGTGCATGGTTGATGGTCGTATCTATAGTTCAGGGTCGCATGCTGCGCATGCAGATGTCTAACCGCTAGCATTACATAGTGCTCACAAATACCAAACAGTTGCATGCAACATAACCGAAGCAAAGTTTGTTTTTAATATGACTAGCGTGACTTGGATTTTATGCACATAGTGTGATAGAAGTATTTCATTATTTCATTCATTTTTATTATTTTACTCCGCCTTGTATTACTACTTGCATTGCATAGCGCGTACAAAATATTGAGTGCTTGCATGTAGCGTAGCTGAGAAGAAGCTTGTTTGAAATATGACTAGCATGACACGGATTTTATGCATGTAGTGTAATATAAGTATTTCATTATTTCATTATTTTTTATTTTTTGCCCTACCTTGTATTACTAGTAGCATTGCATAGCACTTGCAAATATTTAGCGCTTGCATGTAGCATAACCAAGGTGAAGCTTGTTTTTCATATGACTAGTGTGACATGGATTTTATGCATGTAGTGTAATAGAAGTATTTCATTCATTTTTATTGTTTTGCTCCACCTTGTATTACTACTAGCATTGCATAGCGCTTGCAAATATTGAGCTCGTGCATGTAGCGTAACCGAGGCGAAGATTGTTTTTTAGTGATCTCTCCATGCATTATACTTTATTTTATTTTTTGGAAGCATACAACCACCCCTACTTCATATCCATTTGAGTGAACCGAATTGAGGAAATGAGGTCTTCAATCTTGTCACCCTTGGTTTGTATCCATTTGTAGGAAACCGAACCGAGGAGACAAAGTCTTCAGGCCTCACCTTGATTTGTATCCATTTGTAGGGGACCAAACCTAAGAAATGAGAGATTGAGCACTCATTATTTGGGTTTGTATCCACTAACAGGACTGAACAAAGAGGGCAAAAACATAAAACAAAAAGGAAGCTCCTTGATTCGTACCGCAATGGTGTAAGTTCAAGCTTCATTAAGTTGGTGATAATGATAAATATAATTGGGAGACTAATATGTTTAATAATTATGATATTGCTTAGTCTCATTTGGATGAAAAGACGAAAAACATAAGAGGTATGATTTCAATATCACATTCTTATTTTATTGCATCCCTCAGATCCGAAATATAGAATGAACTTCACTAAATAAGTCAAACTTGAATATGTGCATATGCTTTCACAATACATTCATGTATGCAGATATTTTAGGGGGAGTTCACTCTATATTTCGTGGCTTCATTAGTATTTAATGTGACGATAGCCCGATCTTCTAAAAGGTACTGATAAGTCGATTGTGGATATCTCGACGTTGATGATCCAAAGGCTCCGACCAAAATAGATCGAACCCCTCGCAATCACTACATCACTGCTCCATTGGTTATTAACTGTGCCAAACACGATTGACCTCGCCAAGAAGGCTATCTCCTGCAAGCGAATCGAGAACACAAGCAAGAGAGTTTAAGATGCAATCTGAAATTGTATTCCGAATAATATTTAAGTTCACAAGTTGGGGTTCCTCAACCGAACATGCGGTGAAACTGCTAAGCAGAATAATCTCTTAAGAAAAACCCAAGGAAAACTAAAGGGGTGCGACCTCCTTAAATAGGGAAGAGGAGAGCCTTACTTATCTAATGAAAAGAGGTGTGATACTATTCATGTTTACTGTTCACATGGATGTGGTACTGTTCACGTGAACAGTACCAGCCCAAATAGCCTAAATTACAAGGCCCTCGGCCCACTTTGACTCGGACTGGAAAAGTGACGTGTCTTCTTTTGCAGTTTCTGATATTCTTCGATAGATTTTGGAGATGAGACTAGATCCATCTGAAAGTAGACTCCAAGAGCTTTCTAACGAGTATTCAAGTGCCCCGAGAAGCCTTCTGGATCAAAAGTTATGGCCGTTTGAAGTAGACGTTGTTACAAAGGCCGAATCTGAATCGAACTCGCGAACAGGACTTGGATTGCGCTTGACGGATCCACTTCTACACTTGAGCTCGCGTGGTTCTTCACCATGGTTCCTAAGGACAATTAAATCATCACAAGAATTAAGTAGTATGCCATTCTTTGAAACATTTGTATGTAAACATAGGAACGCATTCACCCGATGGTTAAGTTGACGTGCTCGCGCTCGAGTCATTGGTCCTTGTATCATAGTTTTAGTTTGTTGAGTTTGTTGTGGAGTTGGCACAGTTGTATCTATGGAAAGGATGTCCTCATCAGTATTGATCCGTATTTTATTTCCACATATTAAGGATCATTACTTTGAAACATATCCCTTGAGTATATATAGCTTGTGTAGTTCATATATCTCTACTAATATAATATGGGAGTTTGTCCGTTCACCTCCCCTCCTTAGCTCCCGTGCACACGCATAGCATGCCTCCCCGTCCATGTCCACGCCTGACTTCTCTTCGTGTAACCTCCGCTCACGCAACCCATGTCTCCCTTCTTCCCTGCCTCCCTCCACACATGACACAACCTGCCTCCTCCCCAAACTCCAAGCCGCTCCACTTCTCACTCGCCTCCTCCTCCACCACCATCCTGCCACTCACCAACTCCACTAACCTAAAGGGGTAGTAGAAATCCCCAAATCTGAGCAGTGTGGGCTGTAGGCCCCGATCTACGTCCCTGGTGGTGGCCGCCATCCTCACCTACACACATCGGCCACCACCCTCATGCTCCCAACACCGTGCTCCAGATCCGTGCCCCCGCTAACGCCCGCTGCTCAAGCCTGCACATGCCGCATGTCTATCGGTTGCCACCCTCACTCTCCCAACGCTGCGGTCCTAATCCACACCCTCGCCGATGGCCGCCGCCCTTGCCTGTGTGTGCCGCGCATCTACTGGCAGCTGCCCTCGCCTGCACGCACCACGCGTCCGCCATTCTCCGCCCTCATGCTCCCAACACGGTAACTCTCACCATTTAGCTGATTGAGCTCACCTCGGCCGTCGAAGAAAACTCAAGGCAAGTGATTTCTTGGCTCACCTGGGTATTTTCTTCACTAGATTGTGACCAATCTCTTAGTCTTTTTGTTTCGGTGATCTCCCAAGGTGCGGTGGGTGCTTGGAGGTGTAGTGTACACGGTGGTGCCATTCTACAAGAGAATCAGGCATGTCGAAGGTATATATGCGCAACTCAATACCCAATATTGGTTATTGTCTGTCTCAAAATCACCTATAGTAATTCATTGTTCACCTACGAAAATACAAGCGGCTAATCTTGAGTAGAACTCAATAGTAATTATTGTGGAGTTCATGAATTACTAAAGTAGCAGCCATTGTGGAGTTCACGAATTGCTACCAAGTAAAAATTATTGTCTTCATGAATTGCTACCGAGTAATTAAAAACTATTAAGGTGTGCTATATGTTTGGAGAATCTTATTGCTATGGTCTTGCTATGATCTCAGATGAGACAGTGGGAAATGTGGAGACTACTGCAGAAGTTGTGCAGCATATAGCTGAGGTAACGGAGAAGCCAGCTACTAATGTGGCTGACCAACTTCTTGAGGACATGTCTCTGTAGAAAGCAATGGAGAAGGTTGAGTACATTGCTGAGATTGTGGATAAGGACGCAGAGAAGGTTGAAGTTGTCATTTAGAAGGTTTGATTCCATATTCTTGTTTTCTTCTTCAAGCTTGATACTAATTTTTTGTTATATTTCACATATGATGGATAATATTATTTGAGAATCTTGTTGTTGAGTGTGGTCGTGTGTCAAGTACTCGTGTGTTCGAGTATTGAGTGGTTGTGTGTCAAGTACTCGTGTGTTCAAGTACTATGTGGTCAGTATCGAGTACTCGGTGAGTTCGAGTATGATATGGTCATAGTCGAGTACTCAGTGTGTTCGAGTACTACATGGTCGTAGCCACAGTGGTCATAGCCAAATGTACTCGGTGTGTTTGAGTACTACGTGGTCGTAGTTGAGTACTCCATGTGTTCGAGTACTGCGTGGTTGTAGTTGAGTACTCAGTGTGTTCGAGTACTGCATAGTCTCAGTGAGTTCGAGTACTACGTTGTCGTAGTTGAGTACTACATGGTCATAGCCATAGTGATCGTAGACAAATATACTCGGTGTGTTCGAGTACCACGTGGTCGTAGTCGAGTACTCCATGTGTTTGAGTATTACATTGTCATAGTTGAGTACTCAGTGTGTTCGAGTACTACGTAGTTGGTGTGTCTGAGTATGTGTAGGAGTTGAAGACATGAAATCTGAGATCGGTCAAAGACTCCGGACCAGTTGAAGGTATGGTCAACAAGCCATGGTTGATGACGTGGTCGAAGCCACAGTGACTCAGTCGGTACTCGGAGGAGTACTGTTGTAGTCGTTAGCCAGTGGTCGATGGTCAATAGTTGTAGCTACAGTGGTCCATGGTCGATGGTCAATAGTCATGGCTACAGTGGTCGATGGTCAATAGTCATGGCTACAGTGGTCGATGGTCGATAATCGTAGCTACAATGGTTGATGGTCGATAGTCGTAGCTATAGTGGTTGATGGTCGATGGTCGTAGCTACAGTGGTTGACGGTCATAGCTACAGTGGTCGATGGCCATAGCTATAATTGACAGTCAATGCTGGAAGACCTATGTGGTCGGAGATGCAGTCGAGGTACTGTTGTCAAGCCTTGGTCGGTGATGTGATTGACAAGGCCCAGTCATAGCCGTGGTCAAAGGAGCCGTTGAAGCTGTGGTCGAAGGAGCGGTGTGCTATAGTAGATGTGTGTGGCCTATCACTATAGCAGTCGATGGTCGCTATAGCAGACGTGTGCAGTGGTTGTGGTCAAAGCCACAGTCAAAGACATGGTCAAAGCCACGATCGAGTGTTCGAGTACTGTGTGGTTGGTATCGAGTATTGGTGTGTTCAAGTACTGTGTGGTCATAGTCGAGTACTCTATGTGTTCGAGTACTACGTGGTTGTAGTCAAGTACTCGGTGTGTTTGAGTACTGCGTAGTCTCAGTGGGTTCGAGTACTGTAGTGGTCGTATTCAAATGTACTCGGTGTGTTCGAGCACTATGTGTTCGTAGCCACAGTGGTCGTAGCCAAATGTACTCGGTGTGTTCGAGTACTCTGTGTGTTCAATACTGCGTGGTCATGGTAGAGTACTCGGTGTGTTTGAGTACTACATAGTCGATGTGTCTGAGTATGTGTAGGAGTTGAAGACCCAGAGTCCGAGTGCAGTCAAAGACATCGGACCAGTCAAAGGTGTGGTCGACAAGTTGTGGTCGATGCCATGGTCAAAGGCATGGTTGACAAGCCATGGTTGAAGCCGTGGTTGAAGGAGTGGTCGAAGCCATAGTGACTCAGTCGTACTCGGAGTACTATCGTAGTTGTTAGTCAAACTGTGAAGTGGTCGATGGTCGATAGTCATAGCTATAATGGTCAATGATCAACAGTTATAGCTACAATTGTCGATGGTCAATAGTCATAGCTGCAGTTGTCGATAGTCAGTAGTCATAGCTACAGTGGTCGATGGTCAGTAGTCATAGCTACAGTGGTCAATGGTCATAGCTACAGTCAACAGTCATTGCTGGAAGACCTGTGTGGTTGGAGATCAGTCGAGGTGCTGTGGTCAACAAGCCTTGCTTAGTGATGTGGTCGACAAGGCGTAGTCGAAGCCGTGGTTGAAGAAGCACTCGAAGCCGTATTGTCTACAAAGATGTCCTTATGTCATAAATGTCTTATGTATTTTATTTTTGATCATGTTGCACAAGAAACAATATCAGCTACTAAACATAAACATCTATTTTTAATTTAATATATTTATGAGTTTGTACATGTGTGATTTGCTTGATACATGTTTTTTGAAAGATAAAATTGATGTTCAATGTTTAGTTTGGATCATCATTTGGTAATATTAATCACCCTCATTTGGTACTCCGTTGCAACGCACGAGCATCTTACTAGTACTGATAATCAGGTTGTCATCTAGTTCTTCCATTACGTGTTAATGGTTGGATGATTAATGATAACTGGATAAGTAAGCTTTGCTTCCAAAGCTTATCTTAAAGCATACATGTGTTGTGTACATGTTGTATACTCGCAATTCAATTTCTATCTTATTATTTGTTGAGATTGTCATTAATTACCAAAAAGAGAAGATTGTAGAATCGAGTCCCTCCATTATGTGTTAATGGTGAAGTTTGGTAATTGATGGCAATTATTTTGTGGACTTAGATGAATTGATTAAGTTCTACAAATGAGGAAGACTTGGGATGACTTCATGAGTTGAAGATCATCAAGTCAAGATGGAAGATGGCATCAGGCCATCAAGAAGAAGATGCATCATGAGTTGATGATGTCCAAGAGGAGATAGTCATGTGTTAATCATCAAGTCAAGTGAAGACCCATCATGTGTTGATGGAGGTCAAGTGAAGGGTTCATCATTAGTTGATGCATATCAAGACTATGACTCAAGGCAAAGGTATGGCTAGCTAGGGCTAAAGATATGTTCTAGTCTTTTACCGGTTTGGGTGTTTGGTTGGAAGACCAGGTTGCTAGTATAGATTGTCGTAGTATTAAGAGGGTAATGTCTAGTAGCTTGAGTCTCATCATGTGTTCAAGCTGAACCTCACTTGCTCTAGCTCTTCTTGGCATGAGACTTGTATTTGCGAATGTATTTTACAAATAGTTGTGGCTCATGTGTTGAATTCTTGTAACATGGGACTATATATTGCAAATGTGTTTTGCATGTGTTTAAAGTCTATGTTTCCATTCTTTGTAGTGTGAGGCATATATTTGCAAATGTGTTTTGCAAATGGTTGAAACTCATATATATAATTCTTGTGTCATGATTCTAAAAATGTGCAAATGTGTTTTGCAATTTGTTGGGAATCATGGATATTCCTTGTGTGCATGATACTATAGTTTGCAAATGTGTTTTGCAAAATCTGTCAAAGTATATGCACTTCTTTGGGAAATCAGAACTACCGCAGTGTATTCTGTGTGAGAGACCATGTGGAGGTATCTCCATGTTTGTGATGAGTAATTGACACTTGAGTTAGAGAGTTTGAGTTTGTTTTGGGTATTCTAGGGTTGAGTACCTTTTACTAATGCTATTGTTGATTATGCTGTTTCGTGCGGTGCTATGTGACAGTTTTCTTGTCTGTGTGACTGCAGGACTTCGGAGCTAGGTCATGGTGAGGCGAGGAGGACCGGGACTAGGCACAGGAGGTGTTGAGGTCCAGACGGTCAGGGATGCCGAAGATGATCGAGGCTGCTGAGGTGGTTGCGAGTCGGGAGACAAGGAACCAGAGCTGGAGCTACCGGTGGAGGACACGACAGGCAACGACGAGTGGACAGGGACTAGGCTCAGGGAGGAGTCGGAGGTCCAGACGGTCGGATGTCGGTTGCGGTCGTGTGCGACGGAGCAGACCAGGACTAAACTTAGGTGGAGTCGGAGGTCCAGTCGGTCGGAATCGGGTGGACACGACGGGCAGCGGCGAGGTGGACCGGGACTAGACTTAGGTGGAGTCGGAGGTCCAGACGGTCAGGATGTCGGGTGCGGTCGTGTGCAGCGAAGCGGACCGGGACTAGACTCAGGGAGGACTCGAGGTTTAGACGGTCAAGGTACCGGTTGCGGGAAGCTTCCGAAAAGGTGCTTGAGGGGCAATTTGGAGAATTAACTCAAGCCATGAGTGGAGGGGCTATTTTTCCCTCCAATTCCTGAGCTTTGACTGTTGCCTCATTTGTGTGTGAGGTATGGACTGGGTTTGGGCTGACCATTCTTGATTTGGTATTAGAGGGTGAGCTCTTGCCTTCATATGTGGTGTGGAGGAGGCTCTGGATATGAAGTCAAGCAAGAGAGCTGAGAGCTGAGTACTGGTGTGTGTGCTCTGTGTGTATGCGTGTGTTCATCTCAAGCATGTAGTGACATGAGTGATATTTCTTCTCAACTGCGTATGGGGACGTAGTGAGTTGGTTGTATCTCCTGTGTAATCATTCATGGAAATGAATCCATTTGAGTATTTTAGTCTTGCTTGTTGCTCTCTGTTGGTTTTTAGTTTCAGCTGTTTCTGTGTGTTTAATGGGTTTGAGTAGAATTTCTTGCTTGAGTAACTAACTCCTGGTGGCTCTGTGATGGGAAAATACTTAAGGCCATTTGGCCATTCCATTCCCAAGAGCAGATGGAGGATTCAATGATGTCTGTCATTTCTCTGTGCTTCGATCCAGTTACTCTATTCAGCATTTATTAGGGTTTGTAGGCAGGGCTCAGTAATAACTTGTGATTTCCCTTCAATAGGATGTGACCAGATGTGGGTTTTCAAGTCCTCATGTCATTGCTTAATTGATTTCAAAGATTCATGAGCAAAAGACTAGAGAATCATGAGAAATCGACACTTTGTCTCTCTTGCAGTATGTTTTTCAGATTTGTGTCAAAATGTTGGCTCCTTGCTCTTTTGATTGGTCCTCTTGATTCCTGAGGTCTCAATGCTATTTAGACTAAGTTCTTGATCTTTTGACCTGAGGAGAACAGAAGCATTTCACAAATTTTTTTGAGCTCAGCCAGATTCAGTATTTACAAATTTTAGTCTGCTCTATTCTGGCTTGTGTCAGCCTTCGCGAATTTGGACCCGGTCAGACCGTTGTTTGGACTGCGGTCCGACCGGACGGGAGCTGGCGGTCAGATCGCTAACCCTAGCGGTCTGACCGGATGGGAGCTGGCGGTCAGACCGCTAGCGGTCAGACCGACCGACCACTGGCGGTCAGACCGGATAGGGTATAGCGGTCAGACCGGAGTTAGGCTGGCGGTCAGACCGGGCCTTGCATGGCGGTCAGACCGGTTTCAAACCGGCGGTCTGACCGGCCCATGACCTGCGGTCTGACTGGCCAGGCTTTGTGACCACTTCATTTTTTTAGTGTTTTGGTTGTTCTCTGGTATTTTATGTTTCGCTTTCTCTTCTGTGTGTTTGAGGTTCCAATGAGCATGAACTCTTTCTCTCTCTTCTTAGCTTCTGTAGCTATCGGAGAGGAGAAGTTTTTGTTGATACTTTAGGGGCAATTTTTTAAAAGCACCATTCACCCCCTCTGTTGCCGATTCCGATCCTACACTGTGGTACTACTGCTAGATGGAACTACTGGCGTCGTAATCATGGAACTACCATGTTTGTTGTTGGTTAGAAGACCTGTGTGGTCGAACCAATGTGGTCGAAGATCAATGTTGTCGGGAACCAGCATGGTCAAAGCCAACATAGTCGAACCAACATGGTCGAAGATCGACATGGTTGATGACCTATGTGGTCGAAACAAACGTGGTCGGAACCGATGTGGTCAAGATCTGTGTGATCAAAACCAGTGTGGTTGGAACCGACATGGTTGAGATCTGTGTGATCGAAACCAGTGTGGTCAAAACCGATGTGGTTGAGACCTGTGTGGTTGAAATCGATGTGGTCGAAACCAACATGGTCGAGACATGTGTGGACAAAATTGATGTGGTCGAACTGACATGATTAAAATAGCGTGGTCAAAGATCGATATAGTGGTCAGAGTTCTGTGTGATTGAAGACTGACATGGTCAAAAATCGAAATGGTTGATGTAGTCGAGACCTGAGTAGTCAAAACCAATGTGGTTAGAGACCCGCATTCTTGGAGACCTATGTGCTCGACCCAAACAATGTGGTCAAAGCCCAGTGTGCTCTGAGACCAGTGTAGTCGAAGACCTATGTGGTTGAACTAGACAATGTGGTCGAAGACCTGAGTCGTCGAACCATTCGACATGATCAGGGACTAGTATAGTCGATGATCGGTACTTTCGACCAGCTCTGTGTGAGCGGTCCGATCGGCTCTATGTGAGCGGTCCTATCAGCAAGTGGAACTACCGACTCTGTGTGAGTGGTACTTTTGAGTTCCAGAATGATTGGCTTGTGTAGCGGTATATTTTTCAGAGAGACACATATGTGGAGTCTTCTCGTCCCCGAGGAAATTGGTAGTTCTGTAAGAGTATTGCGGTACTTCCGATGGTCGGTAGTACTGGACTTTGCATGTCAGAACTACCGAATTTGCCTGCAATGGCTAGTTTTCTGACCATTACAGAGGGGAGCATATGTACCAGTTGTATGCCAGCAGTACTTCCGAAAACCCTATATTTTCAGGGTTTTACTTCCAATGGCTAGTTTTTGTGGTGTGAGTATATATACCCCCTTGTGGCTGGATGGAACTAAAGGTTAGTTGCATCCTTTGAAACTCTTTTGAGCTAGTGTGAGGTCCTCCTCTCAATTGTGCATGTGTTGCACCTTGTAAGCAAGAAGGAAGGCTCTAGATTGCAGGTGTTGCATCTAGAGGTGGACTGTGTATCCACCTAAGCGGTGTGCATTCGTTGCAGGTGGTGAGAGTCAAGCAAGAGGCTTAACTTATTACTCTTGGAGTTTGTTGACTCCTAGATTGCATTGGAGACGTCATGACTTAAAGAAGGTTGTGCGAAGACTCGGCAAAGTTGTGAAGGTTGGAGCTCACCTACCCAGAGCAGAAAAGAGCTACCATTAGTGGATTGAGGTGCTTCGGCTTAATTCGTGGAGCCGGTCCAATTTGTTTGTGCTAACCTCAATGTGGACTAGGGGAGTCTGGCAAGTCTCCGATCCCCACGGTAAAAAGTATCTATGTCAGTTGTGGTTTGTTTCCTTATGCTCTATTTACATTCAAGCAATTTATATTCTTAGAATTTAATCAATTGCTTGTCATCCAAGAATTGCAAACCTTGATATAAACCTTAGAGTGATGGTGCACTTAGGTGAACATAATTATTTTAGGCGATATTTGTGCTAAACTAGTTTGAGTTAAGATGGCCTATTTACCCCCTCTAGTCGGCCTCATCGATCTAACAAATGGCTGAACTAAAGGGAGAAGGGAGATAGGAAGAAGAAGAGCAAGAATTACCCCTTTTTCCACAGCTTGGCTGCCCTCTCTTTCTTTTCTCCCAAATGTGTTTATGTGTCTCCTTTTTTCAAGAATTTGCGCAGTGTTTCCTCCTCAAAAAGCTTGGTGATGGTCCTTGGGTTTTCTTTCTCTACTCTTCACCCCCTATTTGTAGAGAAAGGATGAGAGAGTGGTTCATGGAGAGAAGTTATGGCAACTTCTTTGTTTGATTTCTTCTATCTGTTAATGGCCAGTTCAAACGCTGCAGCCGATTTCGCTTGCGGTCATGTAGGACGTGCGCTATTTGGACTCCGTCCCTCCTATAGGCTATAGTTGAACCGTGGGCCATGCAGGTTCCTCTCTTTCTTCTTTTCTTTTCCTTCATTTATTTAGTTTTGATAATGGTTTGTTACTTGACTAAGCACACAATGCTTCAGCCACAGTTACTGAACATGCATTATCTGGGACTTCCAAGTATTCTTTTGATTTCCATGTGCTATGGCTGCAACATGGCCCCACTAAAGATTATTATTAATTGCTATTAATCATTTAGATGGAGAGTGCTTAAGTTCTGCAAGCATGCAGTTATGGCGCCACTTTCCTATTGACATGGGAGAGGTATCATGCATGTGTTTGGCTGACCAGTGGGTCCCATGAAGAGCTTACTCAATTGATTAGACAAGCTCCTAATTCCTGATGCATGCACATGACCAAGGATGCCACCTTTTTTATTACTTCCACTTATACATATATGTCCAAGCTTTTGACTAAGATGAGAGACATCATGAACAACTGACGTAGAAGAGACCAACGTGGTCGAAACAACGTGGTTGAACCCACATGGTCGTCACAACATGGTCGACACAACGTGGTCAAAATATCATGGTCGAAACAATGTGGTCGAAACCAACGTGGTTTCTTATTACCAGTGGAGTATTAGCCATTGGATGATTTCCTGGCCACGTATATTGTGACATTTTTCATTTAACCTTTAGTTGTTTTATATTGTAACAGATTTTAGCTGTCAGCATAATTTATTAATTTGATGATCATATCTTTTTAGATATATTTATTCATGTTTTAAGTTCAGGACAAAATCGATGTCAATAGATGCCCCCTCGAGGTTCTGGTGTGAAAAATATTTGCTTTCGGATCTAGAGCTCGATATGTATATATGCATCATGTGTATTTTTTGTGTATAGTTTGGATAAATCCGGTATATGTTTTTGGATGTGGACATGCTCAAGCTATTGAGCTATATACGAACATGTTTCTGGAACGTGCATATACATGGGCCATACAGCCAAGCATGTATTAGTTTTGGCCGTATACAAAATATGAGATACAGGCCCTGATGTCATTAGTGCTTATCCAAATGAAACCACTCTTATCTTTTAGTAACAAAGAAGCTGATCTATAGGAGATGTGCATTTCTTCTGTCTCTCTTTCTCTCTTTTGGTTTTGGCTTAAACTCATGAAGCATTAGAGGATAATTCTTCATACCACAGTTTAGGCTCATAAGGTTTTCGAGCGTCCCTTTTTTGCACCATAGTTTAGGCTCATAAAGCTTTGGAGCAATTTTTTGTACCATAGTTTAGGCTCATGAGGCTTTGGAGTGATAATTTTTTGACATGAAGAGCAATTTATTTTGGTCCACAGTTTAGGCTCATAAGGTTTTGGAGCATTTTTTTCTCATAAGGTTTTGGAGCATTTTTTCATTTTTTTTACATAAAGAGAAATTTATTTTGGACCACAGTTTAGGCTCATAAGGTTTTTGAGTGTTTTTTACATGAAGAGCAATTCATTTCGGACCATAGTTTAGGATCATAAGGTTTTGGAGCATTTTTTTTAACGAAGAGCAATTTATTTCAGACCATAGTTTAGGCTCATAAGGTTTTGGAGCATTTTTTTACATAAAGAGAAATTTATTTTGGACCATAGTTTAGGCTCATAATGTTTTGGAGTGATTATTATTTTTTAGGTGTAATAACGCTTTAGAAATTTTCCATTTATTGGTGGTGGAGAATATTCACTATCTAGGGAAGTAATTTTATACGCACCACTAGAATAAACTTGTGACATTCTAGCCTGGTACGCTTCTAGGTTTTGTAATGCTTCAAGTCTTTTTCCTTCTAGCCGTTCTAATTCCTAAAGCATAATAACGCTTTAGGAATATTCACTGTTTAGGCTCATAAGGTTTTGGAGTGATTATTATTTTTTAGGCATAATAACACTTTTCCATTTATCGACAGCGGAGAATATTCATTGTCTGGGGGAATAATTTTATATGCGCCACTAGAATAAACATCTTTTATGATGTCAGGGCCTTCCCATTTAGGCTCAAATTTTCCTTGCATCCGATGTGTAATATTCATGGGGCGAATAACAGCGATAACTAAATCTCCCTCTTTGAATGACCTTCTTTTGAGGCACTTATCAAAAGCTCGTGACATTCTAGCCAAATACACTTCTAGGTTTTGTAATGCTTCAAGTCTTTTCCCTTCATGCCATTCTAATTCCCCTAATTGTAATTGAGTGGCCTCCTCTACTTAATTTGTACTTCCAATGGTAAGATCACCTCTCCTCCATACACCAGGGAGTAAGGAGTCATTCCAGTTTGTGTGCGAGCCATGGTCCTATATACCCACAAGGCTTCAAGCAGCTTTTCATGCCAATCTCACTTGTTCTTTGAGACCACCTTATTTAGTAATTTGCATAGGGTTTTATTAAATGCCTCAGCTTGTCTGTTGGCTGTTGCATTGTACGCTGTAGAAAAATAGTGCTTTATTTTAAATTTTGTGCACAACTTTTCCATCTGTCCATTTTTGAATGGTGATCCGTTATCGGATATAATTCGCAAAGGGACACCAAAGCAATATATAAGATGAGTTCTTATAAAATTATCTACATTTTCTACCTAAACTTCTCTTAATGGTATGACTACTGCCCATTTAGAGAAATAGTCGGTCGCTACGAGAATGAATTTATGCCCTTTGGACGATGGCGGTTAAATTAGTCCAACTATATCCATTCCCCACATTTCGAAGGGCTAGGACATGCAAGTGGGAAGTAGTGGCTCATGTGGTTGATGGATGAATTCAGCATGTACCTGATATTTATGACACTTTTTTTTTGCAAATTTCACAGCATCTTCGAACGTTGTAGGCCAATAATAGCCTAAATACTTTAATTGATAATGTAGTTTGTGACTAGATTGGTGTGCACCATAAACTCCGGCATGCACTTCCCTCAACACTTCCGTCACCTCATTTCCAATGAGGCAATGCAGCAGGATGCCATCATACGAACGGTGATAAAGCGTATATCATTTATACATGTGTAATGGACTGACCTTCTTCAAATTCTAGCCCTTTCGCAAGAATTGAGAGGTAGAAAACCATGGAGTAAATAATCAAGAAATGGAGTTCGCTAATTTCCCATTTCAATTTCACAAATAATCACTGTCAATGCTATAGAGGATGTTGTTTCCTCTTCCTCATCAAGTACCGCAGGATCTCCGCTCCTCTATGCGCACATCCATTGTTTCATAATAATTTAATGACATGCTAGCTGCCAAACTTGCTAGTGCATCGGCCCTTTTATTTTGGCTTCTAACAATATGTTGCATACTAAAGTTAGTGAACGTAGACATAAGCTCTTTTGCTCTTAGGAAATATGGCATTAATTCCTTTTTTTACCATGTAAGTCCCTAAAAGTTGGTTAATAATCACCATGCACCAATAATGTGTTCAATCCCATATTTAAGGCTATTTCTAGCCCAATAATTAAAGCTTCATACTTATAAGAATTATTTGAAACTGTCGAGGTTAAAGTGAATGAATTTGGAATTATTCCTCAACTAGGCATAACAAAGACGATGTGTACGCTTGCTCTCGATTCCTGAGAAGCACCATCAAAATATATTTGCCATGTTGAATTAGTGACCAATGTGACAAATACTTCTTCATCTAGTAAATCATCATTGATAGGAAAATCATTCGGAATGGGATGTGCAGCTAGAAAGTCTACTAAAGATTGTCCTTTCGTAACTTTTTTGTGGTACAAATACAATGTAAAATTGTGACAGGAACATCACCCATTTAGCTAATCACCCTGAAAGGACTATTTTATTTAAAATGTATTGGAGTGGATCTGCTCTCAAAATGAGGTGCACAATGTGCTCTAGCATATAATGGCGCCATTTTTGTGCCGCAAATACCAGTGCTAGACATATTTTTTCCATGTCTGGATAATTACATTCCACCCCCATAAGAGTGCGACTGACATAATATGAGGATATTTCTTTTCCTTCATTATTATTTTATGCCAAAAGAGCACCTAGTGATGTTGGCATGGCTACCATATAAAGAATCAGTGGTCATCCTTTAATTAGTGAGCTCAACATAGGGGGGTTTATTAAATAGTTTTTTATATCTAAAATGCATTTTTCCATGCATGATACCATTGAAAAGGGACACCTTTTTTCATAAGCCAAGAAAAAGGTTTGCATCTCTCGGATAAATTTGAGATAAATCTCCTAATATATGCCAAATGACCTTGAAGGCTTTTCAATTTATGAAGGTTTTTAGGTGGTGACATTTTAACAACCGCCTCTATTTTAGTTGGGTCAATTTCAATTCCACTCTTTGTAACTATAAAACAAAGAAATTTTCCATAAGAGACCCCAAAGGCACATTTCATTGGGTTCATTTTCAACTTATGTTGTCTAAGGCATTCAAAAACCATATAGAGATGTTTTAAGTGATCTCTTTCATGTTTTGAATTTACAATAATGTTGTCTATGTGGCACTCAATGATGATGTGTAGTAGATAATTTTCAAGGCTTGCTGATATGTTGCACCAGCATTTTTAAGTCCAAAAGGCATAACCCTATAACAGAATATACCTTTGGGTGTTTAGAATGTGTTAACTCCACACCTTCTGGTGCCATTTTTATTTGATTATAACCCAAAAAACATCCATAAATGAAAATATTTCATGTCTCATAGTAGCGTCAATAAGTATTTCAGAGATACCTATTGGGAAATCATCTTTGGGCATGCTTGATTCAAATCTCTAAAATCTACACATACATGGATTTGGCCATTCTTCTTCTTGACAGGAACAATGTTGGAAAGCCACTTAGGATATTTGACTTCCCAAATAAACCTAGTTGTTAGGAGTTTATCAACTTTAGCTCCTATTTTTGATAGTATATCTGGTCGAAACCTCCTTTGTTGTTGCTAAACTGGTGGAACATCTTCTTGTACAACGAGTTGATGTACTGCCACTGCTGGATCCATCCCTGGGATTTCTTCATATGTCCAAGTGAACACATCCCTATTTGTGGAAAGAAATTTATGATATTCTTCTTGACTTTCCTTGGATAAATGTTTGCTGATATAAACTAGACGAGGATCCACTACTACAAAAGAGGCTATACTGGATGGGTACATCATAGACGGTTCATACAAAACCATATGTGCTTAAACTATCACAAACAATTTATACTAGCAAATGTTTGTGATATTTTCACAGATGGTTATTAACACGAACCGTCTGTGATAATTGAGACATCACAGACGGTTTGTGTTAATAACTGTCTGTGAACTTTCACAGATGATTCTTAACACGAACCATCTGTGATAAATCAGACATTATAGACAGTTCCTGTTAATAACTGTCTGTGAAAGTTCCGGACATCACAGACGATTCATGTAAAAAACCGTCTCTGATATTATGGACATCACAGACGGTTCTCGTAACAAACCATCTATGATATTGCGGACATCACAGATAGTTTGTATGAATAACCGTCTGTGAATTATCACAGACGGTTATTAATACGAATGGTCTATGATAATGCTGGTATCACAGACCGTTTGTGGTTGGAACCATCTTGGATAATCTATGTTATTAAATACCGAGCATACGTGGTCTCGACACAGATTTCTTTTCATTACGCTGCATCGGTGGAGCGAGGCGGCCAACTTTGGGGAGTTTGGTGAAAACATATCGCTTGTAGATCTATATACATCTTCTTAGTGACCAGAGGTTAGTACTCAATTGCTTCTAATAACTTATATGCCCTATAATTGAAAGAGATGATGGCTAGGTTTTTGTTTAGATCTAGCTAGGTTTAGAAAGATAATGGTACTTTGCTCAATTTTAGAATGGGTAAGTACTCCTAGTTTACTTCAATATATTCTTGCTTAATATTATTGTGTCATGAATACGTGGCTAGCTACCTAATATAGATGTCATGTGTAATTAAGTATAGCTAGTCTGATTTGCTACAGTAGCAGTAATAATCATTTTTGACACCCATTTGTTACATGTGTAGCGTAGATGGACTGAAGCTGGATGTAAGTTGAGTACCGTGTGAGTGAAGAGTACATTAATGGCATGTATGTTTTAGAAGAGCGGCCGAGCTGGATATGTTGAAGAAGGGGATGGAATACATGTACTGTCCATGCATTGATTGTGATAATCTAAAGATGTTTAGCAACTCAATGCAGATCGAAGCTCACTCGATTCGAAGGGGTTTCAAAAATAGGTACAAACGTTGGACCAGTCATGGTGAAGAGAAGATTACACAAGAAGATAGTTAGGACATCGTCGAGGGAGACAACGATATGCCGGTTGTGGACTGTGCTTTCGATCATAAGGATAGGTCGCAGGATGACAATCTGGATCAGATGCTACGTGATGTAGAAGGGAAATATAGTGAGAGAGAATTTAGTAAATTCAAGGGCTTGATGGAGAACTCGGAGAAACCTTTGTTTCTGGGCTGCAAGCCGCAATACACGAGGTTGTCATCAGTTCTAGAACTGCTGAAATTGAAGACAAGCAGTGGTTGGTCCAACAAGAGTTTCACGGCATTGTTAGGTCTCCTAGAGGACATGCTTCCAAAGGGAAATGTGTTGCCGAGAACCACCTAACAAGCCAAAAAGATTCTTTATCCATTGGGAATGAAAGTAGAAAGAATTCATGCATATCCGAATGATTGTATCCTGTACCGTAAAGAGTATGCTAGTTTACATGTTTGTCCGGTGTGCTAAGCATCCCGATATAAGCATAAAATGACTCCGATGATGGGAAGTGCATCGAGGTGAAGCAAGGACCTCCTGCTAAGGTGTTGTGGTATCTTCCTGTAGTTCCCCGTTTGAAGCATTTATTTGCAAACTGCAAGGATGCAAGATTGATGTGTTGGCATTGGGAGCAGCGTAAGAAAGGTAGAATGATAAGACACGTTGTTGATTCTGCCTAGTGGAGGAACATCGATAGGATGTTTGTACATTTTGGTGTGGAATTGAGAAATATAAGGTTTGAGTTAAGTACAGATGGAATGAATCCTTTTGGTAACATGAGCAGCTGACATAGCACCTAGCTCATGACTCTGCGCATGTACAACCTTCCTCCTTGGTTGTGTATGATGCGAAAATATATTTTGATGTCACTACTTATCCAAGGGCCGAAGCAACCTAGGAACGATATTGATGTGTACCTAGCACCATTGGTACGAAGGGGTAACATGTATGGGATGCGGACAAATGAGAGAACTTCACTCTACGCGCCATGTTGTTCTGCACCATTAATGATTTTTCTGTCCTTGGTAACCTATCAGGGTTGAGTACAAAAGGAACCAAAGCCTATCCGCACTGCTTAGATTATATCGAGAGCGTGTGGTTGAACAACTCACGCAAAACTGTGTTCATGCGTTACCGTAGGTTCCTTCCAAAGTATCACCCATACCGCAAGATGAATAAACAATTTAACAGAAAAAAGAGGATGACTCAGTACCAAGGACCTTTAGCGGGAAAGAGGTGTATGATGTGGCCAAGGATATCAACATTTTGCTTGGAAAGGGACGTAAATTGAGGTCCTGTCGGAAGAACATGTGAAAGAAGAGATCAATATTTTGGGACTTGCTTTATTAGGAGCACTTAGAAGTTCGCAATTGCATCGATGTCATGCACGTAGAGAAGAATGCATGTGATAGTTTGATTGGTCTCTTACTGAACATTCTTGAAAAAACAAAGGATGGTGTTAACGCAAGGCGTGACTTGGTCGTTATGAACATCAGGCCGAGTTAGCACCGATAGAGACCGATAAAGGCCAGACGTACCTTCCCCCAGCTTGCTACACTCTGTCTAAGTCTGAAAGAACTCAACTGTGCCAGTCATTGCATGGTGTGAAAGTTCTGTCCGGTCACTCCACAGCATGAAGAAACTTGTTTCCATGGAACGTTTGAAATTAATTGGCATGAAGTCTCATGATTGTCATGTGCTAATGACACAAACGCTACCTGTTGCAATTAGAAGTATTTTGCCGAACAAGGTTCAAGTGACAATCATAAGGCTATGTGACAATCATAGAGGGGGGTGAATGTTGGCCTCTAAAAATCGTCCCCCACAAGTATTCACCAAGATCCTCTCCAATAGCTATGAGGAGCTATGAAGTAGGAGAAATAAGATCTCTGGGAGAAGAAGCACACAACAAACTACTGCAAAGAACAGGAACTAAAAACGAACAACAATGAAAACTGAATGCAGCAGTCAGCAGAGGCCAGCCGGTCAGACCGGTGTACCTGGGCCGGTCAGACCGCCCGCACACCGCCGGTCTGACCGGTCCCAAGCACTCGGTCTGACCGCCCCTGCATAGCCGGTCTGACCGCCAATCAATCCCCAGTCAAACCGCCCCTCGGATTTTCAGAGCAGGCTAAGAGACTGAAATTTCATAAAACCGAGAACAAGATTCAGCAAGAAAATTAAAAGGATTTTCTTGGGATTTCTTAGTCCAGAGTAGAAGGATAATATCCCAAATAGCAGAGGGGACCTGGGGAACCAAGGAGATCCAACCCAGAAGCATCAACTTGAGATTTGGTCATAAAACTGAAAACATGCAGAGGCCTGACCAAAAATCCAAATTCCCATCTTGTCTCTGAATCTTTGACCAGGAAACCAATAGAATAGCTAGGGAATAGCCTTGGGACCCTGAGACTCAGATTTGGGCCTACTCTTTCAAGGGAAAAAGAAAAGGACTCCAAACCCCAGAAATGGGTAACAGGAAATGACCTCAAAACTGAAAAATGCACAGAGCATCATCAAAGTTCAAAATGCTCCCTAATCTTTGAAACTTAGTCCATGAGACTTCACAGAATGATTAGCAATACCCTTAGGACTAGAGAATTCAAATCTCAAGCCTTCTTTCAAAGAAAATCAGGGGGGCCAAGAAACCCTAGAAAGCAAAGCAAGAACAGAGAAGACCCAAATGCAAGAACTGAAATTAAACTTGATTTGCTCTTGGGAAACAACGATCAAATGACCTTGAGGCACCATCCCATCAAAGAGCAACCCATTTTGGGCCTTTCCAACAAGCAACAACTCAAATATCAGAAAATCATAAATCACTCAAGAAGGGGAAACGAAGAACAGAGAGCACGAACAGGAGAAATAAACTTCAGATTTCCATTTCAAAACAAAAGAGGATTACAGAGGAGTCCCGATACGCATGGACATTAGAACAAGAGTTGATTACATGGATTCACTACTCAATCCCTCTCGTCACCCTCTTACAAGCTCAAGAAATCCACTCACTACATGCTTGGAGGAGGGGGTTCAACACAGAGAAGAGCTACGGGAGACAACAACCTGCTGCCCTCAACCACTAAAGAACAAAGGGAAAACAACCTCCCAAAGCCTCTTTTGACTCAAGAAAACCCTAACTCTCTCCCAAATCCATGAGGCGGCATGCAGCCACTCCCTCCTTTTTATAGCCCTTGCATACCGAGTTTCCAACCCGTTTTGCCCGCTAACTCCGAACGGAACCGCTTCCACCTATGCAGCCTTGCGCTTTTACCGAAACGCCCCTCATGCACCTTCCGGGAAGCTTCCTCGTTCCTTGTCGTCCAAGCCTTGCAACCACCTCGAGTCTCCGCCGTCTTCGACACATCCGACCGTTCTGACCTCGACACCGCCCGTGTCTAGTCCGGTCACCTCGTGTCTCGCCACGACTCCGCCTCGACGTCCTGCAGCCAACACAGACAAGAAACACATCAAATAGCACCGCTCGATACATGAAAGCATAATGGCATCAACAAATCATACTTACCCATTATAGAGCCCAAACCTGTCGAAACAATAGAATATGCATCCTAAGCACTTTGACCAGGTTTGACCAAGCCCGATTGCACCACGCACGTCAAGGTCCGAACCAACCAAATCAAACTCGACTCTCCTAAACCGATGTCAATTACTCATCACACACATGGGATCTCAACCACATGGTCTCTCAATCTCCCCCTTGATGAGTATATTGACAAACTCAGAAAGCGCAAAGTTGAGTTTGAAGAGAAAGTCAAACATGGTCCAACGGAAGAAAATGATGCTAATGACCATGTCGACACAAGGAGCAAAAGAAAGAACAAGTTTTTCTCAATGCTCCCAAAATGGCTTTTTCTACCACTATTCTCCCCCTTTTGGCAATAAACACATCAAGGATGCAAAAGAGAGAATAAAGTCACAAGAATGGATGAAATGGCTGAAGTTTGATTATTTTAAGCATATAGAGCCATGAGAATTATCCAAGATGACCAACAAGTATTACACCAAGCCATAACACATAAACATGCTATCTAGATCATGACGAGACATGTATAAGCCAGCTAAACCAATTAAGTCACAATCTGAAATTTTAGTGCAAATTCTTAGCATGTCAAGTCATCCATGATCATAGTCTAGCTAGATGTATCCAAGGATGATGCAAACCATGTCAATAAGCTAAGCGGAACCAAGAAGCTAGTATTGAGTCAAATGAGAGTGCTACAAGCTCAAGAGTGAAACATTTGGTAAAGTACTTGTAACCTTTGAAATTTTAGCAAATTGAGCACAAACGATATGTTTTTACTTTGAGAAACTCATGATTGTTTCCAACCAAGATTTTTGATCATGTGCTAGATCTCAAGCCTTATACGACCACTCCAAGCAAGAAGCTTAAGGAAATGATCTTGGTCAACCAAAACTCCCCCTGAGTTCATGCCTAGTGCAATGGCAAGCCGTCTCATGAGAAAGAATTGGTGAGATCAGTTGTTTCGCACAAAAGAGATCTTTTTGCAGCCATAAAAGATTGTACTAAGTTATGCATCATCAAGAACTAGCATAGCTCGATCTAAAGCTCAACAAAGATTCAAGACTCAACTCAGCCTATTTGACATGGCATGAATCATAAAAGAATAACTAGAGAAAGACTAATCTCGAGAGCTAGCATGACAAGTTTTAATTCAAGGTGAGTAATTTTAATGAACTTATCATGGCAAAAGCTAGTCTACACATATGAAGTCATTATAAATCTAGCAAATAAGCACAAGTCATGGCAAGGTGTAAAGCATTGTAAACATGTCATAAAAGGATAATAATCAAGGCTCCATGCAGTTATATTACAATGCAGAAATGCTGAAAATGTAAGAAAATCCAACTCCCCCTCAACATGAGATGCCACTTTTTAGTTCAAATTGAGTCATGTCAATTTTAAGCTCCAGAAGCTCCCAAATGAACTCCCCTTGAACCAAAGCAGTAAATACGAGAAGCTGGCAAGAAAAATCGAAAGGACAGTCCTTAAAGCATAGACAAGATATAGAGGATACTACGGCTCAAACTGACTCTCATCTACCCCATGAGACTCTAGGACTATCAACTGAACATCTAACACGCTAAGGAGCAAACATGTCATAAAAGGATAATAATCTAGGACTATCGATCCCAACTGTTTCCAAAATCCAAAGCACAAGCTCATAGCATATCCTCTAGTACTTGGTTTACTCACTCTATTTGCCCAGTTGTCTAGGGATGATAAGCTGTACTTAAGTTAAGCTTACTCCCTAACTCTTCATGAATTTTCTACCAAAATCGAGAGGTGAACTAACTTCCTCTGTTTGACACTATCTTTCTTGGAACTCCATGTAGGCACACAATCCTAGACATGTACAGCTCTACTAGATTGCTTCCGGAGTACGTAGTCTTGACAGGTATAAAATGAGCTACTTTGGTTAGTCTGTCAATTACCACCCAAATGGAGTTATAACCGGATTGAGTTCTGGGAAGTCTAGTTATGAAATCCATGCCTATTTCTTTCTACTTCCAATCTGGTATAGGCAAGGGTTGCAAAAGTCCTGTGGGTCTCTGATGCTCTGCTTTGACCCTTTGGCAGGTGTCACATACTTCAACAAACTCTGAAATTTCCCTTTTCATACTAACCCACCAATATCTTTCTCTAAGGTCCTGGTACATCTTGGTACGACCTGGGTGAATTGAGTATGGGGTTTCATGTGCTTCTCATAGAATCATATTCTTGATCCCTTGATTATTGGGTACACATATACGATTCTCAAACCGAACGGTTTTATTTTCACCCTCACTGAATCCAGGGGCCTTGCCTATTCTCATATCTTTCTAATTTCTTGAATATCCTCGTCAACCTTCTGGGCTTCCTTGATCTGGTCAGGTAGAGTAGGTTGAATCTCTAAAGCTGCGAGAACACCTTGCTCTATTGGATTTATACTCAAACAGGAAACTCCTTCCCGAAGTCGAGTTTGATCTTCTTCTGCCAAAACACACTTCACATAGGACTTTCGGCTTAGTGCATCGGCCACAACATTGGCTTTGCCTGGATGATAATGGATTCCGATGTCTTAATCCTTTATCAACTCTAACCATCTTATCTGCCTTAAGTTGAGTTCTGCTTGGGTGAAGATATACTTCGAGCTCTTATGATCTGTATATACTTCACAGCGGTTGCCAACGAGATAGTGACGCCAAATTTTCAGAGCATGCACTACAGCTACTAGTTCCAAGTCATTGGTAGGATAGTTGCATCCTCACCGTAGTCGTCGAAGGCTTTGTCTGGAAAGAAGTTCAGTTGAGCAACGTGAGTACATAAAGTACTCCACAAGTTACACCAGGATTTTAACAGAATTAATGCATGCATAAGGAATAACAATGGGAGGCATAATAGGGTTAATTTGCATAAAAAGCAACATGGGAGTAAATACCATAAAGTATGAATAAATGCTAAATTTGAGATAATAATTAGAAACAAGATTTTAATAAAATATTAATGTTAATGGATGCTCCAACCTAACACTAACCTATCTAAGGGTATCCCACCCGGACCATCTTTCCAAAAGATATCCAAATTTTCCATAAACCAGATTTTAATAAACCAAAGTCTAATCTATGAAAAACCTTACTCAGCATGTCCTTGACCGTGGACACGGCTATCCAGGATAGTTTGTTACTCTGCAGAGGTGTACAACTTTACCCACAAGACTTGTCCTCTCTTTTTGCCATGCTATTAACGCACTATCTTAGGTGTGCTGCTGAGAGTTCATGATAAAGCCTTTACAATGTTCAGTTGTCAACTAGATAACCTGCCACTAAGGTTTCACTACAACATGAATCCACATGTTGGAGCCCCCCTTTTGCCATGTGATACTTCTCGCGGCCTTCGCCATGCTCACATTCAGCCTATAGCGAGATCTAGTTGGAACTTTACAAATTATTCAGCTAGGTCTGTCCCATACCAGACTTGTGGTAGTACGGTTTGACTTTGTAAAAATAGCTCACAGACCGGTTCTTAACCTGACTTAGGCCTAACCACAAATCCCTTGTGCCTGGCAATCGACATTGAGTTATCAAACTACAATGCATGCCAGTAAGCACCCACCACCATACCAATACCTAGGTCTAAACCAAGTTTTATACTTTGTTTCAAAATTATTTCATAAACATTCTTGACTCACCAAAATCAAGAATACACTTTAAAAGTTTATCATTTCATGTGAAAGATTATCCCAACCCATAATTGTTCGAAGTATGGCTAAGCAATTCTACAAAATTTCTATTTAATACTAATGTACTAACCAGGTTTTATTTAGGGTTGACAAGGCATAATTGTGTTCAATGACAAATTTGGCTGTCCAAAGATTTAAGCATAACTAGAGTTTAAACTGAATTTAAACTAGACTTGAATAAAATTACACATGCATTTGGGTAGTTTAGAATTTTAGAATTTAGAAATTTGAATGGGTCAAATCAGAGTTAAAATGAAGAAATACGGGCTTCTGGAAGTTCAAAAAGAGATAAAAGGCAAAAGGCTGATTTCTGGAATTGTTTTTATACTGAAAAAGGTTATTTATGACGTCAACAAGATTTTTAATTTTTGGTGGGATTTATTTTGAAATGAAATGTTGACGTGGCAGGGGTCGCTTATATGGCAGGGGTCACTGACTCTAAATGTTTGCAAAAATACCTTTTTGAGTTTTAAAATTAAATTTTAAATCCTGAAAATTCTCAAAAATTCTATAAAATTCAGGGGAGCTTGGGAAAAGCAAAATAAACTCTTTTTGGCATAAATAAAATATTTAAAGTGCATTTTCTTGCTTTAGGTTTTGAAATAAAATCCAGATAAATCTAAATAAATCCCAGAAAATCAAATAACAAGCAAATAAAATTTTGGGATGTTACAGCAATGGTGATTAGATGTTGAAACATTGGATTCAATTGTAATCAAACAATTCATTCAATTTAATTCATTTGTGAGATCTACGTAACAATTGTCATGCTATATATATATGACCGGCTTGTGTTGTTTCATTCATCTGTGTGACTTATGTAATGATTGTCCTGTGCTATATATACGTGACCTTGCTTGTTTTCAGAGGGCATGGCTAGCATATTCTGAGGCTAGCCAAAAAACAACAAATAAAATCGCTGTTGAAATAGCTATCACAAACGGTTCGGTGTTCCAAACCGTCTGTGATATGAACGATATCACATATGGTTTTTATTGTTAACCGTCTGTGATATGGTGTATATCATAGACGGTTCAAAACTCCGAACCATCTACGTTATGAACCATATCACAGACGGTTAATGACAAAAACCATCTGTATTATCGCTCATATTACAGACGGTTTTTATTAAAAACCATTTGTGATAGTTTAGTATCACAGACGGTTTTTCTGAAAAACCATCTATATTGTAGGTTATCATAGACGGTGTGAAAGCCGTCTGTGATAACCACCTATTATCACTGACACATAAATGTAGATGGTTTAGGAACCGTCTGTGATGACGGTGTCTGTAGTAGTGATCGTCAGGCGTTCCAATATTGATTTCTTCCAGTTCATCAATAGTGGGTTGATTTCCATCCTCTATTTGTGAAGCTGTTTCTATTGTGTCTACAAATTTAGTTGAGGTAATGCAGACATCATAACCCAACCTATATCTGTTTTCTTTTAATGTTTGATCTTTGTGCAGGGCTTCAAGTTGTACCTGGGACAGCGCCTTTTCAAATGGTGCAAGCTACCCCCAGCCGTTGCATAGAGAAGGACCTTTGAAGGTATCATAACCCATTTTCTACATCATATAAAGAACCTTATTGTCATATAAAGAAATAGGCAATGATTCATTATTCTTATTTGACAAAGTGATTTGAGCAACTATTCTATTCTTATTTTTGCTTGTGCTAGAGTTGTGCAATTGATTTTGAGCTTGTTTTATTTTATGTTGCCCCAAAGGAGGTAAGGGCATCAAAAATTCAATACCTTTATTAGAGGATGCTTTATCACGACACGAAATATTGGATCTCCTTTCTTTCTTTGGTTACTTGGTATATATTGATATATCTTCACTCTTGATGAGGATTCCTCAATATATTTCTTTATGAAATTTGACTCTGGTACAAACACTGGCTTTGGCTTACGCACTTTATCAGTGGGACCAAAGTAGAATTTTGCATTAGCATATAAGGATTCAGCTACCATGAATGGCTTTTATCAGCAAATATCCATACTGTCTCTACTGACTGATCCCTGTATTTAATGCATTGATGAAGCGTAGATGGTACGACCTGATTTTCATGCAACCATGGGTGACCAAGTAGGGCATTATATGAGGTAGCCACATCGATCATATGAAATTTCACATATGTGCATCATGTTTTCAACTTTAAAACCAATGATATGGTACCCATAGCTTCCTGACCAGACTAATTGAAGCATGAATAACCACATTAGATTGGCTTAAGTCCATTTTGGAATATCCGATCCTTTTTACGGTACGCAAAGGTAATAAATTTATAGCAAACCCACCATCTATCATTATGTGATTTATGGGCATCTCATCAATTTCACCAAACATGAGAAGTGGTCTATTGTGTTTTTTACAACCTAATAGTATGTCCTCCTCAATGAACGTCATATTTAAAATTTCAGCTACTTCTATCTTTGTTTTCGACAATTCTACTCTATAATCTTCGGGGAAAGAAAGTGCCGTAACAAAAGCCTTGTGCAAATCAGATGAAAGACATAAAGCATCATACACACTACATAGAAAGCATAGCTGTCATCTTCTTTAAGTGAGAGATTACATCATACTTGACTAACATATTAGCAGCAGAGTCAGTCGTTTCTTTTGGGGTTACATCTTTGTTTTTAGGCTCCCTTCCAGCTGGAGGATGAGGATCAGCTAGTTGGCAGCCTGATCTAAGTTGAACTTGGTCAACTTCTAGAGATTCTTCTTCAGGGAAATGAAGAGAATCATCGTCATCATGGAATACACCAATCATGAGGACATTTAATTCATCATGAGGACTACTCACACACTTCATTAATATTTGTGCTATTCTTGATGTGGAGCATGGAACCTCACCTTGTGCCATCACTTGTTGCAGCACATGGCCACCTGGCCACCACTACCCCCTATCTCGGACTCTTCAGAAAGTTGATGGATCAAGCTTTGTGGCATGGATCCCTCGATGAAAAGCCTCTCTTTTAAGTTGACATTGCATCTTTGCTACTGACTGTGACGTGGTGCATGGCCAAGTCATCTTGAAAGGTGGTGATGTTTGCTGCAACCATTGTCTTGCCTTTGTTAAAGCTTTTAAGGAGGTTTGCATAAACTATTCTTTCATCAATAATT
Source organism: Dendrocalamus latiflorus (assembly GCA_017311315.1). Lineage (NCBI taxonomy): Eukaryota > Viridiplantae > Streptophyta > Magnoliopsida > Poales > Poaceae > Dendrocalamus > Dendrocalamus latiflorus. The sequence goes on from CM029654.1 coordinate 11,874,223, forward strand.
TTTTAGATAATATTCTTTACCACAAAGCAGTCTTTAAGTGTATGCCCTAAGATGCAATGATAGTGGCAATAGTTTGGCTCATTAAACTTGGAAGCTTCTTCTGGCCTATTTGGCTTAGGGAGTTCTATGAGATTCAACTCCCGCAATCCCATAAATAAATCTTCAACTTAATCATCTGGGAAGGAATACTCTCTATTTTGTCGCTCACTAAGGTTTGGCCTCCTACGAGCTTGCGTTCTCTATTGCTCTTGATTTCTTGTAGTGGCTCCCCTAGACTGTAATTGTGGAACCACCGCTGTCACCTCTATTGTTTGCATCTGCTTTGGTTTGGCAAGCAACTTATCACATTGGTCACCTTTCTCTACAGGCTTGGCGAATATCTTTGTTCGACATACAACATGTTGCATGTAATTCTCAATATCTATAACCTTGGAGGCCAGCTCCTCAAAAGTGATAGGCAGCATGCCTTGCAAAATGATGGCCATGTCAGGGCACAGATTATTCATGCACATCCGCACTGTTTCAGGCTTGGTAATTGGCTGTGGGCAGTGGAGGCATAAATTTCTCCACCTGTTAATGAAATCAATAGTTTTTTATTTGTTCTTTGCTCTGTTTGGGTCAACTCAGTGATGCCCACTGTTCTCTGAGTGCTATATAAGCGCTCAAGAAAAGTGTCTTGCATTTGCTCCCATGTCTTGATAGACCCTGGTTCCAACTTGTTGTACCATATAAAGGCTGGACTGGACAATGTCTGCACAAATTGTCACAACAGAAGCACTCTGTTATGGGCTACATCTTGACAGGCTGCAAGAAGATGAGCTATGTGCTCGTGAGGAGACCTGGTTCCATTGAACTTACTAAATTGCGGCTAGCGGTAATTGCTTGGGAAAGGCACTATGTCAACATCTGGTGGGTATGGTTTAACATACCATGGACACATTGAGTAGTGAGTTTGCATATACTAGACTTTAACCCCCTCAGTGATCATCTTTTGAATCACCTTAAGGCTAATTGCAGGCAATGATTGGTGACTATACCGATGTGCAGTATCATGTATGTCATTATCCCGGCTTGTATTATTAGTCACTTGGTTGCATAGAGCAACCAACTCATCTTCTTTTTGCTAAAGTGCAGTTGTAAGTTGGGCTAGCTACTCATCAACTGAACATGTTTCATTTGCCGCAAGAACTTGTTATATGTAGCTTGGTTCAAAACTACAGGAGCTTAATTCATAAGCGTTTGTAGCATGTTGGAGATCATTTTCGGAAGAGGGAGAGGAATCACTATGTAGGGGATTATGAGACCTTGAGTAATTCGAATCATTCTCTTCATTACTTGAATTTGCTTGACTACGAGTTATAGGACGATGACCCATTACAACATTCTTTCAAGCTTTCTTTCTTTTGAAGTATGTTGATATTGAATACACTTCGCTGGTTTTCATTCGCCACCTCTGTGACTCCAACCGCATCAAAAGAAGCACCTCAACTGCATTTTTTGAGGCCCTCTTGAGTTTGCCAAGAAGCCATCATTGTTGCCACCTTCTTGAGTGTGCTTGATGGCTTCTCTACTTGGTTCTTGCCACCATGACTTGATGAAGGAGAGTTTGTGTAGGATCGAAAATGGCAACAGAGGGAGGGTGAATGGTGCCTTTTAAAAATAAAAATTGGCCCTGCTCACAGCAAATACTGTACTATCCAAAAGAGGAGTGCAAACAAGTCGGTAACTGAAACCAACACAAATATTCAAGCCGGTCTGACCGGTGAAATGATCCCGGTCAGACCGCCAAGAGCTGTAGGATGGACTGAGGGAATAGCATCATGACTCAGATCCAAAGAGAAATTGCACTTGACTACTTAAAACCGAAGATTGCAGAATCAAGAAAGCAGACAAAAACTGAAAGAAACCGACTGTAAACGGCAAAGATCAGTCAGTACAGTAATAGCTGCCAACAACTGAGACTATAGGAGAAGTTTTAACTTAAAACAAGACACAGAAGATAGCTACTGACCGTAGAGACAAAACTTTCACTAGAGAACAATATAGATCTATGACTGCACACCATTGATCACCGAGAGAAGTAAAAACCGAAAGTAAAAGAGGCAAACCAGGAATGAAACAAAACTGAACATCAAGGACAAAAACGGAATCAAATACTGCAGTTTAACAGAGAGATGTGATTGAGTTTACCTACTGGCCGTGAGCTGCTTAGCTGCCGAGAATTGAACACTGGTCGTAACGCTTAAAGACTGCACTGCTGCTGGCCGTGAGCTGCTTGAAACAGGAAGCACCCAAGAAGGCAAAACTGAAAGGAGTTTTCATTTTAGGCTGAGTGCAGTCTTTGCTGCTGGAAACAGGAAGCAGCCAAAAAGGCAAAACCGAAAGTAGAACTGAAAACAAATACTGCAATAAAAAAGAAAACAAGGATCAGCTGAAAACAGCAAAATAACCGAAGATGTAAACAGGTGCACTGCCGACTGGACAATGAAGGAACCGGGACTATTTTTGCTACCGAGAATTGAGAGCACACCTGCTGACAGACACTTGAAAAGACAGACTAAAAATGATCGGAACGGCAAGTGCTTGAGAAGAGGTAAAAACTGAAATCGACATTGATCTGTTGAAGCTCTTCTCAAGTAAACTGAACCAGACTAAAAACTAAACAGTAGTACGACTCAAGAATCAAGAGAATATAAGCCAAGATCAAATCGGTTGGAAAAGAACAATCTGAGCAAGGAATAGATGGACTGATGAACCGACAACAAGAGCAAGAAAAGAGGTCTCCGATCAAGAAGACATCCAACACAGACAGCTAAGTAGAAACAGAAGCATTCACGAAACAGAAGAGAGTCACAAAGAGAAAACAAGTGATCATAACAGCTCAAACTCAAGACTTCTCAAATGAGATAGAGACATGAATGATTAAATGGGACAGAGTTTACAACCAGATCACTCCATTTCTCAAAGAGATCAACACACGCAAAGAGAACTCAAAGAACTACTGCTGCCTACAACACATGGTTCATGCAAACAGGGAGAGCACAAATGGTAAAACCCTTACACACACTCTCTCCTCTTTCTCTCTAGCCTACCCCTCTCCTTTTATAGCCTCCACTAACGGGTTCACAACCCAATAGCTTCAACAAATCAGTGCTTTATCCAATAACTCAAAACCGAATCTGCCTCCTCTTTTGCAGCTTTGCGTTTTTACCAAAACGCCACCCCTACACCTTCCGGGAAGCTTCCTCATTTCTTGTCGTCCAAGCCTCGCAACCACTTCGAGTCCTCGTCGTCTTCGGCACATCCCGACCGCTCCAACCTCAGCACCGCCCGTGCCTAGTTCGGTCATCCCGTGCCTCGCCACAACCTCGCCTCAAAGTCCTGCAGCCATCACAGACAAGAAACATATCACATAGCACCGCTCGAAATACATATAACAAAAAATTGTATTAGAAATAAATACTCACACTCAAAATATCCCAACGACCAATCGAAAAGTAAACAGGCGTCCTAAGCACGTCCGACCATGTTCGACCAGGTCCGACCACAGTCGACTGCACCATGCAACGACTTGGCTCGAACCACTCAAACCAAACTCAAACTTTCCAGAACACGTGTCAATTACTCATCACACACACGGGGTCACCTCCACATAGTCTCTCAGTTTGCCCCTTGAATTTTGCTGGACTTGGAGTTAGCTCGTATTGCCAACTCCCTTTGGTTGTAGGCTGCTCATTTTGCACGTGCATAGGTAGCCTGGGTGACTAGTTTTGTCGTCGAGAGTCTTGCTCAATGAATTCTCGATACTCCAGCCACTTGGTGAGGCCTCCGCTCACCACATAATAGCACCTTCAACATCATTTGTAGATGTGGACGCGCCTGGAAGTATCTCCCTCAGAATTTGGCAGATACTCCTTGTGATATATGCAACCAGGGCAGGATTCATTCTTCCTCGAATCCTCAGGCAGTTCTTCCATATCCTGTTCCAAATGGTGTTTTGCACTTGATCACATTGATGACTTGCCATGATAGGGTCAATTGCCATAGGGAAATCAACCCATGCTCGTCGAGCATTGCATTGATGATGATGATGCGACGGAGAAAATGAACCTTCAAAGGATGGTCATGGAATTGGGGTAGATGATGATATAGGATCTAAAAATGTAGCCATCGGATTCATGTGGTCCCTCTTGATGTTACAAGGAGTGAGGTACACTCCTTGCCACAGGAGCCTGCACTTGCAATCTGGTATAGGCACCGACTTGTTGGGTTTGTTGGCCAGCGTAGGGATAAACTCCGGTGCATCAGCTTGGAGTTGAGTTTGTGCATGACATGGTTTCCCTTGGGACAACGACATGGCATGCTATGTTATCGCTGCTAATGGTAAGGTTCATCCACCATCACAGCCTTTTCTTTGTTGATTGGCTGTAGACAACGGGGTTGGTCCAATACTACTCATTTCCTTTTGAGGTCAGTGACACAACCACAGCCGTAGTCCTAGAAGAAGCTACCCCTAATATGCTTTGATGAGGTCACCCCCAGCAGCTTATGAGTGGTCTGGGGTGAGCTCGCGCTTGATGCAGATGAAGCGCTTGCCTTTAATGTTGGGTACAAATTTGCATCCAGCATTGTAGGCGATGTCGATGGAGAGACCACTCCCTTCACTTTAGAAGTTGTTGGGGAAGAGGTCACAGCTTGTTCATGCGGCTTTATCTTCACTGGACCCATGTGCTTTGCACGGATAGGCCACTCATTAAGTGTTGTGTGACAAAACCTTGACAATGACTCATGGCTTGCAGAATTAGTTTGTGTTGCTTTGGAAAAGCTAGTGCAACCAATTCAAAGGAACCCGCCTCACACACGTTAAAACATTTACTTTATTAAATTGATGCCTTCGAAAATAATTAGTAGTAATTGGAATTAAAACATTGCTTTGTGCAAAAGAACCATATAGCCTTCCTTTTTCAAGCCTTGCATCTATTGCATTTTTCCCAAGACTTGTGGAGTACTTTATGTACTCACATGCTGCACTCAAAAATAATATTCAGAAGAATACGAAGCCCAAGAAGGAGACTACGACTACTTCGCGGGTGGATTCGACGAAGGATTCCAGGAGTTCTAGGTCGCGTTTCTCCAGTCAATTGCCTGTGGCGTATTGATGGGTCTCCGCTGAATTTATCTTGCTTCCGCTGTGTTTCGTGTGTGCGAGGTCTTGAAACCTCAATTGTAATAATGAGACCTGTTGGTCAGTACTCTTTATAATTGTACTAATGCGTTGTTGGTTATGAATCATTTTTGTTTAAATGTGTGCACTAGCTTTGATCTGGGACTAGTGCTGTATTACACAGAGGGTCCGGGTTCGGAAATCCGGGGTCCCGACAGAGATGGTATCAGAGCCAATTTGACTGTAGAACGAGACCTAGATTAGAATGGTAAAACCATAAGGACTTATATTTATAAAAAAGAGTATATTAAAAATAGATAAGCTTCCTTGCTTCTACTCTTTTCATACTTAGTACCTCATTCTTGTCCTTAAAATTCACTTATTAAAACTTTTACTAATCTTTTCCATTTCAAATTTGTAGATGGCCGGCTCATCCTCTACTAGGCTGTGGGACTACTACTCACATGGCGAGAGTGTTGGAGCATTGGCTAGCCTTCTTCGGCAGCTTATGCAATGCCTGGAGTATCGCCAGCCACCTATCTTTAGGGGGCGAAAGACTCGGATCCTAGATCGGGACTCTTGGACGATGGAGGTATTCCTGTATGCACGGGATGAGGAATTCAATTCCCACACATACCCCATCGAGCATCCCCGGACCCGCTGTTACGATGCTATCCAGGATGCAGCTCGCCTCGCCATAGCTGACTTGTGCCATCTTCACAAGGAAGATGTTCATCAGTCACCCTTTTGTTTCTTCATCACTCCTCGAGCAGGACAGAGGTACCCTGAGCCCTTTGACATTCCAACAGATGATCCTCGACTTTCACACCAGGTGCAGCTCACTCAGGCGATGGCAGTCACCTACGCTAGAGCCTTAGAGGAGATTGGACAGCTGCGGATGCTACTCACTTCCAGCTACCAGCACTTCGACACTCTTCGTGCCCAGCTTCGCCAGAGTTAGGCAGCAGAGTTCGAGCTGGGACGTCTCCGCGCTGCAGCTGATTACACGCCATCCTCGCCCGTACCAGTTGTCGTCCCCAACAACCAGGCACCGGCTCGACTTTCGGGACTCCGCACCAGGCTCACAGCACGCAAGAAGGTGCGACGTCCGAGTCCTCTACCCGACATCGACACCGGCGAACCCAGCAAGAGACGCAGACTTTTCCGTTCCCGCTCTTGTTCCCGGTCGACTGTCTCCAGTCGTAACCGTTCCCATCCTCGCACCTCAGCCGAGTGTGATTGTTCGAGACACCACGTGAATGAACGCCAGGAGGACCCGGAGGAGGACTCCGAGGAGCGCGTCTTCTTGGAGGATTAGTAGTAGGTTGAGTCAATAGTATCCAAATAAATGTCCACGTTCTTAGAACGCTTTATTATGTTTTGGTGTGCTAGATGGACTATACCAAGCCTATGTGCACTTGTGGTACAGCCATTCATAAAACTATCTTGATTTCAATATAAGTTTCCTCTAAGTTGTTGATTGCTTACTTCTTGTGTGTTGGGTTGGGATGTTATTAGTTTCCCCTAATCTCTTACCTATGCTAGTTCCCTCTTACCTTTTGCTAATCCTGGAAACCGCTTCAGATGGTGAACACAAGGAGCAACCCTGGCAACAGCCGTGATGCCAACAATCAGCCAGACAACAATATTCCACCACCTCCTGCTCAAGCCCCTAACTTGGAGCAGATGATGGCCATGCAACTGCAGCTTCTACAAGCTCTTAATCAGAACCAAGTGCAACAAGCCTCGCAGGCCCCAAACCAAGCACCCCAGTCTAAACTGGGAGAGTTCATGAGAACCAGACCTCCTACATTTGCTGGTTCAGCCGATCCATTGGAGGCCAATGACTGGATCAAGGATCTGGAGAAAAAGTTGATCTTAGCTCAGTGTAAATATCATGAAAAGGTGTTGTATGCTGCCCACCAACTTAAGGGAATTGCTGCTAATTGGTGGAAAAATTACTGCGCCGCCCATCAAAATATACAAGCAATCACCTGGGATGAATTTGTGGAGGCTTTCCGCACTGCGCATATTCCTACGGGAGTAATGGAAATGAAGAAAAGGGAATTCTATCAACTGCAGCAAGGAAACCTCAGCGTCTCGGAATACCTGAACAAGTTCACCCAACTGTCCAGGTATGCGTCAGAAGATGTCGCATCAGAGGCAACGAAGATTTGGAGGTTCATGCAGGGACTTGATCCCAACCTCAAGGTGCAGCTGGTGTCTAATGATTACCCAACCTTCCAGCACATGGTGAACAAGGCCTTCATACAAGAAGATGCTCAGCGTCAACTGTATGAAACTAGGAAGAGGAAGTTCCAAGCCCAGCAGGGAGCAAGCAGCTCTCGATTTCATCCCAATCCACCCCAGTTCCATAGACCCTCAGAGTCAAATGTGCCAAGGACTCCATTTGCTGGACCTCGTCCAAATCCGCAAGCTCCCCGAACAGGCAATGGTGGCCAACCACAGCAGAACAGGACTTCAGCGGTAGGGGTGCAGTGCTTCAACTGCAAGAACATGGGACATTATGCCAGCAACTGTCCCTAAAAGCGCCCAGCTGTGACCCCTGTTCGTTTCAACTTGGGGACCACACCAGCGCGAGCTCCAACTACAGGGCAAGGCCGTGGGGCACCACAAACTCCAAGGACTCCGCAGGCAATGAGCAGAGGACATCTTAACCATGTCACCGCGGAGGCAGCCCAGGATGCACCCGACGTAGTTCTGGGTAAGTTTCTTGTCAACTCAGTACCTGCATCAGTATTATTTGATTCTGGAGCTTCGCATTCTTTTGTGTCAAAAGATTTTGTTGAAAGATATAATTGGGATGTGCGTTTGCTTAAGAATCCTATGCTAGTCCAATCCCCTGGAAAGGAAATGAGGACTAACACAGTTTGCCCTAGCGCAACTGTAGATATAAATGGAGTAAAGTTTTTAGCGAATCTTAGATGTAATACTCGGTATGGATTGGTTAACCAAGTATAAAGGATAGATAGATTGTGCCGATCGTGCTGTTACCATTACCAACTCGGATGGAATCCAAGTAAGGTATAAGTCAAACACATCTTCCCAGAATAGGTGTGGGTTGAATAGTTTGAAGGAAGTAACTTTGGAAAAGGTGCTTATAGTATGTGAATATCCAGATGTATTTCCTGAAGATTTACCCGGAATGCCACCAGACATAGAAATTGAGTTTGTTATCAACCTAGTACCTGGTACAGTTCCAATCTCCAAGAGACCTTATCGTATGCCTACAAATGACTTGGCAGAAGTTAAGAAGCAAGTTCAAGAACTGCAAGAGAAAGGTTTTATAAGACCAAGTACTTCACCCTGGGGAGCACCAGTACTTCTAGTGAAGAAGAAGGATGGTAGTCTTCGCATGTGTGTGGATTATCGATCCTTGAATGATGTAACAATTAAGAACAAGTACCCTTTGCCCCGAATAGATGATCTGTTTGATCAGTTGAAAGGTTCGTGTGTCTTCTCCAAGATTAATCTTCGATTGGGTTATCACCAACTGAAGATAAGACCAGAGGACATACCAAAGACAGCATTTGCTACTCGTTATGGATTATATGAGTATACAGTGATGTCTTTTGGCCTAACAAATGCACCCGCATATTTTATGAACCTGATGAATAAGGTGTTTATGGAATATTTGGATAAGTTTGTGGTCGTGTTCATCGATGACATTTTGATATACTCCCGGAATGAGGAAGAGCATGCAGAACATTTGAGGATAGTTTTGGAAAAACTCAGAGAACACCAGTTGTATGCCAAGTTTAGTAAGTGCGAGTTTTGGTTGAAGAAAGTGGCTTTCTTGGGACATGTGATTTCTGCAGGAGGAGTGTCCGTAGACCCTGATAAAGTAAATGATGTGCTCAATTGGACACAACCAAAGTCAGTATCCGAGATCAGAAGCTTTTTGGGATTGGCCGATTATTATCGTCGCTTTATTGAAGGTTTCTCCAAGCTTGCAAGATCTCTCACCCAGTTGCTAAAGAAGGAAAAGAAGTTTGAATGGAGTAAATCGTGTGAGGATAGTTTTCAGGAGCTAAAGAAGAGGCTAACTTCTGCTCCAGTGTTGACACTTCCAGATATTAGAAAGGATTTTGATGTCTTTTGTGATGCATCAAGGCAAGGACTAGGCTGTGTTCTGATGCAAGAGGGAAAGGTAGTAGCCTATGCTTCAAGGCAGTTGCGACCCCATGAAGGAAACTATCCAACCCATCATTTAGAGCTTGCTGCCGTTGTGCATGCTCTAAAAATATGGAGGCATGATTTGATCGGTAACCGTTGTGAGATCTACACGTATCACAAAAGTTTTAAGTATATATTTACCTAGCCCGATTTCAATATGAGGCAAAGGAGATGGCTTGAGCTGATAAAAGATTATGATGTTGGAATACATTATCTTCCAGGAAAGGCCAATGTAGTAGCTGATGCCTTGAGCAGAAAGAGTTACTGTAATAAGTTGTGGATAAAGGACAGTATGCCTGCACTTTAAGAAGAATTCCAGCAGCTCAATTTGGAAGTAGTAGAGGAAGGATTCCTGGCAACTTTAGAGGTTCAACCAACTCTAGAGGACCAGATCAAGGTAGCTCAAAAGGAGGATAAGTATGTCAAGGAAATTAAGGAAAACATGAAGAAAGGAAAAGCACCAGGATTTTCAGAAGATGAAGAAGGTATCATATGGTTTGGGAAAAGGATTATTGTACATGAAAAGAAAGAAATAAAGGAGTTAATTCTGAAGGAAGCCCATGAATCTAGATATTCAATTCACCCTGGGAGTACAAAGATGTACCAAGATCTCAAAGAAAGGTATTGGTGGTCAAGTATGAAAAGAGAGATTGCAGAATATGTAGCTTTGTGTGATGTGTGCCAGCGGATTAAAGCTGAACATCAGAGACCGGATGGACTTTTGCAACCTTTGCAGATACCCGAGTGGAAATGGGAAGAAATTGGAATGGACTTCATAACCGGATTACCGAGAACAAAATCAGGACATGATTCGATTTGGGTTATTGTGGATTGTCTGACAAAAGTTGCCCACTTTATTCCAGTAAAGACAACATATTCGGGGGATAGACTTGCAGAGTTGTATATGTCAAGAATAGTGTGTTTACATGGAGTTCCAAAGAAGATTGTGTCAGATCGAGGATCTCAGTTCACTTCAAGATTTTGGCAGAAGCTGCATGGACTTTTGGGCACAAATCTAAATTTCAGCACAGCATATCATCCACAGACAGATGGTCAAACAGAAAGAGTAAATCAAATTTTGGAAGACATGTTGAGAGCTTGTGTCTTAGCGGATAAGACCAATTGGGATCGAAGTTTGCCCTATGCGGAGTTTTCCTATAACAATAGTTATCAATCTAGCTTACTAATGTCTCCGTTTGAAGCTTTGTATGGCAGAAAATGCAGGACACCGTTGTATTGGAAAGAAACAGGAGAAGGACAAGTGTTTGGACCAGATGTGTTGAAACAGGCGGAGGAACAAGTTCGCCTGATCCAGGACAGATTAAAAACAGCTCAAACCAGACAGAAAAGCTATGCGGACAATCGTCGAAGAACATTAGAGTTTGTACCTGGAGATCATGTTTATCTGAAAGTTTCACCTCTCAAGGGAATGCGACGTTTTGGAGTTAGTGGAAAGTTTGCTCCTAGATTTATTGGACCATTCCCTGTTATGGCAAAAAGGGGAGAAGTTGCTTATCAGTTGAAACTTCCACCTCAGTTGTCAAAGGTGCACGACGTCTTTCATGTGTCTCAACTAAGAAAATGTCTCAGAGTGCCAGAAGAACAGATGCCTCTAGATGAAGTGAACTTGAAGGAGGACTTAACCTATCCAGAGTACCCAGTCAAGATATTGGATGAAGCAGAGCGTCGTACGTGAAGCAAAGTCATCAGGTTCTGTAAGGTGCAGTGGAGCAACCACTCCGAGTCAGAAGCAACTTGGGAGCGTGAAGAGGATCTAAGAGCAGAGTTCCCTAATCTTTTTCCCAGTCCGTCCGAATCTCGGGGTCGAGATTCTTTGTAAGGAGGGTAGGCTTGTAACATCCCAAAATTTGCTTTCTGGAAATATTTAAATTCAAATTAATTATTTTAAAGTATTTGGACTTTATTTTGCTTTTATTTGATTTTCTGGATTTTCTGGAGTTTAAAACCTATTTTTAGAATTTAAAAAGTATTTTAAAGTATGAAAATTAAATACCAACAGTAGTTGGAAATAATTTTATTTAGTCCAAAATATCTCCAGGAGCTTCTATGAATTTTTCTGGAATTGTTGGAGGTATTTTCATATTTTTCTGAGGCCTAAATAATTTCCTAGCCTTTTCTGAAAATAAAAATCAAATTCTAAAATCAAAAATCCAAAACCCTCCCTCCAGCCGACGCGTGGACGGTCCAGAACCGCCCACGTCGCCACTCGGCCCAATCCGGCCGCTCCATCCCTCTCCCTCCGCCAAGCGGGCCCGGCCCGTCGGTCACCCCGCGCCTCCCTCTCTCCTCCTCTCTCTGCCCCTGGGCCCCGGCTGTCAGCCGCTCGCGCCCGCACCCGCCTCCCGATCCTCCCTCCGAACCGCGTGGCTTCATCCGCGCCGCCCGCTCACTTCCCACTCTCTCTCAATGCGCGCGGGCCCCGCCTGTCAGGGTCTTCCCCTTCCTCGCGCCACCGCTTTCCTTCTTCTCCCCTTTCTTTCCTTTCATGTGCCGGCGACCGATTCCCCACGGATCCCCTCCTTTCCTTCCCCGGCTCTCCCCGGTTTTGGAAACCCCGAGCCCCGCCACGACCAAATCCCCGAATTGTCGCGCCCTCTTTCCTTCTGCGCCCCCCTCTTTCCTTCCTCCCCTCTCCCTTCCTGCTCCCCCTCCGCCCTTATAAATACCCCCCTAGGCTCCGCCTCCCTCCGCACCACCGCCCACTACCCTCCGCTCTCTCTCCCGAGCCCCGCAGCACTCCGCCATCGTGCTCCCTCTCTCCCCGAGCTCCGCCGCACTCCGGCGAGCAATCCCCACCGCCTCAGACCTCCCTGGAGCCCGCCACCGCCACTCCGAGCACCGCCGTGCCCGTGCGAACCTCCCCGACACCTCAGCCGCACCTCCCCGCCGCCGGAGCACCGTCGCACCGGAGGACCCGTGCTGCGCCGCCGCTCTTCCTCGTCGCCGGCCGTCCCCGCTCGTCACCGGACCCCGCTGACCCCTCCACCAGCACCGCCTCCGCACCGGGATCGCATTTTGGGCATCACCAGAACCTCTCCGGCCACCCCTCGCCGCTGGCGCCACTGCCTCCGTCCACTGCTGCCCGGCCCCCCTCCAGTAGGTACCTCAAAGGGATTACCTACCTTGTATGGGTAGGCAACGCCTGCCCGACCGACTGGCTAGCAGCGCTATTCCTTCCTCCCCCAGTTCCCTCGGCGCGCGTTCGAGCCCCCGGCTCCGCACACTGAGGTTGAGCCATTCTTTTATTTCCGCGCTGACAGATGGGCCCCACCCGTTAGCGGCCACCCGTCTGCGATGGTCACTAGCGTCTGGGCCCCACCCGTCTGCGCTCTCCACTGACATCTGGGCCCAGAGCCCAGGGGGTCCCACATGTCAGAGGCAGGGCCAGTGGGCTCACTGTCAAGTGGGTCCCACCTGTCATAGACTCAGAATAAAATAATAATATAAAGATTAACATTTATGTACTGCCAGTGGGCCCCACTTGTTACAAATTTAATAATTTCTGGATTTATTCACACTGAGATTTTCAAATGAGCATAACTTTCTCATTTTAACTCCAATTCAGCCATTCAAATTTCTAAATTCGTCTAAAATCATAATCTATCCAATTATGGCCTCTATTTGAATTTTTGAATTTTATTTGAATTTTTGTTTATATTTATTTGTTTTGTTGCTCTGTCTTTTCGCGCGTAGAGTCCAACGTTGTCGAAGATCTCTCCACTCCACAGTAGGAAGACCCAGAGAGCGTGCAGGAAGGCAAGTCTCCTTTGATCATCTTGAACCTATGATTTTGAAATGTTTTAATTATTTTAAATTATGTGCATTGCTAATTACATACAACATTAGTTCAAAACTTAGGGTATTAGTTAATCCAACTTTGTTATGCCCTCAATTGAAGTTGAATGCCATGTACCTTTGTAACCCTAGAATTCCTTTGTCTCAATAATGAGAGTAGTATAATGCTTAGCACGCTATTTAATACCCTTGAAATCTTGAAAATGGGAAATTATGATTTGTTGTAATAACCTTGTGTTTATAAGTCTAGTGGTGATTGGAGTTGCCACTGATCTTTTAAAATAAAAATGTGGAAATTGGTTTAGATTAGGGTGGATGGTTGGTTTAGGTTGGTGCGGCAAGCACGAGATCTTGTAAAGTGTATGTTCCACCCTAGTCAACTAAGGACCGACTCTTGTGTTTGTCCAGACTGAGCACTACCGTACAACCCTAAGTCTATATGGGTACGACCTAGCTGATAAACTCATGATAATCTAGTTTAGGTGCCACCAGTGGAAAGTGGGTGCCAGGGATTTACTGGTTATTCACAGTGAGGGACAGGGATTTACTATACTCATATGGCGCAAGAGGGGGCTTCGGATTGGGCAGATTTAACCCTTCTGCGGTGAAACCTCAGCGGGTGGTGTCTAGCTAGTCTAGAGTGAGGTAAAGGCTTTGTGATAATTTATCTGTGTCTCATGCCAAAGGAAGCGTGGCGACTGTTAAGATAATTTATCTCTTGGGGGTAAAGTTATACAACCTCTGCAGAGTGTCAAACTATTCGAATAGCCGTGCCCACGGTCAAGGGTGGGCAAGGAATGCATTCACATGGTAGATTTTTGGTTTTGATTTTAAAATTAAAGTTTTTGTATTCCGTGAGTGGAGGGAACACTCGGAAGGGTATCCTGGCAGTTGGAGCAAGAAAGGGTGGATGGAACCTGCAGTTTTAAACTTGATCAATTGTAATTGGTTAGCTAGTGTTGGTAGATGGAACCTTCACTATAAAGTTAAGGATAGTTCTGTTAAAACATTTACTTTATTAAATTGATGCCTTCGAAAATAATTAGTAGTAATTGGAATTAAAACATTGCTTTGTGCAAAAGAACCATATAGCCTTCCTTTGTCAAGCCTTGCATCTATTGCATTTTTCCCAAGACTTGCGGAGTACTTTATGTACTCACATGCTGCACTCAAAAATAATATTCAGAAGAATACGAAGCCCAAGAAGGATACTACGACTACTTCGCGGGTGGATTCGACAAAGTATTCCAGGAGTTCTAGGTCGCGTTTCCCCAGTCAATTGCCTGTGGCGTATTGATGGGTCTTCGCTGAATTTATCTTGCTTCTGCTGTGTTTCGTGTGTGCGAGGTCTTGAAACCTCAATTGTAATAATGAGACCTATTGGTCAGTACTCTTTATAATTGTAATAATGCGTTGTTGGTTATGAATCATTTCTGTTTAACTGTGTGCACTAGCTTTGATCTGGGACTAGTGCTGTATTACATAGAGGGTCCGGGTTCAGAAATCCGGGGTCCCGACAGGTTGATGGTCGTTACTACAGTGCATGGTTGATGGTCATAGCTATAGTGCATTGTTGATTGTCATAGCTATAGTGCATGGTTGATGGCCGAAGCTACAGTGCAGGGTCGTGCGCTACGCATGCAGACGTCTAACACTAGCATTACATAGTGCTCACGAATATCGAGCGCTTGCATGTAACATAACTGTAATATCCCAAATTTTTGCTAAAATAAAAATAATAAAATAAATAATAAAAATGGAATAAAATAATTTTTAAATTAAAATAAGTATTTTTGTGCCTAATTTTAAATTTGGATCTGCCCTGAATTTCTGTTTTTGAAAAAGCTGGATTTGAAAAGCATTTTCAGAAAAACATAAAATTATTAAATAAAATGATATTTTGATTTTATATAAAAATCTTATTTCAAATTAAATATTTGGAGTTATTTGGCATTATTTGGTTTCCTGGATTTTTCTGGAGTTAAAAATGTATTTTTGAAATTAAAAAGTATTTTCAATATAAAAATTATAAAGCCAACAATAGTGGAAAATAATTTTATTAAGTCCAAAATGTCTCCAGGAGATTCTCTGAATGTTTCTGAGATTTCTGGAGTTTATTTCATATTTTTCTGAGGCTTAATAAAATTTCTAGGCTTTTCTGAAAATCCAAAATCAATTTCCCAAAAATAAAATCCCCTCCTCCCTCCTCTGGCCGCCACGTGGACGGCCGGGATCAACCCGCGTCACTGCGCCCGGCCCATCCCTGCCACCCGCCCCATCCCGCCTACCTCTCTTCCCGGGCCGACAAGTGGCCGGTCCGGATTGCGCCACGTCGCCCCTCTTCCTCGGCCACCCGATCCGCCCCTCTTCCCCCGCGTGGCGACATCTCCGCCGCCCGCGCCTCTCCCTCTCTCTGGCCGCATGGCCCACCTGTCAGCATGCCGCCCCGCTCCCTCTCTCTCTCTGCCGCCCGGGCCCGCCCGTCAGGGCCTTCGTCTCCCCCGCCTCCTCCCACCTCGCGCCGCCGCCGCCCGCAACCAGCCGCCCCGCCCTTCCCGGCCTCTCCCCCACCTCCCGCGTGCGCCGCCCTCTCCCTAACCGCCCCGCACGACGCGCTCCACTTCCGCCCTCTCCGCGCCCCGCTCGGCCTCACCCGTCCGCAACGGCCGCCGCCCACCACCCACCTCCGGCGACAAATCCGCGCCGCCCCCGTCGCCCTCCACCCCTATAAAAGCCGCCCCGAGTGCCGCCCCAACTCGCTCCACCTCTTTCCGCCTCTCCTCTCCCTCCCCGAGCTCTCCCCGCGCCGTGTGCATTCGCCCCACCGCCGCCGCTCCCAACTTCAGCGAGCAATCGCCCTCACCTTGGCCGCCCCCTAGCTCCACCGCCTCTTCCCTCGGCTTCCTCACCTCGCCGCGAAGCTCCCCCGCCCCTCCGCCCGGCTCAAGGATCACCGGAGCGCTGTCGCCGCGTGAGACCCGAGTCGCCGCCGCCCTTTCCTCACCGCCGGTTGCTTCCCGTGTCCGCCGAAGTCCGCGCAAGGTAGGGATGAACTCCCCGTCACTCCCTCTCGGTCATGCGCCACTCGCCGCCGGCCGCCGCTCGCCGGAGCGCCGTCGCCGCCGCCGTTCCCGTGCGCCCTCCGGCTGGCCTCCCACATCGGCATCCCCGTGCCCATGTGGCTGGTGACGCAGCGCCACGTCTCTTGCCACCTCGGCGCGTTCCACCCCCGTCAACGCCACCTCAAACCTCCGCCACCTCAGCGCCTTCCCCCTCCCGTGGGCTCGGTCCATGGACCAGGGGCTCACTTGTCAGTGTTGGCGCACTCCAAGCTGACGCCTGCTGACGCAGTAAATCCCCTTTTTCAATTGAAAAATAAATCAGCCGAAATTAAATCCTCTACTACGCAATAAATCCAGATTTTCCTTTAGGAAAATAATTCTAAAAATCCTCTTTTTCCATTTTCCCTCTTTTCAAATTTCCCGGAGCCTGTTCTCCTTCGTCCTAACTCCGATTTAACCCATTCAAATTTCTAAATTCATCAAAATTTCCCCTCTATCCATTCTAGCCTCAATTCAAATGTTTTAAGTCAATTTGAATTTATTTGATTTTGGTGGGTTATTTCACGTGTAGACTTCGACGATTCGGGAGATTTCTTCGACGAAGATTCAAGCCAATTTGAAGAGCAAGGCAAGTCACACTCCTTGATCATGTTGATCCCAGTTTTCAAAATAAAATTATGTTGATTTAAATTATATTGCATGCATATGTTTATTTAACATATTTCAAGTCAGTTTTAAATATAGTTAATACCTACTTGTTAATTCCTCCTTTGACATTGCAAATCCTTATACCTTGTCACCCTAGAATCAAACTCTAGTTGGTACACTAGTATTGGCTAGAGAGATTTTATATCAAATGCTTAGCCCTGCTTAGTCATAATATTTGTTTTGGGGTATCTTTCACATAAAATGATAACCCTGTTTACATAAAATGTTATGCTCTTGACTTTGGTGAGTCAAGGAGGTTGATGAATTATTTTGCAAACAAAATATCAAACCTGGTTTAGACTTAGGCAATTGGTTAGAGTGGTGGGTGCAGGCATGCCCTGTCTGTGACCGGTCTGTGAGCTACTGTTGCAAAGCCCTAATCGTACTACCACATGGCTGGTATGGGACAGCCCTGGCTGAATAATTTGCGAAGTCCCAACCTGAGTCAAGTCGTAGGTTGAAAGTGAGCGTGGTTGGTGCCACGTGAAGTCTCACTTGGGCGAGCGTGGTTAAGCCATGAGAAGTCTCGTCTAGGCTCAAGAGGGGGTCCCGGTCTGATGGATTCCTTACTGGGGTGAAACCTTAGAGTTGGCTCGACCAGGTTGAAGGCTTTGCATTGTAAAGGCCTTGTCACGACTCCTTGCCGCACACCTAAGGAAGTGTGTAACTCGCGTGGCACAAAAGGATGATCGTGTCTTGTGGGTAAAGCTGTACAACCTATGCAGAGTGTATAATCTATCCTGGATAGCCGTGCCCACGGTCATGGCAAGCTGAGTAAAGGTTTTTCATGGATTAAACTTTGTTTTTCAAAATGTTTTTGAAAACCTTGCGGATGGATGGAATCCGTGAGAGATTGAAACCAGGTGGATGGATGGAATCCATCAGAGTTGCGCAGTGAAAGCGTGTGGATGGATGGAATCCATATGTGAACTTTTGGAAAAGATGGTCCGGGTGGGATGCCCGTGGATAGGTTGGTGTTTGGTCGGAGCCTACACTGACGGCATTATTTTCAAATACCAGTATTGTTTTTATCTACGGTATTAAATTCAGCAATTTCAATCTACTTATTGTATTTCTTAAATGCTGTTTTATGCAAACTAACCCTATAAGCCTTCCTTTGAAGCCTTTATCATTATGGTGCATTTTTCCGTGTGACTTGCGGAGTACAACTATGGTTTGCCTGTGGGCAGGCTCAGTGGGCTTCTTCCGCTTCGGTTTTTCTTCCGCTGCTTATTACTTAATTTTGGCTTATGTGCCGTTGATGTAAACTTTGGCATTCATGCCCATATTCAGTTAATAAATGTCATTATGGTTGATATTTATCTTTGTTGTACGCTGTGTGCACTAGCTGATCCTGGACTAGTGCGATTTACACAGAGGATCCAGGAGTCGTTGCTCCGGGTTCCGACAATAACTGAAGTGAAGTTTGTTTTTAATATGACTAGCATGACACATATTTTATGCACGCAGTGTAACGGAAGTATTTTATTATTTGAATCATTTTTATTATTTTGCTCTGCTTTGTATTACTACTAGCATTGCATAGCACTTGCAAATATTGTGCGATTGCATGTAGCGTAACCGAGGTGAAGCTTGTTTCTAATATGACTAGTGTGACATGGATTTTATGCACGTAGTGTCATAGAAGAATTTCATTATTTCATTCATTTTTATTGTTTTCCTCCGCCTTCTATTACTACTAGCATTGCATAGTGCTTGCAAACATTGAGCGCTTGCATGCAGTGTAACTGAGGTGAAGCTTGTTTTTAATATGACAAGCATGACACAGATTTTATGCATGTAGTGTAACCGAAGTATTTCATTATTTCATTCACTTTTATTGTTTTGCTCTGCCTTGTATTACTACTAGCATTACATAACACTTGCAAATATTGAGTGCTTGCATGTAGCGTAATCGAGGCGAAGGTTGTTTATCTTAGTGATTTCCCCACACATTATACTTTATTTTATTTTTGGTAGCATATGCCCACCCCTACTTCGTATCCATTTGAGGGGCCGAATTGAGGAAATGGGGTCTTCAGTCTTATCACCCTCGGTTTGTATCCATCTGTAGGGGGATTGAACCTAGAAAATGAGACCAAGCACTCATTCTTTGGGTTTGTATCCACTAACGTGACCAAACCAAAGGGGCAAAACCATAAAATAGAAATGAAGCTCCTTGATTTGTACCGTGATGGCCGAATCGAAGGGCGAAGGGAGATAGGGAGAACGCTCCTTGATTTGTACTGCGATGGCCGAACCTAAGAGCAAAGGGAGAGAGAAAGAAGAGCAAGAACTTCTCCTTCTTCCATGGCTTGGCTGCCCTCTCTTTCTTTTCTCTAAAATATGTTGTGTGTCTCCCTTTTCTAAGAATTTGCCCAGCGTTTCCTCTGAATGCTTGCCGATGGTCCTTGGGTTTTCTTTCTCTGCTCTTCACCCCCTATTTATATAGCAAGGATGAGAGAGTGGTTCATGGAGGGAAGTTATGGCAACTTCTCTATTTGATTTCTTCTCTCTACTAATGGGCAGTTCAAGTGCTATAGCTGGTTTTGCTTGCGCTCATGCAGGACATGTACTATTTGAACTCCGTCCCGCCTGTAGGCTATGGCTGAACTGTGGGCCATGTGGGTTCCTCTCTTTCTTCTTTTCTTTTCTTTCATTTATTTATTTTTGATAGTGGTTGGTTACTTGACTACCACGGTTGCTGAATGTGCATTATCTGGGACCATGTGCTACAGCTACAACATGGCCTCATTAATGATTACTATTAATCGCTATTAATCATTTAGTTGGAGAGTGCTTAACTTCTGCATGTATATAGTTATGGTGCCACTTTCCTGTCAACATGGGAGAGGTATCCATGCATGTGTGTGGCTGACCAGTGGGTCCCACGAAGTGCTTACTCAATTGATTAGAGAAGCTCCTGATTCCTGATGCATGCACATGACCAAGGATGCCACCTTAATTTTTATTAGTTGCGCTCATCCATATATAGTTCAAGCTTTTTACTATGATGAGAGATCAGTGTGATCGAACTAATGTGGTCAAAACAACGTGGTTGAAATATCGTGGTCTAATCATATGGTCGGAATAACATGGTCGAACCAACATGGCCAACACAACATCATCAAAATATCGTGGTCAAAACAACGTGGTCGACACAACGTGGTTGACATAATGTAGCCGAAACCAACGTGGTTACTTATTGCTAATGGAGTATCAACCGTTGGACGATTTCCTGGCCACGTATGTCATGATGATTTTGTTTAACCTTTTAGTTGTTTTATATTGTAACAGATTTTAGCCGTCAGTGTAATTTATTAATTTGATGATTATATCTTTTTAGATATATTTATTCATGTTTTAAATTCAGGACAAAATCAACGTCCACATGATTAAGGACTTGACTGTGTTTGCAATTAATCTAAGCCTCACAGTGCAACAACATGTCTAGTATGGGATGGATCTAGCTGATTAATTTGTAATGTTTCATTCTTTATTTTTCCATTGAGATGTTTTATCACAGCAAGAGGGGTTTTACTGGTAGGGCTGTCAGCCTACTCGGTAGCTAATCTTTAGCGGGTGAGATCAGTTTGAGATTGATTATTGTAAAGGTTTTGTTGTAATGTCAGCATGCCTAAGGAAGCATGTTATACCAATGACACCACATGATGGTCATATCCTGTGGGTAAAGTTGATCAACCTCTATAGAGTGTAAAACTATTCGAATAGCCGTATCCCTGGTTATGGACAATGCTTTGTGATTTCACACGACGGGTAGTGATTTCGTAAAACATGGATTTGGTTGGTTTGGGAAGTGAATGGGCAATTCTCTTATGGCTATTCAATTCATTTGAATTAATTACTTACTAATCATTTTCAAATTGTGTGTTTTAATCTATTTACTGTATTTACTCTAACGTGTTGCCTTCTACAAAATAATGACCCAGCCATTATTTGGTATGTGTAATAGGCCAACTGTTTATTTCAAAAAATTTAGTAAAAAAAATTAACTAAAAATTAATTTAATTCAAAATAAAATCAAGTGTTCTTTGGTTGCCTGAATTTTGGAGATTTTATTCGCCTGTTTTTTTAAAAGGCTTTTCTTAAAAGTAATTTAACTAAAAACTTAAAAATATTATTAAATCTTAGAAAGTAAAAAAATTTAAATGGTTAAAATATACCTCAATTAAATCTGAAATTATTTTATTTGATATTTTCGTTTTCCAAGGATTTTTGTGGAATTTTTCCTGAATTTTCTGAATTTATTTTATTTTCGGATTTTTTTTCCTCTTTCCATTTTCTCTCTCCTGCTTTTCTCCATTCTCCATTGCAACAGTTCTGTGTCCCGTGCGAGCGCCGCCATGGCCGAACTTAATCCACAAGATTTTCTCAACGATTTTTCGTGCAATCAAGTACATTCACTTGCTCTCTTCATGACTCCTCCATTCCCGACCGTTCCTCTCCTCATTTATGTGCATTTACACAAAAATGAAACCGTTGCTCTAAATGACATCGTTGGTTGATCTCCTTCTCCCGTCCACCTCCACACCTATAAAAGGGAGCACCAGGTGCCTCTCCTCATCCTCATCCACCCCCGAAAATTTCACGTCCTTTCTCCCTTCCTCCTCTCTGCAATCGGTGATTTTCTTTTGTCAACCGAGCGTCGTTCCTCGGCCTTTTGCGCCGTCTATAGTGGAGTTTCGCGACTTTTGACCATACCACTGGCTTCGCCTTCACGCGTTCTACGCGGTGCTTCCCTCACCTTCACCGGAGCTTCGCCGGAGCATCGCCGGACCACCGTGGCCAAACCACTCCGTCGCTTCTCTCCTCGCTGCGAACCGACCGTGCATGTCCCACCATAACCGAGGTAATCATCGTGTTCCCTGCATTCTCCTTTTCGTTTCGCCGTAAACCTCACCTGCTAACTCCTCTCCGTTTGCCCGGAATGCCGATGTCAACCCGTCGGTCGTTGAATGTCTTCTCCGCCGTTTTCCGCCGCCATCCGATATCCTTTGGTCGAGCCGTTTGCACCGTTGAGTTTGCCTCGACGCGTTCTACATCGTGCTTCCATCGCCATCACCTGAAGATCCCCCGAGTCCTCGTCGACCTTGTCAAGCCCAGACACTAAAACTGTACCTTCGCGCGTACACCCCTTTTCGGTGAGCGCTTTGATTTTTGTTCATGTCATATTGTGTCCTAGCCTCTAAGAAATTTTTCACCCATTTTGTTTAATTTTTTGTATAGCCAATTGTCAGGAATTGAGCTTTCCGCGAAAATGGCCGTTTTTTACTCCCGACGTCGATTCGTCGCCTCCGGTAAGCTTTAGCCCATGCAATAATTTTTCTTAGACGTGCCTCACTGTGTTCTATGCCATGCTCCCTTCCTTTTCCCCGAAAAGCCTCCACAAATTTTCGCCTCCGACACCTCGCCATAGCCACCAATGGCATCTCGTGCCCCGATCTATCCGTTGGTGTTTTCCCCCAATCCGTTCGCGTCATATCGTGCCAAACCATCCCATTTAGCTATCTTCCAAATGGTTTTAGATTCGCTTCACCGAGCACCAAGATATTAAGTTTTTTCCTTTCTCTCTACCGTCGCTATTCAAACGCCGATGGTATCATCTCCGTTCCTCGTCGTCGTACCCGTGTCACCACCTTCGCCTCATCGCCAGGATTCCATTTTGCCCGTTCGCCAACCACCTCACAGCCTACCGACATAGTACTATTCAAAAAAGTAATTCTCGGATGTTGTTATCATTTCATGTGATGTCTAAAACTTCCAAATATTCGTTCTCCCTCATATAAACTCCGAATCCATTGATTCATTCTTCTAAATTCATCTAAAATCATAATCTGTCTCCCAGTATATATTTTATAATTTTTGAATTTTATTTGGATTTTATTTGAATTTATTTTGTTTGGTTCTTCGCGTGTAGACTACGACTATTCCAGAGAGTTCGATTTCGACGATTCGCAACATCAAGTCTTCGAGCAAGGCAAGTTACACCTTTGATCATGTTGCTCCCACTAATTTAAATTATTTATGTTGTTTTTAAAAATTATTATGCATGCGTACTTTTATTGAAACCTAGTTTAAATTCGATTTAAACTCTAGTTATGCCCAATTCCTTTGTGTATAGCCAAATTTGACTTTGAACAAACATGCCTTGTCACCCTAGATGAAAACCTAGTTAGTACATTAGTATTAACTGGGAACTTTATAGAAATGCTTAGCCATGCTTAGATTGATTTAGGTTGGGATACCTTTTTCACATAAAAGGATAAGCTTTTGGAATATATTCTTGACTTTGGTGAGTCAAGAATGTTTATGAAATGTTTTTAAACAAAATATAAAAACTTGGTTTAGACTTAGGCAAATGGTTAGGTGGTTGGTGTTTGCTGGCATGCATTGTTGTTTGGTGACACAATGTTGATTGCTAGGCACAAGGGGTATATATGTGGTTGGTGCCTAAGTCAATTAAGGACCGGTCTGTGAGCTACTATTGCAAAGCCCTATCGTACTACCACAAGTCTGGTATGGAACAGACCTGGCCAAATAATTTGTGAAGTTCCAACTTAATCTCGCTATAGGCTAAATGTGAGCGCGGCGTAGGCCGTGAGAAGTCTCACATGGCACAAGAGGGGGCTCCAACATGTGGATTCATGTTGTGGTGAAACCTTAGTGGCGGCGTGATTATGTTGACAACGGATCATTGTAAAGGCCTTGTCATGATCTCTTAGCCGCACACCTAAGGAAGTGTGTTAATCCGGTGGCAAAAAGGGATGATCATGTCTTGTGGGTAAAGCTGTACAACCTCTGCAGAGTGTATAATCTATCCTGGATAGCCGTGCCCACGGTCATGGGCAAGCTGAGTAAAGTTTTTCATGGATTAGACTTTGTTTTTCAAAATGGTTTTATAAACTGCTTATGGATGGATGGAATCCATATGAGATCTTTTTGGAAAAGATAGTCCGGGTGGGATGCCCGTGGATAGGTTGGTGTTTGGTCGGAGCCTGCACTAACGATATTATTTTGTTAAAATCTTGTTTCTATCTATTATATCAAATTCAGCTTTTGAATCTACTTACAGTATTTACTTCAATTTCGCTTTATGCACAACTAACCTTACTATGCCTTCCTTTGTCAATCCTTATGCATGCATTAATTCTGTTAAACCTCCTGGTGTAACTTGTGGAGTACTTTATGTGCTCATGTTGCTCAATTCATCATTTTTTCAGAGGACAGCTTCGACTTCGGTGAGGATCAGAACGTATAGGCCACGTCTTACTGTCGTTTGCCTGTGGGCAGGCTCAGTGGGCTTCTTCCGCTTCGGTTTTTCCTTCCGCTGCTTATATTTAATTTTGGCTTATGTGCCGTTGATGTAAACTTTAGCCATCAAGCCCATATTCAGTTAAATAAAGTTTGTCATTTTGCTTGATATGTATCCCTGTTATTACTGTGTGCACTAGCTGATCCTGGACCAGTGCGATTTACACAGAGGGTTCTGAAGTTGTTGCTCTGGGTCCCGACAGGTATGGCTTGCATAATTATATTGCAGCTTGTTATAAATGACTTGCTGAGTACTCTATATACTCACAACTATATCAATTGTTGCTTAGTTTCTAAAGAAGAACCATATCAACTAGAGGTACTTAAAGGAGGATTCTTCAAGGACTTCTTAGAATAAGACTTGACTTTCCAGTCGATTGCCTATGGCATGTCAAATGGCTACTATGTTATCTTTATTTTTTACAGCTAGATTTTGCTAAGCCCTTCAGGCTATTACTTGTAAGTTTGGCTATAAGGTCGCTACTTTGATAAGTAATAATATTTGAGTCTTTCTTAGTTAATCATGATCATGGTCAATATCTCATATATGTTTCCACTATATGCACTAGTGTAATCCTGGACTGGTGCAGAATACACAGAGAGGTTTGGATTTGCGTATTCGAGTCTTGACATCATCTCCATAAGAGGTTAGTGGTGAAGGGTTTTAAACAAATTCAAGGTGTTTACTATGTTGAAACTTTTTCACCCATCACTATGCTTTGGTTTGTTGGGACCATTTTAGCTATTGTTGTATATTTTGATTATGAGATATGGCAAATAGATGTTAAAACAACTTTCCTAAATAGAAACCTAAGTAATGATGTGTATATGACATAACCTAAAGGTTTTGTCGATCCACAACATTCTAGAAAGATGTGTAAGCTTCAGAGATCTATGTATGAATTGAAGTAAGCATCTCAGAATTGTAACATTCATTTTGATGAGGCAGTCAAAGGGTTTGGCTTTATGAAGAATGAAGAAGAGCCTTGTGTTTACAGAAGGGCTAGTGGGAGCACACTTGTTTTTCTGGTCTTATATGTGGATGGCATATTACTGATCAGAAATAATGTTCCTTTACTTGAATCTGTCAAGTCTTCATTAAATATAGTTTCTCTATGAAAGACTTAGAAGTGGCAACATATATTTTGGGTATAAAGATCTATAAAGATAGAACGAAAATGATAATTTGATTAAACCAAGATATGTACATTGACAAGGTGTTGAAATAGTTCAACATGCAAGATTCCAAGAAGGATTCCTTGCATATGTCACATGGCATGAGTCTTAGCAAGACTTAGTGTCCATAGACACCTGATGAGCGAGACTAGTGGAGTAAGATTCCATATGCTTCTACCATTGGGTCTATCATGTATGCCATGCTTTGTACAAGCCCAGATATGTCATATGCTCTAAGTGTTATGAGTAGATATCAGTCAGACGCAGGTGAAGGTCAGTGGATAGCTATAAAGAACATCCTAAAATACATGAGAAGGACTAGTGATGCGTTCTTTGTTTGTAGAGGTGAGGAAGAACTGGTCGTAAATGGTTACACTGATGCCATCTTTCAAATCAATAAAGATAACTTTTGATCGCAATAATAGTAGAGCCATTGCACAAGCCAAGGAGCTTAGATCACATCAAAAGTCTAAACACATAGTTCGGTGTTATCACATCATTCACGAGATTGTTGACAAAATTGATGTAAAGGTATTCAAAGTGCACACGGATTTAAATATTGTTGATCCATTGACCAAACCTCTCTCGCAGCCAAAACATGAGGCACACACAAGAGATATGGGTATTAGATACTTGTATGATTAGCTCTTGTGCAAGTGAGAGATTGTTAGTGATATGTCCTAGAGGAAATCAATGAGATGATTATATCACTTCTATATTTTTGATCTTTAGAATAAATGTTATTATGTTCCTTGAGTGAATTATTATTGTTGGACCGAAATGGCGACAG
The DNA here is from genome assembly GCA_017311315.1 of Dendrocalamus latiflorus. Lineage (NCBI taxonomy): Eukaryota > Viridiplantae > Streptophyta > Magnoliopsida > Poales > Poaceae > Dendrocalamus > Dendrocalamus latiflorus. The sequence goes on from CM029654.1 coordinate 11,900,468, forward strand.
AGGGGGGTGAATGTCGACTTAAAAAAATTCCCCAAAAGAACTTACTCAAACCTCTCCGATAGCAACCGATGCTATGAAGAAGAGGTCAAGATCTCTACTGGAAACAACACTCACAGATAAACACATAGAGGCAAATAGGAAAGACCAAGATAGACAGAGAAGATCAAGTGACACAAAAACTTCAGCTGCCAACAGACCTGGTCGGTCAGACCGCCCAAGCCAGACCGGTCTGACCACCATTGGCCACCTGGTCAGACCACCTTTGAGTGGCCGGTCAGACTGGTCCTACCCAGCCAGCACCCCGACAGCACAATGAAAAATTCAGACAACCTCACACAAACTCACAGCAGGAAAAATAGCAGCTCCCCTTTGAATTTTTCAGCCCAGAAAGGTAAGACAACCTCTCAAATAACATGTAGAGCCTAGGAAAGCCAGAGAAGACAAACCAAGAGCAAGAATTCCAGATCATGACAATAATCTGAAACTTTTGCAAATGCTGAACTAAAAACCAAATTACTCAAGATTCACAAGTCCTTTGCACATGAGATTTTGCAATCAAGTAAGCAATAATCTAAGGACATGCCAGCAAGAATCTCAGGTCATTTCCTCAAGGGAAACAAACTCCACATCAAACCCTAGAAAGGGAAAAGAAGAGCAAAGGAGTCCAAAATACAAAAACTGGAATCAAGAATGAGCTCTTGGGGTTTTACTGATCAAATGATCTTGAGGCATCATCCCAACATAGTGCAACCCATTTCGACCCTTCTCAGGAAGAAACAACAAGAAAACGTGAAAACTCAAAAATCAACCGAGGAACATCGAAGAACACAGGAGGCATGGAAATAAACTTCAGTGATTTCATTCCTATAAACAAGAGGATCACAGAGGAGTCCCCATACGCGATTACAAACAGAGGAATGATTACTTGAATTCTCTTCTCAATCCATCTCCTCACTAACTAAAGACACAAAGCAAAAGCCTTAACCCTTTCCCAAAGCCATGAAGACCATGCAGGAGACACCCTCCTTTTATAGCCTCCCACTAATGGGTTTGAGATTTGCTTTGCCCATTAAGCCACAACAACTCCAATGCTTTATCCATAACCCGCTTCCTTTAGTGCAGCTTTGCGTATTCCCCAAAACGCCCCTCTTGCACCTTCAGGGAAGCTTCCTCCTTTCTTGCCGCTCAAGCCTCGCAGCTACCTCGAGCCCTCGCTGTCTTCGGCACACCTCGACCGTTCTGACCTCGGCACCACCTGCGCCTAGTCCGGTCCTCCGTGCCTCGCCACGACTCCACCTCGATGTCCTGTAGCCATCACAGACAAGAAACATATCACATAGCACCGCTCGATAACATGTAATCAACAGAAGCATTAAGAGTAATCTTAAGCAAGTAAAAGCCCAAACCTGTCGTAACAAGAGACTAAGCATCCTAAGCCCATACGACCATGTCCGACCAAGCCAATTGCACTACGCAATGACATGGTCCGAACCACACAAACCAAACTCGACTTTCCTAAAACCGATGTCAATTACTCATCACACACTTGGAGTCATCTCCACATGGTCCATCAATCTCCCCCTTGATGAGTATATTGACAAACCGAGAAAAAGCGCAAAGTTGAGTTTGAGTTTGAGAAAGAGAGTCAAACATGGTCCAAGAGAAATCAAAGAAGATATGACCATGTCGACGAAGGAACACTGGAGCTACAAAAGAAAGAGCAAATTGTTCTCCAGAGCTCCCTCTAAGTTCATGCCAAGTGCAATGGCAAGCAGTCTCATGAGAAAGAATTGGTGAGAACAGTTTTTCGCACAAAAGAGATCTTTTTGCATTCATAAATGGTTGTACTAACTCATGTGTCATCAAGAAACTAGAATAGCTCAATCTAAAGCTCAACAAAGATTCAAGACTCAACTCAGCCTATTTGACATGGCATGAATCATAAAGGATAACTAAAGAAAGACTAGTCTCAAAAGCTAACATGACACGAGTTAGTTCAAGTTGAGCATTTTAATCATCCTATCATGGCAAATACTTGACTACACATATAAAGTCATGATATATCTAGCAAGTAAGCTCAAGTCATGGCAAGATGTAATGCATTGTAAGTATGTCATAATAGGATAATAATTAAGGTTCCATGTAGTTATATTACAATGTAGAATGTAATGCAGAAAATCCAGCTCCCCCTCAACATGTGATGCAACTTTTAGTTCAAGTAGAGTTATGCCAACACTAAGATCTAGAAGCTCCCAAATGAACTCCCCCTGAACCAAAGCAATAAAATCGAGAAGCTGGCAAGAAAAATCAGAAAAGGCAGTCCTTAAAGCATAGACAAGATATGGAGGATACTATAGCTCAGACTGACACTCATCTACCCCATATGACTCTAGGACTATCAACTGGTCATCCAACAGACTAAGGAGCAAACACGTACCCTGTCTACCCGAGGGTGGCCCGACCCTCGCTAGAACCTATAAACAGTGAGTGAGCTCAACCTAGTGGGAAGAGAAATAGCTAATGAACATCATCCTAGAATCACAAGATAAGAGTAAGAAGTCTAAACAGCTAGACGTGAGAAACACTCTAATCTATGCTAGGAGGACTAACCCAAATACACCCGCATGCAATGCAACAGAAAGGAGTAAAGCACAAAGCTCCCCCTCACAACAGTCCATAAGGACAAACCACCCCAAGCTCTCCCCGCAGAGCTGAAAACCTAGAGCTATCCAAAGGCTTAGTAAATATATCAGCCAACTGGTGGTCACTCTCCACAAACTGGAGCACTATGTCACCCTTCTCCACATGGTCTCGAAGGAAGTGATATCAGATATCAATGTGCTTGGTCCAAGAGTGCTGCACTGGGTTCTTGGCAACGTTAATCGCAGAAGTGTCATCACAAAAGAGTGGAACACTGTCGATAACTAACCCAAAGTCCCGCAGGGTCGAGACCATCCAAAGCACCTGGCTGCATCAACTGGTAGCAGCAACGTACTCGGCCTCTGCGGTGGACTGTGCAACACCGGACTGCTTCCTTGAAGACCAGGAAACGAGAGAAGTGCCAATGAATTGGCAGGTGCCAGAAGTGCTCTTCCTATCTATCCTAGAGCCGGCAAAGTCTGCGTCCGAGTAGGCTCTAAGGGAAAGACAGGAAGAGGAAGAGTACCAGATACCATAGTCAATGGTAGCTCGAAGGTACCGAAGGATGCGTTTCACCGCCTGGCGGTGAGATACGCGAGGAGAAGCCTGAAATCGAGCACAAAGACACACAGCGAAGTGTATGTCCGGTCTCGAGGCAGTGAGGTACAAGAGGGAGCCAATCATGCTGCGATACTCCTTCTGATCAACTGGCTCGCCGTCCTCATCTGGGTCAAGAGAAGCTGTGGACGCCATGGGAGTTGACACAGGCTTACCATCACTCATGTCAAAGTGTCTCAGAAGGTCACGATTGTACTTGCCTTGATGCAAGAAGGTACCCTCCCGAGTCTGCTTGATCTGGAAGCCAGGGAAGAAGGTCAACTCGCCCATCATACTCATCTCAAACTCGATGCTCATGACATCCAAGAACTATGAAACAAGAGTATGAGAAGAGCCACCAAAGATGATGTCATCCACATAGATCTGGACGAGCAGAAGGTCAGCGCCATGCCGGCGAATGAACAAGGTCTTATCCACCTTACCCATCTTAAAACCATGACTCAACAAATAGGACTTAAGCCTCTCATACCAAGCTCTAGGGGCCTGCTTAAGTCCACACAACACTTTGGAAAGTTTGAAGACATGGTTTGGGTATTTGGGGTTCTCGAAACCTGGAGGCTGTCTCACATAGACCTCTTCCTCAATAAACGCATTGAGGAAGGCACTCTTGACATCCATCTGGTAAAGCTTGAAACCCTTAGAAGCTGCAAAAGCAAGCAGGATTCTAATGGCCTCAAGTCTAGCTACAGGGGCAAAGGTCTCCTCGAAGTCTAGACCTTCAACCTGAGAAAAGCCCTGAGCTACGGTCTAGCCTTGTTCCGAATGACAACCCCATCCTCACTCTGCTTGTTCTTGAACATCCACCTGGTCCCAATGACATTGTGACCTCGAGGGGGCTCGACAAGCGACCAGACCTTGTTTGTCTCAAAATTCTCTAACTCCTCATGCATGGCATTGACCCAAGACTCATCAGAAAGTGCATGACACACATCCTTGGGCTCAAAGGTGGCAACAAAGGCAGAATGGAGACAGAAATGTGACATGCCAGATTTTGAGCGAGTGACTCGGTCAAAGATTTCTCCAATCATCTACTCGGAAGGATGATATTTCTGGATGTGTCTAGGAGGTCCTGGATGAGAAGAAGAAGTGGCCTCTACCTCATGAGCTGAAGAGGTAGGAACAGAGCCACTAGCTCCAGAGGAAGCAGAAGGCCTGGGCTGATCGCCTCGAGGTGCGGTGGAAGACGGCACCTCGGGTGGAGGATGAGGAACTGGATCAGGTAAACAACCCTCATCTCCATCGTCCTCATCATCCACAAAGATGGGCTCGGACTGCTCTAAAGAACCTGAGATATCGAGTCTAGTCCCCGGACTAGCCTCATCGAAGGTCACCTCACAGGTCTGTACCAACTTACTAGACTCGCAGTTCCAAACCCTATACGCCCGCGAAGAAGCCGAGTAACCTAGAAAGATACCATCACAAGAACGTGACTCGAACTTATCTAGGTTTCCAGACTTCAGAATGAAACACTTGCAACCAAATACACGAAAATACGAGACACTGGGCTTTCGCCCATATCTCAACTCATAAGAAGTGCGATGCAAGTGTGCCCGAAAAAAAAACTCTGTTCGAAACATGGCACGCGGTCGCAATAGCCTCAGCCCAAAACTTCCTAGGTGTAGAATACTCATCAAGCATCGTTCTGGCCATCTCGACCAAGGTACGGTTCTTCCTCTCCACGACGCCATTCTGCTGTGGGACATGCGAAGAAGAGAACTGGTGCTCTACACCTGTCTCATCGCAGAACCTCTCAAAGTAGGAATTCTTGAACTCCGTGCCATTGTCACTACGGATTGCTCGTAAGGCACTCGGGAGGTCAACAGAAAGCCTACTAAAAAGACCTCGAAAATGTGTTAACGTGTCATCCTTCGAGGCTAAGAAAAACACCCAAGAGTACCTCGAGAAGTCATCGACCACGACAAGAACATACCACTTCCCTCCTACTGACTGCACTCGAGCTAGTCCAACTGTGTCCATGTGGAGGAGCTGTCCTGGTGAATCGATCATAGTCACTGTGACTGGAGGATGAGAAGCGGCAAGGAGCGCAAAAAATATCTTTGACCATTTTGAGTTTCAGCAAACCACGAATAAGATCGTGGCCGCTAACTCGGGTCAAATGGTCAAATCCAATATGACCAAGTCTCCTATGCCAGAAAGTCAAGTCACGGGACTCAGAAGCAACCAAACACCGGAGAGGATTACCAGAAGACTCAGAAAAATTAGCACGAAAGATCCTCCCATAACGAGAAATCCCGCAAACCAAACTACCCAAAGAATCAAGAATTTTGCAATTGTTTTTCTTAAAGCTCACCTCATAACCGTCATCGGTAAGCTGAGAGACTAAAAGGAAATTATAATGCAGCTTACTAACCAAGGCAACATCTTTTAACATAAAAGACTCTTTAACACGCACTGTACCTTTGGCGATAACGCGCCCAGACGAGGCGTCTCCGAAGGTGATCGTCTCATCACCTGGAGCGCGGGCTAGGGAAGAGAACCAACGAGAGTCTCTGGTCATATGTCGAGAACAACTGGGGTCAACAAGCCAAACCTCTCCCTTCCCTGCCCGACGAACCTGAGTCAAACAGAGAGTAAAGGCTCAGTACTGGAATAAATCAAGAGTGATTTTGGCACCCAATACTGAGTAACACGTCGAGCAGCAGAAGTAGTCAAACATGACTGACCTCTAACTACACTACGCTCTCTGTCGCTCAAAGAAGCAGAAGGTCTGTGAGCAGACCTGAAGCTGTTGCTGGGTCCGACTGCTACGGGAGAGCGAGTCGGAGCACCAGCAACATGCTGGTCACGTTGCGGGTAGCCATCTTGACGGGGGAAACGAGATCTACCCTCAGAACGGCGGAAGTCACGACCAAAGGAAGCATGAGGACGAAAACCAGAAAACTCAGATAAACCAAGTCCTCGATGCTGCCCAAACCCATCAGAAACACCTAAAGCAGACCTAGACCTCGTGTTGGTCTTAGGTGCACTCAAGGTCTGAGGCTGACCCTGAATACGCCTAAGTGCTGCGACACGATCTCTATGCGTGATCTTGGTGCGCCTGAAGCATCGCTCGATCAAGTGTCCATCCTTCTGACAGAAGGTGCAGTGATACTTCACCTTCTAAGAGGTAGAAGTAACACGGTGAGGCTTTGCCTTCTGAGAGGCCAAAGCAGCAGGTGAACTCACCTTGCTGTCAGAAATCCCTTGGACAAAGCCCGCTGACTTAAATTGGACTTTCTCGGTCCTGGGCTCAATCTCGATCACACCTGCGGCTATGGGTCTAAGCACGGCAGGTGGATGCTTCCTCATGTCCTCATAGAAATCATATCCTAGACCCTGATTAAATCTGCAAATCTTGGATTGGTCTAGAATAAGATTAAGCTTCTTCTTGCCTCCTACAAATCTCTCGAGAGTGTTCATAAGGTACTGACACTCCCAAAAGAGAGAGGTGCAAGACGAGCAGGGGAAGAAGGAACAGCAGAAGGTAAGGGAGTAGAAGAAGAACCAACAGCAGAGGAACGAATGGCTTGTGCACGCACAGCCGACTCAGAATGGACAGTCCTACTACTAGCCAATTGGTTCACGTCGCTAGGCGTCTCTACCTTACCCTTGGGCTTCTCCCCCTCAGCAGCACACACATCACAAGCAGAAGGTGGCTTCTCTAGAAGGTCCTTAGTTAGCTTCACATATTTTTCATCCAATGCAATCAAGTCAGATTTTAGTTTGTTACAATTAATGCATGGTGAGCTAACAGGGTCCTTAGAAGCATATTGAGCCAATCTGTTGTTGTCATCAACTAATTCTTGAAACTGTTTGGAGACAGCTTCAAGCTCAGCAGTAAGCTTGGGACAATTCACACATGAAGCAACAGGCTCAAGAAGAAAAGCTTGTAATTCAGCAATTTTATGATCTGCCCATTTTAGGTTCATCTTTAAATTATTGCAATTTTCACAAGTCTCGGGCAGATCGAGAAGCATGGTATACAAACCTCTAAAAGCATTTTCCTTATCCTCACATGAGGTGCAAGATATAGTCTCAACAGTAGTAGATGAAAGAGGAAATACCCTACTCATCTCAAGTTCAGCAAGAAGACTAATATTCTCCACCTTAATCATATCGAGCTTAGAGAACACACTATCATGCAAGGTCCTTAGCTTCTCCATATCATCCAGCAAAGCAGTACATACATCGTCACGGGAGGGAGAAGATCTAAGCGAAGTAAGCTTCCGTGACAAGCTCTCTACTTCCTTCTCCAACTCGCTAACCCTAGCTCTAGATCTAGCATGGAATTTACCTAGCTTAAGAAAAGCATCATTAAGCTGGTCGTACGAAGGGTATACCTCCTCGGAGTCGGAGTACAGCTCGCTGTCGCTGATCTCGTCCTCAAGGGCCATGAAGCACATGCCGGAGAAGTCGTCGCCGCCCTTGGGATCTTGCTCGTCCGTCCCATCGTCGTCGCTCCACCCCTCCACCTCGCTGAGGTCGAGGTCGTCGAAGACGGTGAGGACACGGTGGAAGAGCTTCTTGGCTTTGCCAAGGTCGCGGAACTTCTTCTTGCCTTGGGTGTGAGCTGAGGGCTTCTTGTTGCGGTTCTTGTCGATGTAGTCGTTCTTGCTCACACCGCCGTAGTCGTCCTTGCCCTTCTCCAGCTTGGGGCAGTTCGCTTGAATGTGGTTGGGGCCACCACACTCGAAGCAGATCACATGTCCTCCTCTCTTTCTGTCCCTCCTCCTCTTGTAAGCATGAGAAAACTTGCTAGCTAAGAGGGCCAACTGCTCATCTGCAAGCTGCTCTAACTGATCATCAGTTATGTCACAGAGAGCAGCAAGACAGAAACCACAAAGCGACTCGGAAGAAGGACCAGAAGTGGGATCGGTGACTAAGGCCATCGACTGCGACTACGACCTACGAGAGACTATGTCAATCTCGTGAGTCTTGAGGCGTGAGTACAACGCGTCAAGAGTCAGGGTCGAGAGGTCGGTCGTGTCTTTAATCGTGGTCACCTTCATCTCCCAAACACGCAAATCAAGAGCAGAAAGCATTTCACGAGCGTTGTCCGAGTCGGGGTGTGTGAGACCGACCGCTCGGAGGTTGCTCAAGATCTTGTGAAAGCGAGTGAAGCACTCATCCAAGGACTCGCCAGCGAGCATTTCAAACTTGTTGTAATCTCGCTTGAACTGGTCCTATCGAACTGTCTTAATCTGGGTGGTTCCCTCATGGTATGCATCGAGGGTCTCCCAGATGTCGAAGCCCGACGATAGATGAGAGATGCGATCGAACTCGCTTCTGCTCAACCCCTGGATTATGATGTTCCTTGCCTTCGCATTCACCTCAACATCAAGCATGTTTCCAGCGTTGATGTTCTCATCGGCAGGAATAACATAACGTACTTTGACCATACGCCAGATGGCGTAGCCCTGAGCCTGGATGTAGGTCTCCATCCGGCTCTTCCAGAAGGGATAGTCGATCCCATCGAAGACCGGGGGCTTGGTCGAGTACTTGTCTATCGCCATGGCTCTAGAGAGCAGTTAATATCTATCGAGAAGAGCTAACCGGCTCTGATACCAATTGTCGTACCGAAATGGCGACAGAGGGGGGTGAATGTCGACTTAAAAAAAATTCCCCAAAAGAACTTACTCAAACTTCTCCGATAGCAACCGATGCTATGAAGAAAAGATGTCAAGATCTCCACTGGAAACAACACTCACAGAGAAAACATAGAGCAAATAGGAAAGACCAAGATAGACAGAGAAGATCAAGAGACACAAAAACTTCAGCTGCTAACAGACCTGGTCGGTCAGACCGCCCAAGCCAGGCCGGTCAGACCACTCGGCACAGGCCGGTCTGACCGCCATTGGCCACCCGGTCAGACCGCCTTTGAGTGGCCGTTCAGACCGGTCCTGCCCAGCCAGCACCCCGACAGCATAATGAAAAATTCAGACAACCTCACACAAACTCACAGCAGGAAAAATAGCAGCTCCCCTTCGAGTTTTTCAGCCCAGAAAGGTAAGACAACCTCTCAAATAACATGTAGAGCCTAGGAAAGCCAGAGAAGACAAACGAAGAGCAAGAATTCCAGATCATGACAATTATCTGAAACTTTTGCAAATGCTGAACTAAAAACCAAATTACTCAAGATTCACAAGTCCTTTGCACATGAGATTTTGCAATCAAGTAAGCAATAATCTAAGGACATGCCAGCAAGAATCTCAGGCCATTTCCTCAAGGGAAACAAACTCCACATCAAACCCTAGAAAGGGAAAAGAAGAGCAGAGGAGTCCAAAATACAAAAACTAGAATCAAGAATGAGCTCTTGGGATTTTAACTGATCAAATGATCTTGAGGCATCATCCCAACATAGTGCAACCCATTTTGACACTTCTCAGCAAGAAACAACAAGAAAACGCAAAAAATCAAAAATCAACCGAGGAACATCGAAGAACACAGGAGGCATGGAAATAAATTTCAGTGATTTCATTCCTATAAACAAGAAGATCACAGAGGAGTCCCCATACGCGATTACAAACAGAGGAATGATTACATGAAGTCTCTTCTCAATCCATCTCCTCACTAACTAAAGACACAAAGAAAAAGCCTTAACCCTTTCCCAAAGCCATGAAGACCATGCAGGAGACACCCTCCTTTTATAGCCTCCCACTAATGGGTTTGAGATTTGCTTTGCCCATTAAGCCACAACAACTCCAATGCTTTATCCATAACCCGCTTCCTTTAGTGCAGCTTTGCGTATTCCCCAAAATGCCCCTCCTGCACCTTCCGGGAGCTTCCTCTTTTCTTGCCACTCAAGCCTCGCAGCTACCTCGAGCCCTCGCCGTCTTCGGCACACCTCGACCGTTCTAACCTCGGCACCACCTGTGCCTAGTCCGGTCCTCCGTGCCTCGCCGCAACTCCACCTCGATGTCCTGCAGCCATCACAGACAAGAAACATATCACATAGCACCGCTCGATAACATGTAATCAACAGAAGCATTAAGAGTAATCTTAAGCAAGTAAAAACCCAAACCTGTCGTAACAAGAGACTAAGCATCCTAAGCCCATACGACCAAGTCCGACCAAGCCAAATGCACTACGCAACGACATGGTCCGAACCACACAAACCAAACTCGACTTTCCTAAAATCGATGTCAATTACTCATCACACACTTGGAGTCATCTCCACATGGTCCATCAATTATTTATAAAGGTTAGCAAGTATGTGACTTGTTGGTGAAGCCATTTATTTGTTGTATGATGTCACTCTACAAGATCACTGGTCAGATGTCACTAGTCAGGACACTACTGATCAACTTATAGACCAGCACATGTATTGATTGATGACTACATTTCACTGGTCATAGATATAGGTATATCAAATAAAAATGTGGACACATGTTAGAGAACATGGTGTTGGATTTACCCACCTTGAGACACTGTTGAGATTGTTATATTCTTATGTGTTATCAGTTGGTGTCAAGCAATGATGATGTACAATCCTTGTACCTGAGATCAGCATAGTTTTGTACATGTATGATAGTGCACTTAGAGGTTGCTAAACACAACTTCGTAATTAAGTAGTTATAAAGTTAGCTTTCGAGCATGCTATAAAATATACGAAGAAATGTGACTAGTCGGATAGGGAATTTGCCCCTAATATATTATAGGAGAGATATATTTGGGCCCCTCATAGTGATCAGATAAAGAAAGTACATGGCTATGCCATGAGTGGTCGAAGAGTCAACCGCATGAAGTTATCCATCACTAGATCAGGAAATGATCGAACAGTCTATGGATGACCATGTCTCACCTGGAGTTCGATCAGATATCGTGAGGCAAAAGGAGAATACACAAACAGGTCAATTAGTCCAATCAGATATGAATTGGTTGTATAGAAATACTGACTGGTCGTGAGCTGGTCAAACATATCACAAATTGGTCAGTGAATTGGTCGTATGGGAATACAAATTGGTCGTGACCATGTACGATCTAGTCATAAGGAGTTATGAGCTGATCGTGAGTGACTAAGATTTGGTTGTAGATCATATTATATAAGGTTTGTCGAGACTGACCTTTATGTAAATTTTGGGTCAACAAGTTGTAACATCCTGACTTTCAGAGCCTTTTGAAGCTTTCGAAATAAAATTCACCATTTGAATTTTGCTGGAATTAATTAAAGCTTAAATGAAATCTTTATGAATTAAAAGGATTTAATATGATTAAGTTAAACATTAAAATGTGCCAAAAGTATTTTATTTGAGTTCCTTGAGTCTCAAGGGATTTTCTGGATTTTTCTGGGATTTTTCTGGATTTATTTGCTATTTTCTAGAGCTCAAAATGATTTGTTTGAATTTCTACAAAAAGAAAAAGAAAAACCAGTCGGTCGAGCCGCAACCGCTTCCGCCCCCGCCGCGTGTCAGCCATCCAGAACCCCGCCCCCGCATCGCAGCCGCCCGCTTTTAGCAAGTCGTACTCGTATACGAGTGGGACTCTCAGGTCGTATCCCACCCGGACTCGTACTCGTGGCCGACCAGGACACCTCTACGACCGGGTATATAAGGGCCCGAACCCCTGGTGTCTCCCTCGTCCCAAGTCAAGCCTCGCCTCCGAGTTGAGCCGCAAACTGAAGTCGTGCCGGCCGCCGCTGTGGTCGTGCGCCTCGCCAAAGCCGTGGTCGTACGCGTAGCCGCTGCCGTGGTCGTGCCGGAGCCCGAGGTCGTGTCGTCCTCGCCGTCGTTTCGCCTTCGCCGATCCGCCGTCGCCGGTGAGTCCCGCCACCGTCCCTAGTCACCGCCGACCAGATCCCGCCGCCATCCGTGGTCGTAGATCCGTGTGTCGTAGATCCGTGTGGTCGTAAGGTTCTACGACTACGTTGTAGAGCCTTAGTCGTAAGTCGTAAAGCCACCGGTAAGTTCGATCATGTGGTCGTAAATGACTTCATGGTCGTAAGTCTGCCTGAGTAGTCGTAGCCGCTGTGCAGTCGTAGCCGCCCGTGTGGTCGTAGTCGTAGATTGCTCTGTGTGGTCGAAGTAGTAGGTTCGACTACGTAGTCGTAATCTCGACTGAGTGATCATAGTCGTGTGCTCGACTACGTGGTCGTAAGACCTGTAGCAGCTCTCGATTTCAGTCGCTCAATTCAACGTGGTCGTTAGCTTCTGCGTAGTCGTAAGTCTTCTGCGTAGTCGTAAGTCTTCTGCGTAGTCGAAAGTCTTCTGCGTAGTCGAAAGTCTTCTACGTAGTAGTCGTAAGCCATTCTCTGTGGTCGTAAACGGTAACGTGATCGTAAAAGACTTCATGGTCGTAATTTCGACCGTGGTCGTGAGCGACTACGTGGTCGTAAGCTCCATCCGAGTGGTCGTAAATAACCGGGTACTCGTCAGCTGTGGTCGCAGGCCCGACTACGTGGTCGTAACCCCTATTGTTCGTGTTTGCCATGGTCGTAACCCTCCCGACCGCGATAGCCGTGGTCGTAACTCCCTCTCCGACCACGTTGGTTTCCGAAGACAATCTTTTTCTCCGATTTAAAACTTCCCAGAGCCGGTTCTCCCTCGTCCTAGCTCCGATTGACCCGATTCTTTTTGCTGAATTCATCTAAAATTGAGCTCTATCTTTTGGTTCAAGTTTGAGAATTTTTGGAGTTCATTTGAATTTTATTTGATTTTATTTTGTGTTTCGATTTGCGTTTTCTCTCGTTAGATCACGCGTTTGAAGGAGCGGAAGTTGGATTTAAAGATCAAGAGCTGTCAACTGAGCAAGGCCAAGGCAAGTCGTGTCCTTTGATCATGTTGAACCCAGTTTGCAATCTATTATTTAATTATTTTGTTTTAAATTATCTTGGATCGCTATTTTTAGTCAAACCCTTGTATTGGTAGTTATCGTCCCAATTGGTTATCTCCCTCCTTGATATGTTGGAATACCTTGTTTCCATTGTCAACTTAGGTCGGGAATTTAATTAGTGATGCTATGTTATTTGTCACATTGGGTTGGTACGATTAGAATGCTTAGCCTTGCTTATTTTGCGAAAGGGTTCATCATCACATGTGGTTAATTAATCTTGACTTAATGATATACTTGAATGTGGTGGTTAACCACGATTATAAAACTTGTTGCCATGGCATGGGTAGTGTCATTGGTGTTGGTTGTACAAAATTGGTTTTCACTTGGGCGATTGATCGTGCAGTAAAGGGGGTGCGAGAGGCACATGGGATGTGGATGTTTCGCCTGGGTAATTCTTAAGGACTTAACTTTGTGCACCATTGATCTGAGCTTAATCGTGCAAACCACATGTCTAGTATGGGATAGACCTGGCATAATAATTTGTGAAGTCTCCACTTTGGTTTTACTACCGATGTTGTTGTGGCACAAGAGGGGGCAATTATCGACTAGGGGGTTACCCTACTCGACGGCGAAACCTTAGCGAGTGGGATCAGGTGGAGATGGATCATTGTAAAGGCCTTGTTGTGATTTCCTTAGCGCGAGGCTAATCACATCGTGTGGGTACAGTTGTGCAACCTCTGCAGAGTGTAAAACTATTCGAATAGCCGTGTCCACGGTCATGGACAATGCTCGGTGATTTCACACGAGGGGTAGAGTCTTTATGAAATCTGGTTGGTTTGAGCTGGGGAGTGAATGGTTAGTTCACTTGTGGTTATATTCAATTCCTTTGATTATTTATTTAATGTCTTTTGTTAAAGTCGCTTTTCAATCTATTTATTGTATTTACTTTAAATCGTTGCTTTATGCAAAGTTAACCTTTCAGCTATCCATTGTTAAGCCCTGCACACTATATTGCATTCATTTGTTACAAACGACTTGCTGAGTACCAATGTACTCACGGCTTTATGCCCCTGTTGCTCAGTTGAGGAGGAGGAGTATCACCAGCAGGAGGTTCCAGAAGGAGAGTACTTCGACGTCTTTGCGGATTAGGCTTCGTTCTCCACTCGATAGCCTGTGGGCGTGTCGATTGGCTGCTGCGCTTCCTTTTGGATTTCCGCTGCTAGTTTTTGTTAAGCCCTTCGGGCTAGTCTATTGTAAGCTTGGCCATAAGGTCGCACTCTAATAATTATTAATAATATTTGAGTCTTTTCTTAGTAAATGGTGATATGTTCGATATTTCATCTTTGTTAATACTGTGTGCACTAGCGTGATCCTGGACTAGTGCAGAATACACAGGAGAGTCCGGATTTGCATATTCGGGTCTCTACAGAGATGGTATCAGAGCCATATCGACTGTAGGACGAAGCCCTAGTTAGAATGGTCGAATTAGTCAAGTTTTCAAAATTTATCATCTAAATCAAATCAACCAAATGTTTGTATAGTAATTCTTTATCCTTACTTCATTCTTAGGATTCTTTCTCCTTGCCTCCTCTGAAACAGTGTTTTCGAATTTCAATTTGACTTCTTATCCCCATAATGTCCATAGATGTCTCGAGCGTCCCTCGATCAAAGTGAAAGTTGGCATGGAATTCTTCAAGCTGTGCTGTGAAGTTTGGATCAAGGAAGCATCCAATATGTCAAGAAAAGATTGGGAATTTCCGGGAAGATTAGGAACCATTAGCTTTGAACCTTGTTATAGTTTTAGTATCGTGTAGATCGTCTTGCTTCTTATTTGCCGTTGGGTGTGATGTGAGCTGCAGTTTTGCTTCTAGCATTATGATGCAGCCATGTCAAAAGTCTTTTTGTGGAGTTTATTGCTTCTTTTGTTAGCCTTTTCGGCTAAGTGTTTGCTTAGTTTTAGGATTGCCATTAGTTACCCCCTTAGACGAGTTTACCACTTACCTTTGCTTTTCCCTCTTACCTATTGAGCCTTGAAGAGCCAGTTCTCAACAAATGGTCTTTTCCTTCAGAACAGAGCAGAAATGGTTGACACCCGGAGCTCCGTAGGACGCGGTCAAATGAACCAGGATCCGGAAGGCAGTAATGGAAACCAAGCAACTCCAGAGCAGCATGCGAATCCGGCTGGTTTAGATCCGACCTTGAGTCAGTTTATGGCTGCCCAGACCCAATTAATGAATACCATGATGCAGAACATGAACGTCATGATGAATCGGCAAAACCAAGAAATACCGCAACCAGTTCGCCAGCAGTCCAAGTTCGCAGAGTTTATGAGAACAAGGCCTCCTACCTATTCACGGTCTTCTGAGCCATTGGAAGCCGATGATTGGATGCGCTCAGTGGAAAGGAAGCTTAACCTTGCCCAGTGTACGGATCGCGAGAAGGTATTGTATGCAGCCCATCAGCTCGAGGGTGCTGCAGCTGAGTGGTGGGAGAATTATTGTGCTGCTCATGAGGATCAAGATAGCATCACTTGGGCTGAGTTCGCAGAAGCCTTTCGTCATGCCCATATCCTGGATGGGGTGATCGAAATGAAGAAGGAAGAATTTCGAGAGTTGCAGCAGAAGAACATGTCAGTGAGTGAGTACCTCAATAAATTCACCCAGCTAGCCCGTTATGCCCCGGAGGATGTCGCTACAGATGATGCCCGTCAAAAGAGGTTCAAGAAAGGACTAAACCCCGGTCTGAAAGTTCAAGTAGTGGGAAATGACTACGCCAGCTTTCAAAACATGGTGGACAAAGCGATGCTCATTGAGGAGAGTCGTCGTGAGTTAGAGGAATCCCGCAAGCGGAGGATGATGCAGCAAGGATCACAGATGCACCAGGCTCAGAGGACCCGCTTCAGTACGTTTCAGCCCGCTCGTGTTCCACAGCAGTCAGGATTCAAAACACCTGCACCAGCTCCTCGCCAGTTCTCATCAGGACCAAGGCCAATTCCAGTTGGAAGCCAACAGCAGAGGATCACCAAGCCCATGACAACAGTTACCTGTTTCAAATGCCATGAAACGGGACATTATGCCAACAAATGCCCGCAGAATCAAGCCTTGACACCAGTTCGTTTCAACTTGGGCTCTACCCCAGATCGGACTCCCGCAGCAGGGTCAGGACGCGGAGCACCGCAAACATCAAGTCAACCCAACAGAGGATCGCAGACCGTGCTGCGCGGCCAGGTGAACCATGTCACCATGGAGGAAGCTCAAGCAGCACCAGATGTTGTGGTCGGTAAGTTTCAAGTAAACTCAGTTCCTGCCACAGTTTTGTTCGATTCTGGAGCTTCACATTCGTTTGTTTCCTGGAGTTTTGCTCTAAAGCATAAATTGGAAGTTGTTGCTCTTGGTTCTATTTTGCTGGTTCAATCCCCGGGCTCTGAGATGAGTACCAATCTAGGATGCCCTAGAGTTAAAATAGCCATCCAAGGAATAGAGTTCTCCGCTGATTTGGTAGTGCTAAATATCCAGTCTTTGGATGTGATTCTGGGTATGGATTGGCTCAAAAAGCATCAAGCAGTGTTGGAATGTGGAAATCGAGCCGTCACCTTGGTCGGTTTAGATGGAAGTAAAGTTAGATTTGAAGCCAACATGAAGCAGCCAGAAAAAGTGATTGTATGCCAAAGCAAAGGGATCATGATAGAGGAAGTACCAATTGTACGAGAATATCCCGATGTATTCCCCGATGATCTTCCTGGGATGCCACCCGACAGAGAAGTAGAGTTTGCAATTGAGTTAGTACCGGATACATCGCCTATTTCCAAGAGACCCTACCGAATGCCCGCCAATGAATTGGCAGAATTGAAGAAACAAATACAAGAGTTATTGGATAAAGGCTATGTCAGGCCTAGTACCTCTCCGTGGGGAGCACCAGTATTGTTTGTCAAAAAGAAGGATGGTAGCCAGCGCATGTGCGTGGATTACTGAGCTCTCAATGAAGTTACCATCAAGAACAAGTATCCCTTGCCCAGAATTGATGACTTGTTCGATCAACTAAAAGGAGCCGGAGTGTTTTCCAAGATTGATTTGAGGTCAGGTTATCATCAAATGAAGATTCGACCGGAGGATATACCTAAGACAGCATTCTCAACTCGTTATGGTTTATACGAATTCTCCGTAATGTCTTTTGGCCTAACCAATGCCCCAGCATACTTCATGTACCTGATGAACAAGGTGTTCATGGATTTCCTGGATAAGTTTGTTGTCGTGTTTATCGATGACATTCTGATCTACTCCAAGAACGAGGAAGAACATGAAGAGCATTTGAGGATGGTATTGCAGAGGTTGCGAGAGCATAAGTTGTATGCCAAGTTTAGCAAATGTGAATTTTGGATGAAGGAAGTTGCGTTTTTGGGCCATGTGATGACCGCAGAAGGAGTAGCAGTTGACCCCGGAAAACTGAACGATGTACTCACTTGGAGGGCACCAACGTCAGTAACTCAGCTCAGAAGTTTCCTGGGAATGGCGGGTTATTACCGCCGTTTCATTGAAGGATTCTCCAGTGTAGCGCGCCCGCTCACTCAGCTGTTGAAGAAGGAAAAGAAATTTGAATAGACGCCGGAGTGCGAGAGGAGTTTTCAGAAATTAAAGGAGAGCCTAACAACAACGCCAGTACTAATTCTACCCGACATCAAGAAGGACTTTGAGATCTACTGTGATGCATCCCGCAAAGGTTTGGGGTGTGTGCTGATGCAGGACAAGAGGGTGGTGGCTTATGCATCACGCCAGCTGAGACCACACGAAGAGAACTACCCCACGCATGACTTGGAGTTGGCAGCAGTTGTGCATGCCCTGAAAATTTGGCGTCACTATTTAATGGGTAACCGAAGTGAGATCTACACGGATCATAAGAGCCTGAAATATATTTTCACACAATCGGAGCTCAACCTAAGACAAAGAAGATGGTTGGAATTAATAAAGGATTATGACATCGGAATCCATTATCATCCAGGAAAAGCCAATGTAGTGGCAGACGCGTTGAGTAGAAAAGTGTATTGCAATACAGTGATGGTCAAGGAAAAACAACCAGCTCTACACGAGGAATTTCAGAAGCTTAGTTTGGAGTTGGTTGAGGAAGGGATGTTAGCTACCTTGGACTTGCAGCCGACCCTAGATAGTCAGATTCGTCACGAGCAACCAGGGGATGAAAATATCCAGAGAATCAAAGAAGGTTTAAAGGAAGGCAAAGCACCCGGCTTTGTGGAGGACGATCATGGAATCATGTGGTATAAGACGCGTTTGTGCGTACCAAACAAGGGGGAACTGAAGAAGTTATTACTTAAGGAAGCGCATGAGTCCTTATATTCAATCCACCCCGGCAGTACCAAGATGTACCAAGATATTAAAGACAAATATTGGTGGCCAGGTATGAAGCGCGAAATAGCCGAGTATTTAGCACTTTGCGATGTGTGCCAAAGAGTGAAGGCTGAACATCAAAGACCAGCAGGTTTGCTGCAACCCTTGAAGATTCCTGAATGGAAGTGGGAAGATGTGGGAATGGACTTTATTACAGGCTTACCCAAGACTAAAGAGGGCTACGACTCAATATGGGTAATTATGGATCGACTAACGAAGGTCGCTCACTTTCTTCCGGTCAAAACAACTTATTCTGGTGATAAATTGGCCGAGTTATACATGTCCAGGATTGTGAGTCTTCATGGGGTGCCCAAGAGGATAGTATCGGATCGTGGGTCGCAGTTTACTTCACGATTTTGGAATAGCTTTCACGAGGCAATGGGTACTCACTTGAACTTCAGTACAGCATATCATCCGCAAACTGATGGTCAGACGGAGCGTGTGAATCAAATCCTGGAGGATATGTAAGAGCTTGTGTATTGGATCACGGAGCTAAATGGGATAGTTGTTTACCTTTTGCGGAGTTCTCCTACAATAACAGTTACCAGACTAGTCTACAAATGTCACCGTTTGAAGCCCTGTATGGCAGAAAATGTAGAACCCCTCTCAATTGGAAAGAGACGGGGGAGAGTCAAATTTTCGGGCCAGAATGTCTTCAGGAAGCAGAAGAGAAAGTGCGTTTGATTCAAGAAAGGCTAAAGGCAGCCCAAGCCAGACAGAAGAGTTATGCTGATACTCGTCGAAGAGATTTTAGTTTTGAGCCAAATGACTATGTGTATCTCAGGATCACACCCTTCAAAGGTGTTAAGAGATTTCAAATGAAGGGAAAGCTAACGCCAAGGTATGTGGGGCCATTTAAAATTTTAAAGCGCAAAGGAGAGGTTGCATACCAGCTGGAATTACCAAACACCTTGAGCGGGATCCATGATGTTTTCCATGTATCTCAACTAAAGAAGTGCTTGAGAGTGCCAGAGGAAGCAGTGCCCGTAGAGGCGGTGGATCTTCAGGAGGATCTGTCTTATAAAGAACATCCTATAAAAATTTTGGAAGTGGCAGAGCGTGTAACCAGAAGAAGGACCGTTCGCTTTTGCAAGGTTCAATGGAGCAACCATTCCAAGGAGGAAGCAACCTGGGAGAGCGAGAAGGATCTTAGAGCGGAGTTTCCAAACCTATTCTTAGAGAGCTAGAATCTCGGGGTCGAGATTCCGTTTAAGGGGGGAGGTTTGTAACATCCTGACTTTCAGAGCCTTTTGAAGCTTTCGAAATAAAATTCACCATTTGAATTTTTCTGGAATTAATTAAAGCTTAAATGAAATCTTTATGAATTAAAAGGATTTAAAATGATTAAGTTAAACATTAAAATGTGCCAAAAGTATTTTATTTGAGTTCCTTGAGTCTCAAGGGATTTTCTGGGATTTTTCTGGATTTATTTGCTATTTTCTAGAGCTCAAAATGATTTGTTTGAATTTCTGCAAAAAGAAAAAGAAAAACCAGTCGGTCGAGCCGCAACCGCTTCCGCCCCCGCCGCGTGTCAGCCATCCAGAACCCCGCCCCCGCATCGCAGCCGCCCGCTTTTAGCAAGTCGTACTCGTATACGAGTGGGACTCTCAGGTCGTATCCCACCCGGACTCGTACTCGTGGCCGACCAGGACACCTCTACGACCGGGTATATAAGGGCCCGAACCCCTGGTGTCTCCCTCGTCCCAAGTCAAGCCTCGCCTCCGAGTTGAGCCGCAAACCGAAGTCGTGCCGGCCGCCGCTGTGGTCGTGCGCCTCGCCAAAGCCGTGGTCGTACGCGTAGCCGCTGCCGTGGTCGTGCCGGAGCCCGAGGTCGTGTCGTCCTCGCCGTCGTTTCGCCTTCGCCGATCCGCCGTCGCCGGTGAGTCCCGCCACCGTCCCTAGTCACCGCCGACCAGATCCCGCCGCCATCCGTGGTCGTAGATCCGTGTGTCGTAGATCCGTGTGGTCGTAAGGTTCTACGACTACGTTGTAGAGCCTTAGTCGTAAGTCGTAAAGCCACCGGTAAGTTCGATCATGTGGTCGTAAACGACTTCATGGTCGTAAGTCTGCCTGAGTAGTCGTAGCCGCCCGTGTGGTCGTAGTCGTAGATTGCTCTGTGTGGTCGAAGTAGTAGGTTCGACTACGTAGTCGTAATCTCGACTGAGTGATCATAGTCGTGTGCTCGACTACGTGGTCGTAAGACCTGTAGCAGCTCTCGGTTTCAGTCGCTCAATTCAACGTGGTCGTTAGCTTCTGCGTAGTCGTAAGTCTTCTGCGTAGTCGTAAGTCTTCTGCGTAGTCGAAAGTCTTCTGCGTAGTCGAAAGTCTTCTACGTAGTAGTCGTAAGCCATTCTCTGTGGTTGTAAACGGTAACGTGATCGTAAAAGACTTCATGGTCGTAATTTCGACCGTGGTCGTGAGCGACTACGTGGTCGTAAGCTCCATCCGAGTGGTCGTAAATAACCGGGTACTCGTCAGCTGTGGTCACAGGCCCGACTACGTGGTCGTAACCCCTATTGTTCGTGTTTGCCGTGGTCGTAACCCTCCCGACCGCGATAGCCGTGGTCGTAACTCCCTCTCCGACCACGTTGGTTTCCGAAGACAATCTTTTTCTCCGATTTAAAACTTCTCAGAGCCGGTTCTCCCTCGTCCTAGCTCCGATTGACCCGATTCTTTTTCCTAAATTCATCTAAAATTGAGCTCTATCTTTTGGTTCAAGTTTCAGAATTTTGGAGTTCATTTGAATTTTATTTGATTTTATTTTGTGTTTCGATTTGCGTTCTCTCTCGTTAGATCACGCGTTCGAAGGAGCGGAAGTTGGATTTAAAGATCAAGAGCTGTCAACTGAGCAAGGCCAAGGCAAGTCGTGTCCTTTGATCATGTTGAACCCAGTTTGCAATCTATTATTTAATTATTTTGTTTTAAATTATCTTGGATCGCTATTTTTAGTCAAACCCTTGTATTGGTAGTTATCGTCCCAATTGGTTATTTCCCTCCTTGATATGTTGGAATACCTTGTTGCCATTGTCAACTTAGGTTGGGAATTTAATTAGTGATGCTATGTTATTTGTCACATTGGGTTGGTACGATTAGAATGCTTAGCCTTGCTTATTTTGCGAAAGGGTTCATCATCACATGTGGTTAATTAATCTTGACTTAATGATATACTTGAATGTGGTGGTTAACCACGATTATAAAACTTGTTGCCATGGCATGGGTAGTGTCATTGGTGTTGGTTGTACAAAATTGGTTTTCACTTGGGCGATTGATCGTGCAGTAAAGGGGGTGCGAGAGGCACATGGGATGTGGATGTTTCGCCTGGGTAATTCTTAAGGACTTAACTTTGTGCACCATTGATCTGAGCTTAATCGTGCAAACCACATGTCTAGTATGGGATAGACCTGGCATAATAATTTGTGAAGTCTCCACTTTGGTTTTACTACCGATGTTGTTGTGGCGCAAGAGGGGGCAATTATCGACTAGGGGGTTACCCTACTCGACGGCGAAACCTTAGCGAGTGGGATCAGGTGGAGATGGATCATTGTAAAGGCCTTGTTGTGATTTCCTTAGCGCGAGGCTAATCACATCGTGTGGGTACAGTTGTGCAACCTCTGCAGAGTGTAAAACTATTCGAATAGCCGTGTCCACGGTCATGGACAATGCTCGGTGATTTCACACGAGGGGTAGAGTCTTTATGAAATCTGGTTGGTTTGAGCTGGGGAGTGAATGGTTAGTTCACTTGTGGTTATATTCAATTCCTTTGATTATTTATTTAATGTCTTTTGTTAAAGTCGCTTTTCAATCTATTTATTGTATTTACTTTAAATCGTTGCTTTATGCAAAGTTAACATTTCAGTATCCATTGTTAAGCCCTGCACACTATATTGCATTCATTTGTTACAAACGACTTGCTGAGTACCAATGTACTCACGGCTTTATGCCCCTGTTGCTCAGTTGAGGAGGAGGAGTATCACCAGCAGGAGGTTCCAGAAGGAGAGTACTTCGACGTCTTCGCGGATTAGGCTTCGTTCTCCACTCGATAGCCTGTGGGCGTGTCGATTGGCTGCTGCGCTTCCTTTTGGATTTCCGCTGCTAGTTTTTGTTAAGCCCTTCGGGCTAGTCTATTGTAAGCTTGGCCATAAGGTCGCACTCTGATAATTATTAATAATATTTGAGTCTTTTCTTAGTAAATGGTGATATGTTCGATATTTCATCTTTGTTAATACTGTGTGCACTAGCGTGATCCTGGACTAGTGCAGAATACACAGGAGAGTCCAGATTTGCATATTCGGGTCTCTACACATGTCCTACTGGGGACCGCTACTGACCAGCGATCAAAAAGGAGTTTCTGAGTTACAACCAAGTATAAATGAATTTACAGGGTCACATACTTAACGGGTTGGAACAATAATGGTCTAGATGTTACACTTCAAGTGGGATACGATCTCTACTCGTGTGAGATAAGGATCCACTAGGAGACTCTCCAAGTTGGATACAATCTCCAATCATATCAGATAAAGATCCGATGGGATGATATATATTGAGAGAGGTGTAGGGCTGAGGGTGGTATGGGAAAATCAAGCATTTGGTTCGTTCACACAAGTGCTCATGTTGGGACCACAAGCCACAGCTATTAGCTATCAGCTGCAACCGAAAAGAAAGCATTAGTAACATAGACACGCTCTCTCTCTCTACATATATATGCTATATATATACATATAGATATATACACACATACATACGTATATATATGTGTGTATGTGTATCAACTTAAAAGACATGTAGACACAAAGATAAAAACATTAGCACTTTATCCAAATGTTAATTTAATCGATGGATATATAAAATGAAATAAGGATTAACTAATTTTCATATGTTGCTGCAGGGAAGTTCACACTTTTTACACTGTCCATTTTTTCAAATTTTGTCTTCGGATGCTATTTTTGTAGAAATAGCCCTGGCCCCAAGCTCAACAAGCATAACAAGTGACTCTTGGCACCTGCCACACCACCAGACCTCGACAGGGTGTGGGCAGTGCAGTAGGTGAGGCGAGCTCAATAGGAAAGGTGAGCAGGGGCCGAATGGGCCCACTGGCCTACTGAGCTCCCCTAGCTCAACAGGGCGTGCAAGCACCTACCGAGTAGTGGGAGCTCGGTAGGTGGGCTGGGCGTGGCAGGGGGTACGGGACTCCCTAGGTGGATGACTACGACGATGCACCGATGTGATGCAACGTTTGATTCTTGTCGCACTCGGCAAGAGATTATGTGGCTCTCCATGCCCATGGGCACTAGCGTGGCATGTTGGCCATAAATGTCTTTCCGCATGTAGAAAATGGGTGGCGTCGCTCTATGACCTCTCATCTGAAACCGCGCACCTTGGTTTCTTTCCTCGAGCGAGAGAGCAAGGAGGGAGAAGAAAGAAAGAGAGAGTAGAAAACAAGTTTGTAATAGTTTTTTGAGGTGGTTTTGCTATGATTTAGGAGATTTAGCAGTTAGAAGGAGTATAGAGCCGGTGAAGACATTGGAGACAAGGTATGTTTCATTCACATGTGAGCAATGCGCTTAATATGTCATTAGCATAACAATGGTTTAGTAGTGTAGAATGCGCTTAGTAAGTACGTTTATTTGACGAATGTATTTGATAATTAGCCATGTTTGGGACATATTAGCCATGTTTAGGACATACTAGTTGTGGTAATGATGCTTTTTTCTATATCGCTGCATAAATATGAACTGTTATTTTTAGTGTTCCCAGTGTGTTTGAAATTTAGAAAATATGTATGTAAGTATACACATATATATGTATTGCTCTTGTGTGATTAAAAAATATTGTATAAAATGATGTCTGGATTGCAGAAGTATACACTACTAGTTGTAGTATCTATGTAGATATGTATGTCTATATGTTTGTACCTATATACATGCATATAAGCACATGGCCATAGGCATAATTGATATCTTAGCTATGTATGTGTGCATATTATTCCGTGTTATGCTAGGTTGTACTTAGCATCGTCGAACACCGACACATTCTTTTCTATATTGCAGAAAATGGTTGCTAGTGACGGTCATGAGCGTGGTACATCACTAGACCCATCTTGTAATGACTAGCATTGTTGTTAGGCATGGTTGAGCAGTAATGGACTTCCTCTCTTTGTTCTCTAGGGTCCTTAGGGGGACTAGCCTCTCAACGATCGATATGTTCCAATTTTGCAGTGGGCAGGGTTGCTACCCATAGTGAGGATGTTGCACATTAGACACTCATTCATGTTGGACTCGCTGCTTCTATCGGCACTCGCTGACTGGTGGAGGGTGAATACCTGCATGTTTCACTGTCGATGGGAGAGATGACCATCACTCTGCAGAATGTTGCTTACCTTATTGGCCTGCCACTATGAGGTCATCCCATTGTTCCACCCCCTAGATTAGCTTATTGGAAGGCACATCTACTACACCTGTTTGTTCATCCTATTCTGGATAGGATCCATGCAGCACAACATTTGTGGCTACGACGGTATAGGAAATGTCCAGAAGATGCGCCTGCAGAGCTTGTGAGGTCCCCACCTAGTTGCTTACTTGCTCTTCATGTTCGGGTGGGTTTTGTTTCCAATGACTCAGGGGGATTGGGTGTACCCTAGCTACATCCACCTTGTTGAGTCCCTAGTAGACGCCGAGTGTGTAGAGGTCCTACTATACAATTGGCGAGGTTTGGTTCATCAATAGCATGCTGCAAGCCATCGTACAAACACCTATACTTTGCATAAACTACAGGTGTTTGTACGATGGCTCGCAGCATGCTATTGATGAGCCAAACCTTGCTGTCTGCTACATCTTGTTGAAGTTAGGGTCATAGGAGCACTTCCCTATTGGCTGGCCATACTTTCAGGTGCACTGTACCTGTACCAGTTGGAGTCATAGTTCTATGGTCATGACGATGGCAAGGACCCAATGGACAGACCCACCATGGATACTCACTAGACTACTAGCAAGCTAGGATGGTCCAGGGAGAGACTATGCCGAGTATACCCAAAGTTCCACAACATGTTGAGACCTTGCACCAGGACCACATAGTTCATCTTGGAGACTATGCCTTTCAGCTTGTTAGAGCAATGCGAGCAGAACAGAGACAACTGGATTATGACTTGCCTTATCATCTTCACCCATATGGTGGAGCCCTATGCCCCCCAACGAAGTCATGCGACAGTTCAGGCTTCATCAGTAAGTGCCACCAGCACTGGGTTGACCACTACCTAAACTTGTTCACCTGTAAGTAAATTTGTTTGTTAGCTTTTTTTGTACAATTTGTTGCTTTAACTTGTAAGTCGCGTACAACTCATTTTTTTGTTTCCACACTGAAACTACTATTGCATACCATGCCCTTTTTTCTCAGGCAAATGAAGAAGGAACAGAAGAGCGATGACTAGAGGGACATAGTTGCAATGAACCACGGCCTGGGAGGAGTCGGTGAGGACGTAGGTTGAGCAGGAGCGAAGGTCGTACGACCTAGACACGTACCCTTGTGTACTTACAGTGGTATGTGCCGTACACATGTTGCAGACTAACGGGGCCATTCCGCAACCCTCACCGAAGGCCACACATGTTGACAGATTGGCACTAGACACGAAGCAACAGTAAATAATTTCAAGTTCATTTTTTCACTGTACTGATCATGCATACATGATCGACCTATTTTGTCAGTTGTCTAGTGCCCCAGTTCCCACTCGACCACCGCAATACAACTTACATGACATACGATGCTCCTTAGACAAGCAGACTTTCCCTAAGGACTAGCTTCACCACCTGAGGAAGTGGCATGAGGACCACCCTTGACCCTACGCAGCGCCCGGTCATAGCACTTTGCACCAAGGATGTCGAGATGTTGTTTCGCTGATCATGTGTTTCTGCTCGAAGTGTCAAACTTAACTACGTACTCATTTATGCTTTGTCCCCATTGTACCATATGATCTACAATTTGTCGATGCGTGTAATGGAATTTTACAATAGGCAAGTTTTCTTAGTGAATTGATAGCACACTCTAGTTTTTTCGTTTACTTCTTAAGAAGCGACAACTTGTGTCAGTGAGTTTATAACATGCAATAGCTTTTCTCGTTGAGTTGACAGCACGCACCAGCTTTTTCTAGTGTTGTGACTACTTGTACTAGCTTTTCTCATTGGGTTGACAAGACATGCCAACTTGTCTCACTAAGTACATAGCATGAAACAACTTTTCTCATGGATTAGCCAGCACACACCAGCTTGCCCAAGTGATTTCACAATGCATAGCAACTTTCTCACTGAGTTGATAATGTGTACCAGCTTTTCTTGGTGAGCTGACAACATGCATCACCTTTTCTCAATGATCTGACAACAAGGACCAACTTTTCACAATGAATGGACAACACGTGCCAGCTTTTCTTGGTGAGTTACCAATGATGTGGCATAATTTACTCCTGAACAGTACGCAAAGACTACTTATAAAGTCTGGTCAATCTCCACAACTAAATTGAAAACTTTACTCAAGCTGGTCTCCAAAATAGAGGAAGAGGCAAGAGAGGAGAGAGAACAGGTAGACGACGGCACTGTACCGCTATTAGGGATGTCAAACTATGGAGAGATGCTTCACAAGCGGAAGTAGGTGACCAACAAGAAAGGATCCTACATTGATAATTCTTGCAAGGATGAACCTATGCCGCTATGAGATCCTCCTTGCGCTCCTAGGTAGCTTCCTCCTTGGTGTGGTTGGTCCACTAAACCTTACAATAATGAATGACTTTACTCCTAGTCACTCGTTTAGACATTTCCAAAATTTTGACAAATTGCTCCTTGTTGGTAAGATCCTCCTGAAGATCTATGCCTTCCACTGGCACTGACTTCTTTGGCACATACAAACACTTCTTTAACTAAGACAC
Source organism: Dendrocalamus latiflorus (assembly GCA_017311315.1). Lineage (NCBI taxonomy): Eukaryota > Viridiplantae > Streptophyta > Magnoliopsida > Poales > Poaceae > Dendrocalamus > Dendrocalamus latiflorus. The sequence goes on from CM029654.1 coordinate 11,927,801, forward strand.
ATGGAAGTCATCATATATTCCACTGAAAGATGAAGGCAACTCCAACTAATAAGCAATCTCTTCTTTACGCTACAAAATCTTGAACGGTCCAATATATCTTGGCATAAGCTTTCCTTTCATCTGAAATCTCATGACTCCTTTGAGTGGTGCAATCCTAAGATACATATAATTATCTGGCTCAAAACTCAAATCTTGATGATGGTTATCTACATAGTTCTTTCTGTCTAGACTGAGCTATTCTCAATCGTTTCTGAATTAGGTGAACTGTTTTGCTTAGCTTCCTTCAAACATTCTGGCCTCAAAACTTGACTTTCCCCATTCTCTTTCCAATTGAGAGGGGTTCTGCACTTCCTTCCATACAAAGTTTCAAATGGTGACATCTACAAACTAGACCGATATCTATTATTGTAGAAAAATCGACGAAAGACAAACATCTGTTCCACTTGTGATTAGGACATCCCGAAGGTTTCTATCAAGAGAGGATGGAGATGAACATGTTGCTGTCCAGAATTGTTTAATGCTACAAGTGATGAACGAGAGGGAGGCGAGGGAGGAAGAGGCGCCACAAACATGAAGGAAACGTAGCCCAAGACTAGAAGAAGAGTCCATGCACCAATTGAGGAGTTTGTGGGCCTGCGTGCCAATGATGGGCTGAGATTGTTTAATAGTGCTACACATGAACAGTATCAGGCCACGCTACAGTATCATGAATAGTACCATGCTACAGTACTCGGCCCATGAACAGCACCGTGCTACAGTACCCGTCCCATGAATAGTATTGTGCTACAGTACCCACCCCATGAACAGGTCCGTGCTGTAGTACCTGCGTGTGAATAGTACCACATGGAAAATTTAGTGCTGAATAGTTCTTAGGCTGAGACTATATATTGAGGGGTAGACCCCCATTGTAAGGGGACCACCATGACCACAGAAAATGAATATATTATTTTCAGAGAGCTATTCGCTTGTTTCTCCTAGGGTTTGGCATACGATTGCAACCTAGAGGGGAATCGGGCGTTCTTCCCCATCATTCTTATGTTTCCTTATGATTGGACGGAGCGACGACACATCTACTTGGTGGTCAGGTAGACGGGATCACGAGCGTGTGGTTGGGCAAATTCTTTTGTCACAGGTTGCGCCAACCACTGTTAGAACATCAACCTAATTGAGTGACCTTGTTGAGATACTCACTAACATATTCTTTTGCTGAAGCACACAAAATTCTTCCTTCTTTATTTCAACCACCCCATCCAGAATATCAGCAAGGTGAAAAGCTACTGTAAACTTTGCCCAAGTAATGTTCTTCTAATCCTAATGAGCGACACAATAGTTCTCCCACTATTCTGTTGTGGTACCTTCCATTGGTGAGTGGTGTAGAAATCTTTCTCTCTATCCATGCACTTAGAAAGATTCAGCTTTTTCTCCATGGCACAAAGCCAATCATCTGCTTCCAAAGGCTCATATGAACCGAAATAATTAGGCAGTCTAGTACTCATAAGTTTTGCAAATCTAGATGGCAGATGAGCTAGTTGAGGTGCAGCAGCTTCATGATGTTGCTGATTCATCATGTTGTTCATGTTCTACATCACGTATTCATAAGCTGAGTTTGGGCTACCATGAACTGACTGAAGGTTGGATCCAATCATGTTTGTGCTATCTACTGCCCCTGAGTTGAAGGATTTGCAATAATACTATTGGGATCTGAGTGCATCTAACTACAACCAGCTGAAATCCAAGTATCAACCATTTGCTAAGTTGACACCACATAGGAAAGAGAGAATAGCAAATGTAAGAGGTAAACTCATATAAGGGAAGAAAAACTTGGGCAATCCTAAATTATAGCAAAACTGCATTAAATCCATACAAAGAAAACTTTGATATGGCTACAACATAATGCTTGAGACAAAACTGCAGCTCACATCACACACAACTGCAAATAACAAGCAAAATGATCTACTTGATACTAAAAGCTATACAAGGTTCTAATCTAATGCCCCCCACTCTGGTTTTGACAAATAAGGCTCACTTGACTTTGACTCTGAATCACTGTAGAACAACCATGAATTTCAAACTTGTGGTGATTGCTCTCTTGATTTGACTGGAATGAAGCGAAGAAGATACTTCTAACGATAGCTAGTTATGCATCATCTTTCTTCCTAGCTAGGAGGCCTAGGTGAAGGTAGTAGAACTAGCGACTGCGGTGGCAGTTCCACCATAACTTTCTCTTGCTATGTAATGCTGGGCAACACTACATACTGCTCCTCAAATTTTTGGATAAGCTTCGACAAATTGTCTCTGTACAACTTACGAAGACATTGAAAAGCTTTATGTGCGGCTCCATGCACAGACAAGTCTTCATGAGCACTGTTGTTCTTGAAGCTATGGTGAAGAATTTGGCTTCCAATCCTCATAGTGTAGTACAATCTTGTTCTTAATCCAATGCATTGATCCAAAACTTTGCAACAAAACTCAAAGAAGTCTAAGCCAACCCCCACTTTGGTTATGGGAACTCGAGACATCTATGATATTATAAGGATAAGAAGTCAATTTAAGAACTAAAAACCAAATTTTAAATAAGGCAAAGAGAAGAACCTTAAGAATGAGGAAAGAATAGAGAATTACTAGATATCCATTTCATTGGTTTGATTTAGAAAATTTTGTTAAATCGACCATTCTAACTAGGCTTCATCTTACAGTCGATATATCTCTGATACCATCTCTGTTGAGACCCGAATATGCAAATCCAGACATCTCTATGCATTCTGTACCAGTCTAGGATTACGCTAGTGTACATAGTAGAAATATAGATGAGATATAACTATAATCATGATTAACTGAGAAAGACTCAAATATTATTATGGATCACTAACATATATGGACCATTGGTCTATAGACCAAGTCCACCAGAACTGATCGGGAGTATGGTAGTCTATCAACAACCTTCCCATTTTAGCCGCCCTTGATGCCATCTCGTCTGAAAACAGTGACACTACTGTTTGCCGTGTGTTTCTTTCTTTCGTCTTCCCCGGCAAAGGTATGAAGGTCTATTCTCTCTTTCAATTATTAATTCTATGGCAATAACTTCCATGTAGATCCTACACACTTGATTGGTTGGTGGGGCCTACCTTTTGATTCCCCAGTGAGCTAGCACTCGTTCCAGCATTCATGTTAAAATTCGTAAAACCAAATATGGAAATTAAAAAAAAATCTAATATTATAGGGTGTTTCTGACTTCTATTTGGAAAAACCAGAAATCAATACGAACACCTGACTTTTCGAAGCGACATCTCTACTCCTCTCGCTCTTATCACGGACGTATCACGTACCCCGCTGCTCTCGCGCATACATCTTTCTCACTTTTTCCACTGCTCGTTATCTCATTCTAAAAACCATTTCTTTTAGCCATTACTTACATATTTTTAACTAAAAATTATCAGTTATAACAAAAAAAAAACGTCAGCCATAGCCAAGACCAATGCCCTGTGTGTTTGATGAACATGTCTAGGAGCCGAACGCGTCAATGCACAAAAAAGCAACAAACCTTTATAATATGATTGACTAAGAGCAAACATGAGCCCGAGCTGAATGCAGCAGCTACCTTCTCTGTGATTATTATTATTGTTGAAATACGGATATGCTACACTAGTATAAATTAAAATTGTCTATCACATGGATCAAAAAGGCGAGAGAGTATAGGATCATGGATCGTTACCACTAGACGTGCAGAACAACAGAAGAAGAGTTGAAGTAGTTTGGTTTAACGTATCATGCATTGATATAGTAGAAGTAGTCAATTATCCACGAGCCAACCGCCTCCTCCTTGTAATAGTCCCAATCAACACCGCAGTCGTAGTGGCATATCTACCGAAGTCCACACATTCAAGGATGGAACACTGTGTGTCGGTGTGCTAGCACCTGCATGCACAATAGGGGTTTTGAGAGGTAGCCGTTAGGGTTTACATGGTCGTGTCTCGGAATTTCCTCTTATGCTCGGTTTTCCCATACCATCCTCTGCCCCACGCCTCTCTCAATATATAGCCTCCCATCGAATCCTTATCTAATATGATTAGAAATCGCATCCAACTCGGAGAGTCTCCTACCGAATCCTTATCTAATACAGGTAGAGATCATATCCCACTCAGACTCTATCATCCAGACCTTTATTGTTTCAACCCGTTAAGCGTGTGACCCTGTAGATTCATGTATACTTGGTTGTAATTCGAAAAAACCTTTCCGATCACTAGTCAGTAGAGGCTCCTAGCAGGGCATACCGACCCCAAATATACACAAAGATCAATCTAGATGAACCGTATGCAATATGATCTACAACCAGGTCTTAGTCACGCACAATCAGCTCATAACTCCTTATGGCCAGATCATATATGGTCCGACCAGTTCACTAACCAGTTTCTGATATGTCCAACCAGCTCATGACCAGTCAGTATCTCCATACAATAGGTTTGTATCCGATCGGACTAATCGACTTGTTTGTGCATTCTCCTTTTGTCTCATGATATCTGATCGAACTCTAAGTGAGAAATGTGCCATCCATGGACTTTTCAATATTTTTCTGATATAGTGATGGATAATTTCATGTGGTTGACTCTTTGACCACTCGTGGCATGACCATGCATTTTCTTTATTTGATCACATCGAGAGGTCTAGAGATATCTCTCCTGTATTATAGGAGAGGTAAATGCCATATCTGACTAGTCACATTCCTCCACATATTTCATTGTATACTCAAAAGATACCTTTATAACTACCTAGTTACGGAGTAGCATTTGACAATCTCTAAGTACAGTACTATACAAGTAGGAAACTATTCTAATCTCAGGTACAGGAGTTATACATCATCGTTGCTTAAGACCAACTGATGACACATAAAAATATAACAATCTCAACAATGTCTCGAGGTGGATCAATCCAACCCCATGTTTTCTAATATATATCTATATTATTGATTTGATATATCCATATCTATGACCAGTGAAACATAGTTATCAATCAATAAATATGCTGATCTATAAGTCACTAGTGTCCCAATCAGTGGCATCTGACTAGAGATCTTTTAGAATGGCATCATACAACAAATGAAGAGCTTCACTAACAAGTCATATACTTGCTAAATTTTATAAATAATAATTCATTTCATGAATATAATAATATTTATTCAAAAGATTATAAATATAGAAGTGTGAGATGATTGTCTCTAGGATATATTACTAACAATTATGTCATCCCCACGTGCCAAATTTCACACAAAAACCACACACAATGACACAAACCTAGCTAGTTTGACTAACTATGCTTGGCGTCCACATGCGCAGCTAGCTTAGCCCATATGGTATGCCATGTCCAAACCCCAAGGTTACATTCTACCATTTGTCGCCGTTGGGATCGAGGATCTGATGGCTAGGATCCAGATCGGCAAGTGATTTCAGTTTCTCACAAGTTCTAAAGCCCTTAATTTATCTTAGGATTTGATCTGAAGCGTTTGATTCCCGATCGGACGGTCCACAAGGCTGTGTCTTTGGTGCCTACAAACCTCTTCAACTTTAAGCTGTAGTATATCCTTTTAATCCTATGACATGCGATGGAACAAATCAACCACCTCTCTTCGAATTTCCGCGATCTAAAAGGTATGGACTTTTCTAAACTAGAGCATATTTTTTAGAGGGTGGGGATAACTGAAAAATGTAAGCATCTTATTAAGACTTACTCCTACAACCCACAGGGCACGAGTTCGAATACTGAAAATCACAGTGAAAAGTCTACACTAGTTAATTAAGTAAAATACAACACGATTAGGATACCTCTATTAATTTTATGTCTCTTTTACTTCGTTAAATTCTTTTGTCGAATGTACCGGCCCCATCTTACGTTTAGGCAGCGATCAACATGGCTGCAGCTGCGGGCTGTGGGCTTATTTGTCACTATTCATAAGTTTCGTCTTTTTCTGAATTTTTGGCTTTTTGTTGAGCTTTTTTGCTGGTTCTTTTTTTCCCGTATTTGTTTGTATTATACGTAATGGGCTAACATATTTTTTATATTTTTAAATTTTTTTAAATTTAATTATGCTAAATAAGCCTCTGTCAACTACAGTGCTTTTTTCAGCCAGCTACAGTGTTTTCAGCCATAAGCCACGAGCTACAGTGTTTTCAGCCATAGTAGGAGTACTAATTAATGAACAAAGAAAATGAACCTTGAACAATAGAGCATTAATGTGTTGGGAAAAAGATACAGGTCAATTTCGAAAGATGTAGTTATGTTTTGTCTTGAAAACATAGAACATCGTTTTATCGAAGAATGAAGGAAGTAATAGCTAGTAAAGCTTTTTAATTAACAAATACTCCTAAATCTCAGTACTACAGAAAGCCTAATACTAGACGGCCAATCACAGACGGTTTGACAAAAACGTCTGTGACTGACACTAACACAGACGGTTTTAATTTATTGGACACCGTCTGTGTTGGCGGCGTCGGGGAAAACAAGTATCACATACGGTTCTTACCGAAGAACCGTCTGTGATAATTTAGTATCACAGACGGTTTGTATTAACAACCGTCTGTGATAATCCCAGATTATCACAGACGGTTTTTAATAAAAAACCGTCTGTGATAATTCATAGTCGGTTTTTAATTAAAAAACCGTCTGTGATAATGGCACTGGGCATTTATTGCGCTGCTCAAACCGCATTTGTCTTCATTTCGATCCAGATCTAGCCGCTGCTGCGTACTCTTTCGCTCAGGAGGGAGGAGGCAGATATTGAGCTTTGAAAATTCATACTTTCCTGGTTGCTCTAGATATGGTTAGTAATGAATTTTATCTTTTCTTTGCAGGCATTACAATTTAGATCTAAGTAATTGGTGAGTGTTATTAATTGAAGATGGTTTGCAAAATTGTTGGTTATATAATAGCTGTTGTGTTTATAATATGAATTGAGCTAGCAAATTAAGCCTCAATATAATACATGTGGCCGGTATATATGTAGTAATAATTAGTTAATTTAATTTTTAATACTAAGTTGTTATATATGTACGTAACGTAGGACCGAAGCTGGATGTATGTCGCGAGCCGTGTGAGTGAAGAGTACATTAATGGCGTGTCTGCTTTTATAAGAGCTACCGAGGAGGATATGTTGAATAAGGGGGTGGAATATATGTACTGTCCATGCACTGACTGCGAGAATTTAAAGATGTTTAAGAACCGAGGGCAAATTGAAGCGCACTTGATTCGGAGTGGTTTCAAAAAGGGTTATACGTGTTGGACCAGTCATGGAGAAGTGAATGATCAAATGCCACCGGATGACATCGCCGGTGAAGTGAATGATATGCCGCCGGATGACATCGCCGGTGAAGTGAATGACATGCCGCTGGATGATACCGATTGTGGTTCGGATTCGGATAGGTTGCACGATGATAATCTAGATCAGATGCTTCGCGATGTAGAAGAGAACTATGATGAGAGAGAGTATGTTAAATTCCGGGGCTTGATGGAGGATTCGGAGAAACCTTTGTTCATGTGCTGCAAGTACATGCGGTTGTCGGCCGTGCTTGAACTGTTGAAATTGAAGACAAGTAACGGTTGGTTCGAGAAGAGTTTCACGGCGCTGCTAGGTCTTTTAGCGGACATGCTTCCGGAGGGAAATGAGTTGCCTAAAACCACGTATAAAGCCAAGAAGGTTCTTTGTCCGTTGGGAATGGAAGTAGAAAGAATACATGCATGTCCGAACGACTGTATCCTCTACCGTAAAGAGTATGCAAACATGCATGTATGTCCGGTGTGCAACGAATCCTGATACAAACGTAACAATCAATCAGATGATGGCGAGGGAACAGAGGCAAAGAAAGGACCTCCTGCTAAGGTGGCATGGTATTTTCCTATATTTCCTCGTTTGAAAAGGTTTTTTACAAATCCAAAGGAGGCAAAACTGCTGCGTTGGCACTCGGAGGAGCGCAAGAAGGATGGAATGCTAAGACACCTTACTGATTCCGCACAGTGGAGAAACATCGATAGGAGTTTTGCATACTTCGTTGCAGAACCAGAGCTAAATGCAATGGTGCTATCTCCACAAGGGCAGTGCGAAGCAGAGCTACCTGCACCGGTGCTATCTCCACGGGTGCTATTCTCGCTAAAGCAACTTGCACCGGTGCTACCATTACAGTCGACTACCATAAACTAGACCTACAGTCGAGGCAGTGGCCAGGGCAAATCAATGATGAAGGATGATGACGATATTCCGTACCTGCCATTGGCCCGCAAATTCGTGCTAGGCGAGCCGATGATATTCCCGGAAGAGCACCTCTTAACTCTAGGACTTGGTTGCCAAACATTACACGCTTGGTATATGGAACAGTCCAATAGGTCAGAGGGAGAACGGCGCTTAGGTATCACTGTCAAATTCAAGCGGGAACATTTCCAGCACGAAGTTCAGGAATGTGTCTTCGCGGTGACCTTTGACGATATATTTGGTCTTTTCACGCTCAACGCTCTCGACGCCTCACTCGTTCGATGCTGGACGCTGTAAGTCTATACAATCACAGTCTTTGTTCACGTAATACCGATATATGTCACAATTTATTGCTTTTCTGTGTATATATATAGATTCATGCTGACCGAAGCTAGATCATCGAAATCACCAATTGGTTTCCTGGACCCACGCTTGGTCGCCATTGATACCATCAACGAGGATGCATCCTTCGTCGAGAACTATATTACAACAACACTGCTCTCTCACCACGATAAGGAATTTGTTCTTATGCCATACAATGAGCACTTCCATTGGATTTTAATTGTAATTATACCAAAATGGAACAAGGCTATATACCTTGATTCTCTAAGTAAGAACAAATCCAAGTACACAGCTATCGCCCAAATACTCGATAGGTAAGTACATTGTACATTGTACTCTTTCTTTCCTTCCGAATGACTAATCTAACTTTTTCGAATAACAAAGGTCGTTCGCCACATACGTTCAACAAACACGTAGCTCGACGATTGCGGCCAAGCCCTTGAAACATGCTCGCAATTTTCGAGTATTCGCTAGCTACACATTAATTAATCCTATACAACACTTAGCAGTAATGCCTTTTGATTTAACACGTTCTATTTTTTGCAGTGCCACCAGCAGCAGCCGGGCAACACGTGTGGATTCTACGTGTGCCACCATATGAGACTACTCCTCGATTCCTCGAAGATCACCAATTCTAAGGTTTGTCAACCTTCCCACATTTATTTCATACTTGTCAGGTTATATATGTACGCGCGTTGATATTTCTATCGACAGGCTGCGCCCATCTCTACATCTGCATTGAAACAGCCGGACTTTGCACAAATTCGAGGAGAGTTCGCTTGGTTTTTGTGGACTAAAGTCATAAGATCAGATAGAGAGTTCCACTGCGCACAATGATTTTTTATTGGTCTTATCACTCCGGAATCAAGGTCTCGCGAAAGGAACGAATTCATAATCAACGAACTTGTCGGCTGCAGAGGCAATACTTGAATGGCAATCATGCACGATCCAAGTATAGCTTGTTCAGCCGGACAAGTTCGTTGATTATGGATCTGTTCCTTTCGCGAGACCTCGATTCCGGAGTGTTAGAGCAATAAAAAATGCAATGTTACCATCTAAGTGCAAATGCAATGTAGATCTTTTGTAATTGTGTATATGTTAATGGATATTTTATTTCATTTCAATGAATTGATTTGCAAAATGGATGCTTTATGTTTGTGAAATCATGTGTGATGTGAATTGGGTGTTTTATATTTGTGAAATGAATTGAGATGTGAATTGTATGTATACATGTACATGTTGATTTGCTTGTTTCAGAGGGCATGGTAGCATTTCCTAAGGCTAGCCAATAAACAGGAATAGATTTAGGGGTAGGAAAGAATATCACAGATGGTTTTTAATTAAAAACCGTCTGTGATTATCAGCTATCACAGACGGTTTTTAGAGAAAAACTGTCTGTGATATCTGATAATCACAGACGGTTCGAAAACCTTCTGTGATAACCTTCGATTATCACTGACCCATAAATTTAGACGGTTCACAAAACCGTCTGTGATGACGTTTTTGAACCGTCTGTGATGACCTTTTCTGTAGTAGTGTCTTCAGATACATGAAATTGCACTCATATGGAACCAGAATACCAGATCCCTAGGCTGGGGTCTGCAGTTTATGAGCTTTTGAACCATTCAAGTGCCGCTTGGTTGGGCAGAAATAAGCCGGTTTATGACTGAAATTATATTATAGCTAGCTGAAATTATATACTGTAGCTAATGGTAGCTTATTTTGCATAACTAAATTTTTTAAAAAAAATAAAAATAGGAAAAAAACAAGTTAGTCTATCATGGACAATGTAAACGAATACGGGAAAAAAGAACCAGCAAAAAAGCTCAAAAAAACTAAAAAGTAGGAAAAAGATGAAATTTTAGAATAGTGAAAAATAAACCACAAGTTTAAGTCAAAACGAAATGGGCCAATTGGAAGTAATGATTTATATTAATTGCTATAGTACATCTAATTCTGCGTACTATAAAAAGAAAAGATACAATGCTACTGTACCCACGCATTACCTACCTCGTGACAATTTCAAGTTCAAAGTCAGCAGATCATAGAAGGAAGATAGTATTAATAACAAGCTAGCAGGACATACAAAATAATATAAAATTTTAACAAAGACAATAGGAAAAAAAATCCCAAGAATTCTATGCAAGATATACAATCCATTCTCGGACAGCATCTATCAGGCCAGAACTGGCATGTGATTCCAAAGCAGTTACTGTTACTTGTAGTAGCAATAATACACTCACTACAATTAAGCTGCTATACTATTTACATTGAACGCAAATACACTATACTGCAGGCAGCAGTTCTCCATACAGAGTACATGTCCTCGTTGCATCACTGTCTTATAAGTAGCACGGTGGCCCAAACAGGTGTGCGGTATCATTTCTAGAGTATATTTAATTAGTTTAACGGTATGGATATGATGAATAATAAAGAAACTGCATGTGAGAAATAAAATGTTACAGATCAAATAAAAGAATTCAAATATTAAATTTTTTTAAAAGTTATCAATTCGATTTAATTTCCATGTTTGTAGAATTGGCTTCATTTCTAATATTAATATATAGTAGTATATGTTAAAACAAAGAATATAGATTATTTTCTTTGGGAAGAAATACTTGTTCTTTATAATTTTTAATCGACATCTCCAATAATAGAGACAATACTTGTATCCATAAAAATACAATTAAAAGAATGCAAATTAAAATGGATATTATAGGCAAGTTCGTGTGGATCGTTCGCTTGAGTTCAATTATATCTCCAACTATATTTGCATGTATGTCACAGTGCAAATCAACTTCTTACGCACTTCCGTAGATCAAGGAAAATCATTAGTTATGATTTGTTAATCATAGGAAGGGTCCACCTAATTAAGAGCTAGATGCTTTTGTTTTTGTGAGAATTTCTAGCAATTATTCTTATTTATGAGGTAACATCCATCATTATGGATTGCTAAACATAATTAGAGTCCAGTAAATTAAAAGCCAAATGGTTTTTTAATTTTTTGGAGAATTTTTATAATATTTCTCTTTTTTTCTTAGCTGATATAATCAACCATGCTAAGCTTCTATTGTATAACATATAACACTCCAGCAGTTAGTATAATTTAACTTTAATTAGAATATACCGCATCGATGGTGATTCTAGCAAAAAAATCAAAGTTATAAAACAAACATTGTTGGGAAGCATGCATGTAGAATAGGTCTTGTCTTTTTTTTTTGTTTCTCCTTTGTTTCTTACTGAGTGCCAACTTTTCTTTCTTTTTTTCTCATGCATGGGTTTTACTAATAAAGGTTCACTCAAGGGATGGATGTTTTTCTTTTTTCTGAGAATCTCTAGCTTATTTCTCTTTTTTCTTAGCAACTGTAAAACTCATGTCATCAACTTTTAGTATATAATAGATATTTTTTATGGATTTAATTGGAATTCATATGGAAATCAAATTTATAATTTTCATTTTCCCCTAAATTTTAGTTAATTTGGATTGTACTTGACAAGGACTCTTTTTTAATTTGGTAATTTTGATTTAATTATTATTCTAAATTAGTTACTTTTGGATGTTACTTTAGATGTTGTATGGAAATCAAATTATTAATTTTCTTTATTTTTTATTCCAAATTTCAATTAATTTGGATTCAACTTGACATGGGATTCTTTCTTTTAATATGAGTTATTCTAACATGGGTTCGCAAGATAGATGGCTAGATCTTTCTGGCTAATACACACTACTACAAAATGGGCCATCACAGACGGTTTGGAATAGTCATCACAAACGGTTTGTGGGCCGTCTGTGATAAAGACAACACAGATGGATTGTAACTACAACTGTCTGTGAAGAAAACTATTACAGACGGCTTGAACCAAAAACCTTCTGTGATACCCACACATCACAGACGGTTCTAGTTACCAACCGTCTGTGATATCCACACATCACAGACGGTTCTAGTTACCAACCGTCTGTGATATCCACACATTACAGACGGTTCTAGTTACCAACTATCTGTGATTGGCGAGTATCACAGATGGTTGATATATATAACCGTCTGTGATAGTCCTTCATAGATGGTTTATACCACAAACTGCCTGTGATAGTTCACTCTATACCTTAAAATTTTCTATTTTTTGGCTAGCTTTAAGAAATAATGTTACCCATGCCCTTTGAAAACAAGCAAATACAGAGGCAAGCATAACAACACATTCTATTACAAGATAACAAGCTAACGAACTCTTTATGGCACGACGGTGAGGCTGATCAAGACACACTTACGATACTTACGACAAGAGTGTGTTGTCCAGCCTACCGTGGTGCCACAACGAAGGCGTTAGCTCACGGCAGTAGTCGACGTCGTCGAGGAACAAGCAAATATAGAGGCAATCACAACAACACCTTCTATTACAGGAAAACAACCTAACGAACCCTTCGTGGAATGACGGTGAGGCTGAACAAGACACACTTACGACACTTACGACTAGAGTGTGTTGTCTAGCCTACCATGGTGCCACAACGGAGGCACTAGCTCACGATAGTAGTTGGCGTCGTCGAGGAACAAGCAAATATAGAGGCAAGCACAACAACACATTCTATTACAGGATAACAAGCTAACGAACCCTTCGTGGCATGACGGTGAGGCTAAACAAGACACACTTACGACGCTTACGACAAGAGTGTGTTGTCTAGCCTACCGTGGTGCCACAACGGAGGCGCTAGCTCACAGTGGAGGGGAGGATGCAGGAAGCTAGCTAGTGGATGAACTCACGCGTGACTATATACCGGTGGAAAGGTAGATGGGGAGTAAAGGGCCGAGAAGTGAAGGTAGATGGGGAGTTATTAATAAGGGCCGAGCAGTAGGAGGAACTGGTGCCTACCATTCGATGTGGAGAGAATGGACGGGTGAGATCGAAATCATGGGGGTATACGCCACGGATCAGTAACGTGTCTTTATCAGAGACGATTTGTTATACGAACTGTCTGTGATAATGAATATCAGAGACAGTTTGTTATACGAGCCATCTGTGATAATGCAAATATTAGAGACGATTTGGAATATTAACCGTCTGTGATAAGTCAATATCAGAGACAGTTTGGAATAGGAACCATCTGTGATATTAATATCATAGATGATTTGGTATACGAACCATCTGTGATAACCCTTTAAAATGCGCGCCCTAATCCAGCTCTTCTACACTGTGAGATCCTCTCCCTCATATTCTTCACCAAATTTCTCAATAATGACATCTAATATTCTTTTGATCTCCTTCCTCTCATCTATCCATTATGAGTTGTTCGGCTGCAACCTTTCACATGCGGCAAGCAATTTACGTCTGGAGCAGCTCCTCCGCTCACGCCCTGCTCTCCTTCCTTGACTCGCTTTCATCCATCAGCTGGACCTCATCATCCGCCGTCGACGGAGGTGTCTCGTTGCCGCTCAGGAAAGGGAAACCGCCCTCAGCCTCGTTCTTCTCTGCAATGTGCACAAAGCGGAGGAAGTCTTGCGGCAATGGAGGGACACATGGATAACCTTGCCGATCAAGCAGAATCGGCCGATTCTAGGGAAGCTTATCATGGCATCCTCTTTGAGATATGAGCCATGCTAATGATTTGCCCAGGCTAGAGGAGGAAGTGGAGAGGGCAAGGACAATATTCACATCATTCGAGAGCTCAGCGGTTGATCCTCCAACTCTAAAAGTCGAAGAAGAAGCATATGAAGCCCAGGCTAGAGGAGATCTCTTTTTTAAGACTTTTGTAATAAATTTGCCTTGAATTTGACTCTCGTCTCAGCAGCTTCTTTAGTTGATTATTAGAGACAGTTTGTTATACGAACCGTCTGTGATGTCTCAATGATCACAGACGGTTCGTGTTAAGAACTGTCTGTGAAGTCTGTGATAGTTTACGCATAGACGGTTCCATGTAAACCGTATGTGATATAGCCGTCCAATGTATCCTCTTTTGTAGTAGTGACAGAAGCTTCCTCGGTGTGCCTAAATAGTATAGATTTACAAATTTTAATATTTTTTAAATTTAAGTTTTAAATTCATTTACAAATTAAATATCTAATCATCCATTAATGTTTATTCCAAATTTGCATGTTTTTGGATCATAGTGGTTGTGCATTTTTTAGTTTTAGGCTAGAATTCGAATAAAAACCAATTTCTATTTCATTTTATGTAGTATTCTGAATTTATTTTTTAAGGTTTACTTTGAAATTCATATGAAAATTAAATTACTAATTTTATTTTATTTTTATGCAAATTTTAGTTAATTTGGATTATGATTGACATGAATTCTTTCTTTTAATTTGCTATATTTAATTACTATTGTGAATTTTAATTATTTATTGATATTAATTTGGAAGTCGTATGAAAATCAAATTGTTAATTTTTCTTTATTTTTAATTTCAAATTTCTTTCAATTTGGATTGTACTTAGGCCCCGTTTGGCAGAGCTCTAACTCTAGGAAATCTATAGATTTCCTAGAGCTGGTCATCTGTAGCTCTAGGAAATCCTGGATCTAGAGTTGCAAGCATGTTAAGTGCATTTACATGACTCATTTCATTTATATTATATATTAAATAAAAAATATTTAAATCACTTTAATTTAGTCAACAAACTACAGATCCAGCATAGATCTTGGAGCTAGGGCTGTGCCAAATGGGGCCTTAATACGAATTCTTTCTTTTAATATGAGCCATTAGAACATGGGCTAGATCTTTCTCTACGTGTATAATTAGTATAAATATATATAGATTTTTATATCACTAAGTCAACTATCAAATCTAAACCTTTAAAATAAATGGTGACATATCCTCTTTCTTGGTGGTGAGGCCAGCGACGGCCGGCTCCTTCATGTCCTCCGCATCAGCTCCAGTGAGACCCGGCCCCTTGACGGACCTCTGCCCCTGCTGGTTCCTCCGTCGGCACCGTCGTCTGCCTCCATGCAAGAAATGAAGATGCAACTGTGGTTTATACACAAATGTTCACATGACATAGAACAAAATACCCTTTCGAAAAAAAACCAGATTGAAAAACAAAAATCTATAATACCTTCACAAATCAACGGTCATATTTTATTTCTACTATTATTTTTTGATTATAAGTATAATGTACAGTAAAAAAAGTCCTAATTGTAAGTGCTAATGCGATCGCATCACAAGGTACAGATTCAAGCAATGTCCTGTTTGAGGGGGAGTTATTACAGCATATATGATAATTAAATTAACCATGCAATGAAAATAAGGGCGCGCGCGGATCTATCTACCGACCAAATAAGGAGAGGCTGACTAGTGTAAATTTTGATAAAATGGGGGGTTTGAGCTGAAGTGTTGGAAATTTTAATAAAACATTTAAGTATATAATTTGACAAATTTTCTCCGTAAAAATTAAGGTAAATATTATTAAAAGTATATGCATTATAGCTTGGGCACCCAATACTGGGCCGGTGTAAATACTCCGCTAGCTGATTGGAAACCATATCACTACTACAGAAATCCACATTACAGACGGTTCAGAAACGTCATCACAGACGGTTTTCTGAACCGTCTGAAATTATGGGTCGGTGATAATCCAAGTTATCACAGACGGTTTTTGAACCGTCTGTGATTATGCGATATCACAGACGGTTTTTCATTAAAAACCGTCTGTGATTATCCGATATCACAGACGGTTTTTTTCACAGACGGTTTTTTTAAAAAAACCGTCTGTGATGTCGGATAATCACAGACGGTTTTTAGTACAAAACCGTCTGTGATATCGCATAATCACAGACGGTTTTTAATGAAAAACCGTCTGTGATACTCCTCCCCCCAGCAGAATCTATTTCTGTTTATAGCTAGCCTCAGGAAATGTTAGCCATGCCCTCTGAAACAAGCAGATAATCACAGACATAAACATATACAATTCACACATCTCATTTCATTTCAGATACATTTCACATCTCAATTCATTTCACAGACATAAAACATCCAATTGACAACGCACTTCATTTCACAAACATAAAGCATCCATTTCGCAAATCAATTCATTGAGTTGAAATAAAATATCCATTAACAAATACACAATTGTAAAAGATCTACACTGTATTTGCACTTAGAATTACAATAAAAAATCATTCTGGGCAGTGGAACTCTCCATCTGATCATACGACTTTTGACCACAAAAACCAAATGAGCTCTCCTCGAATTTTTGCAAAATCCAGCTGTGTCAATGCAGATGTAGAGATGGACGTAGCCTGTCGATAGGAATATCAACGCGCGCATATATAAAACTGACATGTATGAAATAAATGTGGGAAGATTGACAAACCTTAGAATTAGTGATCTTGGTGGAATCGAGGAGTAGTCTCATATGGTGGCACACGTAGTATCCACACGTGTTGCCCGGCTCCTGCTGGTGGCACTGCAAAAAATATAATGTGTTAAATCAAGTGGCATTACTACTATGTGTTGTATATGATTAATTAATGTGTAGCTAGCGAATAACCGAAACTTGCGATCATGTTTCAAGGCCTTGGCCCCTGTCGTCGAGTCACGTGTTTGTTGAACGTATGTGGCGAACGACCTTCGTTATTCAAAAAAGTTAGATTAGTTATTCGGAAGGAAAGAAAGAGTACAATGTACAATGTACGTACCTATCGAGTATTCGGGCGATAGCTGTGTACTTGTATTTGTTCTTACTTAGAGAATCAAGGTATATAGCCTTGTTCCATTTTGGTATAATTACAATTAAAATCCAATGGAATTTCTCATTGTATGGCATAAGAACAAATTCCTTATCTTGGTGAGCCAGCAGTGCTTTTGTAATATAGTCCTCGACGAAGGATGCATTCTCGATGATGGTATCAATGGCGACCAAGCGTGGGTCCAGGAATCCAATTCGTGATTTCGATGATCTAGCTTCGATCAGCATGAATCTATATATAACATAGGAAAGCAACAAATTGTGACATATATCGGTATTACGTGAACAGAGACTGTGATTGTACAGACTTACAGCGTCCAGCATCGAACGAGTGAGGCGTCGAGAGCGTTGAGCGTGAAAAGTTCAAATATATCGTCAAAGGTCACCGCGAAGACACAGTCCTGAGCTTCGTGCAAGAAATGTTCCAGCTTGAATTTGACAGTTATACCTGAGCGCCGTTCTGCCTCTGGCTTATTGGACTCTTCCATATACCAAAGGTGGAATCTTTGGCAACCAAGTCCTAGTTTTTGGAGCTCTTCCTGGACTACCATCGGCCGAGCTAGCACGAATTTGCGGGCCAATGGCATGGACGGGAAATCGTCATCATCCTTTTGCGGGCCAATGGCATGGACGGGAAATCGTCATCATCCTTCGTCTTTGATTTGCCCTGGCCACTGCCTCGATTGTGGGTCGACTTTATGCTAGTCGACTGTAATGGTATAGACGGTGCAAGTTGCTCTGGCGAGAATAGCACCCGTGGAGATAGCACCGGTGCAGGTAGCTGTGGTTCACACTGCCCGTGTGGAGATGGCACCAGTGCAAGTTGCTCTGGCGAGAATAGCACCCGTGGAGATAGCACCGGTGCAGGTAGCTGTGGTTCGCACTGCCCGTGTGGAGATGGCACCAGTGCAAGTTGCTGTGGTTCGCACTGCACTTCTGGTCCTGCCACCGGTGAAGAAGCCTCCAGGGAGATGTCGGTTTTGGGCCACTGGATGAATGTTCCAATGGCCTGTCCTAGATTCACGATCTCGTCATTGGGGGGCTTCGGTAGCGGGACCACCTCAAAATTGGCATACACACCATCCACATTAACTTTTGCGAAGCCTGGTGCTAAAGCTTGACCGTGCACCATGGCCCCGATACCAGATGAATATGCCTGGCCCCAAGCAGCGTACAAGGGAATGGAGCCATATCTCACTTGGAGCCTGCATGTCGTAGGCTCCTACATAACGATACAAAATTAGCTACTCGAATAGGCCTACCAATGGAGCAAGCATTCGAGAGGTAATAATTATTACCAGGATGTCGTCCACAGGAAATTTGGACTGGGTTTGCGTCGGATTGGACGCGCAGCTACTCGGATGGTTGTGCGGGCTAGCTAGCACAGGAGCGGCGGTGGCGGCCTGCTGACTTTCTGTCTGTTTCCGCACCTCATCTCTGATTACATCAGCCATCTGAGCTAATAGCTCCTCTCTAAGAGATTCCTTGATCTCTTCTCATAGCTGTGCGTCACGCTCGGCTTTGTTTCTCTTCCTGCGCCGATACATGTCGGAGTCATCTTGGAAACCATGTTTCCAAGGAACGTAAAGCCCAAGGCCTCTCGTACGGCCCGGGTGCTCCTTGTTTCCCAGGGCCACGGAGAGCATATCATTCTCCCTTGTTCCCTGGAATGATCCCAGGGTAGATTGAAAACTCAGCTCTTCCTGCAAGAGCACGACATGTCATTTCAATTCGTACGAAGTTGTGGAGTAATTACAAGCTACGTAGTTCGATCGATATCTTACCAGGCGCTCAGTCACTTGCTGGTCTGAAGGGTTTCGAAAGGTGACGTCCCCTGATGTCGTTGTAGATGACCTTGCTCTAATCCAATTTCGAGCGCGGTCGTCCGGGATATTGGAAAACGGCGGGGCGATGTCCTGTGCAGCTGCCAGCTCATCTCCTTCATCCACTGCGCGATTTTACCCGCATACCCAGCTGTGCCAAGTCTGTGAGGGTGTGTATTTTTTTCCTGGAGGGCCTTGTGCGCCACACTTGTACTTTTGAAATCTTCGGTCGTTTTCATCACCTTGAACTCTTCCCATTGTGGTTCCAGGAATGGGTATTTATGAACAGGCATTTCGTCCATCTCCACGTATTTCTTGACAAGTGTGCTCTTGAAGTTCTTCCATGCTTTGCACGCCGCTTTGTAGGTTTGTTGTTGCACAGCGTCCAGGTGTTCTTCTGGGAACTCGAACGATGCCAAAATTTCGGTCCACAGCTCACGTTTCCGAGTGTCAGGCACGTTCTTCCACGAATTGTATGTGATCACAATTCGTTCTCGTGCAACTACTCCGACCATGGTTCGGAATGCGTTTACTGCTTTTTGAGGAAGGATAGGGACCCCAGATGCATTCACCGCTCTGATGATCTGTCGGCCCTCAGGCTTCTTTGATAGCCCTCTTCCTTGGCGTCTTGATGTTGGAGCGGACGCCTCCGACGATGATGTTGAAGAATGTGCGGGTGACATGTTGCTCATTTTGTGGGTCTATTAAGATAAGATGAGAAAGTAATCATATTGAATTGCAAGACAAGAGAGGAGTAGAGGGGAGGGGAGAAGGGAGGGGGTGATATGGACATAGAGAGGGGGTGATGTGTCTATCTTACCAATGTACCAATGTATCAAGTCCTTCTTTTTCCCGCAAAATTCAAGTCAATTTTATTACAAAAGTGCAAAAAAAAAGACATTCCAGATTCTTCGGTGAGCAGCCGACATAGCCGACTTCTTCGATGAGCGACTATGCATCTGCTTCTTCCCACTCCTTCTCTTCATCTCTGGTCTCCGGATCACGTACGCCAGTAGCGATGATTCATCTAACTGAATCATCGCTACTGGCGTACGTGATCCGGAGATCAGAGATGAAGAGAAGGAGTGGGAAGAAGCAGATGGATAGTCGCTCACCGAAGAAGTCGGCTATATCGGCTGCTCACCGAAGAATCTGGGAATTTGTTTTTTTTTGAACTTCTGTACTAAAATTTCCTTGAATTTTGTAATACTATTACTACAAGGTCTCTAAACAAAGTGCCTATCCTAGCACCTACTTTAGTTGCTAAAACTATAAACCAAATAGCAAAGTCCCTAAACAAAGGTCTATGAAGCAAATGACACAAACTAGTGTATCCGGTTCATTGAACGGGAACACTATAGTATGTCACTTGCTTCATTTGCTGTTTTTTGTCTAGATACATGGAGCATTTGGGTGGAAAGATCAACTATTTCGTCAGGCGCATGACTGCCAATTCGAAGCATAGCATAGCATCCGAGGCACATCCGAGGCCTGCTGCTGTGTCTTGAGGAATGCCAAGAGCTGGCATTCAGATGGGTTATGAGAATAAAATTTATAATTTATAGTTTGAGGAATGCCACATCTGAAGACCAGCTCTTGGCATTCTTCAAGACACAGCTGCAGGCCTTGGATGTGCCTCGGATGCTACGCTATGCTTCAAATTGGCAGTCATGAGCCTGACGACACAATGTATTTCTTTCCACCCAAATGGTCAATGTATCTTTTGCAATAATCGCAAGATTTCTTTATCCGGATACACTAGAATGTGTTACTTGCTTCATGCCCTTTGATCATATACTCTTCCTTGATTGGTTAATTTGTGCTCTCAAATTGTAGGGTTGCACATGATAAGATGAGGAAGCAAGAAAAGTGATACATGATGCTCAATGTTAGGAACAGATCAGGAGAGGAGTAGAGGGAAGGGGAGAAGGGAGGAGAGGAGTAGAGGGAAGGGGGACCCAAATGATTTCAAACTATATACTATGTACTATATACTATATACTATATACTAACACAACAAGCAATGTAATATGTACCAATGTAAACTAAGCAACTGCAGTAAACAATGTACCAATGTAGTATGTACCAAATAGCAAACTAATTAAGCTACTGCAGTAAACAATGTACCAATGTAATATGTACCAAATAGCAAACTAATTAAGCTACTGCAGTAAACAATGTACCAATGTAATATGTACCAAGCATCAAGCATCAACCCTAAACACTAACAGTAAGCATGAAGCATCAACCCTAAATATGTACTAAGCAACTAACCATAACAGTATGAAGCATCAAGCATCAACCCTAAACACTAACAGTAAGCATGAAGCATCAACCCTAAATATGTACTAAGCAACTAACCATAACAGTATGAAGCATCAAGCATCAACCCTAAACACTAACAGTAAGCATGAAGCATCAACCCTAAATATGTACTAAGCAACTAACCATAACAGTATGAAGCATCAAGCATCAACCCTAAACACTAACAGTAAGAATGAAGCTCGGGGAGGGATTTGATGACCTTACGGTTTTGGTGACCTTAGGGACGCAGGAGGAGGAGGCGGTGGCGACGGAGGAGGAGGCGGCGACGACGACGGAGGAGGAGGAGGCGACGGGCTCGGGGAGGCGACGGAGGAGGAGGCGGCGGCGACGCAGGAGGAGGAGGCGACGGGCTCGGGGAGGCGGCGACGGAGGAGGAGGAGGCTGCGGCGACATCTTCGTCCGGGGAGGCGGCTGGCGAGGGCTGGGGGAGGCAGCCGGCGAGGGCTCGGGGAGGCGGCGGCGACGACGGGCTCGGGATTTAGATCTAATCGAATAACTGCAGCGCACACGGAAAACCCTAGCGAGAGGGTATATGTAGGAAGATTATCACAGACGGTTCTAAACTTAGAACCGTCTGTGATAACATATCACAGACGGTTTTGAGTTAAAAACCGTCTGTGATAGTTTACTATCACAGACGGTTCTAAACTTAGAACCGTCTGTGATATGTTATCACAGACGGTTCTAAATTTAGAACCGTCTGTGATAAGCCTTTGCCGGCTGTTGCAATTAAGACAACACCAATAACTACACAGCTGCATTCATATCAACTACCAAACAGTTGCATTCATATACAACACCAACCAGCTGCTCCGGATTCTGTTGCCGAAGCACACCCTTGTGCTGGTCCACATAAGGCGCCACTTCAGTCATGTGTTGCAACACCGTGAAATGGGCTTGAGTATACATGTCCATATCTGGAGTGATTGCTTTCCTTCCGATAGTTCCGAGACCCTTCAGCCTCCCCTCATGACGAGATTGAGGGACACCTATCGGCTGAATCTGAGCCATATAATCGACACAAAACTCAATGACCTCTTCGCTTGCATAACCTTCGACGATGCTGCCCTCCGGCCGAGAACGATTCTGTACGTAGGACTTGAGAATTCCCATGAACCTCTCAAATGGGTACATGCTACGTAGGAATATGGGCCCGCACATTTTTATCTCCCACACAACGTGAACAATGAGATGGACCATGATATCAAAAAACGAAGGAGGGAAATACATTTCAAGGTGACATAGAGTCATCACCACCTCGTCCTGCAGAGCATCTAGTCCTTCGGGATCGATGACCTTCTGAGCAATTGTGTTAAAGAAATAACATAGCCTCATGATTGTCTCTCGGACTTTGATCGGCAAAATATTTCTAATTGCAATAGGGAGCATCTGTGTCATCAGCACATGACAATCATGAGACTTCATGCTATTTAACTTCAAATCTTGCATCGAAACAAGTTTCTTCACGTTGCCGGAGTAACCAGACGGAACTTTGACACCATGCAAGCACTGGCACAGTTCTGTTTTCTCAGCCTTGGACAGAGTGTAACACGCAGGGGGAAGGTACGTTCGTGCATTATCAGTGCATGTCGGTGCTAACTCAGGCCTGATGTGCATATCAGCCAAGTCAAGCCGTGCGTTGACGCCGTCCTTTGTTTTATCACGGATGTTCAGTAAGAGACCAATCAAGCTGTCGCACACATTCTTTTCTACGTGCATGACGTCGATGCAGTGCCGAACATCTAGGTACTCCCAATAAGGTAAGTCCCAAAATATTGATCTCTTCTTCCAGGTGTTCTTCTCATGAGCCCTCAATTTACGTCCCTTTCCGAGGACAACATCTAAATCCTTAACCATATCATAAACCTCGCGTCCCCTTAAATGCCTTGGAGCTGAACCGTCTTCCTTCTCTCCGTCAAATTGTTTCTTCATCTTGCGGTATGGGTGAGCCCTCCGAAGGAACCGGCGGTGACGCATGTAGACGGTTTTGCGTGAGTGTCTCAGCCACACACTCTCGGTACCATCTAAACAGTGAGTACAAGCTTTGGCACCTTTTATACTATGGCCCGATAGGTTACCAAGGGCAGGATAATCATTTATGGTGCAGAACAATAAGGAGCGCAGAGTGAAGTTCTCTCGTTTGTATGCATCCCATACCTGTACCCCTTCGTTCCACAGTACTTTTAGATCTTCCACCAACGGTGCTAGGAACACATCGATATCATTCCCAGGTTGTTTTGGCCCTTGGATAAGTATCGACAGCAAAATGTACTTTCGCTTCATACACAACCAAGGAGGAAGGTTATAGATGCAGAGAGTCACGGGCCATGTGCTATGTCGAATGCTCATGCTACTGAATGGATTCATTCCATCTGTACTCAGTCCAAACCTTATATTCCTTGGTTCTGCACCGAACTCTGCAAAACTCCTATCGATG
Organism: Dendrocalamus latiflorus; assembly: GCA_017311315.1. NCBI lineage: Eukaryota > Viridiplantae > Streptophyta > Magnoliopsida > Poales > Poaceae > Dendrocalamus > Dendrocalamus latiflorus. The sequence continues at coordinate 11,951,634 of CM029654.1, forward strand.
TTTCTCCACTGCGCGGAATCAGCAAGGTGTCTTAGCATTCCATCCTTCTTGCGCTCCTCCGAGTGCCAACGCAGCAGTTTTACCTCCTTTGGATTTGCATAAAACCTTTTCAAACGGGGAATTATAGGAAAATACCATGCCACCTTAGTAGGAGGTCCTTTCTTCGCCTCTGTTCCCTCGCCATCATCTGATTGATTGTTACGTTTGTATCGGGATGTGTTGCACACCGGACATACATGCATGTTTGCATACTCTTTACGGTAGAGGATACAGTCGTTCGGGCATGCATGTATTCTTTCTACTTCCATTCCCAACGGACAAAGAACCTTCTTGGCTTTATACGTGGTTTTAGGCAACTCATTTCCCTCCGGAAGCATGTCCGCTAAAAGACCTAGCAGCGCCGTGAAACTCTTGTCGGACCAACCGTTGCTTGCCTTCAATTTCAACAGTTCAAGCACGCCCGACAACCTCGTGTACTTGCAGCCCGTGTACAAAGGTTTCTCTGAGTCCTCCATCAAGCCACGGAATTTAACATACTCTCTCTCATCATAGTTCTCTTCTACATCGCGAAGCATCTGATCCAGATTATCATCGTGCAACCTATCCGAATCCGAGCCACAATCGACATCAGCCGGCGGCATGTCATTCACTTCACCTGCGATGTCATCCGGGGGCATATCATTCACTTCACCGGCGATGTCATCCGGCGGCATATGATCATTCACTTCGCCATGACTGGTCCAACACGTATAATCCTTTTTGAAACCCCTCCGAATCAAGTGCGCTTCAATTTGCCCTCGGTTCTTAAACATCTTCAAATTCTCGCAGTCAGTGCATGGACAGCACATATATTCCACCCCCTTATTCAACATATCCTCCTCGGCGGCTCTTATAAAAGCAGAAACGTCATTAATGTACTCTTCACTCACACGGCTCGCGGCATACATCCAACTTCGGTCCTACGTTACGTACATATATAACAACTTAGTATTAAAATCTAGAATAACTAATTATAACTACATATATACCGGCCACATTTATTATATTGAGACTTAATTTCCTAGCTCAATTCATATTACAAACACAATAGCTATTATATAACCAACAATTTTGCAAATTAATTAACCATCTTCAATAACCACTCATGGATTACTTACACCTAAATTGTAATGCAATTAAAAATAAATAAATTTCATTACTAACCATATCTACAGCAACCAGGAAAGTCTGAATCTTAATTCAAAGCTCAATCTCTGCCTCTTCCCACCAAATTAACTGGCCTGAAATCGCTCTGGCTTCCTCCCGAGTGAAAAAGTGCGCAGCAGTGGCTAGATCTGGATCGAAATGAAGACGATGCGGTCTGAGCAGCGCAATAAATGCCTTAGTCATTATCACAGACGGTTTTTAACTAAAAACCGTCTGTGATAAGCTTCATACCAGAACGCTTCGCGCGTGTTTCGATGCCAGAACGCTTCGTGTTTCGGTCGTCTAATTAACGTATTTCGATCATTATACGAAGCGTCTATATCATTCATGTTTGGGTATACGAACCGTTTGTGCTAAAGGTTAAATATGCGCTCCTAATCCAGGTCTCTAGCTAGCTTCTACGTACGTACAATACAATATACAATTAATACAACATGGCTTCTACTACTGTTCTTGTGATCATCTCCTTCCTCTCATCTGTTCATCACGAATTGTTCGGCCGGAACCTTACACAGGCGGCCAGCAATTTGCATCTGGAGCAGCTTCTCCGCACCCGCCCTGCTTTCCTTCCCCGACTTTCTTGCATCCGTCAGCTTGACCTGATCCTCCGTCGTCGACGGAGGCGTCTCGCTGCCGCTCAAGAAAGGGAAACAGCCTTCCGCCCTAGTTCTTCTCCACAATGTGCGCAATGCGGAAGAAGCTCTACACGCATTGCAGAGACTGATGGATAGCCTTGCCGATCAAGCAGAAACGGCAGATTCTGAGGAATCTTTTCATGCTATCCTGTACGACATTATGGATGCTGCTGATCATTTGCCCAGGCTGCACGAGGAAGTGCTGAGGACAAGGGCAATCTTAACGGCGTTCGAGAATTTAGCGGCTGATCCTCCAAGTCCCCAAGTTGAAGAAGAAGCTTACGAAGCCCAAAAGAATACAATCTGGGAAACTCTTTACCTGTGCGACTTTTGTAATAAATTTGTCTCTAATTGAAATTAATAAATTTGCCTTTAATTTGTGATCTCTTGTCTCAGTAGTTCTGTAGTTAAGTTATTAGAAGCAATGTGTACTTATATATTAACCTCTGATCTAGAATATGAAGACAAAGGGACATCACAGCCGGTTCTTGTGAAAAACCATCTGTGAACATTCCCAGACGGTTCTTAACAACAACTGGCTGTGATAGTCGACACAACACAGACGGTTTTTAATTAAAAACCGTCTGTGATAATCCCAGATTATCACAGACGGTTTTTAATAAAAACCGTCTGTGATATTCCAGTATCACAGACGGTTCAGCAGTAAGAACCGTCTATGATACTCCTTTTTCCCGCCACAAATACCACAGACGGCCTTCAAATTAAAACCGTCTGTAATAGTTTACATTACAGACGGTTTCACAAAACCGTCTGTGATTTGCCGTCTACTATTAGCCTTTCTGTAGTAGTGTATACTTTTACCAAACACTCTGGCCAAAAATTGTCTGTGATATATCAGATATCACACACGGTTCTTAAACATAGTCGTCCATAATATCTTACATATCACAGATGGCAAATACCAAAAAACCGTCGATGATATGTCAGATATAACAGACGGTTCTTAAATATAGCCGTCTATGATATCTGACATATCACAGATGGCTAGTACCAAAAATCATTTGTAATATGTCATATGTCACAGACGGTTCTTAAACATAGCCGTCTCTGATATCTTACATATCACAGACGGCTAATACCAAAAACCGTCTGTGATATGTCATATATCACAGACAGTTTGATGTTACAAACTGTCTGTGATAATTATTTGAATAGCCAAATTATTTTCTATTTTTCAGCTAGCCTCATAAAATGCTAGCTATGCCCTCTCAAAACAAGCAAACAGATCACATATATAGCACACAACAATCATTACACAGATCTCAGAAATAAATTAAATAACTGAATGATGTACAATTGAATAAAGTATTTGATTAAGTACAATAACTGAATGAGGGGCGCAGGAGGGAGAGGGGCATGCGGGGAACTCGGGGGTGATGCTCGGGCTCACCGTGGGCGACCGGAGGCACGTCGGCGACGAGGAGAAGCGGTGGCGCGGCTTGGGCTACGGTGGCGACGGGGCTCCAGTGGCAGAGAGGCGCGGCCGAGGGGCGGCCGGGGTGTGCACGGACGCGGCGAAGGCGGTTATGGGGTCGGCGAGGCGCGGCGAGGCCCGAGGCGGCGGTGATTCCTCGCCGGAGCCCAAGACGGCGGCGGAGGCGGAGGCGCACGCTGCGGGGAAGTTCCGGCGCATGGGAAAGGATGGGGAGTGGAGGGGGAGGTGGTGCGAGGAGAGGCGGAGCTGGTGGGGGGTTCATATAGGGGCGGAGGGGAGCGGGGGCGCGAGGATTTCTCGCCGGAGATGGCGGCGGCGAAAAGGAAAGAAAGGGGGAAGAAGGAAGGGGGGCACAGAAGGAAAGAAGGGGGTGCGGGATTGGAGGGATTGGTTGCGGCGGCGATCGGATACCAAAACCGGAGAGGAGGCGGAGAAGGAAAGGGGTGCGGCAAGGATTCGGGCGGCGGCCGGGAAAGGAAAGGGAAACAAAGGAAGGCGGCGTGCTGGGGAAGAAAGGCCTGACAGGTGGGCCCTGCACAGAGAGAGAGAGGGGAGAGGGGGGAAAGGTGCGGGCGGTGCGGATGAAGCTGCGTGTCCGAAGGTGGGATCGGGCGGCCAGGGGGTTATGCGGGGCGGACGGGAGGCTGACGGGCCAGGCCCGCTTGGCGGTGGAGGAGGGAAGAGAGCTCCCGAGATGGGCCGGCGGGTGGCGTGGCCGAGATCGGGCCGCACGCGTGGTGAGCGGGGAGGGAAGGAAGGCGGAGCCCGGGTGGCTGGCGTGGCGTGGGTGGAATTCGGCTGGCGTGGGTGGGATGGTCTCTTGGAAATAGGGGCGGTGCCCGGGACTAAGTCAATCATGAACTCAATGTCCCTGTCGGGAGGCATTCCCGGAAGGTCTTCTGGAAATACATCGGGGTATTCGCTAACAATGGGTACTTCCTCTACTTCTTGAAGTTGATTAAGGGTAGACTCCTCAACTCTTGGAATGGCTGGGGTGAAAGTCACTTCTACTCCTTGTCCATTGGTGAGGGTGATGGATCGGGTGGCACAATCAATATGCCCTTTATTCGTGGAAAGCCAGTTCATTCCAAGAATAACATCCAACCCTTGGGATTCTAAAATTATCAGGTCGGCGATGAATGGTATTCCCTCTATGAGCAGGTTCACCTTTGGGCATAAGGTTTTGGCTCTCATCTCCGCTCTAGGGGATTGAACTAGCATGGGAAAGCTAAGAGGAACCGAACCCATCCCATTCTTATCCACAAAAGCTTTAGAAATGAAGGAATGCGATGCTCCGAAATCAAATAAAACTGAAGCTGGTACTGAGTTAACCAAAAACGTACCCAAGACGACGTCCAGTGCGTTGACAGCTTCTTCGGCCGTGATGTGACTCACACGTCCCTTCACGAAAGCCTGAGGCTTTTTAGGGACTTGTCCCGAGTTTTGTCCTCCCGTATTGGCCATGGCTTGCAGCTTCTTGGGACAAGCCTTGGCGAAGTATCCAGCTTCCTTACAGTAGAAGCAAGTCACTCCATCAGTAGGTGTAGAATTCTTTGTTACTTGACCTCCAGCAGGTGTTCCACGAGAAAGTGGTGGGGTAGAGCGGTTGGCCTGCTGCGGTGCCCGATTCACCGAAGTCCTGAAGTTGCTTGACTGTGGTGGAGTATTGCGGGCCTTGGGAAAACCACTGGGATTAACCCTTTGAGCAGCCATCTTCCTTTTCCTGCTTTCAATCTCCACTTGCTTGCCCTCCTGACGGATAGCCTTGCTAACGAGTTGGTGGAAATCGGCGTAGTCATGGGAGATCAATTGCATAGCTATGGTGTCGTTGAGGCCTTCGAGAAACCTCTCCTGCTTGGCTTCGTCCGTGGCCACATCCTCGGGAGTGTACCGGGCCAGCTGGTTGAATTTCTGCAGATACTCACTCACGGTACATCCTCCTTGACAGAGTGCCCTGAACTCCTTCTTCTTAAGGGTGATGGTGCCGGTCGGGATATGGGCCTTGCGGAAGTTGCGCCTAAACTCCTCCCAAGTAATAGCCTGTGCGTTACCATGAGCAGCGGTGAAAGTATCCCACCATTCCGAAGCATGCCCATTCAATTGGTGGGAGGCGAACAGAACTCGCTCCCTGTCGCTGCACTGAAGGATGTCTAGCTTCTTGCTGAAAGCTCGCAGCCAGTCGTCCGCATCCATTGGGTCGGCATTGCTGCTGAAAGTTGGAGGACGCATTCTCATAAACTCCGAAAGGCGGGGTGCAGGTGTTTGAGTGATTGCGGTAGGATTTGATGGGGCAGGGTTATTTATGGTCTGAACCAGCAGCTGAATGAGTTGATTTTGATTAGCCATCATCTGGGCCCAATCAGGTCCATTGGTTGGAGGAGGCGGGGGAATCTCATTGTTGTGAGCGCAATTGCCATTGTTCCGGGTGTTTACCATCTGCTTGACGCTTCAGGAGAGTTAGGGATAGATTTGCTAAGAGGGGTTTGTATGCCCATCCCAAAACAACCAAAAAACACCACAAAGATAACGATAAATAAATGCAACTTTGAATATTATTAATAAGCTTAGACTAAGGTTGTGGCTGTCGACAAGGGATTCGCAGCTCATCAACAACGCCAATTTATTACATTATTATTATAACTCTAAGGCATCCTAGGGTGCTGGCTGAAACTGGGCTAAGTACTTGGTCTTGTCCCCGGTGCGACGCTTCTTGGGTAGGGTCTCAAAGTTGGATCCAGTGGTTGAAGAGCTCTCATCATTAACCCGTAGTGCAGCTAGCTCTGCCTCGGCTCGCTGAAGTTTGAATGTGGTGTAGCTTAGTTCATCCAAAGTGGCTTGATAGGCGTAGTCCAAAGACCGCGTCAACTCCACTTGTTGCTTGAGCCGAGGGTTATCTTCCATCTCTGTGGATGCAAAGATGCTGGTGAAGCTTGCAGGGTATCTCCAGGGGTAATACCGGAACTCGGTGTCTCGAAGTTCTCGGGCGTAGAGCTCCCTTAGCTGACGAATGGCCTCGCGTGCAGCATCTTGAATACCGGTGAAAAAGGTATCCCGTCTCTGCGGAGCATCGAAGATGTGAAAGGCAGTGGTGTCCCCGATCCTGGCGTAGATCCGAACTTCTACTCTCCAAGTTCTTGTTCCCCGATGTTATGCAGGTAACCATGGTAAACTGGGCGTGCCTCGAATCCTAACTTTTGCAGAAGGTTCCAAAGGCAGTTGACTAAATATCCGGCTTGGGTGCCAAAGGTGGAGTGGGTAGGGGTCTCGGCCATCTACAATTTTGAAAAAGGTAAGTGTTAGAAAACAACTTTTTGAAGAATATAACAGAAATAAGTGTAGAAATTACGAGAGCTTTTTTAAAAATTAAGTTGGTAGAAAATAGCTCCTTAGGATGATCCAGTTCTATTCTATCTATGGTCACGTCTTGGGGTCGTTAAGGCTCTGATACCATCTCTGTCGAAACCTAGAGCGGCAACTCCAGGTTCCTCTATGTAAATCGCACTAGTCCAGGATCAGCTAGTGCACACAGCGGATAACAAAGATAAATATCAAGCGATATGACAATATTATTCCACTTAAAGGAGTACGGCCTTATGGCCAGTGTTTACATCATCGCACATTGGCAAAATTTATTAATAACAAAATAAACTGCGGAAGCAAGCTGGAAAAACGAAGCCCAAGTCTGCCCACAGGCAAACGACGGCAAGACGTGCCCTACTCGTCCTGGTCCTCACCGAAGTTGTCGTAGTCCTCCTCTGTGATGAGATAGCAAGAGTGAGTACAAACTTGTACTCCGCAAGCCACACGGGAAAATGCAATATAATGCTTAAGGCCACAAGGGAAGGCATATAGGGTTAGTTGTGCAGAAAACAACATTTAAAAGAATACAATAAATAGATTGAAACTGCAGAATTTAATACAATAAGTAAAAACAATAACTGTAATTAAAATTAATACCGTTAGTGCAGGCTTAGACCAAACACTAACCTATTCTCGGACATCCCACCCGGTCCATCTATTCCAAAAGATTTCACGTGGCTCCGACCACAAGGTTTTATAAATCATTTTAAAACCAAAGTCTAATCCATGAAAAACTTTACTCAGCATGCCCATGACCGTGGGCACGGCTATCCAGGATAGATTATACACTCTGCAGAGGTTGTACAGCTTTACCCACAAGACACGGTCATCCCGTTTTACCACTAGATTACACACTTCCTTAGGTGTGCGGTTAGGAGTCGTGAGGCCTTTACAATGCAAGGCCGTCAACCTGGCCAAGCTAACTCTAAGGTTTCACCCCAGTAAGGACTCCACCAGACCGGGACCCCCTCTTGAGCCGAGTGAGACTTCTCATGGCCTACGCCACGCTCACTTTCATCCTACGATGTGACCCAGGTTGGGACTTGCAAATTATTCAGCCAGGGCTATCCCATACCAGCCTTGTGGTAGTACGTTAGGGTTTTGCAACAGTATCTCACAGACCGGTCCTTAATTGACTTAGGCTCAACCACATACCCCCCCCCCCCCCCCGTGCACGACAATCAACACTGCGTCTCCGAACAACAGTGCATGCCTGCACCCACCACCTAACCATTAGCCTAAGTCTAAACCAGATTTTTATATTTTGTATCAAAATATTTTATCATCCTTCTTGGCTCTCCGAAGTCAAGAATACATCTCAAAAGTTTATCATTTTATGTGGAAAGGTATCCCAAAATCAAAATTATGTCTAAGCAAGTCTAAGCATTTGTTGTGAAAATTCTCTAGCTAATACTAGTGTACTAACCAGAGTTTTATTCTAGGGTGACAAGGTATAAGGATTTGCAATGTCAAAGGAGGAATTAAAAAGTAGGTGCTAAGTAAATTTAAAATTGAATTGAAATACATTGAATAAAAGTACGCATGCAATATAATTTAAAATAACATAATTTTATTTGAAATTCTAGGATCAACATGATCAAGGTGTGTGACTTGCCTTACTCCTCAAGTGGGTGTGAATCATCGTCCAAGAATTCTCCGGAATCGTCGCAGTCTACACGTGAAAATAACTCAAATGAAATCCAAACAAAATTCACATAAATTCAAATTGACTTCAAAAATTTGAATTGAGGCCAGAAATGGATAGAGGGGAATTTTTGATGAATTTAGAAATTTGAATGGGCTAAATCGGATTTAGGATGAAGAAGAACGAGCTCTGGGAAGTTTATATTCAGGGAAAAAGAAAAAGGGGAATTCTGGAATTATTTTTCTAAAGGAAATTGGGTTTATGGCGTCAGCATTGTGTCAGCCCTGGAAATTCTTTTTGGCCGAATTAATTTTCAACTGAAAAATCCGGATTATGACGCCAGCAATGACATCAGCCCCTGGGAAAGTCACTAACAGGTGGGGCCAGGGTCTATGGACCGGGTCCATGGACTCGTGGGTGGGCTGAGGTGGCGTGGGAGGCGGCTGGCGCGGATGTGGCGCTGACAGGGCAGGGGTGGCCGAGGTGGCGCTGGCGTGGCACCACGTGGCTGCCACGTGAGCACGAGGAAGCCGACGTGGGAGGCCGGCCGGTGGTGGCGCTCGGGCACGGCGTGCTCGTCGGCGCTCCAGCGAGCGGCGGCCGGTGGCGAGGGGCGCAGGAGGGAGAGGGGCATGCGGGGAACTCGGGGGTGATGCGCGAGCTCACCGTGGGCGACCGGAGGCACGTCGGCGACGAGGAGAAGCGGTGGCGCGGCTCGGGCTACGGCGGCGACTGGGCTCCGGTGGCAGAGAGGCGCGGCCGAGGGGCGGTCGGGGTGCGCACGGACGCGGCAAAGGCGGCGATGGGGTCGGCGAGGCACGGCGAGGCCTGAGGCGGCGGTGATTCCTCGCAGGTGCGGGGAAGCTCCGGCGCACGGGAAAGGATGGGGAGTGAAGGGGGAGGTGGTGCGAGGAGAGGCAGAGCTGGTGGGGGGTTCATATAGGGGCGGAGGGGAGCGGGGGCACGAGGATTTCTCGCCGGAGATGGCGGCGGCGAAAAGGAAAGAAAGGGGGAAGAAGGAAGGGGGGCACAGAAGGAAAGAAGGGGGTGCGGGATTGGTTGCGGCGGCGATCGGATACCAAAACCGGAGAGGAGGCGGAGAAGGAAAGGGGTGCGGCAATGATTCGGGTGGCGGCCGGGAAAGGAAAGGGAAAGAAAGGAAGGCGGTGCGCCGGGAAAAAAAGGCCTGACAGGCGGGCCCCGCGCGCAGAGAGAGAGGGGGTAGGGGGAAAGGCGCGGGCGGTGCGGATGAAGCCGCGTGTCCGAAGGCGGGAACGGGCGGCCAGGGGGTTATGCGGGGCGGACGGGAGGCTGACGGGTCGGGCCCGCTTGGCGGTGGAGGAGGGAAGAGAGCGCCCGGGATGGGTCGGCGGGCGGCGTGGCCGAGATCGGGCCGCACGCGTGGCGAGCGGGGAGGGAAGGAAGGCGGAGCCTGGGTGGCTGGCGTGGGTGGAATCCGGCCGTCCACATGGCGGCCGGAGGGGGAGGCTGGGGTTTTTTTATTTTAAACTTTTATTTTGATTTTCAGAAAAGGCTTAAGAAATTCAAGAAAGCCCAGAAAAATATGAAATAAATCCCAAAAATTTCAGAATAATTCATAGAAGTTTCTGAATATATTTGGGACCCAAATAAAATATTTCAACACATCCCTGCATTGAATTTTAAATTTTGACTTTCCTTTTAAAATACTTTTTATTCTTTAAATAACTTTTTAAAATTCCAAAGAAAATTTGGGATCTTACACAAGGCATCCAACAGGTCTATCTTTATAGCATTCTAGGTCTCACTAGAAAACAGAGAAATTTCACGAAGACGCCATAATTTTATTATGTAGTTTTAAGGACGTAATTCTCACTAGAAAACAGAGAACAGACTCTGCCTTCGAGTTCTGTCAAGCAACTTCCACAGACCACCACCGACAGCCCACAGCTCCAAAAATTATAACATTATACCAGAAGTTAGTTCTAGATGTTATCTACCACTTTTGTTTTTATGATTTAATTCATAAAATTCATTAGGACCTCTAAATCAGTCCACGATCAAAAACTGGATTCTGAATCCAGCTCTGCTGCACAGTCGACTTCAATCCTCTGTTGCGCCCAAACCCCGTATCCAAAAATTCTTAGAAAAATACAAAATCTAGATCTCTCCATCCTCTACAACTTTAGTGTCATGGGTTCCTTGGAAAAAATCATTTTAACCACCTAAACCACCCATACAGACAGACTGCCCGATCTGACTGCGCAGAACACTGATTAATCGCTAATCAACGGTTTCCCCTAGATCAACCACCTGTAACAACGAACCAAAAACCTATGATCTCCCTAAAACAGAGGGGAAGGGTGATAATCACAAACCTAGGTCATCCACGCAAGAGATCCTTTCCTCCTTCCTCCTGCCTCCTTCCTCCTTCTCCTCCCTTCTCCTTCTTCTTCCCTTCCCTTCCTTCTTCCTTCTCTCCCTTTCTCTTTTCAGCAGGGCAGCAAGGGGAAAAGCAGGGCAGGGAGGGGCGGCTGGGGGAACAAGGGGGCGGCCCCAAGGGGTGGAGGCACCTAGGGTTAGGGGGAAAGAGGGGGCGCGGCTGGCCCAAGGGGGGCAGTTTGGGGTTGGGGGCTGACCAGGGCCCAAGGTGGAAGGGAGAAACTCCTTGCCTCCTTCTCTGCACAGCCCACCAAAACTTTATTTTTCTTTTTAAATAAATCCGCAGCCCAAACCCGCCTTCCCGATTCGATGGAAGAAAAAGAAATCTCCGCAAATCCGCTAAATACTTCCGAACCTGCCGAATCGATGTCTAGGCATTACACCAGGTTGGAGGAGGAAGTGCAGAGGGCAAAGCTAATCTTCACGGCATTCAAGAACTCAGCAGCTTATCCTCCAACTCCAAAAGTCAAAGAAGAAGCATATGAAGCCCAAAAGACTAAGATCTGGGAATCTCTTTTTTTGGGATTTTTGTAATAAATTTGCCTTCATTTTGTCTCTCGTCTCAATAGCTTATGTAGTTCATACGATAAAGGACAAAACACAGATGATTGTAAATAAAAACCGTCTGTGATAGTTTCATAGACGGTTCTAATTAAAAAATTGTTTGTGATAGTTTCATAAATGGTTCTAATTAAAAAACCATCTGTGATAATGCATATATCACAGACGGCTTTTAACCTAACCATCTATGAAAGTTTTAGAGACGGTTTTAGCCATGAATTGTCTATAATAATCAAAGCACAGATAGCTCCAAATGAACTGTTTGTGATGAGACATCTAGTATGCTTTGTTTTGTAGTAGTGCAAATTAATTTGCTTCATACGTTTTGAAGCTTAAGTGTGTAATGTTGTAATGTTCCTCTTGTACAACTACTACTCTAATTCACAATGTTTCATGCCTTTTTTACTTGAACCAGTAGCCCACCCATAGAAGTAAGAAGAGAAGAGTCAGAGGAGGGGAGACATGAATGTAGTGGAAGTCGAAGGAGAGCGTGGACCACGGGGACCTAGAAGGCTGACCATGAGGACCACATGAAGGTTACATTTTCGGCAATGACAAGGGACCACTATCCACATCTTCATCCACATGAGGGCCACACTGAGACCACCCCAAACAACCTTACCACTTCCAGCCCGACACAAGTAGGCTCACCTTCCCTCCCACATTCATTTCCCCTATTCCTATTTGGGTTCAACATAAAAAAGACACTAACAGATATGGACAGATGTAACACACATGATGTAAAAAGTGGGTTTTAGGATCCATACCTTTGGGAGCAGAGGCAATGGGAAGAAGACAACTCATGAACACACATTAACAGATATGAACGGATCTAACACACATGAGGTAAAGAAGTGGGATTTGGAATCCCTACCTTTGGGAGGAGAGGTGACATCGGGATGAGAGGCAAAGGAGAGGTGATATCGGGAGGAGAGGTGGCACCGGGAGGAGAGGCAGTGTCGGGAGGAGAGGACGGAGATGTCAGTTCTCTGGCGATGGCGGTGGGGGCACAAGGAGATGGAGGGGTGCACTAATGAGGAGTAAGAGCACAACCCCTAGCGAGGGCCCTACTTATAGAAGAACTATCTCAGACGGTTCTATTAAATAATCATCTATGATATTAATATTGCAGTGAAACCGTCTGTGATGTGGCATCATATCACAGACGGTTCTATTATGGAACCGTCTGTGATGTTGTAGCTTATCACAGACGGTTCTATTAGCGAACCGACTATGATGTGGATGCATATCACATATGGTTCTATTATGGAACCATCTATGATGTAATATCACAGACGGTTATATTATGGAATCGTCTGTGATACATATATCACAGACGGTTTGTGCCACTAAACTATCTATGATAGTTCCTTCTGTATACAACATATTAGGTTTTTTAGCTAGCCTTAGGAAAATGCTAGCCATGCTCTCTAAAAATAAGCATACATATACAATTGTGGATGTAATTATTTCTAAATTACTGAATCAATTACAATAGAATAATTCCTTATTACACACTAAGTCTCTTAATTACATTGAAATAATTTCTAGATAGGTGTTTGACGTGTGGGATAATTTCACTTGGCTATTTTCCTTTTAAATAAAGCCCTTCACAATGATCAAGCCTAATGATGTCTCTGAATAGAGGCAACTCGTCAAATTAATTGTACTCTTCCTCATCCACGGCATTCTCAACTCCAACAATTTTTCTTTTTCTATGAAGAACTATATGACGCTTCTCATTTACTGGGTAAGTTACATAAAAAACTTAAACAACTTGTCTCGTGAGTACGAATGGCTCATCTTTGTATTCTACATGTTCGAGGACCACATAGTGACACCATACTTACCGACCTTTACACCATGTGGGAGTTGGACCCCAATAGCGCCAAAAGAGAGGGATCTTGAAAATTATGTAGTTGAGCTCCCAAATCTCCTCTACAAGCCCGTTGTAGGAGCTTAGGCCAACGGTATTGATCTACTCACGAAATATGTCTATGCGAACACCTAAGTTCTGGACATGCTCTTTTTATCCTAATCTATTGTATAAAATATGTACTCTTTAATATCATATCCTTGCCATATCACAATTGTAAATTTTAGCCATTTTGCCAACCATTGCATCATTTCACTTGACGACTTCCCAGTGAATTGCACTTTCATCCATTCGTTGAATCGATGGTTGTGCTGTCTCGTGATCCAAACCTCTGACCAGCCTAGATTCCCTTGGCGTAGCATGTCCTTGTGCTCTTCAATATACGGGGACACTTCAGTCATATGTTGCAAGACCGTGAAATAGGTTTGAGTGTATGTATCTAGATCGGTATTTATTGTTTTCCTTCCGATGGTCCCGATACCCTCTAGCTCCCCTCGTGACGAGATAGAGACATACCTAGCAGTTCGACCTAAGCCATATAATCGACGCAAAACTCAATGACCTCTTCAGTTGCATAACCTTCGATGATAGTGCCCTCTAGCCGAGATCAATTCCATACATAGGACTTGAGAATACCTATGTACCTCTCGAATGGTTACATATGACATACAAACATGGGGCAACATATCTTTACCTCTTTCACAAGGTGGATAATGAGATGGACCATAATATCAAAAAGTGATGGAGGAAAATACATCTCAAGATGATATAGAGTTATTACCACCTCGACCTACAGAGCATCTAGTCCATCGACATCAATGGCCTTCTGAGCAATTGCATTAAAGAAATAACACAACCTAATGATTGTCACTCGAATATTGTTCGGCAAAATAATTCTAATTAGAGTAGAAGCAATTGTGTCATTAGTTCATGACAATCATGAGACTTCATGCCAATTAATTTGAAATCTTCTATGAAAATAAGTTTCTTCATGCTGGCGGAGTGACCGAACAGAACTTTCACACCATGCAAGCACTGGCACAGTTCAGTTCTCTCAGACTTAGATAGAATGTAGCAAGCTAGGGGATGGTACGTCTGGCCTTTATCCATCTCTCTTGGTATTAACTCGGTCATGATGTTCATAGCAACCAAGTCAAGCCATGCATTGACACCATCCTTTATTTTTTCATGAATGTTCAGTAAAAAAACCAATCAAACTATTACATACATTCTTCTCTATTTGCATGATGTTAATGCAATTGAGAATTTCTAAGTGATCCCAATAAGACAAGCCCCAAAATATTGATCTTTTTTCCCCATGTTCTTCTAACAAGTCCTCAACTTATATCCCTTTTCAAACGCAACATCGATATTCTTGACCATATCATAGACCTTTTTTAGCTAAAAGGCCTTGGAGCTGAGTTATCCTCTTTTTTCCATCAAATTATTTTTTCATCTTGCGGTATGGGTGATACCTTGGAAGTTCTACGGTGATGTATGTACATAGTTTTGCGTGAGTTGTTCAACCACACACTCTCAATATAATCTAAGCTGTGTGGACAGGCCTTGGTTCCTTTTGTACTCATCCCCGACAAGTTATCTAAGGCAGAAAAATCATTGATAGTGCAGAACAACATGGCACACAGAGCGAAGTTCTCTCATTTTTCCGCATCGAACTCCTATACCCCTTCATTCCACAGTGTCATAAGATCTTCCACCAATGATGCTAGGTACACATCAATATCGTTCCTAGGATACTTTTGCCCTTGGATAAGTAGTGACATTAAAATGTGCTTTTGCTTCATACACAACCAAGGAGGAAGGTTCTACATGCATATATTCACTGGCCAGGTGCTATGTTGGCTGCTTAAGTTACCGAAAGGATTCATTCCATCTATACTCAATCCAAATCTTATATTCCTCAGTTTCACACCAAAGTCTACAAACATCCTATCAATATTCCTCTACTAGGTAGAATCTGTTAGTGATATGCCCTAGAGGCAACATGGAGATGTTGTATATATCACATACTATGTTTATGATACATTACTTTGTTCCTTGAAATAGACATTATCATTATTGATCAATGAGTATGTGACTTATTCATGAGACTCTTAATGCCAAAATGTTGCTATTTCTAAATGATCACTGATCATATATCATATGAGGAACAAATATGATTCAAAGATCAGCATATGTATTGATTGATGATCATGTCTCATGGATCATGGTATGGTGATACCAAATCAATAATATGGATATGTGTTAGTGAACATATGTTGGATAGACCCGCCATGAGACACTACAGAGATTCCATGTGTCATCAGTTGGTCTCAAGTAGTGTTTATGTAGAATCCTTAGACTTGAGATCATCATGGTTCCCAACATGCGTAGTAGCTTATTTTGGGACTACTAAACACTACTCTGTAACTGAGTAGTCATAAAAGTAGTCTTCGGGTTTGCCATGAAACATGTAGTGGGATGTGAATGATCAAGATAGAATTTGCCCCTCCTTATGGGAGAGATATCTCTGGCCCCTCGATGTAATGGACTATGAAAGTGCATGGCCATGCCAAGGTGATTGAGGAGTCAATCACAAGTTTATAATCCATCACGGTATCGAGAGAGTGGTCTCGCCTTGAGCTCAATCTATATCGTGAGGCAAAGGGATTCGTACATGAGAACATTACAGGTTCAGCCGATATGATCTTTACGTATACTTTGGGGTTAATATGTCTTACTAGAGGCCGCTATTAACAGGGTGATCGGAAAGGCGTTTCCGGGTCGGGACCAAGTATACGTGAACCTACAGGGTCGCACGCTTAACGGGTTAGAACACTAATTCGAATATGATTCGGATATGGGCTCAATTCGGATAGAGATCCGAATAGACTCCTATTGGGCCTCGGTCCACAAGGCCCAAGTGAGGAGGTCTATATATATGGAGGCGAGGGGCTGAGGGGTATACACTACTGTTAACCTCTAGCATAACCCTAGCCACCACCTCCCAAGCCAAACCCAAGTCGCTCACGAGTGCTAGTACACTCGGGATCGGCATTCCAGCCCCAGACGTGTGGATACCGGTGGAGGCACTGCTCATTGCGGTGTTGATCGGCATCAACAACCTACAGATTGGATCTGCTCGTGGTGTGGTTGATCGCGTGGAGGAGACGATCTGTTCGGGACGATCGGCTAATTCCACTACTACCTCGACACGCGTGGTTGGATCGGTTTCTCCAACTCTTCTTCCGCTGCGCTGCGCGTCTAGTGGTAACGATCCATGATCCCTCCTTAGCATGATGTCCTTGTGTGCGCAGTAGAAAAATTTTGTTTTCTGCTTTCGTAGCCTACGCGCAATCCTTCAGAATCAGCAGTGTGTCTTATCATTCCATCTTTCTTACGCTTCTCCTAGTGCCAACGCAGTAATTTTGCATCCTTTTGGTTTGCAAATAAACGCTTTAAATGAGGAATTACAGGCAGATACCACAACATCTTAGCAGGATGTCCTTGCTTCACCTCGATGCCCTTCCTATCATCGAAGTCCTTCGTACGCTTTTGTATCGGGATGCTTTGCACACCAGAAAAACTTGTAAGTTTACATACACTTTATGGTAGAGGATTGATGCGATGGATTGCTCGATTTTCACGGCGTAGGATCGATGAAGATAATTTGGATCCGTGCAACTTGATGAATCGATGGCGCCAACCACTATTAAAACAGCAACTTGCGACAAAAGAATTCGCCTAACCACATGCTCGTGATCCCGTCTACCCGACCACCAAGTAGACGCATCATCACTCCGGCCAATCACAAGGAATTGCAAGAACGACGGGGAAGAACGTCCGATTCCCCTCTAGGTTGCAATCATATGCTAAACCCTATGAGGAACAAACGCATGGCTCTTTCTGAAAATAATACCTTTTACAGAAGGGTATACAAGCCTATATTTAGCCTGACTCAACCAATCGAAAAAAAAGAAAAGAAACCCGACTCGTACGCAACAAGCGGAAAATATCCATCACGGAAACGTACTCGGTCCAAAGAAAATTAAGTCATACTCGGACTCAGTTCGGAACCAAACTTGCACACATGCATTTGTGAAGGCTCACGTAGACTTCTTGAATTCATGTGTGAAGACTCACGTAGACCTCTTCCCATCGCATGCATGTCTTTGGCTAGAAAAAATCTCTTCTTCCATTGAGTCTTCACGAAGTAGCATGCATGTTTGTTTCATTTTTTTTCCCATGTAGCACTTTTCATTGCCTTCTATTTCTAGCTTCGTTATTCTCAACTAAAGCTTTCTTCTGTTCAAACCTAAGAATAATTAAATAGCAACTATTAGGTAGTATATTATTCTCATGTAAATTAAAATCAAATTTAACTAGAAGCGAGTTCATCTGTTGATTAATCTTTTTAGCTCGTGCTCGTGTAATCGGTCCAGTTGTGATGTCCTCATCATCCTCCCCCTCTTGATAAGTAGTCGTCCTCAACTCTGATTCTTCTGGTCCAAAAAAATGGTGACAAATTAGCAACATTAAATGTAGAACTCACAGCATAATCATCACCCGGAAGCTCGATTTTATATACATTGTCATTGATCTTCTCAAGTACTTTGAATGGACCATCTCCTCACGGCATTAACTTGGACTTACGCTTGTCTAGAAAGTGTTCTTTGCGTAGATGCACCCAAACCAAATCACCTGGTTCAAATAACATCTTCTTTCCTGACTTGTTTGCCTTCTCAGCATAGTAACATGTCTTCTTTTCAATTTCTTCTTTAGTCTTGACATGAATCTTCTTGACATATTCATCACGTTTTGACGCCTCCATATTAACTTGTTCATGTAATGGAAGTGGCAGCAAATCAAGTGGTGTGATGGGTTTAAAACCATACACCACCTCGAACGAACATAATTCAGTAGCAGAATCTACCACCCTATTGTATGCAAACTCCACATGCGGCAAACAATCTTCACACTCTTTGATATTCTTCTTGATCATCTTTCGTAGTAGCATTGAAAGTGTTCTATTCACCACCTCCATTTGTCCATCCGTTTGTGGGTGACAAGTTGTTGAAAATAACAACTTTTTCCTGAGCTTGGCTCACAAAGTCTTCCAAAAATAGCTAATGAATTTCACATCACGATCTGAAACAATTATCCTTGGCATGCCATGTAATATCAAAATTTCCCTGAAAAATAAGTCAGCTACATGCGACTCATCGTCGCTTTTGTGACAGGGAATAAAATGTGCCATTTTAGATAATCTATCCACAACAACAAAAACTGAATCCCTCCCCCTCTTAGTCCTAGGAAATCCTAAAAATAAGTCCATACTAATATCCTCCCAAGGTGCACTAGGAACAGGAAGTGGAGTATATAAACCATGTGGATTGAGTTTAGATTTCGCTTTGTGGCATGTCACATATCGTTGTACAAACCTTTCGACATCACGCCTTATTTTAGGCCAATAAATGTGTTCGCTCAGCATCATGAAGGTCTTTTCTCTCCCGAAATGCCCCATCAATCCACCTGCATGAGATTCTGGAACACACGATTTGTTAGCGACGAAATAAGAACCCATCATGAACATGGAACTTATCCCATCCTTTCCCATCTTTGCATTTAGAATGTGGTTCTGAAAATTCATGGTCGGAAGCATATAAATCTTTCAAGATCTCTAATCCAGGTACCTTTACATCCAATTGATTTAAAAGCACATTCTTCCTAGATAGCATCAGCTACCACATTCTCTTTTCCTTTCTGGTACTTAACAACGTATGGAAAAGTTTCAATGAATTCTACCCACTTAGCATGTCTACTATTCAGTTTAGCTTGGCTTCTCAAATATTTCAAAACTTCATGATCATAGTGAATAATAAATTCCTTAGGCCAAAGATAATGCTGCCAAGTTTCAAGCACACGCACCAAAGCCTACAATTCTTTGTCATACACAGGATAGTTCAATTGAGCACTTCCTAGTTTCTCACTAAAGTATGCTCCCGGTTTTCCTTCTTGCATTAAAACACCACCAATACCTATTCCACTAGCATCACATTCAATTTCAAAAGTCTTAGTGAAATCAGGCAAAGCGAGCAATGGTGCTTCAATTAATTATTTTTTAGTTCTTGAAAAGCGTTTTCCTGTGATGTACCCCATTCAAACACAACAACCTTTTTAGTTAACACATTTAATGGGGCAGCAATGGTGTTGAAATCTTTAACAAAACGACGATAAAATCTAGCAAGACCATGAAAGCTTCTGATTTGACTAACATTCACAGGTGTAGGCCAATTCTTAATTGCTTCAGTTTTGGATTCATCTACCTCAATGCCTTGTCCAGAAACAACATAGCCTAAGAACATAACTTTATCGGTACAAAAAGTACATTTGTCCAAATTAGCATATAATTTCTCACTTCTAAACACTTCTAGTACTTGTCTAATATAATTAATGTATTCATCCATCGTTTTGCTATAGATCAATATATCATCAAAGTATACCACAACAAATTTGCCAATGAATGCTCTTAAAATATGATTCATCAATCGCATAAATGTACTAGGTGCATTAGTTAAACCAAAAGACATTACTAACCACTCATACAATCCAAATTTTGTTTTAAAAGTAGTCTTCCATTCATTACCAAGTTTCATCCTAATTTGATGGTATCCACTTCTCAAATCAATCTTAGTGAATATAACAGCACCACTAAGTTTATCTAGCATATCATCTAATCTAGAAATAGGATGATGATATATAACAGTGATGTTGTTAATGGCACGACAATCGACACACATTCTCCATGTACCATCTTTCTTAGGAACAAGAATTACAGGGACATCGCAAGGACAAAGACTTTCGCGTATGTACCCTTTCTCAAATAGCTCTTGCACTTGGCGCTGAATTTCTTTGGTTTCCTCTGGATTGGTGCGGTATGGTGGATGGTTCAGAAGTGGCGCACCAGGAACTAGATCAATTTGATGCTCTATTCCGTGCAATGGTGGAAGTGCCGCTAGTATCTCCTCCAGAAACACGTCCTCAAATGCCTGCAAAAGAGAGGAAACACCACTAGAAAGAGAGGTTAAGTCATTAGTTGAAAGCAAAATAGTGGCATCTTTGTACACAAGCACAAAGTGCACTTTTGATGGGTCATTGCTCACATCTCTCAAATCTGATTTTGTGGCTAACATAACCACCCCTCCCTCACTCTTACTTTTTCCTCTCATATTTGGCTTATGGCTCTCACTCACCGATGTGTGGAAGTCTCTCTTTTCTTTCTTTTTACTCTCAGTTTCAGCAAGCTTTCTTTGCTGAAATTCAGCTTGTATTTGACTAGGAGTCATTGGATTAAGCTCCTTTGTCTTTCCCTTCCACTTAAATGCATATCTATTGGAACGACTATCATGTTGCACACTTCCATCATATTGCCATGACCTTCCCAATAGCAAGTGACACACTATCATAGGCACCACATCGCACTCAACGGTGTCCTCATAATCACCAATCTTGAAAGTAACATGCACCACAAATTGAACCTTCACATCTCCACATTCGCTAAACCATTGCACATAATATGAACGTGGATGTTTCAGCATCTTTAAACCAAGCTTTTGACATAATTCAACACTAGCCAAGTTATGACAACTACCACCATCAATAATAAGTTTGATTACCTTGTTGTTTACCTTGGCTTGTGTTTGAAACAAGTTAAATCGCTGCGGATGTGCATCTCCTTCTTGTGCAAGCATGCTCAAATTTTTGGTGACAACTAATGTCTCTCCCGTTTCATAATTTAACACATCAACCTCTTCATTGTCATCCGATGCATCCTCATATCTCTCCTTTTCATGACTAAGTTCAACCTCATCTTCGCTTGCAGATTATACTCTCCATCTTCCATCACAAGCATAACTCGGTTGTTGAGACACTCTCTTGAAATATGTCCACGCCCCGAACACTTGAAGAATTGAATTTCTCTACTCTTTGTTGTAGCTCCAATTGAGGATGTAGGAGATGGAGTGGCCTTTTTCTCATTGAGGTAGGTGTTGTTTTTGCAATTGAGGAAGAACGAGCATTAGTATTTGAAGTAGTATTACCTGAAATTGTACCTCGTCCCAAATTGAAACGTGCTTTGGTGGCATTAGAGGATGATGATGGTGGAGCTTTCAAGTTGAAAGATGCTGTCCTTGGTGCTGGTTTTAAATCTTCTAACAACTGCTTCTCCACCTTGGTCGCTTGGTGCACCAAATCAACAACAGTATTGTAGGGCTGATATTGCACAATGCATTTAATGTTTTTGTTTAGACCAAATAGAAAATGCGCAAGTGTTTGTTCTTCATCTTCGTGCACATGTGCCCTAATTATATCTTGCACCATATCCATATAGTATTCCTCCATCGAGCGACCTCCCTGTCTCAAATTCTGCAGTTTATCAAAGAGATCATGTTTATAAGTGTTAGGAACAAAACATGCTCTCAGCTCTTGCTTCATTTCAGCCTATGATGCAATTGGAGGTTCTCCATTCTCTTCCCTTTGGTTCAACACTTGCTCCCACTAAATCAATGAATACCCATCAAACTCAAGTGATGCCATGTGTAGCTTCTTCTCCTCCGAATAATTGTGCATCCGGAAGATTTTATCTACCTTGAGCTCCCATGTGAGGTAGGCATCTGGATCGGAAGCACCTTCAAATTTGAGAATAGTGAATTTGAGTTTCCCAAATTTCTCCTCCGCGCGCAGGTCATCATGACGACGGCCATGGCGTTGGTAGTTGTCATTGCGGTGCAGTCAAAAGTCGTCGTCGTAGTCCTCATTGTGGGCGGCACCACCGTTCCCACGGCCTCGCCCACGGCCACGGCCTCTTCCTTGGCCATGGTCAGCGCCGAAGATACCTCCCCCGTGCCCGGGAAAGGGTGATCGAACCGCATTGGCGGCGTCTCGATCTACATGAGCTTCTCTAGCGAATTGTGCATCCCTCTCATCGGTCTCATCAAGCTCAACACCTCCTTCATGGACGCCAATTGGGCCCCGTTCTCTTTGAAGCTCGTCTAGTATCTCCCTCCTCAAGACGCTTATGTTGTCATTCAACTGAGTGTTGAAATCATTCGTGAGCATCTCAAGGTTCGCCTGGGTCACATATGCTTGTTCTCCTTCTTTTCCTGCCGTGGTTAGTGCAAACAACAAGAAAAGCTATGTATGTGGTTGTGGAAAGTTTTATTTGTGGAATTCACTCAACCTCACCTTCTCTTACCAACCGAAGTTCTTATGCGTCCTTGATGGAATTGAAGAGCTGCATGAACTTTGGTGACGATAGACAACACAAGGTGATAGATTTAGCGAATTCAATTCCACAAACGTTGTTATAACAATGGCTTATATGTGGAGCTTCGAGAGAAAATATTAACCTATGCAATATGAAATTCTTGATGTTGTTAAGTTAGGTAATAATCCAAGCTAGAATACTTTGCCTAAGTGCTGATCCAAAAGATTTAAGTGAAGTGTATGAACACACACGGAAAGATCAATGTGACTCGATGCAACAAAGGAATGAGCTAAATAGAAGCGATCTGAAATTGAGAATTAAATAGCTCGTTTTGCACCAAGTACTAAGAGAGACGCTAGCCAATTACAATAATATGAATGTAAGGGCACAAGATTGTTCAAAGAAATTAAATACACAAGCTGAAATTACGAATTAGAATTAGCTAACCTCAATTAAACCAATGCTCACTTTTCTTCTTCTTCTTTTTTTTGCCGAGGCTTTTTTCCCTTTATGTCGGCTGCTTTTTTTTACTTGTTGGTTGGCACTAAGGTTTAGCTTTCCTTTGCACAAAAAATAAAATTTTAGCAGGTGTAAATTTAATACCAAGAACAGCCCTTAATGCAATTATCAAAGGCTAGTCTCCAAGATGAACGAAAAATTATGGATATATTTAATAGAAATGACACAGCGCAATTTTTCGCGGTTACTGTTCACGGCTATAGCAGTATTGTTCACGGCACTGTAGTAGTACTGTTCACGGCACTGTAGCGATCGGGATTTTTTTGGGTTTAGGCGAAACAAAGAAAATAACACAATGATCAAGCGACGCAAAGAAACACGACGATCAGCACCTAAACAAAATTCTAATGGACGAAAACTTAACAAAACTCACGAAAAATAACAGATGCAAAAACCAGGGTTTAGATTTTTTTTGGATTTTGTGTATAGGGAAAAAAATAAATCTAACTACGGGTAAATTGATCCTACTGTGTCAACCGCGCTCTGATACCAAGATGATGCAAGGGATTGCCCGATCTTCACGGCGTAGGATCGATGAAGATAATTTGGATCCGTGCAACCTGACGAATCGATGGCGCCAACCACTGTTAAAACAGCAACCTGCGACAAAAGAATTCGCCCAACCACACGCTCGTGATCCCGTCTACCCAACGACCAGGAATCACAAGAATGACAGGGAAGAACGCCCGATTCCCCTCTAGGTTACAATCATATGCTAAACCCTAGGAGGAACAAACGCATGGCTCTTTCTGAAAAGAATAGATTGATTCATGGTGGTCTAACCTTTTACAAAAGGGTATACAAGCCTATATTTAGCCTGACTCGACCAACCGGAAAAAAAAGAAAAGAAACCCGACTCGTACGCAACAAGCGAAAAATACCCATCACGGAAACGTACTCGGTCCAAAGAAAATTAAGTCATACTTGGACTCAGTTCGAAACCAAAAACAGTGCATGACTGACTTGCACACATGCATTTGTGAAGGCTCACATAGACTTCTTGAATTCATGTGTGAAGACTCAGGTAGACCTCTTCCCATCGCATGCATGTCTTTGGCTAGAAAAATCTCTTCTTCCATTGAATCTTCACGAAGTAGCATGCATGTTTGTTTCGGGTTTTTCCCGTGTAGCACTTTTCGTTGCCTTCTATTTCCAGCTTCGTTATTCTCAACTAAAGCTTTCTTCTATTCAAACCTAAGAATAATTAAATAGCAATTATTAGGTAGTATATTATTCTCATGTAAATTAAAATCAAATTTAACTAGGAGCGAGTTCACCTGTTGATTAATCTTTTTAGCTCGTGCTCGTGTAATTAATCGGTTCAGTCATGCTGTCCTCATCAAGGATATAATCATTCAGACATACATGTATTCTTTCCACTTTCATCCAATAGACAAAGAACCTTCTTAGCTTGGTATGTGGTTCTTGGCAATACATTTTCCTCTGGAAGGATATTCGCTAAGAGATCTAACAACACCGTGAAACTTTCATTGGACCAACCATTGCTTGCCTTCAATTTAGCAGTTCAAGAACAGATGACAACCTTGTTTATTGTGGCTTGTAGCTTGGTAACAAAGGTTTCTCTAAGTCATCCATCAAGCCCTCGAATTTACTAAAATCTCTCTTACTATAGTTCCATTCTACATCGCATAGCATCTGATCCAAATTGTCCTCATGTGACCTGATGCGGATCCACTAGCAAGCTAGCTGAACCCCGTTGCTTTGGCCCTGATCTTTCACGATACACCTTGTTGGATGCCCTCTCCAAGATAAGCCTTCTCCCACGCACACCGCAGCACGTGAACAAAGGGTAGAGAAACCGAAGTTTCAGCGAGTAGAATCCAACACCACAATTGGATTCAACACACCAAGAGCAATTCCTCGATGGAAATCTCAAGAACACGCCAATAATGGCCACCAAACCATGGTGATTTTCTGGTTTCTATTTCTCAAATCAAAGTCTAAGTCACAATGGGGCTAAGGCCCTGGCCTTATATTGGTGCACAATGCACAGCCTTGATTACAACTCACGCACTACTTGGCCTAAGGCCGAAACAAACTCCAATACGAACTAAAAAGGAAATACCTAAACTGCTACCTCTGGATTCTCTCATAATTTGCGATCTGACTATGACGATTTCGTGGCTTGCACCTTGTCCATTATGTGGGGCTTCCAAATAGCTTTCCAACGAGTCCAAGAACGCCCAAATCGGACTCCGTTTGTGAAAGTTATGGACGTTTTAGTATCGGTCTTGCCAGCTGTCCCAATCCGAGTCCGAATCGGTTTCAAATCTTTATATGTTTTGTTTTCTGGTTCAAGGGGCTTCCAAATCCGTTTGGAACCTGAAAAGGAATCCTTCTCAACCTTTAGAAAGTCATGGTGTGGTCGGATTTTACCCTTACTTGCATTGCAATACTCGAACTCTTTATGTTTTGCAAGTCTCGCGCGTCTCTCCGGACAGCTCGTGCAGCATCCAATGAAATTGCCATAAGTTTGTGTAGGAAGCTCCAAATCAAGTGCCGTTTGATTCGTTGGAAAATAGACTTCATTGACTTTCCAAATATGTCTTTTGTGCACGTTAGAAACCTCAGAATTGGTATTTAAAGCTTCTTGAACATTGTGCACAGAACTGCAAGCACTAACCAAAGTTGTAGTGCTACTTGGTGCCACATCATCCTCCCCTCCTTGAAGCAAAGCCGTCCTCGGCTTTGGGGTAATCTTGGGAGCTTGCTTCTTCTTGGCTGTAATTTCTTCATCAACATGAATAGCACTCTCCAATTTTGATTTCAACACATGCTTCTTTCCCTCATGTACAAATGTATATG
Source organism: Dendrocalamus latiflorus (assembly GCA_017311315.1). Taxonomy (NCBI): domain Eukaryota; kingdom Viridiplantae; phylum Streptophyta; class Magnoliopsida; order Poales; family Poaceae; genus Dendrocalamus; species Dendrocalamus latiflorus. The sequence continues at coordinate 11,977,404 of CM029654.1, forward strand.
TGTTGGACCGGCCCTCATGCGTAGCATTGCGATCATATTGCCATGGTCTTCCCAACAATAACCCACATGCATCCATTGGAACTACGTCGCAATCCACCTTGTCAACATAGTCACTAACAACAAACGGAACACGCACCTTGTGAGTTATCTTTAGCCTTCCGGAGTTGTGTAGCCACTCCACATGATGTGGTTGAGGATGCCTCCACGTGGACAGCCCTAAAGCGTACACCAAATCTTTGCTAATCACATTGGTATAACTTCCACCATCTATGATCAACTTGCATGCTTTATCTTTGATCTTGCACTCCGCTTGGAAAACACTCCACCGCTGTCCTTTTGTTTCAGTTTCTTTACTTTGCACCTTCCGGACCAAAAGATTAACACCATTCAATTCTGGATCACAATAGACAATATCCTCCTTGGAATCATCGGATTTTTCACTTTCAGAATCACTACTAGAAGTTGTTGAAGCATAGCCATCTTTAGTGAGAAGCACTCTTCGTTGATTTGGACAATCACGCATCATATGACCTCTTCCCTTGCACTTGAAACACTCAATTTCTCTAGCATGAGCATTAGAAAGCAAACTAGAATCAGTTTTAGTTGCTTCTTTACCTCGGTTGCTTGCCTCCTTTGAAAGAGCACCATTTGAACGGCTTGATGCCGCCATTTTGTAGGGTGAACCCACATCATCGCCTTGCTGTGATGGACGCCTCCATGGGTTTGTTTGAGTGTTGGCATGCCTACCCTTCGCTTGTTTGCGCTTCAATTGTTGTTCAGCACGTTCAGCTTGATGCACCAAGTCTTGGATGTTGAAGTAATTGACCATCTCCACCCTATCTTGCACATCCTCATTCAACCCATTAAAAAACCTACCATAGTAGCCTCATCATGCTCCTCTGTTCCTGTACGGATTATCAATATCTCCATCTCTTTATAATATTCGTCAACACTAGAATTACCTTGGCGTAGTTGTTGTAGCCGGTTGTACAAGGTCCTAGTGTACTGTGCTGGGACAAAACGACGCCTCAAAATATTCTTCAATTGTACCCAAGTATCCGGATGAGCTCCTACGCGACACAATTGATTCCACCAAACAAGAGCATATCCGGTGAACTCAATTGTCGCCAAACGAATCTTCTTATCCTCAGTATAGTGACGGCTGTCAAAAATTTGTTCGACACGCATCTCCCACTCCAAGTACTCCTCCGGTTCAGCTTTACCATTAAATGATGGGATAGAAATTTTTATCCGCCCAATTCCATCATCCACGGCAACACGCTGAGCAAACCCGACACCATCACGCATACCTCCACCATTGGCAGCACCTCTGCCACGCATGTCCCTGCCACGGTCAGCACCACGGTAGTCCCGAGCATGGCGCGGTTGTGGAGCAAAGCCCGCTGCACCATCAAAGACCTCCTCATGTTCGTCGCCTTCATATGGTGCACGCCGTTCGGGATATTGAGGTCCCCGTTCAGCATGCTGATATTGTGGTGGCTGGTTGCGTAGCGCCTCCGTCAAAGCATCAATTCGCGCCCCCAAATCATCAACCTTGCCTTCAAGCTTCCGGTGACAACTTAAGAAGTAGTCACGTGTCGCTTCAAATCCAATTCGTACCTCGGGCGGCAAAGACGCTGCATATTGGGGCACCTCCCTGATTGGATCGGCATGATTATGTCGCGCCTTGCCATCTTCAATCTTCATAGAACCCGCCATCAAGAAAAAATTCAGCAATCTCGTACCGTGATCAACCATGCTCTGATACCAAGATGATGCGGATCCACTAGCAAGCTAGCTGAACCCCGTTGCTTTGGCCCTGATCTTTCACGATACGCCTTGTTGGATGCCCTCTCCAAGATAAGCCTTCTCCCACGCACACCGCAACACGTGAACAAAGGGTAGAGAAACCGAAGTTTCAGCGAGTAGAATCCAACACCACAATTGGATTCAACACACCAAGAGCAATTCCTCGATGGAAATCTCAAGAACACGCCAACAATGGCCACCAAACCATGGTGATTTTCTGGTTTCTATTTCTCAAATCAAAGTCTAAGTCACAATGGGGCTAAGGCCCTGGCCTTATATTGGTGCACAATGCACGGCCTTGATTACAACTCACGCACTACTTGGCCTAAGGCCGAAACAAACTCCAATACGAACTAAAAAGGAAATACCTAAACTGCTACCTCTGTATTCTCTCATAATTTGCGATCTGACTATGAGGATTTCGTGGCTTGCACCTTGTCCATTATGTGGGTCTTCCAAATAGCTTTCCAACGAGTCCAAGAACGCCCAAATCGGACTCCGTTTGTGAAAGTTATGGACGTTTTAGTATCGGTCTTGCCAGCTGTCCCAATCCGAGTCCGAATCGGTTTCAAATCTTTATATGTTTTGTTTTCTGGTTCAAGGGGCTTCCAAATCCGTTTGGAACCTGAAAAGGAATCCTTCTCAACCTTTAGAAAGTTATGGTGTGGTCGGATTTTACCCTTACTTGCATTGCAATACTCGAACTCTTTATGTTTTGCAAGTCTCGCGCGTCTCTCCGGACAGCTCGTGCAGCATCCAATGAAATTGCCATAAGTTTGTGTAGGAAGCTCCAAATCAAGTGCCGTTTGATTCGTTGGAAAATAGACTTCATTAGATTTCCAAATATGTCTTTTGTGCATGTTAGAAACCTCAGAATTGGTATTTAAAGCTTCTTGAACATTGTGCACAGAACTGCAAGCACTAACCAAAGTTGTAGTGCTACTTGGTGCCACATCATCCCTATCCTCATCGAAAGAACAGTCCACAACTGGCATATTGTTGTCTCCCTTAACGATGTTATAACTACCTTCCTGTATAATCATCTCTTCACCATGACTGGTCTAACATGTATGCCCCTTTTTGAAACCGCTTCGTATCAAGTGAGCTCCGATCTACCCTGAGTTTGTAAATATCTTCAAATTATCGCAATCAATGCATGATCAATACATATATTCCATCCCCTTCTTCAACACTTCCTTCTCGGCCACTCTTCTAAAAGTCACTACTACAAAAGAAACTAAACTAGACGCTTAAATCATAGATGGTTCCTTGGAACCATCTATGCTGTATGTATCATAGACAGTTTATACGAATAACTGTCTGTGGTATTTTCACATATGGTTATTTATACAAACCGTCTGTGATAATACAAGACATCACAGATGGTTCTTATCAAGAACCGTCTATAATAATCCACAGACGGTTCTTGATAAGAACTGTATATGATAATGGCAGACATCACAGACGGTTTTTTATTTAAACTGTCTATGATACTTCACAGACGGTTTAAATAAAAAACGATCTGTGATAATGAAGTTATCACAGATGGTTTGTATTAAAAACCGTCTATGATACATTTTCCACCTCGTAATCCTTCAAAATTTTATAATCTTCCGCTTGAGTCCGAGTAGGATTCAGTTTTGAGACATCTTCAGTAAAATAGGCATAACTTTTGCATACAATGTCCCATTTTCGACATTTTTATACTCGTTGGAAAACTAACGACGAGCCCAATTCAAAAAAATGACCAACTTATGCCAGTTGCCATCTAAAACCCTCACAATCGGCCATCTTTAGCCCTAAATTTGCATTTTAAGTTTTCAGTTTCTGTTTTTGCTAAAATTTGAGTTTCACCTCAACTGCAAAGTAGTAAATTTCATTGAAACCTTTCAAACGAGTATATATAAGCCATATGAAATTTTGCTATTTTATCTTTTGAGACTAGCTATTTATATTGTACTGATATATTGTCTTCGTGACGCCATTATCACCAACTATTTTTGTTACGAACCATCTGTGATGTCTACTATTACCATAGATGGTTTTTGTTATGAACCATCTGTGATGTCTTTATCATAGACGGTTTGTAATCCGAACCGTCTGTGATGTCCTGCCACATCACCGATCCGCGGCATATCCCCTAGGATCCCAATCTCATCCATCTATTCTCTTTGCATTGAACGACAGGCACCGTTCTCCTCCCCACCTCTCACCTCTTATTAGGAGATGTAGCTGCAAAGTCTTATTGCCGTTAGTAAAGATTGCAGTAACTAACTAGATTCTGTTGGAATTTTCCCTTACTGTGCTCGTACGACCCACTGGTCTTTGCCCTGTTGATTTTGACCAGTCAGCCTTCAGCCGCTTCCACATAGTTGATGGCTTCAAACGCTTCCTAGTCGATGAAGGCTTTCGACCACACAACTCAAACATGGGTTATGACCGCTTTGCGCTCGAACTTGAATCTTCGACTGCTGTGTACTCAGAAACTTTGACCGTTCCGCTCGAGGCTTCTGACCGATACACTACTACAGAAAACCGTATTACAGACGGTTTAGAAACGTTATCACAGACGGTTTTCTGAACCGTCTAAATTTATGGGTCAGTGATAATCGAAGGTTATCACAGACGGTTTTTGAACCGTCTGTGGTGTAAATAAAACCGTCTATGGTAGCTGATAACCACAGACGGTTTTTAGTTAAAAACCGTCTGTGATATGTGATAATCACAGACGGTTTTTAACTAAAAACCGTTTGTGATATCTAAATATCACAGTCGGTTTTTAATTAAAAACCGTCTGTGCTATTCTCTTCTACCCCTAAATCTATTTCAGTTTATGGGCTAGTCTCAGGAAATGCTAGCCATGCCCTCTGAAACAAGCAGATCAACATGTACATGTATACATCCAATTCACATCTCAATTCATTTCACAAACATAAAACATCCATTTCGCAAATCAATTAATTGAAATGAAAACAAGCAAATATAGTATGAAACACAGTACACATTTTATTTTTATTAAGATTACAGCCTACCATTACAAGAACAGATAGACAAACAACAAACAACAAGGAGGAGGAGAACAACAAAGAGGTTGCCCATCTAGCTAACACAACAAGAATATAGAAAAGCAAAGATCCTCTATGCCTAGGCCTTCTCGCCCCTGATGCAGCTCATGAGCTGGATGCCTTTGACGTCCACCATCGTCGGCGCTGATTGAGCGCTGCCTTGTGCATCGTCTGCTTCATGGGGCTATTATGGTATGGGTCAAGGAGGAGGAGGAGGAGAAGAAGAACTGCAAGGAGGGGGAGAATAGCAAAGAGGAGGAGAACATCAAGGAAGAGGAGAATAGCAAGAAGGAGAACAGAAAGGAGGCTGGGTTCTGGTGATTATTTATAGGGGAGGGAGTGCGAAATTTTTTGGCGCGGGGACAGAGAGGCGGAGCTACGATCCGTGGGGTGAGGATTGGTGGATTTCTATCGGCTAGGATTGGGTTGAGGAGGATCGACGGGCCTAGCGTCAGATTATCATAGACGGTTGGTAGCTAGAACCATCTGTGATGAATGAATATCACAGACGGTTCTATATGCCAAACGTCTGTGAATTAGAGTACAAAATTTTATATACCGATACAATATAAACAACTAGTTTGAAAAGATAAAATAGCAAAGTTTTATATGGCTTATATATACTCATTTGAAAGGTTTCGATGATATCTACATCTTTTCAGTTGAAGCAAAATCCAAATTCGGAAAGAAAGACCAAGAAAAAGGGGAAAAAAACAGAAATCAAAAACTTGCAACGCAGATTTAGGTCCAAAGATGGCCGATTTTTGGGGTCTTGGAGGGTGACTAGCACAAGCAGTTGTTTTTGTTTGGATCGGGCTCATGGTTAGCTTTCTAACGAGTACAAAAACGTTGAAAACGGACACCGTATGCAAAAGTTATGCCCGTTTTACTGAAGGTGTCTCAAAACTGAATCCTACTCGGACTCAGGCGGGAAATTATGAAATTTTGGAGAATTGCAAGGCGGGAAACATATCACAGACGGTTTTTAATACGAACCGTCTGTGATAATCAGCTTATCACAGATGGTTTTTAATAAAAAAAACCATCTGTGGTAATTCCAGATTATCACAGACGATTTTTAATACGAACCGTCTGTGATACTGGAATATCACAGATGGTTCATCGATAAGAACCGTCTATGATACTCGTTTTCTCCGACGCCATCAACACAGACGGTGTCCAAATTAAAACCGTCTGTGTTAGTGTCGGTTACAGACGGTTTTGTCAAACCGTCTGTGATTTGGCGTCTAGTATTAGGCTTTCTATAGTAGTGATACCACTCGTATGCTTCTTCGACTTCAAACTTGAAACTTTTGGCTGTTTTGCACCGACTCGAACTTCAAGATCAAGCACTCCTATACTCGATGCCTTCGAGTACTTCTTGTTCTTGATAACTTTGAGTACACTGAGCACTCGATACCGCAAGCACTCGTATTTCCAATTCGCGGCTCCTCTTGTCTTCGAGTATAGCGGCGACAACACGAAAACAAGTCAAGAGCACATGTCGATATTCCAGGGCACAAAAGCACTCCGCTTTTTTGTATTTTCTCTTTCCCCTCGTTTTATCTTGTATATATAACTTTTACATGGCTCTTGCTTAGTTACTCATACGTTCTGACACATGCACATGGAAACGGACTATTGGCATCTACTTCCTTTCTCTAGTTTAATAAGTATATTTTCTAAATACCAAACAAACTCTCTAATAATAAACCAAACCAACTAAAACAAGATTAACTTAACAGATTCCACAGCAGCTCAACACAACAATTTACTGCAATCTAGCCCAAGTGCGCGGAACAACCCGCGAGAGAGAAATAACCAGCTAGGTGCCCCTCACCACGACTAAACTTTCCTCACACATGCATGCGAGGTAGTAGATCTCTCTCTCAAGGTGTCAAGAGCCGTGACACCACGAACATCAACATTAGCAGTGAACCGTCCACATCACGAGCTCACGGCCAAACTCGCTGGCTGTGGCTAGCTATCAGCCTAGCACCTGGAGCAAGTTACATACATCGATAATCATCCATGCATGAGATGATCGCTCTTGTTTTCTTGACTTGAACATCTCGATCGATCGGTCTTGTTTTCTTGCACGGATGGACGGAAAAGGCAATAGAACTTAGGGCATCTATAGGGCCTGTTTGGTAGAGCTCCACCAACTCCAGATTCACCAAAAATAGCTCCACTTCACGAATTTTTACCCAAACGTTCCAGCTCCACGAAATCTGGATCCACCAAAATACTGAATCTAGCTCCAGATTCATGAAATCCATGGAGCACCTCAAGGGGTGCTCCACGAAACCTTGTTTCGTATCTACTCGTGGAGTTGGGTGGTAATTACCCACCTTTTGCCACTGGTTACACACCCCATCCCATACCACCATAAAACTCATGGGCAAAACAGGTCATTCCCCCCAAAAACTCAGTTTCGTGGATCTGGAGCTGCTGTGCAAGCCAAACAGTTTTGTCCAGCTCCATGGTGGGATCTCAGATTCACGGTGGAGCTGTTTTTGGTGGATCTGCTACTTCAGATTCATTTTTTTAGTGGTGGAGCTCTACCAAACAGGCCCATAGTGTATATAACCCAAGGGGCTTTAAGGTGGGTCCCATCTAAACCTTAAGGCTGACTCCATAGTGTATATAACCCAAGAGGTCTTAAGACAGTCCTACTTGGCAGATAAAGAAAAATTGTATTTTAATGCTTGTGGCCAGGTCTTTAGCTTGAGGACCAGCCTTAAGTCTTTTTTGCTTATAGCCTGCTTAAGGTCACCCCTGTAATGTATAAGGTTGACCTTAAGGCGGCTTAAAACCCTCTATTTTCATACACTACAGATGCTCTTAGGACTCCGTCGTCGATCGACCGGCACCTAATTTGACTGATAGCTAGGGTTAGAGGAAAATTGCATTTTTACCCTTTAGCAGAAAGTACATGCCAGCTCTCCTTAGTAGTTGTACACCCTTAAACAGCGAACAGGGACAAACGTATGCGTGGTCCATTCTTATATGCGCGCGCGGGTACGTACTGCTGTGTGTGACCAGGATTCCTGAATGCTTTTGGTCCTGATCATGAGCTTGTATTCGACCAGAGATGGGCATTCAAGAACGCCCGGCCGGAATAGCTCGAATATGCATGCTCGCTCGCTTGCGCTCTCTCTCTCTCTCTCTCTCTCTCTCTCTCTCATTCAAGAACGCCCGGCCGGCATAGCTCGAATAGGCATGCTCTCTCTCTCTCTCATCTGATTAACGCTACCTGTTCGTTTTGGTGTGGCTAACTTAACTACGGGGATATATCTGATGAGAAACATTGCCTTTCTGAAAACATAAAAAAAACACGTTATATAGCATGAGCACCAAATAAATATGAAATTTCTTAAGGTAGTTGTTCATTTAGCAAACATCCTTTTCTAAATTTCGAGTTCAAATTCAATTTGGACTGGGCCGGAGAGACAAAAAAGAGGATACCCTACTACTATAAGTTAAAAGAAAATAGAAACATAAAAGGACAGAAGTTACTGTTCATAGGAAAAAAAACTCTCCATTGTATCTCTCCTAACTTGTTTTGAGTATAAATTTGAAATTGTAAAGAGCGATGCAATACTCCGTAGACTATCTTCTCAAACTTTTCTAGAAATTTTTCATGTTGATTACTCAAACTAAAATGCTTTTCAAGTTTTCGAAAGGACGATGGTTTTCGCTAGATTTATCACGTATTAACTACTGCTGCATAAGAAGGCGATCGATGGACCAATGTGACAGCTCAGTTAATCGATTCCGTATCGATTAACACATCAGTTTCCTCATCCTGTCGAAGAAATACGGATGCCGGAGTGAATTCACTAATACTGGTCCCATCTAGAATTAATCCGTTCTCACCAATCGCCACGAGCCAGCGTACGTTGCTGTTCAATATGGATCCAGACGGCCTAGACGCGCTCCGGTCCTTCACTCCCCGAGCTCAGCCTGCGCAGTGCCCACACGTACGCAGCACGCCCTGAGCGCACCTAGACCGTCCGGATCCAAATTAGATCGCAAATGCCGTGCGTCGCTGACCGGACATTCATGCACCTCTGACAATGTACCGCGCTCGGATTCGTATTGGATTAATTCAACAATTCATGCATGCATACAGCGCCGGCCGGCCGGCGCCAAAAGAGCACGGAGATCAAGATTTCATGCATGGACCGCGCGCTGTGGTGCACGCCTGTCATATATATGTGAAGATGTGATGGCGATGGCATTAGCGATTTAGCGTAATATAGTAAGGATATATTGGGTAACGATGCATGCAGCTAGCCATGCAATGCAACCCGGCCATGAGGAGAGGTCAAACTGTTGGGATTTGGGGAGAAGAGGAACAACCGATCGAGCAACGAAAGAATGGAACATGCAAGGGAATATAGCGTACGCCCAGAGGCGAGATTCCCGGCCGGCCGTCACATGAGAGGGTGGATGCATGTCGTCGTCACCTGACCACCTGGCTTCACGGGATAAAATGCGCATGCCTTCTGTCACATAATATAGATCGGTTCTTTTGAACAGGTTTATAGTTTTTTGCTATGATTTATTAGTTTAATAAATAGTATTATTAAAAAATTAAAGACAGAAGCCACCTGAAAAGTTAAAAGGAACAGGCCATACTACTGGCACTATACTTTGACTTTGGATCAATTGGACTCTAGTTTAATTACTTCTCAACTTTGGAATCAAACGGATGCATGGACCTACTACATACTCTACTAGTCATGAGAGAGACCCAGACCTATTCTTTTTGGCTGCGGCTTGTGACTTTTAGGTTGTTTGTGCGAGAGATTACAGAGTAACAGAAACTCATGTGCGGTTTGTGGCAATATAAATAAAATCAGTAAAGTATGTACTACAATTAACTAGTAGACCCTATCTTGAAAAAAAATACTTCGTTTAAAAGCTAATTATTGTAGAAAAGTTGAAAAGCAGCTTTTAAAAGCTGAAAAGAAACAGGGTCCAGCAGGGCATGGTACGTAGTACCACTGTACGTTGTAGTTCGCGGGGCTGGGGAAGAAAAGGATGCCACTACTATAGAAAGCCTAATACTAGACGGCCAATCCCAGACGGTTTGACAAAACCGTCTGTGATCGACACTAACGCAGACGGATTTAATTTGGACACCGTCTGTGTTGGTGGCGTCGGAGAAAACGAGTATCATAGACGGTTCTTACCGATGAACCGTCTGTGATAATCTGGAAGTATCACAGACGGTTTTTTATTAAAAACCGTCTGTGATAATCTGGAATTATCACAGATGGTTTTTTATTAAAAAAAATAACCTGTGATAATGACGCTAGGCATTTATTGCGCTGCTCAGAACCGCATGTGTCTTCATTTTGATCCAGATCTAGCCGGTGCTTCACTCTTTCGCTCAGGAGGCAAGCTAGGCGATTTCAGGCCAATTAATTAGGTGGGACGAGGCAGGGATTGAGCTTTGAAGATTCATACTTTCCTGGTTGCTCTAGATATGGTTAGTAATGAAATTTATTTTTCTTTGCATTACAATTTAGATGTAAGTAATTGGTGAGTGTTATTGAAGATGGTTTGCAAAATTGTTGGTTATATAATAGCTGTGTTGTTTATAATATGAATTAAGCTAGCAAAGCCTGAATGCATATGGTATATATATGTAGTAATAATTAATTAATTTAATTTTTAATACTAAATTGTTATATATATGCATAACGTAGAACCGAAGCTGGATGTATGCCGCGAGCCGTGTGAGTGAAGAGTACATTAATGGCGTGTCTGCTTTTACAAGAGCTGCCGAGTAGGATATGTTGAATAAGGTGGTGCAATATATGTACTGTCCATGCACTGACTGCGAGAATTTAAAGATGTCATCTTGAAATGTATTTCCCTCCTTCGTTTTTCGATATCATGGTCCATCTCATTGTTCACGTTGTGTAGGAGATAAAAATGTGCGGGCCCGTATTCCTACGCAGCATGTACCCATTTGAGAGGTTCATGGGAATTCTCAAATCCTACGTATGGAATCGATCTCGGCTGTAGGGCAGCATCGTCGAAGGTTATGCAAGCGAAGAGGTCATTGAGTTTTGTGTCGATTATATGGCTCAGATTCAACCGATAGGTGTGCCTCAATCTCGTCATGAGGGGAGGCTAAAGGGTATCAGAACTATCAGAAGGAAAGCAATCACTCCAGATATGGACACATATACTCAAGCCCATTTCACGGTCTTGCAACACATGACTGAAGTGGCGCCTTATGTCGACCAGCACAAGGATGTGCTTCAGCAACAGAATCTGGAGCGGCTGGATGTTTGGATCATGAGGCAACACAACAGTCGGTTCAACCAATGGTTGAAGGAGCAAATCGCTAGGAGCTCGCCAAGTGAGATACTGATATGGTTGGCAAAATGGCCAACATTTACAGTTGTGACATGGCAAGTGTCGTAGGGATGGCCCCCACCTAAGCCCAGCAGGCCTGGTAGGAGATTATAAGGCCCAGAATAGGCTATGTGTAATGACATAACTGCCCCTATAGGGGATAACCAGATGTAAGGGTATAACTGTAAAAGCACTCCTCAATGTGTATGTATATATACGAGTAAGCCATGGGGAGAACCCAGGCCATTACACTTATCTTCATCACTCTCCACTACCATCTCTCTCTCTGTTTGGTCTGTAGCCACGACAGTTGGCGCCGTCCGTGGGGAGGACGAGGACAAGCCTGAAGACCGAAGAAGAAGGATGGCACCGAAAAAAGCTTCTTCAGCGGCGGCGAAGGGAAAGAAGGCGGCCGGGCTGGAGCGTCGTATGAGTACCAGGGCTTCGGCATCAGCAGCGGCGGACGCGGGCGCCGAGGCAGGCGCGGTAGCCGGAGACGTCGTCGTTCGCGCCGCGATGACCAACCCCGTCATCGGCACCGCGACGACCCACCCCGCCACCGGCGTTGCGGGGACGGGCCCCGCGGTCGAAGACGTCGGCACGGGTGCGGCGACAACCGACCCCGCCGACGCAACGACAGCCGACCTTGCCGCCCCCACTGCAACCCTCGCCGGCGGCGCGGACCAGGCGGTTCGGGGTAGCCACGATGGAGCGACCGGCAGTTCGGGACCTCGCGACGCGATCATCCTTGCGCCGACCCGCCCGTCGGGGGTACCGGCGACCCCGCCTGCACCGGCGATGGAAAGTGCCCTGCTGGCGGCTCTCAATGCATTCCAGCGGGAGCTAGGGGACCTTCGCGGAGCCGTCAGACATATGCAAGAGGCTCGGAGTCAGCAGGCCGCGCCAGTGGTCGCGTCCGAGCCCACGCCGGAAAGGGCGGACAGTCGCGAAGCCCCCGCATCCAGCCGCGTGCCGCTGCGGCGCGTGGATCTGGAGTCCCCGCTTTCGGTGGGGCTGCAGCAGGCGGCATGGCCCGAAGACTTCAAGTTTCCGAGCGCCATCGACTCGTACAAAGGCGACACAGACCCCCGTGAGTTCGTACGCGTGTACGAAACCGCGATCGAAGCCGCGGGCGGCGACGACACCACGAAGGCGAAGGGACTCCCCCTCGCGCTACAAGGAGTGGCGCTCTCTTGGTTCTTTACCATAGAGCCGGGCTCCATCTACGCGTGGGAACAGCTTCGTGTCCGCCTTCACAACAACTTCCAAGGAAACTACGTTGACCGAGTCGACGCGGACCAGCTCTTCGCCGTGAAGCAAAAACCTTCGGAGAAGCTCCGGGACTACTTCAAACGCTTCGCCAAGATTCGATGTCAAGTGAAAGACGTCAACGAGACCACCATCGTCAATGCAGCCATACAGGGCCTTCGTCCGAGCCCGATGGCCGAGTACAACGTGCGAAAGCCAATCAAGATGGTGGCAAAGCTCTTCGACAAGATGGAAGAATATGCCAGGGCGGAGGAAGACGCGCGGCGCAGGCAAGGTGACGACTCCGACACCAACCAGGCCGAAGCCTCGGCAAAAGCCGAAGATCCGCCGAAGGGCGGTTCTTCGAAGGGAAAACATAAGCAGGAGTCGTCCCGGAACGCGCCCGACCGTAGGGACAACCCGCATAAGGAGTCGTCCGATCAGCCCAAGCGCGGCCAGCAGAGGTCGAGGCGAAACCGGTACGTCCTCGACATCGAAGGCGGGTCCGACGAGGGTGCTCCAGCGGGCCGAGGCGGTCGGGGGCGCCGTGCCCGAGGGCGCGGCCGTGGCAGGGGCCACGACGATAGGGGTCGTGGGGATTACGACGACCAGCATCAGGGACTGTGGTGCATAATCCACGGCCGCGGCAACCATGATACCCGCGCCTGCACCTCCATCGCGGCGCTCCGCGACAGCGTCGCTAAGGACAGGAACCCGGAGGCGCGCCCGCCTGCGGTGGCCCACGTCCAATTCCCATACGAGGCCCCCATGCAGGTACAAGCGCAAGGGATGCAGGTACAGGCGCAAGGGATGCAACCCCAGGAAGGCGCCTTACGGATCCAAGCTCACGTACAGCAGCCTCGGGAGGGCCTCCTGTCGTTGCAGGCCCCGGACGCAACCTACCGTAGGGTCATTAACGTCATATCCGGAGGCTCTGCACTGGAATTCGCCTCGGCACGGCAACAGAAGGCCTACGCGCGAAGACTACATCACGTGGCGGCATACCCAGCGCAAGCACCGCCGGAGTGGGCGCAGCACGAAGTTACATTCACACCCGATGATGCCCAAGGTGTGGACTTCCCTCATCAGGACCCCCTGGTCATCCGGGTCACCATCGCGGGATGCGACGTGGGGCGCGCCTTGGTGGACGGTGGTAGCTCCGCGAACGTATTGTTTGCGGCGGCCTTCGACCAGATGGGAATCCCTCGAAGCCGCCTGGGGCCCTCGGGAATCCCACTGCAGGGCTTCGGGGGACAGCCCCTACGGGCGCTGGGCCAAATCGGCCTTCAAGTCTCCTTCGGCCGAGATGACAATGTGCGGACCGAAGATGCCACCTTCGACGTGGTCGACCTTCCGTACCCCTACAATGCCATTCTAGGGCGCCCAATCCTCAACTCCTTCGGCGTGCTACCACATCACGGCTATCTGTGCATGAAGATCCCGGGTCCCCGGACCATCATCACCGTCCGAGGCGACCAGGATATGGCCCGGCGCATCGAGCCAGGCACCAGGTGCCCGCGTCGCGAAGCCCAACGACGCTCTTAGAGCCGGCGTCACAGCGCGGAGGTCCGCGGGGTCATCCATAGGCGCCTGCGCGGGCCCTGCAGATGTCCAGCGACTAGAGGCTGCGGCCGCACCAAGGGCAAACGGTCAGTATATCCACACTTTGTAGTTGCCCACCCGCGCAAACGGGGATGTAATGAAGATCGCCGTTTGCCGCTAATCTTTCTTCGTCACACGCAAGCACGCGGTGAGGGCGCGCGCAGGCTTGGCCAACGCGCCCGTCCCCGCAGCGTACACCAAAGACGCACGTTCGCGTGTGCACTCGCCGTCGCCAGGGGGGCGGGACTGAGTATAAACCAAAGACACACGTTCGCGTGTGCACTCGCCGTGGCCGGGGGGGCGGGACTGAGTATAAACCAAAGACGCAGGTTCGCGTGTGCACTCGCCGTCGCCAGGGGGGCGGGACTGAGTATAAACCAAAGACGCACGTTCGTGTATGCACTCGCCGTCGCCAGGGGGGCGGGACTGAGTATAAACCAAAGACGCACCGGGGGGACGTCCTCGCGCGCACAAGTCTCCGGACTATAAAGAAGACGTAGCGTCGAGCCTAGCTCTGCACCCACTAGTCCACGGACTTTAAATAAGACGTAGCGTCGAGCCTAGCTCCGCACGCACCAGTCTACGGACTTTAAATAAGACGTAGCGTCGAGCCTAGCTCCGCACGCACTAGTCCACGGACTTTAAATAAGACGTAGCGTCGAGCTTAGCTCCGCACGCACCAGTATACGGACTTTAAATAAGACGTAGCGTCGAGCCTAGCTCCGCACGCACGAGTCCACGGACTTTAAATAAGACGTAGCGTCGAGCCTAGCTCCGCACGCACCAGTCCACGGACTTTAAACAAGACGTAGCGTCGAGCCTAGCTCCGCACGCACCAGTCTACGGACTTTAAATAAGACGTAGCGTCGAGGTCCGCCTCCGCACGCACCAGTCCACGGACTCTAAATAAGACGTAGTGTCGAGGTCCGCCTCCGCACGCGCGAGTCTACGGACTTTAAATAAGACATAGCGTCGAGGTCCGCCTCCGCACGCACCAGTCCACGGACTCTAAATAAGACGTAGCGTCGAGGTGCGCCTCCGCACGCGCGAGTCTCCGGACTATAAATAAGACGTAGCGTCGAGGTCCGCCTCCGCACACGCGAGTCTCCGGACTATAAATAAGACGTAGCGTCGAGGTCCGCCTCCGCACGCGCGAGTCTTCGGACTATATAGGAAGTCGTAGCGTCGAGGTCCGCCTCCGCACGCACCAGTCCATGGACTCTAAATAAGACGTAGCGTCGAGGTCCGCCTCCGCACGCGCGAGTCTCCGGATTATAAAACAAGGCAAACCGCGGCGGCATCAACACACAGCGCATATCTTAAAATGCCAGGACGTCTGCATACTGGAAGAATCACATGTACAAAGGTCCGGCAACATCCCGGCCGCTCTAAGCCGCTACCCCGAGGGTTCGTCCTTAACACGCGCTAAAGTTGGGGCCTCGCTCGAAGAAGGCCGGCTCGCCCAAAAGTCCAGCGACTCTTCGGCCCTTCGCCAGCGTCGCAGGTGTCGCCGGGTTGAAAGGTCGGCCGCGCGAAGCCGGTCCCAGCAAGGAAGCTGCCCGGGATGTAGGTGAAGGTCAGAATACAAGTAGCAAGTGTGTACTTTATTCGCAAAGACAAGGAACAGTACAACACACGCCTACACCTAAGCACCACGGCGTTAGACCTGCGGGTTCCCGGCGCCTTCGGAGGGCCCAGCGCCACCATCGTCGCGTCGCGGGACCCCGTCCAGAAATTGGCCGAGGCTCCCCGTCCCGTAGAGCGACTTCTGCAGCTCGATCCGCGCAGCATCCGGCCCGACGTGACCCCAGATCCGGTCGAAGAAGGGCCCGAGGGCGAGGCGAGCGGAGCGGACGGCGCCAGACATCACTCCGGCCCCGCCAGGCATCTCCAGCTGGGGATCATCCAGCGCGGCGACGTGTGTACAACCGCGGTGCTGTAGGAGCGCGCACACCAAGCATGCCGACGTATACACGCAGTGGGTGCCGAAGGACGTCGCCGCGTCGCGTGCGACGTTGGCGGCATCCCCGACCCAGCGGAGCGTCCGAGACAGCTCCTCCGGACCGAAGGCGCGTCCCGGCACATCCGCTACCAGCCCTTGAAGATGGCTCTCTAGCGCTTGCATGGCGTCCCAGGCAACCACCGAGGCGTCGCCCAGCGTCCGGTTGCGCTCCGCTAGAGTCAAGGCAAGCTCGCCTTTTTCCTTCTCTAGCGCGGCGACCTGCTCCAGGAGCCCGTCCCGCTCCGCCGCGAACTTTTGTTCAGCAGCTACCGCGGCTGACTCCTGCGCCGACGCAACAAGCCCCTCGGCGTGCGCCCTCGCTTCGGCGCATTCCGCTTCCAGCTGGCGGATGCGGGCGTCTTGGGCAGAGCGGGCGCCAGAGGCTTCGCGCAGCTCCTCCTCGGCGGCCCGCAGCCTATCCTTGAGCGCTTTTCGGCTACGAGCATAGGCCGTTTGCAGGGCCTGCCCCAGCACAAGTGTCTGTAGAAGGGAAAAGACTTAGCAAACCCAGCTAAACTCAGGCGCGGTCGCAGGAGTACTTACCCTCACCCCAGACACCTCGAAAGCGTCCTCGAGGCGCCCCGCACCGTAGGCCTGCAGCACTTGCGGGTCGACGCTCGTGGCCACGTCATTCACAATCCCGCGCCATGCCCTCAGCGTCTCCGGAGGCGGCGCGAAGTCCGCAGGGCTCACGTGCTCGGAGGCCCCGTGTTCCATAGGATGCTCCCCCTCCGGAATGAGCAACGCTGTAAATAAGGATACGGGTGACCACCCCAAGGCATAAAAGCATACACCAGAGTAAGCTAAGCCACCCTACCTTCGGTAGCAGAAGGAATGGTCCCGCCGCGAGCGGAGGCCTCCGCGTTCGGGGAGGACGACGGCTGTCCCTGCGCGGCGGGCGGTGTGGCCAGAGGGGCAGAAGGCGCATAGGCCACGGGGCCCCCGGTGCTTGCGCTGGAGTCCCACAAGCTTTTGATGCCCGTAGCCACGACGAACCCCCGCGGTGTCCGGTGGAGCTCCGGCCGCACACATGGCCGTTTGGCCGGGGCAGCCAGCAGCGCCACCGCCCTCGCAGCCGTGGTTGGGGAAGACCCCGCGGCTGCTGCGCCTGAGGGCGAAGGTTCCACGGTGGCAGTCGTCGAAGGGGGCACCTCGGTCCCCGCAGCTGTTGGTAAAGACAGCACGGCTACGTGCGCCCCCGCAGAGGGCACCTCCGGCACCACAGCGGCCGCGGTCGAGGGCTGCACCTCGGCATCGCCGGTCCGCACGGGGTCCGCCTCGACGACTTCGCCGGGCGGTGAGGCTTCCCCCCTCCGGCTGCCCGCGGCAAACCCGCCGTCCGGGACGCTTGCCGAAGACACCTCGCCTTCGGCGCCCACACCACCCAAGCCCGAATCGGCGTACCTCGCCGAGTTCGACTCCGCGTCCGCCGCGCCCTCGGAAACACTAGCAGCAGGCGTGGCAGGCGCCCCGCTGCGGCCCCTCTTCCGAGATGAGGTCTTCTTCTTCTTCGCTCCACCATCGTCTGGAGCGACACGGTCCGGCACGGCAAGGCCCAGGACCTCGCACACGCGGTTTATTCGCCCCAGCCCCGCCTTGGCGATAGCAGACGCGCACTGCTCGTGCTCCCTGGCGGTGTATGGCCCCAGGAATACGCGCGCGGCTTGCTCTGCCTCCTCCAAGGAAATCCCTGAAGCAAAGGAGAATAGCATCAGCATACAACACATTTCGCGTCAACAAAGGAGGGACGCAATCGAGGCTTACGGGGGTCGGGCGGCGCCAGTAGCGAGCAAACCCACGGCGAAACATTGTCGTCTGTATGCATCTTGGCGGCAAGACGCCAGTCGTAGGCAGGCAGTGCCACGCCGTACATCACGTACTCTTCGGCAAGGTCGCGCATGTTGAGGCGGGCGGCCACGCCCACGAGCCGCTTGACCCTCCGCTTGTCCTCATCATCGAGCGTTCGGCCGGGCGAGGGCTTGAACGCGATTGGTCGGCCTGTGCACTCAAGGCCGCTCCCGCTCTCCACACGGTGGTAGAACCACCGCTTCATCCAGTAAGACTCCCACTTCCCGCGAGTTGAGTTCGCAGGGAAGAGCTTCTTGCACGACGAGCGAAGAATAAAAGAGACGCTACCGAAGCTCGACAGCGTCCCATCCTTCCGGCCCTTCGGCTGGCATCGCGCCTCGTGGAGATAGGCGAACAGCGACGCGCTGGGCCAGCACACCTCCAAGCGCAAGGCCCAGCTGTACACCGCGAGCCGGGCCACGGCGTTTGGAGTCAGTTGCGCCAGCTCCAGCCCGAAGGTTCGCAGCACGTCGCCCACCACGGTCTCGTCGCCGGCGGGCAATCATACGTCCTGCCGCCCGGACAACTTCCCCGCGCGCAAGAGCCCTTAGATCGTCTTCTCGGTCACGAGCGAGGGGCCTAGATCGCCGGAGAACGTGCCTTCCTCCTCCGCCACCAGCCGCTCCTGGTCAACCGCCGACGGGTCGCGCTCTTGGAGTGCGTATTTCACCTCCAACGGCGAGGATCGCCGGCGAATGGTAGGGTCACCGACCGCCTGGCCGCGCTCGCTACTGGAGGCCATCGCCTCCCACGACGAGACAGAAGTGGCGAAGATAGCGCGAAGGTGTGGAAGGCGGAGCAGACAGGAAAGAGGGTGTAAAGGTGCGGGGACGCTGTTATGGGGGGCTATTTCAAGCCACCTCGCACGTATCGCCGCTACCGAAGCGTCGCAACGATACGCATGCCGGATGCAACCGCAGCGGTGTAAAGGCCCGCTCCACACGATTCCCCATAATTGAAAGCGAAGGGTCACGGCGGTCCGTGCACGAGGCGCGACCACGGTCGTACAAGCGCCCATCCAGCGCAACGCCCCACCCAGCGCTGGAAGGTCACGACCACAGGCGCCATTTACTGCCTGCCCCGTGTCCCCCTTCCCTAGGGAAGAGGCGAGCGGCTGCAAACACGCAACCATCCACATCCCGCCGCCCACCAGTCATAAGCCGCCGCGTGCCCCGGGCGCGTTGGGTCGCACGGTACGGGAACCTAACCCTGGCAGACCAGGGGCCGGCGTGATTCCAGGAACCCGTACAGCGCAAGGCCGCATCAAAGACCCCAAGTCACCGCCCACGCGGCGGTGTTCGCAGGGCAAAGGCACCAGCTTCGCTGCCACCCGTTCGAAGGGCAGGGGGCGGAGCGCGCGCGTCTACTTCGACTAGGCGCCAGCTTCGCTGCCACCCATTCGAAGGGTAGGGGGCGGAGCGCGCGCGCCTACTTCGACTTAGGCGCCAGCTTCGCTGCCACCCGTTCGAAGGGTAGGGGACGGAGGGCGCGCGTCTACTTCGACTAGGCGCCAGCTTCGCTGCCACCCGTTCGAAGGGCGGGGGACGGAGCGCGCACGTCTATTTCGACTAGGCGCCAGTTTCGCTGCCACCCATTCGAAGGGTAGGGGACGGAGCGCGCGCGCCTACTTCGACTAGGCGCCAGCTTCGCTGCCACCCGTTCGAAGGGCAGGGGGCGGAGCCCGCGCGCCTACTTCGACTTAGGCGCCAGCTTCGCTGCCACCCGTTCGAAGGGCGGGGGGCGGAGCGCGCACGTCTACTTCGACTAGGCGCCAGTTTCGCTGCCACCTGTTCGAAGGGCAGGGGGCAGAGCGCGCGCGCCTACTTCGACTTAGGCGCCAGCTTCGCTGCCACCTGTTCGAAGGGCAGGGGGCGGAGCGCGCGCGTCTACTTCGACTTAGGCGCCAGCTTCGCTGCCACCCGTTCGAAGGGTAGGGGACGGAGCGCGCGCGCCTACTTCGACTAGGCGCCAGCTTCGCTGCCACCTGTTCGAAGGGCAGGGGGCGGAGTGCGCGCATCTACTTCGACTTAGGCGCCAGTTTCGCTGCCACCCGTTCGAAGGGTAGGGGACGGAGCGCGCGCGCGTCTACTTCGACTAGGCGCCAGCTTCGCTGCCACCCGTTCGAAGGGCAGGAGACGGAGCGCGCGCGTCTAATTCGACTAGGCGCCAACTTCGCTGCCACCCGTTCGAAGGGCGGGGGGCGGAGCGCGCGCGTCTACTTCGACTAGGCGCCAGTTTCGCTGCCAACCGTTCGAAGGGTAGGGGACGGAGCGCGCGCGCGTCTACTTCGACTAGGCGCCAGCTTCGCTGCCACCCGTTCGAGGGCAGGGGACGGAGCGCGCGCGTCTACTTCGACTAGGCGCCAGCTTCGCTGCCACCCGTTCGAAGGGTGGGGGGCAGAGCGCGCGCGTCTACTTCGACTAGGCGCCAGTTTCGCTGCCACCCGTTCGAATGGTCGGGGACGGAGCGCGCGCGCGTCTACTTCGACTAGGCGCCAGCTTCGCTGCCACCCGTTCGAAGGGCAGGGGGCGGAGCGCGCGCGTCTACTTCGACTAGGCGCCAGCTTCGCTGCCACCCCTTCGAAGGGCAGGGGCGGATCGCGCGCGCCTACTTTGACTTAGGCCAGCTTCGCTGCCACCCGTTCGAAGGGCAGGGGACGGAGCGCGCGCGTCTACTTCGACTAGGCGCCAGCTTCGCTGCCACCCGTTCGAAGGGCGGGGGACGGAGCGCGCGCGTCTACTTCAACTAGGCACCAGTTTCGCCGCCACCCGTTCGAAGGGAAGGGGGCGGAGCGCGCGCGTCTACTTCGACTAGGCGCCAGCTTCGCTGCCACCTGTTCAAAGGGCGCGCGTCCACTTCGACTAGGCGCCAGCTTCGCTGCCACCCGTTCGAAGGGAAGGGGACGGAGCGCGCGCGTCTACTTCGACTAGGCACCAGCTTCGCTGCCACCCGTTCGAAGGGCAGGGGGCGGAGCGCGCGCGTCTACTTCGACTAGGCGCCAGCTTCGCTGCCACCCGTTCGAAGGGCAGAGGCGGAGCGCGCGCGCCTACGTCGACTTAGGCTCCAGCTTCGCTGCCACCCGTTCGAAGGGCGGGGGACGGAGCACGCGCGTCTACTTCGACTAGGCACCAGTTTCGCTGCCACCCGTTCGAAGGGTAGGGGACGGAGCGCGCGCGCGTCTACTTCGACTAGGCGCCAGCTTCGCTGCCACCCGTTCGAAGGGCAGGGGACGGAGCGCGCGCGTCTACTTCGACTAGGCGCCAGCTTCGCTGCCACCCGTTCGAAGGGCGCGCGTCCACTTCGACTAGGCGCCAGCTTCGCTGCCACCCGTCCGAACGGTAGGGGACGGAGCGCGCGAGTCCACTTCGCCGGGGCGCAGCAAAGACGGGAGTCTTGTCCTGCAAAATCTACCTCGTTTTCCTTAACAGGCCACCCACAGTGCATCAACATATAAGGTGGTGCCGGCGGGCTCCCTCAGGAACACCGACGGTAGGTAGGCCTGTTAAGAAAAACAGGGCAGACCTCGCTGTCGCCTACGGAAGCACGGTGCGGGGTCAAGAAGCGCGGCTGGCTGTCGATAACCGGCGCTGATCAAGCTCCCAGGAAAAATAGACCTCCTTCTGTGCATCAACATTCCCCAAGCCGCTCAGCGTCACCCAGGAATATTGATGCACGGCAGGGGCCCATTTTAGGGGAACAGCTTCTATCACAATATACACGGGAGCAACGCCCCACCAGCGCCATATATATACCCCCATCAGCAGGGGAACCAACCGGCGGAAGTCCAACCGCCGGAAGTCCGCCGCCATATTAATGGTCACGACGCCTCAACGCCCGCACCACGCCAAGCACGCTGCACCACGTGGACGCCCGGAAGTCCGAGCGTCGCAGCAGCGCGCACGTCTGCTTCGGCTACAGCGTAGCTCCGGAAGTTTGGAAACGTTCACAGGCCGCGGGGACGGAGGGGGCCAAAAGACTCGGCAACATGGCTTCGGCCTTGTGAAGCCCTTTACCATGAGAGGCTCCTGTCGTAGGGATGGCCCCCACCTAAGCCCAGCAGGCCTGGTAGGAGATTATAAGGCCCAGAATAGGCCATGTGTAATGACATAACTGCCCCTAGAGGGGATAACCAGATGTAAGGGTATAACTGTAAAAGCACTCCTCAATGTGTATGTATATATACGAGTAAGCCATGGGGAGAACCCAGGCCATTACACTTATCTTCATCACTCTCCACTACCATCTCTCTCTCTGTTTGGTCTGTAGCCACGACAGCAAGGATATGACATAAATGGGTACACATTCTATACACAGTCTCAGGATGTAAAGAGCACTAACCAGAACAGTGGTGTCCGCATAGATGCGTTCAGTACCGATGGGTCGAGAAACTCATACTATGGGTTCATAGAAGAGATTTGGGAGCTCGACTACGTGGTTTTCAAGATCTCCTTATTTTGCTACCGTTGGGTGCATCTCCCACAGGTGAAGGTTGACAAGTACGGTGTCACTACCGTGGACCTCTAATGTGTCGGGTACAAAGACGAACCATTCGTACTCGCCAACCAAGTTGTTCAAGTTTTCTATGTAACCAACCTGGCAAATGAGAAACGCCATGTAGTTTTTCATGGAAAAAAGAGAATTATCGGAGTAGAGAATGTAGTGAACGAGGAAGAATACAATCAATTTGACAAGTTACCACCTTTTGGAAATGGCATAAGGGTCGACAACGAACAACGTGATGAAACAAGTTATGTACGCATTGATCATCATGAAGGGCTAATTTTTAAAGGAAATAAGCAAGTAGAATGAGAATATGCGACATATATGTGGGCATTTGCATATATGTATATAACAATGCATGTGTGTGATGTATATGTGAATTGGCATTTATGTATACAACAATGCATGTGTGTGATGTATATGTGAATTGGTATTTATGTATACAACAATGCATGTGTGTGATGTATTTGTGAATTTGCATTTATGAATATGTGAAAATGTGTGAAGAAATACACTGTGTGAATGCAGCTGGTTGGTGTTGTAAATGAATGCAGCTGGTTGGTGTTTATCTTAATAACTACAGTCGGGGGCCAAGGCTTATCACAGACGGTTCTAAGTTTAGAACCGTCTGTGATAGTTAACTATCACAGACGGTTTTAAGTGTAGAACCATCTGTGATATTTATTATCCCAGACTGTTCTAATTGTAGAACCGTCTGTAATAAGCCTCCCTATATATACCCTCTGGCTAGGATTTTTCGCGTATGCTGCAGTTATAGATCTAAGTCTTGCCGCTCTCTCGATCTGTCTCCTCGGACCTCCGTCGCCGCCGTCGCCCTCCTCCTTCCTCGGGCCCGTCGCGGCTGCCTCCTCGAGCCCCTCGTCGGCCACCTCCCCGAGCCCCTCACCGGCCGCCTCCCCGAGCCCTTCACCGGCCGTCCCCTGTTGCCATCGCCGCCGCCTCCTCGCATCCGTGAGTTTCACCGCCGCCTCCTCTGTTGATGTTTTCTTACGCTAGTGACATGCCAGATCTGTGAATCGAGTGGTACTTTGTTGTGATTTGATGAAATTGCTCCTTGGCACAGAGGGATGAAACATGTAGAGAGTGTTAAATTAAAATCTATGGCTTATACGAATTTGCACCAACTTAGAATAACACATGGCAATATTTTTAGGTGGATAATTTGTAGAATAAAAGTATGGATGGAATCCACAATCTTTGAGATGTGTGGAAATATTCATTGTAACTCTGGTATAACAATCATTGTGTCATTCCAAACATACTACTGACCATTGTGTCAAATGAAGCCAATATAACATGTACCCAGATGTTTGTGCTTTGCACATATTACATTGATTTCAATTGATCGAAGTTGTTAAAAGTGTGTTGTGAATAGAGATCTTGTTTACTGCAGTAGCATAGTTTGCTATTTGGTTTATTTTGTAATGTTCATTTCTTGTAGTAAATTGTCTTTTGCTTGTTGTGAGTGTTAGTATAAGTATTAGCAACTAAAGTAGGTGCTAAGATGGACACATCACCCCCTCTCTCTGTCCACATCACCCCCTCCCTTCTCCCCCTCCCATCTACTCCTCTCCTCTCTTCCTAACATTGAGCATCATGTTTCACTTTTTTTGCTTCCTCATCTTCCAATTCAATATGATCACTTTCTTATCTTATGGTATAGCACTTTCTTATCTTATCCTAATAGACCCACAAATTGAGCAACATGTCATCCGTGAATTCTTCAACATCATCGCCGGATGCATCCGCTCCAAATTCAAAACGCCGAGGAAGAGGGCTATCGAAGAAGCCTGAGGGCCGATTTACCATCACAGAGGTCGATGGATCTGGGACCCCTCTCCTTCCTCCCAAAGCAGTAAGCGCATTCCGAAGAATGGTCAGAATAGTTGCACGAGAACGAATTGAGATCACATTCAATTCGTGAAAGAGCGTGCCTGAGACTCGGAAACGTGAGCTGCTGACCGAAATTTTGGCATCGTTCGAGATCCTAGAAGAACACCAACACGCCGTGCAACGACAAACCTTGCTAGCGGCATGCAAAGCATGGAAGAACTTCAAGAGCACGTTTGTCAAGAAATACGTGGAGACGGACGAAATGCATTTTCATAAATACCCATTCCTGGAACCACAATGGGAAGAGTTCAAGGCGATGAAGACGACCGAAAATTTCAAAAGTACAAGTGCGGCGCACAAGGCCCTTTAGGCAAAAAATACACACCCCCACAGACTTGGCACAGCTGGGTATGCGGGTAAAATCCTGCAGTGAAGGAAGGAGAATGACCTGGCAGCACTGCAGGACATCACCCCGCCATTTGCCAATATCCCGGATGACCGTGCTCAAAATTGGATTAGAGCAAGGTCATCTACAACGACATCGGGAGACGTCTCCTTTCAAAACCCTACAGACCAGCAAGTGTCCCAGCACCTGGTAAGATATCGATCAAACTACGTAGCTTGTAATTACTCCACAACTTCATACGAAGTGAAATGACATGTCGTGCTCTTGCAGGAAGAGCTGAGTTTTGAATCTACCCTGAGATCATTCTAGGGAACAAGGGAGAATGATATGCTCTCCGCGGCCCTAGGAAACAAGGAGCACCCAGGCTGTACGAGAGGCCTTGGGCTTTACGTTCCTTGGAAACATGGTTTTCAAGATGACTCCAAAATGATCGACGTAGGAAGAGAACCAAAGCTGAGCGTGAGGAGCGGCTACGAGAAGAGATCAAGGCATCTCTTAGAGAGGAGCTAAGAGATGAGCTGGCTGATTATGTCAGAGATGAGGTGCGGAAACATACAGAAAGTCAGCAGGCCGCCGCCGCCGCTCCTGTGCTAGCTAGCCCTCACAACCGTCCGAGTAGTTGCGCGTCCAATCCGACGAAAAGCGAGGCCAAATTTCCTGTGGACGACATCCAGGTAATAATTATTATCTCTCGAATGCTTGCTCCATTGATAGGTCTATTGGAGTAGCTAATTTTGTATCGTTATGTAGGAGCCTACGAAGTGCAGGCTCCAAGTGAGATATGCCTCCGTTCCCTCGTACGCTGCTTGGGGCTAGGCATATCCGTCTACTATCGGGGCCATGGTGCACCGTCAAGCTTTAGCGCCAGGCTACGCAAAAGTTAATGTGGATGGTGTGCATGTCAATTTTGAGGTCGTCCCGCTACCGAAGCCCCCCAACGACGAGATCGTGACTCTAGGGTAGGCCATTGGAACATTCATCCAGTGGCCCAAAAGCGACATCTCCCTATAGGCTTCTTCACCGGTGGCCGGACCAGAAGGGCAGTGCGAACCAGAGCTAAATGCACTGGTGCTATCTCCACAAGGGCAGTGCAAACCAGAGCTACCTGCACCGGTGCTATCTCCACGGGTGCTATTCTCGCCAAAGCAACTTGCACCGGTGCTACCATTATAGTCGACTACCATAAAGTCGACCTACAGTTGAGGCAGTGGCCAGGGCAAATCAAAAATGAAGGATGATGATGATATCCCATACCTGCCATTGGCCCACAAATTCGTACTAGGCGAGCCGATGATAATCCCGGAAGAACACCTCGTAACTCTAGGACTTGGTTGCCAAACATTACACGCTTGGTATATGGAACAGTCCAATAAGCCAGAGGCAGAACGACGCTCAGGTATCACTGTCAAATTCAGACGGGATCATTTCTAGCACGAATTTTAGGAATGTGTCTTCGTGGTGACCTTTGATGATATATTTGATCTTTTCACGCTCAACGCTCTCGACGTCTCACTCGTTCGATGCTGGACGCTGTAAGTCTGTACAATCACAGTCTCTGTTCATGTAATACCGATATATGTCACAATTTATCGCTTTTCTGTGTATATATATAGATTCATGCTAACCAAAGCTAGATCATCGAAATCACCAATTGGTTTCCTGGACCCACTCTTGGTCACCATTGATACCATCAACGAGAATGCATCCTTCATCGAGAGCTATATTACATCAACACACTGGCTCACCGCGGTAAGGAATTTATTCTTGTGCCATACAATGAGCACTTCCATTGGATTTTAATTGTAATTATACCAAAATAGAACAAGGCTATACACCTTGATTCTCTAAGTAAAAACAAATCCAAGTACACAGCTATCGCCCAAATACTCGATAGGTAAGTACATTTTCTCCATACATAACTACATTGTACTCTTTCTTTCCTTCCGAATGACTAATCTAACTTTTTCGAATAATGAAGGTCGTTCACCACATACATTGCACAAATATGTGGCTCGACGACAGGGGCCAAGCCCATGAAACATGTTCGCAATTTTCGGGTATTCACTAGCTACACATTAATTAATCCTATACAACACTTAGTAGTAATGCCTCTTGATTTAACACATTCTATTTTTTGCAGAGCCACCAGCAGCAGCCGGGCAACACGTGTGGATTCTACGTTTACCACCATATGAGACTACTCCTCGATTCCTCGAAGATCACCAATTCTAAGGTTTGTCAATCTTCCCACATTTATTTCATACTTGTTAGGTTATATATGTACGTGCATTGATATTCCTATCGACAGGCTGCACCCATCTCTACAACTGCATTGAAACAGCTAGACCTTGCACAAATTCGAGGAGAGTGCGCTTGGTTTTTGTGGTCTAAAGTCATAAGATCAGATGGAGAGTTCCACTGCGCACAATGATTTTTTATTGCTCTTATCACTTCGGAATCAAGGTCTCACGAAAGGAATGGATCCATAATCAACGAACTTGTAAGCTGCACAAGCAATACATGAATGGCAATCATGCACCATCCAAGTATAGCTTGTGCAGCCTCACAAGTTCGTTGATTATGGATCTGTTCCTTTCGCGAGATCTCGATTCCGGAGTGATAGAGCAATAAAAAATGCAATGTTACCATCTAAGTGCAAATGCAATGTAGATCTTTTGTAATTGTTTATTTGTTATTGGATATTTCATTTCATTTCAATTAATTGATTTGCGAAATGGATGCTTTATGTTTGTGAAATGAAGTGCGATGTGAATTTGATGTTTTATGTTTGTGAAATGAATTGAGATGTGAATTGTATGTATACATGTACATGTTGATCTGCTTGTTTCAGAGGGCATGGCTAGCATTTCCTGAGGCTAGCCAATAAACAGGAATAGATTTAGGGGTAGAAAAGAATATCACAGACGGTTTGTAACTAAAAACCGTCTGTGATATTGATATATCACAGACGGTTTTTAGTTAAAAACCGTCTGTGATATTTACACCACAGACGGTTCGAAAACTGCCTGTGATAACCTTCGATTATCACTGACCCATAAATTCAGACGGTTCAGAAAACCGTCTGTGATGACATTTTTGAACCGTCTGTAATACGGTTTTCTATAGTAGTGTGCGTACTGTGTAGGCCGTGGGTGGCAGTCACAACATAACTACGGCATGTCCTCCCCGGCATGCAAATTATAAGGCCGTGATGGCAACCACTGCTCATTTCATTCACTTTGCTTGTGCTCTCTTGATGTAGATGGATGATCACGTCATTCCTAATAGCTTGATACTATAGGTTGTTATTAGAGGAGAGATACAACCACTTGAATAGCTTATTATAAGTTTGTATTTAGATAAGGGAGAATAACTAGTTTGGAGAGAGTTGGCCCTATCGATTTCTTGGTTTTCTAAAGAGCCTTGGTACTTGCATGAGTATCAGAACTATTCAGACATTTGGCACTATAATATTTTTTAATTTGGCCGTCGGAAACTCGCTTTTGCAAAAAAAAAAGCCCCATCCTTAAGCTTGGTAAGCGCGACAAGCGACACCTATCTCCTACCACGCCACCAGAGCTCTCAGTAGGAGCGAGCAACAGTGGCAGGTGGACAGAGCACGACAGGCGAGGAGACAGCGCGGGTGTCGGCGAGCTGCACATTGTAGCAACTAGTTGAATGCTCCTGCTTTTGCTACGGTTAAAAATCATCTGTTTTTGTTAGAATTTTTTGAAGTATGAAGGGAGTGCTGGTACGGGCAGATGAATCAACACTACCAACTCCCTCTTTAAGTAGTACAGATACATTATTGCAAAACAATATAGTAATGGACCATACCTAGCCTAACATAACACTTCACAATGAAGGTGTGAATTACATGGCATGTAGAGTTTGGTTACAATGTGTATGTTTGCCCCGCGATACAAATGACAATATGCACAGACTATCAAATCGAACTACACTGTAAGACATTTGTGGGCCTAGCCTAACAGAAGCGACATTGACCAAAACTATTGTAATTGGGTTGGGGGAACGACCCTATGGCGAAAATGTGAAACCATAGGATACCCACATGGTGTGGCAGTCATCTGGGCGGCGTGGATGTGGCTACTTATCACGATAGTGGTAGGCGCAATTGCAGCTTGGGTTGGCACAGTAGCAATACAGGTGGTAGTCGCTGTCGAGGTGGATCACCTCCTCGTTGTTCCTCTCCCAGATCCTCTACCTACGGAGCTCGTCGGTGTTGGTCATCTTGATCTAGAGCACCTCCCGCAACTCTTGTAGATGGATTTTGAGACTGTGGATATAAACCTGAGTGCGTATTGGATATGATGGATCCACCTACTCGGTGAACTTGCAATCTGTGGTCTACAAGCAAGACGAGGCTACTACAAGCAACCATGTGTGTAAGTATAGCTAGGTAATGAGCAACTTACCATGAACAGAGGACAGTGATAGAATCGATGTCCTAGGTCTATGTTGTCATCACAAACCTGCACCACCATGTCTAGGTAGTGCTTGTATTGTGGCCAAGGCTCGGGAATGTGTGCGTAGTCGCGGAGGTGATTTCTAGGGGTGTACGACTCCCTAATTTCAAGTAGTAGATTGGGGCTTGGGGGTCAGGGTCTAGAGGACTATAGATGCTCATGTCTTTGAGGTAAAGGTCACGACCTTGAAACCCAACCCGTGCCCCTGTCCGCCATGCTTCGGTTACCATAGTGTGATTCCCTGCAATACAAAAATGGATGTGTCAGTGTTCGTATGAAATATACATTAAAAGCTTGTGTTAGTGTTAGTACAAAATTTACATTAAAAGTTATAGAAAAGAATATGGCAACATTATGACTAAACTTCATTTAAAACGCACAAAAACTTGCATTGCAAGACATTACTTTGTTTAGAGTTACATTCACAACATGCTGGCCTTACAAAGCATGAATGAGTACCTTACAAAGCATGAATGAGTACACAGATTTAGGTACTACAAGTTGCCAAACCTACTGACGAAGTGGGCCTATTCAGATAGTTCCTCATGGAGTGCCCTGCTATCTTGCATAACATGCATTTTCGTGTCTTGCCCATTGGCCACATTGACTATCATCCATGTCATTGCAAATATGGTAGGATTGATGTCTTCCATGCCCAAGCTACTTCAGTGCATCGTTTGGCACCCACCTCACTTCTCCTGACCAAAGGTCCTTATCCATCCCGTAGGAGTTGAACTCAATGCTCCAGGTCCCACACAAATGATAGATATCGTAGTACTTCGAAACATACTGCACGAAGGAGTGCCACCATGCAGCGCACAGGGCATAGACATGCAAAAAAGCTTGTGAAGGAGTTTCAACTTGTTGCACGTGCAGGTATCTACTTCGTCGATGGTGTATGCATGCTTGTGATCGCCTCTAACATAGCCTATGATGTACTTCTCCCTCAAATGGATCTTGAACTTCTTCCTCTCCCCATCCATGGTCTGAGTGATGTATGAACGAGCCTTCCCAATTTTCTACTCTATGTATGCCCACATCACTTCTGAGAGTTGCTTCCCTTCATCCAAGTGCTTCTTCACGTCCACAATTGCAGTGATCATGAGAGAGTGCACACCCTTCAACACACCATTGTAACAACTCCTTGTTGTGAAAACGGGTGTGCAAGTTCACCATCAGATACCTCATAAACCAATAGGTCCTCACGTTGTTCTACTAGAAGGGTGGTTGAGTCCCTTGCTGCAAGGTGCTCAGGGCCAACAGCAGCCTGGCATTATGGTCCATGATAAGATATGATGTTGGGCCTATCTTAGACTACAGCTTGCTTTGCATTGGCCAAAAATCACAGTCAGCTACCAGAGTTCTAATTCTCCATAATTGCATAGCTATCGAGAGTAACTGGTCGTTTGTGTTGGCAGCCACCACCATCAACACCGTGCCCATTTACCTAACAGAGAGGTACATGTTGTCCATTGTGAGCACTGGACAATGATACTTGAACCCCTCGATCGCCTGCCCAAATGACCAGAACACTTGGTCAAGGATGAAACAATTGAGCCCCTTCGAAAGGTGCACCCTCTCCATCTTATTTATATATGTCCTAGAATTGACTTTGACAATCTGATGTTGCATTCTTAGCACAAAGTTGTAGACCTCATCAAATGTACTGTATATTCTATGTATGACCTTCCTTCTCACTTGCCACACCTCACCTAGCTCACCGAGAAACCAATCAAGTTCACAACATAAGCCATCAACTGCTTCGATGAAATTGTGACGTCTACTACTACAAGATGACTGATCAAGTTGGTGATGATTGATAAGATCACATTTCGATGCAGTGACTCCGCAAGCTCATAGGTGTGATCCTTCAACACCGTTATCTGAAAATCCGTTGCATCTTCTCTGAATCCCTATGCACGGATCTTCCTAGGACAAGAACAGCCCACACACCATCACATACATGTCAGGGTTCGACCTATACACTCCGATACATGTGGCTTATACGGGCGGCATATCATGCAATGGCTTGCTACGTGGCACCCTTGTTGAGGAAGCATTACTCTTTGACCAGAGTGTCTCCATTGAAACACCGTTCAGATCCATCTTCAAACGGCTGAATTAGGAGGCCATCACAACACATCCAATCTTGATAAGACATACTTAACATCCGTGCACACAATACTACTAGATACACCGCCCCCACCAGCACCTACACCAGCCTCGTCTCCCCTGCTGGCTGCATTGGCATCCTCGTCCTCGTCGAAATGACTTCCATCTGATAGCCCTCCATCATCCTGGCTGGCACCATCTTCTTGCACCTTCAATTGGCTCTAAGTTATGAGCCAACCTCGACAGCCCTCCATCATCCCGACTGGCACCATCTTCCACTGCACTACCACCATGAGCAACACCAGCTAGTCCCACTTCACCACCACCATCCTCATCAACATTACACTCCACACCACCACTAACAACCAACTGCAGCACTTCCAAACTACGACTCCTGTCGGCCTCGCCCTTGCTCAACACTTCCGCCCTCTCCACAAACTGCACGCGCACCATTGGCCACCCATATGTCGCCACAGCATGATTGCTTCCAATCTCCATGTACTTCCCTTGAGCAACGTTGTCAACCACCTTCTTCAGGTCCCAGAAACACTTCCTCGAAGGTCCAACCACTGTGGCTATCACCTCCTCGATAACAACTTCCTCTTGCCAACCTCCCTATCAAATGCACTCCATACACACCTCCGTGAGCTCAGGTAGACCCATCTCCTTTAGCCCTGAATCCTGTATTACGGCCCGTTCATAATTTTGAAGGTCCACCCCGTACGACCCGCCCCATATGACACCCTCCCTGTAGAACATGAACAAATTAATGTTCCTTATTCAACATCAGTTACCTACCATCAATGCAAACGAAATACACTTATTTTAGATGATGCTAACTACAACTAAACATAATACAAAATAACCATACACATGTGCATAGCTGAGCTACCAATTATGCCTACAGCCATGTGCTAACAATACAGGTACACACATATTTTGTACAATATTTACAATGGCACTAGAGAGCAATACATATATATGTGTGTGCATACGTCCATACATATTTTCTAATTTGCAAAGGCAGCGACAACAATACAAATAACAGTGTGTATCAGCTATGTATAAAGAATCATCATTATTACCACTAATACATCATTAACATGGCTAATTACAAAATATTGTCCACACGAACTAAATACATAGATCAGCTAAACATGGTTTCCATGCGCATTCTATACAACCAAACCACCATTACACTAATGAAATGTTAATGATATATTTAGCACATTGCTCATAGCTGAATGAAACATACCTCTTCTTGAGGATCTTCATCGGATCTACACTAATTTCAATTGTGAAATCTCCTAAATTGTAGCAAAAACCACCTTGAAAAACTAATTTAAACTATATTCTATTGTCTCTTTCTTTCTTCTCCCTCAGCTCTCTCGTGCTCAATAGGGAAAAAAACTCAACTGCGCGGCTTCGAATGAGAGGGTAGAGAGGGACGGGAACTATTTTATACGCATGGGGAGACATTGGTGACCGACAGGGCCACGTTTTGGTGCACATGGGCGCTGAGGCAACTCTTATGTCCTGCCAAAGACCATGGGAATCACTGTCGAGTGCGTCACGCTGAATTGCGTCTGGCTAGTTGGCCACCTAGCCACCTACTGAGCCTGGGTAGCTTGGTAGCGCTATGGGGCCCATCGGCACCCGTGTCATCTCCTCGCTTGCTATGCTTGGCCTGCCTGCAACTATTGCCCGCTCCTACCAAGCTCTAGTGGCGTGGCAGGAGACAAGTGTCACCTGTCACATCTGCCAAACTCGGGGATGGACTATTTTTGCAAAAATGAGCGTCCAGGGCTAAATTTTAAAAAATACGCTAAAGTGCCAAATGTATGAACGATACTGAGTATCAAACTTCTCCTTCTTTCCTCTCTCTCTCTTCTACCTTACCAATAAGCTAACATAGTATAGACTATGTATCAAGCAAATTTACTTATTGGGAGTGCCCTCTGTAATTGGGGTAGCAGAGAAGACTAGTCATAGGGGGTGAAAATGGATTGGATATGGAGCAGATAGTGGCCAAACCATAATCGCATCTATATTTTTTCGGATTCGAATACAAATTGGATAAATGTCGGATACGAATACAGACCGGACAAATGCAGATACGAACTCATGTCGGATTGTACTCAAAATTGGATTAGATTTGATTATTTTTGGATTTTAATAATTATTCATAGCCTCTCCTATTTAAAACATGGCACTTAATTGTTTTAGCATTTTAAATTGATATAGCGCAAATAAATTAGTTATAAACATATCAAATTTGGCTAATAAGAGTATGCAAAAAGTTTTATTAGGGGATGTGCCACAATGAAAAAAATATAAAAAGCCAAATTATAGTCCACCATGATGATGGGCTTGTCGAGATAATCGAAATACATATATAATATGCCCAATTTAGAGGTCAAATGCAAAAGATATGTATTAGCTAGCTGTTGCTATTATATCTGCCGAATCCGGATATTTGACTTCGAATCTATTTCACGCCATATTGGATTCGCATCCAACATCTATGACTATGCTAGGTAAACATCTGTATTTGGATCCAATTTTCTATTTGGATTCAGATATTAAGGATCCGAATTCAAAAATTTGGATTTGATAGCCAGATTATCCGATCGAATCCGATTTTGTTTTCACCTCTAGTCATGTGTGTATATACTGTGTGCTAACAGCTATTCCCAACATGACCACCCTCATGGCCGGTCGGCCTATACATGTAGCCTTATATGACTAGCTTGATTTAGACCAACTGTTGCCTTTATGGCCAATGAGTGGTTGTCAATTCCTTCCACGATTTTGGAAATTTATAGGATTTATTGTTTCATCTATTTTGGTACCAAGCATAATTAAAGTGACCACTCATTTTGTTACTATGGTTATTTATTTAAAGTGAGATTTTAAGTGAAATTATGGGTGAATATAATTACATATATATACTTATAAATAAATATATTAAATCTGAAATGGTACGCAACCGGTATTGCAATGTACAATTTCAAGAATCAAATCGGTATAGCCTCCGAAACGGTATTTACAATTATGCGCTATATACCTCTGTACGTATTGTTGTGAACACTACCGAGTGATACATGCATGCGTGTACGTCAGTTAATAAGCATATCTACGGATCAACGAGTATTTGTGAAGCTACAGGATGACCCACCCTCGCAAGTTGCAGCTAGCTGAGGAAAATTGTTGTTTGCATGCGTGTACCTCTGTTAAAATTTCAGTTTGTAAGTGGTATTACCGCTTGGGAAAGTACCTATTGTAATCTGTTCCACCGCTGGCAAATATGGGTGTGTTATTTTTTGCTGTGATTTATGGCTTATGACTACGGCTAATAGTTTTTGACCCTAACACGAGTGCTTGTGCGAACAAACTGAATGTCGATAAGCCGGTTCGAAAAGACTGTCCCGATAAGTCGCTTCGAAATGATGGCAAAAAAGATATCTATTTATTTGTTCAAAATAAACCATAAGCTAAAAAGAACATCCATATATAGATTTCTGCAAGCAATGCCACTAGTATGTAATATAACTCTATAGCTCTTTTACGATACCCACCAATTAACTTGGACTGTCATTCTTTTCAATCTTACGAGCCAGATTTACTTAGGATTTGATTGTACTATGGTATCAGATAGGGGGAAGTATTTTTCTGAGGGGGAAAACGGTAACCACATACAATTCTTTGTAGGAAAAAAAACCCTAATTGCGTTAGTCCCCTCCATGGCCGCACAAAATGACGATGCAATATAATTAATGGTTGCCATCACCTACACGGCTGGAACAAGTAAGAGCTTGGCATTTGGCGACGATCTAGACGTCTAGTAACCAAAGATTCATCGCGTTCATATGCAAAGAATCAAATACAATTAATTCATCGTGTAGAGAGTCGTTTCAAAAAAAAAATTAAGAAGATATTCTTTCTTGCCGCATTGTCGTGTAGTGCATGATCTAACGATTATGTAGTGTAATTTTGATGTTAAGTGTTCA
This sequence comes from Dendrocalamus latiflorus, assembly GCA_017311315.1. Lineage (NCBI taxonomy): Eukaryota > Viridiplantae > Streptophyta > Magnoliopsida > Poales > Poaceae > Dendrocalamus > Dendrocalamus latiflorus. The sequence goes on from CM029654.1 coordinate 12,012,725, forward strand.
TTTGGCGGCAGCCGAGATGCCTAATCTCATGGCAGCGTTCCGTGTTTTTGACAAGATGCAGTGGCGGTGCCGTTCACAGTCCAAGTCCACGTAGAATGTTTTTATTATAGAAGGTTAGGAATAATCTGAATTCAAACATGAGCTCATGTTACCTCTAAAAAGTTCTTAATACTCACAAGAAATTAACAACTAAATTTGATTTCTACTATATCTCTTAGTAGTAGAATGTACGGTAAAAATTGTCAAACTCTAACCTACACCACCGCTACGGAAAGTCCATTCGGTGGGTGAGCCAAAATTTCGTGGCCGAAGGCGCTTATGGTTGAAATAATCGTTCTTTATTGCTTACCAAAAGAAATAGAGGGAGAGAACAGCACACTATTTCCCCAATCCTTCCCCGTCCAATTCCCCATCCCTCCCTGGGGATCATGTTTTATGATGTGATGAATTATTACAATTTAAAAGATTTAAAATTTTGATTGAAAGTGTTGCTGGTCGGTCAGGAGAAGGCCCGTCAGACCGGCATTGTACCACCAGTCTAATCGGTTGGTGTCAGCGGTCTGACCGCCCGAGAGTTGGCAGTCTGACTAGCTGAGAGATGTTCAGATGGGGACTTTCGGTTAGAATTCATATTTGTGAATTATGAGTTGAGGAATAGGTTTTGGTGAGTATGGTCAGTGATTCCATATTGCATGAGCTATGTTACAGTTAATGTGGGTCAAATTGTGAAGAAGTTGTACCCGGCAATGATTTCTTTGTTTTGGATGTGCAGGGTATCTTGGAGTCAACTGTAGTCAATAGCGAGGATCGAGGCTAGGCTCATGGAGGAGCTGAGGCCTAGAACGGTCGAGGATGTCAGGTGAGACGGTGAGCTCAAGCTTGGTACTAGAAAGGCAAGAAATGTGGAAGGCGAGTTCGAACGTCGGGATGGCACCATGTAACTTGGACGGGCCAAGTGAACCATGGTTCAATGGAACCAAGACGGGAGAGACTTGGAGACGCGTGGCAAGTTAGTGGTGCACCTACACATGGTAAGCATAGCGACTGCTTGCAATGGATGGTGATGATCGGGTCAACGGAGTGTATTTTGGTAGTTTGGCCAAAGTACCAGGAACTACCTTGTATCAAAACCACGGTGCATGAGTGGCACTTGGGAGAGCGGTTTAAGTCAAGGTAGAGCTGGTTTGCTCAAGATGGATCAAGGCTAAGGGTTTAAAGAATTTGGTCTTATGCGCTTTGAAAAAGGTGCATAAGTGAATATATGTGAATAAAATCCGTGTGTGTGGAGTTACCGTGTTTCCCCCTTTGTGCTAAGTAGATAGTATCTACTATAGGGTGGATGTAGCTAGCTAGTCCATCTATAAAAGGGGTTTCGGATAAAGACATGTGGTTAACCATCTAACCCAGCTATCTTGTGCTTTGTTTTAGAGTTAGGGTTTTGAGTACATGGTGTGCTCTCTATCCTCCAAGATGGAGTGGCTGTAAAACTTGCCCCCTCAAGCAGCAATAGATTCAATCTTTGATCATCCTCATGTCTATCTCTTTTCTTGATTGATTTGCTCTTGATTTAGTTGGTTTTTCCTTTCCTCCTTCCCTTTCATGATCTTGCTATGCCAAGGACATATAAGAGATGAAGAGAACTTTTAGGAATCATCCTTCACCCATCTAGACACATTGGTAGCAAGTTCAGCAAGAAACTTGGTTTTTGCATGTTTTTTACCTTCCACGTGGTTTCTTGAATTAAAGGTTTTTGGAGTGATTTATTTAGTGTTCTTACTTGTTGTGATATGTGATCCAAAGCCATCTTAGCTATCCTCTACCAACGAGCAAGTCTTAATCATCGATTTTAGTTTTTGTTTGGTTTGGGTGCAACCTTTCTTAAAACACAAAAGGGTACGAACTTTGACATGGATTTTTGTGGTCCATTGATGGAATAGGTTTCTGAAACCTTAAGCAAGGTGTGTACAAAATTTTATGACTTTTGGATCATCCAATCAAAAGTTATGCGGAAGTCAGACCACCCAAATAAAGGTCAGACCGCCCCCTGGAGTTCGGATTGCCCCTTAGTTGGCGATCAGATCGCCAAGGAGAGGTTAGATCGCCCCTTGGTTGGCGGTCAGACCTCTATGATCTAAGTTCTTCGAGATTTTGTGTCTTGAGTGATTAGATTTGGATTTTTGACAATAGATTTGATTCTTAGTAAATCTGTAGTTATTTAATAATAGAATCCAGAATGCTTGGGGGAATTTTAATTGGCACCATTCACGTCCCACTCTCTGTTGCCTTTTCAGTCCTACAAGTGGTATCAGAGCCCCATTAGCTCTTCTTACATATCTTAACCAGTTTTAAGAGCCATGGCAGGAGACAACTATTCCAGCAAGCCTCCTATCTTCGATGGGGTCGACTATCCCTTTTGGAAAAGTATGACGGAGTCTTACATTCAGGCTCAAGACTATGTGATTTGGAAGAAAGTTAAGACTTGGCTTGTTGTTCCTGCTGATGATAACATCACATTATAAATACTCCAAATGTTGAGGCAAATGCTAAGACAAGAAACATCATCATTCAGGGTCTTAGCCGAAGTGAGTTTGATTGCATCTCTCATTTCACGTCAACAAATGACATCTGGGTGACCCTCGATGCATAACATGATAACAACACCCAGATCAAGACTGTCCAACAAGACCAGTACAAGAGAGAATACAACAAATTTGAGGTGCTTGCTGGTGAGTCCTTGGATGAATCCTTTGGCAAATTTCACAAGTTACTAAGCAACTCCCAAGCTATTGGTCTCACATATCCAGACTCGGATAACGCTCGTTAGATGCTTTCTGCCCTGGACCTCAGAGTATGGGAGATAAAAGTAACCACCATCAAGGACATAGCTGATCTGTCGACTTGAGTCTTAACGCGTTGTAGTCTCATATCAATACTCATGAGATCGACGTCGTCCCTCGCAAGACGAAGTCGTAGTCAATGGCCTTGGTTACTAATCCACATCTGCTTCTGGACCATCTTCTGATGGTGTCTCTAGGTTCTCTTTGGTTGCTTTGTGTGAGATGAGTGATAATCAGTTTGAGCAATTTTCAGAGAGTGACTTAGCCAGAAAGTTGTCACACGTATACAAGAGAGTTAGAGAGAGGAAGAGAGGAGATATGGTGATCTACTTTGAGTGTGGTGGCCCAAACCACATTCGAGCAAACTACCCTAAGCTGAAAAAGGGTAAGATCAACTATGGCAGTGCAAGTAAGAATGATTACACCAACAAGAACCGCAACATGTAGCCACCAGCTCATGATCAAGGCAAGGAGAAGAAGTACCTCAACTTTGACAAGAAGAAGAAGCTCTTCCACTGCATCCTCACCACCTTTGACAACTTTGACTTCAGCGGTGTGGAGGGCTAGAGTGACAATGATGGCAAGGATGATCCACAGAAAAACACCAAGGACAGCAATGACTTCACCGGAATGTGCTTCATGGCCGACAAGAATGGCATCAGGGATGACGATCTCTACAGCGACAACGATGCGGTAGGTCCCTCCTACGACCAGCTTAATGATGATTTTCTGAAGCTAGAAAAATTCTATGCTAGGTCTAGGGCTAGGTGGTGAGTTAGAGAAGGAGCTAGAGAGCTTGTCACGAGAGTTTGCTTCACTTAAATCTGTTTCCTCCTGTGACGATTGTGATGTTTATTCTTCCTTGTTTAGCGGTATGGAGAAACTAAGGACCTTGCATGATAGTATGATCTCTAAGCTTGATTTGCTTGAGATGAAGAATGTTAGTCTGTTAGCTAAATTAGAGACGGCTAGAATTACTCCTTGTCAGACTGATTCTGCTGAGATTACAGTTTGCACCTCAAGTGAGGATAAGGACAATGCTTTTAGAGATCTGTACACTTTGCTCCCTAGTCTGCCTGAAACTTGTGATAGCTATGTCAACATGAAGAATAATTTAAAGAATGCAGATCATAAAATTGCTGAAATGCGTGCTACTTTGATTGAGCCCGTTGCTTCTTGTGCCAACTATCCTAAATTAACTATTGAACTTGAATCCATATCTAAGCAATTTCAGGACATGTGTCATCATAATAAGAAAATGGCTCAATATGCTTCTAAGATACTTGTTAGCTCACCATGCAACCATTGTAAAAAAATTAAAATCTGAATTGATTGCTTTGGATGAAAATTATGTGAAGCTAACTAAGGACCTACTAGGGAAGACACAATCTACTTGCTTGTGTTCTGTGCTGAAGTAGAGGAGAAAATAGATGATATGTAAGAGACTTTCAGGAAAGGATATGAGGCCCAGATGACTAGTATTATGACTGCCCCATGTGTGTCATGCGAAGCCCTCAAGGTTGAGGGTGCATAGGGAGAGATATGCGCGTGTTATTTGATCTTCTCCTTGTGGTTCTTTATCTTCTTGTTGCTCATGTTCTTCCTGTGCGTTCCTTTTTTTAGGAGCATGAGTACCTCATGAACACTCTTAAAAAATTTGTCAAAGGCAAAAAAGGCTTAATCTTATCCTAAACAAATCTAAGATTTACAAATTTAATCAAGGTCTAGCATATGATTTTCTAGAGGATATGAAAAAACATCCTCCTGCAATTGTTAGAGTTGTAGTAGGAGATGTGATCGAGGTTATGCCTGAGTCTACAAAGATAGTGTTTAAGTCTGTAGGCCTTGTCCAGGTGATTTCTGGTAGTAAGGTTGTGCCTCCTGTTGCTTCGACCTCTCAGAGGGCGAAGTATCATTGCACTTTCTGTCAGAAGGATGGACACTTAGTTGAGATCCGTCGTGACCGTGTTGGTGCTCTTAGGGGTAATTAGGATCAGCCCCAGACTAAGAGTGCTTCTAAGACCAACACGAGGTCTAGAGTGGTAGGTACCTCTCCTACTTTTTTAGTTCTAGGCAGCGTCGAGGACTTGGTTTTCAGGTTTCTTTTAGTTTTGGTCCTCAAGTTGCTTCTGGTCAGGATTTCTACCATCCTGAGGATAGACCTTGTTTTCCCCGTCGAGGCAGCTATCCGCGGCGTGATCAGTATACACCAAGCAGAGGTTTGGGTTCTGTTTCTAGACCTTCTGATTCTGTGAGAGGTGAGTTGCGTAGTGACACTAGATGTCAGTCTTTTGTTTCTTTGATTAGATTTTCTACTCATCATGTGACTCAGTACTGGGTTCCTAGATCTGCTTTTATTTACCCAAGTACTAAGCCACCGATGTCTACTTCTCACTGATTTAGGTTCGTCGGCCCGGGAAGGGAGATGTTTGGCTTGTTGACTCCGGTTGTTTTTGTCACATGACCAAAGATTCACATTGGTTCTCTTCCCTAGTCCAAGCTCCATGTTATGAGACGTTGCCTTTGTAGATGCTTTGTCAAGACGAGCCATCACTAAAGGTACCGTGCACATTAATAATTCTTTCATTTTGAAGGATGTTGCCTTAGTGAGTGATCTGCGATATAATTTGCTATCTATTTTCCAACTTACCAAGGACAATTTTGAGGTAAGTTTTAAGACAAATGCTTGTAAAATTCTTAATTCTACAGGAAAGTCTAGTCTGCAGGATTTCTATGTTCGGGAGGTTCTTTCGTGCTAGTTTTATCGAGTCTTCTGGTGATTCGCTCCGGTGTTTAGTTGCCTCCGAGTCCCATGATCTTTCCTTTTGGCATAGAAGATTTGGTCACATTGGCTTTGATCATTTGACCAGAGTTAGTGGCCACAGCCTCATTCATGGTCTGGCTATGCTTAAGATAATCAAAGACTTAGTTTATACTCCTTGCTAGCATAGCAAGATGATTGCTTCTTCTTACCATCCAGCCACTGTGACTATGACCGACGCACCAGGACAGCTTCTTCATATGGACACTATTGGTCCAGCTAGAGTGCAGTTGGCTGGTGGGAAGTGGTACGTTCTTGTTGTGGTTGACGACTCTTCAAGATTCTCTTGGGTGTTTTTCTTGGCTTCGATGGAGGTGACTTTCAGTCATTTTTGAGGTATGTTCAGTAAGTTATCTGTTGAGCTCCCTTGTGCCTTCTGAGTGATTTGCAGTGACAATGACATGGAATTCAAGAATTCCTACTTTAAGAGGTTCTACGAAGAAATAGGTGTAGAGTATCAATTCTCTTCTCCATACGTCCCTCGGCAAAATGGCATTGTGGAGAGGCTATAGGTTAACTAACGGTTTTATAGTGTTGAGGGCTATCATCGAGAAGGCTTTTAGGAGTGCCATGAGGATGCTTTGTAAATCCACGAACATCCAGCAATAAAAATCATCTTGAATCAATCTAGTTCTTTTTTTGCTTGAAGAGTGCGACTACATCTAAAGGTGATAAAGAGATTTTGCTTCTGGGTTGACAATTTCAATATGTTCAATCTAGTTGAAGAGCAAAGCTGAGCGATCTTGTGAGTAGATGAGCATCGAGCAGTCAAAACATTCATCGACTACTTAGAGATTTCAAAAAGCGGAGGCAATTATTCACCCCCTAATTATGCCATACGATCCTACAAGTGGTATCGGAGCGAGGTTGCAATCGCATTAGATCGGGATCGGTTCTCAGGTAAGCCACCATTCTTCGATGGATTAGACTATCTCTACTGGAAAACACGCATGGAGGTTTTTCTACAAGCACAAGGTAAAGCTATTTTGCAGAAAGTTGAGAATTCATATATATTATCGAAAATACTGCTGATGTTGAAGCTAATGCTAAGGCTAGAAATATCTTATTACAAGGTTTAAGTAGAAACGAGTTTGTCAGAATTACTGACATTAAATCTGCAAAAAAAATCTAGACTACTCTAGCTAATTATCATGAAGGATCTAAATTTGTAAAAGGTGTTCATTAGAACCAATTCAAAAAGGAGTATTCTAAATTTGAGATGAAACCGGGAGAATCAGTAGATGCTCTTTTTGATTGCTTCAATAAAATTGTTAGTAATTTGCAATCTATTGATGTCACATACTCTGATTCTGACAATGCTCGGCAAATTCTAAATTCTTTGGATATGTTTGTTTGGAATATGCTAGTCACTACTATTAATCATTCAGTTAGCATGGAAATACTCACCTTGAATGATCTTTATTACAAGATAAAAACATATGAGATTGATGTTTTGCTAGGATAAACAAGACTAATTCTTTGGGCTTAGTGACTAACCAAGCTGATAGCTCATCAAGTTCTTCTGGTGTGTCTTTGTCTGCATTGTGCTCTATTTCAGATGAATAGTTGAAGAAAATACTGGAAGAGCAGGTTGTACTTCACCCCAATAGGGTGACTAAGGCAATCAACAACATCAGAATAAGAAAAAGAGGATGTCCTATTAGATGCTATGAGTGTGGTGAGCTTAATCACATCAAGTTTAATTGCCCCAAACTAAAAAGCAAGGAGGTCAATGATGACAAGATACCTCTCATCGCTTTCGACTCAAGACTGCCCCAAGGAAAAAGCACAACTATCGCAAGGTGATCAACAAAGTACTTTCATCACTTAAAGAAATAAGCGATGTTAAGTCTGTAAGTGATGAGCAGGACAATGGTAAGAAGGCAAAGGAGGTGGACTTCACCAGGATGTGTTTTATGGCAAATAGTGAGGAGATCAATAATGATAATCTCTACAGTGATTCTGATGAGATAAAACCTTCTTATACCAATCTATCTCATGTTGTGCTTAGATTGACTGAGGAGCTCAAGAAATATAAAAAGAAAGTTAAAATCATGATTTTATTGTTGATAGCTTAAATTCTGAAATCAATAAACTAATAGCTTCTATTCCTGGTGATGATGCATGCGAGTCTTGTCAAGTCTTACTTTCTGAGTTGGAGTCTATTAGAAAAATTAATGCATCAAACTTGGTTCAATTTGGTGATATAACTACTAGACTTGATGAATTAAAATTGGCACATGACCTTTGTGATGAAAAGTTAAAACTTGCATATGATGAATTGAAAAGCTCAAGTCTAGTTCTTCTGCTCAATCTAAAGCTTTCTCTAAGTGTGATTTGCTTCAGGCGAGGCTTAATTTATCTCAGGTGTCAATTCAACAAATGCTTCATTATGAGATTCTTTCTTATTCTAATTGTCCTAAGCTTAACACTGAAATAGAAGCATTGACTAGACAACTTAATGATTTTCACAAAATGAGAAATTGGTTCAATCTAGTGCTTCTGAGGAAATTGTAAATGAATCTGTTAAGTGCTCATTGTGTTCCACACTGTCTAAAGAAAACGAGTACCTTAAGAACACTTTAGGGAGGTTTTATTTTATCAAGAAGAATTTGAATATGATCCTAGACAAGTCAAAAACTAGTGTGAAAAATTATGATCTAGGATTTAATTTTGTTGAGCATGCTAAGAATAATGCTCCTAAAGTTGTCAAGATACTCGAACTAGAAAATTTTGAAGTAGAATTGGAACCAAAACAAGTTATTTTTAGATCAGTTGGTTTTGCAAAATAGTACCCTACCAAACTAAGTGCTATAAAGTCAGCTGATACGAGCACTCATCGAGTCAAGTATCAATGCACTCATTGTGGTAAAGACGGCCATCTAGTTCAATTCCGCTTTAGAAAAGCAAAGCAAGAGAAGAAAGATTGGATAAAAAAGCATTTTTGACCAGCCACTTCTTGTGGTTGAATCAGTGTGGCTGGACCATGTGCTCAACTAGTTGGTTCTCATGGTCGGACTAGAGTGGTCAAACAAGATTTTTGACCAGTTGTTTCTCGCGGTCAAACCAACTTCTCAAGAGACTTTTGACCAATGTTTTTACTCGTTTGGATCAGTCAATGGCTAGACCATTTTCATGTAGTCGGTTAGATCATTTTTTACCAGTGTCATCCATGCAATTCGACTGATCGGTTGTCAAACCAACTCTACTGAGAAGGTTAAATCACCCTGTGGTCGAACCTGCTTTTCAACGACCGACTGGTCAAAATATTTCAGGTGCTAATGCTTCACTTAAATACTTACTTGCTTTTGCTCTTGTTCATAGTGTATTTCAGTACTGGATACATAAATACTTATTATCTAACCTCAATACTAACATACTGATGTTTGTTCGTGCTATATAGGCTCATCGTAAGGGGAAGGAGACCATATGATTCATGGACTCTGGTTGCTCTTGCCACCTGATCGGAGACTCACGATGGTTCTCCTCTCTCACTCGTGCCCCCGGTGATAAGATGATTACTTTTGGGGACAACTCTCAAGAATAAGTTCTTGCTAAAGGCACCGTCCGCATCACCGAAAAGTTCATCATAAAGGGTGTCGCTCTTGTCAGTAAGTTGAGCTATAAATTGCTTTCAGTCTCACAGTTGGTAGATGATAATCTTGAGGTGAACTTTAAAAAGTATTCATGTTGTATTTTGGATTCATCTGGTGATCTAGTATGCAAAATCAGTTGAGTTGGTCGCTTGTTTAAAGGTGACTTTTCTTATTCAGCATCTTCTAATCTTAGGTATCTTATCTCATCAGTCTCTAAAGATTTGTTCTTCTGGCACCGTAGATTAAGTCATATTGGTTTTGATCATCTAGCTTGGCTTAGTAATATGAATCTTATTAGAGGAGTTCCTAGTCTTTAGATTGAAAAGTCAATGGATCTAGTTTGTTTACCCTGTTGCCATGGTAAGAGGGTTGCATCGTCTCATCCCCCACTCACACTAGTCATGACTGATTCTCTAGGACAACTATTGCACATGGACACTATAGGTCCTTTTAAGATTCAGTTAGTTGGATGTAAATGGTATATTCTTATTATTGTTGATGATTACTATAAATAGTCTTGGGTTTATTTTATGGCATCTAAGGATGAAACTTTCTATCATTTTAGAGAGCTAGCTCTTAGACTCGCTGATGAACTTTCAGGAGCACTTAGAGCAATTAGAAGTGATAATGGAACTAAATTCAAGAACACATCATTTGCTTCTTTTTGTGCTGAAAAGGTTTTAAACCATCAATTTTTGTTAACTCGAGTAACAAAACAAAACGGCGTGGTCAAATGTAAAAATATAAGAATAGAACTTTGGTCGAGATGGCTAGAACAATGTTAAATAAACATGCTACTCCTAGGAAACACTGGGCTGAAGATGTTTCAACTGCTTGCTTTATTTCGAATAGAGTATTCTTGTGAGCTAAATTGTACAAGACTTCCTATAAGATTCGATTTGGTCATTCTCCTAATATTTCTAACTTGAGGGTGTTTGGATGTCAATACTTCATACTTAAACATAGCAATCTTGATAAATTTGAGTCTAGATCTTCAGATGGCATTCTTCTTAGATATGTAGCTCACACTCAAGGTTATCATGTACTCAACTTAGAAACTAACAAAATTGTTGAGACCTGAGAGATTAGTTTTGGTGAGGCTAGTCCTGGTACTAGACCCGACAATGCAGATACACAAGTCTCTGATGCACTTAAGGACATCTTCTATGATTCTGATGACGATGAAAGGGAGTTCCCCAGTCACACTTTGACAACTACAACCACTCATGAGGTAGAGGCCACTACGACTAATACAACCACTCCTATGACCACTCATGAGGTTGAGGCCACTACAACTACTACAACTACACCTACGACCACTCCACAGGCTCCTCTACACATTTAACGATATCATCCCCTTGAACAAATTATTGGTGAGTAAAATGAGAGACGGCTTGCCATTGCACTAGGTATAAACTCAAGGGAGTTTTGGATGACCATGACCACTTCTTTAAGCTTCTTACTTAGGGTGGTCGGATAAGGCTTGAGATTTAGCACATGGCTAAGAAAATAAAAATTGTGAAAAATGTTGAAGCCAAAAATGAGTTTCAAAAAATGCCAAATGTGCTAAATTTGCTCAATTATAAGGGGTATCAAGTGTTTGAACAAAATATTTCAATTTTGAACTTGTAACACTCTAAATTAACTCAATTATGGCTTCTTAGTTCTACTTAGTATATTGACATGGCCTGACTTATTTTTGGATACCTTTGGCTAAACTGTGATTTTGAACAACTTAACATGCTAAATCCACTTAATTTTAGATAATTGCTCATTTGGCTTTAGCTTTGCTATATATAGTTTGTCATGATCTAGATAGCTCTTTCATATAATATACCTTGGTATAATACTTGTAGAGTCACAATGAATAATTTTTATGGTTCCTAAATGCTAAAAATAAATAAAATGTAGCAACTTCATGTCATTCTTGCTCTATCTTTCTTCCATGCATCTTTATGACACCATTGTCAAAGGGGGAGAAAGATTGATAAAAATGCATATATAAAGCATAATTTGGTGTTTTTGTACAAAATTTGCTCAGTTGGAGCCTTTTGATATCTTCTTACCATGACGAAGGTCAAACAAAACAATTGTTCTTTCATATGGAGCAAGAGTGAGATTCTAGTCATTTGGTGCATTTAAAGCTTTTTATAAAATTCCTGTCATTTTTAGTAGTTTCAATTCATCTCTGCCTCAAATGGTCATTTTTAGCTCATTGCTCTTTTCATTTTTACCATTTGGAGCTTTATTTGTAAATTTTTCTCTTTTTGTCTAAAGTCAACTCCTAATTGCATTTTTAAGAAATTACCAATGGGTTCATCAAGAAGGAGATTAAAGGTTCATATGAGAAGGTTCTAATTTATGATGTGATGAACCATTGCAATCTAAGAGATTTAGAAATTTGATTGGCAGTGTTGCTAGTTGGTCAGGGGAAAGCCGGTCAGACCGGCATTGTGCCACCAATCTGACTGGTTGGTGTCAGTGGTCTAACCCCCAAGAATTGGCGGTCTGATCGGCTGGATGTCCAGATGGGGACTTTCAGCCAGAATTAGTATTTGTGGATTTTGAGTTGAGAAATGGGTTTTAGTGAGTATGGTCAGTGGTTTTTTGTTACATGAGCTATATTACAGCTAACATGGGTCAAGTTGTGAAGAACTTGTGCCCAGAAATGATTTTTTGTCTTTAGATGTGCAGAGTCGCTTGGAGTCAACTATGGTCAACTGTGAGGATCAGGGCTAGGCTCATTGAGGAGCTAAGGTCTAAAACGATCAAGGATGCCGAATGAGATGGTGAGCTCAAACATGGCACAAGAAAGGCGAGAAATGTGGAAGGTGACTTCGAACGGTGGGATGGCACCATGTAGCTTGGACGTGTCAAGTGAGCCAAGATTCGGTGGAACCAGGATAGGAGAGACTTGGCAACACGTGGCAAGCTAGTTGTGCATCCACATGTGGTAAGCATAACGATTGCTTGCAATGGATGGTGATGATCGGGTCAATGGAGGGTATTTTGGTAATTTGGCCAAAACACTAAAAACTACCTTAAATCAAAATTGCGGCGCATGAGGAGTGCTTAAAAGAGCGATTTAGGTTAAGGTGGAGGTGGTTTGATTAAGATGGATCAAGGATAAGGTTTCACTGGATTCAGACATATGCGCTTTGAAAAGCGTACATAAGTGAACATGTGTGAGTAAAACCCGTATGTGTGTGGTTACCGGGTTTCTTCTATTGTGCTAAGTGGATAGTATCCACTAAGAGGTGGATGTGGCTAACTAGCCCATCTATAAAATGGGGTTGGGATGTCGACATGTCGTTAACCATCCAACCCACCTCTCTTGTGCTTTATTGTTTTAGGGTTAGGGTTTTGAGTACGTGGTGTGCTCTGTCCTCCAAGGTGGAGTGGGTGTAAAAGTTGCCTCCTCAAGCAGTAATGAATTCAATGTTTGATCATCCTCATGTCTATCTCTTTTCTTGATTGATTTGCTCCTTATTTGGTTGGTTTTTCCTCTCATCCTTACCTTTTTTGATCTTGCTATGCCAAGGACGTATAAGAGATGGAGGGAACTTCTGGGAATCATCCTCCGCCTATCTAGATACATTGGTAATAAGTTCATCAAGAAACTCAGTTTTACATGTTTTTTTACCTTCCAAGTGGTTTCTTGATTTGAGGTTTTGGAGTAGTTTCTTCGGTGCTCTTGCTTGCTGTGGCATGTGGCAATATATTTAAAGCCGTCTTAGCTATCCTCTGCCTACGAGCAAGTCTTGATCATCATTTTTGGTTTTTGTTCGGTTTGGGTACAACCTTGTTTAATGCTCAAAAAGGTTTGAATTTTAACATGGGTTTTTGCAATCCATGGATGGAATAGGTTCCTAAGACCTTAAGAAATGTGTGTACAAAGTTTCACGACTTTTGGATCATCTAATCAAAGATTGCATGGATTTTAAATCTCGCACCCGTACTGATTTTGCTATTCATAAACCTGAAAACAATGTTCATAGCGGTTAGAATAGAGTTCAGACCACTCCTAGGTGGCGGTCATACCTCCAGAAGCTAAGTTCTTCGAGATTTTGTGTTCTCGAGTGATTAGCTTTTGATATTTGGTAGTGGATTTGATTATCAGTAACTCTATAGATATTTGAGAATAGAATCCAGAATACTTACAAAAAAATTTAATTGGCACCATTCACACCCCCTCCCCTAGTTCTATTGCCTTTCTGGTTCTACATCTGTTTTTGATACCCGTTTTTCGTCAATTTTTGATACCCTTTTTTCCCAGCAGTGCTGCAGCTTGTGAGGGATAGGCTATCCTGTAGTGGTTGTAACAGATTTCATGGTTATCGTAGGAGGGAGACAACAACAAACGTTATCTATTCGATCTACTATACTATATTTGTTAACTATATATGGAACAACAACAAATGTGGGGAGCGTGGAGTATACTTCCTCCAATCATAAATACATTCCCATTTAGATACGACACGGTCTCCCAAAACACATCTTTCTTCACTAATTTATATTATAATATATTTATAAAATCTAATATAATAATAATAATAATATAAAAGTATTTTTTTGAGATAAATCTATACATATGAATTCTATGTATCCAATCTAAATAGTTAAAAAGATAATAATAACTAAATTTTGAAAGTTTGACTATACGTATACCGAAACATCTTTTCGTTAGCAGAGGAAGTATATACTTTGTGGCGTTCTGTTTTCGTACAACCAATTTTAATAGAAATTCGTAATTAATCAAAAACACCAAAGTTAGCATAATTGACTATCAGGTAGACTGTAAGGTTAAGGTAGTGCTCATTTGGAGGTTTCACTGCTCCAAATACTCGAGCATGCTCCACGATGACTTTTTTTTTTTTTTGCCTTGCCTTGCGCTTTGGCAAGACTATTTATTGTAGGTTGCCTCGAGAGCACAAACCTACTGGAGCTACCTACTAACTTGTTTTGTTTTATTCTTTTCATGTTATAGTTTATAGTATTTTTAAATAAATAAATAAAATGATTTCTTCACTATTTATTTGAAATGATTTACAGGATAATCTTTTCAAAATAACTTATCAACTTTCGGTTCTTCTGTAAGCTGCATCCATGCATGTCCTTACAGCTTGTTACTTATTATTTACTACCACCCAATACTCCATAATACTGTGCTCATGAATACGGAAAAGAGATGCACTTAATGTTGATTCAAGAATGGTAGTGGTAAATACAGCCGCTCCTATAACTTTTTTCACTGCATACTCTCGCAATATAAAGCTGATATGCATACTTAGAAAGCACATTATTTAAGTAATATTTCTCTACTATCATTTTAAAATGACTTATTGAAATAATTTTTTTGAAATAGTTTATTGACTTATCAAGCTTCAATTCTTCCACAAGCTACATCTATACATGCATGCATGTCCTTGCAGCTTGTTACTCATTTATTTACTACCACCCAGTCCTCCATAATACTGTACTCATGAATACGGAAAAGAGATGAAGTTAATATTGACTCAAGAATGGTAGTGGTAAATACACCCGCCCCGGTAACTTTTTTTCACTGTATACTCTCTACGTAATATAAATCTGATATACATACTTAGAAAGTATATTATTTAAATATATTTAATAAAATTGGACAATATTTGCTCCTATTAGTTAGATGTAATACTACTAACTATTAGAGACAAATATGATCTAATTTTGTTAAATATTACTTAAATAATGTTCCTCTTAGATATGCAAGTTAGATTTATATTAGAGGACGGAGGGAGTATTATTTAAGGTGGTGCATGGATTGGTCGGAACATGAAACTATAGAAAGGATTGGTGGCATAGAGCAGAGATTGGTGGCCTAGAGCAACGATCATGTTGAAGCAAGACTGTGAAATTATCTTTACTCAGATATGGATCCTTGTTTATTTATAAAATGGCATTCTATATTTCTACGTTTCAAGGAGAAACATATATATACGGAGCAAATATCTCCTCAATTAAATTCCCTTCCACTATGTTTAATGCATACTTCATTGCACGGGTCATGAATTGGGAAATACTCTTGTATTGGCTACTTATACTAGTAGTTAAGATAGTAGTACATGGTGTGCTGTTCACTGGTACCATACTACCTTTCCTTGTCTACTGAATTTTGTTGTTCACATTATAATTGATTCAGTAAGTAACACAGTCAACTGAAGGATCCATCCATGGCTCACACCTGACAGTATCTTTTCTAAAGAACCTCATTATCTTCCTTTCTAAAACTGTACCATTCACTATAGATTAATTATTTCATAGTGACATTTATGCTTTATTCAGCTTCAGCTTAATGCCACTGGCGTGAAGGGATAAGGTCTAGATGACTATCCAGCATGTATTGTAAGCACGAACCAATAGTGGTCAACAAGCTTTAGACATTAGGGCAGTAAGTAACAGTCACAGTAAAAGAAAAAAAGAATTCATGCAGTGGGCACCAAATAAAGCCAGAGAGCATTAGTGTTTTAGCAGCCAGCCATAGGATATTTTTACTGCTTTTCCTTGATCTTGGCTTTACTTTATCAGAAAGATGGACAGATGTGAAGAAACATGCATAGACTACCTCCTATGGACTCAACACAGATAGAGAGAAAACAGAGTCGCAGACTGTTGCATGCCCTGCCTTGAGGCAGGGAGTAAAGAGCAAGATCCCAAAGGAAAAAAGGCAGCAAGGACTTGAAATGATCCTGTAATCCATTGCTTTATGATTGAGCTGCTCCTTTTTCCCCCTCCTGCATGCTCCTACCTCCACTCAGTCACCCTGCAAGTTTTACCAGGCCTTTAGTTCCTCTCTCTCTTTTCAGCCTTTTTTTCAGGGTGTGTGTGACACTGACACAAAAGATTGGCCATGCTGGCCTTATGATAGGCATGGCCAGCAAGTGGACTGTGTAGCTACACAAATAATTAGCGCAACCAGTAGGCTTCAGCGACGCCGTTTGTGATGACGCGGTACTCGGTCTCCACACTTGACCGGGAGACGGTGTGCTGCCGCTTTGACGACCAAGAGACGAGGTTGTCACTGAGAAAAACACCATAGCCCGAGGTGGACTTGCGTGTGTCAGGACAGTCCGCCCAATCAGCATCGAAGTACACAACTAGTTCGGTAGGTGAAGTGCGGTGAAGGAACAAACATGCTTTAGAGTCCCCTGAAGGTACCGCATGATGTGTTTCACCAAAGCAAGATGTGGCTCACATAGATCATGCATGTAAAGGCACACCTGCTGCACAGCGTAGGCAATATCAGCATGAGTGAAAGTCAAGTACTGCAAAGTGCCAGCAAGACTACGGTAGTGAGTCGGATCATCAACTATAGCGCCTTCACCAGAGAGCTTGGAGTGTGTGTCAATAGGTGTGTTGCAGGGCTTGCAGGCAGACATCCCGGCGCACTCTAAGATGTCTAAAATATACTGGTGCTGGGAAAGAAAGAGAGCACCTTCCTGATAGTGGACTGAAATCCCCAAAAAATGGTGAATTTGACCGAGATCCTTCATAGAAAATTCTTGCTAGAGAGCTGAGATCGTTTGGCGAAGAAGACCATTAGAGGATGCAATCAAGACTATGTCATCCACATAGAGCAAAAAGTACACTGTGTCAGCATCCTAGTGGAACACAAAGAGTGATGTGTCCGACTTGGCCTCCACATAGCCAAGGGATAGGAGATGTGAGGCGAAGCGACTGTACTATGCATGCGAAGCTTGCTTCAAGCTATAGAGAGATTTGTTAAGCCGACAAACATGGTTGGGTTGAGCAGGGTCAACAAATTCAAAGGGTTGCACACAGTAGACAGTCTCAGCTGATGAATCAACTAGTCTCAAGATAGTGCCAATGTGAGCACAATGCAAATTGTAGCAAGCTTAACCACGGGACTAAAGGTCTCATCAAAATCAATGCTAGGGCACTGTGTGAAACCACGAAGAACCAAACAAGACTTGTACCGATCAAGTGAACCATCCGAGAGAAATTTGTGCCAAAAAATCCATTTTCCTGTCACCACATTAACTCTAGGTGGACGTGGAATGAAGTCCCAGGTGTTGTTGGCTTGAAGAGCATTGTACTCCTCAATCATAGTGTCGCGCCAATTAGGATCGGCCAAGGCATCTCGGTGTGTTTTGGGCACATGGGAGAGCACTTTGGCATGTAGATTGACCTGTTGAACTAGAAGACAAAATCCAAACTTTTCGCTCATAATCATGTGATGATCATTGGCCATCGGTGTAATAGGGACGGCTGTCAGCGGCCGGAAGACGACGTTGACTCCGCTAGCATCAACCTAAGGCACCACTAGCATCAACCTAAGGCATAGAGTCATCAGGGGCAGCAGGGCTGATAGAGTCACCCACAATGGCAGATGAGAGTGCGGGTGCTGAGGGCGACACACATCTGGCGCTAGGTGAGTTAGCAGTCGTCATGCCGGGGGAGGTTGACCACAGCTGATGGGGGCCGACACCACTCAGGCAGACATTGAGGCATCAATGCCATTGGGCAAGGGTTGACCGGTAGTGGCCAGTGAGGGTTGGCCAACGCTTGGGGGAATTCACCGGTACCTAGTCCTGCAACAACTTATGATCCAATTGGCAAAGGTGAAATGCCACAATCGAATAAAAATGAAGGTTAGAGGGAGGCGCAAGAGAGGCTTCGACAAAGGGGAAGGAGGACTCATCAAAAGAGAAATGACGAGAGATGATGATTCTATTGGTTGAGAGATCAAGACACCAGTAACCTTCGTAGTTGGATGGATAGCCAAGGAAGACATACAAAGTGGAACACGGTGAAAGTTTGTTCAGAGCTGTGGAAGTTAGGTTGGGGTAGCACTTGCATCCGAAGATGCGAAGATGTGAGTAGGAGGGGGTAACACCGTAGAGGGCAAAGAAGGGAGTAGAAAAATTAAGAGTTTTGTTGGGGTAGTGATTAAGGAGATAGGTGGTAGTGTGGAGGGCTTCCACCCAAAAAGTGGGAAGGTGGCTAGCCTAAAACATGAGCGATCACATGATGTCATTTGTGGTGCAAATGATGTGTTCAGCTCTCCCATTTTGCTTAGAAGTATAGAGACACGACATGCAAAGTGCAATGCAGTGGGTGAGGAAGAAGGTGCGAGTGGTGGAATTATCGAACTCACGATCGTTGTCACACTAAACATTCTTTACGGTGGCACCAAACTGGGTGCGAACGTAAGTGACAAAATGAGAAATGTGAGGGAAGGTGTCAGATTTAAGACGCAAAGGAAAAGTCCAAAATAAAATAGGAGCAGTCATCAAGAATAACAAGATAATATTTGTAACCAGACACACTAGCAATAGGGGAGGTCCAAAGCTCACAATGTACTAAATCAAAAATATGACTAGCCCGAGAGGAGGAAGTGCTAAACAGCAAACGCACGTGGTGTCCAAGCTAACACGCATAACAGAGGGGTTCGGACATAGTTTTATTATATGAAAAAATAAGAGAACTGGTGAGCTTAGACAAAACTTTATAACCAAGGTGTCCAAGACGACAGTGCCACAACATGGAGGAGAAGGTCGGCAAGAGCATGGAGGTATGGATGGTGGGGAATGACAGTGAGCCAGTGGAGGTAACGGGCAGGCATGACTCATTACCGACAATGATGCTAGAAGGAGTAGACGTGGAAGTGGTGAAAAGCAGAGAGAGTACCGATGTCTGAAGTCATGTGCAAAGACACACATGAATCCATATACCACTCAGTGGTGGAGGGAGGCAGTGTAAGCGTCAGCGTACTGAAGGCATTGGCGAAGGTCCAAGGAGCCGACACTGGTCATGGGACCACATTGCCAACTGGGGCGGTTGAGGAGGGCTGCCAAAACTGCCAGCTGGTGCACTAAACTAGACACCAGGATGGTTGGGAGGGGGTGTGACGGTGAGAGCATGTGGCGCCAGGCATGACAACAGAGTTGGCGCATTGGGCCAGGACCGAGGGCGCCATCGACACGATGTGACCACACCTGAACAATCCCAGTCCATGGATTAAAAAAGGATGGGCACCTCATCTGTCCGACTTTGCCAACCGCATGGCCGCCTCCGCCGGTGCTAGTGGTGGGTGGCTCGCTGGTCCAGCCGAGCCGCCGTTCCCACCATTTCCACCGGTGCCTTTGTTATAGTGGCGGTTGCGGCTGTTGTTCTTCCCGTAGCCATCATTCCCACCGTTGCCGCCACCACCCCCACCTGGGCTTGAAGGGCAGGAGCTGTGCTATCCAGTAGCAAGGAAAACAGAGGGCGATGCGACCAATTTGGAGTTCTTGCTGATCACTTCGAGAAGCTGCGAGCGAGTCTCCACAAACGTAGGAAACGTTGCATCTTGAGGATTGGCACCATATGAGAGAACTTCTCGCTGAGGCCATGAAGGAGAGACAACACAAGTGTTCTATCAGAGATAGGTGTACCGAGATCGCCAAGATCATCTACCATACTCTTGAGTTTGCGGCAAAAATCAAAGATTTATAAATCACCTTGAATGAAGTTGTGGAATTCCGCCTCCATGTACAGAGCATGGGTCTCCTTGTTGCCAAGGAATTGGTCCTCGAGGTTCTTCCACACAATGTGGGTAGTAGTGGTGGGGGACATGACGATCTTCAAGAGGTCTGCAACAATAGTGCTATCAAACCAAGACAAGACCAGCAGTCCATGCGAACCCAATCTGCTTGATTGGGAAGGGGGGCATTGTCGGAGAGGACGTGGTCTATAAAGGCATACTTGCCAAGTGTGACAAGGAAAAGGCTACGCCACTTTTCATAGTTAGCGGAGGTGAAGTCGAGGGTGACTGGGATGAGGGCCTTGATGTTGAGGATGCCAACAGCTTGGGCGTGAAGAGTGGTGATGCGCAGTCCGGTTGGTTGGCGATGCCATGGGCGAGATCGGTAGCTAAGACCTGCTGGCATTCAGCAGGGATCGCGATGAGCACCTCCTGGCGCGCGCCATCGACGGCAGCCATGACGATGGCCTGAACCCGATGGTCATCGGCGGCAGTGGCGTTGGTTTGAGTCGCGTGATCTGCCGAAGCAGCCAGCTCGGCCTGAGCCACCTAGTCAGCAGAGAGGTCGGTGGAGCCGACCATAGGAGAGAGAGGGGGATAGATCAGCCGAAAGATAGAGGCCGACGGCTAGGGTTTGCAGTAACGTGTGATCGCAGGAGCGATCGCGTCTAATACCATGAAAGTGTGTAGTGTTTTGCAAAAATCACGCAATGACTTGATTAATGAATCAAGAGTTACATATATAGTCCTCTTCCTTCTATATCTGAACAATCAATTTATAAAAACAATACCTAAGAGATAAGGAAGGAAGAGACCTGAAAAGATACGCGTGATCCGAGGTACATAACAACAATAGGAGGTCAAGCACGACAGGTCGACCACGGTCGATATAACGTGGTCCATGATCATAGACAAATATCTAACAAAAGGCACACATCTAAAAATCAGTGGGGCCCAGTGGCCAGTCCACTCTGCATTTGTAACCACTCCTTGGTCTTCCTCACAGCTAACTGGGTACCTGATCGACCTTTGTGCTCCAGGATCGATCCTTCATGGCAAAATTTTCAGGACATGGTTTTGACATAATAAGTGGTACTTATCATCGGATGTGCAGTACAACACATAAGATACGCTATCTTTGTCCTTCATTGATCCTGCATATATCTTGTTGGTTAGCGGTTGTCCTACGAATGGAGTTATGGAGGTGAGACTGTACTAACCATATGCCCGCTAATTAAAAAAATTCAGGGTGCTAATGAGGTGTGTTGTGTTCATGAAGAAATCACCGAGCAGCTAGCTCTGCTACGTTAAGGCATGTCTATGAAGTGACACTTACACTGTGGTTAATTAGATTTTGAAGCCTCATGCCTTAATTTAAACGCAGACTTTTGAGCCCTAAATCCTATAGCATGCATTATCCTAGCTCTTGGGACATAGATGCACCGGCCGTGACAAGCAGGCCAACCTGCAGGAGTGACTCGTTAATTAATTGTTTGATCTCTTTTGCATCGGCCACTTTTAGTTTGTGCTGTTGTTTCGGCCGGAGATTGGACGATGCGTTGACGGAGACCGGCGACCCTCCGGCAGCTGGGGCCGGCAGACGATGCGGCGCGATCCTGAACCCTGTACCACCAACCATCGCCTCGATCCCTTGTTTTCACTGGCAATCACCAACACTGAACAGAAACAACGGATAGGTAGCTAGGACATGATCGATTTTCTACCTGCTCAAAAAGGCTTATTTTGTAGACTTCACATATAATTGATGGTATATACACAACTAATTAACATAGCTGCAAAAACAAAATAGGAACGCTGCATATTCCCTTGTGGTGCGTTAGAACAACCAGTTAACAGAATGACGTAACAAAACACAACAAACATAGATATCGTAACCTACATAATAGCTATCTGGCAGTACATAATCCAGTTACATGACATACATATGACAGAACTAAATGCTTGCACTCCGGTTGGTCTAGGAGGTACACCGTTAGCTCGTTCTAGCTTTTTGTTATCGCTCGACACTGGGTCAAAGCTGAAAATATATATAAATATAGCTCTAATCCTTTAACTGATCTAGATGTGATTATTCAAAAAGTATCATAATAGAGGGCTGAAGAGGCAATCTCTTCAATGTTAGCTTTTGGACTTTGTCTGTTGTTACAACATTTAGCAGGAAGGATTTCACAGGATAGTGCTGAAAGGAAAAGAGATTAAGGAACAAAAGTTGCCCAAGAGGTAGAACAAAAGAATCATCCCAAGTGAAGTAGCAAACTATCTCGACTTCATGAAAAATATTCGAATCAAGTCTAATAAATTATGTGCAAAGTTTGTTGTCATGGTTGTGCATATTGGAAGACAATAAAAATTCAATCATTCTCTCACTTTTGCTGAATACTGAGTCCTCAGCACTACTAAGCAAAACGTTGCAACTCTTTTGATGGCATATGTTCAGCTAAAATTTGTAGAAAAAATACGTACCCCCTCCAACCGCTTCCTGTCGCACAATAGAACCTAAGTTCAATATATAACACACTGGGATTTATATTTGACAGTAACAGTTTGTTCAGGAACTTGCCTAATGTTCAAAATTGTCGTCTTCCTCTTGCAATGGACACATTTCTATCTGGTGTGCTAGCTAACACCTCTGTCGAGTCACCTTCTAAATGACCAGGAGAAGAAACTTCCGTTTCATGATTACTCTTCTCAGTAATTGGGTAATCCATTGGCACATGATCTTCCTTTAGTACAAAATAAAGCATAATATATGCAGTAAAGTTAATGCTTCAGAAGAAGTTCAGTAATAAATAAGTCAAAAGTTAAGAACAAGTTCAGTAATAACTCCCTCCAACGAAACATTGTGCCTGCTAGATGCATCTTTTTCTTTGGCAACTCCATCATCTATTGTGACACCATTTGTAATGTTCAGTTCAGGCTCAAGAACATGCTCTGGGAACTTGATGTCCGGACTTGGGGTCTCCATTGCAGTAGAGGCCTCACCAGTCATGCAAACCACCGGATCAGAAGAACTGTGCAGCAGCGAATGTTTACCCATCATAGTTTCTGGAGATTCGTCAGATTCATCGTCTTTTTTGAGATCTGCATATTTATCCTTCAGAACATCTTCAACGATAATACGTTTCTCCAATTGTGAAATTCGAGCAAGGTGGCTCCGTGATACAGGTCTCTTTGGAGTATGACCACCCATTGGATTTTTCCGTAGAGTAGTGCTGCTTACAGGCCTATCATCAGGGAGACAAACTTTTCCTATGTTTATTTCTTTAAGCTACAAGGTCTTCAGAAGTAGATTTTCCTCTTCGGCTTCATCCAAACTTTTGAATGAGGACAATAAATAATCCAGAGTGGCACCTTCATCCTTCTCAGAAAATGAATATGTGTGGAGGAAGTTATATTAAGCAAATCTAGGTGGAAATAATAAGTTAATGACAGCAGATTGAAAAGAAGAGATGTTTAACCTTCTCTCATTGAGACATCTAGTATAGCACGCTGGTTAGATCTTGAAGGAACAGGCTGTTTTGTTCTTTCAGGAACTGAAGCATGCACGTCATCTTGTGTGGACTGAGATTCTGTTATAGTTCCTATTTGGGATGCGGGTGCTTCAATGGCATCTGGTATATCAGTGCCCGCACTAAACTTGTAAGGATGGACTAATTTTCTCCTGTCAATTAACAAAAAAACCATGGATCAATTCTTTTTTCTGATGGATGCTTGTAAGTACATGGCAGCAATCAATACCTTTTGTAGAGGTGACGATAGGTTGGCATAAGGGTGCCTTTGGTTGAGCTTTTGAGAGCTGCTTTTGTTTCCAAAAAGCCAAAAGTCAACCAAAGGGGTGGAATCAGAAGCTGCTTTTTCAGAAGCAGCTACTTTTGGGTAGTATAGTTTTGAAAGCACCTTGGACCCTGCTTTTGGCTTTTGGCTTTTGAAATGGTGAAAATAGAGAGCTGTTTCACAGATGTTTCAAGGAAAATAGAGATAGGAGGTAAGTTTTATACTTGTTTGAACCAAACAGCTTACAGCTTTTCCATAGCCCACAACCTACAACAGTTTTTCCACAGCCCACAGCTCACAGCAGCTTTTTCAGAAGCCACAGCTCAACCAAACACACCCTAAACCAGCTACATAAAGTGCAATTGCTTACACTTTAACTGTTTGCCTCAATCAATGGCAATCATGAGCAAGCACAATAAGGATGTAAATATATCCAAATTAACTAACTGCATAACACAAGAGGCTATAACATACAAATGGTTATGATTTTCTACGGTCATATTATAAATAACCCCCTTTTCAAAAATGTGTTATAACTTAGCATTCATCACACAAAATATGGAAAGAAATAAGCAGCATACCTCGACATTCCAGGCCGCATCTTGGGTGGATCGATAGCCCAATGTTTATCTGCCGTTTCGGTTGGAACCTCACCTCTTAGCCTTTTTATTTCCTTGTGAGCTTCTGCAATGATTAACAGTTGTTAGAGCATTGTTGACAATTACTGCTTCACTTGCTACCCCCATTGGAAGGCAATGATAGGGGTTACTTTGTAGCTACCCCAAGGTTAGAAAGTATTCCTCCGGATCTTCAATGTTCAGTAACTCAGAGAAGTCAACATTTTGCACCGGGTTGCTGCAAAACAACATCATCACAACAAGTTATTTAAGCTCTATTCACAGCTCATTACAACAGAATGCAACTGATTAATGAACATAACCTTCCATAAGCTGCGACCGAAGCTACCTATGAAAGAAATAGCTTAGAACAAGCAAGTGGCTTGCCTTGTGGCGGCCTTGATAATGAACCGAGCCCGCCTGCGGTCCAGTCGGAGAAGTCAACATTTTGCACCGGGTTGCTGCAAAACAACAGCATCAAAACAAGTTATTTAAGCTCTATTCACAGCTCACTACAACAAAATGCAACTGATTGATGAACGTATCTTTCCATAAGCTGCGACCGAAGCTACCTATGAAAGTAACGCTTAGAACAAGCAAGTGGCTTGCCTTGTGGCGGCGTTGATAGTGAACCAAGCCCGCTTGTGGTCCAGAGTCGGCCTTCTCCTATGCTGGTTGTTCTTGCCATTTGCAGCGGCAGTAAGTTTAACTCCATCATCCTGATAGACCTTCCGGATGTTTGTGAGATCATATGGTCATCCCATAGTTGTGATGAGTAATTGATTTTTCGATTAGAGTATGTGTGAAGGTTAAGTTTGGTTTTTGATGAGTTTGCAAAAGATAGCTTCTTGGTCTGTCGACTTCGTGGTCTACGAGTTCATCTGTCTACGAGTTAGTCTGGCCAATGACTTTGTGATTTACGAGTTCATCTAACTAGAGTATTCCTGTTTACGACTTTGTGGTCACACGGTTTGATCAGCAGGTCTGATCGGCAGATAGACCATGGGGTGGTCAAAAGCTTCCGTGTCTGAACAACCATATGTGATCGATGGTCATAGCGTACTGCCTGGTCGTGATCGGTAGTCGTAAGTCGTAGCGATCGATAGTTGTAGCCTGTGTGAGCGGTGGTCGTAGTGATCGGTTGTGATAGTTATAGCCTGGTGATCGATAGTCATAGTGAGAGACCATGTGGTCATGATCCCATGAGAATGATGAGTAATTGACATTGGTGTAGGTTAGTCGAGTTTGGTTTGGGTGGTTTTGACCATGTCGTTGCGTGGTGCAACGGGCTCGGTCGATTTGGTCAAACTTGGTCGTTTGGGCTTAGGTCATTTATTCTAATGCTTCGACAGGTTTGGACTTCATCATGGGTAAGCATGATGTGTTTATGCTATTTTATGCTTTCTTGTGTCGAGCGGTGCTATGTGATGTGTTTCTTGTCTGTGTGGCTGCAGGACATCGAGCGGAGTCGTGGCGAGACACGGTGGACCGGACTAGGCGCAGGTGGCGCTGAGGTCAGAACGGTCAGGATGTGTCGAAGACGACGTGGACTCGAGGTGGTTGCGAGGCGTGCAAGACAAGGAGCGCGGAAGCTTCCCGGAAGGTGCAGGAGGGGCGAAACGGAAATTTCGCAAGGCTGCACAAGCGGGAGCGGGCTCCGTTGGATTTAGCCGGCGTAACGGGGCGGAGACCCGTTAGCCATGGGCTATAAAAGGAGAGGAGGGGCTGCATGCCCATTTGAGCACTCCAAGGGTTTTAGGGTTTCCTTTAGTCAAAATAGGCTTTAGTGGTTGTTTTGGCTTTAGGCTTTAGTGGTTGAGGGGCAGAGTGTGTGTCCCCTGAGTGTCTCCTACGATGTGTTCTATGTGAGTTCCTCCTCCCTCCATGGATGAGTGTGTGTTCTTGAGTTGAGAGAGTGAGGAGATGGATTGAGAGTCTTGTAATCATTCCTCTGTATTCAATCGTGTCATCGGGACTCCTCTGTATTCCTTTTGGTTCAATGAATGGAAATCTGAAGTTTCATTTTCTCTGTTCGTGCACTCTCTGTTCTTCGTTGCTCCTTTTGGTTGATTTCTGAGCTGTTTGATTTTTGAGTTCTTGCTTGATGGGAAGGCCCAAAATGGGTTGCTCTATGATGGGTTAGTGCCACAAGATCATTTGATCGATTTCCCGAAGAGCAAACTTGGTTTAATTCTCAGATTTCAGTTTTGGCCTCCCCTGTTCAAGCTTTGCATTTCTAGGGTTTTGGTGCTCTCAGTGTTCCCCTTGTTGTAATGGCTTGAAATTTGGCATGGAGGATCCAGAGGCTATCTTATAGCTATCCTCAAAATTTCATAGCCAAAGGATCAACCGTTTGGGAGCAATTTGTTTTTTGGCTCGGGTCGTGCAAGAATTCAGATTTTTACCCAAATCTGAAATTCTTGATTCTTGGAGTGGATTTCTTGTTATTGATTCTTGGCTTAGTCTTCTGGGAGTGTTCCCTAGCTATCCTCAAAGTTTCTCAAGCCAAGAATCCAAGAATCGGTGCGAATCTCTCAATTTTCTGAATTTCCTGTTTGCTGTTTTTCTCGAGAGGTACTACCGCTCGGGGAGCGGTACTACCGCTTAAAGGTACTACCGCTCTGACAAGCGGTACTACCGCTTGAGGCCAGAATTTTCCCGATTTGATTTTTCTCGCTTGCTGGTCTCTGTATTTGTGTTTTTCCTGCTGCTGGGGTATCTTGTGAGCACTGGTCCTCTACCTTCATAGCTCCCATAGCTATTGGAGAAGAAGATACGAGTTGGGGGCGATTTTTAAAAGCCGACATTCACCCCCCCTCTGTCGCCATTTCGGTCCAACAATTGGTATCAGAGCCGGTTAGCTCTAATTCATAGATCTTAACCGGTCTCAAGAGCCATGGCGACGGACAAGTACTCGACCAAGCCACCCGTTTTCGATGGCATCGATTACCCCTTCTGGAAGAGCCGAATGGAGACATACATCCAGGCTCAGGGGTACGCTATCTGGCGCAAGGTCAAGGTCCGGTTTGTTGTTCCTGCCGATGAGAACATCAATGCTGGGAATATGCATGATGTTGAGGCAAACGCTAAGGCAAGGAACATCATTATCCAGGGCCTGAGTCGTAGCGAGTTCGATCGTATCTCCCACCTGTCGTCCGCCTACGATATCTGGGTGACCCTCGACGCATACCATGAGGGCACCACCCAGATCAAGACGGTTCGACAGGACCAGTTCAAGCGCGAATACAACAAATTCGAGATGCTTGCTGGTGAGTCCCTAGATGAGTGTTTCGCTCGTTTCCACAAGATCTTGAGCAACCTCCGAGCGGTCGGTCTCACATACCCCGACTCGGACAACGCTCGTCAGATGCTTGCGGCACTCGATCTGCGTGTGTGGGAGATGAAAGTGACCACCATCAAAGACACGACAGACCTCTCGACCTTGACTCTTGACGCGCTGTACTCGCGCCTCAAGACTCACGAGATTGACGTTGTCTCTCGTAGGTCGAAGTCACAGTCGATGGCTTTGGTCACCGATCCCAGCTCGGCTTCTGGTCCCTCTTCTGATTCTTCTTGCGGTTTCTCCCTTGCTGCTCTCTGTGACATAACTGATGATCAGTTAGAGCAGCTTGCGGATGATCAGCTGGCCCTCCTTGCTCGAAGATTCTCCCATGCTTACAAGGGGAGGAGGGACAGAAAGAGAGGAGGACCCGTGATTTGCTTTGAGTGTGGTGGCCCCAACCACATTCGGGCAAACTGCCCCAAGCTGGAGAAGGGCAAGAACGACTACGGCGGTTCGGGCAAGATCGACTACACCGACAAGAACCGCAACAAGAAGCCTCCAGCTCAGACGCCGGGAAAGAAGAAGTTCCGCGACTTCGGGAAGGCCAAGAAGCTGTTTCACCGCGTCCTCACCGCCTTCGACGACCTCGACCTCAGCGAGGTGGAGGGATGGAGCGACGACGACGGGACGGGTGACCAAGATCCCAAGAGCGGCGACGACTTCTCCGGCATGTGCTTCATGGCCCTCGAGGGCGAACTTAGCGACAGCGAGCTGTACTCCGACTCGGACGAGGTATGTCCCTCCTATGACCAACTTAATGAAGCTTTCCTTAAGCTAGGAGGTTTTCATGCTAGAGCTAGGACTAGGTGTACCGAGTTAGAGAAGGAAGTAGATAGACTGTCACGGGAGCTTACTTCTCTTACATCTGCTCCCTCCCGTGACGACTGTGATACATGCTCTGCTTTGCTGGTTGATATGGAGAAATTAAGGACCTCGCATGATAGTGTGTCCTCTGAGCTTGATATTGTTAAGGTGGAGAATGTTAGTCTGCTTGCTGAGTTAGAGTTGAGTAGGATGGCTGTTACCCTACTTACTACTGATGAGACTACTTCTCCCACCTCATGTGAGGATAAGGACATTGCTGCTAGAGGACCTTATGCCATGCTCCTTGATCTGCCCGATTCTTGTAAAAATTGCACTAACTTGAAGATGAACTTAAAACGGGCAGATCATAAAATTGCTGAACTGCAAGCTTCTTTACTTGAGCCGATTGATTCGTGCTTGAACTGTCCTAAGTTAACTGTTGAACTTGAAGCTGTCTCCAAACAGTTTCAAGAAATGATTGATCATGATAGGAAGTTGGCTCAGTTTGCTTCTAAGGACCCTGTTAGCTCACCATGCATTAATTGTAACAAACTAAAATCTGACTTGATTGCATTGGATGAGAAATGTGTGAAGCTAACTAAGGACTTACTAGAGAAGCAACCATCAGCTTGTATTGTTTGTGCTGAGAAGGGGGAGAAGCCCCAGGGTAAGGTGGAGACGTCTAGGAACGTAAACCAACTGGCTAGTAGTAGGATTGTTCCTCCAGGGTCGGCTGTGTGTGCACAAGCCATTCTTTCCTCTACTGTTGGTTCTCCTTCTGCTCCCTTACCTTCTGTTGTCTCTTCTTCCCCTGCTCCTCTTGCACCTCTCTCTTTCGGGAGTGTCAGTATCTTATGAACACTCTCGAGAGGTTTGTAGGTGGCAAGAAGAAGCTCAATCTTATTCTAGACCAATCCAAGATTTGCAAGTTCAATCAAGGTCTAGGGTATGATTTCTATGAGGATATGAGGAAGCATCCTCCTGCTATTCTCCGTCCTATCTTAGGAGGTGTGATCGAGGTCGAGCCCAGATCTGATGAGGTCAAATTCAAATCAGCGGGCTTTGTCCAAGGGATCTCTGACAGCAAGGTGATTTCACCTGTTGCTTCGGCCTCTCAGAAGGCGAAGCCTCTTCGTGCTACTTCCACCTCTCAGAAGGTGAAGTACCACTGCACCTTCTGTCAGAAGGATGGGCACTCGATCGAGAGATGCTTCAGGCGCGCCAAGATTGCGCGTAGAGACCGTGCTGAGGCACCTAGGCGTATTCAGGGTCAGCCCCAGATTCTGAGTGTACCCAGGACCAGCACGAGGTCTAAGTTTGCTCCTGTTACGGAGTTTAGGCAGCATAGAGGACTTGGTTTTTCCGAGTTTTCTGTTTTTCGTCCTCATGCTGCCTCTGGTCGTGACTACCGCCGTCCTGAGGGTAGATCTCGTTTTCCCCGTCGAGATAGCTATCCGCGGCGTGATCAGCATGTTGCCGGTGTTCCGACTCGCTCTCCCGTAGCAGTCGGACCCCGCAACAGCTCCAGGTCTGCTCACAGACCTTCTGCTTCTTTGAGTCACAGAGAGCGTAGGGTAGATAGAGGTCAGTCGTGCTTGACGACTTCATCTGCTCGACGTGTTGTTCAGTATTGGGTGCCAAAATCACTCTTGATTTACCCCAGTACTGATACTTTACTCTCTGTTTGACTCAGGTTCGCCGGGCAGGGAAGGGAAAGGTTTGGCTCGTAGACTCCGGGTGTTCACGACACATGACCGGAGATTCCCGTTGGTTTTCTTCCCTTGCCCGTGCTCCAGGTGATGAGACGATCACCTTCGGAGATGCTTCATCTGGGCGCGTCATCGCCAAAGGTACTGTGCGCATTAATGATTCTTTCATTTTGAAAGATGTTGCCTTCGTTAGTAAGCTGCAGTACAATTTGCTTTCAGTCTCTCAGCTTACCGATGACGGTTTCGAGGTAAGCTTTAAGAAAAACAATTGCAAAATTCTTGATTCTTCGGGTAGTCTGGTTTGCGGGATTTCTCGTTATGGGAGGATCTTTCGTGCTGATTTTTCTGAGGCTTCAGGCGATCCTCTCAGGTGTTTAGTTGCTTCTGAGTCCCGCGACCTTTCTTTCTGGCATAGGAGACTTGGTCATATCGGATTTGATCATTTGACCCGAGTTAGCGGCCACGATCTCATTCGTGGTCTGCCGAAACTCAAGATGGTCAAAGACCTTGTTTGCTCTCCATGCCGGCACGGCAAGATGGTTGCCGCTTCTCACCCTCCGGTCACAGTTACTATGACCGATGCACCGGGACAGCTGCTCCACATGGATACAGTGGGACCAGCTCGAGTGCAGTCAGCAGGAGGGAAGTGGTATGTTCTTGTCGTGGTCGATGACTTCTCGAGGTATTCTTGGGTGTTTTTCTTAGCCTCGAAGGATGAGACGTTTTCGCATTTCCGAGGTCTTTTCAGTAGGCTTTCTGTAGAGCTCCCAGGTGCCTTACGAGCGATCCGCAGTGACAATGGCACGGAGTTCAAGAATTCCTACTTTGAGAGTTTCTGTGGTGAGACAGGTGTAGAGCACCAGTTCTCTTCTCCATACGTCCCTCAGCAGAATGGCGTTGTGGAGAGGAAGAACCGTACCTTGGTCGAGATGGCCAGGACGATGCTTGATGAGTACTCTACACCGCGGAAGTTTTGGGCTGAGGCTATAGCCACCGCGTGCCATGTCTCAAATCGAGTTTTTCTTCGGGCACACTTGCACCGCACTTCTTATGAGCTGAGATACGGGCGAAAGCCCAGCGTCTCTCATTTTCGTGTGTTTGGTTGCAAGTGCTTTGTTTTGAAGTCCGGGAACCTAGACAAGTTCGAGTCACGTTCTTGTGATGGAATCTTTCTAGGTTACTCGCCTTCTTCGCGGGCTTATAGGGTCTGGAACTGCGAGTCTAGTAAAATGGTAGAGACCTGTGAGGTGACCTTTGACGAGGCCAGTCCGGGGACTAGGCCCGATATCTCAGGTTCTTTAGAGCAGTCCGAGACCATCTTTGTGGATGATGAGGATGATGGAGACGACGGTTGTCTACCTGATCCTGTCCCTCATCCACCCCTTGAGGTGCCGTCTTCCACCGCACCTCGAGGTGATCAGCCCATGCCTTCTGCTTCTTCTGGAGCTGGTGGCTCTGTTCCTACCTCGTCAGCTCACGAGGTAGAGGCCACTTCTTCATCTCATCCTGGACCTCCTAGACATATCCAGAAAGCTCATCCTTCAGAGCAGATCATTGGAGACCTTTTCGAGCGTGTAACCCGCTCAAAATCTGGCTTATCTCAATTCTGTCTCCATTCTGCTTTCATTGCCTCCTTTGAGCCCAAAGATGTCTCTCATGCTTTATCTGATGAGTCTTGGGTCAATGCCATGCATGAGGAGCTAGAAAATTTCGAGAGGAACAAGGTCTGGTCGCTTGTCGAGCCCCCGCGAGGTCACAATATTATTGGGACTAAGTGGGTGTTCAAAAATAAGCAGAGCGAGGATGGAGTGGTTATTCGAAACAAGGCTAGACTGGTTGCTCAGGGGTTTTCCCAGGTTGAGGGTCTAGACTTCGAGGAGACCTTTGCCCCTGTAGCTCGACTTGAGGCCATTAGAATCCTGCTTGCCTTTGCAGCTTCTAAGGGTTTCAAGCTCTACCAGATGGACGTCAAGAGTGCCTTCCTTAATGGAGTCATTGAGGAAGAAGTTTACGTCAGACAGCCTCCTGGTTTCGAAAACCCCAAATACCCAAACCATGTCTTCAAGCTTTCGAAAGCGTTGTATGGACTTAAGCAGGCCCCCAGGGCTTGGTATGAGAGGCTTAAGTCCTACTTGTTGAGTCATGGGTTTAAAATGGGTAAAGTTGATAAGACCTTGTTCATCCGCCGGCTTGGCGCTGACCTTCTGCTCGTCCAGATCTATGTCGATGACATTATCTTTGGCGGCTCTTCCCATACTCTGGTTTCCCAGTTCTCGGATGTCATGAGCACCGAGTTTGAAATGAGTATGATGGGTGAGTTGACCTTCTTCCTTGGCTTCCAAATTAAGCAGACTCGGGAGGGTACATTTCTTCATCAAGGAAAGTACACTCGTGACCTCCTGAAGCACTTCGATATGAGTGATGGTAAGCCGGTGTCAACTCCCATGGCTTCGACAGCCTATCTTGACCCAGATGAGGATGGCGAGCCAGTTGATCAGAAAGAGTTCAGAAGTATGATCGACTCCCTTCTTTACCTCACCGCCTCGAGACCAGACATACACTTCTCAGTGTGTCTGTGTGCTCGCTTTCAGGCTTCTCCTCGCGTATCTCACCGCCAGGCGGTGAAGCGCATCTTTCGGTACCTTCGAGCTACCATTGACTATGGTATCTGGTACTCTTCCTCTTCTTGTCTTTCCTTGAGAGCCTTCTCGGATGCAGATTTTGCCGGCTGTAGGATAGATAGGAAGAGCACTTCTGGCACTTGCCAATTCATTGGCACTTCTCTCGTTTCCTGGTCTTTGAGGAAGCAGTCCGGTGTTGCACAGTCCACTGCAGAGGCCGAGTACGTTGCTGCTGCCAGTTGTTGCAGCCAGGTGCTTTGGATGGCTTCGACCCTGCGGGACTTTGGGTTAGTTATCGACAGTGTTCCACTCTTTTGTGATAACACTTCTGCGATTAACATTGCTAAGAACCCAGTGCAACACTCTCGGACCAAACACATTGATATCCGTTTCCACTTCCTTAGAGACCATGTAGAGAAGGGTGATATAGTGCTCCAGTTTGTGGAGAGTGACCACCAGTTGGCTGACATTTTCACCAAGCCTTTGGACAGTTCGAGGTTTTCAGCTCTGCGGGGAGAGCTTGGGGTGGTTTGTCCTTACGGACTGTAGTGAGGGGGAGCTTGGGCTTTACTGCTTTACTATATTGATTATGCTTCTGTCTCATTTCTGTTGCATTGCACTCGGGGTGCATTTGGGTTTAGTCCTTCCAGCATAGGTTAGAGTGTTTCTCTTGCCGAGATGCTTAGACTTCTAACTCTTATCTTGTGCTTCCAGGATTAGCTGCTTCTTATCTCACTAGGTCGAGCTCACTCACTTCTTGTAGGTTCTAGCGAGGGTTGGGCCACCCTCGGGTAGACAGGGTACGTGTTTGCTCTCTAGTGTGTGATTTACTGTTAGATGATTGTCCTGGAGTCATATGGGGTAGATGAGAGTCAGTCTGAGCCATAGTTGTCTCTATATCTTATCTATGCTTTAAGGACTGCCTGTTTTGGTTTTATTTGCCAGCTTCTCGATTTATTGCTTTGGTTCAGGGAGAGTTCATTTGGGAGCTTCTGGAGCTTAATTGTGACTTAACTCAACTTGAACTAAAAGTTGCATGTCATGTTGAGGGGGAGCTGGATTTTTTCTGCATTTTAGCATTTCGCATTGTAATATAACTACATTGAGCCTTGATTATTATCCTGTTATGACATGTTTACAATGCTTTACACCTTGCCATGATTTGTGCCTTATATGCTAGATTGATCATGACTTCATATGTGTAGACTAGCTTTTACCATGATAAGTTAATTAAAATTGCCCAACTTGAAGTAAAACTTGTCATGCTAGCATTTGAGTTCAGTCTTTCTGGAGTTATCTCTTTATGATTCATGCCATGTCAACTAGGCTTAGCTGAGCGTTGAATCTTTTATTGAGCCTTAGATTGAGCTATTTTAGTCTCTTGATGTAGCATGAGGTAGTACAATATGTTAAAAAAAAGGATCTCTCTTGTGCGAAAAAACTGATTTCACCAATCCTTTCTCATGAGACGGCTTGCCATTGCACTAGGCATGAACTCAGGGGGAGTTTTGGATGACCTAGACTATCTTCTTAAGCTTTTTGCTTGGAGTAGTCGTATAAGGCTTGAGATTTAGCACATAAACAAAATTTGGGTTAGAAACGACCATGAGCTTTACAAAGACAATGTCTTATGTGCTCAAATTGCTTAAGCTACAAAAAGAACCAAGTACTTGCGCCAATGTTTCATTCTTGAGCATAGCACTCTAGTTGGTCTCAATATTAGCTTCTTGGTTCCGCTTAGCTTACTTGACATGGCCGGCATCATCCTTGGGTATCTCTAGTTAGACTTTACCTCTTGATGACTTGGCATTCTCACTTAATGCATTACATTTCAGATTGTCATTTTTGTGCTCTAGCTGGTTTATATATATGTTGTCATGATCTAGATAGCGTTTTATTGAGTTATGGCTTGGTGTATTACATGTTGGTCATTATGGATAATTCTCATGGCTCAAAATGCTTAAATAAACAAACTTCAGCCATTTTCATCCATTAACATGTCATATTCTCTCTATTGCATCTTGATGCGTTTATTGCCAAAAGGGGGAGAATAGAGAAGAAAAAGTCTGTTGGGATCATTTTAGAGCTTTGGAGATCAATTTGCTCTTTCAGTTGTTGCTCTAGTGTTCCTTCTGTCGACATGGTCATTTGTTTCATTCTCTTCTTTGGACCATGTTGGATTCGTCAAACTCAAACTCTTCTTCATGCTTTTTCCGAGTTTGTCAATATACTCATCAAGGGGGAGATTGAGAGACCATGTGGTCATGATCCCATGAGAATGATGAGTAATTGACATTGGTGTAGGTTAGTCGAGTTTGGTTTGGGTGGTTTTGACCATGTCGTTGCGTGGTGCAACGGGCTCGGTCGATTTGGTCAAACTTGGTCGTTTGGGCTTAGGTCATTTATTCTAATGCTTCGACAGGTTTGGACTTCATCATGGGTAAGCATGATGTGTTTATGCTATTTTATGCTTTCTTGTGTCGAGCGGTGCTATGTGATGTGTTTCTTGTCTGTGTGGCTGCAGGACATCGAGCGGAGTCGTGGCGAGACACGGTGGACCGGACTAGGCGCAGGTGGCGCTGAGGTCAGAACGGTCAGGATGTGTCGAAGACGACGTGGACTCGAGGTGGTTGCGAGGCGTGCAAGACAAGGAGCGCGGAAGCTTCCCGGAAGGTGCAGGAGGGGCGAAACGGAAATTTCGCAAGGCTGCACAAGCGGGAGCGGGCTCCGTTGGATTTAGCCGGCGTAACGGGGCGGAGACCCGTTAGCCATGGGCTATAAAAGGAGAGGAGGGGCTGCATGCCCATTTGAGCACTCCAAGGGTTTTAGGGTTTCCTTTAGTCAAAATAGGCTTTAGTGGTTGTTTTGGCTTTAGGCTTTAGTGGTTGAGGGGCAGAGTGTGTGTCCCCTGAGTGTCTCCTACGATGTGTTCTATGTGAGTTCCTCCTCCCTCCATGGATGAGTGTGTGTTCTTGAGTTGAGAGAGTGAGGAGATGGATTGAGAGTCTTGTAATCATTCCTCTGTATTCAATCGTGTCATCGGGACTCCTCTGTATTCCTTTTGGTTCAATGAATGGAAATCTGAAGTTTCATTTTCTCTGTTCGTGCACTCTCTGTTCTTCGTTGCTCCTTTTGGTTGATTTCTGAGCTGTTTGATTTTTGAGTTCTTGCTTGATGGGAAGGCCCAAAATGGGTTGCTCTATGATGGGTTAGTGCCACAAGATCATTTGATCGATTTCCCGAAGAGCAAACTTGGTTTAATTCTCAGATTTCAGTTTTGGCCTCCCCTGTTCAAGCTTTGCATTTCTAGGGTTTTGGTGCTCTCAGTGTTCCCCTTGTTGTAATGGCTTGAAATTTGGCATGGAGGATCCAGAGGCTATCTTATAGCTATCCTCAAAATTTCATAGCCAAAGGATCAACCGTTTGGGAGCAATTTGTTTTTTGGCTCGGGTCGTGCAAGAATTCAGATTTTTACCCAAATCTGAAATTCTTGATTCTTGGAGTGGATTTCTTGTTATTGGTTCTTGGCTTAGTCTTCTGGGAGTGTTCCCTAGCTATCCTCA
Organism: Dendrocalamus latiflorus; assembly: GCA_017311315.1. Lineage (NCBI taxonomy): Eukaryota > Viridiplantae > Streptophyta > Magnoliopsida > Poales > Poaceae > Dendrocalamus > Dendrocalamus latiflorus. Next base: position 12,048,953 of record CM029654.1, read on the forward strand.
AAGTTTCTCAAGCCAAGAATCCAAGAATCGGTGCGAATCTCTCAATTTTCTGAATTTCCTGTTTGCTGTTTTTCTCGAGAGGTACTACCGCTCGGGGAGCGGTACTACCGCTTAAAGGTACTACCGCTCTGACAAGCGGTACTACCGCTTGAGGCCAGAATTTTCCCGATTTGATTTTTCTCGCTTGCTGGTCTCTGTATTTGTGTTTTTCCTGCTGCTGGGGTATCTTGTGAGCACTGGTCCTCTACCTTCATAGCTCCCATAGCTATTGGAGAAGAAGATACGAGTTGGGGGCGATTTTTAAAAGCCGACATTCACCCCCCCCCCTCTGTCGCCATTTCGGTCCAACACATAGCCGATGTGAGCAGTGGTTGTAGCGATCTGCTGTGGTAGTCGTTGCTTGTGTGATCCATAGTCGTAGTGATCTGTGTGGTAGTCTAGCATGTGTGTTCAATGGTCGTAGCAGTCTGTTGTGTGGTCCTAGGCTACTAGTAGGAACTCATGGGCTACGAGTACCTCATTTCTTGAGCATCCGAGTACTCGTAAGTTAGATCAGACCAGTCAGTGGTCAGACTGGCTGTGGTCTGAGATTGTTCACTGGTATTAGTGGGGATTTGGTTATGATTTGACCGGGATGTTCTTGCGAGTGTGCACGTGTGGTTATTACTTGGTTCTAGGATTAGAATCAGTAACTTGGGTGAATACTTTTTTCATTGTGTATTGTATGGATAAATTATGCAAATTGATGATCTTTGTTTATCATGCGGTGCTACGTGATGGTTTGATTGTTGGTGTTGGTTGTAGGATTTTGGAGCTAGGTCATGGTGAGGCGTAGAAAAACCGAGACTAGGCATAGGGTGATGTTGAGGTCTAGAACGGTCAGGGAGACGTCGAAGATGACTAAGACTTATGGGGTGGTTGCAAGTCGGGACGACGAGAAACTGAAATGGGAGCTACCGGCGGTGGACATGACGAGCAATGGTAAGGTGGACCAGGACTAGGCTCAGGGAGGAGCTGAGGTCCTGTGCAGTCGAGAAACCAGGTGTCGTCATGCACGAAAAGAAGCATGTAGTGCCCCAAGTGTCTTAGGTCATTTGCAAGCGAGGACGGTTTGGTGGGATCCAGACACGTGAGAGGCTTGAAGACAAATCATTGGGGCCACATAAAAGATGGCGAAGCATGGGCGAGGCTTCATGATAAAGGAAGTAGGAAGTTTTGTTGGAGGCGGTACAGGGGCATTTTGGTAAAATTGCCTAATACCGGAGAAGTGTGCGTGAGTAAAACCAGGTGTTAGGTGGGGTTAACGAGTTATCCCCGGTTTGGCCTAATGGAAAGATTAATTAGGTATTGAGTTCATTAGTGAGCCTATAAAAGGGGAGGAGAGGCAAGAGTTAGGGTTGAGAAGGTTGGCTAAGTCTTTTGGTGGCTAGCTCCTCCCCCCTATGGGAGTTAGGTTAAAGAGTGGATGTGTGCTCTAGGCCTAGAGCTATGTCCTCCTGAATAGAGTGGTTGTAAAACCAATCATCTCAAGTAAGCAATACATCAATTTTTGATCTACCTTTTGTGTATCTTTTGTTTAATTGAGTTTGCTCTGTTTTGGTTTGGTTCTTCCTTTGTGTTCTTTGGTTCTGTTCTTCGGTTTTGTTCCTTTCACTTCATGATTTGGAGGGTTTTGGCTTATCTCGTTGATGCTCTGACTCGCTATGACAAGTGGAAATATAACCAAAGCCATCTTGGCTATCCTTGACCCACGACCAGTCTGATCAATGACTTCAGTTCTAGCACAAAGTTCTTGTGCGCTTACTCAAATTGCAAAAAGGCCTCATCTTAGTCATGGAGTTTTCAATCCAAGATTGGATTAGCTTCCTGAGACCTTAAGTAACTTGCGTACAAATTTTCATGGCCATCTGATCTCTTGATCAAAATATTTGAGGATTTTAAATCTTGTGGTCGTGCGCCTCCGATACTTCTAGTCATTCACAATCTCATCTGATCTTTATGGCTCATTGGTCTTAAGTCGTGTGGTCGTGCACCTCCTCTGATACATCTAGTCATTTATGATCACATTTGCTTTTCGAGTAGCTCACAACCGCATTTGGTTACGAGCGCTCAATGGTCTTTGACTAGGCTAGTCTTACGACTGCTCTGTTTTGAGTTCGTTCTTTTCTCTCTCAATATTTTCTTGATCCAAAGTTTTGATTTGATTTCTTCGATGTTCTTTCTTGTTATAACATGTGGAATTGTGCTCAAAGCCTTCTTGGATATTCTCTACCCATGAGCAAGATCTGCTTATCGTTTATAGATCTTGGTTGTGTACGCTGCTTTAATTTGCAAAAGGTCTCAAATTTGTCATGGATTTCTTTATCTAGGAATGGAATAGCTTTCTGAGACCTTAAGAAACATGCGTACACTGGCTTCGTGGCTTTTGGATCTTTCAATCAAAAGTTGCATGAATTTTGGATCTTGTGGTCAGGCTGAAAAACCCTGTTCCCCTGTTCTTCCTTTGGAAACAACAGTACTACAAGCCTTATAGCGGCAGTACTACAGTTCCTGTTCTTCGACCACTGTGGTTTCGACCGTTCACTGGTCATCGACCTTACTGGTCGAAGTTCGGCTTGTCTCGACCATCTTGGTTTCGATCGCTCAATGGTCGTAGATCACTCTGGTCATATTCTGAACTGCTACAACCACACAATGGTTTTTGACCACATTGTTTTATGACCGCACTCTGGGCATCGACTACAGAGGTGTCGACTATTCATTGGTCTTTAACCACGTAGTTTACGATCATACCGGTCTTTGACTGCGCTAATTTTCGACCACTCATTGGCCCTGAACTACACTGGCCTTTTCATCGCACACTGGACATTAACAACGTTGGTTTCGATCATGCTAGTTTTGACCACAGTGGTTTTGACAATGTTGGTTATGACAACATCAGTTTCGACCACGCTAGTTTCGACCACACTGGTTTCGACCACGTCAGTTTTGACCACACTGGTTTTGACCATGTTGGTTTCAACCACGTTGGTTATGACCATGTTGGTTTCGACCATGTTGTCAATCTTTCAACTACGTTGTTTTTCCTGCTGTGTTTGACACTGTTTCTTCAGTTTTCAAGCGAAATTTCAACCCTAATCTTCATAACTTTGTAGCTATCGAAGAAAAGGGATAAGTGAATACTTAAGGGAGAAATTGAAAGGCACCGTTCACCACCCTCCCCCTTTGTTGCATGTCCGGTCCTACAAGTGGTATCAGAGCCATGTTGGCTCTTTGTTTGATCTTAATAGATCTTGAGCATGGCAAGTAGTACGGAAACTTATGAGCTTTTCTTTGCATCTTATCAGAGTGTTTTTGCCAATGATGTCGTTTGTGACAAAATGCTTGAAATCAACTAGAGAGTGATTGTATTTGCAAGAAGCCACAAGTGTGAGCTTTGTGGTACATTCTTTACTTTTGGTTGTTCAAGTGCCAGGGAGAAGAAGCTTTTGGAATCCACAGATGATGATGATAATATCGACAAGGAGGGCGAGCCTCAACTCGTCATGAGCAAGGTAAAACCTCATGTGACCTTGGCATTGTCTAAGATGGATATGCTTGCTTTTAGGGATAATATGAGATGCCTAGATAATATGATTGCTTGATGATGATTTTGTTAGGTTGGAATCTCATTTATCTTGTGTAGGTTGTGAGTTTTTACATGTGGAAACTAAAAATTCAATGCTTCTCTTGCATGCTTAAAATCTGAAAATGAGAAATTAAAATTGACTCACCACACATGTATAGAGGAGCTTGAGTTTGCTAGAGCTGAGATTAGTGAGCCAAGTGCTTCTGTTCATGATTCTCATGTTGATAGCCTACCTTCTCTTGTTTTATGTTTGTACTAGCTATGCCTAGCTTCTCTTGTTTTATGTTTGTACTAGCTATATTCCTCATGTTAGTCTAATTCATTGGTTGCTTGCATTTTTCATCTCTTGCATATATTATCCTTCTTTGAGAGATGGTGTAAATGCTTTGAGGAGAGAGCGCAATGATACGAGCACTGAATCTTGTGACTTAGTCACCTTCTTTCATTTGGATTTGCATCTTTCTTGTAGTGAGCATAGTTCTATCGTTGTTAGCACCTATGTCATATCTTTAGATGCTCCTATTTTGGCTAGTGCAATTCTTGTTGGCTTTTCTAGTATTGTCCAAGGGATTTCTAAAAACAAGGGTGCTTTTTCGCATGATACTACATCTTTCAAAGAGAAGTATCATTGCACTTTTGTAAGAATGATGGACACATTATTGAGTTTTGACTCAGCCGTGTCAAGCACGAGCATCAAGTTTATCGTCGAGCTTTTTCGAACACACATCACCCATGTCAAGGCATGTGTGGACCCAGTGCCGACACGAGGTCTTCATACTTATTCCAAGGGACTTCTCTTTTGAGCAAGGATGGTGCTTTGTCCTCCCGGACCATGTATTTTAGTAGACATTTGCACCATTGCTCATTTTGTGAGAAGGACATCATATAGACTCTTCCTTTCGGCATGCCAAATGCATGTGTCGAGTTCATGCTTCTAAGGCTCCAAGTGTGCATAGCTTTTCTCATGGCATGAAAACTCATGAATCTAGCATGAAGACTCACTTTGATGGTAGCTTCCTTGATACCTTTTCTAGTAGTGTTTTACGGTGTCATGGACTTGATTCTCATGATTTTGATTTTTATCCACGTGCTATCCCAAGGATTTCTGTCATTTCTCAAGTGGTGGACCTTGTTTTCTCCATTGAGGTGTGCACCTACAGCGAGGAGTTATGATTTCATTTGATGCTTTTGTTGGTTCTCATGTTGGTGCTTTCAAGTAGGGCATTCGCCAATTTTTCAAAGTTGGCACTCGTTTTACTTGTCGAGTTGTCCACTGGCGGTGTGCCTCCAGGATTAGATCTCCTTGTATGAACCATCCATTACATCATGCTAACTCGCATACTTCTATTGTGAGTGTGTCAAAGTTTTGGGTTCCCAAGTACCTGTTTACTAACCCTTCGGGATCCAAGACTCGGGCACTTTGTTCTTCTCATGTGTAGGTGCCGGAACGTTTGATAAAGAATATGTGCTTGATTGGGTTCTAGTCTTTTACTTCATCATGTGATTAGAACAATTATTGATTCTCCACTCCTTTTGATGGCCTCCAAGAGGCATATGCTTTCACGTTTGGTGTTTCCACCTACTTTGTGAGTTGTTCTATATGTTTACGCTCTTATATTCATGTTGATCATAATTAGCATGTTGTAGTTGTCCATATGCTCACTTGTACCATATTGGTATGTTTTACTCTTGTTACCTTCTTATCATGTCTTTATGTGTATTTTGTTTAGGTATCCATGTGCCATGATATATGCGTTAGTTTATTGGATGCTTAAGTTCCGACTTGACTTCATGAGCATAAGTTACTTGTTGAATGTGTGTATTAGAAGTCAAGTATCATCATGACTTTGTGTCTTATTGTATCTATCATGTTTTATTGATTACATCTTGCCCCTTATGTCCATTCGCCATTATTAATACATGTTAGCATACTTTTTTCATGATTTTTGTTTGTCGTGATGTATGTCTACATGATGCATGTTTGATTATGGATATTTTGAGCTTGAGTATATCTTAGATAGTTTTCTATGTCATGATGCTATGTTTATTCATGCCTTCTTATCTTTTTTTTGGTTCATATGTACATGCTTATACTTGTATCCATGCTAGCATATGCTTTTATGACTTTTCCTTGTCACCTGCTGTGTGTGTATGGTTGTGATTCATTGAGATGCATGTATATCTTGAACTTATTCATTTCTGGTCTGGCATGAAAATAGTCTGTATGGCATCTTAGAAGCTTTAGATTGTGCTTATGGCTAGATATCATGAGAATTTTGGTTAGTCCACAAGTTTCTTCTAGACTTAGTTTGTATTAGGTTTTGATGTTCAAGATGCTCTGATGAGGGCTAGATCGAGCTTGTGTAGGGGTGTGTTCTCATGTGTTCTTTGTAATTAGTACTTGTTATGCTACTTTTGCTGTCATGTCTCTCAGTACTGGATCCATCTTGTATATCATTTAGCCCAGTACTAGAACACCAGTTGTTTCTGTGTTTGAGTTACAGGCTGTGGATGTGAGGGGGAGACCATGTGGCTTATGTTGAGGTTTTGGGTCTCTCATCTCCCTTGAGATTTTGATGGAGGTTTCTATTGATCTCACGATGCAGATTCAGTCAACCTCTACCACATCAACTACACCACACCACCGAGTGATGTGACAGAGATTTACTCCATTGTGATCTTCAGTTTCTTACTTCCCACCACTTGGCTTTGCATAGTATTTGTGTTGTAGTGGTAGGAAGGGCCTGATTGGATAGATAGGAGCTAACTCTAATTGATTTTATCTCAGTCACACCTCTCATTCAAATGGTTCTTTAGGATTATTTACTACCTAATTTAAGCTTCCAAATGGATCTCTAGAATTATTTACTGCCTAGTTTGAATTTTCTTCTTGGTCACCAATGTCTTGTGTTATGACAGCTAGTGTTGCTTTCTTACTCCATGGTATGAGGTTATAGGCTAGAGACCATGAGAGAATGGTGTGTTTGGAAATTATCTCATTAATTTTAAACACTCATTTTCTAGATTTTACGCAATGTGGACCTAATGGTACATTATAAAAAGCAAAAAAGAACATGTGGACCTAATGGTACATTATAGAATAGTTATTTGGAACAATACTTTTTGTAGTGCTTTTGTCGCGGTGTTTCGTCGTTCCTCTCACAATTTCTGTTATGCTCCTTTGCTTTGATGCCTTGAACACAGAGGATGTGAATTCGTGTTAATGGAGCAAAAGAAGCCCCTCTTTAAAGGCGACCCACTTTGTGTGTCCATCAGTGCCATGGGTGGACATGCTACACGTTCAGCGAAGCTGCTCTCAACCAATAATTGGAGTTTTTGGCTGAATTGGTCTTTTTTGTTTGTATTTACAGAAATGATGTAGGTCATACAGAAATAGCAAAAATGGTGTTTCCACCGCACAGTGGCCGTGTGGCGGAGCCCTAGAGGCCGACACGTCAGGGCGCTACACGGTCGTCATGCGACCAGCGCCTACCGCATGGCCACCATGCGACCGAGGTGGGTGCCATATGGCCATCATGCGATAGAGCTCAGTGCCGCATAGCCAACGTGTGGTAGCCCATTAGCAACTTCAATAATTAGTTTGATTAGCATAATTAGGGAATTTATTTACATATACTTCTTGTAAAAAAATTTTAGATATAGAAAATGAGTTCAGATATTTACAAATATTTTTGTGGAGTTTTCCGACACATCATACTTCATTGTATAATTTACTCATAATTTAGCCATTCTTAATTTTACTTGAAAAATTATTTAATAAATTATGTGTAGGAATTTTTTTAATATAGCAAATTACCACCAAAAATTATGAAATGTTTTGAAGGATACTTATGTAGTGAACTTGATTGTGTAATTTTTGTATAATTTTATATTTTCTAAAATTATACAGATATAGCAATACAAAATCGTATGACACGGGATGAGATATGGCTCACTCATCTGAGCCAATACTCTCTCCTCGCTGTGTTCGCTACATCTACGTCTGTGGGCGCGGCCTTGTTTTGCGTCTAGCATGTCCTATGGGATACAACAGCCAGTCTAAAGCACGTGTGTTGGATCAGAGGAGGTACGGAGACCGTTCAGTCTGTTGAGTGGCCAAAGATGCACTAGTAGGCTGAGTCTGGTAAGCGTCGATGTCATCCTACTGAGACATGTCAAACTGGGGGCTGCCAGTGATGAAGTCCTGAATAAGGGACTGTAGAAATCCACCGCTCACAAGGTACAGTGTGTGCAACTCTGGTGGTATGGAGGAGATCTGGCCTTCATCATATGATATGCCAGTGAACCCCAAGGAGCTCTGCCCTGCGTACACTCTGAACCCTAGCGCCATGTACTGGTCCCTAGAAGTAACTAAGAGGCTCATATCCTCATCGGTGGACGGCCATCAACCCCATGGTGAATGGAAGGCTGCAAGATGGAACGATGTTAGTCAAAATAAACATTCTGGACATGGACTGCGAATGTCATACCTCTTGGATGTGTAGTACAGATGATCGAGGGGGAGCACTAGTCTGTGTAGGGGGTGTGAAGGGTACAAGTGATGCATCCTGACAATGGACCTGTGGTGGGAGAACGGCATGATGTAAGGGAAACATAAGGCAAGACAAGAAAACAAAATGTAGATTTGTACGTGACTTGCCTCCTCACCGGGCTAGCCCGCGAATGATCGACGGGCAGTACTATGACGTCGGTCGGACTTGCTAGGTTGCGATAACCTAGCGGGTGAGCACGGTACCCCCACTAGATGCCCGATGCGCATGGTGTGGTCCATCGAACGTCTGAAGCTCAGGTTGTTCATTATTTTCTTGGCTTGCAATAGGATGTATTTGAAGTTTTTTATAGGCTCGGTAGTGTGTCTAGGCTATAGATGGTGGTTTCAGACATGCTTACGACACATTGCATCTACTCCAACTGAAGTGACATACGAAATAGGTTTAGTAACGAGTAGTACAAATTTCATCAATGAAACAATAAGAGGTTGCAAGTGTCTTACAGTGTTATGATGTCGCGAAGCGCTATGGCAATCGAATGAGTGGTGTAGGCCGTCGTAGTGTGTCACCTACTCTGGGCGCTCTGGTGGAGAAAGGGTGAGTCTGCCACACGACCGTGGTACGTACAGTCTAGGTATTCATCATACGTCCAAATGTTGTATGGACGCTGCTCCAATTTGACATCCAAATGCGACCTGTTCATCCATGCCATCGTCAACTCATGCTGCATTGCCTGCCAGTCCGTAGCATGCTAACCCGTCCTTGATTGTCTGCATTTTTGGAATGATTGATGTTACAAAAGAAGACATACGAAGTGTAAATATTACTCGGACGGAGTTTGACTCATAAGTGTATGGCTCGCTGCAAGAACTTGCCATTTGGAGGGGCATTACCTGGTACAAATTGAACTATCACATTATGCACTGCGGTGTGTAAGACTCAATCATGTGTGAGAACACCAGATGGCAGGTTGTCGCCCATAACTCAGCGTCCTGGGTGCATTGCACGGACAACCCATGTGGCACTACCATCAGCATGAATTATGGAGTCCATGGAGCCTAGATGATGTCGTTGTCGAACGATGACTCAAACTCGTTGTGGAACAATGAGTAGCATCTCGACGGTCTGTCCTTGGCATAGTGCAAATGGGCAGCGGTACATCAGAAGCCCATAGTGGGCCGTCTATCAGGTCATTGAACTCGGTGTACGGGTGCACTGGCCTCTCGAAGGACAGACGCCCGACAAGGAGGTGCACCCAACTCTACAACTGTAGGAGCACGTAACAGATGGCCAAGTTGGAGTTATCACTGGTGCCAAGCCACGAAGTGTCACACAACCCCTGGTATGTGGCACATAAGACGGCTGATCCCCAGCTATACTAAAGCATCACCCCAACCTCCGCGTTATCCAAAGACTTGGTGATGTGGACGAAGTCGGGTAGCAAAAATCGCCCTGGTTGGATGGAAACATGTCCCAACTAAAGAATTGAAGAAGGTAAGCGATGAGGTGTGTCCTAATGACCTCATTAGGTGCATCCTGCGGGCACTGACTAAAATGTCTTAACCAAGTCCAGGGAACGCAACAAGCACGCTTTGTGATAGGCAAGCCAAACCGATATGCCAGCATAGCCCACTAGTCTACCGATGGAGGGGCTAGAAAAAGTGCCTCACCCCAAAGAGGGGGACTAGTAAAGAACGAGACATCATGCAGAATGACCGTCATCTCACCCCATCAAAAGTATTAGGTGTGCGTCTTGGGCCTCTACCTGCCCACAAGTGCCGACAACAGATTGGCGTCTAGGGTGAACTAGCGTCCGACAGAGACCAACCTCGTAAGGGGCAACAAGCCCGTAGTCTGAAAGATTGGGACGTAGCGATCATCCAACTCCCAACGATCCCTCCCTCCCTAGAGCACCAAGCCAAGGGTAGAGGGCCATCTGCATCACCCACGATCCACAACTTGCACCAGTGGTCCTCATCGTAGAAGTCTTCCAGAAGCTCTGGTAGAAACATACCTTGCAACAAATGGAATAGACAAAATATTAGTGTGAAGATTGATAATGACAAAAAAATAATGCAAATTAAAAATTACAACGAAACAAACAGTATAAAATAATGTACACTTAGGACTAATATGAACACTACAATATTAAATATTACAACCAAATTATTGGACCGAAATGGCGACAGAGGGGGGTGAATGTCGCTTTCTGAAAGTTAAATCGGCCCCTCAAGTATCCACACTTAAGTTTCTTCTCCAATAGCTATGGAAGCTATGAAGAAAGAAGAAAGGCACTACTGGAAAACACAGCAACAAGGCTAAACCAGATCCAGAAAGAAACAGTCAGGAAAAATAAATTCAGAACAGGTCTGACTGCAAGCGGTAGTACCGCAGATACGAGCGGTAGTACCGCTGGGCGGTAGTACCGCTGATCTGAGCGGTAGTACCTCTCGAGGAGCGGTAGTACCGCACGAAGAAATCAGCAAGCAGGAAACTGAAACCTGAAAAACTGAACTTCGGGTAGGACTGCAGCTCTTCGGAAATCAAGGCAAATGGTGGTTTTCTTTCATTCTATTTGGTCCAAAGCTTTACTACAACATATTAAATAGTAAGGGGCTTTGAGAAACAAAGAAACCACACCAAGAAACAAGAATTTCAGATTTGGGTAAAAATCTAAAATCTTACAAGAACCAAGCCAAAAATCAAATTACTCCTCAACCTTTGATCCTTTGGCCATGAGACTTTGAGGATGGCTAATTAATAGCCATAAGTCTCTGCATGCCAAGTTTCACCTTTCCTCATGAAGGGAAACACGAAAATCATCAAAACCCTAAAGGAGGAAATGAAGAACAGAGGAGTTCCAAACATGAAATCTGGAATCAAACTCGGTTTGCTCTTGGGATTAAATAGCCAAATGACTTTTGAGCATCCCCCATGTCATAGCAACCCATTTTGGCACTCCCCAACAACAAACAACAAGAAATCACGAAACTCAAAATCAGGCCAAAAAGGAGAACGAAGGAAGAACAGAGAGCACGGGAGAAAACTTCAGATTTCCATTCATTGAAGCAAAAGGATTACAGAGGAGTCCCGATACGCATGGACATTAGAACAAGAGGAATGATTACAAGACTCTCAATCCATCTCCTCACTCTCCCTCTCCATCCTCAAGATCACCAAGAGCTTCACATGCTTCTTGGGAGGAACACACAGAGAAGCTACGAAGAGGACAATTCTCAACAGAACCCTGCCTCTTCTACCAACTAAAGCCCAAAGCAAAACTACCTCCTAAAGACTCTTTTGACCAAAGCAAACCCTAACTCTCTCCCAAAGCCATGGGGAGGCATGCAACCCCCTCCACCTATTTATAGCGGTTGGCTAACGGGTCTCCACCCCGTTACGCCCGCTAAATCCAACGGAGCCCACTCCCGCTTGTGCAGCCTTGCGAATTTACCGATTCGCCCCTCGTGCACCTTCCGGGAAGCTTCCACGCTCCTTGTCGTCCACGACTCGCAACCACATCGAATCTCCGCCGTCTTTGACACATCCGACCGTTCTGACCTTGACGCCTCCCTGTGTCTAGTCCGGTCACCTCGTGTCTCACCACGACTCCGCCTCGACGTCCTGCAGTCACACAGACAAGAAACACGTCACATAGCACCGCTCGATACATGAAAGCGTAAATAGCATAAGCACATCATACTTACTCATGACGAAGTCCAAACCTGTCGAATCATCGGAATATGCAACCTAATCCCATACGACCAAGTTTGACCAAGTCCGACCGAGCCCGTTGCACCACGCAACGACATGGTCCGACCACACAATCCAAACTCGACTATCCTAAACCTTTGTCAATTACTCATCATTCACATGGAGTCACGACCACATGGTCTCTCAATCTCCCCCTTGATGAGTATATTGACAAACGCAGAAAAAGCATGAAGTTGAGTTTGAAGAGTCCAACATGGTCCAAAGAAAAAGAATGAAGCTAATGACCATGTTGACAGAAGGAAACACTAGAGCAACAACTGAAAGAGCAAATTGTTCTCCAAAGCTCTAAAATGTTCCCACAAGACTTTTTCTCCTCTATTCTCCCCCTTTTGGCAATAAACACATCAAGGATGCAAAGGAGAGAATATGACATGACATTGGATGAAATGGCTGAAGTTTGTTTATTCTAAGCATTTAGAGCCATGAAGATTATCCAAGATGACCAACAAGTATTACATCAAGCCATAACTCAGTAGAATGCTATCTAGATCATGACAAGATATATAAGACAGCTAAACCAAATAGATGATAATCTGAAATTTAGTGCAATTTGAGAGCATGTCAAGTCATCCATGATCAAAGTCTAGCTAGAGGTATCCAAGAATGATGCAAACCATGTCAATAAGCTAAGCGGAACCAAGAAACTAGTATTGAGTCATATTAGAGTGCTACAAGCTCAAGAGTGAAATATTTGTTTAAGTACTTGTAATCTTTGTAATTTTAGCAAATTGAGCACAAATGACAAGTTTTACTTTAGAAATCACATGATTGTTTCCAACCACATTTTTGTTTAGTCATGTGCTAGACCTCAAGCCTTATGCGACCACTCCAAGCAATGAGCTTAAGAAGATAGTCTAGGTCATCCAAAACTCCACCTGAGTTCATGCCTAGTGCAATGGCAAGCCGTCTCATGAGAAAGAATTGGTGAGATCAGTTTTTTCGCACAAAAGAGATCTATTTGCATTTTCATGAACGTAAGACTTGTACTAACTCATGCGTCATCAAGAAACTATCATAGCTCAATCTAAAGCTCAACAAAGATTCAAGACTCAACTCAGCCTATTTGACATGGCATGAATCATAAGAGGATAACTAAAGGCAGACTAGTCTCAAGAATTTTCATGACAAGTTTTAATTTAAGTTGAGCAATTTTAATTAACTCATCATGGCAAAAGCTAGTCTACACATATAAAGTCATGATAATTCAAGCAAATAAGCACTAGTCATGGCAAGATGTAAAGAATTGTAACCATGTCATACATGGATAATAATCAAGGCTCAATGTAGATAATTACAATGCAGAATGACATGCAAGAAATCCAGCTCCCCCTCAGCATGTGATGCAACTTTTAGTTCAGATTGAGTTCAGTCAATATTAAGCTCCAGAAGCTCCCAAATGAACTCCCCCTGAACCAAAGTAATAAGCAAGAGAGACTGGCAAAGAAAATCGGAAAGGGCAGTCCTTAAAGCATAGACAAGATAGAGACGATACTATGGCTCAGACTGACTCTCATCTACCCCACATGACTCGAGGACTATCAGCTGGTCTACTAACAACCTAGGGAGCAAACACGTACCCTGTCTACCCGAGGGTGGCCCAACCCTCGCTAGAACCCACAAGAAGTGAGTAAGCTCAACCTAGAGAGAGGAGAGACAGCTAACAAGCAGCATCCTGGAGTCATAAGATAAGAGCAAGAAGTCTAAACGCTAGACAAGAAGACCACTCTAACCTATGCTAGAAGGACAATCTCGAATGCACCCAAAATGCAATGCAACAGAAAGGAGCACGAGCATAATTAATATAATGAAGCAGTAAAGCACAAAGCTCCCCCTCACAACAGTCCATACGGACAAACCACCCCAAGCTCTCCCCGCAGAGCTGAAAACCTAGAGCTATCCAATGGCTTGGTGAAGATATCAGCCAACTGGTGGTCACTCTCCACAAACTGGAGCACTATGTCTCCCTTCTCTACATGGTCTCGAATGAAGTGATATCGGATATCAATATGCTTGGTCCGGGAGTGCTGCACTGGGTTCTTAGCGATGTTAATCACAGAAGTGTTATCACAAAAGAGTGGAACACTGTCGATAACTAACCCAAAGTCCCGCAGGGTCGAGACCATCCAAAGCACCTGGCTACAGCAACTGGCTGCAGCAACGTACTCGGCCTCTGCGGTGGACTATGCAACACCGGACTGCTTCCTCGAAGACCAGGAAACGAGAGAAGTACCAATGAACTGGCAGGTGCCCGAAGTGCTCTTCCTATCTATCCTACAGCCGGCAAAGTCTGCATCCGAGTAGGCTCTAAGGGAAAGACAGGAAGAGGAAGAGTACCAGATACCATAGTCAATGGTAGCTCGAAGGTACCGAAGAATGCATTTCACCGCCTGGCGGTGAGATACGCGAGGAGAAGCCTGAAAACGAGCACACAGACACATGGAGAAGTGTATGTCTGGTCTCGAGGCAGTGAGGTAAAGAAGGGAGCCGATCATACTTCTATACTCTTTCTGATCAACTAGCTCCATCGGAGTTGACACCGGCTTACCATCACTCATGTCGAAGCGTCTCAGGAGGTCACGAGTGTACTTGCCTTGATGCAAGAAAGTACCCTCCCGAGTCTGATTGACTTGGAAGCCGAGGAAGAAGGTCAACTCACCCATCATGCTCATCTCAAACTCGGTGCTCATGACATCCGAGAACTGTGAAACCAGAGCATGGGAAGAGCCGCCAAAGATGATGTCGTCCACATAGATCTGGACGAGCAGAAGGTCTGTGCCATGCCGGCGAATGAACAAGGTCTTATCTACCTTACCCATCTCAAAACCATGACTCAATAAGTAGGACTTAAGCCTCTCATACCAAGCTCTAGGGGCCTGCTTAAGTCCATACAAAGCTTTGGAAAGCTTGAAGACATGGTTTGGGTATTTAGGGTTCTCAAAACCTGGAGGCTGTCTCACATAGACTTCTTCCTCAATGATCCCATTAAGGAAGGCGCTCTTGACGTCCATATGGTAAAGCTTGAAACCCTTAGAAGCTGCAAAGGCAAGCAGGATTCTAATGGCTTCAAGTCTAGCTACAGGGGCAAAGGTCTCCTCGAAATCGAGACCCTCAACCTGAGAGAAGCCCTGAGCTACCAGTCTAGCCTTGTTTCGAACAACCACCCCATCCTCACTCTGCTTGTTCTTGAACACCCACTTAGTCCCAATAACATTGTGACCTCGCAGGGGCTCAACAAGCGACCAGACCTTGTTTCTCTCGAAATTCTCTAGCTCCTCATGCATGGCATTGACCCAAGATTCATCAGAAAGAGCATGAGAAACATCCTTGGGCTCGAACGAAGCAATGAAGGCAGAATGGAGACAGAATTGAGATAAGCCAGATTTTGAGCGGGTCACACGCTCGAAAAGGTCTCCAATCATCTGCTCTGAAGGATGAGCTTTCTGGATATGTCTAGGAGGTACAGGATGAGATGAAGAAGTGGCCTCTACCTCATGAGCAGAAGAGGTAGGAACAGAGCCACTAGCTCCAGAAGACGCAGAGGGCATGGGCTGATCGCCTCGAGGTGCGGTGGAAGACGGCACCTCAAGGGGTGGATGAGGGACTAGATTAGGTAGACAACCCTCATCTCCATCGTCCTCGTCATCCATGAAGATGGGCTCGGATTGCTCTAAAGAACTTGAGATATCGGGCCTAGTCCCCGGACTGGCCTCGTCAAAGGTCACCTCACAGGTCTCTACCATTTTACTAGACTCGCAGTTCCAAACCTGATAAGCCCGCGAAGAAGTCAAGTAACCTAGAAAGATCTCATCACAAGAACGTGACTCGAACTTGTCTAGGTTCCCGGACTTCAGAATTAGCACTTGCAACCAAACACGCGAAAATGAGAGACACTGGGCTTTCGCCCATATCTCAACTCATAAGAAGTGTGGTGCAAGTGTGCCCTAAGAAAAACTCAATTTGAGACATGGCACGCGGTGGCTATAGCCTCACCCCAGAACTTTCGCGGTGTAAAGTACTCATCGAGCATTGTTCTGGCCATCTCGACCAAGGTACGGTTCTTTCTCTCCACGACGCCATTTTGCTGTGGGACGTGCGGAGAGGAGAACTGATGCTCTACACCTGTCTCATCGCAGAACCTCTCAAAGTAGGAATTCTTGAACTCCGTGCCATTGTCACTGCGGATCGCTCATAAGGCACCCAGGAGCTCAACAGAAAGCCTACTGAAAAGACCTCGGAAATGTGTAAACGTCTCATCCTTCGAGGCTAAGAAAAACACCCAAGAGTACCTCGAGAAGTCATCGACCACGACAAGAACATACCACTTCCCTCCTGCTGACTGCACTCGAGCTGGTCCAACTGTGTCCATGTGGAGCAGCTGTCTCGGTGCATCGGTCATAGTAACTGTGATCGGAGGGTGAGAAGCGGCAACCATCTTGCCGTGCCGGCAAGGAGCACAAACTAGATCTTTGACCATCTTGAGTTTCGGCAGACCACGAATGAGGTCGTGGCCGCTAACTTGGGTCAAATGGTCAAATCCAATATGACCAAGTCTCCTATGCCAGAAAGAAAGGTCGCGAGACTCAGAAGCAACTAAACACCTGAGAGGATCACCAGAAGACTCAGAAAAATCAGCACGAAAGATCCTCCCAAAACGAGAAATCCCGCAAACCAGACCACCCGAAGAATCAAGAATTTTACAAGCGTTTTTCTTAAAGCTCACCTCGTAACCGTCATCGGTAAGCTGAGAGACCGAAAGCAAGTTATTCTGCAGCTTACTAACCAAGGCAACATCTCTCAAAATAAAAGAATCATTAATGCGCAGTGTACCTTTGGCGATGACGCGCCCAGAAGAGGCATCTCCGAATGTGATCGTCTCATCACCTGGAGCACGGGCAAGGGAAGAAAACCAATAGGAGTCTCCAGTCATGTGTCGTGAACACCCGGAGTCTACGAGCCAAACCTTTCCCTTCCCTGCCCGGCGAACCTGAGTCAAACAGAGAGTAAAGTCTCAGTACTGGGGTAAATCAAAAGTGATTTTGGCACCCAATACTGAGTAACACGTCGAGCGGATGAAGTAGTCCAACACAACTGACCTCTGTCTACCCTACGCTCTCTGTCACTCAAAGAAGCAGACGGTCTCTGTGAAGACCTGAAGCTGTTGCTAGGTCCGACGGCTACGGGCGAGCGAGTTGGAGCACCAGCAACACGCTGAACACGCCACGGGTAGTCATCTCGACGAGGAAAACGAGATCTACCCTTAGAACGACGGAAATCACGACCAAAGGGAGCATGAGGACGAAAACCAGAAAACTCGAAAAAACCAAGTCCTCGATGCTGCCCAAACCTATCAACAGACGCAACCCTAGACCTCGTGTTGGTCTTAGGTGCACTCAGAGCCTGGGGCTGACCCTGAATATGCCTAAGGTCACGAACACGGTCTCTACACGCGATCTTGGCTCGCCTGAAGCATCGATCGATCAGATGTCCATCCTTCTGACAGAAGGTGCAATGATACTTCACCTTCTGAGAGGTAGAAGTAGCATGATGAGGCTTCGCCTTCTGAGAGGCCGAAGC
The DNA here is from genome assembly GCA_017311315.1 of Dendrocalamus latiflorus. Taxonomy (NCBI): domain Eukaryota; kingdom Viridiplantae; phylum Streptophyta; class Magnoliopsida; order Poales; family Poaceae; genus Dendrocalamus; species Dendrocalamus latiflorus. Next base: position 12,066,440 of record CM029654.1, read on the forward strand.
TGCAGGTGGAATCACCTTGCTGTCAGAAATCCCTTGGACAAAGCCCGCAGACTTAAATTGGACTTTCTCGGTCCTGGGCTCAGTCTCGATCACACCTGGTGCTATGGGTCTGAGCACGGCAGGTGATGCTTCCTCATGTCCTCATAGAAATCGTATCCTTGACCCTGATTAAATCTGCAAATCTTGGATTGGTTTAGAATAAGATTAAGCTTCTTCTTGCCGCCTACAAATCTCTCGAGAGTGTTCATAAGGTACTGACACTCCCGAAAGAGAGAGGTGCAAGAAGAGCAGGGAGAAGAAGAGACAGCAGAAGGTAAGGGAGCAGATGAAGAACCAACAGTAGAGGAAAGAATGGCTTGTGCACGCACAGCTGACTCTGAGAGGACAGTCCTACTACTAGCCGGCTGGTTCACGTTGCTAGGCGTCTCAACCTCACCCTTGGGATTCTCCTTCCCCAACTCGGCAATCACATCACAATGAGTTGATGGCTTCTCTAGTAAATCCTTAGTTAGCTTCACACATTGTTCATTCAAAGCAACGAGTTCAAGTTTTAGTTTATCACAACTAATGCATGGAGAGCTAACAGGATCCTTAGTCGCAAACTGAGCTAGTTTGTTGTCACGATCAACCATCTCTTGAAATTGCTTAGAAACGGACTCAAGCTCAAGCGTCAATTTTGGACAGTTGGTGCAAGAAACTACAGGCTCAAGTAAAAAAGCATGCAACTCAGCAATTTTATGATCTGCCCGTTTTAGGTTCATCTTCAAATTATTGCAGTTTTCACAAGTCCTGGGCAGATCGAGCAACATGGTATAAAGACCTCTAAATGCGTTGTCCTTATCCTCACATGAGGTGTAAGCACTAGTCTCAACAGTAGTAGATGAAACAGAAACTACCCTACTCATCTCAAGCTCAGCAAGAAGACTAATGTTCTCCACCTTAAGCGTATCAAGCTCAGAAGACAAACTATCATGCGAGGTCCTTAGTTTCTCCATGTCACCCAAAAGAGCACAGCATGTATCACAATCATCACTAGAGAGAGCAGATGTAAGAGCAATAATCTCTAGTGACAATCTATCTACTTCCTTCTCTAACTCAGTACACCTAGCCCTAGCTCTAGCATGAAATCCACCTAGCTTAAGAAAAGTATGATTGAGCTGGTCGTAGGTGGGGCGTACCTCGTCCGAGTCGGAGTATAGCTCGCTGTCGCTCAGTTCGCCCTCAAGGGCCATGAAGCACATGCCAGAGAAGTCGTCGCCGCTCTTGGGTTCTTGGTCACCCGTCCTGTCATCGTCGCTCCATCCCTCCACCTCGCTGAGGTCGAGGTCGTCGAAGGTGGTGAGGACTCGGTGGAAGAGCTTCTTGGCCTTCCCAAAGTCGCGGAACTTCTTCTTGCCTTGAGGGTGCGCTGGAGGCTTCTTGTTGCGGTTCTTGTCGGTGTAGTCGTTCTTGCCCGAACCGCCGTAGTCATTCTTGCCCTTCTCCAGCTTGGGGCAGTTTGCGCGAATGTGGTTGGGGCCACCACACTCGAAGCAAATCATGGGTCCTCCTCTCTTTCTGTCCCTCCTCCCCTTGTAAGCATGAGAGAATCTTCGAGCAAGGAGGGCCAGTTGCTCATCCGCGAGCTGCTCTAACTGATCATCAGTTATGTCACAGAGAGCAGCAAGGGAGAAACCACAAGAAGACTCAGAAGAAAGACCAGAAGAAGAAACAGGATCGGTGACCAAAGCCATCGACTGTGACTTCGACCTACGAGAGACAACGTCAATCTCGTGAGTCTTGAGGCGCGAGTACAGCGCGTCAAGAGTCAAGGTCGAGAGGTCTGTCGTGTCTTTGATGGTGGTCACTTTCATCTCCCAAACACGCAGATCAAGTGCCGCGAGCATCTGACGAGCGTTGTCCGAGTCGGGGTATGTGAGACCGACCGCTCGGAGGTTGCTCAAGATCTTGTGGAAACGCGCAAAGCACTCATCGAGGGACTCACCAGTAAGCATCTCGAATTTGTTGTATTCTCGCTTGAACTGGTCCTGTCGAACCGTCTTGATCTGGGTGGTGCCCTCATGGTATGCATCGAGGGTCACCCAGATATCGTAGGCGGACGACAGGTGAAAGATGCGATCGAATTCGCTTCTGCTCAAGCCCTGGATAATGATGTTCCTTGCCTTCGCATTTGCCTCAACATCAGCCATGTTCCCGGCATTGATGTTCTCATCGGCACGAACAACAAATCGCACCTTCACCTTCCGCCAGATGGCATACCCCTGAGCTTGGATGTATGTCTCCATTCGGCTCTTCCAGAAAGGGTAATCGATGCCATCGAAAATGGGCGGCTTGGTGGAGTACTTGTCCGTCGCCATGGCTCTAGAAACCGGTTAAGATCTATGAATTAGAGCTAACCGGCTTTGATACCAATTGTTGGACCGAAATGGCGACAGAGGGGGTGAATGTCGCTTTCTGAAAGTTAAATCCGCCCCTCAAGTATCCACACTTAAGCTTCTTCTCCAATAGATATGGAAGCTATGAAGAAAGAAGAAAGGCACTACTGGAAAACACAGCAACAAGGCTAAACCAGATCCAAAAAGAAACAGTCAGGAAAAATAAATTCAGAACAGGTCTGACTGCAAGCGGTAGTACCGCTGATACGAGCGGTAGTACCGCTGATCCGAGCGATAGTACCTCTCGAGGAGCGGTAGTACCGCACGAAGAAATCAGCAAGCAGGAAACTGAAACCTGAAAAACTGAACATCGGGTAGGACTGCAGCTCTTCGAAAATCAAGGCAAATGGTGGTTTTCTTTCATTCTTTTTGGCCCAAAGCTTTACTACAACATATCAAATAGTAAGGGGCTTTGGGAAACAAAGAAACCACACCAAGAAACAAGAATTTCAGATTTGGGTAAAAATCTGAAATCTTACAAGAACCAAGCCAAAAATCAAATTACTCCTCAACCATTGATCCTTTGGCCATGAGACTTTGAGGATGGCTAATTAATAGCCATAAGTCTCTGCATGCCAAGTTTCACCTTTCCTCATGAAGGGAAACACGAAAATCATCAAAACCCTAAAGGAGGAAATGAAGAACAGAGGAGTCCCAAACATGAAATCTGGAATCAAACTCGGTTTGCTCTTGGGATTAAATAGCCAAATGACTTTTGAGCATCCCCCATGTCATAGCAACCCATTTTGGCACTCCCCAACAACAAACAACAAGAAATCACGAAACTCAAATCAGGCCAAAAAGGAGAACGAAGGAAGAACAGAGAGCACGGGAGAAAACTTCAGATTTCCATTCATTGAAGCAAAAGGATTACAGAGGAGTCCCGATACGCATGGACATTAGAACAAGAGGAATGATTACAAGACTCTCAATCCATCTCCTCACTCTCCCTCTCCATCCTTAAGATCACCAAGAGCTTCACATGCTTCTTGGGAGGAACACACAGAGAAGCTACGAAGAGGACAATTCTCAACAGAACCCTGCCTCTTCTACCAACTAAAGCCCAAAGCAAAACTACCTCCTAAAGACTCTTTTGAGCAAAGCAAACCCTAACTCTCTCCCAAAGCCATGGGGAGGCATGCAGCCCCCTCCACCTATTTATAGCGCTTGGCTAACGGGTCTCCACCCCGTTACGCCCGCTAAATCCAACGGAGCCCGCTCCCGCTTGTGCAGCCTTGCGAATTTACCGATTCGCCCCTCGTGCACCTTCCGGGAAGCTTCCACGCTCCTTGTCGTCCACGACTCGCAACCACATCGAATCTCCGCCGTCTTTGACACATCCGACCGTTCTGACCTCGACACCTCCCTGTGTCTAGTCCGGTCACCTCGTGTCTCACCACGACTCTGCCTCGACGTTCTGCAGTCACACAGACAAGAAACACGTCACATAGCAACGCTCGATACATGAAAGCGTAAATAGCATAAGCACATCATACTTACTCATGACGAAGTCCAAACCTGTCGAATCATCGGAATATGCAACCTAATCCCATACGACCAAGTTTGACCAAGTCCGACCGAGCCCGTTGCACCACGCAACGACATGGTCCGACCACACAATCCAAACTCGACTATCCTAAACCTTTGTCAATTACTCATCATTCACATGGAGTCACAACCACATGGTTTCTCACAAATGAACACTACAACACTAAATATTACGAGCAATTCATTGCTGTCGTCCTTACCACTATTAAACCATAGCTTCATTACCACTTAATTACTTGTCACTAGCTAATTACTTTAGCCTAACTAATTGGCACTGGTAGTAGGTTTCCTTACACAAATTAGCCATAGTTTTATTAGAAGTTTGCTAGCAATTCTTTTATGCTTCTAATATAATCTTTCCTCTGGCATCACATTATAATTAATTGGTACACTTAGTAGTTACAATTTTAATGTCTAATGCAGTTAAGATAAAATCATATACAAATATGTAATTAAACAACATATACTTGCTAACAGATTGAGTACATTAACATGAAATATTTTCTTCAGTCACACAATTTAATTGGGTACTTGTGAATGCACGATTGTGTTTTACATGGTATATAGTGATGAACTAAACTTACATACAGAATGCCAAAAAAATTATTGCCTTCTTGTACTATGACTAATTGTACATACTCCTTATCTGAATATGTGTTTCGCTACTAAAATAACAAAAAAAATTAACAAGGCCTAAATAATTAGGACTGAATTAATTACGCCTACTAATTAGTACATATTTAACAAAGATAATTCATATGACAAAAAAATACCTGTTTATATGATTGCTAATGACGACACTAAACAACATTTAATTGGTTGCGAAGAAAGTGGACGAAGAGCACATGTGAGGAGTGTGAGCGAAGAGTGCAAGTGAAGAGACTGTGTTGGACCGAAAAGGCGACAGAGGGGGGTGAATGTCGATTTAAAAAAAATTCGTTTCCCTGCAAGTACGATGAAATCTCCTTCGATAGCTATAATGAGCTATGAATTCGACTCATGAGCTTCACTGGAAATGCAAAAGCCAGAGGTGACAGCGGGAAAAGAGACTACCGAGAAAACACCAAGAACCCAACACAAAAAAAACAAGAAATCATAGCAGAGCTGTAGTCGGCCGGTCTGACTGCAGTGCCAAGGCCGGTCAGACCGCTTATGCAATGCCAGTCTGACCGTTGGCACAAGTCCGGTCGGACCACGGGCAAACGGGCGGTCTGATCGCCCAATCTCTTCTGGTCTGATCGGCCGTCGGGTCCAAAAGGCTGAAATGTTAATTTTCAGACAGCAAGACTTGGGACTTCACACAAATGCAAAAATGAAGAGTTTCCTCTGGCTTTCTTTGGCCAGAACTGAGAGGAAACAACCAAGATAGCCAAAAGAGCCTAGGGAAACAAGGAAATCAACCTAAGACCAAGAATTTAGGATTTTCATCAAAAACTGAAAAGATATTGAATGCAGTACTAAAAACCAACTTCCCACCTAACCTTTGATTCTTTGGACATGAAACTCAAGGATTAGCAAGGGAATAGCCTTGTGACTCTGAAACTCAAATTTGGGCACATTCTCTCAAGGGAAATCAAGAATCACCTCAAACCCTAGAAAAGCCAAGAACTTGAAAAGATACAGAGGGCTGCTCCAAAATCAAATTCCCGTCTAAACTTTGATCATTTGGCCATGAAACTTTGAGGGTAGCTAATTAATAGCCACTGCACCTGAGATATCGAGTTTCATGCCATCTCATGAAGGGAAACACGAATTGCACCAAAACCCTAGAAACAAACTGAAGAATAGGAAAGGCCAAAAACCAAAATCTGAGATTAAATGCGATTTGCTCTTGGGAAAAACGATCAAATGATCTTGAGGCATCATCCCAACATAGAGCAACCCATTTTGGGCCTTCTCAGCGAGAAACCACAAGAGAATGCAAAAACTCAAAAATCATCCAGAGGAGGAACGAAGAACGAACAGGAGACAGAAATAAAATTTCAGATTTTCATTCCAAATCAAACGAGGATTACAGATGAGTCCCCATACGCATGGACATTAGAACAAGGTTGATTACATGGAGTCTCAACACATCCTCTCCCACTCCCTAAGCCTCAAGAACACACACTACATGCTTGCTTGGGAGGAACACACACACACACACAGAGGGGATGAACGAAGGAGACACTTCCTGCTGCCCTCAACTACCCTCCAACAACTAAAGCCTAAAGCCAAAACAAACTCTCAAAGCTTCTTTTGACTCTAGCAAACCCTAACTCTCTCCCAAAGCCATGGAGTGCATGCAGCCACTCCCACCTATTTATAGCCTTTGGCTAACGGGTCTCCACCCCGTTACGCCCGCTAAATCTGAACGGAACCGGCCTCCACTCGTGCAACTTTGCGTTTTTACCGAAACACCCCTCCTGCACCTTCGGGGAAGCTTCCGCGTTCCTTGTCGTCCACGACTCGCAACCACCTCGAGTTCACGTCGTCTTCGACACATCCGACCGTTCTGACCTCAACGCCACCTACGTCTAGTCCGGTCACCTCGTGTCTCGCCACGACTCCGCCTCAACGTCCTGCAGCCATCACAGACAAGAAACACATCAAAAAGCACCGCTCGATACATGTAAGCATAAATGCATTAATGAAACCACATTAAGCATGAAATAGCCCAAACCTGACAAGTCAACATAATATGCATCCTAACCACTTTGACCAGGTTTGACCAAGTACGACCAAGCCCGATTGTACCACGCAACGTCAAGGTCCGAACCAACCAAATCAAACTCGACTTTCCTAAACCAATGTCAATTACTCATCACATACATGGGATGACCTCCACATGGTCTCTCAATCTCCCCCTTGATGAGTATATTGACAAACCTAGAAAAAGCGCAAAGTTGAGTTTGAAGAGAAAGTCAAACATGGTCCAAAGTAAGAAAATGATGCTAATGACCATGTCGACACAAGGAGCAAAAGAAAGAACACGTTTTCCTCAAAGCTCCCAAAATGGCTTTTTCTCCGCTATTCTCCCCCTTTTGGCAATAAGCACATCAAGGATGCGAGAGCGATAGCGAAGTGCATGCTAACAACACACCGGTAATTACAGGAGGGAAATGCACACGCAGGGATAGATGCGACGCCACATCCTTTTCAGTGATTTGTCCCCTCGTTGCACATGGCACGAGCTTTGATTTCGCATGCAAAAGCAGAGCAAACAAATTACCCAAGGCCCACCTCCACCGCACGGCTTTGGTTTCTTGCATGTTTTGAAGACAAAAGAACACCTGGCCCCACCTCCACCCCACAGAGCCATATAGCACCAACCTCCACCGCATGGCCACTGTGTGGTAGAGGATTAATTAGTGTGCTAATGAAGGTGCTAATGGGCTATCGCTAATGGGCTACTACACGGTGGTCGTGCGACACCCACCTCGACAACACGATGGCCATGTGGTAGGCGCTGGCCACACGACGGCCGTTCGCCACCCTGACGTGTCGGCCTCTAGGGCTCCACCGCACAGCCACCATGCGGTGAAAGCGCTATTTTTACTATTTTGATTAAAAATGGCCAATTCGGCCAAAAACTCCCATGGACATGGTTGTACATGACTATTAACGTTTTAGGGTTCTTTTGGTGAATGATGGCAAACTTGTACTAAGCTTTTGTGTTAACTAGCACGGTGGTCCACATGTCCAGACATTATTTTTAGAGCATATTTAATTGATTTAGTAGTACATATGTAACAAATAAAAAAGAAACTACACGCAAAAAACAAAGGGTTGTGGGTTGCATGAAAGAATTCAAATATTAGAATTTTTAGAATGTTACCAATGCGATTTAATTTTCATGTTTATAGAATTGGTTTCATTTGTGATATTAATATACAGTAGTATATATTAAAACAAAGAATATAGGCTATATCTTTGGGAGGAAATACTTGTTCTTCATAATTTTTAATAGGCATCTCCAACAATACAAACAATAGTTGTAATATTAATACAATTAAAAGAATGCAAATTATAATGGATATTGTATGCAAGTTCGTGTCTATGCGTGGATTGCTTGAGTTCAATTCTATCTCTGGCATCTCGTGTCTTAATTTCATACAAAAGTACCCTAACTATACATGCGTGTGTATCACTGTGCAAATTAACTTCATGCACACTTCCTTAGATAAAAAAATCATCGATTATGATTTGTTAATCATAAGAAGGGTCTACCTAATTAATAGCCAGATGTTTTTCTTTTTGTGAGAATTTCTATCAATTATTCCTATTTATCAGGTAACATCCATTGGTTATGGATTCCTAAACATAATTAGGGTCCACCAAATTAAGGGCAAGATATTTTTATATTTGGGAGAATTCTACAATGTTTATCTTTTCTTGGCTGATATAATCTACCATCCTAAGCTTTTATTGTGTGATAGATAACACTCAATGGTTGATATAGTTCAAATTTAATTAGAATCCACCACATTAATGGTGATTCTAGCAATTTTTTTCAAAGTTGTAAAACACACGTTGTTGGGAATTGTGTAGGTAGAATAGGCTTTGTCTTTTTCATTTCTCCTTTTTTTTCTCTTGCCAAGTGCCACTTTTTCTATTTTTTTTATGCATGGCCTTTTACTCATTTATTTTGCTCGTTCACGTCCTTCTTTTCCTCTCGTACATGGCTTTTAGTTTGGGCCATCTAGTGTTCTTTTAATTTATTGGGTTCATCTAGAATCTATAATATGTAGCCTTGTCTTATAAGATTTCATGTTTTCTATAAGATATCCAATGGTAATCATTTACTAACCAAAATAAGAGTCTACTGAATCAAGGGATGGATGTTTTTCTTTTCTTTTTTGAGAATTTCTAACTTATGTCTTTTTTGTTAGTAACTGTAAAACTCATATCACCTACTTTTAGTATATAATAGATAGATTTTATTTTTTAGGGATTTACTTTGGAATTCATATAGAAATCAAATTGCTAATTTTTATCCCCCCCCCCCAATTTTAGTTAATTTAGATTGTACTTGATATGGACTCTTTCTTAATTTGCTAGTTTTTATTTAATTATCACACTGAAATTTACCTATTTATGTATATTACTTTAGATGTCGTATGGAGATCAAATTGCCAATTTTCTCTATGTTTATTGCAATTTTCAGTTATTTTAGATTGTACTTGACATAGAGCCCTTTGTTTTAATCTGAAATATTCTAACTTGGATCCGCGAAATAGATAGCTAGATCTTTCTGATTAATATGAGAGCTTTCTCAGAGTTTCTAATTAGTATATGTTTACAAATTTTAATATTTTTGGAATTTAGGTTCCAAATTCATTTACAAATCAAATATCTAATCATTTTTTGTTTTTTATTTTGAATTTGCATGTTTTTGGATAATACTTGTTGTGGATTTCTTCTTGGTTTTAGGCCAAAGTTTCATATAAAAATCAATTTGTATTTTCTTTTATTTCTTCTCTGTTGCAATTTTCCATAATAATAGATTTCGCAGGTGTCCGCAAGAGCTTATCTATTGTATTTTGCCGCAAATTACGTGAGAGGAGGCGAAGCAATTGGATGTTGCTACCGTTGGATGGGAGGTCAAATGGAATTTTTTAAAAAATAATCCCTTTTTTATTTGAAAATCCAGAAATATATCTGCGTTTTAATTTTTTTACAGAAATAGCCTCCAGCTGCTCAACCATTGGACGACTGGACCCTCTCACCTAAGGACTGAGTGGCACACAGGCCAGTCGCCCAACTGTTCGCAACAGCACCTCTCACCAATCACTAATCTTCGATCAAGTTGTTCACTTTGACCACTCACTAATCGTCAACTATGTTGTTCACTTCAACCACTCACTAATCTTCGACCACGCAGTTCTTTTCGACCACTCACTAATTTTCGACCACGTTGTGTCGATCACGTTGCTTCGACTACGCTGGTCGACCATGTTGCTTCGACCATGTTATGTTAACTACGTATCTATGGGCAACTGCGTATTTGTCGCCCGGCGGTAGAGCTTTTGCCTGCCTGTCGCTCAGTCATTAATGACAGGGTCCAGTCGACCAACGGTTGGGCGACTAGAGGTTATTTCTATAAAATTAAAATATTGGTATATTTTGTATTTTTGAATAAAAAGTAAATTATTTTTTAAAAATACTTGGTCAAATATCGTAGTCGGAAAGCTGAGGATGTGGGAACATTTGTCATCTACGAACTGTATATGATGCGGACATACCAAATATGTTCCCATCAAATAATACACTTGAGGCAGATCCATCCTTGTGCAGAAAGAAAATCAACGCAATTTTGATTTGGTGACAATGATAGGAACATTGGTTTCTACTAGACATGTCTGTTCATATTTGCTGTGCTTAATAGTTTTAGCTATAATTGATAGATTTTAGCTGAAAATAAATAGTAGCTAATGAAAGAAATGGCTTTTAGAAGAAGAGAGCGAACGATGGGGAAGAGAAATACGCATGCACGAAAGGGGAGTAAGAGGAATGATGTGCATGATACACCTATATCCCTTACCTTATCCCCGGAGCGAAACGGGAGCAAGAGGAGAGAAGCCGCTTTCAAAAGTTGGGTGTTCATATTTGCTTACGGCTTCTTCAAGCAGAAGTTAATGTGAATAAGCCCATAATCCACCGTGTGTTCTTTTGAATATTGAGAAATCTCTACTACTTAAAAGAAAGAGTTGTTGGTGGTGGTTTATCTGTCGCTCCTAACTTCCCTTTGCACCTCTTCTAGAAATCTCTAACATAAAAAAAAAAATCAATCTAGCAAAAGATAAATTCCACCATCATAAAAATTCTCTAAAACCAAAGTTCTGCAGGGTACGTGGTAGATCCGAGAGCACGGAGACATGGCGCGGCTAAGCGTGGAGGTGCAACCAACGGTGTGGGCCGAGGAGGGTGATCCCGACAATGCCGACTCAAAATACTGGGATAATATAATTTTTTTTATCTGTAGGAAAGTACACGCATTCAGCTAGCAGTACAAGAAATCGAGGTTACCTACTTTCATCCGTTGAGTCCAGTTGAAGGAAACCCCGACTTTTAGGTCCCGCTCTAAATGGCTTTAGCTTCTGGCTTCTTAATTTTGTCTTTTTGGGTTTTTTTTGCCTTTTTAGGCTTTTTGTTTCTTCTTCTTACTCATTTGCATTGTTTATAATGATATAATTTTTTTAATTTTTAAAAATTTAATTGCTCAGAAAAAACTAACAACCGCTACAGTATAAAAAAATTAGAAGACATGGCTTATAAGCCACATTCAGCATGGTACATCACGTATTGACAACTCAAACAGTTTTGCCTTAACAATCGGTGAGAAAATATACACTGTGTGGCTGTACAAGTTTAGGATTAAGAAAAGAAATTAAAGAATAGCCTTGCTATTCCTTTCCCTATTCCAATTTGGGATTGGCATAAAAATGTAAGTGACGCTGTACAAGCAGCACCGTTATTCGGGATCCATCCACCTGACCTGATCGCTGACGCAGAGTGACAAGTGGTGCCACGGATACACCTGTCACCTACGTGGCAGTGCCTCCGTTCCAAAGGGACACGTGTCACGCAACCCCGTCTTAAATCTGGGAGTAGACCAGTACAGCAACGCACCACCCCCGATCCCAACTAACCCGTTCCTCGACACCGATCGACGAGCCCCATTGACTCCTCGCTACACCCGGTGCCAGAGATGGACGAATCCGACGCGGCGGCCGGCAAGAGGGCCAACGGCGAGGCGTCCGGCGGCCGCGCGACTGAGGTCTCCGGCGAGGAGACGCTCCCCGGGGTGCTCCGCAGCTTCGTCGACGCCGTCTGCTCCCCGAGCGCCGGTGGGGAGCCGCTGCTGCGCCGGCTCCGGGCGGCGTCCTGCGAGAGCGCGCCGTGGCTGCGCGAGGCGTCCAGGAACACTGCGCGCGACCTGCTCGCCTGGACCAGGCGGGGCAGCGGCCTCCGCTCCATCCTCGTCATCTCGGTGAGACGGCGCGTGCACCCTGCCCTCTTGATTTTTGGACGCCTCTTGATCTGTCCAGTAGAGACGACAAAACGTTTCTTGCTTTGTTCACTAAATGAGACTCATTTGTCATATTTGCATCTGTGTTGATTAATCGCCAAAGAGATGCTTGCGTAGTTGTTTGCTTGCTCTATATTAAGCAACTAGTTGGAGTTTAATAACTGACTGTTTTTTGCAATACACATTAATTGAGACATGTTGGATGTGGTATTAGGGGCATGATTTATTGTCATGTGAAATTGGATAATTATATGTGCCTTGGACCACCGGTGTTTACAGAACTCTGTAGTGGTAAAGGAAGTACGTGAATGCATCAGTGTAGGATGTGGGGATGGTTTCAGTTATTGCATATAGCGTTTCCTCGTAACAATGACATTCTGTCATTGGTTTGGCATCTAATTGAGAAATACTTGAAATTGCACAGAGAATTAATTACCCTCATTTCATCCGTTCCTGATGTGGCAGGTTGGAACCATCACACTTATAGCGCTTACTGGACTGCTGATTTTCATGTTCTTCCTGCTGGTTGCCACCGCTAATGCCGTCATTGTTTCGGTCCTGATGTCCTTGGCAGCTGCCGGAGGATTCCTGGCTATGTTCTTTGCTTGCTTAGTTGCAGTGTATATCGGAGCAGTATCAGTTGCTGTTTTCATCATTTCTGCCACTGTTGTCTCTGCAATTGTTGGAGTGATGATTGCTACTGGTACACCGTCTCTCTTTTTTACCCTGAAAAAGATTAAATTACTTGAGGTGTCAATGCTTGTATATAAGTTTTAAGGTCATAAGAAATTAAGAAGCACTATTTAATCAATATCAAAGTGCTTCTCTGTTAGTATGTTGTTATGCAAACCACCTTCAGTCCTTACAGCCATCAGATTTTACCTGCAAATGGTCACCCAGTAGGCTAGTACATCATCGTTATGAAGAATATATAGGACCAACAAAATCCGCCATTGTTGCTCATATCAGTTTAACATATCAGGTTGCTCATGTTATTGTTATATATATATATATATATATATATATATATATATATATATATATATATATATATATATATATATATATATATATATATATATATATATATGGAAAAAAATACCTTTTACACCCACCTCTAATATACCACCTAAACAAACTTGAAATACTTCTTTATCACTTTAGGTATACTCGTATACTAATTATAAGATACTCCAATGTGAACCACACGAAAAACTTGTAAGAGAGTTCATAATTTTTAGCGTATTTTGTAAATACCCTCATATATGTACATAAAAAGGAGTATGTTAAAAAAATATACATACTACCTTTGAAAAATTGTTCATACCATCTAGATGATCTTAAATACTCATATACTACACATACATACCCTCCATTACGCGAGATACTTGTTACATTGTGAGATACGATATAGAGTTTAATTACACCCAGGAGTAGAAAATAGGCTTCCTATATATATATATATATATATATATATATATATATATATATATATATATATATATATATATATATATATATATATATATATATATATATATATATATATATATATATATATATATACAGACACATCCAAAAATTTTAAAAAAAATTCGCACATGATACATACCTATTTTAGACTATGGTGCCCGAGCTCCAAGGAGCACTCGCTATTATGTATATATATACAACAGAGGCACCATGGTGCCCAGGCTTCATGCTTGAAACTTTTCATTTATGATAAAAACTTTTCATCCTGATATATTATATATCGTTGCACTTGCATCTAAAGGCAGGGAGGCTTGGTGCCCAGACACCATGGTGTCTTATTTCTCAACTACCCTGTCATGAAAAGCTAGTGAGATAAGTATTGAAAACATTCTGCCTCTATAGTGAATTTAGTCTATGTTAATGCATTATCTGTTGAAGTTCTTAACAAACATTTGTGCAACAGAATCATCTCTGTCATATTCTTGCCTGTGAAATTAGATCAGAAATCAGTACTTGTTCTTGAATGTGCTGACTTTAATAGTGTCCACTGGTTTGCCTATTTAGCTCACCAGTGTCCAATGAAGTTATCTGCATTAAAATTTCTTTCTGCAATTAAGAGGAACCAGATATTATTTACCCACTGCATTATCTTTGTAACATTAATTTATAATAGTGGTGCGATTTTTTATCCACTACACGTATTTTTGAAAGGTAACTTGTACCGGAAGCAGAAAGGAAAACTTTGTATATTATGCTATGTAATTTTTGGTGAAAATACAGATTGTAGTGTGTTCTTTGACATTTTGTTTTCTATTAACTGGGAGTTCCAAGTAGAGGCATCTTAACTTGTCATTCAAAGTTTGAGAAACTTGTTTCCTTCCAGATCCTTTACATGTACAATAATGAGTTGTCATTGGCGAAAAGTCTGTTTACTACCAGCGAAGGAACAAAATGGGAAAACATTCCTACTTTAGTCAATTTGAGCCTTTGAGCTGTGGTGAAACAGATGAAATGACAAGATGGAAGGACTCTCTAGAGACCAGTAGAACTGAAGCACTCTCTAGAGAATTATGAATTCAACTATAAAAGTATGAATCTTATCATAAAAAAGTTTGAATCTTATAATAAAAAATAAAATAATTAGTGTGAGCCGTGAGGTCACTTTACATCCACTAGCAGTGATTTTTACAATCTTTAGCTCTTCCTTTTGGAATGTTACTCAGCAATCATCACGGCACTATCTTACACATATTTGTGGAGAATAAGGTGCATATAGACACAAGGTCTGACAGGTTGAGATAAGCGGGAATAAAGTGGTATACCAAAGGGGCACTACTTTAGCAAAAATAGCTATGTTAATGGTGAATACTTTAGAAATTTATGAAAAATGTGATGCTCCAGATCTAGAAATGTAAACACAGAATAATTGTTTTGATTCCTTGCATAAAAGGAATAGTTGTTTTGACGAATAAGGTTCCCTGTAGTGTGAGTACTCTTTTCAGATTTGTTTGATGCCAACTCCACAACTGTAAATCTTCCACCTTCTAAGCTGTCCATATCACCTGCGCTAATGTCATGAAAAAACATCCTGCTGCAGGTTGGGTTGGATTCTTTTGGACGATTTGGTTTGCTGCAAGGAAGAGCATTGACCTTACAAAGCACTCAATCGGCATGACAAATTCCGCGATCCAATGATATTCCACTTCTCGGCATGTGAAGCAGAAGCCTATAGATTGAGTCAAGCTGTGATTCAGTTCCAAATGATCTATGTCGCGCGCGATGTAGCTTTCGCCATCGCCTCACAGTTATGTAATGTGCTGTCTGAAGCTCGTTCTATGTGAATTACGGTTTGTCTAGTTTTTAACAGTAGAGGACATGCCCGTAGCGGACAGCTATGGTTCTCTGTATATTGTCTCCCTTTAGTGTAAGGTTCCACCTCTGAACTTCTGAACCTTGGTAGTATGTACACCTTGGTAGCCAATAAGCCAATGCTGGTTTTTATGGGATATGGTGTAAGTCTAAACCAGTGAAATAGCCAATGTTGGTGTCGAATGTGAAATAAGCTGTGCCGTATGTACATGCACTCCATGGTTGTATTGAACAATGCAGAATTCTCTTGAGAGCATGCAAAAATGGACTGAACCATTAATAGCATCTAGGGTATGTAGAACTGAATAACACAGAAAAGAACTTGATTTTTTTTCAAGGAATAAACCACACACGAAAAATAAAGCAGCACAATATCAATATTCCATCACAAGGGAAATACATGAGGATGTAGGTGTTAAATATCAATTAACATGAACACACAGACCGGTGACCATAGCAGCCAGGACTGGCTGCTTTGCTTTCCTATAAATTTTTGGTGCAACAGCCCCAAGAAACAAATATGTAGACACAAACACCTCAAAGGGATATTGCAAATATAGTTTACAAATAGAAGATAGAATGCTGCTGCAACAAAGCGTTGGCCACAGAAGATTGCGATGCCAAATCAAGCAGAGAAGTGACGCATCATTTTTTCTGCACGTACGGTTGAAACACAACATGAGAAGAACAGATCGACACACAAGTGAAACAGAGCCTCATCAATCACCATGTGGCAATATCTGTGACACATGGTAGCACCAGCCTAAAGGTCGCGGCCGACGAGCGAGAGGAGGAAGGTTCGGTAGTTGCCTGAAGTATCGGAATGGATGGCATCGGCCAGCGATCTCTTGTATTTCTTGTGGTACTCCGCCTTGATGTACTGCATGTCAATCTCCGTCCTCGTCACCACGACCCTTATCAGCGTCGAGTCGTTGGTGCCCAGGCCTTTCATCGCCTTGTGCAGGACCTGAATTCACACCACGAAAACAAGAACCTGAATTCACATCATGAATATTCAGAATGATCGCAGTGATGAATACATAATGTGTCATGTCATACCTTGGAAAAGTATTTTGCTGGGCTCTCGGCGCATCTGAGGATGGTCAGCAGGCCAAACCCAAAGTTCCCTGACGTTTCGCTCTTCACAGCCTGCCACAAACAATGATGAACCTTTTTGCTTGCATGTTCCAGACTTCCAGGAGAAGATGAGAAGATTCAGAAGGTGAAGAAGCTAGAGATCAGAAGCATTCGTTCATCACCTTCTCCAGGGACCGAGCATACATGTGGTGGTACGCAGAAGCGACGGACGCCATGTGCGCCCAGCTGCATTCGCTGAAGATGCGGATGAAGGTCTTCTCTTCTGTTCCCGGCCTCTTTTCGCCGGCTTTGTACAGTTCCCTTGCGTCGTGTGTTACCACCGACGGGTCAACCTCAGGGCCTTCGTAGCGTGGAATTCCCAGATAGGCGAGTAAAAGCTGCATCAAGAACAAAAGAGAAAGTTATGAGTAAAAAAATCTGTATGCTACAAATTGAAAGAGATAACTATTCAGATGCTATTTAAAAATCAGGTGAAATAGCAGAACAAATTGTGAGATGCATAATCTGATAAGAGGAAAAATTAAGACCTTCTGGTGATCGCCAGAGGTGCGTTCGTGAATGTCATGCTCGAGATAACAACCAAACCTTGCACGGTAAGTCTGCTTCATGATTTGCAGCTGAGACGGTGTCCTCGAACAGATTATCTCGGTGGCTGCTCTCAGATCGGTGATGTCTCCGTTAAGAGCTTGGTTCAGTATGGTTGCGTCGCGGCCGGCAGGATCGAGTGTCCATAGCAGCATTGCTTTCTGGAATCACAGGCAGAGTCGAATCCGGAGTAATTTTACACGGTCCAAGGCGCAAAACAACGAACATTAATTTGGCTGAAATTTGTAGGATTATTAGCATGTGGAGTTCATCATTTCCACTTTATATTTTTCACTCGTAACTTACTATTTATTCACTCGGCTTACCAGCTTGATTTACATGAATGAGAGAATAATTGGTCTAGTGTGTATATATTTTCATGCCTTGTGGTTTCCATTGAGCTCGGATGATATGCGATGGCAGAGATCCTGGTGATATATAGCCTTGTACTCCTGCTGAATGAGCGCACGTTGCATCGAGTCGCGATGGGCAAGTATGTTGATCACTGTCGTGCTGTCGCAACCAAACCCTGCAAGACCGTGGTAAAAAGTTAGCGCAGAAACATAGCGTACATATATCAGTACTACGAAGGAAGCAAGATTCAGACGTCAAGTTTGATTTATAGCTAATCCGAAGACGCTTAAAAACACATGAACTAGGTTAGCTAATTAACTGCAAAGCAACACACGGAACACTTTGACTAGTATAAGCATCTAATTAACCTCGGGGGCAAACATGCGTGGTCCAATGCTATGTACCCAATGGCAAACGGCACGAGCAGACATGCATGTAGTCTACCTTTGAAGGCCCTGTGGAGGTCGATGGCGTCCTGCCGCGGGGACGTGATCACCGGCGGCACGCTCAGGCTCGCCATGGCTACAGCCAGCTCGCCGCCGCAGCTTGCTCTAGCTCCCCGCGACGCACGCAGAACTCGGATCCTTTTGGGAGTTGCTGGCGTGGGCTAACTGTCTGCCTCTGCCGCTCGTGCTCGCGTTGGCTTCGCCTTGCGTG
The DNA here is from genome assembly GCA_017311315.1 of Dendrocalamus latiflorus. NCBI lineage: Eukaryota > Viridiplantae > Streptophyta > Magnoliopsida > Poales > Poaceae > Dendrocalamus > Dendrocalamus latiflorus. The sequence continues at coordinate 12,084,470 of CM029654.1, forward strand.
AGGGTTTTTAAAGGGGAGACGCCTTTTCCGCCTGGGGATCACCGCCGTAGATGGTAGACCGCGTCTAATCGACGCGGGTGGCCGGCGCCCCCACCACTATCACGTACTCCGGATGCAAAACGAGAGAAAGATATATGCCTCCTCATCATCGAGAGGAGTATCAAGTATCCATTTAAATATCTAAATTTATAATCTACCTTTCATCTATTTTATATTTTTATAATTTTTATTGAATTTTTGTGTTTATTTGTTTTATTCTTGGTTTGCGTATTTAGACATCGACGTTATTAAGTTAATGCAAGACCAACAGTAAGAAGCCCCAGTTATCACCAACGAAAGCAAGTCTTTCGTAACCATGTTGGTCCTAATGTTTATAAAATTTATCTTTATATCTTTCAAAAAATATTATGCATTGCTATTTTTATCCGATGTTAATTTAAGTATTAGTAATGTTAGTTATGCTTACTTGTAATATTACATCCCTTGATATTGATATTCGTGAACCGTTGTCATCCTAGTATAGTAGATCCTTGATAATGAATACATTATTGCTGGATTAGTTTTGAATGATAGAGCTACTTAGATATGCTACTTCGATCAATATCATCCTATGGGTGGGAATAATGTTATCAAATCTTTATACAATTCCTTTTTACCAAATGTATGGCAATAGGTATTACCATTGGTTTACAAAATAAAATGGCAAAAATCTATTTAGATTAGGGTGGACGATAAGTTCAGGTGGGTGCAGATTAAGCACGAGGCCTTTGTAATGTGGTCGTTCTGTCCAAGTCAATTAAGCATCAATGCTTGTGACTATCCAAACTAAGCACTACCGTACAAACATAAGTTTAAGTGGGTACGACTTAGCTAATTAATTTGCAAAGGCCTAGCTTTGATTTTGCTAGTTAGAGGAATGTGGGTATCAGATAGAGACATTCCCACACGATGCAAGATGAGGCTTCTAACTAGGCAGCTATAACCCTTCAGTGGTGAAACCTTAGGGGCAGAGTCGAGTTCGATTAACGTATTGTAAAGGCTTTGTGATAACCATTTAGTCGCACACATTTGGAAGAGTGTCAGAAAGGCAGTATAAGTTGATTATCTCTTATGGATAAAGCTTTACAACTTCTATAGAGTGTAAACTATTCAAATAGTAATGCCCACGATCAAGGGCGAGCAATGTGCGTTGTCACATGGTAGATTTATGGTTTTATTTTTAAATAAGCTTTTGGGAATCGAGGAGTGGTTAGAGCTCTCATGTGTTTATTCTGGTAGCTAGAGCCAATCAGGTAGATAGAACTAGGGATGAAAACAGATCGGGTAGTTTCCATCCGATCTGGATGAAAACGAATACGGATTGTGTTGGATCGGATTTTCTTCGGATAATTCTCGGATCGGCAACAAATACAGATTTTTTTGTCGGAAATGAATACGAATACAGTAGGCCTAATATCCGGCGAATACGGATACGAATACGGATTATCCGGATAATACGGATCCAGATATCTGAGATTTCAGCCAACATTGCCCAGCCTAAGCCAGTTACTCTCATCTCCCCTGCCACCAGCCCACTAGCAAATATTTGTGTTTATTAAAAATAAATTTAGTATTGTTGGTAGATTAAAATTTGTACCGACACTACTACAAAAGAGGCTATATTAGACGGCTACATCACATACGGTTCCGTATGAACCGTCTGTGATTAAACTGTCACAGACAGTTTATACTGGCAACCATCTGTGATATTTTCACAAACGGTTATTAACACGAACCGTCTGTGCTGTCTCAATTATCACAGACGGTTCGTGTTAATAACCGTATGTGAACTTTAATCATCACAGATGGTTCATATTTAAGAACCGTCTGTGAACTTTCACAGACGGTTCGTATTAAGAACCGTCTGTGATAATCTGGACAACACAGACGGTTCTTAATACGAACCATCTGTGGTAAACCTGACAGACCATTGTCGTATGAACTACAGAAACTAAACTGAGACGAGAGTCAAATTCAAGGCAATTTTATTACAAAAGTGCAAAAAAAGGGATTCCCATATTTGAATCTTCTGGGCTTCATATGCTTCTTCGTCGACTTCTGGAGTTGGAGGATCAGCCGCTGTGTTCTCGAATGCCGTCAAGATTGTCCTTGCCCTGTCCACTTCCTCCTCAAGCCTGGACAAATCATTAGCATGTTCCATAATCTCAAATAGGATGCCATGATAAACTTCCTCAGAATCGACCGATTCTGCTTGATCGACAAGGTTATCCATGTGTATCTGCACTGCCGCATGATCTTCCTCCGTTTTACGCACATTGTAGAGAAGAACGAGGCTGAGGGCGGTTTCCCTATCCTGAGCGGCAACGAGACACCTCCGTCGACGGCGGATGATGAGGTCCAACTGACAGATGGAAGCGAGTCAAGGAAGGAGAGCAGGGCATGAGCGGAGGAGCTGCTCCAGACGTAAATTGTTGGCCGCCTGTGTAAGGTTGCGTCCGAACAACTCATGATGGATAGACGAGAGGAAGGAGATCAAAAGAATTTTAGATGTCATTATTTAGAAATGTGGTGATGACGAAAATGAGAAGAGGACGTACAGTGTGTAGAAGAGCAGGATTAGGGCGCGCATATTTAAGCATTAACACAGACGGTTCGTATTCCAAACCGTCTCTGATATTAATATCACAGACGGTTCGTATTCCAAACCGTCTCTGGTATTAATATCACAGACGGATCGTATTCCAAACCGTCTCTGATCTATCACAGACGGTAGGTATTAAAAACCGTCTGTGATATTATGGCCATCACTGACGGTTCGTGTTAATAACCGTCTGTGATGATTACATGTCACCGATAATTGGCGTATACCCAGGATTTCGATCTCACCCGTCTATTCTCTCCACATTGAATGGCAGGCAGCAGTTCCTCCCACGGCTCGACCCTTATTAATAACCCCATCTACCTTTCCACCGGTACTAGTCACGCGTGAGTTCATCCACTACCTAGCTGTAACAGCCCAGGTTTTTATTAAAATAAAATAAATAGTAAATAAATAAAAATTGAATAAAATAAAACTTTAAATTAAAATAAGTATATTTGTGCCTAAAGTTTAAATTTGGAGTTGCCTTGAATTTCTGTTTTTGAAAAAGCTGGATTTGAAAAGTATTTTCAGAAAATCCTAAAATTATTATTAAAATGATATTTTGATTTTCTATAAAAATCCTATGTCAAATTAATTATTTGGAGTTTTTGGCTTTTATTTGCTTTCCTGGTTTTTCTGGAGTTTAAAAATGCATTTTTGAAATTAAAAGGTATTTTAAAGTTTGAAAATTAAATACCAACATTAGTTGGAAGTATTTTTATTAAGTCCAAAATGTCACCAGGAGCTTCTGTGAATTTTCCTGGAATTTTTGGAAGTTATTTGGTATTTTGCTGAGGCCAATTGAATTTTCTGGGCTTTTCTGAAAATCCTAAATCAAAAATCAAAAATAAAATTCCCCTCCCCTTTCCCCTGACCGCCACGTGGATGGCCTGGATCTCGCCACGCCGCCCCCTCGGCCATCCGCTCCATCCCGCCTACCCCTCCCCGATGGCCGCCACGTCGCCCCTCATTCCCAATCCGACCGTCCGCCCGCACCTCTCCTCCGGGCCGCCCGATTCCCCCTGGGCCACGCGGCGCCATCTTGGCCACCCACGCCTCCTCTCTCCCCACTCCACCGCCAAGCGGGCCTGGCCCGTCAGCCTTCCGTCCGCCCCGCGTAACCCCCTGGCCGCCCGATCCCACCTTCGGACACGCGGCCTCATCCGCACCGCCCGCGCCTTCCCCCTCTCCCCTCTCTCTGCGCGCGGGGCCCGCCTGTCGGGGTCGTCTTCCCCGCCGCGCCTCCTTCCTTCTTCTCCTCTCCCCTTTCCTTTTCCGGCCGCCGACCGAATCCTCGCCGCGCCTCCTTTCCTTCTCCGCCTCTCTCCGGTTTTGGCATCCAATCGCCGCCCGGGATCAAATCCCCCAGTCCCCGCGCCCCCTCTTTCCTTCTGCGCCCTCCCCTTTCCTTCTACGCCCTCCCCTTTCCTTCTTTCCCTTTCTTTCCTTTCCGCCGCCCGCCATCTCCGGCGAGGAATCCCCGCCAGCTCCCCCTCCCCGACCCCTATAAAAGCCCTTCCCCGGCTCCGTCCTTCCTCGCTCATCCCTCCCCCGCCCTCCAATTCTCCTCTCCGCGGCCCGAATCCCCTCGCGCCGTGTGCCCTTGTCGCCGCCGCCGTCTCGGGACTTCGGCGAGAAATCCCGGCCATCTCCGCCGTCTTCGAGCCTTGCCGTTGGTCCCTCCGGCTTCCCGGCCTCACCGCCGTGCCCGTACGCACTTCCCCGGCCCCGATCGCCACCAAGCCGCCGCCGCGCCGTGAGACCCGAGCCGCCACCGCCTCTCCTCGCCGCCGACCACCACCCGGCCTTCTCCGGTAATCTCCGACCCCGCCACTGCACTCCCCTCGGTCCCCTCTCCCCGTTGCCGCCCTCGCCGCCGGCCACCGCCCGCCGGAGTGCCGGCGAGCACGCCGCCCGTGCACCTCCGGTCGGGGCTGCCTCGGTGCCAACGTGGCAGGTGAGGTGGCCGCCGCGTCAGCGCCACCCGGGTGCCACGCAGGCACCCAGCTGCCACGCCACCCCCTGCGCCACCTCAGCCCGCCCGAGTCCATGGACTCGGTCCACATGCACCCGGGCCCATCTGTCGGTCTGTGCACCCCATGGCTGACGCAAGCGTGACGCCATAATCCCCTTTTTCAGTTGAAAAATAATTCGGCCGAAAATAAATTTGGTGCTGACGTCATAATTCCAGATTTCCTTTAGAAAATTAATTCCAGAAAATCCTAATTTTCCATTTTCTCTGTTTTCAAATTTCCCGGAGCCCGTTCTTCTTCGTTCTAACTCCGATTGAGCCCATTCAAATTTCTAAATTCATCAAAATTTCCCCTCTATCCATTTATGGCCTCAATTCAAATATTTGAAGTCAATTTGAATTTATTTTAAATTTATTTGAAGTTGGTGGGTTATTTTGACGTGTAGACTTCGACGATTCGGGAAATTTCTTCGACGAAGAGTCAAACCAAGTTGAAGAGCAAGGCAAGTCACACTCCTTGACCATGTTGATCCCAGATTGTAAATAAAATTATGTTGATTTAAATTATATTGCATGCATAATTTTATTCAATGTATTTCAATTCAGTTTTAACTTTAGTTAATACCTGTTTGTTAATACCTCCTTTGACATTGCAAATCCTGATACCTTGTCACCTTAGAATCAAATTCTAGTTAGTACGCTAGTATTGGCTAGAGAACTTGTAAATCAAATGCTTAGCCATGCTTACATAAAATATTGGTTTTGGGGTACCTTTTCACATAAAATGATAAGCTTTTGAACTGTATTCTTGACTTCGGAGAGTCAAGAAGGATGATAAAATATTTTGAAACAAAATATAAAACTGGTTTAGACTTAGGCAATTGGTTAGAGTGGTGGGTGCAAACATGCCCTGTTGGTTGGAGCCGCAGTGGTTGAGTGTCGTGCACGGGGGTATGTGGTTGAGCCTAAGTCAGTTAAGGACCGGTCTGTGAGCTACTGTTGCAAAGCCCTAACGTACTACCACAAGGCTGGTATGGGACAGCCCTGGCTGAATAATTTGTGGGTCCCAACCTGAGCCATTTCGTAGGTTGAAAGTGAGCGTGGCGTAGGCCATGAGAAGTCTCACTCGGCTCAAGAGGGGTCCCGGTCTGGTGGATTCCTTACTGGGGTGAAACCTTAGAGTTGGGTTGGCCAGGTTGAAGGCTTTGCATTGTAAAGGCCTTGTCACGACTCCTAACCGCACACCTAAGGAAGTGTGTAATCTAGTGGTAAAACGGGATGATCGTGTCTTGTGGGTAAAGCTGTACAACCTCTGCAGAGTGTATAATCTATCCTGGATAGCCGTGCCCACGGTCATGGGCAAGCTGAGTAAAGGTTTTTCATGGATTAGATTTTGATTTTCAAAATGTTTTTGAAAACCTTGCGAATGGATGGAATCCGTGAGAGATTGAAATCTGGTGAATGGATGGAATTCATCAGAGTTGCGCAGTGAAAGCGTGTGGATGGATGGAATCCATACTGATCTTTTGGAAAAGTTGGTCCGGGTGGGATGCCCGTGGATAGGTTGGTGTTTGGTCGGAGCCTACACTGACGGTAATATTTTCAAATACAAGTATTGTTTTTACTTACTGTATTAAATTCAACATTTTCAATCTATTTATTATATTTCATTAAATGCTGTTTTATGCAAACTAACCCTATGAGCCTTTCATTGAAGCCTTTATCATTATATTGCATTTCTCCGTGTGACTTGCGGGGTACAAGTTTGTACTCATTGTTGCTATCTCCACACAGAGGAAGACGACTTCGACTACGGTGAAGACCAGAACGAGTAGGCCACGTCTTGCAGTTGTTTGCCTGTGGGCAGGCTTGGGCTTCGTCTTTTCAGCTTCGCTTCCGCAGTTTCTTTTGCAGTTATTTTTGCCAATGTGCGATGATGTAATCGCTGGCCATAAGGCCGTACTCTTTAAATTAAATAAATATCATTTTGCTTGGTATTTATCTTTGTTGTTCACTGTGTGCACTAGCTGATCCTGGACTAGTGCGATTTACACAGAGGATCCAGGAGTCGTTGCTCCGGGTTCCGACAGAGATGGTATCAGAGTCTTAATGACTCCAAGACGTGACCGTAGGTAGAATAGATTGGTCAGACCATAAGGACTTATTTTTAATAATCAGTAGTTTCAAAAAGTTTTGCTTCAACCTTACCTTTCAAATCTTTGCTCACCCTTATCTCTCAATTCTTCCTCACCTTTATATTAACAACGAACCGTCTGTGATAGCAAGTGCATAAGCCATTTTATTTGCCGTTTCTTGGCTAGCCTCAGGATATGCTAGCCATGCCCTCTGAAAGCAAGCAAGCAGATTACAAATAAATGACAGATAAGTTTATTGCAACTCAAAGTAAATTACAACAAAATTCGCTACACAGATGAATGTAACAAACGGCCAGCAGATCACATACATATATAGATTGAAAATCGTTACACAGATCTGACAAATGAATTAAATTGAAGAAATTGTTTGACTTGTACAATTGAATCCAATGTTTCAACATCTAATTATCACCATTGCTGGGGTGGAATTCTCCAGCCTTGTTTATGACCTCTGCTACTGAGAATTCGGAGAGGTTTCCACAAATTTCTATGAGTTGGTCAAGATCATATGTACTTTCGTCGAAGTCCACCCGCTGTCGCTAGGAGCAATGTTAAGTCATTAATTAGCATGTGTGTATAAATATATATACATATATATAATCAGAAAATAATAATGATTGGAAAGACCTGACAAACCTCTGAATCATTGATCTTAGTATCCATGATTTCCTTCATATGGCGGCAAACGTAGAATTCACATACGTTACCCTGTAGCTGTTGGTGGCACTGCAAAAATAGAATTACATACATAGGTATTGTAAATTCTAGAGGCATTATAATAAAGTGTGATATAGGATTATTGTGTCGTAGCGGGTATCGAAAATCGTGTGTTGTGTCGCAGCGTGTCACTGGATTTGTCATGTCTTCCTCCTACGGCAACATAAGCGGCAAACGACCTACGACCTACGGAGGCGCTAGCTCATAGCGGAGGGGAGATGCATGAAGGAAGCTAGCTAGTGGATGAACTCACGCGTGACTAGTACCGCTGGAAAGGTAGATGGGGAGTTATTAATAAGGGCCGAGCAGTGGGAGGAACTGCTGCCTACCATTCAATGTGGAGAGAGTGGACGAGTGAGATCGAAATCCTGGGTATACGCCAATTATTGGTAACATTTGCTTATCACAGACGGTTATTAACACGAACCGTCTGTGATGCATACTATCACAGACGGTTCGTGTTACTAACCGTCTGTGATTGTGTTTATCACAGACGGTTCGTAAATAGAACCGTCTGTGATAGACCTTCACAGACGGTTTATACCACAAGCCGTCTGTGATAGATCACTCTATACGTCAATTTTTTTTAGTTTTTTTGGCTAGCCTCAAGAAATTAAATAATGTCCTATGGTCTTTGAAAATAAGCAAATAGAGACGCAAGCACAACAACACATTCAGATCTATTACAGCTAACGAACCCTTCGTGGCACGACGGTCACACTAAACAAGACACACTTACGACACTTAAGGCAAGAGTGTGTTGCCTAGTATGCCGTCGTGCCGCGATGGAGGTGCTAGCTCACGGCAGTAGTCGGCGTTGTGGAGGAACAAGCAAATACAGAGGCAAGCACAACAACACATTCAGATCTATTACAGGATAACAAGCTAACGAACCCTTCATGGCACGACGGTGAGACTGAACAAAACACACTTACGACACTTACGTCAAGAGTGTGTTGTCCAGCCTCCCGCCGTGCCGCGACGGATGCGCTAGCTCACAGCGGAGGGGAGATATGATTATACCACAGACGGTTAGTAAAAATTTTTACCACAGACGGTTAGTAACAAAAACCGTCTGTGATATGATTATACCACAGACGGTTAGTAACAAAAACCGTCTGTGATAGTCGAGTATTATAGACGGTTCTATTTAACAAACCGTCCGTGATAGTCTCGTATCACAGACGGTTTTTATTTCGAACCATCTGTGATATGATTATATCACAGACGGTTAGTAACAAAAAACGTCTGTGATAGTCGAGTATCACAGACGGTTCTGTATAAAAAACCGTCTGTGATAGTCTCGTATCACAGACGGTTTTTAGAAAATCGTCTGTGATACGAGACTATCACAGACGGTTTGTTAAACACAACCGTCTGTGATACTCGACTATCACAGACGGTTTTTTATACAAAACCGTCTGTAATGTGAGTTATCACAGACGGCTTGGGAGCCGTCTGTGATAACCATCTATTATCACTGACACCTAAACACTGACGGTTCAGGAACCGTCTGTGATAGGACTGTCTGTAGTAGTGCGATTAAATTGATGTACTTCCATTTAAATCATTCTGATACAAATTTAAATTCGTAATTAATTTATTAATCACATGTAAATTGTAGAAATCCATTAAGAAATATTTAGGACTTTAGAAAAAAATAACTACCATTTGAAGATTTAAAATCGGTACAATGGTATGACTATTGTGGATAAAAATGCTTATGCTTATTTATATTTCATTAATGTTTTGACAAGACAACTATTTATGTGTTTTCATTGATTTTGGATGTATAGTTTAAGGGGTCTTCATGTTCCGATAAATATCCGTGACCATATTTGTTTTGATTCGTATTCGCCCAATATCTGTATTCGATATTATTTGTATTTGTATTCGTATCCGAGGTATCCGTATTCGTATCCGCATCCTAGAAAAAAAATATGAAAACAAATATGGTAGAGGTATTATCCGTCCATATTCGATCCGTTTGCATCCCTAGATAGAACCTGATTCATTGAACTTTGATAGATAGCACCTTAATACTAGTGTTGGTAGTTAGAATCTTCACTAGAAAAATATCTAATTTCAATTATTGCAATTAGTTTGTCAAATGAGTGCTTTGTAAAAATATAAAATTTTTGTGAATTGTTGTTTTATACAAAATAACCATAATAAGCCCATTTTGTTAAGCCTTACACCTATATAACTATATTTTTCCAAGGCTTGTAGAGTACTCTATGTACTCTCCTTGCAATCTACAAAACCATCTTAGAGAATTATGAAGATGCAGAATGAGACTATGACTACTTCACGTATGGCTTCGATGAAGGATGTCCGAATTACTAGGTTGCACTTTCTTAATCAATTGCTTGTGGCAAATTCATGGGCCATCTTTAGAATTTTTTTTGCATTCACTGTGTTTTGTAAGTTTGAGATGTCTTGTAACTTCAGTTGTACTAAGTGGCTATAAGGCCAATGTTCTTTATTATTATAATAAAATGTTGCTTGGTTATGTATTCACCACTGTTCAACTATGTGTACTAGCTTGGATATAGGACTAGTACTGCAATATATAGAGGGTTCGGATCTAGGTAATCCGGTCCTGACAGTGCACTCTGCAGCAAGAGAAGACAAGTGAGGAAAGCAACATCCTACTTGCATCTTGCTTGCGAGGGCTTTCTTCATTCATTCAGCCTAAGCTAGTAGAGCTCAAACCTTCTATGGATGATAGACACAACTGGACCGAATCTTAAGATATGTTTAAAGGCATGCTTAGCACATGTTTGGGTCACGAGGATTTTTCCCAGTGTTATAAAATGTATGGCAAAAATAGAAGATCAAAAGACTGGGAGACACAGATTTAATATAAAAAACCTTTGTGGGGAAAAGCACGGATGCACGAAGATAGAATTTACTATATAAGAAGATATTACAAGCATAAGGAACTTTGGCGTATCTCAACCGTGTGACTACAGAGGTACACACACACACATATGCTAGTGACCAGAGTCCTGAACAGAGAAGAAAATCAAATCAAAGTCGGATGCGTTAGCTGTTGTCACGTTTGACACGGCTCGGTGCCACGTCTAGTGTAGTGTCTGACACGGACACAATGACGAATTCGAATCTCACTTTAATGATCTCCACATTGAGACGAATTCACTCCTGTAGCCGAATAACAAATCCCCTCAAAGTAAGTCTTCATTCCCAGACCTTATGCCTCGAAAGTCCATCGGACTAATTTTCAACAAGACTGGAGCAGTCATATCCAAACGTTTGTCAGGAAGCAAAATTGAGCAAATCACCATCAAGTTCAAACACACTCTATCAACAAAACAGATGAACACATCTAGGTCTTTATTAGTTCATAACCCCAGTAAAGTCTGGATACAGGTAGATGACCTCCTGAAACAAATGCTCAATTTTCAAATGAAATAAACCAAAGCATCATTTGTGGTGCTGGATAGAGAGCAAAGAACTCATCTCATAGAATCTAGCATGCTTCACTTGGAATACAAAAATCGACAAACAATGCCCGTTGAAAGAATAACTTACACGTGTGTGGCTATCACATATGTCAAATTACCAGCTTCAAAGGTAACTAAATTACATGATATAGTTGAAATTGCTCTTGTATAATTTTCTGGATGAAAAGAACTCTTGTGTCATCAATGGAGTATAAAATGCAGTAGATCTCTCGTATCGAGCTGTGACAACTGGACAAATGTTGTGTTATCCATGCAAAAAAACAAACTCCTCCTTGCGCTTAAAATCCTTCATCTCAAACTAAATTTGGGGCAAAACCTTCACTTTCAAATAACAAAACTCCGAAGAGGATTATGCCAGTTGCCATTAGGGTGTCATCAAACTTTTGAAATTAAATATTATCGAAACCTCCATAATGATCATGCAAACTACCCAAATTGTAACATATCAAACGGTGAATAAAACACCAAATTATGTTGTCCCTATAACTAACATTGATTTTTTTCTTCTAAAATCTCCTCAATTAAGTGTAACCCAAATTAACCCATTGTGTTGAAAAACCTACAAATCTATCTTAAACTCTTCATATGTGGATCCTGCCGTAGTAACTGTAGAAGACGATTAGTCATTAAAGAAACACCAATGATTAATACTGCATGGATGCCACCAATAATAGGCACAACAACCTGAATTGTAATGAATTCCATCTTCAACAAAAATATGCCGAGCTAATGACACAACTTCTTGATAGAAGATGATGATCGACTGAGAAGAAAGATCGTTGACAGAGTTGGCGTAGTACAGTGCCAAGGCATAGCGCTAGGCAGCGCGTGGGATGATGTTTGTGGAATTAGAACTAGAACAGTCATTGGGCTAGAGTGCGAGTTGTCACTCAGCATGGCATCAAGTCATGGAACGGAGTCGAGGCGAGTCAAATTATTAAGTTGAGAATGCTAAAATCTCTTTTTTTATGTAGGTAGCAAGGGCTTATAAAAAACCATAGTACACTTCCATGTGCATGAAGCAAAAGAGCTTCAGAACCTTCCTGGTAGCCTCTCGTGTGCGGGTAGCACTAGGGGCAGATTTTGATATTTGCTTCTCACGACTCATCTCTGGATACTGCTCCTCGTGTTCTGATCCGACAGGACAAAAAGTTTTCTAGGACACCGAACAAAAGCTTCCATACCTACAAGGCATAAGCAAGAAACATCTGTGCCTCAGTACTGGGGTTAGTGATAAAAAACTTGGGAATCCAGTACTGAGCCACACAATGTCTAGGAACAGCAGTAGAAGTAGAAATAAAATGGTTAGAAAGATAATCATGAGAATGCATACGAGAACCACCTTGCCCTCTCCGATTCGGCCTTCCAAAAGACCAGTACTTCCCCTGACTAGGTGTTGCCCATGGTCTATCCTCACGATATCGTAACCTAAAGCACAGCCTAGAGCCACCAAAGGAGTCAAAAAGTCATCTACAAATCTAGACCTATGTCTAGAAAGAAAAACAGGCTACCCAGCTCTAGAGACACTCATGGGTGAAGGAACTCCTCTAATGGTCCTCAAAATACGCACTCTCTTCTTTCTCTCAACCTTGGCTCTATGGAAGTAGAATTGAAATATGTGACCATCCTTCTTGCAGAAGGTACAATGGTACTTGACCTTTTGAAGAGTCTGACCTGATGAGGAATAAGTACCTTCCTTGCTAGAAGGGGTTTGGGCAAAACCTACAGATCTAAAGACTGTCACAGAAGGCTCAGGGGATTCTACCTCAAACTTGCCACTCTTAACAACCCTCGCAACCTTAGGCCGGTGGTTCTTGGAATACTCTAGAGAATTAAATCTTAGGCCTCTCTTCTTCACATTCACCTTAGATTGATCAAGAATCATGTTGAGTTTTTTCTTCCCACTAAAAAAATCTATCAAGGGTCTTTTTGAGGTAGTCATTTTTATTGGCTAGGTAAAGGTTCTCGCATATGGCACACTTATTTGATTTCGTTGCCCTAGCATACCTCTTTTTATGAATGGCTACCTCAAACTTTAGAGCCTCACAAGACACATAGGGGAATTCTTAATCCTAGCCAACTACTCTTTATACTTGACCCTAAAGGCCTCATGCATTTCATCTAAATCACTCCCAATCTCAACACAAAATGTATAAGAAATAGAATCAATGACTTTCTTAAATGCAGTCATGGTTATGGATTTTTCAATTTTAGTTTTCTCCTCAAGAGTCTTGTTGAGAGCATCTATCTCAATTGTGAGTTTAGGACAATTTTCACATGATGAAGTTCTAGAATGAATAACCATTTCAATCATTTCTTTCATTTTGATTTTGTTATCCTCACAATGAGAGAAAGTATGATTAGGATTAAACTTATGCAATTCCTTAAGAGCACTATCCAATTTTATCTCAAGCAAAGCACAATTTGAATAAGAAGATGGAATAGCATCTACAGGAATCACATATAAAGCAATAATATCCAAGCAAACATGATCATAACTTGATTTGAGAGAATCTAGTTCATCTAGAGCATTCTTGAGTTAATCAACAATAGAGGAATGAGCATATTTCAGTGTTGACAATTCATCATGCAAGCACAAACAAGATTCACAATCATCAGGATTAGTTGGTTTGAGCCTAACAACCTCTAGGTTTAAGTTGCCAATCATAATGTCCTTATATCTATTCATTTTAGTTTGCTTCTTTAATTGTTGTTCAATTGCAACAAATGCATATTTTATTGCTTTGGAGGATGGGCATACCTCATCAGGGTCGTTGTAAGGCTCGTCGGGGTCAACGTCATGGGTGCTCTTAGCCATGAAGCACATACTATTGAAGTCCTGGACCTTCTTGTTGCCATGGGTGTTGTCCTCCATCCCTGAGTACACATTGCTCATGTCAACGTTCTCAAGAGCAGTAAGGATTCAGTTGACAAACTTGCGATAGTTAGGCTTCTTGACCATTGCGTCACGAGCTTGTGGACACCTCTGAAGGTCCTTCTCCTTCTTGCCCTTCAGATTGGGGCATTTGGCCCAAATGTGGTTTGGCTCACCATACTTAAAGCAAGTCACCGGAACACTTCTCCTCTTGTTCCTCACCTTATTATAGACTCTTGTGCATTTTGTGGATAGGAGGGCTAATCTTCCTCATGTAGCCTCTCTAGCTGCTCATCGCTTAGGGGACGCAAGGCAGACAAAATCCAGAAGAGCCAAAATCCACAAAACTTGAAGAGCTGCTTTGAGAAGGGTCTATCACAAGTGTTATCAACTCTATCTTGAGAAGATGTGAGATGGAGTCAATCTCATATGTCTTCAACCTCGAGTAGAGTTTATCCATGGTAGGCTCACTAATGACAGTGTTGTCATTGATGGATGTGATTTTCATCCTCCAAACTTTCACATCAAGAGCACCCAAGATTTGGCATGCATTCTCAGACTCTAAGGTCAAGCCAATAGCATGAAGATCATGAAGGACCTTGTTGAACCTTCCCCACAACTCATCGAAAGATTCACAGACTTTTGCTTGATCTTTAGATTATTTCTTTCTTGAGTTGATTCTATCTTATTTCCTTGATCGCGGTAGAACCCTCATGATAGTCAGAAAGGGTCTTTCAGATCTCATGAACATATCTTAAATGAGCAACTTGCTCAAACTCAGATTGACTAAGCTTTTGAATCAAGAAGTTACGTGTCTTATTGTTTGTCTCTTCATCGGGAGAAATCACATCGTCATTGATCGACAACACATAATGATTCTTGAATTTGAGCCAAATTGTGTGCACTTGAGCCTTAATGTAGGCATGCATGTGAGACTTTCAATAAGAAAAATCGACTCCATCAAACACGGGTGGCTTGGTAGAATACTTGTCTACTGCCATGGCTCATACGACCAGTTAAGATCTATGAGAAGAACTAACCAGGCTCTGATACCACTTATAGAACCGGTATGACAACAGAGAGAGTGAATTGTGCTTAATCTTTATCTAATAGCTATGAGAAGTTATGAAGATCAAGAAGCTAAAAATCCAAAAATTCTCGAAGCTATTGAAATTTTTAGCCCGTGTATAGTAAAATCAGCATTATTTTAAATTCAAAAAAACATGTAACTTTTGATCTGTCAATCCAAAAGACTTGAAACTTGAACCAAAACTAGTTCATGACCTTAAAAACCTATCTCAATAAATAAACCTAAAATAACTTAAGAGAATTTAGATATTTTGGTTCATGAAACTATGCTACACCAAAATCGAGTAAAAACCTAAAAATGAGTTAACTCTCAAACCAAAACTTGAAATCACATGAAATTTAGTATGCACCTTCTCTAGGATGTTAGAAACCTATTTCAATCAAGGATCACAAAATAATTGCCAAAATTCTAACCTTTTTTCATTTGAAGGCAGTTTGTACCAAAAACGGGTCAAAAATGACAAACGGTGAATATGACTTGCTCGTAGGTGAATGATGACCAAGATAGCTCTAGATGTGTTTTCACATATCCTAGCAAGCAAGAACACTGAAGAAACAGAGGTGGAAATAGCTAGATCAAGAAATCACTCGGAGAGGCCAAAAAATGCAAAAATCGAGTTTCTTTATGAACTTGCCAACCAAATATCTAGATAAGTGGAGAATGATTTTTAGATGTTATCTTTATCTCTTATACATCCTTAGCACAACAAGATCAAAAAGAGGGTAGAGAAGAGATCAAAACCAACCAAATCAAGAGCAAATTAATCGAAATATGAAAGATCCATAGAGATAAATAAAGATTCATCTATTGCTATTTGTGAAGAAAAGTTTTATAGTCACTTCACATTAGAGGATAGAGAGCATACCACAAGCACTCAACTTCTCTCAGACCCTAACCCTAGAACTCATGAACACGTGGTCTCAAGAGAGCATGGTTGGATGATTAACTACAAGTCTTTATCTCAACCCCTTAAATAGATGGGTTAGCCAGCCACATCTAACGCTTAGTGGATACTATCCACTTAGTACAATTGGGAAATCCGATAACCCTATACACATGGATTTTAACTCACTAAACTTATGCACATTTTTCAAAGCACATAAGGTCAAATCCGCAAAATCCTAAGTTTTGATTAATCTTGATCATACCAGCTTCTCCATAATCTAAACCACCTTCCCGAGCGCCACTCACATGCCACGATTTTCTTTCAAAGCCGTTTTCAGTATTTTGGCCAAATTACTAAAATACTCTTTCTTGACCCAGTTATCTCCTTCCATTGCAAGCAATCACTATACTTACCACATATAGGTGTACCACTAGTTTGCACACATTAGCAAGTCTCTTCCATTCCAGTTTCATCGGACCACGCCTCACTTGGACCGACCAAGCAACATGGTGCATACCCGCCATTCGAACTTTCCTTCAACATTTTCCGCCTTTCTCGTGTCATGCTTTAGCTCACCATCTCACCCGGCATACTTGATCATTTTGGGACTCGGTTCCTCTATTAGCATAGTTTCGATTCTCGCCGTTGACCATGGTTGACTCCAAGCAATCCTGCACATCTAAAGACAAAAAAAATCATTTTTGGGCAAAAGTTCTTCACAATTTAACCCACATTAGAAATAACATGTCACATGCAACCTATAACCAATGATCTAGGTCACCAAATCATCCTATAACTCAAATTTTTAAAAAATTATCTATTTTTGCAGACTGCTAAGTAAAAACAGTAAATTTATAAATTCCAAATTTTCACTCGTCCATAATAACAATGGTTCATCACAACACAATCATAGACCTTCTCACGTGGTCCTTCAACTACTAGCTAGGCACCTTCAGTGGCACAAGGTCCATGAAATGGCGAATCGGTAGCGTAAGTTCGTTTCCGTTTTATGAACGCCCAGCAGGAGCTGTCCATCAAAATGGGCTCGAATTAGAACCACTGCTGTTTGAACTGTGCGTGTTGGTTTATGTTTGGTGAGTTTTGCAGAGCCTTTCAGAGGTGGGAGCGAATAGATTAGTGTGCTACTGATTGGTATCAGTCTTGTCAATATTTTGCGCGTTCTTAATTCTGATTTCGTAAAGACCTGGAATCCTGTCCTAAGGTTCAATTTCCTTTTTCTCTTGGTTGAGTAAGTTTGCGACATTCGTGAGGATTGACAAATTCCTCTGTGGAACCGTGGTGCTGTTCTTGATGTTTCAATCTGACGACCCGTGCCTTCTCAGCCACAGAAGAGCAGCGATGTTTTTTTAGAAAATTATTATTATTATTATTGAGCTACTTTTAGAAGTTTGATCTAGCCATCCGTCAGTGTTGTCAGGTTATTCTCCAAATCCAATCTTGTGTGCTGTTCTTCTGAATTCAGTATTTTCCTGTGGTGTCACCACTGACTAATTTCATATCTAAAAATATCTCAATATATTTATTTCAGCACTTCATACTTGAAAAAGAAGACAAGGAAGCAGGAAAACATCAACTCGATTGCGGTTTCTGCCGGCCAGTGTCTAGTTTTACATTAACATGGGCATTCCAGAGACAATAGGATAATGTAGAATAGATAAGGGCATTAACAAGTGACAAGCTATTATTTCTGAACTATTGGCCATCTGCTCCTGTCTTGCCCAACACAAGTTGCTGCCTTGTGATTGTTTCTTATTGGTTTTGGCAAGTTAATTAAGCTGCCAATTTAGCTGCTGTTATAGATAGTATGGTCTGAATAATTGTGGTTAAAGTTCGTGTTTTATGAGTGTGTGCTGTTAGAGGGGGAAATATTAGAAAATCAAATGTTATCTCTTTACCTCCAACTTTTTAATAACAAAAATGACCCAATAATTTGCTGTGAAGTTCCCATATCCCACAACAGTGGGAGATTTGGGTTCCATCTGCAGTACCAAGTGGGCTTTTCTTTTTTGGAATTTTGCCATTTCTAGAAATGATTGTTAGAAAAAGGTTGATACTTTGGAAAGACTGTTCATGGTTTGTGGTGCCGTGCTGGAGGCAACCTCAAAGAGTAGTAGTGAGAAAAAGATCGATAGATCTTTAGATAAGTGATATGCAGGACTATTCAGGCTTTTTAAGTTCTTGAGAGTTCACTAATATCAAGGCCTGGTAAACACAAACTACAATCATTTTTGTTGGATTCCCTTTCAGAGATATTAATTTTGTTGAACTTTGTCGAGATGTACGACGAAATTCGACACTGCTTTGACATTAGTACATAGCATGACGAGATGAAATATGTTGAAAAAAACTACTATCAGTTGAAATGACTGAACTAGTAGGATATGACTAAGTTTTATTGCAAGGAATTCCAGCCAATAAATTTCTGAAATGGACAGTTTAGCTAACTGATCTAACAGTAGTTATTGTTAGTTGTAACTGACATGATAAGGTTTCCATTGGTCATTTGTACAAATCATGTTGTACTTATGAGTTATATCTTCATTTGATTTCCATCAAACAATGATACCATACCAACCATACTGTGGGAACACAATATAGTAACGTACAGCATATGTACTTTCATAATTTGTGTGGTAGATAAATTACCATTAAAAAATCAAGTCAAACTGAACTCGGGGATTCATTTCAATCATAGGAACCTCGATGACAAAAGTAAAGCATGGACGGAGAAGAAAGGCCGTCAAAATTTGCAACAGACGTACAGCTGAATCTATCAGAGAAACTTGCCTACATTATTCTCTCCTTGTGTGTCTGAGGACCATCCTGCTTCAGTTTAGTCTCTTCCAATGCCAAAAAAGAATGATGTTCTCATGACAATTAGGTCCCTTTTGGAACGAAGCAACGTGCGACCAAGCACCAATTTGACTGCACATTCCCTGCGTAATGTTTCTGATCTGTCTGAAAAAAGAGGCACAACATGGCAGTGCCAAATATGCAGTCTTGAAAACTATTTTTGCATACACACACACACACACACACACACACACACTGTTCTACACTGTCAGCTCCAGCAAAAAAGTTGCTACTAGCCTGCAGATATCTCTAGCTAAGATATCAAACAGTAGGCACATGACAACAGGCACAAGAGTCTTAACTAAATTCCGGCAAAATTCAAGCACACGTTGCATGGTTTATTGGTTGCATTGCCACAACCTAAGGTAGCACACCAAACAGAGCGATAACAATGCATATTATTCAGCCAAGTTGCACAACTGTAGCTTTAGCCCATCCTTACCCAGCCAATCAGCCATTATTCAAGGATGACATATAGTTCTTCCCCAGTCAAACATTCTAACATGTTACACATGACAGTATAACATTCCAATCAGAACATTCTGGAGTCTGGACTGCACTGCTCATGGCCCCACTTTTTTCATCTACCTTATCACCTTTAGAACCAATGGCTCCGGTATGAAGGGTTGAAAATTATATGAAGCTACATGTTAAGGTCTTTGTAATTTGCGCTGTTCATTTATAACTAGTAGAAAGAGAAATGAAGAGTAAACCATAAGGTGATGGCTTTGTTTTTTTTTTTAAAGAGAAGCTGTTGTTTTTTGTAGAGCTCTTTTTCGGTACCTCCTAATGTTTCTCAACCATCCAATCTTTTTTATCCAATGGATTAGATTGCCGACATAGGAGTTACAGATGAAAACTTGATAATTTTGCATGTCGGCAACTTTCCTCAAAAGAATAAATTAACTTCAACAAATATATCAGTGTACACTTTTCTGTTGAAAAATATGACATTCACGGATCGCTGTTCAATTTATTCACTTTTTTTTTAAAAAAAAATCCTTCTACTTCGCTCTTCCTTGTCTCCAAGATCGATAAAGTTGTTACTATTAGTTTTTGCTATGATATATTTGTAAAGTCTTTAGGAAAAAATGGCATTATGAAGTTGTCATAAAATTTTTACAAGGCAATAATCTAAATATTCAAAAAATATATATTGTCAGCCAAAGATAAAAAATTTTACCACATGCTTCCAGGTGATAAGAATATGTGACCGAAGGGATTTGTTGGTACGCTAACATTAATTGGCTGAACATAGGAAAAGATCGCGTGAGCTAGGGACGACGTACCTGTTATTTCTTGAAAATTGTTAACTAATTTCAATATGAGACTGAGAGTGTATTGACTGAGAACTAATCTCAGTGAGAATTTCATGAGAACTAATTAAACAGAAATATTTTTTTATTAGCATTCCTTTTTTTTGCGAGGAATCGGCATTCGATTTAAACTGCTATAAATGGTTAAGATATTGCAGTAATCAAAGTATTATTACGCACTAGTTATACGCTAATGATTCAGTAGCAACATTCCATTCAAGTTTTCAACTACTATGACAAGTAAACGAAAAAAAAACACAAACATGGTAGTATCTGATAGCTCTCAGAAGAAAATGTATCCGGCCAGAAGGTCACGCCTCTTGACATCGACGTTGGTCGATGTTAATTTTGGGTTTGAGCAATATCAACCAGAAGAAGATTAGTGATATAATATCACTGCTTTAATATTAACAGCCCTACGCCCCTACACCATCACTGTCCACAAATAAACACCAGCCCTAGAATAGAGTTGATAGTGCGGTTACCATCAATCTGCAAGAGATATTTTGCAATGCAGCTACTCACAGCCTCTAGTTTCGTCGGTTTGGGCATGCAAGTAGGCATGTTACGCAGCAACATGCGTTCACATGTGTTGTGCCCATGACGCAAACGGTCTATCTTATTACTGTGGAAGAGTGCAAGAAACTGCTCTAATTTATCGATTATTTAATTACTTGGGCATTTTATGATCTAAGGCAGTTGAGAAATACTAGCTGGTTTTGTACGACAGCAAATTAGCAATGATAATGTTTTTCAAGTTAGCATAACAATAATATTTAATTAGATAGATCAATTCCCAATTTTATCATAACTATCATACCACCTAATATAGCACAACAAAACACACTATTATCGAGGGAACCCTTCGTGAGACTATATGTAGGCCAACTTATATTTTGTGATAAGTATTTGACTTATGTTTGGAGAGTGTAACAGCCCAAAGTTAAAGTTGCTTCAAAATAAAACATGCATAATTTTCATGGATTTTAAAAACTTATTGTGCATTTTCAAGTTTTTCCAAAGCCTTGTTTGAGAATTTTTAATATAAATCCCTTGGCCAAAATATGTAACTTCAAAAATTCGAAAAGTTAATTGGGTGCTAATGGAGTTTTTCTAAATTTTTTTAGTTCAAATACCCCTTGAAATTCAAATTACAAATTCAAAAACAATTTGAAATCCTAGATAAACTTTAAACCCTTTTCTTTCCCTCTCTCGTCTTCGGGGCAAATTCCTACTGCCGGCCCGGCCCCTCTCCTTATCCCTGCTGGCCCGCACCTTCCCCCCCCCCCCCACCCTGTGGCCCAATTGCTCGCTCACTCGCCCGCAGCCCAGCCTCACCTTACCTCTTGCCGCCATTGCCATGTAGGCCCTAGACCCACCTGTCAGTGCCTGGTATCATTCTTCTTCCTTCTCTCTCGCTCTCTCCCCGATCTCTCTTCAAATGCGTTCTCATGCAGAGAAGGCATTGAAGAGCCTGCAACCTTGTGCCTTGCGCTGCCGTGACTTCGTCCCATCCTCAGTTCTCTCTCTCTCTCTCTCTCTCTCACTCGCTCGCTCTCACGTGCTCTCTTCCTCGAAGCCTAAAGCCATGCCATGGCACCAGTGCCCTCTCTCTCTCTCGCCTTTCCTCTCCCCTCTATTTAAGCCACCATGAGCGTGCAAAACCTTCACTCTAACCCACTCTTCTTTTCCTATAAGCTTCCATGCCCCCATTCACCCTCGGAGAGGAAGAATTCAAGCTTCTTCCTAATGTCTGGCCGAGAACTTCATCATCCGATAAGTTCCTGACGATGCCATCATGATATTTGTGTTCGTCTCATCTCTCTCTACCTCTTGCTTACCTCTTTGTGCTTGTTTACCCTTAGTAAAGCTGAAGTCATCAACCTCGCCACCATGTGTAGTATCGTCGTCGACCTTGCCACCCCGTCCTCTTCACTCTGGTGAGCTTCGACCATAGCCATCATGTCCTTACTATTTTCCTTGACCTCTCCATGCTTATGCACCTGTTCTTTTGCTATGTCATGCACCAAAGTCACCGAAACACCTATGTCTTCCCCGTCGCTCACCTAGAACGCACGCTGACTTGCCATCACCGTTGATCTCTCCCCGTCCACTCCGTCTCTTGGTGAGCCTTTCTATTCCCATGCGCTTCAATATATTGCAAACCTAGTAGCACCACCACGCCATAGCCCCTCACTGTGCCACCTCTAGCCACCATGGAGAACTTGGCTCAACACTACACCCCTAATGCTGAGAGCTCTTTGAGCTTCGCTGTGACCCATAGAAACTAAACCCTATGCCAAATTTTGGTTTCTAGCACCCAAGCGCAATTTCCCTTGTGCACCATAGCACCGCCGCCGCCCTCACCATCGCATCGCCGCCTCAGGTTGTCTCCCACCTTGTCGTCACCGCCATTAGGTTCGCCGTGACTGCTGCATTCCATTTGCCCATCCTGGGTGGTCGCCAAGCCTTCCCTCGCCAGTGCCGAGCCCAAAACCACGCAGCCATGGCTGTCCTCCCCTATTCCTCTATTTTTGAGCAAGGAGGAAAACAACCAAGTGTTGCCAATCAGTGGGCCCCACTCAGTAGTTAATTAAGTTAAGCTAGTAATTAGTCAGTAGTTAATGACATGTGGGCCTGACATAATTAGAGATATTAATTAACCCTAGTTTAAAGTTGTAAGTCGCTAACATGTAGACCACATGCCCTTAAACCATTGCGTAGAGCAGGTATATGGACCCAAGCTACTAACACGTGGGTCCCACTGCCTATAGGCTGCTGTGTGGAGATATCTCTTGGAGACCAGATCATGTAACTTTCTATACACAAAAGATTTAGATTACCAAATTTGGGTCACAACAGAGAGGCACTTTAGGGTTAGGATATTTTTTGTATTGGAAGCTTTATATGAGTACTTTAGGGTTACAGCTATGTCCTGCATGATGGAGTGGCTGTAAACATTCATATCTAAATATCAATAGATCCACCAAATGGAGCACTCTGTCCTTTATGATGAAGTGGCTCTAAACAATCATCTTCAAGTATCAATAGATCTATCAAATTCGTTCTAGTCTTTGTACTCAAGTTGTACTTTTTGATTTAGCTTTGTTTTTTATGTTTCCTTCTCCCATCTTGATTTTTCTTGGTGACAAGGACGTATAAGTAGTGGAAATATCTCTTGGAGACCAGATTATATCCATCTAGGAACTTTCTATGCAACGTTCTTAAGTTTATCTGGTTTTAGTTTGTTTTGGGGTCTTTCTTGTGAAATCTTGTTCCAAGAGTTTTGGTTTCGAATCTTTGGGTGTTCTTACTTGCTGTGACATGTAGGAACTCATCTAAGGTTATCTTGACCATCCTTAATCCTCGAGTAAGCCTTTGGCTCTAAGTTTGATTTTGGCTCGATTTTGGTGCGACCTTCCTTGTTTTGGATAAATGTTGGAAATTTGATATTAATCTTCTCGATTTTTGGTTGGATAGGTTCCTGACATCCTTGTAAAGGTTTGTACCGAGTTTCATAAGATTTAAAGTAGTTGTTTTTGAGTTGATTCTTTTGGAGGCTTGAACCAGTGCTATTCTTGCCTCTGCCCGAGCTCTGATCAGACTGGCCCAAAGCACCGATCAGACTAGTCTATGGTCCAACCGGTAGTGACCTTCGGTCATACCAGCCAAGCAGTCAAGCCGCTAGAGAAGTGTTTTGGCTCCGTTTTTGTATGGTTGGCTTGTAGGTTTCGTTTGTTTGATCTTCTACTGTATGTTTCGAAATTGTAGATAACTAGGGGGTTCAATTTGATATCGAAAAAGAGTAAACTCCTATTCAATTCCTCTAGTCACCTCTTTCGGTCCTACACTCTTATAGCTAAAGTACAAGGAAATGTTGTTGAAAATAAAGGCAGCTTTAGAGAAAATTAAGCCTGACAAACCAGAGTTAACCCTCTCCAAAGTATCCCTTAATTTTAGCCTACATTAATAACCACTAAACTGCAACAAGGTCCTTGATAAAAAAAAATAAAACACAGTCAGATTCATTTTTCTTATGAAAACCGTGGTGTTTCTGCTTGGTTCACTATCAAATTGATTTTAAACTCTGTGTTCGATCTTCAGTCACACACACCTCGCAGACAGCCATACCCTCAAATCTCGACGCCAATCTGACGTGATCTTCAGAGCACAGGCAGAACATGCTTAGTGATATACAATTCGTTACAGATCACTACTTGACGGATCATAGTTTTCAACGATAATTCGCTACACATTACTACTCGACGAATCATAATTTGAAACATCTATAAAAAGATATAAGATATACAGATATACGTATACATAACTCACAATCTACTCGTTCCACCACACATACGGGTGGGATTTATAAAAGGTCGCTATTGGGGGCATGTACCATGGATCGCATCATGGTTGGCCCATAACTTTTGGTTCGAGCAAAGTAGCTAGCCGAGTCAGTGACCAGGGGCGAAACCAGGCTCAGACTAAGTCCCAAACTAGGCCATCTAGGTTTGGACCGATATAGATTTTCGTTTCTAGCAATTCACACCCAAGTCAATATTCTTCATAAACTTTGGTTTCCAGATCTCAAGCTATAACCCACCTAGCCCGAGGCCTGATTCTACCTCTGCGTGACCATAGGGGGACACGTGTAAGTCTACGTTGTGAAAAAGAAACACTCAAAAACAGTTTGGGACCAGCATGATGATCACCTGTTGGGATTCGGCTCTAGATATTTCCATTGAGATCTAGCTCTCCATTCGGCTCTGGATGTTTCCATTCAGATCTAGCTCTCCAAGCAAACAGGAGCAGCGAGTGGTACTGGAATTCAGGTGAGCTGTAACAATTGCAGGTCCCCCAACACTCGTCCTTTAATTGTTCCACATGACGTAATAGTGCGCAAGCTAGCTCCATTTCTGATGGAGTCCTCTGCCATCAGCATGGCAGCATGTACGCATTCTTCGCCAACTTTTGCAATGTTGCGGGCATATTCCCTTGGTGAGAACCCTGGTGATTGGGGAAAACATGACATCATGATACACACGAGCAGGTATATGTACGTTGTTGAGTCTTACACACCGACCATTTCATGCCAAATGATTGCGTTTAGTGGGCATTATACTTTCCCAGTGAGCATTATTAATTCCACTTGCCCCGCTCCCTCTCGGTAGGAAATGCCAAAATCATCAAAAACTAGATGTTTTTATGTTGATGGGACGGCTCACGCCAGAGTTAATTAGCATGTTGGCACGGAGAAAGTGAGTTAGCACCTTGACACGTCCCTCGCCTGTTTAGGGTGCCGCTCGGTTAACTAAAATAAGCTGATTTATAATTAAAATTGTATTGTAGTTGACTAAAATTATGCTGTAGTTGATGGTGATTTATTTGGTATAATTAAATTTTAAAAAAAATAAAAATAAAAAAATAAGTTAGCCCATCACGGACAATATAAACGAATACGGAAAAAGAACCGAAAAAAACTCAAAAAAAGCCAAAAAGTTAGAAAAAACAAAATTTACGAATAGTAAAAAATAAGCTAGAAGTCTAAACTAAAATAAGCAGAGCCGACCTAGTAATGCAAACACCATCAGTATACTAGTTAGGGATGAAAACGGTCGGAAAACTCCTCAACTGTTTTCTACTTCTACATTTGAATACGAAAACGAAAGCGAAAACGAAAGCGGTAAAGTCGGACACGAAAACGAACGTGAACTTACGGAATATCGAGAATTTCGAAAACGAACCAATTCGAGCAGAATTATGTCGAACACGGTCGGTATACGAAAATTCAATACGGAATACCGACCTGTAGGACCAAGTGCATAACAATTAACAAGTGACCAAGTACATAACAATTACCAAGTGCATGATCAAGTTCAAGTGCATATAATAATTAACAAGTGCATGACCCTTGGTCTTAAGTATTAACAGTTTAACACAATAGCCGACACAAATACAATACAAGTCTAAAACAAGCAATTAACAGTTAGCAAAACATCTACAGTTCATCAGCATCATCCATGAGGTCAGGATCGCTTTCCATATCTTTTGCTTCCTCATTGTCCTCCTCAGAGTCCTCATCCCCCTCCTTGTCCTTTTCCTACAAGTTTGCAAAGTGAATTAAAATTAGATGTAGCAATAGCATATTTCAGAGCAAGCAGTCAATAAACATACACATACCTCAATTTTCAGTTTAGCCACAACATTAGCCAAAGCCTCAACCTCAAGATCACTCACAATTGATCCAACCATTTTAGAATCTGAACAAAAAAATGAGAAAGAAAGGAAAATAATCAATGCATTATTCTGCTGCAATTATAAGTGTCTAACTGAAAAAAGATAAAATGAGCACCTTTTCTTGCTGCAGCAACCCAATCCTTTGTGCAAATTAATGCCTGTACCATCTCGGGATCAAGACGACTACGATAGGGATCAACAACACGACCAGCAGCACTAAAAGCAGACTCGGATGCTACTGTTGATACCTGTATGGCCATTACATCCCGAACAATTTGCGAAAGGATAGGATAGTCTTCTCTCTTGTTTTTCTACCATGCTAAGATATCAAACTCACCAACAATTTTTAGAAGTGGTTCTGCAATATACCTCTCCAACTCATTTGACTCAACCATAGCAAGTTCACTTGCATCATATAAGAATTCTTCTAGGTCATGATCTACATTTCCCATTAATATATCAGCTGTGTTACTAGGTCCAGGTGCAGCCCCTTTACTATTTTTCTTTGATGATGCAGGAGCAGACCTAACATAAAAGTTGTACAGTTTCTTTACCACACTAACAAAATCATCAAGTTCAAATTGATAATGATCACCATAGAACTTCTTCATATAGTACTCTAGCAGCCTTTTCTTATACCTAGGATCAAGAAAATAGGCTACAGCTAGAGCAATGTTGGAATGCTGCCAATATTTCTCAAATTTCTCATTCATAGTAATTGTCATATCTCTAATTGTACCATCTCCACTAAAGCACCAATCACTGATGCTGGTGCGCCATCTCCACTGCCACTGGTGTCAACATTTGGAGCTTGACTTGCAACAGAAGAAGCCATCACTGATGCTGCTGTAGCTGGACTTTCACAAGTTGGACTAGAGCTAACACTTTGAGATGAAGTCCTTTTACTTCTTGATCCTGCCAAGAGCCAAGTGAAACATTGCTAAATGATGTGCAAAAGAAGACTGTGGGTCAAATTAACCACAAGTGATTAGGAATAGGCACCAAACACAAGAAAGGTTGGCAAACTTGGCCACAAACATCACACATATTTTCATTTGCAGAGTAAGAGTTGATCTGTCAACATGATAGTTTGCTTTTATTGGTTCTGACATTCTAAGCGTGGTAAGCATAATTTTTTTGTCTTTTGGGGATCATAAGCATCATGTAATCAAAAGATACCAAGCTCCAAACAAATGGCATTGAAGACTGGTAAGGGGGAAATAACACTTGAATTACATATAGAAAATGTGAAACACCACCATGATCACTGGTGAGACACGCTGAGATGTAGAGATATCAAGCCTTTTAGCAGAATGAAGGAAAAACACTATCCCGTGAAGAAATTAAAGAACTGCACAAGCATCAAAACAATGTCGACAACCACAAATATTTCAGCCGCCAGCCCGCCACAGCCCGGCATTAGCAGATTTTGATTGTTCAATTAGGTGGCAGGTGCTTCTATACATCTTGTGAACACAAATATTAGTGCAGTTGGGATTTGCTGTTTAGCTTGTGAGGAAGGAAAATCTGCATGTAGCTGCAAAGCACTCTGCTGTGGTAAACTGGTAATGCCAAAACTGTATACCAGTAATGTCCCAATACAAACTAAAATGCTTATCAAGAAATACAACCCATTACTCACCATGCATGTACAAAATGTACAATTGTACGTAGCAATTATTCACCATGTAACTACTAACTAGCCATCAGTTCATTTGCCATCTACGTACATAACGCAGAGTCTGCTGCAGGTAGCATGAACCACATGACACGAAGCCTACACAGCATTTATAAACCGATGCTTCTCCAGCTTGCCAAAAATTGAGTGACAAATTATGACAATCAGCTGTTAGTTACCTGCTGCTGGAGAAGCCGTTGCTGCCGATGCTTCCGGCGGCGCTAGAAGGTGGCGCACGGATTTGGTCTTGATCTTTCCCTTCCTCATTGCTGCAGGACCAGATCCACCTTCTCCAGTGGGGGGCGCCATCGATGGGCGTCGGTGGCTTCAGCGGCTGCACAGGCGCGCCGGGCTGTGGCGGGCTCGATCAATCACACATTACTCTTTAATCAAACAGATCTAGCACACCATAACGATATCAAGAGCATATGAGAAATGCCAAGGTATACCTATTGGCGAGGAGCAGCGCGGCGGGGCCGAGGTAGGTTACCCCTAACAAACAGTTAAATTTATATCCCACAATTACAATACGAATAATAGAATAAGACAGAAGTTCGGCCATCATGTATGGACAAATCAGATTAACAAATGATGGTATACTACTCCAATGGCTTTTATATGATATTGGAAAATTGGAGTTGATCAATCATCCTCTAGGAGTTGCATAATCAGTACATTAAATAATATTATTCAACCACACCAATACTTAATATAATACCATTATCAGCTTAAAACTAGTACATATCTACATTTTGTCCATGCACTCAAAATCAACAGCTCCATTAATCCAAAAGACTCAGCTATCACTATCAAGAGTCAATGGAAAAATCGGTCACCACATTAGACTAATTATTCGAGAGGATTGATGGATGCACACCCTGAAATCAAGTATCACAGTACATCGGAGAACCTGTCTTCAAGTGAAGACCATAACGCAATGGGTAGGCTAAACTACCCGTGTAACCACTTAAGGATTCCAAATCGCACAAATACTAGACAATGTAAACAAGAACTCACTAGGATGTGGAGCAGCAGGTGCAGAGGATGCACTCGTACATGCCGTCGAGCTTGGCGTGGTCGGCCTTGGTCTGGGGGATCTCCTTCCCTGGCTGTGGTGGCGGATCCTTGCGCTTGAGCCACGGCTCGACGGAGGGGTTCGGCGGAGCTGGCGGGGCGGCGGAGCTGGCGGGGTGGGACGCGAGCGGCCGCCGGGATGGCACGCGGGCGGCCGGGGGGGTGGCGGCGGCACTGCTGGAGTCGCGCACCGCGTCGCGTGCGGGCTGCGGGGTGCGGCGCCGCGGCTGATAGGAAGGGAAGGCCGCCCGGAAGGGGATTAGGGTCTTAGGGATTTAGCATTTAGGGGAGGAGTCAGGACTCAGGAGACAACCGCCAGGAGCCAGCGCAGAGGCTGGGCTGGGAATTGGGTTGGGGCGCTGGGCGCCTGGGCTGTGAGCCTGTGAGACGGTGAGACCTGGGCTTCTAGTGGGCTAAATTCGGTTTAAACCGAATTTACAATACGGTATATTCTGAATAAAATGTAGAAAAGTAGAAAACGGTCGGAAAACGTCTAAACCGTTTCCGCTCCGTTTTCGAATTTGGTATTCCGTATTTCGAACCGAATTCGAATTTGTCCAAAAATACGAATTCGATCGGGTCAAATGTAGAAAACGATGCGGTTCGGTACGGAATATTTCCGTTCCGTTTTCATGCCTAATACTAGTAGTTATTAGGTTATGACCAGACAACATAATCTCGGCCGGACCAATCTACCGGAGTCAGCGGAATGTCGATGGAACCTTCTAGTCGCAGCAGGGGTGGACCCATCTCCCAGCGAACTGCCCAGGCTCATCGCGACAAGCCGTGGAGATCCATCGCCGTCGGGCAGAGTGCAGGCCGCGGGGAGTATGTCGTGGCTGAGCGTAATAAGGGTAAAGTTAGGTTTATCCAGGCGCTCTATCTTTGCTCGCTCCGTCACTGGTTGC
The DNA here is from genome assembly GCA_017311315.1 of Dendrocalamus latiflorus. Lineage (NCBI taxonomy): Eukaryota > Viridiplantae > Streptophyta > Magnoliopsida > Poales > Poaceae > Dendrocalamus > Dendrocalamus latiflorus. The sequence goes on from CM029654.1 coordinate 12,114,382, forward strand.
AGGGAACTCGAGCCAAGCAAGCCCCTACCGAAATGCCATGCTCAGATGCCCAGTAGCGCTGTCGAGTATACAATCTGTCCAGGTTCAAACCCGGTGCATTCCATCTGAATAAATTAGAAATAAGATACATAAATACGTACATATTCAGTGAAAAAGTACATACCTACACTCCGTAGTGCCTTATGCCTTAACGAAAATTCTCAGCGTGCAGAAAACATACATACCTATGTATTGTGTGTGATATGCGTGGAGCGGGACTTTCGGGTACATCCGGTTGTATCCCTGAACAAAAATGCCACCGCGTGATCACCATCCATCCCATCGTCGTACTGAGACTGTGCGCGCGCACGCGTCTCCTGGGGCATGGTGGGGTGCCGCGCCGTGCGTGGTGCTTCTGGCACGCCGCGCGCCACGAATATGATACGGCGAGCAGCTGTAGGAGATGCTGGAACTAATAATAATCTGCAATGTGATTAACGTGTGACCATCGGTTTAATTCTTCGGTAAGCTCTCGCCGTCGGCTTCAGCTGAATAAACCGACAAGACTGAATGGAGGCCAGTTCTTTTTTTGCTGCGATTTATTACTTTTAGCTGTGGCTTGTAGCTTTTGAGCTATTCGTAAGAGAGATTATAGAGTAACAGAAACTCATGTACGATTTTTGTTGATATAAATAAAGTCGCTATAGTATGTACTATAATTAACTAGTAGATCCTATCTTAAAAATATACTCTGTTTAAAAACTAGCTATTATAGAAAAATCAAAAGCCGAAAAGAACATGTTCGGAGATTGGACATGAGTTGATGGATGGCAAGTCGATGTCTCGCAGAATCGAAGTGTTTCCTAGCTAGCACAAGCCGAGATTAGATGCTCGCTATCCTCCCCTTTCGTGTGCCAGATCTGATTCCACGAGGCGACCTGGTCCATAACTGAATGCCTGAATCCAACCCAGAGCGGACCGAGCTCTCACATCTAGTAGGCCTCCAGCGACTACACTGTTGGGAAACCTGGGCCTAGGATTGAAACCTTGGTATATGATAAGCACCTTACCACTAGGTTATATATATAAAAAGAGTCTCATTGGCTATTTTGTACACACGTGAAAGAGAAAGTAATAAAGAAAGAATAGGAGAGAGGAATCGATTAAACTGGACTCATCAACGATGATTTCTCAACACGTTATCAGCACGAATCGCTCCGTGGAAGTGTGCTTAGCTGACAGCGGCATAACGAATACCATCTTGATAGAGACAAAATTTTTTCAGTCGATTAGCAAGAATATTGGTAGTCTTACAACAATCACCGATAGCGATGCTTGTATAATAGGTTCAGAAAGAGCCACAATTATATTCTCAATGGGCACAACTTTGGTCATCCAAGAATCTTTATTGTACCCAGAATCAACTAGAACTCTCCTAAATTTCAAAGATATTCGCGCCAACGGTTTTCATGTTGAGACTGAAGAAGAGTATGGTAAGGAATACCTACTCATTACGAAGCGGAAAGCAAATGGAAAAGGGGTATTAGAAAATTTTTCTTCAATAGAAACTGGGCTATACAACACTAATATCAAAGCACCTACAGCCTATACTACCCCGAAAACAATATTTAGAAGCTCTAAACTCTTCTATCTCTGGTATGACAGATGAGGCCACCCAGGTTTTAAGATGATGAGAAATATAATTAACAAATCATAGGGACATAATATTAATGTAAAAAATTTCCTGAATCATGAAGATTTTGTGTGCCCCGCATATGCCACCAGGAAATTAATTACTAGACCTTCTACTCTGAAAGTAAAAGATGAAGTCCCCGCATTCCTGGAGCGCATTCAAAGAGACATTGTGGTCCCATACAGCCACTATCAGGGGCATTTAAATATTTCATGATGCTAATCGATGCTTCTTCGAAATGGTATGTTCATTGTCTACGAGAAATCATGCTTTCGCAAAGCTAATCTTGTAGATAATTTGTATTAGAAATATTTTCCCTAATCATCACATAAAGTCCATCAGAATGGACAATGCCAGATAATTTACTTCAAAGGCATTTGATGATTACTACATGGCAATGGGAATTACAATTGAGCATTCTGTACTGCATGTCCATACCCAGAATAGATTAGCAGAGGTATTAATCAAGAGAATTAAATTTATTGCCTGACCGATTTTGTAGAATTGTAATTTACCAACTACATGTTGGGGGACAAGCAGTCCTGCATGCAGCAACTCTCATCAACTTTAGACCATCGGCATATAACATCTATTCACCTATGCAACTAACGCTAAGGTCAGCACCGAAAATTTCTCATCTCCTGAGGTTTGGATGCAAGGCTTATGTACCTATACCCCCTCCACAGCATACTGCAATGGGTTCTCCAAAAGATTGGGATATACGTCGGTTATGAGACAGCATCCATAATCACGTATTTAGACCCCATGACAGGAGATTTGCATATTGCCCGTTTCGCTGATTGTATATTTGATGAGGATAGTTTCCCGACATTAGGGGGGAGGAAATCAACCCCTTGATGAAAAATATCGGGAAATTACGTGGCAAGCCACGGGAATCCATGCACATGACCCGTGCACTAGTGAAACAAATAGAGAAGTCCAAAAGATCATTGACTTACAAGCATTAGCAAACTAACTGCCTGACCACTTTAGTGATTTAAAGAGCGTGACCAAATTCCATATGCCTGCACGCAATGCACCGGAGAGGGTTGAAATACCAAAGAAAGTTAAAGGTATCCTTAATCACGTCCAGAGGTCTTAGAATAAAAGGATGAGAATTCCAGCCCCTTGAACCCTAAGTAACCAGGGACGTCTGGTGAAAAAGGATAAGAAGGATTTGACACAGCCAATCACTGAAGTTCTCTCAGAACCAGAAGGGGAGCCAGTTGAGACCTAGCACCAGTATGACACCTTCAGAAAAGGGTATACCAGATCTGAACATTCCCATGGAGGGAGAAATCAGCATGCATGTGTGTGCACACATCAGAGCTAAAAAATTAAAGGGACTTGCTGCCATAACTGGAAGGAGCGGTGAGCAGGCAAAAGCACAAGAAGAATTAACTTATGATGAAATAGCTATAAACTATGTGCACACAGGAGAATCCATGAATAGGACAACAGCCAATATTAATATCTATTTTGCAAAGGAAATTGCCACAATCATCAATCTTGATCCAGAGCCCACATTCCTCGCTGAATATAAGAAAAGATTAGATTGGGAAGATTGAAAAAAGGCAATAGAAGCTGAATTATTATCTCTAAACAAAAGAGAGGTATTTGAACCTGTAGGCCGCACGCCTCCCCATGTGCACCCTGTAGGGCATAAGTGGTTATTTGTTCGAAAGAGAAATGAAAAAAAATAAAGTTATAAGATATAAAGCAAGGTTTATTGTACAAGGTTTCACTCAACGTCTAGGGGTTGATTATGAAGAAACCTATTCCCCGGTCATGAGTAGTATTACCTTTAAATACTTAATCTCAATGGCAGTAAATCTAAACGTAGAAATGAAATTTATGGATGTGGTAACTGCATATATTTATGAAAACTTGGATTCGGATACTTATATGAAGGTACCTGAAGGTATGCCTGTGCCGAACCAAGACAGAGGAAATAGAAATCTGTATAGTGTGAAACTTAGAAAATCATTGTACAGACTTAAGCAATCAGGCAGCATGTGGTATAATTGCTTAAGTGACTTGCTATGCAAGAAAGGCTACACACAACAATCCCAGAATGGATTTTGCATAATCTCAGTATATGTAGATGATCTGAATATCATTAGAACCATGGAAGACATAAAGGAAGCTAGTTCTTACCTTTAGTCTGAATTTGAAATGAAAGATTTGGGTAAAATCAAATATTACTTAGGCTTGCAGCTCGAGTATGTCCCTGAAGGAATATTAGTACATCAGTTAGCCTACACCCAGAAGGTGTTAGAAAGATTTGACTTTGAGAAGGTATACCCATCAAAAGTACTGAAGATCGGGAGATCTTTACAGCAAGACAAGAACCCATACCGACCTAGGGAAGAGAGGGAGGAAGTCTTGGGACCGGAATTCCCATATTTAAGTGCAGTAGGAGCACTTATGTATTTAGCAAACTGCACTAGATCGGACATTACATTTATTGTAAACCTATTAGCAAGGCAAAGCGTAGAACCTACCAAAAGGCATTGACAGGGAATAAAGGACATCTTCCGATACCTCCAAACAAGCAAGAACCTTGGGTTATTCTATAGATACAGGGTATGTAGATGCAGAGTACCTATCAGACCCGCATACCGCAAGGTCACAAACAGCCTATGTATTCCTGTGTGGTGGAACTGCAATTTCACAGAAATCATCTAAGCAAAGTCTTGTAGCGATTTCGACGAACCACTCCGAAATCATAGCGCAGTACGAAGCCGCAAGAGAATGTGCTTGCCTCCGACGAATGATTCATGTCGGATCCCGGAGCAACGACTCTGAAACCCTCTGTGTAAATTGCATTAGTCCAGGAACAGCTAGTGCACATAGCGGAACAAAGATACATATCAAGCACAAATGACCAACTATATTAAATAAAAGAGTACGGCCTTATGGTCAAGTCTTACATCAATGCTCATTGGCAACAAAAATAACGCAATTAACTACAGAAGCAAACTGATAAACAGCGAAGCCCAAGCCTACCCACAGGCAAACGACTGTAAGACGTGTCCTACTCGTCCAGGTCCTCACTGAAGTCGAAGGCGTCTTCCTTTGTATAGAGATTACAATGTGAGTACAACTTGTACTCCGCAAATCACACGGAGAAATGTATTATAATGATAAAAGGCATCAATGGAAGATTTATAGGTTTAGCTAGCATAAAACAGCATTTAAGAAAATACAGTAAATAGATTAGAAACTACTGAATTTAGTACAGTAAATAAAAATAATACTTGTAATTGAAAATAATACCATCAGTGCAGGCTCCGACCAAACACCACCTATCCATGGGCATCCCACCTGGACCATCTTTTCCAAAAACATCTCGTATGGATTCCATCCATCCATACGCTTCCATCTACTCATGGATTCCATCTATCCACAAGCTTTTCAAAAGCTCGTATGGATTCCATCCATCCATACGTTTCCAATCTCTCATGGATTCTATCCATCCACAAAGTTTTCGAAAATAATTTTGAAAAACAAAATCTAATCCATAAATAACTTTTACTCAGCATGCCCATGATCATATATACACTACAACAAAATGAACATATTAAGATGTTTTGTTTAAGACGCTTTGAATCATGTCTCTCTTTTTAGAACCACAATTGAAATAGAGACGCAGTTTGAGACGCTCTAAAGGGTTGCACGCTATTAAATTCTATTAAAACGAATGCTGAGACGTTTTGGAGTACGTCTCATGTATAGAGACGAAATTTTAGATGTCTTATTTATCATTTGAGACGTCTTATATATTATCTCCATATAAGAATATTAAAAAAACAAAATGGTGTAAGTAACGGTATATATATAAAACATAAAACAATATCAATCTCAAAGTTTGAACTCACAACCTGAGACTTTTCTTTCGCTTTTGTCCAGTGGATGAAAACATAAAAAAAATATCAATCCCAGGGTTTGAACTCTCAACCTAAGATTTAGAATGTTCACGCATTAACAGGGGCGGAATTGGGCCCCTGGGAAGGTGGGCTTTAGCCCGAGGTATAAAAATGTATGTAGTATATAACCCAGGTAATTTGAGTCCAACTCGGGGTAATATTGGCAAGATTCAACCCATGTCCGTAACGTATTTTACTGCTGGCCGCCACTGTCTCCGCGACTCCGCGCGCTCGGCCCACGACTTCAGTCTTCAATACAGCCATTGCCCGCTGCGCTTCGATGCGGCCCATTTCGAGCCACCGGTGACATGCGTCATATTTACATATGTTTAGCCATCATTTTACCCTTATACTCTTCGCATTTTGGGATCATTCATCATCATTTACACGTTTTTCTATAATTAGTTGCTCAATTTGGATCATTTTACATTTTTTTGTGCTTTTTCCGCAGGTCGGCGCAATTGAGGCGCCTAAACAACAAATTCGGCATTCAGGGACTGCTCCATACATATGTACGCGTCATCACGAACGCGTCGGATCTTTTCGCGAAGAAATCAGACTTACAAAGGGCTAGAATGGAAGAAATCAAATGGGGAAGGACTTGATTGTAATATCCAAAAATCTGGAGAGCTAAATCGTAAAAATGCCGAAATCCCCCTTGCGCCTCAAACCTAGCCACCGCCGCAATTTTTTGGTGAGCCCGGTTCTTCTCCCGTGGCCTTCTTCTCCTTCTCCCCCCCATACTCCTCAAAATCGGCCGCCGGCGAGCGCCGGGCCGCAGCTCGTCGGCGCGCCTCCCTTCATCAGCCACTCTCCTTCTCCGCCTTCCTCCACCGCACCAACACCGCATCACCATCTCACCGGCGCTGCTATTCCCCTTGCGCCTTCTTCCCCCCATCACAGCGTCGCCGCACCCCATTACTCCGGCAACCCGCAGCTCCACCGCTTCCCCTCTACTGCGCCACCTCACTTCCGCCTCCTTCCATTTCCACGCCGTCTGTAGCTACCGCACCTCTACCGCGCCACCTCTCCCCATCTTCCTCTACCGCGCCGCCATCACCACTCTCCATCGCGCGCTGATCTCTCTCCGCCGCCTTCCTCTTCCTCTCCTCAGACCATCTCTCCGGCTTCTTCCTCACCACCTCCGACCGTCGCCTCTTCCATTAGCGCCGCCCCCTTCTCCTTCGGCATCGCCCTACAACCGCCGCAGCACCTTCGCCTCTGCCCAGCCTCGTCCCGACAGCTCCGTCTTCTGACTCCCAGCCTCGGCCCATTGCTCGTCGCCTCTTCGCCTCTTGGATCTCAGTCAGCGCCGTCTGGCTCCCAGCCCTCCCCCCTCCTAGCGCCGCGCCGCCTCCCGGTCAGCACCGCCTGGCTCTCGACCCGCCCCCCTCCTGGCGTCGCCCCGCCTCCCGACCAGCGCCGCCCAGCTCCCAGCCGGGCCGCTCCCCTCCCGGCGCCACCTCGCCTCCCGGCCAGCACCGCCTGGCTCCCGCCTCTCGGTCTGCCCCCCTCCCGGCGCCTCCCAGCCAAGCCGCCCCGCCTCCCGGCCAGCGCCGCCCAGCTCCCGGCCCGCCCCCTCCCGGCGCCGCCCTGCCTCCAGATCGACCAGCGCCACTCGGCTCCTGCCTCCTAGACAGCGCCACCCCGGCGGCCGACGCCCCTCCTCCTGGCCTGCGCCGCCCACGTCCCGGCCAGCGCCGGCGTCGCCCCCCTCCCGCTCCTGCCTGCTGGTCTACGGCGCGTCGGCGCCCGCCTCCCAGCTCCACAGTCCCAGTCTGGCAGTCTCCCAAAGGCCAGAGTCCGAGGCTTGAGGCTTCACTCTTCAGTCATTCGTAAACCTCTAATTGTGGTAAAGGATGTGAATTGTGAAATACTGAGATGTGATAATTGATTGATTCCCTTTTTGTTAGTTGTTGGTGCCAAACATATGAATTGCTCATAATTGATTGATTCTCTTTTGTTAGTTGTTGGTGTCAAACATATGAATTGCTCATAATTGATTGAATCTCTTTTGTTAGCCTACACAGGAGGATGGGCTCCCTACCGAGTTCTTCCTCAACTCTCTCCTCCTCGGCTAGGTAAGGAAAATACCAGCCAAACTCGGCATATTTAGTCTTAACAAAGGTCATGTTGATGTAAGAATTCGCACACTTTACAGTTCTACTGCTAGAAGTAGTACTAGGATAGTTTTTTTGGTTCATGTTTCTTTCCTGTGAAGATCAAAGAAGTTTGTTATAACTTTTTGCCGTAACTGTAATGATAGGACTAGAGTTGATTCTCGTACATGGTTATGATGAACATACTAAAAGATCCTAGGTAGTTAAAATAGCTTAATTGTATTTTGGGCATAGGCATAATTTGGTAGGTGTCTTAATTTGCGGCTTGCTATATTGGACATAAGTAGTTAAATACCTCAATTTGGTATAGTATTTGGCTCATCCTATTTTATAAGAAGTATGGACTTTTAGCTTGATTACCAATCTCTTTAGAAGGAAGTAGAAACACTGATTTTAGTGTATCAACTTGAATTTGTGGGTAAATATAAAACTTGTCATAATTTAGAAGCATGAAATTTCAATCTAGTGTTTTTGTTTTTATCTTTGTCAAAACATTGTAGACCTTTCAGTCAAAAAAGAAAAAAAAAACATTGTAGTCTAGTATGGTTTCTTATAATTATGTCAATTCTTGGTAAGAAAACAGGCAAAAAGGACATTTGTCAGGATTGAGTGCTGTATTTAGGACTGCCTTTGAACTTGATACTTTTATTTGTGCCATTCATTCAAAGCTATCAAAAATTTTCATGGAATATTTGCAGAAAACATGTCTAAGAATAGACATGGCTTTCTCCCTTCTATAGTTTTATTTGATTACTGAATTTAGTAATTAGGCTTTTCCGTTGTTCTTATAGTGGGAGGATAGGATGGCCCGAGGCCTATTCCGTTATGATGTCACAGCCTGTGAGACCAAGGTGATCCCCGGCAAGCTTGGGTTTGTTGCACAGCTAAATGAAGGTCGTCACCTGAAGAAGCGTCCGACTGAGTTTTGTGTCGACCATGTTCTCCAGCCATTTGACTTTGCCAAGTTCAACTTCACCAAGGTTGCCCAGGAGGAGGTGCTGTTCCGATTTGAGAATGCTGGTGGTGACGACAGCTGTTTCCTTGCTAATGCCCCAACCACCGAGGGTGACCACGCTCCCAGTGTGGTTGCAATCAATGTACATATCTTTTAGCCAGACAGATTACTTCAATTCAAGATTATGTATCTGAATTCCACACTAGTACTTCCAACGGATTGCAGGTGAGCCCTATCGCGTACGGTCATGTGCTTCTCATTCCTCATGTGCTTGACCGCCTGCCTCAGCGAATTGATCCTGAAAGCTTCCTGCTTGCACTGCACATGGCGGCTGAGGCTGCAAGTCCGTACTTTAGGCTTGGTTACAACAGCTTGGGTGCCTTTGCCACAATCAATCACCTCCACTTCCAGGTACTTTTCATCATTGAGTCAGAAAATACTTCCCATTGGCCATTGCAGTAACGATGCAGTGAAGACGATAAATTTCCACACTATCTGATTTTTCAGAAAATACTTGTACCATAAGATTTTTCATGATTGCTCATATCTGATATTTTGTTGTTAATATTGCTATGTTTGCAGGATATGGAGGACTATGAAAAGAAATGCAGAGTGGAAGACCTGATGCACAATTTTCTGATTGAAGAAATAGACCTGATGATTTATTATAGCAGTTTAAAAAAAGATGTGTGTCAAATTGGAGGATGTTTTACCGACATGTGTTTATCGCATATTAGATTTTTATTTAGTTGTGAACTCTGTTGATTTAAATGGATTCTATAATTATTTGTAAACCTCTCTTATGTAAACTTCTTTGGGGTTTGGAGGGTGCAATGGTGACGAATTTATCAATTGCCAATGGTTTGCCCGGGGTGTGGCTTGGTTCCAGTTGTAGTTGGTTTGCTTTTCTTATAACAGTATATCTGTTGTGCTACGCTCATTCCTTATATTTTATAAAATATGTACTCAATATTATGGTGCTGCCTATAAAATTATTATATATACATGTATATATAATAAATATATGGAATACTATATTCTCATACGGATACGTATTTGTGTGTATAGAAGAAAATATATACTAATCAAAATAAAAATACATATTACATAGGACATCTTGAGACGGCACATAACGTCTCAACGCACGTGCCTATATTAATTGAGACGTGGTGTAGCCGTTTTTATAAAAGCGTCTCTAACTTTATAGGGATACAGTGCAGATGTCTCTAATGAACGTCTCAAATAATATAGGCACGCCTTAGAGAGCGTCTCTATATTTTTGAGACGGTTCATGTAGAGACGTTTCTATGACGCTTTATAAAAGCGCCTCAGTTGTCTGTGGGAGACGAAACAGAACGTCTCTAACCTACAAATATGATGTCTCCCCACGGATGTTTTGTTGTAGTCTCAGAATGGATTTTGCATAATCTCAGTATATGTAGATAATCTGAATATCATTAGAACCATGGAAGACATAAAGGAAGCTAGTTCTTACCTTTAGTCTGAATTTGAAATGAAAGATTTGGGTAAAATCAAATATTACTTAGGCTTGCAGCTCGAGTATGTCCCTGAAGGAATATTAATACATCAGTTAGCCTACACCCAGAAGGTGTTAGAAAGATTCGACTTTGAGAAGGTATACCCATCAAAAAGTACCGAAGATCGGGAGATCTTTACAGCAAGAAAAGAACCCATACCGACCTAGGGAAGAGAGGGAGGAAGTCTTAGGACCGGAATTCCCATATTTAAGTGCAGTAGGAGCACTTATGTATTTAGCAAACTGCACTAGATCGGGCATTACATTTATTGTAAACCTATTAGCAAGGCAAAGCGTAGAACCTACCAAAAGGCATTGACAGGGAATAAAGGACATCTTCCGATACCTCCAAAGAAGCAAGAACCTTGGGTTATTCTATAGATACAGGGTATGTAGATGCAGAGTACCTATCAGACCCGCATACCGCAAGGTCACAAACAGCCTATGTATTCCTATGTGGTGGAACTGCAATTTCACAGAAATCATCTAAGCAAAGTCTTGTAGCGATTTCGACGAACCACTCCGAAATCATAGCGCAGTACGAAGCCGCAAGAGAATGTGCTTGCCTCCGACGAATGATTCATGTCGGATCCCGGAGCAACGACTCTGAAACCCTCTGTGTAAATTGCATTAGTCCAGGAACAGCTAGTGCACATAGCGGAACAAAGATACATATCAAGCACAAATGACCAACTATATTAAATAAAAGAGTACGGCCTTATGGTCAAGTCTTACATCAATGCTCATTGGCAACAAAAATAACGCAATTAACTACAGAAGCAAACTGATAAACAGCGAAGCCCAAGCCTGCCCACAGGCAAACGACTGTAAGATGTGTCCTACTCGTCCAGGTCCTCACTGAAGTCGAAGGCATCTTCCTTTGTATAGAGATTGCAATGTGAGTACAACTTGTACTCCGCAAAATCACACGGAGAAATGCATTATAATGATAAAAGGCATCAATGGAAGACTTATAGGTTTAGCTTGCATAAAACAGCATTTAAGAAAATACAGTAAATAGATTAGAAACTACTGAATTTAGTACAGTAAATAAAAACAATACTTGTAATTGAAAATAATACCATCAGTGCAGGCTCCGACCAAACACCAACCTATCCATGGGCATCCCACCTGGACCATCTTTTCCAAAAACACCTCGTATGGATTCCATCCATCCATACGCTTCCATCTACTCATGGATTCCATCTATCCATAAGCTTTTCAAAAGCTCGTATGGATTCCATCCATCCATACGTTTCCAATCTCTCATGGATTCCATCCATCCACAAAGTTTTCAAAAATAATTTTGAAAAACAAAATCTAATCCATAAATAGCACCCGCGTGGCACGGCGCGGCCGAGGGGCGTGTCACCGGGCTGCCACACCGCTGCCACACCAGCACGGGTGGTGACATGGCCACCTGACCGGAGGTGGCGCTTGGGGCTACGGGCTCACCGGTGATCAGCGGCACGGTGATGGCCGGCGATGGGCGGAGGAGGGAGAGGAGATCGAGTGGAGCACGGTGGTACCTGGTGCGGTGCTCGGCAAGCACGGGAGGTGGTCGGCGACGAGCGAGGGGCGGTGGTGGTGCTCGGGTGGTGACGGGGATGGTACTCCAGCGGCATCCGATCGCAAAGGATGGATGCACGGGCTTCGCGGAGAGGCGGGGAAGCCGAGGAGGTCGACGGCAAGGCTCAGAAGTGGCCGAGGTGGCGGCGATTGCTCGTCGGAGGAGCTTCAGTGTCGGCGGCGGTGGAAGCGCTATGCGGGGCGAACGGTGCTCAGGAGAGGGAAGGGGAGGGTGGAGAGATGGTGCGAGGGAAAGGAGAGGCCGAGGAGAGGTACTTATAGGGCGGAGGGGAGCTTGGGCGTGGGGATTTCTCGCCGGAGGAGGGCGGCGGTTGCGGGCAGAGAGGCTGAGTAGGGTGGCGTGGGAAAGTGGGCGTTGGGCGTGGAAAGAGGGGAATTGGGTGCGCGGAGTGGGGAGATGGGGCAGCGCATGCGCGGGAGTGGGGTGTGGCCGGGGAGAGCGGAGGTAGCGGCCGGAAAGGGCGGGGGTGGTTGCAGCGTGAGGAGGCGGCGTGAGGAAGGAGATGATCCGGGAGGAAGAGGGCGTCTAACAGGCGGGCACGAGGTGGCAGAGAGAGAAGGGAGCGAGAGCGACCGGATGGCGACGCGTGGCGGAGAAGGGGAATTGGGCAGCCGAGAAAGGAGAGCGGGGCGGATAGGGCAGATGGGCCGGGGTGGGGGCGGCTGATCTGGGCCAGCTAGGTGTCGACCCGAGGGGAGAGGGAGGTGGAATCCCGGGTGGCGACATAGATAGATCTGGGACATCCACGCGTCGGTCGGAGGAAGGGTTTGGGGTTTTAATTTTTTTATTATGTATTTTGGATTTTCAGAAAACCTGAGGAAATTCAAAAAGACTCAGAAAAATATGAAATAAATTCCAAAAATTCCAGAAAAGTTCATAAAAGTTCCTGGGGGTATTTTGGACTTATTAAAAATATTTCCAACTAAATTTGGAATTATATTTTTATATTTAGAATATCTTTTAATTTTAAAATAGATTTTAAACTCCAGAAAAAACTCAGAAACCAAATAAAAGCCTAATAAATCCAAGTAATTAATTTGAATTAGGATTTGTATTGAGAATCAAAATATCATTTTATTTAATAATATTTTTAGGTATGCGTATGAGGAATTGGAATGATGAGACTTAGAGATGTGCAGAATTCAGGGGGAGATTTTTCTCAATCTTGTTATTAAAACTTGATCACGAACATCGAGTAGCCAAAGAATATATTCTATATATTAAATGAAATTGGGTGGATTGTACTCTTTTTTCCTTGACGAGTTTTCCTGAAGTTTCTCGGCCAAAGTTTTTAATGAGGTAATTCATGCAACACAGCATAACATGTACCATGTACTCTTTCTTCAAATTTATCTCACTGGGTTTTTATGAGTTTTGATGAGGCATGAACATGTTAGATGAGTGCCCAATGGAGAGTGTTGGGAAATATGGGCCTGGGCTTGAAGCTTTGGCCTATGGTGGGCATCTCACCATTAGACTATATATATATATATATATATATATATATATATATATATATATATATATATATATATATATATATATATATATATATATATATATATATATATATGGAGTCTCATTAGCTATTTTGTACACACGTAAAAGAGAAAGCAATAAAGAAAGAATAGGGGTTCTCCCCCTATATCTGTGTTTTAAATCTACTATTTGCATTACTCTGTGATTGATCCATCTCTTTGCATAGGAGATGAATTGATCGGACTAGACTCGCCAACGACGGTTCCTCAACATGCGCGACCCATTATAAACCGCTAAGTAGCGTCCTTCCTGGGCGTTTTTTCTTTTTCTTTTTTCTGCTGGCAACACTCGAAGTTTGAGGCCCCGCTCATTTTCATTTGAGCTTTAGCCTTCTAACTTACTTTTTACTATTCCTAAATTTCATTTTTTCTAGTTTTTTTAGCTCTTTGAGCTTTTTTACCGGTTCTTTTTTTCGTATTTGTTTGTATTATCCGTGACGTGCTAATATGTTTTTTTCTATTTTTAAATTTAATTACGCCAAATAAATCACCATCAGCATAGTGCAATGTTAGTCAGCTATAGTAAAATTTCAGTCATAAATCACTTTCTTCGGCCTAAATGAGCGGCACCTGATTTCGTTTAGGCAATTACAATCCTGTCGTATGACAGAACTCGGGGCACCGGTAAACTACTGAACCGATCATTCAAACTGTTCGGCCACCAGTTTCTGTCTCTTCCGGGTCAACCATCGAATTGATCCGATCTTAAACTTAGTATTATACGTTTGTGTATTTTATTTTTTGAGATGTGAAATTAATATACATTTGTGAAGTTGACATTGCTGGTAAGTGTTCAGACCACCACATATCAAATTTGTTATTTCCAGACACAATACGAGGGAAGTTCACATACATGTACTCAACTCCCGAGTTTGACTTCTCTCACCGACAAACACAGAATTTTGCAGTTACTTCTCATGGATTGGATAGCCTGTCGTTCTAATCAAAACTACACAAAACAACTATATAGCTCGAGGCTACAAATGATGGATGACGGGCTCATGTCTAGATTCCATGTCACACGTTTAGGGATCTCGATCTGGATCGCCTAAACGCTAAAGTATCTCGTCCCAACCAGTTCCTCGGTATCAAATGAGTTGATTAAGCTGGTACCATGATACTTATGTACAGTAAACAAGGCTTTTCTGTTGCACTAACACTGCTTACCATTCTATCAGCTGACTTGTGCAGGTATATCATAAGTTGAAAAAAAAATGTAGCGAAGAAGCAGAAAATTTTATTTTTGTAATTGCAACCGATCTAGATGTGCTGTGATCAACCGACTGTTGATTAATTTACTGGAGCAATCATTGTCCTGTGCAAATAAGAGCGTCTGGTCCATATACAAGAGAGAAATTTAAACAGATCGACCGGCAAATATAACATTACAATTCGCAACATTTACTACAAGGTATTGTCATCATAATTCTCATGGAGTTTGCTAGCGTGGGGCTTGGCAGATTTCCCAAGGACAGCACATGGAGAATGAGATAAACGAAAAAGAACAAATGGACAATTTGACACATATTTTTGGATAACTTGCTAATTAATCAGAAATTTATGCTAGCAAAATAAGAACAAGCTCTATATAATTATCCCAAATTTTATTTCATGTAATACTAATTTCTGTTCCATTTCTCCATCACTAACATACATAAATAAAGCGTTTGAGATTTGTGATGAAGTTAGTTTTTTCTTTTGAAATAATCATGTGGCGCTCTCTCATGGAAGCCTTTAACAGTTTGGCCCTGTAGCACATTTTTCCGGTTAAAGCCTCCTCGCGGCCGTATTTATAAATCTATCCCTCTAACCGATCACAGTACCAAGGGCTAGCGACATGTGTTACTTACTGCGGTACATGACTGCAACAGGTAGAGACGACCGCGGCAGGCAAGCAGCGAGCGTGGCATGAGGCGATGCCCATGCTTCCAATAGTCCCCGACCACCGCAGCAGCTGCCACGGTACCAGAGCGCAGCGCATCCTGCTACAGTACAGTACCGCGGCAGGATTGGCGAGTCAAAGCCACTTTAGGCACTGTTTGATACCGTATATACAAAAATAGCAGTATACCGAACGTATTACCAAAAATAGCATTTCTACCATCCAGTAGCTAAACGGCAGCGCCCGCGAGGTGACACGCGGCGCTGCCACTAGCGGCAGGCGCCTGCCGCCCTCTCACTGGACGGCATGCAGCCTGCCGCCTGGGGACCAGACGGCAGGCAAGCCTGCCGTCCAGGGAGGGGGCGACAGGTAATTAGGTCGGCTAATTAGCCGGCCTAATCACTGCCCTAATTTTTTATTTAGTATTTTTTAAAATTTTTAAATATATCAAATGAGTTCAAAAAATTACAAAAAATTACGTACAGCCTCCCGACACAACATATCTCGTAATGTAATTTTTGAGTAATTTTATCCATTGCGAATGTTGCTCGAAAATTTATAAAATTTTGATATTTTTACGAGCTTTTACATATAGCAAACGAGCTCCAAAAATCACAAAATTTTATGTGAAGCCTCCCACACAGTAATAGTTATTGTGTAATTTTTTTTTGAAAATTTTATGTGATCCAAATTTACCACGTTTATTTGGATTAACGTAATCATGAATTTACAAATATTTCACGTTTATTTACAATTTTATACAGCAGGAATTTATACAATTGGAAGTAATTACAGTAGTACAAAAAATGCATCACACTGGATGCGATATGGCTCACTCATTTAAGCCACTACTATCTTCTCACCGCGTTTGCCT
This sequence comes from Dendrocalamus latiflorus, assembly GCA_017311315.1. Lineage (NCBI taxonomy): Eukaryota > Viridiplantae > Streptophyta > Magnoliopsida > Poales > Poaceae > Dendrocalamus > Dendrocalamus latiflorus. Next base: position 12,130,480 of record CM029654.1, read on the forward strand.
GCCCGTACGTAGCCTTGTCTTCCGTCGCGCACGAGCATGTCCCGTTGGGTACGTCAGTCGGTCCGGAGGTTGCGTATCGGGTCGGAGGAGGTATGAAGATCGTTCTATCTGCTCATTGGCCGGCGGTGGTCCAGTAGGCTGAGGTACAGTAGGCTGGGTCTGGTAAGAGTCGAAGTCGTCCAGCTGAGACATGCCGAACTGCGAGCCGCCCACAATAATGTCATACGAAGGACTCTAGAAACCCCCCTTGTGGTGCGAAGGAGCTCTCGCCCTAACCATACAATGTGGCAGCGACGCCGGAGGAGCTCTGCCCACCAAAGTGTAAACCGAGAACGCTGACCTTTGCCCTGTGTACGCTGCAAACCCTAGCGTCGTGTACTGCTCTTTAGAAGCATCTGGAAGGCCCATGTCATCATCAGTAGACTCGTTGTCACCCCCATATTGAATTGCAGGCTGCAAGATGAAATGATATTAGTCACAACAAATATTCTGAATGTACAATATGAATCTCATACCTTCTGAATGTGCAGCGAAGATGAACGACGGGGAGCGGTAGTCTGTGCAGGTGGTCCAGATGGCCAAAGAGATGCATCTCAACAATGGACCTGTGGCGGGAGAACGCCATGATGTTAATAGAACGCAAGGTGTAATAGGGGAAAATGTAGGTTCGTACGTAAGTTACCTCCTCGTCGGTACGACGCACGGATGATCGACGGCTAGTACTACGACGCCATGTAGACTTAGTAGATTGTGATGGCTGGTCGGACTCACTAGGTCGTAATGACTTGGCGAGTGTGCATGGTGCCCCTACTAGATGGCTCATGTGCGCACTATGATATGTGGAATGACCGTAGCTTAGGTTGTGCACTATTTTTTTTGGCTTACTTTAGGATGAACTTCATAGTCTTCTGTAGGGCCGGTGGTGTCTCTGGGCTACTGATGGCGGTCTCCGACACGCTTGCGATGCGCTGCGCGCGCTCCAACTCCGATACGCTTGCGATGCGCTGTGCGCGCTCCAACTGAAGTGACATATGAAACAGGTTTAACAACGAACAGTGCGAATTTATTGAATGGAACGATAAGATATTTGAACTGCCTTACACTATCATGCCACCGCGAAGCGCTATGGGGATCGATGGAGCAGTCCAGATGTTCCTCGTGCATGATGTGCTTAGGGCGATCTGGTAGAGGAATGGTCAATCTGCTGTGTGACCGAGCTACGTACCACTCCAGGTACTCGTCGTACGTTTGGACATCGTACAGATGTTGCTCCATGATGACATCGACATGTGCCCTTTCCATCCATGCCATCGTCCACTGCTACTGCATTGGCCACCAGTCCGTACCATGCCGACCAGCCTTCGATTGCCTGCATTTCCAGAATCATTGACGTTACATAGCAATACATAGAAAGTGTACACAATAGTCGGATGGAGTTTGACTCATCAGTGCACGGCATGTGGTAGGAACCTGCCATCAAGAGGGGGCATGCATGCCTTGGTCAAACCCAACTATCGCATCATGAGTTGTGGTGCGTAAGCCTCCATAATGTATGAAAACACCAGATGGTGTGTCGTTGTCCATAGCTCCCTGTCCTCCAGGCAATGTAGGGATAGCCTATGCGACGATATACAATGTACGAAATCTACCGTTCAGGGACTCCATATGACATCACTGTCGTGCAACGACTCGAACTCTTTGTGCCACAGCAAGTAGCACCTCGACAGTTTGCCCTTCGCCCACCGTAGACGGGCAGCAGTCCACCGAATACCCATAGTGGGCCCATCTATCAGGTCGACGAACTGCCGAACGGGTGCACTAGCATCACGATCATCAGACATCCGACAGGGAAGTGCTCCCAACTCTATAGCTACTGGAGCATGTAGGAGATGGCCAAATTGGGGGTACCAGCAGTGGCGCGCTAGCAAGCATCACATAACCCCCGATATGTGATGCACAGAACCGCTGATCTCCAGCTGTACCGAGGCATCACCCCGAACTCTACGTCCACCAAAGACTCGGCGAGACCAATGAATTCAGCATTACAAATATCGTCGTGTGTGATTGGAAACATGCTCCAACCAAAGAGTTGGATAAGGAACGCGATGAGGTGTGTCTTGACAACCTCCGGCATTGCCACCTATAGGCACACACTGAAATTGTTAAGCCACATGCGGGGGACGCCACATGCACTCTCCAGGATAGGCCAGCCGAATCGGTCCGCCAGCCTCTCCTTCTAGTCGGCTGGTGAAGGGGCTGGAACAAGTGTGTCACCCCCGAGAGGGAGACCAGTCAAGAACGCGACGTTCTTCAGAGTGACCATCATCTCACCCCAACGAAAGTGGAATGTGTGCATCTTGGGTTTCCACCTGTCCACCAGTGCTGCAAGCAAGCTGCCGTCGATGATGAACTCGTGCCTGGTGGAGACCAGCCTCGCAAAGGGCAACAAGCCTGTGGTCCGTAGGGTTGGGATGTAGCACTCGTCCAACGCCCATGGATCCCCCCCGTAGCTTGAATGGCGAAGGACCGGCCGCGTCACCTGTCATTCATGCGTGGCAACGGTGTTTCTCATTGTACGAGTGTTCCAGAAGCTCCGGTAGAGCCATACCTATCAGTACATAGGACATACGAAATATAAGTGTGAACATTAATAATTACTTCATAATAAAATTTACATTAATTATGACTAACTAAATAACAATAAGTATGACTATCGGAATAATGTCGAAAGCAAGCTATAGAAAATCACCTGTCTGTCAAGAGAACTAATCAGCACTGCTGCATCCTCAATGACTTATGCACTGCCTTCTCCAAATAATTAGCGATGCACGATTACTTTTGAGAGTACCTTGCAAGTAATGGGATAGACGGAATATTAATGCGAATATTCATAATGACAGCAACATACTACAAGTCAGTGATTACATGCGTGTGTGAATACTTCACTACTTACCGATAATTTCATTACTCATCCGAACAAATGACTAGCCATTCATTACTATCATCCTTAGCACTAACTCATTACTTACCCCGAACTAACAAATTATGGACACCGTATGTACACAAAAATAGTACAAACTATGTCTAAATTACTACGATATACTTACTTCGTAATAAAAACTTCTTTAATCACAACTAACTAAATAACACTAATTGATTACGATTACGGGAATAACGTGAAAAGCATACGATCAAAAGTTATCTATCTTTGCAGAAAAAAAATTAGCACTACCAATTTCGAGCTACGCACTGGCTTCTTGAACTAATGAGCTACGCACTCCTAATTTTTAGCAACGACCATGACAATGACCTTCTGTGATGAGCGACTGGGACACTGCCTTCTCAAACTAATGAGCTATGCACTGGCCAGAGGTGTATATTTATGCCTGAGCGAAAGGATCCATTATCATGAGCAGTGCTTCGGGTGAGGGGGACGACATCGTAACGATGACAAATATGCAAATGAGGAAGCGGGCGAGGGGGGATGACACTCAAATAATGACATTAGTGCAAACGAGAGAGCACACAAGAGGGGCACATATAGAGAGAGTAACAATTATGTGAACCAAATAGCAGCAAATAATATATACGACTATTGCCCAACACATGGTACTTCAAAACATGTGTGACGATCTTTAAATTCATGATTAAGTTTACCTGAATAAACATGATAAATTCGGACTATATAAAATTCTCAAAAAATTACACAATAACTATTACTATATCAGGAGGTTTCACATAAAATTTTGTGATTTTTGGAGCTCGTTTGCTATATGTAAAAACTTGTAAAAATATCAAAATTGTATGAATTTTTGAGCAACATTCGCAATGTATAAAATTACACTGTGAGATACGTTGTGTCGAGAGGCTGTATGTAATTTTTTATTATTTTTGAGCTCATTTGGTATATTTAAAATTCAAACAAATACTAAATAAAAAATTAGGGTAGGTAATTTGGCCGGCTAATTAGCTGGCCTAATTACTTGCCGCCCCCTCCCTAGATGGCAGGCTTGCCTGCCGTCTCCTCCCAAGGCAACAGGCTGCCTACTGTCCAATGAGGGGGAGGCAGGCGCCTGCCGCCGGCAGCAGCGCCCCGTGTCACCTCACGGGCACTGCCACCCAGCGCCCAGACGGCAGAAATAATATTTTTGTTAATACGCCTAGCATACTACTACTTTTGTAAATATGGTGCGAAACAGTGCCAAAAGTGATTTTAGCTCCAGGATTGGCTGCCCGCACGCTATACTGCAGTAGTTGTCCCCCTGTTTTAAATTTTAGTGATGTTTGTGTTTCAATAGTCCAATGTAGTTTCTAGACTATTTTAGATTTTTTTAAATAAACTATATGGCTTAGAAGATAGAGAAAATTAGAACTACGAAATTAGCTAAGATTTTTTATTATGTGATCAATTGAACTAATATTTTGCATGCTTCAATTTGAGTGAGAATAGAGCAGCGAAGATAATTAAGATTTCAAGCCTCATAAATAGTTGATAATGAAGGTGCATACTACATGGTGTGCATGGTTTGGTTAGGTGCATATATTTGTCTGGCTACTTCTACAGTACAAATAGTAACATGCATGAATCATATGGTGCCCATGGGCCACCCAATCCTACCTCAAACCGACAACAGTAGGTTCTGTGGTCGGGTACCACGGCAAGTGCTGTTGTGGTTGGGTAGCACGGCAGGCTTGTGGGGCCCACTACCTGCCATGCTCGACGCAGTTGCCATGGTGGCCTCCTCCTGCTGCGGTCTGGCACCACGGCAGGTGACATGTTCGCTTGCCGCTACTATCGCGGTGAAGAAGGGGGCCAAAATTGCAAATGCCTGTGGAAGAGGGCAGAAGTGGAAATAACTGCTGCTACGGGGCCAAATAAGCGGCGCTCGGTTCTCTCCTATGCCTTTTTTTTGGCACTCGGCTTTAATTAATAGAGATTAAAGATTGTGTCTTTGCAAATTAAAGTTGGATATATTCTGTGGAATATTATCTCCAAATAATAACTTTTTGATACACGTATAGTAACTGGAGTGTGTTTCACCAGTATAAATTGAAGTTGCGATTAATTTGCCATCAGTGAAGTATTTGTACTCGTAATACTGGCGAGATTGACATTTGGACATATCTCTGAGAAATAATCCAGCTAAGATTCCATGTTGGAAGGCAAATTTATCAACGAAATATATATTGTAGCTTGGTCGTCAACGGTACAGTAATATACACATTTCGCAAGGTTTATGCTGTTCCACTTCCCTAGCTAGCTGGTAGTTCGTATGTTCTGCTAGGCTGCGACATCCGCAGACCGACGGCATACGACAAAGACGCACCAACCAACTAACGGTTTTTGTCAATGGGTAGCTATGTCATCCTCTGCGTGCATCTAGGGAACAATGCAATGCCAGTCGGATTCACTGCAGCCCGAGCTAGCAGATCAAATACTTAATTGGCAATGCCAAGACTCAAGGTAAATAAATTTGAGTTAGGTCAGCAAAAACTAGGTGTTGAAATAGGGTTTTGTTTTCCACAAATACATATATTTAATTCGATCATACTCCAGAACATCTGTTGTTTAGAGTAATGGGAGTAATTAACAACTAATTCATACTTACCCAACACAAGAGGTCTTACGTTAAATTTCAAAAGAATAAGAAATAATCCGTCCAATGTGTGGTAGGAATTGGACTTTGACCTTTCATTGAGTTTATGCAAGTTCATCCAAAAGTAGCTTTTTTCTTAAAATCAGACCAGCCAAGCCTTTATCTCACGATCTCTAGCTTTGATACTACATTACATTTCATACACCAATCAACTCACATATATCTAAGTGGTGAAATATAGACAATATACTCATACTTCAGCAGCCGTGGTAAAAAATCTAGGTGCCACGACCATTGGACTCACTACGACTATAAACTACGAACTCTCTCATTTTTAACTTTTTGGTGTGCAACTGTGAAGTTTATATTTTCCCCCAGTTTTGCAAAATAATAGCCCACAGGGCACGTGTCCGTCAATGGATGCATCAAGTTGTAGGTCCCTGTACCATAAGAACCTCTCTAGCTAGGCTTGACCAAAACATATTCTATCTGGAATAATGAATATGCACTGCACCCACATGGTTCCTGCATCTGCTTATCCCACATCCAGCTAACTATAGGAGCAGGAACAGCTAATACAGTCATGCTGACACATGCATCTCTACCCCCACTGACATTGTGGGCCCCACTTGGTACATGCCTTGTACTAGATCCGGCTGTTGGATCCAGTAATCGATGATTAGCACCTGCCATTAAGACGGGCTTAACTAAAATCGCTGCACCTAAGGGAAACAGGATGTAGTTTGACCACAGATAGTCAACGAGCACTACAGCACATGCACAGCATAAAAGGGGCACGAGATGAGCAGCAGAAGCCACCAGGCAAGTGGGGCAAACCTCCGAGAAGCATGGCGACTCGAGGCCTCAAGATGCTCACTTCTCCCTGCCTGCTCGCGCTTGCCCTGCTCTGGCTCATGCCGGCCGGCGTTGCCGCCAGCGAGGGCGCGAGGTTCGACTACAAGAAGGCGCTTCACAGCAGCCTGCTCTACTTCGAGGCGCAGCGGTCTGGGCGCCTGCCCTACAACCAGCGGGTCAAGTGGCGCGGCCACTCGGGCCTCGCCGACGGCCTGGAGCAAGGGGTGGACCTCGTCGGCGGGTACTACGACGCCGGGGACAACGTCAAGTTCGGCCTGCCGATGGCGTTCACGGTCACCATGCTGTCGTGGAGCGCCATCGAGTTCGGCGGTGAGATCGTGGCCGCCGGCGAGTGGCGGCACGTGCTGGAGGCCATCAAGTGGGGCACCGACTACTTCGTCAAGGCGCACACCGAGCCCTACGTGTTGTGGGCCGATGTCGGCGACGGCGACACCGACCACTACTGCTGGCAGCGCCCCGAGGACATGACTACGTCGCGGCAGGCCTACAAGGTCGACCGCGACAACCCCGGCTCCGATATCGTCGGCGAGACAGCCGCCGCGCTGGCCGCCGCCTCCATCGTCTTCCGCCGCACCAACCCGCACTACTCCCATCTCCTCCTCCACCACGCCGAGCAGGTAGCTTACAACTCCTATGATCATCCACGAAATTAAAGAACACACGAACTTGCAACAATTCACGTAAGGATCATCTTACTAACGTACGTGCATGTGTGCATGCAGCTGTTCGACTTCGGGGACAAATACAGGGGCAAGTACGACAGCAGCATCAGCGAGGTGTCCAGCTACTATGCGTCGGTGAGCGGGTACGGCGACGAGATGCTGTGGGCGGCGCTGTGGCTGCACCGGGCGACGGGGAGGGCGGAGTACCTCGATTACGCGGTGGCGATGGCCGACGAGTTCGGCGGCACCGGCTGGGCCATCGCCGAGTTCAGCTGGGACGTCAAGTACGCCGGCCTCCAGATCCTTGCCGCCAAGGTCAGCAGCAAATACATTATTCGTTGTTCTTTTCCACGCTGTTGCACTAGCTGTACATTCATGCATGTCTACTAATGAAGCGCACGTAGCCGACACAAATTCTACTTTTGATTAATTATTATTTAAGACAAACGAATGAACGATTGACAAGGAATCTATAGTGCACGACATTTTCTTGAGGTATGCACGATCGGAAAAAATCATAAAAAATGTTAAAATCTTAACTGTACGCAATAACATTAAGGTGCTAGTAGCCCCTTAATGTTCTCTCTCACGTACATTGATCCTACTGTGTATATTTATATAGAAAATTAATTTTATATTTCTAAAAGTACATACTTCCATTATGTATGTATGTATGTATGTATGTATGTATGTATGTATGTATGTATGTATGTATGTATGTATGTATGTATGTATGTATGTATGTATGTATGTATGTATGTATGTATGTATGTGGGCCTGTTTTGACGTGTCATTCTTAAGGTGCCATTTCAGTTGCTCCTGGAAAGGAAGCACCCGGAGCACAAGGTGACGCTGGAGCAGTACAAGTCCAAGGCGGAGCACTACCTCTGCGCCTGCCTCAACAAGAACGGCGCCGCTGGCAACGTGAACCGCACAGCCGGCGGCATGCTCTACGTCAGGCAGTGGAACAACATGCAGTACGTCACCAACGCCGCCTTCCTCCTCACCGTCTACTCCCGCTACCTAACTGGCCCCTCCGGCCAAGAACCGTCGGTGCTACAGTGCCCCGACGGGCCAGCACACGCCGACGATCTGCTAGCGCTGGCGCGCGCACAGGCCGAGTACATCATCGGCGCGAACCCGGCCAGCGTGAGCTACCTGGTCGGGTACGGCCGGCGGTTCCCTCAGCGGGTGCACCATCGGGGCGCGTCCATCGTGTCCCACCGCGCTGACGGCCGGTTCATCGGGTGTGTTCAGGGGTACGACGATTGGTTCCGCCGGGGAGGGAAGAACCCGAACGTGGTCGTCGGTGCCATCGTCGGCGGGCCGGACCACCGCGACCGGTTCGGGGACAGGCGCGCCAACTACATGCAGACGGAGGCGTGCACGTACAACACCGCGCCCATGGTCGGCGTCTTCGCACATCTGCACAGCGAAACGGCGATTACAAACTAAGAGCAATTCAACACGAGAAAGATTAGGATCTAGGAGGGTTTTTGGTTGGTTTTGTTCAACTATTTGGACTTTGGAGTGTTAATATTGGTAGATAAGTTTTAGAGAGTAGAGGTCAGTGTAGTTTGTAAAAGAGATGTAGGTCGCATGGCTGCATATGCCGGCATTGTAAGCATACTAAGCTGCGTGTATGTAGAGATTTTTATACTCCGGTGCGTATATGTAAATGTGTTGGAAACAGAATAGTTTTTGTTTAAGAGATGTTTATTTGCGATAATTGTTTTAGAGCACAAATTCATTGGAATAGCTATCACATTATACAAAATTGGTAGATTTGTTATCTGGAAGAAAAATGTATATAGCTGCACACTGATGGCAGATTTGTTGAGGGAATCTTAATTCTGGATATAGAGAGGCTCTACATAGATAGACCCATACAAATTATATGCCCCTCAGAAACAAAAATATCCTTCTAATTCTGAAGTACTGTGCGTTTAGGCTCAAGGTATGCAGAAGTATTATCCAAGGCCACGAGTAATGCCAGCCTGCCAGGTATGAAACTAGCACTAGTAGTTAGCAAGTACTAATTCTAAGGTCAAAGTAAAGTACTAATTCCAAGCCAATCTTCTCAAAAAAGAAAAAAAAATACTAGTACTATGTAATGCAAATAATGCTGTAAATCTTCAATTGCCTAATGGTGTGGTAGTTTCCCATGTGTGGTGCGGATGATTGAGAGAATAGCACGGTGCAGATCATAACAGAACATGATCATGCATGCACTGTTCAATCATCTGCACTATCATGGGCGTAGAAACGCGCATGAGTCCAACCCAACCGGTTCATTTCTATTTGGCTTAGAGGTTAGTTTTTATTTGTTAGAAATATGATTAGGGATATGATATTATTTTCTATATTTGTTAGAGATATAATTGAGATTAGATTCAATCTGTTAGGGAAGCATATCTATATAAGAAAGCTGCCGCATGCCATTGAAAGCAAGCAAGAAATAATAAAATCATTCTCATTTATAGTCTCTCTCCCTCTCTACGCCGACGCCGTCCGGCTATCCTCTCGGCATTGTTTACCCTCTATGAACTAAGGTTCATAACAATTTGGTATTATAACTGTTGTAGGGGTGGCCCCCACCTAAGCCCAGCAGGTCTGTTAGAGGAATATAAGGCCCAAAATGGGGCATGTGTAATGACATGAGTGCCCTTGAGGGGAACACTCGGATGTAAGGGTATAATTGTAAAAGCACTTCCCATGTGGACATATATATGCAGCACAGGCCATGGGAAGAAACCCGAAGCCATTACTCACCTAACTCTCCACTACCATACTCTCTCTCTGTTTGGTCTGTAGCCACAACAGTTGGCGCCGTCCGTAGGGAGGACAAGGGTAAGCCTCCAAGCCCGAAGGAGGATGGCACCAAAGAAAGCTTCACCATCGGCGGCGAAGAAGAAGAAGGGGGGGAGCGACGAAATCTCGCGTCAATACCAGGGCTTCGGCGTTGGCAGCCACAGGTACGGGTGGCGGTGTGAGTGCGACCAACCCCACCACCACCGCCGCGACGACCAACCCCACCACCAACGACGCGACGCCCGACCCCGCCACCACCACCGCGACGATCAACCCCGCCACCGTCGCTGCGGCCGTCGAAACCGCCCCACGTATGGTGGGTAACCCCGCAGCAAGCACCGCAACAATCGCCAACAGTGCCACCCGGGTGGTTGGTGGTGGCAATGCAGGCGCGTCTACTTTGCCACCCGGTGTAGGAGCGGTGAGCGGTCCCGGCGACGACGTGGGCTTCGTCACCGGCTTCAGGGTCCTCCGCGACAGTGCTGCGGGAAGCCTGGAACGCAGGCCGTGGTCGCCGCCATCCCGGTCGCGCCGTCGAGCGTACCAATGGCCCCAACCACGTCCATGGTGGAGACCGCCCCGCTGGCGGCCCTCAGCGCGTTTCAGCAGGAGCTGACAGACCTCCGCGGGGCCGTGCGAGACATACAAGAGGCTCGGAGCCAACACGCCCCACTGGTGGTTGCATCCGAGCCCACTCCGGAGAGGGCGGATAGCCGCGACGCCCTTACGTCCAGTCGCGCCCCACTACGACGCGTGGACCCGGAGTCCCCGCTCTCCGCGGGCCTGCAGCAGGCGGCATGGCCTGAGGACTTCAAGTTCCCAAGTGTCATCGAGGCGTACAAAGGTGACACAGACCCGCGAGAGTTCGTACGCGTGTACGAAACCGCCATCGAAGCTGCTGGCGGAGACGACACCACGAAGGCAAAAGGACTCCCCCTCACATTACAAGGGGTGGCGCTCTCTTGGTTCTTCACCATCGAGCCGCAGGCACGTCCGCGATCGACTCTACAACAACTTCCAGGGAAACTACGTCGAACGCGTCGATGCGGACCAGCTCTTCGCAGTCAAGCAAAAACCTGAGGAAAGGCTCCGGGATTACTTCAAACGCTTCACAAAAGTACGTTGCCAGGTCAAAGACGTCAACGAAACAACCGTCATCAATGCAGCGATACAAGGCCTCCACCTGGGACCGATGGCCGAATACAACGTGCGCAAACCAATCAAGACGGTCGCGAAGCTCTTCAACAAGATGGAAGAATATGCCAGAGCGGAACAGGACGCGCGGTGGCGACACGGTGACGACTCCGACACCAACCAGGCGGAGGGCTCGGCAAAGAACGATGGCTCGCCGAAGCAGGGCTCCTAAAAGGCAAGCGTAAGCAGGAGCAATCGAACGACACCCCCGAGCGCAAGGATATCCAACACAAAGACTCGTTGGGTGACAGGCCCAAGCGCGACCAACGCAAGTCTAGGAAACCTCGTTACGTCTTCGACATCGAGGGCGGCTCCGAAGACAACGCCTCCGCTGGTCAGGGCGGCAGAGGGCGCCGTGGCCGGGGGCGGGGGCGCGGGCGGGGTCGCGACGACAGAGCCCGCGAAGAGTACAACGACCAGCACCACGGGCAGTGGTGCGAAGTCCATAGCCGGGGCAACAACGACACGCGGGCCTGCGCCACTATCGCAGCGCTCCGGCAAAGCGTCGCCAGAGATAAAAACTCGGAGGCATGCGCGCCTATTGTGGCTCACGTCCAACATCCCCAGGACCAAGGAATACAGCCTTAGGAAGGCCCCATGCGGATTCAGGCCCATGTGCAGCAACCTCGGGAGGGCCTCCTGCAGCTGCAAGCCCCGGAAGGAGCCCAGCGTAGGGTCATAAACATCATTTCCAGAGGCTCCTCGCTAGAGTTCGCCTCGGCGCGGTAGCGGAAGGCCTATGCGAGGAGGCTGCACCATGTCGCGGCATACCTAGCGCAAGCGCCACCGGAGTGGGCGCAACACAAAATCACATTCACGCCCGCTGATGCGGAAGGCGTGGAGTTCCCTCACCAAGACCCCCTGGTCGTCCGGGTCCTCATGGCAGGATGTGAAGTTAGGCGCGTCCTGGTCGATGGAGGAAGCTCCGCGAATATCTTGTTCGCCGCGGCCTTCGACCAGATGGGGATCCCTCGAAGTCGGTTGGGCCCTTCAAGCATCCCATTGCAGGGCTTCGGAGGGCAACCCCTGCGGGCATTGGGCCAGATATGCCTCCAAGTCTCCTTCGGCCAGCACGACAACGTGAGGAGTGAGGACGCCACCTTTGACGTCGTCGACATTCTGTACCCTTACAACGCCATATTGGGGCAGCCAACCTTGAACTCTCTCGGGGCAGTTCCGCACCACGGCTTCCTATGCATGAAGCTCCCTGGACCGCGAGCCATCATCATCGTCCATGGCGACCAGGATATGGCTCGGCGCATCGAGCTCGGCACCAGGGGTTCGTGCTGCAAGGATCGCCAACGCACCTAGGTCGGGCGTGCGAGTGCGGAGGCCCCGGGCGGCCACCGGGAGCGCCTGGCACTCCTCGCGGACAAGTTGTCCCGGTATCAGAGGCTCCCGCCGTGCCCCACATCATCACCGGGCGACGACAGCGACGGATGTTCCCGTCCTTAAGCGGTCAATGGTCGATATCCCGCCTTTTGTAACCGCTCACCCGCGCAAACGGGAATTTAATAAAGTCCACTGTTTGCACAATTTTTCTTGCTTCTCGCAAGTATACGTGGGGGGACGCCTCCGCGCGCACTCCACGGAGTATAAATAAGACGTAGCATTGAGGTCCGCCTCCGCGCGCAGTCCACGGACTCTAAACAAGACGTAGCATCGAGGTCCGCCTCCGCATGCACTCCACGGAGTATAAATAAGACGTAGCGTTGAGGTCCGCCTCCGGACGTAACTTCACCGCCCGCAATGCGCGGAGGCTCGCCCCCGCGCGCAGTCCACGGACTCTAAACAAGACGTAGCGTCGAGGTCCGCCTCCGCACGCACTCCGCGGAGTATAAACAAGATGCAGATGCCCCCGCACGCGCATGGGTGTTATCTTTACGCATACCCTACGGGGTATAGATAAAGCGTGGATCTACGCCGTGAATCTGGATGAGACGCACTAGAGGCTGGCCCCCACGGAGTCGCCCGTATATCTACTTCGGGTAAAGTGTCTGCTGCGGCGGGCGTGCTGTAGCATCGCCAATCTTCAAGGGGACCGCGTAATCGTAAACGAGGACGGAAGCATGAACAACACCATTTTATTTCGTTTATATTCATCAAAAGATGTTTACAAGGAAACGAAATAAGGGTACATGCATTTTTGGGTGTCGGGAGCCGCTACTCGGCAGGCTCCTCCTTCACTTGTGTTCGCGCCACGGCTTCACCCGAAGAAGTCGGGCTTGCCCAGAAGTCTAGCGATTCCTCGGCCCTCCGCCAGCGTCGCAGGCACCGTCGGGTCACAAGGTTGGAAACTAGCAGCCGGTCGGGTAGCTTCTCGGGACACGGAGGCACGCAAGTCAGAATATGGGCGAGGCAACTTGTACTTTATTAATAAGGCAGAAGGGCTCATGTTAAAACTCACACCAACGCGCGAAGGCCACGCCGTCACACCTGTGGATTTGCGTCGCCCCCCGAGCTCGCGGGGCCGCCCTCTTCGCGCCGCGGGACTTCGTCTAGCCACTGGCCGAGGTTACCCTCACCGTGCAAGTTGTTCCGAAGCTCAACCCTCGCCGCATCCGCCCTGATGTATTCCCAATCCTTTCGTGGAAAAACCGCACGGGACGGCGAACGATGCGGACGGCGCTGGACATCACCTCGGCCCCGGGCGGTATCTCCAGTTGTGGATCAGCCAGCCCGCTGACGTGCTGGCAGCCCCGGTGTCACAGGAGCGCGCAGATCAGGCACGAAGTCATGTACGAACAATGGTTGCCGAAGGTCGTCGCGGCGTCCCGCGCAATGTTGGCTGCGTCTCTGATCCATCGGAGTGTACGGGATAGCTCCTCCGGCCCGAAGGAGTGGTCTGGCACCTCAGCGATGAGCCCTCGGAGAGTGTCCTCCAGGGCAAGCATGGCATCCCACGCAGCCACCGAATCGTCGCCCAGGGCCCGGTCCCGCTCTGACAGGGATAAGGCAAGCTCGCCTTTCTCCTTCTCCAGCGCAGCGATTTGCTGCAGTAGGTCGTCTCGCTCCGCCGCCCGTATATCTACTTTGGGTAAAGTGTCTGCCTGCCAGTCCGATAGCCTCCCCTCGCGCAGCAACGCCCGGATCGTATCCTCCGTCACGAGCGTGCGGCCTAAATCGCCAGAGTACATACCTTCCTTCTTCTTTGTCGCTGCCCACCACCTGCCCGCCGCCGTTGGATCGCGCTCCTCCAGCGCGTATTTCACCTCAAGTGGCGAGGACCGCCGGTGGATGGCGTAACCGCCGGCCACCTGAGCACGCTCTCCGCAGGTCGCCACTGGTGTCCACGAGCTACTCGATGATGAAAAGGAGCGCACGGCCAAGAAGAACAAGTATAGGGGACGGCGCAAACGATCAGAAAGCACGTGGAGGAGGCGCAGGCGTGGTACCACGGGGGTATTTAAAGACCCCTCGCCTCCCTACCACCGGTAAGCGCAACCGGCAGATGACAACCGCTCATCTCCACAAAAGCGAAGCTGAACCGTCGCGATGGCGCACGTATGCCACTTGCGACCGCGGTCGTACAGGGGCCTGACATCGCACGACGCGCCAGTCACATCCCGCCGCGTGTCGGCCAGCGCAGGAATTAAATACAGGTCGCCCGACCCATTATAGCCTCCGACGCGTGTCAACCATCCCTTGGGGCCAATCAACCGCAACAGTCCAACAGGAGCCCCCGCCCCAGCAGCGAGGCCCTAACCCCGACTCTGGTTGCACCCATGCGAAGGGACATTGCGACGAAGGTGTCGGAAGCCACACGGACTCCGAGAAAGGCCACCTCGCCACATGCGCGCGCCCGCGGGATTAAGGACAACAAACGAAGACCCCGGCGTGCACCCCGTCCCATCGGGACCACCAACCGGCAAGCCTTTTCGGGCCTGCGCGACTCCAGATAGGCAAGCCCCTGTCCTAGCAGGGAGTCCGCGAAGCCGCAATCACCTTGCTCCCAGGGGAGTTTGGGGTGCGAGGTCTGTCTCCACCAGGGCCGCGTCGGCTTCGGCAGCTTAAGACGGGCGAGTCTCCGCTTTAGCAGAGAAACTCCGCCCTCAACCTCGTCCCGGCCCCATGCCTCGGCCCTGCGCCGGGGTGTAACAGCAAGCCGCCACGAGCCAAGCAACCTCGGCGGCAGCCTCGACGGGAGCTCTGCCTCGGCAACAAGACCGGTGTCGCTCCCGGCCCCACTTCACGAGGGAGTACCTTGCCTCGGCGCCACAGATCTGCGCAACATGGCCGAAGCTCACCCAACTACCATCCTCGAGCCATGGGAGCAGCACCGCTGGCCACTTCGGCTTTAGAGTTCATGCGACAACCTCATAGCCTAAACCGACGGGGATCCAGCCGCCTGGGTTTCCCGTACTTTGGGAACGCAAGGGCTGGCTTACGGCAGGTTTTGACGGGTTCTCATAGACAGATAAGCTTCAGTACATCAACATCCCCTGATGATAGCGCCAGTTGGCACAATCAGCGGACGCAGATGAACTCAAGCATATCTGTCTAGAGAACAGGTCAAACCTTGCCATTTCCGTACGGGAGCACGGTGCGCAAGCAGGAGGCCATCTATCCGACTGTACAATGCAGGTACAACGCAACACCAGCACAATATATATACCCGATCAGCGGAGGAGCTCAACTGGCAGGAGCCCGACCAGCAGGAGCCCGACCGGAGGAAGCTCAACCGGCAGGAGCCTAACCAGCAGGAGCCCAACCGGAGGAAGCTCAACCCGCGGAGGAGCGTCGCGCGGCCCACTAGTAGGAATGTGCACATACATGACTAATAGACTTCGTCATAATAAAAGCCCGATTCGTCATAAATATTCTTTTTGTGACGAATTTTGGTTCGTCAAAAATGGAGCGTCACATTTGTTGCACGGTGACGAAACTAAATTTTTCGTCATGGAAGTGCTTTCATCCGTGATGAAGACGTTTTTGTCGTAGAATCGTTTCCCTTCTATGATGAAACCAAATTCGTCACTGTTTTCATCACAAATTGAATGCCGAGCCTTTGTGGGAGCTGATGTGGACAGTGGCACGTGGCAGCGTCCACGCTGGAAGCTGACATGGCTATGCCACGTGGCCGATGACGTGGACAGAACCACGCTGGAAGCTGACGTGGCAGTGCCACGTGGCATAATCCACGATATCAGCTGATGTGGCGTGCCACGTGCAGGCGCCACGTGTCGTTGTCCATGCTGGCAGGTGACGTGGCACAAGGCACGTGTCGATTCCTGGTTTGTCCACGTGGCTTTCCATTGTTTATTGGTCCACATGTATAGCGATCATTTCGTCACAAAATTAAACCCAGTTCGTCACAAATCTAGTGGACAGAAATCACAGAATGTCAACATATTACATTGTTCAAGCTCACAAGCACATATTTTTCAGTTCACAAGCAAATATTGACAGGAGTTCACCAATCACGACACCACTAACAGAGTTCACGCATCAAGCCGTACGAGTTCACCGCATGAAGGCGCCACACGAGTTCACCGCATGAAGACACAACAGAAGTTCAAGACTGAGAGTTACCAGCGCCGCCGTTCAAGAGCAAGATATGCTTAAGGAGCATATTGTTCTCTTCCTGTTGCTTCTTAAACTCCTCAAACTCCCTTTCAGTCTTTTCTGTCTTCTTCTTCAGTTCGTCTACTTGTTGGTGGAGAGCAGCTGAACTTTCTTGTTCAGCAGCAAGTTGTTCCCGAAGCGCTTTCTCTGTAGATGTCTCTGTTTTGGTGGAGCTTGTCGGGATACCAACATTCTTCAAAAATTGGGTGTTGCAGCTGCTCTGGGAGAGGACCTTGGAAACAACATCAGCACTAGGCAACGGTGCCTGCCCATCAGCAACAGGTTCTGCTCGCATAGTTTCCATAGTAGACTGCAAAATTTAAGGATTAAACATTAGGTTACACATAGTGGAAGATGACTTAAATTGAAATTAAAAAAATCATAAACAGAGAGACCAAAGATACATGGATTAATTCAAAATAAGTAATGCATAGACTTCACTGATTCATAATAAGTACTTGACATAAGCATAATGAGGGGAAAAACCTACAGCAGGGCATAGGTTTAAAATTACAAATTGAAAATGATAATGCGACATTAGGTTACTCCTTGCTGCTGCTACTGCTTACTGCTAATGCTACTGCCTGCTGCTGCTTCTCCTTCTGTTATGACAATGACTTGAGCAGATTTCAAGGAAAGCAAATGAAGTTACTTACAATTGCTTCTCTTGCAGTGTCACTGAGGCCCTTTTTCCTACTGGTATGGAAGTCCTTGAAGACTTCCACTGCATCCAGTTCTTCATGAAGTTCATCATGTTCTTCATCAACTTCTTCACCGAGTTCTGCGTCCTTCTTCTTGTTCTTCTCCTTCTGTTTCAGATTGGAAATTGCACATGTGTGCAACTGTTATACAAAGGCAGTGGGTATTGAATATAAAAAGTAACAATAAAACACAACCATCACTTACATATGAGTGCAGCTGTGCAACATAGCTGCGAGATCCTGTAGCCTGATGGTACCTGACTTTTACACGGTTTCGCTTGTTCTGCTCAGAGATTGCCTACAACTTTCTTTGTGTTTGGACTCCAACACAAGTAGAAAATAGAAAGACTAGACAAGAACTTGATGAGTTCGCACCACTTGAGCAGCACATACCTTGTTCTTACCACTTGACCACTTTTCAACGAGTTCACACCACTGTGCATCAGTCATGTAAGGGACAGGAGAGGTCGTTTGGATCTCATCAGCAGGGATGCCATTGAAGTAGGCTTGCTTCAACCTGTACCGCATCTGTCGTACCCCAGACTGGAATACACTCACACATGCTTCCTTTGTTGGCTTGTCAGTGGTGTCAATGGCCAGCCTCGCCTGCCAAAGTGTTAATGCAAATCCATTACTAAGTTGCTCAAGGCAGAGTTGAATGTAAGAACAAGAGTGTAGATTTATACTTACAGATAGCCTGCCCACAAATCCCTCAAAATGTTCAGCCTCTTTCTTGTATTGTTTCCAATGCGTCAAAATCGGTACTTGAGACCTAACTACTACACCTGCCTCTGATGCAAACTTGGCAACTTGCACTGGTTCATGTGGCCTTCTGTTCCCCTCGACAACAGAGATGGCCATCCTTCTTCCCATCGATCTGGTCATTTTGTCAAGCAAAACTCCCCTAGTTGCTGACCTCGGCTTCCTCGCTCGTGTTTGCATTGGTACTACACAGTTTTCATACATTCAGATTGTTAGAAATCAAATAGTGATATCAAATAGTGAGAATTGATTGATGGTCATGTAAGTATAACCAACCTTCATCAGTGGGGTCATTCTGCTGACCGGTCTGCTCTTCGCCATGGCTAAGGTCATCTGGATATGTCCAGTCCCTTAGAGGGCTAGGATGGCTGTCCACACCAATGTCTCCAGTCAATTCATCAAAGCATACAGCTTCACCGCCATTGTTTTCCGCTGCTGGTGGCAAGGTGTGTTCACCTTGTGCAGATGTGCGCTGCCTTTTAGACCGAGTAGAAACTCCAAGAGGCACCTCTGTTGGTGGAGTTGAATTCACTCTCTTAGATTGCCTTCCCCCAAGACCCATATCGGCGCTGCCTTTTGTCCTTTTAGCACAGACTTTTCTATGCGTAGTTGGAATCGAAGGCTGAAATTGGAGAAAAAAACATAACCAGTAAGCATGCCCACAAATTAACCAAGTATATACACAACAAAGAATTGCATTGCTATCTAACCCCTCCTCCCTCCCATCACAAGCCAAGATAGAAGAAGCACCTCAATTGCGAGGGGTACTGGCTCCTCTTCTAAATCTGTATCTGTATCACCACCTCCCTTAACTCCCTCTCCAGCTTCAGGGAGATATTCCGATGAATCAGAACCTTCAGCGTCACTACCCTTGCTGCCTGACTTTTTTGCCTTTGCAAATGCAGTTTTTGTGCACAATGATTTTAGACCAGAACCTAAACCATTGACGCCAAGTTCTTCCATTCTTCTAACATTCTCCATGATATTTGCGGCCCGCGCTCATTCATAACCATTTAGTGGCGGTTCTTACATGTGTAAACACGTGTTTAGAAATAGAGTACTAGAGTCTAGACATATTAAAAATTTAAGCACATGTCAACTTCAATCAACTAGGAAACATGTAACCCTAGCACTATCCAAGGTTCAACCGCTAGAATACAGCACACATCGTCACGGTAAAAGGATTTTGGGGTACCTCTTGCTACGCTGCGTCGGCCTCGGCCTCTTGTCATCGTGGTCGTAGATCCGGAGCGGCGGGCATCGACGAAGGGGTAGTAGATCCGGTGCAGCGGGCGTCGATGAAGAGGTTGCGGCTCGGGCATGGAAGCTGTCGGCGAAGGGGATCCGGATCCGGCGGCGGTCGTTGAGGAAGGGGTTGCGGGTCGGGTGTGGCAGCTGCCGGCGAAGGGGATCCGAATCCGGCCGGTGCCGTCGTCGAGGCGGTTCTGGCGCCGTCGGCGGGGCTGGTGTCGACGAAGGGGATCCGGCTCCGGTGTCCTCGTCGAGGGGGTGGCGGCTCCGGGTCCGAGCCCAGGGCGGCTAGGGTTCGGAGAGGGAGGCGAGAGGGTGGCGACGGCGGCTAGGGTTCGGAGAGGGAGGCGAGAGGGTGGCGACGGCTGCAAGGATGCGGGCGGTTTTATTGGGCCACAACCAGTGTTCAAAATACCACAATTGCCCTTGACTGAACTCGATGGTGCGGCGTTTCTCTTTTTCGCGCGGAGGGTAAAAGAGAGAATTTGGTGTGGCGGCATTGCTCGGCGCACTGCTCAAATTTTCGAGCGGGGACCTGAATTTTTGGGTTTTATATTTGATAGAGTTCCATGTCTTAGCATATTTTCATATAAAATCCTTATTTTTCATAAATTTCGCATTCACGAGTGGATACATCAGTTCTAACTTTTTTGTTGTATATTTATAAATTAATTATAGCGAACACTATAGTGTTTCTCTTATTCCATACTCTCTCTCATGGCTTCTCTATCAGCCGAAGGCAAAAGACACCACCCACAGCCCAAAAGAACATGTCCTATACCTAGCTACCCTACTTCTTCGATCAGGTTGCATGCCGACACCTAATCTGACCATCGGGCAACAGGTATCGATCGCAAATCCCAATTCAAGTTCATCTAAAAATGCAATTCCAAAAATAGCATTTGAGAAGCCGTCAACCCAACCTAAACCCTAATTTGGTGAACCTAAACCCTTTTTAGAAAGCATCAAACCCTACCTCCTTCTATAGTTGGCCCGAGTGAACCTAAACCCTAATCTGATGAACCAAAGCCTTAACCAGAGCCCTAATCTAGTGAACCCAGTACCCTAACCTGATGGTGCCGCCAGATATGACGACCATGTCATTCGATGCACAAATCTCCAAGCAAATCACAAGGCCACAAATTCGAATGATTTGCACAAATAATCATTCGACGAATATTATGTTTATTCATATATTCAAAATTTTAGAGCTGTTAGCATGCGGCTGGTACCACTCCTATCACTAGGTATACTATGCACTAGAGAGATCAGTCAGCATAGGCTTCTCCACTCAGACACTCGTTCTAATTTATATATTAGCAAAAAATATTAAAAATATAGTGATGTATATACTTCTTCCTACATGACAAATTCGAATATTTTTATGCGTATTACTAGTTAAAATCTTAAAATTTTGGCTGACATTTTAGGAGTATAGCCATTTGAATTTTGCACGGAGGGAGTATTTCTTTTTACCCGCATCGTGAATAGGTCGCCCCATTCAGTTCGTCCACCCCAACCTCTAGGTCTCCGCCGCCATCCCCCATCTCTCCTTCCCCTGGTCGCCGCCGCCGCCGTCCGCCATCTCTCCTTCCCCTGGTCGCCGCCGCCGCCGTCCCTCATCTCTCCTTCCCCTGGCCGCCGCCGCCGCCGTCCCCCATCTCTCCTTCCCCTGGCTGCCGCCGCCATCCCCCATCTCTCCTTCCCCTGGTCGCCGCCGCTTCCTGGGTGCAGTGGCGCCATGTCCCAGTGGGCCGAATCCTCTGGCGGTAGCATGGCGTCGAGGAGGATGCATGGAGACAGGAGCTCCCGGACCGCGGATCTGGTGTCGGTTCCGGTTGGTGAAGAGACCGGCCTTCCATTGGTGCCTTGCCCGAATTGCAAGCTTGCTAGGGTGATCGAGCGACGGTCTAAGAAGGAGAACCACAACCTTGGGCGTGTCTACTTCAAGTGCCCGAGGGATGGGTGAGCTTCTTTGTCAGTTCTTTGGTGATTTTGGCAATGCTCGGGTTAATTTTTTTTAAAATTTTTCCAGTATGTGAAACACTGTGGGTACTACAGATTCCAGAGGCAGTATTTTGAGAAGTTGAAGGAGTTAGAGGTGATCCAAGTCAGGCAATTGCAATCAGAGGAGGAAGAGGAGGAGGAAGGAAGTGAAGGCCGCTCAAATGGCAAAGCTGACAGGAATGCAATGGAACTTAACCTACAGAAACTTCAGTGGAAGATGAACATGTTAATTCTTTGTTGTGTTCTGGTTGTTGGATTTGGAATCATGTATGTTGTATTGAAGTAGGTCAGCCACATGTCTTGTGTCCGGACAAGCACAAATTTATGTGAATACAGTGCAGTTTTAGAATACAAGCACAAATTTTTTTCATTTTCCTGTCTTGCTAATTCTGGTTAGCTGCTCCCTATCTGACTTGGAATACAGTGCTGATTCTTTGTTGTCTTGTTGTTTGCGGCACCATGACTGGGAGATACTCATCATGGAGGCTCATCTGCATGTACCTTCAGATGATGACAAGCAGAAAACACTTAAGATAAACGTGAACAACCAGAGAGTTAACCAGAGGATCGGAGTTGATCGGAACAAATTTATATGAATACAGTGCAGTTTTAGAATACATGTTTTCCCAAATGTTATACATGAAAAATCCTACAAGCCATCATCATCTTCACACATGTCGTTTACGCCATTGTCACTGTCACTGCAATACTGCATAATAGTGTCATCTTCATCATCGCTGTCTTCAAGCATGTCAACTTCCCTCTTACTTCTTATAAGGTCTGCTAAATTAGCTTCAATGACAGTGGCTTCTCTATCATCCACATGGTGCGTAACCTGATCACCATCACCCTCATGCACGTCATGCTCTGTATCAGAACAGTGATCATCTTG
Source organism: Dendrocalamus latiflorus (assembly GCA_017311315.1). Taxonomy (NCBI): domain Eukaryota; kingdom Viridiplantae; phylum Streptophyta; class Magnoliopsida; order Poales; family Poaceae; genus Dendrocalamus; species Dendrocalamus latiflorus. The sequence goes on from CM029654.1 coordinate 12,152,798, forward strand.
GTGCACTTCATGCTCTTTTTCAGCCACCTTATACATATCCCTATGTTCAAACTTTTGCACAACCCGCCAAGCTTTGCCCAAGGAGGTGTCCTGCAAATAAAATATCTTCCTTGACTGTGTTGCAAAAATGAAAGGGTCATCCTTGGACCAGAATGACTGAATGTTAATGGATTTGAAATGTCCATCATCTCTAATGCCTACAGTCTTGCCAACTTGATTGTACCAGTCACATCGGAAAAGAACCACCGTCCTACGGGCTTGTAGATTGGAGTTATACTGCAGCTCAATAACCTCTCTAAGGACACCATAAAATTCCACTGATTTGCCTCCATGTGTGCCATCGGTCATGACACCACTATTCTGTGTCTGCAGGTTTTTCTCACGGTCAACACTGCTATACCTGACTCCATTGACAATGCAAGCTGCACAGCTCTTGACTCGGAGATCAGGACCACATGCCAGTGCATGCAAACCTTCAGTGACCTCTATTGGTTTCTCTTTACGCAGCTCCACGATCTGCACACAAACATAAAACCACCACCACCACTAAATTGTGGTATAACTCTGCTAATGATCAGCCTAACACAATTAAAATATGCTAATCACTTACATGAGACTTAAACCATTTTGGAAATTCTGATGCTAGCCTCATGTCAACATCTAATGCCCCTTCTTTCTCTAAATGTTGTCTGTATATGCTGTAGGACATATAAGGATTATTAGGAACATTTGATATGTAATATAGGAAACAAGAAATCAGCATATATAAAATCATACTTACTCCACATATGGTTCAACCTCGTCGCAGTTATTAAGCACATACCAAACTAGCTTGTCCATGAGTTTATCATCGATGTGTTGTACCCTATTCTTGCCAATGAGCTTAACACCATGCATGAAAACAGAGGTGTCACCATCTAATGGCCCATCATGTGACACATTTACGTCCCGGTTATATCTTGTGTCAACATCCTCCATGTACCTCTCACAAAATGCCAACGTCTCACTTTCTACATAAGCCTCCGCAATTGATCCTTCAGGCCTCGCCCTGTTCTTTACGAGATTCTTCAATATGCCCAGTCGCCGTTCTATTGGGTACATCCATCCATACTGTACAGGGCCTCTAAGCAGTGCCTCGTCAGGTAGATGGACAGCCAAGTGCACCATCACATCAAAGAAGGCCGGTGGAAAAATCTTCTCAAGCTTGCATAAGATAAGTGGGATATCCTCTTTCAGCTGTTTCACGACATCTTTCCTTAGAGTTCCACTACACAGTTGCCTGAAGAAGTTCCCAAGGTCTGCAACAGCTTTGTATACATCTTTGGCAACAAAACCTCTTAAGCCTGCAGGTATGATCCTTTGGAGAAGGACATGGCAAGAATGAGTTTTCAGCCGGCCAACTACCTTGGAACCATCTGCACTTATGAATTTTGCTAGGTTGGCTGCATAACCATCTAGAAACTTGACACCTTTAAGGAACTTGCAAAATTCTGCTCTTTGTTGTGGCGTCAAGACATAGCGAGCTTCTGGGATTTTAATTGAGCTGCCTTGCTGCACACAGTGGAGTTCGTGCCTTATGCCCATATCATGCAAATCTAGCCTAGCATTGACTGTGTCCTTTGTCTTGCCCTCAACTTTCAGCAATGTCCAAAGAAGATTGTCACATATGTTTTTCTCAATGTGCATGACATCAATATTGTGTGGCAGCAACAAGTCCTGCCAATATGGTAGCCTCCACCAACCAGCTTTGCGATTATAAATTACTGGCTCCACATTCTTTCCACGCTTTCTTTTCTTGCTTGCACCGTGCTTACCTGGTCTGACATCTTTCACCTTCTTGAGTTCCTCAAGGACCTCCTCTATAGTGAACTTTCCTGGCTCAACTTGGTTTTCACTGTGTCCATCAAAATCCAAGCTTCTCGGCCAAGCGTGTCCCCTTGGAAGAAAACGACGGTGGCCAAGGTAGCCTAACTTATTCCTTAGGGGTCTTGACAATGGATTTTTGTCGCAATGAATACATGCATAATAACCTTTTGTAGTTCGGCCTTACAAGGTGCTCAATGCTGGATAATCGTGTATGCACCAAAACACAGCAGCACGCAGATCGAACTTTGAAGCACTTACTACATCATAAGTGCTGACACCCTTCCATAGTTGAAGCAGTTCTTCTATAAGAGGCTCCAAGAATAAATCAAAATCCTTTCCTGGAGAGGTTGGACCAGGGATCAGTAAAGACATAAAGCAGTTCGATGGGTTGACACATTCCCATGGTGGCAGGTTCAAAGGTGTAACAAGAACAGGCCACATACTATATGCCGCGGTAAAGTTGCCAAATGGATTGAAACCATCTGTAGCGACGGCAAGTCTCAAGTTCCTTGCATCTCTTGCAAAAGTTCCATGGTTCCTATCAAAGTTCTGCCATGCCTCCCCATCTGCTGGATGGCTCATTTCATTGTCGCTCAGCGTACGCTTAGTCTTGTGCCATTGGGAGTCCTCTGCTGTTCGGCTTGAAGCAAAGATCCTCTTCAACCTTGGTATTAGTGGAAAATGCCTCAAAACCTTATGAGGAGCCCGCTTGCTGCCATCTCCATCCTCCCATCTAGACTCACCGCATTTTGGGCACACTTCCATTTTGGCACAATCCTTCCAAAACAACACACAGTTATTCTTGCACACATGGATCGATTCATACCCAAGGCCCAATTCACGAATATATTTCTTTGCCTCGTCATAAGATTTTGGTAATTGGCTCCGAGGGAATGCTGAGGAAAGCAGCTTCAATAATGCATTAAATGTTGTATTGCCAATTCGATAGTGGGACTTGATATGGAGCAACCTCACAAGGAAGGAGAATCTTGAGTGGCTAGATCCATGACGAAACACAAAATTTCGTCATAGTTAGGCACTGTTCAGTGACGCGATTTTCATTCGTCACGACAAATTCGTCATAGATGTGCACATTTCTACTAGTGGCCGCGGCGCTTCAAGCCCCGCGCAGCGCCAAGCATGTTTCGCCACGTGGACCGGTGGAACAAGGAACGTCGCAACACAGTATGGCCACGCCGCCGCCGCAAGTTTCGCGCCGCGTCAACCAGGTCTCACCACGTAGGCCGGCGGTCATCTACCAATCGAGGGCGCTCGATGTCGGAGTCCGCTGCCACTTGGCGCTCGCGCGACGACTTCGGGGCCCGCTTCGCCTATCCGATTCCAATTCCAGCTTCGGCTTCAACCCTGCCACTGGCGGGCCCTGCGAGGGAGGCAGCTTTGCCAACACACCCGCCGTCGCACCCCCGCCGCGGGTCTAGTGAAATACCAGCAAATAAGGCTCCGCCAACCATCTAGGGAGCTCACAGGCCGCAGGGACGGAGGGGCCAAAGGACTCGGCGATATGGCTTCGGCTCGTGGAGCCCTTCACCATGAGAGGCTACTGTTGTAGGGGTGGCCCCCACCTAAGCCCAGCAGGCCTGTTAGAGGAATATAAGGCCCAAAATGGGGCATGTGTAATGACATGAGTGCCCTTGAGGGGAACATTCGGATGTAAGGGTATAATTGTAAAAGCACTTCCCATGTGGACATATATATACAGCACAGGCCATGGGAAGAAACCCGAAGCCATTACTCACCTAACTCTCCACTACCATACTCTCTCTCTCTGTTTGGTCTGTAGCCACAACAAGTACCAACACCATAGGTTCTGCTGCCGAGTTAACAGATGAAAAAATCATGGTTGGCTATGAAGAAATCATCGCTGCACTCAAGAATATGGAAAGCATGTAGAAGAAGATGATGGCAGCAAAGAAGAAGGCACAAACAGTTGTTGTTGCACAATCTGCAGTGGTAGGCCGTGCCACGGCAACGACGTTGCTACTGCTACTCCTTCATCTGGTAAGGCCAACGCTGCGTCTTCAAGAGATGATGACGGTGTCTGCCATTGCCTCATCGTCTTCGCCGTGGTAAAAACTTCTCCATCCCTTATGGATCAAAGGGTTATGGTGGCCTTCTCTTTATTTTTTCCCAAATTGCATTGTCTCCCGCCCAAATTGCAGTTGCATCGTCTTCCACTGCCATATCCCAACAACCATGCCATGGGACGAGCCCCGCATGCACCGCCGCCACTCCCGCCTCCAAGCGCTGCTCGGAAGCGGCCCATCTACCGCCGATGAGGAGGGGGACAGCAACTACCTCTCCAAACCCCCCGCCACCCTCGCCAACACCACCAACTGGAGCTGCCCCGACTACTCCGGTGACTCCACCACTCCCGCTCCCGACGTCGGGGTCAGCTCATCGTCGCCATCCCGTGCCATCAAGGTCAATCCCACACTCTCCGACTAGGAGAAGGAGCGCCGCTACCAGGCGCTGCTTGGAGGTGGCCCATCCATCATCAACAACGAGGAGGAGACCATCACCTCCATCGACTTCTCGTTCCACCCCTTCCGCGTCGCCTCCAACAACACCGTCATCTCCGATCGCACCTATGACAACATTTTCAATCACATCCATAATCGCACCTACGCCTACGACCGCGCCTATGACTATGTCTCCTACCACGTCTCCGACCATGCCTACGATCATGACTCTAACCGCGTCTACAACCATGTCATGGCGCCTTCCCTAGCCGTAGCCCTTGTCGCCTCCGCCACTATCGTCTACTGCCCTGACTGCTCTGCCGACCTCCAGCCCCTGTAATCTTGGCTCCACGCCAGGCCTGAGTCACTCGAGCTCTTGTAGATCCTCCTCCACCCCCTCAACCGCCCGCTCGCCCACCTCCGCATCTCCCTCTCCCTCTCTGGTGCAGAGTTTGTCTTCTCCGATCCCCACTCCAAGCGCCTCCGCCTCAAGCTCCACCTCTGCCATGAGGTCATCCTTGAGCAGACCCACCCTGTCGAGTTCACTGTCTACGATCGCCTTTGCGACGCCTGCGGTCACGCCCAGTCCAACCCTGACCAGTGGGTCACCGTCGTCCAGCTTCGGTAGCACGTCCCGCACCGCCTCACCTTCTTTTACCTCAAGCAGCTCCTCCTCAAGCACGGCTAGGCCGTGCTCGTGCTTTGCATTGCCTCAGGCGGCCTCGACTTCAGCTCGCGCTCCCATGCCGCCTGCCTCGTCGACTTCCTCGCTGTCATCTGCGCCATCGAGGCCGCTCCCACGCCCTCCTTTCCTTGTGCGACCAGGAGTGGGGTCCACCTACAGGCATGTCGACCAAGTCAATTAGATGGTGCAGCAAAATGAGTTCAGCACACCGCCTAGTAGCTTGAGGACAAGCTGCATGTCCGGGAGGGTGTCATGTCATGAGCGTAGGAACGTCCATGGGCCCAACCCAGCCGGTTCATTATTAGGAAGTAGAGATTAGTTTCTATTTGAGTTAGAGATTAGTTCTTATTTATTAGAGATATAATTAGGGATATAAAATTAATTTCATATTTATTAGAGATATGATTTAGATTAGATTCTATCTGTTAGGAGGAACCCATTTATATAAGGGGGCTGCCGCATGCTATTGAAAGCATTGAAAGCGAGCAAGAAATAACAAAGTTATTTTCATCTATAGTCTCTCTCTCTTCCTCTACGCCATGCCGCCCGGCCATCCTCTCAACGGTGTTTACCCCTATGAATTAAGATTCATAACATGCACATGCGTGTAGCATGTATGCAGAGTTTTATTGAAGTAATGTTGACCATCTACATATACCATGTTCCATGTACATGCCACTTGCAGACCGGATCTATTCTGTAAGGTTGTGTTTGGTTTAGAGACAAGGTGGGATGGGATGGTCCTGTCCCTGGTTTTGGGATGGGATGATCCCATTTTTTGTTTGGTTAGGGGGATAGAGTCATCCCTGTTTTTTGTTTGGTTGGAAGGATAAAGTGGGATGGAATGGTCCCATCCTTTGTTTGGATGGAAGGATGAAGGTGGGACATGTGTGGCCTTTGATTTTTTTTTAAAAAAATTGAAGGCTATTGTTGATATGTTTGTACACATAAGCCTTTGAGTTTTTTTTTAAAAAAAATTAAACAAAATAGTACATAAAAAAACAAAGAGGTGGGATGACTCTATCCCACGTGGGATGACTCTGTCCCATGAAAAAAAGAGGATTGCCTGGTCCCGGATCTACAAGGAATATTCCTAGTGGGATGTCCTTGACTCTGTTTGTCCCAGAAGCAAACACCACCCCAAGGTGGGATATCCTACCTGGGACGTCCCTGTCCCTCGAACCAAACACTGCCTAACAGTCTCTGAACTTGGAGGCGTCATCAGGGACCTTATTTTAGTATAGGGCTTTGCAGATGCTTCATTTTCAGCGTGTATTATTTACATACCATGTATACAATCATTCTATAAGAATGATTACCAATGCAAAACACAATCAGATTATTTGCACGTATAGCTGTAGGATCAATGGAGAGGATTGATGTGTCATGCATGGATGGAGGTGTCGTGACCAAACTGGGAAAATCATCGCTAATCGTCTTCGATGTGACTGGTTTCCAAGACATAATCCCTCATGAGTTTTGTGTTGGCCTCATCAACCATCTGCACACCATGGAAGGCAAAAATAAACAGTCTTTCAGTACATGTTCATTAAATTGAAGAGAAAAGCAGATTGTGGATGATATCTGTACAATGTTCAAATTATGGATAGTAGGTATACCACAGAGAAGAATAAACCAACCTTTAAAGATAACTTTTTCAGGTTGTCCCACTCGAAATCAGTCTTGACATAAGCAGATCTAACCTGCAGTTGCATGAGTAAATCCTGGGGGCAACAGGGTGGAAAGCTAAGTTCAGAAGATGGCATTCCTAATTGTTCTCAATGCTTACCTCCAAAATCCTCATAGCTGTTTCCATGGTGAAAAAAGAGATGAGATGTTAGTAAATTCTTCCAACAGTAATGTTCATCATGAGATGCTAAAATGACAAATCCAAGTGAAAAGGGGAGAAAAAAGCACCAACACTGCAACACTAATGACTACATGAAAGAATGGGATACAAAGTTCAGAACTTCAGATTCGTCTTGGCCAAAGTTCTGATAATAAAAACAGGCAATGTAAATTTGTTATGTTACACTATATTTCAGTGATAAGCAAAATACCATGTAGGATAAACAAGAGGTTACCTAATGCCTTGTGTCTTGGCGACTCGCGGATCAACTTTTTGCAGAAACTATCAGCGTCGTTCAGGGAGTTGCGGTTAACGAAGTCCATAAGCTCACCATATGCTTCTCGATTGTAACTCTTTATGGATAATTTCATCAAGGGAAAAGAAGATAACGAAATAAACAGCCATTAGACCATCACCAAGACATCAGGTCCCTCAAGAAGAAAAATTCAGGTATCACACAGTACTATAGTCCATATATCCCGTACGCCCTACAAAGTTCAGAGCAGTGTCCCTCGCGAAAAAAAAAAGTGAGTTCTCCAAGAGTTGGAAAAAAGGTTCAGAGCAGAGAGTTCTCCAAAAAGGGCAAAAAGTTCAGAGCAAAGTGCGCACATACCAGGACATACACACTAATATGGTGTTAAAAAAAGGTGATATTACTGCGTTGCTTTTACTGAATTTAAGATTGTCAATAAAACTTATGGAGCAGTGAGAAGAATCGATGGCAAGAAGTCAGGCAACCTGAAGTTGTGCGAGCACAATCCTGACAGCCACGTAATTGAAGAAGTGCTGCAGATTCCTTGCCGCCTTCTTCTCCGGTGAACCCTCACCAAAGCCTGAAACACACACAGGCTCAGTCTACATTATACGGGAAAAGCTAAATAAATTAATTCAGTCCTGTTTGACACTCCTAATTGGTAGGTCATAATGCACACCACCCTGATGAAAACATTAGACAATACACTTATCTATGCTGTAGAGAATTGGCAAAATTTCGCAAATTTTGTCCCGAAGTGAAAATTTTAGAAAGATATATTCTGAACCCAACCAATTTCAGTGGACTACCACGTTACAGCACCATTTAAATGCAAAAACTGGTTGTGCGTGCTGCTGCTACAATAGTGACCAATCGTGGCCATCCAATTGCTTTCCCGCCGAGAAACAGAGCAAACAAAGATTGAGGCAAAATTGCACAATTACCGGGAACATACATCTTGTGGCACCGAGGCGGCGCCTCGAAGCTCACGAGCCGCCTCCGCCGCCGCCTCCTCTCCGTCTCCCAGAACGCCTGCGCGGGAAGAAGGAGCTGCCGACGAGCTCCGGCTCTGGCTCCGGCGGGATGGAGAAGAACGACGCAGCGAGAAGTTGACGCCATGGCGTTTGGAACGGCATTCCTCCAGTAGCAGCACTCCATCGCCAAGCTCTCTGCTTCACTCTGCGTGGCGCGCAATTGATGCAGTACGGGAGGTTGGCGTCAACTTGGAAAGCAAAAAGGTACAGATTTTTACGGCAGCGAAATCTGTGTCACACGTTGCGGCCATCGGGAGATAACTGCCCAGAAGGGGCATTTTGGGTACTTTGAACAAGAGATATTTCTCTCTTACCCTTGTCTCTCACCATAGTTCCACGTCTGTTCATAATTGATTTCACCAAGTAGTTTATAATTTTTTAAAAAAACAGGTATAATAGTTTCTCTCTCATTGTTTCAAAGAGATTTACCAAGATTACTTTTTTAAAAGTGGCTTATCAATTTATTAGTATTCAATTTATTAAAAAATATTTATAATAGAATTAAAAATTATAAGCCGTAGATGAAAAAACCTCGTCATTTAGATCTATTGTTACAAGACAAAAGGGTGAGGTAATGCAGGTTTATTCTTTTTAGATGTTCCCATCGATGATTATGGTTGATGTTTTCGTCGTAATCTTTCTAGTGCGTTCATATTAAGTATTTCTCAAAGGAATTCTTGAGACCTGTGTGAATTAATTTTTTGTAAGATAGACCTACTACTATTTATCTAGTTGCATTCGGTTATAGTACACTTTTTTTAATTATCATCTATCAATAGTTCAAAACTGGTTTCTATTTAACTCATTTGATTAATTACCACACCCATGTACTACACATGGAGTTGCACTCTGTACATAATTATTATTACTCCGCTATTACAATATTAAGTCATAAAACACAATTCATAAGATGAGAGAACATTTTAATTCTCTCTTTATTTTGGTCACTTTCAGCCATTACTTTTACAAAAAAAGTTAACAACATATATTCTAAAATGGTCAATCATAGCATTATATACATATGATGCATGTGACAACTTCCATCAATCTTCCCCTCTTACATAAATACATGGGCTCTAGCACAAATGCAATTAGGACTGTACAATACCATGATTAATTTACACAAAGTAATATCTACTGCAAACCTCCAGTTGAGTGGTAAGATGAAATTTCCTACTCCGAGCTGTCTAACCAACAGATGGAAGACTATCTTAATGGCATGATCAGTAGCACGAACAATCATCTTATTCACCTGCATTACATGCGTAATTAGTTGTGGATCACATTTCATGAAGCAAAGCTTTTTGCAAGTGGAGTTAAGGAGGTGAGAGCCCAAAATACGAACAGAGCTAAAGCTGCATCACCATGTCAACAAATTAAACAATAATAACAATAATACATTAAATTAAACTGCAAGTAACAAAAATTTCTCCGATCAAAATGTGTCTCATCTATTCGCCTTGGATGTATGTAACATCCCAACTTTTGGAGTTTTCCATGTTTTTGGTCAAAGAAAAGTTTTCCAAAATTTCCCTGATTTTATTTGGATTAATAAAGCTTAAATTGAAAATTTTAGAAATTAAAAATGATTCAATGTGAATAAACAAAACATCAACGAAATCCCAAAGTTTTTATTTTAGTTCCTAGTTTATAAACATATTTTATAAAAAATTCTCAAAATTTTCTGAGTTGATTGTATGTTTTTTCTTGGCTTAATTGAATTTCCTTTATATTCTAAAAAACTAATTAAAGATCGTTGGAAGACAACCGGGCCAAATTCTACTAGCCCATCTCCCATTCTCTCTCTTCGGCTCAGCCTGACTCCCCGCATGCTAGCCTAGCTCGCCTGCATGTCAGCTCAATCCGCCAGCCAGCTTCATGCCACCATCACCGACAGGCGGGAACCACCAGTTAGTGTGGTCATCTTCGCGTGTCCGAGCCGAACACTACAGTGCCACTATAGCCGAGTTGGACTCTATCTTCTGCACCTTCTTCTACACCGCCAAGCTTCTTCGTTTGTACCCTGAGCCGCTCCGCACCTCGCCAAGCCCTAACGTCATCAAATTCCTTGTCGATTCACTAAAGTCGATCATGAGCTTCGCCGCCACCGCCCCCAACTCCGTCGAGGAATTCTGTCACCGCCGGTGAGCTCCAACTCCCGGTGTCCCTAGCGTTGAAATATTCCCACCGAAATCTTCTCGCCGACACCTCGACTCGTCTCGTGAGACCACCGAAGCTACCTCGCCGCTGTAACCCTAGACTCCCAACATACAGATCAGTAAGAGATGATTAGAATTCCTCTGTTCGAAACTGGTATGTCTTTACAATTTAAGCGAAATTATCTTTTTGACCAAATTCATTTCTAGTCAAACTAAATTGAGAAGGCTTTGCTTTCGATCTTAACTCGTCTATGACTTCTTTTTCTCAAGTAGGTTACTTTCACTTAAACTTAGAGGTCTAGATGACAAGGATATAACAATTCTCAAATTATTATTTGTCTGTAAGGGAGAGATTTCACAAGGTAGTCGTAAGCTCTCATAAAACTACTCCTTAGTCGTAAGCTCTTCTACGACCACCCCTTGGTCATAAGTCTTTTCACGACCGCTTTATGATCGTAAGCCCCTCTACGATCACCCCGTGGTCGTAAGCCTTTTTTACGACCACTTCATACTTATAAGTTCTTTTGCGACTATGATATAGTCAAGTTATCCTGCGACCACCTTGTGGTCATAGATCCTCCTACGATTGAGGTAAACTTCAACTGACCTATCTACGATAACCCATTACATCGTGGGTCTGTCTAATGAGGCGGTTAGTACGTGCACTTATTCTCTGGAATAGCTACGCATAATTTCTCTCTGACAATAATCGCTACACAACAAGTGAGATACCATATCTCTTTGACAATTACTCTCGTCGAACGGTTATCATCCGAAATGTTAAGGCGTCTCTTGGCATGGAACAACTGCCGCTGCTTCATAAGCTATATGAAGGATTGACGTCAGAGAGATGGAGAGGACAGATCGAACAAACCCGAGGGAGAATAGAAGTAGAGTAAGACATTCCACATTATTTTCTCGATTGTAATCAGTTCAAGGAGCAATAGCTATAGAGGAGTAGAGTTGTTATTCTTGCAGAAGAAAGCCCGAACATGTATATTCTCTATGTCTTTCTCTGTGTGATCGTAGTCAAGTCGGCAAGAGATCCTTGAATCTAAAAAATCATACGTAAAATCGATACTAAAATATAGACAGAACCTTTTCATAGTCCTATAAGCCCAATAAACATTCATATAGGCTCCTGCTTTATGGAGTCGAACTGAACAGAGTAGCCGAAAAATGAAGAGAATAAAAGTGTAAACAACTCAAAAGCAACAAACGATTATTACAAAAGCAAAACTTTACAGTTCTGTGAACAAAAATGGATTAGATGATGGCAACGTGCCGATGCGGTAGAGATCCGGATAGACCCTACAGCACTAATTAATCCAAGTGGAAAAGAACAGAAACCTATATCGCCATCTATTATCAACAGTTTTTTTGCGACCCCACATCACTAATTTCCTTCAGTCAAGCTTCATCGGTGTTCAGTTCTAGCAGTTTTAATTTCTTCTGAAAACTCTGGATCAGTTGCCCAATTAGAGCATCTGAAGCCAAGAAACACGCTCATTGCAAATAAAACAGAAGCCGCTGAATTATAGAAGTTGTATACCCTAATCAACCACCCTGTGGTGGCGGCGGTGGCGGCATTCGACATGGAATGCGGCGGATCCCAGAGTTTGTTCCAGAAGATGAATCACCATCTTGTGCTGAACCACTGTTTCGATGGCCATGGCTACTAACCACGCCGGATCTTGACCAACTAGGACCATTGGCTCCAGCATCAAATGCAGATTTCCATTCGTCTCCGGACTGCCCGCTGGTCCTCGGGCTGCTTTCTGCAAGACATGAACTGGCAATTCAGTAGCTCCTTACGCGTAGAATACATATTCTGGCAATGCAACAATAACCAAACTGAACTGTACAGTTCTAGTCCTAGCCAGTCCTAGGCAAGGAAAGATAAATGTAGAAGAGAATATGGTAATAAGGCAAGCAGTAAGAATTCAAGGTCTAAGCTGAATGCTAAATCATGCTTATAAGGTGCCAAAAACATAGCCCTCCAGAACTAGTTGGGTTGTCATAAAAGTAGTTAATGAGATAGCTAACTGAGACAAAAGACACATAACATATACCAAATATAATAACTGCAAGGTTCATTGATCAAGGACATTTCTTATCTTTTTTGACAAAAGGTTGAACTGCTTTTCAACGATGAAAGGAGTACTGTCAAGACAAAACAGACATAGGAAAACAAAAGCAGTGCAGAAATGTGAAAAGGAACAGTCTGCCCAAAATTTCAAAATCCCTAGGGCATTGGATGATGAAGGACAACTCTTGGAGCAATTTTCATGCAGCACATGGAGCAGTCCGCAAACGTACATCAATTCACAAAAAGAACAAAGATAAGCTTACCTGATGCAGCAGAATCATTTGACCAACTAGCAGTGACTGAGCGATTATCATGGATACCGAGCAGGCGAGTAACCTTGGAAAGAAGGCTTGATTGCATTTGGAATTTTTCACGCCTGCGCTTCACATTGTGGTCCTCTTGGATTAACTCCTCGATCTTGGCTATGCTTAGCGTGCTACCCACATATAACAGTTGTGCATTAGTTCCTTTTTCAATTATTAGCAAAAGTTAATGGTGTCAATAGACTAGAATATCTGTAATCATCGGCTAACAGATGAATATGATAAAAAGTGGATGTCGCAGTGAAGCACTTGCAGTTATCATCCCAAAAAAACATAAACCAAAGAGAAATGCAGAAGAAAGCTAACCCATCGGTTAGTCATACACTGGTGAATTAATAAGTAGCTCTAAGAAATCAACAGGTATTATTCAATCCGATAGCTGACAACCATACACAAACTACACTGTGCAAGACAGTGGAATAGTGGATGTCGCAACTCGCAACACTATAGCTGTATAGCAGAACCATAAAAGTTCAAAGTAAACATACATTATTGCCATAACATCAGCAACCAGCAACTGATCCCCGAATCAAGATATTGACAAGCAGAATTTTTCTTTTTCTTCAGAAACAGAATCATATGTTTTGCTAAAAAAGAAACAGAACCATATGTACTACTACGTCCAATCTAAGCTAAAATGCAAATGGAATCAACATATTGCTTAATGAAACAGAATGCAGGTGTGTGTTAACTGTCAGTCTATCAGGTGCTCAAATGCCATAGAAATATCATCACATAATGAGCAAAATATGTATTGGATGTCCTAAAAAAGCATGTATTGGGCGCTTCAAGTACATATAACATGTTGATAGCACCAACCTTATGGAAGTATAGAGCTGATTAAGCATGTCTTCCTTTGCCTTCTCAACTTGGCAAAGAACCACAGCCTGCTCAAGAGGATTACTAAGACATTGAAAGATGTGAAAAGGAGATCAGGAAAGCTTCGACAAGATTGAGGATGCTTAACTTGGGGACATTTGATGCAAGACTGTTGAGAACAGCTTCCACATATCCACGTACTTCTTGAGATATCCATCTAAGCTCTTCTTCAGGATCCACAGGTTTTTTGAGCATTACGTCCTAAAAGGATAGTATACATAAGAATGGAAAATATGTTAGAAGAATGAATTACTGATGCCATGTAATTAATCCCTTTCTACTCTAGAAGCTGATTTTCAAAATGCTCGTGACAAGCTATAAGCTGAAGTTGGTAAAAATAAAAGCAGAAACAAATCCAGGCATCATACAACTTTTTGAAAGAAAAAAATACAGATAAAGTTTGACTTACTAGAGAACCATCTTTTTTTGAAGCAGACACTAGTGAACCATCTGAATGGCTTTGCCTCATTGGTGAAGCAACTTCTGAAACATTTGTTCTCTTTGCAGAAGCCTCTTTTGTGCCAACAATGCTCTTAATCTTGGTGACCCATTCAGTTTTGTCAGCCATACTTTCAGCCTTTAGTACAACAGCGTTGTGAGCTGCCAAAGTGATTAATGAACAGGCAGTGTGAAGAGAAGGCAAAGAAACAACCTATTATCAATTAGAGAACTGGCGTAAAATTACCTTTTAAAACATTTTTGTAAGCAACCTTATGAGTAATCTTGAAAATTAGACTAGGAGTTATTCCAAAATCTGGCCCATTTGCCTTTTTAGAATCTTTAGAGCTTCTTGGAGGATCTTCCTCGTCTAAAATCTCCTCAAGATTACACTCCTGTAAGTTACAGCCAGTAAAAGCTTAATGTAACAGAAAGGCGATGCAACTGTAAGACCAAGCGATGATTAGGTAGTAAACTTATATAACGGCAACTTATCTATGATGGGATTGAAGGAAAAATTGGCAACTAAAAGATATCAGAGCTAAAAACATATGTAATATTCTTCTGCCATCAGTGTCTTAAATTGGAGAAACATGTCGCATTTCTATAAACCCAATCACCCAAATGATGACTAGAAGAATCACAACCAAAGAGCACGGAAAACATTTACTACCTCCAAATTGATGACGCCCCGGAAATGTCTCTCCTCTTGTTTCTTGGTGTATCCAAGCTGGACAAAAAAGTATTTTTAGTGCCACCATCAAAATGGTAAAAAGAATGTTAAAACAATGAAAATTTGGAGTGATCTTAAGGGATGTAAGATGCTTAGCACAACACAGATACTACCAACCTTTCCAGTTTTCTCATTTAGAACAAACCATCGCTTGCTCCAGTCCTTTGCTTTTGCGCGTTTTTTAAACAGAAAACCTTTGACAGAACAAACAGGCATTAAATATGAAAATACACCCACCATAAACCTTTTAAACAGACAAAATAGGTTCTTCTTAAATATACTAGTGTAACAGGTCCGTACCAGCGGTAATTTCCCCTGCAGGTCCTAAAACTTGTAAATTTGATACTTCTTTTGTTTGTGTCTGTGGGCTTGTGACCTGAGAAAAAAACTGGTTTTTCACAACTATTGTGGAAATAGCATGGTGTATTTGAATAGTACACAAAAAAATTGTGAGTTACAAACATAAATGTTCAAAATATATATCTGTACAAAAACAATAAGTTCAAATATAAAATGTAGAGTAGCATACTCTGTTTTGGTCTGCCTCTGAACCCTTCTTTGTAGAGCGATTTTTCAGCTCATCTTCATGACGTTGCCTTTCCATTCTGGATGTAAAATTGGCCAGACATATTTCAAAATAGAAACCAATACAGAACCATCCCAATCCCAGTAGAAGGAAAAAAAACATATATATATATATATATATATATATATATATATATATATATATATATATATATATATATATATATATATATATATATATATATATATATATATATATATATCACTATTCTGTGCACAGGTAAGTTCTACCATTTGTAAGTGAAATTACTGCCAAATACATATAGAGTTATTGTCATTATATAACTGTTAGTAACTCTAAATGTATTTGATAGTAACTTCACTCATAGACGGTATATACACATATAATACACACACACATATATGCATATATATTGTGTATGTGTATATATATACACATACATACACACACATATATATATGTGTGTGTGTATGTATCTTTACTATTATAAAAATGCGAGTTGGTGATTGTTGGTCCATTCTCCCTACTCTCTTCTCAACCGTCCAATCAAAGATCAGTCGTCCAGATCTGGATGTAGATAATTCTTTCGCTCCTCGTAGAAAAGGTCGGGCCGAAGCGTGGGCCGCGCTCCTCCTCTTCTCTTCCCCTGCATCCTCCGCCTCCCACATCCACTCCACCTCCCGCAACCACCGCCTCCTCTTCCCTGAACCCTTGTGCCGTGTCTCCTCCTTAGCGCCGCCACCAATTCCTTTCCCGTACGGCAGCGTCTGGTCGCAGTTCCCCAACTTCCCCCAGCAGCGTCGCATCCCCTCGTCGTCGCCTCTCCAACGCATTTGCCCGCCGCCTCCTCTCCCTATCTGCCCACTGCCACCCCCCCACCTCCACCTCCCGCAATCGTCGCCTCCTTCTCCCCCTGAACCCTCGTTTCACTCCTCCTCCTCCTCGGCATTGCCACCAACTCCTTTCCCGCGCGGCAGCGTCTAGTCGTAGTCCCCCAACATTCCCTAAGGCGCCGCCACTAATTCCATCTCCCATCGCCCCTCCAACCAACGGCACGACGCTCGGCGACAGCGGCCGGTGGATCGAAGAGAATGACGCTCGGTGACAGCGGCCGATGGATCAGAGAGAAGGACACTCGGTGATGGCGGCGGCTTCCTCTTACTACGCCGCCCACGTGGTTTTCCCCCGCCGCCACCACCTAGCGGTTGCTCATCCGGTGAGCCTCTCTACCTCTTCCTGCTCTTCGCTCGGAGCCCGTCGCGCTGTCTGACAATTTTGGTCTCCCAAACTGGTCGTCGAAGTCGGTGCCGTGGTCGAATGGGGCAATGGTCGAGGGGCCATGGCCGAAGTTGAGGGGCCGTGGTCGAAGTCGAAATTGTGGTTGAAGGGGGCCATGGCCAAAGTCAAAGATTCGTGGTCGAAGTCGATGCCGTGGTCGAAGGGGCCGGTGGTCGAAGTCGAAGGGTCGTGGTCGAAGCGGGCAGTGGTCAAAGTCGAAGGGTCGTGGATAAAGTCGGTCCGCGGTCGAAGTCGAAGGGTTGTGGTTGAAGTCAGGCCGTAGTCGAAGTCGAAGGGTCGTGGTCGAAGGGAACAGTGGTCGAAGTCCAAGCCGTGGTCGAAGTCGAAGGGCCGTGGATGAAGTCGGTACGTGGTCGAAGTCGAAGGGCCGTGGTCGACGTCGATCCATGGTTGAAGTCAATGCCGTGGTCGAAGGGGACGGTGGTCGAAGGGAGAAGTGGTCGACGTCGAAGGGTCGTGGTCAACGAAGGGGATAGTGGTCGAAGTCGAAGCCATGGTCGACATCAAAGGGCCGTGGTCGAAGGGGACAGTGGTCGACGTCGAAGGGCCATGGTCGAAGAGGACAGTGGTCGTAGGGGATGGTGATCAAAGTGGGAAGTAGTCGACGTCAAAGGGACATGGTCGTTGAAGGGTCGTGGTCGAAGGGAACAGTGGTCAAAAGGGGCAGTGGTCGAAGTCGAAGCCGTAGTTGAAAGGGGCTGTGGTCGAAAGGGAAAGTGGTCGACATTGAAGGGCTGTGGTCGAAGGGGACAATAGTCGAAGGGGGCGATGGTCGAAGGGGGAAGTGGTCGACGTCGAAGGGCCGTGGTCGAAAGGGATACTAGTCGAAGGGGGCAGTGGTCGAAGTCACAGATCCGTGGTTGAAGTCGAAGATCCATGGTCAAAGGGGGAAGTGGTCGACATCGAAGGGCCGTGATCGAAGGGGACCGTGGTCGAAGTTATAGATCCGTGGTCAAAGTCGAAGATCCGTGGTTAAAGTCAAAGATTCTTGGTCGAAGTCAAAGTCGTGGTCAAAGGGGGAAGTGGTCGGCATCAAAGGGTCGTGGTAGTCGAAGGGGACAATGGTTGAGGGGGGCAGTGGTTGAAGTCGAAGATCTGTGGTCGTCGTTGAAGCCGTGGTCAAAGAGGGCAGCGGTTGACATCAAAGGGCCGTGGTCGAAGGGGACAGTGGTTGAAGGGGGCAGTGCTCGAAGTCGAAGGGGGCAGTGCTCGAAATCACGGTCATGGTCATAGTCGTAGCGCCCGTGGACGTGGTCGTAGCGGTCATGGTCGTAGTCGTAGCGCCAACCGGAGGGCACCTGCTGGTTCGTCCGCACCCTCGACGGCAAGACCCACAAGGTGGTTGAAGTCGAAGCCATGGTCGAAGGGGGAAGTGGTCGACATCAAAAGGTGGTCGAAGGGGGTAGTGGTCGAAGTCGAAGGGGTCAGTGGTCGAAGTCGGGGCCGTGGTCAAAGTTAGGGCCGAGTAGGCTGGCGCCGGCAGTCGAGCAACAAGGCACAAGCGCATTGGAGGCCTGCCAATGTACAACCACCAGCGATGGTCGACCGCTCCCGACCTACGATCACGCGCGTGGTCAACGGCTTCTAACTTACGACCACGAGGTGTGATCGACGGCTTCTAATTTACGACCATGAGCCCTGGTCGATGTGTTTCGACTTACGACTATGAGGTATGGTCGATGTCTTCTGACTTATGACTACGAGCACTGGTCGATGTATTCCGACTTACGACCATGAGGTATCCTTGATAGCTTTCGACTTACGACCACGAATGATGGTCATCGGCTTTCGATGTACAATCATGAGCCATTGTCGAAGGCTCCCGATTTAGGACCACGATCGATCGTCGACCGCTGCCAACTTATGACCACCAGTGATGGTCAACCGCTCCCGACCTACGATCACGTGTGATGGTCGACGGCTCCCGACTTACGATGACGAGGTGTGCTCGAGGGCTCCCGACCTACAACCACGGGGTATGGTTGATGTCTTCTGACTTATGACCACGAGGTGTGATCGACAACTTTAGACTTACTTGACGGATTTAAAAACTTTTAGAATATGTTTGTATGCATATTCTAAAAAATTTTATCACTCGTGAGTTTTAAAATATGCAGTATGATAAATTTTAAAAATCCGTAGCAACGCACGGGGATTCAGCTAGTATATGTATATGTTTGTGTGTGTGTGTGTGTATTCTTGCAGAATAGATTTAGCACACAATTGACCTACACATTCAAATTAGCAAAATATAAATTTTGCACATTCTTCTCAGAGTTCATGGGCTTGTAATGGGTTGTGTGCAGGCCATGTCTAAGCCATACCATGCCTACATAATGGATTACTTTCTAATATTTTAAATTAGTGGACACTTCCCGTAAACACTCATGTCAAACACATGCCCAGACATAGGAATGCTACATTATTAGATTGTATGTGCAACCTAGATCTCGGGACTAGAGAACAGTGGCTTGTGGTGGTTAGAAATTAGAATGTCGAGAGATTCAACAACAGAAAGTGTTCAACATGCAGGCGATCTCTTCTTAAAAACAGAGGTATGGATCTTCTCCTAGGTGTTCTCATTTTTATTAGTAGACCAAGCTGTTGACATGTCTAGTAGGTTGCTCAACAAATCAACTTTATTGACTATATGTCGATCATCCAACTATTTTCATGCTAGGTACAACTACGAGAGGAAAAAATTAAGGTAACACAAAGATGCTTAAATGAATGTAATTCTCATGAATTTTAAATTATACAGGTCGTGCGGTTTGTTACAACATAAGATCAAGTTTCAAGTACTCATTCCGTAAACTACTACAAATTCCAAAATTGCATCAATAAACATTTCAAACATAGTACAAATTGAAAAATAAAACATCAAAATAGAGATGTGGTAAGTTTGAAAGGGAATAGATCATAGAAAAAAGTAAGATGTCAAAACCAACAAGGTTATAACGAAGCAAGACCAACTAACCTTCTCTGCACTAAGCAAATAAAATGTTGGGGAGGCACAAATGCACGTTCCATATCAACTAGTGCAATGACCATCTTTTTGGCCTCATTTTTAAAACCGTCTAAAGCAGCAGATGCAATTGCAATTACCTTGTGGAAACCAAGCAGATAAAAAATGTTATTATTTACTAAAAGAACAAATGTTTTGCTCTTTAGGACACTAGGAAGTATACCTCACGCTTGAATGGAGGATATCTACCAAGTCCTGGGGTGGCATTTGCTGCAGCTGATACTATATCTAGCAATACATGGTGAACCTGATAATGATAATTCCGACAGAAAGTATGTGAACAGTAACACCAGTTATAAGTTGAGGGAGGAATGTGGAGAGGATACAATTTTGGGACAAAATGGTTACAACTTGCGTTTGGAGAGACATTGAGGTGTCATTAGTTAATCAACAAAAATAATAATGCATCAGATACATGAAAATATAGGTAATTTGTGTCACAATAGTACGATGAAACTTGCAAGCATGTTGTAGAAGTAGGAACAAAACAAAGATGACATGAGCAGATACATAGAAAAATATCGAGAGTATGGTTTCTGGGTGCCGCCTTTGATGTGAATTCTTATACATTATGTATCATTTGACCTCAGCAAAATGTATAGACACAATATATGCAACCCTAACGTTTCCAGACCAGAGTACCAGATTGCACACCTCATACATAGATTACTAAGACAGACACTTAAGAGTCTTTTGCAATGTACATGTAGAAGAGACTTTGAAGAGTATTGTCGATGTTCTAATATCGATCTTATGTATGATTATTTAGTTCGGGGGATCTCTCAAACACCTTACCATACTGAGGAAGACACAGGGATTTTATATAGGTTCGGGCCTTCTCCGGATAGAATAACAACTCTACTCCTGTGTGACTATATTACATGTAGTGATTACAATCAAGAGAAAGACTAATACTTGAAGTCTTGCCCTTCTTGATCAGCCAAGAAGCACAAGGAGCAGTAGCCCTTACTCAGGACTTACGACCAGACATGGTTGAAGAAGGCCCTATTCCTTAGTGACCAGACGTGGTCGTAGAGAAAAAGTCGAAGAAATCTTCCTTAGGGAAGGTTTCTTTTGGATTCATGGTCAAAACTAAGAAAACAAGGTATGTGATCGAAAACATACGAACAACATTTTACCCTTTTGTCTTCTATAATGTTGATGTTCTTTCCTTCTTGTGATTTTAGTCCGGGTCCTCCATCTTCTGAGTATGCTTCTGTTGAGAAATTCCCTGCCATTCTTCCTACAGACATAGAGATGGGAGAGAAAAGAGTCGAAGAATCAACCACCATCCCGGTGGTGGAAGCAGCCATTGAAGCTGAAGCGACTATGACCGTTGAAGTGGCGTAGAAGCAGAAGTGAAGGCAGTAGAAGAAAGGGCAGAAGCATTTGGCCGAGAAGTTGGAGGTACCTTCGACCGCCGTGCCCGGAAGGAAATCACCGAGGACATTCTTCCCAATCTCCAAGGAGGAGTGGCTGAAAGTGACAATACTGAAGAAGAAGAAGAGTATCTCAATTTCTTCTCTGAGTTTTTTGGCCCTGCTTCTGTAGTGGGATCTTCTTCGTATTGATCTCATAACTGAGTTTCTCACCCTAAGGATATTCTCAACAGGGGGAATGTCCTTGATGATGAGCGCCTTGAAAAGGTGTGGTGGAACAGGGTTGAAGAGCTCGACGAACTCAAAGATACCCAGCGGGTATTTGCCAAGTTTGCTCAAACGAGTATAAATATAAGTATGTAATACTCAACTATTCTTGTAATTGGTTTTTCTGGCATCTTACTGTCCTTTATTCAGAGAGCTTTGGAAAATATAGTTACTGTGGGTGAATACCACAGACAAGTTATGCAGTTATGACAGCAAAAAGCTAAATTCCGCATCTAACTCTTTTTTATAGAAAAAAGGTTGAAATAGGTAAACTCCGCAATGAGGTCGAACAAAAGGCCTTAGTAATTGGTGAGCTCTCCCATCTCGGCAAAGAAAAAGACCAAAAGATCAGGTCGTGGGAAGAGTAGTGTAAAAACGATGCTACCTCTCACGACCATGAAATCAAGAAGCTTGAGTCTCGACTAGCAAGTAAGAAATTCTTTACCTACGACTAGTTCAATAGAATAGTCTTTTAGGAAATTTGTTTCTAACTAGCTTTAATCTATTTGCAGAGCAAGTATTCAAAATAAAGCAACTCCAAGAAGCTTCAACTTGTAGTTAGGAGGAGATGAAGTCGATGAAGATCAACTTCAAGACGACATCTCACTTTTGGACAATTTACTCAGTGGGCTTGGTGCTAAGGAGGTCACTCCTCTTGAAGACACCACGACTGCCCAGATGAATACAATTGGACAACAATTTGAAGCCTTAGAGAAGCTAATAACTACTCTGAAGACCAACCAAGCTGACTCACTTAGAGAGGTGGTCAAACATGCAGTGAGCTATGCCTTGGAAAAACTCAAAGCATGTGACACCTTCAACCAATCGAAGATGACTTCAATTGCTCTGAAGCAGAAGTAGCTTGTCTAATCGAAGAAGTGGAGCCAGTCAGCCAGATGACTTCAATTGCTCTGAAGCAGAAGCAGCTCATCTAATCGAAGAAGTGGAGCCAGTCATCCAGAAGGTCGCGAAGGAGATGCAGATTGGATCTCCTCCTTGACCTTCTGGTCGACCGGCTCCACTTCTTCGATTAGACAAGCTGCTTCTGCTTCAGAGCAACTGAAGTCATCTTTGATTGGTCGAAGGTGTATGTGCCTTGAGTTTTGCTAAGGCATAGCTCCTGCACCTTTGACTGCCTCTCTAAGTGAGTCAGCCTGGTTGGTCTTCAAAGTAGTTATTAGCTTCTCTAAGGCTTCAAATTGTTGTCCAATTGTATTCGTCTGGGCAGGTGGTGTCTTCAAGAGGAGTTACCTCCTTAGCACCAAGCCCATTGAGTAAATTGTTCAAAAGTGAGATGTTGTCTTGAAGATTGATTTTTATCGACTTTGTCTCCTCCTGACTACAAGTTGAAGCTTCTTGGAGCCACTTTATTTCGACTGCTTGCTCTGCAAATAGAGTAAAGCATTTATAATAAGAATGGAAGTTACATTAATAACTTTATCCTAATTCCTGACTATTTACTTAGTTTATATGAATAAACTAAGCAAATATTGTGAAATAAGGTTTGTGGAAAACAGAGCAGTTTATGCAAGTATTGTAGCCAACTTCGATTGTCATATTCTGGTAGCAAAAGTTAGGAATGAGTTGACACTAGGAAGTTCCTTCCAATGGGCAAGACCACATGCGGAAGGGAAAGGTTTCGACTAGATGATGTTACCTTTCTTCGACCAGGTTAATCAAATCAAGAGCGTAAACGAGAACAAGATAAACAATCAATGATCCCATTTAAATTCACACTATTTTTGACCACCTGAGGAGCAACATCCCTTTCAATCATAGGTTCTATTCTTGCAACAGTATCCTTTACAAAAGATACAAAGTGTTTCCAGTTCTCCTTTTCGAGTTGCTTAACAAAGCCGTGAGAAGCGTAGACTGAAAAGATTTTGTCATCATAATAGTAAGGTACCTTGATCTTGGGGGGGCTTTTTGCTTCAATTCGACTAGCCCTCTTTTCTCTGCAGCAAGCACGTCTACAAAGAACTTAATGGGGCTAGAGGAGTGAGGAGCAACACTAGAACTAGCGCCTTGCTTGTCGGTAGTCTTCATTAGCCGACGTTTTTTTGGCTGAAGGAACTTTAATTTCCTTCGCCCTTTTTCCGATAACCACCAATTCAACCTCTTGGTCGTCCTAATGGTTCATAATGCCTACTCTCTACATGAAGAAAGAATATTACTTAGTCGTTTCCTATGACTACAGAATCCTAAAGATGAAATCGATTTTCGATCACCTTTAGGTGTTCTTCCTTCTTTTCTACGGATACGTCCACCAGGATACGAGAAGCTACTACATCGAGTGGTGGATTTTTCTCACAGAGAAGCTTGACTCGCGCCTCAATCTCCGCTAATGGAAGATCTACATAGATAGATAAAGTGATCAACAATCAAAACAGAAGAGGTTCTGGCCATTTTCTCTAGGAGGCCGGTTTGGATTTGGAAGAAGTCAAGAGGAAGGAGATGACTTGGTTGGTGGTGGAAAACTTGAAGAACAGTGGAATTGAAAGGGAAAGTGCAAACCCTAAGGTTACACATGATTGAGTTAAAGATCTCGGGAACTCAACAGTTACCACCTCTTCGGGAACTGCTCCAACCGACAGATCAATGAGAGTTGTTTGGAATTCTTAAATTTGTCTGTTCAAAACCAGCGTGTCTTTACAACTCAAGCGAAATTACCTTCTTGACCAATCTACTTCTGGTCACATGAAATCGAGAAAGCTTTGCTTTCGATCTTCACTAGTCTACAACCTCTTTTTCTAAAGTAAGTTATTTTCACGTGAAGTTAGGGGTTAGATGACGAGCATATAATAATCATCAATTTATTATTTATCTATAAATAGTATTATTGCGTCATTCTACTCCTTAAATATACCCCTTATATTCGTAAGGGAAAGACCCAACCATGTGGTCATGAGCCTTTCCAAGGCTACTCTAAGTCTTTCTACGATTGCTTCATAATCGTAAGTCTTTTTACGAACATGACATAGTTGTAAGCCGTTCTACGACCACCCTATGGTCATGAACTCGTATATGACTAGCCTGACTTCGATCAGCTTCTCTACGACAACCTGTTACATTGCAAGTCTGTCTCACAAGGTAGTTAACGTATGCAATTGTTCTCTGGGATAACCGCTCGTAACTTCTTCCTACCTTTAGTGATAACCGCCTAGGGGCGAGGAGGTATCACGTCACTGACAATAATCTCCATCAAATAATTTATCGTCTAATACGTTGAGAAGCCTCTTGGCATGGAGCAACCGTCACCTCTTCGTACGTTATATATAGGCTGAAGTCAAGAAGAAAAAGGAAAGCAACACAAGCAACAGAGAGGTGATAGAGGATCAAGAAGCGCGAGACATCAAACATTTGTCTTTCTCTTGATTGTAACCAATACTTGCAATATAGTCACACAGGAGTAGGGTTGTTATTATCTCCGGAGAAGGCCTAAACCTGTATAAAATTCTTATGTCTTTCTCTGTGTAGTCAGGTTTTTTAGAGATCCTCCGAACTAAATAATCATACGTAAGATCGGTATTAGAACACCGACAAGTATTAAAGTGAAGCACTAGAAAATCTACCACAATATACCGAATATGTAAGGCAACAAGTCCTAAGCTATATTACCTCATCCACAAGGAGTGTTGATGGTTCCTTCGCTAACTCTAAAAGTCCTTTTATAATAAACCTTAAACCTTTCTCCGGTGATATCAGGTATGGCTGATAACCATCAGCCTCTAGAACAATCTAACACAAAGCAAAAGAATGTTTGTAACCATAACTTGGATGGGTTCAAGTAAGGAGACTTTAAATTTCATTCAAGTATAACCAAATTACCCTTTTGACATTTTTCATATCAAAATGCTTGTCCAGAGGGAGTTGTTTGATCCTGGTTGGAAACTTTCCCTCAAAACTTGCAACAACTTTCCAACCTGCACCCTGTATATTGACAGTAGAATTTCATACATGATTTAAGTTACACCAAGTGTTGAAAGGGGGCAGGCTTCAGAAGATGAAAAAAAGTACGCTTTCAATAGTATACTGGTATTGCAAGTAAGAGGTTTTATAGATTAACTCAACTTCAAAGCTCAAACAAAACAACAAGCATGGTGACAAAGTTAACCTTAAGTTTAGCATATTGCACTCATTCCCAGCTCATTTAGATCCTTATCATTCCTCACATGCATTCAAAGAAAGAACTAATGCAATGTACAGCCTGGCATACCTATAAAAAAAATGAAAAACTCTGGAGACCAAACTTCTGCAAAGTGTTTAGTACTTTACTGAAAGGTGACTAAAGCAAGACAAATATAATCCGAACTAGCGGTCACCAATACTAGGATGACAAATATACAGATGTCCAAAGTTTTCAGTCTCATTCAATGATGAGGAACATAACTGTTCACAGTACAATGAGATCATGAATAAATCAAAGAGTGGAGAAACTGAGAGGGTGTGCAGTAGCATAACTAACCTCACCGCCTGCAATATGTTGGAGAAACTTATCCTCAAATTCACGGCAAAGTCCTAAAGCAATGACCCGGCTTCCTTCAGAACTTTGAACCATCTGTTCTCCAAGCTTTGCTAATTCCTCCTGAATTATTTGGGACTTGCCTTGAAGACTGCAGTTTTATGAAAATAAAAGGGGTACATGATTGCAGATTCTAAAATACAATTACAAAAGTTGACGCCATGGGGAAGGACGAATTTATACCCATTCAGGAGATTTGGGAGCCGAACTTTTATCCGTGTCCTTATCTGCTTAGCAAGTGAATCAACTAAAGCTACTCGACCAAGCTTACTTTGGGGAGATCCAACAAGTATAGATATAAGGCTTTCACTCTCAGCTTGCCAAGAAGTTTCTGGCGAGGTTTCCGAACCTACTCCAGACTGAGCAAAGGCAATAGGAACAGAATGCCCAATCGTAGCTACCCACTGAATGTCTGCTGCAGTTCTTGGACCTTGGTTTACAAGCAGGGCCTGAACAGCACCAAGAGCTTTCTGCTCTCCAGCTGCCTGATCAACTTTGCTTAAGACACCAATGGTTCTGCTACCTAGTAAACCAACAAATAAAATTGTTACATGCATTCAGCCAACACTAAGTAAATAATTGAAATGATATATCAGAGATAGTGTAATAAAACAGGGCTCCAGTTTCTGTGCAGAAACTGCTTCTCTAGTGTTCTCTGATGGGGGGGGGGGGGGGGGGGGGATAATCGCCTCTATTAAAGATCCAATTTTACCACGTCCGAAAATTTGTTGACGATACTAGGACTTGAGCCTACCATACAAACCTTCTGAATCAAATTCTCTGGCAATCCTTAGAGCACGAGAAGATGCAACATCAGGCGCTTGTAGAGCTGGAATGATAACTAGCAAAATTGCATCATTGCGTGCAGCATAGTTGCCAATCTGGAGACGTCATTGTCAATGGCAAACCACATATGTCGAAAGAGTGAGGAGATATTAGTTTTGCAGCTTACGCAATAGCCAAGGACAATATGGCAATGTAGCATGTCAATTAACTAAACCCAAAAAATATTAGGACGAATTTTGAATTTTTGTAAATATTGACATGCATTAATTATTCAGCAGGAATATGAAATGTAGAACGCTAAATCATATCACTTTCATGCTGTAAGTGGAGATGGGAACACATTTTATGATTTTGAAAGTGAATTTTCACGTCACTCGAGCATTGAGCTGTTTTTTTATTAATCCATCCCATAGCATGCACAGCTATTTCTATGTGATTATCACTAGTTTATTCTGTTTTTTTATTTGACCAAAATCCAAAAGCACATATAGATTTGGATCTCTGTATCAACAAAGGAATGTGGAGAAATTTTCATCTGAAAACTGAAATATTCTAATATTTAAATTTGACTATTCCATATCCTTACGAAAACAACCAAGTAAATAGCAATAAAAGCACACGTGTATTGTTATTGATCATAGGCAGTGGACATCTATATAATAGTACTAAGTCACAGATTTTGATCAAATCCATGTCAGCTATTGACTTCATTTCTACCAGTACATTATCATACAAAACCCCCTTAAGAAAACTATCTTTAAAAAACATTTTATTTCAAAAGCATAGATACGCGTTCCCAGATGGATCATTATCAGACACCAACAATATAACAAAATTGAAGTCTAACTGTATAAATAGCTGAATGAACAATCATATAATAGGACTTTTGTAATACTGACCGTTGATTCATCCATGCTCCGCTGATCAATCCCCGGTAAATCGATCAATTTTAATGGAGGGGCTGAAAGAAAATTATAAACATTTACGCAAAGTGAATACACAATAATATGCACATAAGATAGTTATTAACTTATTATAATCTTAAACCACGCATGCTTTTGATTTCTCAAGATATGTACTCAGCAGGTACATATTTCATCAAAATTTTCAAGACAATGTGGACAAAACATCTAGCTTTTGCTCTGGAACCATGCGTGCTTTTCATATGGATGGGAATAGCGGGGTCACAGCAAGGGTTGTGATCGAGAAGGATGCAGCCACATCCATGTGTCTAGAATGTCCAGACAGCAGCATTACATAATACGAAGTGCATGATATGATAACAAATCACAACACAAAAGTCATTTCAAACCTTGTAAATCAATCAATGTGATAGTATATGTCCAGCAATATTCTTTGCTGACTCTATATACATTTTTATTGTTTTAGTTAACATACAATTTGGCAGTTCTGCTTACTAATTAACGGATCTAACGGACGGATCATATATTATAAATTTAGTTTTAACCCGTTGGAGAACACTCCAACAATCATATATAGTAGCACAAGTAAAGCAACAAAGTGTAATTCAGCCTATTCAGGACATACAATTCACGCAAGTCCAGTTGCATCTCTAACTCTAGGTAACAAAGCTATTCTCAAAAATCAAGAACTATAGGAATAACAAACCAACCTGTGCTCGTGCATAATTTCACGTTTATCTCATCTGATCGCCCCTTACTAGAACAACCAGCCTTACTCAACCGGTCCTGCAATGAGTGTCTCAGGGAACCTGCATTGTAACAATTCAGATATAGTCACGCTGTCACGCATCACATGCACGTACCCACACCCATCTCATATTCTCATCTGCTCCCAGAACTCCCAAAATTCTCTTATCACTCAAAAAAGGTCGCTAAAAGAGAACTCACTGGCAGAAACCTGCTGCGACTTGCTGTCGACGTGTAGCACGATGGATTTACTGTTGAGAGATGCATCCCGCTGCAGGTCTACGCAGATTGGGGCCCTCGTCGCGCCATTCTCCCCAGTAGGCTACGCCCATAAACACCATTTGCATAAATAATCAAACTTGGCGATAGACAATATAACCCAAGAAAAAAAACAAGTGGGTCACCGAAATCTAGGGAAAGGGAAAATCCGGTCAAAAGTTTAAAACCAGCTTTTGAATTCGATTTGGTAGCCGGTCGAGATTTCCGGTAACCAGCCGAAGATTTCCGGTAACCAACTTGAATTCAATTTGGCTGGCTCCCAAACTGACTGGGGTCACCAAGGTTTCCGGTAACCGGCCGGGATTTTTTCCTTGACAGTATAACCTAAATTTACATCAACTGTAACATATACAACTACGCAAAACGAGAGTAGTACACGAAAATGTGGCAATTAGAGGACATCAAACGCAGAAAAATAAATAAAATAAAACAGTCACATGGTTAGCAGGAATGGACACAGCTTCACTCACCACCAAATTAATTCAACGAGATACGAAACGCTAGAGAGAAGAAGAAGAAGAAATTAAAAACGCGATAGAAAACAAGAACGTGTACTCACGAGCACGGGATGGCCGATCAAGCCGTTGAGCACCGCCGTTTTCCCAGCACCCTGCACAAAACACGCATCAGAACGCCACCACAACAGTATCACACCACAGCCGGATCGATCAGACCATACACCGAACGACACGAGGTCTCCCGACTCGGGAGGGAGAAGAGGAGGGAGAGAGAGGGGCGGGTACGCACGACGTTGCCGAGCGCGACGACGGTGAGGAACGAGGAGCCGCCGCGCCGTGTCGAGCGGTCGGCTGGGTCGTCGTCGGCGAGCAGCGCGGAGGCCTGGAGCATGGCGTCGGCGAGCTCCGAGAGCTCCTCCATCGCCTCCACCGCCCCGGCCGGTTGGGCGGGCGATGCGGCAGGGGTCGGGAGGCGCCGGGAGAGGCGGATCTAGGGTTGCCGGCCGGCGAGATGGTAGCAGACGAGGAGCGAAGGTGACGTGGTGGTGGTGGCTTCGGGGGCGGGGGCGATCGAGTTGATCGCGTTGCGCCGGCGAGAGAGGCGGTTATTGTGGGGGGTTTCAAATGTGGGGTGCGACTCAAGACCTGGCCGGGAGTGGACGAGTGGTCGGGAGTTTTGTGCGTGGGCGCTTCGCTAGTTCGTGCTTGCTGGGAGATCGGGGAGGGTGTTACGAGACACGTGTGGTAACGGCGAGCGCTGTGTGCCCGCAGGCACCTCTCAACCACCCAATCGAAAACCGAAGCAGTGAAGTCGTTGGATCGGGAAAGGGCAATGGAGACTATTCTTTTCTACTTCACGTCTTTTGCTTTGTACAGTTTTTGAGACACAATTTTGACAGTTTCTTTTTATAATTTTATATTAAGATATATTGATAAAATTAGAGTACTATAAAAGTATTTTAGCGATAAATTTTGTAACACCCCGGTCTTTCCCTGAGTTTAAAGTGCTACCATCTACTCTATGATGCTATCAACTCTAACTTTTACCGATGGTCTTGCGAAGTAATTCCTCTATTTAAATATCAACCAAACGACAAAAGTCGATACAGTTGACACTAAGCGCAGCAGATGTATAAATTTACTAATTACCAAAAAAAGGTACTCAGACTATTCAAGGCTAAATATGTCAACTATAGATGATATGTGAATTACTGTTGCAGGTGAAACAGTTGTGCTACTCCTGTCTGTACATGTCGCCTTCAACAGATACCTAAAAATAACAATAAAGCAAGGATGAGTCCAAAGACTCAGTAAGCACACGATAAAACTGATGGGTTGGTACAATAATCATTAAATCACATTTATGGACTGTAACCCAGAATCTCTGGATTTCCTCCCTGTCTCCTGTTCATTTCCTGCAAATGTAATGTGATGTGATACACCTCTGTATGCATCTTATAC
Source organism: Dendrocalamus latiflorus (assembly GCA_017311315.1). Taxonomy (NCBI): domain Eukaryota; kingdom Viridiplantae; phylum Streptophyta; class Magnoliopsida; order Poales; family Poaceae; genus Dendrocalamus; species Dendrocalamus latiflorus. The sequence goes on from CM029654.1 coordinate 12,183,279, forward strand.
CGATATAGTGGAGTTGCTTCATCCGTCAGTGAAACCCTTCTGCCTCCATCTCTGGAGGTGCCTACCGAAATAGGTCTTGATTTTCTCACCATCGTGGGAGGCCTATCATCGTATGTCCTTCATATGAGTGCAATGCATAATGCGCCTCTGTATGCCGCTTATACCGGTACAATGGAGTTGCTTCACCCGTCGGTGAAACCCCTCTACCTCCATCCCTGGAGGTGCCTACCGAGGTAGGCCTGATATTCCCACCGTGTGGGATGCCTACCGTCGTAGGGCTTTCATGATGCTCATGGTGCAATGCAAATGTAACATTCTTTAAATGTTGATATTCGATCATAAGCATATTTCATTGCAGTATAATCAATAGATAAGCCGAGATATCATTTCATGACACGGCATAAATCATGGCACAAAATAAATACCAGGTATTCATCACAATTCACTATTCTACCATGCACTTGTCTGTTAACCTGGCGGACGATGTGTGGATAGCACCCAAAACCAAACCGCCACCTGTACAAGCATTACCCAGACTCAATACATTTAGGCTGTATGCGCATATAGACGTATGACGTCGTTCCATATGTACAACCCAACACAAACAGTCCCCTCCTCACCGAACACCTTTCTGTGGTCTCGGTACTCAAAACAACCATAATTTAGATATTGCGTTGTCTATATTCACGGATAAATCTTATTCGTACGCGCATAATCTTTTCTCCTCTTTTCTTTTCTTTTTGCTTCCTCTTCTTCTTTTCTTTTTTCTTCCTTTTCTTTTCCAGCCTCTTTCTTTTATTATTTTCTTTGCCGGCAAAATGAGGGAATTTTCTTGCACAGGTTTTACTGAAGACAACTGAACACAGGGAAATGAGGGAATTTTTTGCTTCTCTTCTCAATCCTCTCTCACAAGGACTTTAAACTAAATATCAATTTGATTTTAGAGAGTGAAGGAAGCAAGCAAAATCCCAAACACAAAAGCAAAATCTGATTTTGCTGAAAATCAGACAGCAAGAAAGACAAATTGCCAATTTCTCAACATTCTCTAGTCTTGTGCTCAAGATTCTCTGAAAATTCTAGGGAGGTAATCTCAGAAGAGAGAACCACTCATCAAATACCATTTTCCACCTAGAGAACCAGTTGAGCAAGAATGCCCTGACTCCAAACCCAAGAATTTCAGAAACAGAGGAAATGAGCTGCAAACTCAGGGAGATAAAAACTCATTGATTCTTGCTATTGCTCTTGGGAATAACTGGTCACTTGACCTTGAGGCAGATTTCCCTCACAGAGTAGAAAAGATTCATATCCTTAAGCAAAAGAATCAATCCCAAATACTCAAAACACAGAGAAGCACAGAGACATCGCAGTGAAAACAACCAACACAATTCTTAAAAGCTGAAACTCAGATCGATATTAGGAGATGAATGATTACACAGGAATTACAACCATCTCACTACGTCCCCATACGCAATTGAGAAGAAATGATACTACATGCTTCTCCAGAGCACACTCACGCAGGAGAACACACACCCCTCAGCTAACTCACTGCATACCGCAACCCACTGCATTTCTTGCCTACCCCTTTCCTGCCTCCTCACCACATATGAAGGCAACAGGACACACTAAAAGAGGCAAAACAAGAAATGGCAGCTACAACACAGTACCCACCTCTCTCACATAAGAGGCATAAAGTCAAAGCATTAGGAAAATGGAGGGAACCAGCCCTTTTCACTCCAAACCCTAAAACCCTTTCCATTTGACCTTCACAACCACTAACGGGTCTCCAACCCGCTATCTTCAACCGAATCAGCTTCCATTTTGCAGCCTTGCGCATTTTACCGAAATGCCCTTGCTGCACCTTCCCGGAAGCTTCCTGTCGTCGCACGACCACACCCGGCATCCTGACCGTCTGGACCTCAGCTCCTCCCTGAGCCTAGTCCCGATCCACCTCGTCGCTGCTCATCATGTCCACCCGACTCCGACCGACTGGACCTCCGACTCCTCCTGAGTCTAATCCTGGTCTGTTCCGTCGCACATGACCGCAACCGACATCCAACCGTCTGGACCTCCGACTCCTCCCTGAGTCTAGTCCTGGTCCACTTGTCGTTGCCCGTCGTATAGCACCGCACGAAACAGCATAATCAACAATAGCATTAGTAAAAGGTACTCAACCCTAGAATACCCAAAACAAACTCAAACTCACTAACACAATCATCAATTACTCATCACAAACATGGGAATACCTCCACATGGTCTCTCAACAGACACACCCTCTGCCCCGGGATGGACGCCTAAGCCTCGGCCGGATGGCGAAGTCAAGAGGGTGCCGCTGCAAGCTGAAGGTCAATGTGTGTCCATCGGCGAAGGCCTTCCCCCGGAAGTTGAGCAGGATCTACTTCGGGTTCTCCGAAACAACGCGGACGTCTTCACGTGGTCCCCAAACAATATAAAGGGCGTCGACCGCGCCCTCATCGAGCACACCTTAACAGTCCACCCCGACGCCAAGCCGGTCAGACAAAGGCTTCGGCGCATGTCGATCGAGCGGCAGCAAGCGACCAAGGTAGAGGTAGGGAAGCTTCTCTAGGCTAGATTCATTCACAAAGTCCAGCACCCGGATTGGCTTGCCAACCCGGTGCTGGTGAAAAAGGCTAGCGGTGCCTGGCGCATGTGCATTGACTTCACCGCCCTTAACAAGGCATGTCCAAAGGACAACTACCCCTTGCCACGCATAGATCAGCTGGTGGACGCCACAGTGGGGTGCGAGATTATGAGCTTCCTGGACACATACTCCGGGCACTATCAGATCTATATGGCCAAGGACGACAAGGACAAGACCAGCTTCATAACACCGGTAGGGACATACTGCTTCGTCAGGATGCCCTTCGGCCTGAAGAATGCGGGGGGCAACCTTCACATTTCTCATCACGCTGGCGCTGGCCTCCCAGCCCAGGAGGAACATGGAGGCTTATGTCGATAACGTGAACATCAAAACTAATTAACTCGCCTCCCACGATCAGGATCTTCAAGAGACCTTTGACAACCTCAGGCGAGCGGGCATCAAGCTCAACCCGGACAAGTGCGTCTTCGGCATACAAGCTGGGAAGCTCTTGGGCTTCCTCGTGTCCAGGCACGGCATCCAGGTGAACCCCGACAAGGTCGATGCGATCCTCGCCATGGAGCCACCCAAGACGATGAGGGAGGTCCAGAGGCTTATTGGACGCATAGCCGCGTTGAGCCGCTTTTTATCCAGGGCAGCAGAACGGGGCCTGCCATTCTTCAAGACCCTCCATGGCTGCGACGGGTTCCATTGGGACAACAACTGTGCGAAGGCTTTTGACGACCTCAAGAAGCACCTCGCAAGCTGTCCTACATTGGTCGCCCAACACCAGAGGCTCCCCTACTGCTTTAACTCACCGCCACGGCAACAGCAGTCAGCACCGTCCTCATCCTTGAGGAGGGTGCCCTTCGGTGGCCCGTGTACTTCATCTCCGAGGCCCTCTTGGGCGCCAAGACACAGTACACTGAACTTGAGAAGCTGGCCTATGCATTGGTTATGGCCTCAAGGAAGCTTTGACATTATTTCTTAGCCCACCCAATCACTGTGCCGTCCTCGTTCCCTCTGGCAAAAATGCTGCACAACAAGGAGTCCATGGGGCGTATTGGCAAGTGGGTCACTGAGCTTGCACCATTCTCCTTGACGTATGCCTTGCAAACGGCAATAAAGTCTCAAGTCCTCGTAGACTTCCTAGCGGAGTGGACTCCGCCGGCTCAGCATGTGCAACAACCAGAAGAACCAATCTGGACGCTCAACACTGACGGAGTAGGCGCAATGGTCATTACACCAGAGGGACACCACCTACTGTACTCAGTCCGTCTTGGGTTTCCGGTGATGAACAACACGACTGAATACGAGACGCTGCTCTTCGGCCTCTCGAAGCTTAAAGCCCTTGGCACACGAAGGGTCCTCATCCGCACTGACTCACGTCTGGTCGCGGGCCATGTCGACAAATCCTACCAAGCCAAGGACCGCGAGTTGGCCAAGTATCTGGCGGTGGTGAGGGTGAAGGAACGCCACTTCTTGGGCGTCACGGTCATGGCCATTCCTCACGTGGATAATGAACAAGCTGATGTCCTCGCAAAAGCCGCCAACCAACAGCTCCCCCTCCCCAAGGGGGCATTCTACGAGGTCTTGCCTACGGCGGCCATTGCCCAAGACAACCGCGATGCGGCCCTCGTCCATCAAATCGCCCAGCAAGGCGACTGGCGAGAGCCCATCTACGGCTTTTTGCAAGGCATAGCCGAACTGGATGACCCCCTCGAGCTGCGACGTCTACAGCACCATGCTAGATCCTTCCAGATACTAGACGGCATCCTTTACAAGAAGGGAGTCTGTCGTGGCTCGTAGAAGGAGAAGAGGAGAGCTAGATCTATGGGAGAGTTGGTAAGAGTGAGAGGATGATGCCCTTTTGCCCCTCCTGGGGTTTATATATATGAGTGGGGTAGAATGGGAAATCCCCATTCTACCCCTTAGTACTTACAAAGGATGAGGGTATATTGGTATATTTACACTGGTATATTCCTCTACACTATTGGGCCTATTACATGTTGGACTAGTTGCACGGCCCAGTCACGAGGGGTTGGGCCACCCCCACAACAGTACTCCCTCGACAGCAAGCGCTGAGGTCCCGATGGGCGAGCTGACGTGATCAACCACCCTAGCCCTCCCGTTCCCCGACAGCAAGCGCGAGGGTGCCGAGTGGTGGCCGATGCAACTGGTAGCTTGCAAACCCCAAAGGCAATGCCTGCGAAGAAATCAGCGAACTCCTACGCTGAATCCCGCGCCGTCCCGCCGAGGCGATGCCTACGAGGCGGACGGTGAAGTCCTGCGCCGGAGCCATGCTGTCCCACCAAGGCGATGCCTACGAGGCGGACGGTGAAGTCGAGAGCCGAGGATGTGCCGTCCCACCGAGGCGATGCCTACGAGGCGGACGGCGAAGTCGAGCACTGACAACGTGCCGTCCCGCCGAGGCGATGCCTACGAGGTGGACGGCGGAGTCGAGCGCCGAGGACGTGTCGTCCCACCGACGCGATGCCTGCGAGATGGACGGTGAAGTTGACGCGGACGACGTGCCGTCCTGCCGAGGCGATGCCTACGAGGCGGACGATGAAGTCGTGCGCCGGAGCCATGCCGTCTTGCCGAGGCGATGCCTACGAGGCGGACGGCGAAGTCGTGCGCTGGAGCCATGCCGTCCCGCCGAGGCGATGCCTACGAGGCGGATGGTGAAGTCAAGCGCCAAGGACGTGCCGTCCCGCCGAGGCCATGCCTACGAGGTGGACGGCGAAGTCGAGCGCCGAGGACGTGCCGTCCCGCCGAGGCGATGACTACAAGGCAGACGGCGGGGTCGAGCGCCGAGGACGTGCCGTTCGGCCGAGACGATGCCTACGAGGCGAACGGCGAAGTCGACCGCTGAAGACGTGCCGTCCCGCCGAGACGATGCCTACGAGGCAGACGGCGAAGTCCTGTGCCAGAGCCATGCCGTCCTACCGAGGCGATGCCTACGAGGCGGACGACAAAGTCGTGCGCCGGAGCCATGCCGTCCCGCCGTGGCGATGCCTACGAGGCGGACGGTGAAGTCGAGCGCCGAGGACGTGCCATCCCACTGAGGCGATGCCTACGAGGCGGACGGCGAAGTCAACCGCTGAAGACGTGCCGTCCCGCCGAGGCGATGCCTACGAGGCGGGCGGCGAAGTCGAGCGCTGACGACGTGTCGTCCAGCCGAGGCGATGCCTACGAGGCGGACGGCGAAGTCGACCGCTGAAGACGTGCCGTCCCGCTGAGGCGATGCCTACGAGGAGGGCGGCGAAGTCGAGCGCTGACGACGTGCCGTCCCGCCGATGCGATGCCTACGAGGCGGGCGGCGAAGTCGAGCGCTGACGACGTGCTGTCCCGCCGAGGCGATGCATACGAGGCGGACGACGAAGTCAAGGCGATGACGATGTGATGTCCGGCCGAGGCGATGCCTACGAGGCGGACGGCGAAGGCGAGCGCCGACGACGCGCCGTCCTGCCGAGGCGATGCATACGAGGCGGACGACGAAGTCGAGCGCCGGAGCCGTGCCATCCCGCTGAGGCGATGCCTACGAGGCGGAAGGTGAAGTCAAGCGCCGAGGACGTGACGTCCCGCCGAGGCGATGCCTACAAGACGGACGGCTAAGTCTTGCGCCGGAGCCATGCCGTCCCACCGAGTCGATGCCTACGAGGCGAACGGCGAAGTCGTCCCCCGGAGCCATGCCGTCCCTCCGAGGCGATGCCTACGAGGCGGACGATGAAGTCATGCAACGGAACCATGCCGTCCCGCGAGGCGATGCCTACGAGGCGGACGGTGAAGTCAAGCACCGAGGATGTGCCGTCCCGCCGAGGCGATGCCTACGAGGCGGACGGCGAAGTCGAGCGCCGAGGACATGCCGTCTCGCCGAGGCGATGCCTACGAGGCGAACGGCGAAGTCGACCGCTGAAGACATGCCGTCCCGCCGAGGCGATGCCTACGAGGTGGACGGCGAAGTCCTGCGCCGGAGCCATGCCGTCCCGCTAAGGCGATGCTTACGAGGCGGGCGGCGAAGTCGAGCTCTGACGACGTGCCGTCCAGCCGAGGCGATGCCTACGAGGCGGACGACGAAGTCGAGGTGATGACGACGTGCCATCCCGCCGAGGCGATGCCTACGAGGCGGACGGCGAAGTCGAGCACCGAGGACGTGCCGTCTCGCCGAGGAGATGCCTACGAGGCGGACGGCGAAGTCGAGCGCCGAGGACGGACGGCAAGCACAGAGGCAGGGAGGCGAAGCCGCCGCTCCCCTGCCTTCAAAATTAGTGCCCGCGAAGAGCGGGCGCTTGCGGCGTAGGCTGAGGGCACTACGCACGCCGAGGTAGGGAGGCGGGGCCATCGTTCCCCTACCTTCAAAAACAGTGCCCGCGGAGAGCGGGCGCTTGCGGCGTAGGCTGAGGGCACTACGCACGCCGAGGTAGGGAGGCGGGGCCGTCGTTCCCCTACCTTCAAAAATAGTGCAAGAGGAGTGCGGGCGCTTGCGGCGTAGGCCGAGGGCACTTCGCACGCCGAGGTAGGGAGGCGGGGCCGCCGTTCCCCTACCTTCAAAAACAGTGCGCGAGAAGAGCGGGCGCTTGCGGCGTAGGCTGAGGGCACTACGCACGCCGAGGTAGGGAGGCGGGGCCGCCGTTCCCCTACCTTCAAAAACAGTGCCCGAGGAGAGCGTGCGCTTGCAGCGTAGGCCGAGGGCACTACGCACGCCGAGGTAGGGAGGCGGGGCCGCCGTTCCCCTACCTTCAAAATCTTGGCGATGCACTCCCTGGTGCAACGCGCGCAAGGGCGCGATATCCAAGTGGTGCCCTGCCTAAAGCGAGGCACTCCCTGTTGTCTCGGCCATGTTGCAATTTTTATACTCTGTAGAGTGTGTGGGAACATCATCCACGTCTTATTTATACTCCGGAGAGTACGCATATGGACAACATCCATGCGTGCGCGGGATCCGCATCTTGTTTATACTCCGTAGAGTGCTTAGGGACAATATCCGCGTCTTATTTATACTCCGTAGAGTGCGCGGGATCAACATCTACGTCTTATTTATACTCTGGAGAGTACGCATATGGACAACATCCATGCGTGCGCAGGGTCCGCGTCTTGTTTATACTCAGTAGAGTGCGTAGGGATAACATCTGCGTCTTATTTATACTCCGCAGAGTGCGTGCGGAGGCGGATCTCGGCGCTACATCTTATTTAGAGTTCGTAGAGCGCGCGCGGAGGCGTCCCCCCACTGCGTCTTATTTATACTCCGTAGAGTGCGTGCGGAGGCGGACCTCGATGCTACGTCTTATTTATACTCCGTAGAGCGCGCGCGGAGGCGTCCCCCCGCTGCGTCTTATTTATACTCCGTAGAGTGCGTGCGGAGGCGGACCTCGACGCTACGTCTTATTTAGAGTCCGTAGACTGCGCGCGGAGGCAAGCCTCCGCGCGTTGCGGGCGGTGAGGGTGCGTGCGGAGGCGGACCTCAACGCTACATCTTATTTAGAGTCCGTAGACTGCGCGCGGAGGCAAGCCTCCGCGCGTTGCGAGCGGTGAGGGTGCGTGCGGAGGCGAACCTCAACGCTACGTCTTATTTAGAGTCCGTAGACTGCGCGCGGAGGCAAGCTTCTGCGCGTTGCGGGCGGTGAGGGTGCGTGCGGAGGCGAACCTCAATGCTACGTCTTATTTAGAGTCTGTAGACTGCGCGCGGAGGCAAGCCTCCGCGCGTTGCGGGCGGTGAGGGTGCGTGCGGAGGCGGACCTCAACGCTACGTCTTATTTAGAGTCCGTAGACTGCGTGCGGAGGCAAACCTCCGCGCGTTGCGGGCAGTGAGGGTGCGTGCGGAGGCGAACCTCAACGCTACGTCTTATTTAGAGTCCGTAGACTGCGCGCGGAGGCAAGCTTCTGTGCGTTGCGGGCGGTGAGGGTGCGTGCGGAGGCGAACCTCAATGCTACGTCTTATTTAGAGTCTGTAGACTGCACGGAAGCAAGCCTCCGCGCGTTGCGGGCGGTGAGGGTGCGTGCGGAGGCGGACCCCAATGCTACGTCTTATTTATACTCCGTAGAATGCGTGGGAATATCATCCACGTCTTGTTTATACTCCGGAGAGTACACGTAGGGACAACGTCCACGCGTGCGCGGAGCATCCGCGTCTTGTTTATACTCGGTAGAGTGCGCAGGGACAACATCCACGTCTTATTTATACTCTGGAGAGTACGCCGACGCTCGAGGCAATCGTGCGATTTAAATCCAAAACGAGGACCAGAACAGAGGCGAAAAAGAAACGGCCGATGACTTGCGACAACACAAAGCTTCAAAATGCTTCATTGGGAAAAAGCATTACATGCCACGGTAACCCAGAGTAGGCAAAAACTGGAGAAGCAAGCACGGCCACATTAAATGCTCTTAGAACAGAACTGTAACCGCAATAAGTGATATGATGAACAGTTTCTTTATTGCCATGCATGCAAGCAATGCAGCGATGATTATTAATACCTCGCACAATCACATGCGGTGCGTACCGGACAGGGCGATGGCGATGTGGAGTCAACTCCGCAGGTGCGGAGACCCTTGCGCTCGGCTTCTCTTGCCGTCGTCGCAGGTTCGACATCACACGGAGTCTGCATAGCGAAGACTCGAAGCCGCGCGAAGGCAATGCGCGAGGAGGCTCCGAAGCAACCTTCGATGGCACGAAGGCAATTGTGGAAGATTTCGTCGTCACGCGGCCGCGACCTCGCCTGCGCAGAGTCCTTAGGCGAGGTGGATGTCTTCTGCGTGGCTTGCACGTGCCTCGCCCTGCACGCACTCGCTGCTACGGAGCTGGGTGAGGGCTGGCGAAGCTCGGCGAGGTCTTCTGAAACCAGCGCGGTGACATGGGAGGATCAACGCGGAGTGCTTGGAAGCAGTGTGCACCGTCGCAGAGACCGCGGAACAGCGCAACAGCGCGCTCGAGGAGCGTAGGCGCGATCTGGGCCCCGGCCTCCTCTTTGTGGTGAGCGGCGTTGTCGGTGTGGAGGACGGACGCAGCACCGCGGAGCAGCGTAATGGCGCGCTGCAGGCGCGAGCGGCGCCGTCGGAGTCGAGGACGCAAAATGCCGCCGCGGCCTCGTCGACGCTGACTCTAGCTCGAAGTCGCTCGGAGTCGCACGAAGGCTGTGAAGCGGCGGAGTCCAGGTCGCAGAGCGAGATCTGGCAATCCTCGGCGGCGTTGCTGGTGGTGAATCCGAGCGACCTGAGCACTTCCCCGAGCTCGCCGGCGTCGTCGACATTGGCTTCGTCCTCCTCGAATAGCGCATGTGGGTGTATGTGTAGCCATGCATGTGGATGCATATCTCATACGCCAGGTGCCGTTGGTGAAGAGCGTGGAGACAACGCGGGTGCGGAAAAGTAGGTCCTTGCCGCCTTGGCTCCGGCACGAGAGCGGCTGGCCCATGTGTTTGAACATGTCGGCGTGCTGCGGAGGCTCAGCGCAAAGTACACGCAGGCCTCATCGCGAGGACGCGCGAAGACCCGGGCCGGAGGTGGGACGCCGAGTGGAGACGGACGCAGAGCGTGAGACTGCATGCATGCACTTATGCCTACGTGAGACTCACGCATGCATTGAGGGATTGTCCTCGCCGCCGCGGAGACACGTGCTCCTGTGTAGAGTGGGCACTTCGGCCGAGGGCGCAGAGGCGGATGCTCGAAGGCGAGGTAGGCCCCGGGGCTGGAGCTTCTCCACCGCGTACACGAAGCCGCGAGCTTTGTCAGGAGCCAGAAGGTTCCAGAGCAGGTCGAGGACGACGACGGGCTTGAAGTAGGCCCCGTCTGTTCGGCGCTCCTCGAGGTGGTCGGCCGCTATCTCCCACGCTTCCACCGACGGCTCCCGCGTCAGGTGCCGGCTGCCTGTGTGGCGGAGGAACCGCGCCTCGGAGACTCGACAACTGCCCGAGCAGGCCCGGGGAAGTGGGGGCGCGGAGATCGGCGAAGTCGGCGAAGCCACAGTGCAATCTACGCTTCGTCCTCAGCTTCGACGGAGACTCGGCGCGGAGGCCGACGTCAGTCTCCGCCAGTGTTGCCCGAGCGTGCTACTCCGCGCGAAGTCCATGCAGAACCAGGCGCCGAGTGATGCCGAGCCCGCCCCTGCGAGGTCCGTCACGCGGAGCCGACATGCAGCTGCTGCCCGTGCCACCGCGCCGTCCCGCATGGCACCTGCTGCAGAGCTGGACGCACGGAGAGATGATGCGCTCGCCCGGGCCAGACGACGTCGCAGCTCGCGAGGACGCACGGCCATGGAGACGAAGATGATGTGCTCGCCTGGGCCAGACTGGAAGCGCCTCACGCTCCGCGTTAGCAACCGTGGAGAGAGAGAAAGGAGTTCATGCATGCATGCATGGGTGGACGGATGCGTATCTATGCCATGCATGGCTCCCGTACGAGTGCATGTGTGGGTACGTGATTGCATGCACGGAGGGGTTTTTGGTGCCTGGATGGATAACCAGTAGTGTATGCATGGATGGATAAGCAGTAGTGCATGCATGGATGGATAAGGCACTTCGCGCCTGCATGCAGTGTACAGAGACTTCGCGCCAGGGAGGTTTCGCGCACGCATGGAGTCCTGCGCGCAGACGCCTGGGGCGCAGAACCCGAAGCTGCGGCGTAGACTTCGACAGTGTGCGAAGCTAGCCCTCTCTATGGTCCAACACGTCGCTCCCCTGACCATCCCCAGTAGAGCGGAGATAACATGAACACAGAAATAGGTGATTCGATTAGATCTATTCACTACTACACCTGGGCGATTCAACTAGATCTACTCAATATTCCCCCTACGAACGGGCGATTCGAGTAGATCTACTCAGTATTCCACCTACGAACGGGCGGTTCAAGTAGATCTGCTCAATACACCATCTACAAAACATGGCGAAATATACTTAAATTTTTAGCGAGCAAACTACTTATCTGTCGCTGATGACGCTCCCAAGAACTGCTTCCAGCTCCTTAAGTGACCTTCCATCCAGTCCCCATGGATGGCGCCATCTGTCGTGGCTACGGACCAGACAGTAGAGAAAGGGACTCGTAGAAGGAGAAGAGGAGAGCTAGATCTATGGGAGAGTTGGTAAGAGTGAGAGGATGATGCCCTTTTGCCCCTCCTAGGGGTTTATATATATGAGTGGGGTAGAATGAGAAATCCCCATTCTACCCCTTAGTACTTACAAAGGATGAGGGTACATTGGTATATTTACACTGGTATATTCCTCTACACTATTGGACCTATTACATGTTGGACTAGTTGCACGGCCCAGTCACGGGGGGTTGGGCCACCCCCACAACAGAGTCTATGCCCCACTTCTACGATGTCTCTCGCGTGACGAAGGAAAGCACCTCCTCACGGAGATTCATGTGGGTCTCTGCAGCTCGCATATTGTGCTGAGCTCCCTGGTCGGCAAGGCTTCTACTGGCCAACCACCGTTGTCGATGCATAAGACCTCGTTCATCGATGTCAAGGTTGCCAGTGGATGGGACGAGTCATCCGCCGACCCCCAGCGAGCTTGCAGCCCATCCCACCGGTATGGTCATTGGCACGGTGGGGCATCAACGTCGTTGGGCCACTTTCGCAGGCCCCAGGAGATCTTTGGTTCATCGTAGTTGCCTTGGAGTATTTCTCCAGGTGGCCCGAAAATATCGCTCTAGCTAGAATAACCTCCGTGGCCATGCAACGCTTCCTTTGGCAAAACATCATATGCCGCTTCAGAGTTCCCAAGGAGCTCACCATGGACAACGGCCTGCAATTCGACTCCGCTCCATTCAAGGAGTTCTGCGACAGCGTGGGCATCACGCTTCAATTTGCTTCGGTCGGGCACCCACAATCCAATGGAGCTGTCGAGCGAGCAAATGGTGCCATCTCTGCCAGAGTCAAAAAGCGCCTCGTCAGCCTGCCGAAGGGCAAGTGGCTAGACAAGCTTCATAGCATGCTCTGGTCCCTCCGCACGACGGTCACGCATCCGACAAGGTTCACGCCATTTAAACTTCTCTTCGGCGACGAAGCCGTTACACCGGAGGAAATCAAGGCCAGCTCGAGGAGGGTCCTAGTCCAAGCCCCAGTGGAAGAGCGTGAGCTGTCCCTCGATCTCCTTGATGGGAATCGAGTGAGCGCCACCCAACACGTCACGAAGTACGCGCACCAAGGGGTACGCGCACACGATCGCACCGTATACTCATGCGAATTCCAATCGGGAGACCTCGTCCTAAAAATGGCACTTCATGCGACGACGGTTGGCAAGCTGGAGTCCAAGTGGGAGGGCCCCTACATCGTCGCTGCGGCTTTGCAGCATGGAGCATACCATCTCGCAACGCTGGAAGGGCAGGCTCTTCGCCACACATGGAATGCAGACAGGCTGTGGCGATATTATGTATGAGGCCGAAGGAATACCAACAGCATGGTTGGCACCCTGACCCTTGAAATCGCTCACCCACGCAAACCGGACATCAATAAAGTGCACCGTTTGCGAAAATTGGTCTCATCCTATGTAAAGGCACACGGAGTCAAGCCTTCGAGTGCACTCTATGAAGTATAAGTAAGACGCGCGGTCTCCGCGTGCACTCTACGGAGTACAAATAAGACACGCGAAGGCGAACCTCCGCGTGCACTCTACGGAGTATAAATAAGACGCGCGGAATCCGCGTGCACTCCACGGAGTATAAATAAGACACGCGGACTCCGCGTGCACTCTACGGAGTATAAATAAGACGCACGGAGGCGAGCCTCCGCGTGCACTCTACGGAGTACAAATAAGACGCACGGAGGTGAGACTCCGTGTGCACTCTACGGAGTATAAATAAGACGCGCAAACCTCCGCGTGCACTCTACAGAGTATAAATATGAGAGACCATGTGGAGGTGACCACATGTTTGTGATGAGTAATTGACACTTGGTTCGGAAAGATTGAGTTTGATTTGGGTATTTTCTGCGAAGTCGTAGCCCTGTTTGAGCGTTCGGAAGACCTTACGACCACATTGGGCGTGGTCGCAGGTCACTGGGGTGGTTTACGACCACTTAGACCGTGGTCAAAAGGCAGTAGCAAAGCTTACGATCACGCTTGGCCGTGATCGCAAGTCTCCGAGAGGTTTACGACCATATTGGGCGTGGTCGAGGTCCATCCAGGCGTTTACAACTACTTTGGGCATGGTCGAAGGCCATCAGGACAGTTTATGACCACGTTATGGCATTTACAACCACTCTGGCTGTGGTCGGAGATCACTCAAGTCGTTTACGACCTCCCTGGCCGTGGTCGAACGCAGCTTCAACCACGATTGGCCGTGGTCGGAAGTCGTAAGTCGAAGCCACGACCGTTGTGGTCGGAAGTCAGCGCTCGAAGTCTTCGATCACGTTGAAGGGGAGTGATCGGACGCAGTTCGAACGCATCCCTTTGTTCGTGGTCGGAAGTACCCAGGCGATCTAACGACCACGTTATCCTTTGTCGGCAGCAAAACTCTGTCATGGTCGGTAGTCGGCAGTTGGGTCATGACCACGTTGAAAAGTCGTGGCCTACGACCACGTTATCGCAAGAAGTGATCGGAAGCACTCGGGTGAAGTCGTAGCGCGGTCGGTTGTGGTCGGAAGTCCATTCGATCACGTTATAGACTTAGGCTGAAAGTCGTAGCTTCTGTTGTCTGGTCGTATGGCTTCCAGAAGCGGTCGTATCAGCTGGGAATCGATCGTAAAGACTTATGAGGTGGTCGTAGACCTTGTGCGTTTATTGTTTTGACTTTTCGACTAATCTATCACATTTCACTTTTACTAATGCAGAGGTTGTTTCAAGTGTTTTGTGCGGTGCTATGAATGTGTTGTTGTCTGTGATGCTTGTAGGATCTTGAAGACAAGTCTTGGTGAGGCTTGGAGTCGTCGAGACTAGACATGGGAGATGTTGAGGTCCAGAACAACTAGGTGAAGCCGAAGAAGACTTGGGGTTCAAGGTAGGTGCATGCGTGGACAGCAAGGCAGGAGTAAGCTTCCAGGAAAATGCGGGGATGGCATTTTGGTGAAATGCGCAAAGCCTGCAAGGTGGAAGTGGATTCTGTTGGCTCTGTCAGTTAAAGTGCGGGTAAAGCACGGAGTTAACGGGTAAAGCATGGGTCTGTTAGAGGTAACAGGCAAAGCATCGAGTAAACGGGTAAAGAAATTGAAAAAACCTGGTGTTAGTTGGGGTTTACGGGTTCCCCTCCGTTAGCGAGTGGCTATAAATAGAGAAGCAGAGATCGAGAAGAGGTTGAGGTTTTTCCGGCAATTGTCTCGGTTTCTCTATGTTGCTCTCTCTCTTCTGTTGTGTGCGTGCTCTGGGAGCATATTTGTATGGAGTGGATGTAGAAACCTCCCTTGTAATCATTCATCTCTATGTATCAATCTATCTACTTTGTTTTCTCTAAGATGTTTGATTCCCGTATCTGTTTGTGTTTGTTTCGACTGTTTCTTCTCTGATTTTGAGTTTATGTTCTTTGTCATTTGAGTGAAGATCTCTGGTCATTTTGGCTCGATCTCTTCTGCTCTAATCTGAGGAATCATTTTCAAGGCCATTTGGCCAGTTTTCCCAAGAGCAGTAAGTGATTGGAGAAGATTTCCTAGCCAAAAGTTTTTGCACCCCCAAGTCCTCTGTTTCACTTTAGACCGTTTGTTTCTCTCTGTTCGTAGCATAGACCTCTTTCTTTCTTGAGATTTTCTCTTCCAGAGGACAAGTGCTTGATTGTTCAAAGTCTTGTGACCAAAAGATCTGTGAGTCAAAAGTTACTCGGATTTTAGATCTTGCAGATGAGCTCTGAGCAGATCCTCTATTTTCAGTTTCGATCGCACTGTTTTCCCTGTAGCGGGTCTTGGTCGCTCAGTTCTTCGTTGCGATCTATTCAGTTTTCGACCGCTTTGGTTTTCCAGTTGCAAGATCCTTCCGAAGTCGTGGATAAAGGCCTATGGCAAATCAACTTGTTATTCTCTGGTTCTCATATTTTTAGTCTTAGCGGTCGTAAGCTCTATCTCTGTTGTCGGTTTGTTTTTGTTTCCTGTCTTAGTTTGGGAAGTCGATCGACCACGAGTTGGCGATAGAGTTCTCTGTCTCAGACAATTGCTTTCTCGGTTCTCAATCGTTTCTGTGCTCTTCTTTCACGGTCGACTTCACACTGAGAGGTCTCGCCTGCTCTGAAACTGCTCAGTCGTTTCGACCACAGCAAGGAGCCATACGACCACACAATTGATTTCGACCGTTCTCGGCTGAAACTCTTTCAAGTCATTCGACCACTTGACGAGGCTTCAATAGCTGTCGGCCGTTTGACTGGTCTCGATTGTACGCCTGCTCTTGGCTGAGTTTCACCGACTGTTTTTCTCTCTGTGTTTGAGCCGACTTGCTTCTTTCTTCCAGTGAGCATTCTATTTTTCTTCTTCATAGCTCTCTAGCTATCGGAGGAGAACATTTGTGTGAATACTTGGGGAGGCATTTTAAAGGCACCATTCACCCCCCCTCTTTTGCCATTTTGATCCTACAAAATAAGACACGCGGACTCCGCGTGCACTCTACGAAGTATAAATAAGACGTGCGGAGGCGAGCCTCCATGTGCACTCTACGGAGTGTAAATAAGACGCGCGGACTCCGCGTGCACTCTACAGAGTATAAATAAGACGCGTGAACCTCCGCATGCACTCTACGGAGTATAAATAAGACGCACGAACCTCCGTGTGCACTCTGCGGAGTACAAATAAGACGTGCGAACCCCCGCGTTCACTCTTCGGAGTATAAATAAGCACAAAATTGTGTGGCTAGCCGCTAGCTCCGCTGCCGCCACTTCGAAAGGTTGGGAACGGAGTGCTCGACCGATGCACGAACCTCCGTGTGCACTCTGCGGAGTACAAATAAGACGTGCGAACCCCCGCGTGCACTCTTCGGAGTATAAATAAGCACAAAATTGCGTGGCTAGCCGCTAGCTCCGCTGCCGCCACTTCGAAAGGTTGGGAACGGAGTGCTCGACCGTCTACTTCTATTAGCCGCCAGCTCCGCTGCCGCCACTTCATAAGGTTGGGGATGGAGCGCTTGAGCGTCTACTTCAGCTAGCTGCCAGCTCCACTACCGCCACTTCGAAAGGTTGGGGACGGAGCGCTCGAGCGTCTACTTCGGCTAGGCGCCAGCTCCGCCGTTGACACTTCGAAGGGTAGGGGACGGAGCGCTCGAGCGTTTACTTCAGCTAGGCGCCAGCTACGCTGCCGCCACTTCAAAAGGTTAGAGGCGAAGCGCTCGAGCGTCTACTTATGCTAGCCGCCAGCTCCGCTGTCGCCACTTCGAAGGGTAGGGGACGGAGCACTCGAGCGTCTACTTCGGCTAGGTGCCAGCTCTGCCACCACCACTTCGAAAGGTTGGGGACGGAGCGCTTGAGCGTCTACTTCGGCTAGGCACCAGCTCCACTGCTGCCATTTCAAAGGGTTGGGGACGGAGTGCTCGAGCGTCTACTTCTGCTAGCCTCCAGCTCCGCTGCCGCCACTTCGAAAGGTTGGGGACGAAGCACTCGAGCGTCTACTTCTACTTCGGTTAGCCACCAGCTCCGCTGCCGTCACTTCGAAAGGTTGGGGACGGAGCGCTCGAGCGACTACTTCGATTAGTCACCAGCTCCGCTGCCGCTACTTCGAAAGGTTGGCGGACGGAGCACTCAAGCGTCCACTTCACCGCAAGGTCCGTGCCTACGTGCGCGGGGTCATTGGCCCTTCGTCCCTACCCTCTCTCATGCGTATCGCATACAGCACACTGAGGGCAAGGCCAGCCGCTTCACGCTTGAAGTCCTACATGTTGGACGAAGACAAGTGCAATCGCAACAACGACAAGGACACATATTCACTTCAACCAAGGTTTTTATTGCACTTATGAAACAATGATTACAGGGATGCTCGGTCAGTACAATGGGGAAGAATGTAACAGCCCAGCTGTTTATTTCAAAATTTTCAAAAAAAATAATTAATTAATTTAATTTAAAATAAAATAAGTGTTCTTTGGTTGCTTAAATTTTTGAGATTTTATTTGCCTGTTTTTAGATTTCTTTAAAAGGCTTTTATAAAAGGTAATTTAACTAAAAGTATAAAATTATTATTAAATAAAAGGATATTTTGAATTTTTGTAAAGATATCATTTCAAATTAAGTATTTAAAGCATTTGACTTTTATTTGGAATTTCTATGTTTTTCTAGGATTTATTAGGATTTATCTGGATTTTATTTCAAAGTCTTAAGCAATAAAATGAATTTAAAATATTTTATTAAAGCCAAAAGGAGTTTATTTTACTTTTCCAACCTTCCCTAAATTTTTAATTAATTTTTGAGAATTTTATGGAATTAAAAATCAATTTTAAAGGTTAAAAAGTATTTTATAAAATTATTAAATGAAAATCTGAATTAAAAATATTTTCCCTAAGTCTAAAAGAGCTCCAGGAATATTCTATGATTTTTCTGGAATTTTTAGACATTAATTATTATTTTCTAAGTATTTATAATGTTTCTAGTATTTTCTGAAATTCAATCCGAAAATAAAAATCCAATTAATCCTAGCTTGCCACGTGTCGCTCTCAGATTGAATCCATCTCTCTCCACGATTTAATCCTAGCCATCCAAAGTCACTTACCCCTTCAATTCAATCCAAAGACCCTGATTCACTCACTTGCCACGTGTCAACAATCCGACGGCCCGTACCCCTTCACTTCCCCTCTCTCTCACCGACGCATGGACCCCACATGTCATATGTTTCTTCTACCTCACCTTCTTCCTCCTCTAGCTCTCTCTCCTCCTCCATTAGAGCCGAAATAAAGCTTGTAAATGCAATCGTTTCTTCCTCTTTTAATCCCCGAGCAAGTGCGCAATGAAAGCCCCTAATCACCCCTCTCTAATACCGGCCGTTTCCCATCCTTTAAGCCTCTCTAAAACCGCCGACCATTCCTCTCCTTTTTCCACCTATAAATCCTTCACCCATGCGCGGTTTTCTTCCCTTCGGCTTTTCCTCTCTCCACAGCCTTCCTCCACCTTCCGGCCGCCGCCCCCGACCACCGGAGCCACCGCCCATGCCGCCAAAAGCCGCCGCCGCCGAAGCACCCTCTCTCCTACGCGCGCGCCGTTTCTTTTTCTCACCGCCGCCGCCTTCTCCGACCATCTCCCGAGCCGCCGCCGGTAAGAGCCCCCCCCCCCCCCCCCCCCTCAGTCTCCCCATCCCGCGCCGCCCCTCTATTCCCTCCCTAGCGCCCCCCAAACTCCATGGCCGCACCTCCATGTTTGCTTCGGTTGGTTTCATCCAAGAATAGCTCTCTCCTTTGCCTTTTTATTTCCTTGGTGATGCTTCTTTGTCACAAAAGAACACATGCTCACTTGGTTAGTGGAGGCAAGCTAAAATCCTAGGCAAAGCATGTTTTCGGTTGGACTTTGGCCAATTTTTGTTCACCTTTAGTCAATGACAAGCGGGACCCACTTGTCATATGTTATTAAAATAAAAATCTGTACTCAATGACAGCCGGGCCCCACCGTCATATACTCAAATATATCCAAAAATCAGCCAAAAATAAGATTCCAGAGAATATTCCCTCGGTTTTGCATTTTCTGGAATTTCCAATTCATTCAATCATCCAATCGCTCGTTCTCCGTCGTCCGAACTCTGAATCCAGTAATTCAAATTTCTAAATTCATGTAAAATCATAATCTATCTCCCAGTATATATTTTTATAATTTTTGGATTTTATTTCGATTTTATTTGAATTTATTTGGTTGGTTCTTCGCGCGTAGATTTCGACGAATCCGAAGAGTATTTCTTCGACGAATCGCAGCAAGACTTCGAGCAAGGCAAGTTACACCTTTGATCATGTTGCTCCCAGTAATTTAAATTATTTATGTTGTTTTCAAAATTATTATGCATGCGTACTTTTATTCAATCTAGTTTAAATTCGATTTAAATTCTAGTTATGCCCATCTCTTTGTATATGGCCAAATTGGATATTGAACGAACATGCCTTGTCACCCTAGATGGAAACCTAGTTAGTACATTAGTATTAACTGGGAATTTTATAGAAATGCTTAGCCATGCTTAGAATGATTTAGGTTGGGATACCTTTTTCACATAAAATGATAAGCTTTTGAAATGTATTCTTGACTTCGGTGAGTCAAGAATGATTATGAAATGTTTCCAAACAAAATATGAAAACTTGGTTTAGACTTAGGCAAATGGTTAGGTGGTGGGTGCTTGCTGGCATGCATTGTTGTTTGGTGACACAATGTTGATTGCCAGGCACAAGGGGTATGTCGTTGGTGCCTAAGTCAAGTTAATGACCGGTCTGTGAGCTACTATTACAAAGCCCTATCGTACTACCACAAGTCTGGTATGGGACAGACCTGGCCGAATAATTTGTGAAGTTCCAACTTGATCTCGCTATAGGCTGAATGTGAGCGCGGCGTAGGCCATGAGAAGTCTCACACGGCACAAGAGGGGGCTCCAACATGTGGATTCATGTTGTGGTGAAACCTTAGTGGCGGCGTGATTATGTTGACAACGGATCATTGTAAAGGCCTTGTCATGATTTCCCCACCGCACACCTAAGGAAGTGTGTAACTTGCGTGGCAAACCGGGATGATCATGTCTTGTGGGTAAAGCTGTACAACCTCTGCAGAGTGTATAATCTATCCTGGATAGCCGTGCCCACGGTCATGGGCAAGCTAAGTGAAGTTTTTCATGGATTAGACTTTGGTTTTCAAAATGGTTTGCAAAAACCTTGTGGATGGATGGAATCCATGAGAGATTTTAAAAGTGTATGGATGGATGGAATCCATATGATATCTTTTGGAAAGATGGTCCGGGTGGGATGCCCGTGGTTAGATTAGTGTGGGGGATGGACCTGCACTAACGGTATCTATTTTTCTTACAACATTGTTTTACTTAATGTATCAAATTCAGCTTTTGCACTTACTTATGATATTTACTCCAATGATCGCCTTTTATGCAAATTAACCATATTATGCCTTCCTTTGATACTCCATATGCATGCATCAATTCTGTTAATCTCCTGGTGTAACTTGTGGAGTACTTTTTGTACTCACGTTACTCAATTTAACTCTTTTAGAGGAAGCCTTCGACGACTTCGGTGAGGATTGCGACTAGGCCACGTCTTACAGTTATTCGCCTTGTGGGAAGGCTAGATGGGCTGCTACTTTATGTTTTTTCCGCTGTCTTCTTTTGCTATTATTGTAAACTTTGGCCATCAGGCTCATATTAGTTAAATAAAGTTTGTCATTACGCATGATATTTGTCTTTGTGATACTGTGTGCACTAGCTTTTCCTGGGATAGTGCGATTAACACAGAGAGTTCTGGAGTTGCTGCTCCGGGTCCCGACAAAGAACAACATTTACAAGTGCCTTCGGGCGATCAAGGTCGCTCCTCAGACGGCTTTTCTACCTTAACGCGCTCTCGCGCTGAAGTCTCCCCCTTCGACATCCGAGCTCCCCAGAACTGTAGCGACTCCTCTGCCCACACCCAATGCCGAAGTCGTCGTCGGACCATAAGGTCCAAAACTAGCAGGCGGCCTCTATCAAGCACCTGCCCGTAGTAGAATAGCACACATGATCAAAACACTTGGGCAATTTTCTCATTTCATTGATAAAAGAAGGGGCCAAGGGGCGCCAGTTTACAAGGTAATGGATACAACGCATGCCTACACCCCTACACCCCTAAGACGAAGGCCCGGACAGTGCAGCGGACGGTGTGCACGGCGCTGGACATGACCCCGGCTCTTGCTGGCATCTCCAACTGGGGATTCGCCAGCTCACCCACATGGTGGCAGCCCCAGTGGTGCAGGAGGGCGAAGGCGATCCGTGACATCACCACGGAGCAGTGGTTGCCGAAAGACCTAGCGGCATTGAGGGCGAGGCCAGCCTCTTCCTCGATGCGTCGAAGCGTCCGTGGCAGGTCCTCGGGGCTGGAGGTGTGCGGCGGCACGACCACAGATAGGTCTTCCAGGGCACCCTCGAGAGCCTCCATCGCGTCCCACGCTGCCACCGAAGCGTCGTCCAGGGTTCGGTCCTTCTCCACAAGTGACGCGGTCAGTTGGGCCTTCTCCCCCTCCAGCGCCGCAATCTGCTGGAGTAGCCCGTTGCGTTCGGCGGCCACTGCTCGCTTTGCTTCCTCCACGAGCTCTCGGGGCTCCGCGATGTCCTGCGCGCCATCCGTCTCAAGGAGATTGATGCGATCGTCCTTGATGACGTTCGCCTCTTCGGCGGCACGAAGGCGGTCCTCCAACGCCCTTCGCTCATGGGCGCGGGCTGCCTACAGGGCATGAGCAACGGCGAGGGCCTGCACAACACAAGTGTCACTTCGGTCCCCAAACATAAGCGTACGTACAAGTAAATGCCACCAACACTTACCCATATCTCCAAGGCCTCGAGAATGCCCTCCAGTAGCTCCGAGCCACACGACATCAGTGCCCGCCGGTCCAGCTCGGTGTCCACGTAGTCGGCGGCCACCTGCAGAGCTTGCAGTGCCTCCGGCCCAGGGACAAAATCAGAGACGGTCAGACGCCGGGTCTCCGAGCCGACGACCTTCATGGCGGTGGGGGGCAACGTAACATCTGGGACGGGTGCGTCGGAGATCTCACGCCCGCTGCCATCGGTGGATCCTTGTCTGCGCCCAGGAGACCTTGTCTCAGCTGACGTCGACGAGGGGATCAACGAGCAGATTGGGGAAAACTTCACGAAGTCGGGGGGAGAAAGAGTTTCTCCTACCTTTAGCACAGACCGGCGAAGTCCGTTCTGCCTCGGATTGAACCGCAGGGGCACCGCCCACGGTTGGGGTGGCGGTGTCTTCTTCGGTCCGGACGGCCTCTGTATCGGAGTCCGACTCCGACACACCCCTGACCCCAATCGCCACCGCGAATCCCTCCTTCGCCTTGGGCGGCGACTGTGTTCGAGGGTGCTTCATCCTCAGGGACTGGAGCGACGACTCCTTGGCCTCCACGACCGGTGTGGGTGCGGGCGACGAGGCTTCGTCCTCCTGGTTGTCCCCGCTGCGCCCCTTGTCCGTGGGGTAGCCCAGGGACTCCTCGCCAAGAGCAGGGTGACCCGTCTCTGCCTCCAGGTCCGAATTGGCGTACTCCACCAAGTCAGAGCTGGTGACCGCCGGGCCTTCGGCTCCGACAGGATGCGCAGGAGGAGCAGTCGACAGACTGGATACAGGAGAAGGGGACCGGGCCCCATGCCGAATGGGGGAGACCTCCCCCTTTTCGTCGACATCGCGGAGGCGAGCCCAGCCTCCGGTCGGAGTGGCGCACTCTAGCACAGGAATGCCCAGAGCTTCGCACACCCTGTTTATCTGCCCCAGCTTCGCGGCTGCGGTTGCGGACTCACGTAGGCTGTGCTCTTGGCCACGTACGGCCCAACGAACACGATGTAAGATCGAGGAGGCCGACTAGAGGGGGGTGAATAGGCGGTCTAAAAATTTTCTTCAAATTAATATTAGCAGTTCAAGACCTTTACTATTTGCCTAGACCAAGTAAACAATGCTGAAGCTTAAGTCAATTTGGTTTAGCTCAAATAGCGCTTAAGTCAAGCAAATTCGCCTAAGTGCACCAATAATACTAACCTAGGTCAATGTTTGCAATTTTAGATTTACAACCAATCAAAATAATGCTAAGTAAATTGCTTGAATATAAAAAGAGCACAAGAAAGCAAACCACAAATGACTGGGCCTTCTCACAAGCTTCTTTGAGAAGATCACCGGGCACGACGCCTCCAATGCCGTCTAGAAGTTAGCAAACTCTAAGAGTAATAAGTCAAGCCCCTTGCTTGACTCTCACCATGTGCAACAAATGCACAAGCTCAAGTGGATACAAAATTCACCTCTTGATGCAACACATGCAACTAGAGACCTCTCTCCTTGCTCACAAGGTGCAACACATACACAATAAGAGGAGAAGCTCGCATTAGCTCAAAAGAGTGAAATGGAGTGCCAAAAACCTTATCCCAACCGGCCAAAAGGGAGTATTTATAGCTCACACCTCGAAACTAGCCGTTGAAGTCAAAAACAGGATTTTGCGGAACTACCGTCGCTATAGGAGCGGTACTACCGCTCCCCATCATAACGGCTAGAAAAATAGCCGTTGTTCAGTCATTTGCGGAACTACCATAGTTATAAAATGCGGTACTACCATTCTGCGGTAGTTCCGCGAAGTCGGCGCGGTAGTTCCGTTTTCGGTTTTTCAGCACAGACAGCACTCGAAAAAACGGTCATAACTTTTGACTCCGATGTCAGAATTGAGTGATCTTAGACTCTATGGAAAGCTTATTCAGAGGGCTATACAACTCATCTATTTTCATGATCTCAAACACATTAGATCAATGCAAAAATCAAAAGAAATCCAAAAGAGTCACTCCCATAGTCTATGTCCAAAGGAAATAGGAACAAACAATCTTAGACCATGCCAAGGGATAATGCATGATCTCCAACTTTTGCAAAAACACATTTGCAAACTTAGATCATGTCACAAGGAGTAGGTACATGGACTTCAACCTTTTGCAAAACACATTTGCAAAGTATAGTCACATGTTACAAGGATTCACCACATGAGATTCAACCATTTGCAAAACACATTCGCAAATGCAAACCTTATGCCAAGATAAGCTAGAGCAAGTGAGGTTGAGCCATCAACACATGATGAGACTCAAACTATTAGACATGACCCCTCTTAATAGTACGACAACCTATACTAGCAATCCGGTCTTTCAACCAAACACCAAGGCCGGTAAAAGACTAGGAATACATCCTTAGCCCTAGCTAGTCATACCTTTGCCATGGGTCATCTTCTCGATATAGATCAACTCATGATGTATTCTTTTTTGCGGCTCCATCAATACATGATGGTATTCACTTGACTTGATCAACACATGATCATCACCATGCATCAACTCATGATACGTCCTTTTTCTTCGATGGCCTTCAACACATGAAGCCATCTTCTTCTTGATCTTGACTTGCTGATTTTCAACCCACAAAGTCATCCTAAGTTATTCTCATTTGTGGAACCTAACATATTTATCCAACTCATGAAAAATGTTAGTCCCACAAATCGATTGTCATTAATTACAAAAACTCACCATTAACTCACAATGGAGAGACTAGATTCTCAATCTTTTTCTTTTGGTAATTGATGACAATCTCAACAAATAATGAGATAATAAATTGAATATAAAATCATTTGAATTCAAAGTGCGGTACTACCGCCATCTAAGGTCTAGTCGCCAGTAGTACCAATTTTGCCTGCGGAACTTCCGCTCTACGGTAGTTCCGACGTTGAAATCTATTATCACCAAAACAATATAAAAGTATTTGTCATTAACATCAAAATCTCATAATGGCATTTGTCATTAACACCAAAACCAACTTAAACGGAGGTTGATTTTTCACACGACCACCGCACGTTCTGCATCCTCCAGGAGGAGCCCTATAGGTAAAATGAGGCGAAGTTAGAAATAAGTCAAAAAAAACCCAACGTTGAAGAGCTTACGAGGGTCCGACGGACTTGGCAACGAGGACACGATTGGCCAAACGCCGTCTTGTCGAGGGGGGGGCCCAGCTAGAAGGGCCATCGGCAGGTAAGCGGCGCCACTCCGTACATGACAAACTCCTCCGCGAGGTCACGCATATTGAAGCGGAGAGTGACCCCCACGAGCCGCCGCGCCCTCAGCTCGTCGTCGCGGTCGAGCTCCACGCGTGGGGAAGTGATGAACTCCATCGGTCGTCCCGTGCAGCAAAGACTGCTGCCGCTCGCCACGCGGTGGTAGAACCACCGCCGCATCCAGTTGGATTCTCACTTCACTCGGGTCGAGTTAGCGGGGAAAATCTTTGCACACGATGACCTTAGGACAAAGTTAATGCTGTCGAAGTTGGAAAACTCCCCTCCATCAAGCTTCTTCGGCTGACAACGCGCGTCGTGGAAGAAAGCAAAGAGGGAGGCGCTCAGCCAAATCCCCTCAGTCTGCATCGCCCAGCTGTAAATAGCCAGGCGAGCTATCGCATTCAGAGTCAGTTGCGCCAACTCCAACTCATACGTCCGCAGGATGTTGCCAAGGAGCTTGGCCGACGGGATCTGGAGGCTGGCTTCAAGATAGGCGACGAAGAACATTGCCTCCGACTCCTCTGGGTGCTGCACCGTCTCGTCACGAGTAGGAAGACGAACCGCACTACGGTCCGCCAGCTTACCCTCGCGGAGGAGAGTTCAGATCGTCTCCTCTGTCACGATGGTCTGCCCCAGCACGCTGGAGCACAGCCCTTCGATCTTCTTGTCGGCCGTCCACCGCTTGTTGGTCAGCGATGGGTCATGCCCCACCAGCGTGTAGTCCACCTCTATTGCTGACGTGCTGCGACGGCTAGAGGACGTGCTACCACTGGGTCGGCAAACATGTTCTTCACAGCGAGCAATTGCCATCTACGGAGCACGCGGCAGGCGTACGGTGCCGGTGGAGAGTGGTGGCAACAAAGCAAGATGATGGCAGGGCGCACAGAAGCAAAGAGCAGCAAAGCGTGAGCGACAAGCAAGTGAGGAAGAACAGCAGCGCGGCGACGAGGGGGGTATATAAAGCCCCTTCACCTCCCATGATCGGGAAGCGCAACCGGTGGAAATCCAACCGTCCGCTTTCCCCACGATCGAAAAGCGTGACTGGTGGCAGCCGACGCTGCACGGCAACCGGTCGCATGCACGCGCACGTGCATCCTGCCACGGTCGTGCGACCGCCTGACAACGCACGATGCTCCATTCACGTTCTGCCACGTGTATTGCCCCCTCAGGAAGGTGCGCACCTCATGCACATGATCGCGGTCGTGCGATCCCTGATAGCGCACGACGCACCAATCACATCCCGCCACGTGTATCGCCCCCTCGGTAAGGTGCGCACAACTGTGGTCGTGCGATCGCCTGACACCCCACCAGCCGATGCAATCCTCGGCGCCATTAAGACACCGTCGTCGGGCCATGAGCCACCCGACCGCACTTCGACTTTGGGTCCACAGGACATCCTCGGAAACCACTTCGACGCCATGTCCGTCGGACGACTTCAACCTCCGCTTCAGCCTCGGCTCTGTAGGACGAGTCCGGCCTCGGCTCCTACCTCGCGTGCACGGCAGGTTCAACTTCGGGTCCGCAGGACAACCCCGAAAACCACTTCGACGCCGTGTCCGCCGGACGAGTTCGACCTCTACTTTGGCCTTGGCTCTGCAGGACAAGTCCGGCCTTGGCACCGACCTAGCGTGCGTGGCACGGGCCGGGCACCCGCTTCGACAGCATGTTGATGGGGCGAGCACGACCATGCCTCGACTTCACCTCGGCGGGGCGACTCCGTCAGGTACTTCAACTTTGCAGTCGGGGGACGACTTCGACAGCCAGTTCAACTCCGTGTCCGCGGCACGAAACCGGGCTGTGCCGGCAAATTCATTTCCACCCAACATCACAGAAGGTTACAGGCCGCAGGGACGGAGGAGGCCAAATGACTCGGCGACATGGCTTCGGCTTGTGAAGCCTTCACCATGAGAGGCTCCTATCGTAGGGGTGGCCCTCACCTAAACCCAGCCGGCCTGTTAAGCAATTGTAAAGCCCAAAATGGGATATGTGTAATGACATAAGTACCCCTGCAAGGGATACGTGAGTGTAAGGACATACTTGTAAAATACTCCCCATGTGAATATATATATATAGCTGCCCCGGCATGGGGAAGGGCAAGCATTGTTCACTTGTCATCTCCACTACTATACTCTCATTCCACTGTTTGGTATGTAACCACAACAGTGGGATACACCTTGGTTTTGCCGCAAGTTGAATGTGGGTATGGCAAGACCACTGGTAACTCATATGGCACAAGAGGGAACCCCAACTTAGTGGATTCTACGTTATGGTGAAACCTTAGCGAGGTGTGGCCATGTTGAGAATTTCATATTGTAAAGGCCTTGTGATAATCACTTTATCACACACTTAAGAAAGCATGTTATGGCCAATAATATAAGTTGATTATCTCTTGTGGGTAAAGTTGTACAATCTCTGCAGAGTGTAAAACTATTCTAGATAGCCGTGCTCATGGTCATGGGAAAGCTGAGTAAATTTTTTCATGGATTGAACTTTGTTTTTCAAAAACCTGGTTGAATAATGGATGAGAAGATATTTTGGGAAAGATGGTCCAGGTTGAAAACATGTGAATATGTTAGTGTTAGGTTGGATCTACACTAATGATATTATTTTAATTAAACTATTTTTTATTTACTTATTATATTAAATTTAGGAATTTACATCTATTTATTGTATCTACTTGTCAAATTAGCTTTACCCTCAAATAACTACATTATGCCTTCGTTGATATTACCCTTGCATGTATTTACTCTGTTATTAGTGTAACTTATGGAGTACAATAGTACACCCTTGCATAAATATTGTTGTTCATATGATGACTACTTCGACTTTGGTGAGGACCAGGACGAGTAGGCCACATCCCATAATCATTTGCCTATGGGCAGACTAGATGGGCTTCTTTACGTCATTTTTATCTTCTGCTGTTATTTCTTTTATATATTTGACTTATGAGCTGTGGAAAGTAAAACATGGCCATAAGGCACATACTCGTTTATTTAATTTATGAATGATATGTATCTTTATTACTACTGTGTGCACTAGCTTTTCCTGGATTAGTGTGATTTACATAGAGAATTCTAAGATGTTATTTTTGGGTTCAACAACAGTCCTCATTGGTCACATCCACGGTATTTGCAATAGCCCAAATTTGGGTCCAATTTAAAATTTCATGAATTTCGTGAATTTAAAAAAATCATTGCATTCCAAGAACTTTTGAAAGCTTCTCCTTCAAGTTAAATTATAACATAAATTCCTTGGCTTAAAAACCAATTTTCAAATTTTCAAAAATTCATTTGTGTGCTTCTCAAAATATGGTAAAATCCCTGTGTGGAAATCCTTCCCAAATTTCAATTTTTAAATTCAAAACCAAATTGAAATCTCAAATAAAAATTTAAAATCAAATTAAAACCAAATTTGGGTTTGCAAAATTCTAGAATTTGATTGGTTGCACATCAAAACATTATCCTAAAAAATCTGCATCGTCTTTTGCCTCGAGCACGACCGAAACCATTGCTGTTGATACCATCTGCTCATCGGTGAGTCTCCACTTGATTCCTCCCTATTGGGGCTTGCATTTACCACCCTCTAACTTTCCCTGCCTACAATTTGGGTAGTCCTCTCCCAGTTCACCGCTGCCACGATGTACCCGCCACGCCACCCCAGTTCCTCGCCACCAGCTCATTTCGGTTCATCTCTACCCTCACCGTCTACAACAGTGAGTTCCCCTCACCTTGTAGATTCTCATGACGAGCTCCATTTCTTGATTTTGTCACTGGGTAGACATCACCACCATAGCCCTATCGTTGCTACTGCTGGACTTGCCCACACCATCGCTACAAGCCACCTCCTCTTGCGCCGTCGCCACCCCTAGCCTATCCTTACTCCAGTGATCCATTTTTGTGGTCATCATCTCCACCTCACTGCCCCTTCACCGCTGGACTTTTAACGTGTAGATCGTTTAACTTATAGACCCCGTCTTGAGAAAATACTCTGTTTGAAAGTTAGGTACTATAGTAAAAGCCAAAAATCATCAGCTTTTGAGGTAAAGAATAGGCCCAAGGTTTACTTCTCTAACCTCTTCCGTGTAAAACATCCATTTTTGACACCTAGCACATGTTTGTCAACAACTGTAACATGAGCAGTCAGTATCGATGCTGGCATCAAATTCCTAGTGTTAAACATCAAATTCCTAGTGCTTATCGATACTTGCACAAATTTAATGGAGAAATGGGGTCGAAATCGGCCCCAGTTAGTGTGTTTCTATTGCTATTGCTATTGCTACTCCAGATTCTTAACTATTATTTCTGTTGCTGTACTAGACTGTTTTACAGGAAAAACTTTCGTTGGAACGTAATTCAGCACTACTTAGTCGGCGCCAATTCTGTTCCTTAGAAGAATTTTGTTTTCCTGGAAGTTAAACTAGTGGAGGCCGGTTTTCTCCTTAGCATGGCAAATCAATCTTCTGCTAAACATATTCAGCTGCACAAACCGGTGATTTCATGGATGTGTTTTTTTTTCGGCTGCGGCTAACTGAATGCTGATAAGCCGTTTCGAAACGGCGACAAAAAATCGTCTTATTTGTTTATTCAGAAGAAACTATAAGCTGAAAAAAAAGGACCTTCTAACAAAGAATTGCCTTGGAGTTTGCAATTCGCCAAGAATAGCCTGGCGTATTGAGTAGTACTAATAAGGTGTTTGCCTGAAGAATTCTGAACCCGAGGCTCAAGCTGTCAGACAGTGGCGGAGCCAGGATTTCAACCTTGGGTATTCCCACTTGGCCACTCCCACATAAAAAAATCCAATCCATAGATTTAAAATATAGTTCAGAGTAGTACGTTACCGATAATTAAAGTCACAAAAATAGTCAAATAACAAATTGTTCAGCTCTAACTCTAAGATATGCATAAAACAAACTAATAAGTAATAAAGAGAACTTACTGGCTCCTGCACTCCTCAATCCTGGCTCCTGCAGCCTGCAGAGCGCTGCTCGGCTGCTGGCAGCCGCCCGGCGCCCGTGCGACCGTGCGCGTGCGGCCGTGCCGGTGCCGCCGCCCGGCGCCCATGCGGTGCGCGTGCGGCCGCCGGCCGTGCCGCCCGCGGCCGTGCCGCCGCCCGCCCGCGCCCCGCGGCCCGCCGAACAGCCGCAGCACAGCAGCGTAGCTAGGGTTTGGGATTTGGGAATCGCGGTCGCGGTCGCGGAGACGCGGAATCCGGAATCGCCGAACAGCCCAGCCGCAACTGCTCTCGGCCTCTCGCGACTCTCGCTGAACAGCCGCAGCAGCCAAGCAGCGTAGCTAGGGTTTCTGGGTTTGGGAATCGCCGACGCGGCGGAAATGCGGAATCGCTCTCGGCGTCTCGCGGTCTCACCGAACAGCCGCAAGGCCCGCAACGCGGAATCCGCCGAAGCGCCGAACTTCCGAAGCGCAGGAGTTCATGAGAGACCTAATGGGCCATGGGCCGGACAGGCCTGTGGAGGTGAGAGAAAGTTGGGTATATATAAGTATACATATATATATATAAGTATACATATATATATATACTAAAAATTATACAAAAAAAGTTGGGTATTCCTGGGAATACCCAGGAATACCCCTAAATCCGCCCATGCTGTCAGAGAGGCGGTTTACAGGTGTAACAGCGGCACAGCGAGCACTTGTCTGAAGCTGCCCATCAGGAGCTGGTTGCCATCCCGCAAGGCAGTTGTGTCCATACGGCGGCCGGCCACGGCCAGTGAATGGGGCGTGCGTAGCAGCGGTGAGCTTCAGGTGGAGGCTGAGGACCGCCGCCGGCGAGGCTCATTGCGGGAGACGCTTGACGCGGATGTTTGGACTGCAGACTAGGGCTTCGTGGTTTGGGTTTTTTTCTTAATAAAGAGATGTGTGCGAGTTGGAAACTTATGTTGAACAGAGAAATAAATTGCTGCGTTTATCTAGGGCTCAACACAGCTCTGAACCTACCAGATTCTGCTCAGCTAAGTTCAGCCCAGGATTACTTAGTTATTACTTGGTTTAGTGCTCATTTCATTTCTAGAACTTTGATCGCAGATTGTACCGGTGGTGATCCTTTGAGTTAATGCAGCTAAGTTTTATCTAAAAAAGGTTCAGCCCAGCCAACCGTAGTAAGCTCAAACAGGGTAACACCACTGCACACAACCGAAATTTTTTAAAATAATCTATTTTTTATTTCAAATTATAGTAATATACCTCTGTTTTTTACACTAATAATCATTTGTCGCTCTACTGTTAAACGACTTAGGCTAGTTGTCCAATAGTTGTGCGCCAAGTGTCTAAGTCACCCATCGGTTGAGTGACTAGTCTCTTCGACTACTAGTTGTTCAACCGTTGAGCAACTTAACTCCTAATTGCTCAACCGTCGGGCAATAGCCCATAGTTGCTCAACCATTTAATGACTAGTGGACTATAACCCATGCGCGCACTAGCTTGGGACCCTTTGCCATTTCGGAGCAGAGCAGCTATGAGGAGGAGAGAAGGGGAAAGGGGATAAGAGACGAAAGGAGAAGAGGGAAAGAGAAATAGAGAGGAGAAGAGAGGAAAGTCACTCTGAAGCTCGTCACCACTCACACACTACTCACCTTCTCAATAGCCACCTCTAGAGCTCGTCGATCTAAGGAGGCTATCTCACAATACGCCAAACAATTTTGAGCCGAGCCGCGCCCCCTCCTATACCCGCTGAATGCCCTCCAAAAGGGCCCCGACAGGGGTGGCGCCTCCCTTGCTGGTGTTGAGACGCCTGCAAATGTGTCAAATCAACTGACAAGTAGATCATTGGGCAACACTATTGGTGTTGCCCAAACTACTGCGCCGACTACCCCAACCACAGGTTGACATGCCAAGCCACAGACTGATGAGGATATCACTTCTTCGGATACACACAACACTCCACTTGACATTCAAGGACCAATCACTAGAGCTCGCGCCCGACAATTGAATTTACAGGTGAGCTCGTTCCTAAGTACTTCTTTTTGTTCATTTGAGAATCGATTGCTACCTAATGATTTAATTATAATTAGGAACCATGGAGAGGACCAAGAAGTACTTGGAGAAGGGCTACGAGGCGCACAAGTCCAGAAAGGGCGGTCGAATCATGTTGGAGGTCCAACTCAAGCCGACTTCGAATCCAATTCGGAGTCCAGGACCAGGCCGCACTAAAACGGACGCCCAGATCGCATCCGGGCTCCGTTTTGGACGTTCTACATATGGATGGAAAGCTGAGAAGGCGACCTTTCCAATGGCTCTGGTCCCATGTCAAAATTCCTTCTGAGTCAACGGGAATCGTCGAAACAATTAGGCGTTCGGCTTTGTATCGTGTTGGAGCCCATTAGGGCGCGTCCAGGGGTTTTGCACGCCCCTCACTCCTCTATATACAGCCGCCACCCCCACCATTAGGGTTTGGGTTTTGCTTAGATTATTTTGTCTTTGAACAGTTTTGCCGTTCATCAGTTTGTGAGACCCCAACTTTCGAGTGCTAAATCAATACATCTGCAATTCAGTTGTGTTCTTCCTTGTTCTTGCTTGTGTTCTTCGATTCGCAGGCAAGGATTAGCCTTCTTGGCAAGGTCAACTGGGCTGCGCGCGGTTGATAACCTGAGGAGACGTGGTGCTGCGATTGCGGGGTTCGGAACGTGTTGTTCGGAAGCCGGATCGAATTGTGTCGCGCCTCCACCAAATCGAACATATCCAGAACCTGTTGGAAGATCGGGACCCCGTTCCTATCAAGTGATATCAGAGCTTCAGGTGTTCCTTCAGGTTCGAGTTTACCCTACCTTTGTTGTTTTCGGTTTCATCCTAGAGTCCAAGAAAAAGCCCTACAAAAAAAAATTTGTAGTCATAGGTTGTTTCCTGTCCCAGATCTCATTTAGCCTTTTGCACAATTTGATTTTAGAGTCCGTAGTGTTGAGTTTGTGTCCTTAGTCGAGTTGTGTTGCTGGTTTAGATCGTGTTTTGTTTCAGGTTGTCTTGCTTCCGCTACCTCTCATACAAACCCTAGCCGTCAACTTTTGTTTTCCCACCCATATCCCACCCTCTGTTTTGAGTCATCCATCGCGTCTCGTGATCACCCAGCACCATATCCCACCTTTCCCCGAGCTTCCACCCCCAATTTCCACCAATTTCCTCCACCCGTTTTCGTTTCGGCCTCCACAGCAACCATAACTCGGAGGCCCTCCTTCAAATGGCCGTAACTTTCTCGTACAGACTCGAAATCAGTCGATTTTTTTCAAATTGGGTGAAATCAAATTGTGCATCCGAAACTCCTCAGCTTTGCCAGGTTTGGCGAATTTATTTTGCCCAAATTTGGCCTGGAAAGTGCAGTACTCGAGCTCCAAAATTTCATCACCGAATTTATAGCACATTCATCATTTTCTGTAGGCCAAACCTTACATTAGATTGAAGTGAAACTTTGTGTGGTTCCTACTTCTGTGCTCTGCTTTGTGAAAAAAATAAAAAAAAAGAAAAAAGAAAAATTTCGGCATCTGGACTTATAGTGCTGAGAGTGCTATCCGTGCCAAAAAAACCGTGACAGAGCACAGTTTTAGGTGACTGAGCTTCATTTGTTTTGTGCTTATGCTGAATTAAGTTTCTCATTGCCTGGCCATCTTTGTTGCTGTCTTTGCTTTACTATTCTGGTCTTGACTCCTTGTTCATCATATCCTAACTGATATAGGACACATTTAGACCAGCAACTAGGACCAGTGCTTTGGACATTTATTCAACATTACTATCTGTTATTGATTTGTGTTCCACTAACATATTTGGCCTGCCAAGCTCCATATACCTACTTCCGGATAGCACAATTTTTGACCCTTGCAATCGCCGAATCACACTCTCCAGGTATCCTTTGCCTTGCTTTGGTAAGAACACTTGTAAGAGCTTGGTAAGCCACTTCCTTTGCGGGTTCCCACTGCCCTTACTTTGTAGTTGATAGGGATAATCCTTTTGTTTTCCCTGTGTTTCCACTAACCATGGCAGGAGACGAAGGGGACGGGACACCAGGCGATTTCAACAAGTGTGTTAGTCGCGCCCAGCTACAAGCTGCGCTCGACAAACAAAATACTTCACTCACTGATCTAGGCGCGAGAATGGACACCATCGTCGCCGCCATTGCCCAGTTGAACACCACGGAAGGCATTGAGCGGGTGGAGCGGCGGATGGCTGACCTCACTGGTCGGATGGACACATTGGAGGCACGCCTGCCACCTGTCAATGACGGCCATCATGATGATGACACAGTGTATGATGTGGATGGCAACATTGATCAGCGGGCGACACAAGATGCACGACTACGTCAGCGTCTTCAGCAAAACCGACATGGTATGGGAGGTAATAACCAGAACCGTCATGGTAACGACGACCCTTTTGCTAAAGTCAAGTTTACCATTCCATCTTTTTATGGTCTTTATGATGCTGAAATATATCTTGATTGGGAGATGACGGTAGAGCAGAAGTTTAATTCTCACTTGGTTCCTGAACAACATAGAGTTAGACAAGCTACTAGTGAGTTTAAGGACTTTGCTATTATCTGGTGGAATGAACTGGGTACCATGTGCTTACAACCTGATACATGTGAGCGGTTAAAAGAAGCTATGCGTAATCGTTTTGTTCCTCCCTCATATAAACGTGATTTGAGAAAAAAAAATTGCAGCGCTTAGAACAAGGTGATAGTTCTGTTCAGGACTATTATGCTGAGCTTCAAAAGGGTATGGTGCGTTGTGGGGTTATTGAGGAAACGGAGGATAAGATTTGTCGTTTTTACGGGGGGTTACAGTGTGAAATTCAGGACATTGTTGATTATAAAGATTTTACTACTGTCAACCAGTTATTCCAGCTTGCTATGCTTGCAGAAAAAGAATTGCAGGGACACAAGGAATCAGCAAAGGCAAGCACCGGACGACCCTTCTACATGCCGCGAACGACTACATCGACGGGACTGCCCAAGTCTTCTTCGAGTTTTCGTTCTCCTCCACCACCTGTGAATAAGTTTGCAGCAGCGCCACCGAAGCCACCTTCCACGACACGCCTTGCAGATTCTACAAAAAATTCTTTGCAGGGTCCAGCCAAGAGTTCTTCTTCCGTGGCTTCAACGGGCTGCTCCTCCGACATTCAGTGCCACCGCTGCCATGGGCTTGGTCATGTGCAGAAGAATTGCCCTAGCCAACGGGCATACATCGCCACAGAAGATGGAGGCTACATCAGCACTTCGAATCTCGAGGAGGATGATGATGTTGCTGCTGCCTCGGATGACAATGGCGGTGGTGATGACGACTTGGTCCTTGGTGGGGCGTCCACAGCGACGCTACAGAGCATCATTGTGCAGCGAGTCCTCAGCACACAGGTACAACAACCCGATAAGCTTCAACGCCATAATTTATTTCAGACTTTCTTCGCAATCAAGAACCGGCGCGCACGTGTCATCATTGATGGAGGAAGCTGCAACAACTTGGTGAGTTCTGATTTGGTCAAGAAGCTTGGCTTGACCACGCGACCGCATCCACATCCATACCATATTCAATGGTTAAATGACTCTGGAAAAGCTAAGGTAACGCAAACATGCCGAGTCCATTTTTCCATTGGTGGTTATGCTGATCATGTTGATTGTGATGTGGTTCCCATGCAAGTATGCTCTCTTTTATTGGGTCGACCTTGGGAATTTGATAATGATGCTTTACACCATGGTAGTAGTAACAAATACACTTTTATGCATAAGGGAAAGAAAGTTACTTTACTGCCTTTGACCCCAGCTGAGATTATAGAGGCCGATAGGGAGAGAGCTGCTGCTGCTAATGATCCAAAGGAACATGATAAATCTGAAAAACAGCAAGTAATCCATTTGAAAAATTCTATTATGCTCGCCACAAAATCAGACCTTGCTGCAATTGATGATGTTAATGATACATGCTATGCTTTTGTGTGCAAAGATGCTTTATTTTCTCTTGATAATATGCCTTACAGTTTGCCTGCTCCTGTCACTAACCTTTTGCAGGAGTTTAGAGATGTTTTCCCTGATGAGATATCTCCAGGACTTCCACCCATTCGAGGGATTGAGCACCAGATTGACCTGATTCCTGGAGCGAGTTTGACAAACCGTGCGGCGTACAGGACCAATCCCGAAGAGACTAAGGAGATTTGGCGACAAGTCCAAGACCTTTTGGACCGTGGGTACGTACGTGAGAGTCTTAGTCCTTATGCTGTTCCTGTTCTTTTGGTTCCCAAAAAAGATGGTTCTTGGCGTATGTGTGTAAATTGTAGAGCCATTAACAACATTACTATAAGGTATCGTCATCATATTCCCAGGCTAGACGACATGCTTGATGAGTTGTGTAGTGCTATAATTTTCACAAAGATTGACTTGCGTAGTGGATACCACCAAATAAGAATGAAACTTGGCGATGAATGGAAAACTGCTTTTAAAACTAAGTTCGGCTTGTATGAGTGGTTAGTCATGCCTTTTGGTTTAACTAATGCACCTAGCACTTTCATGAGATTAATGAACGAGGTTTTACGTCCTTTCATTGGCAAATTTGTGGTCGTTTACTTTGATGATATCTTGATTTATAGCAAGTCCATGGATGAACATTTGAATCACTTACGTGATGTTTTTAATGCTTTGAGAGATGCATGTTTGTTTGGTAACCTTGAGAAGTGCACCTTTTGCACGGATCGAGTCTCTTTTCTTGACTATGTTGTGACTTCACAGGGAATTGAGGTTGATAGAGCTAAGGTGGAGGCGATATGGAGTTGGCCCACGCCCACGACGGTCTCCCAAGTGCAGAGTTTTCTAGGCCTTGCAGGATTTTATCGCCGCTTTGTCAAGGAATTCAGCACCATTGCGACACCGTTAATTGAGTTGACAAAGAAGGGAGTCGTGTTCCATTGGGGGCCATCACAAGAGGAGTCCTTTAATCTTTTGAAGGACAAGCTTACACACGCATCATTGCTCCAACTTCCGGATTTTGGTAAGACTTTTGAGCTGGAATGTGATGCTAGCGGAATTGGTATTGATGGTGTTTTGATGCAAGAAGGCAAACCTGTTGCCTACTTTAGTGAAAAATTGAATGGTCCTACTCTTAATTATTCCACGTATGATAAAGAATTGTATGCTCTTGTTCGTTCTTTAGAGACGTGGCAACACTATTTATGGCCTAAAGAATTTGTCATTCATTCCGATCATGAATCACTTAAGCATATTCGTAGTCAAACCAATTTGAATCGTAGACATGCTAAGTGGGTTGAATTTATTGAATCTTTTCCTTATGTTATTAAACACAAGAAAGGGAAGGATAATGTGATTGCTGATGCTTTGTCTCGACGCTATACCATGCTGTCTCAACTTGATTGTCGCATTTTTGGTCTTGAAACTATTAAAGGACAATATGCTTTTGATGCTGATTTTAAGGATGTGTTGTTGCATTGTAAAGAGGGACAAGCATGGAATAAATTCGTGATCAATGATAGGTTTTTGTTTAGAGCTAACCGCCTATGCATTCCAGTTGGATTCGTTCGTCTTTTGTTGTTGCAGGAGGCACATGGAGGCAGTTTGATGGGACATTTTGGTGCTAAGAAGACGGAGGACGTTCTGGCCACACACTTCTTTTGGCCAAAGATGAGGCGAGATGTTGAGCGGTTTGTGGCTCGCTGCACTACATGTCAAAAAGCTAAGTCTCGTTTGAATCCACATGGTTTATATATGCCTCTTCCTGTTTCTTCTATTCCGTGGACAGATATTTCTATGGACTTTGTTTTAGGATTGCCCAGGACTAAGAGGGGGAGGGATAGCATTTTTGTTGTTGTGGATCGATTTTCTAAGATGGCTCACTTTATACCATGTCATAAAACCGATGATGCCGTTCATATTGCTGACCTCTTTTTCAAAGAGATAGTTCGTTTGCATGGTATGACTTCTACTATTGTTTCAGATCGTGATGCCAAGTTCTTGAGTCACTTTTGGCGTACTCTATGGAACAAGTTGGGTACAAAGTTGTTGTTCTCTACAACATGTCACCCACAAACTGATGGCCAAACCGAGGTGGTGAACCGCACATTGTCTACCATGTTGAGAGTTGTTTTGAAGAACAATTCGAAGCTGTGGGAAGAGTATTTGCCGCATGTTGAGTTCGCATATAATCGAGCGGAACACTCCACCACAAAGGTAAGTCATTTTCAGGTAGTGTATGGATTCAATCCCCGTGCCCCTATTGATATTTTACCTTTGCCTACTAGTGAGAGAGTTCATAATGATGCTAAGGAGCGTGCTAATTTTATTGTCAAAATGCATGAGACTACTAAGGCCAACATTGAAAAGATGAATGAAAAATATAGGATTACTGGTAGTAAAGATAGAAAGGAAGTTAAACTTGAACCAGGTGATTTTGTTTGGTTGCACTTGAGAAAGAATAGATTTCCTGAGTTAAGAAAGTCAAAATTGATGCCTAGAGCTGCTGGTCCTTTTAAGATAGTTGAGAAAATAAATGATAATGCATATAAACTTAAGTTGCCTCCCGAGTTTGGGGTTAGTCCCACCTTTAACATTTCAGATTTGAAGCCATACTTGGGAGAAGAAGATGCGGCTGAGTTGAGGACAACTCCGCTTCAAGAGGGGGAGGATGATGAGGACATCACTTCTTCGGATACACACAACACTCCTCCACTTGACATTCAAGGACCAATCACTAGAGCTCGCGCCCGACAATTGAATTTACAGGTGAGCTCGTTCCTAAGTACTACTTTTTGTTCATTTGAGAATCGATTGCTACCTAATGATTTAATTATGATTAGGAACCATGGAGAGGACCAAGAAGTACTTCGAGAAGGGCTACGAGGCGCACAAATCCAGCAAGGGCGGTCGAATCATGTTGGAGGCCCAACTCAAGCCGACTTCGAATCCAATTCGGAGTCCAGGACCAGGTCGCACTAAAACAGACGCCCAGATCGCATCCGGGCTCCGTTTTGGACGTTCTACATATGGATGGAAAGATGAGAAGGTGGCCTTTCCAATGGCTCTGGTCCCATGTCAAAATTCCTTCTGAGTCAACGGAAATCGTCGAAACAATTGGACGTTCGGCTTTGTATCGTGTTGGAGCCCATTAGGGCGCGTCCAGGGGTTTTGCACGCCCCTCACTCCTCTATATACAGCCGCCACCCCCACCATTAGGGTTTGGGTTTTGCGTAGATTATTTTGTCTTTGAACAGTTTCGCCGTTCATCGGTTTGTGAGACCCTAACTTTCGAGTGCTAAATCAATACATCTGCAATTCAGTTGTGTTCTTCCTTGTTCTTGCTTGTGTTCTTTGATTCGCAGGCGAGGATTAGCCTTCTTGGCGAGGTCAACCGGGCTGTGCACGGTTGATAACCTGAGGAGACGTGGTGCTGCGATTGCAGGGTTCGGAACGTGTTGTTCGGAAGCCGGATCGAATTGTGTCGCGCCTCCACCAAATCGAACATATCCAGAACCTGTTGGAAGATCGGGACCCCGTTCCTATCACAGACAGCCGGTAATGAAATCGCATTTCAGTGTATACCACTATTTTGCTTCCCGTTACACCGTAATCACGTCTCTCTTCTCACCGTAGTCTCCACCACGCCTATGCGACTTCAGTTAGTGGATTGACAATAAGATCCACCCCTACGATATGTGGATGCTGCAATCACGGAAGAGATGGGGCAAGGAAGACTGCGAGGGCCGTGAAAGGTGCCTCGAAGAGTTGCAGGCTGAGATGGAGAAGAATAAGAGACGGGAGAGGCTACCCGAGGAGCAGGAGCGCAAGCATGTCAAGCAACGGAAGGTCAAGAGGGTGCGAAAGAGGGCCATCGCGGCGAAAACTAAGTTGCAAAGCGAGGAGTACAATATCAAGCTGGGCAACAAAGGCAAATGACCATATTCCACGCAGTAGTTCGACCCTCTTCGTCCATATATCCTATGTATTTCTAATTCCCTAAAAGCATGCGTGTACCGTCTTTGGTTTGTTAGTCTACATGCCATGAAAACCCCTTATCAAATCAACTATCGTGTTGTTATCGTTACTATTTATCCAAAGTTCTCCATGCATCAAATTAACTGTCGTGTTGTTATCGTTGCGCCATTTATCCAAAGTTCTCTATACATGAATTCCTTGTTGCATCATAATATCACTTACCTTTCTACTTATGAATCATTGCTATTTCAATCGTCCTCACAAAATTCTTCAGAAATTTATTGCTACATCAACATACGATCACAAAATGTTATTGTGAGTTTAACAAATTTCTTACCCTTCAGAATCTACGAAAATCACAAATAGACCAATATACCTTATCTGCCCTTTTATTTCTAAAAAAATAACCTACAAACAAGATTTGCTAAATATATTACATACAAAACTACCGTTTATGCCCCCACAATTATTTACATCGGATTAATAAAATAATAATATTGTTATTTTAAATCGCTCAACCGGTGCACGACTTGTCACTTAATAGTTAGACGACTAGGACTAGTTGTCCAACTACTGAATAGTTAGGCATAGTTAGGCGACTAGCACTAGTCGATTGTCCATCCGGTGGACGACTTGAACACTTCAAACGTAACTATTGGGTGACTAGCATAAATCGCTCAACAGTAAAGCGACAAAAGATTATTAGTGTAAAATAAAAAAACAGATGTATATTACTATAATTCAAAATAAAAATAGATTATTTTAAAAAAAATCCACACAACCTATGCACACGCGGATCAAGCACAAGCGTACAGTGCAGCTCGAACTCCGGCCTTTATTTTGCAGATTCAGCAGTCAATGGCAGACGATATTCTCAACGATACACAAGTCTAATTCCTTTCTGTGCCATCGATTTATTCTGATGGAACACATCGAAGTACTCGTACGTGCCAGCTTACATCTTGGACGGGGATTTGTACCATCCCCACGGCTCATCTGAGGTGTACTCTGTGACTTGCTTGATGCTTAGGTAGTTATCAATGCCCCTGAAAAACAGAGTACGCGGTGTCAGATCCCAAACATTGACCGTCGCATTTTCTCAGGAATGCGATGGTTGTGTGTTACCCACCCTTCTCCAAGCTCACGTCCGAAGCCACTCCGCTTGTTCCCGCCCCAAGGAGCTTGGCAGAAGCAAGGTTGCGAGCAGTTTACCCAAATAGCTCCCGCATTGATCTCCTGTAGTAGGAATTTTTGTTAAACATTTCTGTAGGGATTCGCGGGATTCTATGTCGCAATAGGAGTAGGCGACAATAGGCTATATCAACTTTAAGTGAAGAGATGCATAGAACATCGGATCAAAATGAGAATTTGGAACATCAGTTCGATGCAATCACCAAGTCAATTGCACAAATAATGTTAACCCCCCTTCACTTGAGACATACCTCAGCTACTCTCTGGCATCGCTCACGATCACTGGAAAGCACAGCACCGGCCAGACCATAACTATCAGAAGGATAATGGAATAAGTTCATAAGCCATAAACTCTGCATATGCTGCAAGCCTGCAAAAGACATTAAAAGTGCATTAAAAAAATAAGTAGCTCACTGGGTGTCATTGGCCAGTTCAATGGCTTCCTCTTCGCTGCTAAATTCTTTCACACACAGGACTGGACCAAAGACTTCCTCCCTCCAAATTTCCATTGATGTGTTGACATCAGTAATAATTGTGGGTTCAATATAGAAACCTTTATCCAGATGCTGCGAAAACACAAAACATTAGTTCTATTTCAATAGCATGTGGATGCCTGAACATCAAACTGCGGACTTCGGCATTACCTTGGGCCTAACACCCCCAGTCAGAATGGTTGCACCTTGACTTTTAGCAGTTGCTACAAACTTCTTAATCTTCTCATACTGACACAAGGCAATTAACACAAGTAAGATTCCTAACAAGTAACC
This sequence comes from Dendrocalamus latiflorus, assembly GCA_017311315.1. Taxonomy (NCBI): domain Eukaryota; kingdom Viridiplantae; phylum Streptophyta; class Magnoliopsida; order Poales; family Poaceae; genus Dendrocalamus; species Dendrocalamus latiflorus. Next base: position 12,225,369 of record CM029654.1, read on the forward strand.
AGTCTAAATAATGAGTAATTTGCAAATGTAATGAAGATTGAGCTGGATGGTTATTAATTGACTATGGTGTTCATTTCTCCTGGTCCTGTGCCATGGGGACAAAACCAAAACTTTATTTCTTACAGTTAAAGACATAACAAAGTAAACCTTCAGGTGGTGGTACTTCAGTCAGTGCATTTTAACACAGATCCTCTCAAAATAGAAGGTTCACCCTGTAGCAACTAGCAAGAACAAGGGCATACAGCCACTAATTCAGAAGGAGCAAATTATATTAAAATAACAGAAGAGTACAATAATTCAGCAAGAAGCCACAAGGACTTAGCATTATTGATGAAATGCTTTTTGAATTTAGATAAAGTTAACATGTAGTACCTGTCCTTCACTAACAACTGGCCCAAGCCTGCAACCCTCTTCAAGTGGATCTGACACCTTAATATTTTTGGCCCATGCAACCATCCTCTCAACAAATTCTTTAGCAATTTTTTTCTGCAAAGCTTTCACTATCAGGAGCTGGAAGCTGATTGCTATGTGCTTAACAGCAATGAACTAGCTAATTTGAAATATGGTTTCCAAGAGCAACATAAAGCTGCTTCCATTGCCGACCATAAAGTACAGCAACCCACAAGAATTTACTACATTATTACATATCATACTAAACTCTGCACAGCAAAATTAAGTGTTGAAATCTATATGTTAAACAATGGGCAATATGTATGTTGCTCAGAGCCTCAAAAAACAAGCATAATGTACACAATACACTGAAACTTGTTCTGTGAACTGATAGTGGCATCATATAATAATCTCAAGTCAGAAATTGATGGCAGAGCTGAGAAAAAGCTAAAGCAGTACCACAAAATAGATTATGATTGACACGTATCAAATGTGTGGAGTACTTCATTAGCATTACCAGCCATAACATCAAATACTTACATGGATAAGAAGACGAGATGTTGCACTGCAAATCTGACCATTGGTCCAAAAGCACCCAAATAGAGTCCACTCAACGGCTGTTTAAATAGAAGGATCAACAATGGAATCTAATAGAAGGTTAAAAAAAAAACCAATGCAAATCTAACAGAATCCATACTCTGCTAAAATGTAAGTGTCAACCGAAGTGAATTGCAGTGAAGAAACATATAGATTATAGAATGTAAAATTTTCCAGAACTAAAGCTAGTTGAACTGGCTGCTATCTTTGCAAACAGTGGTTTTCTCTTGGATACTGATACCCAGCAAGAAATAGAAATACTTATTTTTTCACATGAGTTCAGCCTTACTGCCTTTCTAATGATGAAATCACGCAACATATACATAATGCATCACATATTTTTCATTTTGTTTTTATTCAGTTGGAATGTCCCCTCTATAGATTTTTATGCCAAATGAACAACCATTGGAAAGTCTGCTCAAAACAATAGAAGGCATGATTTTTCTGTCAATTGTATTTGTTGATGACTTTCTAATCCTAATTCGTAACAATCGATTTTCAATGCCAAAGTAGTTCCTGTTCTTGCATCCTGCTTCGCCGAGTGTTTTTGTGACAAGACCAAGATAAACAAGGGCTTTTGAGGGTGTATCACCCTGCCCAGTTAAGTTCATCTGTGACAAGGCCCCACACAATTTGTTAAGTCTCAGTGAGTGGCATGTACCTTTGTCGATGTCGACATCATCAAATACTACTATAGGACTTTTGCCACCAAGTTCCAGCGAAACAGGCTGTCAAGAAAAGATGCAATACAAAAAGTAAGAAATGAGATAGAATTGCTTATCAGAATGATGCTCAAAGTGTCTTGATCACAATTCTAATAATCTAAGGAGAAAAAAGCATGATACTTCATAACAGTAAATTACTAGAAAAGAGAACAAAAATCCAGAGACATCGGAACAAACCTTGACCGTAGGAGCTGCGGCGACCATAATCTTTTTACCGGTTTCATAACTCCCAGTAAATGCGACCTAAAAGCACAAATAAGCCATATATTTTGAGGAATATCCTATTCATTGATGGCTCATGGCTCACACATGATTATAGGAAGAATAGCTGTACCTTGTCAACGTCAGGGTGTGATGACAAAGGAGCACCAGCTTCAGGACCTAATCCAGTCACAATGTTTAAGACACCTGAAGGAAGACCAACCTCTTTACATACATCACCAAGCTCTAAGCAAGTCCTGGTAATAAAAAATAGAGAGAGATTTCAGATGACATTCCTTATAGCTTGGACATGCCATAACATGTTAAACTTACACGGAAGCCAATTCAGATGGTTTTAGTACAGCTGTGCAACCAGCAGCCAGAGCAGGAGCTACCTTCCATGTAGCCATCAGGAGAGGGTAGTTCCTGCAGCACAAAGGTCAAATACAGAAAATTATACTTCAGACTCAAAATAATCTACAGTTATGGACAAGAACATATCAGAAAACCACAGATTAGAATGTAATCGATTACCCAATAAACTGTTTACATTTTGTGCAGTAAGATTCTAGACATAAAAAAACATCTTCTATATACTCAATTGAAGTGAACAAGGCTGACAAAAGAATCCTGGGGCATTAAGCAAAAGAAGCATTTGTACTGGGAGTCTGGGACAGAACACTGGGTTGTATTTATCAACATAACAAGAAAATTTAGTAACATTAGCCAAAACATTCACATGCACAAAAAATGACTGTCTCAGCAAAGTGAGCTTCAACACTAGATAGCAAGTACAAACCTGGAGACCAATAGTATGTGTGGGCAAGGAAAGGGAAAAATCATCTCAAATGTCTTGAATAGTAATGGCTAAAAGTCAGGTAGGCAAATTTAAAGCTCCTTTACTATATACAGCCTACTTAGTAGCATGCTTGGATCGTAAATAGAGATAAGAGCGGGATGGGGGAGAAATGAGCAATACCAAGGTGTGATTAGCCCAACTACACCAATAGGTTCTTTCCGAAGATGGCATTTAAAACTTTCCATTGGAAGAGAAACTGGAGCATTTTGCTTTTTGTCCAAGGCTTCTGCATGACCTGCAAAGTACTCAAAGCAGCCAGCAACATCATCCTGATAAAAGGAACATTGTACACATCAGAATGCCATGTCCGGAAAAAATATAACTCACACATTCATCAGGTGGGACACATACCATGTCCCATGCCGATTCATCAAAAGGCTTCCCACAATCAAGTGATTCTAGCCTGGCCAGCTCAGTTTTCCTCTCAATTATCTGAAGAAAAAGAAACGATTGCACATCAAAATCTGACATACCTGTGAAGAAAGTTTTGATGACCCAAAATTACCATGCTTTCCAAACTTAAGGTCAAAAACAGATATATTTATGTTAAGATATTTAGACTAGAAGGTTACCATCCCCTGCCTTACTAGAAAGCAAAAGGTCTTACAGGTCAAAACAGATTGGAGGGCTTTCCCCAAAATAAGCAGGTTTGATTCAAAAAATAAATTGTACTTTTGTGGTACATAAATAGATTGTAATCTAGTGTATGAAGAAACCAATAAAGAGCCACCTATGCCAGAAAATACAACAAAGAGAAGCTGCAGAGAAGCACCACTGACAAATCTAGCATGCATCTGGCAGTGATAAGTTCACAGTTAACAGTTCACACACATTCATGCATCCACAGGCCTATACCATAGATGCACAGGTACACGTGTGCTCGTGAGTCTACCAATATGTTCACATCATCTAAGCACAGAACTAGCTACCAAGTAATGACTTGGGCCGTCCAATGAATGAAGCACACAAACAAATGTGCACACCCATAAGTCATTTGCACTTGTGGTCACACAGCCATTCCACTTCACTGTCCATCAATTAGAGCATGTACAATGCAGGCGCTTAAAGAGATGCTTAGCAATAAAAAACTGATTTTTCTTGCCACATAGGATAGATAAGGTGTTTATTTTGAAACATCGAGCTTAAATAAGCATCGGTGCTTAGTAGGTGCTTATGTGTATAACTATATCTATTAATAGATAATATAGTATCTAAGCACCTACGGAAGAGATGCTTGCATTGGAGGAAATAACTTTTACATGGGTGCTTAATGATGTGGCTATATTCTCTCTCTTTAAGCATTCATATATAAACATCTTGCATTATACATGCCCTTAGAGCATCTCCAATAGTGACTTATGAGCTAGCTCTAAGCATATTATTTCATATTTTAATAGAAGAGAGAGAAAAGCTATCTCTTGATCAAGAGCTAGTCTCATACACACATTCCAAGATTACGTGAGAGTGTCATGTGAGGCTATTTATGTTATGAGCTATGTGCTAAAAGTTAATACTATTGGAGAAATTGTCTTAGAGCTAGTAACTAGCTCATACTGTTGGAGATGCTCAGCAATTAAGACACGAGCTCCCAAAAATCCCTTTGCCATAACGGCACCCAGATACTCAGGTAGCCCTGTGCTTCGAAGCAGAAGCAGACCACTCAACCAGGGGCGGATCCAGCGGTGGGGGGCTCGAGCCCCCTACCGTTACCGGACCCTTGGAGCCCCCTGGAGCCCCCCATAAATTTTTAGCATAGATGTATAATGCAGCAGAGGCTGAGGTCGAGCTGAAGGTACTTCAGCTCCGCCACTGCACTCAACCAACCCATGGCCAGAAGTTAGAGAGTACGCACATAACGATTCCGATGCGCATGATACGGGGCTAAAGCCAAAAATAGAGGAAACAACCAATCGGACCATCACGGGCAGTACAGCGTATTGATTTGGGGGCCAAACCCGCGCGAAAGCGGCAGGGATCCCCCACCCCCCCCCCCCCCCCCCGGGGGGGTGGAGTCGTGGAGGTGGAGGTGATTAGCTGGTCGTGGGCGCGGGGCGCGTGCGCACCTTGGCGGCGATTGCGCGGAGGTACTTGGCCCGGACGGCGCCCGGCGCGCGGGCCCAGTCGCGGCCGCGGTTCCTCCTCAGCGCCGTCCGCGCGGCCGCCACCGCCGCGTCCACGTCCTCCGCCGTGCCCGCCGGGATATCGCCTGCGCAGCGCAAAACCTAGCTCATCAGCACCCCAAAAACACGAACACACGCATAAAGCCATAGCGATCGGGGCGACGAGCGGGTACCGATGGCAGCCTCAGTGGCGGGGTTGACGACAGGGAGGCGGCGGCCGAGCGCGGGGGCGCGCCACTCGCCGTCGATGAAGAGCTGCCGCTGCGGAATCGCCGCCGGCGAGGCCATCGAGGCGTGCGAGTGAGCTGATCGGGGTAGCGGGATTGGCGCAGTGCTGTGCTGCGGCATGCGTGAGGTGGAAAGCGATATCCTCCTGTTCCGGAGAGCAGTGCCAGTGCGAGTGCGGGTGCGGCGCGGCGGCGACGACGCCTTTCGCGGCGCGGGTTGCTTATGCAGGGGACCGAGCCTGGGGTCCAGGAATGGCTAAAGGCCACGTCGATTTGTTCTGGTTCACATGTTTTCGTCGGCAAACCAGCCGGCCCATCTTGGCAAAAGTTGTAAATTTGACCCTAACAAATTGTACATTTGAAATGCCCCTTGATTCATGTTACCGCAAGCCGTACTACAATTGTAGTTTTTCAGATTTGCTGTGAAACGGAGTAAACACTGAGGCACCGTTTCAAACGCAGGACCCTTTGGAAATCGTACTGTTTTTTTCCGAGTTGCTACCAAATTCCTTCGTTCCAAATATGACCTCACTTATTTCGATTTAAACTTCTGATTTATTTTTACTATTATTAAATTTCATATTTTTAAAAAAATTTTAGCTTTTTTGAGCTTTTTTGCTGGTTTTTTTCTCCGTATTTGTTTGCATTGTTCATGATGGGCTAACATTTTTAAATTTTTTAAATTTAGTTACACCAAATAAGCCACCATCAACTACAGTGTAATTTCAGCTATAAACCAGCTTATTTCAGCACAATCGAGCAGCACTATAAGCCTTTGATATATAATAGAAGAGATACACAATTGGAAATATTGGTGGTGTGGAGAATTTGCAATAACAAGAGCTATTTGAGGAGTACTTAGTCAAATTATTCACACATTCAGATCAGCGCACTCACATCTTTAGTGGAACTTCAAAAAAAAAAGTTGAATCTGTTAGATTCCTTTTTGGCAAATTTAGACCCTCAATTTCAATAAAGTTTACCAATACATAGAACACGTCCAAGTAGTAAGCTCCGTACCAACAAAAAGTCCACGGCTCCTAAAATAAACATGGGTACTCAGCGCAAGTTATGGTGGTGATCATCTGGGCTTATTTTTCGGTGGCTTATGGCTGAAAAGCACTGTAGCTAGCTGAAAAAAATATTGTAGCTGACAGAGGCTTATTTAGCATAATTAAATTTTAAAAAAATAAAAAATATAAAAAATATATTAACCCATTACATACAATACAAACAAATACGGGAAAAAAGAACCGGCAAAAAAACTCAACAAAAAGCCAAAAGTTCAGAAAAAGACGAAATTTATGAATAGTAAAAAAAATAAACCAGAAGCTAAAAGCTGAAACCCAATCGATCACCCTAAATAGGCTCTCTTGTTAGACAAGCGTAGTACAACCTAGCGGTACGACAACTAGTCTCTCTGATTATTTGTATAAATTTTTCACTGTGATTTTCCAAGATTTAAATCCATAATTTATGAGTTATGAGTCTTAAGATACTACACTTACCAGTAATTCCACTTTGGAAAAAAACATAGGTACTCAGCGCAAGGTATCCTACCGGCCATATTAGCGGGGGGTTCCGGCCCCCTCGCGAGGCCACGTCGACCACGGGCGCTCGGCTGGCCGGCGCGTGTCCAGCGAATTCGCGTACGGCCGGCCGAGCCGATTTCCTCGTATTTTCCGATAATTACGTAAAGGTCCTTTTTCCTCGCGAAAAGATCCCTGGCGGTTTTTTTCCACCGAAATTTTTGCTGGATAGCGCCCCGCGGTTTTCTAAATTAAGTACGGGTCCTCGTTTATTACGTACAGGCCCTCGATTTTTTACGAAAAAACCCTTTACCTTTCTCGTTTATTACGTACAGGCCCTCAATTTTTTACGAAAAAGACCTTTGACTTTTTCGAAAATACACATGTGCCCTCGATTTTTTTAAAATTTTTTTTACAAACTCCTCACGGATTATCGCCTCTTTTACTTCGGTACACACGGTGGCTGACGCGGCGTGGCGCCGCGCCTATGAGGCTAGTAAATAAAACTGGTGGAACGGTTTGAGCCTTGAGGAAATCTTACCAGTATTACGCTCCGAAGGATTCCCCGCGCGAGAGGCCATCCACGTCACCCCTGCGATCGCTCCGCCCGGCGCGTGGCTTCGGAATTTCTGTACGGCCGGAGGAGGCAGTTTCCCTGTATTTTCCGAAAATTACGTAAAGATCCTTTTTCCTCGCGAATAGGTCCCTGCCAGTTTTTTTAAGCCCCTCCACTTTGCAGGATAGCGCCCGCGTTTTCTAAATTACGTACGGGTCCTCGTTTATTACGTACAGGCCCTCGGTTTTTTACGAAAAAGACCTTCGACTTTCTCATTTATTACGTACAGACCCTCGGTTTTTTTCGAAAAAGACCTTTGACTTTTTCGAAAATACACATGCGCCCTCGATTTTTTTAAAAAATTTTTAACAAACTCCTCACGGATTATCGTCTCTTTTACTTCGGTACACACGGTGGCTGGCGCAGCGTGGCGCCGCGCCTATGAGGCTAGTAAGAAAACAAAAGGGGTAGAATAGGAGAGTAGTCGGATAACTGTCGATAACTGCTGCTCATTGCTCTGACCAACAAAAGGGACCGTTCACAGTGAAATTATCAGCATTCATGTCAATGCTACAACAGGCCGGACAATCCAGCTGAAATCCGACCACTAAATGATAATAACAGTTAATCAGTCTAGCCGCCTCATCGTCAAGGGCTACACACTTCCCAACGCATTAATGCTAATATAACATCATGTCTAATTCAGGTGTCTAGCTCAGCTGAGCAAATGCAGTAGGGCTCAACGCTTCCTCTTGTGCGTCCGCCACTGTTTCAGAACGTATTGGATGACTTCTTTCAGAGTAGCTTTCCGGTCCTCCTTGTAGTTCCACAGCTCTTTTACAGCATAGCGGCCACTAGGGTTGTACTCGTTAATTTCGAGTAGTGCCTTTGTTACCAAGGCATAGATTTCTTCACCATGCTCTTCTTTTAGTTCTTGAAGCTTTTCATCATCCTCAGAAAGAATTTCCTACAGAGCATGCAACATTAGATAAATGATATTTTTCCAATTCCAAAAATACAAGACAAACAAATTATTAACAGCTTCAAAGCTTGCGCTCCACGAATATAACTAAGACAGTGATCAAAGACCTTGCCGTTAATTTCACCAATAAACCATATAGGGAATTGCACAAATCATTTTGCGCAATCTCCAAATGTTTTCCGAACCTTCAATGTGATCCTACTCCTACCACAGTACAACACAACATTTGGAACAAACATGCTTATGCATGTTCTAATTAAGATACACCTGCCTCATTATATGGTAATACATAGTTGCAGAAAATTATAGCAAATTCACACCAGGAGCTTTCCATGTATGTGTGTGCAGTAAATTACAGAAAATTCAGGAAAAACATCTTTGCAGACGGCAGAAGAGCTCTCCATGTACATGTCATAATTTCAACAGCCAAGATCCAAGATATATCCAAGTTAGCCCAGCACTGATAACAAGAAGACATGAAACATACTTGCCTAAACTGAGCCCGAGTAGAGAACACAATTTACTTTTCTGACTTGATCACTAAGAAATAGAGTCCAAGATATATTCTTAATTATAGTGCAACAACACATAAATAGTTAAATACCATGCAATAACTTGATATTTATTAATGAAGTAAAATACAAGAGAACTTTCTAAGTATTCCCTCTGTTCTAAAATATATCATGTTTGGATATTGGTATGGTCTTTAACATATAATTCTTGTTAGACATGTCCAGGCTGTAGCATTTTTGCTTTGTATAGAGTGCTATTTGCTTATTCTCTCCTCTTGTATAGTTGGCCTTTGGCCCATTGGAATCTACAAGCAGTCCACTTAACAATTCTGACCAGTAGTTTTTTCATATCAATACACTAGCACAAAAATATAATTACCATATAATGAAAATTGACCAATTTAATGATATCATTTTCACATTACCAATCTAAATAATTTTCTGTGCATTAGTGGTTAAAGTTAAAGAAGTTTGACTGCGCACTTTGTAACCTGTCATAAATTTTTAAACGGAGTAATTAGCATGCAACAATGTATGAAATACCGAGTGAAAACTTGGCATACATCAGTAGATATGATGTGCATGTGATAAGTCTTTCATTGTTAAAAGTTTGATTGCCCCACATATAACTCCTCCAGCAAATGCTATATGCACCCTGTTGCAAAAGCTGATTGTCATGGGCGTAGGAATGCTCATGGGCCCAACCCAACCGGACATTATTTGTTAGAGATATGATTAGGGATATAATAATAGTTTCTATATGTTAGAGATATGGTTGAGACTAGATTCTATTTGTTAGGAGGAGTCCATCTATATAAGAGGGGGCTACCACAAGCTATTGGAACCAAGCAAGAAATAACAAAATCATTCTCATCTATAATCTCTTCCCCTCTCTCTACACCAACGCCGCCCGGCCATTCTCTCGGTAGTGTTTATCCCCTATGAACTAGGGTTCATAATAATTTGGTATCAGAGCTAACACCATAGCTTCTGCTACCGAGTTAACATGTGGTGGCTATGAAGAAATCCTTGCGAGACTCAAGAATATAGAAAGCATGTTAAAGAAGATGATGGTAGCAAAGAAGAAGGCACAAGGCAGCTATTGCGACGCGATCTACGACAGCACAAGGGGCAGGAGCAATAGTGGCCGTGCCACGGCAACAACGTTGTTACTGCTGCTCCTTCATCCGACACGGGCAGCGCTGCGTCTTCAAGTGACGTCGGCGTGGTATATTCCAAGGTCGACGCACCAGTTACAAGCTACACCCTGTGGCTATGGAGGCACTGCAATTGCTCTGGCTCCCTTTGATGGCTTTACCTAGTAAATTTGATAAATTGGAACTTCTTCCGCCGAATGGATAACAGACGTGGCCATTATAACTTGCACACCACACGTGGTTGGTGGGATTTATCCATCCATATCAAAAGCAACAAGTGGACAATAATAACTTGCACAGCACACGTGGTTGGTGGGATTTATCCATCCATATCAAAATCTCAAGATTTATCTCCGTTTATTCTACAAAAGTACAAGGTACTATACATCATTCTTATACTCAAATCATCTTTCTAGGAGAATAGTGCTTCCCATCCCGTGATACCAATTCTCAAGTTGATTTTTTTTTCAGTAGTACATCAGAAATATTCACAGTCCCATCCAGATTGTACTATTTATTTTCCTGAACTGGAAATACACCAACTATGGCAGAAAGCTAAAACAAACGTGGCGGTAAATCTGTCGCCGTCAGTGTGTCGCAATATTGCAAGTGCCAGCGTGCCATTCAGACGTGTTTTCCTGCTCGAGACGCGACAAAATTTACCTGAAAAGCTAGCGGAACGGGAGCCGCGGTCCGGCGGTCTCCCGTCGTTTTTGCTGTCCATTTCTGAAGCCGGCTTATTTCAGTTTAGATTTTTAGTTTCTGGTTTATTTTTATTATTTTTAAATTTTATTCTTTTCTAAATTTTTAGTTTTTTTAATTTTTTGTCAGTTCTTTTTTCGTATTTATTTGTATTATCTATGATATGTTAACATATTTTTCTATTTTTAAATTTAATTACGCTAAATAAGTTATCATCAACTACAGTAAAATTTCAATCAGTTACAGTATAATTTTAACAATAAATTAACTTATTTCAGCTCAACTGGGCTCTACCTGATTTCTCCGCAATATACAGGCCACGGTATCGTACCACCGTGCATCACTGCCCCCGATGCATGTGCACAGGCCCGAATTAAACTTGCTGTGGTGGGGTTTGATTCGGAGCGTACATCGTTATTAGCCGATGTAACGATGTTACACGGGTCAATGACCATTCTTAGATTTTAAAAGTTGCTCCCTCTTTTTTTTGAACGGATGGAGGAGCTCTACCATTTATTATAGAGAGGAATAAAGTTTGAAAAATTACATCACCAGAACGGACTCACCGAAGGAAAAACACCCGAAAAACACCAATTACACAGCATCACCTTCACGCCAAAGTTGCTCCCTTTGTTATTAAATGGGTGTCATTTTAGGCATGAATGTTGTCTTGGCATCGAGTTGTTACTCTATGAAGGACCATGTGAGAAGATTTCGTTTAATATTACGATGAATCATTGCAATGTTTGTAGAGTGGTCAATTGATTTTTGCAAAGATTGCATTTGATTTGAGCTATTTTCTGGAAGTGTCAGGAAAATCGGAATTACTGTATGTGTTTATACGGTAGTACCGGTGTTGTGAGCACGGTAATACCACAGAATGGTAGTTCCAGTCAAAGCTGTGGAACATGTTTTCCAAAGAGGTCCAGTTCGAATTTGCAAGGTGCGGAAGTACCGCTTTGGGGAGTGGTAGTAACGTAGTGTGGTAGTACCAACGTTGTAAGTATAGTACTACCGATCTTCTTAGAAAAACAGGATTTTGGGATTTGAGTCATGGATTGAGATGGGATGATCTGGGTCATTGGATTAAGATTGCATGATGTATATTTTGGCTAATGTAGCTAAAGATGTGAAGAACTTGTGTATGAAAACGATTTCTTTGTCTTTTGATGTGCAGAGTCGTTTGGAGTCAACTGTGATCAACGACGATAATCGGGACTAGGCTCATGGAGGAGTTGAGGCCGAGAACGAGTGAGGATACCAGGTGAGACGGTGAGCTCAAGCATGGCACGAGAAAGGCGAGAAATGTTGAAGACGAGTTCGAACGACAGGATGGCACCATGTAGCTTACACGAGCCAAATGAGCCATGGTTTGATGGAACCAAAACAGGAGAGACTTGGTGACACGTGGCAAGCTAATAGTGCACCTACACGTGGCAAGCATGACGATTGCTTGCAGTGGTTGGTGATGACCAGGTCAAAGAAGGGTATTTTGATAGTTTGACCAAAATATCAGAAACTATCTTGGATCAAAACTGCGGGGCATAAGCGATGCGTTGGAGAGCGGTTTAGGTCAAGGTGGAGCCAGTTGGATCAAAGCTAAGGATTTAACGGATGCACACTTATGCAAATTGAAAAACGTGCATAAGTAAACTTATGAGAGTAAAACTCATGTAGGGGTTATCGGGTTCTCCTATTGTAATAGTGTATAGGACCTATTAAGTGGTTTAGGTGGTTGGTTGTCCACCTATAAAAGAGGTTAGGATACAGACTTGTGGTTAACTATCCAACACATCTCTTGTACGCTTTTCCCTAGGTTTAGGGTTTAAGAGTGAGTACCTTGAGTGCTCTTTGTCCTCTTAGGTGGAGTGGCTGTAAATCTATCCTCTCAAACAAGCAATACATCAATTTTTGTGCACCTTCGTGAATTTGTCTTTGTCTTGATTGATTTGCTCTTATTTTAGTTGGTTTTTGATCTCTCTTCTTTCCCTTCTTGATCTTGTTGTGCCAAGGACGTGAATGAGATTGAGATAACCCCATAAAATCAATCTCCAAACATTGAGACACTTCAATAGCAAGTTCATCAAGAAACCCTGCTGTGCCTATCTTGGCCTTTCCAAGTGATTTCTGTTTTGAGGGGGTTTGGATCGTGTTTTCGGTGTTTCTTACCTGTTGTGATATGTTGGAATATATCTAGAGCTATCTTAGCCATCATCTACCCACGAGCAGGTTGTATTCATCGATTGGGGTTTTGGCTTAGTTTTGGTGCACTTTTCTTTCAATTACAAAAAGGTAGGGACTTAGGCAACTATTCTATTGATCGTCGAATAGAATACGTTCCTATGACCTTAGATAATTCATGTATGAAGTTTCAAGGCTTTTGAATCAGTCAATCAAAATTTATGTGAATTTGGGTTCTTGCGGTCGTGCCAAAAACATTGTTCATTCTATTTTGGGTGCATTAACTGTAGTACCACTAGTCTCGTAGCGGTAGTACCAGAGCTACTGGCCATCGACCACTTTGGTTTTTGACTGCTCACTGCTCATTGACCATATCGGTCGGCTTTCGACTTACTTCTAACATTCGGGCTTTCATGTAACACCCTAATTGTTTATTTCAAAAATGTTAGTGGAAAATAATTAATTTAATTTAAAATAAAAAACAGTGTTATTTGGTCGCCTGAATTTTGAATTTTTATTTACCCTGATTTTCTGATTTTAAAAAGGCTTTATTTTGAAAAGTAATTTGAAGTAAAAACATAAAAAATATAATTAAATCAAGGTTATTTTGAATTTGTGTAAACAAATACTAATTCAAATTAATTATTTGGACTTGTTGGGCTTTTACCTGGATTTTCTATGATTTGTTTGGAGTTTAAAATCTAATTTTAAAATTAAAAAGTATTTTATTATAACAATTTAGTACCAAATTAAGTTGGAAATAATTTTTCTTGAGTCCAAAATATATTAAGGAATTTTTGCGCATTTTTCTGAATTTTTAAGACTTTATTTGCTAATTTCTAGACCTTTTTCTGGTTTTTAGGAAATTTTGGAAAATCAAAAGTATTAAAAACCCCTCTCGGCCGACACCTAGCCGTCTCATCCTCCCTTTGCCCCTCCTCTTACCGTCGCCCTGGGCCCACCAATCGGTGTCCTCGCCCCTCTCCCACTTACAAGTGGGTCCCGCCTATCATCCCTAACTGTCGTCTCCCCTTTTCCTTCCTCCTCCTCCCCTCTTTCCTTTCTTGCTCCGACCGACCGAGCCCACGTCGTCATCGCTTTCCTTTCCTGTTCCTCTTTGGTTTCGAAAACCACGTGTCGCCCACGGACAAATCCCCTAAATTCCGCGCCCTTCCTTCAGCACCCCTCCTTTCCTTCTCTCCCCTCACCTTCCTTCTGCCAGCCGCCAATTCCGACGAGGAATCCCACCATGCCCCCTCCTAGGGGTGCAAATGGGTTGGGTTAATCTTGACCGATCCGGTACCAAATCCAATTGGTACCGAATTCGGGAAGGAAACGAAATATCCGATCGGATTCGGTAACGTTACTGGATATTGCTTGTCGAATTCGGTAACGAAATCGGCACGGCTATTACCCGACCAAATTGCTTCGTTAGCTGGATAGTTGGATAGTTATCGGATGGATATCCGGCACCCCTAACCCTAATATCAGTATACCCCCAGCTGGCCAGCACCAAATCTCCAATCCTCCCATTCTGGCCGCCACGCACTTTCTCCCGTCCCGTGACCTCTAAGCAACCAGGCCCCAAATCCCCGGTGGAGCATTCGACCATTTCCCATCAGTCGCCAGCCTCCACAGTCGCTGGCGCACCGCATGCCTCCACAACAGCTAGCGCTGCTTTGCTATCCCACACTATTCACACACGCCTCCCTTTCTCTCTCCATCCCTCTTCTAGGGTTCCCGTTTGGTCCCTCTCGCCGAGTGCCACCCTCGCCCCCGACCTACGCCGCCGTGGAGAGAAGGCGGCGCCTATCCCCTCCTCACGCCCACCACCAGGTCTTTCCTCTAGATCCCTCTCTACCCTCTCCATCGATTCCTCTGGACGGTAGCTTGTTTCTTCTCCCATCTTGGAAATTTTACATTCTTCTATGCTACTTTTGCTCTATTTTAGAGTTTTGTGATACTAGTTCTTGTATTTAGCTGCTTGACATATGATTTTTTGCTTAGGGCTCGTTTAGTTTTTGACCTGCCCCAACCATCTAATGGGAAGATGAATATGAGATCGGTTCTACTTTGTTTTAAGCCGCACACCTATGAAGTATCAAGTAATTTGGCCTACAAACTTATTCTTGAGTGCTTTCTTCCTAGCAAAAATATTATACATATGACTTGAATATAGTGTTGTTATAATCTAGTCGCAAGTAGCAAATGAAATATTACACAAAATTTCATGACTTCACCAGCCAAGTTTTCTGAAAAAGGAATATATGCAAGTTTTTTCTATTATGAAATTGTAGTACAATACAAATTGGTATAGTTACAGCTTTGTTTGCACTGGGCTATTTCTTTGTCCATCTTTAACATGATAGCCTCAAGAAATTCCACTCCATCCTGTCATAAAGTTTACTCATATCAAGCTTCACCGTTGTGAAACCTTCGTTCCCCGTCTTCTTGTTCTGCAATTAATTAATTGAGAAGCTTCACATGCCAGAAGGACATTATCCGTAATTAAACGCCAATCAAATGCCAGTAGCGCTTGTACACCACTGCTGGCATGCCATCGGGTCCAGGCGCCTTCAGATCATGGATAATGTACATGCTCTACCAGGGGCGGGCCCAGCAGGTAGTCCATATAGGCCCAGGACTACCCTGCAATTTGGCCCAAAAAACTACTACTATTTATCTTTCAAGGCCTAGTTGATGAAAAGCCAAACAAATAATCAAAGGCCTGCCTCATCCCTACAGCCATCCTGTGTTCCTGACTCCCGGTGCCCTAACCCACGGCGTCGACCCGACTGTCCCTGTCGGACGCGCCGCTCGCGAAGAAGCGAAGTCGCGGGTCGCAACTCCCGGCGGCCGGCTCCCTCCGCCTCCGCCAGCCGCCTCCGCCAGGCTCCCTCCCTCGCGAAGAAAAATTACTTGCAGTGAGTTGGCCGAGAGGATTTATTTCTCTTTCTGTTGGCAGCTTAAACTTTCTTATTGCAGATGCATTTTTTTGTTTTAAATGATGAAGTATCTGAGCTTCATGCCCCCTTGAAAGGATTCCTAGAACAATGTTAGTTCCATGATGGTTTTTTTAACTACAAGAAGAGAAAATAAGCATGTTGCTGAGTAGTGAAGTAGAAGGGTTTTCTTTGGCGTATTTGGTACATACTAGAATTTGAATGATTATTGTTGTGCAGATCCTGAAACAAAGGAGCTCATCAAGAAAATTCTTTCAATTGGGCATGTGTCTTATGAAGTTCTGCTACCTGTATGTTCTCTATCCTTCTGCAGTGGTCTGGCAAAGCATTCTGATGTCATATAACCACTGAAACATTAATTTGCAGGTTAGTTTTTTAGATATTTGGGAACCAGCAGTATTGGAAATAAAGAGGGAAGGTTACAGCATTAAGTGTAATGGACAGCGTGATGTTGTTATAACTGAGAAATTCCAGCATGACACTGCTGTATGGTTCCTAAAATTCATTGTCCTTAATATTCCTCTTTTTTTCTGATTAAAATCACTCTGTTCTGACTCCTGATTATACTCTGTTCAGTCACAAAAACTGTCATCATGGGATTTGTGTGATTAAATCTTTAAACTATGATTAACGATATCCTTTTTAAATATTTGGATTACCTTTTTTGTGATGGAGGTAGTAATTGTTAGTTTTATCTTTATATATGTTAGTACTTATGGGATCTTTGATGTTGAACTGAATTTTGCATTCCATTGCTTGCTCAATATGTAATGATTAGCAACTAATATTGTACGATGTTTCCAGATCAATATCCCGTATGGGAGTCCTACCGAATTTTCAATTCAGTCTGCTGATGGTGCTGAGTACAGTCTGAAGTCTGCAGAAAATGCCCTGTGAGTTTCATACTAAGTCACTATTTGCTTCAGTAGAAATATTTTACAGTTGTTTTATGGTACATTGAGTTACATTTAGCAGTTCCTACATGTAATCATCAAACCTTTATTTTGCACCGTGTTGGATGCTATTGAAAGAATACCGGGATCAGTTTATTATTCTTTCCCAACCATTACTCCCAATGATTACAGTCTTCAGAACTTAAATCCAACATTGAATTCAACAGTTTGTCCTTTGCAGTCATTCACTTGTATTTTTGTATGACTGCATCTGACACCATTGTCGTTGTTGTTTATACCTTCGTGGTAGACTGGTAGTTCTTTTAGAGTGATGGCCTAGGACATACAAATCGAACCAGCATAGTTACTAACCATCTAGTTGAGTAGTGACTGGTGAGTACAGAGAAATAGAGTATTGTTTACCGAGTTTGAGACTTTGAGTAGAGACAAATGTTTGAAATTGGCGATTGCTAGATGGATTGGGGCATTACATTTGACTTTACTGCAATCTTCTATTTATGTAAGACCTTATATTACATTTGAACAATTTATATTATCAATTATGCAAATTTCGAACTTATTTGTTGAATTTAAGGTATTATGAGATCTTTTAGATATATTATGCTTTTTACCGAACCGTTTACCGAATTTTTGTATTAGATTATATCATATTGGATAATAATTTTTTAGTTAGGCATACCCTGGATTCAAATCCTGGGTTCGCCACTGTGCTCTACCAATGTTCGACTTTACAATCAATGACATCATATATAATCTCAAAAGGAAAGCTCCAATCTGATAGTTGAACTATTGGTGAAGACAACAGTGCTTGCTGTATCAGTTGATGGCTTTTTGTAATGCAATTTCAGACGCCCACTCTTCTTATCAGAACTTGGAAAGGGATTAACACTGGCTTCAAAGTCGGATGGGTTGTTGCGAGCAATGGTGTCAAAGTGTGACGACCCGCATTATTACCATGGAGTAATAACGCTAGTCAACAGATTATTATTCGTTTTAGCCGATAAAACATCGCTCTAACGAATAATAAGCCTATCAGAGTGTTGCAGCAGAACAATAATTAGAGACAACACACGATATTACAAAAATATTGCCACGCAGGGCTAAAAGTTATTACAACACCTCAAGGGCTTAAATATTACAATCTTTAAACAGACAATATTCTAACTACTTTCTATTCAAAAACGACCACACGGAGTGTCCACTTTGTACCCACTGTAATCCGATTCCATGGTATTCCACCCAAGTAGCTTCCTCCTGATCTTAGCCATTCTCTGAACTGACATGCTCCTAAGCAAAGGGGGAGATAATAGCAAGGGTGAGTATAGAAGTACTCAGCAAGCGTTATAATTCAAAATGCATAAAATGCCCATTCTTTACACTTGTAGGAATCTCAATTCCTCTCTTCAGTCTCGTGTTCATTCTTAACACTCTTTTTCATCATCCATGTCATTTCCATGACTTATATAGAAAA
The DNA here is from genome assembly GCA_017311315.1 of Dendrocalamus latiflorus. Classification (NCBI taxonomy): domain Eukaryota; kingdom Viridiplantae; phylum Streptophyta; class Magnoliopsida; order Poales; family Poaceae; genus Dendrocalamus; species Dendrocalamus latiflorus. The sequence continues at coordinate 12,243,455 of CM029654.1, forward strand.
TAAGGTTTGTTGGTTTTGAAAGAAGTCTGATTTATTAATTTAGAAAACTACTGAACATACGCATGAACAGCAAAAACCCCCATAAGTTTCCATAATTCTCTTTTCCCGGAGATTGGCATGAATTCATGATTTGGATAGCATTGCGCAAGCTTGTATCACTTTACCCATCACCACTCTTGATCCTGGTGGCTCATGGTTCTCCGCAATTCCTTAGATGCGGCGCCCAGATCAGAGTACAGTACGTTTGCATCTATCTCAGTAATTATATCTCCACCCAGTTACTCACAATTGGTAGCCTGGAGCGGTGTACCACCCTCACGCAGACCCACCGAAAGCGACATTAACTGTTGGTTGGGGCGGTTCCTGACCATCTCCCAACACTCCACGGCGTAATATATCGCCCATCGCTTACCCGTTGTTGATAACGAACCAGTCTTGGGTTCTTGCGATCCGCCTCACCCGTTGCTGATAACGAACCAGTCTTGGGTTGCGCGAGGCTGTGGATAGCCCACCTTGCTGATAACGAACCAGTCTTGTGGGTTCCACTCCCTAACTAATACTTACCCATGTGGAGAATATAATACTTTGATAGAGCTACTAGTCTGTCCGTCAATACGGGATGTTGGTTGATACGGTTTGGTACGGTCTGTTCACACGGACGAAGTTGATAATCCCTTATATTCTATTCCTATGCAGAGGTCCCATACCTTCCCACTCATTACCTGCCCTGGCAACCTCTGCCCACCTTCTTACATAATAGAAATGGCCAACTGCTCCATCAGTTGCCATCTATCTCATTTCTCTTATAGCCATTGCTTGAGTTAAATGTTTTATTTATTTCATGCAGGGTGATACTAGATTAATACAAAAATACTTGCTTTGAGCAATATACGCTAAAGATTTGATCAAAGGAATGCTTGCCTGGATTTCAACCATAGATTTGGATTCAAGTAGAATCAGGTGAAATCACTCCTGTAGCTCGAATCGTCGCCTGCAATTAAATCGTCTACGACTTAATTTACGAGAATATAATAAAATACGAGGTATCGATGTGTTTGTGCTTCTAAGGTAGGATGTCACTAATCGATGTGTTTGTGCTTCTAAGGTAGGATGTCACTCCCTTTTACTCCGATCACGGTAATTGAGGTTAATTTCAGTACACTACTCGTCGTTCGACATTATCGTACTAACGTTAGGATATATGGTTGATTTAGCACGTATGCTCGGTATTTTATTATTGCTCGGTATTTTATTAATTCCTAGCAATTTTTCACTACACGGGTTACTTTGATTGCCTGCATAATTATAATGGCGAATATTATTCTAGTCAATCTCGCGTATGTAATTAAGTCCATTTAATTTCTTAAAGGTTCGCATATATTTATTCACCTCTCTAATTCGTTTTAGATCTTAAGATTGCTCAATGCATTTTCTCGTACTAGTACGCGCAACGAGTTGAATTATAGATCCAAAATAAAATGGTCTCATGTATCAATTACTTAATTTCTTAATTAAACTATAGTACTTTAATTTAATCCTTATGTGTACCGGTTTAATCGATGTGTATGCTTTACATTGCCGGATCACAATTAGCTTGTTCTAATATTTTGGAGTAACCCGGGTGGGTTTCTATAATTTAACTATTATTAACCAAATTGTCTAGGTAAATAAATGTCATTGAGCGGTGTAAATAGCAATACACAGGTTTTAATTTACACACGGACCAGTTTTAATCCATTGATGGTGTTACATTTCTTGCACGACTTAAGAAGTATATTGAGTTTCTGACTTAATCTATGGCATTGAAAGTATGTAGATTTAAGTAATTAGATGAATTCTACTAAATGTGCTTGACGGTTTTCTAATTTCTCATTTTACTTAAGCTCAACTCCGTATTATTTATATGCATCACATTCTACGGTATTATACTACTACCGAGGACTGTATTAGATCTTAGCTTATTTCTAACGGATGTCTATTGCGTTGGAGTAGCTAACATGCAATTACACGGTCCCTAAACATTTGCAGTTAATTCAATTATTTTAACTAATTAATTACTAAAACCAGATTACTACAATGCAGCGTATAAGTGTCCCTAATTTAATCATTTTATTCTTTTACATTTTTACTTCACCTCCTCTATTTTCCCTAATGCTTTCTTCTTTCCTTTCCGGCTGCTCCCATTTTCTTGAGTCTTCCGCCGCCAGCACCTTTTCCCCTCCTCCCATTTTCCACCGACGCCTCCACGACTCCTCTGCTTCCCCTCTTTTTCTACCGCCGCCCCAGCGCCTTCTCCTCCTCTCCCTACTTCTCTCGGCTGGCGCCGCCCTGGCCTTGCGCGTCGTGCCGCCCGTCGGTTCCTCACGTAGCGCCGCCTCCTCCCGCTTTCTTGGCTCCAGCACCGCGCCTCAGTTCCTCCGCCGCCGACTCCCTCTGCGCCTCCTCCTCCGACGTCGCCCCCACCGACGCGCCTCCCCTCTACGTCGCCTCCTCCCTTAGCCCGGTCGGCTACTGCCGGATCCGTGGCCTATGGCCCTGATCTGGCACTCCTCCCTCTGATCCAACCGGATCCACAGTTGATTTCATTACTATTTCATTTTGGTTCTACACTTTGATTTGTCTATTGTGATTTCTGGGAATCTACCTGAGGGTGAGCGTTGGTGGCTCCGGCGGGGCTCGAGGTCGTGCCATGCGCCGGGGGAGCATGGACTGGCCATCGGGTGCGCGGAGTTCACCTGCAATATGGCGGCTTGCCTTCTCGGTAACTTCTGTTCCTTTGCTCTATTTCCCCTACTTTCGGTGGTTGCTCTGTGTGATGGTTCCATGTATTCTACTGAGGATGGATGCTTATGGTTTCTATTTCAATGTGGGCTATAATGGATGAATGTAGTATATGGATAGCGATTTTGTGGGTTTACCTGTACTGGTGATTGTGAGGAAGGTCAGGGTTTGGGGCTGGTTGCGGTCGCTGGCTTGCGGTTGCTGGCTTGTGGGCGCTGGCTTGCGGTCCTCCTGCCGCCGTCACGGTCGCCTTGCTCCTTCGGCTTGCCGTGCCTTCGCCTCCCTGGCCTTAGGGCTCCACTCGGTGGCTGGCTTCTCTGTTGGTCTTGGGATTGGCTGGGGAGTTTGGGGGAATGCTTACCGTGCCTTGCTCTGTCTCTTGCACTCTTTCCTCTGGTTGGCTATTGATGTATTGGCAGTGGGATATTTGGCTGGCAGTGCTGTGGTTTTGGCCGTGAGGTCTTGCTGGGGTTTTGGCCGTGATGGTGTGCTGGCTGGAGGTGCTATCTCGGCCTCATTGGCTCTGGCCGTGTGCTATCTGGGGATATTTTTGGGATGCTACTGTGGTCTCTGGGGTGGCTTATGCTCTCGGTTGCTCCCTGCCTCAGTTAGCCATGGCTCAGTTGCTCGGTTGTGGTTTGGCTTGAAAATGGAATTATGACATTTTTGGCTTTGCCTTGGTTGGTTCCTATACTCAAAACAGGTTTGTATACTAATGAAAATACCGTGTGATGAGCCTATGGTTGTGAGAGGTGCCGACTGGCCCCCGGATGGTCAGGTATCTCCGTGAACGGATTACCCCGCCCGAAGTTAATCCTTAGGGCTCTGACGGCAACACTTTCTTTACTTCGCTTTATTTCAATTCATTCTTTTGTTCGGTCTTTTTCGGTCTTAAAACTTAGTTATTCATTCATAAGTAATTAGCGACGTAACGGCAACTCGACGACAGTCTGATTCATGTATGAAATGGCCTAGATTGTAATTCGGCTTTCTCTTAATATTGATGTGTCCAACATAATGTAATTTCTATTCTTTATTTCCCTATTGTAATAATTATGTATGAGATGGATCTCTAGTTGTAATTGACACTCTATTGTAATTGCTTTATTTTTGAGATAGTTATTTGGTTAAGACACAAAATTGTTTATCTGTTGTAATTCGTATTGTCGCTATTATGTAATACAAATTGTAATTAATTAACTACTGTTGTACTACGGACTGTTATATATATTTTAATTGACTTGAAAGTTTCTATTTGTCGTGCAATTGAGTTTTACTTCTCATTTTAGTCTACACCGCTTGATATTCGCCCCCGTCGATGAAATTGTGAAAATAACATATTACCTTATCACTCGTTGATTTCAATTTATACGACTACGTAGAAAATTTTAAATTTCCCCGTATTTTAGCTCATTAGCTACGTAATTAATCCTGCTTAACGTCCTAATTCGTCATTTAGGGTTAATTAACGACGTGGGTCGTTACACAAAGTAACTCCCATCATCATCCACTATCAAAGTATAGGCCTCTAAAAGTAGGGCCAGTTTAGTTTGCTACCGTGCAAATCAAACCAACCAAATACTGGTAACGTCAATGAAAATTGAACGTTCTTTGGTTTGCAACTGAAATTTAGTAACGTCCATAAAAATTTGGTAACAATAATGAAATTCAATGTCATATGCGGGCAATTCGAGGATGAGAAAATCACTCACCAAAATTTTAATAACGCTAAATTTTGGCTTGGGCCATGATCCAAACAACATTTTTTTTTGCTAATATTTGTCTTTGCCTAGGTTTAGCTATGCTAAAGTTCTGGTTTGACTCATTTTGGCCATCGACCAAACAGCCACTCGATCTCATCACTATCACTTGCAACATTAACACAGTGGACTAATCAAGAGCAAATCAACCATCAACTTGGGCCTACTCCGCGTATAATTCTTTCAAGAGATGGAGTAACTTTTTTTTTTTTGAACTCAAGAGATGGAGTAACTTGATAGGCCTAGTAAGGCAATTGTGTTTAGTTGTCTGCCATACAAAGCAAGAAAACCAAGGGAGCCATGTGTTTTGTAGGCCTAGTGGGCGCTGCTCCAAAATTAGGTGGATTCCTTGCACGCGGATCGGCCCGCAATTTTGCAAGATTGCTGGTACGTGTTGCTGATTTTTGTGAGCATGCCAAATATCGGTAGCAAACTATCCCTGACCTTCTACAAGAATTAAATTGTTTCCCGTAGAATTCTTTTAAAATTTCTATGAATGGATGCGTTCCAAACGGGCAGTTTTAGCCAAACTCCATGAGTATTACCAATTTTTTATGTGGCTTGCCGGGTGCTAGCAATGATACACGAACTGTGCACATAAATGATAATATAGTTATTTTTTTTAAATTTGGCCATTGAACATCCGTTTTAACAAACCTATAGCCTTCTCTCGAGGTCGGCAGCCACAACAGGTGACATATATCATCTATCATACTAAAAAAGCTCGAAAGATGCTACCAAACCACTGGAGGTCAGTAGCACCTGCCGTATTGAGCTACAGTTGCTCGGCAGCAGTAGCTACCGAGCTCCCCCTTTGCGGTAGTAAATCAGTGATCATGATTAGCACTAAATAAATGCGATTAGCAATAATTAAATCACACACTAACTTATGTGCCGGTGACCTGTCGAGCAATAGCTTCGTAGGCACTTGTCGAGCGTTCTTAGCTTGGTACATACGTGTCAAGCTCAATAGATTAACGAAGAAAGCTAAATTTATAAAAACGGACATTCAAAGTCAAAGTTGAAAGGAAAAAAAAAACGTAGCTACGGTACAACTGTATATAAACAGTTCACGAGACACCCCTTGTACCACGTCTGTGCCAGCACAGAATGTGATCATATCCGCTCGAATCTCCCAACTTGCGTGCACGAGTGTTTCTCCGTCAGTCCTACAATAGCACTGAAGAAACTGAACACATCCTCCGATAAACTGCTCCCTGCCCACTCGCCCACAGCCCATACGCCGGAGATGCTGCTCCGATTCGCCGCGCGGAGGATCCGACCGCGCAGCACCCCTGACGCGGCGGCAGCCGCCGCCTACCACTCATCGGCGGCAGTCCACGACCACGGAGGGGGCTCCTCCTCCGTCCTCCCCGACGCCCTCGACCGGGGCTCCGACGCCTACATCCGCAACGCCGCCGCCGTCGGCGGCCTCCTCTCCGACCTGCGCTCCCGCATCTCCCAGGCGCGTGCCGCCGGTGCCTCAATCTCTTCCTTTGAGCTTCCTTTCTTTACCCCTTCTCTCCTAACGAAACAGAAGGCCATGGAGTGCCGCTACCTCCTGCAGGTGTTGGGCGGGGGAGGCGCGGAGGCGGTGAGGCGGAACACGGCGCGGGGGAAGCTGCTCCCGCGGGAGCGCATCGACCGCTTGCTCGACCCCGGCTCCTCCTTCCTCGAGCTCTCTCAGGTCGGTGTCATCACTGGGATTTCTTCGCCTTGCAGTGATGATCAGGCGACAGTGTGAATTGAACTGTATGTTCGTACGTTTGTCCTAGTTAGTATCGCCATTCATTTTTGGCAATTGGTACTTGGGAGAGTATGAAACTCAATGCTGTTGCATGGCAGCGGGCAATCCCTTGATCAATTGTGGCCCCTAAGCTTTTGGTGCCCAGATGAATTACGGGAGTACATCCGCTCTTGGAATTGGAATAATGCTCCCATGTTCATGGCTTCCGAGTTCTAGCGGCTTTGTGTGTTAAAACTTATAACAAAAATGACTACGGAAACTTAATCAGTTTCATTAGCTTCATTTGAGTAAAACGGGACTGGGGTTTTCACCCTGTGGCTCTAAAAAAAAAAGGAGGATTTGCCATTACAAAAGATGTGCATTTGAGGATTTACCACTCGATGTCTCACTAACACGTGAATCTCAAATGCACATCTTTAAAAATGCCTCTCGTTTTTCTCTGACTTTGCATTTATGTGGTACATATACATTCAATGATGTAAGTACAAATTGTTAAGGATAGGATTTATTTATTTTCTTATATACCTTGGTTTCCTTATATTCCTGTATATATCCCCTTGTACTCTCTCTATATTGCCCTCTGGGCTTCATAAATATACATACAATATTCATAATATAGTATCAGAGCTAGATCACTAACCCTTAGTTTTCTGCACCTACACTGGGGATCCGTTGGAGCCACCAGTCCATGGTCGTGTCGCTGCCCTTTGGGCCACCGCGCCACCAACCTCTGGTCGCCGCCGCTCTGCCCCGAGCTCCGGCGTTTGCCTCGGCCGTCGCATCTCAGAGGCCGCGCTTGTCCTCAGGCCGTCGCCCGTGCTTGCCAAAGCCGCTGCCGTTCGAGCTGTCGTTCGCCCGTCGGTCTTCGTCCGGCACTCGCCTCGGATGTAGCTCGTCGCCCGCCAGCTACTCGACTGTGTCGAAGCCTACCTAACCCCGGTCCCTGCTGGTGCCCTCCCATCTGTCGGTGCCCGCCTGCCCGGGCCTCCGGTGCCACCTTGGTAAGCCGGTTGTCCGAGTTGCCAGCCGTCGACGCTTGTCCGGCTGTCGCTCACCCGACCGCCGACCGCTGCCCCTGTCGCCGCCGGCCGTTGCCCTCGCTGGCACCCACCCGCCCGTTGGAGCCTCCGACAGCCTGAGCCAAGAGGCCGAGATTTTTGGATCTGATCCGATCCAAAAGTTTCTTTTGTATTAGGTCCATAAAAAGGAAGAAAAGAAGAAAAAAACATAACGTTGATCTAACCGCCGCGCCGTTCAATGCCGCCTGTTAGATTTCGTTGCCTTGGCCGCCGCATCGTCCAGCGGCGCCTACTGATGGCTTCCGTTCCATCAGTTGCTATTCCATCCTCAGGAACCAAGCTCCATGGGATGAATTATAGGTTGTGATTTTCATTCATGGAGATCACACTCGATGGTCTCCGCCTCTAGGGACATGGTACTGGTGTACGACCTGCTTCGCCACCGCTGGTTTAGCCTCCTCTCAGGCAGCCTACCTTTGCACCTCCTGCAAAGGATGAGGTCACCAAAAAGGAGGCAGAGGCTACTGCTGCTGATACTGCTGATGAGGCTTTTCAATATGCCATTGACGCTTTTGGGCGCTGGTGTGCTGATGAGGCCTGTGTTCGAGCCATCCTGTGGTCAGCGTCGTCGACTCCATCCAACCAGACATTGTTGGCCTTCTGTCTACTCGACAGATCTGAGAGTACTTGCGTGAGTGATACCAGCAGAACAATGATGCTCAGTTCTTTTCACTTCAGCGTGAGTTGGGAGACTTCGCTAGGGGATTCTTCCGTCGACAACTTCGTCTGAGCCCTGGCCAGTCTCTAGCGCTAGCTGGACGAGCTAGTCTCTCCACTTTGTCAAGAGTGTCATTAAGTGTAGAAGGTGGATCGTAATCGCCTTTACCTTTATGACTTCGTTTGCCATCTTTGCCCAGAGTTTGAGTCCTCTATTTGTACTTTTCACTGTGATTCGGCTAGCGAGTATTGTTCTATCGCTTTTAGACAATTTCTTTTTGAGCAGGGCACTCTTTACCAATATTCTTGTCTTGGTGCCCAGGCTCATAATGGGGTTGCTGAGCGCAAGCGTCGTCATCTGATTGAGACTGTCCGCACTCTTCTTGCCTCTCACATTCCACCACAGTTCTAGGCTGAGGCTGTTTCTACAGCTGCATATCTCATCAATATGCAGCCTTCCACTGCTCTTAAGAATGTCAGTTTTATAGAGCGTCTCTACTCTAGAGTCCCCCAGTACACTCACCTTCGTGTTTTTGGCTGCACCTGTTTTGTCCTGATGCAGCCTTGTGAGCTCACCAAACTGTCGCCCCAGTTAGTTGAGTGTGTGTTTCTTGGTTGCAGTTCAGAGTATAAGGGTTATTGCTGCTATGATCCTACTGCTCGATGGATCAGGATCTCTCGAGATGTTGCCTTTGACAAATCTCGACCTTTTTTCTATCGAGATTCGGCTCCTCATCATGTTTCCACTGTTGAGACGATCTCGTAGTTGTCTCTCTTTGACTCTTCACCCATTTTCCCCTATCGTAGTCTTCCTCTTGTCTGATTCCAGTGGTTCCTTCTATACCTCCAAGTATTGTGCTGCCTCCTGCAGCACCGCCTCTTGTTCCTGCAGCACCACCGTCTTGTTTCTTTGGGGCGCACTACTCTAGGCGTCCTCGTTCTTCACCAAATACCTCTTCTGGTATCTTGCCGACACCAATGTCTGATTCCTCTGATGATGTTCCTCATTATGCCCTTCGTGACCGGACATCTCTTCGGCCTCCTGATCATCTTGGTTTTTCTTTGACAGCTCATGCTCTCTTCGTCACTGAGCCTAGCTCTTAATGTGAGGCTGCTTCTCAGTATGAGTGGCAACTTGTTATGGTAGAGGAGCTTGATACTCTTTGACGCATGGTGGCCTGGAATATTTTACCGACACCTGTGCGTGCTCGTCCTATCACGTGCAAGTGGGTGTACAAGATTAAGACCAGGTCTGATGGTACCATCGAGCACTACAAGGCTTGTCTCGTGGCTTGTGGCTTTCAGAAGGAGTATGGTTGTGATTACGATGAGACTTTTGCCCTTGTTACTCATATGACTATTGTTCGCACTCTTGTTGCGGTTGCTTTCGTTCGCCGATGGTCTATCTCAGCTGGATATTAAGAATACTTTTCTTAATGGTGTTTTGTATGAGGTTTACATGCAGGCACCACCTGGGTATTTTGTTCCAGATGGCCATATCTGTTTGTTAAGGAGATAGAGTTGTATTAGGATATAGAGTTTGTATTCTATTCCATATATGCCTTATCTCTATGTGGCATATCCTCTTGTACTCTCCTATATATATGGCCCTTTGGGTCTCATATCAATACACACAACATTCATAACATGGTATCAGAGCTTAGGTTAAAACTCTAACCTCAAATCTACATCCGCTGTTGCTGCTGCCCCTGGGAGGATGATCTCTCCCGGGGGCGGCCACCTCTTCCGACCATGCTCGCCGGGAGAAGACTCGGACCAGAGCCCCCAGGCCAGTCAGGCCGGGTGGCCACTACGCCACAGCCACACCGGTCGTCGCTGGCCGACCACCGTCGCCGCCTCGGCCTACGTGCTGCCCCGGCCTGTGCCGCCTCCAGCTGCGCCACCGCCTGCACGCCACCGGTTTGCGCCGCCCGCTCCTCGGCGCCGCCCCAGAGATGGCCATCGCCGCTCAGATCCGGCGTCGACCCGGTCGCCGCGCCCACCCCAAGCTTGATTCGGCCGCCGCCGGTCTGGCACCGCCCGGATCCGCCCACTCCTCGCCGGATTCGTCAGATCCGGCTGCCTCCATGCTGGATCCGGCCGCCACACGGCCTCTGCCTGGCCTTGGCTGCTCGAAGCCGCTGCCACCTAAGGCCGCCCGCCGCCTCCACGATCGAGGCCCGCCTCAGTCGCCTGAGCCCACTGCCTCCACACCGGATCCGGTCCTCTTCACCGTTCCCCCGTCCAGATCCGGCCTCGCCTCGCCGCCTTCCACTGCCGCCGAGCTAGGATCCGGTCGCCGCCTCCACCACCTCCCTCGACGCGCCAAGCTATCGCCGCCTCTCCGCGCCCGCGCCTCCACGCCCACGCCGCCGCCTTCGCCCGCCGCCTTCGGGCCTTTGCCGCGCCGGCTTGCCCTCCCGACTGCCGCCATCCTCGAGCTCAAGCTCCGCCCGGTCGACCCCATGCCGCCGGCTTCTCCCTCTGCCTTCTCCCTCCTCCGGCAGAGAGAGACGAGAGGGGTGAGAGGCTGGAGAAGAGTGAGAGATCGGGGACGGGAGTGAGGGAGGAGGCGTGAAGAGAGCGGGGAGGGGGTTTTGAGAGAGAGAAGGGGATTTTTGAGGGAGTGGGAGTTTCTGCTGCTGATTTTTTTAGTCAGTCTTCGGTTATTTTCGTGAGTCTTCTGTCGCGTCTATCCAAGTCCGTAGTTTCTAATCTTTCGTTCTGTCGCGTCTATCCAAGTCCGTAGTTTCTAATCTTTAGTTCGTTCAAGCCGCGCGAGTCCACAAATTTATTGTCAGTCATAGAAGTATAGGAATTTTTTTTTGCATGGCAGCAGCCGCCGCTCTACTCTCTGAGCCACGTGCAGATCGTAGAAATCGTCATGATGCCGCCGCTTCTCTAGCCGCCGCCCCGAGCTTTAAGGCCGCCGTGCGTCTTCTGCACCTTGTGCACTGTGCCGCCGCCTCTTGGGTTTCGATCTGCGCTGTCATTCTTCTATCTATTCCTTTTCGGCTTGATTTGACAATTTATTCAAAGGCTGCACGCAACGACGACATCATCAAGACTCGGACTTCGGTTTTTTTTCTTGTTTTAGTGTTTACTCCTTTTTCAAATGCAATGCTATTGCATACGCCTTGCATTTAAGGGGGGTGTTAAGGAGATAGAGTTGTATTAGGATATAGAGTTTGTATTCTATTCCATATATGTCTTATCTCTATGTGACATATCCTCTTGTACTCTCCTATATATATGACCCTTTGGGTCTCATATCAATACACACAACATTCATAACACTGTCATCTTCATTGTGCTCTTTATGACCTCAAACAGGCCCCTTGTGCCTGGTTTGCGCATTTTACCACAGTGATTACCGTTGTCGGTTTCATTGTCATTGCCCACGATCCTGCTCTATTTGTCCATATCTCACCTCGAGGTAAGACATTGCTTCTATATGTGGATGATATGTTCATCACTGGTGATGATTCGTCTTTCATCACATATGTGAAGAAATATCTCAATGAGCAGTTTCTGATGACTGGTCTTAGTTTGCTTACGTACTTTCTTAGGATTGATGTTTCTTTCACGCCTGAGAGTTACTATCTTTCCCAGCAGAAGTATGTCCAGGATCTTCTCGATCGGTCTGATCTAACTGATACTCGCACTGTTGAGACTCCTATGGAGCTCTTCCTTCAGCTTCATGCTACTGATGGTGATTTTCTTGAGAATGCTACTCGATATCGCTATCTTGTTGAGAATCTGATATATCTTGTGAGCATTCATCATGATATTGCTCATGTTGTTCATATCTTTAGTCAATTTATGGCTCGCCCTACTCATCTTCATTACAACTACCTTCATATTCTTCACTACTTGCGTGGAACCATCTCCCGTCGCTTGTTTTTCTCTAGTTCCACCTCACTACAGCTTCAGGCGTATTCTGATGCAACTTGGGCTAGTAATCCTTCTTATCGTCATTCTCTTTCTGCTTACTGTGTTTTTCTTGGCTCTTCCTTGATTGCCTGGAAAACAAAGAAGCAGACTGCAGTTTCCCGTTCGAGTGTAGAGGCTGAGTTGAGAGCTTTGGCAGCAGTGACATCATATTACTTAGTTGAGATGGCTACTCGTAGACTTTAGAGTACCTGTGAGAGGACCTAAGACCCTTATGTCTGATAGTACAGGTGCTATCAGTATTGCTCGTGATCCAGTGAAGCATAAGCTCACCTAGCATATTGGTCTGGATGCTTCATACACTCGCTCATAGGTGTAGGAGAGAATACTCGCTCTATAGCTTGTGCCTTCAAAGTTATAGCTTGCTAACTTCTTCACGAAGCCGCAGATAAGAGCACAACATTTGTATTTTTTTTCCAAACTCATTGTGTGAGATCCACCATGAGTTTGAGGAGGTGTTAAGAATAGGATATGATTTATTTGTTTCCTTATATGTCTTGGTTTCCTTATATGTGTACGGCATATTCCTTTGTATATCCCCTTGTACTCCCTATATATATTGCCCACTGGACTTTATGAATATACATACAATGTTCATAACACAAAGTATACTGACATTCAAACCCAAAAGTGTCTTAATTGAAAGGGAGATATTCTGTGTGGAGATATCCTAGGATACAATTACTATCTGTCTGCAATTTGTCTATTTGAAAATTTGATGAAAATTGCCCTTTACAAGTTCAAAATATCTAAAATGTATTCCTTCAAAGTATCAATAACTTCTTCCAAAGTATGATACTTTTAGTATTTCTATTTCTTTCATATATTAAGAAGCATGAAATGAGTTTGAAATAAAAAAATTAGCCAGATAGCAGTGCAAAACATGCATATTTTTCAGAAAGACACTGGATGTAAGTTTCAGTCTGACAATTGAGGCCGGGACACATTTAACTGAAACACCAATGTCTTCCAACACACATCGGTCTCCTGCAGCCTATTGCCCCTAAATATCCAGAAGTGTCAATATCTGGTAGGATGGCCCAGAATAGAGCAAATGTTGTCATAGTTGTCCATCTTGTTCTAGACTATCAGCTGTTAATGGTACTTGTTGCAATAAAGCTTGCAGGCTCTGATGTTTATGAGGAAGCATTACCATCAGGGGGTATAATTACTGGCATAGGACCTGTCCATGGACGATTGTGTATGTTTGTGGCCAATGACCCAACTACAAAGGGGGGCACATACTATCCTATCACTGTCAAAAAGCATCTGCGGGCACAGGAAATAGCTTCTGAATGTAAATTGCCTTGCATATATCTTGTTGACAGTGGAGGTGCTAATCTCCCAAGGCAGGCTGAAGTTTTCCCTGACCGTGATAATTTTGGCCGAATATTCTACAATCAAGCTAAGATGTCTGCAGATGGTATTCCTCAGATTGCATTAGTTTTAGGTTCTTGTACCGCTGGTGGGGCTTATATTCCTGCAATGGCTGATGAGAGTATAATAGTTAAGGGAAATGGAACAATATTTCTAGCCGGTCCACCCCTTGTAAAGGTTAGTATTTTCTGCCTATCATTTTGATTATTTAGTTCATTTTTGGCATGGTGAGATCTTGTCCAATATCTAAATTATGTGTTAAAGTCTAAAGGACCAATTTTGTAGGCTGCTACAGGAGAAGAGATATCTGCTGAGGACCTTGGTGGAGCATCAGTGCATTGTAAGATATCAGGAGTCTCTGATCATTTTGCACAAGGTAAACACAATAAGAATAGTAACGGGCTAATGGCTCTGTTTTCCGGTGGTACTCATGCAGGTCCAAAATTTGAGTGGTACATTGGCAATACAGTTTGACCTCCTGTAGATGTACTATAGTCATTTTCCCCTTGTTTGTTCTTCTACATATTTTTTTTCCTGATCTGTTTGATCATGCAAACTATTTCCAGACTCTCATCGTTGGCCTATTGCTTTTACTCATTTCCCTTTAACTTTCTTATTTTTTTTTGTACATCATCGTGGCATTTTGAATCTCTCTATTTTAAACCAAAGATGCACCTCTTATGTTTAGTTTTGTGCTGTATATATAAGTTGAATTTTATTGCAATGTTTTAGACAACTTCCGCACTATAAATTGATGTAGATGAACTTCATGGGCTTTCAATGGGGAGAAACATTGTGAAGAATCTCCATTTGGCTGCTAAAGTAACAAATGTACAAAGTTCTGCTTGTGGTTACCAAGAGCCATTGTACGACGTACAGGAACTTCGCTCAATTGCACCAGCTGATGTGAAGCAATCTTTTGATATTCGCTCAGTAATAGCTCGTATAGTTGATGGAAGTGAATTCGATGAATTCAAAAAATTGTATGGAACAGTAAGGATTTCTCTCTTATATTTGACTATCCTTTGCAGGGAACATATGCTATGCACTTACTCTTACGCACTCACGGTGCACTCAAACTAAAAAAAGTCATGAACAATTCCGAAAAAATTTCTAGATGTACTTCTAAACTTACTCTACTTATGTATAAAATTTAAAGTTCAAATTTATTCTATATTAATAGTAACAAAAAAGAGAAAAATCTGACAAATGTTAAAAGTTCAAATTTGTTAGAATTTTTTCTTTTTTGGTACTCTTAATATAGAATGAATTTGAACTTGAAATTTTATACATAAGTGGAGTAAACCATAAATTACATCTAGAAAGTATTTGGAATTTTTTGTGACTTTTTTTAGTTTGAGTGCACGGTGAGTACACCGTAAAGGTGAGTGCATAGCATATGTTCCCATCCTTTGCATTCTGTATCTTGTGCATTATGCAACTCAATTTGTTTCACATTACATTTATACAGACACTGGTGACTGGTTTTGCAAGGATATGTGGGCAGCCAGTTGGAATTATTGGAAATAATGGCATTTTGTTTACTGAGTCAGCACTAAAGGGTTCCCACTTCATTGAGTTGTGTGCTCAGCGCAATATTCCTTTGATTTTCCTTCAAAATATTACTGGATTCATGGTATGGTATCTTATTTACATTTCAGCTCATTTATTTTGTTTCAATACCCACTTCATACATACTAAACAAGCTTATTATTGTGTTTGACATTCTTCTATTAGCACAAATCAAATCATTATCTGCATAGACGTGTGCTCATGATTACCCATGAGTCCATGACTGCAAGGATGAGTCTGTTATAGCTAAGCTGCACAATGTTACAATATTGTTAAAAAGCACATGTTAAAAATGAAATAAGTTCCTTTTATTCAGTTTGAAGCTCTACCTGTAATTATCATTGTGCAATATTTGTTATAAACTACAGTGCTAATGTATATGTTGTGTGAGCGTTATTTGTTCCATGATGATACAATGATCCATTATTGTGAACAATGATAGATTTCCATGCAGAATCAATTACTTCTGTGAGGTGCAGACACCCAAAATGCACCTGAATCTATTTCTTGGTCTTACATTATAATATATTTTTTGTAATTATTATCTAATATAAATATATAAATGTTATCTACCAAGGATTACTCAACACCTGTAATTTTTAATGTGTGTGAAATTATCCTGATGTATCATTTGGAAATTATCCCTGACTCAAAAAAATGAATATTCAAATGTGGATTTTACCACCTGTATTTTCCAAATTGATAGTATAGTTTTGACCATGAGATCATGGAGTCAGGCAATATATTTTTTGTTCACGTGGAGAATATAGAAGGTATATGTGCTGGACTGCAAGATTTTGTACAGTATAGTTGGGACTTGGGAGTGCTAAACCTTAACATACAAGTTGGTTTGATTTTGAAGTACGAGCCTTTTAATCCTTTTGAATGACAATTTAGATGTTAATTGATGGTTCATTTGCTATAGGTTGGGTCAAAATCTGAAGCAAGTGGAATTGCGAAAGCTGGAGCAAAAATGGTCATGGCAGTTTCCTGTGCTAAGGTCAAACCTTCCTGGGCCCTTTTCCATTCTTGCTCTCTTTTTTAGTAAAGCAGTGATGCTTTATTCTAGCATCAGGTAGCATCTTGCAGGACATAGTGATAGTATGAATTATGTAGTTAATCAGTGGCTGAACCAGGATTTTTAGAGACCCATGGCAAACTTTTAATGCAAGTAAAGAGGGTATGACTTGATTCAACAAACAACATAACTAATCGTTGAAAAACATGTTCAAATTCTTAACTAATACAATTACTAAGTCTGTATTGACTTCATTCTTCTTATGAAGTTCCAAAAACAATCGAAATCAAAATGACACCGGTGTATGGGGAGGGAGGACTTCCTTCGGGCGACCCAGGGCAGCTGCCCTGGCTTGCCCCTACGGTGGTTCCGCCACTGGAGTTAATAGATCAATCCATAGAGGGATTCCCTTAAATATTTATTACTTTCAGTTCCAGGCTTCCATTACACTTGTGCTATTTCTTTCAGCTGTGCTTGTTTTGTCTTCTATGTAAATTGTGTTGACGGTGCACAATATATACCTAGTCCTGTCATTTTGATGCTACATGTAAAATTCAATGAAAAGCAACTCCCAATATAACATTGTTAGTTTTATATTATCTATACTCAATAGAAATTATGGCTTTCCTCTTTCTTTTTTGTTAACTAGTAAGTTGCTGGTGTGTTGCAACGGTGTCTAAAAAAAGGTAATAGATATTATCAAATGTGAGGTTACGAATTTATCTCAATCCTCGTGCTATGTAAAAGTTTTTTTTTTCTCAACAGGGCGTTTTGTGAAACTCAAGATAATTTATCTTGTGCTTGGTGATTTAATTAAAAAATTGAAACTAAGGCTTATTTTGGATTTTCTAATTTCTACAAGAATATTTGAACCATTTCTTATTGCACTCCTATGTTCGAAGCAGATTTTAAAAATTTTCATTAACTATCTGTGATGGGTCACATCTCATTCCCATGCGAGGGCGAAAGAGAGGTGGTGGTGAACGGACAAACTTTCCTTTTATATTAGTAGAGAAAAGAAACTAATACCATGAATGTGTGGGAAGCATGTATTGTCAGTAGTATTTTGACAACCTGGGAAATAATCACCTGTCAGTAGTCATATTATCCACTAGTACTACTACTACTATACTAGTAGCATGCAGCTTTGCCTGGTCTATTCACTTTGCTCTAGCTACACCACCTGCTTAAGAAAAAGAAAAAGGAAGAACCAAACTGTGGTCCTTTTCTTATATGGGTTTCACAAGAATTAAAAGTTGGAAATAAGTAACAACCGGAAAACTAATGGCAATCATTTTCTTCAAAATATAATTCATCAATTATCCATTTATTTGTCATCAATGTCCTGGCCATTGAATAACAGACATGCTTTTGTAATACTGAATTACTGATACTCTCATTTGGTGACTTATATAAAACACCATACCTTGCACCAATGAAACTTGGCAATAATATATATGTAGTATTTCTACACAGGTTCCTAAAATTACCATAATTGTTGGTGGAAGTTTTGGTGCTGGAAATTATGGAATGTGCGGACGTGCATACAGCCCAAATTTTTTGTTTCTTTGGCCAACTGCTAGGATATCTGTTATGGGTGGCATCCAGGTAAGATCTTTCGACTTGTTATTCACTATATAAGATTGTCTTACTACTTAATTTACTAGTATCATTGCCTGGTAAAGGATGTCACCAATGTAATTATTGGTATTCGTTGCCCTTTTTGATGCCTTGGGGACGGGGTATTGCTATTTGGCAGCACTGTGCATGTGCTTGGTTTTTTAATATGTAACGTCAGTTCCTTGGGATAATCCAAGATGTGTGAAAACATCTCGATGTTGCTCAGCTGCAAATAAAAATAGCCAGCGTGCTGTCAACCAACACTTTCTGTGCAATTGTTGTTTGTCAGTAACCTTTTCTTCAGGTGCAACCTGGCAAAACGAAAGCAAAATAGGAGGAGGTGCAGGTCTCTAAGTGACTGCAAACCACACCAAGATTACTGGTTTTTGTACCCTAAATAGGAGGTGCATTAACAGCTAGCACCCCATGTCAAGGTTCAAAAACCCGGAACCGAGGGGAATACCGCGGAACGGCCGGTAACCAAGAAAAAACCGGTTAAATTTCAAACGTTAAAATGTGAATTTGAAACCGGTAACCGGCCGGGTTTTCCGGTTATCGTCCAAAAAACTAGAGAAAAACCAGTTTTTCAAATTTGAAATTGGAAATTCCTAACACATTGATGGAAAAAGGCATGAAGTCAAGTACGGGAGGTGTATGCATACATTCTATTAGTGTTAAATAATGTAAATATCATTAGAAAACTAACTTTTACATTCAAAAATTAGAAATTCCTAATACATTTATAGCAAAAAGCATGAAGTCAAGCACGAGAGGTGCATGCATCTTCCTAATACATTCTATTAGTGTTAAACAATGTAAACATCATTAGGGAAACTAACTTTTACATTCTAAATTTTAAATTTGAATTAGATAAAAAACCGCTGATTTTTATTCTACCAATTGCCACTGGCAATGTTATTAAGTCATAAAGTCGAGTCGAGTCGCAAGGGGACCGACTTGTCGACTTGCCCGACTAGTCGACCAACTAGTCGTGACTAGCCACACTAGTCTCCTCTGCTGCTACTACTGCTGAGTGCTGTTGTTGTTGCTGCTGCTACCACTATTGCGGCTAATACCATTGTCAAGCAGAGGAAGGAGAGGATACTAAGAGAGTACTGCTACTAGCCTACTACCAGTCTACCACTACTACAACTAATACTGCTACTAGTCTACTACTACTACTACTCCACAACCACAAGTCGGCTTCAAATCAGCGAACTCAGAGGAGAGGAAGGACCGAAGGAGAGGAGAGATAACTGCCAGAGGAAGGAGAGGAGAGGAGAAAGGGGAGGAGGATGAAGGAGAGGTCTGACAAGGAGGCGGCGGCAGCGTGGGCAGGGGTCGACAGTGACTAGCGAGCACCGAGGAGGTGGCGACGGTGTTGTGGACTAAGGAGGTGGAGGTGCTGAGGCAGGGGAGGGCTGAGGACGTGGCGGCGGGCGGCGTTGGCGTCGTGGACGGGGGCAGCGATGGCTAGGGTTCCCGGCGGCGTCGTGATGGACTGGGGCGTGGGGGGGGAGCCGATTCGATTGCATTTGTGCCTCTATGGGTTCCCCCCTCTATATCTTCGTGGGTGCCTGAGGCTGGCAAGTGGGCCACCTAGTCGTCCGACTCGCGCAGGCCGACTAGTCGCGGCTAGTCACTGACTAGACGCGGCTAGTCGCCGACTAGTTGGCAAGTCAGACGACTAGCTCTGCTAGTCAAGTCGATGGCACTAGCTGGAGGCCATGTGCCGACTAATCTACGATTAGTTGCGACTAGTCGCACGACTTAATAACAGTGGCCGCCGGTAGAACCGATTACCAGTGGTAACCGGCCGGTTATCGTCAGGATTTCCAACCCTTCCCCATGTCATGTTCAGAGTTCAGACACTAGCACTGCTGGCATCCTGCTTATTTTTTTTGAAAAAAAAACATAGATAATAAGACTGTCAGACTATTTTTTTTGGTTTGTTCTTTTGCCTATGAAGAAAAAGAAGATGTGGAATGTTGTGCCTCTGCGTAGAAAGTATAATATTTTAGTGCGTACATTAGTGTCTGCCATGAACACTGGAAGTTATGGATTTTATCCTAGAGTTTTGTATTGTAAATCACATTCTTGTACATTTTTTCGTGTATTTTAAGCCATTACAATCTTGTTGAATATTTTTGCTGGTTTGCCATCATTTACAAATGTGATCTCATCCAAATTTTAAGCCTCAACTACATATATCTGTCCTGTTTTTATTATTTCTTTTCTTAAACCATTTCAGGCAGCCGGTGTCCTTGCCCAAATAGAAAAGAACAACAGGAAAAGACAAGGAGTGGAGGTATACTGCATTATTTCTTTGTTTTAGAAAACATAAGACAAATGTAACTTTGAATTTATAAATGCTCAGGAAATGATTAGATGACTATAGTTCTCTCAGGCAAATCACAGCTTTTACAAAGAAAAAGGTGCCTTGGTAATAGAATATCAACTATAATTCTGTTAACAAGTTCCTATTCTTTTTTTGTATTCATGGTATGGAAATAAGTACAGAAAGTGAAAAGGACTACTAGAAGCTGAAACTTTTGTTCTTGTACAGTGGGCTAAGGATGAAGAAGAGGCCTTCAAAGCAAAAGTTGTGGAGGCTTATGAAAAAGAAGGAAGCCCATACTACTCTAGTGCTAGACTTTGGGACGATGGGATCATAGACCCGGCGGATACCAGACGGGTTTTAAGCCTGTGCCTTTCCGCTTCAGCCAAGCCAGTTCCAGAAGACACAAAGTATGGTGTATTTCGAATGTAAATATAATGTATTATAGTACTGTACACATACCTGTATAATAAAATCTTCATGCGTCCAATATGCATTGAAATAAAAATGCTTTTTCAAAGCTTATTTTGCAAATAAAATTTCGCTCTAGTCTCGGTGGAATGAGACAGGTTATGTTTACCCGATATAGTGCTACTAAATGCTTGCCTCATGCCCCCGAGGAAACATTGAAAATAAGCGAACTTGTAAGACGTAGGTTATTCATCTTTGTACGAGTACCGACATCTTCCGTTCATTTCTCACCCTTATCTCGGCACGCCATTACCATTTGGATAAAAGTCGCTATCGCACAAATTATATAGACAGCTCCATATAAGATGTAGCCAAATGTTGCATGGAGCCAATGGAATTCAACATTTGCTGAGTTGCTTCCTTATCATATACAGCAAATCGCGTGAAAAAGCAAGTAGCAATGTGTGTTCTTTTTAGCTGTGGCTTATGATTTATAGATGCAATTGATGGTTTTTGGTTCTAGTGCAAGTACTTGTACAAACAAATCGAATATCGATAAGTCGTTTCGAAAAGATTGTTCTAGTAAGCCGCTTCGAAACGGCAGCAAAGAAACCGTAAAAGAACGGAGCTAACTATCCAAAGTATAAACTTTTGTCAAAAGCAATTTTAGCTCCGTTAGATCGAGAGTGGCTATGGTATGTTTTTCTTTCAGAACAATTTATAGACATGCAAATATTTTTTTCACCTCCCAAGTTCATCCTAAGGAGTTACTAGAGAGGTGAGAAGAACTACTCCCTTCGCTTCTATATACTTTGCATTTTTTTTTACCAACAGCACATACCTAGGCAATCATTCTTTTTGTTAAAATGTGATTAAAATACCCTCAAATAAAATATCAAACATGCTAAAGCAAGGTAGTAAAGTAGGGGTATAAAGGTAGTTTGAAAAACACGGAACTAGAGACAAAATTTTCGGTGAAAAGTGCAAGATATTCTGGAAATGCTATACGCCGCGCACGCGTCATGTAGCATTTCGCTGCACACCACTCGGCCCACGGTTCAATAGCGTGGATCCGCAACTACCTCAAGAACCGCATCCCGGTGAGCTTTTTGTTGATTTTGTTATACTCTTCTTCCCACTTGCGTGCGCCGTGCGGGATAGTGCAGGAGAAAGTTAAGTTGGTGACGAGGTTTTGTTTGGGCAGGAAATCTTGGAGGTGGAGATAGAAGATGAGAAAACCAGCTTGACGACAGCCCCGTGGCTTTCTGAGGTATCCCGCATGCATCAATGCTGTCTAGTGTTTCACTAAGTAGTTCGGTCTTGTAATGTATTGAAGCTTACCAATTTAGGTTCTAGATAAGAAAAACACTTAGCATCTTTTGATTTTTAGTCCTAGCAGTAGTATGTGTGCTAATGCTAACGCAGGCGGGACTAGAATAAAAATAATCAAAGTTCACCAATTCATCATATATATACCAATACATATACTTTCAAACAATATTGTGCTAAATAGTAATACGTTCCGTAATTTTTAGCATCAATACTTTAATGTAACTGATGACAGCGTATAATGATAAAGAAATAGTGATCGAAATACTTATCAAAATAAAAAATCTGATAATAATATTGATAAGTTGTAGCAAATTAAAGAAACTAAAGAAAAAACACAGACAAAAGTTGATCAACATTGTTAAAATACATCATTCAATCTCAATAGCCTGTTAAAAAGAACAAAATTACTTAAAATTTTCAAGTAAAAAACAGTAGAGCGATCAAATATAAGTTAATGTATTATCTTTTAGAATGTACGTTCTACGTTCATAAAGCGATCAACCATAACATCATTAGTAATTTTCGTCAATCCTTATTTCTCCACACAGCAAATAAGTATATCATTCATGAAATTATCACCAATTAATTGAAAAGTTGGTTAGATATTTGTGTATTGAATAGTTTTAAAAAATATAATAGAAAAATGCATCTAGTGATTTACTTACTTGACATTGCGGTCAAATACTATAATTTTACCTCCAATTTGCAACGAGCTAAGTTGGTATTCCAAAAATCAATCAACAATCATCATATTGAAATCCTAACTCACAAATTGGAATAATTGAGAGAAATTTATAGTAAAGTACATATTAATCGGGTAGACCTAAGCTTCCTTCGGCCGGCGAGGGAATGAGACAATAGGGACCAGACGACACTATGACGAGATGGTAGGCAAGCGTAGCCGGTGGCACTAATTTTTCCCATTCTCTGGTGACCGGTCACTGCCTAGCTGGGTGCGGTTGTGCGACGAACGTGGTGCACATCTTCTACCCAACCATGCGTGACGAACAAGTGTCAAGGGCTGCTGTGAGGTGACATGCTATGAGATCATCAAATAGATACCATGGTCTGTTGCTGTTCTCCCTCTTACGCTGGCTCAAGGGCTAGCTTGGCCTACTATAGTTATCTTATAGACTGAGGAAAGCGGAGGCTTCTTGTGAACTGTTACTAACTACTAGGAATTTGAGTTACTAGTGCTTTTTTTATTGGGTTTTAAGGAAAAAAAACTAGGTGCACTAAGTTTAGCTGGGGTTCATACATAGGCTAAAAATGCTAATTCCTGCTAAAAATTTTTAGATCCGGTGTCCTAGGCCCCGTTTGGCACAGCTCTAGCTCCGAGATCTATGCTGGATCTGTAATTTGTTGACTAAATTAAAGTGATTTAAATATTTTTATTTAATATATAATATAAAAGAAATGAGTCATGTAAATGCACTTAACATACCTGCAACTCTAGATCCAGAATTTCCTAGAGCTACAGATGACCAACTCTAGGAAATCTATAGATTTCCTAGAGCTAAATCTCTGCCAAACAGGGCCCTATAATATTAGGTCCCACTTCGTGGTTCCGCCTATGAATGCTAGACTGCTAGTTACCATAGCACTTGCATTGTCAAGTCTTTAAACATCCCTTTTTGGGCATGCACCCTTCGTACACAATTCCCTGACACTATCAACACTGTAATTCATGACGACATGAACTCCATGTTCAGTCGCTGGTCATTGCGGTGCTTATCAGCATACGCCAATGACATACACCACCTCCAATGTAATAATGACCTGCATTGCTTAAGTGAAGGTGAAGGGCCAAGTGTACTAGAACAGACTATTTCTGCTGCCTTTGTTTTCTAGTCATGGTTTTGAACTTCAGAGATTTGCAGTTGCATAGATGCATTGGTTTGCGCCAGCTACGTTCTGATTGCATAGATCCAATATTTCAAAGTACTAGTTGAATGTCTATGCGTTGTTACGGATTTAAAAACTTTTAGAACATGTTTGTATGCATATTCTAATTTTTTTTACCACCCGTGAGTTTCAGAACATATAGTATGAGAAATTTTCAAAATCTATAGCAACGTACATGCATTCAGCTATTAATAATAATAATGATAAGTAACAGTAGGAAAACTACTCTTCTAGGATTCATAACATACCAAAATTTACTGATCCTCTGAAATAATAATGATAATTAACAGTAGGATAACTACTCTTCTAGGATTCGTAACATACTTTACCAAACTTTTAGAACATATCGGGATTGAATCACACAATCTTCTTTCTTTCTCCAACTCTTACCACTTAATAAGAATTACACGGCTTAAATAAGCCTCATGCATGCACACACAACCTCCATGCACCCACTAACTCCACTAACTTGGGCCTACTCTCATGCCTCCTAGAATCACTCCACGATCCACACGAGACCGCTTCTCACGGCTACTACGACTGCTTTCACACGGCTATGATCGCTTTGCACGATCACCAGTGAGATTTGGGGCCCTTCTAATCGATCGTTCCGCTAGCTAGATCTGTGCCTTTCCTTCACCCGCGCCCTCATGCTCGCCTACACCCCCGTCTCCTCCCATTCAACCTCGCCGCCACCGTCGCTCGGCGCTGCTCCAACTCCTAAAGTTGCTCGGCCCCCTGTGCCTCCGGCCTCCTACTTCCACCTGCGCTTGGCCTCCGGTGCATCTGTGCCCTGTCACCTGACTGACAGTGCCATCCTACTTGGCCCGCTCAACCTACTTGGCCCCAACTTCAACCACAACCCTTCGACGTTGACCACGGCCCCCTTCGAACATGGCGTCGACTTTGACCATGGCCCTCATCGACCACGGCCCTGACTTCGACCACGGCGTCGACTTCGACCACGGCCCCGACTTCAACCACTACTCCCGTCGACTTCGACCACTACCCTCTTCAACCACTGTCCCCTTCGACCACGGCCCTTCGATGTCGACCACATCTCCCTTCGACCACGACCCCCTTCGACCATGGCTTCGACTTTGACCATGAATCTTCAAGTTCGACCAACGCCCCCTCAACCACTGTCCCCTTCAATCACGGTCCTTCAACATCGACCACGACCCTCTTCAACCACGGCCCATCAACGTCGACCACCGCCCCCTTCGACCATGGCTTCGATTTTGACCATAGATCTTTGACTTCGGCCACATCCCCTCAACCACAGCTCCCTTCGACCATGGTACCAACTTCGACCACTGCCCCCTTTGACTATGACCATTGCCCTTCCAACCACTGTCCTCTTCGACCACAACCCTTTGACGTCGACCATGGTTCCATTCGACCATGACACCACAACCCTTCAACATCGACCACTTGCCCCTTCAACCACGGCTTCGACTTCGACCATGGATTTTTGACTTCGACCACTGCCCCCTTCGACCACGGCCCTTCAGCGTCGACCACTTCCCCCTTCGACTATGCCCTATCACCCGACTGCCGGCGTCAGCCTGCCCTGCTCACCCTACCTGCTCGGCCCCAACTTCGACCACGACCCTTCGACGTCGACCACAGCCCCCTTCGACCATGGAATCGTATTCGACCACGAATCTTCTACTTTGACCATGGCCCCCTTCAACCACGGCGTCGACTTCAACCACAGCCCCGACTTTGACCATGGCCCCTTTGATTTCGATCTTGGCCCCCTTCGACTTCGACCTTGGCCCCTTTCGACCACGGATCTTTGACTTCGAGCACTGTCCCCTTCGACCATTGTCCCCTTCGACCATGGCCCTTTGACGATCACGACCCTTCGACGACGACCACTTCCCCCTTCGACCATGGCCCCCTTCGACCACGGCTTTGACTTCAACCACGGCCCCCTTCGACTTTGATCACGGATCTTCGACTTCGACCACTACCCCCTTCTACTACTATTCCCTTCGACCATGGCCCTTCGACGTTGACCACTTCCCCCTTCGATCACTACTCCCTTCGACCATGGCTTCGACTTCGACCATGGATCTTCAACTTCGGCTACAGCCCCTCAACCACAGCCCCCTTCGACCACGGCATTAACTTCGACCACGGCCCCCCTTCGACTTCGACCATTGCCCCCTTTAACCACTGTCCCCTTCAATCACGGCCCTTCGACATCGATCACTTTTCCCTTTGACCACAGCCCCTTTTGACCATGGATGCAACCGCTAGGCAGTGGCGAGGGAGAGCCACGTAGGCGGGTGCAGGAAGAGGAAGCCATCGCTGCCGCGCAACACCGAGCAATGGCAACAGCAAGGGTGGGTGCAGCAGGGGGAGGAAAACCATGGCGACGCAGCGCCGCGGGGGCGAGGTGAGGAGGGAGTAGGGGGAGGCCATCGGATCCAATGGCCACCGTCTACGTGTAACACCCTGAAAAATGTAAATTTGAAATTGTGAAGCTTTTGAATTATTTCTATACTGTGTTTCGTTTGAATTTGGAATTTATGGTTTTTCCTGAAAAATTTGATGAAGGTTCCAAAAGTTAAAGAGGAAACAAACATGTTTAAATATTAGAAAGTTAAAAATCTAAACTAAGAATCTGAAAAGATGATCCAGAAAAGGAGGGGAGAGATTTGGCCTAAAACATAAAACCCTATTTCTGTAAATGATGATATAAAAAAACAAGGAAGCAAATACATTAAGAATGTCAACAAATATGGATATATATAAATAAATAAGTATATGTGCACCTAATAAAATATGGCACCTATTAAAGTTATGTTAAAAATGGAAATTACAGAAATTTAGGGGAGCAAGAAAGAGAGCAAATAAAATTAGAACTATAGATATATATGTATATAAATATATATATGCAAAGGCATAAATTAGAAACAAAAGAAAAGGGAAAAGAAAGAAATAAAAACAAAAAGAAAAAGGAAAAAGCCAGGCCGACCATCACCTCCGGCCCAGCCTGCCTAGCTCCCTTTCCCTCTCTCCCCGCCGACGTGTTTGCGCCGCACGGCCCAGCCGGACGCACCCGCGCGGCCCAGCTCGCGCGCGCGTCCGCTTCCGCTGCCGCCTAGGCCCGCTCCCTCGCACTCTCTCTCTCGCTGCCGGGTGGGCCCGAGCCGTTAGGCTTGTCTTCTTCCCCTCCCTGTCTTTTTCTCCCCGCACGCCCGAGCCTCTCCGCTCCTCTCCACTGTGCGTTTCAGTCAAAAGCCGCAAGACCCGGGACGCACGACACGGGCGACGTGCGGGTGCAGCCCAGTACCACGCGACCTCACCCCCGCCGCCCGTTGTTGCCGCTGACAGCCGAATGGGCACGCACGACCATCGCCGAAATTGGCCATCCCTCGGCAGCTATAAAACCGAGGCCATACTCCATCTGTGTCGCCACACTCTCCGCAACATTCTCCCGAAAGCAATCGGGTTTTAAACCCATAAAGCCCCGCCAGCGAGCCCCTCCTTCCTCAGCTCCGGCGACCCCCAAGCCACCGAGATACACCCCTAAAACCCAATTCCTTGCCACCTCAACCTCGCCAGCTCACCGTGAAGGCAACCCCGGCCTCACCCGGGGCTCCCGCCGCCTGTACACCGCTGCCACCAGAGCTCCTCCCGAACCGCCGCCACCGCATGCCGCCGACCCCTCTCCAGCACTTCCCGTTCACCCTAGATCCCACTGGTGGCATCCACACCACGCCGGCAACCCATTTCGGCCATCACCCCAGACTCCCCGGTCCTTCCTCACCGGCGACGCCACCTTCTTCCCCGGCCTCAGACTTCCTCTGCCCGGCCCCCTCCGAGAGATACTTCAAAGGGATCTATTCCCCTATAGGGGTAAGAAACACCTGAGTGCTCACTTGGCTAGCTGAGCAAATCTCTATCTCTCTCCCCCTGGCTCCCTCGGCGCGCATTCGAGCCCCCGGCTCCGCACGCTGAGGTTGAGCCATTTCTTTTAAATCGCGGGCTGACAGCTGGGCCCCGCTGGTCAGTGACCGACTGTCTGCGTTGGCTGCTGACACATGGGCCCCGCCTGTCAGTGCTATCGCTGGCATGTGGGCCTAAAGCCTGAAGGGTCCCACCTGTCAGTGGCCGACAGCCCCTGTGGCCACTGACAGAAGGGTCCCACTTGCTAGAGACCGTGGGCCATGGATTTCACTGACATGTGGGCCCTACCGGCCATAGACACAGAAGATAAATAATAAAGGAAAAAGATAAAATGTGAAATATGACATATAGGACCCACCTGTCAGGATTCTGATAATTTTTTGGAATTAACTGAACTGGGATTTTTAAATGGGCATAACTTATTCATTTTAACTCCAAATTGAGTGAAACAAATTTCTAAATTCATCTAAATTCAAGATCTATCCAATGGAACTAGAATCATGATTTTTAGAGTTCATTTGAATTTATGGTGTTATTTGGTTTGATTTGTTGATTTTCTTTTTATCCAAATTTTCGCGCACGCTAAAATAGTATACGAGGCTCAAGAGGAAGAGGTCGAGGCAGCAGCACTAGAAGCACCAGATCACCAAGAACCAGATCACTGTGACCAAGGCGAGTTAACACTTTGACCATGTTGAACCCATGTTTATACAAATTTAATTACTGTTAAATTATTAACATGCATGCTGCTACTTTATGTGGTATATTACATTCACTTTTAAAGATGTTAGTTATACACCTGATATTATGCTTGTTAGTAATACTCCGTTGAAATGTTGGACATATGAACCTTGTCACCATAGTAAAATTATAATAATATAGTTTTCGTAGATAACTCCTTAATATAATGCGTTGCTTAGTATTGCTAGTTAGTCGGGGTACCTAAAATACCCCAAAAATCACCACTTGCAAATTATGAAATGATCTTGGGCAGTCATGGTGGGAATGACTGGAGTATGTTGGAATGGATATTTTATGTTCCCACAAACCTCAACTTGCTTAATTATCTAGGCGGATGGTTCGAGGGTGTGTGTGTGAGTGGTGCAGTGGAAGCACAAAGGGGTTAGCAGTAGAACCGCCCAGATAGCCCTAAGGACCGAATCTTGTGATGTCCTCCCAGTGTACAACAAGTACAACCACAAGCTGGCAAAATATAGGCAGGGCTAACTAATTTGCATCTACTTAGTAAGAGTTGCGCCGGTGTGACCACAGGCGGGTAGAGGATGGCCACATCCTCCGACGTGACAGCGCAAGAGGGGGCTTCTGGAAGGGTGGTCGTACCCCGAAGGAAGTGGAAACCTTAGCAGACGTAACTCTGCTAGGAAAAATGCATTGTAAAGGTCATGTGATAGTCTACTCAACCGCATGGCTAAGGGATCATGTGGGGCAACGAGTGGATTTATCTCTTGTGGGTAAAATGTGCAAACTCTGCAGAGTCAAAAACTATTCGAATAGCCGTGCCCACGGTCAAGGGCAGACATGCGAACGTAACTAGATATAGTTCTATTTAAAACTCTTGAAGGGTGGAATTGGTAAAGTTGAGGGCAGAGAAAGGCCCTAGTTTGAGTTGTCCTGGGTGTCGTCCCAGTGGTAAGTTAAGCGGCTATAACGCTGAAAGATGCTATATGGTGCAGATGCCATGTAACGGTGGATGGATGCTGTGTCAAATTACATGATAGTCTTACTTCGCAAAATACAAGTTATGAGTTAAAAATTGCTAGGTCTTAGGGATTTTTAAGTAATTGTATTCAAAAGCACTCTATGCAAAATAAAATAAGCCCAAGCCTTCCTTTGATAAGCTGAGCATGTTAAATATTGCATTCTGTGTGTTGGCTCGCTGAGCACGGTGAATTTGTGCTCACACTCGCATTACCCAAAACAGAGACGCATAATCACTATGCCTACGAAGACACCCCTACAACCGAAGGGAAAAGCAATGAAGGAAAATAGGGCGTAGCTGAGAGACCCCAGATTTTTCAATCCGGAATCTTCTGTGATTCCACCGCACTATTCCCTGGATCAGTAGATAGTGCTCACATATTACAGTTCTGAATATCAAAAGTACATATCATACGGAAGCTTAAATACAATAGTAAACTTACTCATGGGCCGATTAGGCCGAAATCAATAAATTGCAGCAGCGGAAGAACGAAGCACACAGATGGGACCTTCAGGACATGCCCACAGGCAGCCAACTGGAGGTTCGCGACCTAGCCCTTGACATCTCCATCTTCTCTGCCAGCTTGTCCAGTCTTGTTGCTGAGGCGAGGTGATTTGATTCCTGATTCTGAATTTTGTCGCAAAAGCGAGTGTGAGCACTCCAACCCCGTGCTCCGCGAGCCAATACACAAAATGCAAATAAATAGTATGCATGGCTTAACAAAGGAGAGGCTCGGGTTATTTTTATTTGCCAAAAATCGCTTTTAGCAGCATTGTTATTATTTAATCATAGTGTTATTGTTACTGCCTATACTCCACCTAGCGACTACCATAATCGACTTAATCCACCAAAATACACTTTCTTTATTGATTGCTGTCAAAGACTCTAAACAGCGATTATCATCAATTATGCAATCCACCAATCATACCTTCAATGCTGCCTAAATCCCCAAATAGCGAGTATCAGAACTTATATAATCCACTGATCAATTACTGCCTAAAACTCCAAACAGCTAGCGACATCATTCATCTAATATCGTTTATTTATTCCACCAGTATCTTTTGCATTCTAAATTCTTAACAATCCAATCCTTTCGTTATTGATCCACAACCATAATTTGCTTCTTCAATAACTAATCTTATTTTTTCATTATCTATCTCTAACTAATTCATGAGTAAACATCCACCAAGAATATCATTGACCAAGTATACGATTCACTAGTATATATCCACCAAGTATATCATTGATTAGGTCTATACTCTAGGAATTGTTATCATACTCCAAACTCCCAAGATCAATTCATCAATCCAGAGCTTGTTCAAATCCTATTAATCCCAATATTGTCAACATCTCCCAAGAATTTATAACAAATATCGGTGCTGTAATCCAACCAATACCCTTGCACTTCCTAGTACTCCAAAGATCATATAAATCATCTATCTAGTCTAGATATCCATTTGGACTCATTTCTCCCAGAATCCACACTATCGTTTTCTTTTTATAATCGACATGAGTCCACCAATATATTTATGTTTTTACCACAAACTTCCATCTTCATTACTCCCGACTCTACTTATTTCCTCATATATTTCACTTTGCGAGAAGAGAAAACATTTTACTTTTGCAATATGATACATAAAAATTTTCTGAGACCTAGCAGTTTTGAACAAAAACATAATGTTCAAGAAAATGCAATAAAAATAGCGATCCAGATTCCATCCACCGTTACATGGCATCCGCACCATATAGCATCTTTCAGCGTTATAGCCGCTTAACTTACCACTGGGACGACACCCAGGACAATTCAAATCAGGGCTTTCCACTGCCCTCCACTTTTTCTATTACCACCCACAAAGTTTTTGAAATAGAACTATATCTAGTTAAGTTCCCATGTCCGCCCATGACCGTGGGCACGACTATTCGAATAGTTTTAGACTCTACAAAGTTTGCACACTTTACCCATAAGAGATAAATCCACTCGTTGCCCCACATGATTCCTTAGCCATGCGGTTGAGTAGACTATCACAGGACCTTTACAATGCATTTTTCCTAGCAAAGTTACGTCCGCTAAGGTTTCCACTTCCTTCGGGGTACGACCACCCTTCCAGAAGCCCCCTCTTGCGCCGTCACGTCAGAGGATGTGGCCATCCTCTACCCGCCCGTGGTCATACCAGCGCAACTCTTGCTAAGTCGATGCAAATTAGTTAGCCCTGCCTACACTTTGCCAGCTTGCGGTTGTGCTTGTTATACACGGGGTGACATAACAAGATTCAGTCCTTAGGGTTACCCGGATGGTTCTACCACATTTCACCTTTTGTGCAATCACTGCACCACATTTCACCTTTTGTGTAATCACTGCACCACATACCAGCCCTCAAACCATCCATCCAGGTATTTAAGCAAGTTGGGGATTTTGGAAACATAAAACAATCATAGCCAACATATACCAGTCATTACCACCATGACTGCACAACCAAATTTTCTCATGATTACAGTGATGCTTGGGCGTTCTCACGTCCATGAATACCTCTGCGATACTAAGCATGGCATATAAATAACAGACTTATTTTTGAAAGGTTACTATAATAATTTTGCTAGGGCGACAAGGTTCACACATTCAGATTTTCTAAAGGAGGTGTAATATTATTCAAGGCAAACAATGGGCATATATCTAGAATATTGAATTTATCATGTATTTGCATATAAAATAACAGCATGCAATTTGATAATTTAAACCAAAGTAATTTGCAGAGAATGTAGGTTCAACATGATCAAAGTATTGACTCGCCTGGCGCGGTTTACCGCGGTCTTGAGCTCACTCAAAGCTATCTCATTTGATGGTCTTGGGCTTTTGGTCTTTATCTCCACCTTGATTTTGATCTCGTTTGATCCATCGATTCTTCGGGACTCCAGTTTCTAACTATGCGATAAGCGACTGAATCCAAATAAGAGCAAATAACTCAAGAGATCCAAATAAATCCAAATACTTTAAATGCCCGATTTAATTTAATTTATACATTTTTACGATTTGAGAATAGAAGGATGATTCGGTTTAATGTGTTGCCAACACAGTGGTAGCTGGATTTGAGCAAGAGAACAGATTATTTGAATAGCTTTACCGTGAGGGAAAATTTTGGGATAATAAGAGATCAAAAGTGAGGAAGTATCTACAGAAATTATTGGCTTTGGAAAAAGAAGTGGCCAAACATAGCCGATTGAAGGAAGGCGAGGTTCGATCTTTTATTAACAATTTCCTTTATTATTATTTTTATATTTATCAAGGAAGCTCCATGAGCTAGGTTAGACCTATAAATTGGTGTACGAGTTTATTGAGCATTATTCTTGTTGAGTGCTATTGTTCTGGGCATTTTGGCTTACCGAATTAATTTTAGAGTCTAGGTGTATAGCATTTTATGGGGTGATATTTTATGTAGCCTCAGTTTTCATTAAGCCTATTTCAGTTCGAATTAGGATTCAGTTGTATGAGCCATATCTTGTTATTTCACGCTCATCATTATTATTTACTAAATCTAGTATTAAGATTTAATTAATGATACCATTATTAGCTATTTGGGCAAAGCTTGTTACGTAGGGTTATATTTTAATATTTGTTGCTTCGCAAAATCTACCTCTAAGATTTATTTAATGACAGTGTGTTAATTACTGGACATATATCTTAATTATATTTAAGGGTATCTTTACTAAATTTGGATATTTAATCAAAATCACAATGCTTTTATTAATATCTCTGATCAACATTAAATCTTTTAGATAATTATTCATACCATGTAATTAATCATATATGAGCTACTCCAAACGTAAGTCTTAATTAATCCCATTTTCGCCCTAGTTAAATTTTTATTTGCTTCTGTAAATTTTTCTCAAATTTTCCTTGATTTTGTTAATCAAAACGAGTTACAAAAATGAAACAAAAATTTAAGGAAAAATGGTGCAGCCGAAGGATTCGAACTCAAGATCTCGACTGTGAATTGTTTAGCTCTCACTCGGGTAGCCAAGTGGGCCGGCGGCCTGGGCTGAGGAGGGGAGGGATTGTATTATAGTTATGCCTAGTTGGTCCTTGGGCCAAAACACAGTAACTTGGAGCCGGCGGAGGGCAGCCTTGCCGACGGCGAGTGGCGGCCGGAGGAGAGTTAGGAACCGCCAAAATGGGTTGCCCAGATGATGGCGAGGCTATGGGTGGTGGCGCGTCGGCCGGAGCTGCGGCGAGGTGGGCGAGCGGTGGAGCTCGGCGGACGACAGTGAGGGAAAACGGTGCGCCGGCAGCGTGGTCGAGGGAAAGCAAAATTGGCCGGCGCACGAGCATTAGGGCGTCGGGAGGAACTCACCCATGGAGGCAGCCGAGCGGGGATGAAGCCGTGGCGGGCTGGCGACGACAGCCTGCGGCGGCGCGGATGGGCTCACGTCGCCGGCAACTTGGGGTGGAGGAGAGGCCCCGGCGGCGGTTGGGGAGGCTCCGTGGCGCTGAGGAGGTGCTCCTCCAGTGAGGAATCGGAGGGAGACCACCCGAGGAGGAAATGGCGCGGGCGGCGGCGGGAGTGGCCGGTGGTGGAGAAGAAAGGCATTGCGCGGGCTTCGGTACACCGGAGTCCGATTAACTCAGAGAGGATGTGCACGGAGAGCAGGGGCACGCCTTGACGCGGTCGGAGAGGCAGGGCGTTCACCGGGGTGCCCGAATGGCAGGGAGGCAGCAGCGTGTGCTCGGGCGGAAGGAGGGACAGGGAAGAGGACGGTGCGGAGGGGGAAGGAACTACTTATGGCCATAGGAGATCATGGAAACGGTGGGTGGCACGGGGAAAAATCAAAGGCGGTGCGGGCGCATGCTTGCCACGAGGCAGAAGAGAGCTGCGGCGTCAGAAGGAGCTGAGCACGGGGAGGAAAGAGAGAAGGCGGGGAAGGAGCAGGGGGAGAAGAGGGAGTGCGGGTGAGGGGGTGGAGAGCGGGGCCCGCTGGGCAGTGAGAGCCAGCACTCGGGCCACGCGGCGGCAGGGGAGGCGGCCGAGGCGCGGGCCCGCCTGGCAGGAGGAGAGGGCGTGGGTGGAGATGAGCTGGCGCGCGGGAAGGGAAGCTGGGCCGCTCGGCCGGCCTGGTTCCCCCCTTCTCTCTCTTTTTTTTGTTTTTTGTCTTTTATGAGTTCTTAAATTTTGAAACCTCAACCAAATTCAGGAAAACACCATAAAACCCAAATTCCAATAAAATATATTGTAAAATAAGTCAAAAGCTTCACATTTTCAAATTTCAAATTTTTGGGATGTTACAAACCTACCCCCCTTAAATGAATCTCGACCCCGAGATTCCTGTAGGGCAGAAAGAATAGAGATGAGTTAGGTTGGCTAGCAATGAGTTTCAGGGTGTTGCTCGACATATAGTTCTTTAGCTCCATCGAGATATGAAAATCTGCACAATAGGGGTTAACACTTGGAGAAATCAAAAGGAAAGAGAGAAATCTAGTCCTCCCGGATAGGCCGTAGACTTTTAAATACTTGCTCTTGATGTTGTTGTAGTTCCTCGACATTTCTGTCTCTTCGTGCTACCCCCCTTAAATAAATGACGATTGTCATTATTCATCCACTATACTCTAACTGTCTTGGTCAACAACAGATTTGAGTAGCATTTCATGGGATAAGGGTCTTGTCCTTCACAGAAATAGGTGGCCTTGTCCTGTGGGCTTTCTCCTGGCGGGTGGTTTTCTTCATGGTGATGTTGTTTTCCTTAAATATTAGAAGGTCGTGAAATCTTCACTTCTTGATTACCTTGATTTTGGGTTATCCGTTATTTTGCTTCCATGGATCCGACGGGGTTTCAGCAAAAGGTGAGAAGGAATAGCATGAGATACGAATAGAATCGCGGGGATAAGGCAATCCAAACCCATTCTAATTTTAAGAGAGTATACCACGGATGCCGGGGTAATACAAAACCACTCAAAATTTTAATGCAAACTCTTCTCGTGACTACGAAATAGGACGCCCGAGGGCAAGATGGCAGTGCACAGGGCCCAACGGAAATCTTGCAACAATACAACGTCTACTCGGAAAAGCACACATAAGGGGCATAGGGTTTATCTGAATAGTTCGTTTAAAACGAAACCACCTTATCTTCATGAATATCTTCAACGTTCCTAACCTTAAATTTTTGGAGTAAGGGTACGATAAGAAGAGCAAAATCTTTCTTTTTAAATCAATAGAAAGAAGAGGGAAGTATTCTAGGGTAATTTGATTGATATCAGCGCTCACTCTTGTGTTATTGTTTGGAATTCGGGGTAAGAAAGCTCTAGAAGTAAAAAATGGTTAAGGCAGCATTTAGATGAGAAAGAATCATCTAAGAGAGATAATAATGAGCAGTATAACTTATATTTTTGGAGATAGTAGTTTAATGAAATATTTCTAGTCATGAAACTAACGGCCAGGCTAAATAGGTCACGACCTGCAGTCGATATGCTCTGATACCATCCCTGAGAGACCCCAAATTTTTCAATCCGGAATCTTCTGTGATTCCACCGCACTATTCCCTGGATCAGTAGATAGTGCTCACATATTATAGTTCTGAATATCAAAAGTACATATCATACGGAAGCTTAAATACAATAGTAAACTTACTCATGGGCCGATTAGGCCGAAATCAATAAATTGCAGCAGCGGAAGAACGAAGCACACAGATGGGACCTTCAGGACATGCCCACAGGCAGCCAACTGGAGGTTCGCGACCTAGCCCTTGACATCTCCATCTTCTCTGCCAGCTTGTCCAGTGATGCGGACCAACTAAGGATTAGTTGATGCGTAGGGATGGCCCGATCTTTCCCGGTACGATCAGCGAGGTTCCTTCTCCTTGGATAGAGTCTTCTCCTTGTCTTGATGCAGCAAACAATATTGATAAGGGCAATTTGCACTAGTATGCAAGGCGCACACTAGAAGCAATCCACTGAACTCCCCAAACCGTGAATTCAGCAAGAAGACACGAATTAGAAGAGATGAACCTTGTAGATTCGATGGGCAATCTCAAGAATCTCCTATTCTTGCCTTGCACCAACTTCGCAAACTCCAAACGAGAAACCTTGCAATCACGCAATTTGGCCGCCACCAACCATCATGGCGATTTTCTCCTTTATTTCACGAGTCTAAAAACTTATCATATCATAGCTTGAGTTACAATGGGGATAAGGCCCTGGCCTTATATTGGTGCACAATACACGGCCTTGATTACAACTCACGCACTACTTGGCCTAAGGCCGAAACAAACTCCAATACGAACTAAAAAGGAAATACCTAAACTGCTACCTCTGGTTTCTCTCTCAATTTGCGACTTAACCATGAGGATTCCGTGGCTGGCATCTCATCCATTATATGGGGCTTCAAAATAGCTTTCCAACGAGTCCAAGAACGCCCAAATCGGACTCCGTTTATGAAAGTTATGGACGTTTTAGTATCGGTCTTGCCAGCTGTCCTAATCCGAGTCCGAATCGGTTTCAAATCTTTATATGTTTTGTTTTCTTGTTCAAGAGGCTTCCAAATCCGTTTGGAACATGAAAAGGAATCCGTCTCAACCTTTATAAAGCCATGGTGTGGTCGGATTTTATCCTTACTTGCATTGCAATACTCGGACTCCTTATGTTTGGCAAGTCTCGCGCGTCTCTCCGGACAGCTCGTGCAACTTCCAATGAAATTGCCATAACTTTGTGTAGGAAGCTCCAAATCAAGCGCCGTTTGATTTGTTGGAAAGTAGACTTCATTAGATTTCCAAATATGTATTTTTTGTGTCTTAGAAACCTCAGAATGGACATTGAGAACTTCATGAACTTTGTGGATAGAACTGCAATCATGAGAACTTGATTGATCTTGTGTCTTCCTCTTGGCCACATCATCCCCTCCCCCTTCAAGTGAAACCGTCCTCGGTTTCGTGGTAATCTTCACAAGCTCTTTGCCCTTGACGGCAATGTCAGAAATAATCTCCTCATCTCTCTTGGGCTGCAAAGATTGAAATATACATTTATGCATAAAAGTGAAACGATTGACTCTCCCTTGGTGTGTAACATTGCGATCAAACTGCCACAGACGCCCCAACATGATGTGACACATGTGCATAGTCATGACGTCACACTCCACCTTGCCTTCATATCCATCAATTGAAAACGGCACGTGAACTTTATGAGTAACTTTCAGCTTACCAACATTGTGAAGCCGTTGCATATAGTATGGTTTAGGATGACGCCATGTGGTTAATGAGAGTGCATCGACTACGTCCTTGCTGATCACATTGTTGTAGCTTACACCATCGATTATAAGCTTGCACCGTTTGCCTTTGATCATGCATTGGTTTGAAAAACACCACGTCGCTGCCCCTTCTCAACAATTAGCTTATTGTCACCATCCACCTTATGAGTCATCAAAGTTGGACCAATCTCAGGATCACAATACACAACGTCTTGCGAAGAATTATTGAATTTCTCATCGTCATGTTCAGATTCCTCGCTTTCGCCCTCCGTGGCATATCCCTCATGTGTGAGTAACACCTTCCTTGCATTTGGGCAATCCCTCATCATGTGACCCCTGCCCTTACACTTGAAGCACTCAATTTGACTTGTTCTAGCGGTGGAGAACGTGCTAGAATCAGATTTGGTTTCTTCTTTACCTCTGTTGCTTGCCTCCTTTGAAAGAGCCCCATTTGAATGACTTGATGTCGCCACCTTGGAGTGTGAACCAACATCATCGCCTTGCTGTGATGGACACCTCCATGGGTTTGTTTGAGTGTTGGCATGTCCTCCCTTGGCTTGTTTGCACTTCAATTGTTGTTCATCACGTTCAGCTTGATGCACTAAGTCTTGGATGTTGTAGTAATGGACCATCTCCACCCTATCTTGCACATCCTCATTCAACCCATTAAAGAAACGTGCCATAGTAGCCTCATCATGCTCCTCTGTTCCTGTACGGATTATCAACATCTCCATCTCTTTATAATACTCATCAACACTAGAATTACCTTAGCGTAGTTGTTGTAGCCGGTTATACAAGGTCCTAGTGTAGTGTGCTGGGACAAAACGCCGCCTCAAAATATTCTTCAATTGTACCCAAGTATTCGGACGAGCTCCTACGCGACATAATTAATTCCACCAAACAAGAGCATATCCGGTGAACTCAATTGTCGCCAAACGAATCTTCTTATCCTCAGTATAGTGATGGCTGTCAAAAATTTGTTCGACACGCATCTCCCACTCCAAGTACTCTTATGGTTCAACTTTACCATTAAATGATGGGATAGAAATTTTTATCTGCCCAATTCCATCATCCTCAGTATAGGGAAGCTGGGCCGCTCGGCCGGCCTGGTTCCCCCCTTCTCTCTCTTTTTTTTTGTTTTTGTCTTTTATGAGTTCTTAAATTTTGAAACCTCAACCAAATTCAGGAAAACACCATAAAATCCAAATTCCAATAAAATATATTGTAAAATAAGTCAAAAGCTTCACATTTTTCAAATTTCAAATTTTTGGGATGTTACAGTAGCCTACGCTTTTCTTGGGCCTGGACAAGTGGACGTAAGGCATTGTGTGCTCATATATTGTCGGAGTCTTGATAATATATTATGCACACATTACCCATCAGTCGCTTGCCTGTGGTTGTGGTTTCACTTTTGCTTTCGTTCTTCGCTGCTTAATTATTGTAATAATGACATTTGGTCTAATGGCCCTTTTGTAAAACTCTCACCCGATGTGGTGTATTATAATTCAGTAATATTGTTAATGTTCATGCGATGTATGAAATGATTCAGCAATGTACCCGTGTGCACTATCTACTGATCCAGGGAATAGTGCAGTAAACACAGTAAATTCTGGATTGAAAAATCCAGGTCTGACACTACGAGCGCCCGTCTCTCGGATCCACCGGCCGCCACGATTGCTGCCTTCTAGATCCACCTGCTGCTGTTGCTAAGCATGCCTCTCAAATCCACTGGCCGCCATAGCCGAGCACCCTTCTCTTGGATCCACTGGCCGTTATCGTCGAGCGTCGTGCCGCCTCACGGTTCCCACCAGTCTGGCCGCTGTCTTGACTGGAATCACTTCACCGCACTGTTTGTGTAGCGAAAAATCTTAGTTGGAGGGGCGATGGGAGATGGGGCGGCAGTGGTGGGGAGATGCCCAGTTGCCAGTGAGGAGGGAGAGGGGAGATGGGGTGGTGGCGGTGGGGAGATGCTGATGGGCAGCGAGAAGGGAGAGGGGAGATGAGGTGACGGGTCAGTGGGTTACGACCATCTGTGAGGGAAAGAGAGAGAGCATGGGAGAGAGATCTGGAGAAAATGAAAGAACAGAATAACCGAATGTGAAAGTGGAGAGAAGGGACAGTTAGCACCAGAGAGAGGGGATATAGATGGTCAAGATTTCTGTGTTTAGATCGGACGGCTAAGAAGAGAGGAGTAAGAATGCACTGACGACTACCAACTCACATCTTTAAGGAGTAGAGATTTGTTGAGGATAAAGAACCTGGGAGCTATTGCTGAGGGCGACCTACTTTTGGAGAGGTCTAGTGGGCTTTTTGGATATAGGGTTTGGTAGGATCATTTTTGTGTGTGAAAAAGATCTAGCAATGGTGTGCTCCTGCGCTGATTGTATATATTTATATGTTCACTCTTGCAAATGATGTTTTAGTTTTTTGTGGTCATCATATTGTCTTTGGAATACTACTGCATCAATATGCTCCTGTGTTCATTATGTCTTCTTAGGGGTGGAAACGGATCAGATTCGATTGAATAGTCTCAAATACGAATACGAATCCATATTTTTAAAATGAATACGAATACGAATTAGAATATTCTCAAATATGGATACGAATATTCTCGAATACTAATACGTATATTTTCGAATACGGATTTTCTCAAATACGAATATCGGATCAAATGGATTCCTAGCGGTTTTGCCGATTTTTCACCAGTTTTTGACCGGTTACCAGTTTTAAACCACCTAAATTCAAATTTTGAATCATAAAATTCGTACGGATTTTCATAGGTTCTAGAAATGGATCGAATACGAATCGAATAATCTCGAATATGAATACGGATATGAATATTCTCGAATACGAATGCGAATACGAATACGAATATTCTTGAATACAGATACGAATATTCTCGAATATGAATACGAACATTTTCGAATACGAATTTTGCTTACTACATTCGTGTTTTCTCAAATATGAATATTAGATAAAACGAATTATCCGTTACCGTTTTCCACCCCTATGTCTTCTGATATGGCCAGCCCTCTGGTAGAACTAGAAGTTGGCTGCACCTGCAATCGCTCACAGTTGCATGTCCTCCATCCTATAAGCGTCATGGTAATTCAATTTTCATTTCTAAATACAGCTGGATGTGACATTATGCTATTCTGATATCTTTTTTCCCACTTTATATGCACTCGCACAATATTTTTTATGTTTTATGAACTCCTTGAAAAGAATTTGTTGTTATAAGTTGAATTCTACGATGTTATATATCCTTTATGAGGAATTTGAATTGCACTAGAGTAAAATACTATATTTATGATAATTTAACTTAACTCATCCTTAATTTTGTTCTTAGCTTCGCCACTGAGTACAAGCGAGCGCAAGCCGTGCAACGCTTTAGGCGATCAATGTGCACGGTCAAGGATGAGACCACAGCCCATCATGCCCGACTGAGCGAATTTCTTGTAGTTTTACCATTTCCATGCCATGTGCTGCAGACACGCGCGTTGCTATGGGTTGTTTCCTCCGTTTCTTTTTTCTTTTCATTTTATTTGTACTTTTTTGCCAAATATTGTAGTAGGTCTATTTTGTTGTCCTTCATTTTCATTTTCCCTACTATTGTTCTATTATTTTTCTATTTTGTTTAGTTAATCACCTTTATTTGTCGCCTACTCGGTGAATTCATCTTGTCCTGCAATTCAAACATAGTTGATGAACTGTTGGAGTATGGTCGATGAATCATTAGAATATTGAGCTCAAACACGTGGAACATCGGTGATAAACTATTGAACATTAAACCAAATACGCGGAAAATTTCCTTTTACCTATTGGAGCATCTAATACCCCATCCGATTCATTTCCCCTACCCAATTCAAATAAGCACGCTCGAACATCGTGTATAAATTACTGGAACATTTAGGATACCAAGCTAAAATACTTTGCTTTATCTACTTCAACATATGAATAAGGTATTATTTACTAAGCCAAAGTATTTGCAGGTGATGCCTTATTTTTAAAGATACGAATATGGTATTATTCACGTGCGCGGCTTACTATGTTGGACAGGGTTGGCTTCACGGGCTGTGGGCTCGGGTGGGCTTCACGGGCGGGGCACCTAGTCTCCTCCCGACACACGGAGGGAGTACATAACGTGGACGGAGGAAGCCCACGCTGCCTATCATCGGATGGCCCATATCTCGCGCGTGAAGCCTACCGCCGCCGCCCATATTCGCAAAGACGCAAACCAACTTCGGACTGACTAGTCAACTCCTCGCCTCCCCCAGTCCGCCGCCCCGCAACCCAAATTCCCCCGTCCGCCCCGGTCCCGATCTGCCGCCACCCCCGATGGCCGCCGGCCGCCATGCGCCTCACCTCCGCCTGGCCGTGCCGCCGCGGATTGCCGCGCACCCCTCCTTCCGCTACCCCTCCACGCCTCTCCCCACCCCATCCAAGAGCCGC
Organism: Dendrocalamus latiflorus; assembly: GCA_017311315.1. NCBI lineage: Eukaryota > Viridiplantae > Streptophyta > Magnoliopsida > Poales > Poaceae > Dendrocalamus > Dendrocalamus latiflorus. Next base: position 12,285,324 of record CM029654.1, read on the forward strand.
CTCGCCGCCTCCACCGCCGCGTCCCCCTACGCCGCCACGCTCCTCCGCCTCCTCGCGCTCCACTCGCTCTTCCTCCTCGCGCCCGCCGCCCGCTCGCTCCCCTCCCTGCCCCACCTCCTCTCGCTCCCCCCGCTCCTCGCCCTGCTCTCCGCCGCCGTCGCCCTCCTCCTCCCCGCCGCCTCCAAGAACCAGCTCCACCCCTTCCCGGCCCTCCCCCACCTCCTCCGCCCCGCCGCGCTCCTCGCGCTCTCCATCCTCCTCCGGCTCTTGGCTCTCCGCCTCCTCCCCTCACCCGGCCTCCTCGTCCTCTCAGACTCCGCCGGCGCTCTACTCGGCCGCGCCCTCCGCCGCCCCTCCCGCCGCCGCGTCCTCTTCGTCGCCGTCGCCGCCTTCTCGCTCGCTGCCATCTGCCCGTCCCCACCCGTTCTCCTCGCGCTCCCCTTCGCCTCCGGTCTCCTCTCCTCCGACGAGCACTCCGCCTCCGCGCGGCATGTCACCCGCAGTCACCGCGCCCGTGCGGCTATATTTGCCTTCGCCGCTGCCTTGCTCTCCGTGCCGGCACTTGTGGGCCTCTTCTTCCTTGGTCGTGGAAGTGACACCGGCGATGGTGATGTACCTGTACAGATCGGCCGGCTCTGGTGGCTGCTCCTTAATGCTGCCGTCTTTGGCATGGTCTTGGGGCGACGGCAGGATTATGATGGTAGTAGCGGCAGGCCAAGCATAGATTTTGCGATGACGTTCTTGTGCACTGTTGTGCTGGAGCTGGTGTACTACCCGAAACTGTCTTTACCGGGCTTCTTGATTTGTGGGTTCCTGTTATGGATCACCAGCAGGGAGCTGGCACCTTCATGGTATGTGGAGCTTGGGAGCGCAGATGTATCGGAGTCAGTGTATGAGGCAGTCAAAGGGCCAGTCCGCCATATCCTGAGTGAGCGCAAGTCGAGGAAGATTGCAGCTTTTCTGTTGATCAATACAGCTTACATGTTTTTGGAGTTTGCCAGCGGGTTCATGAGTGATAGTCTTGGGTTGATCTCTGACGCCTGCCATATGTTGTTTGATTGTGCAGCGCTGGCAATTGGACTCTATGCATCCTACATTGCAAGATTGCCTGCAAATGGATTGTATAACTATGGTAGAGGCAGGTTTGAGGTGCTGTCAGGGTATGTGAATGCAGTGTTCTTGGTCCTTACTGGAGCACTGATTGTGTTGGAGTCATTTGAGAGGATCCTTGAGCCTCGGGAGATATCAACAAGTAGCCTTTTGGCAGTTTCAATAGGTGGACTTTTTGTAAACATCATTGGATTGGTTTTCTTTCATGAGGAGCACCATCATGCGCATGGTGGTAGCTGTTCTCACTCCCATTCGCATTCTCACTCCCACTCACATTCTCATTCACATCATCATGGCCATGAAGATCACCACCATCATGATCATGTTCATCAGGGGGTTGCTCATGAGGAGAAGGTGTGTCACGGGCATCATGGAGACTCAAATAAGAGCCACCTTCATAATCAGCACCACGATAGTAACAGCGAGCAGAGCCATCATCATAACATTATGGGAAACACTAGTCTTCAGGAATTTTCGTGCAAAGACAAACATAGCCACAGCCATGGCCATGAGCATCATCACCATGACCATTTGGAACACCACCAGCAGGGTGATCATGCTTATCAAGATTGCAGCAATATCAGCAGTGAGCAAGGGCTTCTTGAGATTCCCCTGAGAAATATACATTCTCATTGCTCAGAAGCTTACAATTGCAATGGAGAACTAGATTCGTCAGAAACAGGAAACCATAATAAGTCGAGAAACCAACATCATCACATTGACCATAATATGGAAGGAATCTTCTTGCATGTCCTAGCTGACACAATGGGAAGTGTTGGTGTTGTTATATCAACCTTACTGATCAAATACAAGGGGTGGCTGATAGCTGATCCTATTTGCTCAATATTTATTTCAATAATGATTGTTTCTTCTGTCCTTCCGTTGTTAAGGAATTCTGCTGAAATTTTGTTGCAAAGAGTTCCAAGGAGTCATGAGAAGGACTTGAAGGCAGCTTTGGATGATGTTATGAAGATTAAGGGTGTCATTGGAGTCCATAATGTTCATGTATGGAACTTAACAAATACTGATATTGTAGGTACTTTTCACCTTCATATATCAACAGAAGCCGACAAGTCTTCTATAAGAGAAAGAGCTTCGCAAATATTCCGTGAAGCTGGGATCCAAGATCTGACTATCCAGATTGAATGTGTCAAAAGATAGCAGTACTTGTTGATAGTGTGATAGTATTTGGCATAGAGAATATATTTATGGTGCATGGAAAGCAAATTGATTTTAAAATACAAATCTGCATCTAGTCATTTCAGAATTACATGTTTGTTGTGTTGTAGACTCATAGTTGATCGGTTTTGAGTTCAGATGATGTTTGGTGTACTGACAAATCATAACCTCATTCTTATATGTAATTTGTGTTGAACTGTATGGATAAATCTTAAACCTGACACTGGTCCTTTTTGTAGACCTGGTGGCAGGGTCAAAAACTGAGGATAACCATTGTTGCAACTTATGATACTGTTGCATTTGACATCTATTCATTACTTGTAAGCCACATAGACAATTTCACAACTCTCTGGGTTTCGTGTTTATTGCTGTTTATGGGGGTGATTATCTGATGAAGCAAATCACAGAATCTCCCTGTATGAACTTGTGTAATTATTTCCAGGAACGTGAGTTTATTTTTGGTTCTGCTTGCAATCTTAAGGGAGCAGACATTTGTTTTCTTAATCAACAAACACCAGTTCCCCTAAGCTTGATTATGCATTGTTTGAAAATGATGTAGACAATATTACATGTGAAACAGAGAATATTTATTCCCAAGAATAACATGTCCTCCAAAAGTACTATTGGATACAATGCACCATTGTATCTACACTCTACCATGTTTTGCCCTAACAGAAAGCTGTATTCATCTATCTACACCAAATTCTTCTTTTCGTGAGGAAATACATAATTCTTCGTTTAAACGAATCTGTTTAATCCCCTTGACCATAATCTCTTCTTTTAAACGAATCTGTTTAATCCCCTTGACGATAATCTAAGCCAGCTCCGTATTTCCATGCTTCAAGATACCGTTTCCATTGATATTTGTTCCTTGGCGACAAAGATTCAACCCAAGGCCTTTCAAAAGTTACGAAATCATCAAGCATATAAAGTTCAGATGGTACGAGTGTGAATTTGATATTAGAGATAGATGACATCAATTGTACCTATAACCGGATCGATAAAGGTGCAAAGGAATGTGTTGATATGTACTGGGTTTGATCTCAGGCTGTAGCGGGGGTGTGGCCGTGGGCGAAGGTGGACTGAGCGGCGAGAGGACCCCGTCCCCTCTCTCGCGCACAGCCGACCGGCCCAATCCAGATCTGGCGGCACGGCGGTGCGTGGCCGGGCGCGGCGTCGCCGCCGCCCCCCCCCCCCGGCCTACTTCTCTCCTCTCACTCTCTTGCGTAGCGCTCCCCCGATGGCAAGACGGCGCGCGGGTGGTTCGGCTTGCCGGCCCTCAGGCTCACCGCCGGCCGTCCCTATGCGTGCGCGCGGCGAGGCACGCCTTCCCGCGCTGCCGTGGTGGTTGGAACGGCCGTCGGCCACCGAGCACTCGGTTTGCCCGCCGCCTCCCCCTATGCCACTCCGCCTCCCTCGGCTTCAGCTCAACGGCACATGGCCTCGCCCCCAAAGGAGCCGAGCTTGCCGGTTCAACTCTCTCTCTAAGTGTTTGTGTGGTGCCATGGGGTTGAGGGAAGGTGGACATACTCAGGGGCGGCTTGGCGCGTGATCGGCGGTCGTTGACGTCCTCCGCTTGTCGTTGGCGCCGTCCTCGCGTTCTAGCCCTCCAAGCTCCTTCTCCTCTTCGGCTTTCTCCTCCTCGCCTCCTCCCTGCGGTGGTGCGGATGCTTGGGTCTTGGGGTGGCTCTTGGCTTGGCAGTGAGAAGGAAATGGAGTGGCTTGCTTCCCTTGCTATGCACTTCCCTTGGCCGAGAGTAATGGGGTGGGAAATGTGGCTTGGCTGCATGGTGCTAGCATATAAAAGCATGTTTGGGGCTGCCTTGCATTTGTGAAATAACCGGCATGCCCTCGCTTAAAACCCATGCCCCTCTCACATACTTGATTGCCCAAGGGCATTTTGGTCCAAGGCTGTTGGTTTTGGGGTCTTTACTGCAGTGGTAAGTCGGTAATAAAGGTAAGGTTAGAATTTGCCGGATGATGAACACCCACGTTGCGAGACGGTGCCGACTGTCCCTGGGTAGTCTGGGAACCTTTGAGAGTGCTACTCGGCTCTCTAGATGGTGCCGACTACCCCGGGGCGGTCCGGGAACCTCTGCGAGCGATAAATATTCGGCACGCTAAATGCCGATGGGTCTGACGGTAAAACCCTTATTTACCTCTAATGTTTCCATTTTGCATATATTCTCGTTGTGGTATTACAAAAGTAAATGTCTATTCCATCATATGTATGCCCTTTTTTCTTGCCTATGTCGTAACTTGGATAGTTGTACATAGTACATGATGTATGCTTTTTAAATCGTGCAGCCATCACAATACCAACTGACCAAAGCTGCTCTATATGTGGCATCAGGCAATATCTTACGAAATTGAAGGATTAAGAATGTTCTCCACCCAAATTTCACATTTATTCTAAAATTCACATATATTCTGCAAAGTAAAATAAATGAATGTGCAATTAGTTAGCCAGCAAGACTTAGTTGAATAACAATACAATTAAATGTCCCTTGATTGATGTCAATTTGTTATCTGAAAGACCTTACAGGATTGAAATCACTTGAAATTATCTGTTCAACCTCCCCTTCTGACAGGATGCCAATTCCCATAATTTCCATAAGCTCCTTTCTCAAAATATTCCACTCTTGTTCCCTTTGTTTAGCAGATATGGGTATAAACTTCATATAATTCAGTTTAGTTTTACTGGGATAACTCAGGAATAGCCATATAGGGCTGACTTACCCCTTTGATTATGGCCTTTATAACTCAGTAGCTACAAATATACCTAATGTGCCACCACACACTAATACATCAAAGATCTCTCAGCCAACACCAAGATCATAATCAACCAATGGCCCTTGGACCCGAGTAACAACTTCAGGGACTTGGAATCTGCATGCACACATTTCCATCACAACGTTAAGCACTTCAAGAATGAAACTAAAAAAAAAATACAATCCTCAAGTAACCAAGTTGCTATTGTTTAACTCATCCATTAAAAGCTATCAAGTTCTTATTAAACTGGAAACTTATAGCGCATCAACAGCTAAGCGTCGAAGGCCAGCCATTATCAATGATGTCCATCTCTAGCAGTTCACCAAACAAACAGAATATGCTGGGCACATTTAAATCTCTTGCTTGCTTGGACAAGAATTTTTCTCAGCATACCTTTGAATAAGGGGTCTCCCTCCTCCCTCCCACCCTCTCAACCATCTTATTGTGACATTTCATTCTCCCAAAAGCGGTCTTTTGTATCAAAACAAGGCACCTAGATACCGAAACTCAACTAACAAAAGTTACAGAACAAAGCATCCAACCTAACTAGACCATATTTAGTCAAAATTGGCCGTTTTTCAAATCTTAGCTAGAGCAAAGATAAGCAAAACTGAATCCAGACAACCCTGTTATTTATAATGCCTGAACAATATGAATCATACCGACTTGAGCTTCACAAATACTAGACCATATTTGATCCAATATTTTCAATGCACTGTATGAGTATGCCCCCTCCAGCGCCGCCAACTTCTTCATCACCAGAAATCTTTTCACCTACATGATTTAGCAATATTTATCGATCATGACCAAAGAAAACTAGAACATGATCGAAGTGATTCTCCGGATAATTATACTTAAAGCGCCCTGTACATGGCAAAATACAGGTCATTCATTGTCACCTTAGGCTGAATAATATATTATCTCTACCCCTCTATAATACACCAAAATTTTCTTTACTAAATCCACCCCCTCAACCACCCTCACAGTCATGCCTAATCTAAGTCCACCCAGATTTGTGTACCAAGTAATCCAACTTCATACAAATGAATGGTCTGGATCTCTTCTCAAGCCTTCTTCTCTTACTCATTGAAGATCCTAAGGCTAAAATCATCCGGATCATGCACATCATTGAACACAGACCCCGCCCCGCACCCACGCACATTCTCCACCGCCTCCTCCTGCGCCATCGCCGCGTGGCCCACCCGCACGGCGCGGCACGTCCCGGCCTCCACCCGCAGCTCCACGCAGCGCGCCGCCTCCCTCGCGGACTCTGCCCACTCCGGGTCGGCGAAGTCGACGGGCACGACCCTGCCACAGCCCTTGCCCCCCTTGCCGTTATTGGGGATCCTGAGGCGGCGGTCGACGAGGACCAGGCCGCGGCGCGCGGCGGCGGGGAGGGAGCGGAGCGCGGAGTCGGGGAGAGGCTCGATGTTGTTGGGGAGGTCGGTGGGGAGGCGGTCGGAGAGGAAGGGGGCGGAGGAAGGAGGAGGCGCGGCTGCGGCGGGGGCGGAGGTAGGAGGAGGCGCGGCTGCGGCGGGGGAGAGGAAGGAGGCGACGGCGGGGGTGGCGCCGGTTGGGGGCGGAGGAGAGGATGGAGGCGACGGCGGGGGCGATGATCCTCCGCATCCGCAGCCGCGACGGCACGGACCGCATCACGGTGCCTGACGCGGCCTCCGCCACGGTCGGCGACCTGCAGCGCCTCATCGCGGAGCGCGTCACCGTGCCCGTCCATCTCCAGCGCCTCTCCCTCGACCCGGCCCTCCTCCTGCCCCAGGCCGCCACCGCCGCCGCTGCTCTCCGACTCGGCCGCCCGGCTCGCCTCCCTGAACCTCGCCAACGGCTCCTTCGTCTACCTCTCCTACCCGTCCGACGCGCGCTCCTCCCAGCCGCCGCTGCCCAAAGGCCTCTCCCCCGCCGGCTCCTTCGGCAAGAAGATGACCATGGACGACCTCATCGCACGCCAGATCCGCGTCACCCGCCACGAGGCGCCGCTCTGCGCCGCAACCTCCTTCGACCGCGACGCCGGCAATGCCTTCCAGCTCTACGTCGCCGAGGCGCTCGCCTTCACTGTCAAGCGGGCGGGTTTCCTCTACGGCCGCGTCGACGCCGAGACCAAGGAGGTGTTCGTCAACTTTATCTACGAGCCGCCGCAGCACGGTGCAGAGGATGTCGTCCAGCTGGTGCGGGATGCCGACGAGGAGGTGTTCACACAGGTGGTTTTTTTTCTGCTGTGATGTGATGCTGTGTGTTGCGGTTTGCGCAAACGCGACTGATCCGAGGCTCTGAGCATCCCAGTGTGGAGATCACGGTTGATTTGATTTTTTTAATCAGAGGTTTCACCTTTTTTGTTAGTTTTTGGGGAATTACCGCTGGGGGTTATAGTTAGATGGGTGAAATTTTGGGTTTAGGAGGTAGTTGAGATCGCCGCGAGAGGAATTATTGCCAAAAACTCATACCTTGATTCGTGGTGCTATCGCTGTGTAGACTTGTGGATCATAGTGATGAAGTGTTTTTGTAGAAGTATTTCAGTCAGTTCAGCTCCATCATAATGTGAGTCGTGAGATGTTACATATGTCTGATATTTCGTCCTTCAGAAAGCGTACATTCGATGTGGCATTGGGGAGGAATTGGTTGGGTTGTGTCTTAAGAATGCAGGGACAATATGCGTTCTTGGTTCAAGATTGTTAGAGCTGATTGCTCTTGAAAAAAAGGGGCTGTTAAACTTGGAGTTGAATGTTGATGCATTGAGCAAATGGCTGCAGGAAGCGTTGGAGGTTCATGACGGAGCCAGCAAGGGGAAGTACACAATTGGTCTTGGGCAAGACTGCATGGCCTTTTGCAGCGAGGTGGAAGATGTCATCTCTATGAGGTATACCTCTTGTTGCCATCTCGAACAACTACTCCCTTTAAGTCCCTTCTTTCGTTGGAATTGAACGTCCTAACCGGTTGAATTTAGGAAGCTATTATCTTGAAGGCGTATTTTTTTTCCATGCTATGCCCTATTTGGTATGCGGACGCTCAATAACAAACGTTGTTTCAGCTTGACAGTTGTCACATCCCTGCTGAAAACGTACAACATTGATCCGAAGTTAATTGGCCGCCTGGAGGTTGGTAGTGTGAATTGGGTTGAAAGTAATTCCTGGGATGGATGCTATGGTCTTGTTGTTTGCACAGATAGCGCGGTTTGTCACCCAAAATAACTTTTTAGTTTTGGAACTAAGCTGTTTCATTTTTTCTCCCTTTTGTCCCTGTGCAGCAGTTATTCACTGGCCCATCTTATGCGATTATTTTGTTCAGGTTTATGCAGAAGGACCAGCTCGGCCTACAGGGGGTGCTGCTGCTATTGTAATGCTAATTGGTCCAAATGCTCCTATTTCCTTTGAAAGTAAATATAGAGCTTCTCACATGGCTCACGTCTACGATTTCTACAAGCCTGATCTTGCAAGTGAATATTCGGTTAGGATTCTATACTTGCATTCTCAAATTTAGTGCTTATCTTTTGGCATGTTCATGGGCAATTTTTCGATCACATACCGTGCTTTTGACTATCCATTTCACACTTTTGTTCCTGGATGACTGTAGGTTGTTGATGGAAAACTATCTCAAACATGCTATCTGATGGCTCTGGATTCATGCTATAGACAGTATTGTACCAAGTGAGCTCTCTGCCTTTATTTAACCCCTGAATTGTAGTATCTTGGCATTCTCAAGCAATAACATCATGCATTATGACCACAGGATTAGGTATGAAAAATTGAACGTTTTACGTAGTGTTATTCTGTATCTGATGAAATATGTTTTTTGGGTTTTAGAATGAAATTGTAGGTCTATATGCCTTTAAACTTGTCTGCCTGAATTTTGTATTTTTTTCATATTGTGACTTGTAGGATCTTATAGAGGGTCAGGGATATTACTGCCAGCTTTTGGAGTTGATATCTTGGATTTGGAAGAAAGATTGTTGAGTGTTGTTACATGATTCTACGGTTCTACCAAATATTTGTACACTAATTAATGGGGTTGAATCTTGGATGTGATAACAAAATTGTCACATGGTATTGCGTAGTTGTGTCAAATTGTATCATTAAATTATTTGATATATAAATGCTTTTACACATAGTATAAAGCATAATTATACTTAACTTTGTGAATTATAGATGATATTACTACATTTATCGTATTGTACTATGGATCCAAAAAGGGATATCTGGTGTATTTGTTAGCTGTGTGTATGTGTGTAGTGCGTACATACATAACATACCTATACCAACAACAACATACCTATACCAGGTTATTAAAAATGTAAATTTAGTTTGCATCTACAACAAATGTCTTATTTGTTTGACGATTTCAAGTTGATTGATTTTTTTGGAACAAACGTAGATCTTGGTTTAATATTTGTTATTTGTACTTATTGCAAATTTGAGCCAAAATTAATCTCATATGACTTATCGAAGTTACACATACATGTAATGGTTAATAGTCAATACACTGTTCAGCACAGGTGGCAAACCGGCAATGTACGGGTTGACGTCTCAAAGTTATATACCAACTATATGCCTATTATCGTATGTGTGCTTCACTATGTAATATTTATTGGCAAAAAAATTCAGACAGTAATTGGTAGCTTTTGGATGGTAAAAACTTATCAATCTTCAGTATATATTGGATAATCTCATCCGTGGTTCTCTATCCAAACCTTCGCATAGAAAATTTAATTTAACTGTTTAGTTACATACTAATGTAAATGTAGTTCCTTTTAGATTGTGTCTTCTTTATATTGCCATGGCTTAATAGGTACCATGTGGTCAGAAAAGTGCACAAATCACTTGTAACTTGAGATCTCCGTTTGCCTGAGATTCGTGATGTGGCCTTTTTTTTCCTATTTCAGAGAATTGAATAGTGAACATGAGACCACTCGGATTGAGGCATTGCATTGGTTTTCCACTCTGCTGGCTCGATATCGTACTGAGGTACTTGAAAATATGCAACTTTTTTTTGGAATACATAGCAATATATTTCAACAAGTTAATGCTTGCATAATTTCTTCACTTTTAAACTGTTGAACTGCCCAGTTTTAATTCTTTAACTTTGAAATGGGCATGAGAATTGCAATTCAAATTGATTATGGAATTATTGATGATCTTATGCTTAATTTTCACAATTTTGTGGAACAGTTCTTGGCCTACCTGAATGATATCTTTGATCCACTTCTAAATGCACTCTCTGATCCTTCAGATGCGATGAGTTGTTTCGAAAAGCCTACCAAACTGTACTGCTTGTTTCTAATATTTCACAACATTGCATTGTGACCAGCTGATATTACATTGCTCTATATATGGTGATATGTAGTCAAGTCTTAGAAACAAAATCATGCAAGGTTTGAATCAGTGCGAAGGATTCATGTAATTGATGCAGAAATAGTTGGTGGCCACCATGCAGGCAAGAGGGTGTTCATTCCTAGAATCCCTATGGCTCCGTTCGACGATATCTCACTTCCCTTCAAGTTCAAGCGGAAACAATTCCCGATCCGCCTGAGTTTTGCAATGACCATAAACAAAGCGCAGGGTCAAACTATCCGCCTGAGCACCAAAAATATTGTGTATAAAGATGTCCTAGCATGGTGATATGGTAAGTAAATAGTCTACAAACACCTATTTTCTTACTGTATTTCATATTTCTTTATGTGACAAAAATGTTTGTTTTCTTTGTAGCCTCAAGTTTAAACAATGTGGGGATGGAGAAAGTCGTCGGTGGGTGAGTCCAATGATGTTGTCGCCTCCTCAAAAGATTAGTCGTTATGTGGCATTCATTATGTGACAAAAATATTTGGTTATACAATATATGAGACGTGAATATTAATGAATCTGATTGTTCGTTTTATTTTTTACAAATTTTATCTTGTTTTGTATTTTACCGTAGCGTTAGCACGGGCACACTACTAATGGAGTAATAGGTGCCGGAAACTACTTCGTGATATTAACCACACTTGCATCTATTAGAGTGATGGAACCAATCTTGCCATTTTATCTTGTGCCAGAGCATGTTCCCATTGATTTTTCATAATACTTTTCTCACAATTAGTCAAAAATTTTGTATAAAATTTTTGATACTCGGTGTTTTGAGTTTTCCTTCTTGTGCTCTGAAGGTTGTACGACCTATACTTGTTTTAAAGTAGTAGAGTCCTAACAAGCTAAACCCACTCAATATTTGACAGATTAAAACATAGTCCCTGAAAATTTAATCTGACTCAATCCAAATAATCTGAAAACATCTGAGGCATCAAATGAAAAGTTACCCAAAAAGAGGCATTTATAACTCTTTCTATCCATGAGAGAGGAAAGACACAATGCTCATAGCACAACCCCTGAACAGAACACACTACAGGGGGAAATCATGCATAATAACATCCGTTCATCTATTGCCCTACATTTTGATAACGAGAGAGCAAAATATCGGTAAAATCGTACAGGAAGCCCTTAATAACGGTGACCGCATTGGCGCATTGCTGTAAGCACGCACTAATCTCTACCCCCTCCCCCTGGCTCCGCAACGGCGACGGCGGAGCTGCGTTGGGAAGGGGAAGAAGCGGGAGCGGCAAAAGGGGAAGGAAGGGGCTTGGCTCTCGGGTGGGAATTGCTTCATTTTTAAGGCCCTGTTTGCTTCGTCTTTAGGCTCGTTTGGAGCGTAGGAAAAAAACTATTGCTTCAAGCCGCCTTCGTCTGCCCAAGAATGCCAAACAGCAACAGGCCATTGCGAAACCAACTTTACTGAAGCACAGCACGCTGTTAGATGGTCATAACGGAATTCAATCCTTCAGCCTCGTTCCATGGTGGCAAGACTCGCAGCTCACAGAGGAGAAAAACCGCGGCGGCGAAGCCGCTGCCCAGGTTTTACTTTTACCACTTCAACACAGCTGCTGCTATGCCTGCCATTTGCCCAAACAACAGCGGTGCGCAGCTTCCATTTTTCATCCGCCGCAACAGGTGCTAACTTCGCTAACAGTTTACATGAGCGGATGAACCACGCGGTGGCATCTCCCAAAATGCGACGTGGTACCAGCAATGGCATACTAAGAAACACAGCAGAAAAGCACGGCTTGGCTATTGGCAGCTTTGCCCAAGAACTGCAGTGTTAGAAACTCGTAGTAGGCCAACACTCGCAAACAATGGTAAAAACACCCAGAATAACAGCAACACTTCATGTATGACTGCAATAACAGATCTAAAAGGCTACATGAGAATTAAATTACCCGTCGCACAAAGGAATTGTTGGCAGGAGTTAAGTTAACGCACGGCACAGAGATCTAAGTTGGCGAGACATCACCGCGAGTGATCTTCCCCCTACCAAACCAACGGCACAGCATACAACAGCATGCCATACCCACTAAACTGGACAAAACCGTTCCTCAACAGGCAACAGCACAACATAATGTTTGACAAGTTAAGAGACAACGAAGCCCGAGTTCTGCAAACACTTGCTCTATTGCACTGTACACCTCGACCTTCGCAACAGCAAGGGCTGATTCGCCACAAAAAGCAGCACATCTCCTCACCAACAGATGTTTGTAATCAGAGTTGTTACCTCCTCTGCCTTTTGGACTCAGCCTACAATTCACAAGCCAAAACAGAACAGACATACATTAGAGAAAAGGCAATAGGAGACCAGGTATATGAGTGGTTGAATTGCTATTGAAATGCGAACAAAAAGGGCAAGACTGTTTCCAGTGCCTAACTGCCTATCAAAATCTTAACAAATACGACAGGTTTATTGTCTTAATGTGGGAAGCACAAGTTGATTAGGGCCTCAGCATATTATGGGTTTAGTGCCTTTATTTTTTAATACACTGTTTCTTAGAGCTTAACATGTGCAGATTATACCTAAAAAGAAGCACTAACAAACATGTCAAGTTCAAGACTTGCTTCTGACAGTCAAAGATCAATTACACCCAAGGTTCCAAAAACCGGAACCGGAAGAAATCAAGGTCGGCGGCCGGTAAAAACGGGTAAAAAACCGGCCACAATTTGAAAATCAAAATTTGAATTTTGAGATGTTTTGAAACCGGTAACCAGAAAAACCGGTCGGTAATTAGAAAAACCGGCCGGTAAACAGAAAACCCAGAAAAAAAACCCGGCCAAAATTCAAAAATCAAAAATTCATACCGTCCGGTTTTTTCGGTTACCGGTCTTCACCGGTAAAAACGATAACCGGCGGTTACCGGCCGGTAACCACTGGGATTTTGATCCCTGATTACACCTTTGTCAATTATTCCCCAAAAAATGATAAACTATGTACGAAAAATTAGGTAGCGGTTATGAATTTAAGTTGAATAATGTCTGGACCAGGGATACAAATCTCGGTACCGAAGTAAAATATGCCCGGTGGTAGGTAACGGTAACCAAAAAAACCAGATGAATTTCGAATATTAAAATTTGAATTTGGGCTGGTAACTGGAACGATTACCGCACAAAAACCGGTAGAAAAACCGCTACAAAAACCGGTTATGGGTAATTAGCAATTAAGATAATGCAAATACTAATTAGAAAGTGTTTAATGAAGTAACAAGCAAGTGATCCCAAGTGTATGTTTGATGGGCATATTCCAAATAGCATGTACTAGCTAGGCTAGTTTGTTTAGAAAATGTTGAGACTTGATAGTACAATTAATGAAGCATATTTAGCTCATACAATACATAATCTAGCACAAAAAGACCTAAATCAACCTAGAAAGTGCATTATGCAGTCATAAATTTCAATTTCAACTCCCATTTGAAAAAATTTGGACGGTTTTTTCTCCCGGTTCCCGCTGTTTTTTCCGATTACCGCCAGTTACCGGCCGGTAACTGCCGGTTTTTCCCTGCTCTGGACAAATCGATATTTGTGAGGCACAAGCAAGAGATTCCAGCCCAATCATCTTCTTGCAAATTGCATAAAGCTCTGATCCAAGAAATAAGATGTTTGGATGTTCAATGATTTACTATCAAGGCTTTGAAATGAGCCAAAGAAAACATTTGTATCTGAAATATCTGAGAGGCAGAAAACAGAAGCCCCACCAATGAATCATGGGCTACTTTTGAAAAAAGAGTGAAACCAGTAAGCTTAAGATACCAGTCGAGGCACCACAACATTGGATTCACTTCAAACAAGATATAAACTCAAAGAATATGTTTTAAGGAGACTATTAAAAATAAATAAATAAATAAGAGATGCTTTCTGAGCATTTGCTCAGGTACTAAACAATGAACATGATATAGTAGGCAAATAATGCCAAGAGCTGCAAGACAATTCCACATATGTAATTCCTAAGAAAATGGATCGTATAATCTATGAATTTTTGTACAAATAATCCATTTTTTATTCAAAATTGCAGAAATATACCCACGGGAATTTTTTTTTTTACAAAAATAGGCTGGGGGCGACTGGAGCTAATTGCCCAACCGAGAGGCGACACGCGGGCAGTTTAGTAACGGTTGGGCGAATTATTGTTGTCGCCCGAGCGTTGGGCGACTTGAGGACAAATCGCCGTACGGTTGGGCGACAGCAATTCCAGTCGCCTAACGTCCGGGCGACAAGGGGTTAAAAAAGCAGCGCGCTCGACCGCCGCCGTCGCTGCCTCATTTGTTTCCATCGTTCGGCGCCGCGAGAGAAGAAAGGAGAGGAGAAAGAATAGAAACGAGAGAAGAGGAGGAAGGAGGGGGAAGAAGAGGAGGAGGAGAAGAGGAGAGGGAGAGAAGGAGAGGAGAGGGTCAGATTTTCAGATCAGGTATTTTTTTTTTAGTATATTGCATTTGTAGTATATTTTGTATGAAATGTTAGTGGTAGTAAAAATTGTAGATGTAGAAAAATTTAGTATGAAAATTATAGTACAATTTTTAGTATAGAAATTTTAGTATAGAAAATTTGTAGTATACATTTTTTAGTATGGAACATTTTTAGTACAGAGATTTTAGTACAATTTTTAGTATAGAAATTTTTGTATAGAAAATTTGTAATATATTTTGTATGAAATGATAGTGGTAGTAAAATTTGTAGATGTAAAAAATTTAGTATGAAAATTTTAGTACAATTTGTAGTATAGAAAATTTGTAGTATATATTTTTTAGTATGGAACATTTTTAGTACAGAGATTTTAGTACAATTTTTAGTATAGAAATTTTTATATAGAAAATTTGTAGTATAGAAAATTTAGTTAACGTAATTATAAGAAATTAGCAGACGTAGAAACAGAGAGGAGACAAAGAAGCAACCGTAGGTGTAGATCAAGATAGAAATAGTTAAATATTTGTTATACTAAATTTATTAAACATGTAGTTTGACAAAATTAACAGCATGCGTACGAAATCTGCAAGCGTATGAAATTGTAGTTTAGAAATTTCATTCACCGTAATGTACAAATTGCAGGTATAGCGCGTGATGGTCGTGACTCCGATTGGCGGTATCCCCTGTTGGACGAGCACGTGGACCGCGTGCATCGCGCTTCCCGTCGTGTGCCGCCAACGGGGAGTGCGGACGAGCCAGCTGAGGTGAGAGTAGTCCGGACACGCACACCTCGCGTGGCCTGGAGACTCGACCCTCGTTGGACAGTCAGGTTTGCACTCCGCTAGCGTTGTAGTGCTGCCGTCAGAATGTTCTGTGCTGACCTTCACTTTGTTTGCAAGCTACGGGATGCTGGGCTACTCCCTCTTGCCCGGATGGTGTAGGCCACGGACAAGGATGGACCCGCCGTGGCCGTGGGCGGGGACGACGTCGTGGAGCGATCACGACGCTTCCCGTTCGACCATTCCTTGCTGACGGCTTTGGTGGACTGTTGGCGGCCCGAGACGCACACTTTCCCCCTCCCATTCGAGGAGATGACGCCAATCCTGCAGAATGTGTCCCTGCTGCTTGGCCTTCCGATCACGGCTGGCGTCTGGGTCCGCACCTCCCGACATAGCACCAGAGGTTCTCTCCGGCAGTGCCCTCCCTGGTGCACCGGAGGGCACATAGGCAGAGGTGCAGCTGACTCCAGCAGCTCAGAGGCGGGTGCGACACGCTCCTGATCGTCTTACGTTGTCGGAGCGTTGTAACCCGTTGCAGCGTAGGACGGCCAAGCGGGGCCGTACGGGAGGACACAGGCGTGGAGATGGGGCAGGCTAGGGTGGCGACTGAGGGTAGTCCTAATTGTACACCATTTTTTCATGTACTGCTTACGTTTGTTATTTACGATGTGAACTTTTTAGTACTGTGTCGTGTTTACTTGTACTCCTCGTTACCTACTCGATGCACGATCAAAATGAATAGTGAACTTCAATGATGGCAACCGCACGAAGATTCTCAGTAACATCAAAATATCACTTACCATCGTATGTACCGATCATTCTACGGACAATCGTTCCTAAAAAAATTCCCAAAATTTTTTATTCACCTACACATACAATGAACATAAAACTTTTATTACAACTCCAGTAGATTTTTTCCCAATTTAAAACTACAAAATTGACAAAATTTAAAACATTCACGGGGGACCGAGTGCAGTCGCCCAATGGGGGGCGACTGCATGAAAGTCACCCAATGGGGGGCGACTGGCTGCAGTCGCCCGAGGGTAGGGCTACAGGGACTGTGTTGGGGCGACTGGAGCCTATTTTTGTAAAAAAAAATTCACGCGGGTATATTTCTGTAATTTCGAATAAAAAATGGATTATTCGTACAAAAAATTCTAGGTCAAATAATTAACTATCTGAAAACTGCAATACGAATATAAATAATCACCCCCTCCAATATGAACAAAATATTAGCTTACTTTAGGCTCAGAATTTGGTGAAGTTGCATATGCATTTGAAGGTCTCTTTGCGCCATTTTCCTTAACACAGTCTGAGCAAACGAAGTGTTCTAGTGTTTTGGCCTGCTCAATGGTCATACTCATGCAAGATGGATGGAACCTGTGTGTGGTAGGATCTGAATTAGGCAGGACCACAATAACATACAAATACAGAAGAACATTTGCAGCATACAAAGAACTGATAAAATTGTAAAATGCTTTATGTTCACAATTTTATATCGTTATATTTATCTGCAAAGGTCCCGAGTCCTGACACCACAAACATCTAGCGGAAGGAAAGCTAAATATATTTCAGTTTTTTTTTTTGAGATGTGCAAGTGACACGACAAGCAACACGAGTGCATATTGTCTCAGAAGAAAGTATGCATATTTTGCACTCCTATCGACATAGGAACTATGGTTCCTATAAGAGCCCAATAAGTTTTCCATGCCTGTTAATGGCACTTCGAATTCTGAAGCACTAGAGAAAATGGACATTGTACTTGATGAACAAAGATGACAAACAACAAAGTGTGGCATGAATTTCGTGCACATAGGAACAGGATATAAAACATACAAATGAAGATTCTATTCAGGGGGAAAAAACCTTAGCAAGAAACTACAACAATTCACTTGATACTGCTACAAAAATCTAATATTTCAGCGTGCAATCCTGAATTCTCTAGCATCACTCTGTATT
Source organism: Dendrocalamus latiflorus (assembly GCA_017311315.1). Lineage (NCBI taxonomy): Eukaryota > Viridiplantae > Streptophyta > Magnoliopsida > Poales > Poaceae > Dendrocalamus > Dendrocalamus latiflorus. Next base: position 12,302,878 of record CM029654.1, read on the forward strand.
TATCGTTATAAATAAAATGATGCATTTTAGATAAATGGCCGCAAAGGAAGTTCCAAACTTCCAATCATAGATAGAGTCCAATAATGTGAGATAAGGAACAAGCACACATGTATAATGAGATCACATAACTTATATTATTAAGCTTTTCTAAAGATCCAGGGATAATGAGATCACAAATGCTCTATGATCATTATCTATTTTAACTTTATAACTAAACAGCAACGGCATGGATTCTCCAAAAGAAAAACATGTGCCTATGTCAAATACATTTTATAATGGTTCCTGCGGGAACCGTACTTTTTCCTGCAGAGTTCCTGTGAAATTACCGCACACCAAACAGGTCACAACAACTAAGACATGAGAAATAGACAAGTCAGCAAATAATTTCAAATGGTTAAATTAAATCCTGACAAACATCTAGACAGAACACTAGTGCTTTTATGAAAGGCAGATCAAGCTAAGTACATCAATGGAGATTTGATATCATCACACATACATAAAACATTGTGTTCTTACAGATGGCTTTGAGGATCATGTATAATTCCTTCTAATTTCATATCTATAAGCTTATAGATCTGCCATAAGACGAGAAGTAGCAGATCTTGCAACAATTAACACGTGATCACTGCTGTTGAAGTATAATCAAAATCCCAGGAATGACTGCCATTTTCCATTATCTTTTACCATTTCAAGTGCGCATCTAGTTTCACTATTTACATGCAGCATATACTGACATACATCACAAAAAGGAGCATTATAAAAGAAAGACGAATTTTGTTAAGAGTTTTACCAGTCCTTGCAAGCATCGCACTGCACCATGAGATCATCCGGGTTGTATGGCATCTCACACTTGCAGTAGCTTCATAGCAAAAAGACACGCGCAAACCATAAGATAAACATTGCATTGAGGGGGGGGGGGGGGGGGTGAACAATCAGCATTCAACAAAGGAAATGGATAAAGATCTACATACACGGCCACGCGGTCGGGGGTGAACGCGCCGGTGGCCGCCTTGTACTCAAACCGGCAGAAGAAGTCCTCGGGCCCGACATTGTCCAGCTTGGTGTAGTTCTTGAAGGAGTGGACGACGCACTTGCCCTCGATGGTGTGGGCGCTCTGCATGTCGAGGTGGTCGGAGAGGAAGAGCTCCTTGGCGCCGTGGAACTGCCGCCTCCCTCCCTTGGACTCCTCGGGGCGGTAGTACCACCGCACCCGCACCCGCACGCTGCCACGCCCGTCCGCCTCCATCTTCTCCACCCGCGCCACGTACGGCGGATTGTCCGAGTCCGACGGCCGCATCAGCACGCAGTCGCCCACTTCCCAGAAGGGACATTGCATCAGATTCTTGGCCGGATACAAACGACGGCGACATGGAGCTCCGGGGGGGAGGGGGGTTACATACCTCGCACGACTTTGTTGGTGCCGCGGATGGTGTAGGAGTCCACGTCCTTCTTGCCCTGCTTAGTCTTGGCCATGGCGGGGGCGAGGTTTTGGGAGGGGAGAAACCCTAGGCAAGGAGGAATGGGAGGGGAGCGGAGGGGAGAGCAGAGGATGGGTGGGAGAAGAAGACTGGGAGAGGGGAAATGGCCAGGTTGGTGGGAGATTATTGGCCCAGGGAAACAGAAGCCGTTCTGGTTTTTCCAACCGTTGGATTAAGCAATCGACGGTTCAGATCACAGACCAAATCAGGGGCGATCGCACGATGGCAAACTGAAAATCTACTATTAATTATTACACAAATCAAACCATGTCAGGCAGCGGACATGCAACAAAAACGCGTTTGACAGCTCATAGCTACATCCGCCCAACCAGCAGCAGCGGATGCGGCAACAAAACCACGGTTGAAATCTATAAACCAATGACAGATATGCAATAAATCCACGGTTGAAATCTATAAACAAGTGACATGATGCGGATATGCACATGCTTAGCACTTTTCAGTCAAGTACATTATTTCACTGGAAAGAAGTATTGAGCCGCATTAAATATTGTCAGGTGAATTTGTTTCTTAATGAATTTCCTTCTATTCGTGGAAACGATATACTACCTTATGCCAAATTCTTATTTATTATTAGGTTTGAATATTATGATGATTCCGGGCCAAAGCAATGGAGAAAGCCAAGCAGCCCATGTAGCTGATCAAGAAGGAAAGAAGCACATGCAGTGCGAGAGCAAAAGGGAGGAGCCCAAGAACTTAAACTACAAGTTTTGGATAAGATTTTCAAGCCAAAATCGGACCTTCCACGTGCTCAACTCAATTCAAACTCGGATTCAACTCAGGATTCAATTCGGATTCGGTTCAGGACAGCCTGACAGACAGTTACTAAAAAGGCCATAACTTTCACAAACGGAGTCCGATTCAGGTGTTCTTGTACTTGTTGGAAAGATAATTTCAAGAGCTACTCAATGGATCTAGTCCCACCTTCAAATTCGTCACGGATAAAAAGTTATGACCAAAACAATATGACGGGTGAAAAATATAGTTTCCTTTTTGTGAGAGTTTGTATCTAAAACCATATAGGGTTGAGTTGTACTTGGTTTGGGGACCATATGGACGTCCCAAGGGGCTATATAAGCCTTGTATTGGCAGCCTTTAGGGCTCAGATCACGTTTGAGAAAAATCAATCTACTAAAGTTTGTTCGAGTTTAGCATTGCTGCCGAAGTTCCATAGGGAATTAGGAGCGTTCTCTTCAATCAAGATCGTTCAGTCTTTTCGTTGGGAATTGGGTGCACGATTGATCTTCGCTTGGTGGTCGGCGAAATCAACACGAGTGTGTTTTGGCGGATTAAAGAGTGTTCGTCCCTTGCATTGGCATTGGAGCATCATTACGATTCATCAAGACTTCCGTGAGTATCCATCCTATGTCGAGAATATCGGGCGACCCCGTATCATCTTGGTATCAGAGCGCGGCTTACTCGGTAGGATCTTATCCCTTTAAATTTCGTTTTATTACTTGCTGTCCTATAGTCCATAAACCGAAAACACACAAAAAAAATCCTAACCCTAGTTTCGCATCTGCTATTTCGTGAGTTTTATTAAGTCTTGATCCATTAGAAATTTTGTTTACGTGCTGATCTTTGTGTTCCTTCGCGTAACTTGATCTTTTGTTTCCATAAAACAAAAAAAAAGTAGATTCAATTTACTCTTGAAGTTGAGTCCGTGTCCATAACTCTTCCTAGATCAATCCGAGTGCAATCCTAGAATCCTAGTCGGTTTTGGCTAGCTGTCCACTTCCAAATCCGTGTGGAAGTTGCCATCCGAAACCAACTCTAGGGAGGTGTTAGTGTTTGCGTTCGCTTCCTTGAACACCATACGGCCGAACACCACACATACGAGCTTCACTTATATCCTTTGAATACTTGAGACTAGTCATTGATATTGCATTAAGGGCTGCTCCTGAATACTCCTAAATTGAACTTTGGGCTTGTGCATCACTCATCCCGCCCGATAAAAAAAAACTTCAAAGTTTGTGACCCATATACCTCAATAGACTCAAAACAGTCAGTTGAACATATTTGGGTGATTGGCAAGATAGCAAAAAAAAAAGAGGTGAGCAAAAAAAAGAGAAAAAAAAGAGAGAAGGCTGATTGGGTGAGTGGTTCTAGTTCCTATTTTCAGTTTGAGTGACTAAAATTCTTGAGCAATCCTGTGCCCTCTATTCTTATTATTGCAATTGGCTAGCGTCTCTCCTAGTACTTGATGCAAATGAGCTATTGTTCCTAATTGTTTCTATTTAGCTCATTCCTTTGTTGCATTGAGTCACATTGATCATTGCGTGTGTGTTCATACACATCACTTATATCTATTGGATCAGCACATAGGCAATATTTTCTAGCTTGGATTATTACTTAATTTTACAAAATCGTGAAATTCAGATCGTGTAGGATAAATACTTCCTAACCAAGCTCCACAAAATATCTTTTGCTGTGCAATTGTGAGTCACTTTTAAATCCGCTTGATCATCACTTGTTATTGTAACCACCACCAAGTGTAAGTTTCTTTTTGTCTCAATTCACTTCGGAAAGGTAAGAACTTTACTTGGGAGAGGAAAAGTGAGATTGAGTGACTCCACATATTACCCATATATTGTGGTTTTGTGTTTTCTTTGCACAACCTAAGCATGACAGGAGAAGAAAACTATGATACTGTTTCGAACGTCATTGCTTGAGAAGTACATTACACAAGAAACTGTAATGGAGGGACAACTGAAGGCGGATATGCAGGATCTCCGTATTGAGCTCAATCAACGAATGAAGGTGTTACAAACAAACATCGTGAATGACATTATGCGGGCACTTCGACCACAACAAGAAGAAGATACCTTTGTTCCTTTCTGTGGCAATAATGACCCAGAGGAATATCTTGAATGGGAATGGCGAATGGAGAAAGTGATTAGATTTCAGAAGCTCCCAAATCCCAAGAGGTGATGCGTGCCACTAGAGAGTTTGAAGACTATGCTTATAGTTGGTGGCAACAACTATTTGGAAAACAACTCCTTCAATCTTGGTCAGATTTGAAGACGTTCATGAGGAGTGAGTTTGTGCCAACATATTATGCACGGGAATTGCTTCGCCATCTGGAGAGTATCACACAAGGGAGTAACACTGTTAAAGAATATTATTTTGAGCTGCAAGATGCATTGCGTCGTGCCGGCGTCACAAGTGCATTAAGGGAGAAGGCATATTTCAAAGAAGGCTTGAATTCTGAAATCGCCACTGCACTTCAAGGTAAATATTTTAGTAGCATGCATGACCTTGTGAATTGCGCTGTTGAGCAAGAAAAGAGACTTATAGATATGCGTACATCATGGTTTCATCCAAGTCCACACTTCAGTTCTTATGGTTCCACTAGTGTGACACATGAGAAGATGACCGAGCATGGGACTTTCCCTTCGGTGAAGGAGACATCTTGTACTGCCCCAATGACACATACAACAATTGAGATGCATCAAAACCTATGTGAGAATGAGAGCCACATAGCCAAATTGAGTGAGAGTGTTAAAAAGAGTGAGCTGTGTGATTCCACCATATGTGAGTTTGAGAGCATCCAAATTGAGAGTGTGAGAGATACACCAAAAGAAAAGAGAGAAGTAGAAGATAGACAAAGTGAGGTTGATTTTGAAACTAACACATTAATATCTACTTCTAGTGCTGTTTCTGACATTGTGCAGGTTGAAACTAAAGATGAGGAATTAAACATTCAACAACCGGCATCATTGGAAGTCAAAGATGAGGAGATAACCATAGTTGAAGATGAAGTACTTGCTGTCCCGTTGTTACATCATGATGATTTAATACCTACAACACCTACATCAACTAAGGAGAACAACAAAGGTAACAATATTGGTGCTAAAATTAATTGTGAAACGGAGAGTACTTGTGAGAACTCATATGTGCGAATGAAAATTCCATATTCTGAAATTTCTTTGGTAAATTTATATAATGTGGAATTAATTACTCATAAGGAAGTTCTTGCTAGAATATCTCCTGATGATTCTTTATATTATATCATGTTCGATGATCCTAAAGAGCTATCTAGTGTCATTCAGAATGTTGCTGAAATTTCATGTTTAAAATCACTAGTTAGTTCCAATGTCTACACATATAAGTTCAATTTTATCGGAGATTATGGTGTAGATGACAACTTTTATGTTTATCGAATATGCATTGCATGTGAAAAGCTTGCTGATTTGAAATTGCATATTTTGGACAAACAATCTTTTATACCACGTCATGATCACAATGAGATGAGGTTTAACGATAGTGCTTGCTGTTTACAAAGAGTTCTTGTGCCTACTTGTTCCTCTTTCGATGAACAATCATGTACAAATAATCAGAGTAGCGCACTTGAAGCATGGAAGACACTTAAATTTTCTCTTCCATATTTGACCCGTTTGATCTGGTTTTGCCCATTAATGACTTGTCCACGTACTTCTCAAAGTCGAGGACGACTTTTTCTTATGGGAGGGAGAATGGTGTGAATGAAAATATTGCAATGTATGCATTTGATAGCTGTTGTAGTATCAATTGGTTTGTGCAAAACAGTGAGAATGAGAATGACACAATAATTGATTCATACATATACCATGCATATGTGTTGTTCTTTTTATCTAATACGCCTTCAGATGTTCTTGATATGCTAAGCAAAAGAAGTGTTGATGACAAATATCTATACCATGCATATACGTTGTATTCTTTGCTTAGTACAATTTCAGGCTACCAAAAGCCGAGGACGGCTTTTCTTGAAGAAGGGGAGGATGATGCGGATATGCACATGCTTAGCACTTTTCAGTCAAGTACATTATTCCACTAAAAAGAAGTATTGAGCCGCATTAAATATTGTCAGGTGAATTTGTTTCTTAATGAATTTCCTTCTATTCGTGGGAACGATATACTACCTTATGCCAAATTCTTGTTTATTATTAGGTTTGAATATTATGATGATTCCGGGGCCAAAGCAATGGAGAAATCCAAGCAGCCCATGTAGCTGATCAAGAAGGAAAGAAGCCCATGCAGTGCGAGAGCAAAAGGGAGGAGCCCAATGACTTAAACTACAAGTTTTGGATAAGATTTTCAAGCCAAATTCGGACCTCCCACGTGGTCAACCCAATTCAAACTCAGATTCAACTCAGATTCAATTCGGATTCGGTTCGGGACAGCTTGACAGGCAGTTACTAAAAAGGCCATAACTTTCACAAACGGAGTCCGATTCAGGTGTTCTTGTACTCGTTGGAAAGATAATTTCAAGAGCTACACAATGGATCTGATCCCACCTTCAAATTCGTCACGGATAAAAAGTTATGACCAAAACAATATGACGGGTGAAAAATATAGTTTCCTTTTTGTGAGTTTGTATCTAAAACCATATAGGGTTGAGTTGTACTTGGTTTGGGGACCATATAGACGTCCCAAGGGGCTATATAAGCCTTGTATTGGCAGCTTTTAGGGCTCAGACCACGTTTGAGAAAAATTAATCTACTAAAGTTTGTTCGAGTTTAGCATTGCTGCCGAAGTTTCATAGGGAATTAGGAGCGTTCTCTTCAATCAAGATCGTTCAGCCTTTCCGTTGGGAATTGGGTGCACGATTGATCTTCGCTTGGTGGTCGGCGAAATCAACACGAGTGTGTTTTGGCGGATTAAAGAGTGTTCGTCCCTTGCATTGGCATTGGAGCATCATTACGATTCATCGAGACTTTCGTGAGTATCCATCCTACGTCGAGAAAATCAGGCGACCCCGTATCATGACAGATATGCAATAAATCCACGGTTGAAATCTATAAACCAGCGACAGATGCACAACAAAACCATGGTTGAAATCTGTGAGCACATAGTTGTGTTGATCAAACTAAGGGTGGAGTACATAGTTACACACAGCAAACCAAGGAAACCCGTCAGCTCATAGTTGCAGTACCAAACCAGAGGCACACAAAAATCCGCTATAGAAGATCTGCCTGCAGGCAAACGCCAGGCCTTGGGCTAGGGCCTATCGACCCTGGATAAGGCCCAACAGGCAAGTCCCAAGCGTTGTGCGGCTACGCCCCTTCTTAGTTTTGAAGACCATAACTATAAGTGAATTATTTGGTTAAATTACATGCTCACTGTGCCTCCTCTGTCCACCTTCCGAGAATTTATGCGTCTACCGTTGAGCCCAACTATTTTAACCCCACTGACTAAACTCGACACTGCTAGCTAAAAAAAAGGTGTTTTTGGCTCCTCCACTCTAGTAACTCATGAAAATACGAAGGTAGTAGAACATCTTCTCCTTATTTTTAGCACCAGTAGAGTTTGGACTTCAAATTCTACATTATGGCATTTGTAATGGAGGTCCACTGCGTCTGTAACTTTTGCGAACTTTTAGTTGAATGTTATATTGGTAGCAACCAGTGATTGGTTTACCTTTACAAGTTTCCTATCTCATGTTTAGCAAACAAGCCTATTTGAAAGCACACCAGCGGCTAGTTATGTACGTAGTAGAGCCTCGTAGGCAAGAGCACAGAGCCAGCGGTAAAAACACGTGCATGGTTATTTTTTTTTAGAGGACGTGCATGGTTAGTTAAACGCCAGTATTTGTTTTAGCGCCAAAAAATGACGGTACATTTGATCAGGCTTTAACCTAACGCAGCATTTTAGGCCCTGTTTGGAAGAGCAGTTTCGGTTTGTTTCTGCAGGATATGGGAAGGCCCGGCGTATGATGCTAATTCGGCCCATGGAACTGTTTGGTTATGCTAGGTTTTGGATCCAAGTAGAAGTAGGCACAATCCTGGGGGAAGTTCCCCGGAACTGAGATGCCCCGCACACGGTTTGAACGCTGCCGCCTCCGCCGGTCCGCCCCTACTCCTCGTGGCCTCATGTCTCTGTTCGCCATTGCCATGGCCTTCCTCATCTTGTCTACGGCTCTACAGGACCGCGTGCGCTTCACAAGCGTTGTTTTTCCCTCCACCGCCGCCAGCGTTGCCAACATGGCCGCCACAGCCTACTGCACGCGGTGACACCTCCACCTTACACCACCGTCGTCTTATCCAAATGTATGGCTCTTTCTTTAGATGGTAGAAAGACTATGATATTGGCAACTATTACACTCTGATACTCCTTATGCTAAGCAGCTTCAGATCAGATCAGAGTTTGTGAGATGTGGTACGATCGTGCAGGGTATCAAGAACGAAAAAGATGAATCTCGTAGGGAGAATCTAACGATGTTAAAGCAACCATAATGAAAGAGAAATTTTGGCGAAGCAGATTATAAATTGCTCAAACACAACATCTAAAAAGTATAAGAGATTATCGCTCTTTCACAACCTTCTCAAATCTTTTAAGATCTTTGAATTCTTACCCTATACAAGAATGTAGTATTAAAGAATAAACTAACATCTAATCCACTCGTGCAACCACATCTTTGAATGAGTGGCTTCTTTGCTTTATTGCTTGGTTATTTTTCCATGATTACCCCCTATGGTTTATATAGTCTCTCCTAACCCTTCTCCAAAGTAGAGTAGGAATCGTACTCTAAAAGAAAGTAAAAATCATAATCATATTAAGATTCATTTAGAACTCCTTATAGCACACCTTTCTAAATCCTAAAAGATTGGAATATGAGTCACCATACTCAACAATCTCCACCTTGACTCTTATCCATAAAGTCATTGTGCTCCTCCAAGAACTTGCTCCAAGTTGGCTCTATATTTTTTTTTTCATTTTTTTGTTTTTCCCTCCCAACTTTAGGAGTGTCCCCACCATAGGGGAATCACCGCAATGTGCATGTCAGTTTCCGAACTAACATGCCTAGACCCTCTACTTGAGAGATTCTTTGTTATGTAGTTTAGTTAACCACACCTCCTGTTTCTACAGCCTTCCATGCCATAGGTTTGTACTGTCTGCGAGCTCCATATGCTCATCGGTACCGCGTGCTTGGTCCCATTACGCCTTTCTTCTTCTAACAACTCGCACCTTCACCTTTACGTCTGTTAGATTTTGCAATTGTCTTTGTAGTTCTGCACATAACTGCAGATGAGATCTGAGTACCTACTGTTGACGACACAATTTCCTTTTCTTGGCTAGGATGTTTATCGGACCTCCCATTAGTTACCCTTCCTTTAGGTGTACACATCAATTGGTATCCAGCATTACTTTAGATATTTTTTATGATCACGTTTCCTTCGCAAGTAACTCGCATGACTTCACCTCAAAATAATAACTCACAACCTTTGAGTTCAAGCAACCTCATATATATTAGATTCTTCTTTAAGGTGGGAATATACCAAACTCTCGTCAATGCGTGATGTGCTCCATCATACATCTTCAATGTAACCGTTCCTACCTCATTAATTCCATACTTCTTGCAATATGCTAAGTGAACAGTTCCATGTGTTGGGCTTACAGATTCTTCGTCAAATATCTCCCTCACCGAACATATGTGAAAGCAACAACTTGAATCTAATATCCATCCATGACAAGTACCTGATTGACTAATGACTAGCACGTCCGAATCATCCTTTACTACCGCCACTAAGCATTTACCCTTCATTTGCTTCAAAGTCAAACAATCTTTTATCATGTGACATTCCTCATCACATATATAGCTACTGGGACCCGGTACTTGTAATCTGAACCCTATGTGTTTACTGTGCAGTCTCATGATCGGTGGCTAGCATACACATTCAACAATATTCATATCACATCCATACACAACAAATTTAGAACAAGTAGTACATTTATATAGCGAATAAACCTAAATGGTGGAGGTTACAACACTAGGACCGACCGACCAAATAAAACATACAATAACAGAGTTCAGTGAAAGCGAATGATAAATGAGGCACCAAAAATAGCAAGTATGCCTCATCCCAAATGACAAGCAACTGACTGAGGCAGAAATGCCTCATCCCAAATGACAAGCAACTGACTAAGGCAGAACCCTAGAAATCGGCATCTTCATCTCCAAAACCTGTGGCATAATAATACCTGCAAGATATGTCTTCTTCTGCATCATGTGGAATGGGGCCAATTTTAATCTCCCAAATTCAGCAAATATGTCTACACAAGAATCGTGTTCATTCATAGCAATAGAATTAAGATTATCTATTTCTTCCTTAGCATTATCAACTTCATGATGCAACACAATACAAGAATCACATAACATAGAAGTATTAGATTTCAATAATTCATTTTCAAACTTAAGACATGCAAGAGAAAATCATTCAAGATTTCATTATCTCTTGCAAGGATTCATGAGAATGCAATGAACCTTTCAATTTAACAAGCTCAAATGACATGTTAATTTTCTCGTTCAATAATTTCTTAACTTTCATCCTAAGAACAAGCAATTTAGATTCATACGACACTAAGAGATCCATGAGTTTCTCCTTACTCAACTTGCTTAGATTGTGTATAGGATCATCCTTAAATGACTCATCATGATCATCCTTCAAAAGCTTTCTATGACGACAACCCTCAAAGACTAGCGGCTTAGTGGAATATTGATCCAATGCCATTCCTCTTAGATTAGTTAAGATATATCAAAAAGAGCTAACTAGGCTCTGATACCACTTGTAGGACCCGAGATGACAATCAGATAGGGGTGAATGATCCTTCACTTTTCCCTAGATCGTATTTCAAAACTTTTATTCCACTAGCCATTGAAAGCTAGGAAGATCAATTTAGGCCACTGCCAAAGAACTCACACAAGAGCAGAAGCAAAACCGAGTCCAAACTCCAGGGCTAGTACTACCGTAGGCAAGTAGCCAGTAGTACTTCAACCAAGCGGTCTGACTGCTCGTGAAAGCCAGTACAATCAGTGGCCAATAGTACCAAGTAGTGCTAATGATAAGTAGAACAGAGCGATGGCAACGACTACGCAAATGGCCATGATAAGCAGAGCTAAGCAGTTTGTAAGGTTTAGTGGCTCACCGCGATTACTAAGGTAAGGTTGGCAAAAACATATGTGGTCGGAGATGGCCAGACAACGGGGAATAGTGGTGACGGTGCTAGCTCGAATGGTGGCGGAGCTCCACAGCGAGAATGAGTTGAAACGAAGCAACCCATGATGCTCAACGGGGTGAGGTGATGTTGGAAAGGCCCATGGCCAAGGCGAGAGCTCACCGGAGAAGTGGGAATGACAATGGCAGTGACGATGATGATGGTGTCCACGGTGCCAGCCAACTTCAAAGAGAGACGACAACAAAGGAGTGAAGTGACCATGGTGTGGTTAGAGACGCACCGGTGACGAAGCTGCGAGGCGGCAACAAGGCGATAGAGAGCTTCATGGCGATGGCCAACCTCGAAGAAAGAGAGGGCTGCAAAGGAGGATGGGAACATGTTTAGGAGAGTATGAGGATGGCGAAAATGACCATGGTGTAGTCGAAGCCTTACTGGAGATGGAAATACACATCAGCGACGATGGCGGTCGGAGCTGAGGAAGACGAGCTCGATTTGGTGAATCACTGTAAGGATGGAGAAATTGATTGAGGGGATTCCAAATCGAAGGAATTTGGCACTAAGTGACTCGGATATAAGGCTAAGAGCTTACCAGGATGGACATCGGCCATGGCGAAGCATGTTGGCGGGCGCGCACCAGAGCTGAGGACAACAGTGGCGTTTCGATCGACCTGGTGAAGGCTACGAGCTGCAACCGGGCAAAATGGAAGTGATGAGGAATGAGGAGGAAGATGCTCTTGATTGGGCTTAAAAGGGTGAGTCGAGGTGGGAGAACTCCTGGGTTATCGTGGTGCGGTGAGAAGAATGGGCGGTGAAGCGGGTTCACACAAAACAGAGACGACAGAACAGGGGAAAGGAGTCAAAGGGATAGGACAGGTCAGCGCAATGGGCAGGAAGCTCGAGGCAGGCACAGGGGTGAGCTTTTGTAGGTGGTGTCGCATGAACACTGTACATAAATAGTGGCTCGACAACTCTCTAATGGCGGACATGTGGCATGGAAGGAGACAACTGGCAAGGGGTTGGCGATGGGATGGAACGAGGTGGAGATGGCCTATGAGTGCACGTGGGTGGCGATTGTAGTCAGAATAACCAAATTCTGTTGGAACGGCATCGGCAACATGAGCACGGATAGTGGACAGGTGCGGCAGTGGGCCAGGGGTAGCGAGGTGGCAGGCAAGGTCTGCGACGCAGGTTCACTAGACAGTAATGTGACAAAGGAGAGCGAGTGCGAGCGCATCTCTGCGTGGGTGAGCATGCGGCCAAAGTGGTAAACGAGGGGTGTAAGGTGGAAGATGAAGCCTGACAGGTGGGTCCCAGGCCCACCGGTCAGTGATAGTAGAGAAGAGCAACAAAGAGAAGGTGCCTCTACCAGAATATGCGAATGAAACAAGGAATCAAAAAAAGGAAAGCGGCTTCGGTGGGGTCAGTGCGTGGGCCAAAGTTGGGCCAAAATAGGGATGGGCTAGGCCAAGGCAAGGAGAACTGGCCCAAGAAGGATTTTGGATTTTAAATTATTTTCAAATTTGATTAATTCCATAAACCAATTTTCAATTTTTAAAATTAGCAAACCAACTCCAAAAAATTATGGAAATTTTTCACGAGATGCTTTAGGATATTTATAACCTAATTAAATTATTTCTAAGCTCTGGTAAAGTTCTAATTAATTTCAGAAATTCATTTTTAGCTACTAGAAATTAAGAAAACATTTTAAATAAATGTTGGAAGTTTTGAAAAAGCCCAAAAATGCATAAATGATGATTTTGAAAGTAACTGGAAAGTTACACCTTAGCTTATCCCCGAGACCTTCGTCCGTATAGCTAGGCTAGAAGCTATTAGGATTTTGCTTGCATTCGTAGTGTCTAAGGGCTTCAAGTTGTATCATATGGATGTCAACAGTGCCTTTCTCAGTGGGTATATTGAGGAAGAGGTTTATGTCAGATAACCTCCAGGTTTCGAGAACCCTAAATATTGAAACCATGCCTTCAAGTTTTCCAAAGTATTGTATGGACTTAAGCAAGCCCATAGAGCTTGATATGAGATACTTAAGTCCTATCTTTTGAGTCATAGCTTTGAGATGGGTAAGGTAGATAAAACCTTGTTCATCGTAGGCGTGGCAATGACTTTATGATCATCCAAATATATGTGGATGATATTATCTTTAGTGGCTTCTCTCATACTCTTGTTTCTCAGTTTTTTGATGTCATGAACATAGAGTTTGAGATGAGCATGATGGACGAGTTGAGCTTTTTCCTTAGCTTCCAGATCAAATAGACTCGAGAAGGTACTTTCTTGTATCAAGGCAAGTACACTTGAGTCCTCTTGAAATGCTTTGACATGTGTGATTGCAAGCCGATGTCGACTCCGATGGTAACCTCAACTACACTTGATCTTGATGAGGATGGTGAACCTATAGATCAAAAGGAGTATCGTAGCATGATTGGCTCCCTCCTGTACCTCACAGCCTCGAGGCCAAACATACACTTTGTCATATATCAGTGCACTCGATTTTAGGCTACTCCTCGTGCCTCTCACCATCAGGCGGTGAAGCACATCTTCAGGTACCTTCTAATTACTCTAGATTATGATATCTGGTATTCTTCTGGTTCATGTCTTTCCCTTAGAGTCTACTTTTACGCAGACTTTGCTGGCTACAGGATAGATAGGAAGAGCACTTTTGGCACTTGGCAATTCATTGGCACTTCTCTTGTTTCATGGTCATCAAGGAAGCAGTTAGGTATTGCACAGTCTACTGCCAAGGTCGAATCTGTTGCACCCGCTACTTGCTGTAGTCAGGTGCTTTGGATAGTTTTGACCTTACGGGACTTTGGGTTAGCCATAGATAGTGTTTTAGTTTTTTTGTGACAACACTTCTGACATTAACATTGCTAAGAACCCAGTGTAGCATTCTAGGACTAAGCACATAGATATTCGTTATCATTTCCTTAGAGACCATGTGGATAAGGATGACATAGTACTTCAATTTACGGAGAGTGACCACCAATTAGTTGATATCTTCACCAAGCTTCTAGATAGCTCAAGGTTCATAATCTTGTGAGGAGAGCTTGGGGTGGTGAGTCCTTATGGCTTATTTTGGGGGAAAAGCATCGTGTACTTTCTATATCATATAATCATTTACTTCCTTTTTACCATGCTTATGCGTGCTTTTGGATTAGTTTTTCTAGTATAGGTTAGAGTTGTTATCATACTATGTAGTTTAGATTTCTTTCTCTCATTTTATGGCCTTAGGATGTTGTTTATTAGTTGCTCTCTTCTCACTAGTTGAGTTCACTCACTTCTTATAGGTCTAGTAGAGTTTGGGCCCCCTGGATAGACAGGGAGCGTGTTTACTCCCTTGTGCTTAGATGATCAGCTATCTCCTAGAGTTATATGGGGTAGATGAGAGTGAGTCTAAGCCATTGTGATCCTACTATTTTGTCTATGCTTTAAGGACTGCCATTTCTTCATTTTCCTAAGCTTCTTCCCTCTCGCTTAATGCTTTGGCTCATCGGTGTTCATTTGAGATTTTCTTGAGTTTAATGTTGACATAACTCAACTTTAACCAAAATGTTTCTGGAATTTCCTCACTTGCTGAGGGGAGCCGAGACCTTTATTGCATCATATTACATTTTAAATTTAGCAACTTGCATTGTAATATAAATACATAGAGCTTTGACTATTATCCTTGTGTGATGTGATATCTTGATTTACATCTTGCCATATCTTTTGCTAGTTTGCTAGAGTTATCATGTCCTTGTATGTGTAGCTCAGCTTTTTCCATACTAGATTTATTAAATGTGAAACACTTGAATTAAATCATATCTTGTTGGATCCTGTGACTAGTTTTATTTTCATGATCCTCTTATGATTCATGCCATGTTACTAGCTAATTTGAGTCTTAAACCTAAATTAAGCTTTAGATTGAGCTATGCTAGTTCTTTACTGAAGCGTGAGTTAATATTAGCTCTTTGTTTTTGAACTAAGTCAAGAAAATGCAAAATGATATCTTTTGTGTGAAAAAACTGATCTCACCAATTCTTTCTCATAAGACGGCTTGCCATTGCACTAGGCATGAAATTAGAGGGAGTTTTGGATGATCTAGACCACTCTCTTAAGCTTATTTTTGGAATGGTCGTAGCACGGCTTGAGATCTAGCACATAGCCAAAAACACAAAAATTATGAAAAATGGTTGAAGCTTAAGAGGCGGTTGTAGATAACTCCTAGTCTAAGACTTGCTTTGCTAAGATAAAACCAAAAATAAATTTTAGTATGTGCTAAATTTGCTTAATTCCAAGTGCTTGAGTAAAATGATTCAACATTTAACTTGTAGCACTCTGAATTAACTCAATTATAGCTTCTTGGTTTCATTTAGTATATTGATATGGGTTGTCTCATTTTTGGATATTTTTGGCAAACCTACGATCTTGAACAACTTGACATGTTAAAAATCCAAGTAACATCAGATTATTGCTCATTTAGTTTTAGATTTGCTATATATGTATTGCCATGATCTAGATAGCTCTTTCACATAATATGGCTTGGTGTAATACTTATAGAGTCACTTTGGATAATTTTCATGGCTCCTAATATTGAAAATAAATAAATTACAATCATTTCATCTCATTCATGCTATATCTTCTTCCACGCATCTTGATAACGCCATTGTCAAAGGGGGAGAAAGATTGGTTAAAAATGCATATCTAGAGCATGATTTAGAGTTTTGGTGCAAAATTTTACTAAGTTGGAGCTTTTGATCTCTTCTCACCATGGCTAAAGTCAAACAGAATAATTGTTCTTTGACATGGACCTAGAGTGAGATTTACAACTTATTTGGTGAATTTGAAGCTGTTGTGGTTACAGACCAAACAGAGAGAGAGAGGTATGGTAGTGGAGAGTTAGGTGAGCAAAGCTTGGGGTTCCCCCATGGCTTGGATGGCATATATATATTCACATGGGGAGTGTTTTACAATTATATTCTTATACCCAAGTATCCCTCTTAAGGGCAGCTATGTCATTATACATGTCCCATTTTGGGTTTTACAACATTCTAACAGGCCGGTTGGGCTTAGGTGGGGCCACCCCTATAACAGGAGCCTCTCATGGTGAAGGGCTTATTCACGGGCCGAAGCCATGTTGCTAAGCCATTTGGCCCCCTCCGTCCCCGCGGCTTGTGAACTTCTGTACTGTTGGATGGAGTCTCATTTTCCGGTGCAGCCCAACCTCGCACCGAGGATACAGAGTTGAGCTGGTTGCCGAAGCTATCCTTGACCACGGAGCCCTTCGGTCATGGAGTCGAAGTCGAGGCGGAGACGGGTCCAAAGCGAACACATCGCGGAGGTGTTTTTCGAGGTCGCTCTATAGACACAGAGGCGGCATACGGCCCGACAGCTCGCCATCTGGAGTCAATGTCTTAATGGCGGTGAGAATCGCGCCAACCCCTGAGGTGTCAAGGTCGGGCGACTGCGGTCGTACGCGCCGTCCCGATGGAAAGGTACACGCGGCGGGACGCGATTGGCGCGTTGTGCGCTGTCAGTGGTCGCACGACCGCGGTCGCGCGTTCCTTCTTGAGAGAAGTGGGACGTGTGGCGGGATGCTATTGGCGTGTCGTGCGTTGTCAGGCGGCCTGCGACTGCGCGACTCCGGCTACCAGCGGTTGCGCTTCCAGATTGTGGGGAGTCGAACCGCTGGGCTCCCGCCGATTGCCCTCTCGATTGTGGGGAAGGTGAGAGGGCTTTATATACCCTTGCCACCAGCATGCGAGCGTTCTCCCCATTTGCTCATTTGCTCGCTTGCTGTTGTTTTGCTCTCTTTTCTCCCCGCTTGCTGGCGCGATCTCCCTCTGCCCCTACTCATTTGGCCTTGCACTTTCGAGGAGAGAATGGCTTGCTGTGAAGATCTCGCTCGCCGGCCCAGTGGTAGCGCCTCGTCTAGCCAGCGCGGTTCGTCGCCGCCATCGGCGGAATATTCTTTGGTGGTTCGCCAGCCATCGCAGGCCGACAAGCGGT
This sequence comes from Dendrocalamus latiflorus, assembly GCA_017311315.1. Classification (NCBI taxonomy): domain Eukaryota; kingdom Viridiplantae; phylum Streptophyta; class Magnoliopsida; order Poales; family Poaceae; genus Dendrocalamus; species Dendrocalamus latiflorus. The sequence continues at coordinate 12,320,310 of CM029654.1, forward strand.
GGGAGGCCAGGGAGAAGGCGGGAGGCCGCTGCTCCCATGTGCTAGGGCCGAGTCTTGTGACGGAGGAGAAGATCCAGACTCTCCTTTGGGAGAAGAGGCTGGAGGACCGTGCTGCGGTTCGCCTGCCTGCCAGTGACGAGACGGAGCCGCATCCGGAGGAATCGGAGGCGATCGTCTTTGTCGCGTATTTCGAGGCCGGGCTCCGGATACCAGCAACACTCTTCATCGGTGAGGTCCTGCGGACTTATGAACTGGAGTTAGCGCAGCTGACCCCGAATGCGATAGTTCGCCTGGCTATTTATGTCTGGGCGGCACGAACAGAAGGTGTCCATCCCAGTGCGAACTTATTCGCCCTTCTTCATGACGCGCGCTGCCAGCCGAAGAGGGTCGAAGGGGGGGTGCTGTCAAATCGGCAGTGTCAACTTCGTACTGAGGTCGCAATGCACGAAGATCTTCCCCACGTTGGCGACGCGAGGGAAGTGGGAGTCCAGCTAGATGCAGCGACGGTTCTACCACCGCATGACGAGCACCTGCGGTCTTCGGTGCCTGGGACGACCAATATCATTCAATAGTTCGCTGAATGTGAGGCCCAAAGGCGACGACGATCAGCGGGCGCGGAGGCTTGCCGGTACCACCCTCCGGTTCAACATGCGCAACCTCGCCGAGGAGTTCACTATGTACGGAGTGGCACCGCTTTCCTGCCGGTGGAAGCATCAGTGAGGTCCCACTCGGAAGGATGGCGTTCGACTGACAGTGTCTTCTCTTCCGAAGCCCTCTACTCCTCGTAAGCTCTTCGGCTCTAGGCTGCGTACACGCATATATACATGCATGCTTGTAACTTTTTGAGAGACCATGTGGATCTGACCCCATGTTTGTGATGAGTAATTGACACGTGTTATGAAAAGTGTGAGTTTGGTTTGTGTGGTTCGTACCATGTCGTTGCGTGGTGCAGTCGGTTTCGGTCGGACCTGGACGAGCTAGGACGAACGTGCTTAAGTCATTTATTCTTCTTGACCGGTTTGGGCTTGTTCGTGTTTGAATATTACTACTGATGCGAATGTGTGATTACATTATCTCAAGCGGTGCTATGTGATGTGTTTTTTGTCTGTGATGGCTACAGGACATCGAGGCAGAGTCGTGGCGGTCTAGATGTGCCGAAGACGGCGAGGACTCGAGGTGGTTGCGAGGCTTGGACGGCAAGGAATGAGGAAGCTTCCTGGAAGATGCAGGAGGGGCGTTTCGGTAAAAGCGCAAAGCTGCATGAGGAAGCGGATTTGGTTTTTGGTTTAGCGGGTAAAGCGAGTAAGAAACCCATTAAGCAAAGGCTATAAATAGGAGAGGTATCTCCTGGTGAATGCATGTCTTGGGAGAGGAGTAAGGACTCTGGCTATTAGCTTTTGCTTTGTGTGTTTCTTTCTGTTGAGAGTTGGTGAGAGGTTGTTGGAGGCAGAAGAAGAGTCTGTTGTGTTTTGCCTCCCCTTCCAGTGTTGTTTTCTTGAGTATCAACTGCGTATGGGGCAGTCTTGAGTGTGTGCTCTTGTTCTGGAGAGATGGCTGTAAGAAACATTTTGTATAAGCATTCCTCTCTCTGTATCAAGATAAATATGGAAATGATTGTGTTTGAGATGATGTGCTTTCTTGTTCTTCATTTCAGAGTTTGATTCTTAGTTCTCTCGTTTCTGTTTTTGGGTCCTTCTCCTGCTCTTTCTTTTCTTGGATTTGTTCCTTGGTTCAAGAAAGTACAACTTGATCATCTCTGAACTGGGATAAGTTCTTTAGGCCATTTTGGTCAGTTGTCCCGAGAGAAAAAGATTTCTTTAGCAGTTTTCATCTCAAATGATCTCTGCTCAAGTTCTTCTATTTTTCTCTGTTCTCCTTTCTTTTTGGATTGAAGTCTTGAGTAGTTGCAGATTCTTGATGCTCTGAACGGGGTATGTTCACAAGGTTCTTTGACCTACGTATACCCGAGAGCAAACTGTGTATCAGCCGATTCCTCCTCAGCATTTAAATCATTGCACTTCCTCTGTTTTAACATTTTTCTAGGGTTCACTGTGCGGGGAGGCAGAGGAATCAGGCTCTCTTGATTTCCTGAATGAAAAGGTGATTTTGCTTTTTGTGTTTGTTGAGAGATGATTCTATGTTATGATTGAGAAGCCTCAAGCTCAAAGGATTCATGATGTTCAACCAATTTGGATTTTACTTCTGCTGCAGTTCTCTTTTTGACAAAATATCTATTCACTGGTTCATTAGATTTCTGTTCGAATCTTCTTGTTTATGGAGTCAATCTGTTATTTGGTTTGAAGTCCATTTCTTTAGTCCTGAGAAGAACCACAAGAATTCAGTCATTTCTTGTTTTTGGTTCCTCTACTGTACTTTCTGCGCGTCTTTGTCTTTGCCGAATTTCCTCTTCTTTGATTGGTTACAGGTCCTTCCTTCAGAACCTCAATTCTTGTAGTCAAATACCTTTCTTGTTTTGGTTTGTCATTGGCTGCAATTTTTGTGTTTGTTATTTCCAGTCACTTCCTTCTTCGGTCAGTTTTTTTCTCTGCTTGGCAGTCTGCAGGGATCAGAATTCAAAACCAAAAGATGCTATTTTCGGTCAGACTGAGTAGCCGAAGTTCAGTACCCAGTATTCTCTTCTCAGTTTTGAAATTGCTGCAGCGTTTGTGCTGTTAGTTTGTTTTTGGCCTGCTGTTTTTTGTGTTGTTTTGTGAGTTCGGCTTACAGCAGATTTCATTTTTTGCACTATTTTGTTTCCTATTTTGATCGCCTGCCTGTATACTGTTTTCTGCAAATATGTTTTCAGGCTGAAATAGTTTTCTTTGTTGTGTTAGCTCTCAATCTGCAGTTTTCAGTAATCTATCTGCAGTCAGATTTTTTTGTGAGGCTTTCGTCCTTTAAGAGCTAAAATTTAGAACCTGAAAATCAGCATGAGTCAGACCATGCTTTTATGCTATTATTCGAATAGTAGGTGCTCAGTCTCTCAGTGTGCATTTGACAGTCTCTCAGTTTGACAGTAGCTGTGCATGTCGTTTTCAGTCTCTTTTACAAGTTTTGTAACTTCAGTTGCACATTGAGTTTCTTACTTCATAGCTTGAGTAGCTACCAGAGAAGAAATTCGGAGTGGATACTTGGGACGATTTTTGAAGGCACCATTCACCCCCCCCCTCTGTTGCCATTTCGGTCCTACACTTTTTTTTGAAAGATGCCTCGCTCTGCCTGTAGGGTTCCTGCTAGAGGATGCGGAGCGTGCGGTAGTTGCATTTCTTGAGCCATACATGGCTAAGGAGCACGAACTGCATGAGGGGCGGATAAACCGAGTATGTGAAGCTTTGGACCTCCCCGTGCCGGAGCACGTGGCGCTGGCACCGGTCCAGACTCATCGACGCGATGGCGACAGCAAGGTAGGAGCGTCTCCCTCTCGGCGGAGGGCCCGTTCTCCTGCCGCCGTATCCAGCCCGCCGGTCGCATCTCCGGTGACTACTGCCGAGGCCGGGGGCACGGTTGTCGCTGGGTCCGAACATGCCAGCTCGGAGGAGGAGCACACTGCCCCCAGCGAGGGGCTCTGGGTGGCGCTAAGGAAACAGGCCATGGCACTGACACCCAGGAGGGCGAGGCCTCGTCGCCTGCATCAGCCACCGAGGGCTTCTTGGCTGCGCCAGCCGTCGCAGCCGAGGAAGCTTCCCCAAAGTCTCTGAGGGCGAAGCGCCCCCGGATACGATCACCCTCCCCCTCGGAGGGGTTCAACGTGGCGGGCGGTGTTGCCGGGGATTCAGAGTTTGATGGCGAAGCCGTCCGGGCCAAGGGGGGACTCGCCCCCAATGCAGATGAAGCCCCCGCGGCCCAGATGGAGGCGGGGGAGACACCTCCCCATGCCGTGGTGCCAACCGAGGTGGAGCTAACACCTCCCCGTACATCGCCTGAGGGTGTAGAAGGTAGGCGCAATTCTTTCTCCCCCCTGCGACTTCGCGAAGCTCGCTCATTCCATCGTCGACATCAGGCGAGACAAGGTCTCCCGGACGCGACCAAGGATCGAGCAACGGAGACGGTCGCGAAGTCTCCTGTATTGCTGCCCAGGACGTGATGTCAATGCCTGGTGCTCTCGAAGTTGTTGGCGCGGAGGCTCAGTGGCCGACTATCGCCGACTTCATTCCCCGGCCAGAGATGCTTCGGGTTCTCCACGAGGTCGCAGAGTGCGCCGACTCCAGCATAGATTGATGGGCGCTGTCGTCGTGCGGGACAGAGCTCCTGGCGAGTGCGCTGGAGGCCTCGGAGATGAGGGCAAGTGCTCGGGTTCACGACTTATGTTGTTGTCCGGGATTTCGCTAAAAGCTGCACTTTGCAGACCCTCGCTCTTAGCCGAGCCCAGGAGGAGGCGCATATCCACGAGCGAAGGGTGCTAGATGGCCAGCTTCGAGCTGCCGAAGAGGCTCACGCCGCCAAGGACAAGCACATCCATTTGCTGGAGATGGAGAGCGTGAGGGCGATCTCCGATGCGCAGATACTCGCTGCGGAGGCACAGTGCGCAGCGGCGGAGGCGCAAGTGCCGCGGCGGAAAAGCGCGACGGCTTTCTTCAGCAAATTGCGGCGCTAGAGGAGGAGAAGGCCAAGCTCGCCGCGTCCCTTGGAGAGAGGAACCGGACACTGGGTGACGCCTCGGTGGCGGCGTGGGGGGCGATGGAGTCTCTGGAGGATGCCCTCAAGGATCTTTGCGTCGACCTGCCGGCCCTAACGTTCGGCCCTGAGGACCTGGAGCGGATGCTTCAGCGAACTGGAGAGGGTTCGGGCCTTGCCCTCCGCGCCGCCAAAGCCTTCGACGACCACTGCGGCTTCGCCAGCGCTTGTGTCGCCCTCGCCATGCTCCGTAGCCGAGGATGCCAGCATGTCGACGGGCTGGCTGACCCCCAGCTGGAGATGCCAGTCGGAGCCGGGGTGATGTTGGGTGCCGTTCGCGACGCCTGGCCCACCGTCCAGGCCTTCTACGACAGAATCTGGGGCTACATCGGAGAGGACGCGGCAAAGGTGGCGCTGCGGCGGATGTTGCACAGGGTGGGGAACTTCGGCCAGTGGCTCGATGAGGTTCCACGGTGCAATGAAGACGGTGCAGTCGTCCCTGGGCATGGCGCGGACCCACAGGTGTGATGCCGGGGTCTGGTGTGCAGGCGTGCCATGCTATGTATCTGTTTTTGTAAGCTGGCGCCTTATGGCCCTCGCCCCTTGGCATGAATAAAGTGGGATTGCCCCGAAGCGTTCTGATGATACGTGGTATTTTTGCTCCAGGCAGATGCTTGATAGAGGCCGGTTACTGCTCTTGGACTGCATGATTCGAAGGCGGCTTCAGCGTTGGGCGTGGGCGGAAGAAGCCTGGGACTTCTGGGCGACCTGGAGTTCGGCGGGTGATACCTCAGCGCGGAGGCATATTAAGGTGGAGCCAGACGAGTAGCGACCTTAAGCACTCAAAGGCACTTGTAAACCTTAGCTCTTCGCGAATGTAACCGCTGAATCTCTAGGCATGCTCTTGTGAGTGCAATAAAGACTGGTTGAAGTACATGTCCCTGTCACTTTTCACGATCGCGCTTGCCTCTGATCAACTCGTAGGACTTGGTGCTCTGCAAACGCCCAAACGCTAGGTAGACGCTTGAGCGCTCCGTCCGCTACCCTTCAAAGTAGTGGCAGTGTAGCTGGCGCCTAGTCGAAGTAGGCGCTCGAGCACTCCGTCTCCTACCCTTCAAAGTGGTGGCAGCGGAGCTGATGCCTAGTCGAAGTAGACGCTCGAGCGCTCCGTCCCCTACCCTTTGGAGTGGTGGCAGTGGAGCTGGCGCCTAGTCGAAGTAGACGCTCGAGCGCTCCGTCCCCTACCCTTTGAAGTGGTGGCAACGGAGCTGGCGCCTAGTCGAAGTAGACGCTCGAGCGCTCCGTCCCCTACCCTTTGAAGTGGTGGCAACGGAGCTGGCGCCTAGTCGAAGTATACGCTCGAGCGCTCCGTCTCCTACCCTTCGAAGTGGTGGCAGCGGAGCTGGCGCCTTGGCGAAGTAGATGCTCGAGCGCTGTGCGTGCAGGGACAACATCCGCACGTCTTATTTATACTCCGTAGAGTGCGCGCGGGGACGACATCCGCGTGTCTTTTTTATACTCTGTAGAGTGCGTGTAGGGACAACATTCACACGTCTTATTTATACTCCGTAGAGTGCGTGCAGGGACAACATCCGCACGTCTTATTTATACTCCGTAGAGTGTGTGCAGGGACAACATCCGCACGTCTTATTTATACCCCGTAGAGTGCGCGTGGAGGCGTCCCTCCGCGCGTCTTTTTTATACTCCAAAGAGTGTGCGTAGGGACAACATCCACGAGTCTTTTTTTATACTCCGGAGAGTGCGCGTAGGGATAACATCCACGTGTCTTTTTTATACTCTGGAGAGTACGCGTAGGGACAACATCCACGCGTTTTTTTATACTCCAGAGAGTGCGCGTAGGGACAACATCCACGCGTCTTTTTTATACTCCGGAGAGTGCGCGTAGGGACAACATCCATGCGTCTTTTTTATACTCCGGAGAGTGCGCGTAGTGACAACATCCACATGTCTTTTTTATACTCTGGAGAGTGCGCGTAGGGACAACATCCACGCGTCTTTTTTATACTCCGGAGAATGCGCGTAGGGACAACATCCACGCGTCTTTTTTATACTCCGGAGAGTGCGCGTAGGGACAACATCCACGCGTCATTTTTTATACTTTGGAGAGTGCGCGTAGGGACAACATCCACGCGTCTTTTTTATACTCCGGAGAGTGCGCGTAGGGACAACATCCATGCATCTTTTTTATACTCCGGAGAGTGCGCGTAGGGACAACATCCATGCGCCTTTTTTATACTCCGGAGAGTGCGTGCGGGGGCATGCCTCTGCGCGTCTTTGCACAGAATGAGACAATTTTGCAGACGGTTGGCTTTATTAATCTCCCATTTGCGCGGGCGAGCATCTTACAACAGGTAGGGTGCTGTCCTTACTACAGGCTTCCCTTCGGCCCTATACATAGTACGCCGCATCCTGTCTGCATTCCATGTGTGGCAAAGTGTCTGCCCCTCCAGCGTTGCGAGGCGATAAGCTCCCCGCTGCAAAGCTGCAGCGACGATGTATGGGCCCTCCTACTTGGACTCTAGCTTGCTGACAGTCTCCGCATAGAGCGCCATTTTGAGGACGAGATCTCCTGGCTGGAACTCCTGTGAGTACACGGTGCAGTCGCGTGCGCACCATTTGACGCGCATACTTCGTGACGTGCTGGGTGGCGCTTACTCGATCTCCATCGAGAAGATCCAGGGACAATTGGCGCTTCTCCGCCGGCGCCTGGACGAGGACCCTCCTTGAGCCAACCTTAATTTCTTCGGGCGTCACTGCCTCATCGCCGAAGAGGAGTTTGAACGGTGTGAATCCCATCAGACGTGTCACCGTTGTGCGAAGGGACCAGAGTACGCTGTGGAGCTTGTCTGGCCACTTGCCCTTTGGTAGCCCAACGAGACGCTTCTTGACTCCGGTGGAGATGGCACCATTCGCCCGCTCAACCGCTCCGTTGGACTATGGGTGCCTGACCGAAGCGAATCTGAGTATGATGCCCATGCTGTCGCAGAACTCCTTGAATGGAGCGAAGTCGAATTGTAGACCATTGTCTACGATGAGCTCCCTAGGTACTCCGAAGCGGCATATGATGTTCTACCAAAGAAAGCGCTGCATGGCCGCGGAGGTTATCCTAGCTAGAGAGACAGTCTCCGGCCACCTGGAGAAATACTTCAAGGCGACTACAACGAACCGACGGTCTCTCGGGGCTCGGGGAAGTGGCTTAACGACGTCGATGCTCCACCGTGCCAGCGGCCATACTAGGGGAATGGGCTGCAAGCTCGTCGGGGATCTGCAGATGACCCGCCCCATCCATTGGCAGCCTTGACAGCAGCGCACGAGGTCTTGCACGTCAGCAGCGGTGGTTGGCCAGTAAAAACCATGTCTGAATGCCTTGCCGACTAGCGACCTCGGCGCGATGTGCGAGCCGCAGAGCCCCGCATGGATCTCTGTGAGAAGTTGCTTTCCTTCGTCGCGTGAAAGGCATCGTAGGAGTGGGGCGCAGACTCCCTTTTTGTAGAGTACACCATTGAGCACCTGGAAGGATCTGGCGCGATACTACAAGCGTCGGAGCTCTAGGGGGTCGTCTGGCTCCACGATGCCCTGCAAGAAACCGTAGATGGGCTCCCGCCAGTCACCCTGCTGGGTAATTTGGTGGACGAGAGCCACGTTGTGATTGTCCTGAGCGATGGCTGCCACGGGCAGGACCTCGTAGAATGCTCCCACGGGGGTGGAAGCTTCTGGTTGGCGGCCTTTGCGAGGACGTCAGCTTGTTCGTTATCCGCGCGAGGGATGGCCTTGACCGTGACACGCCAGGTACTTGGCCAGTTCAGGGTCCTTGGCTTGGTAAGATTTGTCCACATGGACCTCCACCAGACGTGAGTCGGTGCGGACAAGGACCCGTCGCGCGCCAAGAGCTTTAAGCTTCGCAAGGCTGAAGAGCAGTGCCTCGAACACGGCCATATTGTTGGTGGCTGGAAATCCAAGGCGCGCCGAGTACAGCAAGCAGTGCCCCTCCGGTGTAGTGACCACTGCGCCCACGCCAGCGCCCGAAGCGCCGTAAGCCCCGTTAGTATTGAGCATCCACACCGGGTCCTTTGGCTGTTGGACGTGCTGGGCCGGCGGAGTCCATTCCGCGAGGAAGTCCGCAAGGACTTGGGATTTAATCGCCGTTCATGAGGCGTATGTCAAGGAGAATGGCGCGAGCTCGGCCGCCCACTTGCCAATGCACCCCGTGGACTCCTTATTATGTAGCATCTCTGCCAGAGGGAATGTGGATGGCACCGTAATTGGATGGGCCAGGAAATATTGTCGGAGCTTCCTCGAGGCCATGACCAGCGCGTATGCCAATTTCTCCTACTCCGTATATCGCGTCTTGGCGCCCTGGAGGGCTTCAGACACGAAGTATACGGGGCGTTGAAGGGTGCCCTCCTCGAGGACAAGGACAGCGCTGATTGCTGTTGTTGTAGCGGCGAGGTAAAGTAGGTGGGGAGCCTTTGGCGCTGGGGCGACCAAAGTGGGGAGGCTTGCGAGGTGCTTCTTGAGGTCGTCGAAGGCCTTCACGTAGTCGTCATCCCAGTGGAACCCGTTGCAGCCGCGAAGGGTCTTGAAGAATGGCAGGCCCCGCTCCGCTGCCCTAGACAGGAAGCGACTCAGCGCAGCCATGCGGCCAGCGAGCCTCTGGACCTCCCTTGTCGTCTCAGGGTTCGCCTGGATGCCACGCCCGGACACGAGGAAGCCCAGGAGCTTGCCTGCTTGCACGCTGAAGACACACTTGTCCGGATTGAGCTTGATGCCTGCTCTCCTGAGGTTGTCGAAGGTCTCTTGGAGATCCTGACCGTGGGAGATGAGCTGCCTGGTTTTGACGAACACATCATTGACGTAAGTCTCCACGTTCCTCCCAAGCTGGGAGGCCAGTGCTAGCACGATAAGGCGAGTGAATGTTGCCCCCGCATTCTTCAAGCTGAAGGGCATCCTGACGAAGCAGTATGTCCCAATCGGCGTGATGAAGCTGGTCTTGTCTTTGTCGTCCTTGGCCATGTAGATCTGGTGGTAGCCAGAGTATGCATCCAAGAAGCTCATGAGCTCGCACCCCGCGGTAGCGTCCACCAGCTGATCTATGCGCGGCAAAGGGTAGTCATCCTTTGGGCATGCCTTGTTAAGGGCAGTGAAGTCGATGCACATGCGCCAGGCGCTGCTAGCCTTTTTCACTAGCACCGGGTTGGCAAGCCAATCCAGATGTTGGACCTCGCGGATGACTCTGGCCCGGAGAAGCTTCGCTACCTCCACCTTAGCCGCTTGCTGCCGGTCGATGGACATGCGCCGAAGCCTCTACTTGACCGATTTGGCGTCGGGGCAGACCGCTAGGTTGTGCTCGATGAGGGCTTGGTCCACGCCCTTAATGTCTTCCGGGGACCACGCGAAGACATCCGCGTTGTCCCGGAGAACCCGGAGCAAGTCTTACTCCACCTCCGGGGGAAGGCCCTTGCCGATGGACACGAACTGACATCCAGCTTGGAAAGGCACCCTCTTGACCCCACCCTCCGGCCGGGGCTTAGGCGTCCATCCCAGAGCAGACAATGTGTCCGCCTTTGACTTGTCTGTGAGGACGTGCACCTTGCGGTGCGGACCCCCACCGCCAGACTCCACACGCCGGGCGAGGTCCTGGTCACTAAAGATGGTGATGACACCTTGCGGGCCTGGGAGCTTCATACATAAGAAGCCGTGGTGCGGGACCGCCCCGAAGGAGTTGAGGGCTGGACACCCCAATACGACATTGTATGGGTGCGGGATGTCGACGACGTCAAAGGTGACGTGTTCGCTCCTCGTGTTGTCGCCTTGGCCAAAGGAGACTTGGAGGAGTATCTGGCCTAATGCCTTCAGTGGCTGACCCCCGAATCCTTGCAGCGGGATTCCTGAGGGACCCAAGCGACTATGGGGATCCCCATTTGGTCGAAGGCCGCCGTGAACAGAATGTTCGCGAAGCTGCCCCCATCGACCAGAACACGCTTGACATCGCAACCTGCGATGGCAGCTTGGATGACCAGCGGATCTTGGTGGGGGAATTCCACGCCCCCGGCGTCGGCCAGCATGAAGGTGATTTCGCAATACGCCACCTCCGGAGGTGTTGCGCCGAGGAGGCCTCCAGCGAGGAGCCTCCAGAGATGACGTTGATGATCCGACGCTGGGCCCCCTCTAGGGCCTGGGTTCGCAGGGGGCTCTCTGGTTGCTGCTGTACATGGGCCACGACGGGGGACGCCGCTTCAGGGCTCCATCCCTGGCGGTTGTCCGCCGCAGTGCCACGATGGCGGTGCATGTCCGCGTGAAATGGTCCCATGGCTATGCACCTCGCACCACATGCCATAGTCCTGGTTTTCTTGTTCTGCGTGGGGTCTTTCGTCGTGGCCCTGGCCGTGTCCCTGTCCCCGGCCTCCGCGGCCCCGCCCGCGAAAGGCGGGGGCGGCATCCTCTGAGGCACCCTCAATGTCGAAGACATAACGGGCCCTCTAGTGTCTACGCTGGTTGCGCTTGGGCTTGGGCTTGTCACTCGACGAGCCCTGGTTGTGCTTGGCATCTTGCGCTCAGGGGCGTCCCTCGAAGATTCTTGCTTGCGCTTGCCTTTTGGGGAGTCGTCCCAATCCAGCGGGTCTCCTTTATGCGACGAGTCCTCCGCCTGACCGATGTCGGAGTCGTCGCCCTTGTGTCGCCGCGCGTCCTCCTCCGCCCGCGCATATTCTTTCATCTTGTCGAAGAGCTTCATGACCGTCTTGATTGGCTTGCGCACGTTGTACTCGGCCAATGGCCCCGGGCGGAGGCCTTGTATTGCTGCATTGATGATGGTTGTCTCGTTGACGTCCTTAACTTGGCAGCGTACCTTAGCAAAGCGCTTAAAGTACTCCCGCAGTTTCTCTGAGGGTTTTTGCTTGACGGCGAAGAGCTGATCTGCGTCGATGCGCTCGACGTAGTTCCCCTGGAAGTTGTTGTAGAGGCGGTCGCGGATCTGCTCCCACGCGTAGATGGAGTTTGGCTCTATAGTGAAAAACCAAGAGAGCGTCACTCCTTGCAGCGCGAGGGGGAGCCCCTTCGCCTTGGTGGTGTCGTCTCCGCCTATAGCTTCGATGGCAGTCTCGTACACGCGCATAAACTCCCGGGGGTCCGTGTCGCCCTTGTACGGCTCGATGGCGTTGGAGAACTTGAAGCCCTCCGGCCACGCCGATTGCTGCAGGCCCGCGTAGAGTGGTGATTCTGGATCTACGCGCCGCAGCGGGACACGACTGGAGGTAGGGGTGTCGCGGCTGTCCGCCCGCTCTGGCGTGGGCTCCGGCGTGGCCACCGGTGGGACTTGTTGGCTCCGAGCCTCTTGTATATCTCGAATGGCTCCGCGGAGGTCTGCCAGCTCCCGCTGGAGCGTGTCGATGGCCGTCAGTAGAGCGTTCTCCACCGCTGCCGCGGGCGCAACCGGTTGCGCCGTCGGGTTGGCCACGACCACGGCGTGCGCGCCGAAGCTGTTCGGCGCGTCGGTGCGATGGGCTCCGGGGTTGATGACGAGGTCGACGTTGCTACCGGAGCCACCTAGCGCTCCCACGCCAGATGTGGGGGCGGTGGCCGTGCCAGCGTCGACGTTAGCAACCGTGGTGTTGGCGTTAACGTCTGCACCTGCGGCCGCTGATGTCGAGGCCCTGGTGTTGACGCGTGTCTCCATCGTGCTCCTCTTCTTATTCTCCGCCGCCGATGATGAAGTCTTCTTTGGTGCCATCCTTCTTCAGATCTTGGAGCTTGCTCTTGTCCTCCCCACGAACGGCGCCAACTGTTGTGGTTACAGACCAAACAGAGAGAGATGTATGGTAGTGGAGAGTTAGTGAGCAAAGCTTGGGGTTCCCCCATGGCTTGGATGGCATATATATTCACATGGGGAGTGTTTTACAATTATATCCTTACACCCAAGTATCCCTCTTAAGGGCAGTTATGTCATTATACATGTCCTATTTTGGGTTTTACAATCTTCTAACAGGCCGGCTGGGCTTAGGTGGGGGCCACCCCTACAACAGAAGCTTTTGTAGAATTCCTATCATTTCAGTAGCTTCATTTCATCTCTACCTCAAATGCTCATTTTTAGCTCATTGTGTTGTTATTTTGACTATTTGGAGCTCTATTTGCAAAATTCCCTCTCTTCGTCTAAATTCAACTCTTAATTGCATTTTGTGAAATTACTAATGGGTTCATCAAGGGGATTGAGGAACCATATGAGAAGGTCTTAGATTATGTTGTGATGAACCATTGCAATTTAGGAGATCTGGAAATTTAATTGGCAGTCTATTGGTTGGTCAGCAGGATGGCCGGTCAGTCTAGATTGCTGCACTGGTCTGACTGGGTGGTACTAGCATCTGACCAGTCGGTTGGATTGGTCTGACTGGGCGGTTGGTGCTGTTAGACCGGCCAGAACAGGGAGGTTCGGCCATATTTCATATTTATGGATTTGAGTTGTGGAATGGGTTTAGATGACTAAGGTTAGTTGTTTTAGGTTGCATGTGGCATGTTGCTGCTAATGTGGGTCAAGTTGTGAAGGACTTGTGCCTAGAAATGATTTCTTTGTCTTTGAATGTGCAGAGTTGCTTGGAGTCAACCGTGGTCAACGGTGATGATTGAAGCTATGTTCATGGAGAAGCTGAGGCCTAAAATGATCTAGGATGCGAGGGTGAGATGGTGAGCTCAAGCATGGCACGAGAAATGCGAGAAATGTCGAAGGAAAGTTCAAACGACAAGATTGCACCATGCAGCTTAAATGGGCCAAATGAGCCATGGTTCGGTGGAAATAGGATGTGAAAAACTTGGGGGTGCATGGCAAGCTAGTGGCAAGCATGGCGATTGCTTGTAATGGATGGTGATGACTGGGTCAATGAAGAATATTTTGATAGTTTGGCCAAAATACCATAAATTATCTTGGATCAAAACCGCGATGCATGGGTGGTGTTTGGGAGAGCGTTTTAGATCAAAGTGAAGCTGGTTCGATCAAGATGGATATGGCTAAGTAGATAGTATTTACTAAGGGGTGGATATGGCTGGCTAGCCTATCTATAAAAGGGGGTTGGGATGAAAACTTGTGGTTAACTATCCAATCTACCTTTCTTGTGCTCTCTTGTTAGGGTTAGGGTTCGAGAGTTGAGTACTTGATATGCTCTTTATCATCTAAAGTGGAGTGGCTGTAAAACTTTTCTCCTCAAGCAGCAATAGAATCAATATGTGATTGTCTCCATAACTATCTCTTTTTTTGATAAATTTGCTTTTGATTTGGTCGGCTTTTCATCTCCTCTCACCCTTTCTTGATTTTGCTGTGCCAGGGATGTATAAGAGATGAAGATAACCTCTGAGAATCATTCTCCACTCATCTAAACACTTTGGTATTAGTTCATAAAGAAACTTGGTTTTTTCATATTTTGATTTCCCAAGTGGTTTCTTAATATAAAGGTTTTTGAAGTGATTTATTTGGTGTTTTTATTTGCTGTGACATATAGGAACATATCTAAAATCATCTTAGCCATCTTCCACCCCACGAGCAAATCTTGATCATCGATTTTGGTTCTAGGTCATTGCTGATGTAACCTTTCTTAAATCTCAAAAAGGTCTTAATTTTGACATAGATTTTTATAATCTATAGATGGAATAGGTTCCTGAGACCTTGAGCAAGGTGTATACAAAATTTCACAGCTTTTGTATCATCCAATCAAAAGTTATGTGGGTTTGAAATTTCACAACTATGTTGATTTCACTGTTCATTTGCTTGAAATTATTGTTCATAGCAGTTAGACCGCTAGAACAGAGGTCAGACCACCCCAGAGAGGTCAGATCGCCCCTTGGTTGACGATCAAACCGTTAAGGAGAGGTTAGACAGCTCTTTGGTTGGAGGTCAGACCTCTGGGAGCTGAGTTCTTTAATATTTTGTGTTCTTGAGTGATTTGCTTTGGGTTTTGTCTTGAGATTTGATTCTCAGTAACTTTGTGGTTATTTGAGAAAAGGATCTAAAATGCTTAGAGAAAAATTTTAGTCGGCACCATTCATCCTCCTCTATTATCTTTCGGTCCTACAACATATGAACCAATAATATTCTCAACATGGTTCTTTCACCTCATAAATCTATACTTAAGATAAGCCAGAGCAGAGCCTATGTCTAGCCAATTTTGTCAATGACAGGGACAGATCAAGGCCCAGGATAATGAAAAACAAAGCTGGACCAGTGTTCAGGTCTTCAGGATCGATCACAGCTAGAACCGGCCTATTTCTCCGAGTTTCTGGAATTCCAACCGGGAGAGCTATTCTGTGCAATTTTTGGCATAGTCTCTACCCCTCTATAATACACCAAAATTTTCTTTACTAAATCCACCCCCCTCAACCACCCCCACAGTCATGCCTAATCTAAGTCCACCCAGATTTGTGTACCAAAGTAATCCAACTTCATACAAATGAATGGCCTGGATCTTCCCTCAAGCCTTCTTCTCTTACTCATTGAAGATCCTAAGGCCAAAATCATTCGGATCATGCACATCATTGAACCCAGAACCCCACCCCGCACCCACGCACACGCCCCGGACGCTGCCTTCACCCCGCGATACCCGTATCCACCCGAGCGCGCATTTGCATCTTAAGTTTCTTCGATCTCGTCTCCTCCCGGCGTCGTGCGCTCCTCCTCCTCTAGATCTCGCAGGAGACAACCACTGCGGCTAGGCATTTTGGTCGAACACGATGAGGGCGCGGCTTCTCGCGGTGGCTCTACTCTTGCTAGCTGTGTCGGCGGCGGCGGCGCGGCTCGATCTCGACGACGACGGCGATGACTCGGATGTGCTGGAGGAGCTACTGCACATCGACGAGGAGGTGGAGCGGGGGGCGCTGGATGGGGGGAAGCGCGACGGCGGAGGGGGCGCGGAGGCGGTGCGGCGGGCGCAGTCGATGGTGCTGGTGCTCGACAACGACGCCGTGGGGGAGCACGCGGAGCTGCTGCTCCTGGGCTACGCGCCCTGGTGCGAGCGCAGCGCGCAGCTCATGCCGCGCTTCGCAGAGGCCGCTGCGGCGCTGCGCGCGATGGGGAGCGCCGTCGCATTCGCCAAGCTCGACGGGGAGCGGTACCCCAAGGCCGCCTCCGCCGTAGGTGTCAAGGGGTTCCCCACCGTGCTCCTCTTCGTCAACGGCACCGAGTACGCGTACACTGGCCTCCACACCAAGTGAGAACGCTGGCTACTTCTTTGTTTTATCCTAGGAGCTTCCTTTCATGTGCTCGACGAATTGACTAAAAGATTTCTATCTCTCTTGTTGATAGGGACGCGATAGTTACTTGGGTGAGAAAGAAGACCGGTGTGCCAGTCATTAGGCTTCAGTCGAGGGATTCGGCTGAGGAATTTTTGAAAAAGGACCAGACTTTTGCTATTGGTCTTTTCAAGAATTACGAGGTACGTGAAATGCTGGATGCGATTGTATAACTTGCTGGTTCTGCTTTGCTTAAAGTTTTTTTAAAAAAAATCTTAAGGGATAAAGTTCATATTGATGAATTTAATTTTAATTTTGTTTATCCATATCCATTTCTTGGCAGGGAGCAGAATATGAAGAATTTGTGAAGGCAGCAACCACTGAAAACGAAGTACAATTTGTAGAAACTAATGATAGGGATGTGGCCAAATTTCTTTTTCCAGGTATTGCATCTGAAGAGCAATTCCTTGGCCTTGCTAAAGGCGAACCCGAGAAAATTGAAGTTTGGTAAGTATCCTTAACGTATTTTTGGATGTTTCTTTTTTTCTCCTTTTCATTTAGATCTTGTGAATCATGAATTGGTGAGTAATGTTTTCAAGATTGCATAACAATGCCTTGTTACCATAGTTCCAAAATAAGGATTTGTGATTTTCACGTTTGGGGGAGCACTGAAGCACTTCCAAATATATTCATGTTTTTTCAGACAATCCCGTCTACTTTGCAAAAAAAGAAAACTTACTAAAGAAGAAAAGCCTCATTGGATACTGAAAGATAATATCGGTTAAGTTTCAATTCCTTAAGTGGCAGTGGCATGTACTTGTCCATTGGGTATACAATGTTGTAAGTGTAACAATCAGAAAATTTAGTTTGTTCATCCAGTAACTTGGCATTCTTGCAGATGGAGCATTTGAAGAAAAGGCTATAATACAGTTTGTGGACCTTAACAAGTTCCCGCTAATTACTGCATTCACTGAGCTCAATTCTGCTAAAGTCTATGCAAGCCCTATTAAGCTGGAGGTTGGTACACACTGCTTTTTCTCACTGTAATTCTAAATATGAACAAGTGGAATTCTCTTAATTTACATCATATTATCGTATAATTCCCTGAATCAAATATTGAGGGTCAAAGGGTGGCATTTTTTTTGGGAGAGGAAAACAACTGTTTATTTTCTTTCAACTGCATTAAGCCTTTTATGTTTTAAGTTTTAACTGTATAGTGAATCATAGAAAATTACAGATGGATTCGTGATCCTTGTTATATGGATAGTTGTATTTACTGTCTTGCAATTTTTTTCTAGGTCTTCACCTTTGCAGAGGCTTATGATTTCGAAGATCTTGAATCTATGCTTCAAGAGGTTGCCACAGGATTCAAGACAAAAGTGTGCACTTCCTAATATAATAGCTTTATTTTGCATCCTGGCTATTATCACATCACCTAAATGGCTAAAACTGTTTTCTCCCCGGTGTTGCAGGTTATGTTTATATATGTGGACATTGCTGAAGAAAACCTTGCGAAACCATTCTTGACTCTCTATGGCCTTGAACTGGAAAAACCTACTGTAAGTTCATTGTATCCTGAATCTCATTTTGGCATCAAGTTTCCATCTTTTATATCTTTTTCCCCAGTAGACGCAGGCATGCACATGTATTATTGCGTTATGATTGAGATATGGAATTGATGGATGGAGGAAGTAGGGAGGAAGTGAAATTATTGACCTACTTAGATTGTTGTGTCCTTGACAATGACAAGCATTGTGCTAATTGGTCTGTAGACATGAGTCAGCAATCATTACAATATTTTTTCGGTGTTATTTGACATGATAGAGTTGTTGCTAAAGGTAGAAAGTTGAACAGGTTACAGCATTTGATACCAGTAAAGGTGCCAAATATCTGATGGAGGCTGATATTAATGTGAAGAACCTCCGGGTACTGGGTTATTTATTTTAATTTTATGTTATGCAACTTGAGGTGAATTACTCAATTGTATCATGCACTGGACAACAGGAGTTCTGCTTAGGTCTTCTGGATGGGACACTCCCTCCATACTTCCGATCAGAACCAGTGCCGCAAGAAGTAAGCTTTAAATTTGGCTCAAGTTTGAATCTTTTAAGTGTAATATATCCGTATTTGAATTCCCTATTCCCTTAGCAGTCTAACTTCGAAATGACGACATGTTAATGCTGCAGCCTCTTATGCATCACTTACTATTTGTGACATCTCTACCCCTCTATAATACACCAAAATTTTCTTTACTAAATCCACCCCCCTCAACCACGTTGAGAGTGGTCGGTAACGACCACGTTGTACGACCACGTAGAGAATGGTCGGTTTCGACCAGGCTGTGAGCGGTCGGTTTCGACCACGTTGAGAGTGGTGGGTAACGACCACGTTGAGAGTGGTCGGTTTCGACCATGTTGTGAGTAGTTGGTAACGACCGCGTTATGAGTGGTTGGTTCGACGATGTTGTAAGCGGTCATTACAACGACGTTATGCGTGTTCGGTTTCGACCACATTAAGATTGGTTGGTTTTGACCACGTTACGAGTGGTCGGTAACGACCATGTTGTGCGTGGTCGGTTTTGACCACGTCGAGAGTGGTCGGTAACGACCACGTTGTCCGACCACGTTGAGATTGGTCGGTTTCGACCACGTTGAGATTGTTCGTTTTATTTTTTACAAATTTTATCTTGTTTTGTATTTTACCGTAGCGTTAGCACGGGCACACTACTAGTATTTGTGACGATTCAAACCGGAGATGAGTAGATGAGTATAGAACAAATGTTAATGTTTTTATGCACAAACGCTTTGTTCTACCATCTATTGCACATTTGCACATCATACAAGCGGAAGTGCATGGGAAGAGGTAGAAAATTACTGAAAGGGAAAAAAGTTGAAAATCTTTTAGTTAGCTAAAGGTGTTCATACCATAGCCATCCTGTTTATACCATAGCCATCCTGGAAGAAAAAAATATAAACATCAAGAAACACAAAGGGAAAAAAAGCCAGTTGAGGGAGCTGGATTTCCATTTTCAAATCCCACAAGATTTGAAAACCTGGTTGGAATCTCCCTTTCCGAAAGAAGAATTGAATTCTAGACTATTGATAACACACAACACAGAGAGCATACAACATCTAGATTCTGATAATTACTGTTTTATAATCGTGGTTACAGCTGAGAATTGTTGGGAGACAGGAAAAAAGCATGTGCTGTGATTTGTGAACAACTAAAACTTTTCAAGCACCTTGTTCAGCATGCAGCTAGCCTAGTTTGTAAAGCCGATTGCTTTTGTTCGCTTTTCTGCTGCTTTTCATCCTGTGTACTGCATCTTGGATCGCATCCTCGAAATGATCACTAGGGATGCCATCATGTTTAAAGGCCGCTGTGTGAGATGATTTGTAGTAACTCAATATAATGCTGGAGACCTAATCTATTGATTGTACATGTTACAAGTGATGATGCTGCCTCTGTTGATAGGTCAGTGAACTGTGAATTGGTTTTGGATCCAGCCTGCCTGCCCTAATGCAAATTAAAACTACAATATCCAGCTCCCACTTGCACTGATCACAGTCTAGTATTCTAATGTAAGCCTTTCCCTTTTCCAATTTTTTACTTGTACTGCATAGCAAACAAGATCTTCAAGTATAGTAAAGAAAGGGAACAACACATGCAAACTTGGTTTTTTCCTAAGCGAAAGGAGAAACATGTGCTATCCTACTACTGAATAAACCATCTCACTGACAAACGCATTGATGGAAATAGTAACAGAAGATCAATCAGCGCCTTGCAACAGCGAGAACTACATGCAAATGGACGCTGACCGCTTGTCTCGGCTCGTCGGCTAAGGGTGTGTTTGGTTCGTGGATGGAGGTTGTATCGTATATCCTGACTGAGTGGATGTAGGCTGAGTGGAATTGTATTTCAGAAAAAGAAGATGTTTGGTGAGGTTGCATGAGCGGATGCAAAAAAACTGAGATGCTGTTTGGTTGCCTGTATGAGCGGATGCAGTCTACCAAACCTGAGAGGCTGACACGTGGGACCGCATAAGATACACTGCATCAACTCATCCAGGATGGCCAGTGAAGCTCATTTTGAGCGTATCCACCCATCCAGGATGAGGGCGTATTTTTGCATCCGCTCATGCAGGCTGCATCCACTCATACAGGCAACCAAACAGGCTCTTTCTCAGATTATACGGATCCACCCAGTCAGGACGAAGGAGATTCAGGCAACCAAACACTGAAACACACCCTAACTGACGCGCGCATCCAGTCAAGTTTTGTCTTCCTGCTGCATGCATGCATGTTCTTGTGCAGGCGGGACAGTAGCTGCACGCAACGCTCAGCTCAGAGTGATGTGGAGATGTCTGTCTGATATGGCGAAAAGACACACAGGTAAAAAAAACCACAAGGACTTGAGACCTTTGTGCCTAGAAAGCTGGTTGATGCAAATAGAACTGACAGGTAAAAACTGAAGCTCAGATGCGTCACGTACTATGCGACAATTGGTGTGGATCAGACCGTGTTTGTACACACTGTGTGACTAAATCACTAAACTCTGCGTTTGGCAAGCATAGGACGCAGACTTGCCAGGTAGCAGAACGGGCGAGCCGTACCTACGGCGCGCAACATGCCAGATCCAGGAAAGCTGGGCTCAACTAAGCTCACTGCCCATTCTCACGTCCAACAAAACGTTCACAAACAGCAACGAGAAGAAGTACTCGCGAGTCACGTCGAGGCCCGTCAGCTCAGGCCAACATACGTGAGATAGTAAGATTTACGAGTGGCTTGAGACGATGATGCATTGATGACCCAGGTGCACGGCTTGTTCCTTTGCTTGGACAGTAACGGAGACCTCTTTTGTTTTCGAGAGAAGGGCGGTGTGACGATCTCACGTGCGGAACGGCCATACGCACGGCACGATTCGCCAGATATTCCATCCGCCCGCCCGTCCCGGCAAAAAGACGCGTGGTAAACAACCGGAAGTAAAGGCATCTGCAGTGTATGAAAATAAAGAGTTATAAATCATCTTAAAGTCGACTTTATACATTACAATAATGATCTTAAGCAGATCATATGTAAAAAAGGCTTGGTCCTCAAGTTAAAGACCTGACCACAAGCATTAAAATACAATTTTCTTTACATCTATTGTTCTCTCTCCCCAACTACCAACTGTCACATCCCCTTCTTTACAGCCGAGTGGACTCTTCTTTACAGCCGACGATGGTCTCAAACGTTGCAGCGTCGGTCTTAAGAATGATGCGGGACCCACCTTAAGAGCCAGCAAGCTATATACACTACAGATGTCCTAACCCACCTTTCCGGCTCTCCTCTTCGTGGCCCCCAACCACACAACGGCTGGCTTATAATTTATGGTTTATCTTTAACAAATAAATATAATGATTCTTTGTCGTATTTTCAAAAATATTTATCAAAATAGTTTTTAAATCAATTTATTGATTTATTAACATTTAATTTGTTAAAACATCGCTGCCGCAAAAAAAGAACGCACCCAACATTCCATTCCGCGACTTGACTGACAGCCGTTCCGGCCAATCCCGTGGGCTGCCGAAACGACCCCGCATGGTGCAGTATGCAGCAGCAGGTGCCACTACTTCACTGTACGCACCACACATAAGATGCAGCAGTAACTAATCGCTGATCTCTTTTAGGCTAAGGGCCTGTTTGGGAGAGCTCCACCAGCTCCAGATCCACCAAAAACAGATCCGGATTCAATTTTGCTAGCCAAACAGTTCTAACTCCAGCAGCTCCACCGTGGATCTGCTCCACCAAAACCATGGATCTGGCTCCAGATCCACCAAATTGGTGGAGCACCTCAAGGGGTGCTCCACCAAACTCAAGTTGGTGGAGTTGGGAAAAATTACCCACCATGCCACTGATTACACACCAAAAAACGGTTCGTTCATGCGCTTCTGTTTCTTGTTCTTATCACCAAGGAAAAAAAAAGCCTTCTTGCTCCATTCCTCCAATCCCAAACCTCTCCCTGTTCTTGCTGCTTGCGCCGGTGGAATGGGAGGCGGAGGCCTACCCGGCGTACGGCGACTTCGTGGTGCTCCCCTTCCGAGCGCGCCCCGCCGGCCGCGCCCCGCGCCGCCGAGGAGCACCGCCGCCGCGCCCACCGGGAGCTTCTGCCCTCCTGCGCGCGAGCTCATCGGGAGGAAGAAGAAGCCCGTGGTTTTTTTTGCATTTTTTCATTATGCCCCTTGACGCGTGGGCCCAGTTTGGCAGTGAGATAGAGAGAAGCGCTGGAGCTGTACCAAACACTTGGATGAAACCCAGATTCACGGTGAAGCTGCTCCACGGTGGATCTAGATGGATCTAGTGGATCTGGAGCTGGTGAAACTCTACCAAACAGACGCTTACAAGACCACCATACTTGGCGCCCAAAAAGAACAGAAAACACCACGCCTCCAACCAGCCAAAAGGAGCCACCATTATTACACCAAAAGCAGCGAAGCGCCACGGCTTCTTGCCGCCGAGCTGATAAGCATGGGCGCCGCGCGCGCACGGCGCTGGAAGCTGCTGCCCTTCCACTCGCCGCCGCCACCGTCCAAGGCCAAGCACAAGCCGCCGCCCGTCCCTGACACTCCCTCCCCGCAGGCGGCTCAGGCGACGGCGGAGGAGGAGGTGCCGCGGGAGTTCCTGTGCCCGATCTTGGGCAAGCCGATGGCTGACCCGGTGATCCTGCCGTCGGGCCGGACGTACGAGCGCGCCTGCGTCCAGGCGTGCGCGGAGCTTTCCGTCTGTCCGCCTGGCGTGGCGGGGGAGCCGTCGGCGTCGGGTGGGGTTGCCATACCCAACGACGCGCTCAGGGCGGCCATCCGGACGTGGTGCGCCCGCTCTGGCCGCGGGCCGCCTGCGGCGCCTTCCGCCGCCGCGGCGCGGGAGGCCGTGCTCCGCTTGGTGCCAACGCCTCCGCCGCCGCCGGCGAGGTTGTCGTCTAACCTGTCCTGCTCCTCCCGGACGTCCGCTGCGTCGACGTCGTCGTCTTCCGGGTCGTCGTCGGAGATAACTGCTGTCGAAGTGGAGGTGGTGCGCGGGAAGGAGGTGGCGAAAGAAGCGGAGTCGTTGCGGTTTGGCAAGGCGGAGGAGGAGGTGGCGGTGAAGGCGGTGGAGGCCGGGGATGAGGAGGAAGTGGAGGCTGCGATGGCAGCGCTGAGGCGGGCAACGCGGGAAAGCGCGGCGAGGAGGCGGGCGCTCTGCGGGCCGCGGCTACTCGCCGCGCTCCGGCGCGTTCTGCTCTCACCGCGCCACACCAGCGCGGCTCTCGCCGACGCCGCCGCAGCACTGGCGAACCTCTCCCTCGAGCCGGAGAACAGGGTCCCCATTGTCCGCGCGGGCGCGGTGCCGGCGCTCGTCGCTGTGCTCTCCTCAGGCGCCGCCTCGGCTCCAGAGGCGTGCGAGCATGCGGCCGGCGCGCTCTTCGGCCTCGCCCTCCACGAAGGCAACCGCGCCGCAATCGGCGTGCTTGGCGCCGTGCCGCCACTCCTCGCCCTCCTCACCACCCGAGACCACGCCCCGCGTGCGCGCCGCGACGCCGGGATGGCGCTGTACCACCTCTCCCTCGCCACCGTAAACCAGTCCAAGCTTGCGCGCGCCCCAGGCGCCGCCAAGAACTTGCTCTCTATCGTGTCCGACTCCACCGAGCCGTCGCCCATCCGCAGGCTGGCGCTCATGTCGGTCTGCAACGTGGCCGCGTGCGCGGAGGGCCGGACCCCGCTGATGGACGCCGACGCCGTGGCGACGGTATCCGCCATCCTGTCCGACGACGCCCACAGCTCGGAGCTAGAGGAATGGTGCGTCGCGGCATTGTACGGCATGAGCAGGAGGAGCTCGCGGTTCCGAGCTCTCGCCAGAGCGGCCGGCGCGGACCGGCCCCTCATCCTCGTCTCCGAGCGAGCGCACGCCGGCATTCACAAGGAGATGGCGCGGAAGGCGCTGCGCGCAATGCTGGACCTGGGCGACAACGACGACGGCGACCATCCGGACTTCAGTAACAGCGCAGGCAACGGCGGCAGCATCGCGTCGTCGGTGCCGATCCACCGCCGGCGCGCCGCGAGCTGGGGAGCTCCACCAGGCGCGACGCCACAAAATCCTCATCTTTGGCGATCAGTATGCGTTGATTAATTTAGTTCTTGAGCTAGATAATGTTCCATCGTTGTCTGTTCATTACAGTGAAATCTTGCTGTGTTTTCTTCCTAATCCTACCTGTTTGGTGTGTCATTTTGGATGGATGGTGAAACTAGAGACATTTGTTTTGTTGGAATCTGGTGCATGTGTGTGTGTGTACTCTGTACTGCTACTTTGTTCTTATTATTATGCCAACCAAAGTGTATATAGGTGCCAATGCTGTGTTGGTTGTTGCTTTCGAGCTAGTGCATGTCTCTTCTCTGCATAATTGCATTCTAGTTATCTAAGTGTAGTAATGTCAATGCTTAAGCATTATTTAAGACTGAACACCCTGATAATATAATATCAAAGCTTATTTAGGTTGGTGTGAGGTCTTGAGGTCAAGGTAGGTGAGTTGAATACCGCTTGAAGGGAACTGGATCATTCAAAGGAAATACTTATCTAGCTTGCTTGTCTGCTGAGCACTCTCCAACCAAAAACCTTTGCTTATTGAGAAACAGTAGGATGGCTGCCCGGACCCATTGTGGCATTGCTTTGTTTCGGATGCAAGAAACGGCTGCTGCTTGCTTGGCTTCTTTCAGTTGGAGAGCAGTGGCTCGAGATCTTCATTTGCCGGTTGCATTGGTGATATGGCCCTGAAGATGGTAGGCAAACAAATGTTTCCGTGGGCAATGATAACTGAAGCCTTGATCAAGTAGACAAAAGAATCCGATTGTCAGGGAAACTGCTCATTGCATGCAGATTAGAGATGAAATTTCAATGCAAACTGTAAAGGCAGATCAGCTGCCAGGAACACTTGTTTGGCCAGCCATGACTGATCTTCTTTTTCAAAACAATGTTGATTTGAAATCTTTTCATTTTTCTAATACAAGTTTAAAGTTGAAATCGTTGTTTCTGCATGGACCCCTGATCAATGGGTAAATAGGAAGCTTCCTGTCCTAAAGTGGGCAGGAAGCTAGCTCTTCGGCCGTTTAGAGTTCTTGGGCCACTCGGTTACGTTCGTTTATTTTATTTAAGTTTTGCCGTCAATTGATCATGCAAAAATTTGTCATGTTTTGTCCTATGTCCTCCCACTGTCCACGTGGTCTAATCTACTGTTGCACTGTCAACCCTAGCCGTCAGATTCAGGTAGTTGTACTTGCTGCATTAAGGGGCTGTTTGGTTGCCTGCATCGGGGTGGCTCGCACCAGCGTATGCAGAGAGATGGTGTTTGGTTGCCCGCATCGGGGTGAGAGCCTGCACGAGCGGATGCAAAAAATTAACTGGAGCCAGGCTGAGGAGAAACGCGGCTGAGGACCTTCTTTACTCAGCCTGGCCACGCTCATGCAGGCAACCAAATAAGCCCTAATCGTGTTGCGTAGTGACCTAGCTATTTGACAGTTGTGCCATGTTTTCGGTGGTACTCCTCCGTGAAGTAATGAACTTTTTGCCCGCTCCAAATAGCTAAAGTTTCTAGTTTACACCTTTTTAGTTTTTGATTAATATTATACTATAACGACGGTTAGATCTTTTGAAGCATTTAATTAAAAGAACTTTTTTAAAAAGACAAAAATCATTATATCATTATGAATAATATAAAGAACTAAGATAAAAAAGACAAAAAAAATTTGGAAAAACTAAAATAAATAGAAATTAAAAGTCAAGACGTTCTAAGTGGTTTCTGGTTTAAATAAATTAAAAGCCAAAAAAAAAAAGATAGAAACCACAGTAGTTTAGATTGAGACCTATTCTGCTACTTTATAATTGTGCCGTTTTTGTACCGAAGTAGCTTTAACTAATGGAGATAGGACACATCAGAAATGGACCACTACTAATGTTGTTTCTTGAACTCGGAACGGAACACTACTAGCTAATTAAACCAAGGCTACACCGTAGTATTCCTAAATTCCTAACATGTGGCATGCTACAGTACCGACACCAACTTACTGAAACTCTATCGATTTGGGTGGTTCTTAGTTTGGCTGTGGCTTATGACTTTTTCACTATATCTGATTTATTTTTTACTGTAGCTGATGATAATTTATTTGGCATAATTAAATTTAAAAAAATAAAAATAGAAAAAAATAGGTTAACCTATCACAGACAATACGAAGGAATACAAAAAAATTAAAAAAACCTTAAAAAAATAAAAAAAAGAAAAAAGAAAAAAAGAAATAATGCATTAAAAACTATAAGCTACAAAGTTGATATTCAATGCAGCATATGAGGAAGAAGAATGGCAACCCACTGTAACACCAAAACTAATAAACTATCCCCAGATGTAGCAGTGCTGGCAACTGGCGGGAATAGATCCTCTGCATTATGACTTATTAGATCCTCTGCATTATGACTTATTACTGCAGAGGGAGCAAGGGCATGTGCAGTGCTAAGTGGAGAAGCCTCGGACCAACCACTGGAAGGGGATAGGCTAACAAAAATACATTTCTAGAGCTGAAGAAAGTATAGGGTTCAAGTTCAACACAATAGAAAAATCAAACATGCCCACTTGTGTAACCATGCCGTCGTGGACCAACGTGTCCGCCCGCATGGCTGACCTCAACCAACACCTCCACCGCACTACCACACTGTCGTTGACCTCAACACCTCTACTCGCGCTATCGTTGACCTCATGCCTTCGCTTGCATGGTCGTGCTACCATCGACATCCACTAGCTGAAGCTGTCGTCATCGATGTCATCGCTTCCGAAACTACTCTCTCTAGATCTGTCATCCGCCATGGACATCGACACCAAAGACCTCCAGATCTCGTCACCCCACCTCTACTCCAGTGGAAATGAATAAACGACGGTGAAACCGACATGGAGAGGAGCACCTAGTGGTGATTGGTAGGAAGGGGGACGGCTAGCGCTAGAGAAATCGTCAGTGGTGGTGGCAGCGATTAATGTGATGATAAGAGAGAAATGAGAGGGGGTACGGGATGAGACATGAGAGTGTGGGAGAGAATTTTTTATTTAATCAATAGTGGGTCCTGTTGCAGGGGTGGCCCTCACCTAAGCCCAACCGGCCTGTTAGAAGATTGTAAAGCCTAAAATGGGACATGTATAATAAACGCCCTTGAGAGGGATACTTGGGTGTAAGGACATAATTGTAAAACACTCCCCGTGTGAATATATATGTGCCATCCAGGCCATAGGGGAAAGAATTTTTTTAAAAAAACATTATATCATTACGAATAATACAAAGAAATAAGAAAAAAGACAAAAAAAGTTGGAAAAACAAAAATAAGTAAAAATTAGAAGTCGAGATGTTCTAAATGATTTTTGATTTAAATAAATTAAAAGTTAAAAAAAAGATAAAAACTAAAGTTGTTTAGATTGAGACCTATTCTGCTACTTTATAATTGTGCCGTGTTTTGTACCGAAGTAGCTTTAAGTAATGGAGATAGGACACATGAGAAATGGACCACTGCTAATATTGTTTCTTGAACTCGGAACGGAACATTACTAGCTAATTAAACCAAGGCTACACCTAGTATTCCTAAATTCCGAACATGTGGCATGCTACAGTACCGACACCAAATTACTGAATGTGCTCAGTTTACCTGTGGCTTATAACTTTTTCATTATATCTGATTTATGTTTTACTGTAACTGATGAGAGTTTATTTAGCATAATTAAATTTAAAAAATAAAATAGAAAAAATGGTTAGCCCATCACAGACAATACGAAGGAATACGAAAAAAATTAAAAATTAAAATAAAGAAATAGTACATTAAAAACTAGAAGCTTCAAAGTTGATATTAATTCAATGCAGCATATGTGGAAGAAGAATGGCAAGCCACTGTAACACCAAAACTAATAAACTATGCCCAGCTGTAGCAGTGCTGGCAACTGGCGGGAATAGATCCTCTGCATTATGACTTATTACTGCAGAGGGAGCAAGGGCATGTGTCAGTGCCAGTGCAGTGCTAAGTGGAGGAGCCTCGGACCAACCATTGGAAGGGGAGAGGCTAACAAAAAAACATTTCTAGAGCTGAAGAAAGTAGAGGGTTCAAGTTCAGCACAATAGAAAAATCAAACATACCCACTTGTGTAACCATGCCGTCGTGGACCAACGTATCCGCCCGCATGGCTGACCTCAACCAACACCTCCACCGCACTACCACACCGTCGTTGACCACAACACCTCTACTTGCGCTATCGTTGACCTCATACCTTCGCTTGCATGGTCGTGCTACCATCGACATCCACTAGCTGAAGCCGTCATCATCGATGTCATCGCTTCCGAAGCTGCTCTCTCTAGATCTGTCATTCGCCATGGACATCGACACCAAAGACCTCCAGATCTCGTCACTCCACCTCTACTCCAGTGGAAATGAATAAACGACGGTGACACCGACATGGAGAGGAGCACCTAGCGGTGATTGGTAGGAAGGGGGATGACTAGCGCTAGAGAAATCGTCAGTGGTGGCAGCAGCGATTAATGTGATGATAAGAGAGAAATGAGAGGGGCACGGGATGATACATGAGAGCGCACGAGAGAATTTTTTATTTAATCAATAGTGGGTCCCATACTAGAGGGAGAAGTAGGTGCTAAACACCGAAGGAAAAGAGTAGAGTTGGCCCCTGTGAGATGTGGCAGTGAGATGGCAAACTTAGCTCCTGTCACAAGGTCATGCCCTAATGCACAACTTCCCAACCGTTTGAATGCTCCAGATTAAGTGCTTCGATTACACATCAGATAAGGAGAAATGGAAGAAATTTCTATTTCTCATCTAGCAATGATCTGAAGCATTGTTTCATGTAACATCCTGGTTTTCAGAGTCTTTTTTGAAGCTTTTAAAATAAAATTAACCATTTAGATTTTTCTTGAATTCATTAATGCTTAATTTGAATTTTAGAAATTAAAAAGATTTAATATGACTAAATTAAACATCAATTAATTCAAATCTATTTTATTTAAATTCCTTATGTTGTAAGGAAATTTTTTGTATTTTCTTGTTGTTTGAACTCAATTTGAATTATTCCAATTTCTAAAATTCTAAAACTCTTTGAAATTCTAGATTTTGGAAATGAGCCAAAACTCAGTCGGCCCACTCTCTTTCTCTCTCTAGCCCAATCCACTCCTTCCTGCCAGCCCATCTCCTGCGCTCCCGCTCGGTCCAGCTTGCCTCGCCGCATGAGCCACATGTCGGCCATCCGGATTTGTGAATTTGAAGTCATTGTTGTCGCAACTTCGACGAGGAATTGTCAACCAGCTGAGCCCCTTTGAACTTCGCCGACCACCGTGCGAGCATCACCGAGCCACCGCCATCCTTTCTTGCCCCTCCGTCGTTGAAGAGGATCACTGGAGCACCTCATCACCATTCACCAAGCAAGTCCACTGCTTTCTTTAGCCGCCAGTCGTCTTGGCTTGCCCCGAGCTTCGTGCCAAGGTGAAACGAGTTCCCTGTCTTCTTCTCTCTCTTCTGAGAATCTCGCCATCCACTAGAACGCCAGCGACCATCTGGTCTAGTGCGCTTCTCCATCGAGCCGACGTGGCAAGCCACATTAGCACTTTGTGCCAATGTGTCAACCAAGTTAGCGCCACATGTAAGACACGCCAGCAAATTCTACCACCTTAGCGCAACGCTTCACATTGCCACGTCAACGTTCAAGTTAGAAGCCATGTCACCACCAAATCAGCACTTTTGCACATGTGTGTGCCTAGTCAGCCAACCACGTAGTCAAATCATATATTAAAAGAACTGTGGACTTGGTTCACGATGAACCATGTCTATGACACATGGGTCCCACATGTCAAAATCCTATTC
The DNA here is from genome assembly GCA_017311315.1 of Dendrocalamus latiflorus. Taxonomy (NCBI): domain Eukaryota; kingdom Viridiplantae; phylum Streptophyta; class Magnoliopsida; order Poales; family Poaceae; genus Dendrocalamus; species Dendrocalamus latiflorus. The sequence goes on from CM029654.1 coordinate 12,350,051, forward strand.
CATTGACCCAGCTCACTGTAGACCTATGAACCCTAGCTGTAGACCTGGTTTATAGACCAAGGGCCCACTTATCAGCCAAATATCCTATTTTTAAAATTATTTTTATTTGGAAAATCCAAAAACCCGTAGGGCCCACCTATCAGCCACTAGCGTTTTATTAAATTAACTCTGAAGGGAATATTACAGAGAATATTCTCCTTTCTCTCTCAATTTCCAAAATTTATTTTCCTGGTAAATCTTCCGAGAGTCCGTTTTCCTTCATACAAACTCCGATTGAGCCGATTCTTCTTTCTAAATTCATCTAAAATTGAGCTCTACTTTTTAGTTCTAGTTTTGTTATTTTATATTTTATTTGGTTTATTTGTTTTTCGTTTGCTTTCTCTCCCGTTAGATAACGTCTTCAAAGAAGTAGAAGCAAGAACTGAAGATCAAGAAGTGGTAATTGAGTAGAGCCAAAACAAGTCATAACCTTTGATCATATTGAACCTATATTTGAAATCTATTATTTATTATTTTATTTTAAATTATCATACATTGCTAATTTATTACAAACATTCGAACTTGTAGTTATTGACCAATTTGATTAATTTCTCAATTGATAATTTGAATGCCAAGATTTCATTATCACCATAGGATGGATAAATATCTAGTGATGCAACGCTAGTATCCACTTGCGTTATATGTTTAGTATGCTTAGCCATACTTATATTATGTTGGGCTCATCATCACATATTGATCAGTTAATTAATTTTGACTTAATGAAATATTAAATCATGGTGGTCAGCCACAACTATAAAATTTGTGTACCATAACATGGGTAGTATCATTAGTGTTGGTTATACAAAATAGATTTCACTTGGACGAGTGATCTTACAGTAAAGGTGGAAGTGTGGTCAGTACTTTGGGATATGGATGACTGGTCTAAGGACTTAATTTTATACATCATTGATCTGAGTCTTATCATGCAACCACATGTCTAGTATGAGATGGAGCTGACTAATTAATTTATGATTTTTCAACATTGATTTTGACGATGTGGATAGTTAATTTATTTATGGGTAATTTTCCACATGACGCAAGAGGGCCTTTTCCGACTAGGTGATTAGCCTACTCGATAGCGAAACCTTAGCCGATGAGATCAGTTTGAGATTGAGTATTGTAATAGCCTTGTAAAAATCACATAGTTGCATGCCCAATGGAGCATGTATTGGCCGATATGGTGAGTTGATTATATCTTGTGGGTAAAAGTATGCAACGTCTGTATAGTGTAAAACTATTCGAATCGCTATGCACCCGGTTATGGACAATGCTCAGTGATTTCACACGAGGGGTAGAGATTTTATAAAACATGGATTTGGTTGGTTTGGGAAGTGAACGGTCAGTTCAGTTGTGGTTTACTTGATTTTCTTTGACATAATTATTTATTACTTGTTTCCAAATAATGCATTTCAATCTATTTATTGTATTTATCTTAAATCATTACATTCTGCAAAATAACCATTCTGCCATCATTTGATAAGCCTTACATTATTGTATATTACATCATATTACGAATGGCTTACTGAGTACTTTTTGTGCTCACCGCAATCCTCTGCTGCTTACTTGTTGAACGAGAGCTTTATCAGCCAGAGGTACTTGAAGTAGGTTTCTTCAACCACTTCATGGATAAGGTTTACGCTCTCAATCGATTGCCTATGGGCATGTCGAATGGTCACCTTGTTTCTCGTTATTTTTCGTTGCTAGTTCTTGTTAGGCTTTTTTGGCTATAATTTGTAAGCTTGATTATAAAGTTGTAACTCTGATAAGTAATAATATTTGAGTCTTTCTTAACTAATTATGATCATGGTCAATATTTCATCTATGTTTTTATTGTGTGCACTAACGTGATCCTAGACTAGTGCAGAATGCACAGAGAGGTCCAGATTTGCATATTTGGGTCCTGACATTTCTTGACCCAATGGACTAGACCACATGATACATTAATAGTTCATTTTTGGCTCCGTGCTAGATTTACCTCATGGTGTAATAGTATTTGTTAGACTATGTGGATGTCGTGAATACAATGATGATGAATAATTGACTTTTGGATTGCATTGAAATTTGTATTTATGAAAGTTTCGGTCTACCATGGTTGGCGATTCGTAGGCTTCGACCACAAATGGAAGTTCGATCAGTTATGTGATGGTTGGTCTGATTGGCAGGTCCGAACAACAGGTGTCGACCACAGCAGATCGACCACGACATTTCAACGACGATAGAACAACCATGGTCGGTAGTCGAAATGCTTCAATCTCGGACAGTGAACCAGTCATAAGCTACTATGAATCGGTCGGAGCTACAGTGTATAATCGTACGTTATAGGGAACCGATCATATGTAGCAGTGAATTGGTTGTGAGCTACAGTGAACTGGTCATGAACTACAGTAAAACGGTTAGTAGTCACAGTCTTATGTTGGACTGGTCGATCAGCAGACTACGACCAGAGTCAATAGTTGGAGGCGTTGATCACAATTGGTGATCGATAGAGTGAGCTATAGTAACTGATCGGTGGTCATAGTTACAGTGCTTTGTCGTAGTTGTAGACTTCGTAGATTGTTGTCATAGTCGTAGGCTTTGCGATCTGTTGTCTTAGACTTTGTGATCGATAGTCGTAAACTTTATGATTGGTAATCATAGACTTTATGATCGATAGTCATAGACTTCATGGTCGGTACTCGTAGGCTTCGAGTACTTTAATTCTTATGATCTTCAAGTACCTCGAGTACTCATGTCTAATGGGCCAGTGGTCTAACTAGCCTATGCATGGCGGTCAGACTAGTTTTATTGAGCGGTCGGTGATACAGTACTGGGTCGGTACTTGTTAGTCGGTGATACAGTGCTGGTTTGGTACTCAGTAGATGGTTCTATTGTTCTTGGTCGGTACTCGGTGGTTGATGCTATAGTGACTAGTTGATGGTTGAAAGTCGTAGACTGGGAGTGCTACAATGCTTGTGTTTTGCGAGTGTTCTGAGCGAAGTGATAGTAATTCCCATGTACTTGTGTTCTTGCGTACTTGATGAGCTGGCGACTAGCCTAGGCATGGCGGTCATAGCGGTCGTAGTGAGTTGTCTAAGGCTGATTTATGGAAAGTGGTAGATTTTGTGGTCGTGGTTGATTTGGTTCATGTTGATGGATGGTTAAGAGTGTAGTTTGCGTGTGTAGACTAATGATGGTAAAGTTGGAAAGAATTGTGCTAGGAAAAAGTTCTTTGGCCTTTGCATGTACAGGTTGGCGTGGAGACGATCATGGTCGAAGACGAGGAGGACCGAGACTAGGATGGGAAAATCTAAGGTCCAGGCGGTCGAGGATGTCACGCGAGGTGGTTGGGCTCACGTTGGAGCACATGGAGATTAAAGGTGGTGATGCGAGGAGAAGCTCTAGGAGGCGTAGTCCTAGAGGCTTCAACATGTGAGGATAGTGCGTGGAGAAGCTACAGAAGGTGCAGTCCTGGATGCTTCAACACGTGAGGTGATAATGTGTGATGAAGATACATGAGGTGTAGTCCTGGAGGCTTCGTTATGTGATGAGTTATGACTTGTGGAAGGAGTCCATAACTAGGAAGACTTAGATATTAGTTAAAACCCATGTTCGGAAGGATTTCAGGTCTCTTGATTTTTGAAAGAGATAGGATTTCGTATCCGTGTTTGATAAGGACACGTTTGGAGTGTTAGCCTATAAAAGCAAGGAGAGGCTAAGGGTTAATGCAAGGCTATTAGAATGATTTTAGCGAAGAAAAGAGAGGCTTTAGTTTTGGCTAAGACTTTCCGGGGTGCTTGTAAGGGTACTTTATAAATCCACGAAAATCCAGCAATAAACATCATCTTGAATCAATCTGGTTCTTGGTTTGCTCAAAAAGTGTTGGTGTTTGCAGTTGGATCAAAGTGCACGACTACCTGCATAGGTGATCGAGAGGATCTGCTTCTGGGTTGACAATTTCGTGTACGTCCAATCTGGTCGAAGATCAAAGCTAAGTGATCTAGCAAGTAGCTGAGCATCAAGCAGTTGAAACCTTCATTCACTACTTAGAGATTTCAAAAACGGAGGCAATCATTCACCCCCTCTGATTGTTGTATTCGATTCTATAAGTGGTATCAGAGCCAAGGTGTAATGGCATCAGATTAGGATCGGTTCTCAGGTAAGCCACCATTTTTATAGATCATATTATCTCTACTAGAAAACACATATGGAGGGTTTTCTACAAGCACAAGGTAACGCTATTTGGCAAAAGTTGAGAATTCATATATGGTGAGATTAACCACATCATGTTTAATTGCCCCAAACTGAAGGGCAATGAGGTCAATGATGACAAGGCAGCAACTCGTCACTTTCGATTCAAGATCGTCCTAAGCAAGAAGCACAACTATCGCAAGGCAGTCAACAAAGTGCTTTTAGCACTTGAGGAGACTGATTTGAGAGATGTTGATTTTGCAAGTGACGAGGAGGACAATGGCAAGAAGGCAAAGGAGGTGGACTTCACATAGATGTATTTTATGGCAACAGTGAGGAGCTTGATAGTGATGACCTCTACAGTGATCCTGATGAAGTAAAACTTTCTTATACCGATTTATCTTGTGCTATGCTTAGATTAATAGAGGAGCTCAAGAAATATAAAAAGGTAGTTAAAAATCATGATTTTATTATTGAGAGTTTAAATTATGAAATCAATAGACATTGCGTTTCTATTCCTGATGATGAATCCTATGAATCTTGTCAAGTCTTATATTTTGAGTTGGAGTCTGCTAAAACCATTAATGCATTAAACTTTGTTCAACTTAGTAACGTAATTACTAAATTTGATGACTTGAGATTGGCACATGATTGTTGTAATGAATAGTTAAAACCTGCAAATGATGAATTTGAAAAGCTCAAGTCTAGTTCTTCTGCTCAATCTAAATCTTCCTCTAAGTGTGATTTACTACAAGCTAGACTTAATTCATCTCAGAAATCTATTTAACAAATGTTTTATCATAGGACGCTTTCTTGCACTAACTGTCACAAGCTTAATACTGAAATAGAAGCGTTGATTAAACAACTTAATGATTTCACTGAAAAAGAGAAATTGACTCAATGTACTGCTTCTAAGGATCTTGCAAATGAATCTGTTAAGTGCTCATCTTGTTCCTTGCTAGCTAAAGAGAATGAGTATCTTAAGAATTTGAATATAATCCTAGGTAAGTCGAAAACAAGTGTGAAAAATCATAGTCAAGGATTTAATTTTGTTGAGCATGCTAAAAACTATCCTTCTAAAGTTGTCAAATTACTCGAATTAGGAAAGTTTGAAATAGAATCTGAACCAAAACAAATTGTCTTTAGATCTGCTGGTATTGCAAAAGAGTTTTCTACCAATCTAGGTGCTGTGAGGTCGATTAATATGACCACTCATCAAGTCAAGTATCAATGCACTCATTGTGGTAGAGATGGTTATTTGGTTCAATTCTATTTTCAAAAAGTGAAGAAAGAGAAGAAAGATAGGACAAAGAAGTTGTGAGACCATGTGAGGTCAATCCTGTGAGGTCACTCCATAGGTGTGATGAGTAATTGACTTTTGGATTAAAGTTGTGTGAAGGTTGAGTTTGGTTTTGAGGAGTTTTGCAAAAGATCACTTTCTGTCTATCTATGAGTTAGTCAGGCTAACAACTTTGTGTTTACGAGTTCATTTGACAGGAGTGTTCGCTGTTTACGACTGGGTGGTTGACAGCTTGGATCGGCAGATCGACCACGGGGTAGTTGAAAGCGTTGTGCCTAAATGACCATGTGTGATTGATAGTCGTAGCCTGTGATCGATGGTCGTAACTCTGCCTGGTCATGATCGATAGTCGTCGATGGTCGTAGCTTACTACCTGGTCGTGATCAATGGCCGTAAGCTGTTGTGATCAGTAGTTGTAGGTTGTAGGGACCTATTTTGGTAAGTCATAGCAGATGTGAATGATAGTCATAGCGATCATTGCAGTAGTCATAGCGATCTGTGCGGTCGTCGTAGCTTGTGTCCTCGATGGTCGTAGCGATCTATGTGGTGGTCATAGTGGTTTGCTATGTGGTCGTAGGCTACCGGTAGGACCTCGTGGGCTACGAGTACCTCATTTCTTGTGCATCCAAGTACACGTAAGTCATAGCAGATCAGTCGGTGATCTGAGGTTGTTCACTAGAATATTGGTGTTTTGATCAGGGTTGACCAGGGTGTTTGTTGCTAATGTGCACATGAGTTTATTGTTTGGTTCTAGGATTAAAATCAGTAGTTTGGGTGCATACATTTTGATTGTGAAAATTGATGATGTTTTTGTATCGTGCGGTGCTACATGACGGTTTGCTTGTTGCTGTTGGTTGCAGGACTCAGAGCTAGGTCATGGTGAGGCGTAGGAGGAAAGGGACTAGGCATAGGGAGGTGTTAATGTCCAGAATGGTCAGGGAGACGTCAAAGATGACCGAGGCTTGCGGGGTGGTTGCAAGCCGGGATGACGAGAAACCAGAGCGGGAGCTACCGGAGGTGGACATGACGGGCAACAACAAGGTGGACTAGGATTAGGCTCAGGGAGGAGCCGAGGTTCTGTGTGGTCAAGGAAGCTGGATGCCGTCATGCGCGAGGAGAAGCATGTGGTGCGCTAAGTGATTTGGGTCGTTTGCAAGTGAGGATGCTTCAGTGGGATTCGGATACATGAGAGGCTTGACGACAAGTCATTGGGGCCACATAGAAGATGGCCAAACGTGGGTGAGGCTTCATGGCAAAGGAAACAGGAAGCTTCAAAGAAGGTGGTATAGGGGCATTTTGGTAAATTGTCCAATACGGAAAAGTGGCGGTGTGTGAAACTGTGACATTTAGGTTTTGTGTGTGCTTAAATTGTGAAGTGGATCAAGTGTTGATTTATTAATAGGTTAATGGATGTAAGCCGCTTTAAGAAGTGTTTGTGAGTAAAACCCGGTGTTCGGTGGGGTTAACGGGTTATCCCCGGTTTGGACTAATGGTAGGATCCATTAAGTTTAGGGTTCATTAGTGAGCCTATGAAAAGGGAAGGGGAGGCAAGAGCTCGAGTTTGGGAGAGACGGTTGGCTAGGTCTTGTAGTGGCTAGCTCCTCCTCCCTCTATGTGAGTTAGGTTAGAGAGTGGCTGTGGGCTCTAGGCTTAGAGCTTGGTCCTTCCAAGTGGAGTGGCTATGAAACTAATCATCTGAGTAGTACATCAATTTTCCATCTACTGCTTGTATAGTTTTTGTCTGGTTGAGTTGGTTCAGGTTGGTTCAGTTCTTTTTCTGTTTCTTCTCTGTTCTTCTATTATTCTTTTCCCTTCTTGATCTGTGAGGAAGTTCTTGCTTGTCTTATTGATGATTTGACTTGCTAGGTGTTGTGGAATAAACCTCAAAGCCATCTTGGCTATTCTATTCCCACGGGCATGGTCTGATTGTCTTTTCGATCTCATGGTTTCTGTTTTGTGCGCACTCGGTTAATTCACAAAAAAGCTATCAATTTGGTTGCTATGTTTTCAATCACATATTAGAGCAGCCTCTTGAGACCTTAACTATGTTGTGTATAAAGTTTCATGGCCAGTTGATCTTTTAATCAAAATTTATGTAGAGTTTAGGTCTTGCGGTTGTGCACTGCTCTGTTCTTCCTCTGTTTTTCTGAATTTTCTACGACCGCTTCTCGTTTCGACAACGGTCAAGATTCTGACCACATCGCATTACTTTTCAACCACGTTCAATCTTCTGATCACAACACGTCCTTTAGTTTTTGTTTTGTATTTGAACTAAAATAATCGACACAATTTTTGTCTGAAATATCGATTGGTTTTGCAATCAAGTTGGTTACGACCATGGTCGAGTTCCAGATTACATCATGTTGCTTTTGACCATGTTCAGCATTCTGAGCGCCTTATGTTTTTCTGTCTTCGCTTGAGTCTGAACTAAAATAGTCACGTTGTTCACTGTCTGAAATCTTGATCACCTTTACGATCACATTGGTTTCAACCACGGTCGAGTTTGAGATCACATCACACTATCTTCGATCATGTTTAGTCTTTGAATTGCTTTGCATTTCTTCGACCACATTAGTCATTCAGCCACTTGTTGGCTTACGACCACACTACATTGATCTTTTGGTTGCAGTCTGGTTTCAACCACGTTGGTTGTTCGACCACCTCATTGGCTTATGACCACATTGTTTAGACCACGTTAATCATTCTGGTCGCAGTCTGGTTCTGACCACGTTTGTTCTTCGACCACCTCATTGGCTTATGACCACATAGGTTATGACCACATTGATCATTTTGGTTGCTGAATAGTTTTGACTATGTTGGTTGTTCGACCACTCACTGGTGTTCGACAATGTTATTTATGACCACGTTGGTTTTGACTGCACCCATTTTCGATTACGTTGATTTTGGTCTCGGTGGTTATCGACTACAGTGATTTTCGTTCTATAGTCGATTTTCGACCACGTTGAACTTCCGACTACACTAATTTCCAATGTACAGTCAGTTTTCGACTACGGTGATGTCCGTTTAGTAGTCAATTTCTGACCACGTTGTACTTTCGTCTGGTAGTCAGATTTACGACCACTTTGTTAGCTCTCGACCACATTGTTGAACTTATGACCATGTTGTAAGTTTTTGACCACGTTGTCAAATTTCGACTACGTTGTTTTTCCTACTGTGTTTAACCCTGTCTCTGTGGTTTTCAAGTAGGTTTTCAACTCTAATCTTCATAGCTCTGTGGCTATCGGAGAATAGAGTTAAGTGAATACTTAGGGGAGAATTTGAAGGCACAATTCACCCCCTTCTATTGCCTGTCTGGTCCTATAGAAGTGCTTCAACCAGTGGTTTCACGTGGTTGAACCAGCTTAGTTGGACCAGATATTCGACTTGTTTCTCATGGTCGGACCAGCATGGCCGGACAAGATTTTCGACCAGCTGTTTCCCGTGGTTGAACCAGCTTCTCAAGAGACTTTCGACCAACATTTTCTATTCGTTTAGACTGGTTGAAAGTTAGACCAGCTTTACTTCGGCAGTCAGATTGTTTTCGACTAGTGGTGTCCATGCGATCCAACCGATCAGCAGTCAGACCTGCTCTGTTGAGGAGGTCAGATTGCCCCATGGTTGAATCAGCGTCTCAATGATTGTCTGGTCAAAATATATCAAGGGTTAATGCTTCACTTAAATATTTACATGCTTTTGCTCCTCTTTGTTGAGTATCTTAGTACTGGATATCTAAATCCTTATTATCTAATCCCAATACTAAGGTACCGATGATTGTTCGTGCTCTATAGCCTTGTCTCAAGTGGAAGAACATATGGTCATTGATTCTGGTTGCTCTCGCCACATGATCAGAGACTCACGATAGTTCTCCTCCCTCACTTGTGCCCCCAATGATGAGATAATCATTTTTGGGGACAACTCTCAAGGACGAGTTTTTGTTGAAGGCACCGTGTGCGTCAGCGACAAGTTCATCTTAAAGGACGTCACTCTCGTCAACCTGGCAATGTAGGTATACAGGTAACTGATGCACCTGAGGACATCTTCTACGATTCTAACAACGACATCCCGAGTCATACTTCGACACCTACGACCACAACTATAACCACTCATGAGGTAGAGGCCACCACGATTACTACGACTACACCTACAACCACTCCTATGCCCACTCATGTGGTAGAGGCCACCACGACTATACCTACGACCACTCATGAGGTATAGGCACTACAACTACTATGACTACTACACAAGCTCCTCTACATATTCAACGATGTTATCCCCTGAACAAATGATTGGTGAGTTAAATGAGAAAGTTCTTCACAGCAGATATGACTCTAATGCCTCATATGCTCATTCTGCTTTTATCTCCTCTTTTGAACCCCAAGATGAAAGTCACGCTTTATCTGATGAGTCTTGGATCAATACCATGCATAAGGAATTATAAAATTTTGAGTGTAACAAAGTCTAGACTTTAGTTTCACCTCCTCATGGTCATAATATTATTGGAACTAAATGGGTGTTTAAGAAAAAACAAAGTGAGGATGGTGTTGTTGTTCGAAATAAGGCTAGACTTGTGGCTCAAGGATTCACCTAGGTAGAAGATCTTAACTTTGGTGAAGCATTTGCTCCTGTTGCTCGATTAGAAGCCATTATAATTCTGTTAGCATTTGCTGTATCAAAGAGATTTAGACTATATCAAATGGATGTTAAAAGTGCTTTTCTTAATGGCTATATTGAGAAGAAAGTTTATGTCAGACAATCACCTGGTTTTGAGAATCCAAAGTTTTCTGATCATGTCTACAACATGTCCAAGCTTTATATGGTCTAAAACAAGCACCTAGAATATGGTATGATACACTTAAATCATATTTGCTAAAAATGACTTTAAAATGGGCAAAGTAGATGAAACATTGTTTACTCTCAAGTATGACAATGATCTTTTATTCATTCAGATTTATGTGGATGATATTATTTTTTGTGGTTCCTCTCGTGCTCTTGTTTCCATGTTTTCATATACTGTGAGCATAGAATTTGAGATGAGCATGATGGGAGAGCTCACATTCTTCTTAGGCTTTCAGATAAAGTAATCAAAGTTGGGTACTTTTGTTCATCAAACTAAGTACACCAAGGATTTGCTTCGTCGCTTTGTCGTAGGGATAGTCAAACCAATTTCCACACCCATGGGGTCTACTGTTGTATTAGATTCTAAAGAAGATGGAGAGTCTGTTGATCAAAAGGAATATAGAAGTATAATTATCTCACTTTTGTATCTCATTGCTTCGAGGCTAGACATACACTTTGCTATGTGTTTGTATACTCACTTTTAGGTTTTTCCACGTGCTTCACATCATTAAGCGATAAAATAAATTTTCAGGTATCTTTAGTCAACTTTAGAATTTGGCTTATAGTACTCTTCTTCATCATGCCTTACGCTTAGAGATTATTCAGATATAAATTTTGGGAGTTGTAGAATTGATAGGAAGAGTAATTCCTATTGTTTCATGGGCTTCTAGAAAATAATTATCTATTGCACTTTCCACTGCTGAGTTTGAATATGTAGCTGCCACTTCTTGTTCACAATTGCTTTGGATGACCACTACACTTAAGGATTTTAACTTAGAATTGGATAGTGTTCTACTTTTCTATGATAATAGTAGTGTTATTAGTATTGCTACAAATCATGTGCAACCTTTAAGAATCAAACACATAGATATTCGCTATCATTTTCTTAGAGACCATATAGAAAAGGGAGATGTTGCCTTGCACTTCATTGATTCTGATTCTTAAATTGCTGATATTTTCACCAAAGTGCTTGACTCTTCTCATTTTGCTCGTTTGCAAAGTGAGTTGGGTGTGTTGCATCCTAAAGGAGAGCTTGTTGTTTAATAATTACAAAATCTTTGTTTATTATACTTGTGAAGTAATTCACCATGTCCAAGCCATTGAGATCAAATAAGTTGTAGAGTTCTCTTCATCATATTTTCTCATATGCTGTGTAGTTGGGATGATGACTGGTTATAATCAATTTGCTAAATTTGAACTAGAGCATGACATGGCATAATACTTTGATTAGATCAATTATAGATAGTACTTTGTGATGTTCATCTAAAAGGATTAGCTTGATTGTAAGTCTTATTTTAAATCTTGGCTATGAGACTCGTATGTTTCATATTGTAATCTTTTTATATTCACTCAAGTTGGCATGTTATAAAAAATGAGAAAGAGAAGATTGAAAAGATGTATGCTTTAAACATGCCATGGTTAAACAAAAGAAAAAGAAAAAAGTGCACAAATGAAAAGAAATATACTTCATGCATGCCATCATTTAAAAGAAGCTTGCTACAAACATAGGATTATGAAAAAAAGTATGCTAGAAACATGCCACATGCTTGAAACTTGAGTGTGGAGCAATAGGTTGCTATATAAGAATACTAGCTCGTCTAGACCTAAAGTTTACTTCACTTTTAGGTTTACTCTTTTTTTGTGTGATATCCCATTGTGCTCTTTATAGATCGATTTGGTTATTGATGAGATGCCTATCATTAATATAGATTGCTTAATCATGCTAAAGATTTGTTTTGACATTGCTATATGATATATGACTTTATATGATATAGGGAGCTCTATTCAAAAAGATAGCTTGGTTAAATTCTTAATTGGTGCAAAGTGACTTGGATAATCTACAAAGTTTATGGATGTTTACTCTCATTGTTCCTTTTTAGATTTGTTCTTTCTCTGTAGTTCTTGATTTCATTGCCAAAGGGGGAGGGATTGGGAGAGATTGGGGAGAAATGAGAAATTTGCTAAATTTGCTCTCTTATGTGGAGTTTGCTCTTTGAATCTCTTTCTGCTGTGGTCTGCAGGCTTTGAAACTTTTGTTTCACAAAATTTGGTTTTCTTTCAAAACTCAACTCATTCGAGAGATTTCGAGGTATTGTCAATGTATTCATCAAGAAAGAGATTGTTAGACCATGTGGAGGTCGTGAATACAGTGATGATGAATAATTGTCTTATAGGTTACATTAAAATTTGCATTTGTGAAAGTTTCGGTAGACCACGGTTGGCGATCGGTAGGTTTTAACCATGGACAGAAGTCCGATCGGGTTTGTGATGGTTGGTCTGGTCAGTAGGTCTAAATGGTAGGTGTTGACCATGACATTTTGACCACGGTATTTCAACCACGGCATAATGACTATGGAAGAACGACCACAGCATTTCTACCACAGCAGAATGACCACGGTTGGTAGTCAGAAGGCTTCGATCTCAAACACTGAACTGGTCATAAGCTAATTGAACTGGTCGGAGCTCCAGTGTACTGGTCGTATGATACAGGTAGCCGATCGTGTGCAACAATGAACCGGTTGTGAGCTACAGTGAACAGTCGATGGTCATAGCCTTGTGTTGGACTGGTTGATGAGCAGACTATGACCACGGTCGGTAGTCGGAGGCATCGATCACGATTGGTGATCGATAGAGTGAGCTACAGTAACAGGTTGATGGTCGTAGCTAAAGTGCTTTGTCGGTACTCGGTAGACGGTACTACAGTACTTGGTCGGTACTCGGTGGTCGATGATATAGTCACTGGTTGATGGTCGAAAGTCATAGACTGGGAGTGCTACGATGCTTGTGTTTTGCAAGTTTTCTGAGTGGAGTGATAGTAATTCCTATGTACTTGTGTTTTTAAGTACTCGATGAGCTAGCGACCAGCCTGGGCATGGCAGTCGTAGCGGTCATAATGAGTTGTCTAAGGCTGATTTCTGAAAAGCGGTAGATTTTATGGTCGTGTATGATTTGGTTCATGTTGATGGATGGTTAAAAGTGTGTTTTGCATGTGTGGACTAATGGCGTTCAAGTTGGGAAGAACTTGTGCTAGGAAAAAGTTCTTTGATCTTTGCATCTTTAGGTTGGCGTGAAGACGATCATGGTTAGTGACGAGGAGGACCAAGACTAGGATGGAAAAATTTGAGATCCAGACGGTTGAGGGTGTCACGCGAGGTGGTCGGGCTCACGTTAGAGCACATGGAGATTAAGAGTGGTGATGCGTGGAGAAGCTGTAGGAGGCGTGGTCCTGGAGACATCAACACGTGTGGATGGTGCATGGACATGCTACGGGAGGTGTGGTCCTAGACATTTCGACACATGAGATGATGATATGTAATGAAGATACAGGAGATGCAGTCCTAGAGGCTTCGTCACCCGATGAGTTGGAGTTGTGGAAGAAGTCCATAATTGGGAAGACTTAGAGATTGGTTAAAACCTGTATTTAGAAGGGTTTTGGGTCCTTTAATTTTTGAAAGAGATAAGATTTCATGTCCTTGTTTGATGGGGACACGTTTGGAGTATTATCCTATAAAAGAGGGAGAGGCTAAGGGTTAATACAAGGCTGTTAGAAGGTTTTTGGTGAAGGAAAGAGAGGCTTTAGTTTTGGTTTGGGCTTTTAGGGGTGCTTGTGAGGGCGCTTTGTAAATCAACAAAAAATCAGCAATAAATATCATCTTGAATCAATCTGGTTCTTGGTTGCTCGAAAAGTGCTAGTGTTTGCAGTTGGATCAAAGCGTATGACTACGTACAAAGGTGATTGAGAGGTTCTACTTCTGAGTTGACGATTTCAAGTACGTTCAATCCGGTCGAAGATCAAAGCTAAGCGATCTAGCGAGCAGCTGAGCATCAAGCGGTCGAAACCTTCATCGACTACTTAGATATTTCAAAAAAGCGGAGGCAATCATTCACCCCCTCTGGTTGCGGTATTCGATCCTATAGTATTGTTTGCAACGCATAGATGGCAGTGTTGTCAAAAGAATCAGATTTATAAATAAGGTTGGCGAGAGATTATTAACAGAATTAGAAATTATTCTGTAGAGACTGTTTTTGAAGTGACTAGTCATCTACACTCCTATTGACTTTTTTAGGGGTACAAGGCTGATGCACACACATGACCCACACATACCACACTCACACTACACACATATACGGGGACGTTCGTATTGGTTTTTGCTGAAAGAAATGACTTTAAGAAAGAGGGCATGAGCGGTGGAGAAAGTAAGGGAGAGATGCGGGGGAAGAGGAGTGAGGTGCGTGATACACCCGTGACCTCTGCCTTATCCCTAGAGCGAGATGGTAGCAAGAGGATTGGATAAGATGCTTCGAGACGCCAGGTATTCGTATTGGCTTTTGGTTTCTTTAAACATAAGTTAGAAACAGATGCTTGGCTGTATTATTTTGGGCTTAAAGTTGACTTATATTTGTTCTGTCTATAGTAACTAATTTTTAAACGGTGCGTTTTTTCAAGGTAGGGTCAATAGGAAAATTGTAGTAAAAAGTGTACTAAGTTTAGCTGTATCGGCCAAAATCACGTACAACTATTTTCCTCTATGTATTGCCTCTTACAAACAAACAGAATATTCAAATATTTAAGCCATAAACTATAAGCCATTAGCCTAAGGGCCTGTTCTTTTTTTGGCTTATGACTGGGGCTTATGGCTTTTGGATGAAAATTTTGAATTTTGGGCTGTTCGCGACAGAGATTACAGAGAGAGATACTCGCTTGCGATTTTAGCTGGTATAGATATTAGATTTTTAACGTGTACTACAATTAACTTGTAGATCTAGTCTTGAGAAAATACTCCATTTGAAAGTCACTAAAATGGAGACGAACCGAAATCACGAGCAAAATCTAAAAATCGATTTTAGAAGCTGTAAAGAACAGACCCATGGCTACATCCATATAAATGTGTTCACTCTATACTAGAAAATTAAAAGGAGGCGGCGCACACGCCTCCGAGGCGCTGCTTCACCTGTATTTTGCTGACGTGAAGTCCCACACGGCTGTTTGACCTTTATTTTTGCTGACGTGGAGCCCCCCCCCCCCCCCCCCCCCCGGGCGCCCGGCGCACTCCACTTCCGCTCCAAATCCCACTCCGGGTGTCCCGAACCCAACGGTCGAGAGGGGTATTTCCGTCTCTCCCCGCCACCCCACCTGAGATTTTTCAAAATCGCGCAGCCACACCGCTCGAGAAGAGGAGAGAAACCACCGAATCCCCCCTGATTCCCCACTCTATTCGACCCAAATCCTTCGCCACCGACGACCGCGCGGGCCAGCCAAACCCTAGCGTCCCCCGGCTACACCATGCGCCGAGACGACGCTGGCGGCGGCGGATTCCACGAGCTGTTCGAATCCGTGCGCCGATCTATCTCCTTCCGCCCGGGCTCCGCCCTCGACGAGCCCGCCTCCGCCTCCGGCGCTGGGGGTGCCCGTGAGCGGTTCAGGCAGCGGATAAGCACCCGCCTCCGCAAGTCGCGGGGGATGGGGCTGCTCGGGATGGTCTCCAAGAGCCCCTCGCCCCCGCGCCGCCTCCTGCCTCCGCCACCGTCGTCGTCGCCGTCGCCGCCACCCGCGGCTGTGGCCTCCGAAGGAAGAGACGGCAGTAGCGGCCTAGGAGGAGAGGTGAACCCGCCGATCCGGTGGCGGAAGGGCGATCTCATCGGAAGCGGCGCTTTCGGGCAGGTCTACCTCGGCATGAACCTCGACTCCGGCGAGCTCCTCGCCGTCAAGCAGGTCGGGATGCTTCCTCCACGAAGCTAGTATTCAGAGTTTCGATCTTGGGGGCGATCTCGTGTGATTTTATCCATCTTCTGTTTGTTTGGGTTGCAGGTTTTGATCGGGAGCAGCAATGCCCAAGTGAGTACCTTCGATCCTTTCCTGCCATATCTTGTTTATCTTTAAATTTTTGGGCAAATTGCGCAAATCTGACTTTTTCCTAACTCCGGAGTGCTTATTATGGGAAACTTTTGATTAGGCTCATATAAAGGAGCTTGAGGACGAAGTGAAGCTACTCAAGAACCTCTCACACCCGAACATTGTTGTGAGTAGACGCTACATTACTACATGTTTTGCTCTTGTTTTCGGTGATGGTGTTTGATCTATCTGGTGCGGTTTGAGCAGCGATATATTGGGACGGTGCGGGAGGAAAACTCACTAAATATTCTACTGGAGTTTGTGCCAGGAGGATCGATCCAGTCACTCCTCGGGAGGCTTGGATCATTCCCCGAGGCTGTAAGTATAAATTGTTCTGCTCGTTCTGTTACTTTGATGAGTTGATCACTGAAGAGTGTTTTTTATTCAATGCAATTGTTTAACAGGTCATCAGGAAGTACACTAAGCAGCTTTTGCATGGCCTGGAGTATTTGCATCGCAATGGAATCATACACAGGGATATAAAGGCATGCAAATCGGTCTAGTATTCGAATTCTGTCTCCTTGAACGCTTTTGTTGCTTTAGTTACAATGTGGGATTCTTGTGACTTTGTCGTGTTTCAGGGAGCAAATATACTAGTTGATAACAAAGGATGCATTAAGTTAGCAGATTTTGGGGCATCTAAGCAAGTGGAGAAGTTGGTGAGTAGACAGATTACTTATGTTCAATATTTTTTTTGACATGTTGAGAGTCAAATTTCTTCATTTGCCTTGTTCTATACTGGCTTGTAATTCATTAATAATATTTGCATAGTGAATTGTTCATTAGGGATTGGGATGTGTCCAATTGCAGTCCCTCTACTATGTATTAGGTCTCAAAAACGAACTATAGTAGAACCACGTGAGGCAGCTAAAAGGGGGAAAAAGGGTTGTCCAACTTACATTTTGGTTCATCATTGCAAGACAAAATGATCTTTACTGCCCTGTCACTTGTTTTTCATGTGTTTATGTCCTTCCTTCCCACACCACTACATTTTCGATGCTTGTTTTGTGCCAGGCAACCACTGCAAAGACAATGAAAGGGACACCGTATTGGATGGCCCCAGAAGTAATTGTTGGGAGCGGGCATGACTTGTAAGTTAAAAAGCTCTTTAATTCTCATCATTGTTGTTAATTGCATATGTTTCCCTTACTGAGTTTGAGTGAGGCCTGTGACTCGCTCTGTCTCATGTTTCCATGCACATTTCCCTTGCTACATGCTGTTACTATTTCGTGAACTAATCCTTATTAATCTATCATTGCAGTTCAGCCGATATATGGAGTGTTGGATGCACTGTAATTGAAATGGCAACCGGTAAACCTCCGTGGAATCAGGAAATTCAAGAGGTCAGTTTCAGCATCAGTATACCCTAAGAAAATTATAGACATTGCTTATATTCTTAACAATCACCAGTTTTTTTCAGGTTTCTCTTCTGTATTATGTTGGGACAACGAAGTCACACCCACCAATCCCAGAACATCTCTCCCCAGAAGCCAAGGATTTTCTGTTAAAATGCTTACAAAAGTATGATTATGATCACACCTTCGAATTGATAAATGATGACTATGACAGAATGGATGATCATGAACCCTGATGCAGTTAAATGGGCCTAAACATGTTTAGTTTAATGACAAACACTTGGTATACTCAAGAATTTTTATCCACAAAAAGATTGAAGATCAACTTATACAATCTAGTAAGAGAAAATAAGAAATAATTTGTTTCTGTGTTAATTCTATAATCTCTTTAGGTTATCTTATTGGCTATTGCTGAACATAAATACTCTTACGAGTCACGTCTGCAATTGTACATAGAAGTAAAACTACCTCCATTCCTCACATAGCTGCTGTAGATTTGTTGTCAAGGTTACTGTCATGATATCATACTTGTGCAATTTTCTCATTATGGTAAAATTTCATAGTCATAGGCAACAATTATTTGATAATGAAATGCGATACATCTTATTAGCATGATAACTTTATACATTCTTGTGGTAGCCCACTGTTCAGTTAGCCAGGTCATGTGCAACTTGTGTGTTCCATGTACATTAAAATATAAACACTTTTTATTTATGTCTATTGATATTACCTGATTACAAAATAAGATTAATGAACTCCAGATTTTGGAAATATAACTTGTGCTGGTTGCGTAATACCTACTTTCTTTCCTACGCTGGTAATTGTTGCCTCTGAGGTAGTTATGTGTATGCACAGTCCAAGTAACATCTGTTGGTAGATGACATTTGTTAGGAATTACCATTGGTAAATTTACCTAGGAATGGCCAGAACCAAACTGCACGTTTTCCCTGCATTTGGAAATAATAATTAGTAAATGCCCCTCCATTGCCTTGACCATTTTGTTTCTGCTTCCAGGGAAGCGGAACTGAGATCTGCTGCATCAGACTTATTGCAGGTATGTTTACATTGTATTCTTGCATTATAGCTGGTGGGAGCAGTTCTGTGGCTGTAACGATATGGTATTGCACTTTGCGAAGAGTAACGCCTTAAACATTTCCGTCCAGCACCCATTTGTTACAGGAGGATTGGAGGATCTTCATCAGCTTAATCATGCTGTGCACATGGTTGGATTACCAGCAGTAATTTTTTTCTTTACCCACTTGTTTGACCTAAAAATGTCAATCTAAACAATAACATACTCACAGGAATCCTCCAGCAACGAGCTTCCTGTGTATGATATGCCAATTGGTGTCTCGTAAGTAACTTCTCTTGTAATCTTGAGCAAGGTAGATTGTCCATTTTCAGTTCTAGACTGAGCAAATTCTTCAACTTGTAGGGGCTTGAATCATTCTAGGAACATACGCACTTTGAATTGTTACAAGTCATCAGACACCAGATCATTATGGGATCAGCACTGCGGTGATGACATGTGTCAGTTTGCCGACAAGGATGACTTCCCTATGGTCGGATCAGTAAGAATTTGTGCTTTACTATTTTCATTTGAGCGACTACTCTTGGCTATTGTTGCCATTAAAATTTATCTTGTACAAGTTGCACAAATGCATATTTTGAATTCCCCAGTGGTTTCCTTTGATGTGGTGTTTCTGTCAATTTCAGAGCTTCAATCCTATGGCTGAACCTTTTGATGATTGGGAAAGCCCAGAACAACAAAGATCTAGTCAATCAAGGGGATTTGGTGGGTTAGCCAAACATGCAGAAAGTAACATGTCTGAAAATAATTTTACTTTCCCTTGCGAGGGAAGCTGTGAAGAGGATGATGAAGTTACGGAATCAAAAATAAAGGAATTTCTGGATGAAAAGGTATTTGTCATGTTTGACAGTATGAGGCAGTGCAAATTCAACCCCTATTGTTTCTAGTATTCCATTAGTTCATTACTGCTGTTCTATGCTTGACAGGCCATAGATCTGAAGAAACTACAGACACCTTTATATGAGTTCTACAACACAGTAAATGCTGGAATTTCTCAAGGAGTTAGTGATGTTTGCCGAGCAAACAATGTAACTAATTCCCAATTGCTCCCTCGAGGAAGGTCACCTCCAAATCCAATTAAGATGGAGAAAGGTGCAGCAATAGAACCAATTTGTGACAATCTGAATAATGCCAGTCCCAAGAGTTGCACTAGGCGTTTCTCAAGCAGTGTGGAGAGTGGTCGAATTTTGAGAGAACTAGCCTCTCCTCAGCTCAATAAGTTTGAGGACAAGGTCCATGATATTCAAGATAACCCAAGGTTTGTTTGAAGCACATTGCTTTGAATGTGAAATTATATACGATAATACGACTATATCACCAACCACCTCACAGTTCTGCAGCAAAAGCTTGAATTCACTTTTCATTACAAAAATGCTTCTCTTTTGTTCAATTTAATTAGGCTGTTTCGCTCCTATGGTTTAGCCAGTACGTGATCTAACTGCTGAAGTATGTTTTTAACAGCATTAGCTTTTCGGAAAGACAAAAGAAGTGGAAAGAAGAGTTAGACCAGGAACTTGAGATGGGAAGAGGTAAATGAAAAGCTTTGTCAATCTATATCTACATGAATCATCCTGTGCCTACACGTGATGTTTTTTGCTCATTTCATTTTCTGAATTTGCCGACAGTGATGAGGTTGGGTGGCTATGGTAAAGCGCCATCGCCAAAGAGCCAGGGCCTGACCAGAAAACGGGATCGCCATCCTGTGTACTGAGCAGAAAATGAGAATGCAATCCGGCAGGACTAATGGTAACCGACTAAGCACAATCTCAGCGATTGGCGGCCATACTAGTACAGTGCACTGCCTCACCATTCGTGTTGACAAAACCTACCTAGCTGCCAAATCCTTTTGGTGACAAGAGTTTGAGGCACTTCTAAGTGGCCTGTGGAATGAAGGCTGCCATGATTTGGATGGCTGCCGATGCACCACTGAGCTGTCCCAGTCGAAAACAGCGAGGTGACAGTTGCTGAGATGTCCAACCTTATGTATGCGATGCCCACATTTTGTGGTTTTGGAAGCCGTGGTGTGCTATGCTGAGAACAAACTGTTATACAATTTTTTCCTCCCTTCTCTCCTTTTGTTTTTGTAAGCAAGCATGTAATAAGCCAAGTAATGCAGAGGATGAAAGGTTTCCTTATTGAGTATCCATTATTCGTTCCAGCAAAATGTTTATCATGGCAGCTGGAATGTTGTGTTCAATGTATTATTGATTGAAAACATCCGACATTTTTTTATCTGTACGGCTGCAATCGGCAAGCATAGTAGCACGTAATAAATTTTTTATTATTTAATCCTTTTTAAAAATTATTTTAAAGTTAATCTGTCACGAACTTTATTTTTAATTCTGACCTGTTTGGCCACGCCACCTCCTATTGTGTGGCCAAAACGTTCTGTCACACCACCCATAGAGGCATGGTGAAAGCTACCACGCAAGCCTTTGGCCGTTTGTCGTGCCAGCATAGAGGCTTGTGTGGCATCTGTCATGCCGTATCTCCTGGCATGACAAGATTTTGTCACACCCTCAAACATGGTGTGACAGGGTGAGATTGTCACACCATGAGACTTGGCTGATAGGAGCAACTTGAGTGTGATCGCCACTCAAGTTGCCATTTTTCCCCACATCCTCTTCGTCTGGATGCATTCTTTGTTCTCCCCCCAAATTAATGAGATTTAGACTTGATTATTTATTTACTCTGTTTGCTAAGAATGCCCGCAACACGTCTCTAGCAAAGCGCAAATCATTGTGTTAACATGCACTCCCCGGCCGCATGGTTTTTATGTTCACGAGTTGATTTCCCTTGTTGATTAATCATTGTGTGTGATTAAAAAAATTGAAGGTTTATGTTTCATTTGGGAGTTCCATTTGACTAATTTTGTCCGGTACATAGCTAGTTTTGTTGCCCTTTTTGTCTTGTCATTGCACAAGTATGTTTTATTTGGTCTTATCACTACACAAAGCTACCCCTGGTTGATTTATTTTCGCATCCACGAAGCAGCGGGCCCAAAGAGGTATCGTCATGTCATTCCATACACGTGATCACCATTTCGTGCGCGTGGCCAGCAAAGCGGGTGAGGGCCACCCACTTCCTGTGGTTAGGGAGCGCGATAGAAAGTACAAAGTAAAACATTAATTACTATAAAGTACGAAGTGGGAATTAAAATACACTTTGTAATAAAGCTGGGAATAATGGGTGCATAGGATTTTGTTACATGCATAACAAACAGCATTATGCATGATGCAGCAAACCGAAGTACTCCTACGATACATATGCGCCTTTCCGAATGAAAATAAATTCGACCTTTGGGGGAATAGTTTGGAACGGCCCGACCTACTGCGTGAACCGGGGTCATTTTCCCTTCTTTGCGAGCTCGGCATTGAACTCCTCGGTGGCCTCTTTGGTCTTGGCCGCCATTTCCCTCTTTTTCTCGTGCCCCCTCTCGCGAGCCTCGTGCTCCCAGCGCGTGCACGCCTCGAGATGAGTTTTCGTCTCTAGACGTATATGCTCAGTTTGCTCGTTGTTGAGGCGGTCCTCCTCCCGGATCTTGCAGGCCATTTTCGCATGCTACTCCTCATAGTCAAGAGTCCACTGGTCATGTGGGTGAATCTCCAAGTCAATCCACTTGCGATAGCCACATAGCAGTTCCAGGGACTAGACTAGGGACTAGGGTAGATGGGTTCCTGCACCAATAGAGGGACAGCATCTCCCCCTCCGGCGGGTGTTGCGGTGAATGCTCCGTTGGAACGTTCGGGATGGGGTTGCTGCTACGGGGGGCGTCATTGCGGGCAGCTGACTTCTTGGCACGCTCCGCTTGTTCGGCCCGGGCCGCAGCAGCCCTTGCTTGTTTGTCACGAGCTGTAGTAGACCTTGCTAGTTCGCGGGTCTATTCCCATTGCTTCATCATCTTTTTCCATTACTTCTTCTGCCTCTTGTCCATTCCAACGTGGTGAGTAAGTTCTGGTGTAGTGTTGGGTTTGGTTGTGTAGTGTTCTCTCCCAAATTTGTTCCACCTCATTTTATAAGCGAAAGAATTGGCGTTGTGTAGTTAATTTCATGTGAGTAGGTTGTGAGGCAGAGTGTTGCCTTATCTTTGTGAAACGTTTCTGGCAAGGCAGAGTGTTGTCACGTCTTGCATTGCAGGGAGCTGCCACGTCTTGCTTTACAGAGCCCTGTCAAGTCAATCTAAAAAGCTGGCGAGGTAGAGTGTTGTCTTTTCGATCTGAAAAGCTGAGGATGTATACTGTTGTCATGTCGATCTGAAAAGCTGGCGAGGCAGATTGTTCTCACATCTTACTTTGTAGAGAGTGGCGACATAGTTGCAATCAGTAGAAGAGTTGTTCATTAATTTGAACCCTAAACCTAAACATTACCCTGAAACTAAACCTAAACCTGAACCCAGAAACCCTAAACATAAAGCTGTACCTAAAACCGTCAACCCTAAATGTAAACATAAACGTAAAGCTGTACCTAAAATCGTAAACCCTAACATAAACCGTAACATAAACCTAAATCCCTAAAACCCAACACCCTAAACCTAAAACTAAACCCTCAAACCCTAAATCGTAAGCTAAACATAAACATAAAATTGCCCCCTTTTGACTTATCCCTGTGTAAAGCTGCCTCATTTGGTGTTGTCATTGCGCAAAGCTATCAGGTTTGGTCTTATCAACGCGCGAAGCTTCCCCCGTTTGGTCATGTCATTGCGTAAGGCTATCCACTTTGGTCTTGTCACTGCGTAAAACTGCCCTATTTCGTCTTGTCACTATGCAAAGCTGCCGCATTTGGTCTAGTCACTACGTAAAGCTGCCACGTTTGGTCTTGTCAGTGTGCAAAGCTGTCGCATTTGGTCTTGTCACTGCGCAAGGCTATCTCCTTTGGTCTTGTCACTGCACAAAACTGCCCCATCTAGTGTACTCACTGCACAAAGCTGCAAAGAGCTAACACATGACCCGCTTCATCACAAAGTACGCAGCCTCACCCATGGGCTTTAAAATGCACGCCCCACCCCCTGAAAGTAGGAGCACTCCACCCTGTGAACTTTAATAAGACCAAACTTCTCTATCGTACAGTAATATACCATGGTAGACGCGGAGGGGCTAGTCAAACCGAGGTCGCCAAAGAAAGACCTTCCCCTGGAAAGGAGAGAGGACTTCGGCCCTAACTACCACTTGATGTCAAGAAAGCGTGCTCAACCAGTATAGCCAAAATGCAGACACAAGGAGGATGTGGTCGTGCAGGTCCTGGACACCCTGTTAGATTGCGGACAACGTTTCTTCCGATGCCCACACTCTGGGATATAATTAGCCAATAGTTTATTTTCTATTAGTGCAAATAGAGCTTGCAAGTTAACCATCCTTTATAGCAGATGGCGAAATGAGAATTGTCCATTGGATCAATCCTCCCAATGAATGCCATGTTGCAGTGTACATTGTGAGAGCGAATCTTAGAGCTGTAGGTGCGGATTGACAATCTCACTGAGAATGATGACATCCGCCAACAGTTGCTGTGCGAGAGGGGCAACGAGGAGGCCATCAACATTGTAAGTTCTTATGATCCCACATGCTATTGCATGAACCCTAGTTGCATATATGTGTGCCACTACAATGATAGCCAACCATGTCCAAGGCGCCCCCCTCTGCAACACTCTATGTGGGTAGCGTGAAACACTTTCTACCAGTAGGCACGCACGAACCACCGTACTCTCCTCAGTTGTTCGCTATTATGTTCAATCTTGTAACATATGTAACGAATGGTGTACGCGTCGCTATCAATATGAAGGCATAACATGATAGCACATCACTACAAATAAAGTTACAGTTTGCAAACGAAGTTACAACATGATAGCACTACAAACAAAATTATAGTTTGCAAATGCAGTTACAACATGATAGTAAAGAGAGTTACAACATGATAGCACTACAAATAAAATTATAGTTTGCAAATGCAATCAGTAAAGAGAGTTATTGGTTAATCCGAACCCTAAACCTAAACCCTGAAACCCTAACCTATACATAAATGTAAAGCTGAACATGAAACCATAAACCCTAACCTAAACCCTAACGTAAACCTAAACCTAAAACCCTACACCATAAACCTCCCTAAACCCTATATCGTAAACATAAATGTAAACCTTAACCTAAAACCTAAATCCTAAAAACCCTGATCACTAACCCGTATTGTCACACCATATCGACTAGCCCTGGTGTGATATGGCATGACATCCAGGATCATTGGCGTGACACACCAGGATCACTGGCATGACACTGAGGTACTGTCATGCTAGGCAAACTAGCGTAATAGTACCTAGCACTGTGAGTCATTGATATGTAATTTTCCAGGTACTGTCATGGCAGCTTCCTTGGCGTGATAGTATCTCAGTGTCACGCTAGTCAAATTGGCATGACAGTATCATTCACACCAGAGGAAGCTGGCGTGACAGTACCTCAGTGTCATTCCAGTCAAACTGGTGTGACAATATTTGTCACACCAGATCTCCTAGCGTGACCTCACCGTATGGTCACGCCAGCAAAACTGGCGTGATAGTAGCTGTCAACATTGACTTAGTGGCTTCCAGTGCCAGGTTTTGTCATACCATAGTCCATGGTGTGACATAACCATACGGCCATGCCAGGAAAACTGGCATGATAGTACCTATAAACATTCAGTATCAATGGCTTCTAGTGCAAAACAGACAAATATACAGGCAATGGACAATAATGCTTCAATTAAATGTAAAATACAGAAATGAATTTGATCCCTCAAAAGGTTACTTAGAATACATTTCTTACTTCTAGCACGTTCGTGCATCTACTATTGTGCCAAAAACTAAGGTCACCCAGTTGATAACAAAGCTTTCTGATATTCTGCCTTTGCAGTTGAACAAATGTGCCATAGATCCATTCACATGCATTTCTGGTGTGCACCTAACCCTGGTGTGAACCTCGTTGCTGGGTCTTAGCCTCGTGTGCCCTCGACGATGTTTTTTGAACTGATGTCGATGCAATGATGCTGTTTAGGGTGCGGAGGCATGGCCTGAGTCAGCTGTGTGGGGCCAGTAGGGCCATCTCATACAGAAGCCTAGCATCCACATCCTCCTTATTATCCTCGTCGCCCTCCTTGTCATCACCGCTGTCCTCATCCGTGGCACACTCCTCATTGCCCCCCTCACCATTCGGGTCCTCATCACATGCGGCCAAAGCGGATGTCGTAGCACACGAGGAACCACTCTGAGTTGGGGCAGGTTGCATGACGTGGCCCGCTGGTGCCACATAGTTCATTTTTGCGGCCAATCACCGGCATCACCGTCGAACCATCTGCAAGGTTTACCCAAATGAAATGAGATTGAAGTTTAATAGAACAAAATAAATGGCAGGGAGAGAGGTCATGCTTCAGGGACTGGAGTACCTGCAGGACAGATATGCAAGTAGACCATCGATCACTGTCTGTGCCACAGCAAGTAGACTGGCCTGGCAGATGTGTGGCTCATATCGCTCATCATAACGTAGAGAGGTGTGGATGCGAGGACGAAGGGGTTGGAGTACCTACAGGAGAGATATGCAAATGAATTAGTAAAACAAGAACATGGTCAACAAGTTGAAAGCATGAACGAATAGTACATAGCAAGTCTCACCACACCCTCGTCGGCTATGCGGTGTGCACGGTGGTCATCATTGTACTCTGAGAGGAGCAACATGTACTATGTGTGTTGCAGCATCCTGCATTACATGATAGGAGTTTTGTAAGATCACATGAGGTACAAAATATCATAGAAAAACATTACAGAAAATGTAAACGAGTGAACTCTATCGATAAAAAACAATCATCTCTACACAACAACAATAATGGTTACCTCAAGGAGGCTACACACGAGAGTGGCACCGCCTTACCCTAAATGGCTGGGAGCCTTGACTTACGTGCTTTGCTCTGGTGTGTCTGTGCTCATGACACTCCGAGCACCTGTTGCTTATTGTGGCGTCGTCAAAGTCCCCAAGACAGTACATGTCCTTACTGCCTTGCTGTGAGAGGTTCATTTCATTGCAAAGCCTCTTCGTCTTCCTTCGACCATGTCACTGGTTCATCATGTCTTTGTTGGGAATGTATTCCTCACCCACGTATGGTGGCTAATGTGACGAATCAAGGTAAGGCTCAAATCTGTTCTCCCAAGTCCTCATTGTGGCTAGCTTTGAGAATTCTTCCGCAATGAATGTCTTAGAAAGGTAACTTATGCCATGCACGCGACAGGTGGTGACAACGTGAGAGCATAGGACATGTAACAATGTTGGGACCATGTAAATGCAGTCTCCCGTTGTTAGATTGACTCTATGGTTTTGGCCACCATAGCATTTGCCCCCTATCGATGTGCCACCGGTAGCCCTGACGGCGTATATATGCAAAGTGGGATCATATTCCTCCACTTCTTGATTACATGCCTCTGCCTCCGCTATAGCAAGCTTCTTGGCAGCAGCCGCATCCCAACGGTGGACATCATTGTACGCATCCCTCACACGGGTCCACTGATCCACAAAGTATGTGTTGGTTTGATGAAATGAGTACTCCAAGATAGCTGAAATTGGCATAGCAGGGATGCCCTTAATAACATTGTTGAACACTTGTGAGATGTTCGTTGTCATCATACCATACCGACAACCACCTTCATCGTATGCCTATGCCCACTTCGTCTTGTGCTGCAACACCTCGTCCAACCACTTATTACCTCATTCGTTCGTCGGTCCCCTAAGCTCCGTCAACTTGACCTCGAAGTCCCTCTTCTCCAACATCTGAACAATAGCTTGAACTTTTTTATGAGATCTTCCCTATAGCATTGCTTAAAGAAATTAGTAGCTAAGTGACGCATGCACCACCTATGCACCACATTCGACTGTCTGTCAAGTCTGCTCCTCACAGCATTTAGAATCCGATGAAAACAACTCGTCCAGGCCCAACGAGGTATAGCCAAACTATATCCATGAACCATTCCCAACTCACATTGTTCTCACCCTCTTTCTTGCTTGATTCGCGATTGCTTGTAGGAAAGATCATCCGTGTTGGACACGGTTGGTAACGACAAGGGTGTGGTGTAGCGATTGCAGGACGGACTTGGTCGTTTCGGTCAAGTAGCCTCATCGTCGACGTCATATCAAACAATCGTAGTTGTCGTTCTCATCAGAAGATCGGACCAAATCCCCTCATCAAGATTGGTTCATAGGTGGTTAACCTCACTAAAATTCACCTACCCATAGTGAATACATAAATCTGGCATGACCTATTAGTGGGAAGCACACCCACTAGAGTTCACTTCCAAACTAATTGTACTACCTATGTTCACAACTATTTGCCACATTCTAACCTTTGTGATCAAACTTTTCCAACTTTGATCATCAGTATATTTCAAAGCATTTGGAATGGCTACAGAATTTTCTTTATAATTTTATATGGCAGTTATTTACTTCTAAATAGTGAAGGTCAAAATTTGAAAAGTTTAACCATGACAAAGAAACATCAATCATTGTTTATTGGAGTGCACTAGTCACAAATAGAGAGATGAAACCTATTAAGGCCTACCATCAAACACAAATATCCTCGCTATGCACCTCTCCCTTTCTCATTTCCACTACATATACATTCATATTATTGATCCTCCATATCACACTCTCCATCTATATCCCGTCATCCCTCCATCCTCTATAACCAAACCCATAGCTCTCAACACCCCCTGCTCTCCAAAGCATCCACTCCTAAACAAAACTTAGCCTGCTAGTCAAGCTCAACACTACTTCTTCTAGCTTGCCAGTCAAGCTCAACAGTACTTCTTCAGAATAGATATAAACCCTCCACTCACTAAGCCTACCATTTCTCCAAGCATGAATTACTCCACCTCTACTTCCATCCATCCCACCAAGGTCAAAACCAATGGTACAAGTATTTACATGGACATTGTTATGCGCACAAAATAATTTGAATACTCCCTACAATTTAAAGCCAAATTCAATACAATTTTATGTCCATTTGTACCAATGCTATACTAGGAATTACAATCACACATTGATACAAAATGAAACATTTCTTTGTACCAAATCAGAAATATTGCACTGGAGGGAGATGGTGAGGACATGGTCATTGATTATTACCTCCACCAGTCCAAAGATGATGCAAGAGGGAATGAGACTAGCGTAGGAGGAGGCCGCTACGCGCACGAAGGAGGCCGTTGGGACTGGAGGCGGGCGGTGGGGCTGCCAAGACTGCAGGTGGTTGGCGAAGGAGGAAATGGCAGTGGGCGGCAGGGCTGGAGGGGGTTGGCAGTGCTGGAGGTTGGCGGTAGAGAGGGAGGTAGGCAGTGGAGTTGGAGGGCTAGAGGCAAGCGGTGGGGCTGGAGGCGGGCAGCAGCGATGGAGGTGGGTGGTGGGGCTGGAGGCTGGCGGTGGCGATGGAGGTGGGCGGTTGGGCTAGAGGCGAGCAGAGGCGATGGAGATGGGAGGTAGTGATGTAGGCGGGCAGCGGGGCTAGACGTGGTGGCGATGGATTTGGGGACGAAGAAAATGTGGAGAAAATGGGAACTAGAGCAGCGGCTGCACTTAAGTCACCCTTATCATGCCAAGTCTCATGGCATGACAATAAGGGATTGTCACACCATGACGTATGGTGTGACAGAGGCCATGCAAGCCATCCACGCTGGCACGGTGCACGACCGAGGGCTTGCATGGCAGTTTTGTCCACGTCTCTATGGGTGGTGTGGCACAATGTTCTGGCCACGCCACGGGTCGTGGCATGGCCAAAGGAGTCAAAATTAGAAATAAAGTTCACGAGGGATTAACTTTAGAATATTAATATAAAAGGATTAAATAATAAAGAAAATTCCACGTAATACAAGTGTCCAATGAAGAATGCGACTATTGTCACTACTATAAAAGAGGCTATACTAGACTGCTACATCACAGACGGTTCATAGGGAACTGTCTGTGATGTAATTATCACAGATGATTTTACAAATGTGACCGTTACCATCTGTGATATGCAACTATCATAGATAGTTCATATAAATAATCATCTATGATATTTTCACAGATGGTTATTAATTTGAACTATTGTGATAATGCAAGATATCACAGATGGTTCTTATTAATAACAACACAAACGGTTATGTATACAAACCACTTGTGATAATGGTAGACATCACCGATGGTTTGTATGAATAACCGTCTATGATAGTTCACCGACAGTTATTAATACAAACCGTTCGTGATAGTTTCATATCACAGATGGTTTGTGGTTGGAACTGTCTGGAATACGCCGCGTTATTAAATAGCCAGCGTGGTCTCGACAGATCTATATTCATTATGCTGCATTAAAGGAGGCGGCTGGCTCTAGGGAGTTTGGCTCTAACAAGATCGATTTGTTCTTGGTGATTGGAGGTTAGTATTTGCTTCTAATAACTTATATGCCTTGTAATAGGGAGAGATGATAGCTAGGTTTAGAGAGAGATGGTAGTTTACTCCAATTTAAGAATGTGTCAGTACTCCTAGTTTACTTTAATATATTCTTGCTTGATATATATATATATACACATATTGCTTCATGAATACGTGGCTAGCTACTTAATTTAGATATGGACAATTTATTATAAGGCAAATAACAATTATGTGTGTAAGTAGCTAGGCTAGTTAGCTACAGTAGCATTAATAATCTAATTTGACACTAGTTTATTACATGTGTAGCATAGATGGACTGAAACTGGATGTACGTTGATAACCGTATGAGTGAAGAATATATTAATGGCGTGTCTACTTTTAGAAGAGTGGTCGAGAAGGATATGTTGAAGAAGGGGATGGAATATATATATTGTCCATGCATTGATTGCGATAATCTGGAAATGTTTACCAACTCAACGTAGATCGAAGCTCACTTGATTCGAAGGGGTTTCAAAAAGGGATATACATATTGGACCAGTCATGGTGAAGAGAAGATTATACAGGAAGGTAGTTATAACATTGTCGAGAGAGACAATGATACACCTGTGTGGACTATGCTTTTGATGAGAATAGGTCAAAAGATGATAATCTGGATTAGATGCTATGTGATGTAGAAGAAAACTATAGTGAGAGAGTTTGATAAATTCGAGGGCTTAATGGAGGACTCAGAGAAACCTTCATTCCCAAGCTGTAAGCCATAATACACAAGGTTGCCATCTATTCTTGAACTGCTAAAATTGAAGGCAAGCAATGATTAGTCCGACAAGAGTTTTACAGTATTGTTAGGTCGCCTAACGAACATCCTTCTAGAGAAAATGTGTTGCCGAGAACCATCTACCAAGCCAAGAAAGTTCTTTGTCCATTGGGAATAGAAGTAGAAAGAACACATGTATATCCAAATAATTGTATTCTCTACCATAAAGAGTATGCAAGCTTATATGTTTGTTCGGTGTGCAAAGCAACCCGATACAAGCATAAAAATGACTTCGATGGTAGGGAGGTCATCAAGGTCAAGCAAGGACCTCCTGCTAAGATGTTATGGTATCTACTTGTAATTCCTCATTTAAAGCATTTATTTGCAAACTGAAAGGTTGCAAGATTGTTGCATTGGTACTCGGAGCAGCGTAAGAAAGATTGAATGAAAAGGCACGCTACTGATTCTGCCCAGTGGAGGAATATCGATAGGATATTTGTAGACTTTGGTATGGAACCAAGGAATATAATGTTTGGGTTAAGTACAGATGGAATGAATTCTTTTGGTAACATTAGCAGTCGACATAGCACCTGACTCATGACTGTATGCATGCACAACTTTTCTTCTTGGCTCTGTACGAAGTGAAAGTACATTTTGATGTCACTACTTATCCAACAGCCCGGGCAACCTAGGAATGATATTGATGTGTACCTAGCACCATTGGTGG
Source organism: Dendrocalamus latiflorus (assembly GCA_017311315.1). NCBI lineage: Eukaryota > Viridiplantae > Streptophyta > Magnoliopsida > Poales > Poaceae > Dendrocalamus > Dendrocalamus latiflorus. The sequence goes on from CM029654.1 coordinate 12,381,614, forward strand.
AAGATCTTGTGATACTACAGAACAAAGTTGTACAGGTATGGGATGCAGATAAACAAGAGAACTTCAGTCTGCATGCCATGTTGTTTTGCACTATCAATGATTTTTCTGCCCTTGGTAACTTGTAGAGGTTGAGCACAAAAGGAGCCAAAGCCTATCCACACTACTTAGATTATACCGAGAGTGTGTGGTTGAACAACTCGCATAAAACTATGTACATACGTCACCGTAAGTTCCTTCCATGGTATCACCCATACCGCAAGATGAAGAAGTAGTTTGACAAAAAAAAGAGGATGACTCAGCACCAAGGCATTTTAGTGGGAAAGAGGTCTATGATATGATCAAGGATATCGATGTTGTGCTTAAAAAGAGACGTAAGTTGAGTACCTGTCAGAAGAACATATGGAAGAAGAGGTCAATATTTTGGGACTTGCCTTATTGGGAGCACTTAGAAGTTGGCAATTGCATCGATGTCATGTACATAGAGAAGAATGTATGTGATTGCTTGATTGGTCTTTTACTAAACATTCATGATAATACAAAGGATGGTGTCAACGCACGGGGTGACTTGGTCGCTATGAACATAGGACTAAGTTAGCACCGATAGATACCCATAAAGGCTGAACGTACCTTCCCCCAACTTGCTACATTCTGTCTAAGTTCGAGAGAACTGAACTGTGCCAGTATTTGCATGGTGTAAAAGTTCCGTCCGGTCACTCCGCCAGCATGAAGAAACTCGTTTCCATGGAAGATTTGAAATTAATTAGCATGAAGTCACATGACTGTCATGTGCTAATGACACAATTACTTCTTGTTGCAATTAGAAGTATTTTGTCGAACTAGGTTCAAGTGACAATCATGAGACTGTGTTATTTCTTTAACGTAGTTGCTTAGAAGGTCATCGATTCCGATGGACTAGATGCTCTACATACCGAGGTGGTGACGACTCTATGTCATCTTGTGATATATTTCCCTTTGTCATTTTTTGATATCATGGTCCATCTCATTGTCCACCTTGTGAATGAGATAAAGATATGCGGCCACATGTTTCTATGTCATATGTACCCGTTCGAGGGGTATATGAAAATTCTTAAGTCCTATGTATGAAATCAATCACAACCAGAGGGTGGCATCATCAAAGGTTATGCAACCAAAGAGGTCATTGAGTTCTGTATTGATTACAAGGCTCAGATCGAACCGACAGGTGTACCTCTATCTCGTCACGAGGGGAGGCTAGAGGGTATTAGGACCATCGGAAGGAAAGCAATAACTCTGGATCTGGATACGTATGCTCAAGCCCATTTCACATTTTACAACACATTACTGAAATGGCCCTGTATATTAAAGAGCACAAGGACATGCTACGCCAAGAGAATCTATGCAAGTCAGAGGTTTGGATCATGAGACATCACAACTGTCGGTTCAACAAATGGTTGAAGGTGCGATTCACCGGGAGCTCATCAAGTGAAATGCTGCAATAATTGGCAAAAGGGCCAAAATTTACAATCATGACATGGCAAGGATATGATACTAATGGGTGTACATTTTATATAACAGACCAGGATAGAATGAGCATAGTGCAGAACTCAGGTATCTGCATAGATGCATTTCATGCACACTTCAATACTGCTGGCCCAAGCTTGTACTACGGGCTTGTAGAGGTTATTTGAGAGCTTGACTAAGTAATTTTCAAGATCCCTCTATTTCGGTGCCGTTGGGTCCAACTCCTACGGGGTGTAAAGGTCGACAAGTACGACATCACTAGTGTGGACCTCGAACGTGTAGGATGCAAAGATGAATCATTCGTACTTGCGAGGCAAGTTTTTCAAGTTTTTTATGTAACTGACAAGGCAAATAATAAGGGCCACGTAGTTCTTCATACAAAAAGAAGAATTGGATGAGGAAAGTACAATCAATTTGATTAGTTGTCTCCATTCGGAGACAGCATTAGGCTCGAGGAAGAACAAGCCGATGAAGCAAGCTATAGGCATATCGATCATCATGAAGGGTTTTATTTAAAAGTAAATAGCCAAGTGTAATCAATGATCCCACACGGTGAATGTCTGTTTGGAAATTATTGCAATGTAATCATAATTAAGAAACTTGGCATGTAATATGGAACTATTCCATTGTAATTGATTCAGTAATTAAGAAATAATTACATTTATGATTATGCTTACTTTTTCATAGGGCATGGCTAGCATTTCTTGAGGCTAGTTGAAAAATAGGATTTGTTGGAACTATCACAGGGGGTTTAGCAGAACAAACCGTTTGTGATAATACTATCACAGACGGTTCTATAATGGAACTGTATGTGATATGTGGCATATCACAAATGGTTCTATAATGGAACCATCTGTGATATGTGGTATATCACAGACGATTCCATTGTGGAACCATCTGTGATAGTTCCTCTATAGATAGTCCCCGCTAGGTTTTGCGCTCTCACTCCTCACTCGCACACTCCTCCGTCTCAGCCTTCCTTGCTAGTTTTTGCTAGATATCACTGCTCACTCACACACCCGACGCCACCTCTCCCTCCCAACGCTACCTCTCCTTCCCTACACTGCCTCTCCTCCCGATGTCACCTCTCCTTCCCTATGCCGCCTCTCCTCCTTATCGCCTCTCCTCCCTAAGGTATTGTCGGATCCCGGAGCAACTCTGAAACCCTATGTGTTAATCGCACTAGTTCAGGATCAGCTAGTGCACACAGTGGATAACAAGACAAATATCATGTATAAACCAACTTTATTTAACTGAGTATGGGCCTGATGGCCAAAGTTTACATCAATAGTCCATAAACCAAAATTAAATATAAGCAGCAGAAGAAAAACCGAAGCGAAAGAAGCCCACTGAGCCTGCCCACAGGCAAACGACAGTAAGACGCGGCCTATTCGTTCTGATCCTCACCGAAGTCGAAGTCGTCCTCTGAAAAATGATGAATTGAGCAACATGAGCATATAAAGTACTCCACAAGTTACACTAGGAGGTTTAACAGAGTTAATGCATGCATAAGGATTGACAAAGGAAGGCATAGTAAGGTTAATTGAGCGAAAAGCAGAATTGAAGTAAATATTGTAAGTAGATTTGATAGTTGAATTTGATACAATAAATAGAAACAAGATATTAACAAAATAATATCATTAGTGCAGGCTCCAACCAAACACTAACCTATCCACAGGTATCCCACCTGGACCATCTTTCCTCAAAACGATATCATATGGATTCCATCCATCCATACACTTTTTAATATCTTATGGATTCCATCCATCCATAAGTTTTTCGCAAACCATTTTGAAATCAATGTCTAATCCGTGAAACACTTTACTCAGCTTGCCCATAACCATGGGTATGGTTATCCAAGATAGATTATACACTCTGCAGAGGTTGTATAGCTTTACCCACAAGACATGATCATCCCATATTGCCATCGGATAAACACATTTCCTTTGGTGTGCGGTGAGGAGATCACGATAAGGCCTTTATAATGCAAAGCCTTCAACCTGGCCAAGCCAACACTGAGGTTTTACCACAACTTGAATCCACAGGTTGGAGCCCCCTCTTGAGTCGAGTGAGACTTCTCATGGCCTATGCAACGCTCACTTTCAACCTACAGCGAGACTCAGGTTGGGACTTGCAAATTAATCAGCCAGGATTGTAACATACCAATCTTGTGGTAGTACGATAGGGCTTTGCAACAGTAGCTCACAGACCAATCCTTAATTTGACTTAGGCCTAACCACATACCCCTTGTGCCTGGCAATCAACATTGTGTCACCAAACAACAATGCATGCCAGCAAGCAGCCACCACCATACCAATTCCTAAGTCTAAACCAGATTTAATAATTTTGTTTTATCCAAATTTCATAGACTTTCTTGACTCACCGAAGTCAAGAATAGATTTTATAAATCATTATTGTATGTGAAACAAATCTTCCTACCTAAAATTATTCTAAGCATGGTTAAGCAATTCTATAAAATTTTCAGTTAATACTAATGTACTAACTAGGTTTTCAACTAGGGTGACAAGGCATAGGAAGTTCAATGTCAATTTTGGGCCATAACCAAAGGAATTAGGTATAACTAGAATTTTAAATTAACTTTAAACTAGGTTTGGATAAAAGTACGATGAACAATAATTTTAAAAACAACATAATTAATTTGACTTACTGGAAATAACACGATCAAAGGTGTAACTTGCATTGCTTGAAGTCTTGATGCTACGAATCGTCAAAATTGAACTCTCCGGAATCGTCGTAATCTTTACGTGCAAATAACCAAATAAAAACAAAAAATCTAAATAAAATCCAAAAATTATAAAATATATACTGGGAGATAGATTATGAATTTAGATAAATTTAGGAATTTGAATGACTTGATTCGGAATTCAGACGTTGGAGAATGAGCGATCGGATGATCTGTTGGAAAAGAAATTGCTGGAAAATATCAAACGAAGGAATAGTTCTTGAATTTTTTTGGCTGGATTTCTAGTTTGCTAGTGTGCATCACAAGTATGGATGAGGAGAGGAGGTTGTGGTTCAATTTATAGGTGAAGAGGAGGAAAGGAATGACCAGAATTGATTGCTGAAGTAATGGCTAGAATAAATGAAATGCCGGTTTCAACTTTGCGTGGAAGAAACTGAAAAACTGAAATTTTAATTATTAAAACTGAAATGGAATTGATGTTTGGCAATGAATAGAGGTGTTTTTGCTGCATGCTAATTAATTTGGTAAGAGGGAATTGATTTTGCTTGCATGCATGGCTCATGGTGGCTTTAGCTGAAGAACAGAGTGTCTGTTGGTCTGATGCATGGAGATGAACAACAAAGGAAGAAAGAAGAAATATTAGGTTAAAAGGGAATAGTCTAAATGCCTGAAAAGAATCTATGGCATTAGATGTGGTGAGAACTACTTTGGAGTTAAGCGCTTGAACAAAAGAAGACTTTGGCCTAGTGGGAAGTCTCACTATTTGTTTTTTTGATTTTTTAGAAAGAGAGGAATGCCAGGAAAGTATTTAGACCCAGAAAATAGAATGGATTTTATGGAGATTTTGAATTTTGCAAGATTTGATTTGAATTTTGGAAGTGAACTGAAAATTTTGAATGAAACTGAGGCTTGGAAAAAGAATTAGGTTTTGGAATTTGAAATTTAAAATTTTGGATTGCCAAATAAACTTAAAATATTCAAAATGATGGTATAAATGAATAGATTGGAATTTTTAAAGAATTTATAAATTTGATAAGGCTCAATCGGAGTTAGGATGAAGGAGAACGGGCTTCTAGAAGTTTGAAAAGAGTGAAAAAGAATAAATCGAATTTTTTGGAATTATTTTTGTACTAAAAATTTGGATTATGACATCAACAAGGGGATTTCTTTTTTCGTCCGAATTATTTTTCTCAAGGAAAATGGCTTTTTGATGTCAAGCCGACCTCAGCCCTGGGCTGATTGAGACTGACCAATGGGCCCAGTCTACCATGGACCAGGTCCACGGACCAAAGGGGAGCTGAGGTGGCAAGGAGGGTGGCGTGGCATTGATGTGGCTTGCTGGCACCAAGGTGGCGCATACGCGTCACCACGTGTCTGCACGTCACTTGACACGTCAGCGGCCCTGCTGATGTGGCCTCGCCGGTGGGGTAGCGCATGGGACTCGAGGGTTCGCCAGTGAACGGCGGCATGACAAGGCTCAGTGAGAGGTGGGAGGGGTGGAGGAGACAGTGGGGAGTTCGCCTCACCTGGCGATGGGCTCCGGTAGGGCACTGAGGCGGCCGGCGACGAGCAATAGGCGGCGCGGTGAGCATGCTCGGGTGAATACGACATTCCGACGGTGTTGGTCAATGGCGCAGGGGCGGAGGGTGATAGCGCGGACACCAGGATGCCAAGGACGGTGACAGCAGGGCGCGAGGATGCTCGAGCTAGCGGTGATTGCTTGTCGGAGGGCGGCCGTGGCTTGAAAAGAGATGGGCGTGGTGTGGGGGACTCTGGGCACATGGAGGAGAGGAGAGGCTGGGAGGGGGTGGTGTGAGGAGGAGTGGTGCCGAGGGGTGCCTTTTATAGGGGCGAGGAGGTGGCGCCAGCGAGTAATCACTCGCCAGATTTAAAACCGGAGTAGTGGCACGTAAAGGCGAGGAAATGGAGGCTTAAAGGAGGGGAACGGGCGGAAATGAATACGTAGTGGAGAGGGGAGTTAATGGCATTGGGAAGGCCATTAATGAAGTAGTAACCGAAGCTTTTAAGAAGCTTCACACACGCGGCAATGGCGTCAGCCAAAGGAGGAAGAAGGGAGGGGAGAAGAAGAACCTGACAGGCGGGGTCCGCATGTTGGCGAGAGAGAACAGACAGGGGAAGAGCAGGTGGACATATTGGTGCCACGCGACCTCAGGAAGAGATCTCAGTCGTTAGATGGAGAGGGAGGGGGTTAAGTGAAGATGGAGGGCCAAGATTAAATCTAGCGGCGGTATATTAAATATAGGCCATCAGCTAAAAAATGAAGGGATAAGTGAGATCAAGCGACTGAGATGAATTCGGGCGGAGAAGATTGGATCTGGGCTGATCCTTCTATGCCTCACCATGACCTAGCTCCAAAGTCCTGCAAACACCACTAACAAGCAAAACATCTCATAGCACCGCACAAAACACGGGAATCATCAATCTGCATAAAATAATGCACTTAGAGAACTACCCAGCTGGTCTTATGCCACTTATGACTACTCGAATGCACTGAACATGAGGTACTCGTAGCCCTAGAAGACTTTCCAGCTATTTACGACCACTCAGCAAATCACTACGTCCATTGCACAAACTACTTTGATCATCACACAGACTGCTACGACCACAAAGACAGATGTTATGACCACATAGCAATCGCTACGTCCATCACTCACAGCGGCTATGACTTTAATGCACCTGGTCGCTATGACTTATGATTACACAGACAGAGCGCTACAACCATAGACCACAGCTAGTAGGGGCTACAACCATCGACCACAGCCGACAGAGCTATGGGCCTGTTCTTTTTTGCTGTGGCTTGTGGCTTTTGGCTGCAGCTTGTGGCTTTTGGGCTGTTTGTACGAGAGATTACAGAGTAACAGAAACTTACATGCAGTTTTTGCCGATATAAATGAAGTCAGTAAAGTATGTACTACAATTAACTAGTAGACCCTATCTTGAAAAAATACTCCGTTTAAAAGCTAGTTACTATAGAAAAGTTGAAAAGCAGCTTTTAGAAGCTGAAAGAACAGGGCCTACGACTATCGACCACGGCCAGATAGAGCTACGACTATCGACCATGGCTAGACAAAGCTACAACTATCGATCACGAAGTCATCAAATCGACTGCCGAATACATAGTCATAAATCTGGCCGCCGTTCACAAAGTCGTAAAACTGGCTGCCGACTGCAAAGTTGTAAAGCCTACTGCCAACCACATGGTCGTAAAGACTGATGCCAATCACAGAGACACACAACGTGGTCGTAAAGAGCAAGTTGTAAAAGCACTTACGACCACCAAGTTGTAACGGCACCTACGACCATTCGTCGTAACCACACCTACGACCACCCAGTTGTAATGGCGCCTACGACCACCATGTCGTAACAACGCATACAACCACCAAGTCGTAACAGTGCCTACGACCACCAAGTCATAACAACGCCTATGACCATTCGTCGTAACGACACCTACGACCACCTAGTCATAATGGCGCCTACGACCACCAAGTCGTAACAGCGCCTACGACCATCAAGTTGTAGCACGAGTTGCTAATCACAAAGACAAGCACAGAGGTCATAAAACCAGCAACCTTCAGCATAGAACTCAAAAACCAAACTCTAAAGCAGAGGTCAAGTACTCATCACAACCATGGGGTGACCTCCGCATGGTCTCACAATTGTAATATAACTTACCTTCCTACTTACGAATCATTGCTACCTCAATCGTCCTCATAACATTTTTCAAAAATTTATTGCACTACAACAACATACGACAATCACAAAATATTATTATAAGTCTAATATATTTAGTACCCTTGAGAATATACAAAAATCACAAACTAACCAACCACCTTGTCTGCCCTTTTATTTAAAAAACAACTTGAAACAAGATTTGCTAAATATATTAACTACAAAAATTGTCATTTATTCCCCCACAATTATTTCGATCAGATTAATAAAATAATATTATTATTATTTTAAATTGCCCAACCGGTGCGCGACTTACCGATGTGTCGCTCCACCATTGAGCGAGTAGGGCTAGTCGCTCAACCAGTAGGTGACTTGGACATTTGCCACGTAAACATTGAGCGACTAACCCAAGTCGTTCAATCGTTGAGTGAGAGAGGATTATTAGTGTAAAATAAAAAATAGAAGTATATCACTGTAATTCGAAATAAAAAATAGATTATTAAAAAATATTCTTGTAGTAGCTATCATTAGTGCTGTCTATAGATGCCATGGAGTGATGCTATAGATAGCAATTATCTATACCATTGTGCATGCTCTTATTGTGCTATATAGATTTACATTATGTTATTATCATATAGCATAAGTTATCTTTTTTCCATACAGCAAAATTACCTGCATATGTTAAGTTTCCTTCATGAAAAAAATGTAGATATTGGGTGTATTCTTTTTTATTGCGACTTAAAGCTTATAGCAACGGTTGATAGCTTTTGGCTATAGTATGAGTGTTCATGCGAACGAATCAAAATGTTAATAAGCTAATAAGTTGTTTTTAAAAGACTATTTTGATAAGTTGTTTTTTAACAACAACGAAAAAATTATTTTATTTATATGTTCATGGAAAATCATAAATTATAAATGATACGATGAATATGATAACCCATCATATCTAGATTCATTGGAAATAGTGCAAGTACCTCACAATAAACTATGACTTGTTTAGTAGTCAAAAAGGCTGGTCGTCACAGTAGTTGAAATGGGCAAAAGAAGTAAGCTGCTAGTCGTAAATGTATGAGCGGTGGTGGGGAAGAGATAAGTTTGGTGGAACCAGGGAAATGAAGAATTTTGGGCAAAAATGACACTATTGATCACCGGAATACCAGATCTAGCCTCTAAACATCAACATTTTCATTTATAGCCCCCTTTTGACCGCACGATTTACTAGAGCACGACACATGCCAATCGTGCAGTCGCCGACCGCACGACCACTGTTCACAGCCTGATTGTGCGGTCGAGGACCGCACGACCACTGTAGCATGCCCAAGTCGTGCGGTCCTCGACCGCACGACCTGAGCGCTGTCCTGTCGGCCCGCCAAAGGCATTCCTTCGCGCGCTGGTGTTCATGCTGCGTGCTAGCTTTTTCTGCTGATTGATGGCGCCCGTGGTACCTCTTTTCTCTTTCTGCTGCAACACATTTACACGCGCTAGCATATTACATGCAGTGCTGCCCGTCCCCTACTCCATTGTCTGCATTTCAGTGGCCTTGGACGCGCGATAAAATGTAGAGGATGGCCTGCCTTTGGGAGTGTTTAGTGAGCTTGCATTCGTAGATAGAGGAGCACAAAAATTGCAGAGCAAGAGAGGGAGCGTAGTGAAGGAAGGAAGAACTGGGATTTGGAGTAATTTTCGCTGGGGATCTGAAGTTTTTGCAATTGTGAAAGTTGTAGATCACCTCATGAGCTTCAAGAAAAGGTAAATATCGTCCCTGTGCGACTATAATCTTATCGTTAGTGATTAGCACGTCATTAGCATAAATGTTGTTTACAGAAGTTGGTGCATGTCAATCGTTGAAAAAATATTTGTTGAAGCCTAACCCTCCATATATGAAGTTTATTTTATGTGAACAAATTTTTTTATACTATTGTATTGAGTGCAGATGGTGTAAGCATTAAAACAAGTAGTTTTAGTGTATTGTATTTTATATTTTATGTTAAGAAATTTTTTATACTGTTGTAGTGAGTGCAGATGGTGTAAGCGTTAAAACAAATAGGAGTAGTGTATTGTATTTTATATTTTATGTAAAGAAATTTTTTATACTGTTGTAGTTAGTACAGATGGTGTAAACGTTAAAACAAGTCATTGTAGTTTATTGTATTTTATATTTTATGTGAAGAAATTTTTTTATACTGTTGTAGTGAGTGCAGATGGTGTAAGCGTTAAAACAAGTAGTTGTAGTGTATTGTATTTTATATTTTATGTGAAGAAATTTTTGATACTGTTGTAGTGAGTGCAGATGGTGTAAGCGTTAAAATAAGTAGTTGTAGTGTATTGTATTTTATATTTTATGTGAAGAAATTTTTTATACTGTTGTAGTGAGTACAGATGGTGTAAGCGTTAAAACAAGTAGTTGTAGTGTATTGTATTTTATATTTTATGTGAAGAAATTTTTTATACTATTGTAGTGAGTGCAGATGGTGTAAGCGTTAAAATAAGTGGTTGTAGTGTATTGTATTTTATATTTTTATGTGAAGAAATTTTTTATACTTTTGTAGTGAGTGCAGATGGTGTAAGCGTTAAAAAAAGTGTTAAAACAATGGTTGGTTTTATGTGAAGTAATTGTATTTGTATGTGGTAGCACAAGTTGCCGAATTAGAAACAAAAAAGTCAAAGTTAGTCAGATTAAGAAAAAAGTGGACAGTATTGTTGGGTGCTCCATATATGAAGCATGGCGCATTGTTGGGTGCTAGAAATAAAGAGCAAGTAACTGTGAATGAGTACAATAAAATTACATTAGAAAAATTGTAATGTAAATTAATTGTGAACTCGATTGTTGGTTCCGTAAATAACAGATTAGGAAAAAAATTTAGTTATTTCATTTACATAAGAATTCATAAGTAAAAAATAATGAAAAATGAGTAGTTGGATTGGTGAATTAACTAGAAGAATAATAATACAAATTAGGAGTGAAATTAGAAAAAAAATTGTAATTTAATTTTCACTGAAATTTGGAAGTAAGATCCGTAAATTAGAGAATTGGAAAAAGTACATTACATTACTAATTTGATTTATATAGGAATTTGTTAGTGCACTCCGTAAATAAATTAAACATTAGAATTACAAATAAAAAAGTATAATTCATATTTGTAGGTGATAGGCAGAACAACGAAATTAAGATGGAAATATTACGCTTGTATGTGGAAGGCGGTAGCTGCTGTATGATGGTATGCTTATTGCATGTTATATATACTAAGAGGGTTCAGTATGCACTTATGTTAGGTATGCCATGGGTGACATCCAAAACTTGTTCGTATTATATGGAAGTGGTCTCGTGCGCGACGGGCCGTACGGGGCGGACCAGTCTAATTGTGATTGGACCGTGATCCGGGCACCCAATTTGAACACCATAAGCCTGTCTGAGCTACGGAGATGCGTGCATTCCGCATTCAATTGGGACACAACAAGAAACAAATTACAGATCGAGGCAGTGTATGCCTTAGTGGTAGGTGCTACAGGGGAGACAATGTGGCAACTTTTGAAGGTGACAAGTGACGCTTCATGGGCCAACTACATGGAGGTCGTGTGCAACCTTGCTGCAGTGATTTATGCCAGGCCAATGGTGTATGTTCACTCCGTGCCAGGACAGAATCATCCGCCATGGGTGACTCTGGTGGCGCTGGCGGAGTTGTACAGCCTGGGTTACTCTCCGGTGCTCATGAAGATGCTGGTGAAGGAGAAGGAGTTAGTGAGGCAATGGGAGATGGACACCTGCGGAGGCATGTGGAGAATTTTCAGGCGAATGAAGGTGCGGAGAGGTGGTGAGCCACCCGTGTTGATTGTCACGGGTACCTTGCAGACCAGGTGGAAGAAGTGCACAGCGAGGAGGAGGAGGATGTGGAAATAGCCAGTTCAGGAGAGGACGAAGATGGCGAACCTACAGCGGGAGGTGTGTTAGGTGGTGTTTTAACCACCGACGTTGCATACGTGTCGTCCAGATTGGACGACATCACAGCGGAATCCCTAGTTCTACCACAGGCGGAGGAGGTAGAGTGGGGATTCAACGAGGGCACACTCCTTTTAGGGTAGTGCTTTCGTAACACGAGTGCTGCACAACAAGCTATTGCTACATACGTCGTCAACATTAGCCGGACATATTGGGTGCACAGGTCCAACCCTGACACCTACATCGTCAAGTGTGTCGACGACTCTTGTCCTAGCAAGGTCCGTGCGCAGCGGTTCAGGGGCGCTGCCACGGACTTCCGGATAACAATGCTAAAGGATGACACTTGTGAGCTTACGGCGCCACTATATAGGCATCACAACATGATGTCATCGTATGTTGCGGAGCTGATAAGCTATCTTGTGGTGGCAAATGTGTCCATTTCACCAAAGCTTCTTTTGGCAGATGTAGTGAATTTGGTGAGGTTCGATGTCAGCTACAAGAAAGTGTGGCAAGCGAAACAGAAGGTCCTGCAGCGTATATTCGGGACGTACGAGGAGGCGTACGATCTGGTCCCAAGAATACTGCATCAAATTGTAGAATCAAACCTAGGCACATACATTAACAGGAAGGAGCGGGTTCATGGTACGAAGGCTCGAATTGTTTTGTTCTTGATAGAGTGTTCTAGGCCTTCTGTTAGGCGATAGAAGGGTTTAGGTGGTGCCTTCCAGTGCTAACGATGGATGAGACGTTCCTATTTGGCAAGTACAAGGGTACTATCCTCACTGCGGTTGCAGCTGATACTAACGACCAGTTACTCCCCGTGGCTTTTGCAATTGTGGAGAATGAGAATATCGATAGCTAGTTGTGGTTCCTGGCCAATGTGAAGTAGGCCATTGTGCAAGATCGTGCAGATGTGTGTCATCTCGGGCCACAATGCAAGCTTGTTGTCCGTGTTGCGCACGATGCAGAACGCGACGCAGCCTCCCTTCCAGTGGAATGACATGAAGAACCGTTGGTGCATGAGGCATCTCACGGTGAGCTTCTACAGAAGGTTCTATAGCAAGGACCTAATGAAGATGTTCAAGAAGTTTTGTATGCAGAACCAGAAGAGGAAGTTCGAGGCCTTCTGGAGGCAGCTCGATCAGGAAACCAGCAAGCATGTACAGCGTCTCGAGCAGGCTGAAGCTGGGGCTGTGGAGGGAGGCTCCACGAGAGTTGGGGAGTTCACGCAATGGGTTCAGTCAAACGCACCTAACTTGGAGATGTGGTCTCTACTACACGACACCGACGGAGCATGGTATGGAATCATGACAACTAACATGTCCGAGGTGTACAACGGTGTCCTGAAGGACGTGAGATCCCTACCTATCATGGCAATCGTGGAAGAGAGTAGAAACTATTCAGTTGGGTACTTTGTCAATAGAGCCATGATGGCGAAGAAGCATCTAGACAAAGGCTAACAATTATCTGAGGTAATGCAGGCCTACATGGATAAGAAGATGGAGAAGGCTCGTTCATATATTGCTCATACCATGGATAGCATAAGGAGGAAGTTCGAGGTCCACCTCATACAGAAGTACGTGATGGGTCATACTAGAGAGGATCGCAGGCAGGTATGCACGATTGATGAGAGAGCATATTGCACCTGCAACAAGCCGTAGCTTCTACACAAGTCATGCTCCCATGTGTACGCGGCATGCGTGGTATGGCACCAGGTGTCAATGCATTATATCTCAAAGTACTACGACATGCAGCACCTGTATGAAACCTGGAGTACGGAGTTCCATTCGTATGGGGTGGACATGCACTACAGGGACCTATGGTTAGGGCAGGTAAAGTGGGTGCCGAACGATGCACTAAAGCACGTCAGCCATGGAAGATGACATGGCCATCGCATCCATAATGACATGGATGACAGCTAGCGTGGGGATCGGGTTCGGCGTCCGAAGTGTAGACTTTGCAAGACGATTGGCTATTCCTTTAGTCAGTGCCCAAACAGGCCGACATCAAGTAACGCTCCGTATTACGAAGCACATAGTTCTTCGTTGCTGACTATTGGTTCCGTGTTTTTCTATTTTTGAGGGCCTTTGTTGTCCACATTTTGTGTATATCATGCACATTAGCTTGCAACCTTTGCCCTTTGTTGAATGTATGGTACCAAAATAGTTGTGTGTACATTTTCTTTGTGTCTTGGTGTGTTTACATATCATTACATTTGTTGCACATTATGTTGTCATTTGTTGCACACTTTATTATCATTTGTTGCACATTATGTTGTCACTTATTCCACATTTCGTTGTCATTTGTTGCATATTGTCTTGTCACTGTGTACTAACTTATTTTCCTTCATCGGCAGGAGATGGTGTACGAGTTGCTAGACCCTCGTTGGGATGACCAGCACCGATGTCTGGCATGGTCATCGAGTGCCGGCCCTCCGAGTTTGATCCTTAGGAGCCCCCGAGAGCATTGGCCTCTAGACCAGCGGTACATCCCACTACTGCGGGACACCGGCCTGCTGCCCATTACCTGCTTGCTAGATGTATCGCATGCGTTGCAATTTGATGCGGCATTACTGTCCGCACTCGTCGATCGTTGGAGACCGGAAACTCACACCTTCCACTTCCGGTGGGGCAAGATGACTGTTACTCTTCAGGACGTGTCCATGCTTACGGCTCTACTGCTCCGTGGTGCTGCAGTAGTGCCACCCCCCAAGCCGGCAGACTGGAAGGTCCGCCTAGGTCACCAGTTCGGTCACCCGATCCCAGACAACATGTCCAGTGTGCCACATTTGTGGCTACGAGAGTTCATGACCTGCCCCGTGCATGCTTTTTAGGAGGTGGTGTGGATGCACCTCATCGCATACCTCCTGTTTCTGTTCGGGTGGGTCTTGTTTCCAACCACCACTGGAGACTCCGTTCACCCTAGCTACGTACACCTTGCGAAGTCCTTGGTGGATGCCTGGCCTGGCCAGGTGCCACAGTACAGCTGGGGATCTGCAGTCCTTAGCGCCACGTACCGAGCCTTGTGTGTGCCTCGCAGTGTACTATGGCCAACGAGCCAGTCCTAGCAGTGTGCTACATCCTCCAACAGTTGTGGTCATGGGAGCACTTCCCCATTGGGAGGCCTTACTTTGGGAGTGCCATGCACCATTACAAGTTCAGCATGGAGTTCTACGATGAGGGTGATGGCGACGACCCCATTCATGGGCCGACAATGGGGACGCGATGGACACATGCTCAGCTACAGTGGGCCAGGGAGAGACCGAGGCGTGTATACCCGGAGTTCCACAGCTAATTCAAGACTCTTCATGAGAGCGAGATAGTCTGGTGGCCATGGACTCCACAATTTATTGCAAACATGGCCCCCCACGGGTTATCATCTCAATGCCACCAAGACCATATGTACTGGTTGATGACCTGCCACTTGGTCTTCTCCCACTTTATCGAGTCGTACAACCTGCAGAGAGTCATGAGGTAGTTTGGACTGTACCAGCAAGTGCTACCCCTACCAGGACGGCCACTAGCAGTGAAGACCCACGAGTATGTCATTACACGGTAACTTTACTTAATGTACTAATTGTGTAGTGTGTCAATTAACTTACAGGTAAACAAGAAGAGGGCGTCGAAATGACGACTGTAGGGGCACACAACAGCCGTGGATGGACATGTGGCATGACTCGACGAGCACAAAGGTTGTGGACGAGCCACGGCCGTACGACCTCAACACGTACACTACGTACCTAGCGTGGTACGGTCCACGCACCCGCAGCAGGCTTACTGGGCCTACCCCACACCGTCCTGTAGAGGTCGCACACGAGGCTGCTATACAGGTAGGTCCAGACCGTCATCGAGCAGCATGGCATGACGAGACAGTACGAGACTACTCCGAGTATACCCTGTGTGGCAACACATTTTAACTCATTCTTTGTTTACCTACAGTACGACCGCCTACATCGTATCCACGACGAGGCTGCTCAGGCTCTCCAGTGTGGGAGGGCCAACTCCATTGATCAGCTGCTAGCTTCACTGCACAACATATACGATGACACAAGGACGACGCCGTTGTATGACGCGGCCACAGAGGATAGCATGCAGCACCACCCCCCTCAGAACCGCCGTCAGCACTACCCACAGCACCATCATCACCATGTCCATCACAGTCCAGTAGATGTCCAAGCTACGCTCGCTTGTCGTCCACGTGCTTCGGACCGGTGGTACGACATTTCCCAACTGTTTGTTCATCCACTCGATTGCCATTTTTCTCTCGTCGCAGCTTTTTCTTGCAGCACTTGCGACAGGATAGCACCTTGCTACAGCCATCATTGTCACGGAGGGCGGTGGAAGACCGAACATTCTCTCCAGGCCGATGGGGTCTCTCTCCAGACAGCGACCCTGACTTGCCGCAGCAACTGAAGGTGGTGTTGCCCACATTCGCGCATGGCGTTCAGTCTAGCCTACAGAAGCGGCACAAGTGGTTCAGACAGACCTACTAAGGATACACTGCGTAGAAGTACATGCGCGATTTCCCTATGCCATCGTCATTCGGCCAACCACATACACCGGTATGCACTAACGTAGTAAACAAAACATGTGTATTTCAATGCCATCTCATCATATCGCCAAAAAAAGGTTTGCACGGAGTAACTGGGCCACAATGTTCACGGTGGGTCATCTGCGTTTCAGACTACCCAGGTAAATGTTTTGTGATATTAGTATGCATTATAAACATCGCTGCCCATGGCCTAATTCATTTGTACCATCTTAGCATGATGTAGAGCCCTCCTCCACCGAATGGTTGAGCTCCATTTTTGGCCATCCGTCGTAACTCTCCACGGAGTTGTACGCAGCACTGCCTCAGTTGCAAGCCTCCCAGTACGACCTTTGAGACGCACCGCACTCCCTTCGTAGGTTCACCTTCTCGGAGGATCACATGCGCCGTCAGAGGAGGCGACGACCAGATGAACAATGAGTTTATGTATTTCAGCTTTTGTAACATCGCATAATTTCCTGCAATCATTTATGCAATGTATGTATGTGTAGTGCATATCCATAGCACCTTATAGAAATAATAATCTTCTAACTGCAATGTGCATTGCAAATTCTTTTAACAACAAGAAAAGCATCATTCAAATACGACGAGTACATACACATATGATACCAAGCACCACACGGACCAACGCGAATGAAAACAACACTTCAAGCACTAAAGCTTTATGATAACAATAAACACAAGAAAGAAAATTGCACATAACATTAAATTAATCTTCTACTCTAGTCTATCGAAATGATGCCACATCTCCAAGGGGTCGCTACCCCCAATGCCAACTCTCTCATGAGGAACAATACTAGGCCTAGTGGCCATCTCATCCTCCCACACCCATAATCGGCAACCGCTTGGCCTTCCTGCAATTCCATGAGAAGAAGATTTTGTAACATATCTGCATGATTTGAACCAACCCAGATCTAGCTAACTCACCGAGTGAAAGGGGCACTTGTAGTACTGCTGCCCAGGATTCGCGGTCGTCTATGAGGCCTTACATCTCACAAGCGTGTTGTATTTCAGGCAAATCACCACGGTGCCAATGAAGAGGAGCCCAATTGACTCATACCGATACCCGGGGAGTAAGCACCAAAGCAAGGTACACAGAGTGCGAACAAATAATTCATGAGGTGAGTGAGAACGATGCAGGGGAGTGGGTGAGGAATGGCTCCTCTTATAGGCTAAGTGGGGGGATACGCACTGAGAACACCAAATGAGATGGCGTTATGCACTGACAACAGCAAACAACACGTGCATTGCACATAGATAAATCATACAAAGTAGTACAGGTAGCAACACCAATGAAAACAACACTTGCAGAGCTAAACCTTCAACACAACATTGAACACCATAAAGAAAATAGCATACAACATTAAGTTAATAATTCTCTCCAGCATACACCATACAAAGTGTGCCTACTGGTAGAAGGTGCCTCTCGTTACCCACATGGAGTGTTCCATAGGGGGCCGCCTTAGACGTAGCTGGCCATCGTTGTAGTGGTAGGCACATACGCCGCTAGGGTTTGTGCAGCAGTATGTAGGATTAGACGAACTTCCTATGTTGACAACCTCCTCTTTGCCACTCTCACGTTGCATCTGTTCGCGGATGTCATTGTTCTCCTCATCGATTCTCGCCTCTAACTCAAAGATTCGCTCTCATAATGTATCCACATACCTCACAATATAGTGTTCATGTAGAGGATCAATCTAGCGGGTGAAATCACATTTCGCCATCTGCTGCAAAGGACGGTTAACATGGATGCTATATTCCAGTAAGGAAAAATATACTATTAGCAAATTGTACCCTGGAGTGTGGGCATCGGAAGAAACGTCACCCATCGTCGAAATGGTCATCCACAACCTTCACGACCGCATCCTCCTTGTGTCTGCATTTCAGCCATACTAGTTGACCATGCCTATTTGCCATCAATCGGTAGTTAGGACCGAAGTCCTCTCTCCTTTCTATGGGAAGGTCTTCCTTCGGTGACCCCGCTCCAACTGGCCCATTAGTCTCCGCCATTATATGCTACTGTACGACGAAGAAGGAACTTCTTCGTTCGATTCACAGGGTCCACTGCTCCTACTTTCATGGGATGCGCCATGTATTTTATAACAAACGAGACAACTTACAGGCTAAGTGCTTACACAAAACAAGGTACGTAGTGACAAGACCAAAGAGTGCAGCTTTGCGCAGAGATAAGACCAAAGGGTCAGCTTTGCGTAGTCAAATGACCAAACGAGCAGCTTTGTGCAGTGACAAGACTAAAGGGGGCACCTTTGCGGAGTGATCAGACCAAAGAGTGCAGCTTTCCTCCATGACTAGACTAAAGGGGAAGCTTTACGTAGCGACAAGACCAAAGGGGCAGCTTTGCGTAGTGACAAGACAAAAGGGGCAGTTTTGCACAGTGACAAGACAAAAGGGGCAGCTTTGCGCAGTGACAAGACCAAAGGGGCAGCTTTGCTCAGTGACAAGACCAAAAGAGGCAGCTTTGCGCAGTGACAAGACCAAAGGGTCAGTTTTGCCAAGTGACAAGACCAAAAGGGGCAGCTTAGACCAAATGGGCAACTTTGCCAAGTGACAAGACCAAAGAGGGCAGTTTTGCCAAGTGACAAAACCAAAGGGGGCAGTTTTGCGCAGCGACAAGACAAAAGGGGCAGCTTTGCGTAGTGACAAGACCAAAGGGGCAGCTTTGCTCAATGACAAGACAAAAGGGGCAGCTTTGCACAGTGACAAGACCAAAGGGTGCAGCTTTGCTTAATGAAAAGACAAAAGGGGCAGCTTTGCGCAGTGACAACACCAAATTGGGCACCTCTATACAGTGACAAGACTAAAGGGGCAGCTCTGCACACTAACTTCAAATAACTCTCACCATGCCAACCATTTTCCTAATAAAATGAGATGGAATAGATCTACAAGGGGGCACTACACAACCAAACAATGTATCGTACCTTCCTTCACCACGTCGAGATGGACAAGAGGTAGAAGAAATAATGGGAAAAGATGATGAAGCAATGGGAGGAGACCCGTGACCTAGCAAGGTCTGTTGCCGCTCGCAACGAACAAGCAAGGGCCACAACGGCCCGGGCTGAGCAAGCAGAGCATGCTAGGAGGTCACACCCCCCTAATGACGCCCCCCATAGGAGCATATCCGTACTAAACGTTCTAACTGAATGTTCGCCACAACACCCCCCCCCGAGGGCGAGACGTCGCCCCTCTGCTGGTGTAAGACCCATGCAAATTCTTCAAGTCTAAGTAGTGCCTCATCCTGGGCATGTGTTATTGGGGTGTGCAAACTACTCCTCTGACTATCCTGATCGTCGTTTCGACACGATCAACTATCGGCAACCGGTAAAGACTAGTTATAATGTGTTCCCCCACTATTTCTAATTACAAGTACGTAATAACAAATTCTCTATCTACCCACAGTCCCCGAAGCCGCTATGTGCCTACTGCAAGTGGATCGACCTAGAGATCCACCCACTTGACCAGTGGACTTGGACAATGAGGAATGGAACGATAAAAGAGCATGCGAGATCCGTGAGGAGGAGCACTGCCAAGATGAGCAAACTAAGCGTATACGTCGAGAGACAAAAGCTCATATCAAGGCGTGCACACATAGGCAATGCGAGGCTCGCGATAGGGAGCGCGAGAATAAAAAGAGAAATGGCAGCAAAGGCGAAAGATGCATCTGAGGATTTCGACGCAGAGCTCGTAAGAAAGGGAAAATGGCCCAGGTCTACGTAGTAGGTTGGGCCATTCCACACTACTCCCCTGAATGTCCAATTTATTTCCATGTCAACAAAGCGCATATGTATCGTATGGCTACTTCAGTTTGTTGTAACCAAATCATGTGCGTCGTGTTATTCCCAAGTTTTTTATGAAATCTATTTTAATTAGCAACATAAAATGACGTCGTCTTTTTGCATTCAATTCTTTGCGTCCTCCATATCACTTTCCTTCCTACTTACCAGTCGTTCCTATCCTAGTCATCCACATAAAAGTTTTCATGAAATTTCTTGCACTAGAACAACGTACCATGATCACAAAATGTTTTTTTGCAAAACAAACATATTTTTTACCATTCACAATGTGTGAAAAACACAAATGGATCAACCATTAACCGCACTATAATTTACCTCTGTACGTACACATGGCGATCGTACCGCTAAGAACCTATGAAAATATTTCGAAAAAATAACAATCTAACAAAATATTTTCTACATGTATCATCTACACTGCATAAGAAGTTTTCAAAATATATTTCATAATATTTGGCACCTCCTTCTCTATATTACAAAATTGCTGCAGACTCCAAACAAAATAAATTACATGTGAACATGCATAATATTTATAATTATAAAAAATTCACAACTAAATAAACTCTTATCTACACAAAAATACAAAATTTATACCTCATTACAAGCACACAAACGCACGCAGCAGCTAATCCAAAAGTATATTGTGCATATACTGTACACATGCAAGGTCAGGGACTGCACGATTCGGAATGCTACAGTGGTCGTGCGGTCCCCAACCGCACGATCAGGCCGTGAACAGTGGTCGTGCGGTCGGTGACCGCACGATCTCGGTGTCGTGCAGTCCCCGACCGCACGATTGCCACTTGTCCTCTGGTAAATCGTGCAGTGGGAAGGAGGCTATAAATGGAAATACTGATGTTTGGGGTTAGATCTGGTATTTCGGTGATCAACAGTCTTATTTTTGCCCAAAATTCGGAAATGAATGCATCACGAGAATGGATGGTGGGGACACCATCCGATTTTTTACAACGCCTCGGACGGCAGGACGATATCAGTATCGATTATGCTGGTCGTTAACTCACGTTTGCACTTAAAATTTTCACAATATCAATCGAAATTTGTTAGAGATATTCAACGCACGTAGGAAAGCTACTTTGCAAAAATTGACGTGCTTAAACATACAGGTGGGCCCACAGGCTTTTATGATAAGCTATAACGCTTTTCCAATAAGCTATAAGCCTATAACTAGGTAGTCTCCTGCTCAAAAGGGCTTATTTTGAGTGGTTTTTAGTTGAAAATCACTGTAGCTGGCTAAAAAAATACTGTAGCTGACGGTGGCTTATTTGGCGTAATTAAATTTAAAAAAATAAAAATAGAAAAAACAGGTTAGCCCGTCACGGACAGTACAAACGAATATGGGGAAAAAATAGGACCGACAAAAAATCCAAAAAATCAGATAAGACGAAATTATTGAATAGTGGAAAATAAGCCAGAAGGCTAAGCCGAAACGAGCGGGGTTGGATAGTTCTAAGCCTCTTCACCCTCAAGTTTGATGACTGAGAATTACTAATATGTAGATCACATGCAAATCCAAAGAGTTAGGCATAAGTGATCCCATCTACTGTAGTAATTCTAGATTTGGCTCCCTCTCACGTAGAATTTCTGATATAGCCCCCTGGCACGGAGCTGCAACGTGCAAACGAGGTGGTGCGCTACCCCCACCATGCCAGGCCACCTAGCGCGCCCGCCCGCTACGCGAGGGAGGTGGTGCAACACCCCGTCGCACCAAGCCACCCGGCGCACAACCCTGTCACACCAACATTCTAGCTTTTTTAATGCAAATTGGTATTGAAATTTAAGCTTTTTATTTTTTAGTAGCAATTTCAATTACCACATGAGGTGTCGAACGTCCTCCCGCCTGGTCCCCTCCCCCCACGTGCACATCCCAAGTGGCAGCACCTACGCGATCGAGGCCCTTTCCCTCTGCTGATTGCATGATAAAATGGTTGATGTTTTCGTTCTCTAGAGGAGACAGCAGTGCCATATCATTTGAGTGTAGCCAAGAGCAAGAGAGGCAACTGAGAAGAGAGGAAGAAGGCTTCAAAAGCATCCGTTTTTTGAGTGTTGTGGCTACAGACCAAACAGAGAGAGAGAGAGTATGGTAGTGGAGAGTTAGGTGAGCAAGTGCTTAGGGTTTCCCCCATGGCCTGTATGGTATATATATATCCACATGGGGAGTACTTTTACAATAGTACCCTTACATTTGAGTATCCCTCTCAGGGGCTCTTATGTCATTATACATGTCCCATTTTGGGCCTTACAACCTTCTAGTAGGCCGGCTGAGCTTAGGTGGGGGCCACCCCTACAACAGGATTTTGAATTTGACTTTGAAGTTTGCGCAGCTGGAAAAGTTGTAGATCGGCTTTGAAGCATCCAAAAGAGGTAATTTTCATTGACATGTTGTAGGTTGCTTTGCAACGTGATTAGCATGTAAGTAGAAAAATGGTAGTTTGTTAGTATGAAAAGGCTTTTCTAATCGGGTAGTGACCTTAGTTGATATCGAAGAAGCATTGTTGTTAGTGTCATTAAATGCTTATTAGCCATGGTAATTATATAAATGTTGTAGTTTACGTGTAGGTTATTTTGTTTGCATGGGAGCAACATTGTATTTTTTTCTGCATTCGCAAAAAGTCAGTATGCATTTTTGTATAATGTTATGCAGAAATTGTTAGACATGTAATTTTTTGGTTACATTGTTGTGCTTTGTGCAGATTTTTGTACATTACTGTTACCATGGTGAGCATTCAGGATCTGTTCATATTCCATGGGAATGGTATCGTATGTGACAGACCGTACGGGGTGAACTTGTCAAATTGTGACCGGGCCATAATCCAGGTGCCCAGTCTGAAGGACATGGGCCTCTCAGAGTTCAGGAGATGTGTATGTTCCGTGTTTGATCGTGGAATTGTAAAGAACAAGATGCGCATTGAAGCGTAGTATGTCTCCTTGCTAGGTGATCAAGGGGAGACCTCGTGGCAACTTCTGAAGGTGACAAACAACGAGTCATGGGCCAGGTACGTGGAGGCTGTGTGCAACCCTACAGCTGCAGCATATGGCAGACCGACTATGTATGTTCAATTCGTGGAGCGGTCAGAGTCATCCAGCATGCCTGGTTTGAGTGTTGGAATTGATGGTGTAGTGCCTGGGTTGGTCTCCAGTGATGATGTAGATGGTTCTGCTAGTGGAGATGCGGGCGAGGCGGTGGGTAATGCAGACCTGAGAAGGCGTACCGAAAATTTCGAGCCCAACAAATGAGTGCTGGGATGGTGGGCAGCTCGTATTGACTGCCACGAGTACTTGGCCGACCAGGTGGAAGAAATGGAGAGTGAGAAGGAGAATGTGGAAACATCTAGTTCTGAAGATGAGGGAGATGGAGGAGCTACTGTGGGAGGTGTAGTTGGTGTTGTTGTTACCACCGATGGCACTTATGTCAGCTGTAGGTTGGACAACATCGCGGCGGCATCGCTAGTTCTCCCGCAAGTAGAGGAGGCACACTAGAGCTTCAATGAAGACACTCTACTCTTAAAGCAGTGCTTCCCTAACAAGAGCGCTGCCTAGTATGCCATTACAAGACATGCCTGGCTATCAGCCAGAAATATAGGGTGCGCAGGTCGAACCCTAACACCTATATCGTGAAGTGTGTGGATGAATCCTACCCTAGAAAGGTCTGTGCCTAGCAGTCAAGGGGCAGAGTCACGGACTTCTGGATCTCCACTAGCAGAACCATCTACATCATCACATACGAGCTTACTAAGCCACTCCGAAGGCACCGCAACTTGATGTCCTCATATGTTGCCAGCCTGATAAGCCATCTGGTCACTGCAGATGTTTCCATTTCACCGAAGCTTCTCTAGGCAGATGTTGTCAACATGGTAGGCTTCGAGGTTAGCTACAACAAGGTCTGGCTGGCGAAAAAAGAAGATCCTAGATCGTATGTATGGCACATAGGAAGAGGCGTACGACCTAGTCCCAATGTTGTTCCACCAAATAGCATAATCAAATCCTAAGACATACATAACAAGGTGGAGCGACCGCATCCCACGAGGGGCCAAATTGCTTCATTCTTGATAGAGTGTTTTGAGCCTTCGGTCGGCGATCAACGATTTCAAGTTTTGCCATCCCATGCTGACAATGGATGGCACCTTCCTATCCAGAAAGTATAAGGGCACCATCCTAACTACGATTGCAGCTGATGCCAATGACCAGTTACTCCCTATGGCATTCAAAATTGTGAAGAGTGAGAACACGGAGAGCTAGGTGTGGTTTCTGGCCAATGTGAAGCAGGCAGTGGTTCAAGACTGCGAGGATGTGTGCGTCATCTCGGACTGCAATGCTAGGTTGTTGTCCACGATAAGCATGATGTAGAACAGGACGCAGCCCATTCATGTGGAGTGACCTGAGGAACCGTTGGTGTATGAGGCATCTCGCGGTGAACTTCCAAGATTCCAAAGCAAGGAGCTAATGAAGACCTTCAAGAAGCTCTACATACAGAACCAGAGGCGAAGGTTTGATGCCGTGTGGAGATAGTTCGATGAGGACACCAGCAAGCATGTCACGCACTCACATGATGGTGAACCACGGGCAATAGCAGGCAGTTCTGCGAGACTTGGGGAGTTCACACCGTGGGTGAGCATATACACATGTAATTTGGAGAAGTGGTCTCTGTTGCATGACATTGGCGGTGCAAGGTACAGAATTATGATGACAAATATGTCTGAGGTGTACAACGGTGTCCTAAAGGGTGTGCGCTCCCTACCGATCACCGCGATTGTTGACGAGAGCTGGAACCGCACCATCAGATACTTCATAAACAGAGCCCTGATGGCCAAGAAGCATATAGAGGAGGGCAAGCAATTCTCCAAAATTATGCAGGTGCACATGGACATGAAGATGGCAAAGGCTCGTTCACACACTGCCAAGCCCTTGGATGGTATAATGAAGATGTTTTAGATCTGTCTGAGGGAAAAGTACATCATGGGTCATGCCAGAGGGGAGCACGAATAAGTATGCACGATCGATGATGAAGTGTCGTTCACGTGCAACAAGCCGCAACTTTTTCACAAGCCTTGCTCCCATGTGTACGCGGCCTGCATGGCATAGCGGCAGGCCTTAGAGCCGTACATCTCGGAGTACTATGACATGCACCACATGTATAGCACTTATAGTGTGCAGTTCAACTCGTAGGGCTGCATGTGCAATACAGGGACGTTTGGCCAGGGGAGGCATAGTGGGTGCTGAACGGCGCGCTGAAGCATGTTCGTCGTGGAAGATGATAGTCCCACTACATCCGTAATGACATGGATGAAAGCCAGCGTGGCAAACGGGTAAGTTGGCTGAGATATTGACTGTGCAAGACGGTTGGGCACACCCTCAACAACTGCCCAAACAGGCCCAGCTCTAGCAACGCACCATAGCATTCAACATATCATTTCCTTGTAGTGATGTTGCTTGTTCAAGAATCAGAGATAGATTTCCATGGTGTCGTATTTAATCTTAAATATGATACTTTAATATTGGTGTGTATGTTTATATGGTTGACAAATATATCTTTTGGATGAAATAGATATCTTGTTACTCTATAAATCTTGCATGTTTAAACTTAAAACTGCTACTGCATACCCTTTAGATTTTTTGCTAAGTTGTTGAGTATTTTTCTAAATAACTTCATACCGGTTCTCCCTGATCACAAGAAGTGGGTGCCCCCACCCACGCATGAAGATTCCATATGGACCCGATCTCATGAAGCGGGAATCTTGTTTCCCCAGCCACGCACACGAAATGACCACCGCACGCATGAAATGACATGACGATACTTCCTCAAGCCTGCTGCCTTGCGAACGCGAAAATGCTTGAAGGAAGTTGCACTTCATCCTTGCATGATGCAATCATCCATTCATGGACAAAAAACAAGTTACTACAATGAGAATACATTGAATCGGTAACAACATGCATTACACATACATATATCATACAAATCACTATAGGTACCAACACTAACCTAAACAACACTCCGAGCACTACACCTACCTGATAACAATGAACACAAGAAAGAAAATAGCACACAATATTAAGTTAATCTTCTACTCCAGTCCATCGAAACGATGCCGCATCTCCACGGGGTCGCTAACCCCCATGACAACTCTCTCATGTGTAACATTGCCAGGCCTAGTGCCCATTTCACCCTCCCACACCCAAAATCAGCAACCGCCTAGGCCATCTTGCAATTCCATGAGAAGAAGGTTTTGTAACATATGTTGAATGATTTGAACCAACCCAAAACAAGCTATGATGCGGGGAGATGGGTGGCCCGATCTTCACGACGTAGGATTATGGATAACTAGCCCGTGCAACCTAGCAATTGATGCGGCCAACCACTGTCTCTATACAGCAACCTGCAGCACTCAAATTACTCAACCACACGCTACGGCCGTCGTCTACTCGCTATCATGGAGCAGACACGTTCAAGCAATCCCAAGGAATCACAAGAACAACGGAGTGGCAACTCAGAAATAACACCCAATTCCAATTAGTGGTGGAAATGGTTCACACACAAGGAACAAGTGTTCTACTAAAAACTCAACCATGAACTCCCCCTTCCATACATGGGGGTGCCCCCTATTTATAGGGTGAGATGACTTGGGGGCTAAGTAGATATGAGGTAAGCGCTGACGTCATGTTGTACGATCTTCTGTGGCTATATGATCTTCTATGGCTATGATGACATATGCGCTTACATCTCGTTCAAGACGATCTTCTGTGGCTATACGATCTTTTGTGGCAATGATGACATATGTGCTTACATCACTTCATGTTGATCTTCTGTGGCTATACGATCTTTTGTGGCAATGATGACATATGTGCTTACATCACTTCATGTTGATCTTCTGTGGCCATGTGATCTTTTGTGGCTAGGCTTCCTATGTCTTTAAAGCTTCTTTTCCATTCGTTAACTTTTCCTCAAATCTAAGAACACATAAAATAGAAACACTAGGTAGCAACAAATTCTTATGAGTACAAGAGTAATCACTAAGGAAAAAATTCACCTCTTATTGCATTTGTTTTGCTCTAGCTCTTGTCATTGGTCCAATGGGTTCAACACTTGAAGTAGATGATGTAGTGTGTTTGCTAGTGATGTCCTCATCATCCTCCCCCTCTTGAGAAAGAGTCATCCTTGACTCTGCTTCTTGGAAACCAAAGAAAGGAGATAAGTCTGAAACATTAAAAGTAGTGCTTACCCCATAGTCATCTCCTAGGAGTTCAATTTTGTAGGCATTGTCGTTGATCTTTTCAGGCACCCTAAATGGGCCATCTCCTCTTGGGAGCAGTTTGGATTTACGTTTTTCAGGAAACCGCTCCTTGTGAAGATGTAACCAAACTAAGTCACCAGGTTCAAACAACATTTTTTTTCTTGAGTTTATTGGCCTTTGCTGCGTAGTATTGTGCTTTCTTCTCTATTTCTTCCTTGGTTTTGGCATGGATTTTCTTGACATATTTAGCACGCTTGGATGCTTCCATATTAGCACGTTCTTGATGTGGTAAAGGCAGCAAATCAAGTGGTGTGATGGGTTTGAATACATACACCACTTCAAATGGACTGAGTTGTGTAGTAGAATGTACCGCCCAGTTATATGCAAACTCCACATGCGGTAAACACTCTTCCCACTCTTTGATATTCTTCTTTATCATTGTCCGTAGTAAGGTGGATAAGGTGCGGTTCACCACCTCTGTCTGGCCATCGGTTTGTGGGTGACAAGTTGTAGAGAATAACAATTTTGTCCCAAGTTTGGCCCACAATGTTTTCCAAAAATAACTCATGAACTTGACATCACGGTCAGAAACAACTGTCCTTGGCACTCCATGAAGCCTCACGATTTCCCTGAAAAATAAATCAGCTATGTGGGAAGCATCATCGCTTTTATGACATGGTATAAAATGTGCCATCTTTGAAAATCTATCAACTACCACAAATACCGAATCCCTCCCCCTCTTAGTTCTTGGTAATCCTAGAACAAAATCCATACTAATATCTTCCCAAGGTGCATTAGGTACTGTAAGAGGAGTATATAATCCATGAGGGTTTAATTTGGACTTAGCTTTGTGGCATGTGATGCATCGTTGCACGAATCGTGCGACGTCTCTTCTCATTTTGGGCCAGTAAAAATGGTCGGCGAGTAGGGTATATGTCTTCTCCCTACCAAAGTGTCCCATTAATCCTCCTGCATGAGACTCCTGCAACAACAACAACAAACGGATAGACGACTCCGGAACACAGAGTTTATTAGTATAAAATAAGAATCCATCATGCACATGGTATTTATCCCATCCTTTTCCATCATTACAATGCGAGTATGGTTCTGAAAATTCTCTATCTTTGGCATACATTTCTTTTAAACTTTCTAACCCAGGGACATTTACTTCTAATTGAGTTAACATTGCATGTTTGCGTGACAAAGCATCAGCAACAACGTTGTCTTTTCCTTTCTTATGTTTAATTACATATGGAAAGGTTTCTACGAACTCTACCCATCTAGCATGCCTACGATTCAATTTTGATTGCCCTTTCAAGTATTTTAATGCTTCATGATCAGAATGTATAACAAATTCTTTGGGCCAAAGATAATGTTGCCATGTTTCAAGTACATGAACCAAATCATATAATTCTTTGTCATAAACAGGATAGTTCAATTGTGCATGTCCTAATTTCTCGCTAAAATATGCAATTGGTTTTCCTTCTTGCATTAATACACCACCAATACCAACTCCACTAGCATCACATTCAATTTCAAAAGTTTTAGTAAAGTCAGGTAATGCAAGTAATGGCGCTTCAGTCAAACGTTTCTTTAATTTTTCAAATGATTTTTCTTGTGATTCACCCCATTGAAAAGGAGCACCTTTCTTAGTTAACTCATTAAGTGGGGCAGCAATGGTGCCAAAGTCCTTGACAAAGCGACGATAGAATCCAGCTAATCCATGAAAACTCCTAACTTGGCTAACATTTAGAGGAGTGGGCCAATTTTTAATTGCTTCAATTTTTTATTCATCTACCTCAACTCCTTGACTGGAAATTACAAAGCCTAGAAATATAACCTTGTTGGTACAAAAAGTGCACTTCTCAATATTAGCATAAAGTTGTTCCTTTCTTAGCACTTCTAAGACTTGCCGTAGATGTTCAACATGTTCTTCCATGGATTTGCTATATATGAGGATGTCATCAAAATATACAACAACAAATTTTCCAATAAATGCTCTCAAGACATGATTCATTAATCTCATAAATGTACTAGGGGCATTAGTCAAACCAAATGGCATAACCAACCATTCATACAAAGCCAAATTTTGTTTTAAATGCAGTTTTCCATTCATCTCCAAGTTTTACTCTTATTTGATGATATCCACTTTTCAAATCAATTTTAGAGAATATAGTAGAGCCACTAAGTTCATCTAACATATCATGAAGCCGAGGGATGGGATGACGATATCTAACAGTTATATTATTAATGGCACGACAGTCAACACACATTCTCCATGATCCATCTTTTTTAGGAACTAAAATGACAGGAATAGCACAAGGATTAAGGCTTTCTCGTACATACCCTTTCTCAAGAAGTCCTTGTACTTGGCGTTGAATCTTCTTTATTTCTTCTGGATTGATACGATAAGGTGGACGGTTGGGTAATGATGCACCAGGAATGAGATCAATTTGGTGCTCAATACCTCTTATGGGAGGCAATCCTGCAGGGATTTCTTCAGGAAACACGTCTTTAAATGCCTGCAAAACTTTGGAAATGGCACTAGGAAGGAATGTTATGTCCTTAGTTGAAATCAAAGTATCCTTGTAAATGAGAACAATATGCATCAACTCAAGATTTTGTCCCATTTCTTTTTTATCAATTTTGTTTGTGATCATGACTAACTTCTTTTCTTCATTTTTCCCTTTCAATTTTAGTTTTTCACTTTCTACCTTAACTTCCACCTTCTTTTGCATGTTCTGAGCTAGTATTTGATTAGGTGTCATGGGAAATAATTTCTTAGTTCGACCTTCAATTTTAAATGTGTAGGTATTAGTGCGTCCGTCATGCATAACATTACGATCATATTGCCAAGGTCGCCCTAAAAGTAAATGGCATACAGTCATAGGTACAACATCACAAGAAACAGTATCAATGTAATCATGAATTTTGAATGTAACATTAACCATATGCTGTACCTTGACATTTCCACAATCACTAAACCATTGGACATGATATGGATGAGGATGTTTTAGCAATTTCAAACCTAGCTTGTCACACAATTCCAGGCTAGCAAGATTATGACAACTACCTCCATCAATGATTAATTTGATTACCTTGTCATTTACCTTGGCTTGTGTTTGAAAAAGGTTGAATCTCTGTGGATGCTCATCTTCCTTGACTTGCACACTAAGAACTTTAGTGACAACAAGTGCAGTTCCAGTTTCATATGGGCATCCGTCGTATTCTTCCTCATCTTGAAGGGCATCTCCATTTTGTGTTGGATCTTCACTAATCTCTTGAACTTCTTCTTCACTAGCAGAGTCGTATCCACCATCTTCCGTGACAATCATGGCTCGGTTGTTTGGACATTCCCTAGAGATGTGTCCACGACCCAAGCATTTGAAGCATTGGATGGCGCTGCTTTTGGATGTGGAGCCCACTGAAGATGTTGATGATGCTATGGGCTTTTTCGCACTTGATGAAGGGGCTGTTTTGGCATTGGAGGGGGAAGGCGCATTGGTAGTAAAGGAATCACTAGATGAAGATGTACCTCTTCCCAAGCTAAATCGGGCTTTAGGAGCATTTGATGGGGTTCGCAAGTTGAAAGATGGTGGTTTTGTGGCCTTGGCATCCTCCAGTAGTTGTTTCTCTGCCCTTTGTGCTTGATGCACCAATTCCACCATGTTCCTATATGGTTGGTAAACCACAATACGCTTGATGTTTTTGTTTAGGCCAAACAAAAAGCGTGCTATGGTTTGCTCTTCATCTTCATGAACACGTGCTCGAATCATGGCTTTCTCCATCTCTTTGTAGTATTCCTCCACAGTGTTTGTACCCTATCTTAAACTTTGCAATTTATCGAATAATTCACGTTTATAATGACTAGGTACAAACCTTGCTCTCATTTCTCTCTTCATCGCGGCCCATGTTGCAATTGGTGGTTCGCCATGTTCTTCTCGTTGATTTTGCACTTGCTCCCACCAAATGAGAGCATAGCCATCAAACTCCAAGGCGGCCATCGCGAGCTTCTTCTCCTCCGAATAGTTGTGTACCCTAAATATCTTCTCAACCTTCAATTCCCATGTTAAATATTCATCAGGATTAGAATTACCTTCAAATTTGGGAATGGTGAACTTGAGTTTTCCGAATTTCTCCTCTCGAGGGTGGTCATCATCATGGCGCCCTCAACGATAGGCGTCATCACGGTGTAGGTGAAAGGGAGCAACATAGCTACCTCCTTGTGGTGTGCCTTCTGCTCGCCCGCGACCTCTTCCAAGGCCATCTCCTCCGTGACCGGGTTGTGGTGGTCTTACTGCAGCTGTAGCAGCACGGTTTCTTCGAGATTGAGCCTCCCGTGCTAACCGTGCAGCGGCCTCCTCATCGGTCTCGTCAATTTCCTCACCACCATGCACACTAGGATCACTTTGTGTGCCATGATAAAGGTCGGCCAATTGCTTTCGCAATTCTGAACCTACCTCCGAAATGATTTCTTTTCGGAGTATGCTCATGTTTTCATTCAATTGTTCATTGAAATCATTTGTGAGCTTTTCTAGATCCGTATGCGTGACATACACTGGTTGTCCTCCCGTTCCTGACATGGTTAGTGAAAGCAAATACAGCAGAAATAGGTATTATTTATGGGTAATTCACTCCCTCACTCCTTGCTTACCGAAGTTCTTATGAATGCTTGATGGATTGGTGAAATGCCTGTACTCTGGTAGCAGTAGACGGGTGTAGGTGATGAGTTGAGTAATTCAGGCCCAAGTGCTACAATTAGACAATGGCTATATGTGGAGCTTGGAGAGTTAGAATAATCCTATGCAATTGAAATTCTAGATATTGTAATGGTAAGTAATAATCCAAACTAGAAATCCAAAGCCTAGTTGCCAACCTCAAGATATAAAGTGAAGATTATAGGCAACTCACGCACAATGATAATGGAACTTAATGCAACCAAGGGATGAGCTGTAACACCAGATATAAGTGAAGAACAAAACAGCTCGTGTTGCACAAGTTATGGAAAGACGCTAGCTTGATTGCAATTGAGGTAAACAGGCTATAGATTTTGCACACAAACTATACTGAACTTTAAATGGAATTTTATGCTTGATAAAATACTGACCACGGTACTTCTTTCTTTTCTTTCTTTCTTACTTCTTTTTTTTTCTTCTTTTGTTCGTACTATTTTCTCTTTGCTTTTCTTTTGCACCAAGGTCAGCAGATATATCAAGATCTCACAAGATATCCAATAATTCAGTTTCAAACTTCAAGACCGGTACAAGTGTGCAAAGCCCAAGCAATACTCAAAAGCTAGTCTTTGAATAGGACCAAAGTTTCCACAAAGGATAGATGGGGGTTCTCAAAGGAATATAAGTGAATCTCTGATGACCAAGTTGCACAATTTCAGATTTATGCGCAACTCAACAACAATTTTTTTTATCGAACAGATCGGCTCAAAGAAAGCAACGCAAACAAAGATTTTGGATCAGCAAGTAAGCAAGGTTCTAATGGATCAAAACCTAGCAAAACTCACCAAAATTTTCAATTGCAACTACGGTAAAGACAATATTTTTGGGTGGCTTTTTTTGGATAGGGAAGAGAAAAAAATATAGTAGCTAAGGGTAAAATCCTACCGTGTCAACCTTGAGCTCTGATACCAGCTGATGCGGGGAGATGGGTGGCCCGATCTTCACGACGTAGGATTATGGATAACTAGCCCGTGCAACCTAGCAATTGATGCGGCCAACCACTGTCTCTATACAGCAACCTGCAGCACTCAAATTACTCAACCACACGCTACGGCCGTCGTCTACTCGCTATCGTGGAGCAGACACGTTCAAGCAATCCCAAGGAATCACAAGAACAACGGAGTGGCAACTCAGAAATAACATCCAATCCCAATTAGTGGTGGAAATGGCTCACACACAAAACGAACAAGTGTTCTACTAAAAACTCAACCATGAACTCCCCCTTCCATACATGGGGGTGCCCCCCTATTTATAGGGTGAGATGACTTGGGGGCTAAGTAGATATGAGGTAAGCGCTGACGTCATGTTGTACGATCTTCTGTGGCTATATGATCTTCTATGGCTATGATGACATATGCGCTTACATCTCGTTCAAGACGATCTTCTGTGGCTATACGATCTTTTGTGGCAATGATGACATATGTGCTTACATCACTTCATGTTGATCTTCTGTGGCTATACGATCTTTTGTGGCAATGATGACATATGTGCTTACATCACTTCATGTTGATCTTCTGTGGCCATGCGATCTTTTGTGGCTAGGCTTCCTGTGTCTTTAAAGCTTCTTTTCCATTCGTTAACTTTTCCTCAAATCTAAGAACACATAAAATAGAAACACTAGGTAGCAACAAATTCTTATGAGTACAAGAGTAATCACTAAGGAAAAGATTCACCTCTTGTTGCATTTGTTTTGCTCTAGCTCTTGTCATTGGTCCAATGGGTTCAACACTTGAAGTAGATGATGTAGTGTGTTTGCTAGTGATGTCCTCATCAAGCTAACTCACTGAGTGAAAGGGGCACTTGTAGTAGTGTCGTCCAGCATTCGTGGCCGTCTGTGAGGTCTTATGTCTCACAAGCGTGTTGCACTTCAAGCAAATCACCACGGGTGCCAATGAAGAGAAGCTGAGTTCACTCATCTCGACGTCTGGGGGAGGGAGAACCAAACCAAGGTTGATAGATTGGGAAGAAATACTTGAGGAGGTGATGGAGAACAATGCAAAGGAGTGACTAAGGAATGGCTCCCTTTTATAGCCTGAGTGTGAGGGCAAAATGGTATTTCCCCATTCATAATTGAAGATAGATAATGATCACTATGAGTGATTGTACATAGTTGAAGTTTGTGCCAGCCTTACACGTTTATAAGACCAAATGAGACGGTCTTATGCACTAACAACACCAAACAAAATATGCATTGCACATATGTAAATCATAAAAAGTACTACAGTTAACAGCATGAATGTAAACAACACTCCCAGAGCTACACCTTGAACACAACAACGAACACAAGAAAGAAAATAACATACAACATTAAGTTAACCATGCCTCCAGTCTACCGAAAAGATGTGTGCCTACTGGTAGAAGGTACCTCATGCTACCCACATAAAATATTGCAGAGGGGGCCACCTCGGATGTGGCTGGCTGTCGTTGTAGTAGCACGCACATATGCACCTAGGGTTCATGCAGCAGCATGTTGTATCATATGAACTTCCTATGTTGACGACCTCCTCATTGCCCCTCTCGCGCTGCATCTGTTGGCGGATGTCATCATAATCTTTATTGAGACTATTGATCCACATCTCCAACTATAAGATTCGCTGCCACAATGTGTCCACGTACCTCAGAATATAGCGTTCATGGGAGGATTGATCCAGCTGACAATGGTGCATTTCGCTATCTGCTAGAAAGGACGCTTAACATGGAAGCTCTATTAGTAGTAAGAGAAAGTAAATTATTAGCAAATTATACCCCGGAGTGTGGGCATCGGAAGAAACATCACCCGCCATCAAAATGGCCTTCCACGACTTGCACGACCGTGTCCTCCCTGTGTCTGCATTTGGGCCATACCGGTTGAGCACACCTGTTTCACATCAAGCGGTAGTTAGGGCCAATTCCTCCCACCTTTCCAGAGGTAGGTCTTCCTTTGGTGATCCTGCTCTAACTGGACCGTCAGCGTCTACTATGGTATGTTACTATACGACGGAGAAGTTAGTTCTTCAAACGGTTTAAAGGGTTGAGTGCTTCAACTTTCATGGGGTGAGGCGTATATTTTATAGCAAACGGGATAGCTTTAAGCAATGACAAGACTAGAGGGTGTAGCTTTGCATAGTGTCAAGACCAAATGGTGATGCTATGCGCAATGCCAACACCAAACAGTGCAGCTTTGTATAGTGAAAATGCTAAAGGGGGTAGCTCTACGTAGTGACAGGACCACAGTGGGCAGCTTTGTGCAGTGACAAAATCAAAGGGTGCAGCTTTGTGCAGTGCGAGGACCAAAGGGGGCAGCTTTGCGCAGTGACAAGACTAGACGAGGTAGTTTTGCACAGCGATAAGACCAAAGGGTGCAGCTTTGCGCAATGACATGACCAGATGGGGCAGCTTTGCATAGTGACAAGACCAAAGGGGCAGCTTTGCACAGTGATAAGACTAGACAGGATCAGCTTTGCATAGTGATAGGACTAGACAGGGGCAGCTTTGCGCAGTGACAACACTCTGCCTCGCCAGGTACTTTTCAGAAAGACAACACAACACTCTGCCTCACAGGCTAGTCACATGAAATTAACCAGACCATGCCAACCCTTTCACTTATAAAGTGAGGTGGAATAGATCTAGGAGAGAACACTACACAACAAAACCGAACACTACACCACAGCTTGCTTCACCATGTCGGGATGGATAAGAGGCAGAAGAAACAATGGGACAACATAATAAAGCAATGGGAGTAGAACCGCGACCTAACAAAGTCTGGTGCGGCCCGCGACAAACAAGCAAGGCCTGCTGCCCTGGCCAAACAAGCGGAGTGTGCCAGGAGGTCACACCCCCACAATGACGCCCCCTGTAGAAGCACATCCGTCTTGAACATTCCAACCGAGTATTCGCCACAACACTCACCCAA
Source organism: Dendrocalamus latiflorus (assembly GCA_017311315.1). Lineage (NCBI taxonomy): Eukaryota > Viridiplantae > Streptophyta > Magnoliopsida > Poales > Poaceae > Dendrocalamus > Dendrocalamus latiflorus. Next base: position 12,417,674 of record CM029654.1, read on the forward strand.
GGGGGAGACACCGCCCCTCTGTTGGTGCTGGGACCTATACAAATTCTTCAAGTCTAACCAACGGCTCAGCCTGCGTATGCGTTATTGGGGCTGCACGAACTACTCTCGTGAAAATTCCGATCGTTGTCGGCACACGAGTAGCTATCGCCAGCCGGTAAGTACCAATTACAGTGTATTCCCCTACTATTTCTCTTTCAAAGTACACACTAACAACCTCTCCCGTCCACCCGTAGTCCCCGGAACCGCTATGTGGGTACCGCAAGTGGATCAACCTAGAGATCCACCCACATGATCAATGGACTCTCGACTACGAGGAGTGGAATGTCAAAAGGGATTGTGAGATACGGAAGGAGGAGTGCCGCAACGACCAGCAAACTAAGCGTATACGTCAGGAGATGAAAACTCATGTCGGAGCGTGCACGTGCAGGGAGTGTGAGGCTCACAAGACGGAGTGCAAGAAAAAGAACAAAATGGCGGCCAAGGCCAAAGAGGCCACCGAGGAGTTTAACGCTGAGCTCGCAAGGAAGGCAACTTAGCCCTAGTCCACACAGTAGGTCAGGCCATCCCGCACTAGTCCCCCAAAGGTCGAACTTATTTCCATTCCAAAACGACGCATATGTATCGTAGGATTACTTCGGTTTATTGCATCATGTATGATACTATTTCTTATGCACGTAACCAAACCCTGTACGTCGTATTATTCCTAACTTTATTATAAAGTCTATTTTTATTCGCAACATCAAATCTCGTCATGTTTTCGCATTCAATTCTTCACATGGTCAATATCATTTATCATCATACTTACCAATAATTGCTATGTCAATAGTCGTCACAAAATTTTTCTGACAATTTCTTACACTACAACAACATACAACGATTGCAAATTATTATTGTCAATCTAACATATTTTGTACCATTCACAATTTACAAAAATCACAAATGAATCAATCGTTACATCGCATTATCACTTACCTTTGTACTTACGAGTCATTGATTCCTCAATCGTCCCACAAAATTCTTTTGAAAATTTCACGCACTACAACATACGATAATTACAAAATGTTATTGCAAGTCTAACAGATTTCGTACCGCTGAGAATATGCAAAAATCACAAACGGACCAACCAACCTACATTGTCTACCCTTTTATTTTGAAAAAAAAAATAACAATCTACAAATATGATTTGCTACATATATTATCTACAAAGCTCTTTATTTTCCCATAATTACTTTCATCAGATCAATACAAAAATAATAATACTATTATTTTTCTCAATTAAATTTTTAATTGAAATTGCTATAAAAATAAACAAACTTAAATTTGAATACCAATTTGCATAAAAAAATGCCAGAATGCTGGCGCGGTGGGGTTGCGTGCCAGGCGACCTGGCGTGGTGGGTGGTACGCGGCACGGCAAGCAGCTTAGCGCGGTGGGTGGCGCACCAGGCGGCCTAGCGCGGTGTGGTGGCGCACCACCTCACTTACGCGCTGCAGCTCCATGCCAGAGTATTATTTTAGGAATTCCGCGTGGGACGGAACCAAATCTGGAATTACTCCGTCAGAGGGGCCAGTTATGCCCAACCATCTCAAATCCATAGCTTTCAGGTGTAGCTTCTCAAGTAGCCTAACCCTGCTCATTTGGATTTTTTTTGTGGCTTATAGCTTTTTTATTGTTTAAGGTTTATTTTGTACAGGTGGATTCTTTTAAACTGTGGTTTATGTCTTATGGTTTAAATTTTAGAATTCTGGCCGTTCACAAGAGACAGTATGTAAAGGAAAATAATCACATGCGATTGTGGCCGATACAGCTGAACTCAGTACACCTTTTACTACAATCTTCCTGTTAACCCCGTCTTGAAAAAACATACCGTTTGAAAGATAGCTACTATAGCAATATAGCATAAGCAATAAGCAACAAACTATAAGTGAAAAAGAAATGAGTATATAATTGATGGAAGGTGGTTTGATGTAATTAAATTTAAAAATTTTAAAAATATAAAAAAAGAGATTATCTCATCACAAACAGACAATGCAAAGAAACATAAAAAAGGGCTAAAAAACCAAAAAAAGTAGAAAAGGATAAAATTAAAACACGAGAAGCCAAAAATTAAAACCCAAACGAGCGGGCATAAGAGTACTTAGAGCAACTCCAGCAGGGCCCCTACTTGAGCCCTCAAACCTCATATTTGAGGGCTTGAGGCAAAAATGCAACTCCAGCAGGGCCCCTACTAGAGCCCTCAAATTTGAGGAGCCCCTCAAATCCCCCTCCCACCCCTCATTCCTAGGGGCTCCCCCTCCACCCCTCATTTTTCTGTTTTTTTCCCGCACCGTGAAACTTCCCCCGCTCTCCCCCCCCCCCCCCCCCCCCCCGCCTGCATCTTTCCCCGCCGCCTCCCTCGCCCGCCCGCCTCCCTCATTGCTCCTTCCCCCGCCGCCGCCCCCTCCCCTGCCGTCCCCGCCTCCTTCCCCGGCGCCTCCGCCCCCTCCACCGCCGCCTCCGCCCCCGACTCCCCGCCTTCCCCGCCCCCTTCCCCTTCCCCGGCGCCTCCGCCTCCGCCCCCGACTCCCCGCCTTCCCCACCGCCCCCTTCCCCTTCCCCTCCCCCGGCGCCTGCGCCGACCCGCCGCCTCCTCGTCTCGCGCCTCCGTCGTCCTCAAATCCGGGCGCCACCGACCGAGCTCCTCCACCGCCGGCCTCCACCGCACCAGATCCGGCCTCAGCCCGGCTGGATCCGGCCGCCTCCCGCCCGGATCCGTCCGCCGCTGCGCCGTCGCTGCCGAATCCGGCCATCTTCGCCCGAGGCCGCCGCTCCCCGCCCAGATCTGACCGGAACCGACGCCATCCGGCGCCGCACGCCGTCTCCATCCACCTCACCAAGGGCCTCCCCCTCGGCTCCGGCCTCGGCTCCTCCGCCGCCGCCGCCGATGGAGTGAGGGAGGGGAACGGTGACGAGAGAGAGGGGACGAAGAAATTTGTCAGGAGTGGGTCCCATATGTCAATGTGTGGTGAATAGATTTGAGGGCTTAGATTTGAGGGGTGCTGTTGGAGTAGAAGCAAAAAAATTGGGCCCTCAAAAGTAGGGGGAGCCCTCAAATAAAAAGTAGGGGCCCTGTTTTGAGTAGTACTGCTGGAGTTGCTCTTAGCAAACCAAATCCAGCTTAACATCTACACTATTTAGACTCCTAAACACTAATAACACCACAAATAAGATTCACATCACAAGACAAAACTGCTTGACTGCAGCCAGGAACCAAAATATGCTCAGCACCCTTTCTTCCAGCATCGATCCAAAGTAAGTGTAGACGACACATTCCGACCACCATGTCAAGATCAAGCCATGCAGTTCCTGGCAATGTGTCCCGGCTGGCCGCAGTTCCAGCACTGCCTCTTGTCCTTCGGCTTTTGGCCGTCAAAGTAGCCGCCCACTTGATCCTCTGCCATTGCCACCTCCCCCTGGTGTTCATCTTCGCGGCTAATGCGAGTCGCCTCCATGATCCGAGCGATATGCCAGACCGTCTTCATGCTCATGTCATCATTGCTCGGGCACATCATGGCGGGGATGGCCACGTCTTGTGGGAGCTTCTTGCATATCCAATGAGCCAAGTCATCATCAGAAATCCGGGGCTCCACGTCGGCGGCCAGAGCCTCCATGTGCGCGAGCTGCTCCAGCAGTGGCGCGCCCTCGTCGAACTCGAACTCATCGAACTTCCGCCACGAGGCGCGGCGCAGGCGGGACTTGTCCAGTTCGTACGTGCGCGCCACGGCCTGCCACACCTCCCTGGCGGTGGCGTGGCGGACGTAGTCGGGGAACAGGCGGTCGGAGAGCGTGGCGAGGATGTGGCCGCGGCACACGGCATCGTCGCGCGCCCACTTCTTGGCCTCCGGGGAGCCCTCGTCGCCGGCCGGGCGGTCTTCGGAGAGCACGTGGGCGACGCCGATGGTGTGGAGGCGGAGGAGCAGCGACTCCTTCCACCGGAGGTAGCCCTCGGCGCCGTCCAGCGGCTTGACGGTCGTCGCCATTGATCAAATATTCAAATAGTACCTGATAAGACAACAAAGAAGTATCAGAAATGATGGGATTCGACATTGGAGGTCGCATGAGGTTTCTTGCTCCTTTGGGGAATTTCCACAAGCACTTAGTGTGCATCGGAATCGGGCAAGTGTTGGAGAGTTGAACGATGCGTTGGGCAATGGTTAGAGGAAAGAGGAGGTGGTATGGTTGTGTACCTTAGGGTTTTGTGGATCGAGGCGATGTTCTTGTTGTTGATCTGGAATCTGCCTGTATACCTTAGAGGTGGAGGATGCAAATCCGTGGAGACGATTTTTGTATTCGGAAATCGAGGAGACGGGGATTGATATATCAAGTCTCTTTGCCCGGTTGCCCTAGGAGACTCAGGGTGAGGCCCGCCTCTGTAGAAAAGTCTTCGGTTTTGCTATTGCACATGCAACTAAAATTTTTTTATGTTTCAGTCACCTGAAATTACACTCTCAATGAATTCAAATTGCAGCCCCCTCCAAAAAAAACAGCTGCAATTTTAGGTGATTCAAAGTGCAACTTCGGGTGACCTAAAATGGCACTCTCAATCAACTAAAATTTCAGCCCCCCTCCAAAAAAACATGTGCAACTTCAGGTGATTCAAAGTGCAACTTTAGGTGACTGAAAGATAAAAAAAAATCAATCGTCTGTGCAATAGTCTATCCCAAAAGTTTTAGTTGCCTTATCCAGAGGAGAGACTAGAGGACGTGACTTTCAATCTGTTTAAGGGTCTATTTATATTAGTTTTTAAATTTAGTTTATATTTAAGTATGAATTTGGTTAATATAAATAAAACTACTATATTGTGTATTACAATCGACTAATAGACCCTCATCTTAAAACGACATCCCGTTTGAAAGGTCGATACTATAGAAAAATTATTTACTATAGAAATACAACTTTTAGAAACCAATACGAACAACTCTTTGCCCGGTTGCCCTAGGAGACTCAGGGTGAGGCCCTCCTATGTAGAAAAGCTTTTAGTTGCCTTATCCAGAGGAGAGACTAGAGGATGTGACTTTCGATCTGTTTATGAAACGTGGCTTCCCTGTTCTGTTTCTCTGTGTTTCTGTCTACGTGTCATGTATTGTTAATTTATTACTTGTGCTGTAAAACCCTACATTTAATAGATGCATGACACGTAGACAGGAACACGGAGGGAACAGGAAAGTCATGTTCCTGTTTTACGACGCCACGGACGGCAGGATGATATCATTCTCGATTATGCTGGTCGTTAACTCCGTTCACACTTCAAATTTTCACAATATCAATCGAAATTTGTTAGAGATATTCAACGCGCGTAGGAAAAGCTATTTTACAAAAATTGACGTGCTTAAACATACAGGTGGGCCCACAGGCTTTTATAATAAGCTACAACGCTTTTCCAGTAAACTTTAACTGGACACAGGTAGTCTAAGCCGTCGATAGTTCTAAGCCTATTCTTCCTCAAGTTTGACGACTGAGAATTACTAATATGTAGTTTCCATGCAAATCTAGAGAGTTAGGCTTAATTGATCCCCTCTGCCGTAGTAATTCTAGATTTGGCTCCCTCTCACGCGGAATTTCTAATATAGCCCCCTGGTGCAGAGCTGCAGTGTGCAAGCAAGGTGATGCGCCACCCTATCGCGCCAAGCCGCCTTGCGCGCCCGATCGCCGCACGAGGGAGGTGGCGTGCCACCCCGTCGCACTAGACCACCTGGCGCACAACCCCACCGCGCTGACATTCTGGCTTTTTTAATGCAAATTGGTATTGAAATTTAAGTTTTTTTGTTTTTTAGTAGCAATTTCAATAACCACATGAGATGTCAAACGTCCTCCCGCCTAGCCCCCGCCACCCGTGCGCACATCCCAAGTGGCAGCACCTGCGCGATCGGGGCTCTTTTCCCTCCGCTGATTGCATGATAAAATGGTTGATGCTTTCGTTCTCTAGAGGAGACGGCACTTTGACGATTCACATCAATTCATGGAGCAAGGCAAATCACCCACCTTGATCATGTTTATTCTAATTTATAAATAAAATTATGCTATTTTAAATTATTCTATACATATATCTTTATCCAACTTATTTCAATTCAGTTTTAACCATAGTTATTGCCTATTTGTTAATACCTCCTTTGACATTGATTCTCAGATACCTTGTCACTCTAGAATAAAACTCTGGTTAAGACACTAGTATGGACTAGAGAATTATGTATCAAATGTTTAGACCTGCTTAGACATAATTTTTGTTTTGGGATAATTTTTTCACATAAAATGATAAGCTTTTCAAATGTACTCTTGACTTCGATGAGTCAAGAAATGCTATGAATTATTTCAAAATAAATATAAAATCTAGTTTAGACTTATGCTAATAGTTAGGTGGTGGGTACTAGCATGCATTGTTGTTCGGTGACACAATGTTGATTGTCTGGCATAAAGGGTATGTGGTTTGAGCCTAAGTCAAATTAAGGGCCGGTCTGTGAGCTACTGCTACAAAGCCCTTTTCGTACTATCACAAGATTGTATGGGACAATCCTGGCTGACTAATTTGTGGGTCTCAACCTGACTCTCATTATAGGTTGAAAGTGAGTGTGGCATAGGCCATGTGAAGTCTCACTCAGCTCAAGAGGGGATCCTGGTCTGATGGATTACTTACTGGGATGAAATCTTAGTGTCAACTTGGCCAGGTTGAAGGCTTTGTATTGTAAAGACCTCGTCATAATCTCTTAGTCGCACACCTTCGGAAGTGTGTCAGACGAACATTATAAGTTAATCATGTCTTGTGGTTAAAAGCTGTACAATATCTACAGAGTGTATAATCTATCATGGATAGCCATGCCCATAGTCATGGACATGTTGAGTAAAATTTTTCACAGCTTAGACTTTGTTTTTCAAAATGGTTTATGAAAAGCTTATGGATGGATAGAATCTATAAGAGATTAAAAAGAGTATGGACAGATGGAATCCACATGAAATCTTTTGTAAAAGATGGTCCAGGTAGGATGCTCGTGTTAGGTTAGTGTGGGGGATAGACTTGCACTAACGGCATTAATTTCATTTACAATACTATTTTTTTATTGTATTAAATTCAGCAGTTTTCAATCTATTTATGGTATTTCTTTAAATGCGACTATATGCTCAAACTAACCCTATATGCCTTACTTTGTTTCCTTTATCAATGTATTGCGCTCTCCTGTATAACTTGTGGAGTATGTTTTATATGCTCAACCTTGCTTACTCTATTGCTCAGAGGAGGAGGACTTCGACTACGGTGAGGACCAGGACAAGTAGGCCGCGTCTTACTGTCATTTGCCTGTGGACAGGCTCAGTGGGCTTCTTCTGCTTCGGCTTTTTCTTCCACTGCTATATTTAAATTTGGCCTATGGTTTATGAATGTAAACTTTGGCAATCATGCCCATTTAGTTAATAAATGTCATTATGTAGGATCGGAAATGGCAACAGATGGGTGAATGGTGCCTTCAAAAATCGCCCCGAAGTATCCACATGCTTCTCCTCTCCGATAGCTATAGAAGCTGAGAAGAAAGAGATAAATGCTCACTGGGAATGGAAACCAATTTTGCCGATAGACCAAATATACTCACAGCGGAGGCAAAACTAGACTGACAAAAGAACATAACATACTTTGCCTAAACTGAAACAACCAGATGCTGCAAACAGAGATTGCACAAATCAGATTAGGCCTTGTGAACTCAATTTCCAATTCGATTGATCTATAAGCTTGGTTGAGAGCAAATAGCAGAGAAACTAAAAAAGATGAAACAGATAATACTCTGCTGTCCGACAACTGAAACAGTGGACCAAAAACTGAAAACAGTGATATTCAAATGGAGATCTTCTTTTGAGACCAAGACAATTCAAGAGAATAAGCTATTTGAGACACAGAGCACAAATTCCATCCGAGAGAAGGATCAAAAAAAACTTGGACACAAGCAATCGGCAAGAACTGAAAACTAACACAACAGAGAATACTTGCTCTGACCGAAAACTGAAAACAGGTTGAAGACTGAAAAACAAGAGCAGTTCGGCAACAGTTAAAAGCTGAAACAAGCAGAGAATTCAAGCTGCTGAAAACTGAGTTGAACCGAATTGATTGGAAGCTTCAAGGACTGCAATGGCCAAATCAGATTACTGCTGCAGACTGAAAAAATAATAAACAGCTACAATCAAAAATACTGCAGACTGCCGAACAGAAACTGAAGAATTACAGCAGACCGAAAGACTCTTTTGACAACAGAATTCAGAAGCAAATAGCAGGAAATTAATTGACAGCAAGAAAGGTAAACTAAAGACTGAATGCTGTCGGCAGCAGTCTGCATATTTTCGGATGAAACCTGCAAAGAAGCAAGACTGAACAGTAAACACTGCACAGCCGGCTGAAAAACAAGGAAAATCTTGGATTGGTGCTGCTCTTCTCCAGCCAAAGAACTGGGACTAAAAACTAGACAGCAAGAATGACCTCAAGAACAAGAAAATTCAGACCAATAGGCAATGAACCAAAGTCTGGACAGAAATCTGAAAAAGAACCGAAAAAGAGAGTGATTTTCAAATTACTTGCCATTCTCCAATCTTTTGCTCAAGAGACTTTGAAATTCAGCAGGAAAGGATCTCACTACTGGAAATCATACACCTAGAACAGTCCTTCCACCAAGACACAAAAGATATGCACTTGCACTGACTTCAAACCCTACTTTTTGCAAACAGGGGAAGTGAGCCGAAAATGAATACACATTGATTTTGAGTTATGCTCTTAGGAATAGTTTGGTCAAATGACCTTGGGACTAATTTCCGGCACAGAGCAAAAAGGATTCATCTCCTCAAGCAAAAGAATCAACTCAAACACAATACACACAGGGAAGAACAAAGACCACCAAGAAAGAAGAACTGAGGCAGAAACTCCTGAGGAGAGCAAGAATCCATAACAACCCAATCATAAGGTCTCCCAAATGAATTCATTATCATGAATGATTACATAATTGAGTGTCTACCCCATTCCATACAGACCCATACGCAATTGTAAAACAAGAGGTGTTTTCTAACTCCCTACAGAACAACTCACTAAGCAAACACACTCGCAGGAGCACCACACTCTTACTGCTTTCTTGCACACATTGAGCTACTGCACTCCCCCTTCTCTAAATAGAGGAGCTCACCTCCTCAAAGAAGAAATTCAAGAAGTGGCGGCCCACATCCACTACTTGACTCTTACACACACAAAAAAAGGCAAGAAGTCAAACTCTCTCACAACACAAGAAATGGAGGGAACCAGCCACTCCACTTAGGCTTGAGTCAATTCTCCAAATTGCCCCTCAAGCACCTTCCCGGAAGCTTCCCGCAACCGGTACCCTGACCGTCTAGACCTCGATTCCTCCCTGAGTCTAGTCCCGGTCTGCTCCGCTGCACACGACCGCACCCAGCATCCTGACTGTTTGGACCTCAGCGCTCCTCCCTAAGCCTAGTCCCGGTCCACCTCGCCGCTGTCCGTCGTGTCCACCTTCGACAGCTTCAGCTCCAGCTCTGGTTCCTCGTCTCCCGGCTCGCAACCACCTCAGCAGCCTCAATCATCTTCGATGTCTCCGACCGTCTGGACCTCAACACCTCCTGTGCCTAGTCCCGATCCTCCCACGCCTCACCATGACCTAGCTCCGAAGTCCTGCAGTCACACAGACAAGCAAACCGTCACATAGCACCGCTCAAAACAGCATAAACAACAATAGTATCAAAAGAAGGTACTCCCGCATGAAATACCCAACTCGATCGATCGAAAAAAACAAGCGTCCTAAACACGTCTGACCGCGATCGACCAAGTCCAACCGAACTAGACTGCGCCATGCACCGACTTGGCGCGAACCAACCAAATCAAACTCAAACTTTCTAGAACATGAGTCAATTACTCATCACAAATATGGGGACACCTCCACATGGTATCTCAATCTCTCCCTTAATGAGCATATTGACAAACAGAGAAAAAACATAAAGTTGAGTTTGTTTTGAAAGTCATACATGGTCTGAAAGAAAAGTAAAGAGACTCAAGACCATGTAGATAAAAGGAGCAAAAACAGAAAGAGCAAGTTTTCCTCAAAAGCTCCCAGTTTTTCCCTTGAAATGGCTTTTTCTCCAATATTCTCCCCCTTTTGGCAATAAAATCATCAAGATGCAAATGAGAGAATAAAACATGGTGTTGGATGGAATGGCTGAAGATTGTTTATTTTGAGCATTGAAAACCATGAAGATTATCCAAAATGATCATTTGAGTATTACACCAAGCCATAACACATATGAATGCTATCAAGATCATGACAAGAGAGGATCCAGGAGTTGTTGCTCCAGGGTCAGACAAGTAAGCTATGACTTGGCAAAACTCAAGGCATGCGACCTAAGCCTTAATCTTCGACCGATCGACTGTGACTTCGACTGCTCTGATACAGAAGCAGCTCGTCTAATTGAAGAGGTGGAACCAACTGGTAGGAAGGTCGTTGAGGATATGCGAGTTGGATCTCCTTCGTCAAACTAGCTTGTAACAGGGGATTTTGTAAAGAACAAACCTTAATGAAATTCATCTTTATTTTCCTGTAATTCATCTTGTTGAGTAGTTAGTACTCGTAAGACAAAAAAAGAAATGAAAGAAAATAAAAGTACGATTAAGAATTGAAGTTATATGAATAACTATATCCTAACCCCCGACCATTAACTTAGTTTATACGAATAAATCAGGCAAATAGTACTTAATAGAGTATAAAAAAATTAGAGTAGTTCATCCAACTATTGTTATCTACTTCGATTGTCATGTTCTGGTAGCAAAAGTTAGGAACGAGTCGACGCTAGGAAGCTCCTTCTACTGGGCAGGACTGCGTGCAGCGAGGAGAGACTTTGACTAGATGATGTTACCTTTCTTCGACTAGGTCAATCAAATCAAAGATATAACAAGAATGGGATAAACACTCAGAATATGGTATGTGGAGATCAGAGCGGTTTATCTGACTATCGTTGTCGACTTTGATTGTCATGTACTGGTAGCAAAAGTTAGGAACGAGTTAATGCTAGGAAGCTCCTTCTAGTGGACAGGACCACGTGTAAAGAGGAGAGACTTCGACTAGGTGATGTTACCTTTTTTCAACCAGGTTAATCAAATCAAAGTTATAAATGAGTAAAGAACAAACACTTAGCAATCTTCTTCATTCGACTTTACGTGGTTAACTCAATTGTTGTCTACTGATAGCAAGAGTTGGAAGTGATGCTACGCTAGGAAGCTCCTTCCAGTGGGCAGGACCACGTGTAGAGAGCAGAGACTTTGACTAGGTGTTGTTTCTTCCTCTGATTAGGATTAAACATATTGAATGTACCAGAGGTGTACGAACAAAAGAAAAAACTCTTCTCCACATACGACAATAAATATTGAAAAGACTAAAAACTTTATTGAAAAAGCTAGAGATATTACACGTAAAACTTATGCAATTGGTCAATATTCTAAGAGTTTGAGAGGATCTGGCCATCTTCTATGGCGAGTCATACCGAGCCTGGCCGTGTAACTTTGACCACAGTATAAGGACCTTTCCACTTGGGGGGAAAGCTTGTTCCGATTAGACTGGGACTGAATTCTTTTCAATACCAAGTCACCTACAGCAAGGCTGCGAGGTTGGACCTTACATTGGTAGTATCTATGCATGGCTTGTTTATAGACTGCCAATCGAATTAAGGCTTGATTCCTCCTTTCTTCGATCAGGCTGATGTCATCCACTCGAAGTTGCTTTTGATTAGAATTGTCAAAGTTCTCGACCCTTGTCAACCAAATCTTTAGCTTCGAAGGAAGCCTGGCTTTGGCCCAAAAACTAGAAATAACGGAGTTTCACCTGTTGCCCAACTAGAAGTTGTGCAAATTGCCCATAATAATGAGGGTAATTCTTCTAACCAAGCTCTTGAACACTATACAAGCTGGTCGAAAACTCGAATTTTAATTCCCTGCATTATTTGGCCATTTGCTCTTTCTACTTCCCCATTGCTTTAAGGATGGGTGACAAAGATAAAACATAACTTGGTATCTAATTCCTTGCAAAATTCTTGGAACTTTGCACTCAAGAATTGTTTACTGTTATCAGTAATTATTCGACTTGGTACCCCAAATTAAGTAATCACACTCATCATCATGAACCTTTTAATGGCTTCCGTTGCTATCCCAGTGACAGGTTCGGCCTCAATGCATTTTGTGAACATATCAATAGCCACAAAAAAGAATTGGAAGCCTCCTGATGCTTTTGGGAATGGTCTTAGGATATCTAGACCCCAGATCACAAAAGGCCAAGATAAAGGAATAGTTTGTAGAACCAAACCTGGTTGGTGTATCTACCTATTATGAAACTGGCATTGTACGCACTCCTTAACCAACTCTTTGGCATCATTGAGGGCTGTTGGCTAGTAAAAACCTTATCGAAAGGCTTTTTCAACCAGGGTTCTGTAAGAAGAGTGAGCTCCACAAATGCCCCCATGAATGTTGTGAAGGAGTTGTAATGCTTCTCTCTACGGAATGCATCACACGAGAACCCCTTGAGTACTCCTTTTATAGAGTACCCCATCAACCAAAGTTTACAATTTGACCTTGCGGGATAAATGATCTGCTTCAAGATCGTCATCGAGTATAGAACCCCTCTGAAGATACTCGTAGATGGGCTCCATCCAAGTATCCTCGTACTCAAGAGAGGCTATCTCATTAGGAGTTGTTTCTAGTATTTCGACCAGAGACGGCTTCTAGAGTTGCTCCAAGAAGACTCCCGTTGGTACTTGAGATCAGGAAGAAGCCATTTGAGCCAACTGGTCAACAAGAAAATTATCCTTTCGAGGGATAAATTGTATCTCAAAACTAAAGAAATGTCTCTCAAGCTTTCTCACTTCTGATAAGTACTAAGACATTGTCGTACTAGAGCATTGGTACTCTTTTCTAACTTGATTCAGGACTAGTTGAGAGTCTTCTCTCACAAGTAGTCAACGAATCCCGAGCGCTTTCACAGCTCATATGCGAGCCAATAAACCTTCATACTCAGCCACATTGTTCATGGTTGGAAGTTCAATTGAACAGCATACTTTAAGGTCTCTCTTGTAGGAGATGCCAGGACCACCCCATGCCCCAAGCCACTAAGTGTAAGTGACCCGTCAAAGTATATCATCCACTGGTCATGGAAAGTCCACTAAGGATCCTAAACAGGTTCAGAATTTGCTCATTTAGCAATAAAGTCTACCAAGATTTGGGATTTAATGATCGTTTGAGAACAAAATGGTCGAACTTCCCAAGTTCAACCGACCATTTGGCCATCCGTCCCACTGACCACTACTAAGGCAAGCTTAGATGACACAATAATTTTATATGCCTTAAAATAATGTCTCAGTTTCCTCAAAAACATGAGGAGGGTATACAGGAGTTTTTGAACCTGAGGGTAGTGCTCCTTAGGTCTGTGTAAAATTTTGCTTACGTAGTAGACTGGTCATTAGACGCTCTCGCATTCTGTTACCAGTACTATGATTACTGCCTATGGCAGGGTAGCTAGATATATTAAGAGTGACTCTTCTGTTCTTGGAGAAATCAGAACAGGAGCACTCGTAAGATATCTCTTGACATCCTCAAAGGCATCGGTAGCCTCCTTCAACCACTCAAAACCCTCATGTTTCCTTAGAAATTTGAAAAAAGGAAGCCTTTTTCTCCCAATCGTGTAATAAAATGACTTAAAGTCGCCATGCACCCTGTGAGTTTTTGAACTTCTTTCTTTGTGGTTGGAGGGTGTATTTGCTCAATGGCCTTTATCTTTCCAGGATTTGCCTCAATACCTCTTGCCGAAACAAGGAATCCAAGCAATTTACCTGAAGAAACTCCGAACACACACTTCTCAGGATTGAGTTTCAAGTGGTGTTTTCTGAGGTTGTCGAAAGTTTCTTGCAGGTATGAAATGTTGTTAAGTTATTTGAAGCTTTTTATGGTCAAATTATCAACATAGGCTTCCAAAATTTCAGCCTAGTTGAAGAAAAAGGTCAATTGCAACAACTGCAGAAAAGTCAGACCAGCATTTTTCAAACCAAATGGCATTTTGACATAGAAAATTTCCCAAATGGTGTGATAAATATGGTCTTCTCTTCATCTACTAGAGACATACTGATATGATGATAATGAGAGTATGCATCTAGAAAACTTAACGTTTCATAGCCTACAGTAGAATCAACCAATTGATCAATACGAGAAAGAGGAAAATCATTTTTTGGATAAGCTTTATTAAGGTCAGTATAGTCTATACACATACGCCACTTACTATTAGACTTCTTAACCATTGTAAGGTTAGCCAACCACTCTGAGTAATTAATCTCTCTTATAAAGCTTGCTGTTATTAGCTTGTCCAATTCAGATCTAATAGCCTCCTTTTGATCAGGTGTAAACCTCCATAATTTTTGTTTTATGAGTTTCTTGTCAGGCCTTAGAGCTAGCATATGCTCGATCACCTTCCTGGGGACTCCGGGCATATCGGATGGTTACCACACAAACACATCTATGTTTGCTCAGAGGAAGGTGACGAGGGTGCCTTCCTATGTAAGGTCAAAAGAAACCCTGGTACGAATGGTCTTTGAAGGCTTCGCTAGATCCAACAGAACTTCTTTGACTTGCTCATTCAACTTTAGCACAGTTTTAGGCTTCGAGTGCTTGGTCGAAGGCTGCGCCTTGGTTGCTTCTTGAGTTGGTAGCTGACCGACCATCTCAAGGGACTTGCGATCACATGTAAGCACCATTTTTTATCACAGTGGATAGTGATCACTCCTTTGGGACCTGGCATCTTAAGACATTAATATGCATAGTGAGCAACTATCAAAAAGCATGCCAAAGTTGTCATATAAGTATAGCATTATACATTGAGTCAAAATCGAACACGTCAAAGGAGATTTTCTCTAGCCTAAAATTGCTTGGAGAACCAAACATAATAGGTAGAGAAACTTGGCTAATTGGCTTGGCCTAAGATCCTGGTACAATCCTATAAAATGAGTATCGTACAGGCTTTATTCTGGTACAAGAAATTTGCATCTCGTCTAGAGCACCTGCAAACAAAATATTCAATGAACTACCACCATCGATCAACAAG
Source organism: Dendrocalamus latiflorus (assembly GCA_017311315.1). NCBI lineage: Eukaryota > Viridiplantae > Streptophyta > Magnoliopsida > Poales > Poaceae > Dendrocalamus > Dendrocalamus latiflorus. Next base: position 12,432,814 of record CM029654.1, read on the forward strand.
CGATTTACTCAACAGTTGTTGATGGTGGGCTCAACAACAATCAGAAACTGGCCCGGTCGAGTTGAAGGGATCAGACAGTCACTTTTCTCAAAAGAGATAGTGACTTCCGACCACATTAGAAAGTAATTGACAAGCGGAGGGTCAATGGAGTTTACCTCATGTTCGATAGCTTTATACTGCATTTTAACTCGTATGCTGAAGATCCTTCGTAGATGCGCTCAACGGTATGCTATGGATCCTAAAACAGCATCTCCTCATCGTCGTCTGACTACTTCCGACCACTCGATTGTCCTGGTTCTTGGATCGTAGGGAGTGGTCCCTCGCCAGAGTAATAGTCTTTGAGTTTTCATTGGAAAACTCGGCAATTACAAAGCTAGGCTTGTTGTTGTCCTTTCGAGCGGGGATTCTGTCCTTGCCCCGGTTGAAGTATGGTTTGGGATTCCGTGGCTCCTTTTCACCCACGGCAAAGACCTCCTTGGAACTTCTGGCTTGAGGCTTCTTACCTTTTGCCTTGTTCTTGTTTTTCTTGACCTTCTCCTTCCTTTTACTACCTTCGTCTTCCTCTTTGGTACCTTGATCAGCTTGGTCGATGGTCTTGCTCTATTCGACTACTTCAGTGGCAGTTGCATAACGATCAACCATCTCGAAGAGGTTCGTGACTGTAGTCGGAGGGTTTAAGGTGATGTCTTTTGTGAACCTCCTATTGCGGACTCCCTGCTTAAAAGCCCTAATGACAAAAGTGTCAGAAACATCCGAAATGGAATTATGAACCCAATTGAAATGTTTGATGAATTGTCAAATGGTTTTGTTGCTGCTCTGCTTCATCTAGTGCAGATCATCTTCTTTCCCAAGACGGTCAAACGTGCTTTAGAAATTGGCCCAGAGAAGGTCACAGAGATGTTACCACAAATGGACCAACTCTAGTGGCTGATTTAACAACCACGATCGAGCGGATCCCTCAAGCATGGTTAGAAGGTAATTCGCCATAGCATGCTCTCCTCCTGCTGCCGCTCAAACTACGGTTGTGTAAATCTAAACGAATTCGATGGGATTTTGGGACCCATCAAACTTCTCCATGTTTACCAATTGAAACCACAGTAGCCAACATACTGATCGGAGTTTGGGCATGAATGCCTGACATCCGGTAACAAGATCATGACAAGTCCTTTGCGGAAAAGGATGATTGGCATCTCAAGGCAAATATACTCGACGATGCCCAGCAGTTGATGGAACCGACCTATAATAGGCCTCGTCCATACGAGGGTAATGCTCCTTATATTCCATCTGCTGCTATAGATTTTTTTGCTCAAAGCAGTGATCGATCAATAGCTCTAAAAGCTTTTCGATCTGGGGATGTTCGAAGTACTCTCCTCCCACCAAGGTTATGGTTTGGAGAACGATGTGACCTGACATTGTGGCCCTGGGTGTCGCCACAGTGATAAGGTAAGCGGTTATAACGCTGAAAGGTTAGCATATGGTGTAGAAACCATGTAACGGTGGATGGAATCTGGATCGCTATTATTATTGCATTCTTTCATATATTGATAAAATCTGTTTTAGTTAAAACTGTTAGGTTTCAAGCAATTTTTATGTATCATATTTTAAAAACAATTTATGGCAAATAAAATAATCTGAGCCTTTCCTTGATAAACCATGCATGTTATCTATTTACATCCTGTGTATTGGCTCGTGGAGTACGGTGGTTTATGCTCACCCTCGCTCACTCAATTAATCCAGAATCAGGAGTCAGATCGCTACACTACAGCAATACATCATGCCGTGATGGTGAAGAAGATGAATAGGTTAAGAACTAGATCGCATACCCCAGTTGGCTGCCTGTGCACACGTCCTGAGGGTCCCACCTGTGTGCTTCGTTTCCACTGCTGCATTTTATTGATTTCGGTCTGATCGGCCTATAAGTAAGTCTGCTATTATATTTGTGCTTCCGCATGATATGTATTTTGATGTTCAGTACTGTATCTGTAAGCACTATCTACTGATCCAGGGAATAATGCGGTGGAATCATAGAGAATTCTGGGTTAAAAATCCGGGTCCGACAGTAATACTATTTGCTTCACGTTTGCAAGTTCGCCCTAGCTACATTTTAGTCCTGGATTGGCCACTGCTTATCGGCATTTGGTTCATTCACATAAGCGCTCGTGCTAAAGTCAAAAGCTATTAGTCATAACCATAAGCCATCAGCGGCAACGCAAAATAGCGGGGCCATTTTACATTTGCTAATTGTACATGATGTTGTTCCAATGTTACCAGGAGAACTATTTCAGGAGTCGGCAAACTTTGTGGATGATGCTATTGCAACAGATGCATCATTCGTGAACATGTTACCGGTTCCTTCGTTCAATTGTGCCTCCGTTGCCATGTAAGAGCAACTCCAAGAGATGGGTTAAAACATCCCCTAAAACAAATTTTGGTGATTAGTGAAAAACCCCCCCCCCCTCCAAAAGATCCCCAAAACCACCACTAAAAATTTTAACACCCCCAATATCTCACCCCACCGGAGCCAAATTTGGCCTCACCCCATGCGTCCCCAATCACCGTTGCCGCGCGCGAGTAGGCGATTCCGCGCCCAATTTTTTTTCCTTCGCGTTGCGTGAGACCTACCTGAGGCTGGGAGTGGATTTCCTTGTCTCTAATTTGGCTTGAATAAACTCATGAATATCAGCACTATGCTCATGTGAAACTGCGACGGGTTCACCCGTCCAATCAAAGTTCAAATCATTTTGTTCATCTCGCTCGTCTTCTATTATCATATTATGCATGATGACACAAGCATTCATGATATCATTGAGCGTATGCACAACCATACTGTACAAAATTTAAAACTAGCAAAAAATCTATTGTACAAAACACTAGCAGATAAAATAAATTTTAGGCTCCAACTAGCTAGCTAGTTCACATGCACGTGGAGATTATAGTAAGAGCAGTGGCGTTCGTTGAGATTACCGTGATAAAATAAATAGAGGAGCAGGTTGGTTGAAATGGGCGGCGCTGCAAGGGCATGAACAGGGGCGGCGCTTGGTGGTGAACAGGCTCGGCAGCTGGGCCGATTTATAACTAATATGGCCCATAAGCCCATGTAGCAGATTTAAAATATTTAGGGGACTAATTTTGGGGATGACTGTTGGAGCAAAGGAGTTATATTGATCCCCAACTTTTTGACATGTCCCCTAAAATGAGATTATAGGGGATTAAATTTAGCTCATCTTTTGGAGCTGTGTCGAGACCCGAATATACAAATCCGGACTCTACTGTGTATTCTGCACTAGTCCAGGATCACGCTAGTGCACACAGCGCAAACAAAGACAAATATCATCCACATCACGATATTCTAAAGGAAATCCAAATTATATTAATAACCAACAGAGTACGACCTTATGGCCAAGCTTACAATTATTAGCCTGAAGGGCTTGAAAGAAACTAGCAGCGGAAATCCAAAATTAAGCGTAGTAGCCACTCGACATGCCACAGGCAATCGACTGGGGAGCGAAGTCCTAATCCGTGAAGTCCTCGTAATAGCCTCCTTCTAGCAGCTCCTGCTGATCTGGTCCCTCCTCCTCAACTGAGCAACATGGGCATAAAGCCGTGAGTACTTTGGTACTCAGCAAGTCGTTTATAACAAAAGAATGCAATATAGTATGCAAGGCTTAACAATGGATGGCTGAAAGGTTAGTTTTGCACAAAGCGACAATTTAGAGTAAATATGATAAATAGATTGAAAAGCAAATTTAACAACAGACACTAAGTAATTAAATCAATGGAATTGAGTATAACCACAAGTGAACTAACCATTCACTTCCCATCTCCAACCAACCCAAAATTTCATAAAGACTCTACCCCTCGTGTGAAATCACCGAGCATTGTCCATGACCGAGGACACGGCTATTCGAATAGTTTTACACTCTGCAGAGGTTGCACAACTGTACCCACACGATGTGATTAGCCTCAGCTTAAGGAAATCACAACAAGGCTTTTACAATGATCCATCTCCACCCGATCCCACTCGCTAAGGATTCGCCGTCAAGTAGGGTAACCCCCTAGTCGATAATTGCCCCCTCTTGCGCCACACAACATCAGTAGTAAAACCAAAGTGGAGACTTCACAAATTATTATGCCAGGTCTATCCCATACTAGACATGTGGTTTGCACGATTAAGCTCAGATCAATGGCGCACAAAGTTAAGTCCTTAACAGTTACCCAGGCGAAGCATCCACATCCCAATGTGCATCCAGCACCCCCTTTACTGCACGATCATTCGCCCAAGTGAAAGCCAAGTTTGTATAACCAATGCCCATGACACTACCCATGTCATGACACACAAATTTTATAACTGTGGCTAACCACCACGTTCAAGTAAATCATTAAGTCAGGATTAATTATCCACATGTGATGACAGACCCAACATACTAATATTAAGCATGGCTAAGCAATTAGACACAACCCCATGTGACAGTTATTATTTTATCACTAAATAATTCCCAATCCTAAGGTGTCAATGGATTCATGGTAGTCAAATTATCATGGAGGGATTTAATCAATTAGGAGTATAACTACCAATACAAGGTTTATTAACAAATAGCCATGCATGATAATTTGAAACAAAATAATACATAATAGATTGAAATCTGGGTTCAACATGATCAAAGAATACGACTTGCCTTGGCCTTGCTCAGATGAGGGCTCTTGGTCTTCAAATCCAACTTCCGCTCCCTCGAACACGCGATCTAACGAGAGAGAAAACGAGACGAAAAGAGAAAATAAATTCAAATAAAATTCAAATGAACTCCAAAAACTTTCAAACCTGAACCAAAAGGTAGAGCTCAATTTTAGATGAATTTAGAAAAAAGAACGGGGTCAATCGGAGCTAGGACGAGGGAGAACGGGCTCTTGGAAAATTGGATTTTCTGAAAATCGGGGAAATTGGAAAAGTGCACTGTGCTGTGGACCGGGCGCACGGGAGGCTGAGTCTACGGTGAACCCGGCGCACGAAACAGTGCGGGGCGGCGGCTGCTGACGCGGGCGGCGGGCGCTGACACGGCGCTGACGGGGCAGACACGCAAGCGTTAGGGCTGACGTGGCCCGGCTTGCGTGGCAGCTCGGGAGCACGGCGGCGGGGCGATCGGACGGCTGTGGTGCGGCCGCGTGGACGCATCCGGGCCGTCGGCCCAGATCGGCTCACGGGTCTACGGCTCGGGCTGACGGGCGGGACCCACATGGCAGCGGCACGGCTCACATGGACCGGGCGCACGGGAAGGCGAAGGGACGCGGGGTCTGCGGCGGCGGCTGGCCGGCGACGGGGTGACGGCGGCGACTGGCCGGCGGCGACCGAGGTGGCGGGGACGACGACGGCGGCGGGGCTCACCGGCGGTGGCGAACGGCAGACGGGCGGCGGCGAAGCTCCTGGCGACGACGGCCGGCGCAAAAGACGACGAGGGCGACGGCGCTAGCGGCGGGCTCCGGCGAAGGGCGGCGGCGAGAGCGGCGGCTCGGAATGCGGAAGCCGAGGGGGCGGCCGGCTTTTATACACGGACCCCGAGGTGTCCGCGACGGGGACGGCGGCGGCGGCGAGAGTCCGGCTCGGAGACGGGGAAGACGAGTCCGGGTCGGGGACGACCTGACAGGTGGGCCCCACCTGTCGGTGGCGCGGGTGAGCAGGCGGCCGGGATCGCGTGCGGGCGCGGGCAGATGGCCGAGATGGGCGACGCGTGGCGCGCATCGAGCGGAGGGAGGCGGGCGCGGGCGCGGTCGCGGATACGCGACGCGTGGCGCGGGCGGAGGGGCGCGGGTGCGGCCTGCTGGGCTGGGCCGGCTGGTGGGTTTCGGCCCACTGGCCGGTTGGGGATTTTTGGGGATTTTCTTTTTTTTATAAATTCATTTAAATCATTTTGAGCTCTAGAAAATAGCAAATAAATCCAGAAAAATCCAGAAAAATTCCAATAAATTCCTTGAGACACAAGGAACTCAAATAAAATAACTTTGGCAAATGTTCATGTTCAGATTATTCATATTAAATCCTTTTAATTCATAAAATTCCATTTAAGCTTGAATTAATTTCAGAAAAAATTCAAATGGTGAATTTTATTTTAAAAGCTTCAAAAATGCTCTGAAATTCAGGATGTTACAAACCTCCCCCCCTTAAACGGAATCTCGACCCCGAGATTCTGGCTCTCTAAAGAATAGGTTTGGAAACTCCGCTTTGAGATCCTCCTCACTTTCCCAGGTTGCTTCCTCCTCTGAATGATTGCTCCACTGAACTTTGCAAAAACGAACGACCCTTCTTCTGGTGACACGCTCTGACACTTCCAAGATCTTGATGGGATGCTCTTTATAGGACAGATCCTCCTGGAGATCCACAGCCTCAATTGGCACTGCTTCCTCTGGCACTCGCAAGCACTTCTTCAATTGAGACACATGAAAAACATCGTGTATCCCGCTCAAGTTCTCAGGTAGCTCCAGCTGATAGGCAACTTCTCCCTTGCGCGTCAAAATCTTGAATGGCCCCACATATCTTGGTGCTAACTTTCCCTTCATCTGAAAACGCTTAACTCCTTTGAAAGGTGTGATCCTGAGATACACATAATCATTGGGCTCAAAACTTAAATCTCTTCGGCGAGTATCAGCATAACTCTTTTGCCTGGCTTGAGCTGCTTTCAGCCTCTCTTGAATCAAGCGCACTTTTTCTTCAGCTTCTTGCAAACACTCTGGCCCAAATATCTGCCTTTCTCCTGTCTCCTTCCAATTGAGAGGGGTCCTACACTTCCGACCATACAAAGCCTCAAACGGTGACATCTGCAAACTGGCCTGGTAACTGTTGTTGTAGGAAAATTCTGCAAAAGGTAGGCAATTGTCCCACTTAGCTCCGTGATCCAAAACACATGCTCTCAGCATATCCTCTAGGATTTGATTTACACGCTCTGTCTGACCATCGGTCTGTGGGTGATAGGCTGTGCTGAAATTCAGATGAGTACCCATCGCTTCGTGGAAACTACTCCAAAATCGAGAGGTGAACTGCGATCCACGATCTGACACTATTCTCTTAGGTACTCCATGGAGACTCACAATTCTGGACATATACAATTCTGCCAACTTATCTCCAGAATATGTGGTTTTGACTGGAAGGAAATGGGCTACCTTGGTCAATCGATCCACAATTACCCATATCGAGTCGTAACCTTCCTTGGTCTTGGGTAGACCTGTGATGAAATCCATGCCCACATCTTCCCACTTCCACTCGGGAATTTTCAACGGTTGCAACAATCCTGCGGGTCTTTGATGCTCTGCTTTCACTCGCTGGCAAACATCACATAGTGCTACATACTCTGCTATTTCTCGCTTCATACCTGGCCACCAGTACTTATCCTTGATGTCCTGATACATCTTGGTACTGCCTGGATGAATTGAATATAATGACTCGTGTGCCTCTTTAAGCAACAATTGCTTTAACTCTTCCTTATTGGGTACGCACAATCGCTTCTTGTACCATATGATACCCTGATCATCCTCCACAAAACCTGTCGCTTTTCCTTCCTTCAATCCAACCTTGATCCGCTGGATATTTTCATCCTCCGGTTGCGCTTGACGAATCTGACTATCCAAGGTCGGCTGCAAGTCCAAAGCGGCCAACATCCCTTCTTCAACCAACTCCAAACTGAGCTTTTGGAATTCCTCGTGCAATGCTGGTTGACTCTCCTTGACCATAATTGTGTTGCAATATACCTTCCTGCTCAACGCATCTGCCACTACGTTGGCTTTTCCTGGGTGATAGTGGATTCCAATGTCATAGTCCTTTATCAACTCCAACCATCTTCTTTGTCTTAGGTTAAGGTCTGATTGGGTGAAGATATACTTCAAGCTCTTATGATCCGTGTAGATCTCACATCTGTTACCCATCAGGTAGTGTCGCCATATTTTCAGGGCATGCACAACTGCTGCTAACTCCAAATCGTGCGTAGGGTAGTTCTCCTCATGTGGCCTCAACTGACGCGATGCATAAGCTACCACTCTTTTGTCTTGCATCAATACGCACCCTAAACCTTTGCGGGAGGCATCACAATAAATCTCAAAATCTTTCTTGATATCTGGCAAAATTAGGACTGGCGCTGTTGTCAGACTTTCCTTTAGCTTCCGAAAACTCTTCTCGCATTCTGGCGTCCATTCAAACTTCTTTTCTTTCTTTAATAGCTGGGTAAGGGGTCGGGCTACACTGGAGAATCCTTCAATGAATCTTCGATAGTAACCTGCCATTCCTAGGAAGCTTCTGACCTGGGTCACTGACGTGGGTGCCTTCCAGGTGAGCACATCTTGTACTTTCCCTGAGTCAACGGACACTCCCTCTGCTGTCAACACATGACCCAAAAAGGCAACTTCCTTCATCCAAAATTCACACTTGCTGAACTTAGCATACAACTTGTGCTCCCGCAATCTTTGCAATACCAACCTCAAATGCTCCTCATGCTCCTCCTCATTCTTGGAGTAGATCAGAATGTCATCAATGAACACAACGACAAACTTGTCCAAGTAATCCATGAACACCTTGTTCATCAGGTACATAAAGTAGGCTGGGGCATTGGTTAAGCCAAAGGACATCACGGTGAACTCATACAATCCATAACGAGTTGAGAAGGCTGTCTTGGGTATGTCCTCCGGTCGAATCCTCATTTGGTGATACCCCGATCTCAAATCAATCTTGGAGAACACTCCAGCTCCCTTTAATTGATCAAACAGGTCATCAATTCTGGGCAACGGATACTTGTTCTTGATGGTAACTTCATTGAGAGCTCGATAATCCACACACATACGCTGGCTACCATCCTTTTTCTTGACGAACAATACTGGTGCTCCCCACGGAGAGGTACTAGGCCTAACATAGCCTTTATCCAACAACTCTTGTATCTGCTTCTTCAATTCTGCTAACTCATTGGCGGGCATCCGGTAAGGTCTCTTGGAAATTGGCGAGGTGCCTGGTGCTAACTCAATTGCGAACTCCACTTCTCTTTTTGGTGGCATCCCAGGGAGGTCATCAGGAAAAACATCCGGATACTCTCTGGCAACTGGCACTTCACTTAGGGCAATCCCTTTACTTTGGCACACCATCACTTTTTCTGGCTGCTTCATGTTGGCTTCAAATCTTACTTTGCTTCCATCGGGACCGTCCAAGGTGACTGCTCGGCTTCCACACTCCAACACTGCTTGGTGCTTCTTGAGCCAATCCATACCCAAAATTACGTCCAAAGACTGGATATTCAGCACAACCAAATCTGCGGAGAACTCTACTCCTTGGATGGCTATCCTAACTTTGGGGCATCCTAGGTTTGTACTCATCTCAGAGCCTGGGGATTGAACCAATAAAATGGAACCAAGTGCAACGACTTCCAACTTATGCTTTAGAGCAAAACTCCGAGAAACAAACGAATGCGAAGCTCCAGAATCAAACAAAACTGTGGCAGGTACTGAATTTACTGGGAACTTACCGATCACCACATCTGGCGCTGCTTGAGCCTCCTCCATGGTGACGTGGTTCACCTGGCCACGCATCACGGTCTGCGATCCTTTGTTGGGTTGATTTGATCCTTGAGGTGCTCCGCGTCCTGACCCTGCTGCAGGGGTACGGTCTGGTGTGGCTCCCAAGTTGAAGCGAACTGGTGTCAATGCTGCATTCTGCGGGCATTTGTTGGCATAATGTCCCGTCTCATTGCATTTGAAACAAGTGACTGCTGACATGGGCTTGGTAATCCTCTGCTGTTGGCTTCCCACTGGATTTGGTTTTGGCGCTGAAGAAAACTGACGGGGAGCTGGTGCAGAAGTTTTGAATCCCGACTGCTGAGGAACTCGAGCTGGCTGAAAATTACCGAAGCGGGCTCTCTGAGCTTGGTGAGACTGAAATCCCTGCTGAGCCATCCTCCTCTTGCGAGACTCCTCGAGCTCGCGGCGACTGTCCTCAATTAGGAGGACCTTATCCACCATCTGTTGAAAGCTGGCATAGTCGTTGCCCACAACCTGCACCTTCAATCCTGGGTTCAAGCCTTTCCGGAACCTCTTCTGACGGTCTTCATCTGTGGCTACGTCCTCGGGTGCATAGCGAGCTAGCTGAGTGAATTTATTGAGGTATTCACTCACTGTCATGTTCCTCTGCTGCAACTCACGGAACTCCTCCTTCTTCATGTCCATCACCCCATCCAGGACATGGGCGTGACGAAAAGCAGTGTGGAACTCATCCCAAGTAATGCTGTCCTGGTCCTCGTGGGCGTCACAGTAGTTCTCCCACCACTCTGCTGCAGGTCCCTCTAGCTGGTGTGCTGCATACAGCACTCTCTCCCTGTCTGTGCATTGGGCCAAGTTCAGCTTTTTCTCTACTGAACGGATCCAGTCGTCTGCCTCCAAAGGCTCTGAAGAACTGGAGTAGGTAGGCGGCCTCGTCCTCATAAACTCTGCAAAGCGGGACTGATGATGAGTGACCTGAGGTGCTGCTACCCCTGGGTGCTGACGCTGAGCCATATTGTTCATATTCTGCATCATTGCTTGCATCATCTGAGTCTGGGCCATCAGGAACTGACTGAGAGCGGGGTCCAGGGTCGGCGGAACTGCCTGGGGTGGCTGAGTGGAACTGTTCCCTGGGTTCTGGTTTGTCTGCTCACGACCTGCAGAGTTCCTGGTTTCAACCATCTTGCTGCTGCTCTGAAAAGAAAGACCATTTGCTGAGAACTGACTTCTGAAGGCTCAATAGGTAAGAGGGAAAAGCAAAGGTAAGCGGTAAACTCGTCTAAGGGGAATAACTAATGGCAACCTAAACTAAGCAGACACTTAGCCGAAAAGGCTAACAAAAGAAGCAATAAACTCCACAAAAAGACTTTTGACATGACTGCATCATAATGCTAGAAGCAAAACTGCAGCTCACATCACATCCAACGGCAAATAAGAAGCAAGACGTTCTAAACGATACTAAAACTATAACAAGGTTCAAATCTAATGGCTCCTAATCTTCACGGAAATCTCCAATCTTGTCTTGACATATTGGGTGCTTCCTTGATCCAAACTTCACAGCACAGCTTGAAGAATTCCATGCCAACTTTTACTTTGATGGAGGGACACTCGAGACATCTATGGACATTATAGAGATAAGAAGTCAAATTGAATTTTGAAAACAATATTTCAGAGGAGGCAAGGAGAAAGAATCCTAAGGATGAGGTAAGAATCAAGAATTACTAGATAATCATTTGGTTGATTTGATTTAGAAAATAAATTTTGAAATATTTTCTAATTCGACTACTCTAACTAGGGCTTCGTCCTACAGTCGATATAGCTCTGATACCATCTCTGTCGAGACCCGAATATACAAATCCGGACTCTACTGTGTATTCTGCACTAGTCCAGGATCACGCTAGTGCACACAGCGCAAACAAAGACAAATATCATCCACATCACGATATTCTAAAGGAAATCCAAATTATATTAATAACCAACAGAGTACGACCTTATGGCCAAGCTTACAATTATTAGCCTGAAGGGCTTGAAAGAAACTAGCAGCGGAAATCCAAAATTAAGCGTAGTAGCCACTCGACATGCCACAGGCAATCGACTGGGGAGCGAAGTCCTAATCCGTGAAGTCCTCGTAATAGCCTCCTTCTAGCAGCTCCTGCTGATCTGGTCCCTCCTCCTCAACTGAGCAACATGGGCATAAAGCCGTGAGTACTTTGGTACTCAGCAAGTCGTTTATAACAAAAGAATGCAATATAGTATGCAAGGCTTAACAATGGATGGCTGAAAGGTTAGTTTTGCACAAAGCGACAATTTAGAGTAAATATGATAAATAGATTGAAAAGCAAATTTAACAACAGACACTAAGTAATTAAATCAATGGAATTGAGTATAACCACAAGTGAACTAACCATTCACTTCCCATCTCCAACCAACCCAAAATTTCATAAAGACTCTACCCCTCGTGTGAAATCACCGAGCATTGTCCATGACCGAGGACACGGCTATTCGAATAGTTTTACACTCTGCAGAGGTTGCACAACTGTACCCACACGATGTGATTAGCCTCAGCTTAAGGAAATCACAACAAGGCTTTTACAATGATCCATCTCCACCCGATCCCACTCGCTAAGGATTCGCCGTCAAGTAGGGTAACCCCCTAGTCGATAATTGCCCCCTCTTGCGCCACACAACATCAGTAGTAAAACCAAAGTGGAGACTTCACAAATTATTATGCCAGGTCTATCCCATACTAGACATGTGGTTTGCACGATTAAGCTCAGATCAATGGCGCACAAAGTTAAGTCCTTAACAGTTACCCAGGCGAAGCATCCACATCCCAATGTGCATCCAGCACCCCCTTTACTGCACGATCATTCGCCCAAGTGAAAGCCAAGTTTGTATAACCAATGCCCATGACACTACCCATGTCATGACACACAAATTTTATAACTGTGGCTAACCACCACGTTCAAGTAAATCATTAAGTCAGGATTAATTATCCACATGTGATGACAGACCCAACATACTAATATTAAGCATGGCTAAGCAATTAGACACAACCCCATGTGACAGTTATTATTTTATCACTAAATAATTCCCAATCCTAAGGTGTCAATGGATTCATGGTAGTCAAATTATCATGGAGGGATTTAATCAATTAGGAGTATAACTACCAATACAAGGTTTATTAACAAATAGCCATGCATGATAATTTGAAACAAAATAATACATAATAGATTGAAATCTGGGTTCAACATGATCAAAGAATACGACTTGCCTTGGCCTTGCTCAGATGAGGGCTCTTGGTCTTCAAATCCAACTTCCGCTCCCTCGAACACGCGATCTAACGAGAGAGAAAACGAGACGAAAAGAGAAAATAAATTCAAATAAAATTCAAATGAACTCCAAAAACTTTCAAACCTGAACCAAAAGGTAGAGCTCAATTTTAGATGAATTTAGAAAAAAGAACGGGGTCAATCGGAGCTAGGACGAGGGAGAACGGGCTCTTGGAAAATTGGATTTTCTGAAAATCGGGGAAATTGGAAAAGTGCACTGTGCTGTGGACCGGGCGCACGGGAGGCTGAGTCTACGGTGAACCCGGCGCACGAAACAGTGCGGGGCGGCGGCTGCTGACGCGGGCGGCGGGCGCTGACACGGCGCTGACGGGGCAGACACGCAAGCGTTAGGGCTGACGTGGCCCGGCTTGCGTGGCAGCTCGGGAGCACGGCGGCGGGGCGATCGGACGGCTGTGGTGCGGCCGCGTGGACGCATCCGGGCCGTCGGCCCAGATCGGCTCACGGGTCTACGGCTCGGGCTGACGGGCGGGACCCACATGGCAGCGGCACGGCTCACATGGACCGGGCGCACGGGAAGGCGAAGGGACGCGGGGTCTGCGGCGGCGGCTGGCCGGCGACGGGGTGACGGCGGCGACTGGCCGGCGGCGACCGAGGTGGCGGGGACGACGACGGCGGCGGGGCTCACCGGCGGTGGCGAACGGCAGACGGGCGGCGGCGAAGCTCCTGGCGACGACGGCCGGCGCAAAAGACGACGAGGGCGACGGCGCTAGCGGCGGGCTCCGGCGAAGGGCGGCGGCGAGAGCGGCGGCTCGGAATGCGGAAGCCGAGGGGGCGGCCGGCTTTTATACACGGACCCCGAGGTGTCCGCGACGGGGACGGCGGCGGCGGCGAGAGTCCGGCTCGGAGACGGGGAAGACGAGTCCGGGTCGGGGACGACCTGACAGGTGGGCCCCACCTGTCGGTGGCGCGGGTGAGCAGGCGGCCGGGATCGCGTGCGGGCGCGGGCAGATGGCCGAGATGGGCGACGCGTGGCGCGCATCGAGCGGAGGGAGGCGGGCGCGGGCGCGGTCGCGGATACGCGACGCGTGGCGCGGGCGGAGGGGCGCGGGTGCGGCCTGCTGGGCTGGGCCGGCTGGTGGGTTTCGGCCCACTGGCCGGTTGGGGATTTTTGGGGATTTTCTTTTTTTTATAAATTCATTTAAATCATTTTGAGCTCTAGAAAATAGCAAATAAATCCAGAAAAATCCAGAAAAATTCCAATAAATTCCTTGAGACACAAGGAACTCAAATAAAATAACTTTGGCAAATGTTCATGTTCAGATTATTCATATTAAATCCTTTTAATTCATAAAATTCCATTTAAGCTTGAATTAATTTCAGAAAAAATTCAAATGGTGAATTTTATTTTAAAAGCTTCAAAAATGCTCTGAAATTCAGGATGTTACAAGCTGCTCTAACAAACCATGGCGTTGCAATCAACGAGATTTGGCAAAGTTACCATTGTAACAAGATATATCTGTTTTAGAATTGCTTCCTCCATTGGTTAGCTTTTGTTTGGCTCACATGAAACAATTTTTTTTCTTTGGTAAAGATGTTTAAGAACGTGATTCCGTTTCACACAGGAGGGACGGCTCAACTAGCAGGGCCAAAAAAACCAACGCCAATCAGGAGGCGCCACCTAGCAGGGAACATGCCTGGGAACAGGAAAACGGAACAGGGAAACCGCATTCGTAAGATCAACATCGGGAAAAAAATACTGGTTTACTGTTGAATTAGATTTATTTGGTTGATGGATGCAACCATATGCCTGTTTGGATGGACTAGGACTAGTTGTTAGTTAGGACTAGTTGTTAGCTGACTAATAGTTAGCTGGCTAAAGATTAGCCCAGTCCTGTTTGGATCCAAGGACTAATAAGTGCTACTATCTCAGTGCAAAGTCTGTTATACCCTTATGCATGGTGGTCTGGGAGGGTTGGCGTGGATATCAACGTCTTTTTTCCATCCGGCTGGTCCTTTAGCCCTCATTAGCTGGGTTTGATGGACTAGTTGGCTAACAACTAGTTGGGGTTTTGGCTAAACTTTAGCCCACCCATTAGCCATCCTGTTTGGATCCTCAAGGGCTAAAGTTTAGCAACTAGTTGTTAGCCCAAGGGATCCAATAGTATTAAGTTCCACGCAACAACCAAGTCACCAGAAAACATTCAGGTTGCCCTTACAGCTGTACCATCTCAAGTAGCTATGCATATATGATTACTAAGAGTACTTATCAAACCTAGTTCAGTTTAACACCTATACTATTTAGACTCCTAATCACAAATAACACCACCAAATAAGATTCGGATCGCAGGAACTAACTGCTTGAATGCAGTCAGGAAGCAAAATGCTCGGCGCCCTTCTTTCAGCATCGACCCAAATTAAGTGTAGACGACATGTTGAAGTGTCCCGGCTTGGCCGCAGTTCCAGCACTGCCTCTTCTTCTCCGGCTTTGGGCCGTCAATGTCGCCGGCCCTCTTGATCCTCTGTCATCGCCGCCTTCCCCCTGGAGCTCGTCTTCCCGGAGAATGCGAGATGCATGCCTCCTTGATCCGAGCGACATCCCAGACCATGCTCATGCTTATGTTGTCATAGCACCGCATTGTGACGGCCATGGTCACGTCCTCCGGGAGCTTGTCGCATAGCTCGTACGCCAACGCATCGTCACGGACCGGGGGCTGCATGTCCGCTGCCAGGGTCTCCACGCGGGCGAGCTGCTCCAGGAGGGGCGCGCCCTCGTCGAACTCGAAGTCGATGAACCTCCGCCGTGCGGCGCCGGACATGTCCACGTCGTACGTGCGCGCCGCGGCCTGCCACACCTCCCTGGCGGTGGCGTGGCGGACGTAGTCGGGGACGACGCGGTCGGAGATAGCGGCGAGGATGTGGCCGCGGCACACCGCATCGCCGCGCGCCCACTTCTTGGCTGCCTCCTCCGGCGCGGCCTTGTCGCCGACCGGACCGTCCTCGGACCCCCAGTGTGGAGGCGGAGGAGCACAGACTCCATCCACCGTAGGTAGCCCTCGGTGCCGTTTAGCGGCTTGACGGACGACGCCATTGATCATTCGGTACCTGATAAAGAAATCAAAGCAGCATCAGCAACGGTGGGATTGGAAGCTGCAAGTCTGCAAGATCGATGGTTTCTTGCTCCCGTGGGGCGTTTGCACAAGCGGTTGCTGTCCATCGGGATTGGACAGGTATTGAAGAGATTAACAAAGCGTTGTGGAAAGACTTGAGTCTATGATCTGAGAGGAAAGAGGCGGTGATGATCTTCGTGTTGATGTGGAATCTGCCTGCGTTCTTCCTGGCGGTGGAGGAGGCAGGAATTTACATCGAGAAAAACTATCTTGCTCTATCTAGAAAATAGTTGTCAATTCTATTTCGGATACTATTGTGGTTTGTCTCTTGGTATAGAATACGTTGGTACCAGTCCATTCCGGTATACTGTTTCAAATTTTAAAATTTTAATATAATATATATATATATATATATATATATATATATATATTAATAAGTATATATATAATTATATGTACATATAATTTCACCTAGAAATTTCCTTTAAATATATAACATAAAAATGAGATGTCACTTCAATTATGACTGATATCGAAATACCTGGGCAGGCTGACCAATTCCGGCCGAAATGGACTAGAATAGCTGGTGTTGAGCTCGGTACAGAATTGAGCCTGCTATAGTGCTATGTGTCGTTTTAAATGCTGGTATAACATGTTATGACCATTTCAACTGGTATCGGAGTGGAATTGATAAGCTGCAGTCCACGTTAGGCGTGACTTCAACTTTCAGTTGAACCCTGAGTAGGGAAACTTTAAAGCCCGCTTGGGTGGGCCGAGAATCTCTGTCCACTAAAACGGGCCCTTAAAGGGGTTGGTTTTGGTCTTTGGATTAGATTTTTATGCGCACCTCTTTACGCATGTGTGTTCTATTGTCGAAATTGCTAATCCCGACGCGCACGTACGCGCGTGCAGTCGCCGCTTCACCGCGTAATTTTAACGGATCGGAGATGGACGGGAGAGTCGGAGACGTACTACGTGAACTTGAATGCTGGTGCCGTATCCGGGGGCCCATGACCCATGCCCTGCCATCAATTCGTTCGTCCGTTCATTATTGAAAGGCCCAAACTTTTTTGAAGAATTTCAAAGGCCCGATCTCTATCTGAGAGGATAGACTTGAGCTCAATTCCTTTTAACTTATGGCTTATAATTTATTTCTTATATTATAGTATGTATTTTAAGATAAGAACAACAGAAATATTATAGTAAAAAGTATACTGAGTTCAGCTGTACCGATTAAAATTATATAAGATTATTTTTCTCTACATACTACCTCTTACGAACAGTTAAAATTTAAAATTTTAAACCATAAAACTTTGCGCAAGAGAACTACTCTTAGTAATACATACATGCTAACCGACCGGCCTTATTTGGTTAAGGGAAAATTTGTTCAGTAGCACTGAAAGCTCACCTCTTTCGGAAAATACCACTAAAAAACGGGGTACCGGATATTACCACCAAAAAATGCATTTTTCTTCGGGATTTACCATTCTGGACAAAAATACCCCTCTCCCTCCCCCTCCCTCACCTTCTCTCCTCTGCGCCGCCCCTTCCGCCTGCGTCTTCCCCCACCGCCGGCCTGCCCGCCTCCTCCTCCACCCGCCGCTCGCCTCCCCGCCTCCTCCTCCGCCCGCCGCTCGCCTCCTCCCTCTCCGCGCGCCCCCTCCCCGCCGCCGTTGGCCTCCTCCTCGCCCCCTCCTCCGACCGCCGCCTCCCCGCCTCCTCCTCCTCCGCCCGCCGCTCGCCTCCTCCCTCTCCGCGCGCCCCCTCCCCGCCGCCGTTGCCTACCTCCGCCCCCACCTCCCTGCGCCTCCTCCTCCTCCTTTCCCCGCTCCCCTGCGTCCGGCCGAAGAGGTGGCGCTGGCGGCGGCGGTTTTGCTGCGCGCGGAGAGGGAGGAGGCGAGCGGCGGGCGGAGGAGGAGGAGGCGGGAAGGCGGCGGTCGGAGGAGGGGGCGAGGAGGAGGCCAACGGCGGCGGGGAGGCGAGCGGCGGGCGGAGGAGGAGGCCGGGAAGCCGGCGGTGGGGGAAGACGCAGGCGGAAGGGGCGGCGCAGAGGAGAGAAGGTGAGGGAGGGGAGGGAGAGGGGTATTTTTGTCCAGAATGGTAAATCCCGAAGAAAAATGCATTTTTTTGGTGGTAATATCCGGTACCCCATTTTTTTAGTGGTATTTTCCGAAAGAGGTGAGCTTTCAGTGCTACTGAACAAATTTTCCCTTTGGTTAATGGCGCTGTCCGGACTACATATCACGGTATCAGCCGTCAGCCCGTGGATCGCAAGAGCAGTGACTGCGAATTGTGTCAAGTGGCATATGATCCTAAATGCGTGGGAGTTGCTTTCGGTCGGATATATATGTGGTCCATTACTGTTTATTAAAGCGTAGCTACTGGTAGGGGCGGAGCCAGGAATTAAGTATAAGAGGGGCTGAAGGTCTAAATTGACAATAATGGTAGACGTAAATATAACATGGCAATATGTTTGTGCGTCTATTTTAAAAAACAATTCGTCCAAGTTTCAAACACAGGAAAGTGTGTTTGGCCAACACAACAATATATTGCATATCTGTAAACTTCAATTTATATGTACGGCATAATGTCGTCATATAAACCAGTAACTTACTACTTGCCCTGGTTGTTTCTTCGCTTGACTGCCTCACCACGGCGGCAAGTCGCTACATTGTACCTTACCTTGATTCTAGTTGATGTGATACCGCAAATGAGACAGACAAGGAGGAAAGTATAGAAGAACGCTAGAAGTTCAGACACAATGCTTCCCTTCAATTAGTGATGCTATATATCTCCAATTTAAAATAAAATACAAAAATTTAGAGCCTCAAACTCTACTGGGCATTTGGGCTTGAACGTTAGTTAGTGCTGATCAAATATTATTTAGGATGCCCAATGTGCATGATACTTTAGCTGCATAAAGAAGTACTAAAGCCATTAGTATATACCGGATCCTACAGCACTTGTTGATCGATGGGGGGTGCCAGGCCCCTGCCAGCCCCCCCTTCCCTCCGCCCCTGGCTACTGGCCTACTGCTGCTGCGAGTTTTGTAGCTCAGCAATATATTTTTAGCCCTTACAACACCGGTCAGGCTGGCTGGATTTTGGGTGAATTCTTTTAGATCATGGCTATGGTTTTGAACTTATAAAATTTTAAATTTTGAATATTTGTGAGAGATATTATGCATAAGAAAACAATCACATGCGATTTTGGTAGATATAACTGATCTCAGTATAGTGTCTATTATAATTGACTTATACATCATACCTTACTGGTTATGTACCTGTCCGTTGCAACAGAATTTATTGAATGTAAAAAGAATCATGCTATAGAAGAGAGTTGCGCTAATCGGTTGAAAAGTGAAGAATGATGAGAAGTTGAGGGAATAAAGCGGTTGGAGGAGAATGGACGTACAACCACCAACTCGTTCTTTTATAGTAGTAATAAAAAAAGTACCATTTATAAACTAATTGTAATAATAAAAAGTTAAAACCAAAGACCAGCCCGAACCCACCTTGTATCATAGGAGATCCATGGAGAATCAATCCAGACTTCGCACTAAGGTAGGACGTCGACGGAGCCGCCAGTAAGCACCGCCTCTCACGTACGTGCTTCCCCGTGTCGCGCCCGTCACTCACGGCTTGTGCAAAGCTTCACCATGTCTGACGATGCGAACGCCTGTTTCGGTGAATTAACACAGAAAAGTGGCGATGCCAGGGTAAAAATAGAGGATGAACTCAAAACCACAGAAAAATTAAGCTAGATTGGCATGAATATTATTTTACTCTTATATCATTTAAATTCATATATGAATAGACGACATACAAAGCAAAAAAAGAGAAATACAACAAAAATAACTCAGTAATAAAAAGCACATCCCAAAATAAATATGTTTCCAGTAAATAGAGATCAGTCATCTACGTATAAAAAATAGCAAAATTAGTGATACGATAACTAATTGTGAATGATCATGAACATTGAAGAAAAATATAACATACCACTAGCGCGCTAGCTTAAATCACAGGCAAATTCATTATACAAGATTTCATGCCTTGGAATCGTCTTAATCATCAATGCTTTTAAATATCTCTCATTTGGTGTAGCACACCATCAAATCATTGAGTCAGTCATCAATTACCTTGTTGCGTAAATCTATTTTGATAATATTCATTGTCGAAAATATTCTCTCAACAGAAGCAGTTGTGACTAAGAGGATAAATGCAAACTCGATGAGGCGATATACTAATGAAAAAGTTCTATCTTTTTCAGTTTTGACAATCATTTGAGCAAATTTTGAAATATCATGGCATTTATGAAATCCATCACTTCTCCTAATATTGAGAATGAAGGTTTGAAACTAACTCCTTAACAAAAATAGATCAGCTACCATGAAATCATCAGCATAAATCACAGTAAGTCTAATAAGTTTATTAACATCAAACATAGAGGAGTCATTTGGATTAAGACAAGATATGCATACCACTAACTCCGATGAAACTTCATTGAAGTGATGATTCATGTCATGCATAGCTACATCAAGAGCAATATTGAAAATATCAACTTTGTAATAATAATGCTAACTCACTACATACTTCTAACGCACAGATTTACCCATAAGGCTAATAGTACCATTCATGTTTGGTACATCAATCCCATGTGCCTCACAAAAGCTTTTAACTTGATCAGACAATGGCTTCCATCTGTTGTTCCTTGTATCTTGTAAACGATCTTTCACATCATGTGTCAAGCACATAGTTTCAATAATGTCTTGACGCTTCCTTTGCAAAGCAAGCGATAACTCATTTGTAATGCTCAACAAAGTAATTAAGAAATACATGATGAATACAAACTCAAAGGATTTCATCTTTCTAAGCAAACCTGCTGCTCCACCATGAGTTGAGTTTTGACAAGCGTTTTCACTTACAAACTCCATCACATCCATCATTGCCTACCACATTTGGTACATACAAAGTAAAGTTTTGAGATGTGAGCTCCACCGAGTATATCCAGGTCTAGCTAAGCTAGCTTCATGATGCAACCCTATCCCAAATGAAATCAAACAATTCTCTAACTTGTCCAATAAGGCATCATGATTCTTTGCAATCAACACATCTTTTCTGTTGTAAGATGCACTCACAGCAATTACTATAAGGGGGACATAGTTGAAGAAATCAGCAATAACTCTACTACAACTTGCGACAGTGACAACCGCCAACTATAACTGATGTGCAAAGCAATGGATATAGAAGCGTATGGATTCTCATCTCAAATAAGTTTTTGCAAACTATTAAATTTACCTCTCATATTAGAAGCTCTATCGTAGCTCTGCCCACAAAGCCTTGAAATAGGTGTCGGCCAAACCAACCAAAACTTCTTTTAATGCCATAGATGTATAATTTGTGATATGTTCAATAGCAAGAAAGTTTTCCATGTCCAATCGAAACAAAAAGAGGTGTCCTTTTTCACACTATATTCCAACCAATCAAACTTGTTAAACCATAATTCTTGAAAGGATCACCACAAGTTACCATCCAATGTCTTTAGCAAAGCATGCCCAATTATTCGAGTTGGACCATTCAACAAATATACTCTCATCACTTGATCTCTAATTTCATTGTCGTAATATTCTATTAGTGTGCGATGCGTCATATCGAAAATAACATCATTAAGATTAAATTCTACTTGAAGCCTCTTTGGTTGAGTTGCGCTCTCATTTGTTGGGAGAGTACTACTAGAATTACTTACGAAATAGTTACATAAAGTTTATTTTAATTTCTAAGAGTTCAAGTTGATCAATGTCAATAATACATATAATTTCTGAAATTATAGAAATAAATGACTCAATATAATCTCTAGCTAGAAATAAACGGCCAATAACTCAATATAAAGAATAAAAAGAACTACAAGAATAGAAGTTTACCTCTCTGTAGTGGTGGAGCCCAGCTCTCAGGCTGGGGCTCTGAGCAGTCGGTCAGTGGCTCAGTACCCTCTTGCCCACTTCCCTAGCTGGCGGCTCCCCAAGTCCCCAGTCCCCCTTCCCCCAAATCAAATCGCTCCCCTAGTCCCCTTCTCTTACTCGCCAGTCGCCTCCTCAGCTTCTCTGTGACGCGTCCCCTGCCAGACACCCCTCTTGCTCACCTCCTCACCTTAGTTGCCTCGCACCCTTGTGCTGCTCTGACCGTGCCAACTCCTCGCCAGCCTAGGCGCCTTCGCAGCCCGACCGCTGCTGCCACACCGAGATCTGCTTGGCCGCCACCTAGAACTGCTTGCCCGCCGCACAAGCAGCCAACCGTCACGCTGCTAGGCTCTCCTCGGACCATTGGGCGCCGCCAGCCTCCACCGCCAGGTACGTGCAGCGTGCTCTCTGCCTCTCTCATCGCCCTTGTGTGTGACTATGCGTGGTGCATCATTTGGTGTGTGCCTATGGCCTGGGATGGATGAACCCATCTCTACTGGGCCGACCCATCTTGGGGGGTTCGGGGTGGGCTGAAGCCTAACGAAACTCACCTGGTGGCTCCCCCTGACACAGATAATTACTACTCAATTTCATAGTATATTCGCAAATTGTCACACAATTTCCCTTAATTTGCAAGGAAAATTAGGATTCAAGCGACGCTCAAAGAGGATTCGGCTTTCGGCTGAAATTGCACGGTAGCGCCTATTAACTTTTTCAGAGGAAAAAATGAGAAAAATTGAGAAAAAACCGTTATATCGTCATGAACAATGCAAAGGAATATAGGAAAAAAAGAAAAGTGAAAAAAGTCAAAATAAGTCGAAATTAGAAGCCGATATATTCTAAGTAACTTCTAATTTAAATAAGTTGAAAGTCAAAAAAAAGAAGCTAGAGCGGTTTGAAAAGAAGCATGAGCAGGGCAGCTAGCGCGGCTTGTTTTTTCTTCTCCGGCACCAGTTGGGCGCAATGGGACTATAGTCACTGACAAGAAAACGCAGACGGATGCATATAGAGAAGAAATATATAATACTTTTTTAGAAAATTTTAAAAGGTTTACATATAGTTTTTACGAAGTTTCCATAGAAGGGTGGGACTATGTCTGCATACCGCACATGGCCCTTCCCACGCACGAGGGCTAGCTAGACGATCCGTGCAGCGTGCAATCATGCCGATCACGAAAATGGCAGTATACCAGAGCACATAACTCACTAGCCCCTACCATCAGGTACATACTACACACATCCGTGTGTACATTATAACCTCACAGGAGCTTCCAAGGAGGTACACATGCATGACAAACCAGGGATCGATGCACAGTGTAACACTAGGATACAGCAGGGCTGCAGGCCATGCATGCATGCTGCCACACCAACATGTATATGCACTCGCCTGACAAGATCCGTGTACACCAGCCAGCTAGCTAGCTAGCGGCCTGACAAGGATCCAGGCCCTGATGAGCGTGCTGATCGATGCATTGTTCGCTTTGGCTCATTCCCCTATCATGCACCTGCCGAACCTGACCAGATGGCCGGAGTTAGGCTGCTAGAGCCACAAGCCGGCCGGCCTGCAAGCGCAGCCCGGACTATGTGAAATGTTTCAGTTGATGATCATCAAGTTCAGTTCACCTGGAGCCCTGAGTTCTCTTTGCCGGTCGATTTCACGCCGATAACCCATAATATCCGTTTAATCGGTGACCTCTGGTAAAATATGATATCGATTAAATTATTTTGGGTAAGTTGAATTTACACGTATGTTTGTAATGTTTTGAATTCATCCGCTGTTTTGAACCGATTTTCGGCTAGAATTTTTTGAAACTCAAAAATCAATTTGAATTTTTCTGATGAAATCTACCAAAATTTTTCGATAATCGAAAAAAATCGGTGTTTCCGGCCTCGATAAAAAATTTGAAACCGGTAATTAAAAGGCTTGCTGGAGGCTCGATTAGATCTTGACCTCTCGCGGCAACAATCATGGCTGCTTTCCGTGCACAAATCATCCTGGGAACGAACCGGCCACTCGATTAATGATTGACAGCTAGTTAGATGGCCAGGTAAAAAAGAACACCTGTGCGTACCGTCCGACCCCACCTGTCAGCGCGTCCTCCAATTGCGTCGACGAGAACATTGGGTCCGTACGTGCCTTCGACCGCCCGATCGATCATAGGCTGCTTGTTCAGATATTCGAGGCCTCTTTAGTCTAGATTACAGCAAAGCTGACCCTGTGATTTTCCACTCTGGTCATCTTCGTCGCTGACTCTTGATCCAACGGCCTGTATGGCTACAAGTAATAAGTACCCCCACTGTTTCCAAACAGATGTCATTTTAAGTGTTAAATCAAGCTTTTAGAACTTTTGCTAATAATATATATAGAAAAGTATATAGATTTGTCTTCAAATATATTTTCATACGATTATATTCTTTATAATTTTTAATAATATATAATTATAAAAATAACAGTCAAATATAGTATCGAAGACGGTGTCAACCACATCTATTTGGACACAAAGGGATCATCCAACGCCATTGCGACGGAAGAGTGGATTTTTTTGGGGTTGTGGCTTTGACTTATGGTTTTTGAATTCTGGTTGTTCGCAAGAGACAGTACACAAAAGAAAACAGTCGCATACGGTTTTGGCCAATATACCTTAACTCGGTACAGTGTCTATTACAATATACTTGTAAACCCCGTCTTAAAAAAACGTACCATTTAAAAGTTAGTACTGTATCATAAAGTGATAAGTCAAAGGCCAAAAAGAAGAACCCAGCTAGAGATCTGAATGAATTCTTCCGTACATAATTACCACTGTGTAATGTCGCTTTTCAAAATTACACAAACACTACACAAAGGATTATAAGCTTCTAAACAAACACTCTAGCTAGCTATATATATCCCTTTCTGCACTCGCACTACCACTACCACAGTACTGCTACTGCACCCCCAAACCACCCACTACGTACCACTACCCAAAGAGTCCCAACTCCGTCGTCTCCACTACTAGCCAGTACGCACGACACACACACACACACCACCTTGGCTTAGCTAGCTCCTTTCTCCACTCACTGGCCAGACAAACACATATATATTAGAGGGATCGGTAATGGCGGCGCACTGACGTACGTCGACGGTGGTGGGCCCCATGGGGACGCCGGCCGACGACGTCGCGTACCTCCTGTGCGCCGAGGACGCCTCCGGGGCCTTCCAACTGGAGGCCGTCCAGGCCGTGGCCTCAACGACGTCGACGACGCAGGCGGGTAGTAGCGTTGATGCCAACGGCGACGCCGAGACCTTGGCCGAAGACGAGGCGGCCGACTCCGGTGAGGAGTCCATCGCAGAGTTCATCGGCGTCGAGGCCGAGCACTCTCCGCGGCCCGACTACCCTGGCCGCCTCAGGTCCCGGTCCGTCGACCCGGCCGCCCGTGCCGAGTCCGTCGCATGGATGCTAAAGGTCGCTTTCTCTCATGTCTGAACCTTAATTAGTCTCTTGTCTGGGATTTTCCTCGAAACAATTTCGGTTTAGAAAAAAATTCGGACTCTGAGAATTCCAAAATTCAGAAATTTCGAAAATTTCAGATTTTTTTGAGAAAAGTTCGATCGAAATAGTTCAAACATATGGTTCGAATTCAAGAAATATGATTATACAAAAACAGCGAAATTTTAAAAATCTTAGTTAAATCTCGAGAAATTTAAAACGGGCCGAATTTTTTTGTCGAAGCGGACATTTTTTTTTTGCCGAAGTGGACTTTTCTCGGAGAGGGCAGAAATATCATCCGAAATTGTTTTTCCTTGTACTCTTAGTCATCGTCGAGAGAAGGAAAAAGTTGACACAATACACTGCAACAGCAGCTTCATAATTCATACGTTCATACGAGCTAGTACTACTACTACATTTTAGCAAGATGCACTTCGCACGTGTTGTTCGTATAGTAGCAGTTAGAGTAGTTGTAGCAATACATGCATCTACTGCAGGTTGCTCAGAGTCATCCTTGCAGAGAGCAAGGTAAGATTGCAGCGAGCTACGAGTGTACGTACTAACATACATGCATGGAGCCAGGTGAGGCTTAATGTTTGCTAAATGTATAAATGTTTTTGCAGGTGCGGGAGTACTACGGTTTCCTCCCGCTGACGGTTTACCTCGCCGTGAGCTACATGGACCGCTTCCTCTCCCTCCACCGTCTCCCGGTACGTACCTACGTAAGCTAGCCGGCCTCTCCATTCAATCCGGTATATGTACGTACGTTCATGCATGGAATACATGTACACACTGATCGATACTCATCTCTCGTTATGCGTGTATGTCCGCTGTATCAGCGTCCAGCGCCACCTTCTCATGTACGCGCTCTCAGCAGTCTGATGGAGAACGATATAATTACTGCTCCTTAATATAAGTCCCTGTTCTTAAAAAATATGATCTTATAATATAAGTTCATTACGTCGATCAAATATGTAGTTATTATAATATTTTTATCATATACCTCTACTTTAATACAAAAAAATAAATGAGTAGTTATAGTATATATGCTATTTAATAAGAGTATGTATGGTCTAATAGTATTAATTTTTTCTTAAACTTAAAATCTTTTCGATCTGTATGTATGAGGGGTTTTAGATTTGGGATAGACTATTACACAGGCGACTGAAATTTTTTTATCTTTCAGTCACCTATAGTTGCACTTTAAATCACCTGAAGTTGCACATGTTTTTTGGGAGGAGGCTGCAATTTTAGTTGATTGAGAGTGCAATTTCAGGTCACCTGTAGTTGCACTCTGAATCACCTAAAGTTGCAGTTGTTTTTTTTAGGGGGCTGCAATTTTAGTTAATTGAGAGTGCAATTTGAGGTGACTGAAACATAAAAAATTTCAGTCGCCTGTGCAATAGTAAAACTGTTTAGATTTATATTGCGGAACGAAGGGAGAAGGGAGTATTTTTTTAGAGTAGTAGAAATTCGATTTTTTGTTGGGTGGGCACTTGAATGCGTGGGCCGGGGCACTGGAGGGTGGTAGGATGACTAGCTTGCATGGGATCGCTGTTGTTTACTTAATTCTTTCACTTTTCCACTCGAGCTAGGCATGAAACGTCGTATACATGCCCTTTTTGCCCTAATTTTAGTGCATGCTTTGTGTGTGTGGTCAATCTGGTGGAGCAGAGCTTAATTATCGATCATTGATATTGCGCTTCAATTTACTCGCTTATATTGCCCTCTACGACGTAACACTAGCTAAGCAACGTTTACGTTAAGCAACAACCGATAGATAGAAGAAAAAAAACAGAAAACAATTTAGACAGTTTATGTCTTGATTCAATATAGCCTAGCTATAGGCCCCGCAAAACCACAACTAATCACTTTTTTGGCTTTCATTTCTATTTATGCTTTGAATGTAGATAGCCTTTTTTTTGTTCAAATTAAAGAGAGAACTCGCTTACAGTGCAATTGTAATTTACAATAACTAATAGTAAAAAAAATATGGCAATATATATTTTCTCATTGGTTGGAAGTCACGAGGTCTGTTTATTACTTGCGATCTAATTACAAAGAGCGTATATTCAAAAAAATAATTGCGAAAAGTACGTAGAAATAAAAGCCATATGCAAAGCTATATAGCTAGTAGGAGACATACAATCAATTGGCGATAAACCTAGCAGTCAAATGCTTGTAATAGTACTATCGTACTATATTGAATAGTATATATATTTCAATGTGACATTCTTGCACGCTATTATTTATCATAAATGCCGTGTATCTTTCTTCAGAGCGTAGTATTAACTGGTCTTCTGCAACAAATGTCCCTCTTAATTTCCTCGGATCGTACTCTCTCAGTCTCTCTCGTAATTAATTGGAAACCAATTAATGATCAATGCCATCTATTCTTGCTAATAACGCCTTTGGAAGCAAACACTTCATTATGTCATTATGTGCTTGTGATCATGTGGAGATCCATATCCATGAAACCTCCATAGTACTCCAGTACAAGGTGGTCCATGGCACAGTTCATCTCAAGATTAAAGGTGCCCATCAGGACCATGCAATGATGCAGTTGATGCATCTTGTTCATACATCATAACTCCTCGTGACACTGCAGATAGCTAGGGTGGTCAAGAACTGCAAGAACATAGTACACCCCATGTCCTTGATTTGTGGATCCTTGCTCGCTCCGGCCTTTAATGCAGTACTTTGTGGTTTTATGTGGGCTGCAGGGACATGGATGGGCGATGCAGCTGCTTGCAGTCACCTGCCTCTCCCTGGCTGCCAAGCTGGAGGAAACCCTAGTGCCATCCATCCTGGACCTGCAGGCAATTTCAATCAACCGCGCAAATTGCGTCGATATTTCAATATATATCGTAATTAATCTTAGAGTGGTGCTTCTACGCTCCCTCGGGAGAAAACTGCACAGATCTTTTTTTAAAAAAAAACTTCTTAATTTATTGATTGGTCCAGTACCCCAATTCAAACTTTACTTTGTAGGATCTGTCAGTTTTCTTTCCCAGCGGCGGGGTGTCCTTGAGGTACTTCGATTCCCTTGCAAAACAAGCTCTAACCATAAGCAGTGCGTGTGCGTTGCACATTGACAGGTAGAGGGCACAAGATACATATTCGAGTCGCGAACAATTTGTCGGATGGAGCTTCTAGTCCTGAACGCACTCGACTGGAGGCTCCGATCGATCACGCCCTTCACGTTCATGTACTTCTTCGCATACAAGGTCGATTCGACGGGAAAGCACACGAGAGACCTCATTGACCGAGCCACTCAAGTAACATTAGCTGCAATGCATGGTACTGCACTATACACACACACCCTACAGCTACATCAACAATGCGCTACATGTTGTTTCATTGTAAATTAAGCTACAAAAGTAAACGCCACAGATATCGAGTTCTTGGATCACTGCCCATCGTCGATCGCGGCAGCAGCAGTGCTATGCGCCTCCAGTGAGATCAGGTCACTTGCATCCACTGATCCTGGGGCTGTGGCTAGTTGGTGCATTGGCCTTGATGAGGTATATACGTTTGCAGAGGTTTCAGTTTCAGTCAGGAGGCTCATGAGTTCATGACTAGCTGGGCATGTAGTGCACTGATAACGTTGTCTCTTGTTCTTGTAGGGAGCTATCAGCAAGTGCTATCAGCTAATGCATCAATTGATGGTTGGCAATGTACAGAGAGAGTCAACAGCGACAACGATGGCGACGACGACAATGATGAGCTCAGAGGAGGTTGTGTCATCTAATTCCTCTTCATCTCCTCCCCCATCAAAGAGGAGGAAGCGGTCGCCAGACACATGACAGAAGTTGAGGCCATGGTTAATTCTCAGTGGATAGTGTTATTCACATGTGGTTTTGAGATTATTCGGCTTATAGGAGTCCTAGTTTATTTAACAGGGTTTATCCTCTCTTTTTTTGTTATCCTGTTCATGTATTTTCCCCATTTCCACCCTTCTTTAAGTTCTTTTACACCTTGAGGTGGGGGCTCTTGCAGATAGCCCTACTGATAGTGTCATGATGCAGCAGCTGCAGATTCATCACTGCCAGTCTGTGAGGAGAAATGAGAGAGAGAGATCTGTGCTTGTCCTTGTTGGCTTGTAGAAATATATATGTTGGGGAGGGCCTACTGTCATTCAGGGAGTACATGGTTTGTTGAGAGCATGAGGCGTTTGGAAAGGACACTGAAGTGAGCTAAAAATGAGCTGGTTATGCATAAAGTCAGGGCTAGTCAGATTAGTAGGCCTCTTACTCCCGGCCAAGATCTGTTCACGTTCATGAGGGAGAGTTTTGTTTTGTTCTTGAGTGATGTGACTTTATTTTCCTTGTTGCTTCGAGTGAGTCCAAAGGGGGCCATGATGCTAATGGGAGGGCACATGCCCTAGTCAGTGTGAGCTCTGGGGTGAAATATTTTTTGTCCATCTCCAGGTTCATTGTGTCCGAGCATGGTCAGGCCTTTGGGGACCTTGCCATTTGTTCTCATCTGTATTAATTATTCTCATTAATAAGAATGGTGCATGTTAATTAATTTGTTTCAGAAGTGTCCGTAGCGAGGTATTGTCATTGAAAGTTCTACAGTTGAAATTTCCTTGAAATACGTAAGGGCTAGCTGACTCACGTGAGCAATTGTGCGCCTGCATATTATAATATAATTATCTTTGATATACAATATTTATGCCTATAATTAAAAATAAAATTATATTTATTATAAAACTCTAATATCTATATATGATCAGTTTGCACTATTATAATTTGACCTTAACAAAATAAATAACGCATATATTCTCTTTTTCTATCAATTAATGTGAGAATTTCTAAGATTTTTTTATTAGAATTATTGTAGAATTTTCTTTCACTCAAAAGTAATGTGATGTTTTGAATATCACCAATTGTTCACATTAAAATAAACAGGTTCTGTGACACCGAAAGATCCCAAATTTAGATTTATACCACCGAGCTTCACAGGTGTATTTTCATACCACCGAAAGACCTCTCCGTTCAGTTTTTTACTACTCCGGCGTGTGCTGTTAATGCTTTATCCCGTTTTCTTTTTTTCCGCCAAAAAATAGTAGGTGAAATACCAACAATACCCTTCCCTGTAATGGCCGAGCACGACCACTTCTATCGAGCCAAAGCCAGAGTCGGGGCCTCATCCATCTCCGTTCATGTCCTGGTTCCCATCAGCGCCGAGCTGCTGCATTCGCGTCCTCGCCGTACACTTAGCAAACTGGAGGCTTAGGAGCTAGCTAAGCTTCCCCGGGCAGCACAAGCGATGGCTCTGTTGCTTCCATGGCAGGTGCTAGCCCTGGACGTCACCTCACATACTTATGTCTTCTAATTGAGACCTCAAAAAGATCAATTACAGCTCGAAACTCTTACAATTTCTTCCCAATTGCACCATACGACACCGATTTCCCCTCCACGGCCTTTCTCACGTCTCCCCTGCAGCCCGCCATGGCCACGGGGGGTCGCGCCTGCAGCAAAACCGCGCGTACTAGTGGGGACCAAAACAGAGGAGGAGGAGGAGGATGGCAACCACCACGGTAGCGCCGTCGAGGACCGCGCTGGAGCCGGTAGGGGGAGACCGTGCAAGAAGCTGGGGAGAAGAGAACGCGCTGAAGCTTGGCGGCGCAGCGCAGGGGAGACGGCCGCGGGTCCCCGGAGAGCACCAGAGTAGGGACACCCCGACCAGCGTGGCGGATCCGCGGTGGCGGCGCGCCGAGACCATCTAGTGTTTCGGCTTGCTTTCTCTGCTCACTTCCTTCGTCTCCTCGGTGAACAGAGCAGATGCTCATGGAGGTTGCAAGCTACAAGAGGAAGGGCAATATGGTCAGGCCCGTTGACGAGGGCGTGCCAGCTGAGCGACGGCACAGGGCCCCCAAATTGGTGGGGCCCCCAAACCAATACGTATACGTATTATGTACAGGCTACAGCCGGTCCCGGTCCTGACTCCTGCGGCTCCTGCCGATGCGCATGCCACATGGCGTGCCTGCTAGGGTTTCTTCAATTCTGCGGCCGCTGATGTGGTGACGAACTGACGACGGTGGTGCCGCTAGCATCAGTGGTTCATACGACGCCTTCGTCGCCGCGGCCGGCGCGTTCCCGTCCTTCGGCGACACGGGCGACGCAAGCGAGCGCAAGTCCTGGCGCAGACTTCCCAGGAGACCTCCGGTACGTACGTAACTAGCTAGAAAGTAGAAACTGTTTTCGCACAATCGCACGTAGGAAATTAACGTATATATTGTGGTTGGACTTTGGAGTAGAGGCTGGTTAATTATGAAGATATAATTGGAGATTTCATTTCAAGAAATACAAGATGTATGATGCTTTTTAGTAGAACATGAGGTCAGTACTATATTTTTTTGGTCTTAATATTTGATATATTTTCAAATCTTGTATGGAGTAATACATATTGAAGTTACATCTTACATGATTGTGCGATAGTATGCCTTAGTTA
The DNA here is from genome assembly GCA_017311315.1 of Dendrocalamus latiflorus. Classification (NCBI taxonomy): domain Eukaryota; kingdom Viridiplantae; phylum Streptophyta; class Magnoliopsida; order Poales; family Poaceae; genus Dendrocalamus; species Dendrocalamus latiflorus. Next base: position 12,464,593 of record CM029654.1, read on the forward strand.
TATTAGACCAATATTTTTTAAAAATTGAGGGCCTCATTTTGCAATTCGCCCTGGGGCCCCAAATTTCTGGAGACGGCCCTGAATATGGTTATACTTGACGGCAGGAGTCTCTGATTGGAAGGCGCGGTAAAAAATGGGACGAAGGGTTTTTTCGGTGATATTTACTTTGGAAGTTCGGTGACATAAATCTAAACTCAGGATTTTTCGACATTATATAACCATTTTTTTTTTGTAGTTTTATATGGTTAGTTTAACAAGTGTTGAATGGACTCCTATTTGAATCTCTAAATGCCAGATGAGTAGCTTAAATGTCATCTTTGCATTTTTCGCATGACAATATGTCGTCTTGCATGTGAAACTCACGTCAAACTTGCAAATAACGAAATGGAAAGAAGCCGACAAAATAATATAGTTTTCATACTAGAGAGAAAGTAGTTTGCCATACACCGTAGGAGTCCTACGTACTAGTAGCACTCGGCACACAAAGGTATCTGTTGCCTAAAAACCATGCAATTGCACAGTAAATCTTTTTCCGGCACTAATTAACGAATTCCGTACGGCCAGCTCAATTAGACATTCTTCAACATTTTCGCTCTATTTGCAGTGGTCAGTATTATTTGCCTCTTGTAAGATTGTGAGTAACCCCAAGCAAGAAACATGGCTTGTCTGTCACATCTCTTGTGCCATGTTTTCAGCTCTTATCGTGCTTGCAACAATGGAGGAAGCAGCAACAAACTACCAAGCTGGTGTGACATGACATGACTCAAGGCAGGGAGTCATGAGACCACAGTATTAGCATAGCATGTTACTGCAGGGCATGCATGGCCTGCATTGCATACTGTCCTAATGGACACAAACAAGGTCATGGCCATGGAAGCACCATACAACAGAGATTCGGGATTGCAATCTCTTTTGGGCAGGTGCAGTGAACACACATACAGCACTAATCTGTTTCCGTCTTGCTCTGATTTGATGTTTACATGGCGATCGATGTCGTATCCTTAACACCCCATACTTAACAAATAGGGTTATCAATAGCTTTATTTTGCACACTATAGCAACACTACGATGATCTCTCTCAACTAAACATTAAACATGCATGACTCAGCACAGCAGTGGCAAACTGGTTCTTTGCACAGGGATCAAACAACAGGATTTCTGATTTCAAGAAAAAAAAACAACAGGATTTCAACAGGAGTTTATGATCTTGGACAAAAAAAATGAAGAAGAAAATCTTTAGGAAAGGTCAAATTAGAGGAGACTTTACATGCTTTTGGGGAGGGGAAAACATCTTTCCTCTTGGGTGACACGTGCCATGAAACAGATAGCCCTTATCAGGAAAACAAGGACACTATGCCATCAACTTATATACCCAACCTTAACTATTTGACACAAACACTTCACTTTACTGGTATGCAACGTTGCACTTATTTCCTCTCACAAATCTTACACGAATGGATGAACCTTTTGGAATCCTTATAGCCCCAGAAGCCAAGGAGAAAAGAACTAGTCAGTCAGTGGTGTTTGAGATTCAGAGATTGCAAAAGGAGGTGGTCGTGCACCAAGATTAAGCACGGACTGACCTTTCTCTTTGGTCCTACGTCCACCATGCCACTTTAAAGCTTAACCAAGTTCAGGTCGCTTGTGAGAAGCGTCAGGCTGCCAGCCACGAAATGGAGAAGCTGTAGCACTGCTGGTGGTGCCGTCGTGGTGGTGGTGGCCGTGTAGGACCCCTGCTGGCCGGCCAGCCGGCCGTCGATGGGTCAAAAGTTAGACATGATGGCAGAATGTTTGGAGCGGGGCGATGTTCTCTTTTGCCCGCGTGGGAGCGCCGGTGCCCCATTTTTCTGCAGCTTTGTGCAATTGTACAACCGCAACAGCAATAGGTGACGGGTGAATAGTGCCACACAATAAATCTTCTTAAAAGTATTTTGAAACTCTTCACTTCAATAACCACAAAGCTATGGAGATCAAAGCTGAAAGTCTAAATCAAAGCAACAATCTCAAAACACAACGGTTTGATCGATGAGCGGTTCGATCGGAACCTAGGAGCAGTATGACCGCTCTCCTATTCTCATAATAGAAAATCAGTCTGAATCCAAATCATTTTTCATGTAACTCCTAAAATCCATAGTCAAATAAGATTAAACTTTGCACACACCTAGTTTACGGTCTCAGAAACCTATTCCATCTAAAGTCACTTCAATCTTTATCAAAATTCAGATATTTCTCAAGAATATGCAAAGTTGCACCAAGACTCGATATATAATTTACTCGTAGTTAGAGAATGGACAAGATAACTGTAGATGTACTCTCATATATCATAGTAACCTAAATTTCTCAAAGATTTGAAACAAAAATTTGAGATCAAGAAACCTCAAGATTGAGCCAAACCAAGCAAAACCGGACAATACCAAAATCCTACAAGACTTAATGGCTATATGGATGGAATGTGATCTTCATAAATCATTTTTATCACTTATACATCATTGGCACACAGTAAGATCAAGAAGTAAAGAGATGAGATCAAAATCAATAAGAACAAGTGCAAATCAACCAAAATAAGGAGATTACACGAAAGATAAATAAAGTTGATGTATTGCTACTTGAGAATGAAAGTTTTATAGCCACTCCACCTAGAGGATAAGAGATCAAACCGCAGTACTCACTCTTCTTGTCAAGCGGAGACAAAAGGGGAAATGAGCCATGTTGTTTTCTTAGTCTTGTTAAAGTATGAAGGACTATGTGAGAATACCCTAAATATTATTGTGATAAATCATTGTCAATTTAGAGAGTCGAAGTTTGAAAATACAATCTTTTGTGATTTTGTCAGACGATCCTTGGAGTGTTACTTTGCATGCATGCCGTGATGTGAGGACTCATTAATTGATGGTGCTATTGGCAATACTTAAACAATGCATGCGAGTTGTTGGATAGTGGTTGAACCACTCGGCTATTTAGGTTTGACCGCATGAAGGGCAGCGGCCTGACCGCTAGAGCCATGTGGTCTGACCGGCCAGACTATTGATTTTGAGTCAAATTTTTTATTTTGTGTATTTAAGTCACAGAATAGGTTTTGGTCATTTTTTCAGTGGATATATGTTGCATGAGCTATGTTACAGCTAATGTGGATCAAGTTATGAAGAACTTATGCCCAAAAATATTTTTTTTGTCTTTAGATGTGTAGAGATACTTAGAGTCAACAATGGTCAATGGCGATGATCGGGGCTAGACTCATGGAGAAGTTGAGGCCCAGAACGATCAAGGATACCTAGTGAGACAGTGAGCTCAAGCATGGCACGAGAAAGGCGGAAAATATTGAATGCGAGTTCGAACGGCGGGATAGCGCCATGTAGCTTACACAAGTCAAGTGAGCCGTGCTTCGATGGAACCAGAATGGGAGAGACTTGGCGGCACGTACCAAGCTAGTGGTGCACCTACACATAGCAAGTATAGCGATTGATTGCAATGGGAGATAAATACCATATCAAGAAAGGGTATTTTGGTAGTTTAATCAAAATATTGGAAACCATCTTGGATCAAAACCGCGGCGTATGGACGATACATTGGAAAGCGGTTTAGGTCAAGGTGGAGCTGATTTGATCAAGGCGATTTAAGACTAAGGATTTAGCGGATGTACACTTATGCGCTTTGAAAAGCGTGCATAAGTGAATTTGTGAGAGTAAAACCCGTATATATAGGGTTAATAGGTTTCCCCATTGTAATAGCATATAGGATCCATTAAAGGGTGTAGGTGGCTGGTTGCCCACCTATAAAAGGAAGTGGGATGAAAACATGCAGGTTAACCATCCACCCCATCTCTTATGCTCTCTTATGTAGGTTTAGGGTTAGGATTTGAGAGTAAGTATCTTAAGTGTTTTTTGTCCTCTAAGGTGGAGTGGCTATAAAACTTACCTTCTCAAGTAAGCTATACATTAATTTTTTTGTGCAATTCTTAAGTCCTTGTTTTTGATTGATGTGCTTGACTTTTTGTTGATTTTGATCTCTCTTCTTTTCTTTTTGTGATATTGTTACGCCAAGAACGTGTAAAAGATGGAGATAATCCTTAGGAATACATCTTCACCCATCTAGGCATCTTGATAGCAAGATTCACAAGAAAACTCGGTTTTGCTTGACTTTGGTCTCTTTGGTCCATCTCTTGATACGATGGTTATTGGCTTGGTTTTTGTGATGATCTAACTTTCTGTGACGTGTGAGAACGTATCTAGACCCTTCTTAGCCATCATTTACCCACGATCAAGTTGTATTCACCGTTTAGGTTTTGGCTTGGTTTTAATGCACCTCTCCTTCAAACTGAAAAATATCTTAACTTTAGCCATATTTTTCATGACATTTGTTCGAATATGTTCACAATCTCCTAGAGAAAATCTCTGCAAAATTTCATATCATTTGGATCTACGGATCAAAAGTTCTCTCGATTTTAGTTTTTGAATTCTGATTAAAAATACTATTTATTTACCTGATTTGACTGTAGCAGCAGTCAGACCGCCATTTCTATACCGGTTAGACCACTGGAAAGTGGTTGATTCAAAGTTTTGTGTTCTTGAGCCATTTGTCTTGAGTTTTTGGATTAAAACTCTATTTTCTGTAACTTTGTAATTGTATGAAAATAGAATCTTAAATACTTAGGGGGAAATTTGAGTTGACACTATTCACCCCCCATTTGTTGCCATTCGGTCCAACAAAGTATATTCTGCCCATATTTTCAGAATAGCTTTAGCTTTTTGATAAATTGGTTGATTTATAAAACTCAATAAATTATGTGTATGGTCTTGCAGTTTATATACCTTTGACGACCACGCCTTGAACAGAAAGAAAGATAAAAAAAGATGAAAGAAAGGCCGCTTGCCCTTGTGAGGCAGCTCAACCAGCTCTTTATCATTAGAAATTTAATTAGTACAGCAACCACCTAGCCACGTCCATCCATGCATCCAGTAGACCACCGTCGTGTGTACGATCAGACGAGCTCTACGGTGATGCGCATATCACTATCAAGGCATATCAAGCATTGCTCGATGCTGTAGTAAGAACATAATAATACGGGTCTGTTCTTTTTTGCTGAAACTTGTGGTTTTTGGTTATGGGTTGTGACTTTTAGGCTGTTCATGTGAGAGATGACAGAGTAACAAAAACTCACGTGCGGTTTTTGCCGATATAAATGAAGTCAGTACAGTACTATAATTAACTAGTAGACTCTATCTTGAAAAGATATTCAGTTTAAAAGCTAGTTATTGTAGAAAAGCCAAAAAACAGCTTTTAAAAGCCAAAAAACATGCCCTATATATGTTGCAGATGCAGCCTCCATCTCAATCATCAAAGCACCAAGAATGCATCAAGAAATGTGGGTAGTTTTTTTCAGCTGCGACTTATAGTTTTTGATTCTATCGTAAATGTTTATATGAATAAATCAAATGCCGATAAGACACTTCAAAAAAAACTGTCCCAATAAGTTATTTCAAACAAACTGTCTCGATAAGCCACTTCGAAACGATGGTTAGAAGCTATGTCGTTTGTTTGTTTATTTGAGAGAAGACGTAAACTATAAGCTAAAAAAAACTCGACAACAAACCCTACAGTTGCTGCTGCCTTTCGGTCAGCCTTATCTCGCTTTCTTCAGTTACCTGCGTGCCACGAAAGAAAGAGCTAGCCTGGACATGGCCGTGGCCTTGTGGGGCAAAAGAGGAGATAAAGAGAGAATAGCTTTCCCTGAACGATCAAAAGAAACGTAGGATCGATGGGGACTAGCACTAGCTCTTACGTTGCAGAAAAAGAACCAGAAATTCAGAGTGAGCAGTAATGATGATCTACGGTCTACCGTCTACGTTTGTCTCCCGCCGATCGATCAGAGCCGACGTGAACGTCCGATGAGTGGAGAACCGTCTTCGGGTCGCCGTGCGTCGATGCGAGATGTCTGCAAGATCTCAAGATTGTTGCAATGATGAGCTCAGCTCCTCCAATGTGGCTGCAGCCAGCTACAGGTTGCTGCAAGAAAGTACAGGACGACCAATCAGGGGCTTGACCTCCAGTCTGTCCATAGTCCCATACACTGTCACACACACGCACTGTTGTGGCTGTGCATCTTGGGGTCTCAACTCTCAAGAGGCCATGCGTTAGCAGTTAACCAGATCCTGCCATTCCATCCTGCCATCCATGTTCACTAGGCCGTGGTCCTGGGCCTCTGAAGAAAGGCTGTAATTGATGCACAGTTGCAGTGGGCAGACATTCCATTTTGATGAACAGGAAATCAGGCTCACCTGTGCTGGTGCAAATCTGGGTTTGATGAACAGGAAGAGCAGTCTCTCCTCCTGTGCTGGATGCTGATGCCAAAGCTGGGTCTGATGCACAGGGTCAGCCACTTCCAAGATTTGCTAGATCTGCTAAAGGAAGAGACTGTGCTAACTGATTCTGTCCCTCTTAAGAAACAACACATGAAAAACATGATCTACACATGATTGGCATTCTTCTCTGATCCAGTATTGCCAGAAAAGTTTTGCTAGAAAAATCCCTAAAAAGATTACAGAACCAGTGCGTGCTCATATCCACGTTGATCAAATTTTATCTTTTATTTTATCTGAAGCTAACCGGTGGGTAGTACAACTGGTGTGGTGTCACGATACCGTCCATATAACTGTTGGCCCGTTTATGCCCATCCCACACACTGTTTTGGACAAAATGTAACAGTATACTGGGCCAACTAGACCTGACAGCCTGATAGTTATAAGGAAATCGTCATGTTTTCGCAAGAAACTACAAAATGGGCATCGTGGCTAAGCCCAGAAGTTATATAGGTTGTGGCCCTGTGGATTGGAGCCCAGAAGTTGCCCTGGTTGAAGTTTCTGAGAGAGCTCTTACGAGAGAGCTTTGCTCGGTTGGTGAGACTGTAGGTGTGTAGGTCACTCGCTTGGGTTTGATTCCTGATTGTCTTATTATCTTTGAGGTACTGTTCATTTCAATAATACCGCTCTAGAGGAGGTATACATATGTGTATGTTTAGTGAGACAACGCGTGTCGCGTTCTAAAGACTGTTAAGCCTTTGATTAGATCCTAGTGTGTGTATAGAGCACGTACATATATATATGCGTGTGGTGTAAGTGGGTATGTATCGGTTATATACGTCTACTTTGTACAAAAAAAGAGAATACTCTTCTGAGCTCTTAAAATATTAAAAAAACTGCACGAACATTAAAGCAACCTAGGGGTGATTTTGCACATTCCGGTTGCTAGAAATTTACAAAACAAAGGCTGTGCGGGTGGGAGGCAAGGGGGCGCAGGCCACGTCACCAAAAATCTTCGGGACGTCGGATCGTGTGGGCGCGAGCGCGGGCGGCCTGGATCGCTTCTTGAGGGGACCTCACCGCAGGCTCGAAGTCCAGCCCGCGTAAAAAAAACCCCAACCAAAACGGGCCAGTCGGGAACCGGCGGGCCATGGGCGCGACCCAGCCTCTAGTCTTTAACCAATCTTAAGGTCTATTCCTTTTAGCTAAAGCTTATAGTTTTTAATTATAACTTGTGATTTTTAAATTGTTCATACGAGATATTACAGAGTAATAAAAACTTATATATGATTTTTATCATATAAATGAAGTCAGTACAGTATGTACTATAATTAACTAGTAGACTATATTTTCAAAAGATACTCTATTTAAAAGCTATTTACTGAAAAAAAAACCAAAAAACAGCTTTTAAAAGATGAAAAGAAAATGCCTTACACCTTTCTGTCAGCTAGGTGCGGTCCGTCTGGATCGGGATCTCTTCAGAAGAATCCCTCTTTTTGTATTTTCTAAGTTCAGTTCGGTTCTTCCAAAAAATGCCATCTCTTGTACAGTTCTTCACTGCAGAAACAACACAAATCTGAAATCCCCAATACCACGACGGCCACTAGGCACTACTAATCCATCATTTAATCTTGATGCAGCTCTACTGGCAGCCCAGGAGGTGATCTGGCTAGCAACGGCAATGCTCAAGGCTTCGTGTGCCTGGCACCGGACGGGTGCTGTGAGATTTTAGATTTTAACAGTACTACAGTGTTGTACATTAGGACCTTAATCCAATCGCACGGATGCGAGACAACCGGTTAGCAGGAACTCAATCTAGGCCCTCGAATTGATGAATCGACAGGCTAGGGTGTGTTTTATTTTCAAATGCAATTGATGGCTTTTGATCCTAATATAACTATTTTGTGTGAACAAATCGAATATCAATAGACTACTCTTTAAAAATTATTTTTGTTTATTTGTTCAGAAAAAACTATAATCTATAAGCTAAAAAGAAGACTTAAGATTCATAGAACTCTGAAACCACTATAGTAGTACTGTGATATGGTGCTGCACCGTGTGAGAGTTACATGCCACGTCTGGATTGGGCCACGGTAGAAATGCAATGCATGGTACTGTGGCACCATAAAGTTTTCGTTTTCTATTGTATTGTAGATGCGCTGAGTATAAGATCTAGTTCTTTTTAGTATATGACTTATAATATTGTTCATCGAATAAACAACGGAATGTCTTTTTCACCGTAACTTCGAAACGGTTTATCGAGACACTCATTTCAAAGTGACTTATCATATTTGATTCATTCGCGCAGGCACGAGGGCCAAAAGTTCAAACAGCACAATAGACGGTGGATTTGACTTGTGTTCGAATCAGTAGTACCAAACTACTAATAACAATACTGTGCTCCTGCAATTTGCAAACCACCTCACTGTTTCACTTCTCCAACTACAGGGAGCAACCCTTGCTATCTTATTGCTCCTCTCACCAAATGTACATTTCTAGCTCCAAACCTACTATGCTAATCCAAGTGTAAAGCGTCGCAATCCGGCCGTCAGCTCGCCGACTCAGAGATGCTCTGCAACGACGGCCGCCAGTGCCGGCCTCTGCCGCCACCGCCACCGCCGGCGCTGCTCCGTTGCCGGTCTTTCTCCGGCCGCTTCCGTTCCTGAACCAAGAAGAGGGGCACGTATCGACAAATCAGCGATTGATGGCTTGATTCTAGTATGGATCACAGTTCAGAGGAGAAGTTAAGAAACGAGCAATCACCTGGTGATCGGTGGGCTGCCTCTGCTCTTCGTGGGCCGCCGCGGCAGCGTCGCCCCTCGGCGGTTGCCGCCGCCGGTTCTGCGGGTGCTGCTGGTCGATCACCTCCTCGCACCTCCGCATCTTCTCCTGCCTCCTCGCCTGCAGCGCCTTGGTCACCTCTGCGCGCACGAGCAGAGGGGCAGCCACAGATTAATCGCCATGTATGAGAGGAAATTAACCGGCCAAGAAACAGAGGAATTCAATCCAAGAACCGTCTTTGATCGATGGATGCTGGAGTGACACAAACCTTGGGAGGTAATGAGGCGGTAGACCTGGCCGAGGAGCAGCGTGTCATTGGGCTTGAGGAGCTTGACCTTAGTGACCTTGGCGCCTTCTCCTCCTCCGGCGGCCGCGGGGACGGCGGGATCGGGCTTGGCGTCGCCGCCGCCGGAAACGCGGAGGACGACAAGCGCGACGTAGTGCCCCGGGTTGCTACGCATGACGTCCGCCGCCGTGGCCGGCCAGTACAGGCGCTCGACCTTGCCGCCCGGGTGCTGGATCACCACCGCCACTGCCTCCGCCGCCTGGCAGTTGCCCATCGCCGGCCCGGCCGCCCTCCTTGTACTGCCTCAACAGCCTCGCCGGTGGCTTAATCAATCCGCACCCCGATGCAATGGCTGTGCGAGTTCTTGCGAGGCTGGAGTTTTTGCTCGCGTTTGGATTCTGGGAATGACGGGGGTGGTGGTGGTTATATGGAGCTAGAAGAGCGAGAGACGAGAGGAGGAAGTAATTAGCAAAGTGGTTAACGATTTTTTAATCTACTTTTGGACGTAATGGTTGGTTGTTGTGAGGTGACAATGGAAGGAGTCAACGCGTTGGGATTTTTATTTGGGAGTGTCTATAGCATTTGACTGATTTTTGAGCTAAAATCAATGATTTTTATTATATATATAATATTTTTGCTCATATATGTAATATTTTTTTTGATAATGGCTGTAACATTTTTCCACCGAGAAATGTTACAAACATGTTGAAATGTTACAGACATATTGAAATGTTATATATATAGACAAAAAATATTGCAAATATAGATGAAAAATATTGTATACATGAAAAAAATAGACTTATTTGGATTCAAAAAACAGTTGTTTTTTTAGCACTTCCGTTTTTATTTTAGAGCTGGACTATGGAGTGTGGGAAAAAAAATGGCCGCCTGGATGTAACAGTAGCAGCCCAGTAGATAAACTTTGTGTTTGTCTTTTTATCCGGACATGTCATAGACATGCCATATGTCTCCAATTAGGACTTTGAAATTGTACACGGCTACGGCCTGTTCTTTTTTAGTTTATTGCTGTGATCGATGATTTTTAGTTAAAATTTTTAAATTTTAGGTTGTTTACGATAGAGATTACGGAGAGTAATACTCGTTTGCGATGTTGGTTGATACAGATGTTAGGTTTTTAGCATGTACTATAATTAACTTATAGAATTCATCTTGAAAAATTCTCTATTTAAAAGTTAGATATTATAGTAAAAACTAAAAGACACTTTTAAAAGCCACAAAGAACAAACGCTACATGCTCTTTGCAGCCACTAGTATCAACTGATTGTGAAATAAAATCGTAACATGCAACACTTATTTTATTTCGATGAGAATATGTTATTTAGTACGTACGATTTTAGGGTGTAGATCTTTTTTGAAGGTTTTGGATACATATTTTCTCCATCAATTTAAATCGCCTTTTCCCTTAAGAATAGGTGGGTTTTTTTACTGCAGCTTTGTTTTATAAGTTTCGAATTCTAACTGTTCATAAAAGAAAAAAATTACATATAATTTTAATTGATACAACTAAACCTGAAAATAAACCGGCCAATATCTCTCAGCTTTGCCGTTAAGCGGAGAGATTTCACAAGCAATTACAGGTGTCATATGAGATTTGTAGGAAAGCCTACACATTTTGTAGAGTTGACAGCTGGAGGGAGACGGGACACATGTAGGGGACAGGAGTGTCGCTGAAGCGACATGTCCTCAGACGTGTCGTTGAGATGTGCATGAGTTTGCCTCCGGTGATCACCAGGAACGGCACCAGTGCGGCATTTGCGGCCAACCTGTCACTTCGGGCTCCCCTCGTTTTCCACTCTGTTGAGCAACCACTCGCCGATCGGCTACCGTGATGGTTGGTTGTCTTTGATACTGCTAGAACATCCAACCAGAAGAAAAACCATCTGATTTATAGATAGCTTTACCCCATGGATGCTGCTGGTTGACTGGTTTCATCGGAGAGCCGAGATGTGAGAATTACATGTGTTGAAGATCGGAAGGGGGGAAAATGTCATGAAAAGGAGGAGAAAAAGGCTATTGGATGCCACGGAATGGCTGGAGCTTATGCGGGGATAGATAGAGGTGGATATCGAATCAGATCCTTGTTTTATTGAGTTTTTTTTTTCAAAATTAGCGTATATCGATTTAATACCATTTTATGTATAGTTTAGAAGTGTTTTTAAAAGCAAGCCAACGAGTTGAACCGAGTTGAGCTAGAACAAAATCCAAATTCATTTGAAATCATCTCGTTTCAATGTTTAACCCATTAATGAATATAATTAAAGTAATTTTGAACCGAACTAACAAACCCTACTAACGAGGTTTTTTGACCCCTAGGGAGATATGAATGGAGATCTCTTAGTTGATTGGTCCTATTTATATTGACTTCTAAAAGTTACCTTTTATATTAAATAGCTTTTCCAAACTTCTAATTAAGTGAAAACAATCAATGATAGGATATCCTTTAAGTAGGAATACAGGTATGCTATACTAGCACATACTAAAAATTTCTACCACGCAAACCAGAAAGTCATGCGAGCAAGAGATCATAGATCGTTACCCCTAGACGGGTAGTGTAGCGAAAAAAGAGTTGGAGCAATCTGGTCTAACATCTCTCGCATCAAGGTAGTAGAAATAGTCGATTACCCATAAGTCCAAGGGTGAAACGCTGTGCACCAGTGTACTAGCACCAACGCATGTGATAGAGCCATCGAAGAAGATGGCTAGGCTTTCGGTGAGTGGTACGATGTACAACCAAAACCTCACACCTATCCTTATAAAGAGCCCCTTTAGTAAAACCTTACACTAGGAGTCTATTAAGGTGTGAAACTCATACAAACGGATCATATCCGTACTGGTTTATTCCAGCCTATTAAATCTGCGATCATGTAGATTCATGTATACTCGACCACGATCCAGAAACCCTTTCCAATCCACAAGTCGGTAGTGGTCCCTAGAAGGACATAGAGACCCTAAACACACATAAAGATCATATAGGATGAACCTATACAGTGTTCATGTGTTTATTCCTTTGTCTCATGATACCAGATTGAACTCAAGGTGAGATATCACTCGATCTTGTAGTGGATTATTTAGTTGGTGTTGACTCATCAACCAAAGTTAGTATGGCCATGCACTTCCCTAATCAAATCATATCGAGAGGCTTAGAGATATCTCTCGCATTAAAAAGGATGGGCAAATTCCAATTTGATCACTCATATTCATATGTATGTTCTATAGTAAACCCAAAAACTACATTTATGACTACCCATTTACGAAGTAGTGTTTAACAAACTCTAAGTAAACTATTATACATGTAGAAAACTATAACGATCTCAAGTCTAAAAATTCCACATACAATATGTATGAGATCAACTAATGATATTTAAGAATATAACAATTGGTGCAACGTCTTAAGGTGGATCGATCCAACACTATGCTCTCTAACATATATCTATATTATTGATTTGATATCTCATATCCATGATCCGAGAAACATGATCATCAATTAATATATGTACTGATATATAAATTATAAGTGTCTCATATAATGATATAAGATCAAAGATATTTCGAATAACGTCGGAAACACAAATAGAGAGTTTCACGAACAAATCACATACTTATTAGGTGGTGATCGGTTGGGCTGTGGCTGATGGCTTATTTCACTGTAGCTGGCTGAAATTACACTGTAGCTGAAGGTGGCTTATTTGGCATAATTAAATTTAAAAAATTTAAAAATAGAAAAAACGGGTAAGCCCATCACGTGTAATACAAACGAATACAGGAAAAAGAACCGGTAAAAAAGCTCAAAAATCCAAAAAAAATCAAAAAAAAAGACGAAATTTAGGAATAGTGAAAAATAAGTCAGAAGCCGAAGCCGAAACGATCGGGGCCTTAATAAAAGTTCATAAATATAGAAGCAATATAATGATATATAGATTACTCCTAGAGTATATCAGTGACAGTTTTCTCATGAATTGTTATCTCTTTTACTTCGTTCATAAGGTATCTAGCGCGATGTGTCGCCGTGTTTACGCTGCTAGTGGGCCAAGGAGAGATGACTCCTACACCGCGAGCGTACAGCTTCCATGCTCTAACTACAGTAAAATGAATTAATTATGCATAGATCATCGTGTCAGTGACGACTTCGTAGTACAATCCATTTTGGACAAATTTAATCTTATAACTAGGAAGCTTCTTACTACTGTGGTGAGACCATTCCAACCGTCGGCTCTGGAGCAGACGATCGCGATCCAACAGGCCACACTAGAAAGTTCACTAGGAAATGGCTTTGACAGATCGATCTGAGCCGTCCAATCCATCACGGCCGTTACTCATGGGTCATGAGCCATGATCGGATGGCTCCTACACCTAGGGTTTCATTAGTCATGTGCAGGTCCATAATGTCACCAACATGGAGCATGCATGCTATCGAGTGATGATAAAAGCCCTAACACATGACCCAAAAGAGGAATTGCTGCTTAGTGCACAACTTGATCATCATGATAATCATCATCAACTACGGGCTTTTTTTGGTTTGACTAAATTTAGATGCGAATCTGCAAATATTTTGAACCGCACCCAAATAATTAACCATAATTGGTCTAGCTTGGAAAAAAAGGGTGCACTAATGTACTTCAAGTGCTCATCTTGCTTTCTTGGCTTGCTTCATATTATATAAGCAGGAGTAGATCGTGCTTTGGTCCAAAGAGATGCATGTTTTTTTTATCATTCCAATTTCCAAGTAAGGTTGGGTAGTCAACAATATGTAGCTTAGGTCGTGCGCCTGCAGCAATTTTCAATTCATAGCCATGGATGAGCTTAACCACTATACATAATATATCATTTTGTAACTAGTACCTTGTAATAGATAGCACCATCACATCTTTCTGTGAATCAAGAGCTCATATTCATTGCTTAGAAACAGGATTTCACGGGATTTTACGTGTCTTCTTTTCCACTTATAACTGATGGTTTATAATTTATGTTACAGTAATTAACTTTTAAACGATATGTTTTTAAGACGGAATCAATAAGAAGATTGTAGTAAAAAGTGTACTGAGTTTAGCTGTACCAGTTAAAATCATATGTACATATTTTTCTCTGTATATTGCTTCTCGTGAACAGTCAGAATTCAAAAATTTAAGCCATAAGCCATGATATGCAAGTAAATACTAATGTTTTTGCATGTGAATGTAACTCTTTGTAAGATGTTAAATTTCAATTGTGAATTGTAATGGATCGTATACTAATATATCCTTTATTATTTAAAATTAACCTTCAAGGCAACATCGTTGTGAAGCATGCGAAACAATGACATTTCGATAGCAGGATACTTTTGAAGTGCTTGTAGAACAAAATTCGATTCCATCGCAAGAAATTCTCAAAGAACAATCAAAGAAAGATCAGAAAAGTTAGTACATAAGAGGAGTGAGTGCCTGTGTACTTCGGGAGATTCATGTTTTTGCCACTTTTAAGATTGGCCAATTACCTCTGTCACTTACATGTGAGACCACATGAGTCACTGACAACGGGCCAGGGTGGTAAATCTGTTGCCCCTCACCTCATAAGGGTGGCAAAAATATAAATTTTCCGTGTACTTCAAGAGGAAACTCCGTCGATCTCACATGTTCTACTTATTTATATTACGAGCGTGCATGTTTGGCTTGAAGGCAAACTTTGCGACTCTTTGCCACGATTTCTTTAGACGAGTTTCACCAAGTTGCTAGCCATAGTTTAAGCTAGCATACGAGATTTCTTTCAGCTGAGTCTCACCCGTCATAGATTTTGCCCTGCTCAAAAGAGCTTTTTTTAAATAGCTTATAACTGAAAAGTACTGTAGCTTGCTGAAAAAACACTGTAACTGACAGAGACTTATTTAGCATAATTAAATTTAAAAAAATTTAAAATAGAAAAAACATGTTAACCTATTATGTATAATGCAAATAAATACTAGAAAAAAGAACCGGTAAAAAAACTCAAAAAATCAAAAGTATAAAAAAGGACGAAATTTATGAATAATACAAAATAAACTAAAAGTTAGAAGTTCAACCCGACATGAGCGGGATTACGGCAAGATTCTCCTCGACAAATTTGATTGTAGGGTCAGTAGCATATGTATTCTTGATTTCTTGGTGTGTGAACCGAAGGCTACGGATGCATCGCGTGCAACAAACAAAATGAATAGTGTATCTCTGCTTCTCTTGCTCCCGAGAAGCCTCCAGAGTAGGAGTCAAAATTCGTCAGCGTGTACGGTTTTCCACGCACCGAATCGGAATCAAACGCCGTGAAGTTTCACGAGGCCACGTGCACCTCTTGCTCGCTTTGGGCAACGGCAGTGCGAACTCGATCTTTGCCGTAACAAAGATCGTAATTATCTTTCCACGGACATCTTCTGTCATCTCTGTTTGATATACTTAGGGCCTGTTTGGAAGAGCTCCATCAGCTCCAGATCCATCAGATTCACCTAGATCCACCGTGGAGCAGCTCCATCGCGGATCTGAGATTCGTCAAAGTGTTTGGTACAGCTCCACCTCCCTCTCTATCTCACTTCCACCTAGGCCCCACGCGTCAGGGGGCAAAATGAAAAAAAGGCTTCCTTCTTCTTCATCCGGCTCGGGCGCGAGGAAAAAAAAGCGTGCGAGGGCGCGGCCACGGCAGCCAGGCGTGGGCACGCGGCCACGGTCGGGCGCGGGCACGCGGCCACAGCGCAGGCTGGGGGCGGGCGCGGTGGCTGGGGGCGGCCGGGGTGGACGCGGTGGTCGGCCGCGGTGGCTGGGGGCGGCTCGCCGGCCGCAGTGGAGGAGCGAGAAGAGGAGGAGGGCGAGGAGGTATGCGGCCTTGAAGAGGAGAAGGGCGGCCCAGTCGGCGGCGAGGCGGCTGACTAGTCGGCGCTGGGTGGGGGTGCCGGGGGTGGCGGAGTCGTCGGAGTCGATGTGGGAGAAGAGGGCGTGGGAGATGGCGATGTGGAGGAGGAAGAGGAGGGAGAGCGGGAGGACGAAGGCGGCGGCGATGCGGGCGAAGAAAGGGCGGTGCGCGCGCAGGATGTGCACCGCCTCCTGGTAGATACCGGCGATGCCCAGGAACTGCAGCTCCTCAGGCTCGCACTCCATGGCCGTCGCGCCGCTGAGGAGGTGGGGGATTTGGGGATGGATTTGTTGGCTGGCTCGATTCGGGAGCTCGAGGGAATTGGGAATTTCTCGCCGGGCAAATAGAACAAAACGAACCGTTTTTTTGTGTAATCAGTGGCATGGTGGGTAATTTTCTCCAACTCCATCAAACTTGAGTTTGGTGGAGCACCCCTTGAGGTGCTCCATGGATTTGGTGGATCTGGAGCCAGATCCATGGTTTTGGTGGAGCAGATCCACGGTGGAGCTATTGGAGCTAGAACTGTTTGGCTAGCAAAATTGAATCCGGATCTGTTTTTCGTAGATCTGGAGCTGGTGGAGCTCTCCCAAACAGGCCCTTAGTTTAGAGGGTGTTTGGGACTGCTCCACAAACTCTGCTCCACGAATTCTACCGTGGAGCAGCTCCACAAAAAACCTAGAGTTTGTGGAGCACCCCTTTAGGTGCTCTCACAACTCCACCTTTTTTTTCCTCGAATAGAGTGTGTGGAGCTGAACCTGTTTGGCTAAAAAAACATAGAGCGGAGCTGAAAAACGTGGAGTGAAGCAGTCCCAAACACCCCCTTACTGTCGTTGAAAAATACGGCATGGAAAGTGCTATGATAGTATCTATATGTTTGCCTCACATTGTATTTAGCTCGAAAGTGTAGAAAATGTTGGAGTATAAGGTTAACGGTTCAAACTTTTGGTTGAACTGCCGGAACTAAGTGATTCTAAATTCAAAACTTGGTTAATACTTACTTTGTTCTTTTTTAGTTGACTTTCTAGAATTCATGCTGTTAACGTTTGAAAGTTTAACCGTTAATAGATTTAAAATTATCTAGATTAGTTATGGGTATGTTCTTTTCCTCCGAAATTAGCGGCTTTTGGTTTTTGTTACAGTACCTAACTTTTAAATAGAGTATTTTCTCAAGACGGGATCTACAAGTTAATTGTAGTACATGTTAAAAGCCTAACATCTGTATCAACAAAAATCGCAAGCGAGTATCTCCCTCTCCGTAATTTCTTTTGCAAACAACTAAAATTCAAAAATTTCAGCCAAAAGCCAAAAGCCGCAGCCGAAAAGAACAGGCCCTATATAAAAATTATATAATTAGATTTATCGCTAAAAATATTTTTATAATATTATAATTTTATTAGTATATCTTAGTGTAGAGTTATGAAAACTAATGGTCAATGTCACATCTCCAATACCATAAAAAATAAAAAAATAAAGTAAAAAGTATGAAGTATGAAGTAAGTATAATTTTTAAAAATAATTGTAGCTCACTTTCAAGCTATCCAGATGGCTATTAGGACACACAGTCTTACTTCAGTGCTCAAACACAATGAAACAATCCAAAACGAATCATACCCATTCTAGTGTGCCAAAAGGATCCAATACACAGGCTTAAAAGGGTTAGTGACAATGCGGGGGCAGCTAATCCTACCATTTGTCTTGCATTATACTACGTTATTGGGAATGGGATCATTGGTACTGCTAGTATTTAAATCAGTAGGTGCCATGTAGTTAGTAGTGTGATGCCAGATCATCTTAGTGTGGCTAAATCACATTCTTTCTCTTTCCATTTTTCTTTTATTCCCTCCCTTGCTTGTGCCTTTCTACTTGCGTCTTGGCCATAAATTCCTTAGGCCTATCAATGTCTCCTTGTGACTATTTGCTTGATAGGGATGCAAAATGGAATAAGGATTTTGCGTCTTGGCCATAAATTCCTTAGGTCTATCAATGTCTCCTTGTGACTATGTACTTACACAAATCTCCGGAATATGTTGTTGTAGTTGACGGGTCCAATTGTAAGATTCTCCTCTAATTATTGGGTAGATGGACATCGCAGAGATTAATGGGAAGCCATGCATTGGCTCAAGACAATAACGAGGTCTAAAGTGACTGTTGTGGCTGCTCATCAAGCAGTAAATTAGAAGAGTAGTAGAGTAGTTGTAATAGATGAATAATCCCTTGCCCTCTTCTCCATGCTCAGGGTATACATATATATTTTCATAAAGCATAATTACAGTATTGCCCTTATAGTTGTATATCTCATTTAAGGGCACATATGTCATTACACATATCACACTGGACTATAAAATCCCCCAAACAGGCTGGATGGGCTCAAGTGGGGGCCACCCCTACTACAGAAGTCTCTCATGGTAAAGGGCTTCTCACGGGCTGAAACCATGCCGCCGAGCCCTTCCCCCCCCCCCCCCCGGTCCTTGCGGCTGTGATGCATTCCGTCATGGCCCTAATAGGCTGAAGGCTCTCTGATGGCTAACCGAAGTCATACCGCCTACTCACGCGTAGTGGGACACGTGGCCAAATGCTATTGGCGCATCGTGCGGCACCGGTTGAAGTTTGACCGTGGTCGTGCAGCCGCTTGTGGCGTCGTGGGACATGTGTGCGTGCGTGGTTGGCGGTTCGTGCGCTGTCAGTTTTCGCCGGTTGCGCTTCCCAATCGTGGAGGAGCTGAACGGGCTTTAAAGCTGCCGTGCCATCGCGTCGTTGTCCTTTACGCTTGATCTGTTGTGATAGCGCTGCCTTTCCACTATCTCTCCCGTGCGCATTGCTTCCATACACGCCGCTTGTTGCTGCCGTCCACCGCCGCCATCTCTCTCCCTGTCGTCGGCCCCATTTAGTAGATAGTGCCATGACTAGGCTAGCCGAAAGCTTCCCATCATTTGCTGCCGATCGTCCTCTGAAGAACCGTAGCGAAATGGCCCGTGGCAATGATCGTTCCCGCCATCCGAGCGGCGGTGCCTCCTCGAGCCGCGGCGGCTCTTCTAGCCGTCGTGGGTTGTCGATGACCGAGGCGGAGTACGAGCTAGTCGGGCGCGACCCATCCCTGGCAAACAAATGGTGAAGCACAGCGAGGAAGCTCAACAGCGTCTGCTCGAATGTGCTGGGGCAGAGCTTGGCGATCAAGGAGACCATCCGGTCGCTTGTCTACGAAGGGAAGATTTTGGACCGCAACGTGGTTTGGCAACCCTCCGCTGAGAGATGGAGCCCCGCCCCACAGACTCAGAGGTTGTGGTCTTCGTCATGTATCTTGAATTCGGGCTTCGGTTCCCCTCCGCATGTTCGTCGGGGAGGTGCTAAGGCTGTATGGGTTGGAGCTGCCGCAGCTGACTCCGAATGCCCTGGTTCGCTTGGTTGTGTACTGCTGGGCCTTGTGAACGGAGATGGTGTGGACTAGCGTGTCTCTGTTCACGTTTCTTCACAACACGCGATGCCAGCCGAAGAAGCTGGATAGAGGGGAGTATTCCAACTTCGGGAGCATCAAATTTATGATGCGTTCGGCATGCATGAAGTTGTTCCCTGCGAACTCAACTCGAATGAAGTGGGAGTCGAGTTGGATGCGGCGATGGTTCTACCACCGTGTGTAGGGTGGCAGTAGCTTGAGGTGGACGGGATGCCTAATGGACTTCAACACCTCCCCTTCGGTGGCCCTCGATCGCAATGCAAACACCAAGTGTGGAGGCTGGTGGGGATTGCCCTTCAGTTCAACATGAGGGACCTCATGGAGGAGTACCTTATGCATGGCGTGGCTCCGTTGGCCCATCCGTAGCACATGCAACCCAGCCCTGCCCGCGATGATGGCCTTCGGCCGACGGTCGCATCTTTACCGAGGCCCACCGAGCCAAGTAAGTCTTCGACCAGGCCTGTTGCGCACGAAGTGGCTATTCTATAGGTTGTAGGTTTAACTTGTTTTTATTGGCAGAACTCACCCTTGAGGACGCGGAGTGTGCCGCAACGGTGTTCCTTGGGCCGTATGTGGCTAAGAAGCATAGTCTTCGAGAGGCGGTGACAGCGAACGTCGGGCAGGTAAACCACGTGTGTGAAGCTCTCGGTATCCCTGTGCCGGAGTGCGCCATGCCAAGTATTGGCCGGCTTCGCACCCATGATGGCGATGGCAAGGGGGAGGCCTCTCCTCCTCGCCGAAGGGCCCACTCTCCTACCGCGCGACCGTAGAGCTCGGCGGCCATTCTCCCCAACGAACCCATGGAGGCTGAGGAGGCCACCATGGGTACTGACTCCAACTTGGCTGAGTACACCAACTCAGACTTGGAGGCGGAGGCGGGCCATGACGCTATCGGCGAGCAGTGCGTGGGTGACGTGGGGCCATGGGCGATGCGGGCGACGGAGGTGACAGCCGGTGTGGGCCCAAAGCAGACGTAGGAGGTGAATGCGAAGCCTCGTCGCCTACGCCGGCTGCGAGGGCCGACGAGGGGCCTCCAGAAGCGCCAACTGCGAAGCGTGCTCGGTAGCTCCGCCCACAGTCTCCGGGTGCGCATAAGGCT
Organism: Dendrocalamus latiflorus; assembly: GCA_017311315.1. NCBI lineage: Eukaryota > Viridiplantae > Streptophyta > Magnoliopsida > Poales > Poaceae > Dendrocalamus > Dendrocalamus latiflorus. The sequence goes on from CM029654.1 coordinate 12,485,373, forward strand.
CTAGCGATGGGACTGGCTGTGGGGGGGTTGCTGGCGCACCCGCCATTTACATATCATTGATGTCCGCCCCTGTGGAAGTTGCCAGCTCGGACGCTCAACGTTTGATCGTAGCGGACTTCGTCCCTCATCCCAAAGTGCTGCAAGCCTTCCAAGGGGCCGCAGACTGCGCAGACGTTGGTTTGGACCACCAAACACTATCTTCGTGTGGACCAAAACTCTTGGAAAGTGCCCTGGAAGCCACGGAGATGAAGGTACTTGCACCAACACTTGTTCGAATGTATTTTACATTTGTAGGGACATTGCTAACTTTGTTGTCATGCAGGCCCTTGCCCTCACCCTGCTTTACAGGCGGCCAGGGCTCACGAGCGAGGTGGCCTGCAGGACCGACTCCATGGCGTGGAGTTAGATGCCCTTGCGGCCTGCGCATCGAAGGATGAGCACATTCACTTCCTCGAATCTGAGGGCACGAAGGCTATTGCTGATGCGCATGCCTTGGTGGAGCGACCCAGTGCATCACCTTCGAAGAGCGTGAGGGCCTGCTGCAGCAAATCACCGGGCGGGAAGAGGAGAAGGCCCGGCTAATGGCAGCGGTCGGTGAGAAGGACCGGGCACTGGGCGATGCCTCAGTGGCAACGTGGCGCTCGATAGAGACCTTGGAGAGTGCACTCTCTAATCTTGCCATCGTGGTGCCTCCCCGTACCTTTGGGCCGGAGGACCTATCGATTACCCTTCGGAGGATTGGAGAGGCTTCTGCGCTCGCACTGAGCACCGTGCGCTCCTTTTAGCAACCACTGCTTATTCATGATGACTCGCATCATCCTCAGCCTTCTCCACCACCGGGGTTGCCTACACGTCGGCGAGCTGGCTACCCCACGGTAGGAGCTACTTGCTGGGAGCGGAGTGATGTCCGGAGCTGTTCACGTGGTCCGGCGTTCCGCATGTGCCTTCCATCAATGCATATGGGACTACATCAGCGAGGCCGTGGCGAAAGTAGCCATGAGGCAAAGCCTGCAAGGTGGTGGTGACCTCGGGACCTAGCTTGATGAAGTGCCACAGTGAGACAACGGTGGTGCCGCCGGCTCTGAGCATGGCATCGACCCGCAGGTGTGATGCCGAAGCCCTACGCCCGCGCATGTAGCCCCCTATGTAAACCCTGTGGATGTTATGTAATACAGCACTACATGGCCGCACCCTTTTGGCAATATATCCTGAATGAAAAATCTGCTAGAAGTGTTGTACTCATGTTTGGTGTTTGTGACAAGCAGGTGCTTGACAGAGGTCGCTTGCTAGTTTTGGACCTCATGGTCCGGCAGTGCCTTCGACATTGGGGCTGGGCGGAGGATTCTCTGCGCTTTTAGGAGGAGCGACGCTCGACGTGGGAGTATGTTAAAGTAGAGGGCGAATCGAACGAATAATGTATCCGGCGAAGTCCATATGGAGTCATGTAAACATTTATCCCTTGTGGACACTGCGCGCAATATTATTGAAATGCCGCATAAGGCTAGAATTTGTCCCACACGTCCTCTCCGTGACCAGTCACCTTTCGATAACACCTTTGGCATGGCAAGAAATGCCTAGAAAAGTTGGCACTAGGTAGGATTTGGGCTGGGCGAGATGAGAACATCTTTGCCTCCACTTCGTCCTTCGGGCACCATACTTGCGAAATAGACAAGGAGCGAAAGGTCGACATGGGCCACGTATCTCGCGACGGAGACATGATATGAAGCGCTTGCACTCCGTCCCCTACCCTTTGAAGCGGCATCAGCGAAGATGGCGGCGAGATGGAGTAGAAGTGCACACTCCGCCCTCCACCCTTCGAGCTAGCGTCAGCGAAGCTGGCGGCGAGATGGAGTAGGTGCGCACGTTCTGTCCCCCACCCTTCGAACTAGCGTCAGCGAAGCTAGCGGCGAGATGGAGTAGATGCACACGCTCTGTCCCCCACCCTTCGAACTGGCGTCAGCGAAGCTGGTGGTGAGATGGAGTAGGTGTGCGTGCTCTGTCCCCCACCCTTCGAACTAGCGTCAGCGAAGCTGGCGACGAAATAGAGTAGGCGCACGCGCTCTATCCCCCACCCTTCAAACTGGCATCAGCGAAGCTGGCGGCGAGATGGAGTAGGCATACGTGCTCTATCCCCCACCCTTAGAACTGGCGTTAGCGATGGAGGCGAGATGGAGTAGGCATCCGTGCTCCATCTCCCACCCTTCGAACTGGCATCAGCAAAGCTAGCGGTGGGTCTTATTTATACTACGAAGAATGCACGTGGAGGCCACCCTCCACATGTCTTTTTTATACTCCAAACAGTGCACGCAGAGGTGGCCCTCCGTGTGTCTTATTTATACTCCGAAGAATGCACGAGGAGGCGGCCCTCTGCGTGTCTTATTTATACTCCGAAGAGTGCACGCAAAGGATGTCCTCTACGTGTCTTATTTATACTCCAAAGTGTGCACACAGAGGCCGCCCTCCGCGTGTCTTATATATACTACGACGAGTGCACGCGGAGGCCACCCTCCATGTGTTTTATTTATACTCCAAAGAGTGCACGCGGAGGCGGCCTCTGCGTCTTATTTATACTCCAAAGAGTGCACGTGGAGGCTGCCCTCTGCATGTCTTATTTATACTCCGAAGAGTCTTATTTATACTCCGAAGAGTGAACGTGGAGGCTGCCCTCCACGTGTCTTATTTATACTCCGAAGAGTGCACGCGGAGGCTGCCTCCAGGTGTCTTATTTATACTCCGAGGAGTGCACGTGGAGACCGCCCTCCACGTGTCTTATTTATACTCCGAGGAGTGCATGCGGAGGCCGCCCTCCGCATGTCTTATTTATACTCCAAGGAGTGCATGCAGAGGCCGCCCTCCGCGTATCTTATTTATACTCCGAAGAATGCACGCGGAGGCTGCCTTCCATGTGTCTTATTTATACTCTGAAGAGTGCACGTGGAGGCCGCCCTCTGCGTGTCTTATTTATACTCCAAAGTATGCAGACGGAGGCCGCCCTCCACGTATCTTATTTATAATCCAAAGAGTGCACGCGGAGGCTGCCCTTCGCGTGTCTTGCCTAGAATGGGACATAATGTCTTTATGAACAGTGTGCTTTATTCATTTCCCATTTGCGCGGGCAACTATTACACATGGTGCAACGCCAACAATATGTGGAGTGTCATTTCCCCTCTATGCATAGTATCGCCGCAAGCGATCTGCGTTCCATGTGTGGCGGAGAGCCCGTCCATCCAAAGTTGCGAGGTGATACGCCCCATGTTGTAGACCCGTTGTGACGATGTAGGGGCCCTCCCACTTGGATTCTAGTTTGCCCACCGTTGCCACATGCAATGACATTTTGAGGACGAGGTTTCCCGCCTGGATTTCTTGCGAATACATAGTGCGATCGTACGCACGCACTACTCGGCGTGCATACTTCGTGACATGTTTGATGGCGCTGACTCGGTCACCATCGAGGAGGTCCAGAGATAGCGCGCTCTCTTAACCCTTCTCGAACTGGCCTTGATTTCTTCAGGCATGACCGCCTCGTCGCCGAAAAGAAGATTGAACAGTGTGAACCCTATCTGGCACGTGACCATTGTGCGCAGGGACCAGAGTATGCCGGGAAGCTCTTCTGGCCATTTGTCTTTTGGGAGACCGAGGTGTTTCTTGACTCCGGCGGAGATGGCGTCGTTTGCCCGCTCGACCGCCCTGTTGGACTTTGGGTGTCCGACAGAGGCGTATCGGAGCATGATGCCATGCGGTCGCAGAACATCTTGAAGGGTACGGAGTCAAATTGCAAGTCGTTGTCGATGGTGATCTCTCTGGGTACCCCGAAGTGGCAGATGATGTTCTGCCAGAGAACCGTTGTACAGTTGCAGAGGTTACCTTGGCCAGCGCGGCTACCTCGGGCCACCTGGAAAAATATTTGAGGGCCACCACAACGAATCGTAGGTCCCCTGGTGTGCGTGGGAGTGGTCCGACGACGTCGATGCCCCACCGCGCCAACATCCATACCGGTGGGATGGGTTGCAAATTATTGGGAGGTCTATGAATGACCCTTCCCATCCACTGGCATCCTTGGCACCGACGCACGAGGTCTTGCGTGTCCGCGATGGCCGTTGGCCAATAGAAGTCTTGTTTGTACACCATGCTGACAAGGGATATTGGCGCAATGTGCGAGCCGTAAAGCCCTGCATAAATTTCGGCAAGGAGCCACTGTCCCTCATTGCGTGAGAGGCATCGCAGTAGTAGGGTGCAAACCCCCTGCTTGTAGAGTACACTGTCCAGGACCTCGAAGGACCTGGCGCAATGTTGTAGGTGTTGTAGCTCGAGTGGATCATTTGGTTCGACAATACCCTGCAAAAGCCATAGATGGGCTCCCGCCAGTCGCCTTGCTAGGTGATTTGATGGACGATGGCTGCGTCGTGCTTGTCATGCTCAATGGCTACGATGGCTAGAACCTCGGTGAACGCCCCCGCAGAAGGAGTCTGCTAACTGGCGGCTTTGGCGAGAGCGTTAGCCTGCTCATTGTCTACTTGCGAAATGGCTTTCACCGTGATGCCCAAGAAGTGGCACTCCTTCGCCCTTACCGCGGCTAGATACTTGGCTAGATTAGGGTCCTTGGCCTGATATGATTTGTCGACGTGTCCCGCAATCAAGCACCAATTGGTATGGATGAGCACCCTCCATGCGCCGAGGACCTTGAGCTTGGCGAGGCTGAAGAGCAGTGCTTCGTATTCAGCTATGTTATTTGTCACCAGTAACCTTAGGCGTGCCAAGTGTAGCAAGCGTTGGCCCTTCGGCATAGTGATCACTACGCCTACCCTGGCCCTAGGGGCGCCGTAGGCTCCTTTAGTGTGAAGGGTCCACACCAGGTCTGCTGGCCACTACGCTTGTGGCTGGGCTGGTGGGGTCCACTAGGCATGGTCGTGTGCGAAGCGTATGTCAAAGAGAAGGGCGCCAGCTCGGCCGCCCATTTGCTGATACGGCCCATGGACTCCTTATTGTGCAGCATCTCCGCCAAGGGAAATGATGAAGGCACAGTGATATGATGATCCAGAAAGTAATGGCGAGGCTTCCTCGAGGCCATGACGAGGGCATAGGCCAACTTTTCCAACTCGGTGTACCGCGTCTTGGTGCCCTGAAGAGCTTCGGAGATGAAGTACACGGGTTGCTGAAAGAACCCCTCCTCAAGGACGAGGACTGCACTGACTGCTGTTGCTGTGGCCGTGAGCTACATTAGCAACGGAGCCTCTAGTGTCAGGGCTATGAGGGTGGGAAGGCTTGCAAGATGCTTTTTGAGCTCGGTGATGGCTTTCGCGCACTCGTCGTCCCAATGAAACCCGTCGCACCCGCGAAGGATTTTGAAGAATGGAAGGCCTCTCTCGGTCGCCATGGATAGAAAACGGCTCAACGCGGCTGTGTGACCGGTGAGCCTCTAGACCTCTCTTGTTGTCTTGGGAGACTCCATGGAGAGGATTGTGTCGACCTTGTCAGGGTTCGCCTGTATCCCTTGCCCTGACACCAAGAAGCCGAGTAGCTTTCCAGCTTACACGCCGAAGACACATTTGTCTGGATTCAGCTTGCTACCCGCCCGTTGGAGGTTGTCGAAGGTTTCCTGGAGGTCTTGATCGTAGGAGGCAAGTTGTCTAGTCTTGACGACCACGTCGTCAACATAGGCTTCGACATTCCTTCCAAGTTGGGAGATGAGGGCGAGGGCCACCAGGCGTGTGAATGTGGCTCTCACATTCTTGAGGTCGAAGGGCATTCTAACGAAGCAGTATGTCCCTACCAACATTATGAAACTTGTCTTAGCCTTGTCTTCTTTGGTCATGTGGACTAATGATAGTCGGAGTATGTGTCCAAGAAGCTCATGAGCTCGCATCCCGTCATGGCATCCACCAATTGGTCTATGCAAGGGAGCAAGTAATTGTCCTTTGGACATGCCTTGTTGAGCGCAGTGAAATCGATGCACATGCGCCATGCACCACTGGCCTTTTTTACTAGCACCTGGTTTGCAAGCCAGTCCAGGTGCTGCACTTCGCAGATGACTCTGGATTGGAGTAACTTCACAACCTCTGCTTTGGCTGCCTGCTGGTGCTCAAGGGACATGCGTCAGGGTGAACCATGAGGCTATGCTCGATGATGGTGCGGTCCACCCCCTGTATGTCGGCTGGCGACCATGCGAAGACATCCATGTTGTCGCGAAGGACACAGAGCAGGTCCTGCTCAACCTCGGGAGAGAGGCCCTCACCGATGGAGACTTGTTGGTTGACGGTGTGTAGGGAGACCCTCTTGACTCCGCCGTCTAGCCTGGGTTTGGGCGTCCACCCCAGGGCGGAGGGCGTGCCGATGCCGAGGGTGTCCGTGACAGCGTGTACCTTTTGGAGGGGGCTCCGCGCAGCGAGTTCTATCCGGCGAGTGAGGTCTTGATCCTCGAACATGGTAAATGATGTCGTACAGACCTGGAAGCTTCATGTAGAGGAAGTTGTGATGCAGGACTGCTCCAAAGGCGTTAAGGATCGGGCGTCCCAAGATGGCGTTGTACGGGTAGAGAATATCGATGATGTTGAAGGTGACGTCCTCCCTCCTTGCGTGATCACCCTGCCTGAAGGAATCCTGTAGCTATATTTGGCCCAGGGTTTTTAGTGGTTGACTCCCAAAACCCTGGAGCGGGATCCCCGGAGGCTCTAGCCTACTTCAGGGGATTCCCATTTGGTCGAAGGCTGCCACAAATAAAATATTAGTGAAGCTGCCCCCGTCGACCAGAACACGCTTAACATCACAACATGCAATGGTAGCCTGGATCACCAAAGGATCCTGATGAGAAAATCGACTTCGTCCGCATCGGTGGCTATGAAGGTGATGTCGTTTTGTGCCCATGTAGGTGGCACCTGGGCAGGGTATGCTGCCACGTGATGCATTTGACGAGCATAAGCCCTCTGTTGTCTTACAGATGAAAATTCAAGCAATGAACATCCGGATATGACATTTATGATGCGGCACTGGCCTCCCTCAGCAGCTTGTATTCGTAGAAGGCCCTCTGGTGGCTACTGCAAGTGGGCCATGCTAGGGTCCCCACTTCCAAGGCTCTGTCCCTGGCAACGCTCTGACGAAGCGTCGCGATGGTGGGGCATGTTCGGGTGAGGTGGTCGCCACGGCCATGCACTTCGCACCAAAGCCCGTGCTGTTGGCGCTCTCCTTCACCGCGCACTCCATCTTCACAGCCTTGGCCCTGCCCGCGCACGTGACCTCTGCGACCCCATCCTCTGCCGATGGGAGCGCTATCGTCGGTGCTGGCTTCGATGTCGAAGACATACTTGGCCCTCTGGGCTTTGCGCTGCTTGCGATTGGAGGTGTCATTTGGCGAGTCCTGCACTTGCTTGGTGTCGGAGGTATCACCCCTACATCGCTGTGCATCTTCTTCTACCCTTGCATACTTTTCTATCTTGTTGAAGAGCTTGGTAACCATTTTTATCGGCTTGCGCGCATTATTGTCGGCCGGTGGCCCCTGGGCGAAGGCCTCGGATTGCAGCGTTGATGATCGTAGTCTCATTAACATCCTTGACTTGGCAGAGAACATTGGTGAAGTGTTTTAAGTACTCCCGAAGCTTTTCCGAAGGTTTCTACTTGATGGCGAAGAGTTGATCAGCGTTAACTCGCTCGACGTAGTTACCTAGAAGTTGTTGTATAAGCGGTCGTGGATTTGCTCCCACGCATATATGGAGTTCGGCTCTATGGTAAAGAACCAGGAGAGCACTACTCCCTACACCGCGAGCAGCAAGCCCTTCACTTTGGTGGAGTCATCCCCACCAGCGGCCTCGATGGCCATCTCGTACACGCGAACGAACTCTCTAGGGTCCGTATCGCCCTTGTACGGTTCAATAGTAGAGAACTTGGAGTCTTCTAGCCAAGCTGACTGCTGCAGGCCGACGGAGAGCGAAGACTCTGGATCTACTCGTCAGAGCATAGCACGACCGGAGGTGGGGGCGTTGTGGCTGTCTGCCTGGTCAGGCGTGACTTTTGCCACCGGTCTCGGTGGCGTTTGCTAGCTTCGAGCCTCTTGCATCTCCTATACGGCCCCTCAGAGGTCCGCTAGCTCGCGTTGCAATGTCCTGAGGGCCGCCAACAAAGCGTTCTCCATCGTTGGGGTAGTCGCACCTGCCTGAGCGGTGTTGCGCGTTGCAGGGTTGCTGGCGATTATGGCTTGCTCGCCGGAGCCGCTCAGCGTGCCGGTGCGACTGGTCCCACGATCGATGATGAGACCGATGCGACCGTTGGAACCACCTGTCCCGCCCGCGTTGGATCCCTGGTCACTAGGCATGCCAGCACGAACGTCGACATCGGTGCTCCTACCGACCTGGGTGCCACTGACGAGGTTAGCCGCTGCACCATCGGCTGGGCCGACCCCTGCGCCATGGCGATCCTCATGATGGCCAATCGTGCCGCCGCGAGTGTTGACGTCAGCGTTCACCATACCGACGCCGCCTTCAGCATCGGCTCCCAATGTCGACGTAGGCAGACCACCAACCGAGGCCCTGGCATTAGCTACCGTCACCGTCGTGCTCTGCTTCCTTTTCGTCGCTGACAATGCTTTCTTGGGCGCCATCACTTCTTGAACTCCGCGGCTTGCTCTCTGTCGTCCCCATAGACGGCGCCAACTGTTGTGGCTACTGATCGAACAGTAAATTAGGAAAGTAGTGAAATGGTTGTGATGGATGAATAATGCCTTGCCCTCTTCTCCATGCTCAGGGCATATATATATTTTCCATAAAGCATAATTACAATATTGCCCTTACAGTTGTATATCTCATTTAAGGGCATACATGCCATTACACATATCACACTGAGCCCTAAAATTCCCCAAATAGGCCAAATGGGCTCAGATGGGGGCCACCTCTACTACAGTGACATTGCCACAGAACAATCAAGCCTTAACACGGTATGAGGAGAGAGAAACGAAACTTATCTCAATTTAGTGAAAGTGACAGAATTCCGAAATCATAGGTTAACCATACAATCATTGAAACCTTACAAAACTTGTTGACAAATTTTAGAGATGATGGGAGAAAATGAGAAAATTTGCTCCGTACCATTGCAATTGTCCTGATGTTGAGCCTTTTCGCAATGGCATTTCACAACATAATGACGATTGTAATAGTTCGGAGCAAATTTACTCAGGTTTAAATGCACTTGCAGATGTAATTTGTGCTCCACTCGGAACATTTTTGGGAAGTAGGACCTAATTTTCAAATTTGAAAGAGACGAGACCGAGTCGAGACAATTTTGAAGGAAACGGCATCTGGTTTTTAAAATTTGCAATGGATGAGGTTTAATCATGAAATTCAAAAGGAGTATAACCAATGTCGATAATTTCTCAAGAATGCAAATAGAAAGAGAATTGATATGCGTAAGATGTCCGACTGAACGAATCAATCGGAGACCTCACACACCAAAACCCGCAGCCACATCCTCTCTCCTTCATCCCCCCTCCTGCCTCCCACCTCCTCACCCCCACGGTCGTGCACCGCCCAAGCGGTCCGCTATGCGGATCCACAAGTGCGGCTTCCACCTTCTTGACTCCACATACTCCTCTGCGCCGCCCGCCCTAGTGCCCCGATTGGAGCTCCCGCTCCCGCCCCCACGCCCTACCCCATCGCCTACCCCGAATCCCACGCGAGGGGCGCCGACTTCACGGCCACAACTGCCACCTGGGATCTACACTGCACAAGCTCCGCCGTCTTCTCCTCCCGGCGCCAGATCCACACCGCGTACGCCACCTTCCCGCCGCCCGCCGTCGCCGTACCAAGGCCTCGTTGCCGCCTGCCATAGAGGTAGGTGTTTGTTTTATTGTAACATTTTTATTTCATGTATGCAACAATCAACAATAATTCATGCAACATCGAGATTTTTATCAAATATTCGTACCAAGGCCTCGTCCGGGCTCTAGCAAATCCCAAATAGAAAACATGACATGAAATGAGATAACCTTAGGGCGGAATTTGAACTACTCCAGATCCCATCAAGCATGAGCAGACAAGATTGCCCTGCCCTGACACACACTAGAAGGCAAGGCAAGATCACCTTTCACGCACCAGACGAAGCCCTCGACACGAATTGCAGGCCATGGAGGGTTCACATTAACTCCTCCCAATCCCAATCCAACCATGACCAGTTAATTAATTGCATCTGCTAGCCAGTTATGGCACAACCGGCCGCCACGAAGAGAATACTCTAAGCAGCCGATATGTTAGCTAAAAAAATTTTTGGTATGTTCCTGATGACAACAGTGTGCATGGTTGCAACCCAACAAGCACCACTGGACACAGGAATCTTCTAGTGTTTGGCTGGCCTTTGTCCCTTTAGAGGACATGGATCCTACCTAAGTGCAACTTGCCCCATGGACTGCCCTCCCCGGAGGGAAATGGAAGGGGGCAGCCAAGGAAGGGACAGCATGACACTGTGTTGAGCCTGAAGAAAAGGTTGGGGCTTGGAGAGCATGCATGAGAGAAATGTTATGGGAAAGCAAAGCAAGGATTGATCGATAAATTAATCGATTAACTAATTAATTATTGAAAGCTGAAATGCAATGCCATCAGTAGTTGTTTGCACATTGCAGTAGGTGTCTTTTTTTTTGCCAAAAAATTTTGCCACAAGGTGTGCCATGTTGCTGGGCCAACTTACCGACTACTGCTGCTCCTTTTTCTTTTGTTGGGATGCATTGCGACTTTGCGAGTGTGAGCATCGCTCTGTCTATCGTATTCATGTGTTGGAATGATGATTCAAAGGAATAAATCGTCTGGAATAGAAAAATGGAAGGGACTCCTGTCGGGACACACCTCCTGCTGTTTTGCTGTCTTGCGTCTCCACGTGCTCTAGGAGTTGCCAAGAAGGTCCCAACGAAAATCAAATCTGTTCCTTCTGTAAGGATTTGATTATCAATCAATCACTGCAGAAACCTGTGTGTTAAGGTGTATAAAACTCTACAAATCTTGTTCTGACATAAACTAACCCTCCAAATGCCACAAGCAATTGTGCCCTAACAACTAAGCAAGCGTAGCCCCTCTCACTTTTTTTTTCTGATGTCAGAATTATCTTTTTTCCTGTTCTTTTTTTCAGCACTTTTTTCTGATGTCACAATGTTGGAATCAGCATTCAAGTTAGGGTCCACCTCCAACTCCAAGCAGATTTTGGGGCATCTTGCTCGATGCACACACACGTCTTCCCAGCTTGGGCTGTCAAAGGAGAGATGGTGGCTACTGGACGGAATCGCGAGATGGTGGTATAAGCCGCTACCAATGTTGTTGGTTGGGATCAGGCCAGTGGCAAAACTAGAATAAAAATGATGCGGAGGTATGTACTTATTAACGCATCCATCAATAATATAGTAGATAGTAATGCATTGTAAATTTTGTAACATCAAGTAACTTTATGACAAAGTTCAATGATAAATAATTATTTATCAGACAATATACAAAATCAAGAAACCTACTATTAGTGAATGATCTAGAATGAATCTAAGAATAAAAGATGGTTAGCTATTGAAACACACTAAATTAGATATTAAAAGCATTAAAAAAATTCCTAATTCAATTGTTACAAAAATTGAAACAGGCTATTCTAATATTAAAGCCCTAATCTACAAATATTTTAAAGATTATAGAATTGAAACCCTAAAATCTAAATCATAACATTTAGTACCTATTTTGATTGGCTGATCGTTACTTCATTAGCTATGAAGATCATTGAACTTTGAAGCAAGGAGCTAGTCAGCCAGGATAAGACGACGAGTGGTTAGTGGACAACCTCACATATTGTCGTGATCATTGGCCATACTACATATATTGATACATACACTAAGATTTACTCCATTTGCATACGCACACAGTGAGATTAACAAAGCGAGAAATCTTATCATACCATCCAACTATCCAAGTCCGACACACACAGGTGCAAGTGAGAAGCGGCTGGTGTGCTCCCGGACGACGACAGCTCTAGCACTGGGCCCGTCGTCGCTGCAGACAGAAGGACCAACTCACAAAAGGTTGCATGCGTGGTGTGGGGAATAAGGGAAGGTAGGTAAGGTGTCATCTAGACCTAGTTGTTTTGGGGCTAGTGCTCGCTTGGACGCTTGGGATTTGGGCTAGCATTGACTTGGGGCTGGACCAGCTAGTGGCCCACACTCGATCGGTTCAAGTAGCCTCTGTTATTTTGTTCTATTTTCACTGTCGATTGATATGTTGTATCATGCCAGCATCAACTTACACGTATTTTTTAGAGTGTCTTGCTTTGTCAATGTCCTGCGTGTTTTTTCTTTTCTCCTCCTATTTGTTAACGTATTTAAGCCTTCTTTCTTTTAAATAGATTTAGTTCTTGATATGTGGGAGCACTACTTTTTGGCATGTGAGGGCACATACTGTGTAAGCTTTGACTCTAAGTAATAAAAATTAAAATTGGTGTGATACCTGTGCCCCCCATTTGCGAATGTGCATTCGCCCTTGATCGGGGCCAGATGCATGGGCCGTCGGCCCACGACGCATGCACGGTAGCGGCTAGAGCTCGCACAGGCACCCAAGTAGGGAAGCCATGGTGCGCGGCCACTGACTCCCTCCGTGTCGCGCGTGCCGCGTGCACTACACCCCAATGGGGGTTTTGCCCAGGCCATGCCCGCTCGCTTCCCTCTACGCCCAAAAGCACCATGCCGTCCATGCCCGCGCACGGCGTTCAGGTGGCTACCTTATGTGGTGCATGGTGCGATTCATTAGGCTGGTCAGCCAATGGCAAGCCTCGCTCGAGACCGATGCGGATTGGCCCACCTTGCCCTTTGCTTTCATCGTCCCCTCCCTGTAGTCTGCAATAAGTGTCTGTTCATATTGACTACGAATAATAGCTTTTGGCTATAAATAAACAGTAATGACTGAAAAAATGACTTTTAGAAAGAAAGGACGAACGATAAAGAAAATTAGAGAGAGAGATACGTGCGCGAGACGGAAACGAGAGGTGTGAGGTGTGTGATGCACCTGTGAGCCCCCGTCTTATCCCCAGAACGAGATAGAAACAAGAGGAATGAGAAAGCCGCTTCAGAAAGCTTTCCACTTTGAGAGTTCCTTTGTAGTGTGAGACCATATGGAGGTCACCTCATAATTGTGATGAGTAATTTACTTTTGGTTCAGAGAGTTTGCAAAGTTTGAATTTGGTTTTTGAGAGGTTGAAAAATTAAATTTACATTTTGCTGAAAATTCTGGAATTGTTAGTCAGCAGACAGCTAGTCTGACCAACCAAAGGGTGGCGGTCAGACTTGATGTCTCCAGTGGTCTGATTGGAATGATTTACGATTCAAGCCAAAGCTCGTAAGCGGTCTAACCACTATGGGGAAGCGATCAAACCGGTTTGACAGGTGATGCTCTTGACTGGATTTTGGTTCTTGGGGTTTTGAGTCCCGGGTTGAGTTTGGTTGACCTAGGTTGTTGCTTGTGTGCACAGGGGTTTAATGTTTGGTCCTAAGTTTAGAATAAGTGGTTTGGCTGCATACATTTTGTATGGTGCATTGTATGGTTTAATTATGTCAATTGATGGTTTTGTGTATTGTGTGGTGCTACATAACGATTTGCTTGTTTGTGTTGGTTGTAGAATTCCGAAGCTACGTCATGGTGAGACGGACGGGACCGGAACTAAGATAGGAGAGTTTAGATCCAAAACGATCAAGGGATAGGAACTATGCTCAAGAGGAGTCAGGGTATAGATGATCGAGGGCCTGTCAAAGATGACCGAGACTTGTGAGGTGGTTACAAGCCAAGACGATGAGGAACCGAGTGAGAGCTACCAGTGGTGAACATGATAGGCAACGACAAGTTGGATCGAGACTAAGCTCAAGGAGGAGCTGAGATCCAGAGTGGTCAAGAAGCCAGATGCCGTCGTATACGAGGAGAAGCATGTGGTGCACCAAGTGAATTTGGTCATTTGCAAGCAAAGATGATTCGGTGGGATATGGATGCATGAGATGCCTTGCGACAAATCATTGGAGCCACATAAAAGATGGCGAACATGGATGATGCTTCGTGGCAAAAAAGCAGGAAGCTTTATGGAAAGCGGTAGAGGAGTATTTTGGTAAATTGCCTAATACCGAAAAAATGACGATATGTGAAACCGCGGTGTTGGTCTAAATAATTTAGGTCTTGTATGTACTAAAAATATAAAGTGGATCAAGTGTTGATTCACTAATTGATTAATGGGTGTGAGCATTTTAAGAAGCATGCATGTGTAAGTGTAAATTCCTATATGGTGTTGGATTAACAAGTTAGTCATGTAAATAAATGAAACCCAACTAGAAGTATTGATTAGGGTTTTCCTTGTGTGCCTCCGTATATAAGGCGGGAGAGGGGTGGCTAGGTTATGTTTTTGGGGAGTTTAGTCTAAGCCTTTGAGAGAAAAGTCAGGATTCATGGAGAGAACATTGTGGGAGATGCGAGAGGCTCTTATGGCTGAGTTTTTTGTCATTCTAGGCTTTGTGTATGGCTAGGTAGTTGCTATAAATATTTATCTTTAAGTATCAATAGAGATCAAAATTCGTCCAACTATTTCCCTCTTGTATTCAAGTGTTGAAATTTTGATTTGGCTTGGTTGTTTGTACTTTCTCTTCTCCTCTTGATCTTGTCGTCTGTCAAGGATGTGTAAGTGATGAATATATCTCTTGGAGACCATATCTCGTTCATCTAGGTACTTGTTATTTGTAAGTTCTTGTGTTTGCTTGGTTTTGGCTCAAGATATGGTGATTTTGGGGTTTTGGTATTGTAGGCATTTTAGCTTGAGTTTATACTATGATATAGCTTGTTATAATATGTGAGAACCCATCCAAAATCATCTAGATGATCAAGAACTCATAAGCAAGAGCTAATCAAAATTTTCCTTTTTGCCTAATTTTGGTGCAACTTTCCTTCAAATGAAAAAAATATCAGAACTATAGTAACGATTTCCTTATTTGTTGATTGAAATATATTCTTGACATTCTAAAAATAGTGCATACCAAATTTCATGTGAATTGGAGTTTTGATTTGAGAGTTAGCTCGTTTTGTAGTTTTCACTCGGTTTTTGTGCAGCATGGATTCAAAAGCTAATAGATCCTAATTTTCTTAGATTTTTTCTTGATCTTTGGTTGGGATATATTCTTAAGGTCATGGTCTAACATTAGTTCAAATTTTAAGTCATTGGAGTTGTGGATTGAAAGTTTTATCGACTTTTGGTTTTAAAATAGTGGTAAAACTGCACAGTTCCTGTGCTAAATTTACTGTTGATATGATCTAACTGGTCTGACCAGTACTGTTCATCTAGCCTGATCGCCACTGTTTGTCCTTGCAGACTGCCTATGACACATCAAAGCGTGTTTTACTTAATTTTGATTAGATCTTTTTTTGTGATTTTTTTATCTTCGATCTTCATAGCTACTGAAGTAAAGAGTTTTGCTTTCACTCAGAAAAGATTTTAAAAAGACTCCGAATTAATTTAAGCCCCTATTTAAACTCCCTCTAGTTGGCGTCCCGGATCCTACATGTAGCCATTCCTGTAAAGAACGCATGAATAATTGACTACTCAATGTCTTGATGCAGGAGTGCTTTGAGAAGTACTCACCAAAAGATACGAAGAAAATCATGTGCCAGTAAGCGATACTACAGAACACATGAGCAGCATGCCACACTGATGATCCTCCTTGGGCAACAAAACCTGAGCCGACATTTCAAGGGGGAAGAAATCCTAACAGAAGTCCCTGACCTCTGTATCGAACCAAAATGCAACTGGGCATGCCAAATTAGTCTCCAATCCGTCAAATTCACCCCATGATGTACAAAACCATCGAGCCAACGAGACTGGCCATAACATGCCGTGCAAGTAGAAACTTCCCGTTCTACCATTAACAGTTGCAACAGGCCAAAAAAAAACCGCTACCAAGACGGCTATTTGGGTTCATGCAGATCACACCGAAGGGAAGAACTTGTTCAGATTGAAAGGCAGAGAGTAGAATTCCTCGCTCCTGGTGTCCGTCTTGAAGCTCCTGAACTTATCCCACCAGTGGTAGCCCCTGTCCCTTCTCACCGCGTTGTCGCGCCTGTGGATGGTGTTGTCCAGGAAGTATGCTACAAGCCCTGCGACGAACGGCTTCGACGAGAACGGTACGTTTATCATATCGTTGAACTGTCGAAACAATGAGCAGAACCCTATCAGTGACCTGCACAGGGTTTAACCGTAAAGGAAAATAGCACAGAGACTGAAGGATTCTTCCACGTACCCAACGAGCACCAGTGTGCACCGGGCCATAACCCGCGACGGATGTATACTCGTTGAAGTACTGAGGAACTGATAAGCCCATGAAGAAAGAGAACCCCAAAATGAACTTGGTCCTGAAGCTGTTGAGATTGCAAAACTGAAGGAAGCTGAGACCACATGCACCTGCAAATGGAAGCATTGATAACATTGGAAACCGCCATGGATAACAAGCGCTGGAAATGATCACACATATCCTGATAGATATCTTGACCTACCAATATATGCAAAGAAAATGCAATACAGAGCAGCAAATATTGGCAATGGAATTGACGCGAAAATTGCTCCAAATTTCCCTGGTTTAGCAAAAGAAATACGATCAGCGTAACAATGTACATAAGAAAAAGTATAAATGCGAAAAAACCCACATGTTCCGCATGCGAACTATGTAATACACTAAAGCAAGTCTATAATGAATGTGAAGGTACAATCAAAATATCAAAACTAAGCAACTAATGCTCATTGCTGTGAGGACTACCTATCAGTGTGCCCTACTCGAGTTTGCTTCGTGCAATTATACTCTTTGTTAAACTTATAAACCAAAAGTGAAAAGTTAGAAAACATGGTACATTACCGAGAATAGAGAAGAAAATCATGAAGCCAGCAGATATTTGCACTACTCTCCGGCTGCCAACATGTGTCAAAGCTAGTAAACCAGCATTTTCGCTGCAAAGATCAAAATATGAATACTTAGACACAAGCTGAAAGAAAAGCAGTAACCCAAGCATTCAAGGGCTGCTGGTTGATGGTAACATCTCACTTACACTGACACTGCAGTTCCATTGGCTGTCCCGAAAAATGCACCCAGTAAGGTACCAATACCCTGCAGATGATACCAATGTTGATAATAAAAAAACTAGTGATAAAAGAAAATGATGTTTCTGGTGTGAAGGTAATAATCGACGTATTTACCTGCCAACCAATGCCCCGGCCAAGAACTGAGGGAGGTATCATGGTCGCGCTTGCATATCTTGAGACAGCAATGAAGGTCCCAGTTGACTGAAAGGTAGCACATTGTTTGTTAGATTGTTAATTATAACTAACTACTAGCAACTCACACACTATTTTTCACTTTTAGGTAAGCTGTGCAGACAAACCTCTACAAGAGCAATAAATGAGGCCATCATCATCGCAAAAGATTCGCCAGCATCAAATGTTGGAGCTCCCCATTGAAAAGGAAACGGGACTCTTATCCTACAGCAATTTTTCAGCACTTCTATAATGAATTTTATCAACACAAGGGTCTACACAAAAAGTGATGTAATCCTCATGAATTGTTTACCAAGGAGCTCCGCTGATAAGTCCAGAGCGGTCAACACGACAATGCACTTGTGTCTTTGGTCGGGAATTCTTGTATGCACCACTAGCAGTGAGAATGTATGCATACAGCCACACAATAGCGATGGTGAAAATTACAGCAAACCGGTCGAACACAGGCTTTGCCACATGTATAACATGAGGTAAATACTGTAGAAAGGACAAATGCAATTAGTACATGACCTTCAGCAACAATGGCTACTTGTGTGCAAAGGCATGGCAACGGATGTTAGTACCTGAGAAAATGTGAGCAGTAGAATGATTTCCGGAAGCCCAATTTCCACACACTTCGCAACCTGCAGGAACGGCAATACTACAATCAATCTTCTAAAGAGGTAGGGAACAGTAAAGATAAACGAATCACGCGACATCGACATCAGAATGATCTCTATAATAAATGTAGCGAGCTAACGCTTACCCCTGGAAAACCAAGCTCATAGAGCCCAAATCCAGCAAGTGAGATCAGTGGAACAGCAGACAATGGACTTAGCAATCTGCCAAAGGAGCGAACAATAGTCAGGCCACAAACCAAAATGATGCAATGTGCAATGGCAATCAAACCTGCAACCTGAAATACTAAAATTGTACGATGTACAACCAAAAGTTCAAAAAGAGGACAATGATCCCTACCTAACTACATTGCGCCAGAGGCCACTAAAACCAAGTATGATCTGAATTGTCGATGCAATGATGAGCGCGCCTTGTGTCCCTCGCATGGTCCGCAAGAATTTCTTCACAGCAGTAACAAAATCTGGTTGACTTCACAAGGCAATCCCACAGAGCCCGTGACAGCACTAACATGTAGATCAAGTTATTCGGAAGTTGGAACTACCTCATGAGGGTCTGCTTCATTGCTGTAACGGCCGGCCAAGATGATGGAGATGGTCGGCGCAACAACGGTGTAGGATCCACCCATCACAGCCGGAAGACGAGTCCCAAAGAACGATTGCGACAAGGTGTTTATGCCCGCGACGAACAGCAGCGTCTGAATCACCCGAGCCTTCTCCTCCTGACAGAGAGGCAATGAAATACAGCCTCAGTTCAGCAGTTTGCCATGCAAAGACCATCACAAGTTTAGCTCAGATCTTAGGCCTTCTCTAACACCTTCAAATGCATATTTAAGCAAATAAAAAAGGCAACCAAGATTGAGAACATGGAGTGGTTTTCAGGTGGTTAGGGGCTCACATTTCCTCCTCCCATCTGGGGAACGAGAGCACTCGGTATTATGACAGACGTGCCCAGCATCACAAGGTAGTGTTGGAATCCAAGTATGATGGCCTCAGCTGCAAACAAGAAATCGATTCATCAATAGGTTAGGTGATAGCCACCACCAAAGCAAAATAAGAAATTAGAATCAATCACATAATCACACCCCCATTCCACACAACGACAGTGGAAAACATCAACATCAACGGGGAAAACCTACACGGCAAGAACATAAATGCCGAAGTACAAAGAACAATCCGACATTGACACCGAAAGGTCATTAGTGATTGGTGAGAGAAAGAGACGTACGCCAAGGTGGTGGGCTTGTGATGCAGTAGGACACGCTGGGCAGCTGGTCCTTCACCGGGTGCGGGTGCAGCTCCTCCTGCTTCGGCGGCGGCGCTGCCCCTCCTCCGGCCATCCTCGTCTCTTCCGAAGAGCCCAACCTCTTCGCCTCACCACAGTGATTCACTCCACTCCACTCAAAAAGAGGAGCAAGAAGGGCAAAAAAAATGCAAGAACCAAGAACAAGCAGTCCAAGAACCAGAATACACTGGAACAGGGCACAGAGCAAGGAGACTAGCGATTCTTTGCGTGCAAAGAGGACCAAGAACCAAGGACCCAAAGAAGAAAGGAACAACCGCTGCAAGAAAAGGCGCAAGGAAGCTGAGGAAAGGGAGTGCGTGGGTGTGCTGCTGCTTCTTGCTCCACCCTTTTTCTCGCTGCTCTCTTCTTCTTCCCCCACACTGGAGTGGAGCGGCACTCGTCGTAGCTACTACTCAGCACGAAGGAATCTACAGTTCACACACAGGAGAGGAGAGGCCTCTCTGTCTCCATTGCTTTCCTCCCTTTTCTCCCTCTTTTCTCGCTTACTGCTTTTTTTATCTAGTCATGGGATTGGAGTTCGCTCGCCTCTGCGTCGTCGCCACCCCCCACGAAAATACGCTCTGCTATTCCCAAGGAGAAATCTTTTGCACCGTAAAGGAGATGTCAGAAGCCAGAGAGGCAGAGAGAGAGAGGAGAGGGGGAGAGCTTTTCCTCCTACCGCAGTGCAGAGCTTTTCTGCTTTGGCTGCTGCTCTGCTTTTCTGCTCTAATGGAGGAGGGAGGCATTCAGGGTTGTGTCATGTGTGGACTGTGGACTTGTGCTTCCGCTCCATGCTGCGGAACACATGTGACGCGCCATGGGCAAAAACCTTCGTACTGCCATCGAAATGAACCGTCGCGTTGCACGTTTTGGCGTTGCGGTTGCCTGCGCTCCTCGTTCGGAGGGAGCTCTTCACGTGCGACCAATTGTCTGATCATCGAGAAATTGATGGACTCCTCGAGCTGAGGCCCCATTTGCAATTGGGAAATTTTACATGCTTTCATCCCTTTCACATGAAGTAGTACGATTATCGCTTGTTCGAAGCCGGGTCTTAGGTTCCACCAAAACGGTTTACACTTCTGGCTTATTTTCACTATTCAACAATTTCGTTTTTTCTAGAATTTTGCTTTTTTTTAGCTTTTTTGTCGGTTCTTTTTTCCCGTATTCGTTTGTACTGTCTGTAATGGACTAACCTGTTTTTTCTATTTTTAAATTTTTTAAATTTAATTACGTCAAATAAGTCACCATCAGTTACAGTGCAATTTCAGCTAACTACAGTGCTTTTCAGCCATAAGCTACTCAAAAAAGTCATTTTGAGCACCCCTTAGTGTGAAATATCCGTGGGAGATTTCTTTTTAGACTTGTACTATGCAAATTCGATCCCTGTTTTTAAGACAGAGAGAAACCTCCCCATGTACTCGCTTGAACTGTTGAGAATCTGTTTGGATTGTAAATGTTTTATGGAATTTCCAATTAAACAGTCCTATTTCTGCAGAAAACTCCTGTGAATAATAAGAATATATGGCATATTTTAACCCATGATTATAAAACCATAAAAAACATAACCAAAGAACTAGATGTGATCGAACTATAATTACTCATTTCGTCCAAGTTTATAAGATGTATTTTTTCTAAACACTATATGGCATATAAACCAATAGGATATTAAAAATGACTAACTATTCCTAATTATTATCTCTAAACACTATATTCAATGTATACATGTAGAGAACATAAAATAAAGCGAGATATTTATTATGGATATATAGAAAACCTCACATTAATTATGCGTCCTATATTTATGGACAAGAATATTAAAAAAATATACTCCCTTCGTTCTTTTTCACTTGACTTCCTAGAATATGTGCCGTCAAACTATCTAAAGTTTGACCATCAATAAATTTAAAACTATCTGATTGACTATACAAAATTATATAATTAGATTTGTTAGTAATATACTTTCATAATATTAAAATTTTATTAGTATATCTTAATGTAAAGTTATAAAAAAATAATAGCAAAATCATATCTCGAAGACCATAAAAAAATGTTATGTAAAAAAACGGAGATAGTACCATACAAAATTGGACGGGGAGAATACTTCTGTATGACTATGTAGGGCACGTGAAGTAGAGAATTAGTACAAACCTAAATATAGGTAGGGGAACAAGGAATTATTCTCTTGAGACATGATCGGGTGCTCACTGATGAGGAGGCCTTACAATAATCCATTGTAAAGAAAATATGCAGAATCTCACTTAACACAAGCAATACAAGTACTACTCCCTACCGTAAATCTTTGCTTCGCATAAGCCTATGACCCCATTCTTTTTAACTTTATGGCTTATTGATTTGATGTCAACTATCACTATTACTACATTCATGGTGGTCAAAGGGAAGAAGAGGGAGGAAGTCCAAGGAGGAAAGACTCAAGGGCCAAGTGATGCACAAATTTATGTGCGCAATTTAGGCCGCGTAAGTTCAGCACGTGTGCGTACACGTGGAGAGCGGCACGACACACCGCAGCACAGGGGCGTGTACACATGACCTTGATCATGTGCATGCGGACGCGGTGTTCGGAAAAGTATGTGTCGCGTATGCGGTCGAAGGCGCATGCGGTGTTGCAGGTGCAAGTGGTGCATAAGGCACACGGAGTCAAGTCAAAGGATCTCTTTCTCATTAGGTCCATCCAGATTGAATTCTAGTTCAGTCTGAACATGAGTTGTCCTTTGTAAGAGTGAATCGCTGATTTCTAGTCAGTTGTGTGCGTGAGTTAAATTAGTGCCTAGCTAATTAGCTATGTGTGCTAGGCTTTTTTGAGCTCATGAGTACAATAAAAACGCATGCACTCAACACACACACACACCTACACACACTCACGTGGATGTATCTAATGTACACGCTTAAGACTAGAGACGGAGACCCAAGGTCTCCGGGAGCGCGGGTATGTGCTTTGACAACTGAAAGCACCAATGTGTGCGCGTGTACTCATAAGGCATTATTTACATGAACAGTGCCGGAGGGACACGGGACACTGTTCGCGTGAACAGTTCCCCCGAAAAGGTGCGCGCCGTAGGCTTCAAAGCCGGGTGGGCTGGCTACCCACTGGCGAGCTAAGCCACCTGAGAAAACGCTCGGTCGTAGTTGTGTGTCCATGTTAGAGGTGTGCGTGTGTGTTATTAGTGCCCGACTAATTAGCCGTGCGTGTATGTATGTACATGTGTGAGTCCAAGACTTGGGTGCATGCGTGTATTTGTTTCAGGGATAGTTGGCTATATAACTCCAAGTCATATGCACTTTTTTTAGGTTGAGTTTTATGAAGAGTTAAATAAACCAGAAAATCATCATGTTTGACGGCAAGGTTATTTTTATGTTCTTGTTATTTCTTTCCCTAAGAATTCATCTACGCTCAAGGGTGATTCGTTCTTCAGTTCTTGCTTTGTGGCGCACTTGGGCAGGAGATCATCTACCTATCTTTGCTGCTATTGGTTCCGTTCGTAAGTTGCCTGGGAGGTAGGGAAAGGAGGAATGCATGGGCTTTAGCATGGCCTGGGTTTGTGAACTCCTGAATGTTGGTGATATGCCCTAGAGGCAACATGGAGATGTTGAATATATCACATACTATGTTTATGATACATTGCTTTGTTCCTTGAAATAGACATTATCATTATTGATCAATGAGTATGTGACTTATTCATGAGACTCTTAATGCCAAAATGTTGCTATTTCTAAATGATCCCTAATTATATATCATATGAGGAACAAATATGATTCAAAGATCAGCATATGTATTGATTGATGATCATGTCTCATGGATCATGGTATGGAGATACCAAATCAATAATATGAACATGTGTTAGTGAACATATGTTGGATAGACCCGCCATGAGACACTGCAGAGATTCCATGTGTCATCAGTTGGTCTCAAGTAGTGTTTATGTAGAATCCTTAGACTTGAGATCATCATGGTTCCCAACATGCGTAGTAGCCTATTTTGGGACTACTAACCACTACTCCGTAACTGGGTAGTCATAAAATTAGTCTTCGGGTTTGTTATGAAACATGTAGTGCGATGTGAATGATCAAGATAGAATTTGCCCCTCCTTATAGGAGAGATATCTCTGGGCCCCTCGATGTAATGGATTATGAAAGTGCATGGCCATGCCAAGGTGATTGAGGAGTCAATCACGAGTTTATAATCCATCACGGAATCGAGAGAGTGATTGAGCTATTAAGAGGATGACACAGGTCTCGCCTTGAGCTCAATCTATATCGTGAGGCAAAGAGATTCGTACATGAGAACATTACAGGTTCAGCCGATATGATCTTTACGTATACTTTGGGGTTAATATGTTTTACTAGAGGCCGCTATTAACAGGGTGACCGGAAAGACGTTTCCGGGTTGCGACCAAGTATACGTGAACCTACAGGGTCGCACACTTAACGGGTTGGAACACTAATTCGAATGTGATTCGGATGTGGGCTCAATTCGGATAGAGATCCGAATAGACTCCTATTGGGCCTCGGTCCACGAGGCCCAAGTGAGGAGGTCTATATATATGGAGGCGAGGGGCTGAAGGGTGTATGCTTCTGTTAATCCCGAGCCAAACCCTAGCCACCACCTCCCGAGCCAAACCCTAGCCGCTCGCGAGTGCTGGTACACTCACGATCGGCGTTCCAGCCCCGGACGTGTGGATACCGGTGGAGGCGCTGCTCGTTGCAGCGTTGATCGGCATCAACAATCTACAGATTGGATCTTGCACGTGGTGTGGTTGATCGCGTGGAGGAGACGATCTGTTTAGGACGATCGACTAATTCCACTACTACCTCGACGCACGTGGTTGGATCGGCTTCTCCAACTCTTCTTCCGCTGCGCTGCGCGTCTAGTGGTAACGTTCCATGATCCCTCCTTAGCATGATGTCCTGGTGTGCGCGGTAGAAAAATTTTGTTTTCTGCTATCGTAGCCTACGCGCATTCCTTCACTGAACTCAATCGCTGTTGCCGTGTGAACGCGTGTTGCCAGCGGTTGCTGCTATTTTGGTGTGGAGAACAGGCACAGAAGTGTTGTCAAATCCTATACTGCTACCGTTATTCAGTTGGTAAGAAATTACAAGTTTCTTTACATGCTAAAACCTGTTGATTCTTGAGCTGCCGAGAAAGATCAAGTAGTAGCTGGCTGACCAAACCAAGTGATTACTGGTTGCTGTTGCTAATTATTTGGTACGTGAGAAGGGAAGACAGAGAAAATTATGGGAAGAACCTGTTGCTAAGAGGAAAGTACCATGAAAGATTAGGCCAATGATATGCGACAACTAGAGATTACTAGTTATGATGTATCATCTTGGTATCAGAGCATGATTGATCATGACACGTGGTTACTCATTTTTTTCTTGATGGCGGCTTCCATGAAGACGATAATCATGTTGAGGCAATCAGGGATGCACCCCAATATGCGGTACCTTTGCTGCCCAAGGTGTGCTTATGGCTTGAAGCTACACGTGACTACTTTTTGGATTATCATCGGAAGCTTAAATGGAAGGTTGATGTTTTGGGAGCATGAATTGACACATTAACGGAGGCTATATGTGACTGGCCACCATAGTTTCAGCATGCTGAATGGGTTTCTCAAAACCTTGAACGACGTGCACGCTTTGAAGATGACAATCAAGAGATAGACTTTGATGGTGCAGCAGGCTTTGCTCCACAACTGTGGTGTGCTCAAGACCATTCTGGAGCTAACCATGATGGAGGCGTGCGTGATAGAGGTATTGTTTGTGGTGGAGGCATGCATCATAGCGTTGATTTTGCTCAACGTGTTGCCATGGATAATAGCATCAAGCGAATCAAAATTTCTATACCATCGTTCAATGGTAAAGCTGAACTTGAGGAGTACTTAGAGTTGGAGATGCACGTCAATCAAATTTTTAACAGCCATCATTATATTAAGGACAAGAAGATTCATTGGTGACAATTGAGTTCACCAGATACGCTCTACTTTTGTGGAACCAACCGTGTCGTGCAAGAGCTCATCTAGATACTTAGGTGCAATTGAAGAATATTTTGAGACGATGTTTTGTTCTAGCACACTACACTAGGACCTTGTACAATTAGGTACAACAATTGCATCCAGGTACTTCTAGTGTTGATGAATACTATAACGAGATAGAGATGTTAATGATCTGTATAGGGAAGGAAAGCATGATGAGCCTACTATGACATATTTTTTTAATGGATTGAATGAGGATGTGCAAGATAGGGTGGAGATGATCCATTACTACAACATCCAAGACTTGTTGCATCAAGCCGAATGTGTTAAACACCCAAACAAACTCATGGAGGCGTCCATTATAGCAATGCGATGATGTTGGTTCACACTTCAAAGTGACGATATCAAACCATTCAAATGGTGCTCTTACAAAGGAAGTAAGCAATGAAGGTAAAGAAGCAACTAAAGCTGATTCTAGTTTGCCTTCTAATGTTCGTACTAGAGAAATTGAGTATTTCAAGTGCAAGAAAAGAGGGCATATGATGCATAATTGTCCAAATCAACGGAGGATGCTTATCACTAAAGATGGCTATGTTTCGACAAATTCTAGTAGTAATTCTAAAAGTGAAAAGTCTGAAGAGGAGAGTATGTGCACATATGAAACAGGGCCATCAAAAGATGATATGCCAATGCTAGAAAAATGAAACATGCTCATCAAGAAAGTAAAAGGTACTGAAATTGAAGCTAAGGGGTAACATATGGGTGTCTTTCAAACGGAGTGCAAAATCAAAGATAAAATATACAAGTTGATCATAGATGGCGGGAGTTTCGCCAATGCAATTAGAAAGGATTTGGTATACGCTTTAGGGTTGTCCACATGGAGGTATCCTCAACCATACCACGTGGCGTGGCTATAGAACTATGGGAGACAATAACTTACAAGGTGCATGTTCCATTTTATTATTGGTGACTATGTTGATAAGGTAGATTGCGGCGTAGTTCTAATGAATGCATGTGGGTTACTGTTGTGAAGACCATGGCAATATTATTACAATGCTACACATGAGGGATGGTCCAACACATATACCTTCGTATATGGAGGAAAGAAGCATGTGTTGAAACCGAAATTAGAAAGTGTTATCCATATTGATAAAGAAATTCAACAAAGAAGAAGGCTCTAAAAGTCATCCCAAAGTCGAGGACAGCTTTGCTTAAAGGGGAGTGGATGATACAGTGTCAAGTAACACTACTATTACATCTATGATGGCCAAGAGGGAGGAAAGGAAAGAAGGCCAAGGAGAGCAGACTCAAGGGCCAAGTGGTGCACAAATTTACGTGCGCAATTTAGGCTGCATAAGTGCGGCACATGTGCGTGCACGTGGAAAGCAGGCAGGACACGCTGCATGACCTTGATCGCATTCATGTGGCATTCGGATAGCATGCATTGCGTATACAGCCGAAGGCGCATGAGGCCCAACAGGTGCAAGTGGTGTGTAAGGCACACAGAGTGAAACCAAAGGATTTCTTTCTCGTTGGGTCCATCCAGACTGAATTCTAGTTGACTTTGAACATGAGTTGTCATGTATAAGAATCAATTGTTGTTTTTTAGTCGGTTGTATGCGTGAGTTAAATTAGTGCATGTCTAATTAGTCGTGTGTCATGTTAGAGGTGTGTGTGTATTATTAGTGATGGCTAATTAGTTGTGTGTGCATGCATGTACGTGCGTGAGTCCATGTAACTTGAAAGCACGTGCTCCTGAACTCAATCACTGCTGACATGTGAACGCGTGTTGCCAGGGGTTGCTGCTATTTTGGCGTGTAGAACAAGCACAGAAGTGCTATCGAATCCTCTACTACTGTTGATGTTCGGTTGATGAGGAATTACAAATTTCTTTACACGCTGAAAACCTGTTGATTATTGAGCTGCCAAGAAAGATTAAGGTGGTGATCAACTCGGCTTAAAAGCTCATGGCTTATGGCTGAAAACACTGTAGCTGGCTGAAAAAAGCACTGTAGCTGACAGAGGCTTATTTCGCATAGTTAAATTTAAAAAAAATATAAAAATATAAAAAAAAATATGTTAGCCCATTACGTATAATACAAACAAATACGGGAAAAAAAGAACCGGCAAAAAAGCTCAAAAAAAACAAAAGTTCAGAAAAAGACGAAATTTATGAATAGTGAAAAATAAGCCAGAAGCCAGAAGTCATAAGCCGAGTTGATCACAACCTAAGTGTAGCTGGCTGACCAAACCAAGTGATTACTGGTTGCTGCTTTTAATTATTTGGTACGTGAGAAGAGAAGACAAAAAACTGCAGGAAGAAGCTGCTGTTAGAGGAAAGTACCGTGAAAGATCGGGCCAACAACACGCGTCGATTAGAGATTATTAGTTGGATCGTAGCACTTATGGTTTCTCCTGAACAAATAAATAGGACGATTTCTCCGCCGTCGTTTTGAAGCAGCTTTTTCGAAACAGTTTATCGAATTATCTGTATTCGTTTCATTTACACAAGCACCTATGTTAATGCCAAAAGCCACCAACCGTAGCAATAAGCCATGGTCGTAGCCAAAAAGCCATCAATCATAGGCTCTATTCTTTTTTATTTTTTGTGACTTTTGATCTCAGCTTCTTTAAAAACCAAAACAACCGTCTTAAAAAACACAACCAACAATCATTAGTTAAAAAGCATGGAGCGATAAGCTATCTGCAAGGGCTACTCGTCACTGGGTTTGGTTAAAAAAAAGCATCTTGGCTTAGCAAGGAATAAACTAAGTGTACGGCCAGTCAACAGGGGTCGTTAGCAAGCCCCATCCCTTCTCATTTCCTTTGCATCGATGTCTGGTCTTCAACCGTGTAAGTCCAACTGTTCGTGTCATGAGTGTGCATATGTGGAAACACAGCAGCACAGTGGAGGAAAAGGACGAGTGCTTTCGCCAGATCTCACACGCATAGGCAGCGGTTTTGGCGTCCACTACAGCGGCCTATCGTTTACGGCCCTGTTGCTTTTTAAAGCTGCTTAGCAGCAGAGGAAAAGCCGCTTTTTTCTTAATAGTAAATAGTTTTTTTATAATATCTTCTTTTCAATAAAGTATTTTTTTTCAAAATGACATTTGTAGTATAGCAATTTTATTTATATCGATCAAAATTACATATGGATATTTCTTTTTTCTACAAGATTCTCTATAAATTATTAATTTTCACCTTTTTAATATGAACTATCCTGTATACACCTTTTTAAACAACCAAGGTTAATGGAACAGTGGGACCATTCAAGATTCGTAGGCACCGCATGGAAAACAAATAAAATGCGGGCATTTGCATGTACAAAATTGTTAAATTTGTGTTTCAAATACGAAAATTTTATAGGACGGTTGTCTAGAACTAACTGAAAAATGATCGTAAGGTTTGTATATTCCAAACAAGGCCGGAAGCAAGAGAATGCTATGGGTGAAAATGGCCATCAAACCTCCGAGAAATTGATCTGGTGCAAGAAGCTATTGGTTGTGATCAAAATGGCTTAAGCTTTTGGCTTCAGCTTATTTTTGCACTATTCATAAATTTCGTCTTTTTCTGAACTTTTGGCTTTTTTTTGAGTTTTTTTACCGGTTCTTTTTTTCCTCGTATTTGTTTGTATTATACGTAATGGGCTAACATGTTTTTTCTATTTTTAAATTTTTTTAAATTTAATTATGGTAAATAAGCCTCTGTCAGCTACAGTGCTTTTTTCAGCCAGCTACAGTGTTTTCAGCCATAAGCCACGGGCTTTTCAGCCATTTTGATCACAACCATTATCACACGCCAAGAGTTGTGCTTCAACTGGCTGTGGCATTGTGTTTGTGGTAAATGGGAGGCTTGTTCCTATTTAGGTAATGGCCTTTCTCACCAATGCCTGGCTTCAAATTTCTTGTTTCTTTTTTTTTTTCCCTTTTGGCTGGTTGGTCAATTGAATGATCTGAGTTCATGACATGTATAGTCATTTTAGTCAAAGCTCCAGATGGCATGTGCCTCACTGATTTATCTTCCGCCAACGCATGTGTTGTCAGAAATTTAACCCGACCTTATTACCTAGAACGTCCAATTCCACATCAGATGAACTGAACAAATGTAGCATAGTGTTACACTCTGGCGCCCTTTCTTATGCGCAATAGCTTTTGGATTGGATCAGAGATTGTGAGATACGACACGAATGTGCACGGCATCAAGAACGGAAAGATGAATCTTGTAAAGAGAACCAAAATAACGAGATCAGTTGGGCTTTTTTGGTAGCTTATGGCTGAAAGCACTGCAGCTGGCTGAAAAAACACTGTAGCTGACAGAGGCTTATTTAGCATAATTAAATTTAAAAAATTAGAAAAAAATGTTAGCCTATTACGTATAATACAAACAAATACGGGAAAAAAGAACCGGCAAAAAAAGCACAAAAAAGCCAAAAAAATTAGAAAAAGACGAAATTTGTGAATAGTGAAAAATAAGCCAGAAGCTTAAGCCAAATTGATTAGGGCCTAAAGTAACTATGATGAAAAAAAGATTTGACGAAGCCGATCGTAAATTCTTTAAGTACAATTTTAAAAGAGTATAAGGAATTGCCGCTCTCTCACAACCCTCTTGAATCTTTTAAAAACCTCAAATTCTTGCACTATACAAGAATCTAGTGCTAAAGAATAACTTAACCACTAATCCTTTGGTGTACCTTTACTTTTGGATGAGTAACTTCTCTGTTTTGTTGCTTAGGTTGTCCATGATCACCTCTAACGACTTTGTATAGTCTCTTTAGTCCTACTCTAAAGTAGAGTAGGAATTCTACTCAAAAAAAATAGAAATCATAATTTTATTGAAATTTATCTGGAATTTTTTATATCACATCTTTCTAAATCTTTAAAGACTAAGTACTTAAAGACATAGAAACAACATGATACGTATGTATCATCTGTGCCGGTTGAAATGTGGCAGAGGATGCACATCCGCAAATGACTATGCAAATGGCAATACGGCCAACCCTCCCAACATTTCATTGCATACGGTTTTCAGTGCAAGAAAGGCCTTCTTTCTTTTCGACTATCGACCATTGCAACAGATTCACTCACACAGAGCACTGTATTACCCTTAACAGTATTTGCAAAGGCAGAGCAGAGCAGCATCTGCGTCCATCGACGTGCTCTACGTGGGAAAGATGCGAAATAATTTTACTAAGTGGGAACGGCTTTTGAGGCGGGAATGCAGGGATCGGGGAGAAAATGTCGGGATCCCTCTCGGCCAACGTGCCCCCCGGGACAAAGCCTAAGATCAAGTACAATAATGGTCTTATAACCAAGCTAGTCAGCATTCTTGCTGATGTGGAGGAGAGAAGAGAGGAGAGAGAGGAGAGCTTGGCTCTCATGCAAGCAACAAGCTGCACACGGGAGCCTATGCAGTGGTGGGCCTAGATAATAAATGTATGTGAGGAGGAGTAGGAAAGAGAATGTGAGACATGGTACCATATAATAATAAAAAAACTTTTGTAGACAAATAGAAGACAAATTATTGTATAACTTGGCTCTTATAACTTGACTTATAGCCAAGCACTTGGCTCTATTATTGGACTTGCTCTAATAAAATCGACTGCTCTACGGTTCAGCCCGCCTCCGGAATCCAACGAGCCGAGTCTACACATTGACGCTGGTACGAGTGTAACGTGGTGCTTATTTGGATTTTTAAGTTTGAGTTTATGGTTTATTTTGTATTATAGTAATTTTTATATTATAATGGTTAGATGTTTTTTAATGTAATTAAATTTAAAAATAAAAATTTATATTATTATAGACAATATAAAAAATAAAAAAGTAAAATAGAAAACAAAAAAAATCAGAAAAAGACAAAATTAAGAAGTTAAAAGCTAGAAACTCAAGCTCTAATGAGCGGATATAATTTCTGATGTCACTGTTACATGCGCGGTTTAAAATGGAGAAATTTTGTAAGAAAGTTTAAAGAAAACATACAGATTTTCATTAAATATTTATGTTCGAAACAACCCATTCTTTGATCATATAAATAAATCATCCATATATATTCAGACAACTGGTGATATTTAAGATACCTTTTTCGCTTGGAGGTCTAAAAAATCCCACAAAAATCTTTAAATAAAAAAGCAACATTTCTGTAAAGCCTCTCATTAATTGAGATAAAAAGGAAAGATCTACGCAACTTATTTTGGTGCGGGTCAAATTATGATGCAGATTATTTTGGTGGATCCCTCACCTCCTCCCTTGGCGGACGAGGTCTCCATCGCCGCAGCGCTGCCTATTCCTCAACTCACAGTAGGCCGTCGCCCAACTCCCATCACCATAACGTCATCATCCCTCCTCTTTTAGCTATAAACTGTTCGTCACACTCCTCTTGTTTTGTTAATGTGAAGAATTGAAAATTTGTGGATCTTTAGGTTATTCTCTAAGCTGCAGATTGCTTCCTGTTTCTTGATGTGGAGTACACCCCTCTGTGATGTTTATTGATTGATGTCATTTGTTTCTGAGCTTACTTGAATGGAGCTCGAACTTTGATCAAACTTAGGCTCAAGTTCGATCGGCAACCGAGGTTCGTTTAACCTCAGCTCGAGTTTGTTTCGAGCTCAAGTCTAGCGTAGCGGACTTGTTCAAGATCGGTTTATTTACCGCCCTACTCAAGAGCGTTTGATGAAAGGCACGTGCTTCGTCTTGTGGACGAGCCCATGGGCAGGGCAGTGGCACCCTTTGTTTTCATATATAGATGGCATTGCCAGTGCAGGACCCCCTGATCCGTATTGTAGTTTTGCTGTCCGTGTTGACAGAGCTGGTTTGGATTGGCTTGCCACTGATGCGAGTCTTTAATGTCTAGTGTCCGTATGTATTTGTCTCAACCACTGTGCAATGAAAAAAAACATACATGAATTTTAAACAAAAGGAATTGCTATCCCATTTCTTCGACTGGCTGAGTCTTTCCTGAAAAATGAAAATGGGGCAAAGATGGCTGTTCCTTTTACACCACACTGTGATGGACGAGAAGACAGGCGGGAGGGCGTTGCAATGCTGCTGGTTTTGGGCCTGCTTATTTTGACTTTAAACTTTTGGCTTATTTATCACTATTTCTAAATTTTATTTTTTTCTAGTTTTTTTAGCTTTTTTACCGATTTATTTTTTGTATTCGTTTGCATTGTCCATGATGTGCTAACCTATTTTTTCTATTTTTAAAATTTAGTTATACCAAATAAGCCACCATCAGTTACAGTGTAATTTCATCCAGTTATAGTACAATTTTAACGATAAGCCACCTTATTTCAGATGGTGCTCAGTTGGGCTGAATTTTGGTGGCTTATGGCTGAATTTTCACTGTAGCTGGCTGAAATTACACTGCAGCTGATGGTGGTTTATTTAGCATAATTAAATTTAAAAAAATTTAAAAATAGAAAAAATGGGTTAGCCTATCATGTATAATGCAAACAAATACGGAACAAAAGAACTGATAAAAGAGCTAAAAAACTGAAAAAAATATAAAAAAAGACAAAATTTAAAAATAATAAAAAACTAGTTACGTGCCCGTGTATTGTAACGGAACTCATTAAATATATAGAGAATCGTGCTAGAGAAAAGAGTTGATCTGATCGGTTGATAAATGAAAAATAGTAAAAAGTTAAGGAAATAGAGCTATTGAAGAAGAATAGACGTACAACCATCATCAACTTATTTTTTATAATAGTAAAGATAAGTCAAAAACGAGAAATTCAAATCCAAACAAACGGGCCCGTCTAACCGAACGGCACTTTTGCCTGCTCATCACGGCCGGGTCGCGCGGGACGTGACGGCAAAGTGCTGCATTTGCGGAGAGGACAGACAATGCCTCTCCCACCAAGGCCGAGCGACGGGGCGTCCGTGAAATGATTGGACGCTATTCCCCAGTACACCAGTAGACGGCGCCTTTTCCCTGCCCTTTTCCTTTTTTCTAAGAGCATCTCCAATAGTGACTTATGAGCTAGCTCTAAGCATATTATTTCATATTTTAATAGAAGAGAGAGAAAAGCTATCTCTTGATCAAGAGCTAGTCTCATACACACATTTCAAGATTATGTGAGAGTGTCATGTGAGGCTATTTATGTTATGAGCTATGTGCTAAAAGTTAGTACTATTGGAGAAGTTATCTTAGAGCTAGTAACTAGCTCATACTGTTGGAGATGCCCTAACGACGGGGCAGCAGGGGTACGAGTATCCTTGGTTGGTGTAGGGGGGCTGACAACTTTTGGCTTTTGCTCATGGCCATATAGGCACAAGAGCCAGCTCGTTTCGGGTTCCTCAAAGATCGAATCAACCATTTCAGATTTCACGTAGGATGATTCTAATATCTAAGCTCGTGCTCGTCAATTACTTTCTCCTTTTCTTCGCAAAAAAAAAAACTTCGTCCTTCCTATGAAAAAAAGTTTATCCTTCAACTTTTTGTGTTTCAAACTTGCAAGTTTGTCCACTGGTAGATTAACCAGCTTATTTTTTTTTATACCAGAGAAACCAGCTTATTTACTTGTAAGCGAGTTATCTATGAGTGATAAAAGTGATGGAAAATGAACGGGCGCAAGCTCCGTACAGCTCTCCGTTTTTCTTTGTCAGCTTAGCTTTTCAGATAAGTATGAGTGAATTACTCGTTTTTCTTTGTCAACTTAGCTTTTTAGATAAATTTGTTAGTGTATGCAATTTAATATGGTATTAGAGCTATTTTTCCAGTTGATGTAATTAAAAAAATATAACTATAGCCTACTTTTACTCTACATCTTAGGTATGAGAGAATGCACGTGAGAAAAAAAAGTGTTGAAGTATAAGGTTTTGGATGAAATAAGTGATGCATGTAACTCAATATCTGAACTGGGCCGGCCAGTTCAAAAGTAGTTTCTGCTTACCAAGGCCACGTCCAAGCCCAATGCACGTTCCACCCACATCACGGCCTGCTACCCTCCACCTCTCGAAGACGCTCGCGTACGTAGGCGGCGCGGGACGGCGCACGCGCGGCCCGCCAAGTGCAAGGCAGCAGCGACCGGAGCATCCGGCGGTCGGTAGTCGCCGACCGGAGTTATCGTGCGGTGCAAAGTAGTAGCTTCCTCCCAGGCCTAAATACATGGGAAAATTGCACATGTACCCCATAGTTAATAGACACTTATAAATTTGCCCCACACTTAAGTGACCTTGTAATTTTGCCCCATACTTGACATGCCCCCTTATTATTCTGCCCTATTGCCCATTTAGCTGCTATTTTAATTTCGTTTTTCATTTTTTGGGGCAGGAAAAATACAGTAAAAAATATTTTTCCACAGGCCGAGCAAAGAGAATGTTTTAGGCATTTAATGGACAACTTTGTAAAACGAAATTTTACAGCCCCAAAAAATGAAAAACGAAATTAAAATAGGAGCTAAATGGGCAATGTGGCAAAATAATAACTGGGCATGTCAAGTATGGGGCAAAATTACAAGGCTACTTAAGTGTGGGGTAAATCTACAAGTGCCTACTAACTATGGGGTATATGTGCAATTTTCCCTAAATACACGTACGACGATTAACACTGTACATAAGGGGGAAAACACTGTATACACCACTGGACGTCAGGTACACATGTGAATATGCGATCAGAATACTCGAACTCGTAGCTATTATTACATCTGCACAGCATGAATGAAACAGTGGCCCTGTTCTTTTCGGCTTTTAAAAGCTGCTTTTCAGTTTTTCTGCAGTAACTAGCTTTTAAACGAAATATTTTTTCAAGATAAGGTCTATTAGTTAATTGTAGTACATGCTTTACCGACTTCATTTGTATCGGCAAAAACCATACATGAGTTTCTGTTACTCTGTAATCTCTCATACAAACAGCCCAAAAACCACAAGTCACAACCAAAAGCCAAAAGTCGCAGCCAAAAAGAACAGGCCAGCGTCAGAATCATCAAACCACGCACACACACATATATAAAAAGCTCACCTCATTTCCACAAGGTAACAATTGAAGACCCATAATGACAGGGGATAACCAGAAGCACATTCAAAACGGCAACAATAGAACCCACTAGTGCATTTTCTTCCATTAGTGCATTAAAAACCATACAGGTGACCCCAAATCTCATCATACCGCCACTCATTGCCAGGGTACGGATTCCACAATCATATACACCACACGATGGTGCAAAATTGCGAGAGAAAGTGGCATAGGAGAGTGTCGAATATCATCACTGTACCCATAATGACAAAATCAAGTTCAAAGCTATACATAATTAGAATACAGTAATCGTAGAAAATAAACAAGTCTGCCAAACTTCTTTTTTTCCTCTGAAAGCTTTCATCTGTTGGGATCAGCCATAACCGTAGCAGAGTTCTCCCAGGCACTTTCTTCTCTTCTTGCCATAACCGTAACACAGCCCAAGCACTGATTAGATTAGCCACATAAAAAAACACTTTCTTATCAACATTAAGCACCCTAAGTATGCCAATCTAAAACAAGGTTGTGACAACCATTTTTCAGTAATATTGAAGAGAGAAGGTCTAGGGTTTTGTTATAATGAACCATTGCTATTTTGGAGGAGTAAAAATTTCGAATTTGCAAATTTGTAGATTTTTTTGGGACATTTTACAGAAATGGATGATTTTAGGAAATTTGAGTCATGTGCTAATTTGGTTTGACCTAAATTAATGCATATATGTTGTATAATACATGTTATGAGTAACATAGTTCAAGTTGTGAAGAACTTATGTCTGAACACGATTTATTGGTCTTTGAATGTTCATGGTCGCTTGGAGTCAATTATGGTCAACGATGAGAATTGGGACTACGCTCATAGAGGACCTGAGGCCTAAAATGATAAGGACACCGGATGAGATAGATGAGCTCAAGTATGGCATAAGGAAGGCGGGAGATATTGAAGGGAAGTTCAAGTATTGACAGTGGTCTCTGTTGATGCGGTGGTCACCTTCTCGACCACCATCTCCATCGCTTCTTCGATTGCGGGCAGAGTTGTAGGGGGCTTCTCAACAGAAGCATGCTTGAGCAGCGGAGAAGCCGAGCTAAAATCGTGAAAAGTCGGCATTTAAGAAGACATAGAGGTAAAGTGCTATGTTTTCATACCTTTCTTTCGTAGCCTTTATCTTGAATTTAGAAGAAACTTTTCTAGTGATTAGTTTCTTCGACTTCTTCTCTCCAACCACATCTGGTTGTATGAGAACAGCTTCGACCACATCTAGTCAAAAATCTTGAGCAAGAGTTACTGCTCCCTGTCCCTCTTGCCTCTCCTAGTAGTCAAAACCAGTTTTGACTACTTAGAGGACAGTTTCCTTTTCGATCACAGTTTCTGCTATTGCAGTAGTCTTCTTCACAAAAGATACAAAGCTCTTTAGTTTCCTTTTTGAGTTGCTTGATAAAGCCTCAACAAGCACCAACTGAGAAAGTTTTGGTATCATAATAGAAGGGTATCTTGATCTTAGGAGTCCATTGTTCCAATACAACTGCCCCTATCTTATTTGCGACAGTCAGATCTGCAAAGAACTACTTGATGGGGCTGGTCAGAGCAGCAGGAGGAAGGATAGCAAGAGGAGCGGCATCACTTGTGCTCCCCTTCTTCCTGTCAGCCGGCGTCTCTTGGCCAGAGGAGCCTTGGCTTTCTCCACCATTTATCCGATAACCATCAGTTTGACCCCTCGGTCGTCTTAACGGTTATTCACGCCTACGTTCCCTACAACTATGTAGCCTTAAAGACGAAGTCAATTTTTCGATTACCTTTAGGCATTCTTCTCTTTCTTCGACAGATATATCCACCAGAATATGAGGAGCTTCCACATCAAGTGATGGAGCCTTCTCATCGATAGTTTTGACCCGGGAGTCAATTTCCCCCAAATCAAGATCTGTTTATACAGATGAAGTTGTCAATACACAATACTTAGAATCTAATCAGTAATCATGAGAATGGGTATGATGATTACTTAACATCCTCGTAGTCTTTGGTCATATCTGAGGCTCCCAAATACATCCACATACAATGTACTCGTCGCTTCACGGGGCTGATACAATGGGTGATGAAGTCCTTCACCACATGCCACCTGGTTAGTCCTTTGTTCCTCAACTCTTTGATGGTTGAGATGTAGAGGGCTATCCGACTAAGGTCCTTGTGGACCGAATTCCAGAAAGTATTCTTCTTTGCAGCCTTCCCCAAGAACGAAAAGTTGTCTTCCCAGGTCGTCTCCCAGTAGAAGTACTGTAGAGACCCGAATATACAAATTCGGACTCTCCTGTGTATTCTGCACTAGTCCAGGATCACGCTAGTGCACACAGTATAAACAAAGATAAATATCATCCATATCACGATATTCTAAGGAAAAACCAAATTATATTAATAATCATCAGAGTACGACCTTATGGTCAAGCTTACAATAGACTAGCCCGAAGGGCTTAACAAAAACTAGCAGCGGAAATCCAAAAGAAAGCGCGGCGACCAAACGACACGCCCACAGGCTATCGAGTGGAGAACGAAGCCTAATCCGTGAAGACGTCGAAGTACTCTCCTTCTGGAACCTCCTGCTGGTTGCACTCCTCATCCTCAACTGAGCAACATAGGCGTAAAGCCGTGAGTACATTGGTACTCAGCAAGCCGTTTGTAACAAATGATGCAATATAGTATGCAAGGCTTACCAATGGAAGGCTGAAAGGTTAATTTGCATAAAACAGCATTTGAAAATACACTAAATAGATTGAAGGCGCAATTTGAAGTAAAACAATAATAAATAGTAATCAAAGGAATTGAAGTAACCACTTATGAATCTCCCATCCATAAGCTAAACCAACCACTCATGGATCTCCCAACCAACAGTGAATTAACCATCCACTGTCCAAAACTTTTTAGAAATAACTATACCTCGTGTGAAATCACCGAGCATTGTCCATGACCGAGGACACGGCTATTCGAATAGTTTTACACTCTGCAGAGGTTGCACAACGTTACCCACAAGAGATAAATCATCTTAATAGCCATCATGCTTCCTTAGGCATGAGACCCAGATAAATTATCACAAAGCCTTTACCTCACTCCAATCTAGTTAGACATCACCCGCTAAGGTTTCACTGCTGAAGGGTTAACCACCACAGTCAGAAGCCCCCTCTTGCGCCGTATGAGGACAGTAACCCTGTTCCTCACTGTGAGCAAACCAGTACCCCTGGTACTCACTTACCAATGATGATATCTGAACTAAACCTTTGCAAGTTAATCAGCTAGGTCTATCCCATACTAGACATGTGGTAGTACGGTAAGACTCAGATCAATGGCGCACAAAGTTAAGTCCTTAATTGCACTCAGGCGAATCATCCACATCCCATGTGCCTCTCGCACCCCCTTTACTGCACGATCAATCGCCCAAGTGAAAACCAATTTTGTATAATCAACACCAATGACACTACCCATGCCATGGCAACAAGTTTTATCACCGTGGTTAACCACCACATTCAAGTATATCATTAAGTCAAGATTAATTAACCACATGCGATGATGAACCCTTTCGCAAAATAAGCAAGGCTAAGCATTCTAATCGTACCAACCCAATGTGACAAATAACATAGCATCACTAATTAAATTCCCAACCTAAGGTGACAATGGCATCAAGGTATTCCAAAATATCAAGGAGGGAAAATAACCAATTGGGACGATAACTACCAATACAAGGGTTTGAATAAAAAATAGCGATGCAAGATAATTTAAAAACAAAATATTTAAATAATAGATTGCAAACTGGGTTCAACATGATCAAAGGACACGACTTGCCTTGGCCTTGCTCAGCTGAGGTCTCTTGGTCTTCAAATCCAACTTCCGTTCCCTCGAACACGTGATCTAACGAGAGAGAAAACGAGACGAAAAGACAAACTAAATTCAAATAAAATTCAAATGAACTCCAAAAACTTCCAAACCTGGACCAAAAGGAAGAGCTCAATTTTAGATGAATTTAGGAAAAAGAATCGGGTCAATCGGAGCTAGGACGAGGGAGAACGGGCCTCTGGAAAATTGGATCTAAAGAAAATCGGGGAAAATCGGAAATTGCACTGTGCTGTGGACCGGGTGCACGGGGAGCTGGGTCTACGGTGGGCTCGGCTCACGGAACAGTACGGCTGACTGGGCTGCTGGCGCAAGCGGCTGGGCTGACGTGGCGCTTGCGTGGCAGCTGACGGGGCTGCTGACTCGGCGGCTGGCTCACGGGTGCACGGCTGACGGGTGGGACCCGGCTGGCAGCGAGTCGGCGCACGGTAGACCGGGTCTACGGGAAGGCGAGGGGTTGCGGGGCGCGGGCGGCGGTCGATCGGACGGCTCGAGGG
Organism: Dendrocalamus latiflorus; assembly: GCA_017311315.1. Classification (NCBI taxonomy): domain Eukaryota; kingdom Viridiplantae; phylum Streptophyta; class Magnoliopsida; order Poales; family Poaceae; genus Dendrocalamus; species Dendrocalamus latiflorus. Next base: position 12,524,861 of record CM029654.1, read on the forward strand.
CGTCCACGCGGCGTGATCTGGGCCTTTGGCTCAGATCTGGATGGGCGGCGGGGATGAGGCGGCGCGGGAGGCGGGAGTCGGCCGATGGCTGACGCGTGGCGGCACGCGTCCCGAGGCGTCACGGACGGAGCGGCCGAGGCGCGGGCGCGTCCGCTGGCGGCGCGGGGCACGGGCGGCGGGGTCTGGCCGGCGGGAGGGGTGACGGCGGCGACTGGCCGGTCGGCGGCGACCGAGGCGGCGGCGGAACTCACCGGCGGCGACGAACGGCGAGCGCACAGGCGGCGAGGTCTGACCGGCGGCGAGGTTTGGCGGCGGGGACGGCTCACCGGCGGTGGCAGAGACGGCGGCAGCGGCGCTCCGGCGGAGAGAGACGACGAGAGCGGCGGCGGAGGCGGCGGCTCGGGACGGGGGAGAAGCCGAGGGGTCGGCCCCCTTAAATACACGGACGCCGAGGCGGCCGGATCGGGTACGGCGGAGAGTCCGCGGCGGAGACGGCGGCGCTCGGGCGGAGTCCGGGCCGGACACGGGGACGGGAGAGTCCCGATCGGGGACGAGGGCCCTGACAGGTGGGCCCCACCTGTCGGTGGCTCCGGGCGAGCGGGCGGCACGGATAGCGCGCGGGCGCGAGCGGGCGGCCGGGATGGGCGACGCGTGGCGCGCATCGAGCGGAGGAAGGCGGGCGCGGGCGCGGTCGCGGATACGCGACGCGTGGCGCGGGCGGAGGGGCGCGGGTGCGGCCTGCTGGGCTGGGCCGGCTGGTGGGTTTCGGCCCACTGGCCGGTTGGGATTTTCTGGGGTTTTTCTTTTTTCAGAAATTCAAATAAATTACTTTGAGCTCTAGAAAATAGCAAATAAATCCAGAAAAATCCAGGAAAATTCCAATAAATTCCTTGAGACACAAGGAACTCAAATAAAATAACTTTGGCAAATGTTTATGTTTATATTATTCATATTAAACCCTTTCAATTTAATAAAATTCCAATTAAGCTTTAATTAATTCCAGAAAAATTCAAATGGTGAATTTTATTTTAAAAACTTCAAAAAAAAGGCTCTGAAAATCAGGATGTTACAAGTACTTATTCTTCCAGCCCAACCACGAAAACTGGGTGAACATCTGGATGTACTACTCTGTCTTGCCATCATGGAGCTTCAGACCATAGCTCCTGGCAATTATAGTCTGTCAACTCATTTCGTAGTAATATCGAAAGAGTTCGAGATCCAGAGGAATCCCAGATAAGTCTCATACAAATAAACAAATACACTAAGCATGATAATCGATTTGGAAACCAAGTTCACTAATTCAACTCCGAAGTATTCGAGTATGATTGCGAGAAAGGGATGAGATGAAAGACGAAGGCTGCACTCACAGTATGCTTGGAACATCGGGATTTGCCCAATCTTCCCCATAGCTTGTTTTGTCCTGCAGCTTCGATCCATCCGACGAATTTCCGTGGAGGGATCTTCTTAGTATCCTCCAATGCCCTCAATTTCGCATTATCCATCTGTGACATCGGCCAATTGGATGATGGCTTAGTTATTTTCTTGAGTGGTTGGTTTGAATTTGGAAGAGATTAAAGGAAGAAGATGACTTGGTCGGCGGCGCAAAAGCTCGAAGTGGATTGGGGTAGATGGGAAAGTAAGGAAACCTAAAGTTACCTTAAGGTAAGCTTTTATAATTGTGTGAGTTATCCATCTCGGGAACCGAACAGATATCTCGGGAACCGCTTCGGCATAAATCAATTGGAATTCTTTAATTCGTTTGTTTGAAGTCCGTCTATCTTTACAACTCAAACAAAATTATCTTATTGACCAAGATCAATTCTGGTCGAGAGAATCGAAAAGGCTTTGCTTTTGACTATTTTTCATCTACGGTCTCTCTTTCTTAAGTAAGTTATTTTCACTTGAAGTGGGGTTAGATGATAAGGATATAATAATCCTCAAATGATAACGTCATTATATTCCTTGAGTATACCCCTTATCGATAAGTAAGAGGTTTTACAGGGTAGTCGTAAGTTTTTCTACGACCACTCCTCAGTTGTAAGCTTTTCTACGACTGCATAGTCATAAGTTCTTGTCCTTCTACGACTATATAGTCCTAAGTCGTCCTACAACCACCTCGTGGTCGTGGACCTTCCTGCGATCGGTTTATCTCCAACTGACTTGTCTACGACGACCCACTATATCGTGGGTCTATCTGACAAGGCGGTTAGAATGTATGTTTATTCTTAATAACCGCGCATGATCTCTCTCTGACAATAATTCTCGTTGAACGGTTATCACCTGAAGTGTTAAGGAGTCTTTTGGCATGGGACAACAGCTGCCACTTCGCCAACTATATAATGGTTGACGTCAGAGAGAAGATGAAGAAGGCTGAGAGATGAGACAATAGAAGTACCGCAAGACTTTAAGACTTTTCGCATTACTTTCTTCCTCGATTGTAATCAATTCTCTGAGCAATAACCACACAGAACGTGGAGTTATTATTCTCCTAGGAGAAGGACCGAACTTGTATAAAAATTTCCATGTCTCTACTCTGCATGATTATAGTTGAAGTCTTCAAGAGCTTTCCCTGAATCCAAACAAATGATATGTAAGATCGGTATTAAAACACCGACACTAGGCATGATAAAAATCACATCTTCTCGAGCAAGCCTCGTTTACTGGGTCGTCGCACGAAAGTTACAAACTTGATGGCTAGGTAACTAGGCCATATTCGTATTGACTTATAAAAACTGCTTTTCTACAATAAATGATTTTTCTGTAGTGTCTATTTTTTAAACGGAATGTTTTTTTAAAAACGGGCCTACTAGTCGATTGTAATAGATTCTATGAAGAATTCATTTATATTGATCAAAATCACACATAAATATCTATCTACAAGCTATTATTATTTATCAGTTAAAACCAGAAATCATCATCGAAAACCAATATAGCAATGGACCGTCACTTGTCAAGGCTAGATTTTTCCCCCTAGCTTTGCCCTGGCCACCGGGGCTGAAACGTGCGGATGCGTTGCTCAGCAAGACCTACCGTGGGGCGCCCCAAGAACGCTCATTTGTTTGGAAGTCACAACCCAAACAGCCCATCCGATTCTTTTGTCTAGCGGAGGTGTCTAAAAATATTTGAGTACTCATTTGTTTGGAAGTACTCAAATTATGAGCCATACGGATACCATCTGTCTTCGCCCAAGGAAAAAAAAATGTAGAACCTTTTGTCTTCGTGGGCTCGTATTCCGGCCTGCGTTAACGGGCTGGATTTATCCTATTTCACGCTCGTCGGCTGTTGTTTTTGTCTGGCCCATTGGAGTTCGTGACAAAATTGTCCAGCCTAGTACATTTGGTTCATATACATATTATGGCCCGAAAAAACACAAATGATCCAAGATACCGTGGATGCCATGGTGCTACAACTTGCCGCGGTGTGGCAGCTTGACAGGTGATAGGTATCGTCTACTATTGTTATTATGGTTGCAGATAAAGTTAGATTTATAATTTTATACGTATGGATATCAAATCTGAAAAAAAATTTGCTGCAAGGCCATTTGTGTGATGGGCTGGGGGGAAAAGGGCCGCCCATGCAATAAGAAAAGTCTCATAATGAAAATAACACTATCGGATATAGGCACATGATCCATTCACAAACCTGTTGCATCGAGTATGGACTGCAAACGAAGCACGTTTTCTGGCTTACAGGCAAAACAAAAAAATGCTTATAAATTTAAATTACTCACTTCTAAAATAAATTTTACATATTTTTTGACATGTAAATTTTGTTAATAAAAAATATAAAATGATATGGACATATGTTAACATTTATTTATTTGTGGTTGTAATGATAATTTCATATGTACAATCTTGTGAAGACCAATTTGTTGCAGGCTACAAGTGAAAAGGTACTAGAAAAACCAATTTTACAAAACATACATGAATTCAAAAAGTGCAGAACAGATATTGGAAGATTTAAAAGTGTTTAATATGATATGTTTTACCTTGAAGCAGAACAACATGTTTGTGACAACCAGCAAGAGTCCAGGATTCGCTTGCTATGCCATCAACAAGCCCTTCAAAACAAAAGGTATATGAATTTCAGAAATTAACTTTGCTGAAACAAAACGTTTACATAGCACATGGGGGAAATGGTAACGAAAACTGATTTCCGTACGTACACAATTGGAAAAAAAACATAACACCGAGCACACGATTCAGTAAGGTATAAGGTTGGCGATTTGACACCGCTAAGACGTATGTTTGGAACACGGGAATATCTCTGTATTCCTACGGAAAATAAGTTATTTGCTGTGAAATTTCTGAATTTCAAATGGCCCCAAATGATACTACCCAAAGAAGAGGTATGTGTATATAACAAAACTTATTTATAACAAAAAAGATACTATGAAACTGAGGAATTACAACATACACTTCTATCTTTTCTCCGCAGCCTTTTCCCCCATCAAATCATCGGCAACAAAAAAAGTATGCATGTACGGCCACCACAGACCACGCTTCTCCCATGCGAGAGCTCTAGGATCCATGGGTGCGAGATGAAGTGACTGCTCCTCCCAGAGTTGCTCTGCACAAATTCCTCTCCCTCTCCTCCTCCAGGTATAACAACAAAGGGAATAAACAGTGTCTTTAATTTTTTTCCTAAATATTTATCAATCTTCACTTCAATAGATATGAGGAGTTATGAAAATCAAAGACCAACTGCCACATGAAAAAAACCAAGCGAAAACTAAGCAAAATAACCCTCGACCATAGTTATGAAAACCAGACCAGACCATTGGCTGAAATGGAAAAACCAGAATCAGAGACTATACTGGCTCGGTTTGCTTCAAAGACCGTCATGCAATTGGACCCCAAAAACAGATGAACCGGCTGGTTTTTTTATAGAACCGCTAAACCGGTCAACTAACAGCGAACCGAGTGGCTTTTTATTCGTGACCTTGTTATCCCCTCCTTCGGCAATACGGTTAGGAGCAAAATGGGAAAACTATGTAGATTGGCCTATTGTGTTGAGATCTTTTTACGGTTACATTTCACTGTTGCATACCAGCTATTAGTATTCTCATTTTCTACAATTTCATATGCCACTAGAAGTACCTGGTCGTTTGTGTCGGCGGCCACTGTCATCAACACCATGTCCTTGTACCTACCAGGGAGAAACATGCCGTCTGTCATGAGCACTAGACAATAGTATTTGAACCCCTTGACCGCCTATCGAAACGCTTAGAACACCCAATCAAGGATAAAAAAATTAGGTCCCTCCATAGGGTGCACCCTCTCCATCTTGTTTATATATGTCCTGGGATTGGCTTCAGCGATCCGATGCGGCATTCTTGGTATGAAGTTGTAGGCCTCCGCTTACGTGCCATGCATTCCATGCTTGACCTTCCTCTTCGTCCACTACACTTTACGGTAGCTCACCAGGAAACCAACCAGATTCACGGCATCAGCTATCAACAGCTTCAGCAAAACTATGATGTCCCCAACTATGAGGTGACTGATCAGGCTGACAATAAGTGACAAGGTCACATTCCGGTGCATGTGCAGCGGTTCCACAAGCTCACACGTGTGATCCTTTACCGCCGTTATCCTAAAGTCTATTGCACCACCTCTAAATCTCTGCGCACGAACCTTCTTGGGACTAGAACCATCCACACACTTCACCATATATGTATCAGGGTCTGACCTGTGCATCCAATATGTGTGGCTTATATGGACATCATATCTTGCAATGGCTTGCTGCGTGGCACTCTTGTTGGGAAAGCGTCGCCCTTCAACAAGAGTGTTTTCATCGAAGGACCATTATGACCCATATTCAGAAGGCAGAACTAGGGAGGCCAATGCAACACATCTAATCATAAGGAGACGTACTCAACATCTATGCACATAATGCCGCTGGATGCACCACCCCCACTAGCGACTACACCAGCCTCATCTCCACTGCTGGCTGTGTCAACATTCTCCTTCCTTGTTGGAATGACTTCCTTCCAACATGCCATCCAAATATTCATAGCTGTCAATATGTGTTGCCCACCATCTTCCTGCACCTTCTGTTGACTCAAAGTTATGAGCCAACCTTGACAGCCATCCATCATCCTGACTGGCACCATCTTCCGCAGCACCACCACCATGGCCAACACCAGCAGATTCCACTTTGCCTCCACTATCCCCACCAACACTGCATTCCACACCGCCACCACAAACCAACTGCAGCACTTCCACACCGCCACTCCCACCGGCCTCGCCCATGCTTGACGCTTTCGCCTCTCTATAAACTGCACATATGCTATTGGCCTCCCATACATTGCCGCAACCGCCATGTGACATTGCCAACCACCTTCTTCAGCTCTTAGAAACACTCCCCCAAATCTCCAACCATCTTGGTTGTTACTGCCTCGATGACAAGCTTCTTCTTACCAACCTCCTTATCAAATGTACTCCGCACATATCTCCTGAGCTCAGGGACACTCATCTCCTTCAGCCTCAGCCTGGATTTTTGAAGATCCGCTCCGTATAGCCCATCTCGTACAACTCCCTATCCATAGAATACGAACAAATTTCCATATCCGACAGTAGGTACCTAGCATCAATGTAGACAAAATGCACTTATTTTAGACAATACTAAATACAATTAAATATAATATAAAATAATCATTCACATGTACATAGTTGAGCTACCAATTATGCCTACGGCCATGTGCTAATAATACATGTTAACAGATATTATGTACATTATTTGCAATGGTACCAAAGTAATACACATATATGTGCTTACGTACATACATATTTCCTAATTTACAAAGTCAACAACAACAGTACAAATAACTGTGCATATCTGAAATAACGTACGTACCACCAATGCAAATAAAATGCACTTATGTCAGACAATGCTAAATACAACTAAACATATGCAAATAATCATGCACATGTACATACCTGAACTACTAATTATGTCTACGACCATGTGCTAATAATACAGGTAAACATATATTTTCTACATTATTTGCAATGGCACCAGAGCAATACATTTATATGTGAATACCTAATTTGCAAAGGCAGCGAATACAAATAACAGTGCATATTTCTTTAGCTATTTACAAAGAATCATCATTATCATCACTAGTACATCATTAACACGACTAACTACAAAATATCATCCACACGAACTAAATATATACGTCAGCTAAACATGGTTACCAAGCACATTCTATACAACCAAATCACCACTATGCTAATGAAACGTTAATGACATATTAAGAGCATTGCTCGCAGGCGAATGAAACATACCTCTTGGTGAAGGTCTTCATCAGATCTACACTAATTCTAACTGTGAAATCCCCTAAATCATAGCAAAACCACCTCAAAAAACTAATTCAATCTCTCTTCTAGTCTCTCTTTCTCTCTTCTCCCTTAGCTCTCTCTCGCTTGGTGGGGAAGATACTCAACTGCACAGCTTTAGATGCGAGAGCAGAGAGGGATGCGAACTATTTTATGTGCGCGGGAAGGCGTTGGCGACCGATAGGCCCACGCGGGTACGGGGGCAATGCCAAGTCCTGCCAAAAGCCATGGGAATCACTGTGGAGCACGTCGCGTCTGGTTGGTCAGCCACCCATGCACCTGCCAAGCCAGGGTAGCTCAATAGGGCTACTACCGAACCGGGGGAACTCGATAGGTCCTACCGAACCAGGGGAGCTAGGCAAGAGCTGCCGAGCCTAGAGTGCTTGGCAGCCCTATGGGGCCCGCCAGCTCCTGAGCCTCGCCCCTACCTGCCGCGCTTGCCCCCTGCCTGCCACGCTACAGCAGGCCTGCTGAGCTTGAGTGGTGTGGCAGTTGACACATGTTGGCTGCCGCGCCTGCTAGGCTCGGGAACATCACTATTTTTGCAAAAACAGACATCTAGGGACCAAAATAAAAATGCGCTATAGTGTTATATGTATAAACAGTTCCTTGTTTTGCCCTCTCCATAGTAGTGCACGAGTGGGTGAGCAGGGGATGTGCCACCTTAGGCCCTGTTTGGAATGCGGGAATTTTTCCCGATTCCTGCGGGAATTGAACTGTTTCCTGCAAAATTCCTGCAAAATTCCTGTGAAATTCCTCTGTTCCAAACAGGCCCTTAGAGGGTAAGCGCGGTCCATGCTACCGCTGCACGTGGGAGGGCTCGAGTGGCACTGCCACTCAACACATGAAGGTACATGGGGCAAGGTCTGGAGACATGTTGTCATCACCACACGCTAAAGCCCGATTGCGTCGTTGCCAGGGTTTCAAAAATGGCCAAAAATCATCCGATTTTTGGGAAAAATCAGATCTATCGCCCCTCCCCCTGATAAAGTTTGCTGATGCTAAAAAAAATTTCCTTTTAGAATGGTTTTTGTCAAATATAAGGGAAATTTGTAACCACTCCTACTCATATGTGAGTGCATAGCACGGTGGTAAGCATTAGGCCTTGTATACCATAGGTCCAGGGTTAGACCCCCCTGGAAACTGATTTTTTTCATTCGAACTTCAAAAATCAAATTTTAATTTAAAACTTTTGGCCAAAATTTTTCAAAAATTTAAAAATATCGGCTCTTTCGGTTCCCCGGTAAATTTCTGCATCTGATTTTGAAAACCCTGGTCACCGCCACAGCAGATAAGAGCGGGTGAATGCAGACCACTATCACCATGGCCGTTGTTTTCTTTGGCGACACCAAAAACATTTACCATTGATGTGCCACATTTGCTTTAGGGCATGTACAATAGTTTATCTCTTGAAGTTGTCTCTAAGAGCAAGTACAATAATGCTGCCTAGGTCGCCTCTAGCGAAATCCACGTCAACACAATCCTATGTGGAAGAGAGAGAAAAGAGGAGAGAGAGAGAGGCAAGCTGCCCCTCATGCAAGAGGTGACCTCTAGCACATCATACGAGGAGAGAGAGACAAGCTGCCCCTCATGCAAGAGGTGACCCCTGATATATTTATGTAAGTATTAAATGTTTGAGTGCTTTAGTAGAGGTAACCTCTACTCAACTTATTGTATTAGCTACTTCCACCATGAGCCACGTATACTCTTTTTGCTTATTTGGCTAGTCCTAGAGGTGACAGCCACATCTTCTATTAAACTTGCTCTAAGGCTACCACCTTATCTAAAGATAGCACTAGAGACAATTTCTTTAACAGTAAATCATTCATTTAACTATTTTGTACTATTTTCAACATAACTTCTTATCTCACACTCTCTCACTTCTTGCGTTGATTTGCGGGCTGAAATCGTCTCTTGCATAAGAAACAGCACATTATCTCTCCTCATCTTATCTCTCTTCCACATAGGATTTTACTCATTTATATAACTAAGAGACAACTAAGATGACACTATTGGAGATACCCTTACTACCACCCTGCTGAGTCCTGACCTTGTCAGAGTTGGGAGGAAGGGGCATTTGTGTCTTTTTGAAAAGTTTGTGATGGAATATAATATTCCTCAAGAGTGTTGTTAATTTCATGTGTTTGTGATGTCGCAAGGCAGTCAAGTGCAAATTGGGTGTTATTTTTTCTAAATACGGGAGAATGGAGTGTTACTAAACTAATTTTCCGTAGAAGGTTCCGTTACAGACTCCATGGGCGAGGACGACGAAGGTTCTGTCGGCCGGTGACGGCGAGGTGGCTGCAGTCTGCTGGCATATCAGGCAAACGACCATGTGCTCGCAGGTCGCTTGCCTTGTACATACGTGAGGGAATATATAATAAGCCCAACTCAAATCATCTGCTGATCTAAACAAAGAGCTGAATCATGTTCTGCTAGCTGTTACTCAAAAACTTCCCTCTGGTCAGACCTATCCTCTGGCTACCAATTGCTATATGCAAACCAAATGCTCAAATAGCAAATGTGATCTCTGGTAATTTAATTAACTAGTACTCTAATGTTACTCGTGGCCCACGCATAAGATCACATGCATGAATGCATGGTTATTGTATCGATCTTTTCCCCAGTTCTGAACTTCTGATCTATCGTATCTCATTGAACTGAAGATTAATATTACCTTCTCGAACTAAATAATGTGGTCCCTTTGATATCCTAGCTATCTAACGTGAAGAACAACCAAAAAAAGTCCCAAAAAAACCATTAGAGAGATAAAATGGCGGCACCGATACGTGTGGATAAGAGCAGGTGTATAGTAGGCTACTAATATAATTCATCGAGAAACATATGACAAATATTATGAAATAAACAATAGCAATTCGCAAGTACTCTAATGCACGTCCCCCCCCCCCCCCCCCCCCCTTTTTGCTAAAACACATTCCAATTTCCGGGCGAGGTGAGCATTCCTGTATCTATTGGAAACTTGGATCGGTAACACTATAATAAGTTAAGGTGTGTATCTATAATAACTTGGATCGGAAACGAGGCCATGCACCGTCGGATTTTCGTGAGCGGAGCGATGAGCCGTCGGACTAAGGTGCATGTGGGAGAGGGTGTCCGCTAGATTTTCCACATGACTTCAAGACTTTGTGTGGTTCTTCTTAGCTGTAGTTTATGGTTATAGCTTATGATGTTTCGTCCTAGCGTAAATGTTTATATGAACGAACTGAATACCGATAAGTCGCTTTAAAAATATTGTCCTAATAAACCGTTTCAAAACGATAATAGAGAAATCGTTTGTTTGTTTGAGAAAAATCATAAACCGAAAAGAAAATGACTTTTTTCCCACACATCTTCCACCTTATCCATTTCAATAGATAGACAAGCGTGGGGCATCTCATGTGGCTCACTTTCCCATTTCCATTTCTCTTTTCCTCTTACTTCTCCCAAATCCATGAATGGCAATGGGTGAGATCGCCTGTGGGCACCGTCGTGCGACCTTCCACCATCATGGCATGACAATCGTGTCACTATCCTACCTATCCTGCCTAGCGTTGCACCTGTAAGTGGTGTACTGGTGATGCGATGTGAGGAACGACAATGAGGTGAGCGTGCAGTGGAGGCTAGGTGAGGTAGCAGCAGTGGCGGAGCCACAGTAATGCATCCCTTAATACACAAAGTATATATTACATACTAACATATTCCTTCAAGGCTTCAATTGCAGCACGTAGCCGGCAATCCATTAGGCCCAACAAGTCAAGCCTAACAACACAACAGCCACAACACAACTCAGTAACTCACAGCGCCATCCTCAGGAGAGAATCAATCGATCCCCTCATCCCCAACAGGCCACCCAATTTGACAAATTCCCCAATCAACCAAATCCCCATCTTCTGGCTTCACTTTTCAGGTTTTTGCCCTACCTAGCAGCCACCACCCGTCGCTAGGCGCCAGCCAGCCAACCCGCCACCTACCACCGATCACCCGTCAACCACCCTCGTCTTCTCCCCGGCCGTGGCTGCCTCGCACAACTGCCCTCGGTCCCTCCCGGCCGCCCTCCGCTACGCTGTGCGACTACGTTGCTGTCGAACCGGCGAACCCGACAACCTCAGCTGGCCAGTCCAGTAGCCCCGTGCCGTGCCGCCAAGCGGCGTGCGCCCGTGTGTAGTGCCACTGTGGCCACTGGCCATGTCCCCGCCCCCACGGCAGTGTCTAGTGAGTGACCAAGTTCTGATTTGTTCTACTTGTTCTACTTATTGTTATACTTTGTAAGTTCTACTTTCTACACTTCTACTTATTATTTTACTTTGTAAGTTCTAATCTAGTTAGTCACCACTGAAAATTTCTATTTATTGTTCGATCTAGCTAGTCACCACTGAAAATTTCTATTTGTTGTTCTGATCTAAAAATACTTTAAGATGTTGGTTGTAGTGCAAACATGCAATTTGTCACATTTGAATTTGTGTTAGAATGGAAGTGTCTTAAATTTGTACCTTTTTCGTCGAAATCATGGGTCCGCCACGGGGTAGCAGCGAGACAAGAACTCAGTGACAGCGAGGTGAGGCGGCTAGGAGCAGCTGGATTGGGAAGAAAAAGGGTTAAAGTTTTATTCCCCAATGTGAAAGCTCGAGCTTTGAGGTGAAACTTTTTAAATCTACGGGTTGATAGTTGTAAATTCTTAATTGAAAGTCAAACTTATGACTTCAAAGTCACGGGGTTTTCAAGTTGAAAGTTGAATTTTTTTTCTTGGATTAGTTTTATTTTTCCCGATGTGGGAGCTCAAGCTTTGAGATGAAACTTTTTAAATCTACCAGTTGAAAATTCTTAATGAAAGTCAAACTTCAGATTTATAAGTCTTGGGTTTGTCAAGTTGAAAGTCGATTTTTTCTTGCTGAAAGTTGAATTTGGGGGAATATTGAAGTGGAAGTTTTGTATTTTGAGTATAAAGTTTTGTGCTTTTTTGAGTTGAAAGTTGCTTCGTTCGAGTTGCAAGTGGGGAATTTGTCAATTTAAAAGGTTTTTTCACCGGGTTTTGTTGATTCGAAATTGAGGAAGGGGCGGAGCTGGAGGGAACGTGCCACTGTCTGCTAGCTTGGTTGCCAACGGACAGCTACTATTTAGTTCCCAAAAAGCAAACAGCTACTAATTAGTTCCCAAAACAAGACGGTTTGTTTTGGGAAAGCACTAGTTTTTTAATGGAGTGAACGAAATCTATCTATTTTATCATTAAAATGATAAAAATAAATAAATCATCACATTTGCTCATAAGGGTTAGAAATTACTATGTTAATCGGAGAAAAGATAAAAATCTACACTATCTTGAAGTGAGTCCAGATTTTAACAATGTAGCTTAAACATGTATAGATATGAGTGTTAGAATGATCTCAGCAGGGCATTTGGCCCAACGGCCAAATACCCTCCCCTTGACCGCGCCCTGATCGGGGGCGCCCAGCCCAACAGGCTGGTGGGCCCCTGTCGCCAGCGCCATATAAAAGAGAGGTGGGGGCCGGGGCGGCACGTACGACGAGGTTCACCGTGCCGCCGCCAGACCCACCGACAAACCCTAACCCGATCTGAGAGGGTGGCGCTCCAGCGACGGGAAGCTCCATTGCCGTCTCCTTCACCGGATCTGCACTGCCGCCGTCGACGTCATCCTTCTTCCCCGACCGTCGCTGCCCGTGCGCAGAGCTTCACCGACGAACCATGATGGCCAATCCCTCCTCCTCTACGTCTGAAGGTTGGTACCCCTCTCCCTCACTGTCTCCCTCAAGAACCCGTATGCACAGATTGATACCCCGCTAGATCTAAGCTAGAAGATCCTAAATAGCGTCCTAACAATGGTATCAGAGCGACTAGGCTTAGATCTAGATGCGGGAAAAAGAAAAGAAAAACGAACCCTAGGCCACCGGATCGGCAAAAGAATAGAAAGAAACGGGAAAGGGGAGGGATTGGGACTCACGGGTGAGGTCGCCGCCGTGCGCTGCGTCGGTCGCCGCCGGCCGGCGCCCACCGTGCGCTGCGTCGGTCGCCGCCGGCCGGCGCCTCGGGCCGCCGTCGCGTGCGCCGGGTAGCCGCGCCGCCGCTCCAGCTCGAGGTTGCCCCTCCGTGCGCCCCGCCTCCCATGGGGCCGTCGTGCTCCGCGTCGGGGGCCGCCGCTGTCGGCCCGTCCCGATGGCGCCGCCGCTCCGCGGGAGCCCGCCGCCCCGATGTCGCGCGCCGGCCGCCGAGCTCCGCTGGGGCCGCCGCGCCGCTGCCGCTCCCCTCCGTGCGCGGGCCGCCGCCGCCGCTCTGCGCGAGCGCGCGCGCGCCGTCGCCCGTCCGGCTTTTTCGGGAGGAGGCGGGTGAGAATGGGGGCTAGGGTTAGGGTTTCGGGATTTTGATCCCGGCGCGCGCGCGGTCGACCGTCCGATCCGATCGGATGCAATCGGACGGCTGTTGACCCTCCGGCCGGTTTCGGCCCAGGCGGGGAGAGACTTTCCCGGCCCAGGCCCAGGTTGCGGCCTGGGCGCGAGGGAGAAAGAGGCCGCGCGCGGTGGCGTTTTTGGGCTGGGCCGCCATGGGCCGTGGCCGAAAGAATGGGCCGTTTTCGGCCGAATGAACAGTAAATCCGAAAAGAATTTTTTATTGATTTTCAGAAGCATATTTTGAGTGAATTTGAATGAAACTTGAATCAAATCTCTGTAAATTTTGCACCAACGTGTTACTTTTCCAGAGATTAAATGTGTACAGTATTAATGCTTCTGAATATTGAATTATTTTTAGAATAATTACAGTTTCCGCTGCAAAAGTTAATGAGATTGAATGATTTTCATTATTAAATTCAAACCAACGGAAGAATTTAATTTTGGAAAAAATAGATAGAATTTCCAGATAATTATGATATTGTTATTTTCTGACCAACGTTGATAATAACAGTATTATAATTTTTAATTGAAGTTTTTATGCATTATTTCTATTTCCGCCCAACGGTGATGTAGATTTAATGTATAAATAAAATTGTATGTCGTATTTTGACCAATGTTGGAAATAAGGCATATAATTTTGCTATTAACAGTATTATAATTTTAATTGATGATTTTATGTATTATTTCTATTTCTGCCCAACGGTGATATAGATTTAATGTGTAAAACAACTGTATGTTTTTAATTTTAACCAACGTTGAAACCAAGGCATGCAGTTGTTGTTATTATGTCTAATTGTTCTCACTGTATATGAATTGTGCCACCACACCGTGTCCCACAGAGCCTGTGGCACCGGTGAGGGATGAAAATGAGGCTGATGCTGCTTGGCAGACTAGACAGAGGGACTAAGCTCCCATAAAAATGTCATATGATCTTGATCATAAAAAGTGGGTCACTGCCAACAAGAAATGTTTGGCTGTGATAAAGAACACGATTGAGCCTGCAATTGTGGGCCCAATCACAGAGTGTGACATTGTTACAGAGTACCTTGAGAAAATAAAGAGTCAGTTTACTGGCTCTTCAAAGACTTATACTACACAGCTGATTAAGCAGCTTGTGACAGAAAGATACTCTGGTGGTGGCAGTGGCATAAGAGAGCACATACTAAGGATGAGCAACTTGGCATCCAAGCTTAAACCAATGGATTTGGCTCTCAAGGATGAGTTCCTTATTCATTTGATTTTTTGCTTCCTTGCCGAAAGAGTTTGACACCTTTGTTGTCAACTACAACATTGATAGCCCGAAAAATGGGACTTAGAAAAGTGCATAGTTATGTGTGTGCAAGAGGAGGAAAGAATTAAAACCTCACATGGTGGTTCTATCAACTATGTGAAGGACAACAAGAAAAGAACTTCAACAGTAACTCCTTCTCAAAGAACAAGGGAAAAGCCCCTGTCTATCAGCCTCAACAGAATAAGTTTGCAGTAGACAAAGATCAGTGTCTTCACTGCAAAAAGACGGGATACTACAAGAAGAACTGTCCTGATTACTTAAAGATGATAATGACAAAGAAAGGTGAGAACATTGATGTGAATGTCGTATGCGATAATGGGAACGTCGCGTGCGAGAAAGTGAATGAATCCTCGTCTACGAATGTAAACAGGAAACGAAAGAGAACTCTAGATGCGTCGTCGAAATTATGGCACTGTCGTTTAGGCCATATTTCGAGGGGGAGAATAGAAAGACTAGTTAAGAATGATATTCTTCCTCCATTAGAGTTCTCAGACTTAGAACAATGCAGAGAATGCATTAAAGGAAAATATGTAAAGAAAATTAAGAAAAACGCCAAAAGAAGCACAGGAGTTCTACAAATTATTCTCACAGACATTTGTGGTCCTTTTCCTGTGAAAAGTGTGGATGGTTATGACTCGTTCATAACATTCACGGATGATTACTCCCGTTTTGGATATATTTATCCAATCAAAGAAAGAAATGAAGCCTTGGATAAATTCAAGATATTTAAGGCTGAAATTGAAAACCAACACGATTTAAAGATTAAGATAGTCCGATCTGATCGTGGGGGGGAGTACTACGGTCGACATACCCCATATGGACAAGTTCCTGGACCTTTTGCAAGGTTTTTACAGGAAAATGGAATAGTGGCCCAGTATTCTATGCCGGGCGAACCTCAGCAAAATGGAGTAGCTGAAAGACGCAACCGTACCCTGATGGATATGGTGCGAAGCATGATGAGCTATTCCACACTGCCATTGAGTTTATGGATGGAGGCGTTGAAAACCGCCATTCATATTCTCAACAGAGTACCTAGTAAGTCGGTGCCCAAAACACCGTACGAATTGTGGACAGGAAGAGTTCCCTCATTAAACCACTTACGTGTGTGGGGAAGTCCTGCTGAGGCTAAAGTATTTAACCCAAACCTTGGGAAACTTGATCCCAAAACAGTAAGTTGCCATTTCATTGGCTACCCTGAAAAGTCAAAAGATTATCGTTTCTACTATCCAGACAGATATACAAAGTTTGTAGAAACGAGACACGCTGTCTTCTTAGAGGATGAAATGATGAGCGGGAGCATGGTAGCTCGAGATATTGACCTTGAAGAGAAGCGGGTGTATGCGCCCACTCCGATGATTCAAGAGCCATTCTTCACACTACCTGTTGTCGCTGCACCGACGGTGCAAGACACTGTGGTGCCATCACCTATTATTGTTCCTCCCGTGGCAACAATGAATGAGAATGAAGAACCTGTTCTTCAGGATCATATAGAACCTATTGCCACAGATGAGGGGGAGCAACAGCAGCCTCAAACAGTAGATGTACCAAATGGGGAGGCCCCGAGGAGGTCTCAAAGAATAAGAAGATCAGCTATTTCTGATGATTATCAGATTTATCATATAGAGGAATTTCAAATGGAGGATGATCCCACCTCATTTGAAGAAGCCATGAGAAGCGAAAATTCCTCAAAATGGCTTGAGGCCATGGAAGAGGAGATGAGGTCCATGAAGACTAATAAAGTCTGGGACTTGGAAATTATTCCTAAAGAAGCCAAAACAGTAGGCTGTAAATGGGTCTACAAGACAAAGCTCGACTCCTAAGGGAATGTAGAAAGATACAAAGCGCGACTTCTGGCAAAAGGCTTTACGCAAAGAGAATGGATTGATTACAATGAGACCTTTTCTCCAGTCTCATGTAAAGATTCCTTCAGAATCATAATGACATTAGTAGCACATTATGATTTAGAGTTACATCAGATGGATGTAAAGACGACATTTCTTAATGGGGATTTGGAGGAAAATGTTTACATGGCACAACCGAAAGGTTTTGTCGTGGAAGGAAATGAAAGAATGGGATGCCGCCTAAAGAAGTCGATTTATGGGTTAAAGCAGGCTTCAAGACAATGGTACTTGAAGTTTGACAGTACAATAAGAAAATCTGGGTTTAAAGAGAATGTAGAGGACAACTGTGTTTATGCAAAGTTTAAAGATGGGAAGTTTATCTTCCTAATCCTGTATGTGGATGATATCCTACTAGTTAGTAGTGATGTCAGTCTGCTACTGGAGACAAAGAAGTTTTTGTCCTCAAACTTTGATATGAAAGATCTTGGTGAAGCTTCGTTCGTTCTAGGGATCGAAATTCACCGGGATAGAAACAAGGGGATATTGGGACTGTCACAAAAGGCATACATAGAAAAAGTCTTAAAGAAATTTGGTATGCATAAATGTAGTCCTTCACCTGCACCTATAATCAAGGGCGACAGATATGGGGATTATCAATGCCCCAGGAACCAGTACGAGCTCGATCAAATGAAATCGGTTCCATATGCTTCAGCTGTCGGAAGCTTACAGTATGCTCAAGTATGCACACGCTCTGACTTAGCATTTGTTACCGGGTTACTTGGCAGATTCCAGAGCAATCCTGGAATAGAACATTGGAAATTGATAAAGAAAGTCTTGCGTTATTTTGCAAGGAACAAAAGGCCTCATGATGACATACAGAAGATCAGATTTACTCCATATAGTGGGGTATACAGATTCTGATTTTACGAGAGATGATAGAAAGTCTACATCCGGATATGTATTCACTCTCGCAGGAGGAGCTATATCGTGGAAAAGCTCAAAGCAAACCGTCACTACATCGTCCACAATGTATGCCGAGTTTGTAGCATGTTATGAGGCTACGGGGCAGGTGAACTGGCTAAAGAAGTTCATACCCGGTTTAAAAGTGGTTGACGACATCAATAGACCACTTAAGTTGTACTGCGATAATGAACCTGCAGTAACGTATGCCCACAACAATAAGTCAAGTGGTGCTGCCAAACACATTGACATAAAGTACTATGTTGTGAAAGATAAAGTTCGGGATCAAATTATAAATCTTGAGCATATAAGTACCGCAAAGATGTTAGTGGATCCGCTTACTAAAGGCTTACCACCCAACGTGTTCAGAGAACATGTAGCCGGCTTGGGTTTAAGGGAAAGCCTATGATTCCTGGACTAAAAGATGGCCCAAAAGATTAAAGTAACTATTTCAGAACAGAGAGGTGTATTGTAGCTGTTGAATCTATCGGCGATTGACCGTGACGATGAGACATGTTCTATGCACTAATCTATGATGGAATGTGTAAAGTCAAAAAGTAATTAAAGATAAAGTATAGATTAAGATCAAGGGGGAGAATGTTAGAATGATCTCAGCAGGGCATTTGGCCCAACGGCCAAATACCCTCCCCTTGACCGCGCCCTGATCGGGGGCGCCCAGCCCAACAGGCTGGTGGGCCCCTGTCGCCAGCGCCATATAAAAGAGAGGTGGGGGCCGGGGCGGCACGTACGACGAGGTTCACCGTACCGCCGCTAGACCCACCGACAAACCCTAACCCGATCTGAGAGGGTGGCGCTCCAGCGACGGGAAGCTCCACTGCCGTCTCCTTCACCGGATCTGCACTGCCGCCGTCGACGTCATCCTTCTTCCCCGACCGTCGCTGCCCGTGCGCAGAGCTTCACCGACAAACCATGATGGCCAATCCCTCCTACGTCTGAAGGTTGGTACCCCTCTCCCTCACTGTCTCCCTCAAGAACCCGTATGCACAGATTGATACCCCGCTAGATCTAAGCTAGAAGATCCTAAATAGCGTCCTAACAATGAGAGATGTTACAATTATATAAGTAATACAACTATATTCCCAATATAAACATAAGAGTTATAAAACAAACACAATTCTCTGGATGTGTGTGTGTATATTGATTGTAGTATCTATCCATGTAATTACAAAGAAAATTCGACTAGTTTCTCTAGATAGGAGGAGCATTACAGCAGGGTCGGCTCTGGGGTAGGCCGGAGGGGCGCCGGCCTAGGGCCCCAGGCCAGGGAGGGCCCACCCCCTCCCCCCCAGCGCCAGACTACGGCCAGAGCCCAGTCCCCAGAAGCCTGCATGCATGCGTGCGGGCTGGCTCAACGTTTTGTGATTGAGCCATGCATACACGTTTTGTGATTGCGACGCTTCAACTAACACCGTAATGCGGAACACCTCGACGCTTCGACTAACGCCAGAAGAACGCCGCGCCGATTCGCCGAAGTGCCGAACGTGAAGTCGTGAACTCCGTCCGCGGGCCGCGGCTTCGACAATTCGACGTGATCGTCTCCTGCGCGCTGCGCCGACATCGTGGCCGTGAGGCCGTCGTAGCCCGAGACTCCAATACTCCATCCGTGATCGGTGATCCGTCCATCCGTTCTGCTCTGCTGCCTCGCGCCCGATGCCCCAATCAGGCGATTCTCCTTGCCATCTGCATCCGTCGCCGCGCCTCCCGATTGCTTATTTGCTCGTCACCTCTTGGATCTCAGTCACCGTCTGGTTTCTCTGAATTCTCGATTCCATCTGCATCCGTCGCATCGCCGAGGTCAGGCAAGTAGGCAACAATTTACATCTAGTGATCTACTCATGAACTCATCTACATCTACTTCAAAAATTAGGTTAGGATTTTATGTTCTTGTTGTTTACTTTACTTTGTAAATTACAGGGTTTAGAATGTTGCCTAAGAAGCATATGTCGGGTGCTCAAAAAAGAAACAAAAGAAAACGAGAAGAACGGTTTATTGAATCGCAAAAGGGAGCTATACATAAGTTCTTTTCAGCTTCAAGTAGTGTTGTTCCCGGTGATAATCATGAGGAGGTGGATGATACGCAAGATCAAGAACAAGAATCTGATCATAATTTAAATGCAGAAGTTGATGCCAATGAGGATAGTGCGGGGGAACGAAGTCTGCAGCCTTCATATGAGAATCCAAATGGTAATGAACAGAGCGACTCACTTATAACAATTTTTGATTCTAGAACATGGGATAATCTTGACAATAAGGAAAGAGATATCTTGATTGAAAAGGGGCCTGTGAGAGAACTGAATCTGAAATTCCCTTTAGATAACCTTGGTAGACATTTTTCATATGCTTATTACTCCAGAAAGTTAAGTAATGGTGAGGTTGTTGATAGAAAGTGGTTAGTTTATTCTAAGCATGTGGATAAAGTTTACTGTTTCTGCTGTCGATTGTTTAAATCAATTGAGACCAAAAATTCACTAGCACTTGATGGAATGAGAGACTGGAAGCATCTTAGTGTGAGACTCAAACAACATGAAAATAGTGTTGAGCATATACAACACATGAATACTTGGAATGAACTTAGGTTGAGGCTAAACAAAAATCAAACAATTGATGATGATTTGCAACGGGAAATTGCAAAGGAAAAAGAGCGTTGGAGGCAAGTTTTGGTTAGAATTGTTTCTGCTGTGAAGTTTCTTGCTAAACATAATCTGGCCTTTTGAGGATCAAAGGAGAAACTTTATGAAGATAACAATGGTAATTTTTTGGGCACAATTGAGATGATTGGTGAATTTGATCATGTGATGCAAGAACACATTAGGCGCATTGTAAATAATGAAATTCATCATCATTATCTTGGCCACAATATTCAAAATGAGTTAATATCGCTTATTGCTCATGCCGTGAAAAGTTTTATTGTAAGGATCATCAAGGATGCCAAGTATTTTTCTGTTATTTTGGATTGTACCCCAGATGTGAGCCATGAAGAGCAAATGACTTTAATTGTGCGTTGTGTCAATATGTCAAGTAACACTCCGAGAGTGGAGGAGTTTTTTCTTGGTTTCTTAAAAGTAGATGACACATCAGGACTGGGGCTTTTTAATGAAATGATGAGTGCCTTGGGCTCTCTTGATTTGAATGTTGCTGGTGTGAGAGGTCAAGGTTATGACAATGGTTCCAATATGAAGGGTAAACATCAAGGTGTTCAGAAGCGGTTGCTTGAAATTAACCCAAGAGCATTATATATGCCATGTGCATGTCATAGTCTAAATCTCACTCTCTGTGATATGGCAAAATCTTGCAGCAAAGCTATTTCATTTTTCGGGGTTATACAACGGATATATGCATTGTTTTCATGTTCTACTAAAAGGTGGAAGATTTTGCTTGACCATGTTCCAAAACTGACGGTCAAATCTTTGTCTAATACTCGTTGGGAGAGTCGAATAAAAAGTGTCCAAGCTATCAGGTACCAAACTCCCCAAATAAGGTCAGCTTTGTTGGAACTAGAGAAATCTTCTACTGATGATCCAAAAGTAGTAAGTGACGCTCAATCTTTGGTAACTGCACTTGAGAATTTTGAATTTTTAGTTGGTATGGTTATTTGGCATGATATTCTATTTTCTGTAAATATGGTGAGCAAGAAATTACAATCTAAGATTGTGTGCATGGATGCTACTCTCACACAAATTGAAGGGGTCATCTCATTTTTTTAAGAGGTACAGAAATGAAGGCTTCACTGCTAGTATTGATATTGCAAAAGTTATTGCATCTGAAATGGATGTAGAGCCAGAATTTCCCATAAAACGTCAAAGTAAAAGAAAGAAGTATTTTGATGAACAAAATGACCAAAATGAAGAAATACAATCAGCTATAGAATCCTTCAGAGTTAATTACTTTATTGTCATGATTGATGTTGCAATTGCTTCATTGACTAGTCGATTTGAGCAGTTGAAGGCATTTGAAAATGTGTTTGGTTTCTTATTCAACTCAAAAAAAATCTAAAGTCTCTGGATGATAATGATCTACGGAGGTGTTGCACTACTTTTGTACAAGCTTTTTCTCATGATGGGTCATCTGACGTTGAGTTCAATGATTTTTCTCTGAATTAAAAGTGCTGCAAGTCACCTTGCCAAATGATAAGATGTCAGCATATGAGATTCTTCAGTTCGTTACAGCTGCAGATTGCTACCCAAATGTCTCTGTTGCATATTGAATTCTTCTAACTGTACCTGTGACTGTAGCCTCAGCTGAAAGGAGTTTCTCAAAATTGAAATTGCTGAAAAACTATTTGCGGTCTACTATGTCACAAGAAAGATTGAATGGCTTGGCTATGTGCTGCATTGAGAAGAATATCTTGGACGACATTGATCTCGATGTTATTATTAATGATTTTGCATCAAGAAGTGCTAGAAGAAGTTCCTTTTTATGAAAGACATTGGATATTTGTCGCTCCTATTTGAGGTAAATTAATTCTTACTAGTTACATTTGGTTTATGAACTAGTTAGTACCTAATTAGTTTATCATGTTAGAACTATTGATTTGTGTCATTTTAGACAATATAAAGTTTGAACTGCATATTTTATAAGTAGAAAAAATTTATAGTAAAGGGCCCATAGAGCCGAATTTGCCCTAGGGCCCTTGAAAACGTTGAGCCGGCCCTGCATTACAGTATTAAGGAGGCTCCTTTTTGTTGGACTCTAAGAGAACATTTTGGTAATTTCTCAATTAGAGAAAAGAATAAATGGAAAAGGAAAAGAAATTGGTGGAGCCCACCTGTCAGTGAGAGGAGTGAAGGGTTAACCCTAGCTCTCGCTCTCTCTCTCTCTCTCTCTCTCTCTCTCTCTCTCTTGCGTGCGCGCACACGCGTGGGGAAGCAGTTTGCTTCTGGCTATTTGGGAGGTGGGCGGCGAGGCGGTGTCAGATGCGCAAGTAGGCTCGGGTCCTTCGGGGCCAGCCGTTTGTGGCCACCTCATCGCATGGAGCCGTTCTCTTCCTTAAAATGTGGCCTCCTCTTCTTCTTCCAGAGTGTGAGCAGATATCTAACTTTCCCTCCTAATTTGTGCTTCTTCCTCTCCGGTTCTTGGTCTTGGAGGGGATTTGGGGTTTTGGCGTTGTGGTTCTTGGTGGTGAACCCTTGATCCCCTGCGTGCATATCCCCTAAGCGCCGCATCATCTGTGTGTGTTTTGGTTGGAGGGGAAACTAAGGCTTGTGCTGTCTATTCATGTGGAGATCAACTTTGGCTTGACTGTGAGGAGGAGTGTTGTGATACTTGGTGTTCTTGGGTGCACTTGGCTGGTCATTTTCGGTGATCTTGAGCGGCATCCCCTGTACCTCAACTTCGTTACTCCGGTGTGTCTTGGATTGCAAAGAACGTCATTGCATCTCTGACAACCTCGTCTATCTTGTGCGGCACAACGAGGCGATAGGTTTTCTGGGACAGCGCCTTGTGCGTGCCTTGCCTGGTTCTCTTCTCGGTGGCTTTGATTGCCATCTGCATCGTGAGTATCTCTCAGTTGTGGGAAATTTCTGTTCAAGTGTGTTGTACTAGTAGTCTTATTTCACTGGCTAGTACTGGGAGGCTTGAATCATTCTGTTGTTGGCTCGATTTATTGCTCAATGATGAACTGATATCTATACTGAGATTGAATATGACAATTAGACACAATTCGGTCTTGAGCTAATCGAGTACTTGCTATTTTATCTTTGGATGTACAATTCATGAATGCTCTACATATACAGTCTTTACAGTTTGTTAGAGGCCTATGCATTTGATTCACTGTGTTAATGTTAATGCTTGATGATTACTGGACATAACTGTGATTAATTTTGTTATAAACTTGCGCGTTGTCTTGATTTGCTGAACTAAAATCTTTTGTCTGTTTGTATAGTGCTGATATCAGTAGATGGTTACTTACTGATTTGCATGAATTGTATTAATGAAAAAGTTATGGTTTAGCTCAAGGCCTAATTTATCTCATGTAATTGTCGTATTCAATTGTGATTAAATTTGGCATAAGCACCCGTGAGGGCCAAGGTTAAAGTCTTAAACAATATGGCCTCTAAGAGCTCAGAAACAAACAAGTCAAAACCTAAGCAATATACTAGTTTTTATTGTGCTCCCATTCTATATTTTCAATATATTGTCCTGCTTAGATGACATGGGAGATTTACTTGTGTATGTGTTGATTAAGTCATTTATATGCTTCTGAAATCATGTTTTTATCTTGGTTAATTATGCTAGAATTAATTCTGAATATTTGCTAAAATCGCAATATTTACAACACTTTTACAATATTATACTTCATAATATAGAAGTTCCAAGAGGGAGACTCACCCCCCCAAACAAGCATCAAAACCAATGTGCATGTCAATCTCAACCCCGGTGGCTAGCTATTATCTTTGTACTAAACCGCCTCAACTAACACTATGTTGTGCATAGCTCATATATACAAAGGAATGGGCTATGTATAGAAAAGCGGAGTCGCCGAGTTGAACATGTAACCGGGGTATAATACTACCGACGTATTGTAATCCTAATCATGAAAAGAAACTCCTCATATGAATGGAGCCGCTACAATTTGGCTCCCGGGGACATAGACATTGATGGACTTTATTAGCAAATCTTGGTTGCTTATGTGTTTTTGTGCTTGCTGTGATTGTTCTTTAGTGCTAGGGCTACCATCGGTTTCAACAATTGGTATCAAAGCTCTATTGATATGGCTGCATCGCGTGCTCGATTCGAAGTGGTGAAGTTTGACGGAACAGGAAACTTCAAATTGTGACAGACGAGGGTGAAGGATCTGTTGGCAGATCCGAAGGGCATGGAGGACAATGATTGGGATGAGTTGTAGGAGCAGGGACTGCAATTATATGGTTGTGCCTTTTGGATCAGGTCATGTATCATGTGATGGATATGACCTCGCTGAAGGAAATCTAGGATAAGTTGCAGACTCAATTTATCTCCAAAGCACTCACGAACAAGCTATATCTGAAGCAAAAGTTGTACAAGCTCAAGATGCAGGAGGGTTTTGATCTTGCATAGCATGTCAACACCTTCAATTAGGTGATCACCAACCTAGGGTGTTCAGAGGTGAAGATTGAGGATAAATACAAGGCAATAATTCTATTATGTTCATTTTCACCTTCATATGAACACTTGGTTACCACTTTGATGTACGAAAAAGATATTATCAAGATTAATGACATCACTATAGTTTTGCTAGCGCATAATCAATAAAGTCATAATGTAGGGGAGAGTTCTCACGGTGATAGTTTTTATACAAAGGGCGAGCATGGAAGGAAGCAAGAATAGGAGAAGTCTGGTAAGCGTAAATCCATATCAAAAGTCAAGGAGTAAATAGAATATCGAGTGTTACAAGTGCAAGGAGATAGGGCATTATAAGAGAGATTGTGTAAAGTTTAAAGTACATAATAGTGGAAAGCATGATAAGAAGACTGTGAATATGGCTCAGAAAAATGACTCAGACAACAACGATGCAGATGTTCTCTTAGTTTCAAAAACTCGACTGACAAATGTGTGGATTCTTGGTTCGGAGTGTTCATACCACATCAAACCTAACAAGGACTGGTTCACTTCATACAAATAAGGTAATTTTGGTTCTGTTTATGTTGGTGATGATATATACTTTAGTATTGTCGAGATAGGTGATGTTGAAATTAAGATGTATGATTGTACTGTTAGAACAATGCGTCATGTTAGGCACATACTAGGATTGAAAATGAACCTAATTTCTTTAGGTGCTTTACATGATAGTGGCTTTACTTATAAAGTTGATAAGGATAAGGAAACCATAAAAATCTGTAAGGATGCATTAATGTAAGATCGAGGAGGCCGACTAGAGGGGGGTGAATAGGCAGTCTAAAAATTTTCTTCTAATTAATGCTAACGATTAAAGACTTACTCTATTTGCCCAAACCAAGTAAACAATATGGAAACTAAATTCAAGTTGGTTTAGCTCAAATAGTGACTAGAACAAATAAACTTGCCTAAGAACAACAACAATTCTATCCTAGGTCAAGGTTTGCAATTCTAAGTATACAAGCAATCAAATTAATTTTATGAATGTAAATTGCTTGAAAGAAAATAGAGTACAAGAAAGCAAATCACAAATGACACAAGCAATCAGAGACTTGTCGGTCTCCCCTAGTCCACGTTGAGGTAAGCCCAAACAAATCGGACCGGCTCCATGAATTAAGCCGAAACACCTCGATCACTAGTGGTAGCTTTTCCCCTCTCCGGGTAGGCGAGCTCCAACCTTCACTACCTTCTTGAGAAGACCGCCGGGCACTCTTTGCCAAGTCGTCTAGGTGTCGGCAAATACCAAGAGTAATGAATCACAACGTTGCTTGACCACTTTCAAGTGCCGAGGATCAATCTACGGATGAATGCACTTGAATTCACTCTACTACCTCAAATAAATGCACAAGAGATGAAATGAGGTGTGAGAGGTTGCTCTATGCTCAAAGATGCTCAATAATGGTTCAACAACATGTCCTTGTGCTGGAGGGGTCGAATTTATACCCCCACCAACCAAAACTAGTCGTTGCAAGACTTAGTTCAGAAAATTTAGGGAAATTGGAAGTTCATAGTGCAAAGTCCAAAACTTCCGTTTTTCCACAGAGGCTTCAGAACGGCTATATCAGAAGTATCCGTTGGCATTTAATGCGGTACTTCCGCCATTGAAAATGTGGGACTTCCGATTTTCCGATAGTTCTGATAGAGGCCTGGAACTTCCGATGTCCACGATGTTAAGTTTTGAAGAGGTTGCTCTCTAGAAAAAACATTCCACTCATACTTGCCGGAACTTCCAATTTTCGGAACTTCTGACCAAGCGGAAGTTCCGCCGTTGAACTCGTGGTACTTCCGATATCTGAGAGACTAAGTTTACTCGCGGCCGCTCTCTGGAAAAAAATGTACCGCTCTGGAAATCGGTACTTTCGGCCGATCGGAAGTTCCGTGGTTTTGACGCCGGTACTTCCGATCAATCGGAAGTTCCACTGTTTTAACGTCGGTACTTCCGATATTTCTGACAATGCACAGTTTTAGTATTCAATTTTATTTTAAAGTGCATGCATGATCCTAAATTGATCTATAAGGTACAGAAACATGCAATCAAGCACTTAGCCATGATCCCTTTTAATAGTACGATATTTATCCTATAATCCGGTCTTCCAACCTTTCTCCGAAGACCGATAAAATGAAAAGAACCCTAAACTATTTACCTTTTTGTCTTGGAGTTCTTTGAATCCCCATGAAATCTTTTTATGTATCTCTTACTTTGCCTTCGGGACTAAGCCTTCCAAACACTTAGCACACATGTTAGTCCCATGCTCACATAAGGTCATTAATTACCAAAACCAATCTTTTTAGGGGCCTAGATGCTTTCAATCTCCCCCTTTTTGGTAATTGATGACAACATAAGCAATATGTGAGAAGAATAAAGATTTGGATATACTCCTTGTTAAAAAGTTGTATATCACAATTTTGTTTTAGCATTGAAGAGTATGGAGAGTATATTGGCATTTGAAAGAACAATATCGAGAGACTCCCCCTAAACATGTGCATCCATTTAATAAAAAATTTGCAGAGTCTCCTTTGTTTGTTGTAAATGAGGGAAGCATCATATTATGAAAGTAACATGATATTCAAAGAAATGCATAGACAATGAAGCAACATTTAAGAACATAATCCATTACATCATGCTTAGGAAATTAAAGCTAAGCATCCCAAATAGTAACATTTCTTTGCAGAGTCTCCTTTGTTTGTTGTAAATGAGGGAAGCATCATATTATGAAAGTAACATGATATTCAAAGAAATGCATAGACAATGAAGCAACATTTAAGAACATAATACATTACATCATGCATAGGAAATTAAAGCTAAGCATCCCAAATAGTTTGAGCATGACATGGTTCATTACACCATACTTTATTACATAGAAAATATGATAGATAAAAGTTTATTTTGCTTCTTTCCCTTCAACATTCTTCTCCTTGCTTCTTTTCTCCCCCCTTTGGCATCAAGATACCAAAAAGAGAGCTAGTCCTAAGAAGCACAAGGAGAAGGGCTGCGACGACGACGGTGGGTGTAGCGGACTGGAGAAGAAGGACGAGCCAGTGCACTCTCAAGGGAGGAAACTCTATCCCCGAGAAAAGAGACGGTGGAGATCAGGGAAGCAACTTGATTTGAGGTCTCCACTTGATGTTCCTCAATCCTGAGCACGATAGAGTAGATCTGTGAGAGTGTGACATCGCCTTCGCCTTGGGGAGGAGGATTTGCAGGCTCCTGTGGCTGAACACGAGGACGAGGAGGAGTGGGAACTGGGGGATCTGCGCGAGGCTTGTAAGGCTTATGCATGGTCCCAATCCCTCCTCGGTATCTAGTCTTCATGATGATCAGAGCCATGATATATGGGGGATAGTTGATCCTTTTGACTCTGTCATTCTTAGAGGAGTCTATCTCTCTAATAATCAGATCCACCACATCAAACTTCTGACCTCTCATAATATAATCAATAAGATTCCAAGCATGGCCACGAATGTCATCATAGTTACCACTCTTAGGCAGAATGGTATGATTGATAATTCTGTTCACAAGACTTGGAATTGGGAGCAATCTTGGTAGCTTGCTTGGCACATACCTGGCATTCTGATCATAGTACTCAGTGCATCCTGCTATTGGAAGTGACGGCTTGTTGTACACCTTCTCATATGCACTGGATTCAGTGTGGAGCGCCAACTCAAATTCATGCTTGGTGCTGTTCACAGGCTGGTGTCCAATGATCCAGGATAGATGCTCAAAGTTAGGAGAGACATATAGGGTGGCATAGAACTGGCGAATCATCTCCTCATTGTAATTGGACTGAAGTGCAACAAGATGATGAATACCTGTGCGCTGAAAAAGACGGTAGGCACCATCATACTTGTCGATCTGCGGCAGATGATCCCAGTCCACATACTTGTGCTGTGCGAAGAGGCGAGATGGACCATATAACTGCACATACACTTGCTCCTGGAATTTTGTGTGAAACTTGGGATTCTGAGAGCTCATGGGAAGTACATACTGATTCCTTCGCCTCAATATGGCATAGTCCTCACTGGTGATGGTTTTGAGATCCACTTGAGGCTCCTCAGTTTCAGGCATCGCCTCATCTGACGACTCATAGTCCCCACTCCCCACATGAGAAGACTCGGACCCACTCTCAGAGTCGGAGGCAGGTCCTTTGCCCCTATCCTCCTCGGTCGTTTGAGCCGGTTCTGGAACTGCCACTGAAGAGGATTGACCCTGACTTCCGACATACGTCTTATGGGAGGTATTCTTCATCCTCGGCATCTTCCAACAAGAATCAATAATAATAAGGATGAGCTAGGGTAAAAACAGGAGAGGTTTGAATTGAAAAGAAATGAAATTGCTGCTGTCTCAAGAAAATCGAAACTACCGACAGCCAAACTTTAGAACTTCCGGAAATCCGATAGTACCAACATTCAAATTTTGGAACTTCCGGAAATCCGGTAGTACCGGGCGTTCAGGCAGTAGTACCGATTTTTCTGAGTCATTTCTAGGGCAAGTTTAATCTTCAAATATTTGGTGTTTTTCTTGAATTGAATCCAAGGGATGGATGTGCAAATATCATTATACACCAAATATACTAATTTGCCCAAAGAAATTACAGCAAAATCATGGCATTTTCAAACAAACCGAACCTAGCCCTAGGATCCTTAGAACAAGATAAAGAAGAGGTTTTGATCTCGTTTACCTTGAAGAATTGAAGGAGATGGACCCTAGAAGTGCAAGGGGATGCCCAAGGACGAAGAAATCTCCTCGGATTTGAAGATCCGAGAATGTGGAGGAGGTGCTTTTGGGAGGAGAGAGAGATAGATGCGGTTTGGGAAGAGGAAAAGAGAGAGAGGGAAAAAGGGGTGTCAAAAAGGTGAAACGGCAGGGAGATGGCGGTTACAAGATAGGGCATTAAATTTCGCAGAAATCGGAAGTTCCGCTCTTAACACCTCGGAGGTTTCAATTTCTCAGGAAAATCGGAAGTACCGCTAATATAACTCCGGTAGTTCCGATTTCTCAGAAAAATCGGAAGTACCGCTAATATAACGGCAGTAGTTCCGATTTTTCTGGAACTTCTCAGAATTTTATCTTTAGACCATAAAATAATGCAATGACCCCTAATTTTGCACTCAAGTAAGATCATTTAGAATCATTATGCATCAATAATGCTAATGCTAGTCTAAGAACATAGTTTTTATGAAAGTAATGAACTTTTGCCCGAGAAAAGAGATAGTTCAATGAAAAATGCCACAAATGAACATCAAATGAGCAACTTTGCATGAGGCAGGAGTTCAAGCTATATTTGAGTAATCTATGACATTTAATTCAATCCTCAATTTGCAAAAGCGGCTTTCATCTAGAGGTTTGGTGAATATGTCCGCTAATTGGTCTTCGGTTCAGATGTGGTTAATTGTAATGTCTCCCTTGCTCACATGATCTCTCAAGAAGTGATGACGTATATCTATGTGCTTGATTCTTGAGTGTTGAACTGGGTTATTTGATATTTTGACTGCACCATCATTGTCACATAAGAGAGGTATTTTATCAAATTTAATTCCATAATCCATCAAGGTTTACCTCATCCAAAGTAATTGAGCACAACAACTTCCAGCGAAAACATATTCGGCTTTGGCGGTTGAAAGTGCTACGGAGTTTTGTTTCTTGGAAGACCAACATACTAATGACCTTCCTAGCAATTGACAACTACCCGAGGCGCTTTTTCTATCCACTTTGCATCCCGCATAATCGGAATCCAAATATCCAATTAATTCAAATTTTGCACCTTTGGGATACCAAAGCCCTATACTAGAGGAATGTTTTAAAAATTTTAGAATTCTCTTTACGGCCATTAGATGACAATCTTTTGGAGAAGCTTGAAAACACGCACACATGCAAACGCTAAACATAATGTCAGGCCTAGATACAGTAAGACAAAGTAAACTACCAATTATGGATCTATAAAGTTTTAAATCAACCGACTTACCTCCTTCGTTGAGGTCAAAATGCTCGTTGGTTGCCATAGGAGTCATGACGGGTTTTGCATCTTCCATGCCAAATTTCTTGAATAGATCTTTCACGTACTTCATTTGATTTATAAAAGTCTCATCTTTATGTTGTTTGATTTGAAGTCCAAGGAAGTAGCTTACTTCTCCTATCATTGACATCTCAAATTCCCTAGACATCATCTCACCAATTTCTTTGCAAAAGTCTTGATTAGTAGAACCAAATATAATATCATCAACATAAATTTGGCATACAAAAAAATCATCACCAATGATTTTTTGTGAATAGAGTTGTATCTACCTTTCCATTTTAAAACCTTTTGAAATAAGGAAATCTCGAAGCCGCTCATACCATGCTCTAGGAGCTTGTTTTAAATCATATAGTGCCTTTGAGAGCTTATATACATGATTAGGATATTTTGAATCTTCGAACCCCGGAGGTTGTTCAACATAAACTAGTTCGGAGATTGTTCCATTTAGAAAAGCACTTTTAACATCCATTTGAAATAATTTAATATCAAAGCTAGATGCAAAGGCAAGTAAAATTCTAATTGACTCAAGTCTAGCTACAGGAGCAAATGTTTCATCATAATCTAAACCCTCAACTTGAGTATAGCCTTGAGCAACTAACCTTGCCTTATTTCTTACCACAACTCTATTCTCATCTTGCTTGTTCCGGAAGACCCATTATGTACCAATTACGTTGTGCTCCTTGGGTCTTTCAACCAAAGCCCAAACATTGTTTTGGGCAAAGTTGTTCAATTCTACATGCATTGCATTTACCCAATCTGGATCTTCTAAAGCTTCCTCTACAAATTTTGGTTCAAGAGAAGATACAAAAGAGTAATATTCACAAAAAGAAGCTACTCTAGATCGAGTTTGAATACCCTTACTCACATCACCCAATATTTGGTATATTGAATGATATTTGGCGATTGCATTGTGGAACTTGAAGGTAGCAGGTTGATGTTCCTTTTCTTTATCATCTATAACTTGTATATTGTTTGTTGTATAAGAGGTTGGTGATTCAACTTGTCTTGATGAGGTAGGTGATATCACCAATCTGCATGTTTTCCATGGCTTTGTGTAGTCCTTCATCTCCTACATCATCCAAATTTTCTTGCTCTTCTTGAGAGCTATTAGTTTCATCAAATTGAACATCACAAGATTCTTCTACTAAACCCGAAATTTTATTGTAAACTCTATATGCTTTACTATTTGAAGAATATCCTAATAAAAATCCTTCATCACATCGACTTTGAAATTTTGAGAGCCAAACACCCTTTTTTAAGATGTAGCATTTGCAACCAAATACTCTAAAATAGGATATGTTTGGTTTTCTTCCAATGAGAAGCTCATAGGAAGTTTTTTTTTCAAAAGACGATGCAAATAAAGACGATTTATGGCATGACAAGCGGTGTTAATAGCTTCCGCCCAAAATTTATCGAAAGTATTATATTCATCAAGCATTGTCCTAGCCATTTCAATTAATGTTCGATTTTTCCTTTCTACAACTCCATTTTGCTCCGAAGTGTAGGTTGTGGAAAATTCATGCTTTATTCCAAGTTCATTACAAAAATCTTCAATTTTAGTGTTTTTGAACATGAAACCATTGTCACTCGTAATTTTCTTTATTTTGAAATCAAATTCATTTTGGACCCTTTTTGCGAAACTTTTAAAAATGCTGGAGGCTTCGCTTTTGTCATTTAAGAAGAATATCCATGTATATCTTGAGTAATCATCTACAATGACTAAACAATAACTATTACCCCTGATGCTCTTATAGGTTGTTGGCCCAAACAAATCCATGTGTAAGAGCTCTAACAGCCTAAAAGTTGACATGATACTTTTGGAAGGATGAGAGTTTCCAACTTTCTTACTAGCTTGGCAAGCACTACAAAGTCTATTTTTCTCAAATTTTACATCTTTCAAGCCAACAATTAAGTCATGTTTGAAATGCTTTTTGAGTTAAATCATGCCCATATGACCTAACATTCTATGCCATAACCAACCCAAAGATGTTTTTACTATTAAACATGTTTTTAAACAAGACTCATTAGACGAGAAATCTACCAAATAAAGATTTTCAAATCTAAAACCTTTGAAAACAAGTTCATTTCTATTTTCTTTTGAAATAGTCACATTTTCTTTAGAAAAAGAGCAAGTTAAGCCCAAATCACATAATTGAGCAACGGATAGCAAATTGAAATTTAATGTTTCTACTAAAGATACATTGAAATGGAAAGGTCATTTGAGATAGCAATTTTACCCAATCCAAGTACCTTTCCTTTGCTATTGTCCCCCAAATGTGATTTTCTCATTGCTCCCACTTTCAAATATAGTGAACATCTTTTGGTCTCCTGTCATGTGTTGAGTGCATCCATTATCAAGCACCCAATGCTGTCCACCGGTTTTGTAGTTCACCTACAAAAGAAATCAAGTTCTTTTAGGTACCTAAATTTGTTTGGGTCCTTGGAGGTTAGTAACCAAGGCTTTGGGCACCCAAAGGACTTTCTTTTTAGCACCCAAAATTGAGGTGCCAATAAAATATGCAATAACATTTCCATTTTTAGATTTTTTTTAAGCATGTAACATGAATCATATAAACCAATGGGTTCGATTTTACCATTAGGACAATTTTGTTGTTCATATCTTATTTCCCAGCACTTTGTGCAATACTTAACATTTTCCCTTACAAACCTCGTGGGCTTGTATACCGGTTTCTTACCTCTTTTGGGAATATACCCAAGACCTTATTTGTTGAATGAACACCTTTGATCACTCAACAACTTGTCAAGGGTAACCTTCCCCTTGAATGCTCTTTCCAAACTCTTATTCAATTTTACTACTTGTTCCTTTAAATTTTTATTTTCATTAACAAGCATATCATCATGAGCAAAGGCTAATAAATTTTTGGAATCAATATTCGAAGAACATTGCATAGCAAGTAGATCATTACATGAAGTAGATATGCTAGATTTAGATACTTCTACACTAGCCATTTCATTTTGAATATCACAAGTGATTCCAATGTTAGTACAAGATTTCTTTTCTTGGATAAGTAAATCATGAGCTTT
Organism: Dendrocalamus latiflorus; assembly: GCA_017311315.1. Classification (NCBI taxonomy): domain Eukaryota; kingdom Viridiplantae; phylum Streptophyta; class Magnoliopsida; order Poales; family Poaceae; genus Dendrocalamus; species Dendrocalamus latiflorus. Next base: position 12,558,866 of record CM029654.1, read on the forward strand.
CTTTAGCTCCTCATAAGATTCTTATAGAGATATGTGTTCTCTCTTCAAGATCTTAAATTTTGATTTTTCTTTTCCAAGAAACTCATTCAATTCAATAAGTATGTCCATGAGATCATCATATGAAGGTTCATCATCATTAAACATTTTTACCTTTTCTCCTTTTGCCATAAAGCAAGTTGGAGTAGAGATGAGTGATGGAGCCTCCTTGATAGCAATGCCGACGAGCCCTTTTTTCTTGGGAGACTCATCTTCACCTGAGTCGAGTCGGAGTACTCCTCTTCGGAATCCCACTCTCCAACGTGGGCTTCATTCTTGGCACTCTTTTGAAGCTTCTTGAAAAGCTTATTCTTGCCATTGTAGCTCTTATTCTTTGATGACTTCTCCTTGTCATCCTTCTTGGTGGGGCATTGCGAGGCAATATGCCCCTTTTCATCACACTCATAACAACGGATGTTGCTATAGCGCTTGTTGGAGTAGGAGTGCCCCTTCTTTGCTTTTTCATAATTTGCGCTTCGGTTTGAGCGCCTCCTCATGAACTTGTTCATCCTTCTTACAAGAAGGGCCAACTCTTCCTCGGAGTCCTTCTCATCTTCTTTGGACTCCTCACTCACCACCGCTTTGGCCTTGAAAGTGGTGACTTTCTTACCCTTGGGGGTGGATTGCTCCAAGAGCTCCTCTTTGTCCTTCTTGTATAGCTCGTTTGTGATGAGGTTGTCCAACAGTTGCGTCGGTGTCATTCTTGTCAATTCGGGTGAGTTGAGGAAGAGATTCACCAACATTTCATACTTTTTCGGCAATGCCCTTAGCATTTTCTTTACAATGTCAACATCGGAAAGGTTAGTGCCAAGGCCCTTGAGCTCATTTACGATGTTGTTGAGTCTTGAGTACATTTCGTTGATGTCCTCATGAGGCCGACTAGAGGGTGTGAATAGGCGGTCTAAAAATTTTCTTCTAATTAATGCTAACGATTAAAGACTTACTCTATTTTCCTAAATCAAGTAAACAATATAGAAACTAAATTCAAGTTGGTTTAGCTCAAATAGTAACTAGAACAAATAAACTTACCTAAGAACAACAACAATTCTATCCTAAGTCATGGTTTGCAATTCTAAGTATACAAGCAATCAAATTAATTCTATGAATGTAAATTGCTTGAAAGAAAATAGAGTACAAGAAAGCAAACCACAAATGACACAATCACTTTTTACCGTGGTGTTCGGAGACTTGCCAGTCTCCTTGAGTCCATATTGAGGTAAGCCCAAACAAATCAGACCGGCTCCACGAATTAAGACGAAACACCTCGATCACTAGTGGTAGCTCTTCCCCTCTCCGGGTAGGCGAGCTCCAACCTGCACAATCTTGCCGGGCCTTCTCACAACCTTCTTGAGAAGATCGTCGAGCACTCTCTGCCAAGCCGTCTAGGTGTTGGCAAACACCAAGAGTAATGAATCACAGTGCTGCTTGACCACTTTCAAGTGCCGAGGATCATTCTACGGATGAATGCACTTGAATTCACTCTACTACCTCAATAAATGCACAAGAGATAAAATGAGGTGTGAGAGGTTGCTCTATGCTCAAGGATGCTCAATAATGGTTCAACAACATGTCCTTGTGCTGGAGGGGTCGAATTTATACCCCCACCAACCAAAACTAGCCGTTGCAAAACTTAATTCAGAAAATTCAGGGAAATCGGAAATTTCGTAGTGCAAAGTTCGGAACTTCCGTTTTTCTACAGAGGCTTCAGAACGGCTATGTCAGAGCGTCAGAACTATTTGTTGACATTTAATGCGGTACTTTCGCCACTGAAAATGCGGTATTTCTGATTTTCCGGTAGTTCCGATAGAGGCCCGGAACTTCCGATGTCCACGGTGTTAAGTTTTGAAGAGGTTGCTCTCTGGAAAAAATGTTTCGCTCACATTTGCTGGAACTTCCCATTTTTGAAACTTCTGACCAAGCGGAAGTTCCGCCGTTGAACTCGCAGTACTTCCGATATCCGAGAGACTAAGTTTACTCACGGTCGCTCTCTGGAAAAAACATACCGCTCTGGAAGTCGATACTTCTGGCCGATCAGAAGTTTCGCAGTTTTGACGCTGGTACTTCCGATCGATCGGAAGTTCCGCTGTTTTAACGTTGGTACTTCCGATATTTCTGACAATGCACATTTTTAGTATTCAATTTTATTTTTAAATGCATGCATGATCCTAAATTGATCTATAAGGCACAGAAACATGTAATCAAGCACTTAGCCATGATCCCTCTTAATAATACGATATTTATCCTATAATCCGGTCTTCCAACCTTTCTCCTAAGACCGGTAAAATGAAAAGAACCCTAAACTATTTACCTTTTGTCTTGGAGTTCTTTAAATCCCCATGAAATCTTTTTATGTATCTCTTACTTTGCCTTCGGGACTAAGCCTTCCAAACACTTAGCACACATGTTAGTCCCATGCTCACATAATGTCATTAATTACCAAAACCAATCTTTTTAGGGGCCTAGATGCTTTCAATTGACTGTGATGAAGAGTAGAAGGACTATTGAAAACATTTACATATTGCTAAGGAACACTGCTATTAGTGGAGTTAATTCAGTTGAGTTACATGATGATATAGCAAAACTTCGGCATATGCGGTTGGGCCATCTTAGTGTTTGTGGGATGGTAGAATTGCATAAGAGATATCTATTGAGAGAAATTAAAAATTGTGAATTGGGTTTCTATAAGTTTTATGTTCTTCAAAAGCAGTCTAAGGTTAGCTTCTTAAGTGGCAAGCATGAAACAGAAGACATTTTTTATTATATACACTCTAATGTGTAAGGGCCTACTAGAAAATTGATAATGGGTGAAGCTTAGTATTTTGTTACTTTTATTGATGATTTTCCCGCAAGGTTTTAGTGTATTTCATGAAACATAAATTAGAAGTGTTTGCTAAGTTCAAGGTGTGGAAAGCTAAGGTGGAAAATCAAACAAGTAGAAAGGTAAAGTATCTGAGATATGATAATGGTACTGAATATACTGATTCACAATTTCATAAAATATTGCGATGAGTAGGGAATTCAGTAGCACTACACAATACATAAGACAGTGGAGCAAAACGATGTGGTTGAAAGGATGAACAGGACTATTTGTGAAAGGGCGTGATGCTTGAGGCTGAATGTAGGACTTCCTAAATGTTTTTGGGCCAAGACTATAAACATGGTGTGCTATCTCATAAATAGATCACCACAGGCATCTCTAGGTGGTAAGGTTGCAGAGGAGGTATGGACTGGTAATTCATTTGATTATACTAATCTAAGAAATTTTGGTTATTCAACCATATGCATACACTAGGTGATGAAAGATCATAGCTTGATGCAAAATCAAATATGTGCATTTTTCTGGGCTACAAGAAAGGTGTTATAGGGTACAAGCTTTGGGATCTAACATCAATGAAGGTGATGATGAGCAGAGATGTTGTGTTTGATGATAAATCAATGTTATAGAAGAATAAAGATGAGGTGGCACTAGATATTGCAGGTTCAGATACAGTGCAGGTGGAGTTGGAACATTGTTCAAAGACTTAGGATGGGAGTTCCACTACAGGAAGTTCCACTTTAGATGATTTGCGGAGTTTTCAATTGGTAAGGCATCGACAAAAATGCACCAATGTGAAAGCTCTAGAAAGATTTGGGTATGAAGACCAGGTTTCCTTTGCTCTTCTTATTAGCACTGATGATCTAACTAGTTTTTAGGAGGCAACTATAAGCCAAGAGAAAGATAGATGGATGATTGCAATGACAGAAGAGATGGAGTCTTTACAGAAGAATCATACTTGGGAGCTAGCACATCTTCCCATGAAAACAAAAGCAATTAGGTGCAAGTGGGTCTACAAAAGAAAGCCAACAGTATCAGAAAAAAGGGGGAAATTCAAAGCTTGGTTAGCTGCAAAAGGGTATTCACAAAAGAAAGTGGTTGATTATGATGAGGTATTCTCCTTGGCTATGAGGCATACTTCTGTTAGAATGTTCTTGCATTCGTAGCCAGTTGGGATATGCATTTGGAAAAAAAATGGATGTGAAAACGACATTTTTGCATACTGATCTTAATGAGCAAACCTACATGGAATAGCTAGAACAGTTCACTGAATCAGAAAATCAGCACCTGGTTTGCAAGTTAAAGAAATCATTGTATGGATTGAAATAGTCACCAAGGCAGTGGTACAATCATTTTGACTAGCTATGGATGATGTGAGTATGACTGTTGTGTTTATGATCAACGCCTTAATAAAGGTTTGTTTATTTTTCTGCTATTGTATGTTGATGATATGTTAATTGCAGCAAAGCACATGAGTAATGTGATTCTCTTGAAGGTTTTGCTATGCTTGGAATTCGATATGAAAGACTTAGGGGCAGCAAAAATTATTGGACATAGAAATACACAGGGACAAAATCTTAAGAAAACTGTTGTTATCTCAATGGGAGTATGTTGTGAAGGTTTTGGAACAGTTTGATATGAGCGAGGCTAAATCAGTAAGTACTCCATTAGCACAACACTTTAAACTTTCTTCTAAATTTGTCCTGTATCAGATAAGAAAATTGAAGAGATGGCGAAGGTTCTTTATGCTAGTGCAGTCAGGTCCTTAATGTATGCAATGGTTTGCATAAGGCCAGCTTTGGCGTATGTTGTAAGTCAAGTCAAAAAGTTTATGACTAAACCAAGGAATTGATATTGGAAGGCATTCAAGGGTACATTCAGGTACTTGAAAGGGACAACAAATCATGGTATTATTTTTGGTGGACAACAAGGCAATCCTTTGGTTGTTGGATATGTGAATTCAAACTATGTTGGTGATTTGGATAGTAGATCTACTAAAGGTATGTTTTTACTCTAAGTGGAGAGCCTATTTATTGGAAGTCATAAATTTAGTCTATTATTACATTGTCTACAACTGAGGCAGACTATATTGTTGTTGTTGAAGCTACAAAAGAAGCGTTATGGCTTGTAGGACTAGTGATGAAACTGGACATTGAGCAAGGTAAAGTTCAAGTTATTAGGATACAGGTAGGCTACACTAGCGCAGATTAAAATTTTCTACCCCGTAACCTAGGAAGCCATGCGAGTAAGATATCATATATCATTACCACTAGACACATAGTGCAGTGGAAGTAGAGTTGAAGCGACCAGTTCAACGAAGCGCGCGTTGGTGTAGTGAAAGTAGTCAATCGTCCTTTGGCCAACCGTCTCCTCGCGATCAACCTAATCAGCATCGTATTTGCAGCAGTGCCTCTACTGAGGTTCACACGTTTAGAAATAGAACGTCGTGCATTAGTGTGCTAGCACCAGTATGCACGGTAGGGGTTATGAGAGGTGGTGGATAGGATTTTGATGGGTGTGTCTTGGGATACCTCCCTTAGCCCCCCACACCTCCCTTTATATAGCCTCTAATCAAATCCTTATCCGATATCATCAAATATTATATCTAACTCAAAAGGCCTCATGCTAGATCTTAATCCAAAACGAGTAGAGATTGTACCCTACTTGGAGCACCTCCAACCGGATCTAATATGAGTAGAGATCATATCCCACTCAAAGTCTATCATCCAGACCTTTATCATTCTGACCCATTTAGAGTGTAACCCTATGGGTTCATATATATTTGGCCGTAGACCAAAAACTCCTTTCTGGTCCATAAGTTGGTAGAGGTCCCTAGTAAGACATAACGACTCCCAAATATATATAAAGATCATATCGGATGAACCCATATAGTGCTTATGTACCAATCTTTTTGCCTCATGATATAGATTGAACTCAAGACGAGAAGTGTGTTATCCTATGATGGCTCGATCCTTCACTCAAACCTGTAGTGGATTACTCAGTTGTGATTAACTCATCAACCATATTCGGTATGGCCATGCACTTTCTTAATCCAACCGCATCGAGGGGCCCAGAAATGTCTCTCCTGTTATATAGGAGGGGCAAATTTCATCTTGATTGTTCACATTCCTCCGTATATTTCATAGTAAATTCAAAAGCTGGCTTTATGACCACCCAGTTAAAGAGTAGTGTTTGGCAAACCCTAAGTAAACTATTACACATGTAGGAAATTGCGATGATAGTGTGAGACCAACTAATGACACCTAAGAATATAATAATTTTCGCGGTGTCTCATGGTAGGTTAATCTAACATTATGTTCTTTAACATGTGTCCACATTATTAATCTGATATCCTCATATTCATGATCCGTGAAATATGATCATCAATCAATATGTATTGATCTTTAAATAATAATTGTCCCTCATAATGACATTAGATCAGGGATAATTTAGGATAAAACCAAAACATGAATGAAGAGTCCCATGAACAAGTCACATACTTGTTGATCAATATGAAAGATATTTATTAAAGGGACAAAATAACAAATTATTCAAAATATTATAAAGATATAAGTGATACAATCATCTCTATGATTACATCTATGGCATATCACTAACACGGGTGTATTGTGATAATCAGAGTGCAATTTATTTGGTGAAGAATTAGGTGTATCATACTAGGACAAAGCACATTCATGCAAGGTATCACAGGATCAGAGAGTTGACAAACTAATGATAATGTTGCGGATATGTTGACCAAGCCCATCACCGCCAACAAGTTTGAGTGTTGCCATAAACTTGTTGGGAATCATAAGCTACTGAGTAAGAAGGTAACCCTCGTTCACGGGTGTGTGAGAAGTATTATGGCATTTTCTTTCATTCTTCAAAGTGATGCACTCATCAATGTGGAGATGATGTTCTTCAAAGTGGTGTATTCGCCAAGATAGAGATTTGTTTTTTTATAGCTCATATATGCAAAGGAAGTGGTTGTGTCCGAAAAAACTGTACGGACATATAACCGGGGTATAAATATATACCACCAACCCCTTGTAACACTAATAGTGAAAACAAACTCCTCGTACGAATGGAGCCACCGCGATTAGGCTCTCGGGGACGTACACTACTACAAAAGGGTCATCACAGACGGTTCAGAACTGTCATCACAAACGGTTTTCTAAACCACTTGTATTTATGTGTCAGTGATAATCGGAGGTTATCACAGACGGTTTGTGAGCCATCTGTGATAAAGACAACACAGACGGTTTGTAACTAGTACTGTCTGTGAAGAAAACTATTACAGACGGCTCGAACCAAAAACCATCTGTGATACTCACACATCACAAACGGTTCTAGTTACCAACCGTCTATGATAGTTGGTATATAGAACCATCTGTGATAGTCTTTCATAGACATTTTATAGCACAAACCATCTGTGATAGTTCATTCTATTTCTGTTTTTTGGCTAGTCTCAAGAAATAATGTTACCTATGCCATTTAAAAACAAGCAAATACAGTGGCAAACACAACACATTCCATTTCCATTAAGATTAGAATCCATCATTACAGCATAACAAGATAACGAACCCAACTCTTTAACACGGCAAGAATATATAAGAAGCAGAGATCCTAGCAGACAGTAGAAGTTGGATCCATCGGATGGCGGATGGATATCGTAGGACCGAAATGGCGACAGAGGGGGGGGTGAATGTCGCTCTCTTAAAATCGCCCCCGAGAAAACGAACACTGATTTTTCAAAAGATGCAAAACAACGCAACTCACAGAAAACTTAAAATTAATTCTGCTGAAATTTGGAACGCATGTGGCACCAAAAAATTCAGCATAAATCAGAGATCATCCAGTAAAAATTTCAACTGAAAATAACGTCGTTTGATCCACATGCAAAATGGAGGAAAATCAGCACAAAAAAAAAGAAACATGCACTAAGGAGTGAGTGATCAGTACATGCTTTGCCATTGCCGAAAGGAAGTAGTACTACAACAAGGCTTGCAGATTTTTGATGCCATCCAAGAAACCGAACTGAACTGCATACAAGCTAAGTACAGAGCAAATGGCAGCACATAGATTGCAGTTTTGTCGGCACAAAAAAAGCTACTAAAAGTTGTGCTTGCCGATAGCAGGGAAGACGTTCAGATTTGGTTGAGCTAAATTCAGAGAGGATTTCAATTCCTGCTGCCGTGGAGAGTAGTAGACTGCAAGGCCTACTGCTTGCCGAGAGATGAGCTCAAAGCCACAAAGGGGAGCAGCAAGTTCAGAGACCAGTCTGAACCGAAAACAACAAAAGCCTGCAAACTGAAATTACAGAGGAAGCACAAAACTTAGAAATTAAGGAAAAAGAATTGAACTCTTCAGACTAGAACCTCAAGAATATGTTCCATATATCCCTGGGACTTGAGGAATGCAAAGATTTCAACAGACAAGCTAGAATTTCAGAAATTGACAAAAACTGAAAACTACCGAAGGCTTCCAACAAAAATCAAATTCCCACTCAATCCTTGAGTCTTTGGTCATGAGATTTTGCAGTTATGTTAGCAATACCCAGGGGACTTCTCATACCAAAAATCAGGTCGTCTCATGAAGGGAAAACCGAGAACCATCAAAACCCTAGAGACCAAAACACAAGAACAGAGGAGCTCCAAAAGGGAAAACTGAAATTAAACTTGGTTTGCTCTTTGGATCAACTAGCCAAATAGCTTTTGAGCATCTCCCATGTCATAGCAACCCATTTTGCTACTCCTCAGCAACCAAGAACTCAAAAAGACGAAAATCAAGAAATCTTGCAAAAGAGGAAAAATGAAGAACAGAGCTACGAACAGGGAAACTTAAACTTCAGAATTTCATTCATTGATTCACAGGGAATACAGAGGAGTCACGATACCCCGACTTGATACAAAGAAAGGATTACAAGCTCTCAATCCCTCTCCAACCTCTCAATCCTCACCCATGGATACTTGGAGGGGATGAACACCACTTGTTCTATCTAGAACACATCGTAGATAACAGAGGGAGCACTACTCTGCCACTACTACCCACTCTCAACAACTAAAGTCTAAAGCCTAAAGCAACCACTAAAGACTCTTTTGACTCTAACAAACCCTAATTCCACCCAAGTGCTCAAGTGGGCATGCAACCCTCTCCACCTATTTATAGCCTACGGCTAACGGGTCTCCGCCCCGTTACGCCCGCTATTTCCAACGGAGCCCGCTCCCGCTTGTGCAGTCTTGCGAAATTCCCGATTCGCCCCTCTGCACCTTCCGGGAAGCTTCCGCGCTCCTTGTCTCGCACGCCTCGCAACCACCTCGAGTCCACGTCGTCTTCGACACATCCCGACCGTTCTGACCTCAGCGCCACCTGCGCCTAGTCCGGTCCACCGTGTCTCGCCACGACTCCACTCGACGTCCTGCAGCCATACAGACAAGAAAACACGTCAAATAGCACCGCTCGATACATGAAAGCATAATCAACATCATACTTACCATGACGAAGTCCAAACCTGTCAAATCAAAGAATCAGCGTCCTAATCCCATATGACCAAGTTTGACCACAGTCCGACCGAGCCCGTTGCACCACGCAACGACTAGGTCCGAACCACCCAAACCAAACTCGACTTACCCAAACTAATGTCAATTACTCATCACGCACATGTGGTCATCTCCACATGGTTCATCAATCTCCCCCTTGATGAGTATATTGACAAAACCCCGAAAAAGCACAAAGTTGAGTTTGAGTTTGAAGAATCCAACATGGTCCATAAGAAGGAAAATGAAGCTAATGACCATGTTGACAGAAGGAACACTAGAGCTACAACTGAAAGAGCAAATTGATCTCTAAAGCTCTAAACTGTTCCCAACAGACTTTTTCTTCTCTATTCTCCCCCTTTTGGCAATAAACACATCAAGATGCAATAGAGAGAATATGACATGTCAATGGATGAATATGGCTGAAGTTTGTTTATTTCTAAGCATTGTGAGTCATGAAAATTATCCATAATGACCATAATGTAATACACCAAGCCATAACTCAATAAAACGCTATCTAGATCATGACAACATATATATAAGCCAGCTAGAGCACATAGATGACAATCTGAAATGTAATGCATTTTGTGAGCAAGTCAAGTCATCAATGAGTAAAGTTTAACTAGAGACATCCAAGGATGATGCAGGCCATGTCAATAAGCTAAGCGGAACAAAGAAGCTAACATTGAGTCCAAATAGAGTGCTATAAGCTCAAGATTGAAACATTGGTTAAAGTACTTGGTTCTGATTGTAGATTAAGCAAATTGAGCACATTAAACATTGTTTTTTGAAAGCATATGGTTGTTTTCAACCCAATTTTTTGTTTATGTGCTAGATCTCAAGCCTTATGCGACTACTCCAAGCAATAAGCTTAAGAAGATAGTCTAGGTCATCCAAAACTCCCCCTAAGTTCATGCCAAGTGCAATGGCAAGCCGTCTCATAGGAAAGAATTGGTGAGATCAGTTTTTTCGCACAAAAGAGATCTTTTTGCTTTTTAACACATTGTACTAACTCATGTATCATCAGGAGACTAAAACAGCTCAAACTAAGGCTCAATATAGATTCAACGCTCTACTCAGCCTATTTGACATGGCATGAATCATAAAAGGATAGCTCAAGAAAGACTAAACTCAAATGCTAGCATGACAAGTTTAATTTAAGTTGATCAATTTTTACTTAACTTATCATGGCAAACGCTAGTCTACACATATGAAGTCATGATAAATCTAGCAAGCTAAGCACAAGTCATGGCAAGATGTAAAGCATTGAAAACATGTCATAGCAGGATAATAATCAAGGCTCAATGTAGTTATATATTACAATGCTAAATGCTAAAATGCAGAAAAATCCAGCTCCCCCTCAACATGACATGCAACTTTTAGTTCAAGTTGAGTTAAGTCACAATTAAGCTCCAGAAGCTCCCAAATGAACTCTCCCTGAACCAAAGCAATAAATCGAGAAGCTGGCAAATAAAACCAAAACAGGCAGTCCTTAAAGCATAGATAAGATATAGAGACAACTATGGCTCAGACTGACTCTCATCTACCCCATATGACTCCAGGACAATCAGCTGACAGTAAATCACACACTAGAGAGCAAACACGTACCCTGTCTACCCGAGGGTGGCCCAACCCTCGCTAGAACCTACAAGAAGTGAGTGAGCTCGACCTAGTGAGATAAGAAGCAGCTAATCCTGGAAGCACAAGATAAGAGTTAGAAGTCTAAGCATCTCGGCAAGAGAAGCACTCTAACCTATGCTGGAAGGACTAAACCCAAATGCACCCCGAGTGCAATGCAATAGAAATGAGACAGAAGCATAATCAATATAGTAAAGCAATAAAGCCCAAAGCTCCCTCTCACTACAGTCCATAAGGACAAACCACCCCAAGCTCTCCCCGCAGAGCTGAAAACCTCGAACTATCCAATGGCTTGGTGAAGATGTCAGCCAACTGGTGGTCACTCTCCACAAACTGGAGCACTATATCGCCCTTCTCTACATGGTCTCTAAGGAAGTGAAAACGGATATCGATGTGCTTGGTCCGAGAGTGTTGCACTGGGTTCTTAGCAATGTTAATCGCAGAAGTGTTATCACAAAAGAGTGGAACACTGTCGATAATTAACCCAAAGTCCCGCAGGGTCGAAGCCATCCAGAGTACCTGACTGCAGCAGCTGGCTGCAGCAACATACTCGGCCTCTGCGGTGGACTGCGCAACACCGGACTGCTTCCTCGAAGACCAAGAAACGAGAGAAGTGCCAATGAATTGGCAAGTGCCAGAAGTGCTCTTCCTATCTATCCTACAGCCGGCAAAGTCTGCATCCGAAAAGGCTCTCAAGGAAAGACAGGATGAGGAAGAGTACCAGATACCATAGTCAATGGTAGCTCGAAGGTATCGAAAGATGCGCTTCACCGCCTGGCGGTGAGATATGCGAGGAGAAGCCTGAAAACGGGCACACAGACACACAGAGAAGTGTATGTCTGGTCTCGAGGCCGTGAGGTAAAGAAGGGAGCCGATCATACTTCTGAACTCTTTCTGATCAACTGGCTCGCCGTCCTCATCTGGGTCAAGATAGGCTGTAGAAGCCATGGGAGTTGACACTGGCTTACCATCACTCATGTCGAAGCGTCTCAGGAGGTCACGAGTGTATTTTCCCTGATGAAGAAATGTACCCTCCCGAGTCTGCTTGATTTGGAAGCCAAGGAAGAAGGTTAACTCGCCCATCATACTCATCTCAAACTCGGTGCTCATGACATCCGAGAACTGTGAAACCAGAGTATGAGAAGAGCCGCCAAAGATGATGTCATCGACATAGATCTGGACGAGCAGAAGGTCATTGCCATGACGGCGGATGAACAAGGTCTTGTCTACTTTACCCATTTCAAACCCATGACTCAACAAGTAGGACTTAAGCCTCTCATACCATGCTCTGGGGGCCTGCTTAAGTCCATACAACGCTTTCGAAAGCTTGAAGACATGGTGTGGGTATTTGGGGTTCTCGAAACCTGGAGGCTGTCTGACGTAAACTTCTTCCTCAATGACTCCATTAAGGAAGGCACTCTTGACGTCCATCTGGTAGAGCTTGAAACCCTTAGAAGCTGCAAAGGCAAGCAGGATTCTAATGGCCTCAAGTCGAGCTACAGGGGCAAAGGTCTCCTCAAAATCTAGACCCTCAACCTGGGAGAACCCCTGAGCTACCAGTCTAGCCTTGTTCCGAATAACCACTCCATCCTCGCTCTGCTTGTTCTTGAACACCCACTTAGTTCCAATAATATTGTGACCTCGCGGGGGCTCGACAAGCGACCAGACCTTGTTCCTCTCGAAATTTTCTAACTCCTCATGCATGGCATTGACCCAAGACTCATCGGAAAGAGCATGAGAAATATCCTTGGGCTCAAAGGAGGCAATGAAAGCAGAATGGAGACAGAATTGAGATAAGCCAGATTTTGAGCGGGTAACACGCTCGAACAGGTCTCCAATCATCTGCTCAGAAGGATGTCTTTTCTGGATATGTCGGGGAGGTCCAGGATGAGATGAAGAAGTGGCCTCTACCTCGTGAGCTGACGAGATAGGAACAGAGCCACTAGCTCCAGAGGAAGCAGAAGGCATGGGCTGATCACCTGGAGGTGCGGTGGAAGACGGCACCTCAAGGGGTGGATAAGGGACTGGATCGGGTAGACAACCCTCATCTCCATCGTCCTCGTCATCCACGAAGATGGTCTCGGACTGCTCTAAAGAACCTGAGATATCAGGCCTAGTCCCCGGACTAGCCTCGTCAAAGGTCACCTCACAGGTCTCTACCATTTTGCTAGACTCGCAGTTCCAGACCCTATAAGCCCGCGAAGAAGGCGAGTAACCTAGAAAGATCCCATCACAAGAACGTGACTCGAACTTATCTAGGTTCCCAGACTTCAGAATAAAGCACTTGCAACCAAACACACGAAAATGAGAGACGCTGGGCTTTCGCCCGTATCTCAACTCATAAGAAGTGCGGTGCAAGTGTGCCCGAAGAAAAACTCGATTCGAAACATGGCACGCGGTCGCAATAGCCTCAGCCCAAAACTTCCTAGGTGTAGAGTACTCATCGAGCATCGTCCTGGCCATCTCGACCAAGGTACGGTTCTTCCTCTCTACGACGCCATTTTGCTGTGGGACGTGCGGAGAAGAGAACTGGTGCTCTACACCTGTCTCACCACAGAAACTCTCAAAGTAGGAATTCTTGAACTCCGTGCCATTGTCACTGCGGATCGCTCGTAAGGCACCCGGGAGCTCAACAGAAAGCCTACTGAAAAGACCTCGAAAATGTGAAAACGTCTCATCCTTCGAGGCTAAGAAAAACACCCAAGAATACCTCGAGAAGTCATCGACCACGACAAGAACATACCACTTCCCTCCTGCTGACTGCACTCGAGCTGGTCCCACTGTATCCATGTGGAGCAGCTGTCCTGGTGCATCGGTCATAGTCACAGTGACCGGAGGATGTGAAGCGGCAACCATCTTGCCGTGCCGGCATGGAGAGCAAACAAGATCTTTGACCATCTTGAGTTTAGGCAGACCACGAATGAGATCGTGGCCGCTAACTCGGGTCAAATGGTCAAATCCAATATGACCAAGTCTCCTATGCCAGAAAGAGAGGTCGCGGGACTCAGAAGCAACTAAACACCTGAGAGGATCACCAGAAGACTCAGAAAAATCAGCACGAAAGATCCTCCCATAACGAGAAATCCCGCAAACCAGACTACCCGAAGAATCAAGAATTTTACAAGCATTTTTCTTAAAGCTCACCTCGAAACCGTCATCGGTAAGCTGAGAAACTGAAAGCAAATTGTACTGCAGCTTACTAACCAAGGCTACATCTTTCAAAATGAAAGAATCATTAATGCGCACAGTACCTTTGGCGATGACGCGCCCAGATGAAGCATCTCCGAAGGTGATCGTCTCATCACCTGGAGCACGGGCAAGGGAAGAAAACCAACGGGAGTCTCCGGTCATATGACGAGAACAACCGGAGTCTACAAGCCAAACCTTTCCCTTCCCTGCCCGGCGAACCTGAGTCAAACAGAGAGTAAAGTCTCAGTACTGGGATAAATCAAGAGTGATTTTGGCACCCAATACTGAACAACACGTCGAGCAGATGAAGTAGTCAAGCACGACTGACCTCTATATACCCTACGCTCTCCATGACTCAAAGAAGCAGAAGGTCTGTGAGCAGACCTGAAGCTGTTGCGGGGTCCGACTGCTACGGGAGAGCGAGTCGGAACACCGGTAACACGCTGAACACGCCGCGGGTAACTGTCTCGACGGGGGAAACGAGATGTACCCTCAGGACGGCGGAAGTCATGACCAGGAGCAGCATGAGGACGAAAAACAGAAGACTCAGAAAAACCAAGTCCTCGATGCTGCCCAAACCCATCAACAACAGTAAACCTAGACTTCGTGCTGGTCCTAGGTGCACTCAGGATCTGGGGCTGACCCTGAATACGCCTAGGAGACTCAACACGGTCTCTACGCGCGATCTTGGCGCGCCTGAAGCATCGATCAACCGTGTGTCCATCCTTCTGACAGAAGGTGCAGTGATACTTCATCCTCTGAGAGGTAGAAGTAGTACGGTCAGGCTTCGCCTTCTGAGAGGCCGAAGCAGCAGGTGCAATCACCTTGCTGTCAGAAATCCCCTGGACATAGCCCGCTGACTTAAATTGGACTTTCTCGGTCCTGGGCTCGGTCTCGATCACACCTGGTGCTATGGGTCTGAGCACAACAGGTGGATGCTTCCTCATATCCTCATAATAGTCATATCCTAGACCCTGATTAAATCTGCAAATCTTGGACTGGTCTAGAATAAGATTAAGCTTCTTCTTGCCGCCTACAAATCTCTCGAGAGTGTTCATAAGGTACTGACACTCCCGAAAGAGAGAGGTGCAAGAAGAGCACGGAGAAGAGGGAACAGCAGGAGGTAAGGGAGCAGAAGAAGAACCAACAGTAGAGGAAGGAATGGCTTGTGCACGCACAGCCGACTCTGAGGGGACAGTCCTACTACTAGCAGGTTGGTTCGCGTCTCTAGGCGTCTCACCCTTACCCTGGGGCTTCTCCCCCACACCATCAATCACATCACAACCAGATTGTGGCTTCTCTAGTAAGTCCTTAGTTAGCTTCACACATTTGTCATTCAAAGCAACGAGTTCAAGTTTTAGTTTATCACAACTAATGCATGGTGAACTAACAGGATCCTTAGTCGCATACTGAGCCATTTTCTTGTTGTTGTCAATCAGTTCTTGAAACTGTTTTGAGACAGCTTCAAGTTCAGCAGTTAACTTGGGACAGTTCAAACATGAATCAATAGGCTCAAGTAAAGAAGCATGCAACTCAGCAATTTTGTGATTTGCCCGTTTTAGGTTCATCTTTAAATTATTGCAATTTTCACAAGAATCGGGCAGATCAAGGAGCATGGCATAAGGTCCTCTAGCAGCAATGTCCTTAACCTCACATGAGGTGGGAGAAGTAGTCTCATCAGTAGTAAGTAGGGTAACAGCCATCCTACTCAACTCTAACTCAGCAAGCAGACTAACATTCTCCACCTTAAGCACATCAAGCTCAGAAGATAAACTATCATGAGAGGTCCTTAGTTTCTCCATGTCTCCAAGCAAAGCAGGGCATGTATCACAATCGTCACGGGAGGAAGCAGATCTAAGTGAAGTAATCTCCCGTGATAGTCTATCTACTTCCTTCTCTAACTCGGTACACCTAGACCTAGCTCTAGCATGAAATCCACCTAGCTTAAGAAAAGCATCATTTAGCTGGTCATAAGAAGGGAGTACCTCATCCGAGTCAGAGTACAGCTCGCTGTCGCTGATCTCGCCCTCGAGGGCCATGAAGCACATGCCGGAGAAGTCGTCGCCGCCATCCTTGGGCTCTTGGTCACCCGTCCCGTCGTCGTCGCTCCATCCCTCCACCTCGCTGAGGTCGAGGTCGTCGAAAGCGGTGAGGACGCGGTGGAAGAGCTTCTTGGCCTTCCCGAAGTTGCGGAACTTCTTCTTTCCCGGAGTCTGAGCTGGAGTCTTCTTGTTGCGGTTCTTGTCGGTGTAGTCGTTCTTACCCGAACCGCCGTAGTCGTTCTTGCCCTTCTCCAGCTTGGGACAGTTCGCTCGAATGTGGTTGGGGCCACCACACTCGAAGCAAATGACGGGTCCTCCTCTCTTCCTGTCCCTCCTCCCTTTGTAAGCATGGGAGAATCTTCGAGCAAGGAGGGCAAGCTGTTCATCCTCTAGCTGCTCTAACTGATCATCAGTTACGTCACATAGAGCAGCTAGGGAGAACCCACAAAGCGAATCGGCGGAAAAACCAGAAGCCGAACTGGGATCGGTGACCAAAGCCATCGACTGTGACTTCGACCGACGAGAGACAACGTCAATCTCGTGAGTCTTGAGGCGCGAGTACAGCGCGTCAAGAGTCAGGGTCGAGAGGTCTGTCGTGTCTTTGATGGTGGTCACCTTCATCTCCCACACGCGCAGATCGAGTGCCGCGAGCATCTGACGAGCGTTGTCCGAGTCGGGGTATGTGAGACCGACCGCTCGGAGGTTGCTCAAGATTTTGTGAAATCGCGAAAAGCACTCGTCCAGGGACTCACCAGCAAGCATCTCGAATTTGTTGTATTCGCGCTTGAACTGGTCCTGTCGAACCGTCTTGATCTGGGTGGTGCCCTCATGGTATGCGTCGAGGGTCACCCAGATGTCATAGGCGGACGACAGGTGAGATATACGGTCAAACTCACTACGACTCAACCCCTGGATGATGATGTTCCTTGCCTTTGCATTCGCCTCAACATCAGCCATATTCCCGGCATTAATGTTCTCATCGGCAGGAACAACGAATCGTACCTTGACCTTCCGCCAGATGGCATACCCCTGGGCCTGGATGTATGTCTCCATTCGGCTCTTCCAGAAGGGGTAATCGATGCCATCGAACACGGGCGGCTTGGTCGAGTACTTGTCCGTCGCCATGGCTCTTGAGACCGGTTAAGATCTATGAATTAGAGCTAACCGGCTCTGATACCAATCGTAGGACCGAAATGGCGACAGAGGGGGGGTGAATGTCGCTCTCTTAAAATCGCCCCCGAGAAAACGAACACTGATTTTTCAAAAGATGCAAAACAACGCAACTCACAGAAAACTTAAAATTAATTCTGCTGAAATTTGGAACGCATGTGGCACCAAAAAATTCAGCATAAATCAGAGATCATCCAGTAAAAATTTCAACTGAAAATAACGTCGTTTGATCCACATGCAAAATGGAGGAAAATCAGCACAAAAAAAAAGAAACATGCACTAAGGAGTGAGTGATCAGTACATGCTTTGCCATTGCCGAAAGGAAGTAGTACTACAACAAGGCTTGCAGATTTTTGATGCCATCCAAGAAACCGAACTGAACTGCATACAAGCTAAGTACAGAGCAAATGGCAGCACATAGATTGCAGTTTTGTCGGCACAAAAAAAGCTACTAAAAGTTGTGCTTGCCGATAGCAGGGAAGACGTTCAGATTTGGTTGAGCTAAATTCAGAGAGGATTTCAATTCCTGCTGCCGTGGAGAGTAGTAGACTGCAAGGCCTACTGCTTGCCGAGAGATGAGCTCAAAGCCACAAAGGGGAGCAGCAAGTTCAGAGACCAGTCTGAACCGAAAACAACAAAAGCCTGCAAACTGAAATTACAGAGGAAGCACAAAACTTAGAAATTAAGGAAAAAGAATTGAACTCTTCAGACTAGAACCTCAAGAATATGTTCCATATATCCCTGGGACTTGAGGAATGCAAAGATTTCAACAGACAAGCTAGAATTTCAGAAATTGACAAAAACTGAAAACTACCGAAGGCTTCCAACAAAAATCAAATTCCCACTCAATCCTTGAGTCTTTGGTCATGAGATTTTGCAGTTATGTTAGCAATACCCAGGGGACTTCTCATACCAAAAATCAGGTCGTCTCATGAAGGGAAAACCGAGAACCATCAAAACCCTAGAGACCAAAACACAAGAACAGAGGAGCTCCAAAAGGGAAAACTGAAATTAAACTTGGTTTGCTCTTTGGATCAACTAGCCAAATAGCTTTTGAGCATCTCCCATGTCATAGCAACCCATTTTGCTACTCCTCAGCAACCAAGAACTCAAAAAGACGAAAATCAAGAAATCTTGCAAAAGAGGAAAAATGAAGAACAGAGCTACGAACAGGGAAACTTAAACTTCAGAATTTCATTCATTGATTCACAGGGAATACAGAGGAGTCACGATACCCCGACTTGATACAAAGAAAGGATTACAAGCTCTCAATCCCTCTCCAACCTCTCAATCCTCACCCATGGATACTTGGAGGGGATGAACACCACTTGTTCTATCTAGAACACATCGTAGATAACAGAGGGAGCACTACTCTGCCACTACTACCCACTCTCAACAACTAAAGTCTAAAGCCTAAAGCAACCACTAAAGACTCTTTTGACTCTAACAAACCCTAATTCCACCCAAGTGCTCAAGTGGGCATGCAACCCTCTCCACCTATTTATAGCCTACGGCTAACGGGTCTCCGCCCCGTTACGCCCGCTATTTCCAACGGAGCCCGCTCCCGCTTGTGCAGTCTTGCGAAATTCCCGATTCGCCCCTCTGCACCTTCCGGGAAGCTTCCGCGCTCCTTGTCTCGCACGCCTCGCAACCACCTCGAGTCCACGTCGTCTTCGACACATCCCGACCGTTCTGACCTCAGCGCCACCTGCGCCTAGTCCGGTCCACCGTGTCTCGCCACGACTCCACTCGACGTCCTGCAGCCATACAGACAAGAAAACACGTCAAATAGCACCGCTCGATACATGAAAGCATAATCAACATCATACTTACCATGACGAAGTCCAAACCTGTCAAATCAAAGAATCAGCGTCCTAATCCCATATGACCAAGTTTGACCACAGTCCGACCGAGCCCGTTGCACCACGCAACGACTAGGTCCGAACCACCCAAACCAAACTCGACTTACCCAAACTAATGTCAATTACTCATCACGCACATGTGGTCATCTCCACATGGTTCATCAATCTCCCCCTTGATGAGTATATTGACAAAACCCCGAAAAAGCACAAAGTTGAGTTTGAGTTTGAAGAATCCAACATGGTCCATAAGAAGGAAAATGAAGCTAATGACCATGTTGACAGAAGGAACACTAGAGCTACAACTGAAAGAGCAAATTGATCTCTAAAGCTCTAAACTGTTCCCAACAGACTTTTTCTTCTCTATTCTCCCCCTTTTGGCAATAAACACATCAAGATGCAATAGAGAGAATATGACATGTCAATGGATGAATATGGCTGAAGTTTGTTTATTTCTAAGCATTGTGAGTCATGAAAATTATCCATAATGACCATAATGTAATACACCAAGCCATAACTCAATAAAACGCTATCTAGATCATGACAACATATATATAAGCCAGCTAGAGCACATAGATGACAATCTGAAATGTAATGCATTTTGTGAGCAAGTCAAGTCATCAATGAGTAAAGTTTAACTAGAGACATCCAAGGATGATGCAGGCCATGTCAATAAGCTAAGCGGAACAAAGAAGCTAACATTGAGTCCAAATAGAGTGCTATAAGCTCAAGATTGAAACATTGGTTAAAGTACTTGGTTCTGATTGTAGATTAAGCAAATTGAGCACATTAAACATTGTTTTTTGAAAGCATATGGTTGTTTTCAACCCAATTTTTTGTTTATGTGCTAGATCTCAAGCCTTATGCGACTACTCCAAGCAATAAGCTTAAGAAGATAGTCTAGGTCATCCAAAACTCCCCCTAAGTTCATGCCAAGTGCAATGGCAAGCCGTCTCATAGGAAAGAATTGGTGAGATCAGTTTTTTCGCACAAAAGAGATCTTTTTGCTTTTTAACACATTGTACTAACTCATGTATCATCAGGAGACTAAAACAGCTCAAACTAAGGCTCAATATAGATTCAACGCTCTACTCAGCCTATTTGACATGGCATGAATCATAAAAGGATAGCTCAAGAAAGACTAAACTCAAATGCTAGCATGACAAGTTTAATTTAAGTTGATCAATTTTTACTTAACTTATCATGGCAAACGCTAGTCTACACATATGAAGTCATGATAAATCTAGCAAGCTAAGCACAAGTCATGGCAAGATGTAAAGCATTGAAAACATGTCATAGCAGGATAATAATCAAGGCTCAATGTAGTTATATATTACAATGCTAAATGCTAAAATGCAGAAAAATCCAGCTCCCCCTCAACATGACATGCAACTTTTAGTTCAAGTTGAGTTAAGTCACAATTAAGCTCCAGAAGCTCCCAAATGAACTCTCCCTGAACCAAAGCAATAAATCGAGAAGCTGGCAAATAAAACCAAAACAGGCAGTCCTTAAAGCATAGATAAGATATAGAGACAACTATGGCTCAGACTGACTCTCATCTACCCCATATGACTCCAGGACAATCAGCTGACAGTAAATCACACACTAGAGAGCAAACACGTACCCTGTCTACCCGAGGGTGGCCCAACCCTCGCTAGAACCTACAAGAAGTGAGTGAGCTCGACCTAGTGAGATAAGAAGCAGCTAATCCTGGAAGCACAAGATAAGAGTTAGAAGTCTAAGCATCTCGGCAAGAGAAGCACTCTAACCTATGCTGGAAGGACTAAACCCAAATGCACCCCGAGTGCAATGCAATAGAAATGAGACAGAAGCATAATCAATATAGTAAAGCAATAAAGCCCAAAGCTCCCTCTCACTACAGTCCATAAGGACAAACCACCCCAAGCTCTCCCCGCAGAGCTGAAAACCTCGAACTATCCAATGGCTTGGTGAAGATGTCAGCCAACTGGTGGTCACTCTCCACAAACTGGAGCACTATATCGCCCTTCTCTACATGGTCTCTAAGGAAGTGAAAACGGATATCGATGTGCTTGGTCCGAGAGTGTTGCACTGGGTTCTTAGCAATGTTAATCGCAGAAGTGTTATCACAAAAGAGTGGAACACTGTCGATAATTAACCCAAAGTCCCGCAGGGTCGAAGCCATCCAGAGTACCTGACTGCAGCAGCTGGCTGCAGCAACATACTCGGCCTCTGCGGTGGACTGCGCAACACCGGACTGCTTCCTCGAAGACCAAGAAACGAGAGAAGTGCCAATGAATTGGCAAGTGCCAGAAGTGCTCTTCCTATCTATCCTACAGCCGGCAAAGTCTGCATCCGAAAAGGCTCTCAAGGAAAGACAGGATGAGGAAGAGTACCAGATACCATAGTCAATGGTAGCTCGAAGGTATCGAAAGATGCGCTTCACCGCCTGGCGGTGAGATATGCGAGGAGAAGCCTGAAAACGGGCACACAGACACACAGAGAAGTGTATGTCTGGTCTCGAGGCCGTGAGGTAAAGAAGGGAGCCGATCATACTTCTGAACTCTTTCTGATCAACTGGCTCGCCGTCCTCATCTGGGTCAAGATAGGCTGTAGAAGCCATGGGAGTTGACACTGGCTTACCATCACTCATGTCGAAGCGTCTCAGGAGGTCACGAGTGTATTTTCCCTGATGAAGAAATGTACCCTCCCGAGTCTGCTTGATTTGGAAGCCAAGGAAGAAGGTTAACTCGCCCATCATACTCATCTCAAACTCGGTGCTCATGACATCCGAGAACTGTGAAACCAGAGTATGAGAAGAGCCGCCAAAGATGATATCATCGACATAGATCTGGACGAGCAGAAGGTCATTGCCATGACGGCGGATGAACAAGGTCTTGTCTACTTTACCCATTTCAAACCCATGACTCAACAAGTAGGACTTAAGCCTCTCATACCATGCTCTGGGGGCCTGCTTAAGTCCATACAACGCTTTCGAAAGCTTGAAGACATGGTGTGGGTATTTGGGGTTCTCGAAACCTGGAGGCTGTCTGACGTAAACTTCTTCCTCAATGACTCCATTAAGGAAGGCACTCTTGACGTCCATCTGGTAGAGCTTGAAACCCTTAGAAGCTGCAAAGGCAAGCAGGATTCTAATGGCCTCAAGTCGAGCTACAGGGGCAAAGGTCTCCTCAAAATCTAGACCCTCAACCTGGGAGAACCCCTGAGCTACCAGTCTAGCCTTGTTCCGAATAACCACTCCATCCTCGCTCTGCTTGTTCTTGAACACCCACTTAGTTCCAATAATATTGTGACCTCGCGGGGGCTCGACAAGCGACCAGACCTTGTTCCTCTCGAAATTTTCTAACTCCTCATGCATGGCATTGACCCAAGACTCATCGGAAAGAGCATGAGAAATATCCTTGGGCTCAAAGGAGGCAATGAAAGCAGAATGGAGACAGAATTGAGATAAGCCAGATTTTGAGCGGGTAACACGCTCGAACAGGTCTCCAATCATCTGCTCAGAAGGATGTCTTTTCTGGATATGTCGGGGAGGTCCAGGATGAGATGAAGAAGTGGCCTCTACCTCGTGAGCTGACGAGATAGGAACAGAGCCACTAGCTCCAGAGGAAGCAGAAGGCATGGGCTGATCACCTGGAGGTGCGGTGGAAGACGGCACCTCAAGGGGTGGATAAGGGACTGGATCGGGTAGACAACCCTCATCTCCATCGTCCTCGTCATCCACGAAGATGGTCTCGGACTGCTCTAAAGAACCTGAGATATCAGGCCTAGTCCCCGGACTAGCCTCGTCAAAGGTCACCTCACAGGTCTCTACCATTTTGCTAGACTCGCAGTTCCAGACCCTATAAGCCCGCGAAGAAGGCGAGTAACCTAGAAAGATCCCATCACAAGAACGTGACTCGAACTTATCTAGGTTCCCAGACTTCAGAATAAAGCACTTGCAACCAAACACACGAAAATGAGAGACGCTGGGCTTTCGCCCGTATCTCAACTCATAAGAAGTGCGGTGCAAGTGTGCCCGAAGAAAAACTCGATTCGAAACATGGCACGCGGTCGCAATAGCCTCAGCCCAAAACTTCCTAGGTGTAGAGTACTCATCGAGCATCGTCCTGGCCATCTCGACCAAGGTACGGTTCTTCCTCTCTACGACGCCATTTTGCTGTGGGACGTGCGGAGAAGAGAACTGGTGCTCTACACCTGTCTCACCACAGAAACTCTCAAAGTAGGAATTCTTGAACTCCGTGCCATTGTCACTGCGGATCGCTCGTAAGGCACCCGGGAGCTCAACAGAAAGCCTACTGAAAAGACCTCGAAAATGTGAAAACGTCTCATCCTTCGAGGCTAAGAAAAACACCCAAGAATACCTCGAGAAGTCATCGACCACGACAAGAACATACCACTTCCCTCCTGCTGACTGCACTCGAGCTGGTCCCACTGTATCCATGTGGAGCAGCTGTCCTGGTGCATCGGTCATAGTCACAGTGACCGGAGGATGTGAAGCGGCAACCATCTTGCCGTGCCGGCATGGAGAGCAAACAAGATCTTTGACCATCTTGAGTTTAGGCAGACCACGAATGAGATCGTGGCCGCTAACTCGGGTCAAATGGTCAAATCCAATATGACCAAGTCTCCTATGCCAGAAAGAGAGGTCGCGGGACTCAGAAGCAACTAAACACCTGAGAGGATCACCAGAAGACTCAGAAAAATCAGCACGAAAGATCCTCCCATAACGAGAAATCCCGCAAACCAGACTACCCGAAGAATCAAGAATTTTACAAGCATTTTTCTTAAAGCTCACCTCGAAACCGTCATCGGTAAGCTGAGAAACTGAAAGCAAATTGTACTGCAGCTTACTAACCAAGGCTACATCTTTCAAAATGAAAGAATCATTAATGCGCACAGTACCTTTGGCGATGACGCGCCCAGATGAAGCATCTCCGAAGGTGATCGTCTCATCACCTGGAGCACGGGCAAGGGAAGAAAACCAACGGGAGTCTCCGGTCATATGACGAGAACAACCGGAGTCTACAAGCCAAACCTTTCCCTTCCCTGCCCGGCGAACCTGAGTCAAACAGAGAGTAAAGTCTCAGTACTGGGATAAATCAAGAGTGATTTTGGCACCCAATACTGAACAACACGTCGAGCAGATGAAGTAGTCAAGCACGACTGACCTCTATATACCCTACGCTCTCCATGACTCAAAGAAGCAGAAGGTCTGTGAGCAGACCTGAAGCTGTTGCGGGGTCCGACTGCTACGGGAGAGCGAGTCGGAACACCGGTAACACGCTGAACACGCCGCGGGTAACTGTCTCGACGGGGGAAACGAGATGTACCCTCAGGACGGCGGAAGTCATGACCAGGAGCAGCATGAGGACGAAAAACAGAAGACTCAGAAAAACCAAGTCCTCGATGCTGCCCAAACCCATCAACAACAGTAAACCTAGACTTCGTGCTGGTCCTAGGTGCACTCAGGATCTGGGGCTGACCCTGAATACGCCTAGGAGACTCAACACGGTCTCTACGCGCGATCTTGGCGCGCCTGAAGCATCGATCAACCGTGTGTCCATCCTTCTGACAGAAGGTGCAGTGATACTTCATCCTCTGAGAGGTAGAAGTAGTACGGTCAGGCTTCGCCTTCTGAGAGGCCGAAGCAGCAGGTGCAATCACCTTGCTGTCAGAAATCCCCTGGACATAGCCCGCTGACTTAAATTGGACTTTCTCGGTCCTGGGCTCGGTCTCGATCACACCTGGTGCTATGGGTCTGAGCACAACAGGTGGATGCTTCCTCATATCCTCATAATAGTCATATCCTAGACCCTGATTAAATCTGCAAATCTTGGACTGGTCTAGAATAAGATTAAGCTTCTTCTTGCCGCCTACAAATCTCTCGAGAGTGTTCATAAGGTACTGACACTCCCGAAAGAGAGAGGTGCAAGAAGAGCACGGAGAAGAGGGAACAGCAGGAGGTAAGGGAGCAGAAGAAGAACCAACAGTAGAGGAAGGAATGGCTTGTGCACGCACAGCCGACTCTGAGGGGACAGTCCTACTACTAGCAGGTTGGTTCGCGTCTCTAGGCGTCTCACCCTTACCCTGGGGCTTCTCCCCCACACCATCAATCACATCACAACCAGATTGTGGCTTCTCTAGTAAGTCCTTAGTTAGCTTCACACATTTGTCATTCAAAGCAACGAGTTCAAGTTTTAGTTTATCACAACTAATGCATGGTGAACTAACAGGATCCTTAGTCGCATACTGAGCCATTTTCTTGTTGTTGTCAATCAGTTCTTGAAACTGTTTTGAGACAGCTTCAAGTTCAGCAGTTAACTTGGGACAGTTCAAACATGAATCAATAGGCTCAAGTAAAGAAGCATGCAACTCAGCAATTTTGTGATTTGCCCGTTTTAGGTTCATCTTTAAATTATTGCAATTTTCACAAGAATCGGGCAGATCAAGGAGCATGGCATAAGGTCCTCTAGCAGCAATGTCCTTAACCTCACATGAGGTGGGAGAAGTAGTCTCATCAGTAGTAAGTAGGGTAACAGCCATCCTACTCAACTCTAACTCAGCAAGCAGACTAACATTCTCCACCTTAAGCACATCAAGCTCAGAAGATAAACTATCATGAGAGGTCCTTAGTTTCTCCATGTCTCCAAGCAAAGCAGGGCATGTATCACAATCGTCACGGGAGGAAGCAGATCTAAGTGAAGTAATCTCCCGTGATAGTCTATCTACTTCCTTCTCTAACTCGGTACACCTAGACCTAGCTCTAGCATGAAATCCACCTAGCTTAAGAAAAGCATCATTTAGCTGGTCATAAGAAGGGAGTACCTCATCCGAGTCAGAGTACAGCTCGCTGTCGCTGATCTCGCCCTCGAGGGCCATGAAGCACATGCCGGAGAAGTCGTCGCCGCCATCCTTGGGCTCTTGGTCACCCGTCCCGTCGTCGTCGCTCCATCCCTCCACCTCGCTGAGGTCGAGGTCGTCGAAAGCGGTGAGGACGCGGTGGAAGAGCTTCTTGGCCTTCCCGAAGTTGCGGAACTTCTTCTTTCCCGGAGTCTGAGCTGGAGTCTTCTTGTTGCGGTTCTTGTCGGTGTAGTCGTTCTTACCCGAACCGCCGTAGTCGTTCTTGCCCTTCTCCAGCTTGGGACAGTTCGCTCGAATGTGGTTGGGGCCACCACACTCGAAGCAAATGACGGGTCCTCCTCTCTTCCTGTCCCTCCTCCCTTTGTAAGCATGGGAGAATCTTCGAGCAAGGAGGGCAAGCTGTTCATCCTCTAGCTGCTCTAACTGATCATCAGTTACGTCACATAGAGCAGCTAGGGAGAACCCACAAAGCGAATCGGCGGAAAAACCAGAAGCCGAACTGGGATCGGTGACCAAAGCCATCGACTGTGACTTCGACCGACGAGAGACAACGTCAATCTCGTGAGTCTTGAGGCGCGAGTACAGCGCGTCAAGAGTCAGGGTCGAGAGGTCTGTCGTGTCTTTGATGGTGGTCACCTTCATCTCCCACACGCGCAGATCGAGTGCCGCGAGCATCTGACGAGCATTGTCCGAGTCGGGGTATGTGAGACCGACCGCTCGGAGGTTGCTCAAGATTTTGTGAAATCGCGAAAAGCACTCGTCCAGGGACTCACCAGCAAGCATCTCGAATTTGTTGTATTTGCGCTTGAACTGGTCCTGTCGAACCGTCTTGATCTGGGTGGTGCCCTCATGGTATGCGTCGAGGGTCACCCAGATGTCATAGGCGGACGACAGGTGAGATATACGGTCAAACTCACTACGACTCAACCCCTGGATGATGATGTTCCTTGCCTTTGCATTCGCCTCAACATCAGCCATATTCCCGGCATTAATGTTCTCATCGGCAGGAACAACGAATCGTACCTTGACCTTCCGCCAGATGGCATACCCCTGGGCCTGGATGTATGTCTCCATTCGGCTCTTCCAGAAGGGGTAATCGATGCCATCGAACACGGGCGGCTTGGTCGAGTACTTGTCCGTCGCCATGGCTCTTGAGACCGGTTAAGATCTATGAATTAGAGCTAACCGGCTCTGATACCAATTGTAGGACCGAAATGGCGACAGAGGGGGGGTGAATGTCGCTCTCTTAAAATCGCCCCCGAGAAAACGAACACTGATTTTTCAAAAGATGCAAAACAACGCAACTCACAGAAAACTTAAAATTAATTCTGCTGAAATTTGGAACGCATGTGGCACCAAAAAATTCAGCATAAATCAGAGATCATCCAGTAAAAATTTCAACTGAAAATAACGTCGTTTGATCCACATGCAAAATGGAGGAAAATCAGCACAAAAAAAAAAGAAACATGCACTAAGGAGTGAGTGATCAGTACATGCTTTGCCATTGCCGAAAGGAAGTAGTACTACAACAAGGCTTGCAGATTTTTGATGCCATCCAAGAAACCGAACTGAACTGCATACAAGCTAAGTACAGAGCAAATGGCAGCACATAGATTGCAGTTTTGTCGGCACAAAAAAAAGCTACTAAAAGTTGTGCTTGCCGATAGCAGGGAAGACGTTCAGATTTGGTTGAGCTAAATTCAGAGAGGATTTCAATTCCTGCTGCCGTGGAGAGTAGTAGACTGCAAGGCCTACTGCTTGCCGAGAGATGAGCTCAAAGCCACAAAGGGGAGCAGCAAGTTCAGAGACCAGTCTGAACCGAAAACAACAAAAGCCTGCAAACTGAAATTACAGAGGAAGCACAAAACTTAGAAATTAAGGAAAAAGAATTGAACTCTTCAGACTAGAACCTCAAGAATATGTTCCATATATCCCTGGGACTTGAGGAATGCAAAGATTTCAACAGACAAGCTAGAATTTCAGAAATTGACAAAAACTGAAAACTACCGAAGGCTTCCAACAAAAATCAAATTCCCACTCAATCCTTGAGTCTTTGGTCATGAGATTTTGCAGTTATGTTAGCAATACCCAGGGGACTTCTCATACCAAAAATCAGGTCGTCTCATGAAGGGAAAACCGAGAACCATCAAAACCCTAGAGACCAAAACACAAGAACAGAGGAGCTCCAAAAGGGAAAACTGAAATTAAACTTGGTTTGCTCTTTGGATCAACTAGCCAAATAGCTTTTGAGCATCTCCCATGTCATAGCAACCCATTTTGCTACTCCTCAGCAACCAAGAACTCAAAAAGACGAAAATCAAGAAATCTTGCAAAAGAGGAAAAATGAAGAACAGAGCTACGAACAGGGAAACTTAAACTTCAGAATTTCATTCATTGATTCACAGGGAATACAGAGGAGTCACGATACCCCGACTTGATACAAAGAAAGGATTACAAGCTCTCAATCCCTCTCCAACCTCTCAATCCTCACCCATGGATACTTGGAGGGGATGAACACCACTTGTTCTATCTAGAACACATCGTAGATAACAGAGGGAGCACTACTCTGCCACTACTACCCACTCTCAACAACTAAAGTCTAAAGCCTAAAGCAACCACTAAAGACTCTTTTGACTCTAACAAACCCTAATTCCACCCAAGTGCTCAAGTGGGCATGCAACCCTCTCCACCTATTTATAGCCTACGGCTAACGGGTCTCCGCCCCGTTACGCCCGCTATTTCCAACGGAGCCCGCTCCCGCTTGTGCAGTCTTGCGAAATTCCCGATTCGCCCCTCTGCACCTTCCGGGAAGCTTCCGCGCTCCTTGTCTCGCACGCCTCGCAACCACCTCGAGTCCACGTCGTCTTCGACACATCCCGACCGTTCTGACCTCAGCGCCACCTGCGCCTAGTCCGGTCCACCGTGTCTCGCCACGACTCCACTCGACGTCCTGCAGCCATACAGACAAGAAAACACGTCAAATAGCACCGCTCGATACATGAAAGCATAATCAACATCATGCTTACCATGACGAAGTCCAAACCTGTCAAATCAAAGAATCAGCGTCCTAATCCCATATGACCAAGTTTGACCACAGTCCGACCGAGCCCGTTGCACCACGCAACGACTAGGTCCGAACCACCCAAACCAAACTCGACTTACCCAAACTAATGTCAATTACTCATCACGCACATGTGGTCATCTCCACATGGTTCATCAGATATCACCGGCAATAGAGAGGCGATGGTAGCACCACCTTAGTGGCACGACAGTGAGACTACACAAGACACTCTTACAACACTTACGACAAGAGTGTGTTGTGCAATCGACCGTGGTGTCACAACTCACAACGGAGGCGCTAGCTCATAGCAGTAGTCGGTGTCGTCGAGGAACAAACTGGATGCAACGTGCGATGTCCTTGACGCCTGCCATCAAGGAAGAGAGGGGAGGGCATCGGATGGCAGCCGGATATCACCAGCAATGGAGAGGTGGCGGTAGCGCCACCTTTGTGGAACAACGGTGAGACTGCAGAAGACACTCTTACGACACTTACGATAAGAGTGTGTTGTTCAGTTGATCGTGGTGTCACAACGAAGGCACTAGCTCATGGTGGTAGTCAGCGTCGTCGAAGGGAGGATGCATAAAGCTATATAGTGGATGAACTCACGCGTGACTGCCGGACGAAAGGTAGATGAGGATTAATTAATAAAGGCCGAGAGGTGGGAAGAACTGGTGCCTGCCATTCGATGTGGAGAGAATGGACAGGTGAGATCGAAATCCTGGGGGATACGCCATGGATCGGTGACGTGTCATTATCAGAGACAGTTTGTTATACGAACCGTCTGTGATGATGCACATATCAAAGATGGTTTATTATACAAACCTTCTATGATAAGACACATATCAGAGACGGTTTGGTATATGAACCGTCTGTGATAACACTTAAATATGTGCACCCTAATCCAGCTCTTCTAAACTGTCATCTTCCTCATCTTCTTCACCAGATTTTTCAATAATGGCATCTAATATTCTTTTGATCTCCTTTCTCTCATCTATCCATCATGAGTTGTTCGGTCGCAAATCTTACACAGGCAGCCAACAATTTACGTCTGGAGTAGCTCCTCCGCTCACGCCCTGCTCTCCTTCCTCAACTCGCTTCCATTCATCAGCTGGACCTCATCATCTGCCGTCGACGGAGGTGTCTCGTTGCCGCTCAAGAAAGGGAAACCGCCCTCAGCCTCGTTCTTATCTGCAATGCGCACAAAGCGGAAGAAGCTCTTGCGACAGTGGAGAGACACATGGATAATATTGTCAATCAAGCAGAAGCGGTCAATTCTGAGGAAGCTTATCATGGCATCCTCTTTAAAATTATGGGCCATACTAATGATTTGCCTAGGTTAGAGGAGGAAGTGGAGAGGGCAAGAACAATCTTCATGGCATTTGAGAACTCAGCGGCTGATCCTCCAACTCCAAAAGTCGAAAAAGAAGCATATAAAACTCAAAAGACTAAGATATAGGAATATCTTTTTTTGGGACTTTTGTAATAAATTTGCCTTGAATTTGTCTCTTGTCTCAGTAACTTCTGTAGTTCATACGACAAAGGACAAAACACAGACGGTTGTAAATAAAAACTATCCGTGATAGTTTCATAGACGATTTTAATTAAAAACTATATGTGATAATGTATATATCACAGACGGCTTTTAAACCTAACCATCTGTGATAGTTTCAGAGACAGTTTTAGCTATGAACCGTCTGTAATAATCAAAACACTCCACATGAACCGTCTGTTGTGGGGCGTCCAGTATAGCTTGTTTTGTAGTAGTGGTAGGCATTGCTGAATCTCGTTAACAAACTTTTGTATCTCTTATGTGCTTTTGCACTTACTGCGATTGTTCTCTCGTCGTAGGGTTGTTACTGGTTTGAACACACTAGCTATAATTAATTATTACAACATCATCACTGGAACAACAACAAAAGCTACAAGGGTGGATTATTTTTTACTATGGTTGATGCTTACAACTTTGGGGCAAGCGCTTGTGAGAAGAAACCGAATGTTGATAACTTATTTTAAAAGGACTATCATGATAAGTTATTTTAAAAAGACGACGAAAGACCCGTACCATTTATTTATTTGAAAAAGTCATAAGCCAAAAATAAAGAGCCCTGACTCAGCCGGCGACTTCTACAACTCCTGAATCCACTATAAATTCCAATGCACTGTCTGCGAAGAAGAGAAGAGGCGATCAGTACGTGCGAGCCAAAGCTTTGGACGCGCGGTGAGGCACATGGGGATCACAAGAGTCGACCTCCGCGGGCTCGAGCTGGGCGGGCCGGGCTGGGAGGAGGCCCGGGTCGCGGTGGCCGCGTCCATGGAGGAGCTCGGCTGCGTCAACGTCGTGCACGAAGCGCTCGGCCCTGAGCTCCGGCAGGCACTGTTCGCCCGCGCCATGCCGGAGCTCTTCGCGCTTCCGCTCGACGTCAAGCAGCTAACCTCCTCCCGCTCGCTCCCCTACAGCGGGTACATCGGGCGGGTCCCAGCCGACGTCGGCAGGGCCTACGAGAGCCTGCGCGTCGCGGAGGCCACCGACGCCGGCCGCGTCCGTGACTTCGCCGACCTCCTCTGGCCCCAGGGCAACCCTGCCTTCTGGTAACCAAGGCACCAATTCTTGGTCACTTCCTGCCATCATTGCCTTCCTGTTCGTACTTTGTGCACAAATGTAGCTGTTATGTTGGCTGCCCAGTGACACCATAGGTGAATTTGCCGAGAACATGCGGAAAGTGGAGCAGACAGTGGAGAGGATGATCCTGGAGACCCTCGGCGTCGGGAGCATGACGGTCGCCTCGCACCTCGACTCGCTAGTCTATGCCGTCCGGCTGTCGCGCTACGATGCACATGCGCCGGACACGGGGACGACCAACGTATCCATGCAGCCCCACAGCGACTGCAATATGATGACCGTCATCGTGCAGCACGACGTGCAAGGCCTCGAGGTGCAGGCCAAAGACGGGAGCTGGATCGCCCTGCCTCCGGAGCCGGACACGTTCCCCGTCATCGCCGGCGAGCTACTACAGGTAGTAAGATAAGGCCTATCAGGACCCGAGATATATAGAGGATGCCATTGCCGTGGATATATGTGGGTTCTGCCATTTCTGGTGCTTAATTCAGAGGCATGTGCGCTGCTGTAGGTCGTGACGAATGGAAGGGTGCCGTCCTGCATCCACCGCGTCAGGACGCCGAGCAACCGCGAGCGCTTGTCGGCGCTGTTCGCGTGCAGGCCGAGGGACGGCAGCGTGGTGCGCGCGCTGGACGAGCTCGTCGACGGGGAACACCCTCTGCAGTTCAATCCCTGCGACCTCGATGACTACGGCAGGTTCAGGTTCTCGGAGGAAGGACGCAGATGCGGCGACCCGACGAGGGCGTTCTGCGGAGTGTAGAAGGATGAAGCCGTGGCATGCACGGTTATCGAGCAGTTCATGAATGCACACACGCTCTCAACTCGGTATCCGTACAGAAGAATTAGAATTGCGTTCGCATCACATAATATTTTCGGGGTTTGGATATTTGAGTTTTCATACTTGTATGTGGCAACGTGTAATTTTTACACAGTTGCGTCCAAATCTTATGCGTATTAGTTTATCTGCCAAATACTTGGAAGTGCTAGACTCAAAAGTATAAGCCGCAAATTTGCAAAGAATTAACAGTGCCGCTTTACCGGTAACCTCTTGTGAAATAACCTAAAAATTCAAAATTTTTGAATTTTTGTTTGAATTCCTTCTCCTTCCCAATTTGGCAAGTTTCCAATGAAATGCGCCTTTCCCTTTTTGGCATTTCCGCCTTCTCCGTGCGCTGGCTCCTCCTTGCGTTGCCGCCGTCGCCAAACCGCCTCTCTGTTCATCGCCTCCACGCGCCACTCCCTCGCTTCGCCGTTTTGCGGCCGCCGCTCCCCGCATTCCCATCGAGTTGTCAGCGCGGTCCCACCGGTCAATCTCATACTCCTGCCCTTCCCTTGCTTCGCACGCTCTCTCCTCTCGCCGCACACCGTTCACTCGCTTGCAGCTTACGCTGTGCTGTGCTCGAGGTCAAACCTCTATCAAACTCTGCAGGGAGACAGTGCCACCTCACCTTTTCACTGAGCAGCAGTAGAGCTCCCCTCATCTCCTCGGTCGCGCGCGAGAGACAATCTCCCAAACCGCCTCAAGTGGCCACCGACGCTCTCTGTGTTTAAAGCTTCCCAATCACTGCAGAACGCTTCCTGGCACCCCCACAAACCTCACCGAGCCACCAATTTCAGCTCAAGCCCATCGCTTCGCCGCCGGTGACCTCCCCTGCGCCCGGTGAGCCCTAGCAGCAATCTCAAGTTCCTTTCAATTATTTTCCGATTCCTTGTTCTAACACGGTCTCCTTTATCTCCTAAACACGCCGATGAACCTCCCTGGACGAGAGCATTTGTTTGGAGCCCTAGCGGCTAAGACCGTTGTCGAACGAAAAGCCTCTCCCATGGCCAGCCCCGCTGAGCCTTTCCCAACCTAAACCGCCACCACCATCCTAACCCTGTCATCTCCTAGATGGTTAAACCGCTTCCTATTTGGCCGGAAATCCACCAGAGCTCTGAGGCGCCGCTATGAAGACCGTCATCTTCTCTCTGGCCGCCAGCCACCGTCATTCATCCCGGCACTCTCCAAAGCCCCAAATGGAAACCCTAGCCCAAGTAGCTCCCCTCTGTTTAGCCAATTTCTCCTGGGATGCCCTGACGGCGCCGCATCGCTAGAACCGCCACACTCTGTTTTCCCACCGGGAGAGGAGTCTGGAGGTTGAAGATGACCTCCTGGGGGCGACGTGTTTGCATCTCGGCCGTCGATGCCGATTCATCCGTTCCATCCGAACGTCCGCACTCACTTGAATCTAGGCCGTCCACGTCGGCCGCATGCGACTTGGGCCGCAGGCCGGTCGGCCTGCTTGACCGCACGGGCGCGAAACCAGTTGGGCCGCACTGTGCGGTTAGGCCGGCCCATTACTGTTCATCCCATTAAAAATTCAGAAAAATCATTAAAAATCCCAGAAAATTCTAAAAATCCCAAAAAACATCATTTTCATCGTCTCGACGTCATGAATTCATTTTTGACCTCTATTTCAGCAAATTCAATTTCCAATAAATTCAAATTCCTCCATTTGGATTTTATGCAATTTACTTCTTTTTAATTAGATTAGTTTTCCTAACTTAATTAGATTCAAGTATGGACTTATTTTGTTATTTTATGTGTTTGCGCTAGCTTCCGACTTCTCTGAGGCAGAGTCCAATTCAAACCCAAGCACTGAAGTTTACAAGCTTGTCGAAGCAGCAAGGCAAGTTGCAAGTTTTTAATCATATTGAAGCCCATAAATTTTACGATATTTAATTAGTGTAATTTCATTATTGATAATTGTGAAAAGTTAATTGCTTAAAATAAATGTTTAGAATGGCATGCTAATTAGTTCAATCCTACCATTGATAAACGCCCTGTTTAATTTGTGGCCACATTCACCTTGACAGCCTTAGTAATAATTAGGATATTGTATAATTAATTGTAGATCATCTCACTCAACATTTTGTAGTACTAAGTGAAATTGGGCCGTTGGCCGGTAGAATTTGAAAACTGGTACTAAGGTAAGGGTGTACTGTGGAAAGCCACGAGATGACCTCCGTCCACGACCTTACCCTAGGGTGGAGGCTGGTTTGGAATGGCGGTTGTGCTGTTGAGCACAGTTGGGGTTGTGGTTGATAACTCAGGTGGAAAATGTAAGGACGAGAACCTTATGCTAAGTAAAAGACACAGTGAACGCTCAACCACAGTACTTGACATGTTAACCCTAGTTTAGTAGCTGCTCAATTCGATTGAAACTCTACAAGATGTGGGTATGTTGATGATGGGGAGTTAGGTATGCAGAACGGTAAAATCATACCTAACAACGATAGAGGTCACTCAGAGCGGGAAAAGGAGTTTAGGAATAGTTGTGAACCATGTCTAAGTGATTCTATCGGGTAGAGTCTATATAAAGAATTAAGCAGTGAAATGACATGGTTTTCTTAACTCTATCGCGGGAGTTAAGAAATCGTGTGGGTAAAGTTGAGCAACTCTGCAGAGTGAAACTAATAGTATTCGAATATGTCGTGCTTCCGGTTAATGAAGCTGTGTTAATTGGGTGATTCCAACAGCGAGGCATAAGTAGATTTTATAATGTTATTAAAATGGGTAATTGTGAATTTTAACTGTTAACAAAAAAAGCCCCATGATCTTAAGGAGAACTGTTTTGATTTTATTTGTTTGCAAATAAAACTGCATCCACTCAATGTAATAAAACATGTATATTCCCATCCTTGAAAATCCTTGCAAATAGTAAATTAGAGTTTACCCTTGTAACTTGATGGATACGGTTGTACTCATAACTTACTAAACAACAACAAAAGATCAATGGCACCAGGAAGTCCCAACTGAAGATGAGGTTCCCGAAGAGCCTTCCTTTGCTGAGGATGAGTGGTGTTAGGTCTCAGCTGCGCTGAGGCCGCTTGGGAGTTTTGTGATGTATTGTAGTTTTGGGCTTGCTCGCCCGCTAGCAAAACAGGTTGATAAACCGTATCTTGTAATAAAAGTTGGATCTTTTATTGTAAACTTGTGCTGTTGTGATGATCACTTATGTTCAGTGCTTCACAACTGTTCATTTTGGATGGTTGTGGGGTTTTGTAACGCCTTCACAGATAAGGGCGTTAACATCTTGTACCACAACTATGTGCTCCCCAACTAGCTGCACGGGCCGCCCTAGAGAAATCGAATATGAAAAATCGCCAATTGACATTCTGGATTTCGATAGCCATTCCTGAGCATTTGGACCCAGTAGATGATTCCACTCCTAGAATCCCAATGCTTGGACCTTTCAGCCGGCCCCTAGATCATATGCAATGTAGCTAAGAATTTCATAGGAATTTCACACAAGTTTCATATAATACAATTCAATTCCCTAGGATTGGAGAAAAATTCCACTGTTTCAAATGCTGCCAGGAAACAACATCGCTGATGGGGAAAAAATCCCGGGATTTTGTTGGGCTTAGATAGGTGCGGGTTAGAACTCAGCATTAGCGGGCCATTTGCGGCTGAGTCGCCATTGCTAGCAGCGCATCAACGTGGGTTGGCCCAGCAAAAGCTGGCCCTCTGTTTTCACCGCTACAATCGATAATTGGCGCTGTTTTTTTCAGCTTCTAAAAGCTACTTTTCAGCTTTTCTACAGTAACTAACTTTTAAATGGAGTATTTTTTTCAAGATAGGATTTACTAGTTAATTGTAGTACATACTTTACTGACTTCATTTATATCGGTAAAAATCGCACGTGAATTTCTGTTACTCTGTAATCTTTCGTACAAACAGCCCAAAAGTCATAAACCGCAGCCGAAAATCATAAACCGCAGTCAAAAAGAACAGACCCAATATTATCATGCCATGGAAGCATGGACAGAGAAACGAGTGGACGAGGACTGTGTGGCTGAGCGTCCGACACTACCTTTTTGCTCCGGACCCAGGAGCACAGCCCTTCCAATAATTATACCATGCCATGGAGGAATGGCGCCGACGGTGAGAGCGGCCTACCCTTCGGTCTACTACGCCTTGAGCACGGCGAGGCACGCGTCTCGGTTGTCATGGCCGGCGAAGCATCGCCACAGCTGTGGACGTCGGCTGCATGACCGTCGTGGACTCGTCGCTGCGGTACGCCCTCTTTCCTCCGAGCACCGCACAGACCGATCGAATTTTGCACACGAATTATCGAAGTAGTAATTAGTAAAGCCACTACATGCTCCGGATACTATATGTTGCATGCGCACAAAACAAGGGAAAAATTATGTAAAAGGAGAATCTTTCATGGGAATTGCTGCACTGTGAATATGCAAAATTGAAAATAATAAGACTCACATGGTACCTTTCATATTTCTCTATTATTGATTTGCATCGCACTAAGCAAGGAGGCATCGCGTTCACAGGGCAAAGTCAAGGACTCCAGCGAGGATCAAACGGAGCAGAAGAGCATGGGGATCTCAAAGGTCGACCTCCGCGGGCTCGAGCCCGGCGAGCCCCGCTGGGACGAAGCCCGGGCCGCGGTGGCCGCGTCCATGGTGGCACAAGGCTACGTCGTCGTCGTGCACGACGCCCTAGGCCCGGAGCTCCGGCGGGCCCTGTTCGGCCGCGCCGTGCCGGAGCTCTTCGCGCTCCCGCTCGAGTCCAAGCAGCGGAGCCTCTCCGGCACGCCCGCGTACTCCGGATACTTCGGGCCGAGCCCCCGTTTGGCCTGGGAGAGCGTGCGCGTCGCCGAGGCCACAGATCCCCGCCGCGTCCGCGACTACGCCGACCTTCTTTGGCCCGAGGGCAATCAGGCCTTCTGGTAGGACAGATTCTTGATCATTTCTCTTTTCTTTGCATGTACGGTGTTTCACGTAAGTTTTGATCGATGTGGAGGTGAACTTTTTTCTGCGTGTCCAGTGACACGATAGGGGAGTTTGCCGAGAAAATGCTGGAGCTGGAGCGGACGGTGGAGAGGATGACCCTGGAGACCCTCGGCGTCCGGGAGGAGCACGTCGACACGCACCTGGAGTCGCTTGTCTACGGCGCGCGGCTGTCGCACTACAGGCCACCGCTGGACACGGAGACCTTGGCTCGCTGTACCTCCTAAGCGGGACGTTCTCACCGTCGTCGCCGGCGATCTACTCACGGTACAAACCTCATTCATCCTTTCTTTCCTTCCCTCTAAAGGTTATTAAGAAGATAAGACGATGCCTATAGTCTGTAAATGTGACTGCAGACCGTGACGAACGGGAGGGTACCGTCCTGTGTGCACTGTGTCAGGACACCGAGCAAGCGCGAGTGGTACTCGGTGCTGTTCAGGTCCGTGCCCAAGGGCGACGGCATGCTTCGCGCTTTTGACGAGCTCATCGACGACGACCACCCTCTGTTGTACGGTCCCTGCAGCCTCGACGAGTACATGAAGTTTCGGTTCTCAGAGCAAGGACGTAAATGTGATGATCCGTTAAAGGCATTTTGCGGAGTCAAGAAAGATGAGAATATGGAAAGACCATAAATATCAGTTGACGTCGACGATCCCCTGTCAAGTGTCAACTCGTTATTTCTGTTAGGAAACCTGGGCCTAGGCTTGAAGCCTTGACCTATGGTGGGCACCTCACCATTAGGCTATAAATAGGGAGTACTATTGGCTGTTTTATATACGGAATCAGAAAAGAAAGCAATAAAGAAAGACCAGGAGTTATTTCTATCTCTCTCTGTGTTTCAATCTACTATTTCTGTCTTCTATGATTGATCTGTTTTGCATATGCAGAGGAATCAATCGGACTGGTCGTCAGCGACGGTTCCTCAACACATTATCAGCACGAATCGCTCCAGTGAATGAAGCTAATCATCGAAGCACTAGTAGATTGAATTATCTGTATCTAGATCGCTCTAAATTCGCAGTTCTCGCTTTCTAGAATATTTTTCTACGGTGAAAATCCGCTCTAATCTACCCCGAGCAGACTTGAAATCGTCGGCACAATATCGATCGATAGATTACATGAAAAAATAGATGGCGATTGCACTATAGATTGAAAAAAAGAGAAAAAAAAGGAAAATCCCCGCATGGCCGCAGTACGCAAAACGGCCACTAGCAGCTGGCCATCCTCTCCACGCGCCGAAGCACACACCGTCACGTCCGAGGAGGTCGCCCACCGGCTCCGCTCGAAGCACCGGCCGCCGACTCCGCCGCCCGAAGCGCTAGCCGCCAGCTCCACTGCCCAAAGCGCCACCAGATTGTTTAGATTTTTTAGAATTTTTCTCGCAATTTTAATGAATTTTTACTGATTAATAAGTAATTTTCGGAATTACTAAAAGCAGAAATAATATGCTGAAGAGAATAAATCCAGAAACATATAATAATGCCAAAGTATTAAATGATACTTTAAATAAGCTCATACAACCTAAAAATTAATTATCTTACGGTTTAATTCCCTCTGCTGGAGCGCCGGCGAGGTTGCGACTCCGGGCGAGGGTGCGGCGGCCACTCCGACGGGTGGTCGGGCCGGCGGCCTCGGATTCGAAGCAACGGCGGCTTTCGGCCTCGGGTCCGGCGTGTCCGGCGGCGCGTCTTCGGGCGTCCGCCTGTGGGAGGACCCGAGCGCGGCGTCGCGTCTTCAGGCGTCCGCCGGTGGGAGGAGCAGAGCGGTGGCGGTGCGTTTTCGGGCACAACGAAGCAGCCATGGCGGCGGCGCGGCTTCATGGGGCGGTAGGGTGCGCAGCTTCGAGCGATGTCAGCACAATTTCAAGGGGTGATCGTCGTGCGCAGCTTCGGGCGATCTTCCGACGATCTCCACAAAGCCGAATCATGTGTGATATCCCCCAATTACTAATCTAAGGCCGATCTGAGTTCTAGCAGATTCATATTAACAGGTTCACATAATTGCATAAATAGCATGCTAGCAATTTTCAGATTGATCTGAGACTAGAATCACTGGAACATGCTTGATCTAATCATGGTATTGCAAACAGATATAATATCAATCTAGATTAAAATATAAATTACAATGTGTAATAGATTAATTTGTGATTTGCATAGTTTTTACCTTAAAGAGCGATTA
This sequence comes from Dendrocalamus latiflorus, assembly GCA_017311315.1. NCBI lineage: Eukaryota > Viridiplantae > Streptophyta > Magnoliopsida > Poales > Poaceae > Dendrocalamus > Dendrocalamus latiflorus. Next base: position 12,598,661 of record CM029654.1, read on the forward strand.
ATTTGTCCATATCATAACCTCTAGATTTTGTAAGCTGACGAGATTCTATCCATCACATCATCTAGCCATAAGGACGAAATCTTCTACTGAATTGAAAGGATGATGCGGACAACAGGGAAGGGATAAGGATAAAACCAGTCTGATCGGTTCGGCTGAAAAGCTCGTGGCTTATGGCTGAAAACACTGTAGCTGGCTGAAAAAAGCACTGTAGCTGACAGAGGCTTATTTAGCATAATTAAATTTAAAAAAATAAAAAATATGTTAGCCCATTACGTATAATACAAACAACTACGGGAAAAAAAGAACCGGCAAAAAAGCTCAACAAAAAGCCAAAAGTTCAGAAAAAGACGAAACTTATGAATAGTGAAAAATAAGCCAGAAGCCGAAGCCGAGTTGATCGGGTAACACATAGATTACTTTACAGTATCAACTGGTATGGGAGGGTACTATACGGATTTCTCAAAAAAAAAATGTTCAATTCTAGGTAGTTTTATATATCAATCGAAAAGCCCTGGACATGTTACCTATTATTTCCTTATAGAGAGATTACACTTAATTATTATAACTCTTAGAAAATTAAAAAATTCACAGAGAATAGCAAACAAAATAACAAAGACGCCATGATGTAACGCACTATTAAAAAAAACTTTTGTGATTTCAGGCGAAATTCTCACTGTTGGATTTGCCAGAACATTTGTGCTTCTTCAACCTCTCCATCAAATCTTGTGAGCTTCCGTGAGCATGTGCAGCAAAGTGATGCCTCTAGCTCGTGGGCGCCCCATGTCACTGCCTAGAGAAAAACCGCACAACATTTCTGCAGAAAAATGCATCCATTCCATGAACAACCGCTCCACCGAATGCTTGCCCTCCATTTTCCTTCCATGAACCCTTTTTTCTCTGCAGTGTTGGAGGTCGTTGTCGTCTTTACCTTCGGCGTCAAAGGTGACGGCTGTGGTAACAGCCGTGCAAGCAGAAGGGACAGACGCGAGGGTAGATGAGGCAGTGCAGCTGGGGAAGAACCCTTCTCCCCATCTCTCCTCCTTTCCCCAGCCGTATGTACAGTGTTGAGTTTTATGTACCAACTAATTAATAAAAAAAACTCAAGCTTGTAACAACCCCCATTTCTGGGAGCGTTAGGTTAACCTCGCAACTGCCCAGGATTGTTCAGCTGCGAGTACTGTAGAAGAATGCGCATCATTGCTGAAGTAAGCTTAAGCATAAAATCAAACTTTATTATAAAAGTAAGGCTTAGCAGCCAAGTTTTACATAAAGGGGTGTTCAGCCCAAAAATACATTACCAAAAGAAACTCCACAGGCAGACCTGAGTGTAGAATAAACCCTAACACTCGGCGTCGTCTACTTCGAAGAAGTCTGCGTCGTCTTCGGAAACTCCTTCATTATCTTGACAAGCACTTTCTGTTTAATGATTTTAGCAAGTATGAGTACAAACAACCGTACTCAACAAGTCACATGTGAAATACTATTTAACTATATGCAGGAGATTGCCATGAAATGGGATATAGTGGTTCATTACTTTATGTGGATGCAATTTTGTTTGTAAACACTTTGCTTTCAAACATAAAAACATTAAACCATAAACTTAAGGTATTTGGGGGTTTCCAAACTTGATTATCACACTTTCACATTTCCAACTCCATTCCAAACCTACTTATGCTTTGTTGTTGGAATCACCCATTAAACACAGCTTCATTTACCGGAAGCACGGCGTATTCGAATACCATTAGTCATGACTTTGCAAAGCTGCCCTGCTTTACCCACAAGATCCCTTAACTCCCGCTAAAGAGTTAAGAAAACAAGGCCTTTCACTGCTCAATTCTTTATATAGCTTCTACCCAGTAGGGACGAGGCAACACAGGCAGTCGGCATTCCGCTGGCCAACGCAGAAAGACGCACCCCGACTCCGTGTAATCCTACTGTTGTTAAATATGGTCTCATTGTTTCCATACCAACTTTGTGTACGCGGGATGTCCCTTAATTGGAGTCCCCAGATTAAATTGTAGATATTCAATCGACTTGAGCAGCTACTAAACCAGGTTTGACGAATCAATGCTTGTGGTTGGGCGATCACTATGTTCTTTACTTGGCATAAGGTTCTAGTCCTTGCTTTTCACTGAAACCACTTTTCAACCACAATCGATAACTTTTCGGCAAAGCCGAGCCACTTTGCAATATGAGATATCTGAACATCTAATCTACTTTGATTAATTAAATAGCATACGTAGTTTTACTAGGGTTTGTCAAGGTGAATATGGCCATCAAATTTAACTGGGCTCTCGGGTGGTAGGACATTAACTAGTATCATGTCATTCCAAACTTCCATTGTACATAAAATAACATTGCGCAAATAACATAATGAAAATACTGATAAATAGTAATTAACGGAAATTAGGTTCAACATGATCAAAAACATGTGACTTGCCTTGCGGATTTTCGACTTCAATTATTTCGTATTCTTCAATTTCTCGATCTTGAGCTTGATCCTCGATTCCTTCTCCTTGAATTAGTTGGTCTTCAACATCGGGCGCTAGCATAAAGCAAAGAATTAATTTAATTCCACGCTTGAAGGAAACGAGCTAGGAATAAAGAAATGAAAATAAAGAAATAAAATTCGAGAAAAACCAAATAAAATGGGTTTAGGATTTTTAGGAGGCTTGGAATGGAGAAATGGACCTAGAAAATGGATTCGTGGGCTTGAAACGGTTCAAACGAGTGCAAATATGCATTTTTGGATTTTTAAAGGCTTAACGGGTCTGGCACTATTCATTCCGGGTATTTACTGTTCAAACCGGATCCATTTGCTACAGTACTGGATCGGGTACTATTCGCTGCGGGCTGGATGCTACAGTACCGGGCAGGTACTGTTCATCTTCAACCTCCCGCGCGGACTGTAGCAGCCGAACAGGGGAAATTTGCGACGACGACTGGCAGCTCTACAGAGCTTTGCGACGCCAACCGAGACCATGGATGGACTCAGGGGAATGCCGGGAACCCATTTTTGGGGTCGGCACGGCCAGAAGATGCGGCAATCGCCGGCGGCAAGCTTGTGAACATAGCATGGTGTTTTAGAGCTTGGGAGCTACCGGGACTATTATTTCTAAAATTGGTGGGCATTTGACCTTCTTGGGGTGGTCAGGGAGGTCCGGGTGGTGGCGGTTTGGGCTAGAATGAGCTGTGCGAGGCCGGCCACGGTGGAGTGCCATGACCGGGCGGAGGAGCTCGGAGGCGGGGAAGAGGAGAGCCTGGGGAGCTAGGGCAGGGGCTTGGGGAGGCTTCTTAGGGTATGAGGAGACTACAGGAGCAGGCAATCGAAGAGTGGTTGGCTAGATTATCGGAATTGGATTTGAGCTCACCTTAGGAGTTTTCGGCGATTACGAGTAGTGGGGTTGATGAGGGTTCAATTGGGGACGGGGGAAGCTTGCTGGGGATGAGTGTGCCTCAGAGAAGAGGGTTTGGGAACTTCTTATAGAGTGTCTAAGGCGGTTCGGGGATGGAGAGATATTTAGGGCTGGCTCGGGATGCTTCGGGAGGGCATGTCCATGGCGGCAAGAGGTCGGCTTGGGGTGGTGGTACCTTAGGGCAGGAGTTGCAGCGGTCAAAAGCTTTCTGCACTTGTCAGGTCGGCCGAGAGAGGGGCTCGCGAGAAGAGCGCAGAGGCGGAGACGGCGCACGGCCAACAGCTTGACACGCGCGGCAAGGGGAAGCTAGGGCATGTCAGGGTAGGGTGTACGGTGTCTTGACTGTGCTCTGAGAGCTGGCAGGGGAGAGGAATGCGAGAGAGGGCGGGAGAGCGCGAGAGGGTTCGGTGGTGGTGAAATATCAGGCGGCGGCGAAAATATCTCGACGATGAACAGTGCCGCGCAAAATCTCTTTCGTTGAGGCAAAGTAACAGGATATTTAGGGCTTGGATGGCTAGGATTTGAGAATTGGCTAAAGAAGCTCAAGAAATCAAATTCAAAAAGAATTTTTCAATTTTCTGTAAATTCGGTTTGTTTCAAAGCTCTTCAGAAAAAAGATGGGCATATACTCATACTTCAACGCTTCACCCACATTAGACTCCTCTAAGGCTACAACGTGGGCTCAAGTGAATTGAGATCCTCTACCTTCAACGTCAGTGACGTTGGGTCACTGACGCGTGGACCCGACGAGCCGTGGGGCCCACGCATCGGTGACCCAACGTCACTGACGTTGAAGGCAGAGGATACGCATCCGGGCTCAAGTAGGCTACAATTTTTTTAATGGTTGAAATTATTTTTCTTAAAAATGCACCAACAAAGCCTCAAACTCATGACATGTTGGTTAATTTTGATATCATATTAAGCTTTATGCACTAATCAATTAAAAAAGCTTATATCTAAAAAAAGTTAACCAAAAAACTTTGGACAATATACTTCTAATCAGCTCCGCTTCAACCCGTGTGAGTGTTTGCCCCATGGTTTGTGTGTCCACACCATGCTTTGCATTAGACATGGGTTGCTAGCTCCTCACTTCTAACTCTCTCCTTCACCTCAGTGAAAATCTTTACATTGGCAAGGATTTAGGGTGGATTGTTTTTAGCTACAGCGGATAGCTTTTAATCTTAATATAAACACTTGTGCAAATGAATCGAATACCGATAAATCACTTCAAAAAAAACTATTCTAATAAGATATTTTGAAAAAATAGCGAAGAATCCTTTTTTTTGTTTAGAGGAAGTTATAAATTATAAACTAAAAAAAGAGGTGTAGCACTATAGATGCGTGAGATTAACGTCTACTGCGATTTAGTGATTTACTAAACCCAACAGCGTCGAATAAATGATGAGCAACCACACTAGAGCTGATTTGCTGACCTGCGTAACTGTGCCTCGTCACTAAGAAAGAGAAGCATAGCAAGCCAAAGAAAGCCATAAAGCCATGGGCTGCGGCGAGGGTGCCGAGCAGCAGGGCATAGGAATCACCAAGGTCGACCTCCGCGGGCTGGAGCCTGGCCGGCCGGGTTGGGAGGAAGCCCGGACCGCGGTGACCGCGTCCATGGTGGCTCACGGCTGCGCCCTGGTCGTGCACGACGGGCTCGCCCCGGAGCTCCGGCAGGCGCTGTTCGGCCGCACCATGCCGGAGATCTTCGCGCTCCCGGTCGAGGCCAAGCAGCGGAACGTCTCCACCTTGGGGCCGCACAGAGGCTACGTCGGGCAGATCCCCGGCGTGCCCTTGGAGAGCCTGCGCGTCTCGGAGCCCACCGACGACGGCCGCGTCCGCGACTTCGCCAACCTCCTTTGGCCTCAGGGCAATCCTGCCTTCTGGTAAGACCACAAATTCTGAATTCTTGGTCATTTCCTATCATCACTGCACTGTTGCTATCCACGAATTTTGACGTTCTCGTGGTTTCCGTGCAGTGATACTGTTGGGGAATTTACCAAGAACATAGTGAACTTGGAGAAGACGGTGGAGAAGATGACCCTGGAGGGCCTCGGCGTCCAGGAGGATCACATCGACTCGCACCTTGACTCGCTCGCCTACGCTCTCCGTCTGATGCACTACGGGCGACCGCCGGACACGGAGACCAGCCTGTCCATGAAGGCGCACCGCGACGAGCACATGATGGGCGTGATCGTGCAGCACGAGGTCGAAGGCCTCGAGGTGAAGGCCGAGGACGGGAGGTGGCTCGCGGTGCCTCCCGAGCCGAACACGTTCGCCGTCGTGGCCGGCGAGCTATTTACGGTAAAGCCCGCATGCATCCTTCTCGCGCTACTCGCCATGTTAACAATGACACGGCGAGAGACGCCTCAGAATTAAACGCCGCGCGCGGGTTTGCTTCTGCATGCGTTTTGCAGGTCGTCACGAACGGGAGGGTGTCGCCGATCGTGCACCGCGTCGTGACGCCGAGCAACCGCGAGCGCTTCTCGGTGCTCCTTATCTCCAGGCCCAGGGACGGCGGCGTGCTGAGCGCGATGGACGAGCTCGTCGACGGAGACCACCCTCTGATGTACAATCCCTGCAACACCGACGAGTACGCCGAGTTCCGATACTCCGAGGAAGGGCGCAAATTCGGCGACCCGTTGAAGGCTTTCTGCGGAGTGGAGAAGGACGGATCATCCATGGAATGACCGCACATTCACAAGGCTGTTCATCGGTCCATTCTAGTGTCGCCACTCCTACCGAATAATTCGAATGGCTTCACTTCTTTCCCGGTTCCCGTAAGTTACTTGTGCGTGGTATGTAGCAATGTGGAGAACGCTCTTAGGGGGCCTATTTATATTGGCTTTTATTGATGTCTTTTGGTTACGGCTAATAAATAGTAATGGCTGATAGAAGCAGCTAATGAATAGTGGTGTATTATGTAAAAAAGACGATGCAACGAAAGACACTATAACATTCAGACTGCTATACGACTTACGAAACTGTGGTATAATAAAATGCAAAGTACATTACAATATATAAAAACAAAAGGTAGTAACAGATGAATAGTATTGATCGATAGAAACAACTTATAAAAGTTAAAACGTCCATATTAGCTTTTATTTCTAAAAATAGAAGTCAGAAGTAGAAACCAATATGAACAGAACTAGTAAATTCCAACAAGGAAACAACGGTGGCGTCTAAATTCCAGAACTTCACATGGCAAAGCATGGTGGATTGATGCAGCATGGATCGCAATTTCTGGGCAATTGGGCCATGCCGTTGGGCCCGACCGGCGGGAGACTGCCGTCGACATCTCGAGCCGGCCTTCCGCGCGGCGGAACGGAATGAAGGGATCCGAGAAATCTCCACATCGGCCGCAGAAATCAACCATGGTGGAGCGACAAGCCAAGCTGCGTCCGTCGGACCGGACGCTGTCGCTAATTCACTGCCCGTCGGTTGCTGCCGGATTGGGTTCTAGTGGATATCGGGAAGGCCTTTGTGTGGCTTGAATGGGCAGAAGTAGTTTCGGGTCTCACAAGGGCGTTTTTTTGGGACTGCTACTTATATCTTTTTGCTACAGTTTATTAGTCTAATAAATAGTGATGGGATTGACTATAGAATACTTGCCTAGATGCTCTTTAGTCTTATAGAGCACTCATTTTTTTGAAAGAACTAAATAGCAAATCATCGTGTATGATTTGCTATCATACACGATAAACTTGGGAACTTCCATTCGAGACACTGGTTGTTGAGCTTCAGACAAGGAGGGCGTCATGTGTCGATACTAGACATATCCATGATAATTGGCTATTATTAAACGTGGCATGATCACAAATAAGCGGAAACTCGGTTATGGCCATGGAAGAACTCAATTCGTGTCACTCTTTTTCCATAGTTCTCGTGTGTCAATGTGTGTAATTTTATTGATACATGATTATGTAGATAACGGCCTTCAAAGAAGTGAAGAAAATGATGCCTAAATTACGCAAGTTTGCCGTTTTGCTCATGATTTGATGCACCTGTATTGATCATTTCGAACAGGCAAGCACGCAAGCAGCAACATGAACACTCGTGGAGCGCCGTCAATTGGTACAACAATGACTGATTGCAATTGTGGGACTCGTATACAGATACAATTGCATGCTTCATCGATGTAGTAGTAACATGTCGTAATTGGCTAGCTGTGTGGTGTGTAGAATACTGATCACTAGGAGTACTATATAAGAGATAACAAAAACACATGGAATCTGAACCATCCTGGGGCAAGGTCCCATTTGCGGATAAGGCATCATATACTCTCCGACCAAAAAGGTGAATAAAGGCGGCTTGCTCATCAGGAATATTGGACTTGCGGTGGAGACGTCAGTAAGAGCAAATTTCTTCGAAACAGCAACTTCCAGTTGGAAGGCTGTGTCAGATAATTCACTTGAGGAAAGTGCAGCCCAAGAACATGGAAATATAAGCAACCAGCGAAGTATGGAGCTCGAGGGACCAAGTAGGCGGGACGATGAATGTCGGGATCACTGGGACAAGCAGAGAACCTACGATCCAGCCACTCACAAAGACTCCTAGCCTGGAAGAACAAAGGAGTAAACACCCAACAAATGACCAATAACTGCTAAGATAATTTACAATGGAATGCTCACTAACCCTGTGGTAGACGCCCTGACAAGGTTTTTCATCTTGTCATTGAGAAAGTATATGCATGAGATGAGTGACAGTGCAAGCTGCAAAAGCAAACCATCAATGGCCTATGCTCAAAATTTGTTACATAGCAGGCTTCATCTTATATGTGCAGTCTGTTTGATGATTACAATTCTCAAACCAAACGGGGAAAAAACCTTTGGGTCACTGTGAGTTCCTGATTTTTTTTCTAATAACAAAATTAGCCAAAATATTGGAGCTAGTCTCTAGAAACTCATGTAAACCCCTCCCTCCCTTCATGGGAGTCAAACCAATGACCTCTTATATGAACAGACAGTCTTAGCTCTAAGAAGTTCAACAGTTAAAACTAGATTATTAAAAGGGTTTGAACGGATCCAAGCATACCTGGAAGGTGGGTCCAGTCTCAGCAGAAGTTGCAATGCTCCACCCAGCAATGAAAGCAAAAAGAGCAAATCTTCTAGAAATAACATCCACCGATGGCACCTCAAAATATCCAAGCAGTGCCTTAACCCATGATGGGGATTCTTCGACTTGCTTTTTTAGCTTGCTTTTCAGATTGATTTTGGATTTCTTACGGTGTGAGTAGCTTTTCATTATTATCTTATCATAAGCACCTTCAATAGCCTCTTCACTTTCTTCATACCCAGCATATTGTTGAAGAAGGAAATGTCTTGCACTCCTGATCTCTTCTTCAGAGGCATCATAATCAACACCGAGAAGCTTGTAGGGATCCCATGTTTGGTGTCTTGAGAATACCGGAAGATGCTCTACAGACACACATAAAATTAGCTCAACTGCAGATATAATTGCTAAACATGGTACTGAAACAACCACCAGTACAACAAAACAAAATTTAAGATAGAATCTCCTAAATCCTAAAGAAACAAAAATAACACATAACTGACATAAGAGCTGTGAGGAAGAAAAATCTACAGAAAATATAACGATTCACCGGCCAAGCAAGTTCATCACAAGTTAGGCTAAACTTTGGTAATTCAATGGCTAAATTTTGCTAACTCAATCTCCAACACTGGCAACTTGCAAACAAGAGGCTTCAATTGCAAATTTTGCAATGCACCAGTGAAAGTGAAAGAAAAAGAACAGCCAAACAATCACTCAACAAATGTTTCTTGCAGCTAAGTAAATAAAACTGGCCATTTGATGTCTTTTATCAACTAATTGTGTTCACAATAAGAAACAGCATCTTGTGAAGATGAAACAGGACCTACGACTTTAAGTTTGTTACCGAACTGTGGCTCCAGAAGCATGACCTAAAGAATGCCAACAAAATTATAGTAAGTTATCCAGAAGACCAGAACCTTGCACTACCAAAAACAACTAATTTCCAGTCTCACAATATGGAAAGTGGGTTTGTACCTACAGTCCACCTGGCTTGATCTCAGCAGAACAACGAAGCTAGGAAAAATAGATGTGATCAGCCAGTTAACACCAGTTCCAAGATTGACAGAAAGGACTAGGTTATGTAATCTGGGGTGGGATATGGGTGGTTTATGCCAATCCAGCCAGGCTAAACGTGTTTGTTCCATGGGACACATTGTTCATAATGACAAAAAAGTACAACAGAGGATTGTCACAGACTTTCCTCATAAAGAAGCAAATTCAGCTGATTCCTGGAAGATTTTAGATGTCAAGGTCAAGAATAAACACTTAATTCCCTCAAGAAAAAGAACAAACACTGAAAAACAATACCAGAAGCACTGCAGTTTCTAGGTCTAGGTCCAGAATAGTTCTAGAAATATTGATTAAAGCAAACATGGAAGCAAGCTAATATGGCATTACACCTGGTATTCCGCTAATTGTTGCCAACTGAATTCCAGCTGAAAGTACTGTATGTGCAAACCATACACCATTTAACTTGAAGGCTAGAACTCCCTCCTTAGTTTCTACCATTCAGACAATCACAAGTTTCCTTCTTTCGTGATCAAATTGAATTTATCTTTATTTTCCCTCCACAATAGCTAGGCAATACCAAATCAACCGACACAGTGAACTAGCATATTATTACTTAACTCATCGCTTATTTGCATAGGCAAACCAAAATCTACCTAAAATTGTTGCCCTTGCCGTAAACTAAGCAAAGCTGCAAAGCTACCATGATATTTAGCTTCCAAAGTCAGCAAGGTATCAGGTCAGCCAGCGCAATAAAAAGTTACACAAACCAACCAAAGCACTAGCTGGAGCTAGGGTTTCTCCGCTCTTACCGCCACTGTAGCCGCCGGTGCCGACGGAAAGGCTCGCGGAGCACCGGGCGCGCCGCAGCCGCGGGAGGGACGCGCCTCCCCGTCCCGCCGCCACACCATCCTCCGACCCGCCGCTGCGCGATTAACCAAATCGACACGGTCCGATTAGCAGTGGAAGGTGGAAATTAAGACGTAGAGGGGGAGGGACGGAATTGAAGCATGGGACTCGCGCGTACGCGTGGTAGGGCCTCGGGGGCCGCCGGAGCGGACGGGTGAGGAAGGCTGCCTGGCCGAAGGCGACGGCCGCCTGCATCTCCGGCGCCCGCGTCGAGGTGGAGGTCGGAGGTGGGAGGTAGGGAGGATGGAGGCGGCAGGTGAGGCGAGCTCGGAGGGAGAGGAAGAGAAGTAGAGAGAGGGGGGAGATTGGATAGAGGAAGACGGAGGCGGCGAGGTAGGTGGGTGGGTGCGCGTGACGCGTTTGTGGGCTTTGATAGGCCAGGTCGGCCACAGCTCTCAGCTTGTGGCCTCAACTCTCGGCTGGGCTCTTTTGGGCTGTATCTGTGGTTTTTTATTTATAATTTTTAAATTTTAACTGTTTATAAAAGATAATACGTAGAAAAAAAATAACCATATATAATTTTAGTTGGTATAGTTGAACTTATTATAATATATACTATAATTTACCTGTAGATCTTGTTGGAAATATAAGCACATGTGGGTTCAATTTATTCCATAAATAAATCATGACATCATGCACGCAAAATAACAGAACCATCACAGGCATAAATGATCTAGATATGTAAACCAGGAAATTATACATGAACAGATCTAATACGGAGAATATGACTGTTACTACCGATGATTCTGTTCTGACCGGTTTGGCGATGTTGACGCTGCAGGCACGGTGTGGATGACACGAGGTCGATGACGATTCGCCGAAACCGAACGACGAGGAAGACGAGCCAGAGCTACAGCAAGCAGTCGCGCAGAGCGCTTCTCAAAAACCTTATTCGCCCTCTCCCGATGCAGGACTTCGAAGGCGACGGTTCCGGAGACCTGCTCTCCCGAACGGCAGTGCACGCCGGCGGACGGGACAGAATAGACTACGTGGGACGACGCAGCACAATGGAGGAGGCAAAAACCTTAGATTGATTTGCATCTGCTGTATGGAGTCGGCGACTCAGTATTTATGGAGAAAACAGGACGTGTGATCAAGACGCCTGCACGTTCTCCATAACTCGTAACCGAAACGAATTAGTTGCGCGTAACCAATCCGGATTCACCGCTACTCAAAACAGCAAAAATAAAACTGCAAAAAGAAGCCGCGTCTGCGCAAGCATCTGGAGCCGATTTTGGCGGACCATTCACGCAGGTGCCGTGCACCCGCGCCCCCGCCCGGCCCGGCCCGGCCCGACGAGGCGAGGCGAGCGAGCACGCGCGTGTGATCCTCTAGTTCTCTCCCACACATGCCTCAAGTGGCTAGGAGTGCACCATCCCTTTTAAAGTGGTCTTCCTCTCCTAGAACTAGCAATGTGGTACTAAAATTCACATGCATGCCTCCTTTGCATGAGTGGGCCTTTGAGATTTAAAAGGAATTATTCTTTTGTATGGGCTTGGCCCACACAATTCAACAATCCCCCACCAGATCTCAAAGTCCCACAGAGATTTACCTGAATTCCAATGTACTGTTTATATATCAGTGTTTCGATGGAGACCGATTAAGGTTGAACATCCACTTAGAACTCCGAGCTACACTTACTCACAACTTGGACAATGGACTACGCCTTGAATTGCAAGTTTGGTGCAAGCAAGCTTCACTTAGAGACTTAACTGATACTAGGCCGCCAGTAGGCTACCCCTCGGTTGGAGCGTATAAGTCATACTCCTTGGTCTCTTCATGAGCTTAGTAGGAGATTTTCCCAAAATCTCCGTAGACTGCGACTAACAGTCGGGCTCATATAGGTGTGTTCTTTCAAGAACGTTCTGCAGGATAACGTCTTCGCTTCTGAAAGCCAATGGAATACATTAAGGCCTTTAACCAACCTGCCTTGCAGTTTCTGAGAGAATTGCATCTTCACATAGAGAGGATGAAATTACTCTCCTCCAGTTAACAAATGGCTTGTTTTTCCCAGATCCTAATTCACGGGATCTCCGATCACATAGGTTGGGTTACTAGCATAGATAACTCACATGGGTCTCATACCCATCTCCTTCGATGCACTATCTATCACATTCCGTGATAGTCCCTTTGTAAAGGGATCTGCCAGGTTTTTATCTGTTTGGATGTAATCCAAGGTTATAACTCCGGAGTTTCTCAATTTCCTGACAGACTTCAATCGTCTCTTAACATGCCTAGACGATTTCATATTATCCTTAGAACTGTTCACTTTAGCGATAACGGTTTGATTATCACAGTTCATAAGGATAGCTGGCACTGGCTTTTCCACTGTAGGTAGATCCATCAATAGATCTCGTAGTCATTCTGCTTCAACAGTAGCAGTGTCTAGTGCCGCAAGCTCTGCTTCCATGGTTGACCTCGTCAAAATGGTCTGTTTGCAAGACCTCCATGAAACAGCACCACCACCAATAGTGAAAACATATCCACTAGTGGCTTTGATCTCATCAGCATCAGAGATCCAATTGGAATCACTATAACCCTCCAGCACCGACGGGTACCCAGTATAGTGAAGTCCAAAATTCGAGGTACCTTTCAGATAGCGCAACACTCGCTCAAGCGCCTTCCAGTGATCACCTCCTGGGTTAGATGTAAACCGGCTCAACTTGCTCACAGCAAAAGAGATGTCTGGCCTTGTTGCACTAGCTAGGTACATAAGTGAGCCAATTATCTGAGAATATTCCAGCTGATTCCTAGCAATTTTCTTATTCTTACGAAGTAACACGCTAGGATCATAAGGTGTTGGAGAAGGCTTGCTGTCAGAAAAGCCAAAACGGCTCAAGACCTTTTCCACATAATAAGATTGCAAAAGTGTAATCCCATCCTCACCTCTAACCAATTTAATGTTTAGAATAACATCAGCCACTCCCAGATCTTTAATATCAAAGTTTTGAGACAAGAATGATTTGACCTCATTTATCACACTGATGTTTGTCCCAAAAATCAAGATGTCATCCACATACAAACATAGAATAACTCCCTCGCCCCCACCATAGCGATAGTATACACATTTATCTGCCTCATTGACAGCAAAGCCTGCAGATGTCAGTGTTCTATCGAACTTCTCATGCCACTGCTTAGGGGCTTGTTTCAGACCATACAAAGATTTCAACAGTTTTAACACCTTGCCTTTTTGACCTTCTACTACAAATCCATCAGGCTATTCCATGTAAATTTCCTCATCCAGCTCTCCGTTAAGAAAAGCTGTCTTAACGTTCATTTGATGAACGAGAAGACCATGTGAGGCAGCCAAAGCAAGTAGTACTCGAATTGTGGTCAGTCTAGCAACAGGTGAGTAAGTATCAAAGAAATCTTCGCCTTCTTTCTGAGTATAGCCCTTGGCAACAAGCCGAGCCTTGTACTTTTCAATAGTACCATCAGGCCTAAGCTTCTTTTTGAACACCCACTTGCACCCTACAGGTTTGCACCCATAAGGTTTATCTGTCAGCTCCCAGGTTCCATTAGCGATAATGGAATCCATTTCACTACGGACAGCCTCCTTCCAGTAGTCTGCATCAGGGGATGCATACGCTTCTGAAATAGACTTGGGAGTGTCGTCCACAAGGTACACAGTGAAATCATCACCAAAGGATTTGAATATCCTTTGTCTCTTGCTCCTTTTAGGAGTTCCACTGTCATCCTCCTCATTGGCAAGTTCATGTGTATGTTCAAAAGGTTCAAGTGATGTGATTGAACTGGGAATTATTTCAGAAGGTTGACTAGTGGTGTTATGTGTATCCTTCATTGGAAAAATATTCTCAAAGAATGTTGCATCTCGAGACTCCATAATTGTACCAACATGCATGTTAGGTACCTCAGTTTTAACTATCAAAAAACTATAGGCAATGCTATGATTAGCATATCCCAGAAAGACACAGTCCACAGTTTTAGGTCCAAGCTTGCGTTTCTTAGTTATTGGCACATTAACTTTCGCCAAGCACCCCCATGTACGCAAGTAAGAAAGTGATGGTTTTCTCCCAATTCATACCTCGTATGGTGTTTTGTCCTTATTTCTGTTAGGAACTCTATTTAATACATGATTAGACGTTAGCAAAGCTTCCCCCCACCATGCCTTAGGTAAGCCCGCAGTGTCTAACATGGTATTCACCAAGTCAGTCAACATGCGATTTTTCCTTTCGGCAATCCCATTTGACTCGGGAGAATAAGGAGGCGTCCTCTCATGTATAATGCCATGTTCCTCACAAAATAAGTCAAATTCGTTTGAGAAATACTCTCCACCACGATCTGACCTAAGTCTTTTTATCTTTCTATTTAACTGGTTTTCAACTTCTGCCTTATAGATTTTAAAATAGTCTAAAGCCTCATCTTTCGTTTTCAATAAATACACATAACAGAACCTAGTTGCATCATCAATCAATGTCATGAAATATAGTTTTCCACCCTTCGTCAACACGCCATTCATCTCAGAAAGATCTGAATGCAGGAGTTCTAGTGGTGCCAAGTTTCTCTCCTCGGCAGCCTTGTGAGGCTTACGAGGTTGCTTTGATTGCACACAGCTATGACATTTAGAACCTTTGGTGATGGAAACGTTTGGAATTAAATTCATACTGGAAAGCCGAGACATCAAACCAAAATTAATATGACATAGATGTGAGTGCAAAACATTAGCCTCATCATCCACACTGCCACAAATATGGTTCACAGTCTTATTGCAGAAATCTGAAAGGGAAAAGCGGAACAAGCCTCCGCACTCATAGCCTTTACCAATAAAATATCCATGTTTAGACACGACTACTTTATTACACTCAAATACCAACTTAAGCCCGTCTCTACATAAACGGGAGCCACTAACGAGATTCTTGTCTATAGAAGGGACATGCTGCACGTTCTTCAGCTGCACGATCTTTCCTGAAGTAAACTTCAGATCTACCGTGCCAACACCATGAACAGTAGCATGTGACCCATTCCCCATTAGGACGGAGGAATCCCGGGCGACTTGATAAGAAGAAAACAACGAAATATCAGCACACACATGTACATTAGCTCCTGTATCAATCCACCAATTGGTAGATTGACTAACTGAAAGAACAGTAGGTAAATTACCATACCCAGTCCCATCTCTAGTCTTGCCAATGGTCACGTTGACGGACTTAGAAGTTTGTCCTACATGTGCCTTCTTTCCTTTGCGTTGTGGGCACTTCTTGGCCATGTGACCAGGCTCACCGCACACAAAGCAAGTTCTATCATCCTGATTGTTGTTGTTGTTCTTCTTCTTGAAGTTGGTTGTCTGTTGGGTTTTGACAAATTTCCCTTTGTTCTTGCTTGAGGGTTTCTGTACCACATTGGCACTAGACTGCCCTCCATCACCCTTAGACACAGCGTCCTTTTCCCGAGCTTTCTCCTCAATTTCAAGAGACTCAATCAGATTCTCAACAGAGTACTCTTGTCTCTTGTGTTTGAGTGCTGTTCCGAAATTCCTCCATGAAGAAGGTAATTTCGCAATAATACATCCAGCCACAAACTTGTCGGGTAAGGCACACTTCAGGAGTTCGAGTTCCTTGGCAATGGCCTGTATCTCATGAGCCTGATCTACTACAGAACGGTTATCAACCATCTTGTAGTCATGAAATTGCTCCATGACATACATGTCATTGCTGGCATCAGTAGCACCGTATTTGGAATTCAGTGCATCCCACAACTCCTTCGCGTTTGTCATGTGCATATACACCTCGCACAGACGATCAGCAAGAACACTAAGAATGCATCCAACAAAGAGAGTAGTGACAGTCTCGAATTCTTTCTGCTTTTCAGCATCAAGAACACCTTCAGGCTTGCCATTACTAACCCAGAATACATTCATAGCAGTAAGCCACAGAGTGACCTTGATCTGCCATCTCTTAAAGTGCACACCGGAGAACTTATCCGGCCTCAGTGCATCGGCAAATCCAACCATAGTAAAACCACAGTGCCTACAATAGGGTTTTTGGATTGTTGGAAATATAAGCACATGTAGGTTCAATTTATTCCATAAATAAATCATGACATCATGCACGCAAAATAACAGAACCATCACAGGCATAAAAGATCTAGACATGTAAACCAGGAAATTATACATGAACAGATCTAATACGGAGAACATGACTGTTACGTACCGATGATTCTGTTCTGACCGATTTGGCGATGTTGACGCTGCAGGCACGGTGTGGATGACACGAGGTCGATGACGATTCGCCGAAACCGAACGACGAGGAAGACGAGCCAGAGCTACAGCAAGCAGTCGCGCAGAGCGCTTCCCAAAAACTTTATTCGCCCTCTCCCGGTGCAGGACTTCGAAGGCGACGGTTCCGGAGACCTGCTCTCCCGAACGGCAGTGCACGCCAGCGGACGGGACGGAGTAGACTACGTGGGACGGCGCAGCACAGTGGAGGAGGCAAAAACCCTAAATTGATTCGCATCTGCTGTATGGAGTCGGCGACTCAGTATTTATGGAGAAAACAGGACGTGTGATCAAGACGCCTGCACGTTCTCCATAACTCGTAACCGAAACGGGTTAGTTGCGTGTAACCGATCTGGATTCACCGCTACTCAAAACAGCAAAAATAAAACTGCAAAAAGAAGTCGCGTCTGCGCAAGCATCTGGAGCCGATTTTGGCGGACCATTCACGCAGGTGCCGTGCACCCGCGCCCCCCGCCCCGCCCGGCGAGGCAAGCGAGCGCGCGCGTGTGATCCTCTAGTTCTCTCCCACACATGCCTCAAGTGGCTAGGAGTGCACCATCCCTTTTAAAGTGGTCTTCCTCTCCTAGAACTAGCAATGTGGTACTAAAGTTCACATGCATGTCTCCTTTGCATGAGTGGGCCTTTGAGATTTAAAAGGAATTATTCTTTTGTATGAGCTTGGCCCACACAATTCAACAGATCTCACCTTAAAAAGATGTACCGTTTAAAAGCCATTTACTGTAACAGAAGATCAAAAAGCCAAAGTCTTCCCGAATAGCTTGCTTGGGCAAGCTCTGTTGTCGTGCAAGCAATCCATCCGGATTCAATGGATGATCGGTCTCGGAGGTCTTATCTCATACACACATATATGTTCAATGGAAAAGTATGAGTATGTGCTTCATAAAGTGCTAAATAAATCTAGGATTTATCTACAACCTTCGTTTAAGTTCTAAGGTTTGTTTCAATAGGACTCACACGCGTGTGTACGTGTGGTGGAGTATAGTGTAAGTGTAGTGTACGGTCTCTATTGTAATTAAAAAAACAATATGAACATGGATATTGAAAGCAGACAATCCAAAATGGCGAAAGCTCAATGGAAAAATTCCTACTCGCTTGGGTTTTAGCTTTTGTTTTCCACTTTCTCTCTTCTAATTTCTTAATTTTGTTTTATTAGTGTTTTAGCCTTTTTGTCTTTTTTTTATTTTTTGTATTGTGCGTGATAGCATAATCTTTTTTCATTTTTAAATTACCCGTACATCAACTGTGAAGTAGCGCCCCTGTGATCGAGAATGGTTTATGTGCCTAGGTGGAAAAGCACGAGCTTGCACTTCATAGTGTTAATGATTTATCTCGTGTCCGTAATTCTGTCGAGGTGCTAGCTTGCTACAGGGTGCATTCATAGGTGTGTGTTTGGCGCACGCCAGTCGTGGCGTGTACGCGTGTAAGTCTATATTATAATTAAACTAGTTAGAGACCTGTGTGTTACAATAAAATCATAAAAATAATGAGACAAAATTTACTACCTGACGGAACCCGGAGTAACGACTCCTGGATCCTCTGTGTAAATCGCACTAGTCCAGAATCAGCTAGTGCACACAGTATAACAAAGATAAATACCAAGCACAAATGACTGATTATATTAAATAAAAGGTACGGCCTTATGGCCAAGTCTTACATCAACGCACATTGGCAAAATAAATAAAGAAAATAACTGCGGAAGCAAACTGATAAGAAGCGAAGCCCAAGCCTGCCTACAGGCAAACGACAGTAAGACGCGGCCTACTCGTCCAGATCTTCACCGTAGTTGACGTCTTCCTTCTCTGTGTGGAAAAAGTAAGGTGAGTATAAACTTGTACTCCGCAAGTCACACGGAAAATGCACCATAATGATAAAGGCTTCAATGTAAGGCTTATAGGGTTAGTTTGCATAAAACAACATTTAAGAAATACAATAAGTAGATTGAAATTGCTGAATTTAATACAGTAAGTAAAAACAATACTTGTAGTAGAAAGTAATACCGTCAGTGCAGGCTCCGACCATACATCAACCTATCCACGGGCATCCCACCCGGACCATCTTTTCCAAAAGCTCACGTATGGATTCCATCTATCCACACGCTTTCACTGCGCAACTCTGATGAATTCCATCCATTCACTAGATTTCAATCTCTCACGGATTCCATCCATCCGCAAGGTTTTCATCTCTCGTGGATTCCATCCATCCACAAGGTTTTCAAAATATTTTGAAAAACAAAGTATAATCCATGAAAAACATTTATTCAGCTTGCCCATGACCGTGGGCACGGCTATCCAGGATAGATTATACACTCTGCAGAGGCAGTGGCAGACCCAGGACTAAATTTTAGGGGGGGGCTAGCGAGACATAATGTACAAAAGATAAACATACTAAACATAAAGCGAACTATATTTTGCAATCCAAAATCACACATAATTAAAATAGGAACATAGTAAAAATACAAAATACAACAAAAATTATACCTTGGTAATAGAAAATGTGTCTTCCAATGCCCATAAATATATGTAAGCAGTTATCTGCACACCAAAATTAGCAAACTTAGTGATAAAATCAGAAATTGTATTTGTGAATAGTTATAAAGATTGAAAAAAGGATGAACCGATGAAACATACCAGTAACTAGGATTGAGTAGTAGTAGTGCAAGTACGAGGCAATAGTATTCTACGAGATTTCATGCTTTGAAAGCGTTTTCTAATTCTATCATCATCAAGGTTTCTAAAAATCTCTCGCTCAGTGTAGCATATCATCAAGTCACTGAACCACTTATCCGCTACTCTATTGCGCAAATCTGTCTTGATAATATTCATTGCCGAAAAGACTCTTTCAACATATGCTGTTGCTACTGGAAGGATCAATGTTAGCTCAATGAGGCGATAGACCAATGGGAATGTTCTATTTTTTCCTGTTTCAACCATCTTTTGAGCTAACTTTGCAATATCACTACATCCATGGAATTCTACACTTCTCCTGACATTGAGAACAAATGTTTGAAGCTGATTTCTTAACAACAAACGGTCAGCTATGTCAAAGTCATCAGCATAAATCTCAGCAAGTCGAACAAGCTTATCTACATCAAACTTGGAGAAAGAGCCTCTTGGATCAAGACAAGACATGCATACCAGTAGCTCTGAAGAAACTTCATTAAACCGATGGTTCATCTCTGATGTAATGGCATCAATAGCAGCAATAAAAATCTCAACATGGTAATAGTGATGGTGAGTCACTGTATGCTTCCTACGTGCAGACATACCTCTAACTGGAATGAGCTCTTCCATATTTGGTATATGAATCTCATTTGATTCACAAAAGTTTTTTACTCGCTGGAATAATGGCTCCCACCCATTGTCTCTCATGTCCTGCAAAAGCATTTTCACATCTACAAGCAAATCCATAGCTTCAACAATATCTTGATCCTTCCTTTGCAAAGCAAGTGATAACTCATTTGTAATGCTTAGCAAGTCTATTAATAAATGCATGATAAAAAAATTCAAAGCTTTCCATTTTCTGTATCAATCCAGATGCTCCACCATGACTTGATGGTTGACATGCATCTTTACTCACAATCTCTAGTACCTCTAATACTGCCTCCCACATTTGGTAAATACGTAGTATGATTTTTAGATGAGAGCCCCATCTAGTATCGAAAGGTCTAACTAGGCTCATTTCTTGATGCAACCATGTGCCAGTGACAGTCTTATCATTCTCTAGCTTCTCTAACAAGACATCTTGATGCTTTGCAAGCAATGCATCCTTTCTTTTACAAGATGCACTCACAGTGGTCACTATTAAGGGAATATAGTTGAAAAAATCAGCAATAGCTCTACTACAATTTGCAACAGTCACAACCACTAACTGCAATTGATGGGCAAAGCAATGGACATAGAAAGCATACAAATTCTCATCTCAGATCTGCCTTTGCAAGCCATTAAATTCTCCTCTCATATTTGAAGCTCCATCATAACCCTGCACTCGTAGCCTAGAAATTGGTAATTGGTGCTCTCCAAGCAAATCAAATAAAGCTTCCTTCAATGCAGCAGATGTACAATTTGATACATGCTTAATACCAAGAAACCTTTCAAGAACCTTCCCTTGATCATTCACAAACCTGTATGGCAATTGCCACAAATTATGCTAAGTTAAAACACAACCACATGATTACACAAATCAAAAGAATAATGTAAAAATATAAAATAAACTACCTAAAAATCACAGCCATTTGCTCCTTTATTGATATATCTCGTGACTCATCAATTAGCACAGAGAAATTCCTATCTCCAATCTCCTCCATAATCACCTTCGTGACCTCTTGCGCACAAGCTTTCGCAAGGTCCTTTTGAATTTTTGGAGAAATCATCTGACAATTTAAGGGAGCTTTATCGAACACTTTCTTCACTTCCTCATTCTTATCTTTGTACCACTCAACTAATTATCTGAAATTTCCCTTATTGATGGAAGTTGAAGATTCATCGTGTCCTCGGAAAGCTTCACCTTGCATTAGAAGAAATCTTGCACAATCTAAAGAAGCAGTCAAACGAATTTTATATGCAATTTCTGACTCTCGGCCATGATCAGAAAGTCTTTGTGTCACACTTGCCCTTTGATTTTTAAAATCCTCACAGTCCCCCCTTGCAATGTTGTGATAACTACTAGGTCCACCAACATGTTTATCAAATGTTTCTAATGCTTTCTTCCAATTAGAATACCCTGTTGTTGTAAATACATCACTACCAAATTTTTCAGACCTTCCAGGCTTCTTGAAAAGAAAACAATAGAAACAAAAGGCTGCATCCTTTTCCACACTATATTCTAGCCAATCATATCTATTGTACCAAGATTGTTGAAATGCCCTTGAACAATTATTCTGCATTTTGTGAGGAAAATCATGACCTTTTGGTTGGGTTGGACCTCTCAACAAATACGCTCTCCTCACTTGATTTCTAATTTCATTGGCATACTCATTAATAGGTATACGATTTGCTGGATCAGCGATGATTTCATCGGGACTAAAATCCACCCGAGGCTTTTTTACTTGACTCTCATTAGTATGAGGAGTACTACTTGTATTGGATAAAAAAATATTTATGCAATGTCCGTTTCTCCATTTCTTGCAACTCTATAAATCAATAAATGACAATTAAAATACAACATTACAACAGTAAAATCAGTAAATTAAAATACAACATTACAACATTGGCTGTGATGTTTCATACCTATAAAATCAGTAAATCACCCGTTCACCACACCAGATTGGCAGATTACCAGAATACCAGATGGGCAGATTCACCACAGTCCACAGCACAGCAGCACAACCCTTTTGGCCTTTTCAGTCACTGCTGAGTGCTTAGTCCACCGACCGAAGAATCGACAATAAAATAGATCCACTTGACGTCTCGGCCGGCAATCGCCACTCCCCAGCAGTACTGCTCCCCGCCTCCTCGGTCCCCACTGGCCCACCGCCCACTCCCCACTTGTGTCTTCGCCAGCCACAAGAACCGAAGAATCAAGAATCAGCACTCCACCTCCACAGGCCACAGCTCCACTCCCCGCTCGGCGCTCGCGTCTTCCCCAGATTGGCAGATCCACTCGGGCCTCGGCCGCTCCCCGCCTCCCCGCTCGGCGCTCGCGGCTCGCCCTCTCGGCTCTCGCGCCTCGCCTCCTCGCCTTCTCCGCCTCTCCCTCCGCCGGTCCGCCCTACGCCCTCCGGCCCCAGGCCCCAGCGGCCCCTCTCGGCTCTCGCGCCTCACCGCCTCGCCTTCTCCGTCTCTCTCTCCGCCACACCCTCCGGCCCCAGGCCCCAGCGGCCCAGCCCCTCCCCTCCCAGCCTCCGCTCTCCTCCGGTGGGCGCCTGGGCGGTGGTCCGGCACTCCGGCCTCCCTCTCCCTCCCTCTCCATGAGATCTGGCGCGGGCGCGCGGCGGCGGCTGCTCTCCTGCTCGTGCTCGATGCCGCAATGGATCTGGAAAGGCTTCGATGAAGTATTGTTACTGTGCGCCTGTGCTGTGCTGTTGATGTGGATCTGTTCTGGTTTCTTGGTGGGCTTTGCTGTAATTTTGTTTTCGGCCCAAGTTTGTTGACTGTTGTAATGTTGTATTTTGGGCCCAACTTTGCTGTGATGTTTTCGGCGGCTCAGCCTCGCCGTCAGTCCGTCAGAGAGCGGTATCTCCGACCGGCGGTGGGCGGTGGCGCCCCTGCCGGAGGTAGGGGGCTAGGGGGTACCCATGCTCCGGCCGGAGGTAGGGTGGGCGCCAGCCCCCCTTGACCCGCCGGTCGGTCCGCCACTGTGCAGAGGTTGTACAGCTTTACCCACAAGACACGATCATCCCGTTGTACCACTAGATTACACACTTCCTTAGGTGTGCGGTGGGGAGTCATGACAAGGCTTTTACAATGCAAAGCCTTCAACCTGGTCGAGCCAACTCTAAGGTTTCACCCCAGTAAGGAATCCACCAGACCGGGACCCCTCTTGAGCCTAGACGAGACTTCTCATGGCTTAACCACGCTCGCCCAAGTGAGACTTCACATGGCACCAACCACACTCACTTTCAGCCTACGACTTGACTCAGGTTGGGACTTCGCAAATTATTCAGCCAGAGCTGTCCCATACCAGCCATGTGGTAGTACGATTAGGGCTTTGCAACAGTAGCTCACAGACCGGTCCTTAATCTGACTTAGGCCCAACCACATACCCCCCGTGCACGACAATCAACCACTGCGGCTCCAACCAACAGGGCATGCCTGCACCCACCAATCTAACCAATTACCTAAGTCTAAACCAGGTTTTATATTTTGTTTTCAAAATATTTCATAACACTCCTTGACTCACCAAAGTCAAGAGTACATATCAAAAGTATAACATTTTATGTGAAAAGGTTCATCATTTTATATGAAAAGGTATCCAAAAACAAATAATATGACTACGCTGGGCTAAGCATTTGAATAAACTCTCTAGCCAACACTAATGTATTAACTAGAGTTTGATTCTAGGGTGACAAGGTATAAGGGATTCAATAACAATGAAGGAATTAACAAGTAGGCAATATTTAAACTTAAAACAGAATTGAAATAAGTTGAATAAAAATAGGCATGCAATATAATTTAAATCAACATAATTTTATTTTGAAAACTGGGATCAACATGATCAAGAAGTGTGACTTGCCTTGCTCTTCAAATTGGTTTGAATCTTCGTCGTCGAATTTTCCTGATTCGTCAAAGTCTACACGATAAAATAACCCACCAAATTCAAATTAAATTTAAATTGACTTCAAATATTTGAATTGAGGCCAGGAATAGATAGAGGGGAATTTTTGATGAATTTAGAAATTTGAATGGGCTAAATCGGAGTTAGGACGAAGAAGAACGGACTCCGGAAAGTTTGAAAAGAGAGACAATGGAAAAAGTGGATTTTTGGAATTATTTTCCTAAAGGAAAATCTGAATTATTGCGTCAGCAGGGAATTTAATTTCTGCTGATTTATTTTTCAACGGGAAAAGGGACTTATGACGCCAGCATGACGTCAGCCCGAGTGAGGCCGACTGACCGGTGGGCCCTTGGTCCATGGACTAGGCCCACGGGAGGAAAACGCCGCTGAGGTGGCGGGGTGGTGGCGTGGCAGCCGACGTGGGAGGAACGGGGCGAGGTGGTGCTGGCGTGGCGCTATGTCAGCCGCCACGCAAGCACGGAGGCGCTGACGTGGCCGGCCGGTCGAGGTGGCGCACGGGCACGCCGGGCTTGCCGGTGCTCCGGCGGGCGGCGGCCGGCGGCGAGGGTTGGGAGAGAGAGAGAGGGCACCGTGGGGATCTCAGAGAGGGGCACGGCCTTACCGGCGGCGAGCGGAGGCGGCCGGCGGCAAGCGCAGGGCGGCGGCGGCACTCGGGTCTAGGCGGCGGCGGCGGTGGAGCGCTCGGGAGGGAGGGAGGAGTGGCGGGGGATGAAGTGCGGAGTGAGGCGGGCCGGTGGGGGCTTTTATAGGGGCCGGGGAGGAGGGAGGCCGGGAGAATTGGTCGCCGGAGTGGGGGAGTGGGCGGCGGCGATTGCGGGCGATTCGGGGGGAAAGTGGGCGGCGGTTTGACGCGGGATAGGCGGGAGGTGGGTGCGGGGTGCGTGCGGCGCACGAAGATGGGCGGCGTGGCCGAGGTGAGCGGGGTGGTGACCGGGTAGGGCGGGCGGCGGTTGCGGCCGGGGAGGGCGGGCGCGAGGAGGATGAAAGCGGCGCGGGGATGACGGAGGCAGGGTGGCTGACAGGTGGGACCCGCGGAGCAGAGAGACGGAGAGAGGGGGAGGCGCGGGCGGCGGGGATTGAGGCCACGTGGAGGGGCGCGGATCGGGCGGCCGAGGGGAGTGAAGGAGGTGGGCGGCGGGGATGAGCTTGGGCGGGCGACGTGGCGCATAACAGGCCGCACACTTGGCGCCCAAAGGGAAGGGAAAGGCGGGATGATGCGGTGGATCCGGTGGGCGGCGTGGACTGATCCCGGCCATCCACGTGGCGGCCGGAGGGTAGGGGAGGGGTTTAATTTTCGGATTTTTGTTTTAAGATTTTTCAGAAAAGCCCAGAATATTCAAATGAGCTCAGAAAAATATGAAATAAACTTCAAAAATTCCAGAAAAATTCAGAGAACCTCCTGGACATTTTTGGGACCTAATAAAATTATTTATAACTAATTTTGGCTCTATAATTTTATATTCAAAATACTTTTAAATTTCAAAATTACATTTTAAACTCCTGAAAATTCAGAAAACCCAAATAAAATCCAATTAACTCCAAATATTTAATTTTGACATAGAATTTTTATACAAAATCAAAATATTATTTTATTTAATAATATTTTTAGGTTTTACTTAAAATACTTTTCAAATCCAGCTTTTTCAAAACAGAAATTCAGGGCAAATCCAAATTTAAAACTTAGGCACAAAAATACTTATTTTAATTTAAATTGTATTTTAATTAATTTTTATTTGTTTGTTTGTTTATTTTTATTTTACTAAAAATCTGGACTGTTACACTACCTAACTAACTTCACACATCAAACATTAGAGAGCAAACGATAGAAATAGAAGGGTAGCCAGAATGCGCGAGGAGATGGAAAAGTGGAGGGGTGGGCGGTTGTATCCTGAGAGAAAAAGGAGGAGAAAGATAAATGGTCCAGATCAAATTGGATGGCTGAGAAGAGAGGATAGAGAATGGACCAACCACCAACTCACACTTCTATGGGCCTGTTCTTTTCGGCTGCGGCTCATGGCTTTTGGCTGAAATTTTTGAATTTTGGCTGTTTACGGTACAGATTACGGAGAGATACTCACTTGCGATTTTGCCTGGTACAGATGTTGGGCTTTTAACGCATAGATCGTTTAACTTGTAGACCCCATCTTGAGAAAATACTATGTTTGAAAGTTGGGTACTGTAGCAAAAGCTAAAAGCCGCCAGCTTTTGAGGTAAAGAACAGGCCCTATAATAATAAAGAAAAATGCCTCAGATATTAAAACAATGAAAAAAAGGGTGGATCGATAAAAACCAAAGCATTTTCTTTTCGAGCCTTTCAAGTTGGTTTTATCTACATTTGTAACTATTTGGTACGTACAAACGAGTGCGTTGCATGGATTGCATCGCACATACGAAAAGTGCCGTGGTTGCAATCTCGTAAGGCTGCACCTGCACGTCATCTTTATAAAGCTCGAAAACGAGAGCTGCACCTTCACTCTCCTCAATCTACTACCTTTTCATCAATGCGACCAAAAGTCCAAAACGGTCTCCCTGACATGACCATGCAACCAAACTTCCAATTGGCTGCACTGGATTACTTATGATCGCAACGGATGATTTTTAATTAAAAATAAATAATAATAATTAAAAGAAGTAAAATTTAACGGATGAAGCGAGTGGTGAAGAAAATAAGAAAGATGCATATACAAGATAAGAGCGAGAGAAGTGAGATGCATGATGTATTCGTGATTCCCTGGTTTGTCTGATTGTCTCCAGAATAAGACAGGAGCGAAATAAGTGAGGAAACATCTTCGAGAAATTGAATGTTCTATTAGCTTCAAAAGACATAAGTAGAACAGAAAATAAATCGTAGTTGATGTCCCTAGAGATCACTACCTCAATAACCACTTTGGAGGCTATTAAGGGTGCCTTTGGTTGAGCTTTTGGGAGTTGCTTTTGCTTCCAAAAAGCCAAAAGACAACCAAAGGGGTGGAAACTAGAAGCTGCTTTTTCAGAAGCAGCTACTTTTGGGTAGTACAGTTTTGAAAGCACCTTGGACCCTGCTTTTGGCTTTCTGCTTTTTGAAATGGTGAAAATAGAGAGTTGTTTCACAGTTGTTTCAAGGAAAATAGAGATAGGAGGTAAGTTTTATACTTATTTGAACCAAACAGCTTACAGCTTTTCCACAGCCCACCGCCTACAGCAGTTTTTCCACAGCCTACAGCTCACAACAGTTTTTTCAGAAGCCACAACTAAACCAAACACACCCTAAAGTTGCTAGGCAAACTAGCTCATCACCTTTCCTGATATACCCACGAATGAAAGTGGGAATCGAATCTCTTGCAAGAGAAGAGGCACGGTGCTACAGCCTATAGTAGGATGCCTTTTCTGGTGGCTATCTATCTGATCGTAAAGCCATTTACAATATTAGTTTAAACACTATCCGGAAAGTGTCATAGCAAGCCATATATGGTCCTGTTCTTTTCAACTTCTAAAAACTGGTTTTCGGCTTTTCTACAGTAACTAGCTTTTAAACGAAGTATTTTTTTCAAGATAGGGTCTACTAGTTAATTGTAGTACATACTTTACTGAGTTCATTTATATCGGCAAAAACCGCACGTGAGTTTCTGTTACTCTATAATCTCTCTTACAAACAGCCTAAAAACCACAAGTCGTAGCCAAAAGCCGCAAGCCACAGCCAAAAAGAATATGCCCTATATAGTAGCGATTCTGAGATACTGACGCTTTCCCTCTCAAAAGGAGTGTTAGATGTTTTTCCAAGAAACTTCAGGGGTGTTTATTTGGGCTTTTGAAACTTGAGCTTCTAGCTTTCTGGTACTGTAGCGACTTATTTTGCACTATAGCAGATAATACTTTTTTTAACGTAATAAAACAAAAAATAAAAAAAAATTATATCATTACAGACAATGCAACGGAATAAGAAAAAAAGCTTTTAAAGTTTGAGCTTCTAGCTTTTCTAGTACTATAGTAGCTTTTTCACTGTAGCTGCCGATAGCTTTTTCAACGTAATTAAATAAAAAATTATATATCATAAATAATGTAAAGGGATAAGAAAAAAATACAAAAAAGGTAAAATAAAAAAACTAGAAAACGAAATTAGGAAGCTTGAACCAAGAAGCTGCCTGTCTTTTCTTGCCAGGGGTAGGAGGATCTGGTTCCAAAGAAGCAATGCCCAATTTGGCCTCCAGAATTAAGAACACCTAGGAAAATCCATGTTGCGTTCACTGTCATTTTGGATGACGAAACAATGCGACCCCATGGCCAAATTATTCCGAGTATATTACTTAAAGATAATCTTTCTTTAGCGCATGCATGTCATGCGCTAATTTCATGCTGTACTGCGGTCGGTGTAACAAAATAGGAGTCAAATGCTCTTGAATTCTAGTAGAGTACTATACTACTTGGCTGAATGTTTTTATATAATCAGTGAATTAGTTGGCCAATACATTGCTTATTTATGGCTTCCATAAGCTTTCAATTTTTTATTATTATAAAAAAAAGGCATAGAGAGGTGATAGGTGAACCACATGAGAAAAGTCAGACATGGCTAATTTACGACAATGAGCAAAGTCAATGAAGGATGGAAAGCAAGAGGGGCTCGTACTTGTCTGCACCGTTCATATAGGTTTTTAGTTTTGATTTATAAATAATAATAATTTATAGAGAAACTGTTTGTAAAAAAATTTATAGGAAGATTCACGTATGATTTTGGCCGATATAAATGAAGCCGCTGCAGTGTGTGCTAAAATCAACTAGTAGACCCCGCATTGAAAAGATACTCTGTTGAAAAACTATATACTGTAGGAAAGTTATTTACTATAGAAAATCAGTTTTTAGGACCAAAACGAACACGACTTGTGGCTACAGTAAACTACTACTAACAGTCAATTTAGTTCCTGCGTTGCCTGAAAGTAAAAGGAAAACTAAGCTCTCACTTTGGCAAGACACATGTGTACATCATACGAGTTTTTCTTCCCGGCTCCTAATTAAAGTCGTTCATGTGATCTGTTTGATATTGGAAGCGACAGCTTACCTGATAAAACCATTCTGTAAGACCGATGAAACAAGCATAGCTCACACTTGTACGGACACATGTACTGGGGAGCGAATGACAGACTAGTACAGGTTGATGAAAAGCCCAGTTTGCGAAGATAAAAAATGGAAGTGGAGGACTACATGGCTATGCCATGATGAGATACATACACGATTACATGGGTGATCACTGACGGCAGAGAGGCTTCTTAATTCAGGTACACAAATACACAATCACTTCGTAATTTGTACTACTATCTCCTGACCAACAAGCAATTTTACTACAAGGGCAGATCTTCTGAATCATCTCTGCATCTTATATTGCTTTGATTTCGATCAGAAGGCAAGGAAGAAGCGCTTGTTCCTGCGGCCGATGGAGTCGGCGGCGACGAGGTTCTTGGCGATGAGCTTCTGGGCTTGCCGGCTGTTGATCTCCACCCTCATGCTGTCCGTCTTGTCCATCTTGTCGTACGCCGCTTTCTTCCCCGCTCCCCTCTTCCCGCCGCCGCCGGCCCGCAACTTCGACTTGATCCCGTCGACGAACCTCCCCAGCTGCCCCATCATCACCGTCCTCTGCAGAGTACAACTCAAACTGATGTCTGATCCTGCAAGAAACATCACATACAAACGAGGTACAACATGGTGTGAGCGAGCTGAGCTTGTACAGCCAATAAGCTGAGTTCAGTGATACTACACATGGGGTAACACTGTAACAGAATAAGATACCTAAGCAGGAAGAGGAGCAGCTGCAGAAGCTGAAGCCAAGGCAGAGAACAAGAAGAGTATACACGAAGGGGCAGACAGGTTAGTACCGGTGGTGGTTATATACATGGCCACACAAGACATCAGACGCTATATAGAACCATGGAATGGAAAGGTGAGGCAATAGAAAACGACCTGAATATGAGATCGCTTTTAATTAAAGGAAAGAAAAAAGGCATTCGCTATCTATCGAATAAGAACTACATAGTAATGGAACGAAATTTAGACAGTTATGGGACGAAATTTAGACAATAATCAAATTTAGACAACAAAATGGTAAACCTGGGTTAGAGTTTGAAACACCCCAAAAATTCAAAGTTTTTTGAGCCTTTTATTGAATTTTGCTTGAATTCTTCTCCCTTTCCCAATTTGGCAATTCCTAGCAAATTAGGCTTTCTCCTTTTGGCATTTACGCCTTTTCCTCTCTCTAGCGCCGCGCGCAACGCCTCTCCACAGCCTTACCCCGTTGGCTGTCGCACACGTCGCTCCCTCCCCTCGCAAACTTGCGGCCGCCGTAGCCTGTACGTTCACACCTCAGCTGTCAACCTGGTCCCACTGGTCAGCCGCACCCCTCTACTCTCTCTTGCTTCGCGCGCCACTGCCTTTGCGCCCGTTCTCTCCTGCAGCTCCTCTCCCTTGCCACCAAGCCATGCCGTACTCACTGTGTCAAATCTCCACCAAGTTTTGCAGAGTTGCAGCGTCACCTCCCTCTCTACCTCCCTGCACAGCGCCAGAACCATCTCATCGCCCTCTCCTTGCGCTGGAAGCTCACCCCCGAACCACCTTTCCGCAATAACCGACTTCCACCACCTTTAAAGCCCGAAGCTCACTTCCTCAAGCTTCCTGGCACTTCCATGCACCTCCCAGAGCCACTAATTTCAAGCCAAGTCCATCGCTTCGCCGTCGATCGCCGCCCTGCACCCGGTGAGCCCTAGAGGCAAACCCATGACTCCTTTGATTATTTTTCAATTCATTGCACTAAATTGGTCCTCTCTGTCTATGGAACACGTTGGTAAACACTCCCGGGTGAGAGCATCCGTCTAAGACCCTGGCGACGGAGATCACCATCGGGCGAAGGGCCTTCATCGTAGCTAGCTCACCCGAGCCTCTCCCGATCCAAATCATCCCCACAATCACACTCCTGACACTCCACAGATGGGTAAAAAGCCCTCAATTTGACCAGAAAACCACCGGAGTCCCGAGGCACCGCCGTGAGGGCTGTCGTCTTCTCGGCCGCCGTTAGCCGTCGCGGGTCATCCCTACACTCCCGAAAGCCCCAAAACGGAACCCTAAGTCCTAAACACTGCTCTCTGTTAAACCCATTTTCCCTAAGATGCACTAACGTCACCGCTTCTCAAGGGCCGGCGAGCTTTGTTTTTCCCGCCGGGAGGAGATGTCTGGAGGTTGAAGACGACTCTTGGGGGTGACGTGGTAGTATCGCAGCCGTCGGCTTCCCTTTTCGGTCGTTTCATCCGGACGTCCATATCCCTTTAAATCCTGACCGTTAGCGTTGTTACGGCTCTCCATCCAAGCGCTCACGCTCATCACATCACGTCCGTCCGCGCCGTCCGCGCGTCGCCCATCGGGCGAGGTGTGCGCGCGCACGCTAGGCTTCGGCCGTGCACTCGCATGGGCCGCAGGGCGATTGGCCTGTTCGACTGCGTGGGAAATAGCCGGCTGGGTCGCACTGTTCACCGAGCCGGCCCAACACTATTCACATAGTTTAGAAATTCAGAAAATTCATTAAAAATCCCAGAAAAATCTAGAAAATTCCAAAAATCCCAAAAATACACCATTTTGATCAGCTTGACACCTTGAATCCAAATGTGGCCTCCATTCCACCAAATTCTTCCGTGGCGACACAGGCGATTCTTCCGTGGCGACACCAGCTACGGTTACCGTCACCCCCACGGTTTCCTCTGTAGGGGGCGCGCCCTCGCCGGCCGCTGCGGTGGTTTCCTCGCCAGGAACGACGCCACCCCCCGGGTTGGCGAGTTCCAGCTCAACGAGGGCCGCAAGCGCGGGCTCGTGGGCGTCGGCAGAAGGTGCCGGGGGATCCGAGGCGGCACGCTCCTCCGAAGCAGTATGGCCAGGCCCACCGCCGGTCGCACGCCCCGTCTCAGCTGTGTTAGCTGCCGAAGGGGCTGCCGGGTCGCATACGGCCGCCGGGGAACGGGCCCGGCGTCGCGAGGATAACACCCCCGCAGGGCTATCACCCTCCGGCGCGCTCGGAGTCCCGGTGGGAGGCTCCCCCGGCACCGCGCGCTCGGGCACAGTAATGCCCACAGCCTCGCAGGCGCGATTTACCCACCCTTGCTTAGCCGCCTTGACTGTGGCCTCGCGAGCCTGGTGCTCCTTAAGCGTGTACGGGCCGAGGAGCGCCGCAACCGCGCACTCCGCATCTTCTAGCCGAGCCACTGCGCAGGAGATCACGTCAGTCAGGCGGAGACCAAACAGATACAACAGCACGTGTGAAACGCGCTGAGTGACTTACAAGGAGCGGAGGGCGGAAGCAGGCGAGATACGGATGGGCTGAACCCATCCTCGTGGGGGCCGTTCTGTCCAACATACTTCCCCCGGGAGGAGAGTGGCGCCGCCCCATACATTGTGAACTCCTCGGCTAGGTCGCGCAGGCTCATTCGACGGGCGACACCGACAAGACTCTGTAGCTTTCGCGTGTCGTCAATCTCCGCCTTCAGACTTGGCGTACTGTTAAACGCGATCGGCCCACACCTCGGCATTGCATTCTGATCTTATCGGTCACGGTGTAGTAGAACCACTGCCGAGTCCAGCCGGACGCCCATTGCCCCGACGAGGCTGGCGCGGGGAACAACGTTGCGCACGACGCCCGGAGCACGAAGTCCACACCGCCGAAGTTGGACACCGCCCCGCCAACCTTTCTGGGTCGACAGTGCGCGTCGTTTAGTGTGGCGAATAAGCTCACACTAGGACTCCACCCCTCTGTCCGCATCGCCCACGTGAAGACAGCTAGGCGGAGTATTGCGTGGGGCGTCAATTGGGCTAGCTCCAACTTGTAGGCCCGCAGGACTTCGCCCACAAACAACGTGGAGGGCATTCGAAGGCCGGCGTCGAAGAACGCGGCAAAAACAATCGCCTCCATTGCCCGGGGCTTCGGCTCCGTCTCGTCCCGACGGGGTAGGCGAGCCCCATCGTGATCCACGATCTTCCTCTCATCCACGAGACGCTGCAGCGTCCCTTCGGTCATGTGGCTCTTCCCCAGCACACGGGAACAGCAGCCTCCCGAGTGCTCCATGGCGTCCCACCACTTGTTGGCGCGCGAGCTCCCCCGCGGCACCAGCTTGTACTCCTGGGAAGGATGGGACACCTCGCCCTGGCTAGACAAGGAACCACTGCGGGGATGGTAGGTGGCGTCGTCATGGCTAGCCATCGCTCTTCGTGACCAGGGAGGAAGAAGCAGGGAAAGGAGCAACTGGCGTGACAATTAGCATGGGCGGAAGCAAAGCGGCAGATCAAAAGGCAGAGCAAGAAAGTGTGCCTCCACCTCAACACTAGCACCTTATAAAGGCCGCTCGCCTCTCATATGGTTCGAAGCGCAGACAGATCAAACTCGCTGCGATTCGGCTGCCCAAGATTTGGAAAGAGGAACCGCCGGGACCTAGAGGGCCGTGCCGGGTAGGTGATCAAGCAGCACACAACGCCTACACGCCTTCAACACGCGTCCAACTTCCCTAGGGAAAAGGCGAACGGCCGCGGTCACGCAACTGCTCACATCCCACGACGCACCAGTCGTGAGGCGCCATGTGTCCCACCTCCAGAATAGCAGACTGCACGACGCGACAACCTGACTTCTGCCAGGCCAGGCGTCGGCGCGATTCCAGCTGCCATTAAAAGCGCACTACCAGGCTGCAAGGTCACAACAGCTCTGAAGCGCCACAATATCGGCGCCAAGCTTCAATCTTAGCGTGGGGACGGAGCGCGCGCGCCTACTTCGACTAGGCGCTAGCCTCCGCTGCCACCCGTTCGAAGGGTAGGGGACGGAGCGCGCGCGTGTCTGCTTCAGCAAGCCACTTTCCATCCCAAAACTCGGGCTCCCCAACCACGAGCTTGGAGAAGTTCACAGGCCGCAGGGGACGGAGGGGGCCAAAGGACTCGGCGACATGGCTTCGGCCCTGTGAAGCCCTTCACCATGAGAGGCTCCTGTCGTAGGGGTGGCCCCCACCTAAGCCCAGCAGGCCTGTTAGGAGGTTATAAGAACCAGAGTAACATGTGCAATGACATAAGTGCCCCCAATGAGGAGATATGGGTGTAAGGGCATAATTGTAAAAGCATACTTCATGTGAATATATATATACCAGGATGAGGGGGAGGGTGAGGCAGAACACTCCCACCTCTCCACTACCATCTCTCTCTGTTTGGTCTGTAACCACAACACCCCTGATCTTAAGGAGAAATGTTTTAACTTTATTTGTTTGCAAATAAAACAGCATCCACTCAATGTAATAAAACCAATATATTCCCACCCTTGATTATCCTTGTAAATAGTAAATTAGGGTTTACCCTTATAACTTGCTGGGTACGGTTGTACTCAGACTTGCTAAAACAAAAACAGAAGGCCAGTGGAGCCAAGATGAGCTAGTTGAGGAAGAAGCTCCTGAAGAACCAGTCTTGTCTGAGGAGAATTGGTCTTAGGTCTTAGCCTCGCTCAAGCCGCTTGGGATATTTTTGTAATGTATTGTGGTTTGTGGGCATGCACGCCCACTAGCGAAAACTAGTTGATAAACCCTATATTGTAATAAAAGTTGGTTCTTTTGTTGTAAGCTTGTGCTGTTGTGATGATTGCTCATGTTTAGAACATCGTAACTGTTGATTTTTGTACGGTTACGGGGTTTCATAATGTCTCTAGAAATAGGGGTGTTACAGAGTTCTGGTGATGGCGAGCAACGGCGGTGGCCGAAGTTAGGATTAGGATTCACCCAATTAGGATGGAGTTCTCTAGTCCCTCTGACCATAGATCCTGGCGACGCACGGGGCGTGTTTTCGCCGCCGCACGGATGCCGCTTGCTGTGCTTTACTTAGGGATATGGACAGGAGTGATGCGGTGCAGAGGCTGCTTTTAGTTCTGGGGTGTTGTGAGTACAGCAAATCCTAGGAAGCAACTCTGTTTTGCATTGGGGAAGTTCTGAGGCATGGATGCAGCTAGAACGCTTGAGTTGTGTGGAAATTTGGATGAGTTTGGTGGAACTTTCAGGAATTTCAATCTGGTTGTATCTGGTTCTAGTGGCTGCAGTGTACAAGATTTGGAATTTGACCTTTCTTTCCAAGTTTTGGACTGCTGTGTAGAGTTCTTGCCTATGCTTTATGTGTTTTATTGAACAGTGATCTCAAGAACCAGTTAGTCGAGACAACAGTTGGATTTGATACAGAATGCAAGATAAATATTATAGGGCACTAGAATTATCACAGAAATAAACAGATCCTGAAAACACTTTGAAAGGCTTAAAATATAGTGTACCACTGTCAGTCCTGTCAATTTGTATAAAAATTTCTTTTCAGGTAAATTCTCAGCTCGTAAGCAATGATTTTCTAGATGCAATGCAGTAGGTTATCGTAGAGCGGCAAATCGGTGAGTAAGTCCTATTAACCCTCTCTTAAATTTTGATTATGGGTCCGCCGCTGCTGGTGGATGGGGGTTAGGGGTGGCGATGATAAGTCCGACGATCAGCTAGGATGGATAGGGTGGGATGGTGGGGGCAGGGGCAAGGAGGAGGTGGCGGCACAGGAAGGGGGCGAGGTCAAACGCCGCGTACGCAATGAAGTCAGGAAAGAAAAGATGAGGCAATGCTTGAATTGGATAACCCAACCATAACTAACACTCCGCTCATTTCGACTTGAGCTTCCGATTTCTTGCTTATTTTTCACTATTCATAAATTTTATCTTTTTTCTGAACTTTTGGCTTTTTTAGCTTTTTGGCGTATTCTTTTTTCCCTTATTGGTTTACGTTGTCCGTGATGATCTAACATATTTTTTCTATTTTTTAATTTTTTTAAATTTAATTATGCCAAATAAGACACATTCAGTTGTAGTATAATTTCAGTCAGTTACAGTGTAATTTTAGACATAAGCCACTATTTTTCAGCTCAACTGAACAGGGCCTAAAATGGAGGAATCTTACTGCGCAAACTTTGGTTTGGTTCTGTATTTGTCTCGCTTTAAGATGAGCCAGTTCCACCGGCGGATTCAAACGCTCGTAATCTTGCAGGATTGGATCGGTTTGATGGGCGCCCTCGAGCGCAGCTGCTTCACTCGTCCGGCAGCGGTAACTGTCGCAAGAACTCGTGGTGGACCGCCTCCGGTTTCAGATTTAAGATCTAGCTTGAACCCCGGGAATCTTTTCTTAAATCCTGCAAAAACTAAATTGTTTTCTACAAAATTCTTGCTTTCTAGGGACCTTGATAACTGTCGACACTTCCGGTCACAAGATATTCTTGCAGTGCGTTACTGCGATAGAAAGGACGTATCTTATCTTCCCTACAGTTCTGAATTTCTGACGTCAGATGTATGTATAGCAGGAACGAACGGCTCGATCAGACTAGAATCCCAACGTATGATCGGTTTTCTGCGCGCGCACACAGGCTAATTGTGTGTTAGTTGGTGCCCTAACAAGTCCTATCAAAATTTGGCTAACCAAAATTTTGTCTAAGGTTTTGATTACTCAAGTTTCGCTAAAAAAATAGCAAGAAAATGTATAAGATGCTACTAAAGATTCATAAATATGCTAAAATTTAGCGACTATCCAAGCAAGGACCAATTATTAGGGTGTTGCCTAACAATTGGTAGGGTAAGTTAGGGGCATAAACCAGCCCAACCCAGAGCCTCTGGACCGGGCCAGTTTACGGCCCTTCCGGCCCACGGCTCCTTCCAGAGCCCAGCCGTCAACCCACCACATCACCTCGGCACCAACCTCCTCGCCGAGCACCAAGCCACGAACCTAACCAATCCCCCATTGTCCTCTCGGTTGTTCACTTGTTCTTCTTCCCCCACCATGGCGGCCGTGGCGTCTCCTCCCGACAACCTCGACCCGCCGCCTTCCACTCCCCCCGCCACCGCAACCCCGCCTGCCGCCACCTCCACTCCACCGAACCCCACAACCCCCAACCCCCCGACGCCAAACCCTAACCCGATGCCCGCCCCCGTCTCCGCCCCTCCGGCTGTCGCGCCGCCGTTCCCCCCTGCTCCGGTCTCCTTCGCCCCCTCCTTCCGCCCGCTCGGTGCGCCGCCCCCGCCGCAGATGTCGCAGTACGGCGCCATGCCGAACCCGGGCTACCCGATGGCGCAGCCGATGCAGCCGCTGGGCGTCTCCCCCGTGATGCCGCCGGGCGCCGTGCGCCCTCCCGCGATGTATGCGCCCCAGCCGAGCGCGTTCCTGCCGCAGCCCGGTGGGTCCCCGATCTCCATCCATCTCCGTTAACATCTGCTGTGCTCCTTCTAGGGCTCAACGATAATGAATTTATGCTTCGCCCCCGAATTGTGTCTGGTGTTGTCTCCGAAATTCCGAGAAGTTTCATGAGCTGTTGGTGTAGGGAATCTGGTGGATTTGAGGGGAATCGAGTGGATTTGCCATTGGACGTGGATAGGGTGTGGGATTAGGGTTTGGTAGTGGGATGTGTGAGATGCTAGTTGATTTAGTGTTAGCGAAACTGGGATCCGCTCGCTTGATAACGATGACCGGGTATTTCTCTGCTACAGCGGTGATCGTGCCGGCCGTTACTCCCTAAGGCGAGAGGTGCCAGCTCATGTTTGATTCTGCAGCTCTAACTGAAGCTCTAACGATCATTCGCTCCCTCATTGCGTGTGGTATGCTGAATGTTTGAATTTGAACTGGTTATATTTACATTGTCTAATTGATTTACATGCTTTAGTTCGGCTTACCGCTTAATTAGGCTCAGTTTCTTTGTACTTAGATCCTTCAACAATGGGTTGTTGCAAAAATGTGCTAAGGTACCAAGATTTCCTATCGCTTAATTTCATGTCAAGTATTTCTTTGTTCTTTTGGTTTGATTTACTTTTATTGTTAATAAGAACTTTAGAGATAGTGACACATTTGCTTAAGCTTTTATATCTGAGTAGTGCATTGCAATGGTGTGAGCTATCCCAAGTTTTGCAAATAACCAATACAAGTACATTGTCCTGTCCATGCGGCGCTAAGAGGTAAGGCCAGCTTTACCTAGTTCTTTTTCAGCAGAATATTGCTTTCTTCGATTTTCACCCTGGCTATTCTGGACATGCAAGATATTTGCTTATCTATTCAGTGCTACTCTTATTTCTTTATGGATTATGGTAACTTAAGCCTTTCGATATTTCCATGTCCTTTAATTCCATGTGTTTTCAGATGATTAATTTGTGCACTATGTGTTTTGTTTGCTGGACTGTTACTAATGTGGTTGCATAGATGTTTGTTTGTTTGTCTCTTCAGGTGTGCCTCGTTACCCTGGACCGTACCCTATGATTCGTCCAGGCTTTCCTCCACGCCTGATGCCTCCGGTTGGTGTTATGCCAAGTCAACGGCCAGCAATAATTCCTGGGATCCGTGGTGCTCCTCCTGTGGTAGCCCCTGCTGCCAGACCACCTCCTCTAGCTGTTACACCTGCTGAGAAGCCACCAACTGCGGTTTATGTAGGAAAGATTGCTCCAACAGTGGACAATGATTTCCTTCTTTCACTTCTTAAGGTATATTTCTTTTTTCTCGTATTATTTTAAGATTTATAGATGGCAGGGTTGACCTGTACATACTTCAGCAGGCTTTTCTGTTTATGCTTGGGTAGGTGTAATCAATCGCTTGTCGCATATCTGTATAATGTGTTCTCATCTTCAGCTTTGTGGACCTGTCAAGAGTTGGAAGCGCACTCAAAATCCAAGTAACGGAAAACCTGTATCATTTGGCTTTTGTGAATTTGAATCTGCTGAAGGCATCCTTCGCGCAACGCGGTTGCTCAACAAATTGAGCATTGATGGGCAAGAACTGGTGGTATGTATCATTGCATATTTCTTATGGTTGCGATATTGGTGGATTCAAAAAAATATGAGAACTAAAGTGTAAGTTACTTTGAAAAGGAAAGATGTACATTGCCGAATAGATTTAGGGCATGATGTCAATTGTTTCTGACGAATTTTTTGTACGGATAATCCGTTTTTTATTCGTAAATACATAAATATACCCGCGAGAAATTTTTTTACAAAAATAGTCTCCAGTCGCCCCCCCATTGGGCGACTTCTGCCTTTCGCCCAACCGGGAGGCGACAAAATATCTGTCGCTGGTTGTTCGAGCGACTGCAAGTAGTCGCTTTCCTATTAGGCGACTGCATGGCAGTCGCCTAATGGATGGGCGACTTATAAGCGCAGTCGCCTAATGGAGGGGCGACTTTACTCAGTCCCCGTGATTTTTTAGAGTTTTGTCAATTTTGTAGTTTTAAACTGGAAAAAAATATGGTATATTTGTAATAAAAGTTTATGTTTATTGTATGTTGTAGGTGCATTAAAAATTTTGAGAAATTTTTTTAAGAACAATTGACTGTAGAACGTTTGATATATACATTGGCAAGTGATATTTTTGTGTTACTAAGAATTAGTGTACGAAGAGAACTGGTATGTTAATATTTAAATGACTTGCTATGTGAATCATTGATCGCGAACACACGAGATAATAACCCTATGTGAATAGAAATAAACTTCATAATACAGTTGGGAGTAACATGCCGCGTATATTTTTATTACATGCATAACATATAGCATGATATGCGACTAACCCACCCAACTGCTCGTACCACCTACTGTGTGGACAGGGGCCACTTTGCCTTCCTCGCCACATTTTGTCTACTGGGTGTAGCGTGGTTGTTTCCCCTTTTTCTCGCGCCTTGAAGATGGCTCCGCTACATCCTTCTTCCTGTCACTCTTGGACTTGAGAGCTGCCTCACGAGCTTCAAGCTCTTCCTCCTGACGCTTCATGGCTGCTTCACGCAGACTTAGCTGCTCCCGCCTCCTTTGCAGCTCATCCTCCTTGCCCTTCAGACGGATTTGGTCCACCCTCACGCGGCGCTCTTGCTCAAGACGCATCTGTCGTTCCACCTCGCGAGCTTGAGTCATCTTGACAAAGTATTGTCCTTTTTCACCTCCTTTGGCCGGTTCCCTGGCCATGCCGGCGGCATCCGATCCACCCATTCGATGAACTTGCATGGCTATGTGTGGCGTGGTAGATGTCATGGATCAAGTTGAAAAACGATAACGAGAAACAAAGGATTTAGTTGTCGTGGTTACCACGAAGTCGTCATCCAGGTCTGGACACTTGAAGAACCTGCGGCCGTAGTTGGCTCGTTGTACTGCATCCGTCCAGACGCACAACATCGTCCTAAAGCCG
The DNA here is from genome assembly GCA_017311315.1 of Dendrocalamus latiflorus. NCBI lineage: Eukaryota > Viridiplantae > Streptophyta > Magnoliopsida > Poales > Poaceae > Dendrocalamus > Dendrocalamus latiflorus. The sequence goes on from CM029654.1 coordinate 12,638,719, forward strand.
CAATGGCACTTCGGGCGCTCATGCCACTCCGGCACTCCAAATGGGTCGGACCTCCAGGAAGACATTGTTGTGTAGTAGCATTGTGATGCCTTGAGGAGGAGATGTGGTATGTGAGACATAGGAGGGAGACCTTTATGTAGGCAGGTTATCTGGTGCAGTGGGCATAGTCCATGGAAAGGACGACATGAGAATCTTTTCGTTTTTTCAGGATTCCAGTGTAGCAATAAATGTCCGTATGAAGGCTTTTCAGAGCCTATAGTCTCGTAATAAATTCATATCTTGGACCATCTAATGTATGTGGTACAACGTAGCCTTTTCAGTCGTTTGCAGGAAACAGTCGCTATGAAGGCTTTTCACTGCGCAAAGCTGGCATATTTTGTCATCTCACTGCGAAAAGCTGACATATTTTGTCATCTCAGTGAGCAAAGTTGCCCCGTTTTGTCATGTCAATGAGCAAAAGCTGATCGCTTTTGTCATGTCACAAGCCACAAAAAATGCAATACTGAAAAGGGAAACAGTACGTTCCACGAAATAAGTGCATTACAGAAAAGGGATGTAACATACAAGGTTTACAAATGGTACATGAAATTTAGCATGCATTACAACACCAACTATTGATCCGGACATGCATTGCATCGTCTAGCTGTGTGACCCTCCTGACCGCATCGCCCACAACGTGCACCAGATGTTCTAGTTTGTGATTCGTCCATGTCATTTCTAATACGTCGGCTCTGTCGTCGACTCTTCCCACCCTTCAGCATGTTAATATTCGGAACCCACCGCCCTGAACCCCCGGAGCTCCCCACACCAAGCTTGCAGTATTCTCTCCTTGAAAAAGTACTCGTACATGAAGTTGGAAGGATCCATGCCCACGGTTCCGCATGCAGCGAGGATATGAGAGCATGGCTTGTGTATCAACTTAAGCTTGTTGCATGTGCAGCTAGGTTCGTTTGCATGATCTCCAAGGCATACCTCGTGAGTAATAAGTGAATGAGATGTCCCAAATCCGGCTCTGTCACGGAGTATCACCTCGAAACGATGCTCCTTGTTGCCCATGGCATGCACTGTGTGCAATCAACCCTTCTGTGCCTTCGTCTCCATGTATGCAGTAATTTTTGACGAATACAGGGCTCCAAGATTGGCCGCATGAAGTGCGGCACTCGCGTGCCTCTCCCTGAAGTAGCGGATTGTGCTGTGAAGAACACCTTCCACGATGGCGACAAGGGGCTGAGAACGGAGACCCCTGAGAACCCAATTGTACACCTCGGCAAGGTTAGTTGTCATTATTCTGTACCTTGCGCCATCCGTGTCGTGCAACAGCGACCACTTCTCCAATGGTTCCCCCTCGATCCACTGCGAGAAGCACTTGATGTTTCGCGCGCTCCTCCTTCTTGGACCACTTGGGTTAGACTCATCGATTGCTGGCAAGCATTGCGGTTGTGCCGCCCCAAGAGTGACCGGCCCCTTGCTCCTCTCGTCGACGTTCTTCCTGGTTTGCTCATCCAACAACCCCCATAAAGCATCAAATTTTCTCTGCTGGTTCTGCCTAGCCAGCCTCTTGAATAGCTTCATCAAAGATTGTTTCGGGAATTGCTTGAAAAAGTTTGCCCCTAAGTGACGACTGCACCACCGGTTCCTCATGTCCGGCCAAAAAAAGGTCTCCTCAGGGTCTTCTTGAAGTTTTCGTATCGCCTTTATAATACCGGCGTGGCGATCATGAATTACGCACACACCAGGACGGATGCCTACAACTCCAGCCTTCACATGTCTGAGAAACCACAGCCAGCTCTCATAATTCTCACTCTCTACAAATGCAATAGCCAGCGGCAATATTTGATTGTTACCGTCAACGCCTATGGCCGTCAGGAGCTGCCCTTTGTATTTCAGCGGCAATATTTGATTGTTACCGTCAACGCCTATGGCCGTCAAGAGCTGCCTTTTGTATTTGCCTGTCAAGAAGGTCCCATCTACAGAGATCACTGGCAGCATGTGCTTGAATGCTTCAATGCTTGCACCAAATGCAAACAATGCTCTCTGCAACACTGCAAATCCCGGTGGACTTATGGACGGCTTCTCGTGCACGGCGATGTACGTGCCCGGGTTCCTTTGTTGCAACACCTTAAGCATACGAGGAAGGTTGTCGTACGCCGCCTCGAAAGTGCCAAAACGTTTTTCCAACGCCTTTTGCTTGGCACGCCACGCCTTCGCGTAGCTAATCTTATACTTGAATTTATTCTCAATAGCTACCCTAATATGTGTGGCCGCAACATCTTTCTTCTCCACTATCTCCCTATACATCAAATTGGCTATAAATCCGGACGTGAGGTTACGATGCCTCGCCAGGACAGTGTTTAGAATGCAGGAGTGCGGCTCCACCTTGGACACAATCCAGTGAGTCTCATACTTGGGTCTACGTGCGTGGACCCTCCAAGGACAACCAGCCTGCTCGCACTTCACAGTGTACTGCTCCTGGCTTGATTTGACGACGCGAAATGTCCGTTGCATTGAAAGGGCCCAAAGCTTGATGGCATCCTGCAGCGCTTCCTTGTCAGCAAACATAGCATGCACCCGAACCTCTGTCTCATGATACTCCCATGGTGATTCATGCTCATCATGTGCGGAAACACCCTCCGCATTAAACCGGTTCCATTCCTGGGGATAGGAACTTATTCATCATCGGAACTGTCCTCCTCGTCGTCCTCTACAGCTTGCTCTTCATCCCATGCCCTCTGGTCATCACATTCCATCTGCTGCACGATATACTCATTATGCTCTCCTTCATCAGCTTGCCCAGTTCCCTCTCTATAGCTTGACAGCTGTAACTCTCCTCTATGTACCGCATTGGCTTGCCCAGTTCGCTCTCTATAGCTTGACGGCCGTAACTAGGGGTGGAAAAAAAGCTCGTTAGTGAGGCTCGTTGGCTCGGTTCAAAATTGCTTCAATTATACTTGTTAATTGCTTAAACATTAAAATGAGTTGATTTCAAATGAATTTGAATTTTGCTCTAGCTCGGCTCGGCTCGGCTCGTTAGCTCGTTTCTAAAAACACTTTCAAATTATACGTAAAATGATATTAAATCAAACTATGTCAATTTTACGAAAAGCTCGATAAGACAAGGAGTTGGCTCGATATCCACCCCTAGCCGTAACTCTCCTCCATGTACCGCATTGCCTTCATCACGAGCAACTTCATCAGCTCCAATGTGCGGCTCGCCCGAGCTGCTAGCACCTCCCGAAGCATAGGCGGACGCACGAGCTTGCGCAGCTGCTTGTAGTGAGCACGGTTGCACAAGTAGGACACACTCGTATCCACGGCGCCGGCACCCTTGCATAAAGCCCTTCCACGAAGCAGAGCGCACCAATGTCTTCAACTCCCATCTGATGTCAGTGGGAGACCGGCTCCAAAGCCCTTGCACAACGACGTTGCACACCTCGGGGTCCAATGAAAAACTCTGGGTCAGCCAATGCTGCACATCTGTCATTCCAGCATTCTCGTCATCCGGAAGTACGAGAGTGACTTGCGGAAAATCGCTCAAATCCACACCATTCGGACCTTCACGAATCATTCCAGCACCATAATACACTCTCAATGTAGTAGTGACCATTAATGATGTAGCCCTACATGTATGATTGAAATTTACGACATGTCAAATAACATCGTACAACACTAAACTAAACTTTCTATACTAAAAAGGGTAGTAAAATTTCTAGACTACAAAATATTCCATACTACAAAATGTATATTACATCTACAATTTTTAGTAACACCAATATTTCATCTAAATAATAGTGTAAATACAACATAATTAACAAAAATACCCGGATCCAAATCGTTGGAATAGCTTCGACTCTTTCCTCCCTCACCTCCTCCTTCAACCCTGTTCTCCTCTCCTTCTCTTCTCCCCCTCCCCTCCTTTTCTTCCCCTCCTCCCTCTCTTCTCCCCTTCTTTTCTTCCCCTTCCTCCTCTTTTCTTCTTCTCTCGTTTCTTCTCTCTGGCTCTCTGGGCAGAATGAGGGGAAAGTGGTTCTCTGGGTGGGCGAGGGAAGAGGCAGGGGTAGTGGGCGGACGGTGGAATATCCACTCCTGTAACCGTACAGCGACTTCATAAGTCGCCCAACGGTTTACATATTCCCTAAATGTCGCCTCCCGGTTGGGCGAAAGGCAGAAGTCGCCCAATGGGGGGGGGGGCGACTGGAGACTATTTTTGTAAAAAATTTTCTCGCGGGTATATTTATGTATTTACGAATAAAAAACGGATTATCCGTACCAAAAATTCTGTTTCTGACAGCTCTGTTTTTTTAAAATAACTGGCAGCTATGTGTTTGTAAAATGTTTTTCGAGTAACTTGCATGTCCCATATCCATCCAACCAAAAAGAAATTATTAAATTTAGGATGTATTTGTGCCACTGACAGGTGGGTTTCAGACCTATCTGTCAGTGTGACATAGGGCACCTTTTCGATTAGAGAGCAAGGCAGAGGACCCAAAATGTCTAATTTGAAAAGTTTGATTTTTAAATTGGACTGGAACCCAAAGTTGGAGGACTAAAACAACCATTTCCCGTTGTTTCTATCAATGTTGTGCTAGGATTAATTTTTGACATCTTTAAGTCTGAAGGCATCCTAATCATAGAATATTTATTTTATATGCATGTTTGTAAACAATTTACCAACAATAAAGGGATTATTGTCCATAGGTGAAGCACCAGTCAACGTTCAAGTGGTAGCAGATAGACCAGTTAAAGGTCTTGGTCATACAGTCGAGAAAAACACTCCCCCTAACTTTTTCTTGTGCATCATGATTCAGTTCACTGAGTTGTCTATTACTGTGTGTATAAGTAGAACTCGTTCAGAATCCCTCCATTTGATCAGAATCCCTGCATTTGATGGTTGCCAATGTGTCCATAAGTTACTGCTGTGCTGGAACCAAAATTTGAATTTGTCATGCAGTTTTGTTTTGAGCTTTAACAGTGTTTGCTTCAAGAACATACCTACTTACCTAGCTTAGAAGTTCTTCATGACGTAGCATGTCCTAATTGTATGTATTTGAAGAGGCCATCCAGGAATAACTGGTTGTGGTCTCAGATAGTTATGTTACCTTTTTGTTTTTTCTGTTAGGCAATTGCTTGTAATTTTTTTGTAGGTTCTCAAACTCAATTGTAATTTTTTCTTAGGTTCTCAAACTAATGATATTGCTATTCTATTCCTCCTTTCATTTTATTTGAATACCAGGTTAATATTAATGATGCCACCAAGGAGTACCTGAAGAAACATGTTGAAGAAAAGAAGAAAGCACAAGAGAAGGCCAAAGAAACAGAAGATGGAGGTGGAACTTCTGCTGTTTCTGAAAATGGATCGTCGAAGCTTGTTCCTGATGAAAAGGACAAGGAGACAGGAGATGCAGGAGATAAGGACAATGAAGAGAACAGTAAGAAGTTTGGGATTGTTACAAATGAAGATTCTGAGGCTGATAAGGATGCTGAAGAAAAAATAAGCAGTATGATTGAAGAGTGGTTAAAGACTAGATCGCCGCCGCCACCACCACCACCACCTCCACCAGTTCAACCATCTGCTGACATCTCTTCCAAACATAAGAATGGAGAATCTGGTGTAGACATGACAAAAACTGGTATAGGATGCTGATAATTATGATTTTTTTGCTGATAATTGCATTTGAATAACTGAATAGCCTTATATATACTTCATTTCTGCTGCAGATTCTGAAGATAAGAATGATGTTGATACTGATAAAAGGGCAGTTAATGAACCTGAAAAAACAGAAACTGGCTCTCCTGATAGGAGGGACAGAGAGCGTGATAAGGAGAGGCGGGACAAGGAACTTGAAAGATATGAACGCGAGCGAGAGCGAGAAAGAGTACGGAGGGATAGAGAGAAGGAACAGAAGCATAGAGAAGTGGAAAGGCTGTACAAGGAACGCCTTAAGGAGTGGGAATCTAGGGAGAGAGAGAAAGAATATCAAAGACAATACGAGAAGGATCGGGGGAAGGAAAAAGAACGTGAACGCAAAAGGGAGATCATGAAGCAGGAAGATGATAGTGATGAAGAGGATACTAGGAAAAGAAGACGAAGGAGTAGTAGCACAGTTGAAGAGAGGAAAAAGAGGAGGCGACGAGAAAAGGAGGAAGACTTGGCAGATAAACTAAAAGAAGAAGAGGAACTTGCTGAAGCAAGGAGGCAGGCTGTAGAGTTGCAACGGCAGGCAGATGAAGTAGCTGCGGTAGCGGCTGCAGCCGCCAAAGAGTCTGCTACACTTATGGAGGTTGATGGTCAGGAAAGAAACTCACAAAGCAAGCCAATTGTTGCGGACGATGATAACATTGTCAACTTTGCTAATGGTGTTGATGCTGGTGTGTAAATGTTTTTTCCCCAATTTATCGCATTTGCCACATTCTCTAATTCTGCCCTTTTCTTTTTCTTCCATTGCACAGGTGATGGCATTCATAAGGACAATGATGGTGATGAAACAAGCATGACACCAGGTCAAATTTTAGATATCAAGCAAAATAGCAATGCTCCTGCAAAGAGACTGGGTTTTGGTCTGATTGGCTCTGGTAAACGGACATCTGTACCGTCAGTTTTTGCTGAAGAGGATGCCGATTATAATAATGATAAACGGATAAGACCTTTAGTTCCTATCGATTACTCCACTGAGGAATTACAAGCTGTTGAGGCCAATTCTTCTACTGGCCAACCAAATATTGTAGCAGCTGCTGAGTTTGCCAAGCGCATCTTGGTATCTAATTCAAAGGAAGAGAAACTTGAAACCGAGAAAGATAGGAGTAGGAGATCCAGTGATAGATCGAGCCAAAGGGATAGATGTCGAAATGATGAAGATGGTGCTCACAATAGTGACGAGAGAAGGGAAAAGATGCACGATCGAGAGAAAGATAGGCAAGATAAGCCCAAGTCAGAGAACAAAAAGATTTTGGATGCGAAACAATTGATTGACATGATTCCAAGAACAAAAGAAGAGCTTTTTGCCTATGATATTAATTGGGCAATATATGACAAGGTGAAAAAAGCTTTGTGACCTTGCATTTTCAGTAAAAAGTTAAATCGTGTTTTGTTCTTTCACCTGCTGTCAAGTTATTTTCACTACTTTGTGCATTCCTGTTATTCCAGTTGTTACTTTGTGGAGTAAATCATGCTTGTAGTGTTCTTTAAACCAATACAGATCCGACAACAGCTGAGCAGCCGCTGTTGGTTCCATGCCAATTCCTTCAGATTTCCGGTTGTAATAGATTCGTGATCCACCCCTGAAAATATGTTTTCATGAGTACAATGTTAAACCTGTTATCTTCATACCAATTACCGCCCACAATTCACAATTAATTGGCGATATTTCAGCTGTAGCGTACATGACTCCTGGCCATTGCTAGGATATCTTGCAAGTTGGGGCTAGATGGTTCGCCCTCTTTCTGCGCTATTTAATTTAGCTTGCCTGCTCTTTTGTTGTTGTTGTGTTATGGCTATATTCAACGCTAACATCGTCAATCTTTTCATGCAGCATGAGTTATATGAGAGAATGAGGCCTTGGATTTCAAAAAAGATTATCGAATTTCTTGGTGAGGAAGAATCAACTTTGGTGGATTATATAGTCTCGTGCACCAAAGATCATGTCCAGGCATCCAAAATGCTGGAGCTCCTGCAGTCAATTTTGGATGTTGAGGCTGAAATGTTTGTCCTTAAGATGTGGAGGATGCTTATATTTGAAATTATGAAAGTTGAATCAGGACTATCAGGAAGAGCTAAGGCATGAAGTTGAGGCTACTGTCTTTGTATAACATTTTCGACTTACTTTTCGGGTCAGCTGTGTTCTCACTTGTAAGCTCATACTGTAAGACTAGTAGCATCTAAAGACATTTAAGTGAGATTGAATTAATGGTTTCCGTTTGTTATGATGTCTACTGTAGAAATGTAAACATGAATCGATTATACTTCACATTTGTTCTAAATTTGTTGCGTGTTTGCAGTCCCCTTGTATTCTCCAGTGGGGCTCTTCCATTTGCATTTGTATACACAAGGCATTGTTCGGAGTGTTTATTCTTTTCAATTAATGTACACTTCAAATAAAGGAAAACTAAAATGTATATCTTTTCTGTAACCAGTGCGATATAGTGAGGAATTGTTCTTGGTGTCGTGAAGGAAGCCATCACTTGCATTGACGTCTGTGATTTGTGTAGCTGTTGTGAGTTCAGGAATGTAATACACGAATTAATTAGGTCTTGTTTGGAAAATTGGAACAAAGGATTTTGTAGTGGAAATATGCAGGATAGGAATTTCATGGGAATTGTAGGAATAACTTTTTTAAAAAATCTTCCTATCCTGCCCTTTTGGAGGAATTCAAGAGCTCAACCTGTATGTTATTTTTCCATCGAGAAGTCAGGTTATTCTTCTCTTTATTTCTGTACAAAGATATATTTACCTCCAAAATTCCTAGACACCTCCTTTCTCCTATTTATGTGTTTTACATTCTTATAGGATTCTACTACTGCCATTCTATTCCTATAGAAACTCACCTCCCCCGTATTTATGTTGAAATTGAATTGTTTTGCGTGGAATTTATGTTGAAATTGAATTATTTTGCGTGGAATTTATGCAAGTTCATGTGAAAATTCCTATGTTCCAGACTAACCGATATTTTAGCATGTTTACGGCTGTGCTGAACAATGGGCTAGCCTTTTTTTAGGACCGTTTGAAACACATGAATTTCTTAGGATTTTGAATTTTACAAGAAATAGTTTAATTCCCGCACAATTCGAGAAAATTTCCCGCGTTTCGAACCCGGCCTTATCCATGTAAAAAAAATCATTGCAACGGTACGGGCCGATCCATGAGACCAAAATTTCCTTTAAGGCCCACCTATGGCCTGTCGGCCCAGTAAAGCCCAGCCCGCCTCAGCCGCACCGCACTTAAAGCCCTAAACCCACCCATCTCTCGTCCCCTTCGCCTCCCCTCCTCCCACCCATGGCGCGCCTCACCCCCACCAAATCCAAGCCCAGTAGCAAGTCCAAGCCCTCCATGGACGCAGCCGAGGCATCCTTGGCGGCGGCCGCCGAAGCAGGCGAAGGCGGCGGGGAAGAAAAAGAAGGCCAACTCGGGCGGGTTCGAGTCGATGGGGCTGTGCGAGGAGGTGTACCGCGGGGTGCGGTGTCAGATCCCGTGAGGAATCCGACTGGGAGGAGGGGAAATCGCCGAAAATCTGGGTCTGGTTAGAGTGGAACGAAGGAACTACGGAGGAACCTACGCTACGCTACTCTTAAGCTAGGGATAGAAATATCATCAAATGGCATATTCCTTCCATACGCAGCCGAGTATTTGAGTACAGTCCATAATGGAGCTTAAGCCCCTTACTCTGATTACATAAAGTTAAACACTCCACTTAGCTCTAAGTGAAGAAGCTCATTAATAACTAAAACAAGCATTAACAGGTCTCCTGTAGACCATTGATATGTCTTGATCAGATCTTGGACAATATGGGCCGTAGGATGTTATCCGCATGAAGCCATGAAGCGGTATCCTTCTCCCAACTGCGATCTATTCTTCAGGTTATCTACCCAGATTCTGACATGCGGCACAAGGGGTACCGCGTGCCCACGCCGATCCAGCGCAAGGCGATGCCGCTCATCCTCGCAGGGTTCGACGTCGCCGCCATGGCCCGCACGGGGTCGGGGAAGACCGCCGCCTTCCTGGTGCCCAGGCTCCGGCGCCACGACGCGGGCGCCGGCGTCCGCGCGCTCATCCTTCCCCCACCCGGGACCTCGCGTCGCTGACGCTAAAGTTCAACCACCAGCTTGGGAAGTTCACCGGTGCGTACTGCGCTCGTAACCACGCCATGTGTTTTATGCTGTTTGAACTGTGATTCATGTAGCCATTGGGCCTAGGACGGTGGTTTCTACTTTCTTGTGCAGTGGCTACTTCAGACCTTGTTTTGATGTATAAAATCAGTACATAGAGCAGTCTATAGGTAGGTGTATGTTGGTTTGCCTTAGCGTTGCTGTATATCTTTGAATTGCCAGGTTATTAGAGTTCTTAACTTGCTATGTTGCGCTGAATAATCTATGGATAGGCTAAAATATGCTTACTGCCATTAAGGGCATGCATATAGCATCAGTGTGGTGGTTCCCTTACTATTTTTGCGTCACTGGCGATTCCTTCCAGTGTTCCTTATATGTAAAATTAATCTCGTAGTTTTCATGTAAGTATGAGTCAATTTGTGACGTGTAATAACACCAATCATTCTGTTTGAGTAAATTGTTGTGTATCCTCATAATTATTTGGACATCATTTTATTGTTTTTCCTAGATTGTGCCTTTCAAACTGCAAAAAAAAAAAAAAGCGACGGCAATGTTGATGAGTGAAATAGTTTTGCCTTTTTGTAAATATTGTAAATATAAGAACTAGCCTAATTGTTGGTGGAGATAGCATGGAGAGTCAATTTGAGGAATTGGCAGAGTGTCCTGATATCATAATTGCAACACCTTGCAGGCTCGTGCACCATCTGACAGAGGTTGATGACATGAATCTTCAATCAGTAGAATATGCTGTGTTTGATGAAGTGGACTCCCTCTTTAGCTTGGGGTTCGAACGGCATTTGAACATGATTCTACAGAAGTTGAGTGATACATGACAAACATTGCTTTTTAGTGCCACTTTGCCGCAAGCCCTTGCAGATTTTGCAAAAGCTGGCCTACATGATCCACAAGTTGCGAGACTCGACTTGGACAAAAAAATCAGTCCTGATCTTAAGCTTGTCTTTTTCATGCTGTGTCTGGAAGAGAAACTAGCTGCTTTACTGCTTTTGGTCAGGGAGCGAATCAGCTCTGAGGAACAGACAATAATATTTGTTTCAACCAAGTATCATGTAGAGTTCTTGAATATTCTTTTCCAAGAGGAGAGTGTAGAACCTTCACTTTCCTATGGTTCTATGGATCAAGAAACCCACAATATTCATATTTCGAGATTCAGGGCAAGGAAGACCATGCTACTTATTGTGACAGATGTTGCTGCAAGGGGTCTGGATATGCTTGATAATGTTATGAACTGGGACTTTCCTGCAAAACCCAAGTTATTTGTTCATAGAGTTGGCAGAGTAGCTCGGCAAGGTAGAAGTGGTACAGCATATACATTTGTCACTTCAGAGGACATGCCGTTTTTATTGGACCTATATCTTTTCCTTTCAAAGCCTCTTAGACCTGCTCCAACGGAGGAGGAACTGCTCAAAGACATGGACGGATTGAATTTGAAAATTGATCAAGCTCTTGCAAATAGGGAAACAGTATATGGGCGTTTTCCTCAGACAGTCATTGATCTTGTCTCTGATGGAGTAAAAGAAGTCATTAATGGATGTACCGATCTGATTGCATTGGAAAAGCCATATGCTAATGCTTTCCAGTTGTATCTGAAGACTTGTGCTATGCCTTCAAAGTAATCTATCAGAAGGGTGAAAGATTTACCTCGTGAAGGTCTTCATCCAATTTTCGGAGATATTCTTGGATCAGATGAACTTTCAGCTCTTTCATTCTCGGAATGCCTGAAATCATTTCGATAGTTACTTTAGCTACCAATACTTGGTTTTGCTTGTATCAGTATGGCTATTCACTATGATTATTAGGGGCACAGCTTGTTTGTCGGGGCCAGTGCTCCTAAAACAATCCAGGCCCAAATATAATGTGACAATTGCACTGGTAATAAGTTTAGCACTTGATTATTTGAAGTAGGATTAATTAGATTCGTATCTCCCTTTACCGACAGTTCTGTTTGCTCTTTACAATGGAATGCTGGCTGTTAGCTCCGCAAAGATCTAATATATACTCACTGGTGCATCCAAATTCCAAAATGATACACACTCTTCTCAGCCACCACTTATCACCAAAAACGTCTATGCAGGTAGGGCTGAAGCCACTGGTACAGTGGTCTACCATAGCTTAATTTACCCGGAGTTGCATGCATCCTTTTGCATTATCTGTGTAGATAAAATTTGCTTGCAAATAATTGCTGATTTATCTTCTGTCATCATGAAATGATGGAAACCCGATGGCAGGAGTTGATGAGGGTCCGAGCTCAGAAGAGGTATGGCTGGGTAAAGCCACTTTTTCCTGCACGAATGAATTGACTGCTCTGTTTTATGAGCCATGATCAAGTAGTTAATTTTGATCACGTGGACTGTGGACGCCTGTCACGTAATGGTTGGACTTGCATTGTTTTAGTTGCAGTGGACCCTGCACCTGAGCCATTCACTGTTAGTTTAGTGCTACACCTGTCACATAATGGTTGGGCTTGCATTGTTCTAGGTGCAGTGGACCCTGCACCTGAGCCGTTCACTGTTAGCTTAGTGCTACACCTGTCACAAAATGGTTGAACTTGCATTGTTTTGAGATATAGTTGAAACTTGAAACTAGTGAGTATAGAAAGTTAAGGAAACCCTGGTGGCATATTGGCTGGGACCAGAAACAGCTGAACGGGAAAAGCCTTGGTGACATGCATTACTAGTTGCTCATTTCTTGCCTTTTTGTATCCTCTCTTGAATTCTTTCTTGTTTCACATCAGATTCTCGCTACAATTGTGTTAGCATAGCTTGTTTCAACTGTTCTATTTAGTACTGTAACGATTCTAAAGTTTGATATCATCAAAGCCATATGTAATACTACCTGACGCCATGAGCTTCTGCAGGTGGCCATCAAAGAGGAACACAAAAGACACCCTGCAGCTGGCCGCGGTCGTTGGTCCATACCCGATGTTGATGTGCCATCTGAGATAAGAAATCCCGAACAAATGCAGAGGAGCAGGCAGCAGAAAGCAATGGAAATTGTCTGCATGAAAAACAAATCCACAAAAGATTTCAAATTCCAGAAAAACAGGAGGCCCGACAGATCTGCAACCGATGGTAAATTTCAGAATAAATTCCATAAAAAACCGTATGCCAGACGGCAGCGGGAAGGGGAGGGGGGAAAGGTAATGGAAACGGAAATGGGTTCGGCAAGGGGAAAGGGTAAAATGAAGGGGAAGGGTACCAGGTCACCGAGCACATTTGCTGATCCAACGTAAAACAGTGCAAACGTTTTAGAAGCCAAAGGAAAGAACAGCATGATCAAGACCTGATGGTTTTTGAACAGGGCAGCAGGCACAGCAGGTGCCGCTTGCCGTACCCTGGTCCTCGGGTCTAATCCCGTTTTGTTTCCTTGTATGGTCATTCTATACCAATAGTAGCCAAAATCAGCCAAAGATATTGCTACGAATGTAATAGATCTTGTCACGGCCCGGTGACTCCGGGCGGCTGCTCAGGCTCGCCGGCGAGCAGCCCTTCAACCCAGCCGGCTCCGCCCCTGGCCTTCAGCCTCCAAACACAGGTAGGTACAGCTGTGCACGTCGAGAAAGTGTCCGTATCCTCCGCTCGATGTTAAATTATTAACAGGGTCAATGAGGAAGCAGGTTTCTGCTCTTACCCCGTATCTTTTGTTTGCCAGTACTTGCGGTGTCAAATGTTTAAGCTGTAACATGTCTATACGTGTCCGCAGGTTGTCCAAAAGGAAAAAGAAAAAGGAAGCGAGCGATGGATGGGTCGAGCAGCTAAAAAAAATAATCTAAAAGCGGTTTTACTAGACAAGATTATCATAATCCACCCTAATGCCAAATAAAGGTGGTGCTCTAACTAGTTTTGGGCTTAATCTTCTTGCTATGACTTTTGGTTGAAATTATACTGTAACGGTTGTTAGCTTTTTTCTGAGAAAAATAATAAAAAAATAGAAAAAATTGAAAAAACTGTAATATCGTCATGGACAATGCAAAAGGATAAGGAAAAAAGAAAAGGCAAAAAGCCAGAAAAGCCAAAATAAACTAAAATTAAAAGCCGATGCGTATAAGTAACTTCCGTTTAAATAAACTAAAAGCTAAAACTGTTCGGAGCGGAGCCGCCTCATGACTGCAAGAGCTCTCTTCCAGGCCTAAGCTTTTATTTCTAGACCTTTTTGCTTCCCCACTCGTAAATGAATACCGTGAGCAAGTCTTTTCTATCGTCAATCATAGCACAAATTTTGACCTAAATGCAGTGGCGGAACTAGGCTTTAAGCTATCTGGACTATATCCCGAAGCCTAGCAATCAAAACTTATGTAAAATTTATGAAAAATCATAATAAAACAGAGTTAACCCAAGATTTGGCTGGCCTAGTGCGGAACTTAAGATTAGGCTAGTTCCGCCCCTGCCTAAATGAATATAAAACCGCCCATGATTACAAGCCATGTGACTTGCTGGTTTGCTTAACGTTTCCTCTCCATTTTCTTGTCCTTTTCTTCTTGGGAGATTGGAGCATTTGCCTTATGCATAAACATGGAATTTGAGAACATGGAGAGTTGCATTTCTTCTTCAGCACCAAAGACCAGCCAAATGGGCTGCACCATCCGATGTTTGGGCTTCCTACCATGCACCGGTTGTGTGTGTGTGTCGCCCTGTTGCCGATGCTATCGTAACCAATGACCGATTGGTGATGTAGCTAATCAGGCCATGCAATGTGACACCGCCATGTTAGAATACTTGCCACAAGAGCGTCACATCATTGTGCACAGTTTTCTTTCCCTTGTTGCATCGGTTAGATTTAGGGGGCGTCTTTTTTGCATTATAATTTATGTTATAGTAACTAACTTTTAAATAAAATATCTTTTTAAAGTGGAGTCTATAAATTAATTGTAGATATTGAACCGACTTTAACTATATCGGTCAAAATCACACGCGAGTATCTCTCTTCATACTCTTGCTCGCGAACAACTAGCTATAAGTCATAAATCAGTGTTAAAAAAATGACCCCTTAGACATTTAACCTCTCGCTTTCTTAATTTGTTAGTTGTTGGAGGTTGATGGAATCAAACTCCCTATTTGTATTATTAAAAACTATTTTTTTATAGTAAATGTCTTTTCCACGGTACCTAGTTTTTAATTTTTAAGGCGCGGTCTACTAATCGTTTGTAATACATTGTGTAGTGAGTTCATTTATATCAGTAAAAATTATACGCGAGTGGCTTTCTCTATAAACTTTTCTATAAGTTGTTATTATTTATAAACGAAGGCAAAAGCTAAAGATAAAAGCCAATATAACGGCCCGTAGATGTGCGACTTCCCAATGTCCTAATGGATACTAGCACTACTACACTATTATTACCTGTTGTCTATCTGGCTTTAAATGGAAGAAATCAAGAAACCCCAATTTGTCGTACCTCTGAAGTCACACGGAAATGGATGATGACAGCGAGTTGATTGGAGCACACAGAGTGTTGGGTTTAAAAGCAACCAATTTGTGTCACAATTAGGCATATTGCACGCATATTCTGTGTAGATTCAAGATCCTAAATTACAGCAACAGATGCAGCAACAGAGCTTTGCTTTGCTCATATTGACATGTATAACCTAGACTGTCAAGACAAGATTAACTGAAAACATTTTATAGTATAAGCGCGTCGCGTTATGACATGACAAATCGTAAGACTGAGACAAGATTTAGAGATGGCTACAGTGAGTTGTACAGTAGCTTTCAGCCTTGCACCTATGCGTTTTTAGAGTTCAAACTTGGCTTGTTCTCGGTTTGAACCGTGCAATGCTTTCAAGAAAATAAGCTCCTTGTGATTACATATTTGCATTTGACATTTTTGTTCTGGTATCTTGTCATTAACAGATTGGAGATGATCTATTGATCCAAGTCCCAATGGATAGAGGACAAGTTCAGGAAAGACAAGAAAGGCATTCAATTTTCAGCATTACTTAAACGGGTTCTCCATGGACAAGAAACTCTTGATAAAAATACAGCCTTGACGTCAGAGCAGAGGCATAGAAACAGTGCCCTGCATGACACACCCCCATGCCATTTCCATTGTTGCAATATGGGGCAATTAGTTATCTTTTCATTTTTAAGAGGCAAATTGCTTTCGGTATCATAATACAGTGCAGCTCAAATTGACTTGGATTGTCAATGGTGAACATGCCAGTCTCCTGAAAATTGCATTGTTGTGGCCATGGGCCATGTAAGTACATTTCTTTCCCAAGTATCATTACACATTGTGCTGTTCTTTCGTTGCACTGCAGCATTTGTTTATGCAAGTTTGCTTTCTTTTGCTTATCCTGACCATATTCCCCTTCTGTCCAGTGGCAATGCGGCATTTGGTCAGATAACTAAACAAACCACTAAAAATATGGCGCACAGATAAACAAACAAACTAATTGTCACCTCAGCAGATCCAAAGATTATTTTTCATGTAAATCATACAACTAGACAAAGTCAGATCTGTTCCTGATATGGCAAATGCAATCTCAACTCCAACTCTTCTCCTGCCCAGATGTTAAACATTCAGCAGGGTTGAAAAGTTGCACTACCAAGAACAGAAAGTTATCTCATCTCCTCTTCACTAAGGAAAATAAAAAGGCATCAAGATAGGGTAGAAAAGGCAGGGAAACTTTTTGTTCAGTTGAATCAGATTTGTTGAGTGCATCACTAGCAGCTGCTGCTGCGATCTGGAAAGAACAAGTGGTGGGCTAAGGACATGACATTTGGTGCTTTCGTTCCTGCCCTTTGGAATCTAAGATAAGAGATGTATTAAAAGATGTATTCCTGAGTCCTGAGTAGTACTTCTACTATTCCTC
The DNA here is from genome assembly GCA_017311315.1 of Dendrocalamus latiflorus. NCBI lineage: Eukaryota > Viridiplantae > Streptophyta > Magnoliopsida > Poales > Poaceae > Dendrocalamus > Dendrocalamus latiflorus. The sequence continues at coordinate 12,655,362 of CM029654.1, forward strand.
ATGTACTCAAAGCACGACATAGACGAGTCAAGGGCATCTTACTGGAGATGTTAGCTGAAAGATTTATTTAAAAATTCATGTATGTAGTGCACACACTGAGGCCTTTTTTTTTTACTTTCGGCTTCTATTTTTGGTTTTTAGTTTCGCAAAAAGTCAAAAGACTAAGTGTTGAAATTGGACAGCTTTTTAAAATGGATTCTTCAAGCAACTTCCTAAACACCAAACTGTATGCGTCATCTATATCAACATCTTCACCATCTACCGCTGCATTGAAAAGCACTAATAAAAACTATGAGTCGCAGCAAAAAAAAAAAACAATCCTTCGAAGCCCAAAAGGATACCCTGTTAACTCACCTCATCCATACTTGGGTGTACAAGAATGAAATACTTTCGACAGCTCCACACTGGCCACACATGACTAAAAACTAACGTATACATCGCAATCACCGAAGTAAAACACAACTAGGAGAGCGTTTCTGAACCACGGAAAGGAATTGCCTTCGATCTCTCTTGCCGGCTATTACACGCAGGTTGGCCGACACAGCTCACCAAAGGTCAAAAATCAGGCGCACTAATAAAAGATTGAGGGTGGTAAATCTGCATGCCTAGAGGCAGGATTCGGATCCTCTGCCATTACATGAAACAAGACGAGTGTTGTGGTTGCTGATTAAACAGTAAAGTAAGAGAGTAATGTAGTGAAGATGATGGATAAACAATACTTGCCCTTTCCAATATATATTGCCATAAGGAGCATTTTACAATTATACATTTATATCTATGTGCCCTCCATAGAGGTGTCTATATCATTAGACACATCTTAGGCTCCGTTTGGCACAGCTCTAGCTCTGAGATCTATGCTGGATCTGTAGTTTGTTGACTAAATTAAAGTGATTTAAATATTTTTATTTAATATATAATATAAATGAAATGAGTCATGTAAATGCACTTAACATGCCTGCAAATCTAGATCCAGGATTTCCTAGAGTTACAGATGACCAGCTCTAGGAAATCTACAGATTTTCTAGAGCTAGAGCTCTGCCAAACAAGACCTTATTTTGGGCTTTACAACTTTTTGACAGATCAGACGAGCTTAGATGAAGGCTACCCCTACAACAACAAGCATCTTATTTTTTTTCGAACACACGCAAGGAAATTCTATAGGAATTGACATTGATAGAATTGAAATCCGGACGGAAGGCGGGTCTCGGTTTCCTCGTGCGAGGTTTTGGACGCATGGCAGATGTCCATTTGCCATCGGACGTCGATTTTTCCTGCATGCAACGCTATTGGGTGTTCTTGATAAGATCACATTTTTGGAATCCTCCAAAATCCTAGGGGCGCAGCATGAGAGCAAGTCTTATAATACAGCCTTCAGCTGGCTGTATAGATACTTAGAGCCCACTTATTAGCCTACTTATGTAGTAGTTACAGCCAGCTGAAGGCTGTATGATCTACCCCTCCCTCTCACAAAATTTCTTGGTTCTTGTGCTTCAGCTGGCTGTAAGCTTACAGCCCACCTCTCTTCTCTCTCCTCCTCTCTCTCCTCCACCTCAGCATACAGCCAGCTTACAGCCTCTTATAATACTTGCTTTGAGTTTCTTGAACAAGTCATCTACATAAATATATTCTTGTGGACTCGGATCCATAGATTTTAACTATAATTATAGTTTTTATATATATTTTTCGAGATAATAGTGGATGGTGGAGATATTGACATGGACGACATATAGTTTTAGGTTCGAAAAATCGTTTGTAGAATATATTTGAAGAAGTTGCTTTATTTATTTTGATTTTCAGATAGCCAAAAACAAAAAATCAAAAGAAAAGGACAGGGCCATACATCATGGATTGAGGGCATGGTACAAATCTATTTCGTACACAAAGAAATTGAAAAGACGAAACGTATTCAGCCACGGAGGTTGAGGTGGTACCTGAGAATTGAGAGCTTGCAACTTTTGTCCACCAAACCCCCTAGCCGGAGTCCATCGACGGAATCATTCACACAAATATCACTTTAATTTTCTTTTCAAAAATCTAATCTATTTATATTTATTTTTATAAATCTAACCCTCTTCCATAAATAGGATAGAACTATAGCAGACTTATCGCGCGACAGCAATCCTTTTGAGCTACCGTAACTCACTAGGGTACTGCAACTACATCTCTGACGAACTACTATGGCTCGTCAGGGCTGCTGCCGTATATAGTAGACCTGTTGCAGTGCTGTCGAGTACGGTAGATTCTTAAAAGGTGGCTAAATTTATAAATATGGTTTTTCTAGGCTATTTTTTTTTAAAAAAATGCTAACTGACGTTTTCAAACTCTCCTCTCGATCGAAGTCGCTGCTGCGCGTGCCGATGACGTCAGGGGTTCCTTGGCCGTTTTATTAAATTGGAGTCTAGAGCGGCTGCATCATGAACATCTTGATCTTCTCACATTTCTTGACGTATCCCCTCTTTGTTGGGGCCCCTGGTGTGGTATCACCAACCAGAATGATAACGGAGAACAGCAGCTTCCTTCATGTGACAGGATATGGTACATGTTCAAAATGCTATGATTCGCAGCCCTCGCATCAATAAAGGTTTTTTATGTTTTATGATTGAATTTTTATTATAGCTAGTTAAAATTATACTGTAATTGATGATAGTTTATTTAGCATAATTAAATTTAAAAATAGAAAAAACGGGTTAACCCAGCACGTATAATACAAACGAATACGAAAAAAACAACCAGTAAAAAACCTTAAAAAAATTCGAAAAGTCAGAAAAAGATAAAATTTAGAAATAGTGAAAAATAAATCAGAACTCAGAAGTCCAAATCTAAACGAGCGGGTCCTAAGTAAATAATGCATCGTTTATTGTGATTTTACACGCACGTCGAAGAAAAAAAAGACCTAACAAAACTACACCAGACTAGACCACGGGTGCACACTATGGTTTTCTCTCGGATGCTAAGTGCCTTTGGTTGAGTGTTTGGGAGCTGCTTTTGCTTTCAAAAAGCCAAAAGCCAACCAAAGGGGTAGTACAGTTTTGAAAGCACCTTGGACCCTACTTTTGGCTTTTGGCTTTCTGCTTTTTGAAATGGTGAAAATAGAGAGCTGTTTCACAGTTGTTTCAAGGAAAATAGAGATAGGAGGTAAGTTTTATACTTGTTTGAACCAAACAGCTTACAGCTTTTCCACAGCCCACAACCTACAGCAGCTTTTCCACAGCCCACAGCTCACAACAGCTTTTTCAGAAGCCACAACTCAACCAAACACACCTTAATTGTTCCGAGACCATTTCATTTTCTTCTAACAAAGATGCTCGAGCACCCGACCCATCCAATGTAATTGCCCTTTGCTTAGACCTCTATTATGCGTTTGAGATTACCATAGAATAACCTAAAATCCCCAATTAGGAGGCAAAACCACCCATCTAACCAAGGGCATTTTCGTCAATCTACACACCCCTTCTTGCCCTTCCAGCCTATATATAAGCCCACCCTACCTGAAGCTCTCAACTTTAGCCACAAAATTCATCAGCGCAAAAAATCAAGGAAAAAAAGGCATCTACCACCTCTGCCATCATCGGCCCATACTTCTCTGTCCTCACGAATCCCCTCCGGAAAAACGCTATTTACATTTAGGTCCCTGTCCAGCTCGCCCGGCCACCGGAAGGAGCAGCCCGCCGGAGAAATCCCGTTTCCTTGCCCTGCGGCGGCGGCATGGGGTTCTCGCTGTACCCCATGAAGAAGTCGACGCGCATGCTGTGGAGCACCAGCTTCTTCCGCCATAAGCTCGCCGCCTCCTTCTGAGCCGCGCCCACCTCGCCTCTCGGTGGCGGAGGCCGCTGCGCACGGGTAGCCGGAGAAGTGTGTGCGCAGGTTTCAAGATTGGGTTTTCTTGGGTTCCTATTGGAAAGGAGGGAGAGGAGGATAGCATGAATCCCGGCCGCGTCGTGTTCGACTCCGGCGTGGCGCGGTGGGCTGGGCCCGGAGGAGGCTGCGCGCAGATGCTGCTCTTCGGAGGCGGCGGCAGCGCCAACAGCGGCGGCTTCTTCCGAGGTGACTTGGCTGGCCATGGCCGAATCTGGACCAGTAGGAGTTCTTGAGATGCATGTCTCAGCTAGCTAAGAGCTTCAACTCCTTGCGTGCACAGGTGTGCCGACGGCGGTGCTGGGCATGGAGGACGCGTGGGTGAGCAGCAAGCGGCCCTTCTTCACGACGCACGAGGAGGAGGACTACTACGACGAGCAGGCGCCGGAGAAGAAACGCCGCCTGACGCCGGAGCAGGTGCAGATGCTGGAGACGAGCTTCGAGGAGGAGAACAAGCTGGAGCCGGAGCGGAAGAGCGAGCTGGCGAGGCGGCTGGGCATGGCGCCGCGGCAGGTGGCGGTGTGGTTCCAGAACCGCCGCGCGCGGTGGAAGACCAAGCAGCTGGAGCAGGACTTCGACGGGCTCAAGGCCGCCTACGACGCGCTCGCCGCCGACCACCAGGGCCTCCTCTCCGACAACGACCGCCTCCGGGCGCAGGTGATCTACCGACAGAGATCGATCGCCTCCTTAATCAATTTTTACATCATTAATCACTGCATGATGTTTTGTTTTTAGAACCAATTTTACCTCATTAATCACTGCATGATGCTCTGCTTTTATCGCCGGTTAATTAGCTAGCTCGCTGTTCACCGTAGCAGTAGATCGCTGGCACGTATGCGCAAGTCGTAACGGAAAAAAAAAGGTACTAATGAATGTCACGGAGGTCCTTGTGCTTGTCGGTATTTATGTATGGATATCATATACTAGTACTCCTAAAACCTAATATTACAAAGAGCGCATCAAGTAAGAATTACTCCGTTTCCGTAAGGCCTATTTAGACTAGACACGGGGATTAAAGAGGTTATATAGTTCGACAAAATTGATAGTTGAAAATGGCCATTATACCCATGTGTTAATTTCTGGGGAACAATAGAGAGAATAGTTTGTGGATGGGTTTGCTCTTCAATGCTGAAGATAGGATGGTAAATGAGGGCAAAAAGAAAGAAACCATCATTAAAATTACACGCACGTCATATATTTTCAAACAAGATTAAAAATTGTATGTCTTATAATTTTAAATAGGAGTACAATTTAATCTGGATAATACAAACTCATGATCTCGATTGATTGATCGGCACAAGAACCAATCAGTATAACTAAATTTGCTAGGTTTGCTAGCTTCTCGTAGACGTTGTTTTGCTAGTTTGCCGTAGGACAACGACAACACTAGCTTTACAAGCAATGTTTGGAAGTTCTTTCTCAAGCAGACAGCTCAGACCACTAAAATCATTTTAAGGTAATGAAAAGTTTGAGGGTTTCACTGGAAATTAAAATACAGTTCTAGCAATACAAATCTTGTGAAAGAACAAGGGCCTATGTGGGAACATATGCCTTGCTACAATACACTATACTTTGTAAAATAAGATTCCACTTTAGTCGCCTTTAATTTTAATTGGGTAGTGATCAGCGGCGACCCACTACTCGATGTATTTTAGTTGTTCATATCAAACTCAACAGTGTGGTTAGGAATCTAACAGTGTGGTTAGGAATCTAGGGTACCTTTTGCTCAGCTCCCAAGTCTAAACTCCATATAAACTACGCTAATCTACGCACCACATATTTTTTTTTATTACCTGACCACTGAATGCTCTATTGATTATTGTAATTGCTCTGTGTCAGCTCTTGTAACCATATGAATTCGTATATGTTAGTGTTTCGATTCTATTTTACAGGTAAGGTTTAGATATCGGTATGGTTTCGATGCCCGTCAGGTCACTGCTTTTTCTAATTACTACTGTATGTTAGTAAAAAAAATGTAATAAGTATATATAACAGCATGGAGGTATTTATATAGTGAAATCTAAATATGATTGTATATATTAGTGATCAAAGTTTTATATGTTTAACCACATGCATTCTAAAACATTAATATTGAAATGGAGGTAGCTTAATCTAGAGCGCGGTTTTTTCATCATGTCTTGTGTAAAGAAAAAAATCACAATTTAGAAAAAAAAATCACAATTTAGATCCAGGATTTCCTAGAGCTACAGATGACCAGCTCTAGGAAATCTACAGATTTCCTAGAGCTAGAGCTCTGCCAAATGGGGCCTTAAAAGCTATCGATATTTTTCAACTGACCCCTTGACATATTCTATATTTACAACTCACCATTCCACCTGTTAGTAACATGAGTTAATCTACCTTGGTCAACACTACCTAATTAGGTGTGATCTAACCTAACTGCTAATGAAGATTGTTGTCCTTTATTATCCTATTTCAGGGGGAATTTTTTCCAGACACCCTCTTAAGTTTATATTTAGTTCCTCATCTTGCAGGCAGAATGGCAGATCTAGCTAACTTCCATTCCATGTGGTTGCATGTGAACCTCGATCGAGCTAGTGCACAAGCTAGATTACGTACACATGCATGATATAATCAGAGCTTGCATGCATGCATGTACAGATCTCAAATGCCGGCTAAATAATTGATCACAATTAATAACGAATAATGCATGTAATTAATTAACAGGTGGCCTCACTGACCGAGAAGCTGCAAAGCAAGGAGACGTCCCCATCGGCAACCACCACGGCGGCGCAAGAGGTCGACCAGCCGGACAAGCATACCTGCACCGCTGGCGCCACGGCGGCGGCGGCACCGCCCGCTCAGCAGCAGCTCAAAGAGGACCTCCTCAGCAGCGGCACCACCAACGACGGCAGCAGCAGCGCCGTGGTGCTCGACGTCGCCGAGGGCACCAACCACAGCGGCGAGTCGACCTATTTCGCCGGGGAAGGCTACAAGTACCAGGACTGCGCCGGGCAGTACGGCGGCGGCGCCCTCTCGTCGTCGGAGGAGGACAGCGGCGCAGTCAGCGACGGGGGCTGCAGCTTCCACCTCCCGGCGGAGGATGCCATGTTCGCCGCCGGAGTAGTCCACCACGCCGCCGAGGAGGCGGTGCCGCTCGGCAGCTGGGCCTCCTGGTTCTGGAACTGATCGACGGATCCATTCCATGCATGCATCAAGTGTTGAGATCAAGACCTCTCCTCCATCCTTCCTGCACACTATATAATTAATTACTATGTCCATTGGCATTATGTATGATCAAGTGTTTTGAGTGTTCCTAATGTCCATTATGTATGATCAAGTGTTTTGAGTATTCCTGTGTAGTTCTAAGCATATGTTTTGATGGTGTTGTGTGTTCATAATATGAACTGATATGAGACTTAAAGATTGGAATAAGTGCACGTGTTGAGCAAGTTAACTGTGTATTGTCAGGCGCTTATTGTTTCGTTTGAAGAGTTTTATGTTGTTTTAATATAGATACCATACTAGTCTGTCATGTGAAAAAGAGGACATTTGCTCTCATACCACGGGCAAAATTATAGTTTGTCAAAATACCACTGAGCAGTGTATCAATGGCATGTAGGACCATGCCCCACTTGTCATTGTCACAGCTTGATGGTATCTTGACAACAGGTGGGTTTGCCGGCACGGTGCAAATGAGCGGATAATTTCCATCCTACCGACCGACCGAATGTTTATAGAGTGAATATGGAAGGAATAAGTAAGTATCAGATATTATCTGTGTCTGACTCCTACTCCGAGAAAAAAAAATATAGAATAAGATACGGAATGAGTGATATCCGTCCGTTTATCTCTGTATGTCAAGTGATATAAGAAAGTCTGTTATGATTTCACTTAGAAACAAGATAATATATAGACGGATTATCACATCTAAACAAGCAAAGAAGATTGGGTGCTCTTTCTTTGATATCTCAGCGATTAGTCTCTCCGTATTCGCTCGGATTGCATCATAATATCTAATGTCCTATGTAGGTATACAAAATAAGCGGATAATTTCCGTCAGACCAATCGTCCGAAGATTTATAAAACGAATATGGAATGAAAATATGAGTATCCAGTATTATCTGTGTCCGACTCCAGGAGGAAAAAAAATACAAAAGGAAAACGAGACGAGCCAAACAAATTGGTTTACAGATGAGAAAATCACGAGTTAGCAAAAACAAGAGATGTTGATATTCTAACTAGCGCTAGGATGGCTCTCATGTTTATTCTTCAGGCAATTCGTCTCCATCAAATGATCCTATCGTACTCCAATCATTTGAAAGCTCTGTAGCTAGGAGATGGATGATTTGTACAAAATTAGTCTTCAGGTGTTTTTATAGTCTCTATTGAGTTTTATATGCCAATTAGTTCATCCAAAACATTATGCTGTTGAAAAAAAGGACAATATATTTCAACAACCTTATCAATCTAGCGTTTCCGAATTAGTTCTATGTTTAAACTGTAGAGAAAAGAACTAATGTTTAATTTGTTGAGAAAAGACGAACAAACATAGATCATATTTTTTAGGCTATATCTGATGATTTTTTGCTACGATCGATGGATTTTATTTGTGCTTGTGGAGACGGCAACGGACGGCTGAGACATCAACATGGATAACATACACTATTTTAGACTAAAAAAACCATTTGAAAAATTCACTTAAAAAAACCGTCCCATTTATTTCAAATTTTGAAGAAGCCTAAGGCCCAAAAGAATGAGGCCATACTTCAACTTGCTTTAGTCTAGTATTTCTGAATTATTTATATGTCCTTCAATCTGCCTAATTACCTCTACGTCCGAGCGTGGTTTGCTACTTAATTACTTGTATGTCGTTTAGGGCCCATTCATATCGATTTTTGATTTTGACTTATTAATAGTAACAGCTTGTAAAGAAGATTATAGAGAGATATATTTACGTGTGATTTTGGCTGATATAAAATTCACTATAGTGTATTCTACAATCGAGTAGTATACCTGTCTTAGGTGGTGATCGGTTCGGCTGAAAAGCTCATGGCTTATGGCTGAAAACACTGTAGCTGGCTGAAAAAAACACTGTAACTGACAGAGGCTTATTTAGCATAATTAAATTTAAAAAAATTTAAAAATATAAAAAATATGTTAGCCCATTACGTATAATACAAACAAATACGAGAAAAAAACGAACCGGCAAAAAAGCTCAACAAAAAGCCAAATGTTCAGAAAAAGACGAAACTTATGAATAGTGAAAAATAAACCAGAAGCCAGAAGCCGAAGCCGAGTTGATCAGAGCCTTAAAAAGACTCCGTTTAAAAGTTAGATACTATAGAAAAATTATTAACTTTAAAGTAAGGTTTTTAGATATCAATATAAACACGTCACTTATTCTTTTAGCTAATCGTATTACGGTTCCTAACCTTGTACTTGATGCGCTGGGTTAAATGATTTTTATTCAGCTAGTATGTAAACGAAATATAAATAACAACCAGCTGTGTTGTCAGGTGCATAATCATGTATTTGGTGAAACTAATTGGCCACAACACGCAACCTACCGACAGCAGGCTAATGAAGCCAGCCAGCCAGGAAAGTTTGGTCACATGGTGAATAATCTCATCGACCAGGCCGCACCGGTTGGACACGTGGCACGCTTGGGTCTCCTCGCGCCATACGATTACTGCAATCACAATGCCACGTCAACCTCCAGCCCGGTTACGTGTGCCAGCGGCAGCCACGCGTTGCTGGTTCCTGCAGCTTGTTTGACGTGGAAACAGCGAGAGTTAAGCAAAGTCAAAGCTGGTGACAGCATAACCTAAGGCCCCTCTAATAATAATATAATGAGAACAAAGTATCAAAGAAAAATAATCTTCGGTGAAACGACGAGCTAGCAAACAATGCAATTTGCAATAAACATACGGGCAGTGTGACGTCAGCGTGGAGCATTGACACGTGGATCCGAGTCCCTCGCGAAGAAGTTTATAGTTTTGGCCTTGTAGTGCCACTTTGTTAAATCTAACCACGTAGCTCACAAATTTACAAAAATAACCCTTTCTCAAACGTGTGAGGACGGGAAGGCAACGTATATCACCTCCAGGGCCACTCCACTGCCAGTGGCGAACCCAAAATTTTACCCAAGGGTATACCGCACCAAAATTTTTATATGTAATTCGGTAAAACCATTTGCCAATTCGGTAAATAATTGTAAAATTTGTACCGTAATTCGGTATACAGGTACTAAATAATATGATAATTCTTAAATTTAAGGATTAAGTTGGAAACTTGCACAAATTACAATATAAGAAGTTCTTGCTGACGCCAGTTTCAGGTACTATCATTCACACTGTATATCTTGCACTCCTAGAATGGTGTGAGTGCGAGTGTGCGACCCCTACCATAACAAATGTGGCTTCTAGCAAACTGCATAAGCTAGAAGATCAATACCATCTCAATGATTTTGACACACACATAAAACACATTAGTTGATAACCAAAACATCACCTATAAAGACTAAAATATGTACTCAAAACTTTTTGCTGTTACATTAGCCTAGAATCCAAAAATAGCTACATCTGCATACTAACAGAAGAGGCAAACATGAACTTCACTCTTACAAATCTACCATGAAATCAGCGCAATCAATCAAATTGAACTGCATTAAACCTGCAATGTGCCTCGTACGAACACTATTTCCCCAATCACACGGCCATGGTCCGCGTCTCAAAACTGAACCGGACAACAAAGAGGAAAAGCAATGCATCTCACCTCGAGCACACCTATTGCTCGTGACATGCCGGCCCTGACGAGCCACCGCATGGCATCGGGCTCGAACATGAGCTCCACCGTCTCCTTGAATGCCTCCACGTTCTCCACCCCATCCACCTCAATCCTCTTGCCCCCGCCGCCGGCAGTGGCCTCTGGCGGCGCCATGGCAACGAAGAAGGCGTTGCTCTCGCACATCACCGTGGAGTCGAGGTCCATCACCACGCACCCCCCGTCCCTCCCCCGCAGGCATAGCCTCAGATCCAGCCCCCTCCCCTCCTCCGCCCACACCGCCACGAACGGGACCAGCGCCGCCTGCTCCCTCGGCGCCTCCTCCTCCACGGCCGCCCCAACAGCCACTGCCGGCGAACCGTCGGGTTTGATGGGGGAGACACGGCCAGGGGAGAGGATCTGGCGGGGGTCGATGAGGCCCGCGAGCTTGGATGACGGCGAGCTGTGGAAGGACGACACCGAGGGCGACTTGAGCGGGAGCTTCCGGACGCCGCCGCCTGACCGTCAGCAGGGTGTGTGTGGGTGACACGAAGTCGCGGCGCGTGTGGCAGGCCGACTGGCGCCGGTACTGCGGCTAGGCCCCAGGGTATGCCGTGGCCCACCCGGCATACCCTGTGGGTCCGCCCCTACCCACTGCGGTAGATTGAAGGCACCATGGCACTGGCGTCGAGCATAGGAGGTCAGTGCGCGATTGAATGAGAGATAAGGATTGAAAAGTAGATAAAATTAGAAGTAAAAGTATTAATATGTAATATATTGGACAAATATTTTGCAAGGTTTGGTTTAAGTGAGAACTGGGAGATAATAGAAATAGCCTTCATGAGGTTTGAGGGAGAAGGAGCGGTGAAGATAACATTTTGATCCTGACAGAAGAGTTCATAATGAATATAGGAATTACATGGCATCTAGGGTTTTGATTGGTTGCACATGTTTGCCTCGCTATTCATATGGCACAAATGGCAAGATACACTGACCATGAATCCGAACTACTACTATTGCAATACAATGACTCCTTTTGGCAATAAAAATACAAGACAGATGGGAATGAAGTCAGGCGTACATGCATATATTCTACTCCTCATGGGTTCTCCTATCTTCTTCGAGGAGTTGCTTGCGCCACTTCCTACAGCTTTCTTCGTATTCTTGTTGTCTCCTCTTCTCTGCTTCATGTTTCATTTCATCCCACCTGGAACTTCGGCAGGCCCATACCAGTGAAGGTCCCAGTCCTCATTTGTCATCCAGCCTTCCATGTGCACCTGGCTTTTCTCTAGCAAGGATGATCAACTTAGTAGTGCTTGATAGAGGTAGAACAGAAATATTGATACATGACTAACCAGCAGATACGAGGAGTAGTACTCGCAGATATAGCCTTGGGTGCCTCCGTGGGTTATCCTGCACATCGCAACAACACTGCATGATTGGAGGTACGTGCCTGTCATAGATCATCCGTTCACAACGAGGTTCGGGGAAATTGACCGCACACTTGTACCGCAGGGAAGGCCTATCCGCTGGTCCCTTTCCCTTGCTCGGTACGGAAGGTCCATCCACTGGTCCCTTTCCCTTGTATTTTCCACTAATTTCGATTGCAGGAGGTATCCAATGGGTAAAAACTCCCCTACACCTCCAACCATCTTGGCATATATTGCCTTGATCACAAAGCTCCTTCCTAGTTGCCTCCCTATCAAACGTGTTTCGTACGCACCTCTTAAGCTCGGACGAACCCATATCCTTTAGACCCGCCATCCGGATCACTGTCCTTTTACAATTTGATAGGCCCGCCCTGTATGCCCTGTTGCGTACGAGACCGTCTCCAGAGAACACAAACAAATCTTGCATATCTAACATTAGGTACCTATCACCAATACACACAAATTAAGCTTAATTTTGACAACGCACAATGATGCTACTTTTAGAAGTAAATATTGCATCAATTATTGCTAGCTGCTTTCGTTACCTGGCGGTCTCATCAAAAAAATAACACAGGTAGTAACTACCCTCATGCCAACAAAACCCTACAGAATATATTTGTACATATCAACTTACGAGCGCATTAGTATTCCTGTAATAAAGTAATGAATTACCATACTTTATTTTTATTAACTCTTCGTAAATATTAGTCACTGTATATGTCATCCACTACCATTAGTATTAGGCTTGGTAGTTACATTGTCATGGCAATAAGATACGTCTTTTCCCTTATCTAACTCTAAATAAACATTAAGTGGGTTCTTTTGAACTGTGGCTTTTGGCTTAAAATTTTTAATTATGGTTGTTCGCAAAAGAAAGTACGGAGAGAGAGGCACTCACGTGTGATTTTGGCCAATATAGATGAATTCAAGACAGTGTCTACTACAATTAACTTATAAACTCCGCTTTGAAAATACATACCATTTGAAACATAGTTATTGTAACATAAGCCCAAACAACCCAGCAAATATGAACCACATAATTATTGTGACTAAGACGTCATTACCACAACTAATAAACCTATGTCATCCACATAAACTAAACATATATATGAACTAACCATGGTTAACTACCAATTTCTACACTATCAAGCCATTGTTAATTAAATGCTAATCACATATTAATAAAAATACTAGCATGTGAATGAGATTTACCTCTTTTTGAAGCTCTCAAGTCGATCCACACTTTTCAAAACTAGCAAATATTCTAACCTTAATCAAAACAGCCCCAAAATCGAATTAAAACATTTTTTCCCTCACTATCCCTTCTCCTTCTCTGCTATTTTTGGTGGAGCTTTGGTCGGCGCAGCATAGAATGAGAGCGAGGAGGGAGAAAGCAATGACTGATGGCTTTATGGGCAGGGATCGAGCGAGAGATTCCTGCTGCGCCCAGCTACCACGGCAGGCACTGACCTCCAGTACTTGGTGGGTGCGACAGGTACCGACCTTCAACGCTTGGCTGGCGCGGCAGGCACTGAAGTCCTTCAACGCTCGTGTGCCAAGCAGGTGGGTGAGCCCCATCGCCAGCTGCACTTGCCACTGGCCTCCCGCGCTCGACGTCGGTGCCACGGTGCCTTCGACTGGCTGCTGTGGGGGTGGCATTGGAGGTGACATGTGTTGTCTCTTCATTCTCCCGTGCTCGAGAAGGGGCTATTTTTACAAATCGTGTGCCACAGGGTAGATTTAAAAAACGTTCCAAACATTGAAAACTTCAATAGGAAGCAAGTGTAGATTAATTTATACTCCTAGAATTTGCCTAACTTTTGAACTGCTACTTTAATTCTCTTCGGGGGAACTACTAGTTTGCATTTTGGTTAGGGTTATGATTGTCATCGCGGTGAATTATATACGATAACGGCTTGGTGACGCTATTCGTCTTTGGCTTTTTTTTTTTTGCATTTTCTTATATTCGGCCCAAACGAAAATTGTATTGCGCTCTGAATAACAAAAAAAAAAGGTTACATACTATCTATAACAGGAAATTCCATCAAAATTAAACCACACAAATAATTGCTACGCAGGAGGGAATGTGCACGGGAGCAGGGCAAGGGAACAGTGGGTCCGCGTTTGATTATAGAATTTATTATTAGTTTGAAAAGATTATATAATTGGTTAAACTTTAATCTATCTTTGTTAAACGCCACATTAGACTTTCCACGGAAACTTTGCCAAAAAAAAAGCACAGTAACATAAAATGGCCCTGATGTAAACGAAACATTTCTTTTTATCTTTTGAAACCGGATTTTAGCTTCTGTTACAATACCTAACTTTCAAACGGAGTATTTTTTTCAACAGAGTCTACAAGTTAATTTTAGTACACGTTAAAAACTCAACATCTATATCATCTAAAATTGCAAGCGAGTATATCTCTCTCGTAATCTCCGTCGCAAATAGATCATAAACAACATATCCATTAACGTCAACTTGTCATAATGGGCTCCCAAGAAACAACACAACACAAGGTCCGTACATCTTTTTCCTAGAAGGCTCGTGATGGGCCAGGCTTTTCTAGCTGTCCGGCTCCAAGTCCACATAAGTATATTCCTCAAAAATATCCACAATAATATTTTGGGCCAGCGTTTAGGCAAGATCGGTTTTTTTCCCCTACTTTTGCCTACGGTCGGAAGTTCCACATGGAGTATGTATTACAATTTAAACAGTCCAATAAAGTTCATATAAAAAAATATTCAGTGTAGTGCTTGGCATCATCTGGATGTTCCAGTGAATATTTTTTGTTTTGGAAAACGCATATCCTTCGCAGTTATGTTGTTACATAATTTAGTGGTCTCGCTATATTACCGTCGTTTAAGCATAGCAAAATTAAACGCATTTCCACAAGTAGCACATGATGAACCTGCTAGAAAAGAACCCATGGAAAATAGTTCGTTTTCATTAGAAGCAATGTCGCAGTAATTTCAAAAGAATCCCGCGGAAAGAACCCTGGAAAATAGTTCATTTTCATTAGGAGTAATGTCCCATTTGGAACATAGTAATTTCACAAGAATTTTATGAGAATTTTTTTCATAGAAAACAGCTCAATTCTCATAGGATTCGGAAAAATTCCGTATTCCAAACAAGGTCTAAACTTCGCTAGGAGATTAGGACAACAGGAAAAACATGTTCTAAAAAATATTAGTCTTCTATGCAATGTGAGATAGGCACTCCCTTTCGCGTATAAGACTGAAGAAACAAGTCAAATTATTCGCGATGTACGCATTCAGGACTTTTAAGTATTGAATCAGTACCGTACCATACGCGCCTTTCTGTTCTTTTAATGTAAATTCCGATGCTCTGCCTGTCGATGTGCATCCAAAACTGACAGAAGCAGATATCTGAAATCAAAGAGAAATATTATTGCAGTGGTTCACGAGGCGCTGGTCGCAGAATTTTTATATATTTCTCTTCGATGTTGGGTTAGTGGCACTAATCCAGGATTAAAGAAATGCTTATTCCATCTATCTATCTACATGCACACTGACCCAGCTCGACCGCCTCAGCCGACAGTGTATGCACTGATTGGTTCCACTGTTGCTGAATTGTTACGAGACACACGTCGCATGTTGCATAGAAAAAAAAAGCGCTACCAGCATGTCATGGTAGAGGATATGAATCCGTGTTTGTGATCTATCAATTTCGTTGCTTTCTTACCCAGGTGTGAACTGTCGGCTGTCTTTTGATGAATCCATGCATGCCCGCAGTTAGGGCTGTGATCGTTTTGGCTTTAGTTTTTAGTTTTCGGTTTATTTTTTACTATTCATAAATTTCGTCTTTTTCTGAACTTTTGGTTTTTTATTGAGCTTTTTTGCCGGTTCTTTTTTCCCGTATTTGTTTGTATTATACGTAATGGGCTAACATATTTTTTTAAGTTTAATTATGCTAAATAAGCATCTGTCCGCTACAGTGCTTTTCAGCCATAAGCCACCAAAAATAAGCCCAAATGATTACCACCTGATAGGCTTTCAAGGGTCAGATCCAGGAAAACGAACTCAGTGGCGGAGCCACAATACTACATGGGTTGCGGTTGTATCCCTAAAATTTTTGCAAAAAAATTCGATATATATCTTCTTAATACACAAAATATACACTATATATACTAACATACTTCTGACAGCCTATTAGACCCAACGGATCTCAGAAGAGAATCATACCCAAGCTAGGCCTAAGTGACATCCTCACTTCCTCAGACCAATCCATGATATACATCGGCCAGACGACAATTCCCTAATCGGCAATCAGCTAAATCCTTCCTTCAAACTTCTACCCCAGTATAAGTGTGCCCTAACTAGCTAGCAGCCAAGCTTGAGCTCGGGCACGCAGCTCACATGTAGGCGCAGCTCATCGTCGCCGCTGCGCTCCCCGAAGGCTCATTCTGCTCAAGCTAAAAGGCACAAAAGCATCCCAGGAAGCAGCTGATATGTAAGTTTTTTGTGTTAACTTTCATATACTCAAAATTGCAATGTAGTAAAATGGTACTTCTGCATATTTTTTAGTTTCAATTCATTTACTTGTCATCGATGAATCTAACTTCTGCTCATCCCTTGAATTATAAACCGCATTTGAAGCTGCTACAAAACGGTATTTAAATATCAAAATTCAAGGGAAAACTTAAATTAGGGGTGAAAACGGATCGGATACGGTCGGATAATGCCTCTACCATATTTGTTTTCATATTTTTTTTTCGGATACGAAAACGAATACGGATAACTCGAATACGGATACGAATACGGATAATATCGAATACAGATACGGATCGAATACGAATCGAAACGAATACGGTTACGAATATTTATCGGAACATGAAAACCCCTTAAACTATACATCCAAAATTAACGAAAATACGTAAATAGTTCATCTTGTCAAAACATTCATGAAATCTAAACAAGCATAGTCTTTTCATCCACAATGAAAATATATCCGATAGTCGATCATAACATAACTACATAAGTAGCAACAACGTGCAATTCATAGAATACATATGATGACATGATAGCAATTTGAAGAAGCATAAGAACATTTCATTCCACCATTTCATCCACCAAATCATCCATCTCAGCATCTCCTAAGACTTCTTGTGCCTACAAGTTTTATTTGAATAAATATTCAAAGCAGTATAAAATAAAACCAAACAACTATATAGTACGATGTAAAGACTAGCAAACCGTTGTCATCATGTATGCAACATGGCGCTCAATGCCCTCCATGTCAATCTCAGTTATGATAGATCCACCAATGTTTCCACCACCTGCGTGTTTTATCAAAAAAATTAAATTATGATCAAAATTTTCATCACATACTATACAGAAACCAATAAAGCACGAGAGCAAAACTTAACATTACCTTTCCTAGATGCCGTAGTCCAATCTTTGGTACAAATCAAAGCTTGCACGATATCAGGATCTAGACGACTACGAAATGAATCAACAACCCGTCCACCAGCACTAAATGCTGACTCCGAAGCAACAGTTGACACTTGAATAGATAAGACATCTCGAGCTAGTGTGGAGAGAATAGGGAGCTCAGATTGCTTGACCTTCCACCATGCCAAAATATCAAATTTGTTTTTGTCTTTCTTTGGCCAATGCAGTAGTGGTTGCTCCATATACATTTCCAACTCAGTTTTGGCACATTGGCCTAAGGTACTACTGCCATGCAAGTATTTTTCAAGGTCTGCATCAATATCATCATCACTCTCCTCATCCTCCAACTTGTTTACATTAGAATGCACTGTTTGCACATTTGTAGCTGCTGTCTTCATTGAAGTTGCAGTTGAACTAGACACATAAACTTGAAACAATTGTTGAATAACACTCATGCACTTATTAATTTCTTCAGGAGCATTACTATGATAAATCTTTTCTGCAAAATAGTGTACCAACTTTGTCTTGTATCTAGGATCAAGAAAACAAGCTACAGCAAGAGCCATGTTGGTCTTTTCCCAATACTTATCATACTTAATTCGCATAGAATGTGCCATAGTAGCTATAACTGGATCAGGACTGTAACACCAATCATCAATTGCAAGCTTAATCTTACAAAAATGGTCAAAAAACAGATTTGATGTTGGATATGTTGTGCCAGAGAAGAGCTCAGTAGCATCATAAAATTTCTTCAAACATACAGTCAATGATTGTGCCATAGTCCAATTTTGTTCAGTTGGAGCACACTTCACATATTTGTTTCCATGCCGAAGAAAAAGTCTATCAAAGGCATATCTATAGTAAATACTTTGCTTTAGCATGAGATATGTGGAGTTCCACCTTGTTGGAACATCTAAAGACAGACCATTTTTCACATCCAAATCACATTCTGATGCACACTTCATAAATTCTTCCCACTGCAGTGGAGAGTTCTTCACAATTGCAATTGTATTTCTGATATTTGCAATAGCTGGTGTAATTTGTTTCAAACCATCTTGTGCAACAAGATTTAAAATATGATTCAAACATCTCACATGAAAAAAGATACCATCACAGACCAAGGGAGCCTTTTTAAGTTTCTGTACTAGCCCCTTAGCACATACATCGTTAGCTGATGCATTGTCCAAAGTAAGGGCAAACAATCTCCTATCAAGATTCCAATCCACTATGCTATCATAAAACTGTGTGCACAAGTTCTTTCCCGAATGATGTCCTTCTACATGCATGAACTTAATAATTCTTTTCTGCATACACCAATTATCATCTATCCAATGAGCAGTGATGCACATGTAACCTTTATTTTGATTTGATGTCCACATATCCATGGTTGTGCTAAAGCGACATGATAATGTTTTGAAGTACTCATACAATTTCTTCTTTTCCTCCATAAAGATACTCAATATATCTTTCCTAATAGTAATACGACTCTTAATTGGAAAAGTAGGACGTAAAGACTTGATAAACTCCACAAAGTACTCATGCTCAGCAATATTAAAGGGATATTCATGCATGATAATTGCCAAATAAAATTTCTTCAAACTGTCAGCCTCATCATACCTATAAGTCTCAACAGATGTAGAGTTATTATCTTCTCCACTCTTATTCAATTTTAGAAGCTGTTGACCTCCCTTGATTTGATGCTTTTTCAACAAGTGATTCCGAAAGACTGATGTGCCTCTCACACTCTCACAACGAGATTCATACTTGCACATGTTGCATTTGGCCCATTGCTCTATTATCTCCTTGCCATCTGGTCCTTTCGCCTTTTTCTCATATTTTGTGTAGTTCTCCCAAACTTCGGAGGTGCACCTCTTTGCTCTCTTCGCAGTAGGAGTAGAAATGTCGGTCTCGGTAGCAGTCCCATCAGTCAAATCAACCTCATTCCTTAGCATCAATGCACCAGCAGTTGGATCAGAAGCATCTGTAGCAGTGATAGGTAGTTGTGGCACCCCCGGCAAAACAGGAGATGTATTACTTATACTTGCCATACTACTCGCACTTGTAGATTCCATCACAAATCTAGCACAACATAATAAAGGGAATACATAAGATAGTTAATCATGCAATCAGCAAAGGGCACATCAGCAACTAATCCACAAGATAGTTTTATCAATCAGCAATCAGCAGTAAGATCAATCAGCAATCAATCATCAATCTATTATCGGCACTTCGGCGGAGGCAGACAGCACGGCCGGCGGAGGCAGACAACAGACGGCGGAGGCAGACAGCAGACGGCCGGCGGAGGCAGACAGCAGACGGCGGAGGCAGACAGCAGACGGCCGGCGGAGGCAGACAGCAGACGGCCGGCATGATACGGCTCTGAGCTAGAGGATAGTAGTAGTACAAATCCATGCGTGACATGAGCTGGAGGATAGTAGTAGTACTTACAGCAGACGGCGGGCGGAGCAGGCCGAGGCGGCCGGCGGCGGGCGGAGCAGGCCGAGGCGGGCGGAGGCGGGCGGAGCAGGCCGAGGCGGGCGGAGGCGGCCGGAGCAGGCCGAGGCGGGCGGAGGCGGCCGGAGGCGGGCGGAGCAGGCTGAGGCGGGCGCCGGCGGAGCAGGCCGAGGCGGAGGCAGACGGTCGACGGAGGCGGGCGGATCGGGCGGCCGCGGGCAGAGCAAGCGGAGGCGGGCGGATCCGGCGGAGGCGGGCGGAGCAGGCAGAGCCGCGGAGGCGGGCGGATCCGGCGGCCGCGGGCGGAGCAGGCGGAGGCGGAGGCAGACGGCTGGCGGAGGCGCGCGGATCCGGCGGCCGCGGGCGGAGCAGACAGAGGCGGGCGCAGGCAGACGGCCGGCGGAGGCGGGCGACCGGCGCAGGCGGAGGCCGGCGGCCGGCGGAGGCGGAGGCAGACGGCCGGCGGAGCTGGCGGATGAGCGGATCCGGCGGAGGCGCTCGCGCAAACTCGGGGTCGGCCGGTCGGGGGACTGCGGTGTGCGTGTGCCGTGTGCGGTCTGCGCCTGAGCGCCTCTGCGGGTCTGCGGCGGCCGTCCGCTAGGGTTGGACTTGGATGAGTGGATCGCATATGGACGGCTGGATCGCATGGGGTGGGATGGACGGCTGGATCGCATGGAGTGGGATGGGCCATTGGGCCGGTTACTCTGGGCTTCTAGAATTATGGGCTAAACTCCCGGATATCCGAATTCGTAATATCCGAAATATCCGTATCCGTATCCGTATTCGACGGATACTAGGCTTACTGTATTCGTATCCGTATCCGAAAAAAAAATCCGTATCCGTATCCGATCCGAGAAATATCCGAAAAAATCCGATCCGACACAATCCGTATCTGTCCGGATCCGGCGGAAAATATGCGATCCGTTTTCACCCCTACACACACACATAGTACCCTCTATTTGTCCCTGGGGGCCAAACAACGTACAAGAAGTAAAGAAAAATATATAATAGCATGGATCTCTGAACGAGAATGAATGTCAAAGATAGTATAGGAAAATCCTAAGACATGGAGATACTACTTTTCCTCTATATATATTTTGTACGAAGGATTGTGCCGAAGGTCCCCAGATCACATGACCCAAGTCGTCACACTCTGGATCTACCCTGTGCTTCCATTAAATTAAGAGAAAATCAGGTATATACTATCAAAATATGTTCAGTTTTGATATATACCACAGCAACATCTAGGCTCACTTTAATACCACCAAAATATCCCAATCTTTCATAATATACCACTTTGCCACCTCTTTCTAACAATGGTTAGCAGGAGTATTGTTCCACATCAAAGAAAAAATAGCCTAGCCTTTTGCACCGATGTGTCACTATCATCAGGGTTTCTGGAAGATCAAGCTCTATTTAAGTTGATTTTGACGATAATGACAAATACTATTATGAGGTTTTAGTGATAATAACAAATGCTTTTGTGAGAAAAACTTGTTTATTAATTATGATATTACTTAGTCTCATATGGATGAAAAAAGTAAAATCATTGAGATATGCATTCGATATCTTTCTTATAATTTTGTTGCATTTCCTACATCTAAATGTATGATTAAATAACAAATCTATATGTAAGACTAATATGTTCGTTTAAAAATATTATTGCTTAGTCTCATTGAGATGAAAAGGTGAAATAAAAAAAGGTATGCGTTCGAACTCATATTCTTATATATTAGTGCATTTCTTAGATCCAAAATATATATTGAACTCTACAAATAGTCCAAAATGAATATGTGCATATGTCTTCATTGCACATACTTGTATGCACACATTTAGGGAGAGTTCATTCTATGTTTTGAGATTTTATAAGTATTGATCATGTTTTCTTTAATACACATATTTAGGCTATTTACTTTGAAACATATTCTTTGAGTATATATAGTGTGTCTAATTTATATATACTCATTTGCAATCGGGTTGCCATCTAACTTCTTCATTATGTGTTATGGTTGGATGATTACTAACAACTGGATAAGTAAGCTTTACTTAAAGTTTATTTTCGAGTATACAAGTGTTGTGTACATGTTGTATACTCACAAATACAATGTTTATCTCATTATTTATTGATATTGTCATGAATTACGAAAAAGGAAAGACTATAGAATCTAGTCTCTCCATTGTGTGTTAATGGTGAAGTTTGTTAATTGATGGCAATTATTTTGTGGACTAACATTTTTCATGAGTTGGATGAATATGTTAGATTATACAGTTGAGGATGACTTGAAATGACCTTATGTGTTCAAGATCATCAAGTCAAGTGTTGGATGCATCATGAGTTGATGCATATCCAAGAGAAGATAATCATGTGTTGATCATTAAGTCAAGTGAAGACCCATCATGTATTGATAGAGCTGAAGTAATGGATGCATCATGACTTGATAAATGTCAAGACTACGACTCAAGGCAAATGTATGGCTAGCTAAGACTAAGGATGTGTTCCTAATCTTTTGTCGTCTTGGTGTTTGGTTAAAAGATCGTATTGCTAGTATAGATTTTCGTACTATTAAGAGGGGTTATGTCTAGTAGCTTGAGTCTCATTGTGTGTTGATAGCTCAACCTCACTTGCTCTAGCTTTCTTAGCATGAGATTTGCATTTACGAATGTGTTTTGCAAAATAGTTGTGGCTCATGTGTTGAACTCTTGTAACATGAGACTATACATTGCAAATGTATTTTGCAAGTGTTTGAAGTCTATATATTTATTATTTGTAGTATGAGGCTTACATTTGCAAAATATGTTTTACAAATGGTTGAAACTCATATATATAATTTTTATGTCATGATTTTAAAAGTGTGCTGTTGTAGGGGTGGCCCCCACCTAAACCCAGCAGGCCTGTTAGATGGCCATAGAGCCCAAAATGGGACATATGTAATGGATTAAATACCCCGGACAGGGAGGTACCGATGTAAGGGCACAGTTGTAAAAGAACAGCCCGTATGAATATATATATATCGAGGGAAGGTTGAGGGGAGGGCAGGCTCTCTCACTTTCTCCCAACTCTCCACTACCATCTCTCTCTCTGTTTGGTCTGTAACCACAACAGTTGGCGCCGTCCGTAGGGAGGACAGGAGCAAGCCTGAAATCCGAAGAAGGATGGCACCGAAAAAAGCTTCGTCGACGGCGGCGAAGGAAAAGAAGGCGGTTGGGTCAGAGCGTCGCATGGGTACCAGGGCCTCGGCATCGGCTGGTGCGGGTGCGGTGGTCGAGGACGTCGACGCTCGCGCGGCGACGACCGACCCCGCCACTGGCGCTGCGACGGCCAACCTCGTCATCGGCGCTGCAACGACCGACACCACCACTGGCGTCGCGACGACCGACCCCGCCAGCGCGACAGCAATCAACCTCGCCACAACGCTCGCCGGTAGCGCGGACCGGGCGGTTGGAGGTAGCCACGACGGAGCGTCCGGCAGCTCGGGAGCTCGCGAGGCAACCCCGCCCGCGCCGGTGGTGGAAAGCGCCCTGCTGGCGGCCTTCAAAGCGTTCCAGCGGGAGTTAGGGGATCTTCGCGGGGCTGTTCGAGACATGCAAGAGGCTCGGAGCCAGCATGCCGCGCCAGTGGTCGCGCCAGAGTCCACGCCGGAAAGGGCAGACAACCGCGACGCCCCCACATCCAGCCGCGCACCGCTGCAACGCGTCGATCCAGAGTCCCCGCTCTCGGCAGGACTACAGCAGGCGGCGTGGCCCGAGGACTTCAAACTCCCCAGTGTCATCGAGCCATACAAAGGTGATACGGACCCCCGTGAGTTCGTGCGTGTCTACGAAACCGCAATCGAAGCCGCGGGTGGAGACGACACCACAAAGGCGAAGGGACTCCCCCTCGCGTTGCAAGGAGTGGCGCTTTCCTGGTTCTTTACCATAAAGTCAAACTCCATCTATGCGTGGGAGCAGATCCGCGACCGCCTTCACAACAACTTTCAAGGGAACTATGCTGAGCAAGTCGACGCGGGCCAGCTCTTCGCTGTGAAGTAGAAACCCTCGGAGAGGCTCCGGGACTATTTCAAACGCCTCGCGAAGGTGCGATGCCAGGTTAAGGACATTAACGAGACAACCGTCATCAACGCGGCCATACAGGGCCTCTGCCCGGGCCCCCTGGCCGAATACAACGCGCACAAGCCTATCAAGACAGTCGCCAAGCTCTTCGATAAAATGGAGGCGTATGCGCGGGCCGAGGAAGATGCGCGGAGGCGCCGCACCCCCGCCCCCGACCTCGCCCAAGTGAAGCGCTCGCCGTACAAGGAGGAGGTGGGCGATGATTCCCCGAAGCAGGGTCGCAGTCGACAACCCCAGGAGGACACCCCTGGAAGCGACGGCCCCGGGGAGCAGGAAGGCTCGTCAAGGAGCAGGCGCAAGCCCCAGCGTCACCAGCGCGGACCACAAAAGGCCCGCCATGTCCTCGGCATCGGAAACGCCCTTCGAGGGCCTGCCCCCATATCGTGGGAAGGGGACCGAAGATGCGAAGGCAGACCCGGTCATGACGGGCGACCTCGCGCGGAGCAAGAGCTCCTGGATTACGGCAAGAGGTGCGAGGTGCATGGTTACGGCGATCACCATACGAAGGCGTGCACCGCGGTCATGGAACTGCGACGGGTGATGACCGAGCCTCGGGCCTCGTCCTCTCGGCCCCTTGCCGAAGTCCACGAGCGGCAGCCAAGAGGTGACCCCCTGCGGGCCTCCGCCAGAGAAGACGTACAGCACCGCACCATCAGCGTCATCACCGGAGGCTCCTTATCAGGGGCCCCATTGGAGCAATCGCAACCGTGGGTGCCGCCCCGCAACATCACATTCACCCTGAATGACGCCAGGGGTGTGGAGTTCCCTCACCAAGACCCTTTAGTCATTCAGGCCCACATCGCAGGCCATGACGTCAGGCGCATCCTTATCGACGGGGGGAGCTCCGCGAACATTCTGTTCACTGGGGCCCTCGACCGTATGGGAATCCCCCGAAGCCGCCTAGAGCAGTCAGGAGCTCCGCTGCAAGGCTTCGGAGGCCAACCGCTGGAGGCCATAGGACACCTGTCCCTTCCAGTTACATTCCGCCAGGGGGGCAACGTACGAAGCGCGCACATCATCTTCGATGTCGTAGACATCCCGCACCCCTACAACGTCATATTGGGGCGGCCTGCCATCAACTCCCTCGAGGCGATCCCGCACCATACCTTCTTATGTATGAAGCTCCCAGGCCCGGAGGGTGTGATCACCGTCTTCGGTGACCAGGACCTCGCCAGACGCATCGAAGCCAGCAGCCGGGATTTGCAACGCCCGGTGCACGTCCTCCCAGGCATGCTCGGCGACACGCCCTCCGCTCCGGGATGGACGCCTAAGCCTCGGCCCGAAGGAGGAGTCAAAAAGGTGCCACTCCAGGCGGAAGGGCAGTTTGTGTCCATTGGCGAGGGGCTCCCTGCGGAGGTCGAGCGAGACCTACTCCAAGTGCTTCAGAACAACGCCGACATCTTTGCATGGTCGCCGGAGGACATTAAGGGCGTAGACCGCGCAGTAATGCATCGCTTGGCGGTCCGCCCTGACGCCAAGCCGATCATGCAGAAGCTTCGCCGTATGTCCATGGATCGGCAGCAGGCGGCCAAGGTGGAGGTGGCGAAGCTTCTCCGGGCTGGGGTCATTCGCGAGGTCCATCACCCAGAGTGGCTCGCCAACCCGTATTGGCCAAAAAGGCCAGTGGGGCCTGGCGTATGTACATCGACTTCACGGCACTCAACAAGGCGTGCCCAAAGGACAATTACCCCCTGCCACGCATCGACCAACTGGTCGATGCTACCGCCGGGTGCGAGCTAATGAGTTTCCTGGATGCTTACTCTGGTTACCATCAGGTATACATGGCCGAAGAAGACGAGGACAAGACCAGTTTCATCACACCGATTGGGACCTTCTGCTTCATCAGGATGCCCTTCGGCTTGAAGAATGCAGGCGCTACCTTTACCCGCCTCGTCGCGCTCGCCCTCGCCGCCCAGCTCGGGAGGAACGTGGAAGCCTACGTCGACGACGTGGTAGTCAAAACCCGGCAGCTCGCTTTGCACGGCCGCGACCTCCAGGAGACCTTCGACAACCTCAGGAAGGCTGGCATCAAGCTCAACCCCGACAAATGCATCTTCGGCATCCAGCGGGCAAACTACTGGGTTTCCTCGTATCCGGGCGGGGCATCCAGGCGAATCCCGATAAGGTTGACGCCATCCTGGGTATGGAGCCGCCCAAGACGACGAGGGAGGTAAAGAGGCTGGCGGGCCGCATGGTAGCCCTGAGCCGCTTCCTATCTAGGGCGGCGGAGCGCGGTCTGCCATTCTTTAAGACACTCCGCGGGTGCGACAGATTCCGATGGGATAGCGACTGTGCGGAGGCCTTCAACGAGCTCAAGAAACAATTGGCGAGTCTCCCCACTCTGGTCGCCCCAGCACCAGAGGCTCCCCTCTTGCTCTATCTAGCCGCGTCGGTTACAGCGGTCAGCGCCGTCCTCGTTCTAGAGGAAGGCGCCGTACAGCGGCCCGTATACTTCGTCTCCGAAGCCCTCCAAGGCGCCAAGACGAGATATACGGAGCTTGAAAAGCTCGCTTACGCGTTGGTCATGGCCTCCAGAAAGCTTCGACATTATTTTTTGGCCCACCCAATCACAGTGCCTTCCTCGTTCCTTCTGGTGGAGATGTTACACAATAAGGAATCCACGGGGCGCATCAGCAAGTGGGCTGCCAAGCTCGCCCCGTTCTCCCTGACATACGCTTCGCGGACGGCAATCAAATCTCAAGTTCTCGCCGACTTCCTCGCAGAATGGACTCCGCCGGCTCAGCCCGCCCAGAAGCATGACGACCCGGTCTGGGCTCTCACCATAGACGGAGCCTACGGCGTCGCGGGCGCGGGTGTAGGCGCAATAATTGTTACGCCCGAGGGGCAGCGCCTGCTATACTCGGCGCGCCTCGCGTTTCTGGCCACCAACAACACAGCTGAGTATGAAGTGCTGCTCTTCGGCCTGACAAAGCTCAAGGCAATCGGTGCGCGGCGAGTGCTCGTCCGCACGGACTCACGTTTGGTGGCAGGCCATGTAGACAAGTCATATCAAGCCAAGGACCCCGAATTGGCCAAATACCTTGCGGCCGTAAGAGCGAGGGAAAGGCATTTCTTGGGCATCACGGTCAAGGCTATCCCTCGTGCGGAAAATGAGCAGGCCGACGCTCTTGCGAAGGCGGCCAGCCAACAACTGCCACCCCCTGACGGGGCGTTTTACGAAGTGTTGCAGCAGGCGGCCATCGCGCAGGACAACCGGGACGCGGCTCTCGTTCACCACATCGTCCAGCAGGGCGACTGGCGAGAGCCTATCTTCAATTTCCTGCAGGGCATTGCCGAGCCAGAGGACCCCGCCGAGCTCCGGCGTCTCCAACACCGTGCCAGATCCTTCCAGGTGTTTGAAGGCACACTCTACAAGAAGGGGGTCTGCGCACCGCTCCTGCGCTGCCTCTCCCACGAAGAGGGGAAAAAGCTCCTTGCAGAGATCCACGCGGGGGTATGCGGGTCTCACCTCGCGCCGAGGTCGTTGGTCGGCAAGGCATTCAGGCAAGGTTTTTACTGCCGACTGCCATCACTGACGCCCAGGACCTCGTGCATCGGTGCCAGGGGTGCCAGTGGATGGGACGCATCATCCGCAGGCCCCCGACGAATCTCAACCCTATTCCCCCGGTGTGGCCACTGGCACGTTGGGGCGTCGACATAGTAGGACCACTTCCCCGAGCCCCGGGGGACCTACGGTTCGTGGTAGTTGCGCTGGAATATTTTTCCAGATGGCCGGAGGCAGTAGCCCTGGCCAAGATAACTTCGGCGGCCATGCAGCGCTTCCTCTGGCAGAACATCATTGTCGCTTCGGCGTGCCCAGGGAGCTCACCGTCGACAACGGTCTGCAATTTGATGCCACCCTATTCAAGGACTTCTGTGACGGCATGGGCATCACGCTTCGATTCGCCTCGGTTGGGCACCCCCAGTCCAACGGAGCAGTCGAGAGGGCGAATGGCGCCATCTCTGTCGCTGTCAAAAAACGCCTGGTCGGGTTGCCGAAGGGCAGGTGGCCGAGCGAGCTTCACAGCGTCCTCTGGTCCCTTCGCACAACGGTAACACGACCGACGGGGTTCACACCTTTCAAGCTCCTTTTTGGTGACGAGGCAGTGACGCCTGAAGAAATCAAGGCTGGGTCGCGGAGGGTCCTCGTCCAAGCTCCCGACGAGGAGCGTCGCGTGTCCTTGGACCTCCCCGATGGGGCACGGGCGAGCGCGGCCCAACATGTCGAAAAGTACGCGCGGCAGACAGTGCGTACTCGAGACCGGTCCGTATATCCACGAGGGTTCAACCCTGGGGATCTCGTCCTCAGAACGGCGCTCCATGCGGAGACCGTCGGCAAGCTGGAGTCCAAGTGGGAAGGTCCATACATCGTGGTGGAAGCATTACAGAAGGGAGCGTACCGCCTCGCCACACTAGAGGGACAAACTCTCCGCCACACATGGAACGCGGACAAGCTGCGGCGATATTACGCCTAGAAGCAGGATGAAAATTATAATGGCATCAGCCCATCCTTGTATGATGCTCGCCCGCGCAAACGGGAGTTCAATAAAGCTTGCTATTTCCAAAAGTAACATTGTCTGGCCGCAATGTGCAGAGGATCACCCCCACGCGCAGGTACGCCAGTCTACGGACTCTAAATGAAGTCGTAGCGTCGAGGTCCGCCTCCGCACGCGCCAGTCTACGGACTCTAAATGAAGTCGTAGCGTCGAGGTCGGCCTCCGCATGCACTCTACGGAGTATAAATAAGACGTAGCGTCGAGGTCCGCCTCCGCACGCACCTTTACCGCCCGCAACGCGCGGAGGCTTGCCTCCGCGCGCAGTCTACGGACTCTAAATAAGACGTAGCGTCGAGGTCCGCCTCCGCACGCACTCTACGGAGTATAAATAAGACGTAGTGTCAAGGTCCGCCTCCGCACGCACCTTCATCGCCCGCAACGCGCGGATGCTTGCCTCCACGCGCAGTCTACGGACTCTAAATAAGACGTAGCATCGAGGTCCGCCTCCGCACGCACTCTACGGAGTATAAATAAGACGTAGCGTCGAGGTCCGCCTCCGCACGCACCTTCACCGCCTGCAACGCGCGGAAGCTTGCCTCCGCGCGCAGTCTACGGACTCTAAATAAGACGTAGCGTCGAGGTCCGCCTCCGCACGCACTCTACGGAGTATAAGTAAGACGTAGCGTCGAGGTCCGCCTCCGCACGCACCTTCACCGCACGCAACGCGCGGAGGCTTGCCTCCGCGCGCAGTCTACGGACTCTAAATAAGACGTAGCGTCGAGGTCCGCCTCCGCACGCACTCTACGGAGTATAAATAAGACGTAGCGTCGAGGTCCGCCTCCGCACGCACCTTCACTGCCCGCAACGCACGGAGGCTTGCCTCCGCGCACAGTCTACGGAGTCTAAATAAGACGTAGCGTCAAGGTCCGCCTCCGCACGCACTCTACGGAGTATAAATAAGACGCAGCAGGGGGACGCCTCCGCGCGCACTCTACGGAGTATAAATAAGACGTATCATCGAGGTCCGCCTCCGCACGCACTCTATGGAGTATAAATAAGACGTGGACGTCGATCCCACGCACTCTACGGAGTATAAACAAGACGCGAATCCCGTGCACGCACAGGCGATGCTCCTGCGCGCACTCCCCGGAGTATAAAAACAGCATGCAGCATTAAGAACGGGTGCTACTTTGGTTCACCGCAAAAAAATGTCGAGGTTACATGGTCACAAGCAGGAGCGCACATTACAACACTCCCCTAACCAGCCGTTCATCTTTCGCGCGGTGCCGATGGGCCCGCGCTGCCATCATGGCGTCGGGGAACTCCTTCGAGCCAGCGGAGGAGGTCCCCGCCCCCGTGCAGCGTTTGCTGCACTGCAACCCTGGCCGCGTCCTCCCCGACATAGCCCCAGATCCGTCGGTGGAAGTTTCGGAGGCCGGGTTCGGTGAAGTGAATGGCGTCCGACATCGCCTCCGGCCGGGCAGGAAGGTCCAGGTGAGGGTTCGCCAGCTCATGGACATGTCTACACCCATGAGTGTGAAGCATGGCGAGGGCGAGGCAGGCGCCGAGGAAGCCGCAATGCTCGCCGAAGGTCATGGCGCAGCGGAGAGCAACGCCGGCTCCTTCCTCGACCAGCCCGAAGCGTCTCCACCAAGTCCTCCGGCCCGCGGGTAGCGTCCGGCACGTCGACGCACAGGCCCTGGAGGGCCCGGTTCAGAGCCTCCATTGCCCTCCACACCGACATGGAGGCATTGTCCAAGGCGTGGTCCTTCTCCGCAAGAGACTCCTCCAGCTGGGCCTTCTCCTCCTCTAGGGTGGTAATCTGCTGCAAAAAGGAGGTAAGTTCCTCCGTCGCGACGCGCCGGACCTCCTCGGTCTCCTGTTGCGCGGCCGCCAGGGCGCCCTCCAGCGCGTGAAGCTGTTCGTCCTTCGCCGCGTGGGCGTCATCCGCAGCACGAAGACCGACCTCCAGGGCTCTCCGCTCCCGGATATGGGCCTCATCTAGCGCGTGGCTGAGGACAAGTGTCTGGAAATAGCAGGAAGACTCAGCAGGTGCCCGACAGGACTCTAGCAACCGCGAGCGCACATACTCACCCTTATCTCCGAGGCCCGCTGCGCGAGCGCCAGGAGGTCTCCCTCGTACGACGACGACATCTGTTGGTCAAAGCCGCCGCGGGCGCGCTCCGCGGCTTCATTAAAAGCACGAAGCGTCTCCAGGCGCGGGAGGAAGTCGGAGAGGACGAGCCCCGCCCCCGCCACGTCAAGGGCTGCGGAGGCTTCGGCCACTTCGACGGTGGCAGCCGCCTGCAGGACACCCTGTACAGGGTCCGGCACGTCGCGCACACCCCCGTTGCTCGATCCTTCACCGCGTCCGAGAGACTTCGTCTCGCCTGATGTCGACGGAATAAGCGAGCAAAGCGGGGAGAGTTTCGCAAAGTCGTGCGAGGAAAGGGAACTGCGCCTACCTTCTGCACCCCTTGCCGCGACAGGAGGGGGTGCTTGTTCAACTACCAGTCGGGGGGCGAGTACCTCGGTGGGCGGTCGAGAAGACCCTTCGGCCGCGCCGGCCGCGTCGGACACCGCAACTACCTCAGCGTGCGTAGCGCCCTCGGCCTACGCCGCAAGCACCCGCTCTGCGCAGGCACCATTTTTCGAGGTAGGGGAACGGCGGCGACGCCTCCCTACCTCAGCGTGCGTAGCGCCCTCGGCCTACGCCGCAAGCGCCCGCTCTCCGCGGGCACCGTTTTTTGAGGTAGGGGAACGGCGGCGACGCCTCCCTACCTCAGCGTGCGTACTGCCCTCGGCCTACGCCGCAAGCGCCCGCTCTTCGCGGGCACTGTTTTTGAAGGTAAGGAAACGGCGGCCACGCCTCCCTACCTCAGCGTGCGTAGCGCCCTCGGCCTACGCCGCAAGCGCCCGCTCTTCGCAGGCACCCTTTTTCGAGGTAGGGGAACGGCGGCCACGCCTCCCTACCTCAGCGTGCGTAGCGCCCTCGGCCTATGCCGCAAGCGCCCGCTCTCCGCGGGCACCGTTTTTCGAGGTAGGGGAACGGCGGCGACGCCTCCCTACCTCAGCGTGCGTAGCGCCCTCGGCCTACGCCGCAAGCGCCCGTTCTGCGCGGGCACGGTTTTTCGAGGTAGAGGAACGGCGGCGACGCCTCCCTACCTCAGAGTGCGTAGCGCCCTCGTCCTACGCTGCAAGCGCCTGCTCTCCACGGGCACCCTTTTTCGAGGTAGGGGAACGGCGGCGACGCCTCCCTACCTCAGCGTGCGTAGCGCCCTCGGCCTACGCCGCAAGCGCCCGATCTGCGCGGGCACCGTTTTTCGAGGTAGGGGAACGGCGGCGACGCCTCCCTACCTCAGCGTGCGTAGCGCCCTCTGCCTACGCCGCAAGCGCCCGCTCTGCGCGGGCACCGTTTTTCGAGGTAGGGGAATGGCGGCGATGCCTCCCTACCTCAGCGTGCGTAGCGCCCTCGGCCTACGCCGCAAGCGTCCGCACTCGGCAAGCACCGTTTTTTGAGGAAGGGGAACGGCGGCGACGCCTCCCTACCTCAGCGTGCGTACCGCCCTCGACCTACGCCACAAGCGCCCGCTCTTCGCGGGCACCCTTTTTCGAAGGTAGGGGAACGGCGGCCACGCCTCCCTACCTCAGCGTGCGTAGCGCCCTCGGCCTACGCCGCATGCGCCCGCTCTTCGCGGGCACCCTTTTTCGAGGTAGGGGAACGGCGGCCACGCCTCCCTACCTCAGCGTGCGTAGCGCCCTCGGCCTACACCGCAAGCGCTCGCTCTCCGCAGGCACCGTTTTTTGAGGTAGGGGAACGACGGCGACGCCTCCCTACCTCGGCGTGCGTAGCACCCTTGGCCTACGCCGAAAGCGCCCGCTCTCCACGGGCATCATTTTTCGAGGTAGGGGAACGGCGGCAACGCCTCCCTACCTCAGTGTGCGTAGCGCCCTCGGCCTACGCCGCAAGCGCCCGCTCTGCGCGGGCACCGTTTTGCGAGGTAGGGGAACGGCGGCGACGCCTCCCTTCCTCAGCGTGCGTAGCGCCCTCGGCCTATGCCGCAAGCGCCCGCTCTTTGCGGGCACCCTTTTTCGAAGGTAGGGGAACGGCGGCCACGCCTCCCTACCTCAGCGTGCGTAGCGCCCTCGGCCTACGCCGCATGCGCCCGCTCTTCGCGGGCACCCTTTTTCGAGGTAGGGGAACGGCGGCCACGCCTCCCTACCTCAGCGTGTGTAGCGCCCTCGGCCTACGCCGCAAGCGCTCGCTCTTCGCGGGCACCCTTTTTCGAGGTAGGGGAACGGCGGGCACGCCTCCCTACCTCAGCGTGCGTAGCGCCCTCGGCCTACGCCGCAAGCGCCCGCTCTCCGCGGGCACCGTTTTTCGAGGTAGGGGAACGTCGGCGACGCCTCCCTACCTCAGCGTGCGTAGCACCCTTGGCCTACGCCGAAAGCGCCCGCTCTCCGCGGGCACCGTTTTTCGAGGTAGGGGAACGGCGGCCACGCCTCCCTACCTCAGCGTGCGTACTGCCCTCGGCCCACGCTGCAAGCGC
Organism: Dendrocalamus latiflorus; assembly: GCA_017311315.1. Lineage (NCBI taxonomy): Eukaryota > Viridiplantae > Streptophyta > Magnoliopsida > Poales > Poaceae > Dendrocalamus > Dendrocalamus latiflorus. The sequence continues at coordinate 12,688,397 of CM029654.1, forward strand.
CCGCTCTGCGCGGGCACTATTTTTGAAGGTAGGGGAACGGCGGCCACGCCTCCCTACCTCAGCGTGCGTAGCGCCCTCAGCCTACGCCGCAAGCGCCCGCTCTTTGCGGGCACCCCTTTTCAAGGTAGGGGAACGGCGGTCGTCCGCCTCATAGGCATCGCCTCGGCGGGACGGCACGACCTCGGCGCTCGACGACACGTCTTCGGCACTCGACGACACGTCTTCGGCGCTCGACTTCGCCGTCCGCCTCGTAGGCATTGCCTCGGCGGGACGACGCGTCCTCGGCGCTCCACGACACGTCTTCGGCACTCGACTGCGCCGTCCATATCGTAGGCATCGCCTCGGCGGGACGGCACGGCTCCGGCGCTCGACTCCCCCGTCCGCCTTGTAGGCGTCGCCTCGGCGGGACGGCGCGGGACTCAGCGCAGGAGCTCACTGATTTCTTCGTAGGCATTGCCTCTGGGGTCTGCAAGTTACCGGTTGCAACGGCTCACCACTTGGCACCCTCGCGCTTGCTGTCGGGGAACGGGGGGCTTGGGTGGTTGATCACGTCAGCTCGCCCATCGGGACCTCAGCGCTTGCTGTCGAGGGAGTACTGTTGTAGGGGTGGCCCAACCCCCCGTGACTGGGCCGTGCAACTAATCCAACATGTAATAGGCCCAATAGTGTAGAGGAATATAACAGTGTAAATATACCAATGTACCATCATCCCTTGTAAGTACTAAGGGGTAGAATGGGAATTTCCCATTCTACCCCAGTCATATATATATATAACCCCCAGGAGGGGCAAAGGGGGATCCTCTCATTCTTACCAGTTTCTCACAGATCTAGCTCTCCTCTTCTCCTTCTACTAGTCCCCTTCATTCCTGTTTAGCGTGTAGCTGCAACACTATTCATCCGAATCCAGGACGGAATCTAGATAGTTAAATCCTGATCCAAGGCCAAACCTAGAGCAGCTATTATCCACTGTATCCAGATTTTTCCCGGATTATGCCGAATAGTTTCCCTATTGCAATCCGGATAGTTTCCTTTATTGTAGGAAGAAGAAGAAAAATTCTCGAAAAGGTTTTTGTCCTTTGAAAAATAGCAAAATACAGTTAAAAATTTTCTGAAAAATCGTAGCGGTATTTTAGAATATTTGGAACCCAAGTAAAATATTTTCATACTTTGAAAATGTTTCATTAATTATGTAAGAATGCTTTTAGTCTGGGGGGAATAGGAAAAGGATTTTATAAATTCGGGAATTTTCATAAAATGTTTTAAAAATCAATAATGGGTAAAATAATTTATTTTAAGCTCGAATTTGAAATTTGAGACTATTAAACCTTATGTTGTTGTGATCGTACCAAATGTATGTATAAACTTATGTTGAAGCGTACTATACCATTATGTCCACGTGTTTGGGTATACAACTGAGACTTATATATGTATATATCCATGTGGTTGGGTATACAAGTGAGACTTATATATGTACTCGTATTGAAAAGTTGAAGCTATGGTGGTATGGTTGTATATGCCTTACTATGTATCCGCCCCGTGTCAATACCCCAAATACTCTGAATTCGTATTTGTATCCGGGCTACCATATCTAGGGAAAAAATATTGGTTAGGATACGGAATAAGTAATATCCATTTGTATTAATCCCTGTTTCACCCCTACCATAGAGTAGTATACTGCCAAAAATTTCGAGATTTCTATGGTATTATGGGAACCAGAAGTTTACTATGGTATATATCAAATCGGACACATTTCGATTGTACACATCCAAGCCGGGCCGGGCTGACGCTGAGAAGAAAGAAAGAATAAGAAGCAGCAGGATGTAGGTTCAACTCCAGGCAAGTCTTATCATGGAGTGGTTTGTGGCTGCGTAGGTGTAGTTATGTTGATCATTGCCACACACGCATACCCCACCCATCAACCGAACATAGAAATGTTTGATAAGGCACTGAACAGGAGATGAGCATAATGTCAACGTTTTTGTGACTGCAAAATGCTAAGTTGTGTACAGTTATATCATTCCACACAAGTAGAAATGTAAAACGGTTAGACTGTTGTTAAAAATTCAGAGCCAAAAAAAATAAAAACAAGAATGATAATGCCCAACCGTGGAGCTGGAACACAAGACCACAAGGTTAAGAGCCTTGCGCTCTACCGACTGAGCTAGACGGGCCCTTCTCAATTTTTCTGGTTATTGTAATATATATGGTAGAATCCATTCATAGACCTTCGTTTGACTTTGATTCAAAGCGAGCCACTGCTTCTGCATATTGTTCAGACATTCCATGGTAATGTTGCTCCAGCAATCCGGAATCGGGCACTTTTCTTGCATCTTCAGAAAGCAGCATCACAAGGAACCACCAATTTAACAATACAAGCAAGATACGATCGATGGAATAAACATCCTTCGATCTGTTGCTGCAGACAAGGCCTCTAATCCAAAGCAGTAGCTTGCCTACCCCTTCCGAATTGCAAACCACAAGCAAGAGCAATTCCAAACAAATCAGTCAAGCAACATAAGCAACAGGATATGAATGTGGAAACTTAAGGAACAGATAAGTTCTGATAAGAAATTGATTAGATCTCTAACTGAGATCATGTGTTATATAAGCACCTTTCTAAAATTTTGGGTAGAACTTCACAAAAAAGAGAAGAAAGAAGCCTTGGTGGCTGGCACCAATATGCTGCAGAGTGAAGCTCTTAGGATATATACTGTTGAAACAGGGGCTGCCCAAAGGAATGGCAAGAGGAGTGAAGAAGGAGGTCCGCTGCGCATTCAAGAGGATGAAGTCCCGCCGGAGTAGTTGAAGATTGGGAGCAAATAAAGATGACAAAAGATACAAAAAAGAACTTGATTTCAAAGAGAAAATCTGAAGAGGAAAAATGTAAAACGTTGATGTGAATGTTCTGTTGATACAAATGTAATAGGACATCTAAAATAAATCATAGTTGAAGCTTTGGTTTCGTTTTGCGTCTTCTTCATTCGAGTTATTTTGGTGCTCTTCTGAAAGTAACAATCGAATGATGGGCTTCTTTTTTTCTGATTTGTAATAAAGCGATACTAGAAAACGCTAGAGGTGTTCACTCTGTTATCCGGTGGTAATAGAATCCGGTTGAGTCCGTTTGAAAAAAAAAACATCTCTTGCCGCGAGCAGACGGCTTGTTCGTTTAAAGTCTGCAGTCTGCACAAAGGTGCACTGCAGCCTTAGTTATTTGCCACTCTCTTAATTATGTACAAGAGGAAAACAATTAAACAGAAGGTTTTCTTTGTAACTATCATCCAAATCTCAGACCGTTGGATTAGAGATCCAACGGTCTTTTATTTTTGGAGGGGGGAGATTTTTTTTGGAGAGGGGAGATTGTTTTTTGGAGGGGGCAGGGTAAATTCGTGACCGTTGGATCTCTAATCCAACGGATACAAATTTGGATGATAGTTACAAAGAAAACATCCGGATGATGTTTATCAATACCCTAAACAGAAATGCAAAGTTGCAAATCACCCGCACAAATAGTTATCTGTACAACTATACATACATAATTACATTTATGTGTGTGTATTCGGCAGTATGTCCCACGATCATAGCACAGCAAAACGAGCATCAAAATCCGTCCCAGCTCTTCAAAAATGCGAGCCGGGACAGAGAAAATCCAAAAACATCAAAATACATACACCGTATGACAGGAAGTTCGTGTGCTATACTCGGATGACACGGTCACCAGCCGCCGGCGCGGCCGCCGCCTGCTGCCGCTGCTCGTCGTGCCGGTGGATTTCGTTGACAAGCCACCTCGCCTTCTTGCCCGCCTGAGGACCGCCGTCGGCGATGAGTGCGTACAGAGCAGGCATCAGCCCGGGCATCTTGCCCAGCAGGGCGACGACCTTGTCGCCGCCGTGCCGGCACAGTGAGGCCAGCAGCGCCGCGCAGTGGTCCTTCCCCGACCGAGACGCCGACGCGCCGAGGAAGTCGGCGAGGCGGGCGACGAGGGCCGAGCTGGCCAGGACTGCCGCCGCGCCGACCGGCTGCTCGGCGAGCCTCGCGAGCAGCGCGATGGAGTCGTTCACGAGGTCGTCGCGGTCGCTGGACAGGAGGCTGGCGAGCACGGCCACTGCGCCGGCGGACACAGCCTTCCCGTGGCTGCTCGCGCACTGGAGCACCCTGTAGAGGCTCACCAGCGCGTTCTTGCGGCCGCGGTACGTGCCCTCCCGCATGAGGTTGACGAGCGTCGGGACGGCCTCCGGGGTGCGGCTGATCTCCTCGCAGTAGCCGCTGTTCGACGAGAGGTAGAACAAGATGGCCGCCGCGTTCTGCTGCGCCTCCACCTTGGCGGCGACGTTGACGGCGTCGACGATGAGGCCGAGCCCGCCCGCCTCGATGAGCGCGGTCCGGCCGGCCGGGTGCTTCGAGAGGTTTAGGAGGCCGGCCACAGCATTGTCCTGCACGGACGCGTCCGTGGAGGATAGGAGGTGGAGCAGCCACGGCACGGCGCCGGCCTCCACGAGGCACGCCCGGTGGAAGACGTTGCGCTTCGAGAGCTTCCGGGCCTCGTACGTCGCCGTCTTCTGCTCCTCGGGAGTGCCCCTCGAGAGCTTGGCGATGAGGAAGGCCACGGCGAGACGCACGCCGCCGGCTGCGGCGGCGCCGAACGGCGCGGCGGTCTTGTCGACCGAGCACCGGTGCTTGCCGCTCGGCTCGTGGAGCGAGGCGCCATTGCTGAGGAGCAGCTGCTCGATGATCCTGCGCACCGCGACGTTCGACACGACCTCGGCGCTGCGGAGCCTCTCGCCGGTGACGGGGCACGTCCGGCACCCGTTCTTGACCCACCGCTTGATGGACGCGCGGTCGTACGTCTGGCCGGTGGCCACGGTCACCGGGTCGGTCATCAGCTCCAGCGTGATTGGGCATTGCAGCGCCTCCTCGTTGATCCACGCCGCGCAACTCGCCACCCTCGGCGCGGGCGTCGCCGCGTCGACCTTCTTGGAGTCAATGCGGTCAAACATGACCACGCGGCAATACACCATGAACGCCATTAGGCCGCTGATGAGCACGAGGTCGTTGTCGTTGTCGCCGCCGGCCTCTAACAGCTCGAACATCTCAGATTCCAAGAAAGACACCTCTTCGGCGCAGTCCCACCAGCTCGTGATGCCGACACGGCCGAGTACCAGCCTGGCATCCTCCGCGTCCGGCGTGACGCCGCTCTTGAACTGCGCGAGCATCGAGCGCACGCTCTGCGCCGCGCGGCCATCGTCCGCGTCCGGCCGCACCGCCGCGCGCCACGCCTGCTCAGACACCAGCCTCGCGAGCTCCCTTGCCTCGGCGGACGCCCAAACCACGTCCCCCGGCAGCACGTCCATCGCCGTGGCCACGGAGCCAAGGACCACCCGAAGCTCGGAGGCCACCAGCTCGGCGTTCATGAGCACCCACAGCCTCGCTCCCTTCCTCGCGCAGTCGGCGAGCAAGAACCGCAGCTTCTGCACCGCCACGTGCAGTTCGGAGAGGCCGAGCACCGCGGCGCCGGGCAGCGGTGCGGCGGACGACGCCTCGCGGACCTCCTCAAGAAACGCGAGGAGGATGCCCGTGATACGTACGGCCTCGCCGGTCCCTCGCCGGAGCGCGGGGAACGTGGCCACGTCTCTGCCGGCAACGTCGGCCGCGAGCGAGACGAGTGACGCCAGCAGCGTCCCCGGCGAGATGGCCTCGCACGGGCACACCGCCGGCAGCGCCAGCATCCGGCGGTGCGGCGCCCTGCGCTCGTGCGGTGGCATCTCGCGATCGAATTGGAGGGAAACGAACAGAACAGATGGGTATACAGAAACTACTCCGTGTTAGACGGTGGAGAAGCTCTCCTCTTCTCTTGCGGCGTCCAAAATTGGAAGCTGGCCTACTTATAGAGGCGACGGTACACGTGGTGACCTGCGCACGTGGACGGCGGCGGGTGGCGCTGCGCGATGCTTCCCCGATGGTGGCGGGAGCCTGTGGGATGGAATCTATGCTGAGCGGCACTTCGGCCTCGGGAGTCGGGACGACGCACGCCGACATCGGGTGAGTTCCTTTTCTCCGTGACCTCTTATAATTTTTTTTTAAAATTTTGACTAAGAAGAGCACGGAAAAAAGAGGTATTTATATACGATTTTACTGATATAGATGAAGTCAAAATAGTGTTTAATACAATTGATTTATAAATTTTATCTTAAAAAATACTATATTTTAAATCTAGTTACTATAAAAACCTAAACCATAAGTCTAAAAGAACTAAACCGACATCAACGCACAGTATTGTACTGTATAACAATCTTCTTAAGTCTTATTTAAAAGTGTTGTGGTTTTTAGTTTTTGACTGATCGTGAAAAGATTGATGGAGTAAAGAATATTTGTGTTGAGAAACCACTTTATTCAAAGCAGCTCTTGCAATTATTTCTATAAACGGTTTATAGATACAAACTTGAGAAGCTTACGGCTTCTAAAAGTAAAAATCAGAATCTATTTGTACCAGGCCTAAATTGCATAGGTTTATCTGCTCCAAATAATAGATAGTCTGGTTTTTTTATCAGTTTGAAATGAAAAGATAGGCTCGATTTATCTGCTTCAGAGAAAGATACCCTGGTTTTTTATCAGTTTGAATTGAAAAGGTAGGCTCGATTTATCTGCTTCAGAGAAAGATACCCTGGAATTTTAGTAGCTATGGTTGTTAGGAGAAAAAAAGGATCTTTTACACTTTCGGTGAACTCGTATAGTTGTGTAACGAACCATAGTAGATTCGTTGATCCGGCGCCCAAATTGGCAACGGCCTTGCCTAATTGGCTAACAGAAACGTCTTGGTAGTTAACGTGAACCGTCAGTACCAAGTGCTAGCATTGGAGATGCTTGGATTTGTTAGCTTTTAGTTCATGATTTTAAACGTGCTCCGGTTTTCTTTTTTTTATTTTCGCTGAAACCGCAGCGGGTGAACGAGTTATTCTGGAGGGAAACACGAGCTGGTTTTCGTGTTCCTTGTTTTAAAAATGCGCCTCTTCAGAATAGGAACGCATCAAAAGATTCTCGTAACTCATGTAATGCGTGCTGTCTCGCAGGCGCTGGTTGAGCCGTTTAAGGTCTGTTTGGGAGAGCTCCACCAGCTCCAGATTCACCAAATTCAGATCCAGATCCACTTTTCCAAGCCAAACAGTTCCAGCTCCAGCAGCTCCACCGTGGATCTGCTCCACCAAAACCCTGGATCTAGCTCCAGATCCACCAAATCCATGGAGCACCTCAAGGGGTGCTCCACCAAACTCAAATTGGTGGAGTTGAAAAAAATTACCCACCATTGCCACTGGTTACACAAAAAACGGTTCGTTCTTTTCTCCCCCCCCCCCCCCCGCCTCCTCCCGCGTCCGCCTGACCGCCTCCTCCCGCGTCCGCCTGACCGCCTCCTCCCGGTCTCCGCCTTCCCCGCCTCCTCCCGGCTCCCGCCTCCTCCCGGGCCTTGCCGCCTCCCCCGCGTCCGCCGTGCGCCTCGCCTGCGCCGCCCGGGGCCGCGCCCGCCTCCCCGGCCTCCGCCTCCCCCCCCCCCCCCCCCCGTCCACCTCGCCTGCACCGTCCGCCGTTGGGTTTTTTTTCATTTTGCCCCTGACGCGTGGGGCCCAGGTGTAAATGAGATAGAGAGGGAGGTGGAGCTGTACCAAACACTTTGACGAATCCCAGATCCACGATGGAGCTGCTCCACGGTGGATCCAGCTCCAGATCCACGTTTTAGGTGGATCTGGAGCTGGTGGAACTCTGCCAAACAGGCCCTAAGTTAGTGCTCTAACGGGCTTCAAAGCTAGATTTAAGATAAAATTATAATATAGTTGTTATTAATTTTTCTATATAATTAAATTTTAAAAAATAAAAAATTATATCAGCACGAATAATATAAATAAATAAGAAGAAAAAAAGCAAAAGACAAAAAAGCTCAAAAATCATAAAAACGAAATTAAAAAAATAAAAATCAGAAGCCAAATCCATTTATAGCATGCCTCCCGGAAAAGTGTTATCCCTATTCCAGATTTTGTAATGAAACAAACAACTATACCGAGGTGTACCAAAAGAGACTGTACTATTGGGTCCCACCTGACAGCGGGTCTTGCAATTGTGTGTGCGGGAGCAAGCACCTGACAGCGGTACTGGCCGCACGGTACGAAGGCCGGACCCGCCGGGCGCGGCTGGGGCCCACTGGACCGTCCAGGACACGTGGCACGAGAGGCACCGCATGGTACGGGGGCAGGCCGGGCCCACCTGGCCGACACCATGCCGCCCCAGGAACGGAGCTTCCCTATCCCCTTCTCCCTATTCTCTCAATCTAAACCACTCACATCTCATCCAATGGTTTTTTTTATATTTTCATCATTTGCCCATCCATAATAAATAAGAAAAAATACAGAAAAAAATAAAATTTATTTTTTAGTATAATTTTTTTACAGAAAAATAAAAAATTATAATTTCTGTAAAAAAAGTATAATAAAAAATAAATTTTATTTTTCTGTATTTTTTTATTATTTATTATGGATGAGCAAATAGTGAAAATATATAAAAAAACTAGCCATTGGATGAGAGATGAGTGGATTAGATTGAGGGAATAGGGATGAGATAGGGAAGCTCCATTCCCGCCCGAGGTGCTCGCTCCCGACGGGCAGTGCCATGCACCCACCCTACCGCTGCCCCCTCTTAATTTCGGTTTTTTAGTTATGTTGACTTTTTTCTCTTTTCTTTGTATCGTGAGATATAACGTGTTTTCAATTTTTTCTTATTTTCTTTAATCAAATGATTCATTAAAAACTAATAAGTACAATTTCAGTCAACAGTCCCGCAAAAAGATGGATTGAATGACGCCTAAAATTCTTGCCCTTGCTGCCAAGAAGCAGCGCTAGAGAGCACGATAGCCTTGTTTTTTTTTGCGTAACTGGTCATTTTTTCATTTTTTTATTACAGTTGATAATTTTATCTATATATTTTAATACGATAGAGATAATAATATGGATGACATACATGATTTTGACCTCGGCGCACGTGCCACCTACGTAGACAAATGCATTTGTCTTAAGCAAAACTCAATTAGCAATTTCAATCATAAATCACAGCTTAAGCAAAGCTCAATTGCTATGGCAGCGATCGAGCACACGACACGATGATCGAGCGATGGGTGACGTACTCGATGAACTGACGGTGAGATCTGCGAGTGGGACTGGGCGCGGGCAAGGCAGGCTCCAATTAAAAAAAACATCCGTCGCACTAAAAAAATTGACCGATGTCTATGTTCCTTCTTTCCTCCTCTCCGTTCTTTCCTGAGGCGAAGAGCCTGCCCACCTGTCTCTTCTCCGAGCAGCTCGTGAAAGACCAGCCTGCAGTTTCTGCCCGTGCGTGTGGGGCTCGGGAGAGATGTTTACAGGTTACTACTCTACAGTTCCTCGTGTTTCCGACCGACCACGCAGTGCACCCAGCAGTAGGGCACCGCCGTGTAAGGCAGGAAACCATGGCCGCATACGAGACACAAGCCCATCACGCGGTCAGCTTTTCCTTATTTATTCGACACGGTCGATCGATCCGTGGAACTGAACATCGATTGGTACAGCCCAGTCGATCTCCGACGGCCCGACCGACCTGGGTGCCCGGCAATGTTTGCAACATGCACGCGAGTAAATGCGCTTCCTGCCTGCCTGCCTGCAATGGCTTTTATGATCGATCGATACGCACATCTGCATGCTAGAGTGGAGGGCGGGATGCCGGCCAACTTCTTGCTCGGTCGCCTTCGGCTGGACGGGGAGGGGGAGCAGCTAATTCAATGTTCGATATCGCTGTGCGCTTCGCGTCAGGTGCTTGGAGAACGTTCGAAACTGCATGATTAGCTACTAGATCCTGACATGTACGCAGGGCAGCAGCCGCGCGGTACGTGCGCGCACAGATGGAAACGAGAAGCGGAGACGGCGACGAGGCCGAGGGTTCGGGCGGCGGGCACGTTACCGGACCTCTTCTTTTATATTCTAAAATCTATTTTTAGATTTTTTATAATAACTAATTTTTAAATAGAGTGCTTTTTAAGACGGATCTATAAGTTAATTGTAGTATACACTGTATCGACTTATTTATATAGACTAAAACTATATGTAAATTTCGGTTACTTTATAATTTCTCGTAAGATAATATGTAAGTTATAAACTAAAACTAAAAGGAAAAGATCCGGCGTCTGGAGATGCAGCAGGTACGTGCTTGCAAAACCATGTCACAGCCGTGCTTCTGTTGTTGGGCTTCGAATCCTTAGTCCTGACCCACGACTCCACACGAGTATTTCACAGACAGATGTGCTTGGACCATTAGGCGAGGAGTACTTGTTCGATCTACAACATGCTAGGCCGGGCCCAATCCAAATCCCACAACGAAATGCTCCACTCCGCCCAGGGTGTGAGGGAGGCTAACGGCGATATTTCCCCCACACATATTGGCGACAGCTTACCTAGCATATAATCTTTGCTACGCAGCTTTACTTACATGCCAAGATAAAAGGATGGCTCTGCTTATTTCCCAAAGATATTATGCAGTCAAGAGCCTACGAGCCTGTCCGAAAACACTCTTTCACCTTCACATGCCCGGCCTACTCCAAAGCTAACCGTGCAAACCAAACAAAAATTCTCCTCATCCTATCACTGTAAGCTTCCTTTTTAAGCTACAGATTATACGACAATCAATTATACAAGATTACAAGTTGACTTTGATTGGCCTTAGCTCGAAAGGTGAACCTTGACTCTCAGTTAACTTGGGACATACATGGCTTGTTCAGCGCTAGGTAGTTATTAATCTTCCCTTTGAGACAGATCCAACGACGTATCAAACATCCCTTTTATCGAAGGGCTTCTCTTTTTCCATTATAATACCGGTTAACACGGCAACAATCAAAGTGCGAGCAACTTGCTTGTTCCTAAAGCAGCACCCTTCTCCTTTAAGAATCAGTGCCCAAAAGACCTTTCCATCCAATCTCGACATCTCCATGATTTCAGAAGTGAGCCAGCCCCCAAATTGAACTATCCTATCCTTTCCTTACCTTTCCTTCCCTTTCTAGGCCCTGTGTGTGGCACATGAACTCCATGATACAAGGTCGGGCATATTGCCCACTCCATTCTTTTCAAAGTTGCATGCAGATGACCAGAAGCCATTCCATATCTCTGTGACAGACATGCATGAACCATGGTCCCCCTCGCCTTATCCTCTCGCAGCCCTAGACATCACATCCGCAGCCAGTAGCCCTTCCCTGATCTGTCCCAATCAAAAGGGTTCTTCAGAATCGATGGACATGATCACTGCATGCCATGCCACGCCCTCCCTCTCCTTGAAGGCAGCAGCTCCCAAACCAATGCACGTTCCATATGCTCATGTGCCTGCGTTCAGAGAGACAGGGCACCCCATTTGCTGCTGCTGCTACTCGTTGGTTTGTGCAGTGCATCTATCTCTGAGCTACGTGATGTCAACAGAGTCGTAGTAGTACTGACAGCCTAGCTAGCTACTAGCTTACATCTCCATACTGTGCCACGTGCTTGTTCGATCGATCTACCGACATGGCACACATGCTGTGTAGCTACTGTAGCAGTGGTTTTTTTTCCCTTTGTAGCGGCGCATTTCTTGGGTACTGTCGATCGTCGCTTGGCAGTTCAAACAGCACTTGTTGGGGAACTCGCTCTGAAGTCTGCACTACACTCGCGAATGCCGAATGCAAGAATTTCATAGAATTTTTGCGTAAAACAATTTAATTTGCAAATGAATCGGAAATTTTTTTCGTGTTCTACGTCAGATCTAACAAGTGGATCTCATCGCAATTTGAGAAGGCCCAAGTGGGTGGATTCTTTTGGGTTATGACTATGACTTTTGGTTAATAGATTTTGAATTTTTCTGTTTGTCAGAGATAGTGCATGGAGGGAAACTATCGCATGTGATTTTGATCGGTATATCTAAACTCAAATATAGTATCTATTATGACCTATATATAAAACCCATTATAAAAAATACTGTTTAAAAATTAATTACTATAGCAGCGAGTGAAAAATCAAAGCCTGAACCGGCCGAAACCACGTAGCACATCCAACCTTCCTTGCAGCTTTCCTGTTCACAGTTCACTTGTCACTCGTGTCGACAACGCAGGACGAACACGCCACGGCCATGCACAACAGGTCAAGAATTTGCTGTTACGAGGAGCTTTGCTGCTGTCAGTAAACGTGTCCTGTGTCGTACGTGGCTGACCGTCGTGTTAGACTATTATCCCGTCGATGCTCTGATTCGGTTTTGACTGCAGGCAGAGCTAGCGCTCGAAGAACCGTTCTCAAGACATGGGAAGGGGAAGGACTGTACTACGTAACAACAAAGGAATCGGCCGGAAAACAAGCCGTCTACAAGATTTCCTTGATTGTTTTGCTGGCAATTTGTCCACGTTTGACTGATCTTTGGGCAGTAGCCAATCACGAACGGCTACGCGCCTTTGGAATGCAAATAATGTTTCTAGATTTTTTTCAGGCAGCGTTTTCTACATGTTTATAAGAGGCTATTTTCTATGAAGTTCTTGAAAAGCTTTATGTATAATTCATGTGTTTCAAACCGGCCATAATCTTTTAAGATTCTGAGCATTCCCCTGATATGTTCTGCCATAGGAAAATTCAAGTATGGCATTCGAATTAGTACCCATAACCTAGCATATGAGAGATGTCAGTGAGATGTGCGTCAAGTAATTTTCTGTTAATGTAGTAATACTTGTGTGCAGTCGTCGACCTACGTCATCACAATTTTCATCACACGATGTTCTAATACATCGTCCTGTAAGAGCAACTCCAGCAGGGTCCTTACTTGAGCCCTCAAACCTCATATTTGAGAGGCAGAGCAAAAAATGAACTCCAACAGGGCCCCTACTTGGCTCTCAAAAATAGGAGGCCTCTCAAATGAGGCCTCCAAGCCCTCATTCCCAGGGGCCCTGCTCTGGCTCTCATCCTACGGTTTTCCTCGTTTTTTTCCCGGACCCGTGAAACTTCCCCGCCGCCTCCAATCCCCTGCACGCCCCGTCCCTCCTCGGCGGCTCCCCCGGCGATTCCTCCCGCGCCGCCACTGCCCTCCTCGGCGGCTCCTCTTCCCTGGCTCCCGACGCATCTCCGACGCGCCGTCGGCGGCGGGGGTGAGGGCGCGCATGGAGGAGGGAGGGGTCCGGCGGGGAGGGGAGTGCGGAGAGCGAGGCGAGGCGCGCGGCTGCGGCGGGGAAGGTGGTAGAAGCTCACCTGAGCTACCGGGGCGGCCGGAAGGAGGCCGGGTTGAGCCGGCGACGAGCACAGGCAACGGCGCGGGGAGGCGACCGTGGCGGGGGAGCTCGCGTGGCGGAGGACGCCGGCCGGCGGTGGGGGAGGCCGCAGGGTGCCGGGGTGCGGCTCCCACCGAGCGGAATCGGTCCGGGGTCGACCGATGGGGAGGCGGCGGTGGAAACCGCGGCGGCCAGCCGAGGGTGAGGAAGAGGGCGTCGTCCCGGAGCCGTATGCGTGGCGGGGTCCCGGAGGGGAAGGTGGCGGGGTCCCGGAAGAGGGCGTATGCGTCGAGGAGGTCAGAGGAGGTCGAAGAGGGCGCGGCGAGGAGGGGAGCGTGGAGAGCGCGGCGGAGAGGGAGGGGCCCGAGCGGGGAGGGGAGCGTGGAGAGCGGCGGCTGAGAGGAGAGGAGGAGGCGCGGCTGGAGGACAGGAGGAGGCGCGGTGGACGAGCGGAGAGGGGAGCTCACGGGTGGAGGAGAGGAGGGGTAGAGAAATTTGAGAATGACGGGTGGGCTCTACATGTCATTCTCAGTTGGAATAAATTTGAGGGCCCTGATTTGAGGGTTTCTGCTGGAGTTCAACTCAAAAAACAGGGCCCTCAAAAATAGGGGGAGCCCTCAAATCAAAAGTAGGGGCTCTGATTTGAGGGCTCCTGGTGGAGTTGCTCTAACTCTCCGCATTTTGTTCTCTCTCTCCCTCTTCCTTTTCCAAAAGACTGGTTTATATCAATAACACAATGTTAAAGTACATGAGTATATGAACATCATTTTACCATTGATACAATGAATATGTTAAATTTCTTTATCTTTTTCACCGAAGACTTTGGATCTTGCGAGGCGACATGATCGCCGATGACCACAGAAGCAGGAAGTAGGATCTTCATAGATGTGTAGACCCGTGACTCGGTAGTAGTGTTGTTTGTCGGAAAAAATTAGAGGAGATTTATTTATGACCAACTCGACTCAGTGTCTATTTATGATGTAGGCGTCGTCATCGTACAAGTAAGTGAATTAGTGTAGCAAAACCTGAAGGAAACATAGAACAACCTGATCTAGGAAATACAAGCGAAGAAATTAAAGAAAATCAAAATTACTTTTGGAAACCGGCGAGAGCACTGCACAAGAGGGTAGAAGGGCTGACGGCGGGGAGCGGTGGTGAAGATCCTGGTAGTGGCTAGGGTTCCAATGCTCAGTTGTTGTTTTGTTCTCCACCGCAGAAAGAGTATAATTTTTGCCCTATACTCCTACCAAATGCTCACAAGCTTTGCTGTCTTTCAGTCGAAAAGTCCTGAAAAAATGTCGAAAAAAGATTTTGAAAACATAAAGCAAAGAGTTTGGGTGCGTTCTTTTTTGTTGTGGTTTATAGTTTTTGGTTTTACTGTAAGCGTTTGTACGAATAAACCAAATGTCAATAAGCTAATAAATCACTTTGAAAAAACTATACCAATAAACTGCTTCGAAATGATAACAAAAAAAAACTATCTTATTTGTTTGTTTAATAGAAGCCATGAGCCAAAGAAAATGTTCGGCTCAGTTGCAACGGACCATGCAATTGTTATGTGTAGGCCAATGGCAGCACGACACGTATGTCTCCTTAACTAAGTTTTTTTTGCGAGGGTCTCCTTAATTAAGTTTAACAGCACACGTACTCTATTATGATTTAACGCAGGAGATCTCGCTTAATCCTGGTGACTCTGGCATTGGCATCCGATCCGAACTTTGACGTATGGTATTCTAGTAGAGATTTGGTTCAGTCCATATGGAGGTGCTGGAGGTGCTAACACCTCCACCACATCTGGCCGTTCAATTGGTAGGGACAAAATTGTATTTTTAGTTTTCCAAGTTTAGTTAACTGTACGGATATTGCGGCCATAACATGGAGTTAAGTACGGATGTATGAAAACAAGTATGGTATCCTCCATGTTTTACAGTATCAAGTTCAATTGGGCGGATTCCACGTTGAGGCCATAAATCTTTTGCCAGTTCCATATTTATCCGATCTGATCTTCTGCCAAAAACGCGGGGGGCCGGCGAGCCTGCGGGGCGCGCGGACGCGGCAGCCGACAAGCGCACGCGAGCCGACCGCTGCGGGCGTTCGGGAGGCGCACAAGCGGAGGTGGCGGCAGGGATGCTGCACGGGGCGGCGCGCTGCGGGCGCACGGTGGCCGGCCGATGGGCACGCACCAGCGGGGCAGCAAGGCGCCCGGTGCAAGGAGGCGGTCAGATTCATGCCGGGAGGCGGAAGGCGAGGTTGGGACGCGGCCGGGGGCGCGGTGGGGCCAGCACGACGTCCTTGTCCCCTCGGTCGTCTCCCTCAGTAGCGGTGAGCTCGTCCCCTTGACCATCTCCCATCAGCGCGACGACCTTGTCCCCTCAGCCATCTCCCCAGCTCGGCGAAAGTGGTGCGCGTGCGGGATAGTTTTAAGACAGTGAGCACGCGAAATTACTCCTTTACCCATTTCGCTAACATCATCCCTGTACACCATTCACAAATATCGGAGGTGTCAAAACCATAATAACCATTAGATGAACTTTAATGAACGATTGAGAATCAACTAAGTGTATAGAACCATTTCTCATTTTAGTATGGCAGTCAAGATCCTCGCACGTCGACGAGGTTTGGGGCACGGCAACCGGAGGAGGGCTCACCGAAAGCCAACCTTGACAAATGCATCTGACGAGTGAAACTTTCGAGTAGCTGCTGCGCAGGCTGTTCATCACCTTTTTTTAATAAGAACAATAGGAAAGAATTCTACTAAAGATATTAATTAAAGCAAACAAAGTTTACATACAAAAGATACGAAAGAAAAATAAACAACCGTAAAAAAGTTCATCACTTCATTTGATCACAATGGTTAAGGAGTTTTAGACACCGTTCATTCTAGCTTCAGCTTTTAACTTTTTATTTGCAAAAGCCATAAGTTGGAATGAACATATTGATTTCTTAATTTCGATTTCTTTAGTTTTTTTTAGATTTTAGGTTATTTTGTCTTTTTCTTCATCCCGCTTTTCTTTGTATTGTATGTCGAGATATAATGATGTTTTTTCTTTATTTTTCTTTAATTAATTGATTCAGAAAAAATTAACAACTATTGGGTGTGACTTTAGCAAAAAAAATAGCAAGATAAAAGTCGCTAAAACATCGGATTGGACGAGGCCTTACCTAAACACCTATTCGAATTTGTAGAGTGAAACATCAGTCCTGGTGCCATGTTTGTGGATATAGGGCCTGTTCTTTTCAGTTTCTAAAAGCTGTTATTGGCTTTTTATATAATAACTAGATTTTAAACGGAGCATCTTTTTAAGATATGGTCTACTAGTTAATTGTACATACTGTACCGATTTCATTTATATTAGCAAAAATAGCATATGAGTTTTTGTTATTCTATAATTTTTACATAAATAATCTAAAAACTATAAATTATAGCTAAAAGTTATAAACTTCAGCTTAAAAAAAACAGGTTTCTAGGCTTACTTACAAAAGGTCAAGAGTCATAAATGTGGCATGTTGCCATTGTCCCCACGCGCGGTCGTGGGCTCACCGACTGAGGTGCCCGTGGAACGCGGCGGCTCGCAGCCCGCACGGCCCCCAAACAGCGGTGGTGTCTTTTCCACCGGCTCCTCCCCGCATCCTGGCCGTCCAGCCCACGTCCGAGGCGTCATCGGACGGTACTGCCGCCTTCGGGACCCACGCCGCGAGGGAGAGCCAATGGCTCCGGTTCGCGCGTCACCACGTGGGGACGAGCTGACATGGCCAGGTTCGGTCTATACACCGAGGAGGAGGATTTAGCAAAACTACCCCTCTTGTTCTAGCAATTTGTTACTTCGGCCCCCGGTTCATATGGTTACTCTATAATCCCGTTGTCTTCTCAAGCAAGGATTTATTTACCAAATCACTTTTGCTTTAGGGCCTCGCGGTTGCGTAGTTGTGCCGTGACCTGAAATCCAGTTAGTAGTATAGAAATCTTTACTGCCTGTAAGATTTTGCCATTACGCTGTTTTTTTTTGAAGGAACCATTACGCTGTTACGGCTTCTAAAATGATGCTATCAACGAAATGTTATATCCAAAAGTTAAATAAAATACTTTTGTCATTTTCTGACTTTTTAGTTTTTTGTCATTTCTTTTTTTCTTGTATTCGTTTGCGTTGTCTGTGATGGGTTAAACTGTTTTTTATTTTTAAGTTTTTTAAAATTTAGTTACCTCAAATAAGCCACCATCAACTACTGTGTAATTTCAGTCATAAACTAACTTATTTCAGTCTAATCAAGCGACACCTTAGTTATCGTATTTCTCTTGTTGTAGCTGCATTAGAATATATTCTTGGTACACACTATATAGATCGAGCTTTGAAAGCCAAACTGTTAGCACATCATGCACATTTTTTTATTCAGTAAGGCAGATAGGCAGGCGGACATCTCTTGGTGGCGTCTACGCATCTCGCCTTTTGGTTTATGAATTAGTAATGGTTTAGATTTGAACTTAATTTCAGGATGTTAGTCAGCAACTTCGCGATTAGTTTGGTGGCGATTTGACTTGCTAACATCCGGAAATGAACGGACGGATCTTCCACAGAGAAGGAAGCAGAGGAGACAGGATTTTGGATTGCTTGAAGCTAGCAAAAGCTACCGGTGACCGATCGACGGCTTACCGGATGTTGGTTACCGACAGTTTCCGCAAGGGGGGCAAAAAGAGAATGCCCTGTAAGCAAGGGTATGTCCAATGATGATTTATGAGTTAGCTTTAAACATATTATTTCATATTTTAATAGAAGAGAGAGAAAAGCTAGCTCTTGATCAAGAGCTAGTCTCATACACACATTCCAAGATTATATGAGGATGTCATGTGGGACTATTCATGTTATGAGCTATGTGCTAAAAGTTAATATCATTGAAGAAGTTATCTTAGAGCTAGTAACTAGCTTATACCATTGTACATGCCCTTATGGCTACTGTTTCTATGGCCCAATGGTGCACGGTGCATCTACTGCAATTAACGAGCTGCACTCCCCAGCGAATGTGTGCGTGAGGGCTGTCCATCTGTAGATGCGTTTCGGCTCATGCACAATGCTCTACTCTAGATCCTGTTCTAGACGGCTTCGAATTTTGGTTTATTTTAGCTTTTAGTTATTTAAGTCAGAAGACACTTGTAACACGTTGTCTTTTAATTTTGGCCTTTTATTTGTTTTACTTTTTTCCCTTCATTCTTTTGTATTTACCGTGATGATACGATGTTTTTTTCTTTTTATTCTTCAAAAAATCTAACAACTGCTATAGTTTAATTTCAGTCATAAGGTAAAAAGCCACATATAGAAGCTTAAGCTATAAACCAGTTGGAGCGAGGCCAAATTGCTTCGTGGTAGATCATGATAGAATTGCGCTGATCAGGTCAATGCCTTTTTTCTCTACAAGTTTTTTTATAGTGAATTGGTACTAAGCAAAACTATAGTGTGCGTTTTTCGGCTGCAACTGATAATTTTTGACTCTAGCGTGAGTGCTTATACAAATGAATCGAATACTGATAAATCGATAAGCAATTTCAAAAAGGCTATTCCGATAAGTCGCTTCAAAATAGTGATAGAGAAGCCATCCTATTTATTTGTTCGAGAAAAATCATAACCTGGAAAAAATGATATACCTGAAAGCACCCGAAGTTTATTGGGTTTAGCTTCTACGAGCCCGTTTGAAATGTAAAAATTCCACTAGAAACATGTTAGTTATTACATGAATCTGAAGGGTCTAAAACTTATATAGTATCCCTACGACTAGGATTGTTTAGCTCATGCCTTCGTGTAGTCTTAAAGTGCCAATTAAGTGCCTAGTGCCATGCCTTTGATTGTGAGCACCAGATAAATGTAGATAGGTGTACGAGATTGGCTCTATTATTTTGGCTGATGATTTATAATTTTTCTTAATTAATAAATAAAACAATTTTTTTATCATATTTTTAAAGTGGTTTACCAGGACAGTCATTTCAAAACAGCTTATTAGTATTTGGTTTATTCGCACAAGCATTCACTCAAGAGGCAAAAGCTATCAGCCGCAACAATAAACTATCGGCCGAAAAGAACAAGTCGATAAGATAGGTGAAAACAAAATGTCAAAGATGAATAAACATTATAGAGTGGGCAAATCCTAGTCAAGCTATTGTATTTTTTGTCTGAAAAAATCAAGCTCACAAAGTTAGTCAAGCTGTTTTTTGACATTTGGCTATACGGCTCGTCATTCACTCCCGAAAGAAAGGTAGACAACACCCGGGTTTAGCCAACCTATTTTCACGTTGCATCTTTGACAAGCATTAAGCCAATAGAACACTAAAATGAATAGTAGAACCTATTTATCTAAATAGAACCCAATATGAACACTAAGAGGTGTTCATATTGGGTTCTA
This sequence comes from Dendrocalamus latiflorus, assembly GCA_017311315.1. Lineage (NCBI taxonomy): Eukaryota > Viridiplantae > Streptophyta > Magnoliopsida > Poales > Poaceae > Dendrocalamus > Dendrocalamus latiflorus. The sequence continues at coordinate 12,708,057 of CM029654.1, forward strand.
TTTAGATAAATCAGAAACAAACATGAATAACTATTTTTTTGAAACGGTTTCTTCACTCTTCTTACTTCATTCTCGTTCGGAGGATAAGGCGGGCGTCACCTTCGCATTACGTACCCTACTATTCTCTTCTATCTCGCGTACATATCTTTTTATTACTTTTCCACTGCTCGCCACTCCATTCTAAAATCCACTTCTTTCAGTCACTATTATTCATTTTTCAACCAAAAGTATAAACCACAGCTAATATAAACACCCCTAAAAGCCAACCCAACAACAACTATACAGATCACATTGTTGATGCCAAATCCACACATAAAGCTTCATTTTTCGTGTACATTGGCCAAACGCAAGAGATGTTCGTATTAGTTTTGCTGATAGTTTTTTTACTAATGTTTATGGCTAAAATGAATAGTAGGGACCGAAAGAAGTGGTTTTTAGAAAGATAGGACGAGTGATGCAAAAATTAAGAGAAATGTGTGCGTGACCGGAGTTAGAGAAATGAGTTAGGTGATGCACTTGTAATCCTCTCTGTCTTATTCTTAAAGCAAGACAGTAGTGAAAAAACAGAGAAACCACTTAAAAATCGGATATTAGTATTTACTACTAACTTCTAAACAGAAGACGGAAACAATGCGGCGAGCGGGCGCTCGACGAGCCTGAGCGCGAAATTTTGCTACCAAAAGGAGGGCGGCAAAAGAAAAATCTCGAGCTCCACCTTGCCAGAATTGCAGGACATCGACATCAAAAAAAAAAAAATTGCAGGACATATCTCCGTGCTAGCCGTAGGGCCCTCCCAGCTTCTTGGCCCTTTTAGAGTGAGGCCCACCCTGCCTGAGGGTCTCGCGGTGGGGCCACGAGCCATTTTGGTTTAAACTTTGGTTTCTGATTTATTTATTATTATTTTAGATTTTATCTTTTTCTAATTTTTGAGTTTTTTACTGTTTTTTCCTATATTCATTAGTATTATCTGTGATAGGCTAACTTATTTTTTATTTTTAAAATTTTTAAATTTAGTTACGCTAAATAAGCTACTGTCAGCTACAGTGTAATTTTAGTTAACTATAATGCAGTTTCAGTTATAAGCTTATTTTAGCCCAACTAAACGGCACTAGATAGAAAGCACCCAAACATTATCCACAGTGTATATTAATGGAAGTAGTGTAAAGATACCAGAGTTTTGTTTAGTGAGAATAAGGCTAATTAGTTTAGCTATCTCAGTATTAAGAATCTAGAGGGCACAGATTTTAAAATCACAGAAAATTATACTTGAGAATCCACATAAAAAGCCTAAGCAAGAACAGATTACGACCTTCAGCTAGAGAGAGAGGAGATATCGCACCGCTCGTCTACGCAATGACTCGACCTATTGTGAGTTCGACACAAGAAAAGGTAATTAAACTCCAACCGACTACTAGTAGTAGAGTATCACCAAATCGCATGGCCATTAAGGTATTTTAAGTGTACGAGAACGACGTGGGGGCCTAACCTTATCCGGTTCGTGATGCCAGCCAGCTCGGACGTCGCGTGGTCGGGCAGCGGCGCGCAGTGCCTCTTGTTGAATAGTTAGACACAAGTGTATACGATAGAACTCATGAACCACTTTATTCTGAATGTACAGTGCTTTATATACATGATGAATGGGTGGCAAAAGGTGCCTTTATGGAAAGACATCTGCTCCTTTTGCAATAACTGTACATTGGGCAGTTTAATAAACTGGTGTTTAACACTCCCCCTTGACCAATGTATCTTCACATGATCACCTTGATTCATCATCTTGAAATAACTCCTCCAAAAACCCTGTAGGGAAAAATATGAGGAGAACTGATAGAGTAGATATGCCATGAAAAACTCCTTTAAAACCCAGTGGGAAAATTCAAGGAGAAAAATGATATGGCATATATTTGATTATATCTCTTAAAACCCTTGTGGGGAAAAGAGAGATATATTTATGATTACGTTGTCATATTGCCTCATTTAAAACCTTGATGAGAAACCTTTAGAGGGAAAACTCATAAAGGAAAAGAGTACAATATCTGTAGTTGAACGGGTTAAGTCTTTAGGAGATTTCTCCCCCTGACATCTGCAAATCACGTAGTCTTCGCATACCAATTCCATGAACAAATTTTTGGAATGTGGAGGTTGGTAATGACTTGGTGAATAAGTCTGCGAGATTATCACAAGACTTAGTTTGCAAAATATTTATTTCCCCACTCTCTTGCAATTCATGTGGGTAAAATAATTTAGGTGCAATATGTTTTGTGATATTGCTCTTTATGTAACCCGTTTGCATTTGAACAACGCAAGCAGTATTATCTTCGTAGATAATGGTAGGTGATGCAATAGCATCTATACCACATGATTGTTGTATGTGGTTAATCATTCTGCGAAGCCATACACATTCACGTGATGCTTCATATAATGCAATTATTTCAGAATGATTAGTGGATGTAGCCACTAGGGTCTGTTTCGAAGACTTCCAAGAGATGGCTGTTCCACCATGTAAAAATACAAAACCTGTTTGAGATCTGGCATTATGGGGATCTGATAAATAGCCAGCATCTGTATATCCTATTAAATCCATATTGTTATTCTTTTGAAAGAATAGACCGAGATCTTTAGTGCCTTGAAGATATCTAAAGATATTCTTCACTCCTACCCAATGTCTTTTGGTTGGAGCAGCGCTATATCTAGCAAGTAGATTTACCGCAAATGCAATATCCGGCCGGGTGCAGTTTGCAAGGTACATAAGCGCTCCGATGGCACTGAGATATGGAACCTCGGGTCCCAATAACTCCTCATTGTCATCTCGGGGTCTAAATGGATCTTTGTCCCTGTCGAGAGATCGAACAACCATGGGGGTTTTCGATGGATATGCTTTGTCCATATTGAATTTCTCCAATATTTTCTGGACATAGGCTGACTGATGCACTAGTATGCCTGTATGAAGGTGCTCAAGTTGTATACCTAAGCAAAATTTGGTTTTACCCAAATCCTTCATTTCAAATTCCGTCATAAGATGATTACGTGCTTCATCTATATCCTGTGTATTACCAATGATATTAAGATCATCAACATACACAGATATAATACAAAATCTTGTTGAGGATCTTTTGATGAACACGCATGGGCAATCATCATTGTTGGAGTATCCCTTTTTGGTTAGGAACTCACTTAGTCGGTTGTACCACATTCTACCCGACTGTTTCAAGCCATATAATGACTTGTTTAATTTTACACAATACATATTGCGATTTGCGTTCGGATTCGGAATTGAAATTCCATCGGGAACTTTCATGTATATGTCCGAATCAAGTGACCCATAGAGATATGCGGTCACTACATCCATCAACTGAAAAGATAGATGATTTTTAACTGCCAATGAGATTAAGTATCGGAATGTTATTCCACTCATTACTGGAGAATAAGTTTCATTGAAATCAATGTCGGGTCTCTGCGTGAACCCTTGTGCTACAAGCCTTGCTTTGTATCTCACCACCTCATTGTTTTCATTCCGTTTGCGGATGAAAACCCATTTGAAACCGACAGGGAATACTTTGGGAGGTGTATGTATCACATTGGTGAATACATTTCTTTTCTTGAGCGAGGCTAACTCCGCTTGAATTGCATCCTTCCATTGATTCCAGTCCGAGCGCTGTTTGCACTCTGCCATGGTCTTGGGATCTGGATCATTTTGAAGGTTGTTTGCAATTGTTGTGGAGAAATAAATGTCGACAATTGTAGTCTTACGATCGTATGATTCTCCAGAATCAGTATAGTTAGTGGAAATTTCTTGGACCCCTGATGACTCAATGTTATTTCCCAAAACATTTGAGTCGGGGTATTCCGATGTCCCAGGATCAGTAATTGAGTGCACTGTTGATCTGGGTTCAAGGATCCTTTGGTGTCTATCAACTTGAGGTTGATCTGCATTTACATTCTTTTGTTTCCTTTGTCGCTTGTTAGAAGCTGTATCCGCCATTTGTACCGTACTTCTCCCCCTCTTATTTTGAATTGGGAGTTGAGTGGTATTTTGCGGTACCTCCACTCTTTCAGGTACATTTCTGGCAGGATTATAGGATTTTGTGACACCCTTATAATCAGTAAATGCATCTGGCAGGTTATTTGCAATGTTTTGCAAATGAATGAGTTTCTGAACTTGAAGTTCAGTCTCTCTGGTACGTGGGTCTGAGGCAGGAATGCCTTCAACATTCCAATTAATTTCCTGGCATTCAGTTTGGTACTTGTTGTCTCCCCCTAATGCCGGGAAATGTTCCTCATTGAATATGCAATCAGCGTACCGGGCCGTAAACAGGTCCCCTGTGAGGGGCTCGACGTATTTTATGATTGACGGAGATTTATACCCAACATAGATCCCAAGTTTCCTGTGCGGTCCCATTGAGGTACGCTGCGGTGGTGAGATCGGTACGTATGTAGCGCAACCGAACTTTCGCAGATGGGAAATATCTGGTGGATTTCCACGTACTAATTGTAGCGGGGAAGTGCTATGATAAGCAGTTGGACGCAATTGGATTAAGTCAGCAGCGTGTAAAACTGCATGACCCCAACATGATGTTGGTAAGTTGCAATTCTGTAGTAATGGTCTTGCAATGAGCTTGATTCTCTTAATAAGAGATTCTGCTAAACCATTTTGTGTATGGACATATGGAACAGAATGTTGAACTTGTATCCCAAGAGCCATACAATAGTCATTGAAGGCATGGGATGTAAATTCAGCAGCATTGTCCATTCGAATTGATTGAATTCGATATTCAGGATAATGTGCTCGTAATTGAATTATTTGACCAATTAACTTAGCAAATGCATGGTTTCGTGTGGATAAAAGACACACATGTGACCATCTAGTAGATGCGTCAATAAGAACCATGAAATATCTGAACGGTCCACACAATGGTTGTATAGGTCCACATATATCTCCTTGAATGCGTTCAAGGAATTTAAGTGGTTCAGCTCTGATTTTAAGATAAGAGGGTCTTAAAATCAATTTTCCGGTGGCACAAGAAGTGCATACAAAATCTGAGGATTCCGGAAATTTTGTTTTATGGTATGTATGACCAATTGAATTGCTAATAATTTTCCTCATCATTCCAATGCCTGGGTGGCCAAGGCGATCATGCCATGTTTGGAATGTGTTAGTGTTTTGGAAAATTACTTTGTACGCAATATGTTTAACGGGTTTGATGTATGTATAGTACAATCCGGAGTTTAAAGATGGAATTTTTTCGAGTACTTGTTTGCCATATCCGTTGTTTTTGGTTAAGAGGAGATATTCCTCTTTGTTGTCATTTTGGGTTTCAACATGGAAACCATTTTTACGGATATCTCTATAACTGAGTAGGGTACGTGTTGAATCGGGATACAAGAGTGCATCCGCAATTTCCAACTGTGTACCCATAGGGAGAGTAATAGAGGCGCGACCAGAGCCTACTATTGTTGCATCGCGTCCAGCGATAGTTAGAACATTTCCTTTACTCCTAGTAAGAGTTAGGAAATATTTTGTGTCCCTAAGTATAGAGTTTGTGGTACCACTATCCACAAGACATAATTCCTCCTCCATTGGATTGACTCCAAAAATCTATATACACAAAAGAAGAATTTAATGAAATTCTTATAGGATATATAGAATACATACAAACTTTATTTGACAATACCGAATGTGTTCGATATATGATTGTAGCATACAGGCTTACAATATAGATGACAACATTATTTATATTACAACAGCATAGTACTTAGCTATGGAACTAGGAGTCTAATTTAGATCTCCAAACATGTCTTGAGAATGAAATTCTTCAAGTGTGTCCTCAACGCACATAAGATCATCCTTCTTTGGAGAAGCACATGTGTCTTTGAGTTCTTGAATGAACTTTTGAGAGCATCCGGCTTCATCATTGTTGGATGTGAGATTGAAGTGTGCTTCATATCTCTTCTCTTGAGTCTTCTTGGCTTGAGCCAAAGACTGGAGGTAGAGGTTTACAAGGTGCTTCGGGGTGCGGCATTTCTTGGTAGGATGGTTGTAGCAACCACACTTTTGACAAATGTCAGTTTTGTCAATTTTCTTACCAGAATTGCCTTTGCCTTTCTTGAATCCACTTGGTTTTTGCTTCTTGTTGCGTTTGATTTTAACTTTGAAGTTCTTTGAGTAGTCTTTGGGACCACCGAACTTGGTATTATTTTGATTAGCATGTATTTCAGGAAGTGGAGCAGCCCCAATGGGACGTTGCTGATTGTTCTTTAAAAGAAGTTCAGCATGCTTTTCTGCCTGAAGCATAGTATGCATAAGATCAAAATAAGTATGGTAATTTGCAGCACGCCATTGCTGCTGTAGGACCCTGTCAGATGGGAGCATAGTAGAGAGTCTTCTCTATTTTGTCCGCATCTGTTGGTTCCTTTTCACAAAATCGCAACTTAGAGCAAATAGCATGAAGGGCATGATTATAGTCTCCAACAGTTTTGAAGTCTTGGAGTCTAAGATGTGCCCATTCATGATTAGCCTCTGGTAGAATTACAGCTTTCTGCTGTTCATATCTATTTTTGAGGGCTAACCATAAAGTGAGTGGATTTTCCTCATACAGATATTCCGCCTTTAAATCTGGATGTATGTGATTCCGAATTATGCTTAAAACGGAATATTTCACAATATCCGGAGGAATTTGATTTTCTGGAGGATTAAATATCACCATTTGCAACCCACGTGTGGTTAGGTTGATTTTGAGGTCCATAGCCCATGTAGGGTAATTGGCACCATCGAGAGCGAGTGGCTCAAAATCTTGGTAGCCATGAAAGCCTTTTTCCTGTTGTCTCTGTTGCGTGGATGATTTGAGCGTGTGCTGATAACGTGTTGAATAGTTAGAGACAAGTGTATACGATAGAACTCATGAACCACTTTATTCTGAATGTACAGTGCTTTATATACATGATGAATGGGTGGCAAAAGGTGCCTTTATGGAAAGACATCTGCTCCTTTTGCAATAACTGTACATTGGGCAGTTTAATAAACTGGTGTTTAACACCTCTCACGCGTCACGCCCTTCGAGTCGTCGCGACCGTCCACCGCTTAGTTTAGTCCCACTTAACCACTTTAATTAACCAAGGAAAACCCCACGCTAATTACAAAAATACTAGAGCACCTTTCTTCGAAACAAAAACAAAACGAAAACCCAATATCGGAGCTGTTCTTTTGATTTTCAGCAACAATTTATCAGTCTAATAAATAATAATAATTAAAAACTCGAAGAAAAGAACTAAAAAACCAAAAAGTAGACCCATCACCACATAACAGCAACTATAAAACCCTGAGGTTTGACCGCGCTCATTTCGGCTTAAACTTTCTTGACTTTTTGCCGGTTCTTTTTTCCCGTATTCGTTTGCGTTGTCTGTGATGGGCTAACATATTTTTTTTTTAAATCTTTTAAATTTAATTATACTAAATAAGTCACTATCAGCTACAGTACAATATATTTAAACCAACAATAATATAATTCTAATCGTAAAATAACTTATTTTAACCTACCGGAGCGGTACCAGCCCAACGCCGCACCACCGACTCGAAAAGAAGCGACAAACTGGACAGGCGGGCAAAGGCGTGTTCCAGCTGTAATTAGTAAAACCCAATCAGCCTCCCAACGTGCAGCAAACCCTCCAACAGATATCTGGGCCCCACATGTCGTACCCCACATTTGAGTGACTGTGGATAGGTATTTGGCAGGTGCAGGGACGTAGCTGAGCTGGAGCGCTTTACCGCGGGGCCCCGGCTTTAACTAACGTTATCCACTCAGGGTTTAGCCTCCCGCCCCCGGTTGTCGCTATATTTACGAGAGATGCCACTGGGCTAGTGGGCAGTGGTTATGAGCTGGCAGAGAGAAACGGGTTGGTATATTCTTGGAATATTACTACCAAAGACTTTGTGGTCTTGTTTTATTAGTGGTTCTTCTAATCTTCTTTGCCTTCCTGTAAAGTAATGGTTGATTATGGAAGGTAGGATTCGTAGAGCATCTCCAATGGTTATAGCTAGCAACTAACTATAAGACTTCCACATCATTTAGGACCCATTTGGCACAGCTCAGCTTCACTAGTGAAGCTGTTTTTTTGTTTCGGCTTCACGAGCAGCTTCACCGATGAAGCTAAATCTGTTTTAAAAACTGTTTGACAAAACAGCTTCACCAACAGCTTCATGCATGGCTGAGAGAGGGCAATTGTCCAAGATGACCCTGTCTACCTGACTTGTTCTAACATTTGGAGTTGTATGTTTGTATATGGTCATATAAATTAAAAAATAATATATTTGAATGAGTATGAATTAAAACATTAAAATAAAAAATAAAAAAATTAAAATCATTAGGAAGCAATATTAGTGTCTTGTTTATGTTTCGTGAACGGGATGGACTAGTGGCAAATGCGTGTAATTTTGGTGAACCAGAGGGGCAGTGTGTTCCTAGGACTGCGTGCCTGAGGGAGAGAGCTGTGAAAAGCTACTTTTTTTAGCTTCACCTCTCCCCATTCCTTTGTGAGAGCAGAAAAATGAGCTTCACCCATGAAGCTGTTTGCAAAAAGGGTGTTTGGCAAAAAACAGCTCATGAAGCTGTTGGTGAAGCTATGTCAAACATGGCCTTATATAGTACACACTAAAGCTAGCATTCTAAAGAACTATCTATAAGGATAGCTATTTGATGCTTACATGCACACACAGAAAAGGACTATCATTTATAGGAACGGAGCTTCCCTGTCCCGGGATTCCTGTCCCCTTCCCTGTTCCCTTCAATCTGGAGCATCCACAACTCATCCAACGGCTAAGATTTTATATTTGTACTATTTGCCCATTTTCATCTCAAATTTAAAAATAAAAATATGTTAATCCATAATAAATAATAAAAAATACAGAAACAATAAATTTTATTTACAGAAAAAAATAAAATTTATTTTTCCTGTATTTTTTTATTATTTATTATGGATTAACATATTTTTATTTTTAAATTTGAGATGAAAATGGGCAAATAGTACAAATATAAAATCATAGCCGTTGGATGAGTTGTGGATGCTCCAGATTGAAGGGAACAGGGGAGGGGACAGGAATCCCGGGACAGGGAAGCTCCGTTCCATTTATAGAGGCTGCCTCGTTTTGCGTTATAGACTAGTGCTTAAGAAAGAGCTGGCTCGGTTTTTTTTTGCATACTCTCTTTCCTCCACATAGGCTATATGCTGATGTGTACATGCATATAGCTAGCTGACTCAGACCATTGGAGATACTCTTAGGGATTGCTGGATAGGGTGGGCCGCCGGTGGGGGATGCAACGAGGATATAATTGTATACCAATTCCATCTATGCACGCACGCACGCAGATTTGTTTTGTTAATCTCATTGTGGCCTTTAGGACGTCCTTTTAGGTTATGGCTTGTAGCTTTTATTTGTGACTTCTTAATTAAATAAATAGTAATTACTGAAAAAAATCAAAATAAAAAACAAACTGAAAAGCTGAAAATAACGGGCCCTTATCGACCAATGTCGATTAATTAAACTTTAAACAAGTGTTGGGTGGGGGAGGGGGTAAAGGTCTTGGAATTTAGGGGAAAAGAGGGATGAATTTGGAGAGGAAAGTGTTCATCGTATTCACAGGAAAACTGGAAACAGAACATAAATTAATGGGTAATCGGAGATGGATCAAAATATGCATGACTTTAAATGGATTTTGTCTAGTTTCTTTTCCGTTAAGCGTAAAATTTGCCTTGCAAGGACGAATTGGACAAATTTGATCTCATGACTCAAATGGATTTTGTCTCTTACTAAGTGTTGCAGCTAATAACTCGTTTTATTTAAAGAACAGTGCTTCCATCCTCCTCCGAAACTGAATTACAAGTGAATAGCCAATGACACTATGTAATGGAATTTGTTTTTTACGCCACATGTATCATAAATTTAAAAGTTTGGAAGCATGCCCTTGTACAAATTGCCGCCTTTCTTTAGTCATGAAACTCGGATTTATAGTGCTGTTTGGTCAAAACTTGCCGTTGACCGGTGTGGGATTTTCTCTAATCATAGTGTCCAACTAGATAACCATCTCTGCCAATGAAGGATAAGATAAATAATGCCCTAGCTACCGTTATATATAATATTTATTAATCAAGATTAGAGATTAGCATGAGAGCAAAGTTGTTTCTCGATCTTAGAGTCTTGACCTCAGGCTGCCGCACTTTCGGTTCTTGCTTATCCCCTAAGAAAATGTAATGCTACTAGCAAGTAGTATCGACTAGCTAGCTGGTACACTAATCAGATTCAAGGCACACTAACCCTACATTAAATTGGTAAGACGGTGATCAAGAGCGGTTACTCTATACCACAAGTAGTACCGGGTGAGCGCGAAGTTACCAAAGGTTATTTGCATGTGGTTAGTATAATACTTTTAGTATCGGAGATTTCTAAAAAAGCCATTTAGTATTAGAGGCATTTCCCTTATGGTTGTCATAGGATAAACATATAAATTAAAGGCTCAATAAAATTCTCCTAAAAATGAGTTGGGATAAGCATTTGAGATCATATATGCTCATTAGCTACTAGCAAAATGTCGACTCAGTAAAGCCCCATGATATTTAAATATTGGTTAAAGTCGAGCCATAACCGATGAGTTTTTGTGTGATCTTGAAAGAAATGTAGGCTGGATAGGTGACCTTTTTTTTATTATTCTTACGCCTGTTAAATTCCTGCGTTCTAATACAGCTATAGGCTCCACTCAAAACGGCTTAGATTTCTAGCTGATTTTTCACTATTCAATAATTTTGTCTTTTTTTGGTTTTTTGAGTTTTTTCGGTTCTTTTTTTTCCCGTATTCGTTTTTACTGTCTGTGATGGACTAACCTGTTTTTTTTTCTATTTTTTAAATTTACTAACTCCAATACATATTTAGATATGAAAATGTAGAGTAGCAACGAACAGATTCTCATGCAAACAAAAACTTGTTTGGTTTAGTCATGTTGTATGTGGAGAGTGACTCAACAGGGCAGGGCTTCCACCTTCAAGGGGTGTTGACATGAGAAAACACACGTACATTTAAACACAATGAGATACTGATTTGTGTCTTACCGATGCGCCTACCATAATGATTAGTTTTGTAATGCAAGTGTATTTTAGTCTACAGTTTTGTTGTACTAATACCTTTTTTGGATATAAGTGATAACCCCTTTTTCGATCCATAAAAAAACTTTCTACTGTAGTTCTAAAAGATTTCCCTAGTTAACTAGATTTAGAATGCAGGGAGACAACATTAAATTGGTCCTAAACTTGTGCGTTAGCGCTATTTGTGTTTATGAGCTTTAAGTTCATATATGAAGCATAGGGATCTACCCAGAAGAGGATCATACAATTGCGAGCGAGCATCTCCAATGGGTCTAATAGCAGCTATCTACAAGAGAGTCCATGTCATCAACTGTCCTACGTGGAAGATATAAATGAAGAAAGAGAACGCAGCTCTCTACAGCTCTAGAGATAGTCTATAGCGCCAAACGAGGCAGCCTCCATAAATTCTGTGTGTGCATGTAAGCATCAAATAGCTATCCTTATAGATAGTTCTTTAGAATGCTAACTTTAGTGTGTACTATATAGATGATGTGGAAGTCTTATAGTTAGTTGCTAGCTATAACCATTGGAGACGTCCTTTGTACTGGTACGTAAGTTTTGGAGACCCCAATGCAATTTCGACATTGTCTACATAAAAAAAAATTGATTACTGCTTGTTTTTACTAGTTAACAAAAAAGTCGAGTAACTTTAAAATAGCAAACCCGAATTAGCTGTACGGTCCAAAGAGCTTTCGAGTCTCAACATGGGATTATTACAGGCACAAGTTGCTGCAGTTCGTCTCTAGTGTTTTTAGTTTCACTAGCGTACGCCTCCCTCCAGCGCTGCGTGAACGAACGTCCCCACTCGCCTCCACCACGGCCCCGCCTATTAGGCCTTGTAATGGGTTGTGTTAAAATGGACGAAGCGAGTTAGGTTTCAGTTTGAGTTGGCTTTGGACAGATGGAAATGAGTTGAGGCAGCGAACGGGTTGATTTGTTTGGGCTTGCAATGAGACGGGTTGGTTTGGTTTAGGCTTGCAATGAGACGGGTTGGTTTGGTTTAGGCTTGCAATGAGACGAGTTGGTTTGGTTTGGTGTGGATTCAGAAAAAATCGGGTTCAAATGGGTTGAATCCATGGGTTCGTATGAATGGGTTGCCATGGATGAGGCCGTGCCTATGGGTGGGATAGGCGTCAGGTCAACAAGGTGACTGGGTGAGCTCCCAATTTGAGTTGGAGAGGGTGAGGAGCTCAGGTTCCAACATAATCACCGTCACTGCCGTCAACTCCTCCTGCCTCGATCTCCATCACCACCAGCCGCCTCGTCCCTCCGCCCCCAGTTCTCCGCCTCTGCATCTCCACCGCCGCATCCCCCTCCTCCTCTGACCCTCTGTGCAGCTTCCTCGGACCTGTACCCACAAGACCAAGGTTCATAGTAACTGCTCTGCCCCTCCCTTACCCACTCTTATCTCGAACTTTTGGCTCCCCCATCCCGCATGAGGTGGCTGCCCGTGTCAGCCATCTCTCTCTGAATTGAACTTAAATGACAGCATCACGCATGGACACACACCAGTAATTTACACAAGTGATCGCATATAGTAGTAAGTACTCTATACTAGTATCCAAGAGCATGCATGCAATCAGCAGGGGTTGAATTAAAATTACACGTGCTAGATAGATAGATAGCTGTACAGTGAGTGCATATGGATCGAGTACGATATATTCAGACACGCATGGAGCTGGCTGCAGGCATATGCACATGGCCATGCACATACGTGATTAATTACAATGTCGCTGCCGTACAATTATAGCTAGCAGTATGTGCGTACTGCCGCACTGACTCAATTGGTTTAGTTAGCAGTTACTATGTCCTCAGCCCATCGGCTCAACTCCATTGATAAGACTTAAGTCCCGGGGAACTCCACGTCCCACTCATTTCGATATGAGTTTCTGATTTCTATCTTATTTTTTACTATTTAGAAATTTAGTTTTTTTTAACTTTTAGGTTTTAAGCTTTTGTCAGTTCTTTTTTCCCGTATTCATTTGCTTTTTCTGTGATGAGCTAACATATTTTTTCTATTTTTATTTTTTAAATTTAATTACGCTAAATAAGTCATCTTTAACTACAGTGTAATTTCAGCTAGTTACAATGCAACTTCAGTCATAAGCCACTATTTTTCAACCCAACTGAGCGGGGCTATAAAGGACGTACGTGGTGCTAGCTCCAGATAACAGCATACATTCTAAAACGACATCAATTCGGTAGCGGTCCCTTTTGTTTTGGGCTTGATACATTGACGTTACTTTTCTAATTATGTATTGGTAAAAAATAGTAAAAATATAATGACATCGTAGAACTTTTGATGATAAATCAGCTAAAAATTTTATGAATATTAGTTGGTTAAAATTTTAAAATATTGGTGGTACGCAATTGCAGGACATGTAACAAGGGAAACTGGTAGCACTTACTAGTAATAAATAATGGACGTCAAATATTACCCCATTTCACGTGCATTGCGAGCTTAAGGGTATGTTCAAAAGTATTGTGTCTTTTGACTTTTGGTTGATTGCAAGAGGATTGAGAAAGCAAGTGATACTTACATTGAAAAGTCACTTCGTTTAAAAACAGCTCCTATAGTGAATTCTACAAACGACTTATAAAAACCACCTTAAAAAATCACTTCATTCAAAAACTAACTTCTAAAAGCCAAAAGGAATAAAGCTATTAGAACAGAATCTAAGAATGTTCGAGTGACGCAAGGTGAAGCCAATATTTAATGATTAATTAATCACCCGATATATGTACAATAGATTCCTCAGTTTTTTGTTACCTTAAATTCGTATCGTCGCGATCACTATATATATTTCCTGTGTCATTAAATCAATGGAGAAATCGAAAGAATGGACAGGGCATTAGCGGTTCCCCAGCAATTAAGTTAAATCTTTGAGATTTGTCTGCACCAATACATGTATACGTGCACACATGTGACATGTCCTTATCGGCCTGAAATTAACATTTTGATCTCAGGTACGGCGAGAGCGTAGCTGCGGGATGGGGGCGCAGCACCAGGCCACCTAATGCCCCCCCCCCCCCCCCCCGCGTCATGTGTACACAAATTTTTTCCTAACTATCATCCAGATTTATGACCATTGAATTAGAGATTCAACGGCCATAAATTCTCCCCTCCCCTCCAAAAAAAATCTCCCTCTCTTCTAAAAAAATCTCCCCCTAAAAAAAAAGGCCGTTGGATCTCTAATCCAACGGTCCCAAATCTGGATGTTTGTTAGGAAAAAACATCCGGATGATGGCTAGACACACCCTTTGATTTTACATTATGCTAGCATTTGTCAAGCTAAAAAAGTAGTTAGTGTGTCTAATATTTGTGCTACATTTTCCTTAAAAAAATATCTATGCTACATTTCATTATATTGCACAGAACAGACTGGTCTCCAATTAAAAGCCTCCTTGTTTGTTGCATAGATTCATTAACCAAGTTAACTGTTTTAACCTTGACAGATGCGATGCTCCAGAATACAATTTTTTAGATCAATAGGACACAGTACCTGAACTCAATTCAACTGAGCTTTAGTCTTTCATAGGTGAATTTGACTCAACCCCTCTTGAGAAATGCCATGCAGTATCAGTAAGGCATGTTGTCTGTCCTCTGTTACACGTTGAGGTGTCTGCCAGTTTGAACTAGTTGTCAGGGCATGAGATGACTACCAGTATTCAGTTCTATTTGTTCACTGGCTCTGGTAAGTATATCTTTGTTTTGACTCAAGGTGGTAGTAGATCGATTGGATGAGTCGTTGATTACCGGCCGGTAAGGTATGCTCGCCGGCGGCATGGAATCGTTCGGTGTTCTGTTTACTTCTTGGGCTTTGTGGCTTAGATTTTGGGGGTTTCTCTTTCTCACTGATATATGATTTTACTATTATTTTCTCCTTGCCCACCCATGCGGAGTTCACCGTACAACCATTGTATACAATATTGTCTTCTTCCCCGCGTGCGTGCAAAACCAGGCTGCCTTTGCCTGCCATGGCTTCATCCTCGCGCAGCAGCAGCCGAAGCAGCCCGCTTGTGGCCGACATGAAGAAAGGGAAGCGATATATAGTGTGATTAGCTAGTGTCCTGATTTTTTTTTATCTTCACGACTGCCTGTGGAATGATGCGTGTGTGATGATAGTATAATCTGATTATTTCTTTGTCTAAATTTGTCGCATAATCTTCTATGTGCAACTGCCAGAAGAACCAGAATGTCAGTAAATATCTTAGTGGCCAATTTTATCTGGCTTGACAATGAAACTTGTGTTGCAGTTGCAGACTTAGTGTACTCGTTGTTACTAATGTATTATCCAGTAGTAACAAGACTAACTATACTGATGAAGCCTTGAACGTTAATGGCCATGGCATGATATATTAAGGCCCTGTTTGGCACAGCTTCACCGACAGCTTCATAAGCTGTTGTTTGCCAAACACCCTTTTTGCAAACAGCTTCATGGGTGAAGCTCCTTTTTTCTGCTCTCACAAAGGAATAGGGAGAGGTGAAGCTGAAAAAAGTAGCTTTTCATAGCTCTCTCCCTCAGGCCCACAGTCCTAGGAACCCACTGCCCCTCTGGTTCATCAAAATTACACGCATTTGCCACTAATCCATCCGTTCACCTCTCCCGTTCACCAAAATTTCACTGCTCCTAATGATTTGACTACGAAACATAAACAAGGCACTAATATTGCTTCCTAATGATTTTAATTTTTTATTATTTTTTAATTTTTTAATTCATACTCATTCAAATATATTATTTTTTAATTCATATGACCATATACAAACATACAACTCCAAATGTTAGAACAAGTCAGGTAGACAGGGGCATCTTGGACAATTGCCCTCTCTCAGCCATGCATGAAGCTGTTGGTGAAGCTGTTTTGCCAAACAGTTTTCCAAAACAGATTTAGCTTCATCGATGAAGCTGCTCGCGAAGCTGAAACAAAAAAACAGCTTCACTAGTGAAGCTGAGCTGTGCCAAACGGGGCCTAAGGCTAATCAGTTTATGTTGTTATCTTGCACAGGAGGGAGGGCAGTTGATATTGGGAAGGTGAAGTCCCCAAAGGCAGATAGTTATTTAATTGGAATGTAAGTAGAAACTTTAATTTACAACATTATTTTATTCAATCTTAATCATGCATAAACATATCTTGATCCATATTACAGCAAGCTTTTCTTCCTTGTAGTAAATCTTTTCTCTTGTCTCTGCCTTTTCTTTCCAGCGCTCTTTTGATGATCAAAGAACTAGCAAGAAGTGTATGTGTGTACATGCATCTTTCTTTGAATGTTCCATCTCTTTCATGAGGAAAGATAAATGATACCTTGCCGCCAATACTGCATACCCTTTTATAACAAATAAACAATGGTAGCAACCGGCTTCGTTCATGCAGCCGTGCTGCCGTTTGCAGCGAACAAACGCTTGTTGCGAACAAATGCTAACGCAGACAACTACCTATGTTGGCCCTATTTGGATACGCTTATCTGAGAATCGATTTTAATTTGATCAGGATTTTCTGATAAGTCGCGATCTGAAGAATCTGCAGTCTGAAGAATCGTCGCGGTGGAAGAAACGGCCCCTTGGGCTCGCGGTACAGGATTTTGGATTCCCAGTGCAAATGCCGATCTTTCCCACCGCGGCGGTTGAAAGAATCGAAAAATAATCAAAGCATTTGGGTGGGATTCTCGCTTAATTCTACCAGAATCGGATTTTAAGCGTATCCAAACAGGGCCGTTGCTTGCCCATGCATGAGACATTATTTAGTAGCCAATAACAGCCAGTGTTTCTTCATGTATGCATGCACCAACGTTAAAACATGTGTCTGCTAGTTATGTATGGCGCTTAGAGCATGTAATTAACACATATACAATTTATTTAGCAAAGGGAGACAAGAGGAATTTAAAACCCAATAATTCTAATACTTTAAATCTAGCAACCATCATACTATATTTTTTATAATTAGAATTAATCCAATAAATTACATGGGGCACTTTTCCGTTAATTAAAACTAACATGGAAGTCATCTCTCATTTCAGCAAGTGGCCTAACTCAGTTTACTGTGCAGATTTAACAGGTATTCGTGATTTGGATCCGTAGTTTGGCATTTGTGTGGATGGCAAAAATATGCTTAACCTTCTCTATCATACTATAATATGTGTTTGCACTTTTATGTAGTCAATTTTATGCTAACACTTGATGTCATGGAGGTACTGTACTATTACATATTTCTTCTAGTGAGCCTGAAACATGTACTATTGCAATTCCGATTCTAAATTTTCTGATTCTCATATTTAACAGTTGTCAAACCATGCAAGAGTAGTAATTCTCTCTCCAAGTTTGGGTAGGTGATGAGACTGTAGAAAAAGATTCCAGTCTTATTCTTAGTTAAATTCGTTGCCGGCCATTTGGTTTGAATTTTTGTTAAGTGAATTTTTGTTATAATAGTGACAATGAAGTCTTTGTTTGAACGAATTCAGCATTAGTTTTTTGTTTATTAATTCATTTTTACATTGCAGGATATCCCTACTTGACAATATCAAGTGTCATGGTGTTTGCAGTCAAGCAGAAGTTCCATGCTGCCTGGTTCCTGAAGCATTATTACCATCTTTCATGTAGCAAGGGGATTTTTTTTTGTGTATTATTGATATTGAGATTGTAGAGGAGAAGATTGCTCTATTTAGACGAATTTTCAGCAATGTAGTCATTATTTATTCAGAACTTTCAAATATTATGATTATGAAGATGTAGTTTGATTAATCCTATGTGTGTGTTGTGTGTGTATAGAGGACGCGCACACCTTAATTCATGGTTTTTTTCAGTTTTCAGTTTTTCTTAATTATCTCATTTCCCCTATTTGTTGTTGTTTTTTAAAAAATAATGTATTGGATTTCTCTGATCTGTTCGATTTTTTGAATTTTTCAATGGTTCTTTATCTTTTTCATATTTATGGAATTTATCTTGGATTATATTGCATTTACTTTTTTGAAAAGTAGTTGGAGATATGACCACTAGCTTCCTAACGTGAAAGCCCCTTGTGTACTCACGAAACGTGAAAGGGTTGAAATGGTTTAGGCAAGTGGGTTGAATCCATATTAAGGAAACAGGTTGGATTCGTTCGGATTGAAGTATTATGTGGGTTGGATGATTTGGGTCCTGAGGGATGATTAGTAGATTGGTTTAGTTTAGGCTAGTGCAGCTTGCTATTGTGGTTTGGATTGGGAATTGGTTGGGTTCTAGACTATTAGCACCTTTGGCCCCACCCTCAGTCCCTCTCCCAGCCGATGTAGGAGTACAAGAGATTATTCATATCCATATTAGCTACGGCAGGTAGCTTTTGACCGAGTTTTTTTTGCTTATAACTTATAGTTTTCTTCAAACAAACAAATGAAACGATTTCTTTATCGTCACTTTAAAGCGGTTTATCATGACATCGTTTTTAAAGTAGCTTATCGATATTTAATTTATTCATACAAACACACATATTAAATTAAAAACTATAAACCCTAGGCATAAAAAATAGCCGAAAAGAATACATCATTTAGCAACCATCGATGGCTTCCCCACCCTCGGTCCGACGGTACCTCTCCCAGCTGACGGCTAGCTGCTCTGCGTCCGCACTTGCTTCCCGGCCACCCGCTTTCCAACCAACCCAAGGGGTCAGACCGTTCCTCGGACACCGCGCGCGCCCGCCCTTCGTCGCTCGAACCCCGCAGCCACCACCAACCACGGAACACCCCTTCCACAGAAAAGCAGCGCCCCACCACCACCACCGCGGCACGTACGCGCACTGACGCGGCCATGCCCGCCGCTGTCCAGTCCTAACCCGCCCGTACGTTTCGTGTTCCGCGGCCAAATATCGCAGGGCCGTACCCCGCCATGGTGGCCGGGCGCGTCAAGGCCGCCATGGGCTTCCAGCGCAGCCCCAAGCCGCCGGCGCTGCCGACAGCTCCCGTGGGGGGCCAGGCACAGACGCCGGCGGCCTCGCCGGCTCCGGGCGGCTCGGTGTCGAAGGCGTCGGCGCTCGCGCGGTCCTTTGGCGCGTACTTCCCGCGGTCCTCGGCGCAGGTGCAGCGCGCGCGCGCCCCGCCGGAGGTCGCCGAGCTGCTGCGTGCCATCGAGCAGCTCCAGGAGAGGGAATCGCGCCTCCGCGTCGAGCTTCTGGAGCAGAAGATACTTAAGGAGACCGTCGCCATTGTCCCATTCTTGGAGGCCGAGCTCGCGGCTAAGAGCTCGGAGCTCGAAAAATGTAAGGAGGCCGCGGCCCGGTTAGAGTCTGAGAACACGAGGCTAAGCGCCGAGCTAGATGCCGCCGTGCTGGAGGTTACGAGTAGAAAGCAGAGATTGTTGAAATGGAGAAGGAAATGGCGGAGCTGAGGAAGCAACAGGAAGCAGTTGCGGCAGATGCTGACGACTGCTCGTCGTCGGCTTCGGTCTGCTCCAGTGCCGCAGCAAAGCCCACGAGTTTAAATCAACTTGGAGCTGAGCCGCCCGCTGCGCCGCCTCCCCCGCCAATGCCACCGCCACCCTTCAAGTCCAGGTCCTATTTCGCCGCCTCGTCGCACGCCTCACCTCCGAGTTCTTCGTCATGCTCGCCGTCTTCCTCCACGTCGACCTCACCGATATATTCCGGCTCGTCGTCAGACACAGCGGCCGTACCAAGAACCCGCGTGCCAGAGCTCTCGAAGCTGCCGCCGATACCTCCGCCACCACCTCCACGGCCTCCGCCGATGCCAGCACCCAGCCTGAGTATGAGCTCCTCGCCCTCCAGCTCACTCAGCGTTTGCAGAAGCGCAGGCGCCCCACCTCCGCCGCCGCCACCCCCTCCGGCGAGGAGGACGTTAAGGGCGTCTTCGCCGGCGAAATCGGGGCCATGCGTGAGGCGTGTGCCAGAGGTGGTCGAGTTCTACCACTCACTAATGCGGAGGGAGTCGAAGAGGGACGGAGGTGGCGGTGGCGAAGCCGCGAACGGCGGCGGCGTGGCGGCTGCCAGGGACATGATCGGCGAAATCGAGAACCGATCGGCTCACCTCCTCGCGGTGCGTACTAGTACTGAAAGATCCTTTTTTTTCCTTCTCTGAACTTGCACAACTGCATGAACACTGGAAATAGTGGACGGAACGTTTGTCCCTGTAACTTCTAATAACTTTTTACATCCCAAACTGAACCTACTCGTGTCTCGAACAGCTACTAGTGAACATAACAATTCTTCATTGGAAAGATTCTGTAAAATAGTACTGGTAGATCCGCGAAGGTGGCATTCTCGGTTGGTATAGCGAAGAGTACTAGTGATTAGGGTAGAGTCGTTGGACAGAAACGTCAGTTCTTGGTGAGCCTGCAAACGCATGCTGCCATTCTTGCTTGCAGGTACAGCATGTAAAACAAAACCCATCCAGATTCCTCCTTTTTTTTTCTCATTCGAGCTCTCGTTGCCACCGTTTCACGTTGCAAAGCGAGATCACACTAATTTCTGGGGAGAAAAGAAATCCTGTGGAATTACTGCATGTGTTAGCAAATCTGGGCTGTTGACTCGAAGACGCCGGCTTGGTGAATGAACGGCGGGCGGCCGAGACAGTAAAAGTTAGGAACACAGGCACGGAATCCGAGGTGGACGTATCAGACTGGTACGGTGGGCCCAAGGGAAATGCAGTTAATATGGCATTTAAGAGCGGTAACGGTCGCTTAACCAAATGAGCTTCGATGCATGTGTGAATTACGGCCTCAAATTAATCCTAGGCGTGACCGTTCCGCGGTCTTCTTGTACGGAAGTTCGTTACCGGTTAGCCGTCGGAGTGATCGCCGCTCGAATTGACTTTCCAGGAATAGAGTTCTGGTAATTTTAAATCAGACAAAAAAATCGAGATGATCCACTCATGTTTCTGAAACTGTATGGTATTTTTTGCAATGCAGATCAAATCGGACGTGGAGAGGCAGGGCGACTTCATCCGGTTCCTGATCAAGGAGGTGGAGGGCGCGGCGTTCGTCGACATCGACGACGTGGTCACCTTCGTCAAGTGGCTCGACGACGAGCTCTCGCGCCTGGTACCCGCCCCTATCCGGCATCCGCACGAAGAATGCGCGGCGAAGAGTAGCAAATTGAAGCAGTTGTTCGATCGATCACAGATACTAACTAACTCGATCGCGTGCCCGTGTGCCGACGCAGGTCGACGAGCGGGCGGTGCTGAAGCACTTCGAGTGGCCGGAGCAGAAGGCGGACGCGCTCCGCGAGGCGGCGTTCGGGTACTGCGACCTCAAGAAGCTCGAGGGGGAGGCCTCCTCGTTCCGCGACGACGCCCGCCAGCCCTGCGCTGCCGCCCTCAAGAAGATGCAGGCCCTCTTCGAGAAGTAAGCACGTCACTCCTCCGCCCGTGCCTCCACAGTGCCATGACTACGTCAGTTTGGTCCTCACATGTATGCGGCAACCAACGGCGGCGTGCAGGTTGGAGCACGGCGTGTACAACCTCGCCCGCGTCCGTGACGGCGCCACGAGCAGGTACAGCCGGTTCCAGATCCCCTGGGAGTGGATGCAGGACGCCGGAATCGTAAGCCAGGTAACTTCACTCGCCGCGCCACTTTGGTAGCCGAGAGAATTTTACTACTTTCGTAGAGGAGATCCTTCGTTGAGACGTGGAAGGACAGAAAAAAAGGGCCTTTTCTTACCGTACCGCGCATCCGTGTTCGATGCGCACGCAAACCTACAAGCAGCCAGTACACCCACGCGTGATGCGACGCGACTTTCGTAGATTCTTTTGAACTGATAGTCAATAATTTAAATATTTAAATTTTAATTATTTGTGAGAGATAGTACGTATAAAGAAATGATTACATATGATTTTGACCGGTATAGCTGAGTTCAGTATACTTTTTACTACAATTTTTCTATTGACACCGCTTGAAAAAACACACTGTTTAAAAGTTAATTACTGTAGACAGTACAAACATAAGCTAACTGTAAGCAGAAAAGAACTTGGTCTTTGTTCACATGCACAAGACGTAGGCACACGGCGTGGTACACAACAAAAGGGAATTATTGGTGAATTCTTTTAGGCTATAGGTTTAACTTATGACTTTTAAATTTTGTCTATTCGAGATAAATGTTATGAAGATTAAGATAGTTGTATACGATTTTAGCTGATATAGTTAAAGTTGATATAGTATCTATTATAATCGACTTGTAGACTTTGTCTTATAAAAATACACTATTATATTGTTGTATAAAAGCCAAAAAGCCTAGACCTTCAGCAGGCAGCCTATAGGTGGAATCGGCGTTTGTCTCGCGCACGGCCACGGGACCGATAGAAGCGTGGTCTTTTCTTAGCTCCTGTTGGGATATACGTCGTGCACATGAGCCGGGGCCGCATCCCGTGAGCATGCTTCGTTCCCTCCTGTCTGCTGTACTGCTGGAGAGTCGAGAGCCGTGTCGTTCTGCGTAGCATAGGCACGTCTAGCTGGGCACGATCGATCCGTGTATTCCCGTGGCCTCATCTGGTCCCTAGAATCTTCAGGCTAAATATTTCATCATTTCTGAAGCCCAGCACAAACACTTTGGGCATTCATTTTGTTTCACTGCTAGCTTTCCTGCTGTGTTCAGCAGGATGTGGAGCCCTGCTAGCTAGAGCCCCAAGAAATGAATGTCCCTGGCCTGAAATTTCTTGGATACTGTTTTATCAGAGATCTACGGTCTCGTCACACCGTGTGATCGGGAGTAGCAAAGATGACATGTTTTTCCTTTGCAGCAGTCTCGTTTGGCCTAGGATTAGTAAACCAGTTGATTGTCAGCTCATGTGGCACAGCATGATTCCAATGGTTTAGTTTCTGTTGCCCTGAACTTTGATCGTGTGTGAACCTGATTCGCGACTGGCGCACCCAAAAAATTCATACAAACTGCTGCAAAATTAGGACCTTCGCTGACCAATTTGGACAATGCTGCATCAGTGCGTATCCTATGTTTGATGAAGGGGGGGGGGGGGCAGAAAAATGTGTAGTTCCATTTCTTCAGCAAGTATAAATTGCTGGGAAAACTGTTGGTCCAGACTCCAGAGTGATTTTTCTTTGACGAACTAGCAGGTGAGCTGCTTTATTCATTATCAGAAGAAGTTGAACAATAACATGGGCAGGAAGATAGAAAAGGAAAGAAAATATAGGCCCCGGGCTTAGCCGGGGACTACAGAGTGATGTAGATCTACTGTAATATCGGCCATCTCCCAAATCCTAACCTTAAGAGATTGATAAGTGAACGTAATATCCTTTTTGCATTTGACTGCTAGTCCAATTAGGCCTAAGTAGGCAGGCGTGGCCGTATTATTTTTTTACAAGAAAACTGTGTAGGATCGTATGGCACAATCAAAGAGAGGTGAATGATTGCCTCCGCTTTTTGACACCTGAAACCAAAACTAAAAGCAGATGAAAAATAATTTAAATTATCGGATATAGATTACGACCGCAAGATGTTGGCTCACTCGCACGTGCTCAATAAACACTTCGATCGTCCGACCGTTCCCTTCAATTGTTCGCTACGACTGCCGACACATGTAGTCGTAATCTCCCTCCACTCGAAGACTTCTGCCGCTCGAACACTTCGATCGCTTGAATGAGTATATACTGGAGACAAAAGAAAAACAATGCTCAGAAAACACGTCACCAATGGCAGCAAACTTTTCTTGGAATAGATCTGATCTCTTATTTCTGTATCATGGATGTGGTTATAAAATGCCCTTACGGCACTCCTAAAAACTCTCTTAATGAAAACTCTGTTAATGATAGTATGATACCCTAGTAAAGAATACTCCGTCCAGTATTTCCCGGGGACTCTCCGCGCGGAGAGTCGCCCACGTCACCCCGCGGCGCTCCCTCGGCCAGCGCGTGTCGGCGCAATCCGCGTACGGCCGGGGGAGGCGCTTTCCCTCGGTTTTCCGGAAATTACGTAGAGGTCCTTCTTCCTCGCGAAAAGGTCATTTTTCCTCGCGAAAAGGTCCCTGGCGTTTTTTCTTGCGGCGCTTTTTTCTGAAAACACCCCTCGAATTTGCGGGATAGCGCCCCGCGGTTTTCTAAATTGCGTACGGGTCCTCTTTTCGTTACATACGGGTCCTCGATTTTTTACGAAAAAACCCTTTAGCTTTCTCGAAAATACGTATGTACCCTCGATTTTTTTTAAAAAAAGCTCCTCGCGGATCCTCGCCTCTTGTACTTCGGTACACATGGTGGCTGGCGCGGCGTTGCGCCGCGCATATGAGGCTAGTTACCATTACACGGATTGGGCTTCAAAAAGACTGAGCAAACTTGAGGCTTGAGGCCATCAAACAAATCAGCCTAGTGGGCAGTGGCCGGTAGCCTAGTGGCCAATGGGCTAGATATCCGGTAACCCTGATCCTCGGATAGTCCGATTTTGTATTTGTATTCGACGAATAGTGTGCTACCATATTCGCATTCATTTCCAAAAAAAAATCTGTATTCGTTTCCGATCCGAGACTATCTAAGGAAAATCTAAACCCAAACATTCCATATTCGAATTTTGTCCAGATCGATCGAAAACTATTTGATCCGTTTTCACCCCTAGCTATTCCTGTGGGGAATACCCTCACATCCCCACTCCCTATTTAGCTATCGGAGCTATTTTCCTTCCATCCCTATCCCACTGGGTTTTGGCGGGAACATGCCATCAAAAACCTAAATTTCAATGACATTAAGGGTAATTTCAAATATTTATCGTTGGTTGTACAAAAATAAATAAATTTATTAATGCATGAGATGGTAGAATAATACTAGATGAGTTGTATACCATATATAATACCAAATATATTAGCTTCGAGACAAAATACATATATTTTAGATATGTAGAAGTATCAATCTACGTGCATATGAGTATATATGAGGAATAGCGGGAATTGGGGATGAACAAGGTATCCCGTCCCCATCCATATATAATTTAGCGGGGACAAAATCTCCCCTATATCTAAACCCTAACAGAAGAATTTCCCATAGGTTACCAAGTGCCAGGGCCATTGTCATCCATAGCGGAGACTGAACAAAAACTCAGTAGTGTTTTTGTGGCAAGTACAGCTGCTAAGGATAACTACAACCCGGTACATGGCAATGCAATGGGAGGGGATATGATCTTTTCATGAGTCCACACTCAGTAGTACTTGTTCTTCCAGTTTTAACATTTTGTAGGATCGAATACCACAATCAGAGGGGATGAATGATTGCCTCCGCTTTTTAGAATCTCTCAATGTTCGATGAAGGTTTCGACTGCTTGGCATTTGACCGCTCACTCGACCCCTTTGTACGTAGTCTTAATCTTCCTCTGCTTGAATGCTTCGACACCGATGCTATTGGCGACGATCAAGTAGACGACTCAGCGTGCGATCAAGGAAAGCGAAGTCAATGGAAGAATGCTATGCACCACGCACTGTGCACTCGTAACAAGAACGAGTTGAAGATGATGCCCAGAAAACACACCGCCAGTGCCGACTAACTTTTTCGGAATAGATCTGATCTTTTATATCTGAATCAAGTTTTGTGGCTACAAAGTTCCCTCACGGCACCCCTCAAACCCAAGCACAAAAACTCGAAAAGCTTTCTCCTGAAAAGCTGTCTTGAGTCCACTCCAAGCCCCTGACTAAACACTTAGCCTCTGCCTACTTTTATATGCTAGAGCCCCAAATCATGTACTCATCAACACGAACACAAAATCCTTACCGATTCCAAAAATTATGGAACCCAAAACCCTTACGAACATGGATTTTCTAAAACCATCCAGTTTTGGACACCTTCCATAACTCTTTCCAACTCATCACGTGTCGAAACCCCTAGGACCGCACCTCCCGTAACTCCTCTACGCATCATCCACCTCATCACATGTTGATGCCTCCAAGACCACACCTCCTGTAGTTTCTCCATGTATTATTCACCTTTGATGTCTACATGCTCCAACGTGAGCCCGATTACCTCATGACATTCTCGACCGCTCAAACCTCAGATTTCCCCCCTCTTAGTCCTGGTCCTCATCGTCACCGACCATGACCAATTCCACGTCCAACTTGCATATGCAAAGACCAAAGAACTTTTTTCTGGCACAAGTTCTCTCCAATTTAACCAACATCAGTCCACACGTTCAAACCACACGCTTGTTCATCCATCAACATGAACCAAGTCATCCACGACCACAATATCTACAATTTCCAAAAATCAACCTCCGATCACTCAAATAGATCGGTTAGACCGCCATGCCCAGGCCGGTCAGACCGCTGGCCCAATAGGCATGAGTACTCAAGGTACTCGAAGATTATAAGAATTAAAATACTCGAAGCCTATGAGTACTAATCGTGAAGCCTACAGCAACTGGTAGCAAAGCCTACGACTACCGATTACAAAGTCTACGACAATAGATTATGAAGCCTACGATTGACAACAGATCGCGAATTCTATGACTATCGATCACAAAGTCTACAGCTACCGATCACCGACCAGGCACAGTAGCTTCCGAGTATCGACTGGTTACTACAGCTTTCGACTATCGACCTGATACTATAGCAACGACCACCGACCAAGTATTGTAGCTTAGACTATCGACTACCAACTACCAAGTACTGATCAGGTACTGTAGCTTACGACGATTCACTATAGCTCAGACCGAAGCTCCCACCGTCCGTGATAGTTCTGTCGCGGTCGTTCAGCCGCAGTCAACCTGCCGTGGTCGTTCTACCGTGGTTGACATCTGCCGATCGGACCTACCATCCTGAATGTTCCAGCAATAATAGTATATCGACCAGAATTTTTACAAACGTAAATTTCAATGCAACCGAAATATATTCATCATCACTAAATTCACGATCTATCCACATGGTCTAACATGCTTCATAAACATGTTTCAATGCTTATTCTAAACAGCAGTTTGAATAAACATGTAAGATTGATGATTGCTGATGAAAGCTTGGATGTACAGATAAAACTCCAATCGGTGAAGTTAGCCATGAAGTACCTGAAACGGGTTTCCTCTGAGCTTGAAGCCATTAAAGGTGGCCCTGACGAGGAGTTGATGCTTCAAGGAGTACGATTCGCCTTCAGAGTGCACCAGGTATATATACTTGCTAAGAGCCTAAGATATACATCGTAAAAGCACACATCCTAAGAGCATCTTATTACACGGGTGCTATCTTACACGGGTGCTATCTTAAGGAGAGAATATATCCACATAATCAAACACTAAGAGTCATCTCCTCTAATATAAGCATCTGTTTATTGGTGATTAAATAGTTGCATAATCTATTAATTGGAGATAGTTTTAAATATAAACATCTACTAAGCATTGGAGCCTCATCAAGTATCGATGCTATAGGATTAGCACCCCATCCATCCTACATGGCAAGAAAGAACAGTTTTATTTTGCTAAGCACCCCCTCCAAACACTTGTATTGGAGATGGCCAGAATTCATACTCCCTGTTTCACGCAGTTTGCAGGAGGGTTCGACGTGGACACCATGCGAGCGTTCCAAGAGCTCAAGGAGAAGGCTTCTATGTGCCGAATCCAGCGGCAAAAGCAGAATCGACACCTGCGGCAGCAAAGGCTCGTTGCCAGGAGGCCCAGGACCTGAGCATCTCGTTCTCATACGATGTATCATAACCATGTCGTCGTTACTATAGTATGTCTAGTTGATTTGTTCTGTTAAAAAAAACGCTCTATATTTATTACCTCAGAACAATCTTTGTTCTTTTTTAGTAGAAATCTTTGTTCACTGTTGCGTATTTCGCTCCCCTGATATTCTCTATAGGGTCGTATGCATTCCGATTTTAGTGTCTTCTCCGTTTGCGTTACAAGGATTGTGATTAGCTCTGCATTTTTCACAGCTGTTTGTGTGCCACAATGGTTATAGATCACGCTACCGTGTGGGAATCTTTGGTACTTTCTGAAATTTACGTTTAAATTGCGATTGTGCTTACCCATATAGTAGTAGTATGGAGTGGCATAGTGGATTGCAAAATGATTCAAGGATGGCCTGTTATTATTCACCTCCTAACAGTTCAAGCAGTTAGTTGACCTCGCTCAAAACGGCTTAGACTTCTGATTTATTTTTCACTATTCAACAATTTCGTCTTTTTCTGGTTTTTGGCTTTTTTGAGTTTTTTTGTCGGTTCTTTTTCCCTGTATTTTTTGTACTGTCCGTGATGGGCTAACCTGTTTTTTCTATTTTTAAATTTTTTAAATTTAATTATGCTAAATAAGCCACCATCAGTTACAGTGCAATTTCAACCGATTACAATGCTTATCAGTCATAAGCCACTAAAAAAAAGCTATTTTGAGCATTGGGTCCATGGTTATCTGGGGTCTAAAATTCGGTCCACTTTTGGGTGTGTTGACTACGCGCGTTGATCCGAGTTGCCTAGCTTGAATTCTGAAAGGACAACGAAAACGTATTCTCTCTGATTGATCACCCTGATATTGAACACCAATCGAATCACCAATATAAATACTCCCCCATACAATCAACACTATGAAAGAACAGCAGCAAAACGGCTTGCAGCAATTAATCCGTCCCTGCCCTATGCAAGGAGCGACGCGTACAGGATCTGGTTCCAGGTGTCCGGCAGGCCGGCGAGGCACCAGTGGCTGCAGTCGTTGCCGGGGTGGCCGCCGCTGTACGCGGACGGGTGCGCGTCCCTCCTGAGCTGCGACAGCAGCGTGATGTCGAGCAGGAACACCGGCTTCGACATGCCGCCCAGCGCGCGCCTCACCGCGCTCTGCGCCGGGAGAGGCCCCGCCGGGTACGCCGACCCCGTGATCGGCCGCGTCTGCTGCGCGCAGCTCCTGGAGCTCTCCCCCCACTCGGCTCCACTGCAATGTTTGAACGTGACACAGTGTTACGGCTTAAACGTGTTGCCTACAAGCAGCACACGAGCTGGGCACTCTATATGCTTCTTACTTGTAATGGGTCGGAGAGATGCCCTGGAAGTAGACCCTGGTCTTGGAGGCGTCCACGTTCGCGTCGACCCACCTGGCCCACGTGGACATCCCCTTGGAGAATGCCGTGAGCCGGTCCATGTCCTTCATGACCTGCCCTCCGTCTTGCACATAGTCCCATCTGGATAACAAAAAACACAGAGTCGTGTGATGGGTCAACCAGCACAAAGCATGGTGGTTTCTGCGAGTGTAATGTGGCAAGAGGGTGTTTTCGTCATACGGTTGGTTCCTGCCGGTGTGGGTCCACCAGTGCCAGGTGTTGAAGATGAGCAGGTTGGCGCCGAGCCACGCGTCGCCGGAGATGGAGTCGAGCTTCAGCACCCGGCCGATGGACTCCTCGACGATGTCCACCAGGT
Source organism: Dendrocalamus latiflorus (assembly GCA_017311315.1). Taxonomy (NCBI): domain Eukaryota; kingdom Viridiplantae; phylum Streptophyta; class Magnoliopsida; order Poales; family Poaceae; genus Dendrocalamus; species Dendrocalamus latiflorus. The sequence continues at coordinate 12,737,471 of CM029654.1, forward strand.
AGGAGCTCCGGTAGTACGCCACCGACACCCCGTGATCCTGCCGCGAGACGACACCCGCACGTTAGTTGTCGTGCACTCGGCAACCAACTTCTGGTCGATCGCGCCGCGCAGCTCTTGTCCTCACCCCGTTCCACCCAAACGTACCAATGAACGTATCAGTGCATACAGTTTGACATCTACCTTTGACGGGCTTCTGATCATGCGTGGCCGCATCTTAGCAGATGGCCGCGTCGTATCAACATGCGCGACGTTCCAAATCTGCCGGCGCCCATACGGTGGGCGCGGCCACAAAACCGGCGGATACCACTAATATCTCTGCTTGTCTGCGCCCGCGGCTACCTGTGCGTCTCACTGTCGAGATGGAATAATGAAGGGGCGGGTGCGATGTCATCGCTGCCGTAGCCCGTAGCGATGGCCGGATGGGGCCAAACAACAGGCATACAAGCTCCGTGGACCGTGGCTAGAGTACCAAGAATGAGTTTTTTAAAGTAAATTTCACACGATATCATGTCTAGGGTAGTGTGTAACACACAAAACCGCGCCTTTTTAGTTCTTTCCACATAGATATTACCTTTGTAACACAAAACCATAAGTTTATTAACAACTCAGGTATTGTTTAAAATTACTGTGGTTTTTGGCTGTGACTTTTAGTTGATTGCGAGAGAAATTAAATGAGTAAGAGACACTCGCGTTGAGAAGCCACTCCATCCAAAATGCTCCTACAACGACTTCTACAAATAGTTTATAGAAATCACCTCAAGAATCTACTTCGTTCAAAAACCGGCTTCTAAAAGACAGAAGCTGCTTAGAACAAGGTATAGGTCTAATCGTGCAGTTGCACTCCAACGCATCCACACACAAGTGTTGACCTCGATCCTTGCAGCCCTCACCATCGGTCTTATGTCTTCCTCTCTGAGCTCCGATCGTCGTCTCTACCATTCCTCAACCTAGAGCAGGACTGGGAGAAATAAGCACCAATAGGATGGTCAACTTTTTGCCTAATTTGGCGTACTTTTGATTTGTAATAGCAAAAGTAGCTCCCGCTCGCACAAAATTACAAAAACGGCACCACGGTAGCTCCAGTAACACTCTTAGACTGCTACAGGAGAGTAGCAAAGAGGAGAGACGTGAGAGGCCATCTACTGAGCTCCCTGAGCTAGACATGTTCCTACCGCACTCCCAGTCCACAGGAGTAGCTGCTAGGGGGCTATGGTGCCACGCCTCCCTAGCACGGCAGGTCCCTTCCATGGTCGGGTGGCGTAACACCTTCGTGGTTCTTGCCACTTGCCACACCCAACCAAATTGTGCCGCGGTGAGACGAATGTGCCGTGGTAGGAGCCATGCGTTAGCCGCTGGTTTTTCTGTGCTCGGTAAGGGGGGCTAGACTTGTAATTTCGTATCGTATAAGGCTAATTTTGAAATTAAGGTGATACAATAGGGCCAAAGAAACAAATACTTTGTTGTAATTTCGTATCACATGAGACTAACTTCGAAATTAAAGCGGTACAATAGAGCCAAATAAACAAATACTCTAGGATGGTCGAGTGAGCTGTACCTCACCCACTAGGTATATTAGGCGTCCATCCTGACTTGTGGGGGCGATCCGATGTGGCAAGGAGTTACCATGCAAAGCTAAAAGCTATGGTTTTGTGTTACCAAACCCATGTACATATGATTGTGTGCAAGAAATTACAAAGGTTTTGTGTTACACAGAGCTATGTACATGGGTTTTTTGTGATTTTTTTACTGCCCGTGACCATTCGGCCAAGCAGATGGAGTGATCGCCAATCGGGCCCGTGAAACAGCAGTGCGCACGTAGCTGCATATGCTAGTACTCGCATACTATTCATCGCGGTAAATCATCGGTTGGCACCCACAAAGTGGACTTGTTCTCTGGTGTCGTGTACGTCCTAGCTAGTCTAGTTGCCCGCAGCCATGCATGATAGGAAAGGGCACCAGGCCAGAATGCCAGGAGCTATTAAGGTATGAGGTGAGGTTATTGCTAAGGACGAGTACATCCTACTCTACATGAAGGAGTGGTTGAGTTGTCCAGATCATCTGCAAATGCTAATTGACGTCTAGTGCAAGGAAACAAGCGCCGTTGCTAGCTTCTTTTTGAGATTTTTGGTACCTTGCATCATTTGGTATATCAAACCGCATGGCTAACAACCTAGTGTAGTACCGGTACTTGCATTGCATGCAGCAGTAAACAGGGTAACGAACCACTATAGCACAGGAAAGTTAGGAGCATGTTTCATGGCACTAACTTCGCAAAAACAGTGGTAATTTTAACAGGAGACGTGCTATTCTGCTGTCCAATAAGGAGACCATCAAAGCAAGTACTCTTAACTGGATAAGATTAGAAGTTCAGAACGAATAAGTGTAATTTGAACTTCAGAACGAATCAGAGTAATCTGAACCTTCACCTATTTACACTTGGTTTTGACTTTTGAGTTCGATTCTGTTCCAAATTCCAGGAATAGACAGCACAACCACGGTATAAGTTAATTCTTGTACCCCGAAAGTGCCACGTCCTTAAAAGATGGTTGGCTGCTGCTTTTGTGTACAAAACCTGGAAATTGCAGAAACCCCCCGAAAGTCGCAGCTGTGCATTCCAACCTTGGACGTACAATTGTGCAATTCAAGCAAGTCGACGATAAATCCCACAGGGTCCCTGATTCACTTGCCAGGACGTGCAGTGACCTAAGAGGTCTCTAGACGAGGACTACACTACATTTCGCTTTTCTTCAGTTTAGAAAGAGCCTACAGAAATACTAGTACATGGTTTCTTGATCAATAACCATCGATCACTTCGATAGACGGTCTAATTAAAAAGTACTCAGTTAAGACGCCTACAAGTCAAAATTAACACTCCCAAAGTACCAATCTGGTCGACCTGGGAACTTTCCACGTGTCAATTCTCTCCCCAACGGAATCTATAAGAAAAGATTTGCATCTGGAGGAGCGAGCAGTTTGGCTCTTGTCAGTGGATCACGGGGTGAGTCCAATTAGCAAAACGGCGGCAGGCGAAAGGGGACGATGATTCATCGGTAGGATACGGCAAGCGAAAAGCAAAATTGTAACCGGTGAGGTGCTGAATCTATGAAATTTTAGGTTGGTGTTTCGATATCTTCTTAGCTCTGTAGCTAAAGATTTCTGGATACTTAAAAGAAAGATTTTAAGTAGACAACATTTATTACCTTTCTCTGTTTCCCAATCAGGGTCCTACATGCTCTGCGCTGTCGCCCATGGCGTCCGGTTCCCACGCCCCCCAACCCTCCACGAGAGCCAGCCCACGATACGGTTTTTTCTCGATTTCCGCCATCACCGACTCGCGCGCGCATGAGCATTGAGCAAACAAGACGCGCGCGCATCCATGTGGTGTGCAAGCGAAAGCGAGCCAGCGAGCGGCTAGTGGAATTGGCACTAGGACGCTGCACAGCACTCATAATTAAATAACTCCAGACTAGCGTTAACGAAAAAAAATTCGGCCGGTCCCTTTCGCCAAAAAGTTACTACCACTACAGTTAGAATGTTGAGCTATCCAGCCGTGCTAATCAGTTAATCTGCATCACCAAAGCGAAAAAGAACCGTACTGTAGTGGTACTTTGTTTTGTGCTGATGCAACGCAAGCAATGGCAAGTGACTGATATCAAAACTGGACGGGAATGTACGGCACGGCATGTACGTACCTGGAACGTAACGGTGGAGACGGGGTTGCCCCTGCTGTAGGTGGTCCTGGAGGCCGGCGAGGCCGCGTGCAGCATGCACGCCAGCGACTCCCACTGGTTCAGGCTGATGGAGTCCCCCACGAACAGTATCTTCTTCCCCCTCCATTTGCTCAGGAAATCTTGCCCATTGAACCTGAGCATTTTCGAATCGATGAGCCCATTTTTGCTCGACATTTGTGTGCATCGAGATTGATTGATTGATTGATTGATTCAGGATTCGCATTCATACCTCGGGAGCTCGCAGGAGGTCGGGCGCCACCGGTACTTGAGGTAGCTCTTGTCGGGGCGGCCGTACTTCTGGCAGTCGAACTCCGGATCCACGAAGGGGCACCCCGCCGTCTCGTACATCGGCGGCTTGTCGTCGTACACCCAGCTGCCCTGGAACATGTTGCACGACGCCAGCCCGCTGCTGACGCTGCCCGCGCCGCCGCGGCTCCCTCCCCTGTGCTGCCTCGTGCTGTTGTGCATCGGCTTGTGCAGGATACCCAGCGTGACCGTGCTCGCCGCGGCGCCGCCTGCGTGCAACGAGCATGCGAAGGCCGCGAGGAGGAAGAGGCATAGCTCCCGCCGTCTCGGCGCCATTGTTTGGCGCTATAGAGTAAGAGAGTGACGAGTTGGGGACGGACGACGGGGCAGCGACCTTTATAAGCAGCTGGACGAGTTTTACGCCATTTATCCGGCGGTCAGCTTTTCTGTGGGATATCTGAGGTGAGATTTCTTGGCAAGTCTTTGAAATGCGGGGCCTCGGCTGAGGAAGCGCGCCTTTTCTGGTCAGGCTGAGTTGGACAAAGGCAGTGGGTTGTGAATCTGTGATGCAACTGTGGCAGGGGTTCCTCATGTATTCAATTCTATATTTTTTTTTTCTCAAGGTCAAAATCAGATACGAATAGTATCGAATATAAATACGAATATAAATATTTTTTGTCATAAATATGGAGCAAATATATGTCACATCGAATACGAATAGTCTCAATCATGAATATTTAGCAGATATTGTGTGAAAACATAACCATATATACCGCATATGTGAAGATCAATCAACCATAGATGATGTAAATGTAAGTGCATTACCAGTTGAAAAGGCAAATTTAACCCATAGACATAGCTGAAAGACATCATAGCAAGCATTTATGGGCTGCTAGAGTTTGGCTATAAAAGAGTTATTGGAAGAATATTGTAACATCCCAATTTTTGGGGTTTTAAAAACATTATTTTCTAAATAGCTTTATAGAATTTTCTTGATTTTTTTTGCAATTTGTTAAAAGCTTAATTAGAATTTCTCCTAAATCAAAATGATTTGATCCGATTAATTTAAACATCAATATCAAGTTGAAAGTGTGTTATTTGGGTTTCGAATGTTCAAATATGTCTTTACGAATTTTATTGGATTTTTTGGAGTTCATTTGGGTTTTTTGAAGCTTATTTAAATTCTAAACATTTTCTTTAATTTAAAAATATTTTTGTTTCTTTTTTCCAGTAGGCTGAATTTTTCTTGGCCCATTTTCCCTCCATCCTGTCCCCAAGCCACCTCTCTTCCCCTCTCACCATTTCTCTTAGGCAGGTCTAAATATCCGGATATCCGATGTGAATTTATTCGAATATGCCTGATAAAATTCCTAGATAGCTCTAAATCCGACGGATACCTCTGTCCTGAATTCGTTTCTGTATCCAACAAAAACTATATGGATCCGACTCTAAAATTCAACAAGAATCCTGAATATCCAGTTTCACACTCCGAACTAGGCATTTTTTGTACGGATAATCCATTTTTTATTCAAAATTACAGAAATATACCCGCGGAAATTTTTTTTACAAAAATAGGCTCCAGTCGCCCAACCATTGGGCGACTGGAGCCTTTCGCCCAACCCAGCAGCGACAACTGAAAAATCTCCCAACCGTTGGGCGATTAATTGCAGTCGCCCCCACCGTTGGACGACTTTCATCCAGTCGCCCTCCCATTGGGCGACTGCATGAAAGTCGCCCAATGGTTGGGCGACTACACTCAGGTCCCTGAGAGAAAAAAGAGAGGAAAGAGTCTATTTTTGCCAAAATTTGGAAAGTGCATCAAACCTTCGCCCAAAATAGTGAAAATTGGTGGAGCTGTTCTTCATACATCCAAAAGCCTCCAGAAAAAATTTTGAGCAATTTCGGCCATGGGATCAAAAGTTATAGCAGTTTCAATTGAGGCCGAAACGAATTCGAGTCCGTTTCCGACACACCTTCAGTAAAACGGGCATAACTTTTGCATACGGTGTCCGTTTTCGACGTTCTTGTACGCATTGGAAAGCTAACGACGAGCCCGATCCAAAAATAACGACCAGCTTATGCTGGTCGCCCTCCAAGACCCCGAAAATCGTCTATCTTTGGACCTAAACCTGCGTCTCAAGTTTTTTCTTTATGTTTTTGCCCTTTTTCTTGTTCTTCCCTTCGGAATTTGGATTTTGCTTCAACTGAAAAGTTGTAGATCTCGTCGAAACCTTTCCAATGAGTATATATAAGCCATATAGAACTTTGCCATTTTATCTTTTCAGACTAGTTGTTTATATTGCATCGGTATATAAAACGATCGGTACATACGGTTTTGTCGGCCCCTGAGTGTAGTCGCCCAACCATTGGGCGACTGCATGAAAGTCTCCCAATGGGAGGGCGACTAGATGCAGTCGCCCGAGGGTAGAGCAACAGCTATTGTGTCGTCCGCTAGTTGGGCGAAAGGCTCCAGTCGCTCGACCATTGGGTGACTGGAGCCTATTTTTGTAAAAAAAATTTTCCGCGGGTATATTTCTGTAATTTTGAATAAAAAATGGATTATTTGTACCAAAAATTCTCCGAACTAGTACGATCGGTCGGTCGGTCGGAAAGTATCATCCGATTGCAGCCCTCTTGGCCTGACCACGTTTTGGCAGAGCGGGAGAAGATGGTGTCGGCCGGAGAGTCCACGGCCCATGGTATCACCGCGGGGGAGATCTGTACAATGCACGGTTCATGTAGATACTTTAGACATGTACTCCTACATGTATCTGCGATTCGCATATCTTTGGCTAATTAATGTGCATGTTTTAATTGAGTGAGTGAATCCCATACATGCATTTGCTCTGGAAAGTTTAATGCGTGCATCTTCCATTGCCCTTTTACTGATGAGATATGCCTGAAAGACCCCCAAAAATTTCAAATAATTTTTGTGATTTTTCTTTGATTTTTGGTGAATTTTTTTAGCCTCTTTCCCAATTTGGAAATCCCCCTCTCTTTTCGCTTTCCTTTCTCGGCCGAGCGCCACCCCAACTCAGTGGCGCCTTTCTGTTTTCCGCCTTTCCCTCTCCCGGGCGCCGCCCTTTCCTTTCCGCCTCCTCCCTCTGCTCGCACCCGCGCCCGCCCACCGTTTGCCGCCAGCGCCCAACGGCCAACCACCCGGTCGGAAACTAGGGGCACCCTGTGGCACGTGTCGCCTTTCCCCGCGCCTTGGCCCCACCTACCAGCCACCACCTTCTTCTCCCTCCTCCGCGTCGCGCGCCACCACTCGCCCGCAGCTCAACTGCTCCCACCCTCTCTCTCGCGCGAGCTCGCGCTGACTCCGGTGTACGGTCACGTCGCCACCCACTCCCCGTCATTCAGCTGCCTACTCTCGCACCACCGCCCATGCCTTTTCCTCCCCTTTTATCCCCACCGCCGGAGCTCACTCCCCTCCCCCTCGGTGTCCTCACTCCACAGAGCCTCCCAAGCTTTGCTCACTACCTCTTTCATTTGTTGCAACATCAAATCGCCCCCAGGAGCAGCCAATTGAGCCACCGTCGCCCCTAGCTCAGCCGCCATTGTCCCCTGCGTCGGCGACCCTTGTAAGCTTGTCTTCCTCTCTTCCCCATCATTATTTGATTCCTTCGGACCAGAGCTTCCCCTCCATCCATTAATCATTTCGGTGAACTTCCTTGGCCAGGAGAACCTCTGTGGAGCCCTAACGCCGACGATCACCGCCGACCAAAGGAGCTCCCCGTGGCCAGCCTTCCCTGAAGGTCCTCAGCTAGCCAAGACGCCGCCATTGTGAGCTCACTCCAGTGGACCAAGAATCAAGCCCCCTTTTGGCCAGAGCGTCGCCGGAGAACGGTTGCGTCGCCATAAACCCGAAGCCTCCCCTCCGACCGCCAGCCACCACCATTGACCCCCAAGCTCCCCTAAGCCCTAAAATGGACCTATCCCGTCGAGCTCCACCCCCTGGCACCCTCCTTTCCCGTCGGAGGCTTCCGCTGTCGCCGGAGAGCAAAGGCCCCGCGCCCCTGCTTCTCTAGGGAGAACGCGCGGGCGAGAGGAGGAAGATGACGACGTGGCTGTTTCCCCACCGTCCCTTCCCTCCGGTACCGTTCAAACACGGCCGTCGGATGACAACAAAACCTCACCGTCTGATCTTCATAAACTCATTCCTTCGCGTCCACCCGATTGAGTCTTCCCTCCACCGTCCGATCCCACTCACCCAGTGTATCCTGTCCACCCGCCAGCCCAACATCCTCTCCGTTCGCTCTAGCCGCGTGTCGGCCATCCGCCGAGGCGAGGCGCGTGCGCGGGCCTTCGGCCGCGCGCGAGAGTGGGCCGAGACTGCGCGGCCCGCTCGGCCGCGCAGGCCGCACAACGCTAGGCCACAATGTAGCAACCAGGCCAGCCCGGCATTGTTCCAAGCGATTTTCCAGAGTTTATTATTTTCCAAAAATCCAGAAAATCAAATAAAACCCTAGAAAATCCCAAATTACACCATTTTGCTCAATTTGATGTCTTGAACCCATTTTTGAACTCCACTCCACCAAATTCAACTCTGAAAATTTAAAAACCCCATTTGAATATTTATGAATTTTATTCCTTTTTCATAAATTCATTTTCTCCTCGATTGATTAGGCTCAAGCTGGACTTTCATTATTTTTGTATGTTTGCACTAGTGTCGGAGTTCCCGGAGACTTCAGGGCAGGGCCAGAATCAAGGCAGCGTGGATTTCGAGGTAGCTGAGATCGTCGAGTGCCAAGGCAAGTTACAAGACCTTGATCATGTTGACTCCTATGCCAACTAAATTATATGTTTATGTTATTTGCATTATGATTATTTGTGAAATGTTAGTTGCTTAAAATAAACTATTTAGAATGACCTGGTAATTAGTTAATTCCCACCACCAATAAAAGCCATGTTGAATTTGCTGCCATGCCCTTGATAACCCTAGCCATATTTACTTAGTGATATAATTAATTGTAGGATATTTACACTTCATGCAAAAACTCACACTACTAAGGTTGTGGCTGCGTACCAGTAGATTCTAAAATGTTGGGGTTTAGGGTAAAGGTGTTGTGGGACACCGCGAGTCGGTCTTCGCCCACCGCTTTACCCTAGGGTGTAGGTTGCAGCCTGGTGAAAATGTAAGGACTAGAACCTGGCGCCGAGAAAGTGACATATTATCCGCTCAACCACTGGTGTTGACTTGTCAAACTTGGTTTAGTAGTTGCTAAACTTAAGTGAAACCCTGCGTTGGGAGTCGGTGTGGATTGCGGATCCGAACTAAGACAACGATAGGTCCCCACAACTCGGGCCTGGCGTTCCGTGGTGGCCAACGGATACCCGAGGGTGTGCGGGTTCCTAACCTATCGGGTGGAGTGTATACCGAGGGTTGAGCAGTGAAACGATCCGGTTCCTTAACTCTGTCGCGAGGGTTAAGAATGCTTGTGGGTAAAGTTGGGCAACTCTGTAGAGTCATTATAATGGTATTCGAATACATCGTGTTCCCGGTTAATGGAACTGTGTCTATGGGTGATTCCAACAGCTAGGCATAAGTAGATGTTATTGGTTTAACTTGAGTAGTCGAATAATCAATTTTGATGGAAAACCCCATAAGAAGTAGTCCTTGGTTTGGAAATTCAAAATTGTTTACAAATAAAAATGCATCCACATACATTAATACAACAAGTATACCCCATCCTTTGATGATCCATGCAACTAGTTAATATAGGGTTTCCCTTGTAACTTGTTGAGCTGTTGTGCTCACGGCTTGCCGAACAAATCCAGAGTTTCAAAGTGCTGGTGAAGACCAGCCAGGTGAGGAGCCTCCGGAGGAACCGTTCTTCGATGAAGATCCTTGGTTATAGGTCTCGATTTGCGCTCAGGCTTCCTGGCAATTATTCTGTGATGTAATGTATTTCGGGTTTGCACGCCCGCTACTGTAAAACTCGGTTGATGAACCTTATGTTATGATATCAGTTGACTCTTATGTTGTAAGCATGTTTGCGATGATATTCTTTTGCTCGACGCTCTGTAAGGCCAGTCTCAGTGGAGGTTTCATGTCTTAGTTTTCAACACACCTATATTTTGGAAACAGTGCAGAAGAGTTTCATCCCCATGAAACTCTCTCTACTCCCATGAAACTTTTATCATCTCTCTCTTCATCAATACAGTGTCATGTCAGCGTATTTAATACTCATGAAACTCCATGAAACCCCCACTGAGACTGGCCTAACTGTTCAAGCATTGAATAATTGCGGAATGCCAGATCCATGGCGCCCCTGGAAACGGGGGCGTTACAATGCCTATGTGTAAATGCCCATTAATATCGCGCGCCTTGGATTTGCATGCATGATTTGCTGCATCAGCACAGAGGTGTGCAAATTTGAACAACCCTGGGATATCGGCCCAAGGACGAGAGTGCCTGTCTATCACTAGCTGCATGGCTAATCCACGTTTTCGTATAGGTCAGGTTAATCCAGCATGGTCTGATGCTCTAATCGCACAGCCTTTCCAACTTCCAGGCTCCCTTCTAGAGAAACCAAAAGACGAGCAAACTTTTAGCTGCATCAGGCAAACACAAACAGAGCAGAGCATGTGAGCCAACCTGCAACTGCACGACATAACTTTCCTTCGACTGTTCTGAGGGATGGCGATTGCTGAACATAGATACTCCACATGTTGGATATTGTAAAGCTTAGTTATGGCGTCGACATCACCACGCTGGATTTTTATTGGCACAAGAAAGGATAAGGCAGGATCCAAACTCGAAAGATGGGACTACTCGGACACCCCATTACACGCCCGCTAGTGCCACTGCTTGTTCTGTGTCATCCCAAAAACTACTTTTTCTGTATTACGCACACCGGCCCGAACAAAAACTCTTGTTGAGTTACTATTGATTTCGTCTTACTCACGCATTAATATTCGTGAGTAAAGGTAAAAGTATACATGCCTTGATTTTTTAAGAGGCCATTCGGTATTTACTCGAGTACTGAACTAGTAGAAGCTCTGAAGAAATGGCCAGGAAGAAAGAACTGAAACCCAACCATAAGCATCTGAAGTCTTGACATGGAAAAGTTCAAATCGAATGAGCCGTGCATGTTGGGTTCGGAGAGGCTATGCAATGCTTCAAATCTTCCATTGCGGCACTGGACAGGTAGATCAGAAATCAGACGATTACTATCTGGCCCGACCTAGCACGGATGAGAGATTAATGCGTTGGGTTAACGAGTTAGTCTATGTAAGAATAGATGAAATTCAACTAGAGTATTGTTTAGGGTTTTCTTTATGAGTCTTTATATATAAGGAGAGAGAGGTGGTTAGGCAAAGGTTTTTGAGAGAGTATATCTAGTTTTGAGAAATGTTAGGGTTTTTGAAGAGAATCTTATGGAAGATGTGAGAGATTCTTATGGCTGAGTTTTTTTTTTTTTTGCTATCTTTAGACTTTGTATATAGCTAAGAAATTACTGTAAATATTCCTCTTTAAGTATCAGTAGAGATCAAGATTTGTTTAAATCTTTCTCTCTTTGCTCAAATGATGAAATATTGATTTGACCTTAGTTTTTTGTGCTTCTTCTTCTCCTCTTGATCTTGCTTTGTTCTAGGGATGTGTAAGTAATGAAAATACCTCTTGAAGACTATATCTCATCCTCTAGACACTTGTTATTTGCAAGTTTTTGCATTTGCTCTGCTTTGGCTCAAGAGAGGGTGATTTTAGAGTTCTGGTCTTATAGATGTTGTGGCTTAAATTTATGCTGTGATCTAACTTATTATGATATATAAGAATCCATCTAAAGCCATCTAGATTATTAAGAACTCACGAGCAAGAGCGGATTGAAAATTTTCTCTTTTGCTTGGTTTTAGTGCAACATTCCTTCAAACAAAAATGTCAAAATTTTGGTAATAATTTTATTAATCGTTGATTGAAATATATTGCTGACATCTCAGAGAAGGTGCATATAGGGGTGCAAATGGGTTGGGTTAATCTCGATCGATCCGGTACCGAATCTGGTCGGTACCGGATTCAGGAAGGGAATTAAGTATCCAGTCGGATTCGGGAGAGTTGTTATCCGACCGAATATTATCGGTATTCAGATACCGGATAATTATCCGGTCGGATATCTAGTAAGAGCTAAACAAGAAAGACGATTATCCGGTCCACAGAACTCTACTCCAGCTCACGTGTACAAGAATCAATCAAACATGTACTTAGTAGTTAGTACGACGTGATATACCATACCATGAACTAGGGCCATGGCAAGTGCTGGTGGTGGCAGTAGTAGCAATCTCGTTGCCTGCTGTCGCCGCCGATGTGCCCGTCTGGGAAAAATCAAGATTCTAAGGAATAAGCAAGAAGGGCAGAGAGCATGACTCAAATTAACAAAGCATCAAAGGCAATTACCTCGCCGGCGCCCAAGGGCACGAAACCGGTGTGCTTCTCGCACGCCGCCGCGGCGGAGTGGCAGAACGGGATCCCGGGAAAAAGCGGGTACAGGCCACCATGATCCGAAGAGAACATCACGCCATGGTTCCCGGACTGCTGTTCTTGGACCAACGGCATCTGGAGAAGCTTGTGCTGGTTCGGCAACGGAGCAAGAAGGGAAGGAGTAGGAGGGGTGTACGGATTGAGCGCATAGAGGCTGGGAAGGCAAGTCTCCAATTGGCTAGTCCCTTCCATGCATACAGCACACATGTAACTATAAGATCATGCAAGTGTGGTAGCGATGGATCAAAGACTCAAAGTGGACTTGAATTGGGGGAATGAGATGCCAAGAAAGACGATTATCCGGTCGGATATCCGGTATGATTTAGCATATGTTCTTTTCCGTATGCACGTATAGGGGTGGATATCGAGCCGGCTCGGCTCGGCTCGGTAAAGCTCGTTAAAGAAGCGGCTCGGCTCGGCTCGTTAGCGTAACGAGCTAAAAATCAGGCTTGGCTCGGCTCGGTGGAAAGCTCGGGCTCGGCTCGTTAGGCTCGTTAGGCTCGTTAATACAAATTACATATTTTGATTGCTATTATGCAAACATATGAAAGAAACAGAGTATATGTGATGCTTCTACACCCAAGATTAGCTCAAAATGCAAGCAAAAATCACATCATCTCAAGTGCAGATTGCAGAACAGATCGGCTTACATAGCAAAATCACATCATCACATCACTTTTTTCTCAGAACAGATTGCAGCCTAGATATGGAAAACATGCTGATATGTTCGTCACGAACATACCACACTGACCGTTTAACAATTAACATGATACAAAGATGAGACATATTTCCCAGCACATGGATACTGGCAATTTAACCATCTGAAGAATTAGTCTGCAATTGCAGTGACATGTTTGAACTTTGACAGCCTATGGAGAAATTGGAGATGTACAAGTGAGTTCTCCAGTCATCAGCAGAACCAGAGGCAGAGTAAAAGGGGCAGGGACTCACCGAAGAGGAAGGTGGTTGCATGCTACCGCCGGCATAGCCACGCCTCTAATTACCACCATGCACTCCCCCGGCGTGCGGATGGCTGCTCGCCGGCTGTGGCTCGCCAGGGCAACTTGCCTCCTACCTAGCACCTCGTGAGCAACCCAGTAAAAATCACATCAAAATAACAACCAAAGTAAGGTAGATCGGGTTTGATTCGGGGAAGGGGACACCAGATCTGGGCCCTAGGCCACGGATCTGGCCACATCTCACCATGCCGACCGTAGCTTACCGTGCGACGGGCGGGCGGTGAGGCGAGGTCGGCCCATGCGGCACGGAGTAGCACCGCTGGGACCGGAGACGAGAAGAGGAGGCGGCGCAGAAGGGAAGCCGGCAGTGGAGGCGGTAGAACCGGGGGAGGGGGAAACGAACCGGAGACGGAGAGGGGCGTCGGTGCAGCAGCACCTCCCGGGACTCTCCCGCGGTGGCTTCACCGATTGCGGCACCTGCGGCCGCGCCGTTGCTGGATTTGAGCCTCGGGATGCCGGCCATGGTGGAGGAGGCGAGAAGGGGATTTCTCGGGACGGAGGAAACGAGAATGAAGACCGAGCGACTGGCGTTGAGATGGGCCGAGCGTTGAGGACATGGGCCACGCCCGCGCGCCGAGCCTGACCGAGCCAGCCGAGTGGCTCGCGAGCCAGCTCGGCTCGGCTCGTTAAAGAAACCGAGCTCAACTCCTGGCTCGGCTCGGCTCGAAAATTCCACGAGCCGAGCCAAGCCGAGCCGAGCCTGTATCGAGCCGAGCCGCGAGCCACGAGCTTTTTGTCCACCCCTATGCACGTACTATCCGTCTACATTATTTGTTTTCGATCCGAAACCGTCAAGTATCCGTTCCGACGGCACCATATTCGAAATTCCGAATACTCCGAATTCGTATTCGTATCTGGTTTTACCGTATCCGACCCTGAATCCGAGAAAAAATATGGGTTAGGATACGGTATGAGCAATATCCGTCCGAATCCGACCCGATTGCACCCCTAGGTGCATATCAAATTTCAAGTGATTTAGAGTTTTAGTTTGAGAATTGGCTCAAGATATGATTCCAACTTTGTTAAGTTTTTTTAAGATCTTTGCTTGGAATAGGTTCTTAAGGTCATGATCTAGCTTTGGTTCATATTTCCAGTCATTTTGATTTGTGGATCAAAAGTTTTGTTCATTTTGGTTTAGTGCAGCGGAACATTAAGAGCCAAAAGATCCCAATTTTGTTAAGTTCTTTCAAGGGCTTTGCTTAGAATAGGTTTTTAAGGTCATGATCTAACTTTGGTTCATGTTTCTAGTCATTTTGATCTGTGGATCAAACATTTCATTCGTTTTTGAATTTAAAATATTGCTTACAATGTATTCTGTCATGAGATGAGATGTCAGACCACCCCCAAGAGAAGTCAGATCGGCCTATACACTGCAGTTAGATCACCCGATTAAGTTTTGGTCCGTTTAGCTCGATTTTATTTGGATCTTTCTTTGTGGATAATTGGTCTCTGATATTTATTTCTTTTAATAGTTGTTGGAGTGTAGAAATGTGCTTTCTCTTATTTGAATTTTTTTAATGTGTTGACGCTTATTCAGCTTCTCAAGTCACCGTTCTCGGTCCACATCCATCGTGTCAAGTTAAACGATTGGGCCTGTACGTCGAGATTAACTACCAACAATGTGAGGCGACAAAACAGAGCGTCGAGATTTTGCTAGTCGCATGGGCAAGTAGTGCTAAAGTATCAAGGATGAACATCAAATGTTAACATCCTGAATCTATCGTCTATTTTCCATTTGAAGAAAAAAATCTATCATCTATTTTAGTTTAGTGGCAAATGAGACGAGATATCAAAAGATTTACGGAAGTTTGAAAATGGACTACAACATATGTTTCTTAGGCTCTGTCTAAAAGTATTGTGATTTTTGTTTGAAACGATATTGTAGCGGTGGTTAATTTTTTCTGAGATATTTAATTAAAAATAAATAACAATTGGAAAATAAAAAACACTGTTATATCTATATAGATAATGCAAAAAACAAAAAAAGAGGATAAAAAATAACATTAAGAAGATAATCTGTTCCAATTTCTAAACGATTTTTAGTTTCTGAAACCAAAAACTGGCTTAGTCGGATTGGTCACAAACTAGTACTGGACTCTGTGCTTCAGGTGAGGAACATCAGCATAAAACCATAGTACTTCATACTGACCTTCTCCTTGCTGTAACAAGGGTGTTCTCCAGGTTAACTAAGCATAACGAGGACCAACCACTCGCATGTTGAAATACTGAAATCTTTTCTCCTCCCCATTTTGGTTGTCTGTGTGTTCTTGAGCCTGCACTCCAGGTGCTCTGTGTCCTTGATAGCAAACTAATTCCCAAAGCGCACCGTAATGTTGAATTGGGCAGGCATATTTTCCACCGGAGCATCTCGTCCATTTTGTACTTGCTTTGAGTTTGCCAGACACATTTGCTTCCGATATTTTACAGCGCTGCTGGGCCTAACAAAATTGGGCTGGGCATAGCACCGACAGGGCCCTTTGATGGGCCAAGTTTCCTTGGAATGCAATCTGTGGGCCGCACGCTTCACGCCAGCGGCACATGGTACTCCTTCAGCGCGTCCACGTTCTTGTTCACCAGCGCCACGTCGCGGTCCAACCTCCAGCTTGAACCCTCCCCTGCGTCCCGCGACGGCGTGCAGGTAGCACTCGAGGCTGTACCACGCCGCCTGGTTGCCCGGCGACTTCAGGTACGGCGACCTTCCCGTGCCGACCAGCAGCTCCACGCCGACGTCGACGTACTCCATCGGCGGGTAGATGGGCACGATGTCCGGCGCGTTGCACACGCGGAGCAGCCGCAGGTCGGGCCACTCGCCGAAGAGCTTCTTGAAGCTGGATTCCCCGACGCGGGGGCAGCCGAAGGCGACCGCCTTGACGGGGCAGGCCGGCCGGTGCGGCGCCGAGGGGTCGTTGTTGCTGGTCCGGTTCAGGCCGTTGGAGACGATCGATGTCGACGGCGTTGAGCTAGGGTCGCCACGGCGGCTCCGAGGCTGTGGCCGGCTACGGTGATGCCGGTCTGCTCGTCCTTGTTCATCTCCATTAGTCTCCCGATCTCATTCAAAATCTGGTTGCAACTTGCAAAGATGGAAAGAGTTACGACGTCAAGATCTAGTTGACACATGCATGCTGCGGAAATTGCCAAGCATTACATGATTCCACAAAAACAAAGATAGGGGACTAATTTTCTTTTTTTGATCCAGCATGGCCCTTTGATGGGAAAGATATCCGGAAGGCAACAGCCTATGATCCCAATGACGGCGTGGTGAACGGGGAGGGCGGCGCGTCTCCATGGTTGCTCACCCTTTTTTTACTCTTTCTTGTGTATGTACTTGTGTTTACGTGTGTTGTGTATGTGCCCGTGCGGCCATGCCCTAGTGGCTAGTTCTCCCACTATTGCATTGTTGTTGCTGGATCCATTGGGCCTGGTCCATCTGGTAGGATTCATCGATTGCTGGTCTAGGCTCGGCAACCATGTTGTTTATTGTTAGGCATTGATGTGTTGTGTAGTCTGTACTAATTGGAAGCTAGAAACTAGTTCATTGCTATATAGAAGACTATAGTCTCATTGTTTTTTTCTCGCACTAAAATGTTGTCGCGTCAGTTTGCAATTCACGTCAACTTTGGTAAATATGGTATTTACCGATACCCGCACCAAAATAAATTTGGATTTACTGATAACAAACCTGTTATTTTAAAAAATATCATATATACCAAACTAATAATACCATATTTGCCATAGATACCATATGTATCCAATCGTATTTACTGAACAAATCGAATGCACAGACCGATACTAGCATTACAGAAATGGCTAAATGCTAGAGATTATATTCGCGTGGCATGGTTTACTTTATGTGGCTAGAGGTGGAAAATGGATACAAATTATCCGTATTATTCGGTTACCATATTCGGTAGGACATGAATACGGTATAGATTTTTTTCATCCGATTAACAATTCCTCTCCTATTTTGTATTTGCACAAAAAAAAATACGGATATGAATATGTATGAACTTTTACCATCTGAAATGCTATTTATCCAGACTATTAGTATCCGTATTCGATGAAGCAATATACATATTTTATTGCAATATAACTAATTAGTTGGACAAAATTTTCAATTCAATGTTAATTCATGTTTCTTTAGGTGAAGTAAATGAATTAGAATAATCTGTACGGAGACAAAATATCATTAACATCTTCATACTACATAATTTATGAGGATATCCAAATCCGATCAATTGAGTAGATATTCTATTCGAATTCATATTCATATTCAATTTGTATTCATATTCATTTACAAAATATGAGAACAAATATAATAAAAACATTATTCAATTCATATTCGATCCGTTTGCACCCTCACGTGTGACATTATGTGAATATGGGACTAACATATTTACTAAGTGTTTAAAAAGTTTAGTCCCTATAATGATTGTGAGATGCATGCTAAGACTCAACATGAAGATCAATATAGTTCAAGACAAAGGTATAAGTAGACTAGGATCTCTTTCTGTTTTTACCGGTCTCAGGAGAAAAGGGTGGAAGACAGGACTATAGGATAAATATTGTACTATTAAGAGGGATCATGGCTAGTAACTTGATAGCATATTATTGTGCCAGTTGGATCAATTTAGGATCATGCATTCACTTAGAACTAAAATTGATAGCCAATCTATACTTTTGTCTGGATAATTAGAAGTACTGAAGTGTAAACGGTGGTACTTCCGCTTTCCAGAAGTTTCGACAAAATGAGTGGCACGTTTTTTTTCCAGAGAGCATCGTTGGAATCACTTGCCTCTCTGGAAAACAGAAGTACCAGAGTTTCAACAGCGGAACGTAAAGCGGTAGTACTGCAACCCTTGAACGGTACTTCTGGATCATTGAAGCTCCAAAAATCTAAGCAGCATGTTTTTTTTCCAGATAGCGCCAACTCTTGGCCTCAAAGCCGAAATTTCGGAACTTCCAAATATCGAAACTACCATGATTACAACGGCGGTAGTACCGCACCGATTTTCAATGGCTAGTTTAGAACAGGTGTGGTAGCACCGATCGAGGAACAACGGTACTTCCACTCACCCTGATTTTTTCAGGGATTGCCCTGTAATGGCTAATTTTGGTTGGTTGGGGGTATAAATACTCCCCCACCTACTTAAGATAGAGCAAGAGCTTCTATTGAATATCCTCGAGCCTTGAGCATTCACTCCATATCTCAATTCCACATTATGCATTCATTTTAGGTGGTTGAGCCAAAATCAAGTGTTATATTGACCCTTTTGGTACTTGATCGCCATCAAGCGAAGCTGTGATTTATTACTCTTAGTGCTTGCCGGCACCTAGACAGCTTAACGGGAGCTTGCGCGGTGATTTCATCAAGAAGATTGCGAAGAAGCCCGTCACTGACTTGTGAGTGGTTTGGTGTTCACCATCTCTAGAGTAGAGGAAGGACAACCACTAGTGGATTGAGGAGCTAAGGTATAATTCATGGAGTCGGTCCAAATTGCCTGGGTTTTCATCAGTGTGGATTAGGGGAAACCGACAAGTTTCCAAACACCACGGTAAAACATCATGTGTCAATTGGTTATTTCTTTGTCTCTTCTTTCCGCGCTTGTATTTCTAGCATACTATGATTATTGTGTTTGTCATATTTATTTGTGTTAGAGATATACTTGTAGAGACTTGTGCTTGTGGTGCTTTACACATACTAGTATTGTGTAGGTTTGAATTGCTTTGAAATCTTGCTACACTAAATTATGGTAATTGCTTTTAGAAGGCAAGAATTTTTAGAATCTCTTATTCACCCTCTAGTTGGTTTTTCTTGATCCTATAAGTGGCATCAGAGCTTGATCTGTTGTTGATTTAGACTTTACCGTCTAGAGAGAAAATGATGGCTAGTGAGGGAATTGCTATAGGGAAGGCATCTCTTTTCGATGGCTCAAATTATTCTTATTGAAAAATTAGAATGTCTATTTTATCTTAAGACCATGAGTCCGAGAATATGAAATATTGTAAATGAGAGTTATGTCATGTCTCTTGTCCACTACATCCCATGGAACAAGAGGAACGTAACGCTCATTTAGATGCTCAAACTATGAATGATTTATCTAGCACTTTAAATACGGATGAGTTCAATAGAGTGAGCAATTTAGAAATTGCTCACGATATTTGGGCCACCCTCTCAAAAATCCATGAGAGAACATCCATGGTTAAAAAAGCCAAATTGTATAGACTTCGGATCAAATATGAGACATTCACAATGTTACCTCATGATAATATAAATGAAATATATTCTCGCCTCAACAATATTGTAAATGAGCTCAAAGGCCTAGGAACTACACTAGCCTATGTTGATATTGTGAGAAAGATGCTTAGGACCTTGCCAAAGAAGTATGAGATGTTGGTGACACTCTTTCCAACTGCAAGGGCAAGAAGATCACCGCTTTCAATGCAAGAATTTGAATTGCTTTGAAATCTTGCTAGACTAAATTGTGGTAATTGATTTTAGAAGGCAAGAATTTTTGGAACCTCCTATTCACCCACTCTAGTCGGTTATTCTTGATCCTACATTCGGTCCGATTTCGTGACCGGTGTCACTATTGCCAGCCTCGCCTTCCCGCAGGGCATCAGCTATGCAATGCTCGTCG